>JAGDQO010000518.1:0-2739139 GCA_018342035.1 Solanum appendiculatum | reverse complement strand
GGTCTATAGAAATTGTCCTATTTGCATCTTGACTAAAATATTGCTGTGATCTTGTTGAGTGGAACATGGTCGTTTGATGTTGTTCTTGGGATGGATTGGGTTGCATGCATACTATGCTTCTAGTTGATTGTAGAACCGTAGGGTCAAGTTCCAATTCCCAGTGAACCCATTCTTTTGAGTGGAAGCCAAAATGTGGTAGTCAAGGGTAGATTCATCTCTTGCATTAAAGCCCATAAGTTGATCTCTAAGGGGTGTCTCTATCACCTTGTGAGGGTTAGGGATGTGGAGTCCAAAACCCTTCTTATAGAGTTGGTTCCGATCGTAAATGAATTCCTTGATGTCTTTCCTAATGACCTTCCCGATGTTCCTCCCGAAAGGGAAATAGATTTTGGCATAGACCTCCTCCCCGATACTCAACCCATTTCTATTCCCCCTTACCGTATGGCCCCGGCGGAGTTAAAGGAGTTGAAAGAACAATTGAGGGACTTGTTGGAGAAGGTTTTTATTAGGCCTAGCCAATCACCATGGGGTGCACCGGTGTTGTTTGTGAAGAAGAAAGATGGGTTCCTTAGGATGCGTATCGATTACCGGCAACTCAATAGGGTCACCGTCAAGAATAAATATCCTCTTCCTAGGATTGATGACTTGTTCGACCAATTGCAAGGGGGTAGCCACTTCTCTAAGATTGATCTTCGGTCCGGGTATCATCAAGTGAAGGTGAGGGAGGGTGACATTCCCAAGACAGCCTTCCGGACTAGGTATGGACATTATGAATTTGTGGTCATGTCCTTTGGGTTGACCAACTGCACCGGCTACCTTCATGGACTATGAATAAGGGTCTTTAAACGCCTACTTGATTCCTTGTTGTGGTCTTCATTTGATGGATATTTTAATCTATTCGATAGTGAGAAGAACATTGGATCATTGAGGGTTGTTGTTGGCAAAGATTAAGAGAGGAGAGTTGTTGCCAAGTATGAAAAGTGTGAAATTTTGGTTGAGGGAGGTTGTCTTCCTAGGTATGTGGTGTCGGGGTGGTATTATTAAGGTAGACCCTAAAGAAGACCGATGTGATTAGAAATTGGCCTAGGCCATTGACCCGCGTCGGATATTAGGAGCTTCTTGGGCTTAGCGGGTTACTACCGAGATTTGTGAATGGGTTTTCCTTTCTTTGCTTCTCCCATGCTAAGTTGACAAAAGAAGGCTTAAGTTTGGTGACGACGAGTGTGGCGGATTTCCACCTGAAAAGATAAACTTGTGTCGCTCCTATATTGTCACTACCGGATGGGCTTGAGGGATTTGTTGTGTATTGTGTGCTTCTAGAGTTTGGCTTTGGGTTTGTGTCCTAATGCAATGGTAAGGTGATAGCCTATGCTTCTAGACAACTCAAGTTGAATGAAAAGAACTATCCTACGCATGAATCTTGAATTAGCCGCGGTGGTGTTTGCTTTAAAGATTTGGCGTCATTATTTGTATGGGGTACATGTCGATGTGTTCACCGATCATAAGAGCCTCCAATATGTCTTCACCCAAAAAGATCTCAACTTGAGACAAAGCAGGTGGCTAGAATTTCTTAAAGATTATGATATGAGTGTGCATTATCATCCCGGTAAAGCTAATGTGGTGGCGGATGCATTGAGTAGGGTGTCTATGGGTAGCCTAGCTCATGTTGATATTGGTGATAGGGAAATGGCTAGGGAGGTACATCGGTTGGCTAGGTTGGGGGTTAGGTTGGAAGAGGTTGGTAATGGTGGTGTGGTCGTTGTTGATGCTGCTAGGTCTTCCTTGGTTGATGAGGTGATAGCAAAAACAAGATCTTGATTCTTCCTTGTTTGAATTGAAGGCCTTGGTGAAAGAGAGCAAGGTGGAAGTTTTCTCCCAAGGGAGTGATGGTGCCCTTAGGTACCAAGGTAGGTTGTGTGTGCCTTGTGTTGATGGTTTGAGGGAGAAAATTCTTGAGGAGGCTCATAATTCTTCCTACTCCATCCACCCCGGTTCCACCAAAATGTATAGAGATTTGAGGGATGTGTACTTGGTGGGGAGCGCATCGAAGAAGGACAATTGCCAACATTCGTTCGGTTGTTCATAGTTTTGTCAATCAGTCAAGGCCGAACTTCAAAGGCGGGTGTCTAACCCAAGACATAGCAGATTCTACTTGGAAGTGGGAAAGAATTAATATGGATTTTGTAGTTGGTTTTGCCCAACGACAGAAAAGGTTTTGATTCTATTTGGGTGGGTGTTGATAAGGATGACAAAATCGGCTCACTTTTTCTACCGGTAAAGCAACATATGGGGCGGAAGATTATGCAAGGTTATATATTCATGACTTGGTAAGGTTGCATGGGATTTCTCTATCCATCATATCGGACCGTGGTACTCAATTTACTTCACACTTTTGGAAGTCTTTTCAAAGGGGTCTAGGTACGAGAGTTAAGCTTACTACGGCCTTTCACCCGCAAACGGATGGACAAGCCGAAAGGACTATCCAAACACTTGAGGATATGCTTAGGGCTTGTGTATTGGAGCTTAAGGGTAGTTGGGATGATCATCTTCCATTGATTGAGTTTGCCTATAACAATAGCTATCATTCTAGCATCGGTATGGCTCCTTTTGGGGCTCTCTATGGGAGGCGTTGTAGATCACCGGTTGGGTGGTTTGAGGTTGGTGAGGTGGCCTTGTTAGGACCAGACCTAGTTATGGAGGCTCTTGAGAAGGTTAGGTTGATTAGAGGAAGGTTGAAGATGGCCCAAAGTCGCCAAAGTCCTATGCCGATGCGAGGAGAAGGGCTCTTGAATTCCGAGTTGGTGATTGGGTTTATTGAAGGTGACACCCATGAAGGGTGTGGTTCATTTTGGTAAGAAGGGCAAGTTGAGCCCAAGATACGTGGGTCCTTATAAGGTGATGAGGAGAATTGGCAAGGTAGCTTATGAGTTGGAATTGCCTAGCGAGATGGATTTGGTTCATCCGGTATTTCATGTGTCTATGTTGAGGAAGTGTGTGGGTGATCCGAATGCCATTGTGTCTCTTGATGTTGTGGGTGTTGTTGAAGATAATTTGACCTATGAAGAGGTTCCGGTCCAGATTTTAGATAGACAAGTGAAGAGGTTGAGAAACAAAGATGTGGCTTCCATTAAAGTCCTTTGGAGAAATCAACAAGTTGAAAGTGCTACTTGGGAGGCCGAAGCGGACATGCAAAGGCGATATCCTTATCTTTTCCACTCCACTCGAGCCTAAGGTATTGATCTAAGCCCTTTATAAAATCTCAGGTCTTAAGTTCAGCCCCCATGTCATTGCATACATTCATGTTTAAGTTGACAAGTTCATTGTGGTTTTACAACTATGTTGAGGTTTTGAAATAAGGTGTAAGTGCATTGTTGCATCCTTATGTGGGCTGAAATTGCCATGTTTGTGTCTCTCATGTACGTTTCTTTAACATTCGGGGACGAATGTTCCCAAGGGGGAGATATTGAAACGACCCCAAAAATGCCCGAAAATGAATATATAACCTTTCATAATCTTCCGCCCCATATGTTGTCTTTACCGGTAGAAAATGAGCCCCTCGTCAGGCCGTCTTGGACTGTTATGCCAAGACCGTTACTTTAGCCATGCCTGGTATCTGCTGGTGGGGTGGCAGGGATCTCGCAGTTGCACACCAGTCAGGGTGATTTCTTGTATTCAGGTCCAGAGAGTGGTGTATAGCGGATGTTTGGCATATTTTGCGAATGTTAGAGATGTTAGTAGGGAGAGCCCTATAGTTGATTCTGTTTTTATAGTCCGAAAGTTTGCAAATGTGTTTTTGGCTGACCTTCCTGGCCTACCCCAAGAGCGGGATATTGAATTCACCACTAACTTGGAGCCGGGTAATCATCCTATTTCTATCCCGATGTATCGTATGGAACCTGCAGAGCTCAAGGAGCTCAGTGTTCAGCCTCAGGACCTCTTGGGTAAGGGGTTCGTTCCGCCTAGTGTGTCACCTTGGGGTGCCCCAATCCATTTTTTGAAGAAGAAGTATGGCACCATGCAGATGTGTATTTACTACAGGCAGTTGAATAAGGTGACGGTGAGGAACCGTTATCCTATGCCTCGTATTGATGATTTGTTCGACCAGCTTCAGGGTGTTGCAGTGTTTTTGAAGATTGACTTGAGATCTGGCTACCATCAGTTGAGAGTTAGAGCAGCGGACATCCCTAAGACAACATTTAGGACTCGTTACGGCCATTATGAGTTACTAGTGATGTCTTTTGGGTTGACTTATGCCCCTGCCGCCTTTATGTATTTGATGACTCGGGTATTCAGGCCGTATTTGGATTCCTTCGTCATAGTCTTCATTGATGACATCTTTGTATACTAGCGGAGCCATGGTGAGCATGAGCAGCGTTTGAGGATAGTACTCCAGACTTTGAGAGATCAGCGGCTTTATGCCAAGTTCTAAAAGTGTGAGTTTTTGCTTGAGTCTGTAGCATTCTTGGGGCACGTGATGTCAAAGGATGGCATTATGGTGGATCCGGCGAAGATTGAGGCTATTCGTGGTTGGGCTAGGCCCACTTCTGTGACTGAGGTTCGGAGTTTAATCGGATTGGCAAGGTACTACAGATGCTTTGTCGAGGGTTTCTCCACTATAGCAGCGCCTCTCACTTGGTTGACGTGCAAGGATGTTCCATTTCTGTGGTCGGTGGAGTGTGAGAGGATCTTTCTGAGGCTCAAGGATTTGCTTACCACCGCTTCAATTTTGACTATTCCAGTTGAAGGTGAGGGCTTCACGATCTATTGTGACGCATCCTGCGTTGGTTTAGGTTGTGTGTTGATGCAGCAGGGCTGGGTTATTGCTTATGTGTCGGGCAGCTTAAGCTGCACGAGTGAAACTACCCCACTCATGACCTGGAGTTGGCAGCGGTAGTTTTTGCACTTAAGATCTGGAGGCATTACCTTTATGGGGTTCATTGCGAGATCTATACCAATCACAAGAGCCTTCAATGCATTATGAGTCAGAGGGATCTTAATTTGAGGCAGTGCCGTTGGATTGAGCTCCTGAAGGACTATGATCTCTCTATTCTCTACCCTTTGGGCAAGGCGAATGTAGTAGCGGATGCCTCAAGTCGGAGGGCAGGGAGTATGGGTAGTCTAGTCTTCCTTTCTGTTTCGAAAAGGCCCTTGGCTTTTGACATTCATTCCTAAACCTATCAGATGGTCAGACTTGACCTTTCAGATTCCAGCCGGGTGTTGGCTTATGTGGGGGTTCAGTTATCTCGGCATGACCAGATTTGTAGTCGTGAGTTTGAGGATGAGGCTTTGGTGTCACTCAGAGATAGAATTTTGGTAGGTGATGTTGGGTAGGCTACCTTATAGTCAGATAGGGTTTGAGGTTTGCAGGCCATTTATGTTTCTCGAGGGTTGATGATTTGATTCAGCTGATCCTTAGCGAGGCCCATGATTCGGAATACTCTATCCATCTGGGCACAGCTAAGAAGTATTGTGACTTTAGGCAGCACTACTGGTGAAGGGGTATTAGGAGAGACATCTTAGACTATGTGTCTCGTTGCTTGTGTTGACAACAGGTGAAGGCCGAGCATTTGAGGCCTGGTGGAGAGTTGCAGGGATTACCCATTCCTGAGTGGAAATTTGAGTGTATCACCATGGATTTTGTTTTTGGGTTGCGACGGACCTCTAGGGGTGTTGATAATATTTGGGTCATCGTGGATCGATTGACCAAGTCAGCACACTTCATCCCTATTTATTCACCCTTCCATGCTGAGAGGTTAGCTCGTATCTACATTCGGGAGGTAGTCCGTCTTCATGGTATGCATATTTCGATCATTTCAGACCGGGGTCCACAATTCACTTCCTGCTTTTTGAGGGTATTTCAGGAGGAGTTGGGCACCCGAGTGGATCTTAGCACAACGTTTTACCCGCAGACTGGTGGCCAGTCGGAGCATTCTATTCAGATTCTTGAGGATATGTTGCAGGCCTGTGTTATAGATTTTAGAGGTCAGTGGGACCATTTCTTGCCCTTGGCAGAGTTTGCATACAACAACAGCTACCATTCCAGCATTAAGATGGCCCCGTTTGAGGACTTATATGGAAGGCATTGTCGCACTCCAGTTGGTTGGTTCGAGTCTACAGAGCCTAGGCCGTGAGGGACATATCTGTTTCAGGAGACCATTGAGCATGTGAGGTTGATTCAGGATAGGCTCAGGACGGCTCAGATTAGACAGCGGAGTTATGCAGATTGCTGGCGTTGACCGTTGAGATTTACCGTTGTTGATAGAGTATTCCTCCGAGTGTCGCCATGAAGGGAGTGATGACATTTGGGAGGCGAGGCAAGGTTAGCCCTGGGTATATTGGGCCTTTTGAGATTTTGAGGGCAATTGGTGAGGTGTCTTTTGAGTTAGCTTTACCTCAAGCATTCTCAGCTGTTCATCCGATTTTCCATGTTTTGATGCTACGCTGGTATGTTCCAGATGAGTCTCATGTGGTCCAGCATGATGCAGTTGAGTTGGATGATCGCCTGGCCTATATTGAGGAGCCAGTTGCTATTTTGACCAGAGATGTGAGGCAGTTAAGGTCGAGAACCATTCCTATAGTTAAGGTCTGTTGGAGGCATCGTCCCATTGAGGAGGCTACCTGGGAGACCGAGCGGGAGATGTGGGAGCAGTTCCCCAGCTTATTTGAGCCGTCAAGTACTTCTTGATTCTTACTTTCGAGGACGAAAGTCCTTTTAGTAATGGATATTGTAATGACCCTCTAGGTAATTTATGTGTTTATGCCTCTTTTCTATCGTTTAGAGCGTTCCTGTAGCGACTCCAAGTCATTTATGACTTTCTAGCCATGACTGTTCGATCGCCTAGTCATTCATTTGATTTTTATGTCTGTTTCCTGTTTTGGAGCTTCTAAACCTTGAAAAGTTTATTTCAATCATAACTTCTGGTAAATGACCTGAGATGGGAATTTTGACGGTTCCATCAGCTCCGAAGCAGCCAATTTAGGCTAGAAGCATGGTTGGCCCGAGTCTCGGGCTTCCGGTGTGATTTTTGGCCCAGTGACCTCTTAGCATTCGAAATTTGGCTTAAGGTTGACTTTGGTCAACATTCATAGTAAACGCGCTCGGATGAATATTCCTACAGCGCAGTTAGTTCTGAAATGTCGATTTTGGTCTAGAAAGGCCCTTCAAGAACTTCTGGAATCAAAATTCGAGGCCTCCGGTAGAAATTGGCTAAAAGGGCCCTTTGGGTGTGGGACACACTTTGTCGAAACGATCTCGTATGGAAATTTTGACTACGCCATTGAGTCTGGAACGTCGAATTCGAGGGGGTAGCATATTTCATTTGAGTACGGGGGTTCCGAACGAATTCCGAGTACCCCGTCGGTGTTTTGATGTTACCAAAACTCAGCTGATGCTACTGTCAAATATAGTAGACATCCCACCTCTCCGCATTAGCGAGATAAGCTCCGCGTTGGTGGAGGAGTGAGGGATTCTACTCCACGTTGGCGGGCCAGAGGCCGCATTCACGGAGGTCTGGGTGCCAGTGCTCCGTATTTGCGTGAACTTCCCACGTTCGCGGAGGTCGAGGTTCATTTGGAAGAGAACTTTGAAAATTCATATCTCTCTCCTCAGTTATCATTTTTTGGTGATTCGAAGTCCTAGGCGTTCAGAATCTTGTTAGGTTCGTGGGTTTTTTGTTTTTTAGCATTGGGTACTTCTCTATTATCATGAATTTGAGGCATAAGTTGCTTTCTTTGCCTATTTTGTGAAAAGTTATGTATTTTTCATGTGTTGGCTGTTTGGAGCTGATCCGAGCCTCGATTAGTGTCCTGTTATGAACTACAGGTCCGGGGGAGGAATTGGGATCTCTTCAAGGAGTCAATTTTAGAAAATCCGGAGCGGGTCGCATGATCCTAATTTTGACTGCGAAAATTGGTATGTCTCTGATTTTGTTGATTTTAGAGTCTAAACGACCATATTGACACTGTGATTCTATTTTTGATAGCCTGGCAGCAATCTGAGGCCGTTCGAAAGGGGAAATCCCCTGTGGAGTGACTTGGAGCGTGCGTGGTCGGCTTTCTAGTAGGTTTCGGCTCCCCTTCTTTTTAGATTAGTCATGATTGTGTAAACACTTGTCGACTTGTGTGAATCTGGGGTTGGGTAGCTAGTATTGTTTTTCTTCTTCTCCGTTTCTCTTCGTTTAGAGCTGTTCTGTGGGCTGTTCAGGGCTAGTATCATGCTGTAGGTTCGGTTGTTGGCTTGGATTGTTGGTATATGTGTTTGAGTCATCTGTTGTGTGGTTATCTGTTGTTGTATGCGTGGGTTCGAGTTATTTGCCTTCGTGGTGTTGATTGCTGGTGTTTTTCAGCCTTAGACTATTAAGGGTAGTATTGCCTTAGTCCCATGTTCCTGGTTGACTTGAGTATGTATCCGACGTCGATTCAGATGGACTAGATCCTTGCAGACTGGCATAGCAGACTTGGGTTTGATACTTGAGCCTTAGTTTAGGCGTTTTCGTAGTTTTGGATTCTCTATCTTCTCTCTTTCTATCCCTGCGATTGCGGTTTTTTGCGTGAGGATTTCGCTGTCGCATCGGATATCGATTGGTTTATGCTAGGCTGGGAGCCTTCGGTGGATATCTTTGTGGGGCAGCGACCCGTGGTGTTTTTCCTTGCATCGTTTCGTTATTGGTTCTTTGATCCAATTCGAGGTTGTTAGCTCCAGCACGCAGCTGACGTTATTCGGTTAGCATCCGGTATTTCCAGCGCGAGGCTCCCACTCCGGTCCATAGCTGACGTTACACGATTGCAGCCATGTATTTCCAGTGTGAGTCCGTGGAGCGGAGGCTACTAATCCCAGCTGCGCAGCTGATGTTTTCCGGTTTGAGCCAGTATTTCTAGTGCTTGACTATCGAGCGTGGGTTTTTTGTTCCAGTACAAGACTGAGATTACGCGGGTGGGACTCAATATGTCCATCTCATGACAGATGATTGGGCTAGGCCCAACTATTTTTCCAGCTCGAGGCTGACATTACTCTATTAGAGTCCGGTATTTCCAGCTTGTGACTGATGATTGGGCGGGGCCCAAGTACTATCTTTTTGGGTCAGGAACCCATGGGTGTTGAGGCTTCTGGTGTTGATTTCCTTCGTTTCTGTAGAATAGTTCTTCTGTGTACCTGTCGGGCTTATGGGGTCCGTTCAAGTTTTATTTAAACTTACGCGCGAGTGTGCCGTGCGGGGCTTATGGGGGGCTCAGCTGGGTTTAGTTTAGTTGTTCTTGGTTTACTTTCCGCTTTCTCTGCTTTCGTTTGGTTGACCTCTGTTGTTTGGATTCTATCTTGTCTGCCTGTCTTTACCTTTCTTGCTCAGTTGGCCTTTGATGCCTACTGGGTACCTGTTGTTTTGGAACTCATACTACACTCAGCATCTATTTTTGTGATACCGATCCGAGCACCAGTTATCAGCGCTGAGATCGAGCCTGCAGCTATCAGTTCAAGATACTAGGATGAGCACAGGCCATTCTGGGATTACTTATCTCCTTCTGTATATATATTTTTGCTTGTGTTTTGCTTTCTGGACAGTTTGTTCTGTGGTTCACTTTTGGGACTTGTACTCTTGTTAGTAGTTCTGTACATGTGACTTCCAGTTTCTTGGAGGTTTCAGTTATGTATATAGTTTTGTTTCGTTTCAGCTTTCTTGTTTTGTACGTTCTTGTGTTGCTTCCGCTTAGTTGAGATTAGTTTCGACCCTCAGTCCCATTACTATTTAGTTCTAGGATAGGGTGTTGGCTGGCCTACTGGTGGGTTGGTAGGTGCCATCATGACTCAAGAGATCGGGTCGTGCCATGATGAGATGACCTCCATTGGTTGTGTCGTCGATTCTATTGAGTCTGAAATGTCGTTTGAGAGTGGGTAGCACTTTTGGTTTGCGTTCTTTGAACCCCGAATGAATTCTGATGGTCAGTTCTAAATTGGAGCATTGTGCTCCAACTGATGATGCAGTAGTTACTGGTGCCATGGCCCTAGCGGCCCTTGACCTCTTTCGTTGTAGCCTCTTAAGAGGCCTATGATGCCATCCTTAGACAACACGTGCCCCAAAAATGCTACAGAAGAACTTGGCATGAAGCCGCTGATCTCTCAAAGTCTAGAGCACAATCCTCAAATGTTGCTCATGATTACTCCTACTCCGCGAGTATACCAAGATTTCATCTATGAACACAATGACAAACAAATCAAGATACGGACTGAATGCCCCCGCCATGAAGTCCATAAGGGTGGTAGGGGCATTAGTCAACCCAAAAGACATCACTAGGAACTCATAGTGGCCATATTGAGTCTCTTAGGGATGTTCGCCGCCCTAATCCTCAGCTGATGGTAACTAGACCTCAGATCAATCTTCAAAAACACTGCAACACCCTGAAGGTGATCAAACAGATCATCAATCCTAAGCATATGGTAATGGGGATTCACCGTCACCTTATTCAGCTGCTTATAAATAATGCATATGCACATCGAACCGTCCTTCTTCTTCACAAACAGAACGGGAGCGCCCCAAGGCAATACACTAGGCCTAATGAACCCCTTACCCACGAGGTCCTAAAGCTTAACACTGAGCTCCTTGAGTTCTGCAGGAACTGGAATAGAAATAGGCTAAGTACCCGGCTCAAGCTTAATAGGGAAATCAATATCACGTTCTGGGGGTAGGCCAGGTAGGTCGGTAGCAAACACATCTACAAAATTTGTTAAAACAGGCACAGACTCAACTAAAGGGGCCTCCGTACTCACATCCCGCACATAGGCCCAATAGGACAAACATCCACTAGGCACTAGCCTCCAAGCCTGAATAAAAGAGATAATTCCAACCAGTGTACTACTAATGGAGCCCTGCCACACCACCTTGGGAATACTACGCTTGGCTAAGGTAACGGTCTTATAGAAACAATCTAAAATCGCACGGTAGGGGGATAACCAGTCCATGCCTAGAATCACATCAAAATCACGCATATCTAACAATACACGGTCAGTCCAAGTGTCACGCCCTGGATAGTAACTAAGCAAGATCGAAATAGTTGATCCACTACTAAAGACTCACCAATGGGGGTCCACACACACAATGGTGTTGCTATAGGCTTAGAACTCATACCCAAACGAGAAGCATAATACATAAACACATAACATTATGTAGAACCAGGGTCAAATAAAGCTGAGGCGGGCTGATGGCATAAAAGAATCATACATGTGATGTCATCATCTGATGCCTCAGCCTCCACCCTCACTGAAGCTACATAGAAACGGCCGTGTCCATCTCTTCCATTGCCATAAGTCCCATCACCTGACCTTCCTCCCTGGGGACCACCCCGAATACCCTGCTATCCACCGCGATGGTCTAGACCGTGACCTTGACCCCTAGCTGGAGATGCTACTAGTGGAGTTGGTGGAGATGGTAGAGTTGGTTGTGGAACTAGAGTAATCTATCTATGGAAAGGGTAATATCTGGCCTAGTAACCTAACTCACCACAGTCAAAACAACTCACAGATGATGTGCTCTTAGAAAAACAACCACCACAACCTGAAGCACTAGCCTGGGACCCATGATTCTGACTAAAGCCAACCTCACTATGACTATATTTATCACCCTCTGAACTTGATGTACAATGAATTTACGGTAATTTTGATGCATTAAACTTACAATGTTGCATGCGTCTTAAGTATTTTGTTATTATATGTGATGGTATTTTGGTTTGGTTTTGTAGGAAATAGGTTTTTAGAGCAATTGGTGTTAAAAGTGTTGCAGCAGCAGGATTTTGGTTATTTACGACTGGACTTATGAGCCGTCATCTCTATCACGAGCCATAGGTTGAAGTTGCAGATTCAAGTGCTGAGAATTGGAGCTAAGTATTGAATGACGACTGAGGACTGATGAGCCGTAGTTCCTGCTATGAGCTGTACATGAGAAGTAATAGAAAACTTCAGAGAGGATAAGTTTCATTACCTGAACGATGGATGAACAGGATGGGCCATACTAAGATCTACGAGTCTTAGATCATGCCCGTAGAAAGTGATCCTCTGAATATTGACTAATTAATGAATTACGAAAGGTACCTACGAGCCGTAGGTCTTACTATGAGTCGTAAGTCACCAAACGTAGATGACACTGCCCAAGCCGAATTTCCTGAGCTTTCCTTTTCCTACTTTATTTAGTATTTGTTTTCCATAAATATTAGTCGTATTTTTCATTTTTGGGTTGTTAGACATTTTTGGAGATACATTATTTTGGCTTTGAGAATTATTGTGCAAACACTTTTAACATTTAATTCTTGAAGTTTGGTTTATGAAATTTGCTTTTGTTCTTTAATTCAAGATTCCGGATTTCATCTATTCTAATTGTAAGTTCATGATTTATTATCTAAACCCTAATATGAATTGTGAGCACTCAAGCATGAATAACTAAATCCACAACTAGGGTTGTGAGAACCATGAGTAATTGACAACGTAAGGCTAATAACAAAGTAATTCTTGTAAAGTATTTATGCATGTATTGTTAATCTCTTCTTTTTGAATGATTTTTAATGGTGCACAATGTTAGAACCGGCCTTGTACCTACTTGCTCGACCAAGGAACTAATGAATGAGAAAGCGATTAAACAATAGAGATTTAACGTTATAATCTGCTATCTAATAGCCTAACCCAAATAAGTGAGGGCTAATATGGGGTCAAGGGTAAGTGTTAGTAAAGCATACACATGTAGACAGACAAAGTTGTGTAGTGAAATTCCCTATTTGGAGGACCAATCACTTAGGAGATACCTAACTTACCGATCTTGCATGTTAAGCACTAGGAAATAGTTGCTATTATTAGGATTCCTGAGTTAAGAACTTGTGGAGAACACATATGCCCTTGTTTCATTCTCATATTGATATTTCAAACTACAAATCTGGTTTCTTGTTACTTGTTGCTTGTTACTACAAAAACATCAATTATTATTTTAGTTTTCAAGCTCCCCCTTTTACAGAAATAACTTGACAATACGTACAATTAACAATAAATTAGCCTATGTCTGGACCATATTCCTCATGGGATCGACCCTAACCGTTGTTACGTTCTTTATTTGGCAACGACTGCTTATACTTCTTTAGGGAGGTGTAATTTGGGCGTATGAAATTTTGGCGTCGTTCCCGGGGAATAAGGCTTTTGGATTAGACTAATTTGTTACTGCACTTTAGTCAATTATTTCTCGATTTATGTTTTATTTTATTTTTTATTTTCCACAGATCTTAGTTCAGTGTTTGCCAAATACATGAAGTCAAGGCAATCCCTTGCCTCCTTACGACCCTAAATTAAGAAGAACTCTGTGTAGAATGGCCGGAAGAGGACAACACTTGGGACTTGAAAATGAATCCTAACGGAGAGGATCGTGAAGAGGCACCTGGAGTTTAACTTCCAGGAGCAGTGGAAGTGCCTAGAAACATCAAGAATAACCCTCTTTTTGAAAATGCTACTAGAGGACCAAATAAGAAAGCACCCAATGTGCGTGCTAATTTTAGGGTGGATTATGATGTTGTGGGATCAATGGGTGCCATAGTTTTTCCTCCACTACCACTTGGACATACTTTTGTGGTGACTAGAAGCCTGATGCAAATGCTTACATCTAGAGAGTTGTTCGCTGGGTTACCTTCTGAGGATCCATATGCTCATCTGAGCAAAGTCAAAAGTGTCTATATGAGTAGTGTGGGACGACCAGATTTAGACATGGATTCTATTGGCTTAAGGGTGTTTCCACTATCATTGACAGGTGATACTAAAGTATGGCTATCTGAGTTACCATATAACTCAATCACCACCTGGAATGAGCTACATAAAATTTCCTAGACATATATTTTTCGTTGTCAAAGAAGTTGAAGCTCAAAGATAAACTCAACAACTTCGTGGCTTTATAGGGAGAGACGGTTAGTAATTAATGGGAAAGATTCACAGCATTCATGAGAACTGTACCAAACCACCAAATTAATTATGAGTCACTAGAGCAATATTTCTATAGAGGTTTGGATGAAAATGGGAAGGCTGTGTTGGATACTATTGCTCGAGGTTCTTAGGCGCAAACACGTTTCAGGAGATTGCTGAGAAACTTGAGAAGATCTCCAAGAATAATAAAGAATGGAGCACTAGATCATCGACTAGTGCAAAAAGCACCTTTCAATACATGCTACGCCAAATTAGTCCAATGATGATATTCATGAATAAATGGCGCAGTTGAGGAGGGAGGTAGGCTTGGTACTCAAACATGTGAGCCGGAATGAAGAAAAGATTAATGCAGTCCATTATCAGAATAATGCTCCACCAGCTGACTGGTATACATATGATGAGGATGCAAATTTGGTAAATGACCAGACGAGGGGTTTCTATACTAACGCCGGAGGATCTAATCAAGATAATTGGCACCAAGGTCAAGGAAATCAAGATAAAAACTTCATTAATTTCAATCGGGAAGGATAGTATAATCGTGAAGGCAACTAGAACCAAGATAAAACATACAACAAAAATGATAGAAGTGGCCCTTATATCCCACCAGGAAACCAAGATAAAGGATCGAGTCTGAATCGCATTGACGATATGATGACTAAGTTGATAAAAAGGTTTGACGCTATAGATGAAAATGTGAAGGAGATGCATAATGATTTATCAGGCATTGGGCAGAAGGTAGAGTCACATGCAGTATCAATTAGACAGATTGAGCAGCAGTTGAGCCAGTTCTCTTCGAATGCAAATCCGCGTCAACAAGGAACACTACCTAGCAATACCATTAAAAATCCAAAGAATGATGGGCACTGTATGGCAGTTACTGCTAGGGGTGGAAAGCAAATTATTGACTGTCCTATACCAACTAGTGTGGAAATTATGAAAGAGCTGAAAAAGGATAAAGTTGAGGTAGTGGAGCAGCCCAAAGATCAAATTGAGAGAGAAGCTGAAGTTACTATGGAAGATAATTCCGATGCCGAGACCTCTACCACCCTTCCCATTAAGCTTTGTTAAGAAGACTGAGGAAGGTAAGTATCGGAGGTTTATATCCATGTTAAAGCAGTTATCGATAAATGTTCCCTTGATTGAGGCACTTGAGCAAATTTCTGGCTATGCAAAGTTCATGAAAGATCTCGTGACCAAAAAGAGGGCAGTCAGTTTCAAAGATGATGATAAGCTGCAACATTGTAGCGCCATTATTACTCGGTCGTTAGTGCAGAAGAAGGAAGATCCTGGAGCATTCATTATCGGATGCACGATTGGCATTATGGATTTCGTGAAGGCCATATGTGACTTGGGTGATAGCATAAATCTGATGCCACTGTCCGTGTTCAAGAAATTGGGCTTGGGAGCCCCCAAACCGACTATAATGCGGCAACTTATGGTTGACCGTACTGTGAAGAAACCAATAGGGGTGCTCCATGATGTTTTAGTTAAAGTTGAGGCATTCATATCTTCGGTGGATTTCTTGATACTAGATTGCAAGGTTGATTTTGAAGTGCCTATAATCTTAGGGATACTGTTCCTTGCTACGGGGTGTGCATTGGTAGATATGGAAAAAGGGAAGATGAAGTTTCGTCTGAACAATGAAGAGGTGACATTTACATCTATAAATCAATGAAGCATCAAAGTGATCTTAAATAAGTATCTATTAAGAACCATATTGTTGAGGATAAACCAGAGGTGTCTATTAAGGAGAGAATGGGTATTGAAGCAGAAGCTGTTGTGATCATGAACTTTGATGGAGATGGTATTGAGGAGTATGATGAGTTAGTCATTGCACTTTATGGGGTAAATTTCTCACGTTGGATTTTAAAAATTGAGGTACTCTGCCTGCAAAAACCATCTATAAATGAGCCTCCAAAGCTACAGCTAAAAGTTTTTCCACCTCAACTAAGGTATGTGTTCTTGGGCCAAAATAGTACTTTGCCAGTCTTCATTGCCACTGATTTGAATGATAGGCTACTAGAAGCTGTAGTATTAGTCTTAAAGCATTTCAAGATAGCTATTGGATGGACTATTAATGATATTATTGGTATTCCACCGGGAATATGATCGTACAAAATAAAACTCATGCCAGATAGCAAACCAAGTATCGATCATCAAAGAAGATTAAATCCACTAATGCAGGAAGTTGTGAAGAAATATATCATCAACTGGTTAGATGTTGGGGTAGAGAAACTGATTGCTGATAGTAATTGGGTATGTCTGGTTCGATGTGTGCCCAAGAAGGAAGTAATCACTGTGGTTCCCAACGCAAAGAATGAACTAGTTCTGATGAGGCCTGTAACTAGTTGGAGGGTTTGTATGGACTACCGCAAATTGAATGCATGGACAGAAAAAGATCACTTCTCAATGCCATTCATGGACCAAATGTTAGATCGCCTTGCTGGAAAGGGGGCTGGTACTATTTTCTGGATGGATATTCAGGCTATAACCAAATATAAATTGCACAAGAAGATCAACAGAAAACCACCTTTACTTTTCCCTATGGCACTTTTGAGTTCAACAGAATGCCTTTCGTATTGTGTAATGTACCAGCTATTTTTCAGCGTTGCATGATGTCTTTTTTTTTAATATGGTAGAAGACACAATCGAATTATTCATGGACAACTTCTCTGTGGTTGGTGACTCCTTTGAAGATTGCTTGACACATTTGAGTGACAAGTTGAAATGATGTGAAGAGTGTAATCTCGTGCTTAATTGGGAGAAATGTCACTTTATGGTGAAAGAAAGTATAGTTCTCGGTCATTGCATCTCTCGAAAAGGTACCGAGGTTGATAAGGCAAAAGTCAAAATGATTGAAAAATTTACTCCTCAAATCTTTGTGAAAGGTGATAAAAGTTTCTTGGGCCATGCTAGTTTTTATAGGCGATTTATAAAGGACTTCTCAAAAATTGCACATCCATTGTGTAAGCTGCTCGAAAAGGAGACAAAATTTGTATTTCATGATGCTTGTCTGAAAGCCTTTGAGGAGCTGAAAGAGAAGTTGTTATCTGCACCTATTATTATTTCACCAGATTGGCAACAACCGTTTGAAGTGATGTGTGATGCGAGTGGGATAGAACTTTGAGTAGTATTGGGACAAAGGCGAGAAAAAAATACTTCATCCCATATATTATGCGAGTAAAGCCCTAAATGCTGCCCACAAGAATTACACTGTGACTACACAAGAATTGCTTGTTGTAGTCTTCATTTTTGAAAAATTTAGATCATATTTGCTCGGTACTAAAGTTATTGTGCACACTGATCATTCAGCATTGAGGTATCTTATGGCAAAGAAGGATGCAAAATCGAGATTGATTCGATGGATGCTATTGTTGCAAAAATTTGACTTTGAAGTCAAAGATAGAAAGGGGACAGAAAATCAAGTTGCTGATCATATGTCCAGATTGGAGGAAGAATCTATGTTGAAGCTCGCTGATGGAGTTTAAATAGATGATACATTCCCAGATGAACATGTTTTGGCAGCTTCTTTTGTTCTCATTCCATGGTTTGCAGATTTCGCCAATTACTTGGCAGGTGATGTGGTGCCCTCAGATTTGTCATTCCACCAAAGAAGGAAGTTCATGTCCGATGTGTTGTATTTCTTGGAAGAACCTTATTTGTTACATATATGCACTGATGGGATTATTCTTTGATGTATTCCTGAGGTTGAGATGATGAGTATATTAGAAGTGTGCCACTCATAACCTGTGGGTGGTCATCATAGTGGTATCCAGACTACTTATAAGATCTTGAAGTGTGGGTACTATTGGCCTAATATTCACTAAGATGCTCATTATTTCGCCAAGCCTTGTGATCGGTGCCAAGGAGAAGGAGGTGTTTCAAGAAAGCAAGAACTCACAATGACTCCTATACTGGTGATTGAATTGTTTGATGTTTGGGGCCTTGACATTATGGGTCTGTTTGTGAGTTTAAATGGGATGAAGTACATACTTGTGGTGGTTGACTACGTGTCTAAATGGGTGGAAGCTATTGCGCTTTTAAATAATGAAGGAAAGAGTGTCACCATATTCTTGAAAAAGAATATCTTCTCAAATTTGGTACACCAAGGGTGATTATTAGCGATGGACGTTCCCACTTTTGTAATTAGATGTTCAAGGCGTTTCTTGAGAAGTATGGTGTTCATCACAGTGTCGGAACACCCTATCATCCATAGTCTAGAGGGCAAGTCAAAGTGTCAAGCAGAGAAATCAAGAAAATCCTTGCAAAGACTGAATGCAAATAAAACAGATTGGTCAAAAAGGCTCGATGATGTTCTATAGGCCTATCGTACTACATTCAAGACTCCCATAGGTATGTCCCCCTACCAATTTGTGTTTGGGAAGACTTGTCACTTACCTGTAGAGCAAGACCATAAATTAATGTGGGCATTCAAGAAGTTGAATCTAGATTGGGATGCCTCATCAAGCAAAAGGTTGAATGAATTGAATGACCTGAATGAGTTTCGCTTAAGAGCATATGAAAGTTCCACCTTTTATAAAGAGAAGATGAAGAAGTACCATGACGAAAAGATCAAAAAGCAAGATTTTGCTCCTGGTGATTTGGTTCTTCTATTCAATTCAAGGTTACGCTTGTTTCTTGGCAAGCTCAAGTCAAAGGGGATGGGACCATTCAGAGTCGTCCAAGTATTTTCACATGGAGCGGTTGAACTTGAGAATAAGGAAGGAACTAAATTCAAAGTCAATGGTCAAGGGATCAAAACCTACATGGGTCAACCGAAAGAGGTCAACGAGTTGATAAAAAAATAGAGTCATGACGAAGTTTTAGTCAAGAGGTCTTCGTCGTGCCATGATGTTAAATCAAGCGCTACTTTGGAGGCAACCCAAGTTGTAAATTAGCTAGTTTTAGAGTTTTCTAGTGATGTTTTACACTTTTTCATTTAATTTTTTGCTAGATTAGGTTAGTCTAGGGTTCGTGTCCAAAAAGAGTCAATAAAAATGTTAATGGAAGTCATAATGCTTGCTACATATGCAGGAAAGTAAGAAATATCTCAAAAATTATAACAAATGGTTCTACGGCTCCTATCTACAAGTCGTCATTGAGTCGATGGACCGTGAATGGGATCCATAGAATTTGAGGTCCAAATACAACTGTAGCTTTAAGTCTATGGTTGCATAGTATGAACCATACATTGTTTGACGGTCCGTAGTATACAATCATAGACCCTGGGTAAGTTTTAAGAATTTGACTAAGTGTGGGGAAAATTGACGAAACCCATCTACAGATTGTAGAACTATATACGAACTGTAGACGGAGTTTCATAGGTTCAATCTGGGTAGAATTAAAAGACCCAACCCACGATCTTCCGTAAATAAAAACCCTTTCTGTCAAAACATTCCCCCACTTCCCACTTCCCATACCGTTACAATCCCTCCAAAAGAGATAACCGTTCACTTCCCACCCTTTCACTTCAAATCTTGCAACCCCTCTGAATCCGATCATCCCACTATTTAACCATCTCCTTCCCCTCATTTCCTTTTTGTGCTTCCTTCTCTCTTATTCCTACTCTCCCATAATTTTTGTTTTCTTTCCGATTCACTAAGTCGCGGGTCAGATTAAGCAAATTGATTATCAAGTCTTAGTCATACACTCTCACACACCTTTGTATTCCTTCGGAGAGGTAATGATCTTACACTTATTTAATTTAATTGGTTAGTTGAAGTTAAAGTTGTTACTCAACCATTGGGTATGACTTGCTTGTTGAGTTTGATAACATTAGATACCATGTACCCATGGGATTAATGTATTGTGAGTGTTATCGAGTTTTAGTGATATCATGTGATTTAATAGCTTCTAGTTGTGTTCTCGACATAGGGTTTTTGATTGACTGCTTGAGATGTGTTTAAAGGCATGCCTAAAACCCTAGAAAGGAAGGAATAACATTAAAATGTGTTGAAATGCATGTTCTAGAAGTGAATTAGATGTTTAAATGTTGAAATTATGATTTTGAATGTATGTTGGGTCTGAAACTGATTAAGTTTGAATTAATGACTCAATCTACATAGATCAGGTCTCGTTAGTCCGAAGTACACACCAGTAGCATAAGTTTGTTTTGACTGTTTGATGTACGGACCGTAGGTCCAATGACGGACTGTCCTATCGAACCATCAGTTCAACTTTAAAAACTAAAATATTGACTTCCTTTTCTACAGCTGGGACCTATGGCCCGTGGAATCATCTACGGTCTATAGGGACACACCATAGGTCCAAAACAGCACCACTTTCTGAAAATATTTTCTATTTTCATTTGTTTTCATTTTTCTTCTGTTTCTTGATTTTCTCTCCGCAAGTACCATGCCACCAAAGGTTACTCGAAAGTATGGGCGAAGGGCCAAATCCATTGTATCTTTGGCTTGCCTTCAACTTATTAATGAACCCACGGATGATGAACGCAGTGAGTATGAGTATGCCCCTCCCTTGGGGGATGACTCACCCAAGTCACTCCGAGCGACTCACCAGTAGACTAAGTAGCTGACCATTCTCCCGGTGGTGGAGGGTTCATCCTTTGATTGTAATGCCGGTGCTTCCCACTCTAAAGAGGGAGAACATAGTTTGAGTGAGTGAAGTGGAGAGTCCCAACCCAGAGTAGCCTCCGGCTCCCATCCCACTTCACAGTCTGAGTCCAGCTCTTACTCGGAGACTGTCCTCGCATCTGCCTCAAATGCTTCAGAGTCTGGAGCGGCACATGACCCACCACCCACCAGATCATCTCAGCCAATACGGTCACCAGTGAGCCGAACCTATGGTGTGTGGAGGGTATGTTCCAGATTTATTTCGACGCCATCCGCCACAATGCACAGAACAAGCATGCCAGGCAAATTACTTAGGTGCGATGATTCCTCATAGGAAGCCTTCACACTATTTCAGCTATACATAAGCTATTTCGGTGGCACAGATGTGAGTGGATGGCTGAGGCACCGGACAGGTACAACCTGATTATGGTACGGGAGTTTTATGCATCGTATGCGACTACTGTGTAGAAGGGGATGCCCCCGAGGGAAAAAGTGGTAGAGAAGACACCACTCCTCTCTACACTAGTACGGGATATCCCCGTAGAAATATCTGAGGCCACCATACGCTACTTTATATATGGCCCCTCTCACACTAAGCCGATTAATACGGCTGAGTTTTACTACAAGATGCAGCTAGTTCGTAATAGAGTGCCTATGCGGGACACAACACAGAGGAAGAGCCTGCTACGATAAGTGGCAGGCCATATTGCTGAGCAGGTGGTCGATGTTGAGTGGTTCTTGAATTTAACCTTACCTATCAAGAAGGCCACGTTCATTTTTGCAGCCTAATTTTGGTGCTTGATAGTTCAAGCAAGGTTGTCCGGTGGCGGACAACTAGTTGACTTGGGATAGGGCAGTGATGGTAGCGTGCCTGATGGCAAGGCACAAGATAGACTTTTCCCGGGTTATTATTTTTAGAGATTCATGAGTGAGCGTTTTGAACGACTACCACATTGCCATTCTCCTGCCTGATATTCAGACTATGTTGCAAGGCGACCGTTCCAATTTACTATGGTGATTCATAAATCGAGGTGAAGAAGATCGTGGATGTCGATCTTGTTAGAGTTGAGTTGAACACCGGAGCACCACGACGGGGTATCCAACTTGACATGTCACCTATGGGCAATGCATTAGCACCTGAGCAGGCTGACGAGGGAACTATTCCAGCCCCCACTACGAAGCCCCGTGAGACTGCTCCCCCATCCTCTTTCTCAGGTTCAGCTATGAGCACACCACGTGCTCCACTTCCTACAGGGACCATCATGCTCCCACTTGCCATGATGTAGAGATTGGAGACGCAGATGGCCACTTTGTTACAACATATTCAACCTTGGATGACAAAGTTCATAGAGGATTCGATGGCCTAGACACATCAAATGGTGAAGGAGAAGGTTCAGTCCGTGAATCAGAGGATTGATGTGTTTGAGCTCCGGATTCTAGATAGGCCACAGCCAGCACCGACGGTTGACCTCTCCATTTTTTGGACAGAGTTAGCCACACTATGGGTTAGCATAAATGCTTTCATTGCGATGGACTCATCTGTACCTGAGCCTACTCCCACAACTGGGAGTGACAATGTTATATTTGCTTTGTTTTGTGAGCACCAGCTGTCAATTGACTCACCCGTGTAGCGGGAAAGTGCATCCGAACTGATGAGGATACTTTTGTAGACCCAGAGGAGGTGCGGAGAAACCGCAAGAGGGAGCGACATGAGCGAGAAAATACCCAGCGACAGTTTGTGTTAGATGAGCAGCTGCGACAACAGCGTGTCAAAGAAATGGCAGTGGGAGCTTCTATTTCGAGAGGTACTGATGAGTAAGTAGTTTTGACTCATTTAGATCTTCATTTATACTAAATTAGTGTCCTTAATGTCTATTTTGCACTCATAAGTAATGTTAAATTGTTTATGTGCAGCAAGGGGACTTGAGAATGAGGCAAGGACAAAATACTGCAAAAAGAAGCTGAAAAAGTTGCAAAATTGGAGGATAAAAAAGGTTGGAGCTTGCAAAAGACAACTCGGTGACGTACCGAGTGGATTTGAATTTGCCTAAAGTTCCAGTAGACAAGGAGAAGAGTCAATTCATGTCAGCGAGCTTGGAAGCTAATCAGTGAGCAGCTGACCAGTTAGGCGAGCCCGACTTACATCGCCTAATATTCCAATACAGAGCCATGTTGAAGTCAAGAACTAAAAGGCCAGAATGAGAAATTCGGTGTATCACCGAGTGGATGGGTGAGCCCGACTTATGCCGCTGAGTGGTCCCACCTTTCATAATGCAAGAAATGTTTGTGAGAGTATAAATAGAGTTTTTGAAAACAGAGTTGAGTATCAGTGAGAAACCAGTTAACTGAGACTAAGAAGTACTCTTGCACGTTGAATATTTTTTATTGGTTTTGAACTATTCTTGTGAGTTTTTGGATTTAACACTTTGGGTGTAATTCTAATTGGTAGCATTTTGCTTTTTGGAGATCTTGTGAATAAATGGTTGACATCTTTGGTAACAATTTCTTCACATTTGCTATGATTGGTTAAAACCCCAATGCCTTAGGGATGCGATTATGTGTTCAATTGCTTAATTAGCTTATGGGTATTATGAATTGCTGAATTTAATGCTAGATTGAAATGGGTTCAGTTGTTAATTCATGTTTTCGCTTATGAATTGAAGTTGCAAATTAGTTCTAGTCTATATCTCTTTGTAAGCTTGTAAAAGGTGCATTTGAGGGGAATTAGCAATTGATGATTGTATGGGTTTTTGCTTTTACTACCCAGCTTGTTAAAGTGGGTTGAATCAAGGTATAAGATTGTTCTCTAGTGTAATGCATGTTGGGGTTTGATAAAACCCAATTGAATGCATGATAGCTGATTGTAGAATAGCTATTGTACTCATGATCTTGAGCAACTCGTAATTACCCATTTAGCAAAATTAGTAATTGAACACTCACATATCCCTAAGGTCCTTTCTCTCATTTGCTAAATTCGTTGTTTATTTCGTTGTTAAATCCGGTTATTAACTCTTCACTCATTATGATAATCAACATCTTATGATTTACTTCATGTTTCGTATCAACTTTTTAAACTCTACAAAATATTAGAACACTAACTTACTTCATAGTCAAATTTTGTATTAGATCACTCCTCGTGCGATCGACCCCAACTCTTTGTTGGGTTTATACTTGCTAGCGACCGCCTACACCTTGAATCGTTATAGGTGTAGTTGAGCGTTATCAAAAATGGCTCTGTTGCCGGGGAGTGATGTCTACAATTCTTGTATTGAAGTATTTTAGTGAAATAATTTTGTTGTAGTTTAATTTACTTATTAGTCTTTTTGTTGTTTGCTGTCAACAGGTGACGACATGAGTGACCACGAAAGTGTGGATGCTAGCAATCATGGGTGCAATAACGACATCGTTAACCTGAATGACTTCAATGTCGATCAAGTAGGAAGTGCTGGAGCCATACGCTTTCCCCCTACTGTGGGTAATGCTATCTTTCATGTGACCGAGACCAGGCTTCAGCTATTCTATATCAAAGGGTTCTATGGGGAACATGTTCATGAGGATCCCCATGACCACCTTCAAAACTTTCTGGATGTGTGTGGCCCTTTCTCATTTAAGAACATCTCTCAAGAGTCGATTCGACTACAGTTGTTTCCTTTCTCCCTAACAGGGGATGCAACGAAGTGGTTGGCTGAACTACCACGAGACTCAATTACTTCTTGCGGAGCTTACATAGGCATTCCTTAAACGCTTCTTTCCCCCTTCGAAGATGGTGAATTTGAGAGTGGTAGTCAAATTTTCAAGCTTATTGAGGGTGAGCCAATTCATGAGACGTGGCTTAGGTTTCAAAAACTACTTCTATAATGCCTTACTCATGGCTTACCTGAAGATGTGCTTCTACAATACTTCTATCGAAGCCTTGACTCTATCAACAAGGCTATAGATGATCATTTGATTTGTGGGTGGAGTATGAGACAACCTTTTCTTGTGGCGTCAGCTTTGCTTGATGATATGACTAAAATTAACCAGGCATGGCACACAAGAGAAGACCAAGTTTCACCTCTCACTATTGGAATGACTAAGGAGCAAATGGAGAAGGACCAAGAGCGTGATGATAATATGGCTAAGATGATGACCCAAATGGACTTGTTAACAAAGCATGTTATGGGTGGTGGTTCTAAAGCCGTGAGTGCAGTTTCTATGAGTCCAGGAGATGCTCATTTTGAGGCCATGTACAATGAATAGGTCAAATTCATGATGAATCAAATGGGGGGTTCTAGTCCGAGCTATCAAATGCTGGGCGAGAATAAGGGTTGGAACAAAGATCAAGGTGGTGGTTGGAGAGAGAGTCGAGATTGGTGTGATAAAGGTGCCAATTGGAAGGATGGTGAGAGAGATCGATATGTGCCTCCACATGATCGTTTCAAAGCTAAAGAACAAAAGGTCGATCCTGAGAGTTTCCGAACTGAAGATATTGTTGCTCGTATTTTGAATAAGGTGGAACATTCGGATAAGGTACTCAAGGAGATGCAAGCTAATTTCTCTTCTCTAAATCAAACGGTGACTTCTCACTCAACTTCTATCAAGCATCTTGAATCACAAATGGTCCAAATCTCCACTCCATTAAATCAGAGACCAAGTGGTGGCCTTCCCAGCGACACTTTGCAAATCCAAAGAACGAAAATGCTCAATATATGGCTATTGCGACTTAGAGTGGCAAGATCTTGGGTAGTGATGTGATCAAGGGTGATGGGGCTGAGTCTACTAAAATCAACATGTAGTGATTGAAGGTGATAGCCTTGCTGATAAAATGAATGATGATGTTCCTAAAAGAGCCACTGACTCATTAAATGATATAACTTCCGCTGAAGTTGCTTAACCAAAAGCGGAGAGTGTTCCTAAAACGGTGTATCCAAGGTCGTTGCCTAAAGTTTGTCCACCATTTCCACAAAGTTTGAAGAAGAAAGATGACAATGAAAAATTCAAAAAATTCTCTATGTTTTCAAGTCTCTCTCTATCAATCTCCCATTGGTGGATGCTTTGCTCAAAATGCCGGGGTATGCTAAATTTATGAAGGAATTAGTCATGAAAAAGAGAAGCATGGACTTTGAGATAGTTGAAGTTTCCCATAATTGCAGTGCTATTATGTCTAATGTAGTTGCTAAAAAGGATGACCCAGGAGCGTTCACTATCCCTTGTACTATTGGGATGTTCAAATTTTCCAAAGTGTTGTGTGATTTGGGAGCTAGTATTAATTTGATGCAATATGCTATTTTCAAACAACTTGGGTTCGGTGAATCTAAGGCAACAACAATGCGACTTCTTATGGCTGATTGCTCCATAAAGTGGCCTATCGGTGTTCTTTATGATATTTTGGTAAAGGTTGACAAATTCATCTTTTTGGCAGATTTTGTGATTCTTGATTGTGAAATGGATGCCAAAATACCTATTATTCTTGGTAGACTATTTTTTGCCACCGGGAGAGCCCTGGTCGACGTGGAAAGTTGAAATTTGAAGTTTTGAGTTAACGAGGAGGAAGTCACTTACAATGTTTGCAAGTCCATAAGCAACCAAGTGATCTCTATGCGGTATCGGTCATTGATGTGATGATGAAGCGGTTTCTAGTATTGGTGAATCTTTGGCTATCGTGTTCTTGAATTAAGATGGAGAAGAGATCCAAGAATATGATGAAGTGGTGACTGTTTTATCGGGTTTAGGTTCTTACTCAAAAACTCCTTTGAAGCTTGATATTAATTTGAATAATAGAGAAAGTCCGTCCGCGAAGCCATCCATTGAAGCACCCCCGAAACTTGAGTTGAAAGCTCTTCCTTCACATCTTCGATATGTATTTTTGGGGGCTGATAATACTTTGCCGGTTATTATTGCTACTGATTTTCTTGAAAGGAAAGTACAAGCCCTTGTGAGTGTGTTAAAAAGGTTCGTAAAAGATATTGGATGGATAATTGCTGATATTGTGGGGGATTCCACCCGGTATTTGCACGCACAAGATTCAATTGGAAGTTGATTGTAAACCCAGCGTCGAGCACAAAAGGAGGTTGAATCCTCTAATGCAAGAAGCGGTTAAGAAGGAAATCATCAAGTGGTTAGATGCGGGTTCACACAATTGCGGATAGCAAGTGGGTGAGTCCAGAACAATGTGTTCCAAAGAAGGGAGGTATAACGATGGTCCCGAATGACAAGGGTGAATTTGTACCTATGCAATCGGTTACCTGTTGGCATGTATGTATGGACTATCATAACTTTAATGCAAGTACAGAGAAAGATCACTTTCCAACGCCCTTTATGGACCAAATGCTTGACAGATTGGCGGGGCGTTGATGGTATTGCTTTTTGGATGGATATTTTGGTTATAATAAAATCTCCATAGCGCTTGAAGATCAAGACAAGACCACTTTTACATGGCCCCATTGAACATTTGCTTTTAAGAGAATATCGTTTGGGTTGTGTAATGCATCGGCCACGTTCCAGAGGTGTACGCTCTCTATTTTTGCTGACATGGTGGAAGACTCTATGGAGGTTTTCATGGATGATTTCTCAGTCGTGGGGGATACTTTTGAAGCATGCCTTGAACACCTTGGTAGATTCTTGCAAAGATGTGTTGAAACAAATCTTGTTCTTAATTAGGATAAGTGTCACTTCTTGGTCAAAGAAGGTATTGTGTTGGGGTACAAAAATTTGGGAGATGGTATACGAGTGGATCAAGCTAAGGTTGAGGTGATTGCCAAGTTACCTCCTCCTATCTCGATCAAAGGTGTTCAAAGTTTCTTGGGTCATGCGGGTTTCTACTGGAGGTTCATAAAAAATTTTCTAAGATAGCTTATCCTCTTTGCAAGCTACTTGAGAAAGAAAGCATTTTTGAGTTTGATGAGGCTTGTAAAAATGTGTTTGTGTGTCTAAAAGAGAAGTTGGTATCGACTCCGATCATTGTTACTCCAGATTAGAACATCCCATTTGAACTAATGCGTGATGCTAGTAGTGTAGCTTTGGGAGCTGTACTTGGTCAACGTAGAGGTATGTTATTCCATCTGGTATACTATGCAAGCAAGACCCTAAACGTGGCTCAAAAGAACTACACCGTTACTGAACAAGAGTTGTTGGCGGTGGTGTATGCTTTTGAAAAATTTTGCACTTACTTATTGGGCACTAAGGTAGTGGTGAAAACCGACCATTCTGTTATACGCTACTTGATGGCCAAAAAGGATGCAAAAATGAGATTAATTCGATGGGTGCTATTATTGCAAGAGTTTGACTTTGAGGTCAAAGATCGAAAAGGATGTGAGAATCAGGTGGCTGATCATTTATCGAGTCTTGAAACAAGTGTGGTTGTTTCTGGTGAGAAGGATATTTTAGAAGCTTTTCCCGATGAGTCGATGATGGTGGAATCAATAGGTTCCCCTTGTTGGTATGCTGATTTGCCAATTATGTGGTGTGTGAAATTATTCCTGATTGGCTGAAGTTTTATCAACGCAAAAGGTTCCTTTTTTATGTGAAGAAATATTTTTGGGATGACCCGTATGTGTTTGGGGAATGCGCTGATTATATTATTAGAAGATGTGTACCAAAGGTTGAAATAGATGCTATTCTTATTGCATGTCATGCATCACCGATTGGTGGACATTATAGTGGAGTGCATATAGCTGCCAAGGTATTACAGAGTGGTTACTATTGGCCAACCCTATATCACGATATGAACTCCCTTGTCCGAAGGGGTATTCAATGTCAAAAGCAGGGTGGAGTATCGCGTAGACATGAGCTTCCCCTTAATCCGTTCCTTGAGGTTGAATTGTTTGATGTTTGGGGAATTGACTTTATGGGGCCTTTCATAAGTTCTTATGGTAACAAATATATTTTGATGGCCGTTGATTACGTTTCCAAATGGGTGGAGGTTGTGGCCTTACCTAACAATGAAGGGAAAAGTGTAGTGGCTTTCCTTAAGAGATACATATTCACAAGGTTTGGTACTCCGCATGCTCTTATTAGTTATGGGGGTTCTCATTTTTGTAACCAAATTTTTTGCTTCGCTATTGAACAAGTATAGAGTCAAGCATAAGGTTGCTACCCCTTACCATCCACAAACAAGTGGGCAAGTTGAAGTGTCGAACCAGGAAATTAAAGGAATCTTGGCCAAGACCGTTAATGCATATCGATCTGATTGGTCTCGATGGTTAGATGATGCTCTTTGGGCATATAAAACTACTTTTAAGACCCTGATTAGTTTGTCGCCGTATCAATTGGTGTTCGGTATATCGTTCATCTACCGGTTGAACTTGAACATAAGGCCTTGTGGGCTTTGAAAACCATACATTTGAATTGGGATGACGCATCCAAGAATCGGGTTGACCAACTCCATACTTTGGAGAAATTTCGACTTCGGGTTTTTGAGACTTTAGCTCTTTATAAGGAGAAAATGAAAAGGTGGCATGATGCCAAGATACTTCATCGAGAGTTTAGAGTGGGTGATCTTGTGTTCCTCTACAATTCTTGCTTGAGACTCTTTCCGGGTAAGCTCAAGTCTAAGTTGTCGGGCCCTTTTAAGGTGAATCGTGTTTTTGAAAATGGAGCAATTGAAGTTGAGGGTGAAAATGGGTCGTTCTTCAAAGTGAATGGACAAAGGCTGAAACTTTACTTTGAAGAGGCTCCAAATTTGAGATTGATAGATGTGGTGTACTAGGATGATGCTTGAAAGCATGTCCACATCGTACCACAATGTTAAAGAAGGCGCTTCTTGGGAGGCAACCCAAGTTTTATTTTAGTAGTTTGAAGAACGTGTGTTGGTTGTGTAGGTTGGAATTTGAAATTTCAACACATGGCTACAAGGTGAGGGGTTGAACCACTTGGCACGTCGCCCTATGACCCTTGGGATCGCCTAATTCCATCACCAATTAAAGGCTGCAGTTGAAGGGTGAACTCAAAGATTAGGCGAGCGACCATTCCATTCGGTGCATCGTCGAGTGAAGTCAACGTGCCCGATTGAGCTCGCCTTCTTGAAATTTTTGGTAGCTAATCTTCTGTGTATCTCGGTGAGCCTTTTTCCCATTATGCACGTCACAAAACCACTCGGCGATGTTAGTCCGTCGCCGAAAGGAGTGCGAACTGAATTGTTTTTAAGCTTTTCAAATTCAAATCTTCATTATATTTGAAATTTTAAACTCCTCTTCACATACCTGCATACTTTTACCCTTTAATTTTTCGTACTTAGTCGCATTTTGTTCTATTGGAGTGCGTTGGACTCATCCCCTATCCCTATTTGGCTATTTTTTCTTTATCTTGTCTTCATTAAGGTTAGTTCTCTTTGGTTTCGAATCTCTTATGCTGTTTTCATTGATTTTACTTGTTAGTGTATGGGTAATTGAGTGATTGCTTGTTTTATGCCTCGATTATTGCCTTTTTCTTTGATTATGTTAATTCAATTCGAGCATGCATGTTGTTTTTTTAAAATGTTGGCCTTCGTTGAATTGGGTAATTGCGTATTGTTATTGTGAGTTGTTGTTTGAGTGTTGGGTGAAGTCTAAGTAGCCCCGATTTCAATTAAATGGCTTGATTTTTCCCAATGATGGATTGGGTGACATCTTTCTAAGGGAAAATCATCATTTCATTGTTTTTGAATCGATTTGGGGGAAGTCTGAGTACCCTAGGTAGAAATTGGGGATGGGTCTAGTCTAATTGTTGCTATTTTAGCTTTAATTGTTGTGTCTTGGGCTGATAGTCAATAATCTTTGAAGAATTTGGGGGTGTGATGCATTGGATCCATTAGGCGAGCTAAGTCGAGCTCGCCGAACGAATTCAGCATGTCGCCCATTGCACTCCCCACAGCCTTTTTGTTTTGATTCTTTACCTGTGCTTTCTGGAAGATTCGGTGAGTCCCCTTTAGCTCACTGAGTGAACTCGACACCTCACTGAGTAGTGTTTCCATCGCCCATTTGATCTAACCTATTGCCTATTTTGTTCTGTTAAATTCAATGATCTTTTGCTCGCCTAATTTATTAGGCGACTCGCCGACCTGTTCAGCGAGTCATTCTACATTTTTTTAGCATGACCCTTTCTAACCCGTTTCGATTATTGCTTTTGCAGGTTGTCTATTTTCATAGGTATGGAAAGACCCAAACTTCCCGTACATGCTCCTCCACCCAGATAGAAGGCCAAAGTGGTAGTGATCGCTTCCGAGGTTGCACCACATCGGCCTAAACAGCCCAAGTCCAAACCCAAGATGAAGGGAAAGACACCGGTGGTTGAAGAAAGTTCTTCTTCGGAGGGTGAGGCTACATCTATTCAGTTCACTTCCACAGATTCCGAAAGTAAGGAGGTTTAGGAGTCCGGGACACCTATTGGAGATATTTTTAAGCGGACGTGAGCCGAGTTGCGGTCCAAGACATTGCATGACCCGTTAGCAAGGGGTGCTACTCCTACTCCCAGACCTGAGCCTCTGGCAGCGACTACTCTTGCTCCTCCAGCTCCAGCTCCAGTTCTGGCCCCGGTTAACGTTCTGAGGTGGATGAATCATTTGATGTCCGAGGGTTTATGCACAATCCTCGAAGAAAAGAGGTTGTCCACCGATGGGGTGGTGGACATGTATCTAGAGGTGTGGGAGACACTTCGCTTCCACAAATTTCAAATTTTTACTAAACCCCGGAGTCCTTACCTGCCTACATGGGTCTGGGAGTTCTATGTCGCCTACTCCGATTTGATCCCGAAAGCAAAGAAGCAGGCACAGTCGATGGCACCGGTAGATTTCGTCATGGTGCATGGGAAAAAGATTAAGTCTAGCCAGACTGAGATAAATGACGTCCTCGGTTGCACATTCGGGTATCAGCATTCAATGGCCGACAAACTCAAGGGCAGTTTGGAGATCCTCAAGGGGTGGTTGGCTCCTTTGATTAGTGAGACATATCCCTAGTGGCTAGAGGCTGAAGTGATAATTGAGAAGAGGGAACTAACTATAGCTTCTAGATATTGGTTTGGATTCTTAAGTAGCAACCTGCCTTCCCAAAATGAGTCAATTCTACGGCACTCGAAGGCCGCACTCCTGGGTTACATTATGGACCATTACTTGCTCAACTTGGGGATGATTATTGAGCAGGAGATTCTGATGAGGGCCAAGCCAAATAATACATCGCTCCCCTTCCCGATCCTGATTACAGATTTGTGCCGACGTGTTGGGGTTCCCTTCAAGGCCAAGACGGTTGTTGAGGTCACCTCGACCTCGTCTTGTGACATCTATCGTATCGATGCTGAGTACTTAAAGGATTAGACGGAGAGGAGGGGGAGAAGTCTAGTAGATATGTCTGCGTCCGTCGATGTTGAGGCCATGGAGACTGGTTCTCTCAATCCCGTAGTTGATTAGGCACGTCTACCTGTCCTTGAGGCTCCTGCTACCTCTGATTCCACCCTAACCACTTCTTCTACAGCTGCACCTACCTGTGCTCATGGCTCCTGGCCTTTGACTCAAGTCTTGATTATTAAGATGGGGCACCTTGCACATTTCGCTGATGTGTGGGCTTCACGAGTAAAGGCAACTGTTCTAGCTATGATTGAGTGTGCCATCATAGCGGCACTTGCTCCTATTAGAGCAGAGTTGGTGGATCAGCACCAATTGATTACAGCTCATGGGCTGGCTTTGGATGCTCTCACCACTAGAGTTACAAAGTGTGAGAAGAGGTAGGGCACTTCTACAGAGTTGACATCCATCCGTACTGACATAATCGGCTTGCGTACAGATATGGATGAGCTAAAGTCCACCAACATTACTATGTTATGGGCTAGTGTGGATGTGCCTGAGGGTGCTGGTGCTGATATTCCCCCTCCCACCACCACCGGCGTTGCTCCGATAGCTAAGGATGAGGGTGATTCTAATGCCCTGGAGATGGATGAGGAGGACCTTGTTGTGCGTGATAGAGAGGTGTATGCGGTGATAACGCTCAACCACACCTATCACAGTTCAAAGTGTGGGCGGTCGCTATGCAAGTATAAACCCAATGAAGAGTTAGGGTGGATCCCACGAGGAATGATGTGCAGGGTGATTGAAGAAACATAAAAATACTTGCTACTAGTTTGAATCCGAAACATAGAATTACTTGCTACTAGTTTGAATCCGAAGAAACAAAGTTATATCTAACTAGATTACCAAAGGGATTTGGGAATGGGAAATCGATAAAAATCCACACGATACATTGCACATTAGCATCATACAATCTCAATTAATCATGGGTAAAATCATAAATGCCTCGGAAACTAAATTACCTACCTAATTCTTATCGAACATAGGCAAATATTTCTCGATTAGCTCTCACAAACCAAATCACGTGGCAACACAAGAAATCCGATTAAAGGCAATGCAAGGATTCATTATTTCTAGTAAAATCTGACAAGTGAGTAGCTAAACCTCAATTAACTCTCACAAGCTAAATCAATGTAAATGGGCAAGTCCACGGAGAGATCAATTCCAATGGAAAGCAATTAAAGCATGAGATCAATTGGATAATCAAAAACTCATTTCATAAATAATAAAGCATTCTACTAATTACAAAAGCACAAGATAGATATCAAAAACCCAAATATTGATTATGTCTAACACAATATCCAAATCACTAATCAATAATTAACACCTAGAATTTCAACAATACAAAGTAAAGAGTTAACGAAAGGTGAAAAATAATTATAACCCAAGCTCACAATCTTCACTCTAATGGTGTTTGGTGAGGAATCTTGATCTCAAAGCTAAGCCCAAGCCTCAATCCCCAAGTTCTTCTTCTTTATTCAACGTTTTCTCTCTCAATATTCTCTGTTGAATTGTATGAGATGTATGAGATGTCCCCCAAAATGGCTGTGAATCAGTGTATATGGTGAATTGGGGTCAAATCCAAAACTGCCCAGACGTCAGTCACCTTTTCTTCTCCGCATTCACGAAACTAGCTCTATGTTCGTGGAGGTTAGAGTAATTACACTCCACATTCGCGGAGGAAGCACCACGTTCATGGTAGTCTGAGAAGTTGTACTCTGCATTCACGGAGGATGTCCCACGTTCGCAGTTCAATACCGGCTGGAGCTCCGCGTTCGTGGAGAGCACTTCACTACCAGCTCCAAAATCCTTATTTTTAGCTCTATTTTGCCCCAATTTTCATTCTTTTTCATCAAAGCTCCTTTTTCACCAACATGTACCTAAAACGCAACATTCAAAGGAAAATTAGGCTCTTTCTCTACTTAAGTACCACAAAATTACCAAGAAAAGGACTCTGAATGAGTGTAAATCACCCACTCATCATGCAGATCTTAAGGATATAGAGGGCGACATGGTCCGAGCTGCTGCTGCTGAGTCCCTCCGAGAAACATCGATGGTTGGGTCGAGTGGGACCACGCCCACCGTGGATATTGCACCAGGTACTGATGCCCAAGTTGAGGACACACCGTCGGCCTAGCTAGACAGGAGGACTTTCCTTTGCATTTCCTTTGGCTCTTGATTTTATTTTTATTCCGCATTGACGACACTGCATTTTCTATTTGGTGGGGTGGTGATTTTCCCAACCCCTATTTGATTGTATATTTTTTATTAATGTTTAGTTTTGATTTATGAAGTTATTCTAATTGATAGAAATGGTTTTGGCTTCTTGTGATTTCTCTCTCTACTTCTCTTCATTGTTTGTGTGGTGATTGAGTAGTTGTAAGTTCTCTTGTACATTTGAGTATCGGTTGTGATCAATATCGATGACTTGAATAGTGATCTTGATGAACGACATGTGGGTGGGTGTCCAACGAGGTAATTTGAGTTTCATAGTCTTGCGTGAACTCCTAGCATCTCACTGTGACTAGTCGATTATTGATGGTGAGTCTTGCAATGACCGTTGCACGCAAGTTTGACTCGTAGGGTTGTGATCCACAATTGTGTTTGAATGCCATGTGTGGTGAGCTTTACCTGAAAAGTATGTTTGATGATATCTAGAACTTGCCCCATTCGTCTAGCTAGCTAAGTTTGGCGAATGAAGGAAATGATCTTAGGCATAAAATTTTGAGAGTGAGCCTAATTGCTATACCTTTGTGTGACCACCTTGGGAGTGTGTGAACCCAGATTGGCACCATTTGAGCCTGCCCTTTTTCTTTGAATAAGCACCAAGGAAAGCAGTCAATTGATTGAAATTGTCATACTCTCTCCCACCTTTAACCTTAATGGAGCATTGGTGTGTTTGATGTACCAACTCAGGCCAAAATCCTAAGTTGGGGGTGTGGTAAGAGTGAAGAAAGAAACTAAGCCAGAAACTTGTGAGCTTATGTGAAAAAGATGGAACCCCTCTATAAAATAAAGAGAAAAAGAGGTGTTGAGAAAAGAAAAGAAAAGAAATGAGTTGAATAAAGTTTGATCATTGTATTGTGTTGAAGACAAGGGGTATCCCAAATTGGCTGTGAGCATTGAATAGACCAAAGATGAGTTGTGAAAATGAGATGAACGAAAGAAAAAGGGAATGATGAGAAGAAGAAGCAATGCTCCTTGAAGGTAGAGTCACTAAACCAAAAATGATCATACCCTTACCCTTAGCCCCATTACAAGCCTTGAAAGACCTTTTTGATCCTACATGAGCCTAGTGATGTGTTGGTTAGAACATACGGTGTTGGTTAGAACATACGGGCAAGCCTATGGGTAGAGTCATGCATGTTTTTCTCATTTGAGAGTGTGAGTGTTGATTTCGATTCCTTAATCTTATCTTTTGATCAGCTTTGTGAGAGGTTGGAATCATCTTTGCTGTGAGGCATTTGAATTCTGTTGTTGGGCATGAATTTGAGTTCAAAGTGAGAATTTATTAGCATGAACTCCAATTGATGATGGCAAGTAAGAATTTCAAACTTTAAATGCACATTCTATCCTTGCATGTTTTGATTGAACCTTGTGTGCATTCTCATGTGGATTCTCAAGGAGCACTATTTGTAGACATCCCTATTGAACTGATTGACCTCTTGTTTTACTTGAGGACAAGCAAAAGTTAAAGTTGGGGGTGTTGATTAGTTGGTAGTTTTGACTCATCTAAAGCTTCATTTATACTAAATTAGTGTCCTTAATGACTATTTTACACTCATAACTAATGTTAAATTATTTATGTGCAGCAAGGAGACTTGAGAATGAGTCAAGGACCAAATAACGCAAAACGAAGCTGAAAAGTTACAAAATTTGAGGAAAAAGAAGGTTGGAGCTTGCAAAAGACAACTCGGCGACACATCGAGAGGATCTGAGATCACCTAAAGTTCCAGTAGACAAGGAGAAAAGTCAAGTCAAGTCGGCGAGCTTGGAAGCTAATCAAGAGTCACCGACCAGTTAGGTGAGCCCGACTTACATCGCCTAAAGTTCCAGTAGAGAGCCATGCTGAAGTCAAGAACTAAAAGGCGAGAGCCCGACTTATGCCACCGAGTGGTCCCGTGTTTCATAATGTGGGAAATGTTTGTGAGAGTATAAATAGAGTTTTCTAAAAGAGAGTTGAGTACCAATGAGGAACCAGTTAACTAAGACTAAGAAGTACTCTTGCACATTGAATATTTTTTATTTCTTTTGAACTATTCTTGTGAGTTTTTGGCTTTAAGACTTTGGGTGTAATTCTAATTGGTAGCATTTTGCTTTTTGGAGATCTTGTGAATCAATGGCTGACATCTTTGGTAATAATTTCTTCACTTTTGGTATGATTGGTTAAAACCTCAATGCCTTAGGGGTGTGATTATGTGTTCAATTGCTTAATTAGCTAATGGGTATTATGAATTGCTGAATTTAATGCTAGATTGAAATGGGTTCAGTTGTTTATTCATATTTTCATTTATGAATTGAAGTTGTAAAATTCAGTTTTAATCTATATCTCCTTGTAAGCTTGTAAAAGGTGCATTTGGGTGGAATTAGGAATTGATGATTGTATGGGTTGTTGCTTTTACTACCCAGCTTATTAAAGTGGGTTGAATCAAGGTATAAGATTGTTCTCTAGTGTAATGCCTGTTGGGGTTTGATGGAACCCAATTGAATGCATGATAGCTGACTGTAGAATAGCTATTGTACTAATGATCTTTCCTACCCATGGAGATTCAGCATATTTAAGCAACTTGTAATTACCCATTTAGCGAAATTAGTAATTGAACACTCACACATTCCTAAGGTACTTTCTCTCATTTGTTAAATTCGTTGTTTATTACGTTGTTAAATCCCGTCATTTACTCTTCACTCATTGTGATAATCACCATCTTATGATTTACTTCATGTTTAGTATCATCTTTTTAAACTCTACAAAAGATTGGAACACTAACTTACTTCGTAGTCGAATTATATATTATATCACTCCCCGTGGGATCGACCCCAACTCTTTGTTGGGTTTATACTTGCTAGCGACCGCATACACATTGAATCTTTATAGTTGTAGTTGAGCATTATCAATACTACTGATGGTGCACCACAGACTACTACAAAGGGCTTCACTAAGGGTGCTACCCAGGTTGATACATTGGGTTCGAGGTATCCGGACTCACACGCTTCTTGATTGGTCTTCGGCGCTTATGCACCACAGGTTTGTTTCACCCTATGTTTTAAATTTTATTTGTGCATTGAGGGCATTGCACTGCTTTCTATTTGGGGAGGTGAATGGATTATGAGTGTTACGGTGAAGTCTGAGTAACTCAACTCACAATCTTGCCTTACGGTTTCTTGCATGTGATCTTTTTCCCCAAGTAACTATTTTAATTTCTATTGAGCCGGCATGTTTAGGATAGTAAATGAGTAGATGTAATTTGGAAATAAAAGCATGATGGCAATAGAGCATGAAAATTGACATCCCTCCAAATTTTGATATGTGCTATGACTGTGAAATTGCTAAGCTCAATGTGTAGGATCTTTGCATGACATGATAGGAATCGATAAGACACTATAACTTAAGCTATAACATAAACCAGATACACTGATGATTTTATAGTGAAACAAGGTGCCATGTGTGGGTGAGATTGTTTGTATATTCATATGGTACATGCCAATCTAGAGCTTTCCCTGTTGGTCTTGCAAAGATGATTTAAACTAGGAACTGGGAAATGATAGGCTAGTATTGATAATAAGTCCACTTAAGCCTTAAAACAATCAACCAAAAGAATAAGTTACTCCATTTTATTCAAATGTTTGAGCTTGAGGAATACCATTTTTTTATACACCCAACTCACTATCCTTAAAAAGAACAAATTGTAAAACTATGTTTTGGCCCTAGTCCCTCCTTGAAAATTGTGTACATAAACTCAGGCTAACAGCCTAAGTTGAGGGTGGCTACTTCAAAGTTGTACCTTAATTTTGGCCCTGGTCCTTTCTAGGATATTGTACACCTCAACTCATGCTAAACGCCTAAGTTGAGGGTGGCTATTAAGAAGGAAAACAAGAAAGAGAGAGTATGCAAAGAGCCGTGTGTAGAGAAAAATGAGTAAAAATGTTCAGAATGGTGTGATTGAGAAAAAAGAAACAAAAGAATGAAAAGCTTAAATAAAAAGATAAAGAAATGCTGAATCAAGCAAGAAGATCAAGCCAAAAGTCACACTCAAGCTTCAATGAATCATAAAGAGAAAAGCAAAAAGCAAGACGATGTAAGAGTTGGTTGTAAAAGAGGTAAAATAGCCAATGTAATGTCAAGGAGGGCATAAAAGGTACTAAATGTCCAAATACACCACACCTAACCCTAAGCCGACGTTACAAGCTAAGAAAGTCCTATAGTGATCCTAAGTGAACTGTTTTTGAAAGTCAAAGCGTAGAAAATATAGGCAAACCTATGGTATTGAGCACAAACTGTATTGAATTCAACTTTGAGTGAGTGGATATTGAGTCCCTAACTAAATTTCAAATTCCGTGTGATTAAGGGATTTCTTTGCGGTAAGGGCAAAAGTTACGTTATTGAAAAATTGATATCTTGGTCATTGTTGTATGTGTATGTGAATGTTTCTATTGGTATATCTATGTCATGTATTGATCCGCATGTATTAGCTTGTTGAGTTGAATAAAATATTTGCACTGTGATGGAAATAAATAAAGAGGGTGATTTTTGAAAAAATGCCATGTGATTGCTTGAGTTTTTGGGTTTCTTCTGCCTAAGTGTCGTGTGGAGTATGTTGTGTAGCTTGAGGACAAGCAACGATTTTAAGTTGAAGGTGCTGATGTACCATGAATTTATGGTACTAGAGATGCATTAAACTTAGAATTTTGCATGCGTTTTAAGTATTTTGTTATTATATGTGATGGTATTTTTGTCTGATTTTGTAGGAAATAGGTTTTTGGAGCAATTGGTGTTAAAAGTATTGGAGCAGTAGGATTTTGGTGATTTACGAATAGACTTACGAGTCATCATCTCTATGACGAGCCGTAGGTTGAAGTCGCATATTCAAGTGCGTAGAATTGGAGCTATGTACGAAATGACGACTAAGGGCTGACGAGCCGTAGTTCGTGCTACAAACTGTACATGAGAAGTTGAAGAAAACTTCAAAGAGGATAAGTTTCAGTACCTAAACGACAAATGAACATGATGGGCCGTACTAAGATCTATGAGTCATAGATCATGCCCGTGGAAACTGACCCTCATAATATTGACTAAATGATGAATGACAGAAGGTACCGATGAGCTGAAGGTCTTACTACGAGCCATAGGTCACCAACCATAGATAACACTGCGAAAGTCGAATTTCCTGAGCTTTCCTTTTCCTACTTTATTTAGGATTTGTTTTCTATAAATATTAGTTGTATATTTCGTTTTTGGGTTGTTAGACGTTTTTGGAGATACATTATTTTGGCTTTGAGAATTATTGTGCAAACACTTTTAGCATTTAATTCTTGAAGTTTGGTTTATGAAATTTCCTTTTGTTCTTTAATTCAAGATTCTGGATTTCATCTAGTCTAATTGTAAGGTCATGATTTATTATCTAAACCCTAATATGAATTGTGAATACTCAAGCATGAATAACGAAACTCACAACTAGTTCTACCTAGTAGAGTCCTACGGATCGGTGCTGCATGTTTGTGATTAGATGGGGCACCGATCCGTAGGAATCTACTAGGTATTAGCTCTATACAAGTGAGACCGATGAACCTGGGGCTCTGATACCAACGTGTCACGACCCGACTCTCTGAGTCATGATGACACCTACTAAAACCCATAGTAGGTAAGCCAACACATACCCAGAATGACAAGTAGTGAGTACAAAGGTAGAACTAAAGAGGAAACAATGCTAATAATAAGAAAAGAAAGAAACGGAAAGCAAACCAAAACTATATACAAAGGAACCTCCCAGAACCTAGAAATCACGAGTACAGAGCTGTCTAATGAGATAAAAACAAGTCCCAAAAGTGGACCAAAACAAGTCATCTCAAAGGCAAAAGACAAGCTAACATAAGTATAGAAGGAGACAGGTTGGTCCAGGATACCAAGTGCTCACCCTCATCTCCGATATCCACAAGCTGCAAAAGACGGCACGAACAATCACTGTTGGTAGCTGGTACTAGGACCTGCATCACGAAAAGATGCTGACTGTATCATAAGAATCAAAACAAAGGTACTCAGTAGGTATCATAGGCCGACCGAGCAAGAAAGGTAAAAACAATCCGAAAAGATAGAATCTAGACAAGAATAGTGGTCAAAGTGGATATGAAAAGAAGCACACGAGCGCACCAAAAGAAAATTTAAGTACAGCTAAACTAAACGTAACTAGACCCCCATAATCCCAGAAGGTACACTCATGCACAAGTTTAAATAAAACCCGAACGCACTCCCATAAGCCCAACATGTACACAGAATAGATATGCCTACAAGACCGAAGAGTAATCCAGATCCAAATCGAGAAACCAGTCAACTCCAAGCCCAGCTAGAAAGAGTGACAATCAATTCAACAGCTCAACTCCCAGCCCAGCTAGAAAGAGTGACAATCAACTCAACCAGTCAACTCCCAGCCCAGCTAGCAAGAGTGACTATCAACCCAGGCCGCCCAGCCATACCATCCACTCCCAGTGGTGTCAACCACCTAGCTAGCAAGAGTGACTCGGGGGCATGTCAACTCCGTAGAGGATCTCAGATATCCAAGCCGCCCATTCAGCCAGCCCACTCCCCAGGGCATCAGCCGCCCAGCTAGAAAGAGTGCCCGGGGGCGTATCGACTCTAAAGAGGATCTCAAGTAGGCTCTAGGCCACCGTGGATCGACGTCCACTTTTGACGATATCACAAAAGGCTCCAACCCAGAAGCACTCCAATCCCGAGGAAGCACACCATCTCCGATAATGCATCGGAGCCGAAGAAATAGGGAAAGGAGACAGAAAGGGCCAACAAGCTGCACAAACGCCTAACTAAAGCTCATTCGATCACACCCAAGTCTGATATTACAATCTACAAGGACCTAGTCTATCCAAAACAAAGTCGGAGACATACCATAGTCACAAGGTGCATGGGTCTAAGGCAACACTATTCTATTCTATACTAAGGCCAAAACATGCTCCAAAATCAAGTCGTAAACTAGGTAAATCCCATAGCATGCTACAACTCACATACAACCCTCTTCTAGCGTGATACTACCCTTAAAACAGTTGTAATCAATCATAAACCATGCTTTCTAAGAAGAAAAATAGAAATAACTACGTACCCGCCCCCAATTCACACTAATGATCACGAATTTACACATTTCTACTCAGTCTAATAAGAAAGGAAGTCGAAGCCTACCTGTAGGCCGGTCGCGCATGCTCCAAATCACAAGGCCGGAGCTTTTCCCTTTTGAACGGCCTCTGAACGCTGCCACACTATCAAAAAAATAGGATCACAACGTCAATACGGTCGTTTATACACCAAACTTACCCAGAATGGAGATGGACCAATTTGTAGAGTCAAATGGGAATCATGGGATCCACACCGAAATTTCTTAAATTGATTCCGTCTAAAGGTCCTAATCTATGCCTTAAACTTGTGTTCCAAAATAGGACACAATTCGTGGCCCAAAATAGCAGAAACAACAACACACCATGAAAAAAGAAAAGAGGAAAGGGGCAGCAGATTTCACACCAAAATTACATTGAAAGGAATGCCACCGACACAATCCAATCACTCCACCACGTAGTCCCGACAACAACGAGCACGTGGGACATCGAATTACTAAAATCTGAGCTCATATGAGGGAGAAATTGCCTCTTGAAAATTGAGGGTGAAAGCTGAAGTTTTTTGGGTATAAATACCCAAAACTGGTCGCTAAAACCAAAAGTTCCAATCGCTAAAAGTGTGATATCTTGTCGCTAAAAGGGTGCACCAGATATCAGCACATCAGCTGATTTTCTCAAACTCTGAATTCTCCGACGAGGTGTCCAGGATTCATTTGAAACCCCATACGCGTAAATAAAATAAGCTACCCCATCGAATTCAGCATTCCTAACTCAATGAAACCATCAAAACTTCCATCCGAGGTCGTTTCAATAAAAAGTGGGTCTCACACTCAATTTCCATTTTAAGCCAAATTCCACAAATGGCCTAAAAATTAGTCCTAAAGCCTTTGGACCTAAACGAAGGGTTGTTCTAGACCAAACTTGACATTCCGAAGCCAACCGCGCTGAAAAATTCTCATCTGAACACGTTTACCAAGGACGGTGGCCAAAGAGTCACCAATACATGAAATATCACCCACACTAGCAACCGCTTCGTCAATCATATCAATCACCGATATCACATGGAGGTCACTTGGTTTCTTCATAGATTTGCACACGTTGAAAGTACCTTCCTCATCATTTACCCGAAATTTCAAATCACCACTTTCCACATCAACAAGAGCTCTCCCGGTAGCCAAAAATGGCCTACCAAGAATAATAAGAACCTCGGCATCAATCTCGCAATCAAGGATCGCAAAATTTACCGGAAATATAAATTTATCTACCTTCACCAAGATGTCATAGAGAATGCCAGTAGGACGCTTGATAGAACGATCGATCATTAGAAGACGCATAGTTGTTTACTTAGGCTCGCCTACCCAAGTTGCTTGTAAATGGCATAGGGCATCAAATTTATAGTTGCCCCCAAATCGCACAAAGCTTTTGCAAATTGAAAGATCCCTATAGTGCAGGGGATAGTGAATACCCCTGGATCATCCTTCTTGACAACCACATTTGACATAATGGTACTACAACTATAAGACATTTCAACCGTCTCAAAATCCATACTTCTCTTCTTCGTTACAAACTCTTTCACAAACTTTGCATAACCTCGCATCTCTAACAATGCCTCCACCAATGGAAGATTACTAGAAAGAGTTTTGAAAATTGAGAGAAATTTTGAAATTTTGCATCCTCATCCCTCTTCTTCAGTCTTTGAGGAAATGGTGGAGTGACTCTGGGAAATGGCTTTGGAGATACCGAGGAAGGAACGACCTCCACCTTTGACTTCATAGCATCATCGGAGACAACATTTTTTGGTGCATCATCAGCCTGATCGAAAGTTTCATTGTTTAATTTTTTGGCAAGTCCATCACCTTCAAAAACAACAGATTTCCCTTTAATAGGATCAACTTTATCATCATTTAACACATCACTTCCCAGAACCTTACTACTCCGGGATGAGATTGCCATGCATTGGGAATTATCATTCTTTGGATTGTCCAAGTTGTCACTCGGAAGACCCTCTTTTTGTCTGGGGCTTAAATGAGCTGAGATTTGACCCATTTGAGTCACAAGTTGCTTTATCAAAACCGAATGAGAGGTAACCATTTGATTCAAAGTGGAGAAGTCGGCTTTCATCTCCTTGAGCACTTTATCCTATCCTTCTACCTTGTTTAGGATACGGGCAAGCATATCCTCGGTATGAAAACTTTCGGGGTCGGCATTAGGTTCTTTCATTTTTGGACAATCATGAGGAATCACATAACGATCTCTATCACCATCTCTATCTCTCTAATTTGCACCCCTATCACGCCATCCCAATCTCTATCTCTCCAACCACCATCACGATCTCTGTTCCAACCTTGATTCTCGTCCGGCCTTGGATAGCTCAGATGAGAACCCCCCACTTGGTTTGACAAAAATTGTACCTCTTCATTATACATGGCTTCAAATTGTGCATCATTCGGACTCATTCCACCACTAGCGCCAACTGCATTCACAGACTTATAACCACCTCTCATGACATGTTTTGTCAATAATTCCATTTAGGTCATCATCTTGGCCATGTTTTCATTGCGCTCTTGGTTCTTCTTCTTTATGTTTTCTTTGGTCAGCCCAACATTTAGAGGAGATACTTGATCCTCTTTCGTATTCCACGCACGATTAATCTTGGTCAACTCATCAAGCAAAGCCGATGCCACGGCAAATGGTTGTCTCATGATTCTACCCCGGATAAGATGATCAGTGACAACTTTGTTGACGGAATCAAGACTTCGGTAGAAATATTCCAAGAGCACATTTCCAGGCAACCCCTGAGTAGGACATTGGACGAGTTGCTTTTGAAACCTCAACCAAGTTTCATGAATGGTTTCACCATCAATCCACTTGAAATTTTGAATGTCATCCCTCAGCTTCATCATCTTCGAGGGAGGAAAGAATCTTTCATAGAATGCCTCTGTGAGCTCTTCCCATGATTAGAGTCTCTTGGTAGTTCAGCCAGCCACTTCGCAGCATCCCCCATTAGAGAGAAGGGAAACAAACGAAGCTGGATTGACTCTTGAGAGATATTCCTGAAAGTGAATGGTCCACACACATCCAGGAAGTTACGAATGTGATCATGAGGGTCCTCATGAGCAAGTCCCCCAAAGAGCCCTTTCATTTGCAGCAGTTAGAGCATAGTTTCGGTCATATGAGAAATAGCGTTACTCGCAGCTGGGGTAAACGAATAGCTCCGGCACTTCCCATTTGCTCCACATTGACATCGTTCAAGTTTCCAATGTTGTCATCCTGCCCAAGTTGACTGCCAGTGTTACTCCATATCACACTCATTTCTTCACATGTTGAGAGCAACAACAACAACAAACTAATAAGAACGTTCTACAACCACAAAATTAGTTCACAAACCACTTCAATAAGAGAATTCTAAACACCACTCCCCGGCAGCGGCGCCAATTTTGATAATGCTCAACTACACCCCATATGATTTGAAGTGTAGGCGGTCACTAACAAATATAAACTCAACGATGAGTTGGAGTCGATCCCAAGAGGCGCGATATAGAAAAGAATTCAATTGCGAAGTCTGAGTGTGTACTAATCTTTTGTAGAATCTAAATATGCAAAACGCAACGTAAAATAAATCATCGAGTTTTAATTATCAATATCAAGAAAGTTTAGTAACCAATTTCTAAAAAAAAAAATGGGGTTTTAGTCAATAGAGGATTGGACCTTATGAGTGTGTGAGCAATCAGATACTACTTTAGCTTAATGGGTGATTACTAATTGTTTTAAGCTATTGAATGTCAATGGGTAGGATGGGTCATAATGATAATAGCATTTATCAATCAACTATCATGTATCAAGTGAGTTCTATCGAACCTCAACAAGATTTCAATATAAAATAACTCAATTCCTTAATTAAACCCACTTTACCAAGCTAGGTTGTATCGACAAAAATCAATACACCTATCAATTATAAATCCCACTCTAATGCATCTATCAAAATCAAGCATAGAGATATAAAGTATAACTAAATTTGCAACTTCAGCTCATAATTGAAAACATGGATAAACAACTGAACCCATTTCAAAAGCAATTAGAAACACCCATAAGCTAATTTATGTATCCGACTACATAACCACACCCCAAAGGACAAGGATTTTAGACAATCATAGAAAAAAGTAAGAGATAATTACCGAAAGGTTATCCATCTGAATGACAAAGTCTTCAAATACTCGAATGCTAAAAATTAAGATTAAACCTTCAAAACCCAAAGTCTAAGATCAAAACCCTCTCAAAAATATTCAAGAACTCAAAAATATCAAAAGTATCTCTGTTCTCTTTAGCCTGGTTCAGCCTGATGCCTTTCTCTCTCTTCAAACATCAATTTATACGTTCCAAAAAACTTCCACACATTTCAGCACATAAGTTCATTTGGCGAAATAAGTCGGGATCATTGAGTTAATCGGCGATCCACCGAAGTGCTCCACCTCACCTTTTTGTACTTGATTTCTACCTCAAATGGTTCTGGTAATTTAGGCGATCTGGGTCGAGCTAGCCGTTTCGTTCGGTGAGTCACCAAGTAGCTTTTGCGAGCTCCAGCCTTCCTTTCCTTTAGCTTTTCTAACATTTTCGCTTCTTTTTGCAAAATAATTTCCTCGCCTTGTTCTTAAACCTCCATGGCTGCACATAAACAATTTAACATCAGTTTTGAGCACAAAATAGGCATTGAGGACACTAAATCATTGAATAACAAGCCCTAAATGAGTCAAAATTCCCGACTCGTCATCTGTGATCACAAAAACATGAGCTGTCAAATAGATATTGTCTCTTCTCGTGTTTTTGTGATCACAATTTCTTTCAATTGACCTCCTACAACTTGAGGAAAACTCAATTGATTGTTTTGCTTGAAAAAATTGATGGACAATCGATCCATCATCTTATTTATCAAATATAAATGGTTCACCTATAATTGAATAAATAATAATAACAATTTCAATTCCACTAAGAATTAAAATTTTGTTACTTACTTACATAAAGCATTATGCATTTTAGAGAACGTGGTCTACTCAGAACACTTATATTTTATGAATTTTTTTTCACTTCTTCTTTGCATATATAGGCTCATAAATTCTTATTGAATGGGTGTTTGAATTCATGGCCGTCTCAAAAGGTTTGGGGGCTTAAAGCCAAAATTCATAGAAAAATCCTATTTTTTGGTTGACATATATAAATTGAATAACTATGACATACTCATTGAAATTCTTTAAATGAGGTCCACAAAGGGTAGGATGTATGTGAACCTTATGGAGTAAGCATGTAAAAAATGTAAATTTTTAATGAATATATGTGTGTGTATATATATATATATCTTTAGAAAAATCTGTGGGCCGAAAAAATTGAGGCCCCAAGAGATTGTTTTGGTAGCTTTATGATCGAGATGACCCTGTGTGAATTTCAAACTAGAGTGCGTACAGAGAAGAACAAATATGCATATTGATATAAGGGAAAAACAAAATTGAGACATGAGTGCACAAATTACTATATGTGTAGTAAAGCTCAAGGGGACTCACATATGAGCCCTTAAGTAGTATCAATAGGAGAATTGTTGGTGCTGGTGGATTGCTTCTCCCTATTGCATGCTAGATTTTGGTCCACAAATTTTGGAAAATATTTTCAAACGATAGAAAAGAAATCTTAAATATAGTCTCCAAAGTGGATGATATGTATAGAGAAATAGAGAATGCAATTGAGGGATGAAAAATTATGGAACAAAAGAAGGGTTTTTATAGTTGGTGTGTGGTGTTTTTATAATATATATATATATATATATATATATATATATATATATATATATATATATATATATTGATTTACATTAGATTTTATTAAACGGTCAAAATTAACCAAATCTACCAATCTTAAAAACCTACCAAAAACAATTAACAATCTTAGCAAGAAAATTATTATCATAAAACAGGCAAATAAATTATTATTATTATTAAGTCAAATTTTCCCGGTAAACAAACAAATACCTTATAGTGATTTTTTTGTCTGTATATACATTAATATGTGAATGACTCAACTTCATACCATGTAGTCTATAATATTAATATTGATAGTTTAGATCATTTTTACTCACATTTTAATTATAATTTGATCATTTCATTTGCTTGTCTTGATTGAATTATATAATATCTTACTTGATTGGACAATAATTGGACATAATTGTCCTTCTATCTACTTAATTAGTAATAAGTTGTTGGTCTTAGGTAATTTGAATCATTTATGAGACATTTAAAAAAGACTGAAATATGATCCCAAAATAGGGGATATGTCAGTAGAAAATGCAGATCTTGGGCTGGAACCAAAGGAACAAAGGGGGGTGTAAGCTTTAACTTACTATATCAATTGACTTAACCTCACTTAAGCTTACTTTTGAAAGTTAAATTTCTTGCATGGCTAAATTAATTTATTTCTTTATTTGGGTTAAAAAATTCAACTTTAAAGAGGTCTAAAGTGATGCCCAAATATAGGCCAATTTCAGTAGAGCTAAAATTAGCAACCATGAACAAAAGAGCCTAAAAAGGCCTTAATTCAGCCACAAATATTAGGGTTTTAGTTTCTAATTTTCCATCAATTAGGATTTTATTAGTTCTAGGTTATTCTTTTAGGATTTTATTAAGTTGGCAACCACCTTTTTTCTCCTATATATAAAAATAGAAGTGTTTTTCATTCTTAAGGACACATTACTTTGAGATTATTGATAATAATTGTCACGCTCCGAGCCTACACCCTGGATGTGGCCGGCACTCGAAAACCATTACTAATTCCCAAGCGAACCCTTAGACCAGCTTACTACTTAGAGAAAGTCTTACTCAAGCATTTTTAGTTTTAAATAACTAAAGGGAAAACATTTTAATCAAATACTGTCTAAGCTGTCTGAGAATACTGAATGAAAACAATAATAGTTTAGAAAAATATCTGAAAATAAATACCAAGAGACTCTCTAACACTGTCTATATATGAAGCCTCTAGTGTCTGAGACAGATGTCGGGACAAACCCACGACAACCTTAAATAAAACTACTAAAGCAAATAAATGAATGGTGTCCTCTGAAAGCAAGGAGGTCTCACCAAAGCTGATAAGAATTTGGGTGATATCAACGATGTGCCTGTTGATGATCCTGAAACAATAACTGGACTAAAAGACTGAAATATAACTCAGTTGAAGTAAAGCATAGACATGAGAAAAAAACATTTAAACTTCATAAATAAAAAGTAATAATAGCAAATACTGAACTAAACTAGAATATATATATATATATATATATATATATATATACTTTTTACTTTACTAGGAGTTTCTCTAACCGACGATCATCACTATGAGCCTCGTGATGATACAATGTCTTACCCACGTTGCCAGAGCTGCTCTATACCTTGCCGGAGTATAGAACGCAACTGAATTGATGGATCCACTAAAAGCCTTCTTAAGGCAGGTGAGGAGTCGCCCATCTTGCGGTACGATCCTATCTACGCTGGCTACGTAGTTTATGTTATTTGAGTTGTCTGAACTCTTATCCCATAACGTTGCTCAATAATACTCCCAAAATAAAATACTTGTATTGATTTGCTCATAGTTTGATAAACTATCTGTCTGTCAGAATAAAGGGTATGACCAAGCTCAATTATGTGATTCAAAGCTCAAATCTTTCTAAAATATATCTTTCAAATTCATGTATATAACTTAAATCATGAGAAAGTTTTCTGACTTGCGTAGCTCATAAGTATTCGAAATTAATTTTCATAATAGCATAAAGAATCTGAAATCATGCTTTGAAATATAAGCTTCATGAAATCATAACAACGTCATGTCAATAACTCACAAGATCAACAATGTAAAACCTTACTAAGTATAAAAAGGAAGTACATAGGTCAAGAATCTTTAATCGTGAATAATTAATTTAAGAAATCATACAATTGGGGTCATAATTATGGATGAATTCAAAAGTGAGTTTGATAAACCTAACTATGGAATTTAGTTCATGAACATTGATAAATCTTGGACATGAGGGTGAAAGGAATTCCTCATTGAAGTATTACGAACCTTAATCGATCCAATTACCGAAGAAAAGTAAGATCTTGGAAGAAGAAGACCTACAAAACCTTTCTTGAACCTTGGAGATGAGTTCTTGAGGAGCTTTCTTGAGAAATCTATGAATTTCATGAGTAGGAGTTATTAATTCGCGTTAAGATGAAGGAATTATGAAGTTCTATGGTCAAAATCTTACCTTGGATGATGGATGAACCTTGAAGGAAGTTAGTTTCTAGGGTAAATTTATAAACTAGGAAGGCGAACTACGTTTTTAGAGGGTCATTAAAGGCCTCAGACTCCCACGCGCCCACGCGGTGAATGCCTCAAGCACGCAGCCAACAATGCAGGAAGGCAATAGTTGTTGCATCGTTGCGCGCCCATGCGTGGCAAGATAGTGTCTAGTAAAATGGGCATAAATTTTTCCTTCGAACACCAATTGAGCAAACATGGTGGCGTTGGAATGAAGACTCATAGCTCTTTAATTCGATATGTTATGGTTTTCGTAGTTCTTTATATACTGCAAGATATGGTCATTTGAAGTTGACTCTTGTGTAAACTAATGCAAAAAACTTAGCTGGTAGAAAGACTTTGAACTTGACTTAATGTTAGAGGTCCCTTATGACCCTAAATCACTTAAGATACCCTTGGTACACTTGGTAAAGAACTATAAAACACATGAGAAAGTAGTACATCACCCGGTTCAAGCTCATATACTTAAGACGAATGGTTCAGATTCTTAGAGTAGAGTTGCGAGGTGTTACAATATCTCCCCCTTGGGTTCATTCGTCCTCGAATGATGACTAAGCTAGGAAGTTCTCAATGGCATTAATACAATGCATAGATTGAAATACACCGACAAATACTAAAACTGAAGTACTAAGGACATGAATAGAACTAAATCTGAAATAGGGAAAGGGTCATTACCTTCAACATCAACGTCTAGAGGGACGAATAGATAAGGGTATCATGCTTTCATATCTTCTTCGGCCTCCCATGTAGCCTCTTTAACAAATTGATTCCTCCATAAACTTTTGACTGATGCAACCTCTTTAGTCCTCAACTTGCGAACCTGATGGTCAAGTATCTAGACCGGAATATCTTCATAGGACAAACTATCTTTCACACCAATACTCTCTGTGGTAACAACAAGTGATGGATTGCCCAAGAATTTCTTAAGCATGGATGTATGAAATACGGGATGAACAACTGCTAATTCTGGTGGTAGCTCAAACTCGTAAGCTACATTACAAACACTTTTTGATATCCTGTACGGACCAATATATCGAGTATTGAGCTTCCCTTTCTTACCAAACCTCATAACATCCTTCATGGGTGAAACCTTCAAATTAAACCAATCATTAACCTTAAACTTTAAATCTCTCCTTCTAACATCTATATTGGATTTCTGACGACTTTACGCTATTTTCAACCTTTCTTGAATAGTCCTCACCTTCTCCATGGCTTGATGAACCAATTCTGGCCCTATCTACTCACCATCACCAACCTCAAACCAGCCAATAGGAGATCTACATTGCCCATAAAGGGCCTTATAAGGAGCCATCTATATACTGGAGAGATAATTGCTATTGTAAGAAAACTCTATAAGAGGCAAATGGTCATCCCAATTACCTTTGAAATCCATGACACATGCTCTTAACATATCCTCTAAGGTCTGAATTGTGCGCTCTGCTTGACTATCCGTCTAAGGATGAAAAGATGTACTAAGGTTTACCTTTGAACCCAAACCTTTTTGAAATGACTTCCAAAACTGAGCGGTGAATTGTGCACCACTATCTGAAATGATAGACAAAGGGACTCCACGAAGTCGGACTATCTCACGAATGTATAAAGTGGCATAATCTTCTGCTTAATTTGTAGTCTTTTCTGACAAGAAATGGGTTGATTTAGTCATCCGGTCCACAATTACCCAAATCGAATCATGCTGCCTGCGAGATCGCGGTAAGCCAGTAATGAAGTCCATATTAATCATCTCCCACTTCCATTTCGGAAGAGCTATGTTCTGAGCCACACTACATGGCCTTTGGTGTTCAATCTTGACTTGCTGGCAATTTGTACATTTAACAACAAAATGTGCAATACACCTTTTCACACTGTTCCACCAATAGACTTCTCTCAATTCGTGGTACATCTTTGTGCAACCCGGATGGATCAAATATCTGAAACTATGAGCTTCTGCCATGATCCTCTCTTGGAGTTCATCTACCTTTGGAACACACAATCTACCTTAATATCTCAACACGCCATCTCCCCCTTGTTCAAACGTCAACACTTTCTTCTTATGAACATTTGCCTCAACTCAAGTAGGATGGGGTCCCTATCTTTCTTTTCTTTCACTTTTACCACCAAGTATGATTCAGCCCCATTCATTACAACAACTCCACCATAACTAGAGTCTATCAAACAGACTCCCAAACGTGCAAGTCTGTGCTCTTCCTTTGCTAACTCTTCTTTTCCTTCCTCCACATAAGCAGTACTTCCCATGGACAACCTACTAAGGGCATCAACAACAATGTTAGCCTTACCTGGGTGGTAGAGAATACTCATGTCATAATTTTTAAGTAACTCTAACCACCTCCTCTGCCTAAGGTTAAGCTCTTTCTGACTAGAAACATACTAAGGCTCTTGTGGTCTGTGAACACATCCGCATGCGTGCCATAGAGATAATGACGCCATATCTTAAGAGAAAACACCACTACTGCCAATTCGAGATCATGAGTCGGATAATTCCTTTCATGGAATTTCAGCTGCCTAGAGGCATAGGCTATAACCTTACCATTTTGCATCAGCACACAACCAAGTCCAACTCTAGATGCATCGCAGTATACAACAAAACCTTCTGTTCCCTCTGGTAGGGTTAATACTAGAGCAGTAGTTAATCAAGTTTTTAATTCCTGAAAGCTTTTCTCACAAGCCTCAGACCATTAAAACTTAGCCTTCTTCTGGTTTTACTTAGTCAATGGGGATGAAATGAATTAAAATCCTTCTACAAATCTTCTATAGTAACCAGCCAAACCTAAGAAACTCCTTATGTCACTCAGGGATGTGGGTCTAGCCCTATTCATCACTGCCTCTATTTTCTAAGAATCAACTCGAATATCTTCGCCAGACACAATGTGGCCTAAGAATTCCATAGATTCAAGCAAAAATTCACACTTTGAAAATTTGGCAAATAACTCATGATCCTTAAGAGTTTAAAGGACTATTCTGAGATTACTGGCATGATCCTCCTCATTTTTAGAGTAGATCAAAATATCATCAATGAATACGATAACAAAAATATCCAGATACTGCTTAAATACTCTATTCATGAGATATATGAATGATGCTAGAGCATTAGTCAAACCAAAGGACATGACAAGGAACTCACAATGACCATAACGGGTCTTGAAAGCTGTCTTTGGGATGTTACTTTCTCTGACTTTCAACTGATGATAGCCGGATTTATGGTCTATCTTAGAGAAGCAAGTAGCACCTTGAAGTTGGTCGAATAGGTCATCAATTCTAGGAAGGGGATATTTATTCTTTATGGTGACCTTGTTCAATTGACGATAATCAATACACATCCTAAGGGTACCATCTTTTTTTCGCACGAATAAGACTAGAGCGCCCAAAGGTGAGACACTAGGTCGGATGAAGCCCTTAGCAAGGAGATCTTTCCATTGTTCTTTTAACTCAGCTGGAGCCATTTTGTATGGAGGAATAGAGATGGGTGGATTATCTGGAAGGACATCAATTCCAAAGTCTATCTCCCTTTCGGGAGGGACTCCGGGAAGATCCTCGGGAAAAACTTCTGGGAACTCATTTGTAATTGGAACTGACTGAAGAGGTGGTGTCTCAACACTAGAATCATTAACTCTGACTAAGTGATAGATGCACCCCTTGGAGACTAACTTTCTAGCCTTAAGGTATAAAATGAAACATCCCTTAGGCACTATTGGATTACTCTTCAACTCTAGGACTGGCTCATTACGGAACTGAAACTTGACCACTCGAATTCTACAATCGATCGAGGCATAACAATAAAGCCAGTCTATGCCTAGAATGACATCAAAATCCACCATGTCTAATTCAACTAAATCATCCATGGTGTCTTTGTGATGAATGGAAATAGTACAATCACGATAGACTCTTTCTGCTAAAATAGACTCACCAATAGTTGTAGAAACATTAAATGGCTCAAGAAGTTGTTCGGGACAAGTTCCAAACCTCATGGCTACGTAAGGAGTTACAAAAGATAAACTCGCACCTGGATCAAGTAAGGCATAACCATCAAGAGAAAGGATTTTAAGCATACCAGTAACAACATCTGACGAGTTCTCCTGATCCTGGCGACTAGCCATAGCATACAGACGGTTTGTACCGCTGCCTGTTTCTGAAGTAGCACCCCTTTGGGCAATCCTGTCTGATGGAGCTTTTGAAGAAGATTGGGCACTATGGTCCCCATTACCTTGCCTCCCCTTAGGGAAATCTCTAAGAAAGTGACCCATCTGACCACACTTAAAACAACCATTTCTTCCATCACGACACTCTCCTGGGTGGGTCCTGCCGCACTTAGCACAAGGTGGGCTCCGAAACCCCTATCCACACTTCCCTGAGACTAAGAACCTAGAGCTCAAAAATTTTGAGAATTTGGTTCCGGTGATCATTCATGTTTCTACGTGTGGGCGCACTAGTTGATAATGGAGAAGGTCCATGTGACCTCTACTGAAAGGAAGGGTGATTCCCATTTCTGGTCTTCTGCTGGCTGGACTCATAGTTTTCTGTCTTAGCCTTCTTACTTCGATACTCTTCCCTATCCTTCAGCTTATCCTCCTCCACTTGCTGCACATGAATCATAAGCCTAGCTATGTCCATGTCTCCTATCAACATAGTTACCTTACCTTCCTTATTTGATAAACGAGAGAGTCCCGACACGAACAAGCTCATTTTGCTCCTCATATCAGCCACCATCTCTGGAACATAGCAAGATAACTAGGTGAACTTGAGGTTATATTCCTGCACACTCATCGACTCCTGCTTTAGGTTAAGGAACTCTCTTACCTTTGCCTCCCTTAACTCTCGGGGAAAGAAGCGTCCCAAGAAGGCATTCTCAAACACAGTCCAGCCTAACGGTGGTGCACCTTCTCCTCTAGTCTTTTTCCACTGTTCATACCATATCCTAGGACCACCCTTGAGCTGATATACAGGCAACTCAACACGCTCAACATCACTAACATGCATAACTTCAAACACTTTCTGAAGCTCATACATAAAGTTTTCTAGATCTTCGTTGATCTTTGACCCAATGAACTCCATGGGATTCATCCATAAGAACTCTTGAATATTGGAAGTATCAGCCGCTTCCTGACGATCCACTCTTTGTTGACCAGCATGATTTCCACAACCTGAGTCAGCATCTGAATAGCATTTCTGAACTCAGTATTGGTGACATCTCCCAAAGAGGGTTGCAGTTCTGGTGCATTGGGATCTTCTTGACCTTGAGGATTAGCATTCCTCTTAGAAGGACTTCCTCGAACAACTCTTCGTGGAGGCATGATCATGAGTTAGAAGAAACTTTTATAGAGTTGAACTCTATCGCACGACAGGAGTAAGAAGAAAGTGAAAATTTCCTAAATGTCGTAGCTTCATCATTATAGATATGGTGCGCTTCACACTGATAAGAAGGGCTCTACTAGACACGGCTTCATAGACACCCTAGGACTCTTGAAGTCTGTGCTCTGATAACTAGTTTATCACACCTCGAGCCTACACCCTGGACCTGGCTGGCACTCGAGAACCATTACTAATTCCCAAGGGAACCCTTAGACTAGCTTACTACTTAGCGAAAGTCTTACTCAAGCATATTTAGTTTTAAATAACTAAAGGGAAAACATTTAAATCAAATACTTTCTGAGCTGTCTAAAAGTACTGAATGTAAATAATAATATTTTAGAAAAATATCTGAAAATAAATACCAAGAGACTCTCTAACACTGTCTATCTATGAAGCCTCTAGTGTCTGAGATAGATGTCGAGACAAACACTTTTATCTTCATCATAAGATGATGCAGGATGAATGACATTAGTACATTAAATGTACGAGTATGTAATAAGGCTTAGTGAAACAATAACTGGACTGAAATACTGAAATATAACTCAATTGAAGCATAAACATGAGTTTCTCTAACCGACAACCGTCACTATGAGTCTCGTGATGATACAACGTCTTATCCACGTTGCCAGAGCCGCTCTATACCTTGCCGGAGTATAGAACGCAACTGAACTGATGGATCATTTAAACTTCACAAAGAAAAAGTAATCATACCAAATACTGAACTAAATTGGAATATATATATATATAGTCCTTACTTTACTTGGGATTTTCTCTAACCTACAACCATCACTATGAGCCTCGTGATCATACAACATCTTATCCACGTTGCCAGAGCCACTCTATACCTTGCCGGAGTATAGAACGCAACTGAACTGATGGATCCACTAAAAGCCTTCTTGAAGCAGGTGAGGAGTCGCCCATCTTGCGGTACGATCCTATCTACGCTTGCTACGTAGTTTATGGAATTTGAGTTGTCTGAACTCTTATCACATATCGGTGCTCAATACTACTCCTAAAATAAAATACTTGTAATAATATGCTCATAGTTTAATAAACTATCTATCTGTCTGAATAAAGGGTAAGACCAAGCTCAAATATGTGAGTCAAAGCTCTAATCTTTCTAAAATATATCTTTCAAAGTCATGTATATAACTTAAATCATGAGAAAATTTTCTAACTTGCGTAGCTCATAAGTATTCAAAACTTATTTTCATAATATCATAAAGACTCCAAAATCATGCTTTAAAATATAGGCTTCATGAAATCATAACAATTTCATATCAATAACACACAAGAACTACAATGTAAAACCTTACAAAGTATAAAAAGGAAGTACATAAGTCAAGAATCTTTAATCGTGAATAACTAATTTAAGAAATCATACAATTGGGGTCATAATTATGGATGAATTCGAATGTACGTTTGATAACCCTAACTATGGAATTTAGTTCATGAACATTGATAAATCTTGGACTTGAGGGTGAAAGGAATTCCTCGCTGAAGTATTACGTACCTTAATCACTCCAATTACCGAAGAAATGTAAGATCATGGAAGAAGAAGTCCTATAAAACCTTTCTTGAACCCTAGCGATGAGTTCTTGAGGAGCTTTCTTGAGAAATCTATGAATTTCATGAGTAGGAGTTATTAATTCCCGTTAAGATGAAGGAATTATGAAGTTCTATGATCACAATCTTACCTTGGATGATGGATAAACCTTGGAAGAAATTAGTTACTTGAAAACATTTCTTTCTAGGGTAAATTTATGAACTAGGAAGGTGGACTACATTTTTGGAGGGTCATTAAAGGCCTCAGACGCCCGCTCACCCGCACGGAGAACACCTTAGACGTGTAAGCAAGCGCGCAGGAAGGCAGTAGCTGCTGCCTCGCCGCGCAGCCACGCGAAAAAATGCCTCGGCCGTGCGGCCAGCATGTGGCAAGATAATGTCAGTAAAATGGGTATAACGTTTTACTCCGAACTCCACATGATGAAAACTTGGTGGCGTTGGAAAGAAGACTCATAGACCTTTAATTTGATATATGATGGTTCACGTAATTATTTATAAAAAAGAAAGATATTGTCATTTGAAGTTGAATCTTGTGTGAACTATTGCGAAAAACTTAGCTGGTAGAAAGACTTTGAACTTCACTTAGTGTTAAAGGTCTCTTATGACCCTAAATCACTTAAGATACCTTTGGTTCACTTGGTAAAAATTCTTAAAACACATGAGCAAGTAGTTTATCATCCGGTTCATGCTCATATACTTAAGACAAACTATTCGGTTTCTAAGAGTAGAGTTGCGAGGTGTTACAATTATATTGAGAATGTAACGTCAACCTTTATTAGTTTCATACTATAAGGCAATTCTTCTCGTGATATCTTTCATTCATACTAAATTTTGTTTCAAATTACTCATTAAGTGGTCAAGATCTAAATCTATCATTTTGATTCATTTTCTCAAGTAAAGACGTTAGATATCTATTCATTATATATATTATTATTTGGATCTTGCCAAGTCTTTAGAACATCGCGTTCTTTGAAATACTTGAATTGTTCTTTGAAATATTTCCCATTAATTTATTTCTAGATTTTAGATTATTTTTTATTTTGATTCCACGCTTCAAAATGTTCAATTTCAAATTTGGAATCTCTCTAACTGCACATTTATCATTATATAATTCAATCAATATAAAAAAATAAAATGATCAGGTTATAATTAAAAAATTAAATTAGTTTAAATAATTTTAACTATCAAGACTAATATTAAAGATGCAAGGTAAGAAATGTACACATTAACATATTAATGTATATACATGAGAAAATGATTTTTAAGGTATTTAAACATTGATTGCATGAAAACTGAACTAACAATAATAATTTAGTGCACCCAAGGGTATGATCTAATGGTCAATGAAGTGGTTGAGAATCAAATTATCAAGTTCAAATCTCAGCGAAAACAAAACCACTAGGTGAATCTTCCCATTTGTCCTAGTCTTGTTGGACTGAGTTACCTGATACATGTTGTTGGTTGGAGGTGGCAGGTATCTTGTGAAATTAGTCAAGGTGCGTGAAAAATGGCCCGGACACCAAATTCATTAAAAAATAATTATTATTTATTTATTTTTAATAATAATTTAGTTACCTAGTTTATGATTTTGATTTTCTTACTAAGATTGGTGTTTGTAGGTTTGGTCTAATTTTAATTTCTGATATACGTAAACCTCTCATTGATAAAATTCTAGGAAGGATCACTAATTGGTCCTCTAGATTCTTATCATACACTGGAAGGACACAACTGGTCAAGAGTTTCTTATTTGTTATACAAATATATTGCTCTCAAATTTTTGCCCTTGCCAAATAGATTATCCAGGTGATAGAGTCCTTATGTAGAAGATTTTTGTGGACTGGTATTGTTGATGTCTCAAAAAAAGCTTTGATTACAGGGGATACATTGCGTCTTCCTAAATCAGTAGAGGGTTTGAATTTCCTAGTTGTTTATACATGGAATAAAGCTGCAATATGCAAGCTTTTATGGAATGTTTGTCAAAAAAAAGATAAACTATGGGTGGTGTAGATTCACACGTACTATGGGAAGCACTACAATATATGTGGGGCGCAACCTAAACAAGCCTCTTGGATGGTGCAAAGGATCTTAAAGGCACAACTATACTTCACAGAGGCTGGCATACAAGAAGATGAAGTATTGAGCATGACGTCTTATTCTATTTGTTCAATATACAAGAAAATGAGAGGAGCATCAAATAAGGTGGACCGGAGGAAGCTCATATGGTCTAATTATGGAGCTCCAAAGTGAAAATTTATCTTACTTTTGGCTCTCCATAGAAGACTACTTACCAAAGCCAGGCTAGCAAATTGGGGATGTGTTGAATCTGATACTTGTCCATTGTGTGATCAAGCTGATGTGGAGAATATTGATCATCTGTTTTTTGTGTGCCCTGACGTATCTACTATTTGTACAAAAATCTTGGAGTGGCATGGCATCAGGCGACACAATATGACATGGCCGGGTGAGGTGAACTGGGCAATAGCACACATGAGAGGTAAGAGTATCAATGCTAAAATATATCGTATGACTCTTGTTGGGATTATATACCATGGGTGGCAGGAAAGGAATTGTCGAGTATTCCAAGGAAAAACATGGAATGCAGAAGTAATTATCAGGAAAATCATTCAGGATGTTCATGGGCAAGGCTCCTTGTATCCACGACTAGAGAAACGGCTAGAGGAGATTAATATGTATCCCTGATTAAAGGCATACCATATAGGGATTTAGAAGTTTAAGTTCTTAAGCAAACCTTGGAGCTGGTTGTCCAAGGCTGCTATTTTTTTATGAGCTGTAATTCTTACTTGGTAAATAAAATGTTTAGTTACAAATATATATATATATATATATTGTAACGACCCAAACCGCCGTGATTGGCACCCACATTAACCCTCCGGTGGGAGAACAATTACTACAACCCAACTAAAACTAACCAAAAGACAGGCATTAAAAAATGTGGAAACAGGTTTAAACAATCACTTTAAAAGCTGAGTTCCCATAAACTCAGTAAGTTATAAAAACCAAACATAAGCAAGCGGAAATTCAACCCCTAGAACCTGAAAGTCATTGTACCAAAACTTTAACTAAACGGTCAAAGATAAGGGAATGCAGCACCAAAAAAGCTAAACATAAAGTAAAGATTCTGAAAGGTCTAAGACCGAAGGAAAGGGACTAAGATCCTAGATAAATTCATTGTAGCCGAAAGGAACTTGCTCACTCTTGGACTTGACAAGTCAGTGATCTCCTAGCAGAGGTCTATCAACAGCCGCCTGAAGACACCCTGTACTCGACAAAGAAAGAGTAGGTGCAGTATCAGTACACAAAACAATGGTGCACTGGTAGGATCACACGGCTATTCTAGTAAGTGAGACATACACAAGTAAATACAACATAGTAAACCACACATATACAGAAAGAATAACAATCTACCAATTCATGCTCAATATAGCAGTTTCACAATGTCAATCTCAAATGCAACAGTCAATGATGGTTCTCTCATGGAACCCACACTCAAATTGTTAGTGTGTCGGAATGTGACACCCAATCAAATAATGTATCGGGACGTGACACCTGATCCTATATGTGTTGGAACGTGACACTTGATCCAATGTGTGTCGAAACGTGACACCCGATCCAATAATGTGTCGAAACATGACACCTGATCCAATCAATCACAACCACAAACACAATCATCACCACAAGGAATGTTTTACACATTTTTATCGTACAATCAGGTAACAAGTTCATTGCATGCTACGGAATCACAAACAGTCATTTCACTAGATTCATTTTATCTTTTCCTATTCTCATACATGCATGTATACATAGGAGTAGTTAGCAGGTATATATAACATAGACGGGAAATCAAACCATTACCTACCTCGAAACCAAGCCTGAACACTCTTAAGTAACTTGAGCTTTCCCTTTCCGGAGTCTCTCAGCTTATTCTTGGTCTAAAAAAGTAATTAATGCAAAGGATCAATAATAGTGGCCTAGTTAACTCAAATTATATCCAAATGCTAACCCTTGGCCAATTCCATGATCCTAACACCCAACTAGAGCTTTTTCCTCCATTAGATTCAAGCCAAAACCCTCCCCCAAGGATAAATAGCAAGGATTCTAAGTTCTAAGAATCAATTAATGAATTAGGGGAGTAATTGACTTACCTTCATCGCGAACATTAGTGAAAAACAAGAAGAAATAGACCTAGGTCACTCTTTTTCTCTCCAAGAACGAAGTTTGCAGAAAAATAACATTTTTGGGACTTTTCTCATTTTTACTCGTGACTGACCGCCATAGTGGGCCAATCCCACCATAGTGACCCCGCCATGGTAGAAATAATCTCACCGTGGTGGGTTGAGCGGAAATAGAGACTCGGGATTTGTGTTCCAAGTCCCCATTTCACAATATACCCTTAAAACTTGATGTTCTAAAACCACCCTTTCATGCTAAGATTAATTGCGGGAGTTCTACCCGCCCGAATTTGATTCCGTAAAGCCGTATAGGTTCATTATAGTCTTGGCTATCCACTCAAATAATCAAATTCATAATCAAATCCCCCATCCATTACCGAATTACCCTAGACCTCACCTTAATCAGATTTCATCCAAGTCTGGCGTAGGCTCAAAATTTCCAAGTTACTACTTGGAGGTTTTCTTGCCCAAATTCCATCCCCACTAGCTTATCCATAACGACAGGAACAGGTTGTTACAATAGATATCAATTAACCCATCACTCGTCCCCGAGTTACAAACTAGGAAAACTAGGCTAAGGCAAGAATATAGTAGTACTTGAATCATCAAATAATTGGGGATACTTGTCTCGCATGTCCTTCTCGATTTCCCAAGTAGCTTTCTCAACTGGACAATGATTCCATTGAACTTTCACTGAATTAATCCATTTGGTTCTCAGCTTCTGGAAATCACGATTAAGGATTGCAACCGATTCCTCTTTATGCTGAATATCTTTTTTTCACAAAACTGAGTCCCACTTGATGATATAATCTCCATCCCCATGATACTTCTTCAACATGGACATATGGAACACTGGATGGACTCCATATAAGCTAGGCAATAAAGCCAACCTATAAGCCGCTAGCCCTACACAGTCAAGGATCTCAAATGGGCCATTGTAGCGAGGACTGAGCTTGCCCTTCTTGCCAAATCTCATCACCCCCTTTATGGCTGACACTTTCAAAAGAACTTGTTCACCAGCCTAAAACGTCATGTCCCTTGCCTTACGATCTACATACTCTTTCTGTCGACTATGAAGGGCTAGAAGCTTAGCTTGGATACTTTTAACCTTATCCTGAGCATCCTTTACCAAATCCACCCCCAAAGGTTTCACATCTCCAACCTCGAACCATCCTATGGGCGATCTACATCCTCTCCCATAAAGTGCTTCGAATTGTGCCATGTCAATGTTGGAGTGATAGCTATTGTTGTAACTCACACAAAGGTAGGAATTTATCCCAATGCCCGCCAAAGTCAATTACACATTCCCTCAATATGTCTTCCAACACTTGAATTGTTCTCTCCGACTGTCCATCAATCTGTGGATGAAAGGTTGTGCTGAAAGTGAGTTGGTGCCCAACTCTTCATGCAACTTCCCCCAAGACATCGATGTAAACTGCGTCCTACGGTCTGAGATGATAGAAAGGGGCACCCCTTGCAGCCTTACTATCTCCTTAACATAAATCTTTGCCAACTGATGGGCATTATAGTCTACTCTGACTGGAATGAAGTGGGTGAACTTAGTCAGTCTATCAACCACAACCCAAATGGAGTCAAACTTTCCCAGGGTCTTGGGAAGACAACCACAAAGTCCATAGCTATCCTTTCCCACTTCTATTCAGGGATTGGCATTCTCTGAAGCAAACCGACATGCCTTAAATCAATTTTAGAGAATACTGATACACCCTACAACTAGTAAAGAGTTCATATATATGAGGCAACATGTACTTATTTTGAATGGTGACCCTATTCAACTGTCGGTACTCTATGCACATCCTCATACTACCATCATTCTTCTTAACAAACAAGATAGGAGCACCCCATGGGGAAACACTAGGACGGATGAAACCTTATCAAGGAACGCTTGGATCTAGGTCTTAAGCTCTCTTAACTCTGCAAGAGCCCTGTGATAAAGAGTGATAAAGATTGGGCGAGTACCCGGCTCAAAGTCAATACAGAAATCTCTATCTCTATCTGGAGGCATACCAGGTAAATCAGTAGGAAACACTTCCTTAAACTCAGACACTATAGGAATAGACTCAATAGAGGGAGACTTTGCATCAACATCCCACATATGAGCCAAATATGCCAAACAACCCTGCCCCACCAGTTTCCTAGCCTGGATGAAAGACATGATCTTAGCTGGCTTAGGCTTATACACCCCCTCCTACTCTAACTTCTCCTTACTTGGGATCTCTAGAGTCACAGTCTTAGCATTACAATTAAGCACAACATAATAGGGGGACAACCATGTCATGCCTAAGATTACATCAAAGTCATTCATATCCAAAATAATCAAATCAATCCAAGTCTGAAAACACATACACAGGACAGAACAAGCATGATAGACATGGGTGACTATGATAGACTCTCCAACTGGGGTAGAAACATGGATGAGGGCATCAAGCACATCACAAATTGCATCAAATCCGAAGGCAAACTGTACTGACAAATAAGAGTAAGAAGAACCCGGATCAAACAAATAGTAGTCATCTGGTCACAGACAAGAATAGTACCTATGATCACTGCATCAAACGCCTCAGCCTCGGTCTTACCCAGAAAGGCATAAAACTGAGCCCTGTCATCTTGACAGGCAACCTCTCTGCGTGGCTGTACTGCTCCCCTTCCTGCATTACCATTTCCACGTCATCCACGACCTCTCTGATTTCCTCCTCACCCACCTTCTGGACGTCATCTGCCATTATTACCTCAGCCCACCGGTACCACTGCTCTCGTCTACTGCTGCATGGGTTCAGTCAAGTGCGGGTGGGGACAATATCTCCTCGTGTGTCCTGGTTCTCCATAATTGTACCAACTACGGTCAAGAGACAACCTATTGTCTGGCGCAAAAGAGGCTCCTTTACTATCCTAGGTAGGATTCTGCTGTGGAGTCCCTGAGTTACCACCCGTAGAAGCAGGCATAGCTGATTGAATTGGTTGGGCTGCAATTTCTGGCCTATCTGAACCTCTAGAGAAGGAGCCATTAAAATTACATGTATTCTTGGGCTTCTTAGCCAAAGCCTTGGCCTGCACGTCCCGTCGAACTCCTTCTACCTTCTTCACAAAGTCTGCCACTTCATTAAAGCTTTTACCTGCAGAGGTCATGTGAACAGACAATACATGCAACTCGGAATTTAAGCCCTTAACAAAAAATTGGATCCTCTCTTCCTCTGTAGTCACCAACTGCGTAGCATATCTGGAAAAGGCATGGAACTTAGCCTCATAAGCAGCTACAGTCATACCACCCTGCTCCAAAGCCATGAACTCATCCTTCTTGCGGTCCCTCAAAGTTTGGGGCACATATTTCTCCAGAAACAATGCATTGAACTGAACCCAGGTGAGTGGAGGCAAGACTAGCGATCGGCATTTCACATAGGCTCTCCATAACTACTTAGCCTCACCTTGAAGTTGAGAGGTCACGAACTCGACTCCATGCTGGTGCACAATGCCTAACTTGTGAAGTCTCTAATAGCAATCTAGGATGAACTCATAGGCATCCTCACTTTCAGGCCTAACTCGACTCCAGCATCTCGTGCTCAGTGCCTGTCATCACAGGGCCCAAAAGTGGACGAAAGAAGGCATCAGCACCTAACACTCCATCAACCTTAGCGACTGTAGCAGCAACGGGGTGGATGACTGGAGGTTGAGCAGCTTGCACAGTGGGAATGACTCCAGAGCTGACCAACCCACTCAGAAAAGTCTAAATTCTTGAGCTATAGCTGAATCCAAAGGGGGAAGTTCTGCAGTCCTAGCCTGTGAGTCCTCCTCTAGTTCAGCATCCTCTTCCACCTCAATCTCCACATTCTCTTCTACCTCGGCCTTGGGTGCGGGAGGGGCCTCTTTCCTGGGTACATTCTCAGCTTGGGCTTCGCCCCTGGCGGGTGCTACCCTTCCTCAGCCTCTACCCCTTCCTCTTTCTCTACCCCTTCCTCGGCCATGTCCTCTCTCTGCGGGCTCCCTTGCTGGCTCATTGATGGGAGCTACTGGCCTAGCGTCATTGTTTCGCAAGTTAACCAACTGCGGACCAAAGAGTGAAAGAGATTAGATACCAATTGGAATCAAGTTATAGCACGAGAGGAGAAAAGATAGAGAGATTTTCCTAAAGTCCAGTAGCCTCTTGAAGAAAAGTACAGACCTCTTTGTACCATTTCGTAAGACTCTACTAGACTCATTTTGGTACAACGAGATCAACGAACCTAGGGCTATGATACAAACTTTGTCACGACCCAAACCGCCATGATTGGCACCCACACTAACCCTCCGGTGGGAGAACCATCACTACAATCCAACTAAACAATACTAACAAAAAGGTAGGCATTTAAAGATGTGGAAACAGGTTTAAACAAGCAATTTAAAGCTGAGTTCCCATAAACTCAATAAGTTATCAAAATCAAACATAAATAAGCGGAAATTCAACCCCTAGAACATAAAAGTCATTGTACCAAAACTTCTAAATAAATGGTCTAAGATAAGGGAATGCAGCCCCAAAACACCTATACATAAAGTGAAGAGTCTGAAAGGTCTAAGTCCGAAGGAAATGGACTAAGATACTAGATAAATTCATGATAGCCTGAAGGAACTGGCTCACCCTTCGATTCGAAAAGTCAGTGATCTCCTAGCCGAGGTCTCTAAATAACCGCCTGAAGACACCCTGTGCTCGACAAAGAAAGAGCAGGTGTAGTATTAGTACACAAAACAACGGCGCACTGGTAGGATCACGCGGCTATTCCAGTAAGTGAGACATACACAAATAACTATAACCTAGTAAACCACACATATACAGACACAATAACAATCTACCAGTTCATGCTCAATATAGCAGTTTCACAATGTCAATCTCAAATGCAACAGTCAATGATGGTTTTGTCATGGAACCCACACTCAAACTGTTAGTGTGTCGGAACGTGACACCCGATCCAATAATGTGCTGGAACGTGACACCCGATCCAATAATGTATCGAAACATGACACTTGATCTAATCAATCACAACCACAAACACAATCAGCACCACAAGGAATGTTTTACACACTTGTATCATATAATCAGGTAATATGTTCATCGCATGCTACGAGATCACAAACAGTCATTTCACTAGATTCATTTCATCTTTTCCTATTCTAATACATGCGTGTATACAATGGAGCAGTTAGCGTGTATATATAACACATATGCAAAATAAAACCATCTCCTACCTTGAAACCAAGCCTGAACACTCTTAAGGAACTTGAGCTTTCCCTTTCCGGAGTTTCTCAGCTTGTTCTTGGTCTAAAACAAGTAATTAATGCAAAGGATAAGTAATAATGGCCTATTTTACCCGGATTATATCCAAATACTAACCCTTGGCTAATTCCATGATCCTAACACCCAACTAGGGCTTTTTCCACCATTAGATTAAAGCCAAAACCCTCCCCCAAGGATAAATAGCAAGGATTCTAAGTTCTAAGAATCAATTAACGAATTAGGGGAGTAATTGACTTACCTTCAGCGTGAGAATTAGTGTAAAACAAGAAGAAATAGCCCTAGGTCGCCCTTTTGCTCTCCAAGAACAAAGTTTGCAGAAAAATAACATTTTTTGGACTTTTCCCTTTTTACTCGCTACTGGCCCGCCATAGCGGCCCCACCATGGTGGAAATAATACCGTCGTGGCAGGTTACATGGAGACAGAGACTCAGAGTTTGTGTTCCATGTATCTAATTAATTAAAATATATTTTTAGAAAATAATGTGTGTCAGAAAATAGAGTTGTTATATATGTAGGTGGATGGAGATTTAATGGACAAACGCGCGTAGAAGCTTTTTTGGACAAATATTTAGTCTAGTCAACGTTTAGGTGTGCTTCGCTAACCATTGTATTATAGTTCAAGTAGAAAACTCACACTATCAATAATTCAAGTATGAAACTCAATAAAGTAGAATTGTTTAAGTATGGTTTTTACCCTTAACTCTAAATATTATGGTTCATGTACAACAACAATAAAAAGACCAATCTATCATATATATGTATAAAAGAGAACCCTCAACCCGGTGACGTGGCGCCACCAGAAACAAGGATTCTCTTTTTATTTATTTATTTCCAAAACTGCCCTTCTTAAAAGTCACAACTCTTTAGAAAAGTCACAATCTTACGGAAAAGTCACAACTTTTCATAAAAGTCACAACTTTTCATAAAAGTTACAACTTTTCATAAAAGTCACAACTCTTTAGAAAAGTCACAACCTTATGGAAAAGTCACAATTCTTTAGAAAAGTACAACCTTACGAAAAAGTCACAACTTTTCATAAAAGTCGCAACTTTTCACAAAAGTCACAACTCCTCACAAAAGTAACAACTCTTCATTTTTCATTCACACATTTTAAAACCCAACACTTAATTCCAAAGCACCAAAAGAAGAAAGAATAAACAAAGAAAATTGATTTCAATTGCAATGCGACATTACTACTCTTGCAGCTCTCAGTCCACAACACATAACATTACTGTAATGGTTGAATTCATTACATTTGGTTCTTTAGTAAACAAAACTTCTATTTTTGCCACTATTATTTGTAGGTTTTTTTCTGCTATAGGGGAGTCGAATTCAATTACATTAATTAAGCTTCTTATGAAATGTGTTTCATTCCTCAAAGTTTTCTTCCTCCTATTTCATGAAGCTTAATCTTTTACTGTAAGTCATAGCGATTCATGTAACTATTGCGATTTCTTTTTGCTATTTTGGTGACTTTTTTTGAACTATGTTAAAAATTCCAACAAGAATGATTGAAAATTGATCTTCTCTTTAGTCCATTTCTATAGGTTTCATCATATGCTTTTTGAAAAAATTGCTTGTGGGTTGTGCTAAATTTGATAGCACACAACAACAAATATGTGCTAACTAATATAGAACCAATGGTGAAGTTTGTTAAAAGAACATAACAGATTGCTCTCTTGCTTGCCGCAGTTAGTATATTATTTTGATTGTTTTATATTATGTACAAACATTTTGTATGCCATTGCACTCTTCCTAAAATATTAGTGTAGAATAATTACTCCACTTCTTTTATCACAAATTGAGTAATTTATCATATTTCTCCCTCTCTTCTTTTTGGGCATAATAAGAGATTAAGTTTTCGTGAAACTAACAAATACCCAAAATACACTATGATAAAAATAATTTTTATCGGCAATAAATATGTACATTAAGAAGAGTGCTAGAGCATTTACCGACATTAATTAATTGTGATTAGATTCAATGTTGCTATAGACTTTAGGGACATTTATAGAGAGTACTAATTGCCTCTCAAAATACATATTTAGTGGCAATTAAGCTATAAATTGCCGTTAAAAATCATTTTTATTGTAGTGATAACTCTTTCTTTTGGCTTCTTTTAATTAAATTTGTGAATTATAAACTTAGATACAGCCCGGCAGATTATCTTTTTGAAAAATATGTTAAGCAACATGTCTTTTTCTTCTTGATTGTTACGAAAGTAAGGTCGTCTTTATTATTATTTGTGGATACTTGTGAGTTCAAGTGCTCACAAAATTATGCTGTGAGATTTTAATATGTTATGTATCAAAATTTTGGTTTAGAATATCCAGTTGTGAACAGTTCCATTTAGATGACACCTACTTCTTGGTTGATCATTGCATTAATTCTTTGTAACTGCATACTATAAGTCTATAACCATAACAATAACTATGGTTCAATTCCAAATAAGTTGGGGCCGGTGATATGAAACCTAAGCAATAAAAATGACTATTCTGAGACAATGAGGAAAAACATTTATGATACTAACAATTTTAGGATTATTTTAAGCATATACATGATACAACATATTATAATAAAAAAGAGATTGATGGAGGTTCATAAGAAAGGAGCCGAAGGTCTTCCATTTGAATTTAGTTAATTATGTTCTTGTATAGATTTGATGTTCCACTTTGTTAGGGAGTGTTGCTGTTCGAGGCTTTTTGGTCTCTTCTGTAACGTCTGATGTTGGTCTTTATAACTTCTTGGCATTTACAAAATTTCATTACTTCTGACCAACTATTTCCATGGAAATTTTCTTAGACTTCTTTCTTATACTTAAAATCTCTCTATAACTCATAATTTTTGTAAAACAAAAAATGAAAAATTTAAAAATATAGCACTTTAAGATTTTGGAGGAATGCTTTGCCTTAAAATAAAATGTTCTTGACAATGTAGTGTATGTATCAGAAAATACGAATATTACCGAATGATCATATGTAAACTTAATAAAATAGTTCAATCCCGTGCGAAGCACGGGTAATTTACCTAGTTTACATATAATAGGAGAGGAAAAAGCGTCCACGTGTCAGCACCACAAAAATAGAATTTATGAATTATTAAAATAAAAATCAATTTAAAATTTGAAAATAAAAATAAAAATTGCAAACACTAAAAAAACATATTTTCTAACCATAACTCCCCTAACATGTTTCATTTTACCGTTTCTTTCATAAATATAATTTTTAAAAATTAACAAAAATAAAAATATTTAGAGAAAAATAACTCCATCAAAATTTGAGGTTGAAATTTTTAAAAAAAAGTTTATACTAACTTCCCACGTTTTGTTGAAGAAAAGAAAATCATACTTTTAAATTTTCAAGTATCATCTCTTAAAATATTTCAAATTCAAATTCAAAAAAAATAAATTATAAAAATAAAAAAAGAAGAGAAAAAACACGTCCCTTTCTTAGTGGAAATATAACTTACCTTTTACTATTGGGTTCTATAATAAATGCACCCACCAACTCATTTATTCATTTTATCACTTCATCTCTCTCAATATTTCCTCTATTTTCAGGTGCTATAAATATAAATATTTTGTGATTTGTATAGTTGTTTCTCCCATGTAATATATTTTTATTTCGATTCATTATTATTTATTTATTTTGTGATATAAGAATATTCTCTAAATAATGTTTCTTTATTCCATAGTTTGGTGGAAGGCACAATTTATAAGTTTTGAATATTTGATTCTGTAAGTTTTTTTTATTTTGTGCTAATTCGTTTTTGATTTGTATAGTTATTTCTCACATGTAATATACTTCTATTTTGATTCATTATTATTTATTTATTCTGCTTTATAAGAATATAATCTTTACATAATATTTCTTTATTTTATAGTTTGGTGGAAGGCAAAAATTATATGTTTTGAACATTTGATTTGTAATATTTTTTTATTTTGTGCTAATTCGTTTTTTATAAATTAAATGATAATTAGTAGTATAAATAACATTATACTCAGTATAATCCCATAAAGTGAAGTCTGAAAAAAAATATGTGCAGACCTTAAGTTGTTTCTAATAGACTCTTAGATTAATAATATGATAAATTATATGAGAATAATTGGACATGTTAATTATTCATTTAAATTTCTTATGTAGAATGAAAATTAAGTTAAAAGGTTCATGAAATTAAAATTTTATTAAAAAAATATAATAGAGGATAAAATAAAAATAAATGCAGGATTTTAACATTTATAGAATTAAAAATATCAAATAATCAAGAAATAATTAAATAGAAAACCTTTTACAATTCAAAATCCCACAATAGTTTCAAAAGGAAGTTACACATGTTCTTAAAAGTTTTAGATTCTTATTTTTGAAACTACATTTCCACAAAAAATTGCACGTTTTAAATTTATTTGTTTATATCTACTTAGATTTTAAATTATCGTTAATTATTTTTCAATTTTATATATAAAAAAAAATTAAAAACAAAAAAATTACTACCAAATAGTCAACAAAAAATTGACATTAATAGGGCAAACCTCCAAAATATTTGTCTTTTAAAAAATCAAATTTTAAAAAAAAATAATAAATGCAGATGTTTTTACATTTTAAACATAAAAAAATAAATTAAAATATTGGATTCTAAGTTTAGAAGAAAGCTATTAATTAAATAAATTAGGTATAGTTTATTAGTTTAGAACTGATATAGCTATTTTAAATTTTAATTAAGATATAAAGATTTTTTTTAATTATTTAATTATATTTAAAATAAATACTTAAAGGATAGTAAAAGAATGTCAAATAAAGATGCGTCTTTTTTTAAATGATTAGTTACAAGTACATTTTACAAAATCACTATAAATAATCTATCCATATGAATTGAGATATAAATGATTTTAGATTCAATTTAATGATAACATGTTACATTTAAAAGATAAAAGTTTTCAATCCATCGTTGGAATCAAATTCAACCTCCAATTTAACATAATAGAATATTAAGTAAGAGTTTAAATAACAATCTACTCAGTGTAATCTCATAAAGTTGGTCTATAAAGAAAAAGGTATACACAAACCTTAAGTTGTTTCTAATAGACTCTTAGATCAATAATATGATAAATGAAATGAAAATAATGGTACACGTTGATTATTAATTTAAATTTCCTACGTAGAAAGAAAAATTAAGTTAGAAATGTTCATGAATTTAAAATTTATTTAAAAATATACATAAATAAAGGATAAAATAAAAATAATTGCCCTCTTTTAATATTTATAAAATAAAAATGATAAATCAAAGGAGAATAATGGGACATGTTACTTATTAATTTAAATTTCCTACGTATAATGAAAAATTATGCTAGAAGCATTAATGAATTTAAAATTTTATTGTAATGACCCGTTAGGTCATTTTGAGTACTAGAACTATTTCGACTCTTTCCGTAAAATATAATGAGAATTTGCGAACTATTTATTTCACTACGCTTATTTAGTTGGTGGGTATTTATTTAAAAATTAATTTTTATTTGATTGTAAATGGGTCAAATCTGAAATTTATTTAATAGTCTATGTAATTAGGCCCATGAAACAAAAATAATAAAATTTAGTAATTTTAGTACATAATTATTTTATTTAGAAAAGAAAAATGGGGAAGAGGAGAATAACAGAAAGGCGCATTGAATGAAGGAAAGTCACGGGTGCTTCAGGTGATTCTTTTACCTTGATTCTTCTTAGTATATTAAGTAAATGTATATGGTTGGATAGTGTGAATATTATTATATTGAAAAGGAAGAGAATTGACGGGTGAATTAAATTGAAATTTGTATATGCCTGTTGCGTTCTGGACTTGGGGTAGATGTAGGTATGAGTAATCATGAGCTAATCATTGGATAATGATTATTCCGAATCATTGGACTATGATTAGGATCATAATTGGGTGGAACACTTCCTATGACTTGAAACATTTTAAATAGGATGCTTCGTCCTTGTAATGTGCCGCTGGTTTTGATATTATAATTCAAGTTTTGATATATTGAGATAAGTAATTAAATATTAGATGTATTGTATTATATGAACTCCATTAAATTTATGGTAATTGGAGGAATTGAGACTTAATTCTGAATTTGAAAATTAGGAACATATGAGACTTAATATATTAGTTGGTATCAAAATTTAGGAATTTGATTATAGCTTTGGATGGATTATTGAGTCTGGGCTAGATATAAAGTAATATGGGTGTCTACGGACTCGTTTGATTATAAATATTGTATACTTGATAGATTGAAAACATTCAGAGGCATTGAGGAAAGGAAAAACATTGGGAAATTAACTTGATTGACCCCGGTTCTTCGGTGGAGGTATAAGCTATGGTTTATTCTATGTGATAGAGTGACTTTAAATAGTGATTGATAGTCATTGAGTAATTCTGTGAAATTTTTATGTACTTAATTGTTGTGGTTTGGATGATTCATGTGTTGTTATGATTGGTCAGTAATCCCAAGTCCGCGAAATTCATAATCTTGAACTTGTTCTATTAAAGTGATGCCTTGAATAAAGAAGGCTTAATGAAATATTGTTAAGGAAGTGGAAAGATATGATAAAGAATGATGAATTAGTTATATATTTGGATCGAGTGCCACGAGCCAACACGAAATATTTGGATTGGGTGTCACATTCCGACATGATATTATTGGATCGGGTGTCACGTTCCAGCAGGATAACATTAAAGAAAAATATATTAAAATAACTTAATGTACTCAATCTCAAAGAACATATTTCCCAAAAGAGTGTGGTGTGGAGGCTTGAGTCCTCATGTGTGTTCTTGATATTGTTGATTGCTTACGTACTGGTTTCATTATTGTTGTCACTTATTCTTGTTGTTTGTTGATTTCCACCTGCTAAGTGTTATAGTTGATTTTATACTTTTACTTAGTGCATGTTAGTTTCTATTTTGGATGGGCTGATGATATCTACTCAGTACATATTGCCCGGTACTGACCCCTACTTGTATTTTTTCTTTGTGTTCCCTTTGTGGAGTGTAGTAGGTAAACCAGCGACTTTGACTCGCCCTTAGTCCTAGCCAGTCTCCAGCACATCGGATTCCAGAGTGAGCTATTCCTTCTAGCTCGTGTTGGATTCTCTCAGTCACGGCATGATGTCCTTAGTTTTCGGACATAAACTATTTTATTTATTTATTTTGGTGTCTTTAATACTCTTAGACTTGATATTTTAGAATTAGATGTCCTTGATGTGATGACTTTCAGGTTTTGGGAATAATATGTAATAGACTCTAGTAGATTCTAACTTTAGTAAGATTTGAGTTTGCGCATTATTGTCGCTTTTCATAAGTTGAATAACTAAAATAAGTCGGAGTTTAGATTTGTTGGTTCGCCCACTTAGAAGGTTAAGTGTAGGTGCCGCTCATAACTCATTTTGGATTATGACAAACTTGGTATCAGAGCTTTAGGTTTGATGATCTCATCACACAAGGACATGTCTAATAGAGTCTTGTAGAACGGCATGGGGATGCCTTTACTTTTCTTTGAGAGGCTATAGGACTTTAGGAGAACTCCATTCTTTCCTTCTTTCGTGCGATTACTTGAATCCAATTGGTATCTAGGTGATACAAATTGGTATCTGACCTCCTTAACTCTATTTCACATATGGTCAGAACTAGAATAACATAAGTGACAACACCAACACTAGCAAGAGAGGATGTGTCCTTGGAAATAGACATGTTTCCCCGATTCACTATGGGCATGTAATGACTAGTGACCAACATGATCTTTTTATTGAGTTTTTAAAGTTGAAACCTCCATTCATCATGGGTACTGAATATGAAGATGCTTATGATTTCCTTGTTGATTGTCATTACCTGCTTCATATGATGAATATAGTGGAGAGGTTTGGTGTTGATTTTGTGACATATCAGTTTCAGGGAGATGGCCAGTGGCGGTCTTATGTTGAGTGCCGACCAGTAAAGGCACTACCTATGACTTGGGCAGCATTTTATTGCTTCTTCTTGGAGAAGTATATAACCCGAACTTTGAGGGATAGGAGGAGAGATGAGTTCCCGAATATAGAGCAATGTAAGATATTTGTTGCAGCCTATGAGGCCTAATTTCGTGCATTATCCAGATATGCGACTCAGCTTTGCTTCAGTTCGAAAGAGCGGATTTGCTACTATATGAGGTGATTGAGGTCAGATTTGCATATTCAAGCCTTATACGTTGTTGCTTCAACAAAATCTTTTCAAGAGTGGTTGATTTTGTGATGGAGGTAGAAGGGATGAAGCCAAATGACTTTGCCAAGGTGAAAACATTCAAAAAGTTTCACAAGGGATGGAAAGATATTGAACACCATTACTTTATAAAATACGGTTAGTAATGTTGTCATAACATGTATGGGTTGCTTAGCGAATGATGAAATTATGCTGTGCCAATTGAGGTTAGAATCTCTACTATGATCTCATAGATTGAGCATATATCAAAGAGGGTCATTATTCGACTACTACAACATTATCGACGCTTACTTGGTTAGAGTTTTGAAATGTGTTACTTTTGTTATCGACCTAATCTAAGAAAGAATGCAATCGCTTGGGCTAGAGACAGAACAAATTTGATAATGTTTTGCAGCTATTCAATGGGTATAAATATGTGGGCTATTTGGGTACGATCTTCTCGATACATATCAGTTGTATGACATGATCAGATAATGAGATTCGGTGTTGCATTCGCATTTGAGAAACCAACTAGTTTGTTACTACGGACGCTTTGGTTAAGCATTGTTTTTACGAAAGATTTTAGTGATGGATCTTTGGTACGATTTTAATGCATTTAGGTTGAGAAGTGTATCTTGAGGATTCTAAATGAGGACTGATGATTTTATCTTAAGCTCCAAAGGAGTGGATTGATACCAGAATGACAACCTTATGGGTAAAGAAAGTCATAACGAGTACACTTGGGTGAAAGCAATTGAAGATTTTAATAAGAAAGTGCGTATAAAATTGGGTTAATCCTTTGCATTTGACTGGTATAACTGGGTTTGAGGTGTCATGTCGATGAAAAGGTTGATTTCATGGTGATGGCAAAGGATAACTGAGCATTATGGTAATAAGAGTTCGTGATGTATTGTGATTGTGATGAAACTATATAATAAGGATTGTTGGTTAAACAAATTTTGTATGGTAATAACGACTTATGAGTATCTAAGATTGTGGTTTTCTATTATTTGGTGAGTAACGTGATTGTATGGAATGTTTTAAGAGATGCTGAGAAACCGCTTGAATAGAATTTAAAGGAGCTAGAGTCTTGATGAAAAAAAATAGTGGATGTAGTGTAGCCTTCGGAAAGAGGTGAGAGCAAGAATATTTTCTCTAATTGTAAGGGCTAAATGGGTATCTTCAAAGGGGTTGAGAATTGGGTTCAGAGACGTGTGGTTTCATCCGTTTTGCTCTGGTTATGGTAATAGTGGCATGGGTTCATCAGATTGGTTAAAAACCATTAGATAAGACTTGAGAAAGGAGTGTACAGGCGTTCGGCTCGAGGGTGATGATAAGTTCTTTTATGGTTTTGATTTTGGTAATGAGTACGATCAGATTTTTAGCGAAGGATATGGTAAGGTCAATGGAGAGGCGATCAATAATAAGCTAAGATACGTGAATTCATAAAAATCTTTAAGGTATGAGCTAATATTGATAGATAAGGGGATTGGATTACCCAGTCGGATTCACAATTCAAGTTTTTCATTATAAGTCTACATTCTTGGTGGTATGTTTTGTCAAGGTATGGATTTGTAAAGTAAGAAATGATTGATTGCATCGGGTATTGAGCATTTGGAAGGACTTATATATGGTTTGGGTCGTAGAATTTGTTACTTTTGATTGTTGAAGGACCTAAGGAAGGGTTTCTCTTAAAAGTGTTAGTTTAGAGTATAAGGTAAAATATCATAGATTGCTGGTCAAGGGATAAGATTGGTAAGCGAGTCAAAGAAAGGAACAAAAGTCCAGCGTATTGAAGAGTTCAAGGTATTTGAAATTTGTGTCATGGAAAGAATTTAAGAAAGGTGAAGAAATAAAACCTCTCGTATAGACCCTTGGTTCAGAATTGAAGGTTGTATGAAGTTTCATCTTTGATTTCAGATATGACTATGCAATGTGAACTGGTTCGGCACAGACTTACTAGGGTTTATCAGCAATTTTTATGAAAACTAGGTTTTAGTTCGAGTGACAAACAGTGATATGTGGAAGATTCTACATTTTTATGTTGGTTTGGATTGTTCAAATTATGGTAGAGGACCTATGGGGGCACTACGGTATGGACCTAGAGTTCTACATATTTATTGAGGATTTCTTTTTTTGGGATTGAAACTACTCTATTGATGGAGCTACATAGATTGTTGTGATGCGTTACAAAGACATTTGATGGCAAATGGAGGTTATGTGCTCATAATATATAGAATTATTGGGGTGACCAAAAAACAAAATCTCTCTAAGTTTTGGCATGAGGTATATGATGATTTGAATAGTAGTTGAAACTTTATATGTGAAAGATTGCATGGAGTTGACATTGGGTGTGATTGAATAGCTTTATCTCAATGGGAAAGTATTATCAGATTTGAAATTAGTGCTACTAGCCTTGGGTGGGACCCATATCTATTATGAAATGCTTACATAAAAAGAGATGGAGAGATAGTTCATAAATCGGAGGCGACAATGTGTTTTCTAAGAAGACTTTGAGACTAGAGACAGTTTGAGAGTAAGGTAAATGGTCGGAATGGTTGTAATGACCCTGAAGGTCATTTTTGGTAATTTTTGCAAAAATGACAATTTTACTCCTCTCGAGAGTTTCCCTGAGTCTTGTTTGATCAGTATCTGAAGTTAGTTTTCTGAATTTTCTTTGTAAGTTAAGATTTTTGGAAAATTTTGAGTTTTGGAAGCTTAAGTTTTCAAATAGTGGCAGTTGAGGTCATTCGGAGTTTTAGAGCTCGGAATGGAATTCCATTGATTCCATCAGCTCTGAAATGTGAAATTTGTTCTAGGAGAGTTGACAGAATAAGATTTGGGGCTATATCGTGGATTTGAGACCTTGAGTTAGGAATTATTGAGTTTTTGACCATAGAGTAGACTTTGGTCAACGTTCAGAGATCAGATGCTTGGAATTTAATTCCAACGACTCATTTAGATTCGGGGGATTAATTTAGACGTAGGAGTGGCCTTGGTTGAATTTTAAGAGGACCCGACCTTGATTTGAGATTTTGAGGCTTAAGTTAGTTTAGTTGCGTTTTATCGGGTTCTGGATCAAGTAGACCTCGAATTCAAATTCTAACGGTTCCATTGAGTCTGAAACGTCGAATTTAGTAGGGTAGCATATATGGTTTGTGTGCACGGGGTTCCGAACGAATCTCGAGGGTCCATTCGGAGAATTAGTTGCCTTGTGTGATTGCTGATGTCTAGTGTCTGACGATTTGGCCTCCGCGTTCGCGGAGGGGAAGAGTCCATGGAGGGTTAAATTGCATGAAGCAATGTTAAGTTGGGAAAACACCCATTTTCACCATTTTAGACTTTGGGAGCCCAGAATAGCCGATTTTCAAAGAGAATGTTCGTGGGAAACTATTGGGTAAGTGATTTTCACCCATAATCTTCATTACCCATTGATTATAACTCGATTTTTTTTAATTCAAATTGAGGTTTTCAAAGTTGAAAATTGGGGCTTTTCAAAGATTTCAAAATTTTGAATTATTGATTGATTGTGAACTAATTTGAGCTCCATTTTCGTAATGGTTTTCACCATTGGATTCCAAATGCTTTGGGGATCATTTTCATGTAAAATTTTCCAAATTTAAACCCCGTTTTTGAAATCTGATTTTTGAACCGTATTGACCCTTTTTCTTGAATTTCGCGTTCTTGGTGTCAATAGTTTCAGAATTTGATTGTAAACCATTATATGAATAAATTGTGGTGCTTCGGACTATATTCGGAAGGGGAAGTCTCAAGTTATTGATTGATCGAGATTTTGGCTAAGGCAAGTGAACTTCTAAAACTCCATAAATCTTGTAAAATTCTCAAATTTCCATACTTGTATGCATTGGGAGTAATGGGAATGAGGTTTCGGGTTGAATTCTCTCATGAACTAATCTAAATTGATCAACGGGTTTAAAAAAAGCAATGTGTGTTAATGTTGTGAACTAAAGTGTGTTGTGCCATGATCTCGATATCGATGTGTAGTTGTTAAATGTTTTGATGGCTTGTTATGATTGTGAGTTTCTTGAATTTGATATTCCCTCATCATCCATGTGAACATGCCGATTGTATTTTGTTCTTGAACACTGTGATGAGATGATTGATTATGATGCCAAGCTTTCTGCCGGTGAGAGTGTGATGTCCAGGTTTCTGCCGGTGATATTGTGATGACGAGGTTTCTGGCGGCGAGAGTGTGATGCTAAGGTTTCTACTGGTGATATTGTGATGCCGAGGTTTTTGCTGGTGAGAATGTGCTGTTGAGGTTTTTGCCGGTGATATTGTGATTCCGAGGTTTCTGCCGACGATTGTGATGCATGCATGATCTTTGCGTGTGCATCAGCATTCATGCATATTATTGTGTGTTGAACATGATTCTTTTGATTGTCTTTGTTATTACTTGCGAGTTGTGACTTATGTTTCTGAACTGTAATTGTGGAGACTGTTGAACCGTGTATTTGAATCTGTTAGGTTGGGCTGATTTTCTGTGCAAGTTGTAGCTATGGAGGTTTGGTTGGGTTGAAAGGAGTTCGCATATTTTATTAGATTTGCCTAGTTTTGTTGGTTGGCTTACTGAGTACCGTGTTGTGTGGTACTCACTCCTTTCTTCTACCCTTGTGTAGGTTCCGAGCCCGAACTGTGAGTTTCTCTTTTCTTGATCTTTCGAGGCTTCCTAGGAGACAGAGAGATGTAGCTATTGTCCTTCGGCGGACTTTCTTATTCCTGTTTTTATTCCTTGTTCTACTTGATAAACAAAGACATACTTGAGACTTGTATTTTCATTTCAGTTCTGTTATTAGTGGCTTGTACATGTGACAACCAGTCCTTGGGGGTTATTTAAAATTTGAAAGACTTCCTCTTATGTTTTCCTCTTTAAATTGCTTAATTCCATTTTTATTTCCACTTCATTGGGTTAAGGCTGACTTGTCTTGGTGGGATAGGACAAGTGCCATTACAGCCGATTTTGGGTCGTGATAAATGGTATCAGAACCCTAGGTTCATAGGTTTCACATGTACAAGCCAAGTCTAAGAAGAGTCTCGAGGATCGGTACGGAGACGTCTGTACTTAACTTCGAGAGGCTGTGAAAACTGTTAGGAAACTTTCTTTATTTCATTCTTTCTTATCGTGCATGAGTTCTATCGCTAGTGCTGAATGTCGCGTGTTGTTTTTGCAGATGCCGAGAACCAGAGCTTATATTTTGGGTGATGGAGGGGAGGTAGTCCCCGAGGTAGTTGTTGAGCCTTTAGTCAGAGGTAGGGGTAGGGCCCGAGTTAGAGGTCGTTTCCGTGGAGTGGCACGTGGTAGAGGTCATGCCCGAGGAGTGGCACCTGTTAGAGGTTATGGAAGAGAGGCTTCCCCAAAGCCACATGTTGCGGTGGGTGAGGACCAGGTTCCTTCAAGTTTTACGGCAGCGTTGTTTCAGGAGACCTTATTGAGGATGTTCGATGTCCTGGAGAGTTTTACTTAGGGTGAAGCAGGCACACCACAAGGCTCACAGACTAGAGTAGGAGCATAGACCCCAGAGCAGCATCAGGATCCGGTTGTTCAGGATCAAGTGGGTCAGCCACCATTAGTTCCCACGCCAGCTGTCGATGCGTAAGTTGCTCGAGATGTAGTTTTAACAGTGGAGGACGAGCAGTGTTATGAGAGGTTCCAGAGGATTAAACCACCCCAGTTTCAGAGTGGTAAGAGCAAGGATGCTCATGAGTTTCTAACCTTGTGCCATGAGATGCTTGAGACTGTGAGGATGGTAGATGCGAGGGGTGTATTTTTTGTTGCTCTCTAGCTCCGTGGGCCAGCCAGGGAGTGGTGGAGTACTTATGTGGGGTCCAGGCCAGTTGGATCTCCTCCAGTTGAGTGGGATGCTTTCTCTAGTGATTTTCTAGATCGCTTCATTCCTTGGAGTGTGAGGTTTGACGGTTTGACATAAGGTGGCATGTCCGTTGCTGAGTATGAGGCATGTTTCTGTCAGTTGTCTCGTCATGCCATACCTTTGATTCAAGATGAGGTGGAGAGTGTCCGCAGATTTGTGAGAGCGCCCATTCTAGCGATTAGTTTTCCAGTGCCTCGTCTAAAGGCAGAGGTTCACAGAGGGGCGGTAGTTCATTACAGCGTCAGAGGCTTGTTCATGCTTCCATGCCAGCGGTTGAGAGTGGGCAGGTGTCCCATGGGTCTCACATTTCTGGCCGAGGTGGCCATGGTACTTCATTTGGTTCGTCACAGCAGCTCACCGTTCCGAAGTCTTGCTTTGCTTATGGTGATCTGGGTCATATGATTTGCCAGTATCCATTTTAGACTCATACAGAGCCCCATCGTACTTACTCAGCAGCTCTAGAGAGAGATTCAGCACCTCCGGCTATAGGTCGAGGCAGGGGTCAGACAGCATGTAGAGGCGGCAGAGCTTCGGGTAGTGGTGTTGTGGTTCAGCGTGGAGGTAGAGGTGTGGCTCAGACAGGAGGTGGTAGGGGAGCCCAGTGTTATGCTTTTTCGGGGAGACCTGAGGCTGAGTCTTCTGATGTCATCATCATAGGTATCGTCCAGTCTGCCATCGATCTGCGTTTGTATTATTTTATACAGGGTCTACTTTCTCCTATGTATCTACCTACTTTGCATCTGGGTTTGATTTAGTAGGTGATCGTATGCCTGTGCCTATGCATGTTTCTACACCCGTGGGTGAGCCCTTAGTGGTGGATTGAGTGTATCGATCCTGTCTTGTTTCTTTGGCTGGGTATGAAACTTGGGTAGACATGATTATTATTGGAAGGTAGATTTCGATGTGATATTGCGTATGGATTTGCTTTCTCCCTATCATGCAATCCTTGATTGTCATGGTAAGACTGTCACCTTAGCGATGCGTGGTGTTTCGAGGGTAGTGTGGAAGGGTACTAGTGGTTCTTACCCTAGTAAGGTTATCTCTTACATTCGAGACCAGAGGTTGATTAATAAGGGGTGTTTGTCCTATTTGGCTTTTATTCGGGATACTAGTGTTGAGTCGCCTTTTATCAAGTCCATTCCCGTGGTTCAGGAGTTTGCTGATGTGTTCCCTACAGATCTTCCTGGTGTCCCTCCGGATACGGACATCGAGTTTGCTATTGAATTGGAGCCGGGCACCAAGCCAATCTCTATTGCCCCATATCGTATGGCTCCGACTGAGTTGAAGAATCAGTTACAGGACTTGTTGAGGAAAGGGTTTATTCATCCTAGTGTGTCACCTTGGGGCACACTTGTCCTTTTTGTAAAGAAGAAAGATGGTTCGATGAGGATGTGTATTGACTATAGGCAGTTGAACAAGGTGACTGTCAAGAACAAGTATCCTCTTCCTCGTATTGATGATTTGTTTGATCAGCTTCAGAGTGCGGCATTGTTTTCTAAGATGGATTTGAGGCTCGGCTATCATCAGTTGAAGATTAGGCCATCGGATATCCCTAAGTCAGCTTTCCCGACTCGTTATGGCCATTATGAGTTCTTGGTGATGTCTTGTGTGCTGACTAACACCCCTGCGACATTTATGGAGTTGATGAACAGAGAATTCCGTTGGTACTTAGATTCCTTCATGATCGTGTTCATCAATGACATTTTGATATATTCTAGGACTGAGGAGGATCATGTCCGTCACTTGAGGTTGGTGCTTCAGAGAATGAGAGAGCAGAAGTTGTATGCCAAGTTCTCCGAGTGTGAGTTTTGGCTTGATTTTGTTGCATTCTTGGGACACGTGGTGTCCAAGGAGGGTATTAGGGTTGATCCGACTAAGATTGAGGCAGTTAAGGGCTAGACGAGGCCTACTTCTCCCACGGATATTCAGAGTTTTGTGGGGTGGGCAGGCTACTACAGACGGTTCGTGTAGAGCTTATCTACTATTGCAGCGCCATTGACTAGATTGACTCAAAAGATCATGGATTTTCATTGGTCCGATGAGTGTGAGGCGAGCTTTCAAAAGCTCAAGACTTTGTTGACTTTGGCTTCTGTATTGACTTTGCCCGAGGAGGGTGTGGGTTTTATCGTATATTGTGATGCCTTCAGAGTTGGGTTGGGAGGTGTGTTGATGCAAAAAGGGAAGGTTATAGCCTATGATTCTAGACAGTTGAAAGCACATGAAAAGATCTATCCTACCCATGACTTAGAGCTTGTGGCGGTGGTATTTGCACTTAAGTTGTGGTGGCACTACTTGTATGGGGTTCATTGTGAGGTTTTCACCGATCATCGGAGTCTTCATTACCTTTTCAGCTAGAGGGATCTGAACTTGAGGCAGCACAGGTGGCTTTAGTTACTGAAGGACTATGATATGACCATTTTGTACAATCCCGGGAAGGCCAATGCTTTGAGTAGGAAGACTCCTAGTATAGGAATTCTCACCGCGATCAATGTATATATGAGACCCTTGGCTAGAGATGTTCAGAGGTTAGCCAACAACTTTGTCCGATTACAGGTTTCGAAGGAAAGTAGTGGTTTGATTGCGTTCATTGAGGCCTGTTCTTCCTTAGTTGAGCAGATTCAAGAGCCTCAGTTTGAGGATTAGAAGTTGTGTCTTATTCGAGACAAGATGATGAGAGGTGAAGCCAGGGAGGCTACACTTGATTTTGATGGGGTTTTGAGGATTAGAGGTCGGATTTGTGTGCCCAAGGTGGTCGAGTTTATTAGACTGATTCTGGAGGAGGCCCATTGTTTTAGATATTCTATCCATCTAGGAGCGGAGAAGATGTATCATGATCTGAATCAGCATTACTGGTGGTGTGGTATGAAGAGCGATATTGCAGACTTTGTGTCTAGATGTTTGACCTGCCAACAGGTCAAGTATGAGCACCAACGGCCAGGAGGTGTGTCTCAGAGGATGCCCATTCCTACTTGGAAGGGGGAGCAGATTACTATGGACTTTGTGGTGGGTCTACCTACCAGCGTTGGTGGTTATGATTCTATTAGGGTGGTCGTTGATAGGCTGACCAAATCCACTCATTTCATCCCAGTTCGAGTGAAGTATACGATGGAGAAGTTAGCCCAGATCTACATCAGTCAGATTCTTAGACTTTACGGGGTGCCGATATCTATAGTCTCGTATCGAGGTTCATTGTTCACTTCACACTTTTGGGGGGCCTCACAACATGGTTTGGGTACTCTGTTAGATATGAGTACATCTTTTCACCCTCAGATAGATGGTCAGTCCAAGTGAACAATTCAGGTGCTAGAGGATATGCTCCGTGCCTGCGTGATTGATATTGGTGCTAGGTGGGATCAGTATTTACCCCTAGCGGAGTTTCCTACATCAACAGCTATCATTCAAGCATTTAGATTGCCCCATTTGAGGCGTTGTATGGTAGACGGTGTAGATCACCGATTGGATGGTTTGACTCAGCGGAGGTGGATTCCTTAGACACGGACTTTCTTAGAGATGCCATGGAGTAGGTTCACTTGATTCAGAGTAGGTTGTTGACAGCTCAGAGTCGACAGAAGAGTTATGCCAATCGGAGAGTCCGAGACTTGGCATTCATGGTGGGCGATCATGTTTGGCTCTGAGTTTCACCTATGAAGGGTGTTATGCGGTTCAGAAAGAAGGGCAAGCTTAGTCCTAGATTCATTGGTCCTTTTGAGATTTTTGATCGAGTGGGAGAGGTGGCCTATAAGTTGGCCTTGCCACCTAGCTAGTTAGTTGTGCATCACGTGTTTCATGTTTCTATGCTTTGGAAGTACATCCCAGACGAGTCTCATGTGATTACACTCTATTCCGTGGAGTTGGGTCAAGATTTGTCATATGAGGAGGAACCTACAACTATTCGAGATAGGTAGGTCCGTAACCTTAGGACCAAGGAGATTTCTTGAGCGAAGGTGCAGTGAGGTCACTGTTCAGTTGGAGAGGCTACTTAGGAGTCCGAATCCAACATGCGTACCACATATCCTCACCTTTTTTAGGCTCCAAGTACTTTCTTTTACTTTATGTTCGAGGACGAACATGGTTTTTAGCGATGGATAATGTAATTACCCTGAAGGTCATTTTTGGTAATTTTTATAAAAATGATTATTTTACCCCTCCCGAGAGTTACCCCGAATCATGTTTGATCAGTATCTGAAGTTGGTTTTCTGAATTTCCTTTTAATTTAAGATTTTTGGAAAATTTTGAGTTTTGGAAGCTTAAGTTGTCAAATAGTGGTATTTGAGGTCATTCGGAGTTTCGGAGCTCAGAATGGAATTTCATCGATTCCATCAGCTCCAGAATGTGGAATTTGTTCTTGTAATGTTGACAGAATAAGATTTGGGGCTATACCGTGGATTTGAGGCCTTGAGTTGGGAATTATTGAGTTTTTGACCATAGAGTTGACTTTGGTCAATATTCGGAGATCGGATGCTCGGAATTGAATTCTGACGATTCCGTTAGATTTGGGGGATGATTTTAGGCCTAGGAGGGGCCTTGGTTGAATTTTTAGAGGTACCGAGCTTGATTTGAGATTTTGAGGCTTAAGTTAGTTTAGTTGCACTTTATCAGGTTCCGGGTCAAGGAGATCTCGAATTTGAATTCTGACCGTTCCATTAAGTCCGGAATGTCGAACTTAGTAGGGTAGCATATATGGTTTGTGTGCACAGGGTTCCGAACGAATTCCGAGGGTCCATTCGGAGACTTAGTTGCCTTGTGTGATTGCTGATGTCTAGTGTCTTATGATTTGGCCTCCGCGTTCGCAGAGGGGAAGAGTCCACGTTCGCGGAGTGTTGCTGATGTTTGGTCTCCACGTTCACAGAGGTTGTGGCCAGGTTCATGGAGGCTAAAATATCCTGAAGCAGTGTTAAGTCAGGAAAACACCCATTTTCACCATTTTAGACTTTGGGAGCTCAGAATAGGCGATTTTCAAAGAAAATTTTCATGGGAAACTATTGGGTAGGTGATTTTAACCCATAAGCTTCATTACCCATTGATTACAACTCGATTTTTGATTGAAATTGAGGTTTTCAAAGTGGAAAATTGTGGGATTTCAAAGATTTTGTAATTTTGAATTATTGATTGGTTGTGAACTCATTTGATCACCCTTTTTGAAATGGTTTTCACCATTGGATTCCTAATGCTTTGGGGATCGTTTTCATGTAAAAAATTTCAGATTCAAACCCCATTTTTGAAATCGGATTTTTGAGTCGTTTTGACTCTTTTTCTCGAATTTTGTGTTCTTGGTGTCAATAGTTTCAGAATTTGATTGTGAACCATTATATAAATAAGTTGTGGTGCTTCGGACTATATTCGGAAGGGGAAGGCTCAAGTTATTGATTGATCGAGATTTTGGCTAAGGCAAGTGAACTTATAAAACTCTGTAAATCTTGTAGAATTCCCGAATTTCCTTTCTTGTATGCGTGGGGGAGTAATGGGAATGAGGTTTCGGGTTGAATTCTCTCATGAACTAATCTAAATTGATCAAAGGGGTTAAAAAAATGCAATGTGTGCTAATGTTGTGCGCTAAAGTGTGTTGTGCCATGATCTCGATATCGATGTGTAGTTGTGCATCAGCATTCATGCATATTATTGTGTGTTGAACATGATTCTTGTGGTTGACTTTATGATTACTTGCGAGTTGTGACTTTTGTTTCTAATCAGTGATTATGGAGACTGTTTAACTGTGTATTGGAATCTGTTAGGTTGGGCTGATTTTTTGTGCAGGTTGTAGTTATGAAGGTTTGGTTGGGTTGAAAGGAGTTCGCGTATTTTATTAGATTTGCCTAGTTTTGTTAGTTGGCTTGCTGTGTACCGTGTTGTTTGATACTCACTCCTTGCTTCTACACTTGTGTAGGTTCCGAGCCCGGACTGTGAGTTTCTCTTTTCCTGATCTTTCGAGGCTTCCCAGGAGATTGAGACAAGTAGCTATTGTCATCCGACAGACTCTCCTATTCCTATTTTTATGTCTTGTTCTATTTGAGAAACAAAGACATACTTGAGACTTGTATTTTCATTTCAGTTCATGTTATTAGCGGCTTGTACATGTGACAACTAGTCCTTGGGGTTATTTAAGATTAGAAAGACTTCCGCTTATGTTTACCTCTATAAATTGCTTAATTCTGCTTTTTTTCCGCTTCGTTGGGTTTAGACAGACTTGTCCTGGTAGGATAGGATAAGTGCCATCACACCCGATTTTTGGTCGTGACAGTGGTTATGATGGTTGTTAGTATTGAGAGTGTAGGCTTCAGTGGAGTGATGTAAAGAGTATGTAGAGTCTGATAAATAGAGTACATGTGCGATTATAATGGGGACCAGACTGGTGGATTGTGGGGTAGCTAAAAATCAAAGAAATGGAGTCAACAAAATGGAAATGTTTGATATGGGCTCTTTAGAGGAAGAATTTAGTGTTATTCAATTTTGTTTCTGTGCATTCTTATGTGACCACCTATTTTGTTTTGTACATGGTTTGGTGTATGATTCACTAGTTATGCCCACACGTGTTTTCACTTATATGGGTGAATCCCTAGTGGTGGATTGGGTGTATCACTCCTGCGATGTTCTCTTGGTTGGGTAGGATGTTTGGCAGACTTGGTTATTTCAGATGACATATTTTGTGTTGTCTTGGAGTTGTTGAAGTATTCCAGTGGTTCTACATATACCACCTTGCTTTATGCGAATTTATAGAAGAGCTACCATGAGTTTTTACAATTTTTTGACAGCCTTAATATTCATCTAGTCGTCAAGGTCATGCTCCGATTATGTGTGGTTGAATGTGGGGACCATTGGGTCTAGTTCTACCGTTCTTAAGGGTTGTCTACAATCACAACTACTAATCTAGCATTTTGACAATGTTGTTAGAGGTTCTGAAGGTCATTTTTGGTAATTTTTATAAAATGACCGTTTTGCCCCTCCCGTGAGTTGCCCCGAGTCACTTTTGAAATGTTTCCAAGTTTGGTTTTGTGAAAGTTGTGTTAAAAATGAAGATTTTGAAAAATTTTGAATTGTAAAGGCTTAAGTTGCATAATTGTGGTTTTTGAGGTCATTTGGAGTTTCAAAACTCGGATGAGAATTCCGTCGATTCCATCAGTTCCGAAATGTGGATTTTGGTCTAAGAGAGTTGATGGACTCAGTTTTGGGGCTATTTCGTGGAATTGAGATCTTAAATTGGAAAATTGTGGAATTTTGATCATAGGGTTGACTTTGGTCAACATTCGGAGATTCGATGCTCGGATGTCGATTTCAATAATTCCGTTGGATTCGGGGCATGATTTTAGGCCTAGGGGTAGCCTTGGTTGCATTTTTAGAGGTCCCTAGCTCGTTTTGAGTTGTTGAGGCTTGAGTTAGTTTTGTTGTGTTTTTATCAGGTTCAGGGTCAAGGAGACCTCGAATCCAAATTTCGACGGTTCTATTGAGTTTGGAACGTCAAATTTAGTAGGGTTGCATATCTGGTTTGTGCGCACGGGGTTCCGAACAAATCCCGAGGGCCCTTTTGGAGACTTGCGAAATTGCTATTTTTGCTGATATCTGGTGCCTGACTTTTTGGTCTCCGCATTCGTGGATGGGTAGTGCTGCATTTGCGGAGGGTATCCTTGCTGGACTCCGTGTTCGCGGGGTAAGTGGCGCGTTCACAGAGGGTCAGGTGTTATGCCTCCACGTTCGCGAAAGGGGGTCCGCGTTCGCGGAGTGTTTGAGTTCTGGTCTCCGCGTTCGAGGAGTAAGTGGTCCGCGTTCGCAGAGGTCATTTGTGACCTGAACAGTGTAAAGTCGGGATTTTACCCATTTTCATCTTTGTGAAGCTTGGGATGGCGATTTGAAAGAGGAATTTTCGTGGAAACCTTGTGGGTAACTGATTTTAACCTTGAACTTTGATTACCCAATGTTTTAATCATGATTTTGAATTGGAATTTGGGATTTTCAAATGTGTTTTTGGTGATTTTGAAAAAACTCCGAAAATTTGATAAAATGGGAATGGAGGGCTATTTGAGCTCCCTTTTAATATGGGTTTTTCACCATTGAATTCCTATGGTATTGAGGATGATTTTTATGAAACAAATCCCGGATTCAAACCCCGTTTTTAAAATCGGATTTTTGGGTTATTTTGCCTTTTCTTTCCGAATTTCGTGTTCTTGGCATTGATAGACCCGAATTGTGACTGGGTTTCTCTATTTGAATAGATTGTATTGCTTACGGAAGGGAAAAGCTCCGATTGTTGAGTGAATTCGATTCGATTAAGACAAGTGAACTCTTAAAACCTTATAAATCTTTTTGAATTTCGACTTCCTTACTTGATTGCGTTGGGGAGTAATGAGATTGAGGTGTTGGGTGAGTTCTTGCATGAATCAATCTAATTAATGACCGGCGGGGTTAATAAAATGGCTTGTATGCTAATGTGATAGGCCAACGTGTGATTGGGCCATGGACTTGATATCATTCTAAGTTTGATGCATTGCTATGATAATCTTGATGTGATTATGAACGTGTTGAATGTCTTTTGGTCATTGTTGATTATGGGACTACACTTGAGAACTCTTGTTTGCGATTGATCCTACTTGTGATGAAATGGGTAGAGAAATGGAGACTATGCAATTGACATCATTGCTATGTTGTGGATATTGAGATTTTGACTATTGTTGTTGATATATTGGCGATAGTGTGGCGTGATTTACATTGATATGAATTGCGTTGTGATTCTGAACACTATCATTCTTCTTATTATTTGTGTGAACATGCTTGTGTGTATTGGTTCTGGAAACACTATGATGAGATACTTGATGATATATGCCGATAGGAAATGGTTTCGGCGGATATGTGGTCCATGTGAGGCCAGTGATGACTTATACTGATGGGAAATGGTTCCGGCGAGAGATAATTTATGCCGATGGGAAATGGTTCCGGCGGATACATAGTCCATGTGTGGCCCCCATGGGTACCGGTATGACATTCAGCGGTTGTGTATCGTAGGACATACATGCATTCTATACTTGGTATTGCATCGCATTGTATTGTCTGATCCTTGCTTTTGTGATACCATGTTGTACCTTATGATTCTGAGACTTACTTGTTGATGTTGAATTGAGCTTCGTAGTTGGACTATTGTTAAACTATTGCGGACTTGTATTATTTGAACTGTGGATTAGAAATCTGTTAGGTTGGGCTGAATTTCTATGCAGGTTGTAGTTGTTGGAGGTTCAGTTGGAAGTCAGGGTTTTGTGATTCTTTTAGATTTGCTTCGTTTTATTAGTTGATTTGCTGGGTACCATGTTGTTTGGTACTCACCCTTGCTTCTACACTTGTGTAGGTTCCGAGCCCGGACAGTGAGCTAGTTCTTCCTTTTTCCTTCTCCGAGGCTTGCTAAGGATACTTGAGAGGTAGCTGTTCGATGTTGGCAAACTCTCTTGGTCTTTTAATTATGTTTGTTCTATTTGAGTTACAGACATTGAAACTTGAAGTTTTTCTTTCAAATTCTGAAATAGAGGCTTGTACATGTGACAATCAGTCTTGGGTTGGTTTTATAGATTAAGTTTTCCACTATTGGCTATTTCTTTCGTTATTTTTGTTACTTTCTTTCGCTTTTTGGGTTTTAGGCTGACTTATCCGGGTGAGATAGGACAAGTGCCATCACACTTGGTTTTGGGTCGTGACAAATTTATTTATAGTCTCGGATCGGGATTCCTTGTTCACCTCGCATTTCTAGAGGGCTTTACAGCATGGTTTGGGTACTCGTCTATAAATGAGCACAGCCTTTCACCCTCAGACTGATGGTCAATCCGAGCGGACTATTCAGGTGCTTGAGGATATGCTCCGTGCTTGTGTGATTGACTTTGGAGCTAGGTGGGATTAGCATTTGCTCCTAGCGGAGTTTGCCTATAACAACAGTTATCATTCCAGCATTCAGATGGCTCCATTTGAGGCCTTGAATGGCAGACGGTGTAGATCACCGATTGGGTGGTTTGATTCAGTGGAGATGGATTCCTTAGACACTGACTTGCTTAGGGATGCCATGGATCAGGTTCGTGTGATTCAGAGTAGGCAGTTGACTGCTCAAAGTCGGCACAAGAGCTATGCTAATCGGAAGGTTCGAGACCTAGTGTTCATGGAGGGAGATCATATTTGGCTCCAAGTGTCACCCATGAAGGGTGTTATGTGGTTCGGAAAGAAGGGCAAGCTCAGCCCTAGGTTTGTTAGTCCTTTTGAGATTTTGAGTCGTTTGGGAGAGGTGGCCAATAAGTTGAACTTGCCACCTAGTTTGTCAGCTGTACATCCGGTGTTTCATGTTTCCATGCTTTGAAAGTAAATCCCGGATGAGTCGCATTTGATTACACTTGATTCTGTGGAATTGGGTCCTGATTTGACTTTTGAGGAGGAGCCTACAGCTATTCTTGATAGACAGGTCTGTAAGCTTAGGATCAAGGAGATTGCTTCAGTGAAGGTGCAGTGGGGTCACCGTTCAGCTAGAGAAGCTACTTGGGAGTCTGAGTCTGACATGCGTGCTAGATATCCTCAGCTTTTCGAGGCTCCATGTACTTTCTTTTACTTTATGTTCAAGGACGAACATGGTTTTTAGTGATGGATAATGTAATGACCCTGAAGGTCATTTTTGGTAATTTTTGCAAAATGACCGTTTTGCCCCTCTCGTGAGTTGCCCGGAGTCACTTTTGAAATATTTCCAAGTTTGGTTTTGTGAAAGTTGTGTTAAAAATGAAGATTTTGAAAAGTTTTGAATTGTAAAGGCTTAAGTTGCATAATTATGGTTTTCTAGGTCAATTGAAGTTTTGAAACTCGGATGGGAATTCCGTCGATTCCATCAGTTCCGGAATGTGGATTTTGGTCTAGGAGAGTTGACGGGGTCAGTTTTGGGGCTGTTTCGTGGAATTGAGGTCTTAAGTTGGAAAATTGTGGATTTTTGATCATAGGGTTGGCTTTGGTCAACATTCGGAGAACCGATGCTCGGATGTCGATTCTGACAACTCCGTTGGATTCGGGGGATGATTTTAGGCCTAGGGGTGGCCTTGGTTGAATTTTTAGAGGTCCCGAGCTCGTTTTGAGTTGTTGAGGCTTGAGTTAGTTTTGTTGTGTTTTTATCGGGTTCCGGGTCAAGGAGACCTTGAATCTGAATTCTGTTGGTTCCATTGAGTCCGGAACGTCAAATTTTGTAGGGTTGCATATCTGGTTTTTGTGCACGGGGTTCCGAACGAATCCCGAGGGCCCTTTCGGAGACTTGTGAAATTGTTGTTTTTGGTGATATCTGGTGCCTGACTTTTTTGTCTCCGCGTTCGCGGAGGGTATCATTGTTGACCTCCGCGTTCGTGGGGTAAGTGGCACATTCGCGGAGGGTCAGGTGTTTCGCCTCCGCGTTCGCGGAATGTTTGAGTTCTGGTCTCCGCGTTCGCGGAGTAAGTGGTCCGCGTTCGCAGAGTAAGTGGTCCGCGTACGCGGAGGTCATTTTTGACCTGAACAGTGTAAAGTTGAGATTTTACCCATTTTCACCATTTTCAACTTTGTGAAGCTTGGGAAGGCGATTTGAAAGAGGAATATTCGTGGAAACCTTGTGGGTAACTGATTTTAACCTTGAACTTTGATTACCCAATGTTTTAATCATGATTTTGAATTGGACTTTGGGATTTTCAAATGTGTTTTTGGTGATTTTGAAAGAACTCCAAAAATTTGATAAAATGGGAATGGAGGGCTCTTTTGAGCTCCCTTTTCAAATGGGTTTTTCACCATTGAATTCCTATGGTATTGAGGATGATTTTTATGAAAGAAATCCCGGATTCAAACCCCATTTTTGAAATCGGATTTTTGGGTTGTTTTGCCTTTTCTTTTCGAATTTCATGTTTTTGGCATTGATAGACCCGAATTGTGATTGGGTTTCTCTATTTGAATAGATTGTGTTACTTTGGATTGCTTACGGAGGGGAAAAGCTCCGATTGTTGAGTGATTTTGATTCGATTAAGGCAAGTGAACTCTTAAAACCTTGTAAATCTTTTAGAATTTTGACTTCCTTACTTGATTGCATTGGGGAATAATGGGATTGAGGTGTTGGGTGAGTTCTTGCATGAATCACTATCATTCTTCTCATTATTTGGGAGAACATGCTTGTGTACATTGGTTCTGGAAACACTATGATGAGACACTTGATGATATATGCCGATGGGAACTAGTTTCGGCGGATATGTGGTCCATGTGTGGCCAATGATGATTTATGTCGATGGAAAATTGTTCAGGCGGATATGTCGTCCATGTGTGGCCAGTGATGACTTATGCCGTGGAAAATGGTTCTGGCGAGAGATGATTTATGCCGATGGAAAATGGTTCCGGCGGATACATGGTCCATGTGTGGCCCCCATGGGTACCGGTATGAGATTTAGCGGTTGTATATCATAGGATATACATGCATTCTATACTTGGCATTGCATCGCATTGTATTGTCTGATCCTAGCCTTTGTGATACCATGTTGTACCTTATGATTCTGAGACTTACTTGTTGATATTGAATTGAGCTTCTTGGTTGGACTGTTGTTGAACTGTTGTGGACTTGTATTATTTGAACTGTGGATTGGAAATCTATTAGGTTGGGCTGAATTTCTGTGCAGGTTGTAGTTGTTGGAGGTTCGGTTGGAAGTCAAGGTTTTGTGATTCTTTTAGATTTGCTTCGTTTTATTAGTTGATTTGCTGGGTACCGTGTTGTTTGGTACTCACCCTTGCTTCTACACTTGTGTAGGTTCTGAGCCCGGACCGTGAGCTAGTTCTTCCTTTTTCCTTCTCCGAGGCTTGCTACGGATACTTGAGAGGTAGTTGTTCGATGTTGGCGAACTCTCTTGATCTTTTAATTATGTTTGTTCCATTTGAGATACAGACATTGAGACTTGAAGTTTTTCGTTCAAATTCTGAAATAGAGGCTTGTACATGTGACAACCAGTCTTGGGTTGGTTTTATAGATGAAGTTTTCCTCTTTTGGCTATTTCTTTCGTTATTTCTGTTGTTTTCTTCCGCTTGTTGGGTTTTAGGCTAACTTGTCCTGGTGGGATAGGACAAGTGCCATCACACCCTGTTTTGGTTCGTGACAAATTTATTTAAAAAATTGAAGCGGTGTTAGAAAAATATAAATTTGGAGTCTTTGAAATATTTTTCTAAAAAATCTGACATAAAAAATAACATCATAAACTAATCTAAATAAATGGGCATTTCTCCGACGATAAATGAATTGATTTTTAATAATTCAAAATATTAACAACTGCAATTATTCTTATAAATAATTTACAAAAAGCTCAAATTAATTTATTAAACAAAAAAATTTAAAAATAAATATCCACAAGAGTACTTAAAAACAGTTGTGAGGAAAGAAGGGTGTCTACTGCTTACCTATTTTTAAGCACAAAAAGTTCTATTCTTAACTATTATTTTTTTCCCTCAATTTTTTTCCTTTCTAAAATATATGTTTATTTCATTTGCAATGAATGAATTAATATTTTCTCATTTATAAATTTATGTTTGTATGAGTCTTGAATCTTGATAATGATGATGATCTTAATAGTTTTGCTAAAGTAAGTTTTATTTTTATTTTTTTTAATATTTATTAATCATCTTTATTTTAAAGGGAAACAAATAGATGACTGAGAAATGACTAAATTAAAGTGTCATATGAAGCCAACCATTTAAACAAAGAGTTTCATCACTATCCTCTTGACGATTTTTTGAAGCCCATCATTTATAAATTATTTCATTTGCATATTATTAGATTAATACTTCGATGTTGACTATGAGGAAAAGTTTATGAGGGTGAATGAAAATCTTTGAGAGAAAAAAGGAATAATAATTTAGATAGAGATAGAAGAGTTAAGCTTATTTGAATGAACTTATCACTTTTCTATTATAATTCAAAAACAATAAGTAATAAATTTTAACCTTTTAGACTTACAAACAAGTGCTTAGAAGACTTTTTAATTATACTATTGCAAAAATGGTTAAAAACTATTTTTGCTTTAAAAGACTTAAAATAAGTCAATTCACACATAGTCTAAGAAATTCAACAAATGCTAAAAACGAAGTGTAGACAATTTTAAAGTTAAAATTAATGCATGCATAAATATTGCTATCAAAATTAGTTAATATATCTTATCTGGCTAATGTATTTTGGAAAAGGCGTTTTTAAAAAAATATAAATTCTAATTTTCCTTTCAAGTTTTATTCAATTGTTTAAAAACTACTTCTCTTCTTATTCAATAAAATATTATTATTTTTTTATTTCTTTTCTATGTCAAAAAATATTTGACAAACATATTAGTTAACTATAAGGAGATCTAAATAGGTGTGTGCGCGCGCACATGTAAGACAAATATATGAAATTCGAAAGAAAAATTTTCAAAATGCTAAGATTTATGAATTAAGAATTTATGTATATCTTAAATATATATTTAAAATAAAATTGTACTATGTGTTTAATAGAGAAAACGATTGAGTTGTGTAGACAAAGAAATATGAGGAATCACTATTGTTGTGTTTGTTGATCATAGGTTGATGAAATTATTATTTGAAAATAAATTTGTAAGATTATTATTTAACTGAAAGAATTATATAGTATTAAAATACCATATAATTACATGGTTATTTTTAAATATTATATAATTGATATATGATTTTAAGAAATATTTAAAGATAAATTTTAAAAATTTGAATAGCCTATCTACAATTTGACATTCAAGTGATTGATACTTCTTAGTTTTGTACTTGGCAATATCATTATTGTATGACTTTTTTTAATTACATTTTATTTTCATCTAACGATTAAATTTTCTTATATCTTTATTATTCTAACAGAAAGATAACATGGATTGTGTGAGAATATTTATGATTTTGAGTAATCTGATAAATAAATAAATAAAATAAATCTACAAATTTTTATTATCAAATGCGGAAAAGGGTCTAAAATACCTCTTAACTATGCGAATTGGTACAAAATTACCCTTCTTCTACCTTTCGGGTCTAGAATGCCCTTGACATCAACCTTTTGGCTCTATTTTGTCCTCATCTTTAATGGACTAAATCATAACCTTAATTAACAAATTCATTAATGACGTGTCACTATCCTATTGACTATCTTAACAATTAATTAAAATAATTAAAAAGACCAAACCCACCCGCTCCACCCAAAAGCCCCATCCGTAAAAATCCCCAAATCTTTAACCCAATCCATCATCCCCAAAACCTGAAACACAAACATGAAAAACGGCCATCTAATACTAGTCCTTAACGAGAGTTATCAACTGTTGTAAAATTATCAAGGCTTGGAAACTTGAGTGCAATTGATAGTACACTTCTCAATTACACTAAAAAAGTTTGCAGGAAATGCATGACACGGTTATCTCAATACAACTCTCGAACAAACTGATTACATGTGACTCCAATCTGAATAGCTAAGCAATCCTCTTAGGCTAACAAATAAGACTCAAAGTTCTGTTCTTCTCAATATATTTATTAAGATGCAAAATACAACATTTTTTTAGGCTAACAAATAAGATAAAATTCTACAAAAACTACAACAGATTGTTTTGGGATGATGGATTGGGTTAAAAGATTTGGAGATTTTTATAGGTGGGACTTTTGGGTGGAGTGGCTGGGTTTAGTCTTTTTAATTATTTTAATTAATTGTTAGGGTAGCCAATAGGATAGTGACACGTCATTAATGAATTTGTTAATTGAGGTTATGATTTATTCCGTTAAAGATGAGGGTAAAATAGAGCCAAAAGGCTGATGTCGAGGGCATTTTAGGCCCAAAAGGTAGAAAAAGGGTAATTTTGTACCAATTCGCATAGTTGAGGGGTATTTAGGCCCTTTTCCGTATCAAATTTAGACAGAGAACTAAACTTATATATTGATTTATTTTCATAAATATTCTCTATTATAACATGTCAATGTACCAATTATTAATATTCTCTAAGGTAAAATTTATATTATCATTGTGTAGTTGGCTGAATTTTGAAATCATCAATAAATAAATATTTACAGTTACATTATCAATTGACCGTGCAACGGGTACGTATACTAGTTAAACATAATAAGAATAAAAGTTTGTGATGTTTATAATTCAAAAAGGAATTTGTGTATATGTACACAATTGAAGCCATCCATTTCTCCAACTTCTTCTATTGTATTATAAGTGTATGAAAAGACACTCATCATTACTTCATTCCATTTCAAAAACCTCTTGAATTGAAATTCATAAAACATGCACAAAAACAACGAAAATTTAAGGAAATTAAATAATGTCAGCACAGAATTTCAAAAGCCTTTTTTTTTTTTTGCTGAAAATAGAATTCCAGAAGTTATGCCATAATATGAAATGAACATGTTATATTTAATGGTTACATTAAATGGAATAATTAGTGTTGGTAAAATATAATTTATTTTGATTCATTTACCGTGGGCATGTGGCTATAAATCGTTATTGTTTGTATATCATTTGTATCTTCCTTATACTCTTCATAAATAATTCTCACTTCTCCTTTCCATTTTTAAAAATTATGTGAATAGAACTTATTGCATCATCCACAATTTTTTTGGATGATTCTCAATGGAAAATATTATTGAATGAGCTATAGGTCTATGTGTCACGACCCAAAATGAGTCATAAATGGCACCCACACTTAACCTCCTAGGTGGGCGAACCAACGAATTCAAACCTCAACTTATATTAATTATTCCACTTATGAAATACGACAATAATGCGGAAGCTCAAATCTTATTAAAGTAAATAAAAAAAAACTTCTAGAGTCTATTACATATTATTCCCAAAACTTGAAAGTCATCACATCAAGGGCATCTACTCACAAAATACCGAGTCTAAGAGTAATAAAGACACTAGAATAAACAAATAAATAGTTGTGTCCGAAAACTAAGAATATCATGCCATGATCGAGAGAATCCAACACATGCTAGAATGAATAGCTCACCCTGGAATCTGATGTGCTGGAGACCGGCTAGAGTTGAGGGCGAGTGGAAGTCGCCGGTACACTTGTTGTACTCCACAAAAGAAAATGAAAGAATACAAGTAGGGATCAGTACAGGGCAACATGTACTAAGTAGATATTATCGGCCGACTCAAAATAGAAATCAATATATAATAAATAATAGTATAAAACCAACTATAGCACTTAGCAGGTGTCAAGCAACAACAACATGAACAAGTGACAACAACATTGAAGCAAGTATGTAATCAGTCAATAATATCAAAACCACACATTAAGACTCAGGCCTCAACACCATGCTCTTTTGGCAAATGTATTCTTTGAGATTGAGTACATTATATTATTTTAATATGTTTTCTCTTAATGTTACCGTGCCGGAACGTAACACCTGATCCAATAATATCATATCGGACCCGATCCAATAATACCGTGCCGGCTCGTGGCACCCGATCCCAATATATCATGCCGGCTCGTGGCACCCCATCCCACAACATAGTAAATTCATCACTATTTTCATCACTTTCCACTTCATTAACAATATTTCACCAAGCCTTATTTATTAGAGGCATCACTTTAATAGAACAAGTTCAAGATTATGGATTTTGCAGTCTTGGAATTTTAGACCAATCACAACAACACATGCATCATCCAAGGCACAACAATAAAGTACATAGGAAATTTCACAAAATTACTCAATAACTATCAATCACTATTAAGAGTCTCTCTATCACATAGAATAAATCATAACCTACATTCACCGAAGAACCGAAGTCAAGCAAGCTAATTTTCCAATGCTTTTCCTTTCCTCAATGCCTAGGAAGGTTTCCCATCTATCAAGTATGCATAATTCATAAGTTAATGAGTCTATAGACACCCATATTACTATATATATATCCTAGACTCAATAATCAATCCCAATCTATAGTCCATTTTCTAAAATTCAAGCCTAGGGTAAGTCTCAATTCCTCCAATTATCATAGCTTTAATGGTATTCAAGTAATACAATACACCTAATATTTCATTACCTATTTTCATATGTCAAAACCTAATTTATAACATGATAATAAACTAATAATATTAAACTTTTGTACCACTGGTTACGAAACCAGTGGCAAGCTGAACACAACCATAACTCAATTTAATTTCCACATATCGAACTCAAATTGATGAACAATCATGACTTTAGTTTACTGGTCATTAACGATCACATGGGTACAGAAAGAAATAGCCATGACAATTCAATTATATATATATATATATATATATCCTGCATCTTACTCCTTTAAAGTAATCATCAACAGCCGCAATCTATTATCTTAGTACACTGGAAATGAGCCAAGTTTGTCTCCAACAACCCAACACCAAAACGCTATTATAAGCTCTCAATGCCTACCCATTCTTAACTACATAATAATAATAATTATTCTTGCACTTCAGCTTTCCAACCCAACATATATAATAGTAAATAATTCTCACCCCTACTATTAATTAAAGACATGAAGATTGAAGGCATTACTTGGATGTCGTTCTTCCCAAGTAGACGCGCCGAATGTATTGTTTTCTAGCCTGATTTTCTTTCTTCTACATATTATTTACTACCTTAATTATTATACATGACTAATTATAAAAGTGGTGAAAGTAGCCCACTACTAATTTATTACTATTTTCTTTAACCACCAACTAAATTAATTATTAAAATTACCCCATTAATTATATAATTATAGTTACGAATAGTCAAAAATATCCATTTAGAATCTATCGGAAGAGTCTTTTATGAAATAAAAAGCTCTAGTACTCAAATAACCTAATGGGTCATTACATCATATACTAATTTATCCATCGTTCGTCCTCGAACGATTAAAAGAAGGTGAGGGTAAGAAAGGGTACCTCAATCGACAAAAGGGTGTGGATATCTTCTGTGCATATCATCCTCAGTCTCCGAAGTAGATTCCTCAACCAGACAATTCTTCCACTTGACCTTCACAGATGCAATCTCCTTTAACCTCAACTTGTGGACCTCCCTATCTAGGCAGGGGCGGACCCACATGGGGCTATCCGGGTGCTCAAGCACCCATTAACCTCTTATCGAACTATATATACTTATATCAAAATTAAGACAGTATCGTACAAAATAAAAGGCGAGCACCCAATAAACAAATGGCTTAGTTGGTGTGGTGGTTGTAAGTGTGTGCTCAAGGTCATATATATTCCTTCTATGCCCAAGTTCGATTCCCTCTAGGGGCAATGTTTTTATTTTAAAATCCAGCTCTTTTCTTTCTACCTTTTCTAACTTTTCTTAAATAAAATTCCTTTTTCAAGATAATTTTTATTCTAGTTTTTTGCTATCTTATTTAAATATAATTGTCTTTCTTATGACAAGTGTTAAATTTGTACATTTATACTTTATAATTGATAGCTTAAAAAGTAATCACGATCTTACAATCTTGAATCGATCATTGATCATATCTATTATGCAACTTAGTCTCCCAAAAATATAAGCAATCATGATCTTCCATGTCTATTTACTTTTTCTTTCTCATCAGTCTAATTAGAAAAAATGAAAAGGGAAGGAAAAAAATAATTTGTTCTAGCGCCCTCATTTCAGTTCTCTAATTCAAAAGCGAAAAAGGCCTCCTGCTCGCTGGTTTGCCTTTTTGGTTATTAGAATTGTATGTGAAGGTATATTATTTCTCCTCATTTTTTTCTTGAACCAATTCAAAGATTCCGATTGTTTATTGCATTGAATTGAAAAATAAATAACGCCTAAGTTGAAAAATTTTAGCTCGCAATTACGCTCTTTGGTTGATATAAGTTTATGTTAAAAATAGTGAGCACTCATAGCCGTAAAATCTTGGATCCGCCACTGTATCTAGGATAACTATAGGCTCTTCCTCATAAGACAGATTCTTATCAAGAAGGCCCGAATCGCAACGAACAATGTAGTTTTCATCACCATGATATTTCTTCAGCATAGATATATGAAACACGGGTGCACTCCTAACAATCCTGGAGGCAAGGAAAATTCATAGGCCACCTCTCCCACACACTTAAGAACTTCAAACCGCCCAACATACCTCGGACTAAGCTTACCTCGCTTACCAAACCTTATCACACCCTTCATGGGTGAAACTTTTAGCAGCACTTGCTCTCCCTCCATAAAATCCAAGTCCCTAACCTTCCAGTCTGCATACTCCTTCTGCCTACTTTGAGCTGCTAGAAGCTTCCCGTGAATGAATTTCACCTTCTCCAATGATTCCCTCAAAAGATCAGTACCCCAAGGTCTCACCTAAAATGAATCAAACCAAAAAATGGGACATCGACATCTCCTCCCATACAATGCCTCAAATGGAGCCATATCAATGCTCAAGTTATAGCTATTATTGTATGAAAACTCTGCCAAGGGTAAATGATCCCAATGACCATAAAAATCTATCACGCATGCACGTACCATATCTTACAACACTTGAATTGTCCGTTCAGACTGATGGTCTGAGAATGAAATGCGGTACTAAGATCCAATCTAGTACCTTATTCAGCATTCAAGATCCTACAAAAGTTAGAAGTAAATTGCGTACCTCTATTAGATATGATGGAAATCAGAACCTCATGCAATTGAACAATCTTGCGAATATAGAGTTTGGCTAACTTCTCTGCATGATAAGTCACTTTGACCGGAATGAAGTGAGGAAACTTAGTTAACCTGTCAACAATCACCCATATTGTAATACCCCAGAATCGAAAAGAATGAAAATTCCGATTTTTGAAAATGTAGTGTGACCTACCACTTGACGTACTATTCGTCGATTAACCTACTAACCGTAGGTCAAGTAGTAGATGGTGTCGTCGATGACACTGCCTAAGGGGTGAAATTGTGTGAAAAATTGATGCCAAACCAGTGCGACCTACGGTTGGTCACCAACGGTTGGTAGTTTGACCTTCCAACCGTAGATGGGGGTAGTCGGTTGAAATTTAAAGGGGTCTTTTAGTCCTTTCCCCAAATGGTTTAATTACTAAACTAGGTGGGATACCCACTAATCCTAAGCACTATATAAGTCAATCTAAGTCTAATTTTACCCATACCAAATCATTCCCAAAACTCTCCTCTCCCAAATAATTCTCTCTCTAGAAAAGCTTGAAGAAGAAGAAGAAGAAGAAGTGAAGCTAGGGTTTCAAGAACCAAGCTTCCAATTCACCAATTGCTTAAGGGATTTGAACCCCAAGGTATGATAGCTTTTACCTATGGAGTCCTTTCCTCCATACGGTTCCCAAATTCCCTAATTTTTAAAGTAAGAATTCTCAATTGAATTTAGGGTTTTCTTCCATCATGTGGGTTCTAAGCTACATAAGCCCATGCATGATTTATGTCTTCTAAGCTATGAATTTCATGATGAAGTTATGAATGATCAAAAGATGAGTTTTTATGAAAGTATGCATGTTCAATTATGAAATTTATGATGATTTATGATTTGCTTTGAGATTGAAGCATAAATGATTTTGTTGTTGAGTTGTGAAAGGGTTTCTCATGTATTGCTCAAACTATGAATGTGAAAGGATTTTTCTCACATAAAGGGTTCATAACATGTTGAAAGGTTTTCTCAACTAAATTTGAATCAAACTGACTTTGAGGTTTTGAACTATGAATGAATGGGAAAGTCATTGCTTATACTTCAAGGAAACTCAAGATTCATGAAAAGAATTATCCTCCCCATGACTTAGAGCTAGCGGCGGTTGTATTTACCTTAAAGATTTGGAGGCATTATTTATATGGTTTCCATGTAGATGTCTTTACTGACCACAAGAGTTTGCAATACGTGTTCGAGCAAAAGGATCTGAATCTTCGCCAAAGGAGGTGGCTTGAGTTGTTAAAAGACTATGACATGAGTGTCCTTTACCACCCCGGTAAGGAGAATGTGGTAGCAGATGCTCTTAGTCAGACGTCAATGGGTAGTATTGCTCACATTGAGGATGGTAATAAGGAATTGGTTTGGGATGTTCATAGATTGGCCCAATTGGGTGTTCAGTTGATTGATTCTAGTGAGGGTGGTGTCATCATTACAATGGTGCACAATCATCCTTTGTGTCGGATGTGAAAGCAAAGCAAGGTCTGGATCCAATCTTGATGAAGTTGAAAGAAGCAGTGCTCAAGAAGTCTGTTGAGGCTTTCTCCCAAGGGGGAGATGGTGTGCTTTGATATAAAGGTCGTTTGTGTGTTCCCGATATTGATAGTTTGAGGGAGCAGATTCTATATGAAGCCCATAGTTCTCGATATTCCATTTTCCCGGGAGCCACCAGGATGTATCGTGATTTGAGGGAGGGCTATTGGTGGAATGGGATAAAGAAGGATATTGCAAAATTCGTGGCTAGGTGTCCTAATTATTAATAAGTGAAAGTTGAGCATCAAAAGCTGAGAGGTTTTCCCCAAGATATTAGCATTCCTACTTGGAAGTGGGAAGATTTGAATATGAACTTTATTGTTGGTTTACCACGCACCCGGCGGCAATATGATTCGATTTGAGTTATTGTGGATCGTATGAAGAAATCGGCCCATTTCATTCCTATCAAGGTTTCTTATTCGGCGGAGGATTATGCTAAGTTTTACTTGAGAGAAATGGTTAAGTGGCATAGAGTGCCTTTATCCATTATCTCCGATCATGGTACCCAATTTACTTCTCAATTTTGAAAGTCTTTCCAAAAGGGCCTTGGAACTTGTGTTAAGCTTAGCACGGCCTTTCATCCTCAAATCGATGGGCGAGCAGAACGTACTATCCAAACTCTGGAAGATATGTTAAGAGCTTGTGTGAATGATTTCAAGGGTAACTGGAATGATCATTTGCCTTTGATTGAATTTTCTTACAATAATAGCTATCATTCGAGTATTGGAATGGCTCCATTTGAGGCTTTTTATGGTAGGAGGTGTAGATCCCCTATAGGTTGGTTTGAAGTTGGTGAAGTTGCATTGATAGTTTCCGAGTTGGTACATGAGGCTATGGAGAAAGTTTGGCTTATTAGAGAAAGGTTAAAAATGGCTCCAAGTCGACAAAAGTCCTATGCCGATGCTAGAAGGAGAGATTTAGAATTTGATGTTGATGATTGGGTTTACTTGAAAATTTCACCCATGAAGGGTGTAATGAGATTCAGAAAGAAAGGGAAGTTTAGTCTCCGTTATGTGGGCCCATATTAGATTTTGAGACGTGTTGGTAAGGTTGCTTATGAACTTGACTTGCTTAATGATTTGACATCGGTGCATCCGGTTTTCCATGTCTCATTATTAAAGAAATGTGTTGGTGATCCGACATCTATAGTGCCATTGGAGAGTCTTGGCATAAAGGATAGCCTTTCCTATGAAGACGTTCCAGTTGAGATTCTAGACTGGCAAGTCCGAAAGTTAAGGAATAAGGAAGTTGCTTACGTGAAGGTTCTTTGGAGTAATCAATTAGTTGAGGGCCTAGTATCCTCATCTCTTTCCCTCCGATCCTACTCTAGCTTGAGGTATCTAGTTACTCATGGTTCATTCTTTTGGTTTCATGTGTCCTAGTTGTTCCCATGATTCCTTGACTATGCATGTTCATGAAGAGTTAAATTTTAAGAAAATGAGCTAGCTTGATTGATTTCTCTATGATTATGTGCATTTGAGTGTGAGTTGAATAAAGCCTTCATGAAATGATGTTTTGAACATGCTTTAGCTTGGAGTTGATGTTTCCTCCTCGAACATGTGCATTTATGTGATTGCACTCCCGTTGGGTTGTTAGATCTTGTTTTTACCCTTCTTATGATGTTTTGAGTTTCATTTGAGGATGAATGTTCCCAAGGGAGAGATAATGTAACACCCCAAATTCGAAAAGAACGAAAATTCCAATTTTTGAAAGTGTATTGTGACCTACCACTTGACCTACTATTCGTTGGTTGACCTACCAACCGTAGGTCAAGTAGTAGGTGGTGTCGTCGATGACACTGCCTAAGGGGTGAAATTGTGTGAAACATTGATGCCCAACCAGTGTGACCTACGGTTGGTCACCAACGGTTGGTTGTTTGACCTACCAACCGTAGGTCAAACCTTAGGTGGGGGTAGTCGGTTGAAATTTAAAGGGATCTTTAAGTCCATTCCCCAAATGGTTTAATTACTAAACTAGGTCTGTTACCCACTAATCCTAAGAACTATATAAGTCATCTAAGTCTAATTTTACCCATTCCAAATCATTCCCAAAACTCTCCTCTCCCTAATAATTCTCTATCTTGAAAAGCTTGAAGAAGAAGAAGAAGTGAAGCTAGGGGTTCAAGAACCAAGCTTCCAATTCACCAATTTCTTAAGGGCTTTGAACCCCAAGGTATGATAGCTTTGACCTATGGAGTCCTTTCCTCCATAGGGTTCTCAAATTCCCCAATTTTCAAAGTAAGAATTTTCAATTGAATTTAGGATTTTCTTCCATCATGTGGGTTCTTCAAATTATGAACTAAGTGATTGAATTATGTTTAATTATGTATGAATTGAGTTGAATTGCATGTTTTAAGTTGAATCCCAAAGAACCCATATGAATTTCATGCTTTCTAGATTATGATCATAATGTGAGTTTTTGAACTATGAAGGATGAATTGGGGAAATTGAATGATTTTGAGATAAAGATACATAAGCCCATGCATGATTTATGTCTTCTAAGGTATGAATTGCATGATGAAGTTATGAATGATCAAAAGATGGGTTTTATGAAAGTATGCATGTTCAATTATGAAATTTATGATCATTTATGATTTGCTTTGAGATTGAAGCATAAATGATGTTGTTGTTGAGTTGTGAAAGAGTTTCTCACGTGTTGCTCAAACTATGAATGTGAAAGGATTTTTTCTCACATAAAGGGTTCATAACATGTTGAAAGGTTTTCTCAACTAAACTTGAATCAATAACTAAGGAGCTATTCTAATGAAGGGACAAGAGGCGATCACCCATGTTCCCTAATGTAGACAAGAGGTAATTACCCATGTCTACTAATAATGAATTATGACTAATCCATGGAAATTATGCTTAGCACCGAGGGGACAAGTGGCGATTACCCATGTCCTATAAACTATGTGCCCCCATAGGATGATTGTCTAGATAGACATTAGCTAGTGGATCCACGTAAGCTAGAAGTTAGGGATCCTACCTTGGCATGTAGGATGGCCCTATCGGTGTGGGTAAGATACCAAATTCCATATTAATAGCTCACATGGTCTTACATGTCGCTTAAAGGTAATTTCCCACAATAATGAACTAAAGTGACTTTTAAGGTATTTGACAAGCGTTTTAAATATGTTTAGCATTGCATTAACCATGAATTTATGACTTACGATTTCTAACCCTTTTATCTCATGTTTTAGCTTGGCCCTTGCACGTTATGGTAATGTTCCCTTTTTAGCATGACTAAATGGTGTTTTTATGCATGGTTATCATACTTGGTACATGTTTGTACTAACACATACTCTTGCCTACATTTTCTTATAAGTGTAGTAACTAGCTCATTTCCATCTTCTCGTGGTTAGTTCGTGATATTAGAGACCTTGAAGAATTGGTGAGTCCTCATGTGTTCGATGACGTAGCTATAATTAATTTCATGTCATTTACTTTCGTTGAAACTTTGTATGGGTTGCGTCCCAACGTTTCATTCTATGAGTTTTAGATGGCTTTTTGAGACTATATGTAGACTTCCGCTATTTTCTTAAACTCTTTTGATATGGAATTGTTTTTTTGAACTCATTAGGTTCTATGATCTTGTATTATGTATGCTAAGTGTCTTGTATGATGCCTCTCGGGGTATTGTACGCCATGTCACGTCTAGGGGGTACTTTGGGTCGTGACACATATAAAATCAAACTTACCTAATGTCTTTGGAAGACCAACCATGAAGTCCATTGCAATCCTTTCCCACTTCCATTCAGGAAAGGGAGTTCTCTGAACTGTCCCTCAAGACCTCTAGTGCTCATACTTTACTTGCTGATAATTTGGACATTGGGCAACAAAATCAACAATATCACGCTTCATTCTACTCCACCAATAATGTTTTCTTAGATCACGATACATCTTGGTTGCACCAGGATGTATATAATACCTCGAACTATGAGCCTCTGCAAGAATAGTCTGAGACAAATCATCAACACGGGGCACACATACCCGCCCCTTAATCCTCAAGACACCTTCCTCATCAATCATAGCCTCCTTGGCCTCTCCTCGCATTACCATATCATGAATTTGGCTCAGCTTCTCATCATCAAGTTGTTTTCCTTTAATCTTGTCAAGAAAAGAAGATCTTGCCTCCACACGGGCCAAAAATCCTTCTTTCTCAGTTACTTCTAGCCTCGTAAAGTCATTGGCCAGAGTTTGAACCTCTCTAACCAATGGGCGCCTAGAATTCTGTAAGTGGGCTAAAATCCCCATGCTCCCTGCTTTTCTACTCAGGGCATCAGCCACAACATTAGCTTTTCTAGGGTGATAAAGAATAGTAACATCATAATCCTTCAGCAACTCCATCCACCTCCTCTGCCTCAAGTTCAAGTCATTTTGAGTGAACATATAGTGTAAACTGCGATGATATGCGTACACTGCACACTTGACCCCATATAGATAATGCCTCAATTACTTCAATGCAAATACAACCGCAGCCTACTCCAAATCATGAGTGGGGTAGTTACGTTCATGCACTTTTAATTTCCTTGAAGCATAGGCAATTACATTCCGTTCCTGCATTAGCACTACACCTAAACAAGAATAAGACGTATCACAATAAACAATGAAATTCTTATCTTCCGCAGGCAAGGTAAGAATCGGTGCAGTAGTAAGAAAGGCCTTAAGTTTCAAGAAGCTCACTTCACACTCATCTGACCATACAAATGGAACATTCTGCTTGGTCAAATTTATCATTTGTGAAGTAATGGAAGAAAATCCCTTAATGAACCGATAGTAGTAGCTAGCTAGACCAACAAAGCTCCTTACCTCAGAAACATTAGTGGGCCTTGCTCAATTCTTCATTGCTTCAATCTTCTAGGGATCAACCATCACTCCATCCTTAGAAACTACATACCCTATGAAGGACACTGAATCGGGCTAGAACTCATAGTTGGAGAATTTGGCATAAAGTCTTTTCTCCCTTAACAATCCCAATACAATTCCCAAATCCTCCTCATGTTCCTTCCTGCTCTTTCAGTAGATCAGAATATCATTGATAACTACAATAACACAGAGATCCATATATGGCTTAAAAATTCCATTCATTAGGCTCATGAAAGTAGCAGGGGCATTCGTAAGCCCAAAAGACATTACTAAGAATTTATAATGCACATACGTGGTTCAAAAAGTAGTCTTTGGCACATCCACTGCTCGCATTTTCAGTTGATGATGACCGGACCTCAAATCAATTTTAGAGAACACACAAGCACCCTGTAGCTGATCAAAGAAGTCATAAATGTGAGGAATGGGTTACTTGTTCTTAATAGTCACCTTATTCAACTGCCTGTAGTCTATGCACATCCAAAATCTAACATTCTTCTTTTTCACAAATAAAACTGGAGACCCGCAACGAAAGGCACTCGGTCTAATAAAACCTTTACCTAATAACTCCTGAAGTTTGGACTTCAACTCCCTCAACTCAGTTGGGGAAATTCTGTAAGGTGGAATGGAAATGGGACGAGTCTCTGGCTCAAGGTCAATACAAAAATCAATATCCTTGTCTGGTGGCATACCAGGCAGGTCTGCAGGAAAAACATCCACAAATTCACGGACTATCACAACAGACTCAATCGAAGGAACTTTGGAAGTATCATCCCTGAGATGTGCCAAGAAAGCTGAACAAGCCCTACTCACCAAACTCTTAGCACGAAGAAAAGAGATAATCCGAACTGGGGCAGGAATATAGTCACCCTCGCACACTAGTGGATCTATCCTAGGCTCGGCCAAGGTTACAATCTTAGCATCGCAATCTAAGATACCAAAATTTGGAAAAAGCGAAGTCATACCAAGAATTACATCAAAAGAAACCATCTCCAGAATGATCAGATCTACATAAGTTTTGCTGTCCACAAAAGTCACAAGACAAAACCTATACACCTTCTAAACTAGCAAAGGCTCACCAATAGGAGTAGAAACACGAATAGCCATGTCAACTAAGTCACAATGTAAATCAAGTCCATTCGCTGATGAGGAAGATACGTAAGAAAAAGTAGATCCAGGATCAAATAATATGGAAGCCATGCGATTGCAGAACAGAAGAGTACATGTGATAACAACATCCAATGCCTCTGCTTCTGGCCTCCCAGGGAAAGCATAACAATGGACTCTATCGCCTGTCTGACCATGGTCCCTAGCGGGCTGCACTCCAGTAGTTCCAATCTTCCTGCCACCCCAGCCGGACTGGTGACCACTATTACCTTGGCCATCACTTCCTCTAGAATGGTGACCTCTACCATAACTACCCCTACCTCTAACTATTGGGGCTCTATAACCCAGATCATACCGAGCCTTACTCTGCCTCGAACAATATTTTTTTATATGCCAAACCTCACCACATCCATAAAAAGTCTTGGAGTAGAGAGTATGTCTCTGTGAAGACGAAGAAGACTGAAGATAACCCCTAACTAAGAAAAAGGCTGACTGATCCGTGACGGACCCTCAGCTGAAACCTATAATGAAGACTAAATAGGACGGGATGGATAACCCCAGAACCCTGCCCTCTAGAGTAAGAACCACTAAACTCACCTCCCTTGTGGAACTTCTTAAATGTTGACACCTTGGCGAAGTCATCTGGCTTCACCCCCTCTACCTCTATAACAAAATCAACCACTTCCTGAAAAGATTTTATAGAAGAAGCCACCTGTAAAGCTGGAATATGCAAATATGACCTCAATCCCTTCATAAAGCAGTGAATTCGCTCTTGCCGACCGAAACAAAGCTGAGTGGCATACCTAGATAAAGCACAAATTTTTGCCTTATAAACTGCAACAGACATCTTCCCCTACTCTATATTCAAGAACTCATCTCCCCTCATGTCCCTCAAAGTTCGGGGAATCTACTTCTCCATGAAAAAGCTAGAAAATGCTGCTCAAGTCATAGGTAGTGCCTGTGCCGGTCGGCACTCAACATGAGACTGCCACCACATTTAGCATCTCCCTGGAATTGGTTTGTCACAAATTCAACTCCAAATCGCTCCACTCTATCCATCTTATGAAACAGCTCATGACAATCAACAAGGAAATCTTAAGGATCTTCAGATTCAGTACCCTTGAAGGCCGAACGTTTCAACTTTAAGAAGTTAATTAAGAGATCATGCTGGTCACTAGTCATTATAGGCCCTGTAGTCAACCAGGGAAACGTGCCTGTTTCCAAGGATGCATCCATGTGGGGAGCCACAACAGCTTCAAGTTGTACTCCCTGAACCTGAGGTGCTGGTGCAGAAAACGCTGGGGTTCTTGGCCTTGATTAGATAACCCGCTAAGATAAGTGAAAACCTGATTGATCATCTCTGGAGTAGGCTGGGGTGGTGTTTCCTTCTGATGAATCTGCTCATCCTTCACCTTAGCACCCTCTCTTACTACCTCATCGGCCGGTGGAGGGGTCACTGCTCTATCCCTTGGATCAGTTGCCTGTCCTCTGCCCCTGGTGGTCTTTCTACTATGACCTCTACAACGACCTCTCACCACTACTCCCCCTCGGGCTACAGCCCCAATGGTTGGCTCAGGTGCATCCTCTCTTGCTGGTGCTGGTGCTGCCTGATTTGTTGCTCTAGTTCTGACCATCTGCGAAATAGAGCGAAGAAGGTTAGATACCAATTTGTATCACCTAGATAAAATTTGATTCAAGTAATAGCACGAAAGAAAGAAAGAAGGAAATTATTTTTCCTAAAGTCCTATAGCCTCCCGAAGAAAAGTAAAGGCGTCCCCGTACCTTTCCATAAAACTCTACTAGACCTGTCCTTATGTGATGAGATAACCGAACCCAGGGCTTTGATATCAAGTTTGTCACGATCCAAAATGAGTCATGAGTGGCACCCACACATAACCTCCAAGGTGGGCAAACCAACAAATTCAAATCTCAACTTATATTAATTATTCCACTTATGAAATATGATAATAATGCAGAAGCTCAAATCTTATTAAAATAAATAACAAATACCCTCTAGAGTCTATTACATATTATTCCCAAAACCAGAAAATCATCACGTCAAAGACATCTACTCACAAAATACCGAGTCAAAGAGTATTAAAGACATTAGAATAAGAAAATAAATAGCTTTGTCCGAAAACTAAGGACATCTTGCCATGATCAAGAGAATCCAACACAGGCTCGAGTAAATAGCCCACCCTAGAATCTGATGTGCTGGAGACCGGCTAGAGCTGAGGGCGAGTCAAAGTCACTGGTACACTCGCTATACTCCACAAAAGATAATGAAGAAAATACAAGTAGGGAGCAGTACAAGACAACATGTACTGAGTATATATCGTCGGCCAACTCAAAATAGAAAACAATTTGAAATAAGTAATAGTATAAAACCAACTATACCACTTAGCAGGTGGCAAGCAACAACAACACTGAAGCAAGTACATAATCAATCAATAATATCAAAACCACCCATGAGGACTCAGGCCTCCACACCACGTTCTTCTGGGAAATGTATTCTTTACGATTAAGTACATTAAGTTATTTTAATATGTTTTCTCTTAATATTATCATGCCGAAACGTGACACCGATCCACTAATATCGTATCAAAACGTGACACCTGATCCAATAATACCGTGCCGGCTTGTGGCATCCGATCCCAATATATCATGTCGGCTCGTGGCACCCGATCCCACAACATAGCTAATTCTTCATTATTTTCATCACTTTCCACTTCATTAACAATATTTTACCAAACCTTCTTTATTCAAGGCATCACTTTAATAGAACAAGTTCAAGATTAGGAATTTCATGGTCTTGGGATTTTAGACTAATCACAATAACACATGCATCATCCAAATCACATCAATTAAGTACATAGGAAATTTCACAAAATTATTCAACGACTATCAATCAATATTAAGAGTCTCTCTATCACATAGAATAAACCATAACCTACCTTCACCGAAGAACCGAAGTCAAGCAAGCTAATTTTCCAATGCTTTTCCTTTCCTCAATGCCTAGGAAGGTTTCCCATCTATCAAGTATGCATAATTCAAAAGTTAACGGGTCTATAGACACCCATATTGCTATATATATCTAGCCTAAACTCCATAATCCATCCCAATCTGTAATCAATTTTCTAAAGTTCAAGCCTAAGGGTAAGTCTCAATTCCTTCACTTATCATAACTTTAATGGTTTTCAAGTAATACAATACACCTTATATTTTATTACCTATTTTCAAATATCAAAACCTAATTTATAACATGATAATAAAATAATAATATTAAGCTTTTGTACCACATGTTACGAAACCAGTGGCAAGCTGACCACAATCATAACTCAATTCAATTTCCACATATAGAACTCAAATTGATGAACAATCATGACTTTAGTTTACTGGTCATTAACGATCACATGGGTATAGTGTCACGGACATGATTCCTCGAGTCATGATGGCGCCTACAAAAAACCCACCAATAGGCAAGCCAGCCCGTATTTCGGAACCTATCAGTAATGGGATTCAGGGCAGAAACTAATCTCAAACTTAATGGAAACATAAACAAAGGAAACACAGAGGAAAAGAGAAGCAACCCAAACCATCTATATACAAATAAAAGGTCCCTCCCAAAACCTAGAAGGCACATGTACAGAGCTACTACAAAAGGAGTACAAGTCCCAAAAGTGGACCACCAAAACAAGACTGTCTCAAAAGCAAAAAGACAAGCATAAATATATATACGGAAGGAGACGGGTAACCCCCAAACGTTGTGTGCTCACCCTCGCCTCCAAAAAAGACTACAGCAGGCTCGATCTCAACTCTGATAGCTGGTGCTCAGACCTGCATCACGAAAATAGATGCAGAGTGTAGAATAAGCACCAACACAATAGGTACCCAGTAGGCATCAAAGGACGATTGAGCAAGAAAGGTACAAACAATCAGAAAAGATAAAATCTAAACAAGAATAGAGGCCAAGCGAATAAGAAAATAAGCACACCAACAATAAATCTAAGTACAACTAAAATAAGCCTAACTGGACCCTATGCGTCAAGAAGGTACACTTGCACAAGTTAAATAAAAACCCGAACAGACCTTCATAAGCTTGACAAGTACACAGAAAGACTAAATCTACAAGACCAAAGGGAAAACCAGATCCAAATCGAACAACCAGTCAACTCCCAGCCCAGCTAGCAAGAGTGACACTAACCCAATAGAAGAACTCAAATATCCAAGCAGCCTAGCCATCCAGTAACTCCAGGGGCGTCAACCACCCAGCAAGCAAGAGTGCCCGGGGGCGTGTCAACTCCGAAGAGGATCTCAAAGCACCTTGAAGTATCCAACCTGCCTAGCCAACTAGCCACTCCCAGGGGCGTCAGCCACCCAGCTAGCAAGAGGGCCCGGGGGCGTATTAACTCCACATAGGATCTCAAAATATCTCAATATCCAAGCCGCCCAGCCAGCCAGTCACTCCTAGGGGCATCAACCACCAAGCTAGCAAGAGGACCCAGGGGTGTATCAACTCTGAAGAGGATCTCAGTATCCAAGTCATTGTGGATTAACGTCCACTCCCAACAATATCACAACAGTACCAACCCAGAAGCACCCCTAACCCAGGAAAAACAAACCACCCTCGGTAACGCATCAGAGCCACATAAATAGGGAGAGTAATCAGAAGGACTAACATGCAACACAAAAGCCTAAGCTAAGGCTCATGCTATCAGACCCGAGTCTGCTATTCCGGTCTACAAAGACCTACTCCATCCGAAATGACGTCGGAGATGTACCACAGTCACAAGATGTATGGGTCTAAGGAAAAACTGCCAAAACATGCTCCAAACACTAGAAATCAACCAAACACATCGATATCATGCCACAACACATATGGAGCCCCCTATCAGCATGGCACTACCCTCGAATCAGCGAATATCAACCCTAAATCATGGTTTCTAAGAAGAAGAGAAGAAATACTAGGTACCCGCCCATTCACACTAATCAACATGAATTTACACATTCAATCTCAATCTAAAAAGAAGGGAAGCCGTAACCTACCCGAAGGTTGATCGCGCACACTCTAAGTCACTCTGCCGGAGCTTTTCCCTTTTGAACGGTCTCAGAAAGCTGCCACACTATCAAAAATATAATCAGAGCCTCAGCACAGTCTTTTAGACACTAAAATCGCAATAATTGGAGACGGACCCAAAATAGGGTCTAAAATGAGATTGTGGGACCCACACCAGAAATCCCAAAATTGACTTAGTGAAAAGGTTCAAGACACTTCCCTGAACATGTATTTCAAAATGGAACACAATTCGGGGCTCGGAACAACCCAAAGGACCAACATGAAAAATTCACAAAAAGAAGAACTCGAACAGCCAATAAACATGCAATTATACCTCAAACGGAGACTTCCCAACACCCTCTGATCATCCACCCATATATCCATAACAATTCCGAACACACCGGACTTTGAATCACAACAATCAGACTTAAAACGAGGGAGAAATCACAATTTGAAATATTACTTCAAAAGCTGGTCGCGTCTGATCCTTTAAATAGAGGATCAGGCGCGACTGACCTGCGCGAACGCGGCTACAGGCCCATGACAGTGGAGGGAAAGGAGGCAGACCTCCGCGAGCATGGAGACCTTCACGCGAACGCAAAGAAGGGAATCCTGGACCTCCGTGAACGCAGAGACCGTTCCGCGAATGCGGAGAGAAGAAACCCTGAGCTCCGCAAACACGGCCACAGGCCTGCGGACGTGAAGGAAAAAAGAGGCCTGCAGCACCCGCGTTGCATTAGCTGCCAAAACCCTGACGGAGTGCTCGGGATTCGTTCGGAACCCGGTGCACGCAAACGAGATATGCTACCCCATCAAATTTGATGTTTTGGACTCAATGGCGCAGTTGTAATTTCCATATGAGGTCATTTCGACAAAAGATGGGTCCCAAACCCAAGCACCATCTTAGCCAACTTCAGCAAAGGGCCTCGGAATTTGATCAAAAACTCCAAGAATCACACGAAGGGTCGTTCTAGACCAAACTCGGCATTCCGAAACTAACCGTGTTGACAAAATTTTCATCCGGGTGCGATTTCCAAGAATGTTGACCAAAGTCAAACTTATGCAAAATTTCAAAGGCAAAAGCGCCAAATGGCCCCAAAGTCACACCGGAAGTCTCAGGAATCGGGTCAATCATGTTACTAGCCTAATTTGGCCACTCTGGAGCTGATGGAACCATTAGAATCCCGTTCTGAGATCGTTTACCTGAGGTTATGACTGAAATCATCTTCTCAAGTTTCAAAAGCTCCAAAATAGGGAAATGAGCATAAAACCTAAACGAACGACCAGGCGACTGAACCGTCAGTACCAGGAAGTCATAAATGACTTGGGGTCGCTATAGAAATGCCCTAATAGAGGGAATAAAGGCGTTAACTCAAAAATTACCTGAGGGTCTTTACATATAGAAAGAAATAGCCATGACAATTCAATCATATTCAAAAATGACCTGGAGGGTCATTACATACATAAAGAAATAGCCATGACAATTCAATTTTATATATATATATATATATATATATATATATATATATATATATCTCCTGCAACTTACTCCTTAAAAGTAATCATCAACAACCGCAATCTATTGTCTTAGTACACTGGAAATTCACAAATTAATGCGAGACAAGTTTTTCTCCAACAACCCAACACCAAAATGCCACTATACACTCTCAATGCCTACCCAACCTTAACTATATAATAATAATAATATTAATGATTCTTGCACTTCAGCTTTCCAACCCAACATATATAATAGTAAATAAAAAGCTCTAACACTAAAATGACCTAATGGGTTGTTACACTATGTATATAATGTGGTGTTACCAAAATATTCATTAAAAGTTGATGAACTATTTTACCTTTTATCATTAAAAACATAATAATCTTCTATCAAATATTGTAGGTTTCCTAGACACCCCCCTCCCCCACCAACACACACACCATTTTCTTCTCAATTTTTCTATCATTCAATTAGTTAAAATGTTGACTTTTAGTCTTTCTTATTATTCATCTAAATAGCTTATCATTTCCACATAATTAGAGCATGTTTGGCATCACTGCTAAAAACAATTTTTTTAAAAAAAAAGCTTTTTAGAAAAGTGCTTTCGAAAATATAGCAATTTGTGTTTAGCTAATTATTTTAAAAGTATTTTTTATAAGAAGATTGTCTTTTGCTAATCATTTTAAAAAGTGTTTTTAGAGTCAATTATGAAAAAGGATAACTATAATATATAAATTTTAATATTAAAATTATTTTATAGAGAGAAATTATTTTAAATATTTATTATTAAAATTTTAGTTAATTTTTTTGTTTTTATTAAATTAATATATACATATTCAAATTTTTAATCAATATTATACATAGATAAATTAAAAAATAAACTTAATAAGAACATAATAATTTAAACATACTTGAAAATATCAAGAAATTTTTTTAAAAAATCATTCCACAAATTAATTCATTGCATATGAATACTAACCACAAAAATAAATAAATATAAGGGATTAATTGGTAAATATGTATACATGACAAGGATAGTTTAGTCTAGAAAAAATTATTTTCTGCTTCTACTTTTGCTTTATTTTTAAGAAGTAGAAAGTTTTAGTTTTTTCCCAACACTAGAAAAACTGCTTCTACTTCTATTTAAAATCAGTTTTACTGATTGGCCAAACACCTTGATTTTCCAAAAAAAAAAGTATTTTTCTCAAAATAAGTGTTTTTGGCCTCCCAAAAAGAATGCCAAAATAAAATAAGAGTTTGTTTGGCATTGCTATTCGGAGGACAAAACACTTACTTTGAGAAAAAAATATTATTTTGAAAAATCAAGGTGTTTGGCCAATCAGTAAAATAACTTTTAATTGGAAGCAGAAACAAGGTTTCTATTGTTGGGAAGAAGCTTAAAATGTCAACTTCTTAAAAAAATAAATGTAGAAATAAAAAATTATTTTTTTAAGACAAAAATATATTTGTCATATTGTAATGACCCTCCTGGTCATTTTTGAATTAATGCATTCTTTCCATCGTTTAGAGCGTTCCTGTAGCGACCCCAAGTCATTTATGACTTGCTGGCACTGACTGTTCGGTCGCCTGATCGTTCGTTTGGGTTTTATGCCCGTTTTCTTATTTAGGAGCTTTTGAAACTTGAAAAGTTGATTTCGGTCATAACCTCAGGAAAACGACCTTAGAAGGGAATTCTGACGGTTCCATCAGCTCCGAAATGGCCAAATTAGGTTGGCAGCATGGTTGGCACGAGTCCCGTTCGATGTGACTTTAGGGCAGTTTAGCGCTTTAGCCTTTGAAATTTGGCATAAGTTTGACTTTGATCAGCATTCTTGGTAAACGCACTCGGATGAAGATTCCGTCAACGTGGTTAGTTCCGAAATGCTGAGTTTTGTCTAGAATGACCCTTCGTGCGCTTCCTAGGGCTTTCGGTCTAATTCCGAGGCCCTTTATGGAAATTGGCATAAATGGTATTTGGGGTGACTTTTTCTCGAAACGACCTCGTATGGAAATTTTGACTGCGTCATTGAGTTCAGAATGTCGAATTTGATGGGGTAACATATCTCGTTTGCATGTACGGGGTTCCGAACGAATCCCGAGCACCCCATCAGAGTTTTGGCAAAGGCCAAAATTCAGCTGGTGCAGCAGCTGATGTTGCAGACCTGCCTCCTCTCCGCATTCGCGGGCCAGGGGGTACGTTCGCGGAGGTCCGAGAAGTTCTTCTCTGCGTTCGCGGGAAGGTCGCCGCGTTCGTGGAGGTTCAGGTTTCTCTTCTCTACGTTCGTGGGAGAGTCTTCGTGTTTTTGGAGGTCTAGGGCTTTCGTCTCCGCATTCGCAGGCTCTCAATCGCGTTCGCGGAGGTATGATGCGTTTGGTCTTTTATTTAAAAACTAGATGTGAGCTGCATTTGTTGCAAAGTTCAAAATTTGATTTCTCTCTCAATATAAGTCAGAATTTGGTGATTCAAAGTCCCAGGTGTCCGCAATTGTCGTGGCTTTGTGGGTAGTCGTCCAGAGAGCATCGGAAGGTCTCCGATTGTGGTGAATTCATGTCGAAAGTGGCTGCCTTAGTCTCTATAAGTTGTAAAGTTTTGCATGTTGTGGTTGTTGGCTGTTCCAAGCCTCGAATTGTGTTCCGTTTTGGAACACAAGTTTGGGGGAGTGTTTTGGACCTTTTCACGGAGTCAATTCCAAAAATTCCAAAGCGGGTCCCACATCTCCCGATTTTGAATCAAAAATTGGTCAGTCTATGATTTTGATGATTTTTGTATCTAAACAGTGTTGATGCCATGATTAAATTTTTGATAGCGTGGCAACATTTCGAGGCCGTTCGGAAAGGAAAAGCTCCGGCATAGTAATTTGGAGCGCGCGCGGTCGGCCTTCTGGTAGGTTACAGCTTCCTGTCCTTTTAGATTGAGCTTGAATGTGTAAATTCATGATGATTGGTATGAATTAGGGGCGGGTACCTAGTATTTCTTCTCTTATTCTCTTGAACCATGATTTTGGGTGATTTTCCGTTGTTTCGAGGGTAGTATCATGCTGATAGGGGGTTGCTTATGTGTTGTTGCATGCCTTGTGTTTTATCTGGTTGATGGTTGATTTTTGGAGCATGTCGTGGCCTTAGTCTAGGATAAACTAGTGTTGCCTTAGACCCATGCACCTTGTGACTATAGTATGTTTCTGGCGTTGTTTCGGATGGACTTGGTCCTTGTAGACCGGATTTGCAAACTTGGGTCTGATAGTGTGAGCCTTAGCTTAGGCTGTTATGCTGCTTGATAGCCTTTCTGTTTCTTCTCCCCATTTCTGTGGCTCCGATGCATTACTGGACGGGGGTGTGTCTCCTGGGGTTTAGACTGTTTATGGCTTGGTGTTAGTGGTGGTATTGATTGGTAGTAGACGTCGATCCACGATGACTTGGAATTTGAGATCCTTTTCGGAGTTGATAACCCCCCGTGCACTCTACTGATTGGGCGGGCGCCCCTGGGAGTGGCTAGCTGGTTGGGTGATTGGATATGAGATACTTGAGATATATGCCCTCGCGTACTCTACTGGTTGGGCAGGTGCCCCCGAGAGTGGCTAGCTGGCTGGGCAGATTGGTATTTGAGTTTTTATGCCCTCGCACACTCTACTGGCTGGGTAGGTGCCCCCGAGAGTGATTAGCTGGCTGGGCGGATAGGTATTTGAGTTGTTATGCCCCCGCGCACTATACAGGCTGGGAAGGTGCCCCCGGGAGTGGCTAGCTGGCTGGATGGATTGGATATCTCGGCCTTTGGTGGAGTTGTTATGCCCCCCGGCACTCTTGTTAGCTGGGTTGTTGATGCCTTGAGAGTTGCTTGCTGGCTTGATTTGGAAGTCAGACTTGTTGACTGGGTTGGAGTTGTTTTGGGTTACCCTTCGTTCCTATAGTTTTAGCTATTCTGTGTACCTGTCGAGCTTATGAGGGTTCGTTCGGGTTTTTACTTTATTTGTGCACGAGTGTACCTTCTGGGCTTATGGGGGTCCAGTTTGGTTTAGTTTAGCGGTTCTTTTATTTCTTTCGGTGCGCTCGTGTGTTTCCTTTATACCCGCTTGGGCTTCTTCTCTAGTCTAGATTCTAAGCTTTCATTATGCTTTTATCTTTCTTGCTCAGTTGGCCTATGATGCCTTCTGGGTACCTGTTGTTTTGGTACTCATGCTACACTCTGCATCTGTTTCCATGATGCAGGTCTGAGCACCAACTATCAACGGTGAGATCAAGCCTGTTGCAGTCGTATTTGAAGGCGAGGGTGAGCACACAACATCTTGGGGTTACCCGTTTCCTTCTGTATATATATTGACTTGCCTTTTTGCTTTTTGAGGCAGTCTTGTTTCTGTGGTCCACTTTAGGGACTTTTACTCTTTTTGTAGTAGCTCTGTGCTTGTGACTTCCAGGTTCTGGGAGGGATCTTTTATTGTATATAGTGTTTGGCTTGCTTCCGTTTTCCTTTTGTTTATTTTGTTATTTATGCTTTAGCTTGGTTAGGGTTGGTTTTCTGCGCTCAATCCCATTACCGGTTGGTTTCGAGATTTGGGTTGGCTTGCCTATAGGGTTGTAGTAGGCGCCATCAGGACTTGAGAAATCAGGGTCGTGACACATATATACATATTTATCAATATACCACTTATATTTAATTATTTTTGTGGTGAATTTTCATATGTATTGATTTAATTTGTGGAATGCTTTTTAAATATTTTTTCTTGACATTTTTAATTATGTTTAAATCATCATGTTAATATTGTATCAATATTTAATTAATTTCTTTTATCTATTTATGATATTGATTGAAAAATTGAATATGTATATTTTAAACTAATATAAATAAAAAGAATTATTAGAATTTTTATAATAATATATTTAAAATAATTTTTCTATAAAATAATCTTAATATTAAAAGTGCATTGGTACTCGTCTTTTTTCATAATTTGACTCTCAAAAGTACTTTTATTTAAAAATGTTAGTCAAATATAATATTCTTATCAAAAGTACCTCTCAAATGAATTAGCCAAACACAAATACTTTTTAAAAAAAATAAATCCACTTTTCTGAAAAGTTATTTTTTAAAAAATGCTTAAAAAATATCAAATATGCTCTTAACATATTTTCAAATGCAATGTATATGAATCTGAAAAGAACAAATTAATGTATAATACATAAGGTCATTAAGTATTGCCTGAGGCCCATCTTTGAGTCCCCTTGAAGCTTTTCCACATTGGTATAGTAACTTGTGCACTTATTTCAGAATTTTCATTTCCCCTTATATAAATATACATTTTTTCCCTATTTTTTCTCCCTCTGATTTGAGATTCACACACACATTCAACAAGAAATTTATATATCGTATCTCTTATTGAAATAATCATGGCAAGAAAGAGCTCTCAAATGAAAAAAAAATTTAAATGGATGTTCATAAAATATAAGCGTTCTAAGGAGATCATGTTCTCCAAAATGCAAAAAACATTATGTAAGAAAGCAACTGATCTTTCTATTTTATGTGGAATTGATATTGCAATTATCATTTTTTTAATTGAATTAAGTGAACCAGCTATATTTGGTAAACCAGATGTTGAATCTATCGTCGACTAATTTTTGCAAGCAAAATCATCAACTGAGTGTTCTTCAAGTTGTAGGATGACAATTGAAATAATTTGTGATCTCAAAAATATGAGCTGTCAAATGGATATTGTCTATTCTCATGTTTTTGAGATCACAATTTTTTTCAATTGACATCCTACAACTTGAGGAACACTCAATTAATTGGTTTGCTTGCAAAAATCGAAGGACGATCGATCCAATATTTTATTTATCAAATATAAATGGTTCATCTACAATTGAAGAAATAATAATAACAATTTCAATTCCACACAGAATAAAATTATTTGTTGCTTTCTTACATAAAGCATTCTGCATTTTAGAGAATGTGGTCTACTTAGAACACTTATATTTTATGAATTTTCTTTGTATTGACCTGAAAGGTCATTTTTGGAAATTTTTATAAAATTATTATTTTATCCATCTCGATAGTTGCACCGAGTCACTTTTGATTAGTTTGAGAAGTTGGTCGGGAATTTTTTGAACTATTCATGTATCTATAGTTAATTAATTAATGGATATTTATTAAATAATTAAGGAAAAACTACTAAAATACACACATAATATTTTTCATATGTCCCTATATCTTTTAAAAATATCTAAAATCCCTTATTTTAACCCCAATCCCCAAAAATCTGGATACATAACAAAAGCCCCCCATTCCCACGATTTGTTCATTCCCATATTTCACTCCACAATTTTCTCCTCCTTTGTAGACTCTCAATCCTAGCAGTTGTGTTTTTCTCTCAAATTTGAAAGTCAAAATCGTGTCTCTTTCCTATCAAAAAGATTTCATTCTCATTTTAGGTAACATTGTCTCATTCTCTAACTTTCTTTTCATATGTTGATTTTACTTTTTTGGTTGTTCTTCATTCACTGATACATATGGAGGATGATTCACCACCATTCACTCTTGGTATTACTCAGCTGCATTCTCCTAACAATGATCGTGTGTTTGATTATGAAGATGTGGGATGGGCTGAGAACAGATCCAAAAAAATTCATGATCAGTTAATAATGGCGAAGGTAAACTTTGAGAAGTCGAAGAAGGATGACTCTTCATCATCTAAAGCAAAGCTTCATAAAACCCCCAAAAAAGGGGTCACAAAGTTTCTCCTCCAACTATTCGACCAGCATTACCAAAGGTATGAATATCATTTTGGTGTTCTTGTTTTTAGATTTTAAAATTGATTGTAGGAGTTTTACGGAAAGATGATACATTATTGATAAAACACATTTATCACATTGTAATGTATCCAGATCTGGGTTTAATGTTTTGTTTCAATAAACCCTAATTTTGTTCTTTATTTAAGCAGTTGAATTAACTAAAGTAAGTTATTATATTGTATCAGTTAGAAAATGTTTATCCTTTTTTCTGATACTTTATATTAAATATACGATTCAAACACCTATTTGGGGATTTTGATGTGTATTGTGTTCATTTTTGGATCTGTCAAAAATTTTGGTTCTTCAATATATGTCAGATACATTATAGCAAATGAAATAGGCACACGATTCAAACACATTGTTCCATGTATCAGTCACTTTTTGTATCAAGCAGAACATTCGTTAGTTTATTATGTTTTAGATGCATTATACAAAATGCATCTATGTGTGTGATACAAAAACTTAAAATGAAATTTTTTTAGTTATTATGTATCGGATAAATTATATCCCAATAAAATAGGTGTCTGATACAAAACCTTATTTCATATATCAGACACCTTGTGTATCAATATCAAACCTTTGTTATTTACTTTGTATCAGATACAATATATATTATTTAACAAGTACATAACACAAGATTTAATATACATGTATCAGATAAATTAGTAGAGATACATTAAATATATGATACTTAACAGTCATATTGTATCATAATGGTGTTTTTTTTGGTTATAAACAGCCTATGAAATATGTCATCAAACAAATTCCAACACACCCTTTAAGGTTTGGTGTTACATACAATACGGCGTTTGTACAAGAATTGAGTTTGTCAATAGGAGATGAGGGTATTGAGTTGTTCCAAAATACTATTTTTGGTCCATACATAAACATACCTAATTGCAATTATCAAGAACAAATAACGAAGTGCTTGTTGCTTCTTGAGGTTGAACATAGCAACATGAACGAGCTTCATATTAGGCATGCTAACGGGAATATTTTGCATTTCACTCTAAAAGAATTTGCAATACTAACCGGATTGAAATGCAATGGCAATAAAGATAATTTTAAATATCCAGATAGTACCCAGAGTAGGCTTATGCAAAGATATTTTCCCAGTTCAAGTAATAGTGTTATTAAGGGTCTACTTGTTCAATGATTTGTAACAGGTGGATGGGACAACAATGAGGATGCTGTCCAAATGGGAATTATTTACTTCATCCACACCTTCATTTCTTCCCAACTTGGCGATACACCTATAGACATTGACGACTTCCTAATGGTGGAAGATGGCAGATATCAACAATACCCTTGGGGACAGATTGCATTCTCCAAGCTGATGACATCTATGAGGCAAGAATTCACAAAGTAAAAAAAATTATACTGGTTATCTGGAATGCCTTATGCTTTAAATGTTTGGATTTATGAGTGTGCATCTGTAATGAACAATGAGATTGCTGTAAAAGAGGGAAATTACATACCAAGGATATGTAATTGGCGAGTCGTTGGGGTCAAGCCAAAATTTGACATGTTCATGTCCAGTATCTATTTTGAGGTAATCAATTGTTTTTTAGATATCATGTCTCATAATTGTTTTTTGTGCTGATCTTTATAAATCCGATTTAGAATGCATGCACGAACATACAACCAACTCCCGAGGAGATCACGGAACTTGATTTGTCTAATAATCTTGGTGTGACTTTTGATGAACCGTCCACATCTGCTGCTAAGCATAAACAAGTGCTGATAGAAGACTTTCTCGGATTTGAGGATTTCTCTTCAAAACCACTAGAGCTGTTGGTAAGGAGGTCAACATGTGTATCTAGTACTCCATCTTCACCACCCTTGAAAAAAAGAAAGAAGGTTGACCTTGCCAAACAAAAAGGTACTTCAATGAAACCACCAGAACAACCTTCAGTGATACAAAAATAGTCATTCACAATTCCAGAACCTACGAGTAAGGTGCCTGATATTCATGGTCCTTCAACTCATACTAAAGAACATACATATAAGTCAGATATTGAAAAAGTTAAGAAATATCTTAAGAAATATGTAAGTAATTCAAATAATTATCTTTAAATGTGATTTATTTTTCTTTGAATCAATATTAAATATTTCCATTTTTTAATAGGTAGACAAAAAGTTTAAAAATCTAGAAGCTTTAATAAAAAAAAATCACAATAAGTTGTTGGAAGCTTTTGAGCAGCACGAATAGAATGTAGTTGTCTATTATTCAACCTTTTCCTCTTTGAAAAGTTCCTTTTTGCATTATTTATCAAATTTTTTTCATCAAGAACACTACTGGTACAACTATCCCTAACAGGAATGAAGAACTTGTCCAAGAACCACTTGTTGATCAACAACAAACCACAGTTGTATTTGTTGAACAACAAAGTTCACCAATTCATTCTGAGTTTGAGAACATGGACCCCATTGATATAGATGCAGTACATGATGAAGAACAAACACATGGCCAGGAACATGAGGTATTGTTGTCATCTGTCTGATGCATTCTTTTATTTTAATGTATCAAAAACAGAATTATATATTACACAGAATTGTTGATACATTTTTTTCACTTTCTCTTGAAATAATGATAAATTCCTAATTATTGTTGATGTATCATTTAATTAATTTAATCAATTCTTATTTACAACTGATGTAGTATTAAATACAATTATTAATACATATATTATTATGATACATTATTCTACCTTTTGTGTTCTGATACATTCAAGGGACAAGGAAAATATGCAAGATGTATCAGAACACCCATCAACATTAGATGTTCATGTTGAAGAATGTCTTCATAAGAAAGACATCGTAAGTATAAGTTTATGTATATGACATTTTTTATAATTTAATGTATCATTTTATGACTATGTATTAAACAACCATACAGGATGATGCAGTTAAGGTAGGGACAAAAGAATCTGAAAACGTAATTATGGTGCAAGATGCTGCTGATGAAGTGCAACATAATATCCCACAATCAGATCAAGTGCCAGCAAAGATTGATACATCAGTAATTTTTAAATTCATGTTTGGTGTTGTGTTAATTTTTTTACTTAATTATAGATTATTTTTCACCAATTTTATTATTGAATTTAAAATACAGGACTCTACCACATCGACAACAATTTCCTCTGAAACTCAAGAAGTGATAGATGCACTTCTATCAGGTCTTCAACCTCCTATCAATGCTCAACCATTGAGTTATGTTAATCTTAATCCAACAACAGAGTCACATCAACTGTTGTCGGACAGTCAGTTACCTGTGGACGTATAAGGCAAAGAAATTATTATGCATGAACTATCAGAGACCCCTGCTCAACGGATTAGGATTCCATCTAAGATTTTTCAATCACCATGTTTGACTGAATTTGGGTCCAGTGACAAAGGAAAAGAGAAGGTTAATTTGGATGTTAGACCGAGCACCCCATTTAATGGATGTGGTATTTCTTACCAACCTCCGTCGAATTTGTTGGACGAGTACTCTAAGTGGATTGAGAAGGGCCTCCTTAGAACACATGGCAACAAGTAAGTTACATTTTAATATTTCATACATGTAAATTTAAAATTCGTTCTTGACATGTATTGACTAGAAATAACAATATAGGAAACCATCAGACGACAAATACAGAGTGAAATCATCTTCATTTGGATTTAAAGAGATGGACTTTGTAGTTGCATTTCCCGAGAATAAAAATTGATTTTATGCAATGTCTCAGCCAAAAAAATGCTGGACAGACAAGGTACGATACAAAATAGTAATAGTGTATCTGATACATATAGTTCTTTTGTTTTAGGCTAGTATATATAATGTATCTACAATTAAATGATTAGAGATACATTATAGGTAATTTTTGTTTGTTGGGCTGTATCATTTTTGGATAATATTTTATATTATTTTTCATTTATGCTGCAGCACATCGATGTAGTTTTTTACTACCTCAGAAAGAAAGCAAAACTCCGCAGCCCCAATCAATATATATACACCACTTTCAATTGCTTGTTCAAGGGACACATCAATAATTCTTATGATAGGTACTACTGCAGTCTAGACAATGATAATATTAGTACACAGGATCACATAGCGCGCGCGGCTGTTGTAGCTGAAATCGAGAGATCAATTAAAAATGTCATCAAAGGATTTAACATTCCGACAGGGTTACCATGGCATCTAGTAGATGATGTTTACATTCCGGTGAATTCAGATGGATAGTTCCATTGGGTCTTGGCTGTCGTTGTTATAAAAAGAGGCTCATACGTTTGTATGATTCAACATTGGGTTCAAGGATAAAAACTCCGATCGGTGAAATTAAAAAGTTGTCATTCATTCTGCCATCTTTCCTTCTGGATAATGGTTTTTTCAATCATTCGGAGCGAACAAACTGGTCTTCATTGGATGTGTATAAGGATAAGGAAACTAGCACCCTTTTGGAACCACAGCACCCTTTTGACGTTGAGTTTGTACAAGGCATTATGCAACAAGATGATGATAGCCTGTAAGTGTTTAAATCATTCTGTTTTTTTATATAATGTATCTTAATCATGTTTATAATATATATTCTACATTTTGAAGGGATTGTGGATTGTTTGTTGCCACGTTTGCCAAGTTCCTTAGTGATGAAATCAATATTCCATCAAATGGGATCAGAGTCGATTTCCTCCGTAAATGATACACAACTTTATTATGGAAATATGGTACTGAAAAGGCCAAGGTGGGATACGTTAGTGACAATGATGATCCACCAAAGCCCAAGAATCATGCCACAACACCAGCTCCAGAAGATTTGGTTAATGTTGAATAGACAAATTTAGAATGTTTTAGTGGTTGAACATACATTAACTCTAAATTTTTTTATTGACTATGATACTTATACCCAAGTTCTAGAAGTCTTATCTAAAACTTGTTTATATTGACTATAATTTTCATTATATATAGTTGATATCTTTCCAGCAACTATTCCTTGCACCATTGTGTTTTAGATTATACATAAGTCTCACAATATTTAAGTATCTGATTCATTATTGCTTTCATAGCCAAAATTCTTTATTTAACTATAATTCTAAATACTACTAATTCTCTTGTTAATTAACAAATATAATGTCTCTACTTTAAAACTCAACTTGAATCAGATACGTTATTATGATACATTGCCTAAATATTGTATCAGATCCGTTATTATGATACATTACCTAAATAATGTATCAGATACTTTATTATGATACATTTACCTAAATATTGTATCAGATAGGTTATGTGATACATTATCTAAATATTGTATCAGATACTTTACTGTGATACATTACCTAAATATTTTATCAAATACGTTATTATGATACATTACCTAAATAATGTATCAAATACTTTATTGTGATACATTTACCTAAATATTGTATCAGATAGGTTATGTGATACATTATCTAAATATTGTATCAGATACTTTACTGTGATACATTACCTAAATAATGTATCAGATACGTTATTATGATTTATTACCTAAATAATGTATCTAAAAGTTATTGTGTGCTAATATATTCACAAACTTTTATGAATTTATTTTCAGCATATCAAATTTAAAGTATCAGAAATACATAATCCAAAACTAAAATGTTGTCTGTATCAACACAACAGGCGATAGCCTGAAGAAATTTTTTTTCCCCAAATAAAAAATTATTGAATCTGAAAAAATACAACTTTTCTTTTAAAAATGTGTCAACCATCTTTGGGAAAGAAAGCACAAGTTCTTCGATTGTGACCTTCTTGTCCACAACGTCCACAAAAATTTGTTACACTGCTTAGCTTTTCGTCTGGATTCTTTTTCCATTTTTTTCTTGGTCGTCCAGGTAGTCTTTTGTACCTTGATGGTAATACAACTTCTTTCATAACAAAGTCTGGAACTGACCAATCGTGCTTATCCGACATTGGAACCATTGAAATTTCATATGTGCTTGCTAACACCTTTGGTTTATAGTAATCAGAGCAGTATGAATGTATATTTGTAACATGTTTTCCTTCAAAATAGCAATTGCGTGCGCATAAGGTATCTCGTCATATTGAAACCTCCCACAGTTACATTTTTTTCTCTCAAGACAGACAATGTATCTTCGGTCACCTTTATAAACTGAATAAATAAATTTTGAAGATGGAACAACCTGCAAACATTTACAAGTTAGACATACACTCACATATTGATTATCCCAACAGGAGATACACAACAGCCTAATTGTATATAATTCAAGATACATTATAACTTATAAAATGATACACACCTTCATTCTCCCACATTTTGAAGCGTTTAGCATCAATAGCTCTTCAAACCTCCTCCCTAATGTTTCCTTTGTGTTGGAGGCTATTTCTTTGTTTTTACAGTTCCAAGAACAAAATTAAATTCTAACTTCTTCCAAAAATTCTAATATCGGCAGTTCCCGCGCCTCAACAAGGTAACTATTGATACATTCCGCGATGTTTGAAGTCATCATTCTCCCCTTGTTTACTGTTGAATGAACTCTTGACCACTTTTCATATCCAGCATTCTCAAGGTACTTCTTAAACCTGTTGTCAACGTTATCCACTTTAGCCATCAATTTCTCGAAGTCATTTTTTCGATAAGCCTTGGCCATTGAATAGAACACATCACTTAATGTTGTTCTGCTTCTTTTGAAGTTTGTACAAATATTTTTCCAAAGGTGCCATATGCACGCTAAATGAGGAATATTTGAAAAAACAATACTTACACTCTTCATTATGCTTTCATTTCGGTCTGATACAACACACATGTTTTCCCTCTCCCCAAATGCACCTTTAAACTGTTGGAAGAACCATGTCCAGGAACAATCATTTTCTGTCTCAACAACTCCATAAGCTAACAACAATATGCATCCTAATAAAAAAATAGCGCACAATTTTTTTATTTTTTCGATATACAACTAATATATAATGTATCAAATCATTTAAAACACAAAATCACAATTTTTAACAGAATAAATCATACCTGCCCCATCGAGTGTACTTGCTGATACAAAAGTTCCTCTGTAAGCTCCACTAAGATGTGAACCGTCAACAACAACTACAGGTCTACAGAACTCAAACCCCCTCATCATTGGCCTTAATGATATAAACAGATACAAAAATTCATTTCTTTCCGTCTTATGCATCCCGATATAAGAGTTTGGATACACAGTTTCCAACATATATATGTATTTGGGCAACTGTTTATATCCATTAGCAGGTTTACCTCTTATCATCTCTAGTGCATGTTCTTTAGCACGCCATGCTTGTTGGTATGAAATGTCAATCCCATATAGTGCTCTAACATCGTCCATTACATCTTTTGGAGTATGAATTCTTTTGTGATTGACTAGTATTGAAGCAGTCACACCACTAAGAAACCCAACTGTAGCTTGTACTTTTGTTAACATTCTATCCCTCAACGGACATCTATATTCGCTGTTGAAGTACCTAATTTTGAATATCTCTGATTTCTTTCTAACAAAGGTTTTTAATTTCCTCGAACAATCATCCGTTAAACAAACTAATACATAGCTGCAATTTAACTTGATACATTAGTAAAGTTAATCTTCCATGTATCATTCAAGAAAATAGTGAAGAAACAGTTTAATACAGTTACTAAACTGGACATTAGATACATTAAAACATACTCCCTTTTGAACTGATACACTTAAAAAATAGAAATTCGAAACACAATGGCTATATTGTATCACGTTATATATAGTAGTGAACATGTATCAGTCTATAAGTGTGTCATTACTGCTTCATTAATGTATCATTGCAAACACATCATTATCCAAATTCAAAAAATAAAAAGAGATTCATCATGATTTTTTGATACTTTATATAAACACCAAAATAAACCACATATTCACAAACACATTTCATGCAAGTCTAATTAATAATGTATCAAACTCTAACTAGTACCTGATACATTAAATTAAATATATAAATAGGCAAATCCCATATTGTAAAAAAAAACCAGTGTATTCATACATAGATACATTAAAACTTGAAACTAATTCAAACATTGATACACTTTCTTCTATTCAGTAATGTATCATCACTTACATACTCCTTTAATTAGTAATGTATCAATCTCAATAATCAATGTATCATGATTTACATTACCAATATTAAAACTAAAAAATCATATAAAAACAATGATCAAAGCACAACAATAAGTTCTGCATACCTTTTGTTGTCAGATCTCTTAACTTGAAAATTGAAGCCATGTTCGATTTTGTATTTTCCCATCACTGTCACCAGAGTAGCTTTATCCTTATACAATTGATTCTCATTCACATCCGTACTTTTTGTGTCTGCTATGTAATTTGTTAATTCCATTTCTGAAATATAACACGAATCACTAATTTTTGATTCCACTAAGTTAAGAGGATGTGTGTCCTTTTCAGAGCCTTCAACACAGACAATTGCACCAGTCGATACATCAAAGCTCTGTATCTCGCAATCACTCTTATCTATTGTATCAATACACAAAGGATACATACCAAATCCAATCTCACGTTTCTTCACCTCAATGTACAGCTTTACCCCCATATCATTCTTAATAATCAACGGAGACGAATTACCTTCTACAATGTATCGGATCTCGATTTTTTTCCTCAATTCATCAATATTCAACTCATCTGCAATGGCTGAAACAAGATTCATGAACAAAATATTTTCTCTGACCACTATCCCATCACTCCTGTATCGTTCATATCTAACCTCACTTTCTCATATTTCTGAATGCAGTAACAAAATCGTAATATTCATTATGTATCACATCAAAACTCTCGTCAAAAAAATTTGAATCCAACTCGAATTTTCTTCGTTGAAACAAAGAGAAAGATGAACTTGTTTGTTATTTTAGGATATATGTTCCTGTGATTTTGTAGCTGAATGGCGTGATTTAAGGGATTTGAATTTATTTGCAGTTTTCTCCCCCTTTTAAAGCGCAAGAGTTACCCTATTAATGTATCTCTATTAATGTATCCGCCCTTTAAATAATGTATCCGGCTTGGGTAATTTTTAAGGGATTAATGTAATTAGAAAAAAAGTAGAGATAAATAGTAATTTCATCTTTAGACTATGTTATTTATTTAAGTTATACTTTTTACTTAATTAGTGATTTATGGGCCAAGCCCATAATTTATTTAATACTCTATATCACCTGACCCATGTATTGAAATAAATTGGTAGGGTTTAATAGGTTTAGATCATATAATTAAAGAGAAAAGAACTTACGGAAGTCAAAAACGACCACCGCAGGTAACACAACCTCTTTCTAGCCTTTCATTTTTCTCTTATCATTTGTCAATGATAATAACATGCTTAAGGACTATATATCAAGAGAGATAATTAAGTACTAATAAATATTTAATTTGGACTTATAGGGGTTAGAGCCTACGTACTGTATGTGTGTGTGAGTGGAAATCGGAACTATTATCTATAAGGTGGTCTCTTAATGTAGGGTATATAAATTGAGAAGCCAATAATAAAGTAATGATGATGAAATCATCACAAGTGGCATAATAAAGATGAATATGGGTAGAAGTATCATTCGTCGTTACAGGCTACATGTTATGTATTAGTTTCTTTTTTCAAAATTATTTTGTGGTCATCTAATTCTGATTCAAGTGTTGATATTATTATTATACGTAATTAAATATTAGGTGTATGGTATTATACGAATGTAATTGTATTTATAATATTTGAAGGAATTGAGACTTAACCCTAGGTTTGAAATTTGAAAAATATGAGGGTTGACATGTTAATAGGCATCAAATTTAGGAACTTGATTATAGAGTTAAGTGAGTTTTTGGGTCTAAGCTAGACATATAGTGATATAGGTGTTGTTAGTTTCAAAATCTTACTGTGATTATTTATTTGAATAGATTGTATTGATTTGGAAGCCCAACGCAAGGGGAAATCTCAAGTCCCGGAGTGATTGCTCGATTATTTGAGGCAAGTAGATTTCTCAATCCTTGTTAAGTGTATAGCGTGTATTTCCTTGTGGTATGTGTTGGGGAGTAATGGGACTTGGTGATGAGTTGAGTTGTCCATATTGAATAATTATAATGATGAAAAATGGGTAGTAAAAGCCAACGCGATTAATTATTGGTGTGTGATGGGTTGAGAATGGTTGGAAAGGCTTATTAATTCATTGTTGATGTTGTATCACGATTATGTTGTTGTGAAGTGTGCATTGTTATGGAAATGATCACCTCTTCACTATTTGTGTGAACATGTTATTTGCATTGGTTTTGAGACATGGTTGTGACAAGTGTTATGTGAATTGAGAAAGAATAAGAAATTAAAGAGGATGTACCATTTCAAGGGACGTGTCACACGCTGCGCCAAATATTATGATTCAACGGACGTGTCACACGTCGTGATGGATTCTATTATCGAGGGACGCGTCACACGCTAAAATGGATTGTATTATCGAGGGTAGTGTCACATGCCGCAACGGATGCATGGATAGATATGTCCCCCATGGGTCCTGGACTGAGAGACAGTGAGTGTGTATCACTAGGTCAGACATGCATCACTATACTTGACATTGCATTTCATTGCATTGCATATCTTTATCATTTGTGAACTTGTGAGTGCCTTTCGGTGGGACTTGTGATTGGTGAATTTGATCTCATGTGTTGTTGACTTGTAATTGTTGGAGTGTTGTTATTGAGCTATGTGCTATTTAAATTGTGAACTGTTAGGTTGGGCTAGTTTTATGCAGATTGTAGTTGTGGAGGTTCAGTTGGAGTGTAAGGAGTACCCGTATTCTATCCCCTTAGCTTGTGTTTAGAAGTTTGCTTGTTGAGTACCATGTGGTTTAGTACTCACCCCTTGCTTCAACATTTTTGTATGTGACGAGCCCGGATCTTGGTGATGCTTTCTATTCTCTTCTTGTCTATGGCTACCTGTGGAGATTTGTGAGATAGCTGTTTGTCATCTCAGCAGACCTTATTGCTCCTTACTTAAGATCTTGTTCTATTCTAGAAACAATGTCATATGAGACTTATATTTTTCTTTCAAATCAATTATAATACTTTAGAGGCTTGTACACGTGACAACCAAGTTTTGGGGGTTTTATTAAGTTAACTTAGTTATCCACACTTAAGATATTTTGAGATTTCAATATGTTTTACTTCTGTACTTTTGTGATATTTGGGTTTTAGGCTGACTTGTCTTGGTGGGATAAGACGAGTGCCATCAAATCCATTCTTGGGTCGTGACATTCTTTCACTTATTTTTTGCATTTAAGAGCTCTATCTTGTCATGATTATCACAATAAGACATACGCTACATAGATTCTTATTTAGTGAGTGTTTGAATCCAGGGCTGTCTCAAAAAGTTTACGCGCCTAAAGCCAAACTTCATAGAAAAATATTTTTTTTGGTTGGCCTATATAAATTGAATAACTATAACATACTTAGTGAAATTCTATAAATAAGGTCTGCAAAGGGTAGGATGTACGCGAACATTACGAAGTAAGAATGTAAAAAAAATATTAATTTTTTAATGAAACAATATAAGGGAAAATGAAAATTGAGACATGAGTGCACAAATTACTATACTAGTGGAAAAGCTCAATGGGACTCACATATGAGCCCTCATGCAGTACTGACAGAAGAATTGTTGGTTTTGGTGATTGCTTCTCCCTATTGTATTTTAGATTTTGGTCCACAAATTTTTAAAATTATTTTTGGACAATAGAGAAGAAAGCTTAAATATGATCTCCAAAGTGGAGGGCATGTATAGAAAAATAGAGAATGCAATTGAGGGGTGGAAAATTATGGAACAAAAAAAGGGCTTTTATAGTTGGTGTGAGGTGTTTTTACAAGATAAAATTTAGAAATATTATAAATAACTTCTATATATATATATATGTAGATATTGATTTACATTAGCTTTGATTAGACGTCAAAATTAACCAATCTACCAATCTTAAAAACCTACCAAAAATAATAAATAATCTTAGCAAGAAAATCAAGATCATAAAATAGGCAAATAAATTATTATTATTTCGTCAACTTTTGCCCGGTCAACATTCAAATACCTTATAGTGATTTTCTTGTCTGTATATATATTAATATGTCAACTACTCAATTTCATACCATGTAGTCTATAATATTAATCTTGATAGTTTAGATAATTTTGACTCACATTTTAATTATAATTTGATCATTTCTTTGGTTTGTCTTGATTGAATTATATAATATCTTAATTTTAGGAAAATCATCGTATGTAATTGTCCTTCTATCTAACTGTAAATAAATATAAGTTACGACATATTTTTTAAATCTAATAATAGTGCCTCAAATTAAATTTAAATCTAATTAATTAGTAATAAGTTATTTTTTGCTGCCAAACAATTTATAAATAGCAAACAATAAATAAACTTATAAGAATGAGAAGTTGGAAACACTATTTTTGGAATATAGAAAAATAATGTGTAGTAAGTAGCAACACTATTATGACTAAGTAATAATTTGATAACTTATTCATACAACCTTAATTACATGAACACATATAGAGGTAAATAGAAAATGCATTTTTTATTTTTTTTAAAATTGGGGTTGGGGAAGGGAAAAAGGGGGAGGAGATTATAATGTGTGGAATCGAACCCTCACCAACAAAGTGGGATTTCAGGTAGCCAACCCACTAAACTACCCGTAGTTCTTGGGTTGACATAAATTTGCTTTTGAAAGTTAAATTTCTTGCATGTCTAAATTAGTTTGTTTCTTTATTTATAACCGAAAAACTGAAGCCTAAAGAGTTTCCTATTTTGAAAAGCAAAAAGGGAGGAAAATACTCTCAATGAAATTTGAGGATTCAAAATTTGAATTCATGAGCTTTGAAGAGACAAATTCAGAAAAATAGGAGAAAAAGATTATTTTTAAAAAAAAGGTGACAAAGGGGATGGGGTTACCTGCTCCTAGAGTAATTTGAAGGGGGGAGGTGGATTTTGAGGTAGAAAACCTAATGGATTGAGCTCTAAATTTTGTGAATTTTGGGGCCATATGCAAGGTCAAGGGCTGGTTAGGGCTTCTGATTCCTTTAGGAAAGAAGAGAATGAAGAAGAAAAAAAAAGGATTAGAAGTATTTATTTTGGAAAAACACACTAATTGGACACAAAATACAAACTAATTAATATCTCATAGCCCACTCTTAAGTAACTCCCTTAATGTCCATTCGGCCCAAAGTTATTACAAAGCATGTCCCTTTAGTTAAGACCCAAATTAGCGCCCAAGCCCAAGTATTTTGTCCTACTAAAAAAAATACGAATTATAGCCACGCGAGAAAGCGTGGCTACATTGTACACAAATCGTGGCTAATGATACATGTTTCATTTTCTCATTTATTGATTTTGTCCAATCATTAATTACTTTTGTTCTTTTATCATTTATTATTTTTAATTTTTCTTTTGTTATTTATCATTTATTATTTTTATCCCTTTTTGTATTTTATCCTTTATTTGAGATACCATTGGTAATATTTTTATTATATTTTCTTTGTTTGTTTTCTTTTTCTTTTTGTCTTTTTTTCCTTTTTTTCTTTTGTTAATTTATCTTCTGTTAATTTTTGTTTCTCTCATTTTGTATATTTACCTTTTCAAGAAAATAAAATAAATACAAAAAATTAATTGTAATGACCCTTCAGTTCATTTTTTAGTTAATGCCTTTATTCCCTCGATTAGAGCGTTCCTATAGTGACCCCAAATAATTTATGACTTGCTGGCATTGACGGTTCGGTCGCCTAGTCATTCATTTCGGTTTTATGCCCGTTTTCTTGTTTGGAGCTTTCTAAACTTGAAAAGTTAATTTCGGTCATAACCTCAGGTAAACGACCTCATAACGGGATTCAAACGGTTTCATCAGCTCTAGAGTGGCCAAATTACGCTAGTGGTATGGTTGGTCCGAGTCCCGAGTCTTTTGGTGTGACATTGGGGCCATTTGGTGCTTTAGCCTTTGAAATTTTGCACAAGTTTGACTTTGCTCAACATTCTTGAAAAGTGCACTCGAATGAGAATTCTGTCAGCGCGGTTAGTTTTGGAATGCCGAGTTTGGTCTAGAACGACCCTTCGTGTGCTTTCTGGGGTTTTCGGTCTAATTTTGAGGCCCTTTGCAGAAGCTGGTCAAAATATCGCTTTGGTGAGGGACCCACTTTGTGTGGAAATGATCTCGTATGGAAATTCTTACTGTGCCATTGAGTCTGAAACGTTGAATTTGATGGGGTAGCATATCTCGTTTGTATGCACGGGGTTACGAATGAATCTCGAGCATCCCGTCAGAGGATTTGCAATGCCAAAACTCAGCTGGTGCAGCAGGTGATGTTGCAGACCCATTTCCTCTCTATGTTCGCGGGCCAGGGAGGCGCGATCGCGGAGCTCAGCTTCTTTCTTCTCCGCGTTCGGGGAAGGTTGCCGCATTCGTGGAGGTCTGGATTTCTCTTCTTCGCGTTCGCAGGCCTGTAGCCACATTCGAGCAGGTCAGCCACGCTTGGTCCTTTATTTAAAAGATCAGACGCGACCAACTTTGATCTAAAATTTCAAATTGTGATTTCTCCCTCGTTTTTAGTCAGATTTTTCTGATTAGAAGTCTGGCGTTTTCGGGATTGTTGTGGCTGGGTGGCTGACTAATTGGAGGGTGTCGAAAAGTCTCCATTGAAGTATAATTGCATTGTTTTTGGGCTGTCCGAGTTCTTCTTTTGTTGTGAATTTTTGCATGCTTGTTGTTTGGGCTGTTTCGAGCCCTGAATTGTTTTCTATTTTGGAATACAAGTTCGGGAGAGGGTTTTAGACCTCTTCAGGGAGTCAATTCAAAAATTTCCCAAGCGGGTCCCACATTTTCTGACTTTGACTCCTAAATTGGTTCGTCTCTGATTTTAATGATTTTAGTGTCTAAATGTCCGTACGAGGCTGTGATTCTATTTTTGATAGCGTGACAGCTTTCTGAGGCCGTTTGGAAGGGAAAAGCTCTGGCAGAGTGATTTGGAGCGCGCACGGTCGGCCTTCTTGTAGGTTACAGCTTCCCTTCTTTTTAGATTGAGCTTGAATATGTAAATTCATGTAGCTTAGTGTGAATCGGGGGAAGTTACCTAATATTTCTTCTCTTCTTCTTAGAATCCATGATTTAGGGTTGATTTTGGCTAGTTTGAGGGTGGTACCATGTTGATAGGGAGTGGCTGGCTTGCTGGACGGCCTGGATTTGAGATATTTGAGATCCTCTTCGGAGTTGACACGCCCCCGGGTCCTCTTGCTAGGTTGGCGATGCCCCTGGGAGTGACTGGCTTGCTGGGCTGCTTGGATATGCAGGGTGCTTTGAGATCCTCTATGGAGTGGACACACCCAGGCACTCTTGCTAGCTGGACGACGCCCCTGGTAGTTGCTGGCTGGCTGGGCGGCTTTGATATTTAAGTTCTTCTACTGGGTTGGTGTCACTCTTTCTAGCTGGGCTGGGAGTTGACTGGTTGTTCGATTCGGATTTGGTTTTCCCTTCGGTCTTGTTGACTTAGCCTTTCTGTGTATCTGTCGGGCTTATGGGGGTCCGTTTGGGTTTTTATTTAACTTGTGCACGAGTGTACCTTCTGGAATCCAGTTAGGTTTAGTTTAGTTGTACTTAGATTTATTCTTGGTGCGCTCTTGTGCTTCTTTTTTATCCTCTTGACCTCTGTTCTTGTTTAGATTCTATCTTTTCTGTTTGTTTTTACCATTCTTGCTAAGTCGGCCTATGATGCCTACTGGGTACCTGTTGTTTGTTACTCATGCTACACTCTACATTTATTTTTGGGATGCAGGTCCGAGCACCAGTTACTAGTGTTGATTTCGAGCCTGCTGCAGTCATATTTGGAGACGAGGGTAAGCACACAACGTTCGGGGGTTACCCGTCTCCTTCTGTATATATATCGACTTGTCTTTTACTTTTTGAGACAGTTTTATTTCTGTGATCAACTTTTGAGACTTGGACTCATTTTTGTAGTAGCTCTATACATGTGACTTCCAGGTTCTAGGAGGGATCTTTCATTCGTATATAATCTTGACTTGCTTCCGTTCTGCTTCTGTGTTTTTGTTATTTATGCTTTCATTTAGTTGGGGTTTGGTTTTCTGCCCACAGTCCCATTGTTGGTAAGTTTCGGGATATTGGCTGGCTTGCCTTCTAGTGGGTTTGGTAGGTGCCATGATAACTCAAGAAATCGGGTCGTAACAAATTTTGTATCAGAGCCCCAAGTTCTCCTGTCTCTCTAGTACAGAGCTAATGTCTAGTAGGGTCCTGCGGATCGGTGTGGAGACGTCCGTGACTTATTCTCGGGAGGCTACAGGATGTCATTAGGGGTTTTTCCTTTCTTGTATCATTTTCGTGTGTAGTTTGTCCAATTGGTTTCATGGAATCTTACTTGTTTCACTCTGTCGCAAGATGGCTCGCACGCGTGGTAGAGCAGCCGAGGGTGATGCACCCGGGCCAGCAGATAGAGCCCCAGCTAGGGGTAGAGGCCAACCCCGAGGTCGAGGCAGGGCTGTAGCATCAGCCTAGGATAGAGAGAGGATAACGAAGCCGGAGGCAGAGCCTCAGGTTGATCATATTCCTCCATAGCCAGTGCGACACCCGGACCAGCCCAGCCACCACCCGCACCGGCTGCTGCCCCTAACCTTCAAGCAATACTCACCCAGATCTTAGCGGTGACAGGGGGTATGCAGTAGCAGTAGGTCCCAGTAGCAACTCCAGCTCCAGCACCACAGGGTCAGCCTTCTCCAACAGCTCGAGAGATTCAGTAGCCGCCAGGATCATCTGCCGCTCAGCCGGATGATTTAGATAGGGTAATGCCACTTAGAGAGCAGAAGATGCTCGGGGTGTTTCTGAGGTTGTCATCACCGAGATATTCTGGGGCTGTTGGGGAGGATGCCCATGAGTTCCTTACCACTTGCCGAGAGAGATTGCATGCCCTGGGACTGGTGGGGTCGAGAGGAGATGACTTCACAGCTTATCAGCTAGATGGGCCTACCAGACAGTGGTGGCATTCTTACATAAAGACCAGGCTAGCTGGGTCCCCGCTGGTGTCTTGGACAGAGTTTTTATAGGCCTTTTTTGCTAGGTTTATTCCACGGAGTGTTAGAGATTGGCTTCGTGATGAGTTTTTGAGGTTGGAGCTGGGCTCCATGATGGTGTCTGAGTATGAGTCTAGATTCTATGAGCTATCCCATCATGCCACCATGATCTTGCCTACAGAGGAGGAGAGAGTTCGGTGCTTTGTTAGAGGATTGAGGCTGTAGCTGCATATGGAGACTCGGTCCATGGTTTTAGTGGCCTACTCTTTTCTCGATGTGGTGGATCATGCCCGCACACTGGAGCAGCTCCGTCGTGAGGCCCACTAGGGCAGCGATAAGAGGGCCAGGAAGGACGATAGCCTTAGTGGGCACCGTTCTAGGTCTAGAGATATTCCAGACAGGTTCCGTCAGAGGTTCCAGCAGGGTCATTTAGTGGCCCGTTCCAGGCATCACTTCATGCTATAGAGGGTGACTAGCACCGTCAGAATAGCTTTAGTGCCGGTCTGAGTCAAGGCTGAGGTAGTGTTCAGACGGGTTCTTCAGGTCGGGGTGGCCGACCTCTAGTTGTGAGCATACCACAATAGGGTTTTTTTACCTGTGGGGGGCTCGATCATTGGTCCAAAGAGTGCCCTCTTCATTGACCAGCCATACCAGCTCCATAGGCAGCTAGACCTGCACTAGCAGCAACACCTCCAACTAGAGGAGGAGGTCAACATCAGGGTATTCGGGGAGGTCCCTAGGGAGGCTGAACAAGTGGCAGCGTTGATGCATGTGGTAGAGGCACCCAGGGCCACTTTTACGTAGCTCCAGCTAGAGCAGAGGCCGAGGAAATAAGACGATATGATTAGATGTACGATTCTTTTATGCCATCAGGCCGCTTCAGCTTTATTTGATCCAGGTTCCATATATTCGTATTTGTATGTTTATTGTGCTCCTCGGTTGGGTGAGTCAAGAGCCCTTAGTGGTTCCGTTGCGTGTTTCGACACTAGTAGCTGATTCTTTAGTAGTGGATTAGGTTTTTAGATCCCGTGGGGTTACTATTTAGGGGCAGGACACTCAGGCTGATCTTATTTTGCTTAGCATGCTGGATTTTGATTTGATTATGGGCATGGATTGGCTATCCCCTCACCGAGCGGTCTTAGAGGTCTATGCCAAGACCATTACTTTAGCAATGCCTGGTATCCCACCGGTGGTGTGGCAAGGCTCTTGTAGTCGCACACTGGTTGGGGTGGTTTCATTTATTCAGGTCTATAGACTAGTGGTGAGCGGATGTTTTACTTATTTGGCATATGTTAGAGATGTTAGTAGGGAGGGACTGACGATTGAGTCAGTGCCTATAGTCTTAGAGTATGCAGATGCGTTTCGTGCTGACCTTCCTGGCCTACCCCCAGATCGTGATATTGATTTTGCCATTGACTTAGAGCCGGGTACTCATCCTATTTCCATCACACCGTATCGTATGGCCCTCATGGAGCTCAAGGAGCTCAGTGTTCAGCTTCAGGATCTCTTGGGTAAGGGATTTATTTGGCCTAGTGTATCGCCTTGGGGCACTCCAGTCCTGTTTGTGAAGAAGAAGGACAGTACTATGCAGATGTGTATTGATTACATGTAGCTGAATAAGGTGACAGTGAAGAACTGTTACCCCATGCCTCATTTTAATGGTCCATTCGACCAGCTTCAGGGTACCGCAGCATTTTCTAAGATTGACGTGAGATCCAGCTACTACCAGTTGAGTATTAGGGCAGCGGACATTCCTAAGACCGCATTAAAGACTCGTTACAGACATTATGAGTTCCTAGTGATGTTTTTTGGGTTGACTAATGCCCCTGCTGCCTTCATGGACATGATGACCCACGTATTCATGTGGTATTTTGACTCCTTTGTCATAGTATTCATGGATGACATTTTGGTATACTCGCGGAGCTGGAGTGAGCATGAGCAATATTTTAGGATAGAGCTTCAGACTTTGAGAGATCATCGGCTTTATGCCAAGTTCTCAAAGTGCGAGGTTTTTCTTGAGTTCGTGGAATTCTTGGGGCACGTGGTGTCCAAGGATGGCATTATGGTAGATCCGATGAAGATTGAGGTTATCTGTGATTGGGCTAGACCCACCTCTGTGACTGAGATTCGTAGCTTCATTAGATTGGCAGGGTATTACATGCATTTTCTTGAGGGCTTTTCTTCTATAGCGGTGCCTTTGACTCGATTGACTCGCCAGGATGTTCCCTTTAAGTGGTCGGAGGAGTGTGAGAGGAGCTTTCTGAGGCTCAAGGAGTTGCTTACTACTGCTCCTACATTGACTCTTCCAGTTGAGGGCGAGGGCTTCATAATTTCTTGTGATGCATCCAGTATTGGTTTGGGTTGTGTATTGATGTAGCGGGGCTGGGTTATTGCTTGTACGTCAAGGCAGCTTAAGTTGCATGAGTGCAACTACCCCACTCATGACTTAGAGTTGGCGGCGATAGTTTTCGCGCTTAAGATCTGGAGGCATTACTTGTATGGAGTTCGTTGTGAGATATACACTGATCACATGAGCCTTCAGTACAGTATGAGCCAAAAGGACCTTAATTCGAGGTAGCGCCATTGGATTGAGTTCCTGAAAGACTATGACCTCTCTATTCTCTACCATTCGGGCAAGACGAATGTAGTAGTGGATGTCTTGAGCCGGAAGGCAGTGAGCATGGGTAGTATAGCCTTCCTTTCTGTTTTGGAGCGACCTTTGGCTTTGGACATCCAGTCCCTAGCGAACCAGATGATCCATCTTGATATTTGAGAATCCAGGCGGGTGTTAGCCTATGCGGGAGTTCAGTCATCCCTGCTAGATCGGATCCGTAGTCAGTAGTTCGAGGATGAGTCCTTGGTTGAGCTCAGAGATAGGGTATTAGCAGGCAATACCAGGTAGGCTACTCTAGATATAGATGGGGTTTTGAGGGTTGCCAGCCGGTTGTGTGTCCCGAGAGTTGGGGGTTTGATTCAGTTGATCCTTAGTGAGTCTTATGATTCCAGATATTCTATCCATCCGGGCACCGCTAAGATGTATCGTGATTTGAGGCAGCATTACTGGTGGAGCGGTATGAGGAGACACATCTCTGACTATGTATCTCGTTACCTATGTTGCCAGCAGGTGAAGGCCGAGCACTTGAGGCCTGGTGGTGAGTTGTAGAGATTACCCATTTCGGAGTGGAAGTGGGAGCGTACCACTATGGATTTCATTGTGGGCTTGCCTCAGACTTCTTGGGGTGTTGACAGCATTTGGGTCATCATGGACCGATTGACCAAGTCAGTACACTTCCTTCCCGTTCATACTTCCTTCAGTGCAGAGAGGTTAGCCCGTATCTACATTTGGATGGTGGTTCGCTTCGTGGCATGCCTGTTTCTATCATTTCAGACCGGGGTTCACAGTTAACTTCGAACTTTTGGATAGTATTCCAGGAGGAGTTGGGCACCTATGTCAACCTTAGCATAACATTTCACCTGCAGACTGATGGCAAGTCAGAGCGTACTATTCAGGTCCTTGAAGATATGTTGTAGGCCCGTTATATGGATTTTGGGGGTTAGTGGGACCAGTTCTTGCCTTTGGCGGAGTTTGCGTACAACAACAGCTACAACTTTAGTATTCAGATGGCTCCATTTGAGGCCCTATATGGTAGGCGTTGTTGCTCTTCGATTGGTTGGTTTGAGTCTACAGAGCCTAGGCCGCGTGGTACAAACTTGTTTTAAGAGGCCTTAGTTCATGCGAGGATGATTCAGGATCAACTCACGATGGCTCAGAGTAGACAGAAGAGTTATGCCGATCGTAGGCGTTGGCCATTGAGATTTGCCGTTAGTGATAGAGTATTCCTCTGAGTATCCCCTATGAAGGGCGTGATGAGATTTGGGAGGCGGGGCAAGCTTAACCCCATATATATCGGGCCTTTTTAGATTGTGAGGACAATTGGTGATTTTCCTAAGAGCTAGCCTTAACTTCAGCATTCTCAGCTATTCATCAAGTTTTCCATGTTTCGATGCTACGACGGTATGTTCTAGATGAGTCACATGTTCTCCAGTTTGATGCGGTTGAGTTGGATGACCGTCTGACCTATATTGAGGAGCCAGTTGCTATTTTGGCCATAGATGTGAGGCATTTGCGATCCAGAGCCATTCCGGTGGTTAAGGTCCTTTGGAGGCATCATCCAGTTGAGGAGGCTACCGGGGAGACCGAGCAGGAGATGCGGGAGCAGTTCCCTGGTTTATTTGAGCCCTCAAGTACTTCTTGATTCTTACTTTCGCAGATGAAAGTTCTTTTAGTGGTGGATGTTGTAATGGCCCTTCACGTCATTTTTGAGTTAATGCCTTCATTCCCTCGATTAGAGCATTCGAATAGTGACCCCAAGTCATTTATGACTAGTTGGCACTGATGGTTCGATCGCATGGTCATTCGTTTGGGTTTTATGCCCGTTTTCTTATTTTAGAGCTTTTGAAACTTGAAAAGTTGATTTCGGTCATAACTTCAGGTAAATGACCTTAGAACGGGATTCTGACGGTTCCATCAGCCCTGGAGCGGCCAAATTAGGCTAGTAGCATGGTTGCTCCGAGTCTCGAGGCTTCCAGTATCAGTTTGGGGCCATTTGGCGCTTTAGCCTTTGAAATTTGGCACAAGTTAGACTTTGGTCAACATTCTTGGAAAACATGTCTGGATGAGAATTCCATCAGCGCGGTTAGTTCCTTAATGCCTAGTTTGGTCTAGAATGACCCTTCGTGCGATTCCCCAAGCTTTCAGTCTAATTCTGAGGCTCATTGCAGAAGTTGGCCAAAATGGCACTTGGGTGTGGGACCCACCTTTTGTCAAAATGACCTCGTATGGAAATTCTGACTGCGGCATTAAGTGCGGAACATCGAATTATATGGGGTAGCATATCTCATAGAGATCTGGGTTTCTCTTCTCCGCATTTGCGGGGAGGTCTCCACGTTTGCGGGGAGGTGTCCGTTCGCAAAGGTCTAGAACTTTCATCTTCGCGTTCTCATGTTGATTAGTGTGAATCGGGGGAGGGTACCTAGTATTTCTTCTCTTCTTCTTAGAAACCACGATTTACGGTTGATTTTCCCTATTTCGAGGGTAGTACCATGTTGTAAGGGAGTGGCTGGCTAGCTGGGCGGCCTATATTTGAGATATTTGAGATCTTCTTCAGAGTTGACACACCCCCGGGTCCTCTTGCTAGCTGGGTGACGCCCCTGGGAGTGACTAGCTAGCTGGGCGGCTTGGATATTCAGGGTGCTTTGAGATCCTCTTCGGAGTTGACACGCCCCCGGGCACTCTTGCTAGCTGGGTGACGCCCCTGGGAGTTGTTGGCTGGCTGGGCGGCTTGGATATTTTAGTTCTTCTACTGGGTTGGTGTTACTCTTGCTAGCTGGGCTGGGAGTTGATTGGTTGTTCGATTCGAATCTGCTTTTCCTTTTGGTCTTGTAGACTTAGCCTTTCTGTGTACATGTCGGGCTTATGTGAGTCTGTTCGGGTTTTTATTTAACTTGTGCACGAGTGTACATTCTGGGCTTATGAGGGTCTAATTACATTTAGTTTAGGTGAACTTAGATTTATTCTCGGTGCGCTCGTGTGGTTCTTTCTTATCCGCTTGACCTCTGTTCTTGATTATATTCTATCTTTTCTATTTGTTTTTACCTCTCTTGCTAAGTCAACCTATGATGCCTACTGGGTACCTGTTGTTTGGTACTCATGCTACACTCTACATCTATTTTCGTGATGCAGGTTCAAGCACCAAATACCAGCGTTGATTTCGAGCCTGCTGTAGTCATATTCGAAGACGAGGGTGAGCACACAGCGTTCGGGGGTTACCCGTCTCCTTCTGTATATATATCGACTTGTATTTTACTTTTTGAGACAGTCTTGTTTCTGTGGTCCATTTTCGGGACTTGTACTCATTTTGTTGTAGCTCTGTATATGTGACTTCCAGGTTCTAGGAGGGATCTTTCATTTGTTTATAGTTTTTGCTTGCTTCCGCTCCGCTTCTGTGTTTCTTTTCTTTATGCTTTCGTTTAGCTGGTAAGTTCTGGGATATTGGCTGGCTTGCCTACTGGTGGGTTTGGTAGGCGCCATCATAACTCGACAAATGGGGTCGTGACAAATTTATGACTTGGGGTCGCTATATGAACGCTATAATCGAGGGAATGATGGCAAAAACTCAAAAATGACCTGAAGGGTCATTACAACAATAGAAAAACCACTTTCAGATTAATAAAAATAAAATAACTAAATAACTAGACTATAATAATAATGAAATAAGAAAAATATAAAATTTTGTGATTTTGGGTCTGCATAAACTACATTTGACAATTTATGTGATTTTTGAAAAATATAGAATTCTTAATGATACCATGCCAGTATATAGGTATACTGTGGATGTGTCATTATAGATTGAAGCAAATCCTAATGATACCATGTTAGTATATAGATATACTAAGATGGTATCATGAAGGTCTCACTAAAGTATTGAAGCATACATCAATGATACCATGAAAGTGTATAGATTTACGGACTAAAGTAAATTAAAAAAAAATAGAAATAAATAACGAAAAGAAAATGAAATGAAATGAGAAAAAATAAAAAATAAAATATAGAATGGCCAAAAATATGAAATTAAATTGTTGTAAGCAATTAAAGAACATTATGATTTTAGAAAAAAATGAATGAAAAGAGAAGAAAAATAATATAGAATAAATAAATAATTAAAAAAGGAGAAAAGAAAAGGAAAATAAAATTTAAAAATTAAAAATAAAGAAAAAATAAAATAAATAAAAGGAACCAATAAAGGAGAAAAAGGGGGGAAAAATAAAAATAGAAAAAAATAGAGAAAATAAACGAATAAAGAAATAAATGAGAAAAAAAAAGAAAATTAAAATGAAGAAAAAGCGTATGTAAAATAAAAATTGAGTATGAATTCTCTTATGGTGTCAAAAGAAAAAAAATAATTTGGAAAAAAATAAATGAAAAAAATGCATAAAAAAAGAAGAAGATACGAGAAAAAAAAAATAGAGAAAAAAAATGAATAAAGAAATAAATGAAAAAAAAAGAAGATGAAAGGAAGTATATAAAATAAGTTTTGAGTAAAAATCATACTATGGTGTAAAAAAATAAAGAACAAAATAATTCGAGAGAAATTTAAATGAACAAAGAAACATAAAAAGAAAAAAGAAGTATAGAAAATAAAAACAAAATAACTAAAACAGATCTAAATAACTAAAGATACAAGGAAAGGAGACATTTTCTTAGTTAGGGGGCATAACTGTAAAAGGGCACATATCCATAATTAGTTTACTTTTATGGGGCATGGACTTAGTTTCCACTTTTCATATAGGGAAAAGTACACAGCATACCCCCTTAAAGCAAATTAATTACCTTGATATGCCCTCTCCTTTACTAATTTTGTCAATACCCCTTCAATCCAAACTATTTACCCAAATGCCACCTTTTTTATTTGAAGGTCTTTACACATATGAGTAATTTCAACAATTCTCTTACCTTTTTTAAATGACCCTTGAGGTCCTTTCTTTGTGTTTGCATACTTTTACTGTTTTTCTCCTTCCCATGGCTTTCTTGTAGCTTTTGTGTGGCTTTGGATTAGATGACATGCTTCCCAAGGAGATTGGGAGAGTTTTGTACAAGGTTTTCTATTTTGGAGGCTTATTGTATGAAAGAGTTGACTTTAGTCAACATCCGGAGATTTTGGTGTCATATGAGGATTCTGTCAGTTTCATTAGCTCAAGAAGGGTTATTTTTGTCTAGTGGAATGGTGGTTTGGGTTTCGAGGGTGTTGTTTTTAGTTTGTACCATTAGGTGTTTTAGCTTTGAAGTTTGGGCCAAGTTCGACATTGGTTAACATTCTTGCTACATGCGCTCAGATGGGAATTTCGTCAGCGCGGTTAGTTTTGAAATGTCGAGTTTGGTTTAGGACAACCTTTTGTTTGATTCTTGAAGTGATCGGGATGAGTTTGTGTCTTTTGGCATTTTATTTGGTGTTTCTTTGTAAGTATTGACTTTGATCAACATTTTGATGAGATGACCTCCATTGGTTGTTTCGTCGATTCTATTGAGTCCGAAATGTGGTTTCAGAGTGGGTAGAACTTTTTGTTTAGCTTCTTTGGACTCCGAATGAATTCCAATGGTCAGTTCTAAGATTTGAGCATTATGCTCCAACTGCTGATGCAATAGTCACTGGTGCCATGGCTTTAGCGGCCATTGACCTCCTTCGCGGTAGCCTCTTAAGCAACCTAGGTGCTGCTTTAGTAAGAGGGAATCAAGGGGCGGGCGCCACGTTTGCAACGTGCTGGCCGCTTTTGCGCCCTAGAAGTCGCTTTTGCACCCTAGAAGTTGCTTTTGCGGTAGGCGCCTCCTAGAGCTGGACCGCTTTTGCGGCAAGCTGATAGCTAAAGCGATGGCCGTTTAAGAGGCCACTAGACCGCTTTTGCGATTATCTCTGGGGATTAATTCCCTTTCTTCCTCTTTTGTTTTCTTAAAAGAGGCATTGATTGAGGAGCTCGTCTCTTGGCAAATTATCTCTACTCTTGACCATTTCAAGTGATTCGAAGTTAATTTCCTTCATTTCCATTTGCTAAACTCGATTCTAGCTCGAATTTCCTTGATTCAATTTCGTTTTTGGCTATAATTCTCTTATTTAAATCTTCAAAGAATAGTATTTGGACTATTTGATGTACGAATTTGATCCCATCTTTGCCCAACTTCCGGGTATGTTATCCTTACCTCGAGGGGAGCATAATTATGATTTTAGTTTGCAATTCTATAATGTCTTTCGATGGTCAGATTTTACCCGATGTCCTATTCGAAATTCATAATTATGATATGGGTATCATTAGTTTGGTATTGAATTGTTCTCTCTGTTCTTGATAGCTTGGCAATGTTGTGAGGCTCTTCAAAATGGAAAAGCACCCGAGTAGTAGTTCGTGTGCGATTTTGGCCTTGAGGTAGTTTATGGTTTCTCCCTTTTAGACTTTTCTTAGCTTGACTATGTATGTATTTAGGTAGTCTGATTGTTAGAATGGTTTTATGACTTGTTCACAGGTGTACTTGATCCTTAGTAATATCATTGGCCATATCGGGTTATTTAGTTTAGTATTTTAGTGGATAAGCCTTAGTTTAGGTTGATTCTTTTCTTGGTTGTTATTTTAGATCCTTAGAATTCTCTTAGGTGGTGTGGAACTTAGATTTTTCACTCGTTGGTTGCTTTTGTTTTTTGTGTGCCCCTTTGAGTTGTGTTTTGAGTTTATCTCTTTATATATTAAACTGTTTTGGGCCTGAGGCCATTGACTTGGACTTGCTGGAGCTCTAGGTTAGTATAACTTCACTATGACAAGTGTTTACCCTGTTGTGTGTGTGGGATGGATGCTTGTTGAGAATGACTTGATTGTGTTGGTGTGAAATCATGTTCATGCCATAATTGAATCTTATTTTTGAAAGAAAAGAGGTTTTTAAGATACTTACTAGTTGTACTACACTTTCTACTGGTTTTAGCTCCAAGGGAGTGGGATTACTTATTTTCACTGGTTTTTACTCATGGAAACTTGGTTTTGAGAGAAAATGTATTATTTTCGCCATATATGCATATATTGATAAGAACCGGCAGCCATCATACTGAATTCTGGGTTTTACTTTTGTTCCATTTGTTCAGAAGCAGCGGCGGGATCCGTAGTTGTCTCGGGGTCCAAGGGACAGTTGGCGAAACTATTCCAGAACATTTTATTTTAAAAATGAAGTGGCCACATGTGTATTGCATCTCATTGTGGGATTGACTGTCTGTGTTGTTTTGATGGTGTGTCAGAAATATTCTTACCTTTTTGTTGGTGGACATTTTTACTTTTAGCATCGCCAGACTCTTGTTAGAACTACCATGCTGCTTATATATATATGTGATCTTTTTGAGCCTGGTTGGCCTATGATGCTTACTGAGTACCCCGTGTTTTGGACTCATACTACACTTCTGCATGTTTAGCTCTGAATACGAGCCACCCCCAGTGAGCGTTGGATCTCCCTTGGCTGTCACATATTTGGATCGTGGTGAGCTCTTGGAGTTCAGAGATTTTCTGCTTTCCCTCTTTTGTATTGACGTATATTTTGTATTTTGATTAGTCAATTTTGTTGTATATATAGCCCTTGTGTACTTCAAAACTCCTGTATCGATGACACCATGTCCAGGGTTATGTCTAGTGTTAGTTAGTCATCTTGTCACTTTCAGACCTATTTTGTATATTTTGTTCATACTTGCAGATCTACACTATGGTCCATTTCTATAATTTATTCTTGTTTCTGCTTATTCTTACTTATTATTAATGATTATCTTCCACAACTTTTGTATTTGGGTTTTGTCTTGCCTACTTGGGGTTATATAAGGTTCCATCATGGCCCGATTTTGGGTAATGAGAGTGTGGTATCATAGCTTTAGGTTCACCAGTCTCCCAGTACAAGAGGAAGTTCCTAGTAGAGTCTCACAGATCGATATGATGATGTTCGTATCTAATATTTGAGAGACTATATGGTATTCATAGGAATACTTCACTGTTTGTTATTTCATATCATGTGTTGGTGATTGGAACAATATCTAAAGTCCATTGTTTCACTCTTTCTCAAATGGCTAGGACCAGATCATCCGTGGGTGGGTGAGAGCCTCCTGCACCTCCAGATGAAGCCCCAGCTAGGGCTAGAGGCCGAGGTCGACACATAGGTAGGCCACAATACTATCTTGAGACTAGGAATGAGCACCGTCACTAGAGCTCAAGATGGAGGTTGAGCATGTTCAACATCAACCGAATTGTGTGGGGCAAGCCCAACCTCCACTAGGATTCGTGGCCACGCTAGTGCTACAAGATATATTGGCAAGGAACCTCAGCTTCATAGGGTATGTCTCAGGCAGGGACTTTGAATAGTACTTTTGTTGGACTCGAGGTTTGAGATGAGGCTTAGACTTCAGCCCATGCAGAGGCACAGGGTGTTCAAAATTCGGGGACACATCATGCTGTTGCGGCTACTCATTTAGTGGTTTAGCTGGTTTCAACGTTTTCTCCACCTATGGCAGCTTGGTAAGCTATATCTTCTGAAGAGTAGAAGATGCTTGGACGGTTATGCAGATTGTGTCCTCCAAGGTTCACAAGTGTTATAGGGGAGGATGCCTACAACTTCCTAGTATGTTGTCAGGAGTGGTTGCATAACATCAGTATAGTGGATTCTCACGGGGTTGATTATACTTTTTTTCAGCTAGATGGGTCAGCAAACAAGTGGTGGAGATCCTATCTTGAGTGTAGGCCAACCGGGTCACCTTTTATGAATTAGGCTCAGTTATCAGAGGCTTTCTTGGAGCAGTATGTACCTCGCAGCCTTAGGAAGCAGTTGGGGGATGAGGTCACAAATTTGACTCAGGGATACTTTTCAGTTGTAGAGTATGATACGTGATTCGATGAGTTAGATAGAAATACAGTTATACTTATGCGGACAGAGCACAAAAGGGTGCACAGATTTGTTAGAGGGCTCTCATTTCCGCTTCGGTTGGCTATAGAGCAGATAGTGACATCGAGTTGTTCTTTTCTTCAGATAGTTCACCGTGCACACACCATTGAGGGGATCCGTCAAGAGACCTATTGAGGTAGCGACAAGAGATCCTATCTTCAGGGTGGTTTAGGGGGTCTCAATCCCTTAGTATAGGGTTTTCGGGCAGAGGTTAGCCATAACAATTTCATATTGCTAGGCCGGTTCAGGCAATACTTCAGCTAAAAGATGGTGGCACTGCGGGTGCTAGTGGTTAGTTGGTTCAGACTTCTCAGGGTTCACATTCGGGGTATTCAGGTCATTTTGGCCATACAACTCAAACTGAGTCTTCTCAATAGGTCACTTCTAGTCGGGGTTGTTATGAGTGTGGGATGTTTTGCCACTATACTAGAGGGTGTTGTACGGGGTGACCTTTCATACGTTAGGGTCATATAGTTCAAGTCCGCAGGGCTCCAGTACCATCGACTAGGGGTGGTCCCAGGGTAGCAGGGTGGTCCTCAATCAAGCAGGTTGGGCGGTCGAGGTGGACGCGTCCATATGTATGCTTTTTCGTGCATGCCAGAAGTGGAGTTTTTGGATGTTGTATTCAAATATACCATCTCCATTTCTCATCAGCCTACATATGCATTATTTGATCCGAGGTCTACATTTTCAAATGTGTGTACTTATTATGCTATGCAATTGGGGTTGTCTTGTAATTCGATGCCTGTGCCTATGTGTCACGTCTCGATTTCTCAGGTCATGATGGCATCTACTACTTCCCACCAGTAGGTAAGCCTAATCCTTGACCTAGAACCAGAAGCAACGGGTTAACAAACAAAAGACAACAATAAGAAGCATGAAACTAAAAGAAATGAGAAGAAAAAGAGATAAACTTAAATGAAACAAGAAACCATCCCCAAGACCCGGCATCGGTCAGTAATAGAGCATCTAACCATAGTAAGAGTACAAAACTTTTCCAAATGGAATTTATGTACAGAATGTCTCTGAATGCAACATAAAGACTAGTCCAAGCCAAAATAGATGGAGAACGACAACTTCGAACACCAGGAGCTCACCCCAATCTCCAAATCTGAAAAGCTGCTCTGCACGAGATCCAAATCAACGACGAGAACTCGTACTATGATCTACAAGGTGCACAAGTGTAGTATGAGTACCAACAAGCGGTACTTAGTAGGCATCGTTGGACTGAGCTCCAAATATAATACAAGTATAAACAATTGGTAAATAAGGAAAGTATAGCACAAGTACTAAACAAAAGATATATTATTATATACAAGCAATAAGGAGCAGAAAAAGGATACAAAGGATAAGAAACCGAGTAAAAAATATACCTAGAAACGCAAGCCAACAACCTATTTACAAGCAAGCTATGCATCAATAATCAACTACCCAGGTATAGGAAGACTAACATCATTAAATCTAAGCCACAACCTAACAACTATCGGGTCAATAACACGGAAATACAAAATAAAGTCAAACATAACCTAACCAGTCCACATAAAACTGAAGGTTGCAAACAACAACCAATCATAATGTTGATCGACAATGCCTATTGATTGCATGAAATTCAATAGAACCATCAATAACCATCATTAACCTAGTGTATACACCTACCCTATCCCGGTTAGTGTGGTAGGACCCTTATCTGATACAATGATACTCACGGCTAGAGAGACTCATAGGGGACGCGGGAAGCCCGTATACACCGCCTGGGCCCTAACCAAGTCTTATAAGAAGTCATCTCCATTGTGGTACCGGAGGTATGAGTAGCCAAACTCATACATGAAAGGGCGTCGACGCATCGACTAGTCAAGTAAAGGCTAAACATATCCCAGCTGCCTCTAATGTTTTAAGTAGAATAGGAGTACATCCATGACATCTCATAAATCTAAAAAAATAGTTATATAAAGGGATTCAGGTGGTACGACTCTCGTTAAAACAAGTTTAAAATAGTAACCCAATTAAAATAGTCTTTCTCCATAAAAGTTAATGATGCACCAATGCATGAACCTTGATGCTACAGAAAAACATTGAGAATGTGCAACCAATGGAATGTATGCCATCACCAACAATCAAACAAGGCCTTTGAAATCTGATATATACAATACCAGCTCTACCATGCTACCAAGGTGGAGAGTTCTAACCTGGAATCCAACTGGTCCTCGACCACGGCCTCGGGTTAAACAAAATAACAATTGCACAATAAATCATAACAAGCCTACTATTAAGAAACAAGCAAGGAGTGAACAAGAGCTTCTGAATCAACAAGATGAGAGAAATAACTCATGGAACGATGCCTTACCACCAAACACGCAACTGTATTATATAACTTAGCACAACTAATGCCAACCTACGGCTACGACGAGCTATTAAAGTGTCAAGCACTAACATAAGATAAACAATCCAATCCTAGCCCTACAAAGAGCAACTCACAACTATAAGGGTGAAAGAGAACATCTAAGACATCTAAGGCTCAACCCTAGCCTAAGGCCACAAGTATCGATCCTAATAAGGATAATCACACTAAGTCATACTACAAGCAAGGCTACAAGCCTAAACTAATGATCTCCTAACCCACAATAAGCCCAATGCTCTTATAAGAATTACGAAAAGATAGAATAATAGAAGAAGGTCTTATGCCCGACAATACATTTCTAAATCACATGAACTTCATACTAAACATTATCTAGTGAAGCCGAATCAAGAAGGTAGATCAAAGCCTACCTCGGAGCTGATCACGCAGGCTAAGAATCTACCGCACAAGAGCTATTCATTTCTAAAACATCTCTGATCACCGTCATGCTTACAAAATATTGATCACAACATCGTTAGAAACATTTAGACACCAAATTCATAATAATTGGAGAAAGGCCCAAAAAATGAGTCAAAACAATAATGTTGGACCTACGCCGAGAATTCCAAAATTGAGTCCATCAAAAAGAACCCAATCGACTAACTGAGCTTATGTTCGGAATAACCCAAATAACAACATGCAAGAAAATCACCATTAAAGCTTCAAATCAAGCTTGGGTAACCCCCTTCGGGAGGGAAAATAGCTCAACAGGATGACCTCCAAGCTATCCTGGTTGCTTGAACGCGTAGCCACGCCAAAACCATAACAAAAGCAATTGAAATTGCCTTAATCGGAGCACCCTAGCTCGTGATATCAAATTTTGAAGTTGGAGAATTAAGTTGAAAATGAACATGGTCTTTATTAAAAAGACCAGGGTATTGCCTTTCGCGAACACGGGGACCAGGTCCTGAAATGCGAGAAGGAACACTACCCTTCTTTTAGAACACGGGTACAAGGTATTGCCTTTCACGAACACGGGGACCAGGTCCTGAAATGCGAGAAGGAACACTACCCTTCTTTTAGAACACGGGTACCTAGTTCGGGAACGTGAAAAGCAACACATGCCTTCTTCAAGAACGCGGGAACCTGGTGTGTGAATGCAAAGAGCAACACATCCCTTCTTCGTGAACCCAGGGGGAATTAATCAATTAACGTGAAGCACAAATCAAGATGCACTAACAAGGGTTGCATCAGCTGAAATTTGGATTTGAAAAAACTCCGACAGCGTGCTCGGGATTCATTCGAAACCTTGTGCATGGAAACTAGGTAATCTGCCCCACAAAATTCAACATTCCGAAATCAATGGAACCACCAAAACATCCAACTGGGGTCATCATATTGAATAAGTGGGTCCCACGCTCGAGCTTCATTTAAAGCCAAAATCTGAAAGAGTGTTTGAAATGAGACTTGAAGCCTTAGGAACCACATGAAAGGTCATTCTAAAGCAAACTAAACACTCCAGAGTCAACAGAACAGTCAAAATTGCATTCCGAGGCCATCTACCAGGAGTTTTGATCAAAATCGACCATAAAAACTCTAGATGCTCCAAAGCATGGAAACTTGCACAAAACTCAAACAAATGACCCGATGAACAAAATGTCAATCCCACCAAGTCATAAATGACTTAGGGCCACTACAGTAAAGCTCTAAAAGTTGAAGAACCGAAATGGAGGAAATAACCTAGAGGGTCATTCAACATCGACTACTAAAAAGGAATTTCGTCCGTGAAAGTTGAAGGACGGTTATAGCCTAAAGGCACAAAAAGACGAGGGTACCAGGCCCACATTCTCTGCCAGTCCCTCAGACATCCTCTTAGATCAAACAAAGCTAACACAAACCTGAGGCTAAGAGGGAAAATCCTCAAGTTCACTTCAAAACTCCAAATACTCCTCCTTTTCCTTTTTGGGCTCCCGCCGTCGCACAACTGAACCGAACTTATTTGAAAGCACCAGATTCATCTAAAAAAACTAATACCACACCGAAGACACCGAATGAGCCAACACAGGACCATGACAGATTCAATTCAACTCACTTGTCGAAATACCTACCATCTGCTAAAAGTCCAACATCTTCTAGCCATCAAAAAAATTCTGTCAGTTCTTAGCTATCCTGAACATCTTCAGTACAATCTGAAACCCACCTAAAAAACCCATACAACACAAACCTCAGAAGAATGAAATACTCCACATGAACATCGTGGAACAACAAATAACACAAGGAACTAGCCTAGGGCAAAGCCAAAAATCCAATCCCAACTCTTAAAACTAACAATTCTAGCTGACACACAACTGAAATGAAACACTCTACTCCAAAGGATGATCATCATGTGCACAACAAGGCTGCACTGAGCCCAGTTCTAGTGACCTACCCCTACTAGGGGAACTTCTGTAAAGCCGACACTAAGTGCCCAAAAACTACTCCTCCACCACAAAATTAAGTCAACCACCCCAAACCAAAGAAAACCAAGCTGATAGGCGGCATATATGTATTGTCAACCCATCGGTAGTGGCCCAAGGGCACCAACTCCCATCAACAAACACCGCAAGCTACCCAATATGCCAAAAGTTATCTCACATCCTGAATAAATACGAATCCACAAATTCCTTGAATTACTTTGACCAAATCCTAGAGAGGAACCTTTTAAGATGATTTTAGTCCTCCAACTGAAGCTAGAATCTGAAGCCACCACGGAGCACCACCACTCCAAAACCAAATCACCAGCCTAAACCTAGAGAGTTACCAACACAACCATAGAGAGCCAACCATAGCAGTAATAAGGTACATTAAGGAATAACACCACCAATATCCAGCTAGCCATAACAAAACACCATAATCAACACAAAGATAAGGATTTGAAAAGAGCAAATTAGCAAAAACACAACTCTACAACGGAGAATAAGATGAAGGCAAAGGAAGGCAATGGCCAAAAAGGACTACCACAACACAAGAAAGCCATATGACCCTTCACATAACTCTAACATCTATCAATCTCTCAACTACTACCCCAAAAGGACAATACGTAACTAAGGGAACCTCCCAAGATGACTAGGCCCAAAAACACATAAATCTCAAATCGGGCAAAGTTGGTCTACCTCCCTATCTAGCAAGGATCTACATCACTATAAAAATACACAATAAAGGTTGCAAAAGGGGAACCAACAATCCCGACCCCACTATCACAGCCAAACCACTAAGGCAAAGGTACATGGAGTTACTCAACCACTACTGCAAAACAAGGAAACACTACCAAGTCGATCCACTACTAAAAGAAATCAACTACAAGAGGTAAAACTCATACATAATCCTAAATAAAGCTGTCGTAACAAGCAAGCATGGATAACAAGACAAATAGGCATAGATGAGTATGAAAATCCTCAACCAACACAAAATAAGAACAAAAAGATAGAGCAATGAAATCACATCCAAATAAGTGATACTTGGAACCTCGACCTCTAGCCGACCTGTAAAGCATAGAACGGATTGCGCCCGACCTCAACCTGAACACTTGAAGTACCACCTGCACCACACAAGGCACCACCTTTGACTGAATGTGCCATCAACCCATGGGACTTGCCTAACTGAACACCTCTCACCATGGTTCCACAATGAGGGCAAGCTTTAGATAGATTTCCAAGCTTCCAAAAGATAGGATAAGGTCCGGCCACCTTCGCCTGCAGAATATAAAACATCTGCAATGCTTGGAAATGTAACCCACTTCTTGGATCACTTCTTAGATTAGTGGTAAAACCCTCCCTAGTCATAACAACAACCAAGGACTGAAGCTTGACGAGAAGAACGCAGCGAGGTGCCCTGCCTATCGCTGTGAAATCAAGATCTACCCTAGACAACTGCACTGGGCCCTACAATGGTCTCTAACATAGTGGCCTACCTCACCATACTCAAAGCAACAATCACCAAGAGCACCCTGCTATGAAGACCCAATTGGAGTAAAATGGGACTCGTCACATGAAGGTCTAAAATGATCACCATGAGAAGTTTAACCAGAAATCTACCTTCTGTAGGGACCACGACCTACCTCATAATCCCTGGAACCTAAGATTCTACCATCAAAGGCTTGATAGGTCAAGATGGAAGATGACCCTGACTAAACTGCTACCTTCCTTGAAGTGGAATATTGTCATAGCTATACTGATGGCGAGATCTTGTACCACTATCACTGTAAGGAATAATGTATGCCTTCTCCAAGGTTCTCACATGACTAACAACCTGGGAAAGGTAGATCCAGCTGCTATCAAATGCTCCGACGCTAATCAGAGTGGCAAGGGCAACCCTGTAATGAAATCCTAACTTAAATCCCGATCCTTAGGGATCAATGTAGGACTATTCCAGGCCTTATCAAGAAATCTTAACACAAACTCAAAAATTGATGACGAACCCTACTAGAGACCAATAAAACAAACTCTACCAGAAGAAGCACCCACTGCACCAAGAACCACACCCTCTTGTGGTATCCCTCGATGAGACTCAGACCTCCTAACACTATATCTCAAGGAACTGAGGTAGTCAATGACTGTTTCAGAGCTTGGGCTGCCTCTAGACTCTCTAAATGCTGAAGAATGTGTTTGTCCTCAAGGTCTATGCTGAACTGAGGCTCTCTAACTAGACCAAGTGCTAAAACCTCGGTAGAATATGCTTATGCTCAATGCACACCCATATAATACCCCACACTATCCATCTAAGAGAGAGTGGATTCCAAAGAAAAAATTTAGAGTTTAATCAAAGCAGAACACATGATAAGGATAAAAAAATAAAATTTCTCGAGAAAGCCCTATAGCCTCCCTAAAATAGGATATGGAGTCCTCTATACCGATCCGTAGGACTATATTAGGCACTTTCTCTCATACCAACGCTGATGGTCAACCTAGAGCTCTAATACAAACTTTTCATAATTCGAATTCTCAGGTCATGTTGGCACCAACTACCTCCCACCAGTAGGTAAGCCTGACCTATAACCAAAAACCAAAGGCAACGGGCTATCCTACATAAGACAACAATAAGATGCATAAAACTAAAGGAAATAAGAAGAAAAAGAGATCCAACTAAAATAATAAAAGAAACCATCCCCAAGACCTGACATCGGTCAACAATAGAGCATCTAACCAAATTAAGAGTGCAAAGCTTTTCCGAATACAATTTAAGTATGTAATCTCTTTGAATGCAACATAAAGACTAGTCTTAGACAAAATGGATGGAGAAGGTGACTTCGGACGCATTGAGCTCACCCTAGTCTCCGAATCCCAAAAGCTTTTCCGCATGAGATCCAAATCTCTGATGAGAACTTATACTATAATTGGTAGGGTACAAAAGTGTACTACGAGTACCAACAAGCGGTACTCAATAAGCATCGGCCGATTGAGCTCCAAAGATAATAAAAGTATAAACAACAGGTAAATAAGGAAAGTATGGCACAAGTACTAAAAATAGGATATAATATGATAGACAAGCAATAAGAAGCATACAAATTATAAAAAAGGATAAGAGCAGAGTGAAAAATGTACCTTGAAACGCAAGGCAACAACCTACTCACAAGCAAGTTATGATGTAAGATTCAACTAGCCAAGGACATGAATATTAACATCAACAAATCTAAGCTACAACCTAACGACTATCGGGTCAATAACACGTAAATATAGAATAAAGTCAAATAATAACCTAACTGGACACTCATAACACCGAGGGTACAACAAGGAATTATAACCCAACTAGCCTCCATAAAACCAGAGGGTGCAAATAGCAACCAATCATAATGGTGATAGGCAATGCATATGAATGCAGAAAATGCAATAGAACAATCAGTAACCAAGTGTATACACCTATCCCTGTCCCTATCAGTGAAGTAGGACCCATGCAACTTCCTCATTCGGTACAATGGTACTCATAGCCAAAGGGACTCTTACGGGATGTGGGAAGCCCGTATACACTGCATGGGCCCAAACCAGCTCTTATAACAACTTATCTCCATCGTGCTACCAAAGGTATGAGTAGCCAAAACTATTAAGGAAAAGGCATCGATGTGACATCTAGTCAGGTAAATACTAAGCACAGCCCAGATGGCTCTAATGTCTCAAGTAGAAAGAGAGCATGTCCATGACATCTTATAAATCTCAAAAATCAATTTTATAAAATGATCCAAGTGGTACAATCCCTGTTAAAACCAGTTTAGAATAGTGACCCAATGAAAATATTCTTTCTCCATAAATGGTAATGGAATGCATGCCATCTCCGTTATTCAAACAAGGCACTCACAATCAGATATATACAATACTAATCATACCACGCAACCAAGGCGGAGAATACTAACCTGGAATCCAACAGATCCTTGACTACGGCCTCAGGCCTAATAATATAACACTAGCACAATAAATCATAAAAATCCTACTATTACGTAACAAGCAAAGAAGTCAAGAAGAGCTTCTAAATAAACAAGACGAGAGAACTAACTCAAGAAATAATGCCTTACCACCAAACATTTCTCTCCAGTCTATAATTGAGCACAACGAAAGCTAACCTATGGCTATGACGAGCCACTAAGGGCTCAAGAACTAACATAAGATAAGAAACCCAACCCAAGCCCTATAAGGATCAACTAATAGCTAGAAGGATGAAAAAGAACATTCCAAGGCATCTAAGGCTCAACTCTAGCCTAAGGCCATAAGTATCAATGCAAACAAGGATAATCACACTAATTCATACTACAAGCAAGGCTACAAGCCTAAACTAAGGATCCCATCAAACATAATAATCCCAATGCTCTTACGAAAGTCAAGAAAACATAGAATAATAGAAGAAAATCTAATACCTGACAAACACATTTATAAATCACATGTAATTCATACAAAACATTATCTAGTGAAGCCCAATCAAGAAGGTAGACCGAAGACTACCTCGTAGCTGATCACGCACACTCCAAATCCACCACACAAGAGCTATCTACTTCAAAAATACCTCTAATCGAAGCCACACTAACAAAATATTGATCACAACATCATTACAGATGTTTAGACACAACATTCGCAATAATTGAAGACAAACCCAAAACCTGAGTCAAAATGAAAATGTGGGAACCACATTAGAAATTAAAAATTTGAGTCAATCAAAATGTCTTAATCAACTAACCGAGCTTGTGTCCCAAAATGGGACACAATTTGATACTCGAAACAGCCCAAATGATAACATGCAAGAAAATCACCATTAAAGCTTCAAATCAAGCTTGGGCAGCCCCTTCGAGGAAGAAAATACCTGAACACCACTACCTCCAAGCTTTCCTGATCACACCAATGCATAGCCACACCAAAACCCAAAGAACTCAACTAAAATCACCTTAATGAAGCTCCCTAGCTCGAGATATCAATTTTTGATGTTAGAAAATTAAGCTGAAAATGAACTTGGTTTTTAGTAAATAGACCTAGGAATTTCCTTTCATGAACGGGAGGACCATGTCCGCGAATGCAAGTAGAAACATAACTCCTCTTCATGAATGTGGGGACCTAGTCTGCGAACGTGAAGAACAACACAAGCCTTCTTCGCCAACACGGGGACCTGGTTCGTTAATGAGTGGTAGATTTCCACTCATTTCAGGCCTTTTAAGTTTAACAATTAGTGTCCTCAATGCCTATTTATGTCCTATTCTGATGATGTTTTGATGTTTTATAGCTATGAAGGCTAAAGGAGAAGGCAAGGTTGAATCTATGAAAATGAGTCAAAAATTGTTGAAAAGAGTGTAAACTCCCTGCTGAGAGTCACCTAACCAAAAGGGCGGATAACCCAACTGGTCGCACCTCACCCAAAGTGACAGTGTTAATGATGGAAAATATTCAAGGAAGGTCGGAAAACTAAAGTAGAAACGACGATTCGCCAAAATCATTGGGTGAACTGGAAAGTCAATCACTGAAGGTGAAATATCTCTGAGTTCAAATGAAGGCTTAATGGGTGAACAAGGTGGTAATTGATAATCTGCCGAATGTGAAAGGCTAGCTCAATCGAGTTTTCCAACTGAGGTTCAAACACTTGAAGCCTGAAGCAAAGAAAGGGTGAGCTAAAGAGCAAATGATGATTCACTAAACATGCTAGGCGAGCCTAACTAACGTCACCGAACTGGTCGCGCATGGAATTTTTGACCAATTTTTGGGAAACTATAAATAGTCCAAAGAAGAGAGAATATGTATGATACTTTACATCACATTTTTAGGAGAGACTTTTGTATGAGATTTTAGTTAATCTTTTTACCTTTGAGAAATATTCTTAGTTTTTGGAGTTTTTGAGAAACCTTGTAATTGACATTTGAGGGTTCAAAATTGAAGTGGGTGTTGACGATTATTGCTTAATTATAACTCTTCAATGGCTGAAAACATAATGGATATACTTTCTTTTCCTTTTATGATGCTTGGCTAAAACACTAATTCTAGAGGTGTGATTATGGGATTAGGTGCTGATTTAATTTAGTGGGTCTTGTGTCTTGCTCTATTTTATTATTGTATATTCATCAATTTAAACTATTTAGCATGGGGTTAAGGTCACAAACTTAATCCTAGTCTTGATCTTCGTTTGATGCTTGAAAAACATTAGTTGAACTACATAATTAGTTTAATGCATGCAATTTAGATTTGATTATTGTAATTTGCTCGAAAGAGAAATTGTGGTTCAATTCTAGTTGCAAATATGCTCGAAAGAGAGATTCTAGTAAGGTATTGGGTTGATTTGTGATTCAAATAGATGACACCGAAAGGAGATTTTATGATATGATGATATGAGATCGAAAAAAGATTAGTGTCATTGAAGATTGCCTAGCCTATCCATGATAGTTTAGCACTAGTAAGAAAGCACATGTACCCCTATTTGACATTGATACCTATCCCCACACCCCTATATTGTCTCTTACTTGTTTGAATTCCTGATTTTTAGATTAATTGTAATAATTGATACCAAAACTCTTTTAGTAAATTTGGTGGAATCATCCACTCATCTTTTTTAATTACTACAATGAATCGGTTGTATTCTTTATTTAATAATTGAATTCCTTGCATTATATATCACTCTCTGTTGGATTCAATCTTAACTCTATTAATAGAAATTTTTATTGCTAACAACCGCTTACTTTTTAATAGTTTTTAAGAGTAATTTGAGCTTTATCAAAAATCACACCGTTGTTGTGGAGTGATGGCTAAGAATTTAGTTTGTGAACTTTTTTGTTTGTGGTTGATTGTTGTTTGGTGTTGTTGTTGTGTCCTATTTGCAGGTGGAATTATGAGTGAAGATGAAAGTGGCGACATGCATGTTAACATCGTTTCAAGTAAGAGAGCAATATGGTTGCCTCCTACCACAGGGAGAGACATGTTCCATGTGAACGGAACAATGATCCAACTACTCCAAATGAGAAGAATGTTTGAAGGTCTTGCTCATGAAGACCCTCATGAATATCTCTAAAATTTTGTACACATTTGTGGACCTTTCACATTTAAGAACATTACACAAGAGTCTATCCGGTTAAGGCTATTTTCTTTCTCCTTAATGGGAGAAGCAACTAGGTGGTTGGCTAAACTACCAAATGACTCCATAACTTCTTAGGAGGAGTTGATAGACGCATTCTTGGAAAGATGTTTTTCTTCCTCGAAAATGGTGAAGCTTAGAGATAGCATCCAGAACTTTAAGAGAGTGGTAGATGAACCTTTCTATGAGACATGGTTTGGATTTCAGAAGTTGGTGCTACAATGTCCAATATATGGTGTTCCGAACAATTTCTTACTGTAATATTTTTTCTGTAGTGTTGATTCAATCAACAAAGAGTTGGCTGACCAATTCATTCAAGGTGGGCTGATGTGACAACCATATGATATGGTAATGATGTTGCTTGATGATATGACTAAGATAAACCTAACATGTCATACTAGGAAGGATCAAGTATATTCTTTACACTTGGGTATGTGAAAGGAACAAATGGAGAAGGATCATGAGCGTGAAGAGAACATGGCTAAGATGATGACCCAACTTGACTTGTTATCCAAGCATGTCATGGGAAATGGATTCAAATCACTGAATGCGGTTGGTACAAACAGTGGGCAATGCCTTGATGATGCAAAGTTTGAGTTATTATATTGAAGAAGTGCAATACGTTAGGGACCAAATGGGGGGTTCTCATACGAACTATCCTAGACTGGGTGGGAACAAAGGTTGGAATAAGGAAAGAGATAATGGCTGGAGAAATTAGAGAGATTGAGGTGGTAATCAGAGAGATCGTTAAGCTGAAAAAGATAGATATATTCAACCTCATGATCATCCCAAACCAAAAGAGCAAGCTGGATCGGAGGAAAACCAAATTGATGATATGTTAACAAGGATCTCTAACAAGGTTGAAGGGTTCGACAAAGTGTTAAAAGACTTAAAAAATTACTTCTCCACTTTGACTCAAACGGTTACTTCTCACTCCATGTCAGTCAAGAAGTAGGAAACTCAAATGTGCCAAATCTCCACCCATTTAAATCCAATGTAAAAAGGGACGTTGCCTAGTGACACAATCCCTAACCCAAAGAATGATGCTTCATGAATAAGAACTACGTCGTGCCACGATGTTAAATAAGGCACTTCTTGGGAGGCAACCTCAGTTTATTTTATTACTTTAAATAAAGTGTGTTATGAGTGCAGGGTGAAATGAAGTAAAAAAGCTGAAAAGGACGCATTAGGTGATGCGAGTACATAGTCGGTGAAGCACTGAAATGGTTAGGCAGATATCTTTATGTTCGCCTACTTAGCCAAGAACTTTGAAAAATATGGTATTGTCAACTTCGCCGTACAGGGACTTAGTTGGCGATTCATTGAAATGACACTAGGCAAACTAATTCAGGTGTGTCGAATTGAATTTCAAGTTTGGTATTTCTACATGAATCATCGGTGAGCTTAAGCTCCTTCAGCGACGTTAGTCACAGACCACCGAACAGGCTTGACATAAAAATTCCAAGATTCTTTTCAAATTTTAAAAGGCGTCTTTTGATCTTTTTGTGCATTTTCACTTAATGAACTCTTGATCCTTTGCCTAAATATTAGTGTACGCTCAAGTGCTTTGATTTACTTGGTTGGAGTGCATATTTGTTATTGATTCTTGACCTCAAACTCTTCCTTCCTAGATTGTCACTATTTGTGCTTGCCTAAAGTTGGTTCTTGAGATTATTTTTGTTGTCCTTGCTTTACGTTAATGTATATTGAATGAGTTAAGTGTTATTGTTGAGTTTGTGCTATTAGTATCTTGTGGGTACCTTAATTTCAATCGATTGCATGGTGCCCATGAACTAGGATAGTGATTTTTGTCCCTGAACTTGCTAAAGTTGATTGTGAAGGTTAAAAGTTGAATTTAAATTGAATGGGTTTTTCTTGAATTTGAATTGGATGAAGTTTGATGAGCCAGTGTTGTCCTTTCGACTTGTATTTGCCCAATGATAGATATGATGATGTCTTTCTTAAGGGCAAATCATCGATTTGCTAGTGCTTTGTTAATTTTGGGGAAGTCTGAGTACCCATGGATAGAATAGCATATGGGTAACATGTGAAATTGCTTAGGTGCTGGGTACTGTTTAATGCTGGTGTTTAATTTGGAAAATTTATCATTGGGATAAATTACCTATTCAGCAGGTTTGTCTAAGCTCGCCAAGGTAATTAGGTGAATCAACCGAGTAAGCCCCAATCGCCTTTTGAGTTTGAATTTATGACTTAGGTACTCTCACATTTAGTTGGCTTGTCTTAGCTCACCGAAACAAACTCATTGGATCACCCAGTTGGAGTTGACATTGCTCTTATGCCTGGTCCAAAATTATTTTGCACTGTTACTTTCAGCGGACATGTCATAGCCCACCGAAACCAATTCAGGAGATTGTCAAGTTGGAGTTGATACTGCCCATCATTTTTGTCCTATCAACTTTGGTGGGCTCCTCTGAGCTCGCCCAACCTGTTAGGCTAATCGCTATTCGATTCGGTGAGCCTCAGAACATTATTTTAACTATGATTCTTTTTTAACTTCTATTCAACTAACCTTCATCTGGTCTGCATTTTGAAATATTGTTCCTTGCAGGAAATGGGAAAGACCAAAGGCAAAAGAGTGATGTCCTCTGACTCTGAACATGACCATACTCCTTCACCCCCTCTTAAAAGGAACAGGGGGATTGCAATCAATGAACCCTTTGAGCAACTGCAGGTCACTCCGTGCACCTCTACGCGTGTGAGTGAACAACCAAAGAAAGTTATGGCAAAGAAGGGAACGGACATCAGGACCATGTTGTCTAAAAACCCAGTATCACATGCCTCCAGAGTCCTCTAGATCATAGCTCCAAGAGCCCTGAATATGCTTAAAGTAGTGGAGTAGCGGACTATACTCGAGGAGATGCGTTTATCAATGGACGAATTCAAGAGTGACTACCCATCCAAATGGGAGAATATTAAGTGCCATGGGTTTGAGCATTTCACAAGAGTTCAACCCTCATATGTCCCAGCTTGGGTATACGAGTTCTATGCGGCCTGTGCAATGCCCTTGACTAAGAAAATAAAGGGTGTTGTGTGGAAACCCTTGGAAGTGGTCAAATTTCGAGGGAAGATGGCTTAATGTCATCCAGGTGCAGTAAAGGATGTTTTGGGTAGAAAAGGTAACCAAGATTAAAGGTACAAATTGCGTATGAAGCATAGCCTTACCGCCTTGGGTTGGTTGGCCCCTATGATTTCAGATATTACTGCTCTGTGGATGGCTGACAGAGTGAAGATAGAAAAGAAAGATATCAACATTGGAGCCCTGTATTTGTTCGGGTTCATCAGTGGCAACATAATGTCGTCCCAAGAAAATTCAATCCCTTATAACCTAACGGCCGTCTTGGTATGTACTATTATTGATTAAGAGAAGGTCTATGTTGGGGCTATTATAGTGGAAGAGATGCTTATTAGAGCTTTTCACGACCAAACTTTCATTCCTTTCCAGTCTTGATCACACAGTTGTGTGAGGCAGCTGGAGTGCCATTCAAAGAGACGACTAACATCAGAGTTACCCCTGCCTTATCCAATGACATTCAAAAGATAGAAACTGATTACTTGAGAGATGATGTGTCTATAAAGAAGCTGCCATGACCTAACACTACACCTATAGTGGATCCCACTACTCTTGAGACTGGCACTACTCATCCCGCTTCTTTATGGAGCCCTCAAGTATCACTCCACTTTCATCTGTCCCTACTAGTTCTTCTACACTATCCACCTCGTCCGCACCTACCCCTACACCCCAACCTTTACTAATCTAGACCTTGATTTATCAGATGGGCAACCTTGTCCATTTTTTGGATGCTAGGGCATTTAGGCTTGAGAGGGAGATGTCTAGGATCATTGAGAGGGCTATTGAGGCTGTTATGTGCTCGATTAGGGCTGAGGATCTACTACACCGGGCCACTCTAGCTTAATATGGGGAGAGGCTGGACAACCTCACTACTAGAGTTGACGAGAGCGAGAAGTGTGAGGGTAGCTCCACTGATTTGACTGAGTTTAAGGAGACATAGCTACCCTTAGGGCTGATGTGGACCAGCTGAAGTCCTTCAATTTTTCCATGTTGTGGGGTGAGGTTACCTTGCCCAATATGCCCAAGGTTGTGCCTTCTACTGAGATGAGAGTTGATGTACCTAGTGGGGTAGCTGAGCAGAAGGTAGATGTTGATGATGAGGCTAATGATGATGCAGCTGAGGAGTTTGATGAGGATGAGTTCAAGAGACATGATGAGTAGGTTATTGGTAAGACCCTAGCGGCACTGCAGGCTATAGAGACTCGATGGTGCATGTACCTATGGAGATATCTCATTTGGAGATTTCCATGGTTGGCACTAGTGGGGTCTGTCCTTCAGACTCTACTATTCCTCCTTTCAATGTGTTGGGCACTAATGCCTCAGTTGATGATACATTGCTGCCTCGTGTTTTAGTTGTGCTGGGTGCTGATGCCTATGGTAATGTCATCTTCTCAGAGCCTCAGGATCAGAGTTCTTCATAGGCATAGCCCGTCAGGGGGACTTTTCACTCATTCTCCTCCCATACTTATTTTGATAGCATTGAGGACACTACTAATTATTTTTTGGTGGGGTGAGCGCACTTGTGCCTATATTCCCCTTTTGGATTGTATTTTGTTATTTTGAAATATTTTTAGTATTTTGGTTTTCTTTATGATATTTGGTTGCTTATGATTTCATTTTTACTCTTTATCCATTGCACCATGATTTTAGAGATGTGAAATGATTGAGATTTCTTATGTTTTCATTGGTGATGTTCGAGGATCAATTTTTTCCTATACCGAAGTCTTGGATAGTACTCATGATGAGAAATATGTTTTGATTCTTGTGTTGACTATCTGCATATTGATATGAGCCTTTCAATGAGCATCGCAGACAAGCTTCTAGGTTTTGTAGAGCTTTGCCAAATGATTGTGTTTGAAGTTCCATGTAATGTGAGATCCTACTTGAAAGCATGCTTGTTGAATCCTAGAATTAGCCTTGTTAGTCTAATTGTCTTGTCTTGGTGAATGCAAGAAATGATCTTGGGCACAAATTTTAAGAGGGAACCCAAATATTCATACCTTTTGTGACTACCTTATTAGGGTGTGAAACCATCTTGGCACCATTTAAGCCTAAACCATTTGTTGTCAACCTTGTCGAACCCTCTTGAGCAAAATATGGCCCTAACTTCTCACCCATAAATAATTTTCCAAGAATTGGTTTATCTGAATACCCAACTTAGGACAAATGCCTAAGTTGGGAGTGTGGAAAGGAAGGAGGACAAAACGCCATGAGAAAAAGAAGAAAGAAGAGTGAGACTCAACCTTGAGGTTTGTAGTAAAAAGAAAGAACCCCTCCTAATAAAAAAGAGTGAGAAAAAGCTTGAAAATGAAAGAGAAAGTCTTGATGAAATAAAAACGGTTTCCAATGAGTTGAGTGAAAAATTAATGTTTGAGTCTCCAAGTGAAAAGAATGAAAAGAACTTGAGAAGAGGTAAAGATAAGTACAACAATGCTTTGAAAAGGTGAAGTCATTGAACCAAATTGAGCATACCTTTACCCTTATCCCCATTATAAGCCTAAAAAGACCCTTCAGATCTTTCATAAACTAGGTTGTGTGATGATTTGAAAATATGGGCAAACCTATGGGATGAAGTTTGGATGTATTTCTTTTTCGGAGAGCGAGAGTTGTATTGATTCCTAACTTCTTTGTTGATGTGCTTTGTGAGAGCAGGGATTCATTTTTGTTGTGAGGGCATTTGAATACTTTTGTTGAAACATGGTTTTGCATTAGAAGGGAGCACTAGTGAGCTTGAGCTTGGATTGATAACGACTAATCATCATTTGAAGCTTTTTGAGTATTATTGAGTATTGCATATTCTTGTTAGTTGTCTTGTGATAGCACTTGCATCTTATCTCCCATTTGAGAACTATTGTAGACAACCTTTTTGAACTAATTGTGTTCTTGATTTACTTGAGGACAAGCAAAAGTTTAAGTTGGGGGTGTTGATGAGTGGTAGATTTCCACTCATTTGAGGCCTTTTTAGTTAAACAAATAGTGTCTTCAATGCCTATTTATGTCCTATTCTGATGATGTTTTGATGTTTTGCAGCTATGAAGGCTACATGACAAGGCAAGGATGAATCTATGAAAATGAGGCCAAAATTATTGAAAAGAGTGTAATCTCCTAGCTGAGAGTCCCCTAACCAAAAGGGTTGATCTCCCAACAGGTCGCACCTCACCCAAAGTGAGAGTGTTTACAATGAAAAATATTTAAGGCAGGTCGGCGAACCAAAGTAGAAATGATGATTCACCGAAACCATTGGGCGAATTTGAAAGTCTATCACAGAAGGTGACATATCTCTAAGTTAAAATGAAGGATTAATGGGGAAAAAAGGTGGTAATTGGTGATCCACCGAATGTGGAAGGTTGACTTGATTGATTTCGCCAACTGAGATTCAAACACCTGAAGCTTGAAGCAAAGGAAGGGCGAGCTAAAGTGTAAATGACGTTCTGCCAAACGTGCTAGGCGAGCTCTACTAATGTCACTGAACTGGTCACGCATGGAATTTTGGATCAATTTTTGGGAAAAACTATAAATAGACCAAAGGAGAGAGAAAATGTAAGACAATTTACATTAAATTTTTAGGAGAGACTTTTGTATGATATTTTAGTTAGTATTTTACCCTTTGAGAAATATTTTTAGTTTTTGGGTGTTTTTGAGCAACCTTGTAATTAACATTTGAGGGTTCAAAATTGAAGTGGGTGTTGAAGATTATTGCTTAATTTCAACTCGACAATGGGTGAAAAAATAATGTGTATATCTTTTTTTCCTTTTATGATGTTTGGCTAAAACCCCTAATCTAGGGGTTTGATTATGGGATTGGTTGTTGATTTAATTTCATGGGTCTTGTGTCTTGCTCTATTTTATTTCTGTGTATTGATGGATTTGAACTATTTAGTATTTGGTTAATTAATGAGTTAAGGTTGCAAACTTATTCATAGTCTATATCTTCGATATATTCTTGAAAAAGATTAGTTGAAGTGGGTAATTAGTTTAATACCTGCAATTTAGATTTGATTGTTGTAGTTTGCTGGAAAGAGAAAATGTGGTTTAATCCTAGTTGCCAAATCTGCTGGAAAGAGAGATTTTAATAAGGTATTTGATTGATTTGTAATTCACATAGATGAGACTTTAAGGAGGTTCTATGACATGATGCTATGATATCGAAAGAAGATTAGTATTGTTCAAGATTACCTTGCCTATCCATGATACTTTAGCACTTTGAGCAAGCACGTGTACCCCTATTTTACATCGATACCAATCCCCACACCCCTAGATCATCTCTTACTTGTTTGGATTCCTTATTTTAGTTTAATTGTAATAATTGATACCAAAACTCTTTTTGTAAATTTGGTATAATCATCCATCCATCTCTTTTAATTGCTACAACGAATCAGTTTGCATTCTTAATTTCCTACCTGAATCCCTTACATTATATCACTCACAGTGGGATTCAACCCCGACTCTCTTGTTAGGTATTTTTATTGCTAAAGACCACTTACTCTTTTAGTAGTTTTTAAGAGTAATTTGAGAATTCTCATTTGTGAACGTGAAGAGCAACACATCCTTTCTTCGTGAACTCAGGGACCTGGTCCACGAACACGAAGCACAAAACAAGGTGCACCAGGAAGGGTTGCATCATATGAACTTTGGAGTTGAAAAACTATGATGGAATGTTCAGGATTAATTTGGAACCCCATGCATGAAAACTAGGTATGCTACCCCACAAAATTCACTATTCTGGACGCAACGAAACCATCATAACTTCTAATCGAGATCGTCTCAACAAAAAAATAGGTCTCACACCCAAGCTCTATGTTACGCCATGATCCACAAGAGGGCTCGAAATGAGACAAGAAGCCTCAGGAATCGCATGAAAGGTCATTTTAGAGCAAACTCAACATTTTTGAGCTAACAAAACCATAAGAATTGCATTTTGTGGCAGTCTTCTTAAAGTTTTGATCGAAATTGACCGTACAAACTCGAAAAGTTCCAAAACATGGAAACTTGCATAAAACTCAAATGCATGACCCAACGACCAAACGGTAAGTCCCAGCAAGTCATAAATTACTTGGGATTGCTACAGAAAAGCTCTAAACTTTGAAAAGATCAGAAAATGGAGGACATGACATGGAGGGTCATTACACTATGCATGTAGCTATCCCTTAGGTAATTTTTTAGTAGTGGAACGGGTGTATAGATCTTGTGTGGTGACTATCTTGGGGTGTGACACTTGGTTAGACCTGATTGTGTTAGACATAGTGAATTTCCACTTGATTCTAGGCTTGGTTTGGTTGTCTCCCTATCATGCAGTCATGGATTGATTCTCCAAGACTGTTACTTTGTACATGTGTGTTATTCCTTCTCTTTTGTGGATTGATACTGATAGTCATATGCTGAGAGGTGTGATCTCTTTTCTAACAGTGTGACAACGGGTAGGGAAGGGGTCTCTATCTTATCTTGCATATATACGTGATACTAGTACTGACACTCCGCCTCTTAAGTCAGTTCCTGTTGTTAGAGAGTTTGCTTATTGATGTACCATGGATTTACGGTACTTATGATGCTTTAAACTTTTCATTTTGCGTGTGTTCTAAGCATTTGTTAGTAGATTTAATGGTATTTTACTTGTGTTTTCAAGGAAAATAGGTTTTAGACTATTCGGGATAAAAAGAGTTAAAGCAGCAGTGTTTCTGGAGTTTGACAACTCAACCTACGAGCCTTAGGAATGAGTCATCGATTGGAGCAATGATTTTTGGTGCTAATTGTAAAACGACGATACCAGACTACGAGCCATTGGTATGAGTCATAGAAAAGTTCAAAGATTTTTGAGCTTCAGCATTTGACTACGAGATGCCAGGATGGGTAGTGCAAACTTCTACGGGTCATAACACATACCCATAAAAAAGTCCAGAAGTAGAAGTGAAGCTGTTGTTTGACGAAAGGTCTTTAGGAACCATAGGAAATCCTATGATTCATATGACCAAGTCGTAGAAAGGACCGTCAAAGGCTGATTTTTTTGTATTTCCTTTTTCGACTTTATTTATAATTAGATGTCTATAAATATTTGTTTTGATGTTGTGTTTTTGAGAGTTAGACAATTCAATTTTGGATTTCTTCTTTGAGAATTATTTTGGTGAACACTTTGTCCATTTAATTCTTGAAGTATCGTTTTACTACAATCTTTTGTTTGTTAATTCTAGATTCCAGATTTCATATACTCTCATTATAAGTTCATGATTTATTTTAACAAACTTATTACGAATTTTGATTACCAAAGCATGAGTAGCTAAATCCACAACTAGGGTTGTGGAAACCATGAGCAATTAACAAAGTAGAATTAATAATTAGTAATTATTAAATAGTGTTTATGCATGTATTTTTGATCTCTTCATTATTATTGCTCTTTAAGGGTGCGCAACATTAGAACCCGCGTAATTCCTACTTGCCCGACAAAGAAAGTAATGGATGGGAAAATAGGTTAAACAACGGAGATTTTGGTGAGATAATCCGCCATCTAATAGCTTGAACCATATATGTGAAGGCTAATCTGGGGTCAAGGGTAAGGGTTATTAAAGCACACACTCGTAGACCGACCAAGTTGCATAGTGAAATTTCCTATTCCGACAACAAATAACTTAGGAGATACCAACTTTGCATGTTAAACACTACATAGGATTACTACTATAAAGTTTACTGCGTTAAGGACTTGTGAGAAATAGGTACACCCTATTTTCATCTTCCATTGACTTAACAAAATATTAAATCATGTATACTTGGTTACTTGTTATTCAACTGAATCAGTACAACTTTTATTTTACAAAACCCCTTTTTTACGGAAATAATGTGACTAAAGGTAAAATAACCAGTTACTTAGCCTAAGTCTAGACCTCATTACTTGTGGGATCGACCCTAACCTCTATGAGGTTCTTTATTTGAACAACGATCACTTATACTTCTTGAGGGAGGTGTAATTTGGGCATGTCAAATATTGGCGCCGTTGCCGGGGAATATGGCTTTTAGATTAGACTAATTTTGTTAATGCAATATTAGTCAATTATTTACTGATTTGCGCTTTGTTTTGTTTTTGTTTTCTACTGTTGTGTTTGAAGTGTATGCCAAGCACACGGAGTCAAGGAAATCCCTTGACCCCTTATGATCCAGAACAAAGGAAAACTCTACAAAAAATGACCGGACGAGGTCGAAATCTAGGACTGAACAATGATCCAATCGGGGTGGGCAAGAGGAAAATCCTAGAGCTCAACTCCCAAGTGTGGTAGAGGTACCATGAAAAAACCAAAACAACCCTGCAATAGTGAAAAATCAACAAGAACCCGATGTGCGTGATAATTTCAGGGTTGATCATAATGCAGTGGGATCAATAGGTGACATCGTAGTACCTTTATTGCCACCCGGACATACGTTTGTTGTTACTAGCTGTCTGATGCAAATTCTTAAATCAAGAGAGTTGTTCCAAGGTATGCAATCTGAAGACCCATATGCTCATCTGAGTAAAGTCATCAGCGTTTTGTAAGAGTAGTCTGGGCAGGCCAAATTTAGGTATGGATGCGATCAAGCTACGTGTGTTCCCATTATCATTAATGCATTATGCTACTGTATGTCTATCTGAGCTTCCATACAACTCAATTACCACATGGGAGGAGCTGCACAAAGTGTTCATAGAGAAATACTTCCCACTGTCAAAGAACTTGAAGCTGAAAGGTAAACTCAACAACTTCGTGGCTATACCTGAGGAGTTGGTTAGTGATTCTTGGGATACATTTATAAGCTTTATGAGAAGTGTGCTAAACCACCGAACTGATGATGAGTCACTTAAGGAGTACTTTTATGGAGGATTGGATGACAATTTAATAGCATTGTTAAATACTATTTGTTGGAGGTTTATATGGAGCTAACATGTTTCATGAGATTGCAGAGAACCTTTAAAATATCTCAAAAAATAATAAGGCATGGAGCACTAGATCATCAGCTACAACAACAAGAACTTTTTCAATACAAGCTAAAAACAATCAAGCAAATGAAAAGATACCTCAAGAAGTGGCAGAGTTTAGAATAGAGGTAGGCTTGGTGCAGAAACACTTAACTAGGAATGCTGAGAAAGTGAATATAGTCAACTATAAAAATAGAGCACCACCTCTTGATAAGTTCATGTATGAAGAAGATGAGAATTTTGTGAATGAGCAGACGAGGGGTATTCAGACTAACGCCCAAGCATCCAATCAGGATAATTGGCGCCAAGGTCAAGGAAATCAAGGTCGAAACTTCAGCAACAATAATCGTGCAGGGAACTACAATCGTGAACGGAATTACAATCATGAAGGAAACTAAAATCGTGACAATAATTACAACAGGAATGGGTAAAATAAAAGAAACGATAATAGTGGTCCGTATGTCCCATTAGAAAACTGAAATGGAGATTGAAGCTTGAATCTCATTGAAGATATGATGTCTGAGATTATGAAAAGGTTTGACTCGACAAATGATAATGTAAAAGAAATGCATAATGATCTATCAAGAATAAGGCAAAAGGTAGATTCGCATGCAGTATCCATTAAACAGATTAAGAAGCAGTTGAGTCACCTATCTTTGATAGTGAATCTACGCCCGCAAGGAACACTTCCTAGCAATACTGTCCAAAATCTAAAGAATGATGCGCAATGCATGGAGATTACTACTCGAGGTGGGAAACAAATTATTGACCCTCATATGCCGAATGAGGTGGAATGTTCAAAGGAACCAGAAGAGTCTGAAGTTGAAGAACTAGATCAGCCTACAGATAAGAATGAGAAAGAAGCAGAGATCACTCAAAAGATCATTCTAATGCCCAAACCTCCGCCTCCTTTCCACCAAATATTGGTCAAGAAAACTGGGGAAGGGAAATATCGTAAGTTCATCTCCATGTTGAAGCAACTCTCGATAAATATTCCTTTGATTAAAGCACTAGAACATATGTCAGGATATGCTAAGTTTATGAAAGATCTAGTGACCAAAAAGTGGGCCATCATTTTTTGAAGGAGATGATAAAATGCAGCATTGTAGTGTCATTGCTACTAGATCGTTAGTGCAAAAGAATGAAGATCCACAAGCATTTACTATTCTATATACTATGGGCGCGTTACTCTTTTCTATGGCCTTACGTGACTTGGGTGCTAGCATTAATTTGAGGCTACTATCAGTGTTTAGAAAGTTGGGCCTGGGAGCCCCCAAACCACCTGCAATGCAGCTACTTATGGCTGATCGAACTGTAAAGAAGCCAGCTGGGATGCTATTTACTACAAATTTTGTAATTTTAGATTGCGAGGTTGATTTTGAAGTGCCTATTATCTTGTGAAGACAATTCCTTGTGACCGGGTGTGATTTAGTTGATATTGAGAGAGGGAAAATGAAATTCTAATTAAAATATGAAGAGGTAACATTCAATATCTGCAAATCGATGAAACACCAAAGTGATCTTAAAGTGGTGCCCGTAGTGAATTTGATTGTTAGAGAGCAACCAGAAGTGTCGATTGAAGCGAGATTAGGTGTTGAAGCATTAGTGGCCATGATCATGAATTTTGATGGGGAGCACATTGAGGAGTATGATGAGATGGCTGATGCACTTGCTGGAATGGGATGTTTTTGTCGCATACCAAAGAAGTTGGATTTAGATCTGAAAAATAGAGAAACTCTGCTTGCAAAACCATCTATTGATGAGCCTCTGAAGCTAGAACTAAAGGTTCTCCCATCTTATTTGCGGTATGTGTTTTTGGGTCAGAATACTACTGTCAGTCATAATTGCTGCAGATTTGAATGAAGGGAAAGTAGTGGCTTTGATATCGGTGTTGAGGAATTTTAAGAGGGCAGTCAGGTGGACTATTGCTGACATCACAAGCATTCCACCAGGGATATGCTTTCACAAAATCCAACTCATACCCGACTGTAAAACAAGCATTGAGCCCCAGAGAAGATTAAATCCACAAACGCAAGAGGTCTGAAGAAAGAAATTATCAAATTGTTAGATGTTGGAGTAGTTTATCTAATTGCTGACAGCAGTTGGGTGAGCCCTCTCTAATGTCTGCCATAGAAGGGAGGAATCACTGTAGTTTCTAATGCAAAGAACAAACTTGTCCCAATAAGGACAGTTACGGGTTTGAAAGTTTGCATGGACTATCAGAAGCTAAATGCATGGATAGAGAAAGATCTCTTCCTAATGTCGTTCATGGATCAAATGTTAGATCGACTAGCTGGTAAGGGTTGGTACTATTTTCTAGATGGATATTTCGGATATAATCAGATCTCTATAGAATCGGAAGACCAAGAGAAAACTACTTTTACTTTTCCCTAAGGGATGTTTGCTTTCAAGATGATGTCATTCAGGTTATGTAATGCACCAGTGACTTTCCAGAGTTGTATGATGTCCATTTTCTCTGACATTGTGTAAGACACAATTGAGATATTTATGGATGACTTTTCTGTGCTAAGTGACTCATTCTATGATTCCTAGCCTCATATATATGATTTTCTGAAATGATGTGAAAAATGCAATCTTGTGTTAAACTGGGAGAAATGTAACTTTATGGTCAAAGAAAGAATGATTCTGCATCATCGGATCCCTCAGAAGGGTATTGAAGTTGATAAAGCAAAGATCGAGGTGATTGAAAAGCTTCCCCCAACTATCTCTGTGGAAGGTGTTACGAGTTTTCTTGGGCATGGTGGTTTATATTAGGGATTTATCAAAACGTTCTCAAGAATAGTGCACCCATTGCGCAAGTTACTTGAAAAAGAATACAAAGTCCGAGTTCGATGATTCGTATCTGAAAGTGTTTGAAGGGTTGAGAGAGAAGTTGATTTCTGCAAAAATAATAATTTTACCGAATTGGGGACAACCGTTTGAAGTTATGTTTGATGTGAGTGGGGTGGCACTTGGCATAGTATTAGGAAAAAGGTGTGAGAAGATTCTTCATCCCATATATATGCGAGTAAATAACTAAATGTTGCTCTAAAGAAAAATTGCTTGTTATAATCTTCATGTTCGAGAAACTTAAATCCTATTTGCTTGGCACTAAAGTTATAGTGCACATTGACCATACAACTTTAAGGTATCTTATGGCAAAGAAGGATGTAAAACCGAGACTCGATGGGTGTTGTTGTTGCAAGAATTCGATTTTGAGGTGAAAGATAGAAAAGGGACCAAAAATCAAGTTGTTGATCACTTGTCAAGATTAGAAGAAGAAGTAATGTTCAAATTGGATGATGGAGTTGAGAGATATGATACGTTCCCAAAAGAACATGTTTTGGCGGCTTCTTTTGATCATATCGTTTGGTTTGCAGATTTTGCTAAATACTTAGTGAGTGATATTGTGCCTTCGAATTTGTCATTCCATCAAAGAAGAAAATTCATGTCTGATGTGAAAAAGATTTTCTGGGAAGAGCCTTATCTGTTCCATAACTGCGCCAATGGGATTATAAGTCGATGTGTTTCAGAGGTTGAGATGATGAGTTTACTGGAAGCTTGCCATTCGACTCCTATTGGTGAACATCATTCTAGTGTCCGGAATGCTCATAAGATCTTGCAGTGTGGGTATTATTGGCCTACCATCCACCAAGATTCTTATGATTTTCCCAAGTCTTGTGATCGTTGTCAAAGAGAAGGAGGCAATTCAAGGACGCAAGAACTCCCACTTACTCCAATTTTGGTGATTGAATTGTTCGATGTATGAGGCATTGACATTATAGGTTCATTTGTGAGTTTGAATAGGATGAAGTACATAGTTGTAGCTCTGGACTATGTGTCTAAATGGGTGGAAGCTGTTGCGCTTTCAAACAATGACGGGAAGAGTGTCACGGCATTCTTGAAAAAGAATATCTTCTCCAGATTTGGTACACCAACGGCGATTATCAGCGATGGAGGTTCCCACTTTTGTAATAAGTCGTTCAAGGAGTTGCTTGAGAAGTACGGTGTGTGGCATAATGTGACAACTCCTTATCATCCGCAGTCTAGTGGGCAAGTTGAAGTGTCAAATAGAGATATCAAGCAAATCCTTGCAAAGATTGTGAATGCAAACAGAACCGATTCGACGAGAAAGCTTGATGATGCTCTATTGGCATATCGTACTGTATTCAAGACTCCCATAGGAATGTCTCCTAACCAACTTCTGTTTAGGAAATCTTGTCACTTACCCATAAAGATAGAGCATAAAGTTCTGTGGGCACTCAAATAGTTGAATCTAGATTGGGGTGTTGTATCACATCAAAGGTTAAATGAGTTAAAAAGAATTGACGAGTTTCACCTAAAAGGATATGAAAGTTCAGCCTTATATAAAGTAAAGATGGAGAAGTACCATTATCAAAAGATCGAAAAGCGTGAATTCGCTCCCAGTGAGTTTTTTCTTCTCTTCAATTCTTAGCTGCGCTTATTTCCTGGCAAACTTAAGTCCAAGTGAACATGACCTTTTTGAGTAGTGCAAGTATTTTCACATGGAGCGGTTGAACCTGAGAATGATGAGGGAACAAGGTTTATGGTGAAGATCCAAATGATAAAGCTCTACATGGGACATCTAGAAGAAGTCAAAGAGGTGATTGAAAATGGGGATCTTTATGCATTCTACATAATCAAGGAGTTTGTGTCGTGCCGCGACGTTACATCAAGCGCTTCTTTGGAGGCAACCCAAGATGTAAACTAGCTATTTTTAAAGTCTTCTATTTTTAGTTTTTGATTTTTTAGGCTAGAATAGGTTAACTTAGGGTTCGTGTCAAAATAGTGTCAAGAAGAAGTAAAAGGAAGGCCTAATGTTTGCTACATGTGGAGGATAGAAAGAGAAATATGGAAATATTTTGAGTGCAAAGGGTCAAATGGATTGGTCCTACAGGTTCTTGGAATAGGCCTTGTTCATAGAACCTTGGTGAGATGAAAATAATTAAGGAGTTATTCTACGGGTCCCTTCTACGAGTTGTAGTTCATTCAAAAAAATGTAGATGGCATCCGTAATATTAAAGTCCAAAAATAGTTGCAGCTTTAGTTCTACTAGTGCACAGTACAAATTGTTGAAATTTTTATGGTCTGTAGTCTGTACTCATAAAATCCAAGTATGCTTCAAATTTTTCAAAGAGTAAAACAAATCTACGGAAGTCTTCTACGGTTCGTAGGAATTATTACGAATCATAGATGGGCTTTCATAGACCCTGTAAGCCTTAAACTAGCCAACCCGACCCACGGCCCTTTTGATTAAATAACTCCAAAATTAAATTTCTCCGCCATTAATCCCCTTTGCCAACTATTACACACCTCTATAACTTCCCATTTTTCCATATAATCGTCCCAATCCCTCAATTTAATCCACTTTTCCATCTCCTAATTACGCCATGCACCTCTCAAAGCTCTTCTTTTCTTCCCAAATTCTTTGAAATTCACAAAGCACGGGTCAGTCGATCATATAGTGGGGTTTCAAAGTGTAGGCATCTATGTTATGAAATACACTCACTCAACTTTGAATTACTTCCAAAGGTATGAAATTTCACCCTAAATTGATTCAATTCGGTTGAAATTTGAACTTGAAACTTGACTTAGGGTTGTGATGATTTTATTCATGTGCTAAATCATTTAAATCAACCCTTGGGATACGAGTATAGTGAGTGTTATCGAATGGGTACATATGTGTCATCAATGTTAAACAATTGAATCGAATTAGAACTTGACTTAGGGTTTAAATTGTGATGTTATTTGTTGTTTTGATTAAATTGTAATTTTGAACCCTAGGAATGATGGTTTTGTGAGTTGGGATAATGTGTTGAATGCATAGAATTTAGATTGGGCTGGTGATTGAATTCAAATTATGTCATTGTATAAAAGAGAGACACCGATCTGCTAAAAAATGAGGCCTACGAATTCCATCTATGGGTCGTAGTACTATCTCTCGTAGATCAATCTCGTCGTCCTATAGGAACAAACTAGTAGCCTAAGTTAGGAACATCGGCTTGACCTATGATCCGTAGAAATTTGGACAGACCGTACTTTTGAACCTTATTTTCAACTTCAGAACCTAAAAATTTGTATCCTTTTGGATAGATCGGCATCCGACTTCGTCAGGCTCCGAATCACAATTCGGTTCATAGTTTGATTCTGGCTCATCACAGTTGAGAGAGGCACATGATCCACAACCCACTAGACCTTCTGAGCCGGTACACATTTCTGGAGAGCCAAACTGGTGGTGTGTCAAGGGCATGTTTCAGATATATTTTGATGTGATCCATCAAAATGACCAGAATAAACATGCCCGAACTATTACAGAGGAGTGACGAGTTATTACAAGGAGCCTTCACACCATCCCAACCATACATGAGCTATTACGGAGGAACAAGTATGAGTGGAAGGCTGACTCACCGGGACTTTGTAATTCTATCATTGTATGAGGGTTCTATGCCTCTCATGCAGCTATGGTGAAAAATTCTCTACCTCTGAGGGCCAAAGAGATTGACCAGCCCCATCTCCTGACCAGATTAGTATGGGAAATTCTCATGGATTTATCAGAGTACTCTGCCCGCAATTTTATTTATGGCCCCTCACATAAGCAGCATATCGATATAGTTGAGTTCGACTACCGAATACAGTTAGTCTGAAACATATTAGCCATGAGGGATGCAGATCAAAAAGGAAACTTGTTGCGATGGGTAGGCGGGTATATAGCTGAGCAGGTTGTCGACGTCGAGTGGGTTTGAGATTTTTTGGCGCCTATCAAGAAGGCTTCACTCAGCTTTGCTGCAAAAGTTTTGTGGTCCATTGTCCGTGCCAAACTATCACCTACTATGGCAGACAATCATTTAACTTTGGACAAGGCTGTGATGGTAGCCTATTTGATGGTTGGGCATGAGATTGACTTCACCCGTGTATTGATTTCTGAGATTCACGAGAGAGCTTTTCAGAAGACCACTACCATTCCGCTCCTATGCCTGATCTTTAGGTTGTCTATAGAGGCCATTGTCTTGGTGATTATTGTTGATGCTTTGGTTGAGGTTACTAAGTCCGTGGACATCGGTCTAAGCGCGATGAGGCCAACCCAATGACACAACATCTATTTTAAAATGTCGGCTATGGATGAGGGCCCCACGCAGGAGCAGCCTGGAGAGGGTGATAGTCCAACTACTACTTTTGAGCTTGCTAGGACTATTCCTCCATTTACATCTACCCCAGTTGATAGCACACCTTATGCTCCTTCCACCTCGGGTCTCTCCACTTTACCAATTACTCGACTTCAATGGCTAGAGACTCAGATGGCCCAGTTGATATAGCACCTTCGACCTTGGATGCGACAGGTTGTTGAGGATTCGAAGGTGATGAAGCAGGATATTATTATGGAGTAGACTCAGTCTACGTAGGGGGGATAGATGCGTTCAAGCTGAGGATGCTAGCCCTGCCCCAGAGTATTTCGAGTGTAGACCTTTCGGGGTTCAAAATTTAGTTGGCCATACTCTAGGTTGATGTAGATGTATTGGTTGCTTCTATATCTTTTGCAATATATCCTTCACCCATAGAAGTTGGAGGTGATGTTATATTTGACTTATTTAGTGATACAAACCCCCTCATGCAGCTGGGAGTGCACGCGGACTGATGATGACACTGTTGATGGGGCTGAGGAGTGGAGAGAAAAAAGAGAGAGCGGCATAAAGTTGAGGCAGCTCAGTGGCAGTCAAGGATACATAAGGACTTGAGACTAGAAAAAGTTCGAGAGTTGGAAATTGGAGCATCGGCTTCGAGGGGAACTACTGATGGTGTTCCAGAGATTGTTTCAGAGGGCATTACTAGTGGTGCCACAACGATTGATACATGGGTGCATACTGATACATTGGTGTCCACACCGATGGACCCCACGTCTATATCTAGTTCTTCTGCGCTTAGGCACCAGAGGTTTGTCTTCACCCTTAGTTCTTTATTTTTTGTGCATTGAGAGCATTGCACAATGTTTTATCTGGTGGTGGAGTTAACCTATGATGAGTGTAAGGGTGAATTTTGAATAACCCACACACTCTAATCATACCTTGGAGTTTTCTTGCATATGTTCTTTTTCCCCAAGGATTATTTAATTTCTATTAAACCGGCATGTGTATGATGTTGATAATAAGAGTATAGTAGTCACAAAAGCATAATGGCAGTAGTTCATGAAATTGACATCCCTTAAAATAATTTGTGTGCTTTGTGCTATATATGTGTGTTTGATAAGTCAACCGTGTAGGATGTTGGTATGACATGATAGGAATCGATAGGATAGCATGACTTAAGCTGAAGCATGAACCAGATACTTTCATGTTGATAGTGAAACTATGTGCCATGGGCGTGTGAGGTATTTGTTTGTTCGTGCAGTGTATGCCAATCTAGAACATCCCCCGTTGGTCATGCTAGGATGATTAAACTATAAGTTAGGAAAGTAACATAGGTCATTGTTGAAATTTAGTCCACTAAGCCTAAAAACAACCAACCAAATGAAATTGCTCCCTTTGATCCAAATTTTTGAACCTAAATGTGACCATTCTTTTGTTTTACCCAATTCGCCTTCCCCGTCGTAATTGTTAACCATTGTTTTGGCCCTGGTCCCTCCTTGGAAATCATGCACCTCAACTAAGGCTAAATGCCTAAGTTAAGGATTGCTACTATAGAGAAAAACACGAAAAGAAAGTGGTATGAAAAGAGTTGTGTATTGAGAAAAGAGAAATATTATTAAGTGGTGTGGTAAAAGAAAGAATATAAAAGATAAAAGAATGAAAAGCAGAAGAAAAGTTTGAAATGAAAATGAAAAACATCAAAACCCACACCGGAGCTTCAATGAAAAAATGAGGAGAAAAGAGAAAAAAGGTGAAACATGAATTTGTTGTAAAAGAGTAAAATAGCAAATGTAATGTCAAGGAGGGCAGATAAGTCACTTAGAACCTAAATACACCAAACCTGACCCTGAGCCTACGTTACAAGCTAAGAAAGTCCTATAGAGATCCTAACTTAACGATTTGAGAGTCTAAGTACAGAAAATAAGGGCAAGCTTATGGTATTGTGTATGCGCTGTATTGAATTCAACCGTGAGAGTGAGTGTTTACTGAGTCCATGAACTTGAATTATATACCAATATTTGTGTGAATAAAGGGATTTCTTTGTGGTAAGGGCACAAGTTACATTTTCAAAATATTGATATCTTGGTGATTTTTATCAGTGTATGTGAATGTATCTACTGTTATGCCTATGTCATGAATTGATCCACACGTGTTGGTTTGTTTTGAACTTAAAAATTTCAATGTGTTTTAAAAAAAAAGGAGAGGATGGATTGTTGAGAAAGATTCCATATGATTGCTTGGGTTCTAGATTTACTTTTGCGTTGTGTCATGTTGTTTTTTTTATGTTAGTAGTGTTGCTTGAGGACAAGAAACGATTTTATGTTGATGCACCATGGATTTAAGGTACTTATAATGCTTTAAACTTGGAGTTTTGTGTGGGTCATAATTATTTGTTAGTTGATTTGATGGTATTTTACTTGTGTTTTGCACGAAAACAAGTTTTAGACTAGTCGGGATAAAAAGAGTTGAAGCAGCAGTGTTTTTGGAGTTTGACGACTCAACCTATGAGCCGTAGGAAAGGGTCATGGATTGGAGCAATGATTTATGGTGCTATGTTTAAAATGACGAGACTAGACTATGAGTCATAGGAACTTCGAAAAGCTGTAGGTATGAGATGTAGAAAAGTTCAGAGATTTTTGAGCTCCAGTATTTAAGTGACGAGATGCTAGGACGGGTCGTGCAATGTTCTATGGGTCATAGAACATACCCATAGAAAGGTCCAGAAGTAGAAGTGAAGTTGCTGTTTGACGGAAGGTCTCTATGACCCATAAGAATTCCTATGCTTCGTAGGACTAGGTCGTAGAAAGGACCGTTGAAGCCTAATTTTTCTGTATTTCCTCTTTCGATTTTATTTAGGCTTAGATGTCTATAAATATTTGTTTTATGTTGCATTTTTAGGGGTAGACAATTAAGTTTTGGTTTTTGTCTTTGAGAATTATTTTTGTGAATACTTTATCCATTTAATTCTTGAAGTATTGATTTAATACAATCTTTTGTTCATCAATTAAAGATTCCAGATTTCATCTACTCTTATTGTAAGTTCATGATTTATTTTAACAAACTTATTATAAGTTGTGATTACCAAAGAATGAGTAGCTAAATCCACAATTAGGATTGTGGAAACCATGAGGAATTAACAACGTAGACCTAATAATTAGTAATTCTTAAATAGTGTTTATGTATGTATTGGTGATCTCTTCATTTTGATTGCTTTTTAACGGTGCGCAATGTTAGAAGCTGCTTTATTCCTACTTGCCCGACCAAGGAAGTAACGAATGGGAAAAAAGATTAAACAACAGAGATTTGGCGAGATAATCCGCCATCTAATAGCTTGAACCATATCTATGAAGGCTAATATGTGGTCAAGGATAAGGGTTAGTAAAACACACATTCGTAGACTGATAATGCTCAACTACACCTTTAACGATATAAGACGTAGGCGGTCGCTAGCAATTTAAACCCAACAAAGAGTTGGGGTCGATCCCACGAGGAATGGAACTAAGTGTAGAATTCAAATATGAAGTATTAAAGTGATCTAGGTTTTTGTAGATGTACATAAGTGAATCTATGCATAATGTAAATCTTAGAAATTTCAATTGACAAAAATAAGAAGGGTTTTGAAAGATTAAAATCAACAAACACGAATTAAAGAGGAATTAAACCAATGAGAATTGGGACCTTAGGGATGTGTGAGTGTTCAACTACCAATTTCAGTAAATGGGTCATTACGAATTGCTTAAGTATGCTGAATTATAATGGCTAGGCAAGATTACGTCTATGATAGGTATTTTACAACCAACTACCATGCTTTCAATTGGGTTTTACCAAACCCCAATAAGCTATACAATAAGAACACAATCTTCTACCATAATTCAACCCACTTTAACAAGCTGGGTAGTACAAGTAAAAACTCGTACAATTATCAATTGTTAATTCCACTCAAATGCACCTTTGACAAGTATACAAAGAGATATAAACTAGAACTGAATTTGCAACTTCAATTCATAAGATGAAAACATGAATTAAGAACTGAACCCATTCTAATTCAACATTTAATTCACCAATCCATGAGACCTATAAGCTAATTAGGCATTTGAACATATAATCACACCCCTAAGGCATTGGGGTTTTAGCCAATCATAGTGAGATTAAAAGAATAGTTACCAAAAACATTAGCCATTGATTTCCCAAGTCTTCAAATAGCAAATACAAAAAATTAAAAGTACACCCAATGTTTGATTCTCAAAAACTCACAAGAATAATTCACCCAATTAACTCTAAGTATTCCAAAATGCAATGTACTTTGTTCTCTCAATACAATGCTATCCAACTCTCTTTCTCTCATTTAAAAATATCTATTTATACTTCTCAGCAAGTTTCCATGATTTTGAATTTCATGGCCATCGGTGACGTAAGTTGGGCTCGCCTTCCAACTCGGCGATGCATCGAGTTGCTCAATCTCGCCTTTTGTATCTTGGCTTTTGTACAGTTTTGCTCTTGGAACTTTAGGCGGAGTCCTTCAGGCTCTCCTTTTCAACTCGGTGATGCATCGATCGGTTCTTTAGCTCACCGTTTTGCCTCTAATCCTCTCCTTGACTACTGGAACTTTAGGCTATGAGAATGTTCACTCGGTGTGTCGCCGAGTTCCTTTTTACGTGTTCAAGCTTCCTTTTTCTTTCCATTTTGTAACTTTACAGCTTCGCTTTGCATTATCTTGTCCTTGCCTCATTACAAGTCCTTCAAGCTACATACAAATGATTTAACATCAGTTATATGTGTAAAATAGGCATTAAGGGCACTAATTTGGCACAAACGAAGCTATAAATGAGTCAAAACAACCAACTAATCAAAACCCTCAACTTAAACATTTGCTTGTCCTCAAGTAAAATAAGAGATCAATGATTTCAATAGGTATGTCTACAAGCAGTGCTACTTAAGAACTCACATAAAAGAGCACACAAGGATTAATCTACGATCCAAGGATCAAATGTACACCAAAAGCATCAAATTCTGACTAGCCATCATTAGTTAAAGTCTATGCTCACAAGTGCTCACCTAAAATGCAAACTTATGCCCACAAAGATATTTGAATGCCCTTACACCAAAAATGATTCCACTCTCTTGCCCAAATCCAATTAAAGATCAATATTTCGGAATCAACACAACACTCACTCTCAGAAGAGAAAGAGTTTGCACAACTTTGCCCATAGGCTTGCCCAGTTTTCCATCTAACCATTACAAGGTTCATGTAAGATCAGAAAGGAGTTTAGAGGCTTGTAACGGGGTTGGGGTTTAGGTATGATCAATTGTTTGGATAGAGGCTCTACCTTCGTGAAGTATGGTTCCCAACTCACTTATCCTTCCCTTTCTTTCACAATTTTCAACTTCTCACTTGATCTTTTGCCACTTTGTAGTACACAAAACACTTTTAGAAACATCCCGTCTTATTTTTACCTCAATTCACAACAACACTATCTTATTTGAATCTTTTTCTTTTCATCTTCTTCTCTCTCTTTTTTACATAGAAGGGTTCCATCATTTTCTAACATAATCTTTTTAATGGATCAAGTTCATGAACCTATAGCTCGACTCCTTTTGTCATTCTCACCACACCCCCAACTTAGACTTTTGGCCTGAGTTGGCTATTCAAACTAACCAATTCTTCATGAAGATTATAGGTGGGAGAGACATGGCACTTTCAAACAAATGGCTAAGGTTTTAGTATTTGTATTTCAATCAAGGGAAAGGCTAGGCTCAAATGGTGCCAAGTTGGGTTCACACCCTCACAAGGTGGCCAACAAAGGTATAGCAATTAAGTTCACCCTAAAAAATACATGCCTAAGATCATTTCCTACATTTACCAAAGCTAGTCAATAGGACTACCGGGGCAAGTTCTAGGCATCATCATAAACACCTTTCAAGTAAAGCTCACCACACATGACATTCAAACACAATTGTGGGTCACAACTCTACGAGTCAAGCTTGCGTACAATGGTCATTGCAAGACTCACCATCAACAATTCGATAGTCATAATAAGAAGCTAAGAGTTTACACAAGACTATGCAACTCCAATTTACCTCATTGGACGCACACCAACATATTGTTCAATCAAGAGCACTGTTCAAGTCATCGATATTGAACACAATCGACACTCAAAAGTACAAGAGAACTGCATTCATTCATTCAGCACAACATCAACAACGATAAGTAAAGAGAGAAATCAAAATGGAGACCAAAGTCACTTCTATAAATCAAAACCAAAGCAACAAAAGCACAAATCTAAACATGCAAACAAACGGGGAAAAACACCACCCCACCAAAAAGATAAAGAAGTGTCCTCAATGTGAAATACAAAAATAAATATAAAAACATAAAGATAGGCAAAGTGCATACAAGAGTCCCCTGTCCCGCTATGTTGAAGGTGTGTCCTCATCCTGGGCATCAGTGCCCCATGCACTCTCCTCAGTCTGTCTGGCCTCACTCAGCCCAACCATGGATGTATCCCGGAGAGAAGCGATAGTGGCAGCCTGGACCATATCATCCTCTAAGTCCTAAAGGTCTGCATAAACCTATCGATCATGCACATCTAGATCCTCCTCATCTGTCTCTGGGGTATCAGAAACACCATCATCAATGGCCATCGGAGCAACACCGAAGGTGGCAGGTGGGGGAATATCAGCACTCGTACCCTCAGGCACATCCACACAACCTCATAGCATGGCGATGTCAGTGGACTTCAGCTCGTCCACATCCTTCCTTAGGCCAGAAATATCTGCACGTACGGTTGTCAGCTCTACGGAGCTACCCTCTCGCCGCTCGCATGACTCAACTCAAACAGTGAGGGCCTCCAAAGCCTCCCCATGAGCTGTTAGAAGTCAGCGCTAATCAGCCAACTCTACTCGAATGGGGCAAAGGGCGGCAGCCAAAGCTCTCTCGATCATCCCTGGAACAGCTGCCTCAACCCTAGAAGCTTGAACGTCCGCTGAATGGAAAAGGTGCCCCATCTTAATAATCATGGCCTGTGTCAAAGGCCGGGGACCGGCAGTTGGAGGTGGTGTTGGGGTAGAATCGAAGGCTGGTGCTGGAGTGGAAGTGGCAAGAGCGCCAGAAACAGGAACACGTAGCAGCTGAACTGCAGGCGTAGGGGAACCCGTCTCCATGGCCTCAACATCCACGGCCGGAGATGTATCAGTAGGGGCTCTCTTTCATCTGTCGGCCTCATCTTTCATTTCCTCGGTCTCAATCCTCCGGATGTCACAAGATGAGGTAGAAGTGACCTCAACATCCCTCTTCTTGTCAAAAGGGGCACCGGCCCGCCTGCACAATGCACTTATAAAAATCGGGAATGGTAGGGAGGTGTGCTTCTGTGTAGCCCTCATCAGCATCTCACTAACAATTATCATCCCCAAATTCAAACGCTGTCGATCAGTAATACAACCAAGGAGGGCAGCCTTCTAATACCTAAGTATTGACTCATTATGTAAAGGCATGAGTGTACTACTTAGGAAATCGAACCAATACCGAGCCATAATGTTGAGGTGCCTCTTCTCAATTATGGCTCCCGTATCCACCACCGGGGGAAGGCATCACTTATCAACGGAGCTAACCAACCCTTTATAGACTCCAAATTCCCCTTGACAAGTCGGCCAAGGAGTGCCGGTACCTGAAGGTGCAACCAAGGGCTGCATTAATCTCCGTTTGGCTACACTTTACTTTCCTCCCTCGCACCATCAAAAAATCAGCAGGCTGCATCGACTGCGCCAACTTCTTGACTCACGGAACTAAATTGGCGTAGGCAACATAGAACTCCCGGACCTAAGTAGGTACATAACGGACACGGGGCCTGGTGAAGATCTAAAAATTGTGGTGGTGGATTGTGTCCCACACCTGGGAGTATCTACCCACCACCCCATCAGTAGAAAATCTCTTCTCCTAAAGGATTGTACGTCGACCCTCAGCTTTTGAGCCGTTCATCAGTCTTGGAGAATTGACTGGGCCGGTACTGGAGTGGGGGCTCAGAATTGGTGGTGGAGGCATTGACCCTAGCCAATGGGTCATGTCGTGACTTGGACCGCAACTCAGCAAGCATCCATTTTAAAAGCTCACCAATAGGAGTTCCAGACTCCTCACCCTCAGAACTTCCGGATTCTGTAGATGTGAATGTATAGATAGTTCTGCACTCTCTGAAGAGGACTCCTCAAGGACTTGTTACTTGCCCTTCCCTTTTGATTGGGCTGTAGGTTGTTTAGGTTGGCGTGGTTTATCAACCTTCGAGGCAATTTCTATGCCTTTGGTTTTCTTCCTGGGAGGTTTCTGGGTGACAAATTTGCGGCGAGGCATATCTGTCAATCCAAAAAACCAAACACAAAAATCAATAGACACGAGTTAGCATAGGGTCAAATAGGAAAAGTTGTCGAAATACTCAACGAGCAGGTCGGCGATAAGCCGAAGTGATTGGGTGAGCAAAAATAGGCATCATTGAAAGTAATAGACCCGGCTCAGGCAAAAATCAAGCAAAAAAGGTGATCAAAAATTCATTTGGCGAGTCGCCGAGTTCACTCGGCAAGCTAAAAGAGTTATCGCCGAATACCATAGAACACACAGTCAACAATTCATCAATCAAAGGGTGATGGGTGGTACAATGGGTTCATCACCGATCAAAATGGCGAGCCCGACTTAGCTCACCTATCCAATTATAAACAACACCCTCCCCAAAATTTTTATGAAGCAACTAATAGCCCAATACGGAACAATTAAAGCTCAAACATCAACTAATGACTATACCCATGCCCAATTTCTCCTCGGGGTACTCAGACTTCCCCAAAACCAATTCAAAAACAACAAAATAATGATTTTCCTCTAAGAAAGACATCACCCAATCCATCATTGGGCAAATTCAAGCTATTTGATTGAATTCGGGGCTACTCAGACTTCACCCATCAATTTATCAACAACCCACAAGCAATAAAATCAAATAGCCATTATACAAAGCTCGAAATTATGGAAATTCATCACATACATATTCTAAATCATATGATCAAAATAATGGGAAGCAATCAAGGCATACAACATAACCTAAAAGCAAGTGCCCAACTAATTACGAGATGAAATTGACAAAACAAGCTCAAAAAAATTGAAACCCAAGAAAACTAACCTTAAGGCTAAAAATACGATGCACAACGATTAAAATGGGGAATTGGGATACGTTCAATGCACTCCAATAACAGCTAATGGCAACACAAATGCAAATTGAAATGCAAGAGTGTGTGGGTGTGTGAAGAGATGACGAAAATTTCAAGTGCGATGAAAATTTGAATTTGAAAAGATTAAAAACCCTTTAGTTCGCGCCCCAAAAGGCGATGGAATTAAGGTCGCTGTTTCACTCGGTGATGCGCCGAGTGGTACCAATTCTCGCCAAAAATCACAGGAGTCCAAGCGATTGTATATGTCTTGAAGGTGAGCTAGATCGGGCTCTCCCTTTCAACTCGGCAATGCGCCGAGTGGGCAGTTTGCTCGCCTAATCTTCTAGTGTAACCCTCAACTGTAACCTTCAAGTTTTGATGAAATTGGGCGATCCTAGAGGCCATTGGGCGATACGCCAATTTTTCCAGCTTCTCACCTATTAACTAGCACTCGAAATTTCATATGCCAACCTGCACACTCAACACACGTTATTCTGAAACACTAAGATAAAGCTTGGGTTTCCTCCCTAGAAGCGCCTTAGTTAACGTCATTGCACGATGTTGACATGTATTCAAGCATCGTCCAAGTACAACACATCAATCAATCGCACAATGGGAGCCTCTCCAAAGTAGAGTTTCAGCCTTTTCCCATTAACTTTAAAGATCGGCCCATTTTCACCTAGAACTTCAATAGCCCTATTGTCAAACACACGATAAACCTTTAAAGGGCCTGACCACTTGGAATTGAGCTTACCCAGAAATAGCCTCAAATAAGAATTGTAGAGCAACACACAATCACCCACCCTAAATTCTCGATGAAGTATCTTGGTATCATGCCACCTTTTCATTTTCTCCTTATAAAGAGCAGCATTTTCAAAAGCTCGAAGCCTAAATTCTTCCAAAGCATGAAGTTGGTCAACCCGACTCTTAGATGCAACAACCCAGTTCAAATTTATGGTTTTCAAAGCCCACAAGTCTTTATGCTCGAATTCCACCGGGAGATGACATGATTTACCGAACACCAACTGATATGGCGACATACCAATTGGGGTTTTAAAAGTAGTACGATAGTCCCATAAAGCATCATCTAACCTTCGTGACCAATTAGACGATTTGCATTTAGAGTTTTGGCAAAAAAATTCTTTAATTTCCCGGGTGGACACTTCGACCTGTCCACTTCTTTGCGGATGGTAAGGGGTGGCAACCTTGTGCTTTACTCCATACTTGCTCAATAGTGATGCGAACAATCAGTTGCAAAAGTACAAACCCCCAACACTAATAATTGCTCGTGGTGTGACAAACCTTGTAAAAATATACCGCTTAAGAAACGTAATGACACATCTTCCTTCATTGTTGGGTAAGGCCACAACTTCTACCCACTTCGACACATAATCAATTGCCACCAAAATGTATTTGCTCCCATAAGAACTCACGAAAGGGCCCATAAAATCAATTCCCCACACATCAAACAATTCAACTTCAAGGATTGGAGTAAGGGGAAGCTCGTGTCTTCGTGACACTCCTCCTTGCTTTTGACATTGAATACACCAGATGACAAGGGAATTTGCATCTTGATACATCGTTGGCCAATAATTGACACTTTGCAACACCTTGGTAGCTGTACGTACCCCACTATAGTGTCCACCAATCGGAGATGCATGGAATGCACCAAGAATAGCATCAACTTAGACCTCCGATACACATCTCCTAATTATGTGATCAGCACATTCCCGAAATAGGTAAGGTTTATCCCAAAAATACCTTTTTGCATAAAAAAGAAACCTCTCATGTTGATAGAATGTCAGCCCATCAGGAATAATTCCACACACTACATAGTTGGCGAAATCGGCATACCAAGGAATCGAACACTTAGAGATCATCATGACCCTCTCATCAGGAAAAACATCTTCAATATCCTTGTCATTGATACAACAACGAGTCTCGATAAATGATCAGCCACCTGATTTTCACATCCTTTTCGGTCTTTGACCTCAAAATTTAACTCTTGCAATAACAGTACCCATCGAATCAGTCTCGATTTTGCATCCTTTTTGGCTATTAAGTAGCGTATAGCCGCATGGTCAGTGTGCACCACTTCCTTAGTTCCCAATAAGTAAGCTCCAAATTTCTCAAAAGCGTACACTGCAGCCAATAACTCATGTTCGATAACAGTGTAGTTCCTTTGAGTCATATTCAAGGTCTTGCTCGCATAGTAGACCTGGCTGAATAACTTGCCTCTACGTTGACCAAGTACAACACCCAAGGCGACGCCACTAGCATCACACATTAACTCGAATGGGCTACCCCAATCCGGGGCAACAATGAACGGAGCAGACAAAAGTTTCTCCTTTAGACACTCAAAAGCAATCATACAAGCTTCATTAATCATAAAAACATTGTCATTCTCAAGTAGCCTGCAAAGAGGATGAGCTATCTTGAAGAAATCCTTTATAAACTGCCGGTAGAAACCCGCATGTCCTAAGAAGCTTCAGACACCTTTAACTGAGATAGGGGGTGTTAACTTGGCAGTAACTTCAATCTTTTCTTGATCCACTTGTATACCTTTCCCTGAAATCTTGTGCCCTAAAACAATCCCTTCTTTCACCATGAAATGACACTTCTCCCAATTAAGTACGAGGTTTGTTTCGACATATCTCTTTAAGACTCGCCCTAAGTGTTCAAGGCATTCTTCAAATGAGTCCACAACTACGGAAAAATCAACCATAAAAACCTCCATTGAGTCTTCAACCATATCAGCAAAAATAGACAACATACACGTTTGGAACGTTGCCGGTGCATTACACAATCAAAAAGGCATTCGCTTAAATGCAAATGTTCCATAGGGACAGGTGAAAGTAGTTTTGACTTGATCCTCCGCGCTATGGATATTTGATTGTAACCGGAGTAACCATCAAGGAAGCAATACCATCCACGCCCCACCAATCTATCAAGCATATGGTCCATAAAGGGAATTGGAAAATGATCTTTCTCAGTTGCCGAATTAAGCCTTCTATAGTCCATGCACACACGCCAATCAGTAACTGGTCTCATTGGCACAAGTTCACCTTTCTAATTCGGGACCACGGTCATACCACCCTTCTTTGGGACACATTGAACCGAGCTTACCCACTTGCTATCCATAATAGGGTAAACCACACCCGCATCTAACCACTTGATGATTTCCTTCTTAACCACTTCTTGCATTGGAGGATTCAACCTCCTTTGGTGCTCTACGCTAGATTTACAATCAACTTCCAACTAAATCTTATGTGTGCAAATACCGAGAGGAATCCCCACAATATCAACAATTGTCCATCCAATAGCTTTGATAAATCTTTTTAGCACACTAATAAGTGGTTGTACCTGCCCTTCAAATAGGTTAGCAGCAATGATTACCGACAAGGTGTTATTAGCCCCCAAAAATACATATCGAAGATGAGGAGGAAGGGCTTTCAATTCAATCTTAGGGGGTGATTCAATGGATGGCTTCGCGGGAGGATTTTCTCTATTCTTTAAATAAATTTCAAGCTTCAAAGGAGTTTTCGAGTAACAACCTAAACTCGATAAAGTAGCTACCATTTCATCATAATCTTGGATCTCTTCCCCATCATAATTCAAAAGGACAGCAACCAAAGATTCACCAATACAAGAAATTTCACCAATACTAGTAACAGTTTCATCGAGCACATTAAGAACTGACACCACATGGATGTCATTGGGTTGTTTCATAGACTTAAACACATTAAAAGTGACTTCCTCCACATTAACTCTAAATTTCAAGTCGCCACTCTCCACATCAACCAAAGCTCTTATGGTAGCCAAAAATGGTCTACCAAGAATAATTGGGATCTCAACATCCATCTCACAATCAAGAATAACGAAATCTGCCGGAAAAATGAACTTGTCAACCTTTACCAAAATATCATAAAGAACACCGATAGGTCGCTTAATAGAACGATCTGCCATGAGAAGTCGCATTGTGTTTGACTTAGGCTCACCTAGCCCATGTTGCTTGAAAATAGCATATGGCATCAAGTTAATACTAGCTCCCAAATCACACAATGCTTTGGCAAACTTGAACACCCCAATAGTGCAAGGTATCATGAACGCTCTCGGATCATCCTTTTTAGCAACCACATTTGACATAATAGCGCTACAACTATGGGATACCTTAATCATTTCAAAGTCCATACTACTCTTTTTCGTGATCAATTCCTTCATAAACTTAGCATACCCCGGCATTTCTAATAATGCATCCACCAGCGGAAGATTTATAGAGAGAGACTTAAAAAATACAGAGAAACTTTTGAAAATTTGCATTGTCATCTCTCTTCTTCAATCTTTGCGGAAAAGGAGGGTTGCTTTTAGGCAACGGCTTTTCAGAAATCAATTTAGACACATCCCCCACCTTAGACCTGGAAGTTCCACCGAGAGTAACATCATTAGTTGAAGTAATATCTTTGTTGGGAACATCATTGTTCACACTATCCTCAAGGTCATAATCATTACTCACAATAGGTGGAATTGTACTCTGTTTAGCCTCCTCGACCTCCACCACATTTCTACCCATGACTTTGCCACTCCGAGTTATGATTGCCATACACTGAGCATTCTCATTCTTCGGGTTAGCCAATGTGTCACTAGGAAGGCCACCATTTGATGTTTGATGAAATTGGGTGGATATTTGGACCGTTTGTGATTCAAGATGTTTAATTGAAACGGAGTGAGAAGTCACTATTTGATTTAGAGAAGAGAAATCAGTCCTCATCTCTTTGAGTACTTTGTCCGAACCTTCCACCTTGTACAAAATACGAGCAAACATATCTTCAGTTCTAAAACTTTCTTAATCAGCCTTTGGTTCGATAACTTTGGCACGACCATGTGGAGGCACATACTGATCTCTCTCACCAGCTCTCCAATTTACACCTCGATCACGCCACTCCCGATTGCCTCTCCAACCAACACCTTGTTCTTTGTTCCAACCTTGATTCTCACCCGGCCTTTGATAGCTCGGGTGAGAACCCACCATTTGATGCGACACAAATTGGACTTCTTCATTGTACATTGTTTCAAATGTAGCATCACTCGAGCCCATATCAACTGCATTCACGGCTTTGAAAACCGCACCCCTAACATGCTTTGTCAATAAATCCATCTGGGTCATCATCTTAGCCATATTCGCATCACGCTCTTAATCTTTCTCAATTTGCTCCTTAGTCATTCCGACCATAAGAGGTTACACTTGGTCTTCTCTTGTGTGCCATGCTCGGTTGATTTTACTCATATCATCATGTAACGCTGACGCAATAGGAAATGGTTGCCTCATGATTCCACCTTGAATTAAATGATCAGCGATAGACTTGTTTACCGAATCAAGGTTGCGGTAAAAGTATTGCAACAACACATTTTAAGGTAAACCATGAGTAGGGCATTGTAGAAGGAGCTTTTGGAATCTAAGCCATGTCTCATAGATTGGTTCACCATCAAGTCTCTTGAAGTTCTGAATACCATCTCTCAATTTCATCATCTTCGAAGGAGGAAAGAACCACTCTAGAAATGCTTTAGTCAGTTCTGTCCAAGAAGTAATTGAGTCTCTTGGTAGTTCAGCCAACCACTTCTTTGCCTCTTCAGTTAGAGAGAAGGGAAACAACTGAAGTCGATTATACTCCTAAGAGATGTTCTTGCATGTGAAAGGGATGCACACATCCAAAAAGTTCTGAAGATGTTCATCGGGATCCTCATGAGCAAGTCCTCCAAAGGAACCTTTGATTTGCAACAACTTAAGTATGGTTTTGGTCACATGAAAGATAGCATTACCCACAGTAGAGAGCAAGCGTATGGCCCCAGCACTTCCAACTTGAGCTACATTGAAGTCATTCAGATTACCCACGTCATCATTCACATGATGCATATCATCATTCTGACCAACAACACTATCATCGTCACTCATGTTGTCGCCTATTGAAAATAAACAACGAAAAGACTAATAAGTAAATTCTACTACAATCAAACTAATTCACTAAAAAACATCGATACAAGAATTTTAAACTCCATTCCTCGGCAGCGGCGCCATTTTTGATAACGCTCAACTACACCTATAATGATTTAAGCAGTAGGCAGTCGCTAGCAATATAAACCCAACAAAGAGTTGGGGTCGATCCCACGAGGAATGGAGCTAAGTATAGAATTCAAATATGAAGTATTAAAGTGATCTAGCTTTTTGTATATGTAAACAAGTGAATCGATGCATAATGTAAATCTTTGAAATTTCAATTGTCAAATAAGAAGGGTTTTGAGCGATTAAAATAAAAAAACATGAATTAAAGAGGAATTAAACCAATTAGAATTGGGACCTTAGGGATGTATGAGTGTTCAACTACCAATTTCACTAAATGGGTCATTACGAATTGCTTAAGTATGCTGAATTATAATGGGTAGGCAAGAATACGACAATGATAGCTATGTTACAACCAACTACAATGCTTTCAATTGGGTTTTACCAAACCCCAACAAGCTATACAATAAGAACACAATCTTCTACCTTAATTCAACCCACTTTAACAAGTTGGGTAGTACAAGTAAAAACTCGTACAATTATCAATTGTTAATTCGACTCAAATGCACCTTTGACAAGCATACAAAGAGATATAAACTAGAACTGAATTTGCAACTTCAATTCATAAGACGAAAACATGAATTAATAACTGAACCCATTCTAATTCAACATTTAATTCAGCAATCCATAAGACCCATAAGCTAATAAGGCATTTGAACACATAATCACAACCCTAAGGCATTGGGGTTTTAGCCAATCATAGTGAGATTCAAGGAATAGTTACCAAAAACTTTAGCCATTGATTTCCCAAGTCTTAAAATAGCAAATGCAATCGACTATAAGTACACCCAATGCTTGATTCTCAAAAACTCACAAGAATAATTCACCCAATTAACTCTAAGTATTCCAAAAATGCAATGTACTTTGTTCTCTCAATACAATGCTCCAATTGTCTTTCTCTCATTTAAAATTTTTTATTTATACTTCTCACAAATTTCACACAATTTTGAATTTCAGGACCATTCGGCGACGTATATCGGGCTCACCTTCCAACTCGGCGATGCGCTGAGTTGCTTAATCTTGCCTTTTGTCTCTTGGCTTCTGAAAAGTTTTTCTCCTGGAACTTTAGGCAGAGTCCATCGGGCTCGCCTTTTCAACTCGGCAATGCGCCGATCGGTTCTTTAGCTCACCGTTTTGCCTTTAATCCTCTCCTTTACTGCTAGAACTTTAGGTGATGAGAATGTCAACTCGGCGTGTGACCGAGTTCCTTTTTGTGAGTTCCAACTTCCTTTTTCTTTCCATTTTGCAACTTTATAGCTTCTCTTTGCGTTATCTTGTCCTTGCCTCATTCCAAGTCCTTCATGTTGCACACAAACAATTTAACATTTGTTATAGGTGTAAAATAGGCATTAAGGACACTAAATTGGTACAAACAAAGCTATAAATGAGTCAAAACTACCGACTCATCATAGACCGATCAAGTTGTTTGGTGAAATTTCCTATTTGGAAGACCAATCACTTAGGCGATATCTGACTTACAGAGTTTGCACTGTTAAACACTAGATAGGATTACAACTATAAGGTTTACTATATTAAGGACTTGTGGGGAACACGTACACCCTAGTTTCATCTTCTATTGACTTAACAAAATATTAAATCATGTTCACTTGGTTACTTGTTATTCAACTGAATCAAAATATATTTTATTTTACAAAACCCCTATTTTTATGGAAAAAATCTCAGTAAAAGTACAATCAATAGTTAATTAGCCTAAGTCTGACCTTATTCTTCGTGAAATCAACCCTAGCCTCAGTTATGTTCTTAATTTGAACAATGATCGCTTATACTTATTTAGGAAGGTGTAATTTGGCGGTACCACTTATGTGTTTCTTGCCGATATACCTAGTTTTTCTCTTGACCGTGATCTTAACTTTGGGATTAATGTTTAGCTGAGCATGTATCAAGTTTCTATTTTTCCATACTAGATGGCACCAGCTGAGTTGAGGTATCTTAAGGAGCAACTTCAGGACCTCTTACGCAAGGGGTTCATTAGATAAAGTGTATCTCCTTAGGGTGCTCCTGTCGTATTCGTGAAGAAGAAATATGGTACCTTATGTATGTGTATTGACTACAGGCACCTGAAAAAGGTGATCATTAAGAAAAAGTATCCTATGACGCGTTTTGATGAATTATTTGATAAGCTTTAGGGTGTAGAGGTTTCTCTAAGACAGAGTTGAGATTGGGCTACCAAAACATGAGGAATAGGGGAGGGGACATCCCTAAGACTGCCTTTAGGACTTGGTACAACCACTGATTTCTTACTCATCTCTTTTGGGTTGGCTAATACCAAGGTAGAATTTATGGAGTTGATGAACTGTGTGCTCAGGCCCTATTTTAACTCCTTTATGATAGTGGTTATCGATGACATCTTTGTCTACTCTAGGAGTAGGGAGCACCATGAGCAGCATATGAGAATTGTACTCCAGGCCTTGCGATATCAGCAGTTGTATGCCACATTCACTAAGGGTGAATTTTTGTTTGAGTACGTAGAATTCTTGGGGTATATGGTGTCCAAGGATGGGATTATGGTAGATCTGGCGAAGATTGAGGTAGTCCATGGTTGGGCTAGGCCTACTTCTTCTACTGAGCTTCGTAGTTTCATATTGTTAGCAGGCTACTACAAATGGTTCATGGAGGGATTTTCTTCAATTGCAGCACCTTGGAATAGATTGACTCAGAAGGTCTGATGAGTGTGACACAAGGTATTTGAAGCTCAACACCTTGTTGACTTCAGTGCCAACTTTGACTCTTTCTGTTGATGGCCATGTGTTTATGGTCTACTGTGATTATTCTTGTGTTGGCATGGGTTGTGTGATCATGTAGCATGGTAGATTTATTTCTTATTCTTTTAGGCAGCTGAAGCTTCACAAGAAGAACTACCCCACTCATGAATTAGAGTTAGCAGTGGTAGTCGTCACGTTGAAGAATTCGATGCACTACATGTAAGGAGTTCACTATGAGGTATTCACCGATCATCACCGTCTTAAGTACATCTTCAGCCTGAGGGACCTTAATCTGAGACAGCGCAGATAGTTGGGGTTACTAAAGGACTATGACATTTTTGATTCTTTTTCACCTTGATAAGTCTAATATGGTAGCAGATGCCTTGAGCCAAAAGGTAGTTCATATGGGGAGCTTGGGTTTCTTAGCTGTGGAGAAGCGACCTTATCTTTAGAAATTCAGTCCTTAGCTAAACAGATGGTTAAACTTTATATTTCTGAGCCGGGTAGGGTACTTGCTTGTGTTGAGGCTAAATCTTTCTTGATGGAGTGAATTTGGGCATAATAGTTTGAGGACCTAAGGTTTTAGGGAGATTTGAGACAAAGGGCTTAACAGAGAGGCTAGGAAGGCAAACATAGATCCTGAGGGTGTTTTGAGGATTAAGGGTTGTATTTGTGTTCCTATAGCTACTGAGTTGATTAGGCTGATTTTACATGAGTCCCATAGTTCTAGAAATTCTACTCATCCCGGTGCTGTAAAAGTGTATAGTGATTTGAGGTAGAACTACTGTAGTGTGGGATGAAGTGGGACATTGCGGCATTCGTGGATAGGTGCTTCAATTGTTAGCAGGTGAAGTACGAGCACTAAAGGGCCGGTGGTTTGATCTAGCGGCTACCCATTCAAGAGTAGAAATGGGAGCGCATAGCCAAGGACTTTGTGGTAGGATTGCCACGTACTGTTTAGAGTTTTGATTCTATTTGGGTCATCATAGATCAATTGACTAAGTCTACTTACTTACTGCCAGTTCAAACAGCCTACCGTTCGGAGAGATCGACCCAAATTTACGTTATAGAGATTGTCTATTTGCATGGGGTGCCGGTGTCTATCACATTAGATCATGGTACTTAGTTCACATCACATTTTTTGAGGTCTATTCAGAGAGAGTTGGGTACCCAAGGTGAGCTTAGTACAACTTTTGATCCTTAGGCCGATGGTCAGTCTAAGAGGACTATTCAGCTCTTGCAGGACATGCTTCGGGCCTATGTTATAGATTTTAGAGATCAGGGGGACTAGTTCCTAGCTTTGGCAGAATTTGCTTATAATAATAGCTACCATTTGAATATTCAAATGGCTCTATTCAAGGCATTATATGGTAGGAGGTGTCGTTCTCCGGTGGGCTGATTTGATGCTTTTGAGGTTAGGTCGTGGGGCACTGAGATGTTGTGTGATTCTAATGAGTGGAAGATTTCCTCTTATTTGAGGCTCTTTTCCTGGTAGTTTTTGCAAGCTTTAGGTAAGAATTAATGCTTTTAATGTGGTTTTCTTTATATTTATAGGAAAATGAAGTGGAGAGTTGATTGAGCAGGCATTTGAAGAAGCGAAGTGAAATTGTGGCAAAAAGAGGACAAAAGATAGAAAGTTGAACTGGTAGTTGAGTATCAATCGTGACCCTGTGAAACAGGAGCCGCGATCGTGTTCAACAAGAACTTCAGATTTTGTGATTGCATGGTAAGAGTTCACGATCGCGTGACTCAGTGACTCTACTTGTTACGACCCAGGGTAGCCCCTAGATGTAACACGACATACAAGACCCCGAGAGGCCTCATACAAGCCCTTAGCATACATAACATACAAGATAATAGAGAAGTAAGAGTTCAGAAAAGCATTTTATAACAAAGCTTTAATAAAAAACAACCGAAGTCTACATCTCATGTCTCAAGCCATCTAACATAATATTATAGAAATGAAGGTTTGGGACGCAGCCCAGTACAATATCCAAAATAGTGGAAAGCATGAAAAAGTAACAAGGTTAGGCCCTCGGACATAGGAGGCCTCACCAAGTCTTCACGATCACTAGAATTGACTAGCCAAGAGTGGGATGAGAGGAGCCGCCAAACCCTACACCAATAGAATCAATGTAGGAAAGAGTATGCGTTAGTACAATCAATACCAAGTATCATAGCAATGCACATAGGGCATATAAAACATACTAGAATGACATATAATCATGACATGTAATGGCCAAGCTAAAACATGATAGAACATAAGAAACATGAAGCATAAACCATGGCCAAGACAAGCTAGTCATCTTTCCTTTACTTTACATCATCATAAGAACACTCAAGTTCATTAGCTGTGGGGAAACAACCTTAACCGACATATGAGACCATGTGAGCTATCAACATGGAATCCGGTGTCTGCCCCACACCAAAAAGGGGTGTCCTACTTGCCAAGGTAAGACCATGAACTTCTTAGCTTATGTGGATCCACTAGCTAGTGTCTATCATAGACCATCACCCTGTGGTGGCACATAGGTTATGGGACATGGGTAATCGCCACTTGTCCACTCGGTGCTAAGCATACTTCCCACAGATTTATCATAGTTCATTTTATCTTAGGTAGACATGGATAATCGCCTCTTGTCTATCCTTAGTCATGATTTCATTATTAGTAGACATGGGTAATCGCCTCTTGTCCCTTCATGGAATAGCACCTTAATCATGGATTCAAGCTTAGTGAGCAAACCTTTCAACAAGTTATGAATCATTACGTGTGAGAAAACCTTTCACATTCATAGGTTGAGCATTACATGAGAATCCCTTTCACAACTCAACATTCGCATTAACATATCATAAACTTCATAAAACATACATGAGTTCATAAGCTTCATATTTACATAGCTCTTCATGCTCTTAACTCATAAATCATGGGTTCATAAGCTTCACCTCAAAACATTCAATTCTATGCAAGCTAATACTTAGAAAGCCATAAATCAAGACAATTTAGTCATAATTGAGGGAAATCACATAATAGAGGAACATCATAGATTTTTGATTGAACAAGCATCTTTTCATAAAATATCCTCTTTTCATCATTCACAGTCTTACATGAAATTCATAGCTTGATAATCATAATCCTTAACTCAATTCACAAAGAGTTCATGCAATTCATCTTTTCTTAAATCAACCCACAATCATAAGCATAATCATAAATTGGGGGAAACTTAGCATGGACTCATGGGATTCGTCAAGTTTCATGTAAATCACGCTAAATCGTGCACTACCTTACTTTACCATGCTAGATCGTGCACTATCAACCATAACATCAACAATGGAAAGCATAATGAAGAACCCATAGGAATTTGTCAAAAACCCTAGCTCTCTTGGCTAGACTAAGCCTTGAAAACCTTGAGGAAAAGAGGACCCATTGGAGGAAAGACTGCAAATTGTAAATACTATCATACCTTAATGCCAATGCCTTGAAATAAAAGGAGGATTGATGATGTTGATGAGAACCCTAGCTCTCTTCTTCTTCTTCTTCTAGAGGGAGGAATATTTTTGGGAGATGAGAGTTGGAATTAAGGGATTAGGGCTTAGAAAGTATAAATAGGGCCAGGGTTAAGGGGCAAAATCATCTAGGATAAGGAATAAACATTTAGTGAAAAGTCCAAAAAGCCCTTAAATAAAACTGTCGGGGCCAATCGACGGATAGGATCTACGGTCCGTACAACCATTGACAAACCGTCCTGCTCTTCCATCAATCGATTCAGAAAGTTCATTTTGGACTGAAAATTTGGCTAAGTCTAGAAGGCATCTACGGCCCGTCAACCGAACTACGAACCATCCTGCTTTTCCATAGGTCAAGGTTTAGGAACTTAAAATTCATAAAGTTGACAAGGCCATCGACGGTTCCCATCTATGGCCCGTCACTCCACCAACGGTCCGTAGATGGCCTTCGTCGTCACTGGCACCAGAAAAAGTTTTAAAACTGCATTTTTCTTTCTTTTCAAAAACTGGGGGGTGTTACAATATCTCCCCCTTGGGAATATTCGTCCTCGAATGGAGATAAAGTTGTCAAGGGAAGGGTGAAAGACACTTACTATCAACCCAACCTAAAACATGCAATCACATAATTCACGTAGCTAAAATAATCAAGTTAGCTCATCTTCTTAAAATTAAACTCTTCATGAACATGCATAATCAAAGAAATCATGGAAATCAACTATGACACATGAAATCAAAGAATGAACCATGAGGGACTAGGTACCTCAAGCTAGAGGAGGATCGGTAGAAAAACGATGAGGGTAACGGGACATCATATCGGCCTCGGCCTCCCTAGTAGCACCCTCAACTGATTGATTCCTCCATAATACTTTCACGGAAGCAACTTCTTTATTTCTCAACTTCCAGACTTGCCGGTCTAGAATCTCAATCGAAATTTCTTCATTCGAAAGACCATCCTTAATGCCAAGATCTTCTGAAGGCACTATAGTAAACTGATCGCCAGTGCACTTCTTTAGTAAGGAGACATGGAAAACTGGATGCACCGATGCCAAATCATTTGGCAAGTCAAGCTCATAGGCAACCTTACCAACACATCTCAAAATCTGATAAGGGCCAACATAGCGGGGACTAAGCTTCTTTTCTTCCTGAATCTCATTACGCCCTTCATGGGTGAGACTTTAAAGTAGACCCAATCATCAACATCAAATTCTAATTCTCTTCTTCTAAAATCGGCATAGGATTTTTGTCGACTTTGAGCCATTTTCGACCTTTCTCTAATAAGACAAACTTTCTCCATAGCCTCATGTACTAACTCTGGGCCTATCAAAGTAACTTCCCCAACTTCAAACCAACCTACAGGAGATCTACACCTCCTACCATAGAGAGCCTCAAATGAAGCCATACCAATACTAGAATGGTAGCTGTTATTATAAGCAAACTCAATCAAAGGCAAATGATCATCCCAATTACCCTTGTAGTCAATTACACATGCGCTCAACATATCTTCCAAAGTGTTGATAGTACGCTCCGCTTGCCCATTGGATTGGGGATGAAAGGTCGTGCTAAGCTTCACACGAGTACCAAGGCCCTTCTAGAAAGATCTCCAAAATTGAGAAGCAAATTGTGTACCACGATCGGAGATAATGGATAAAGGCACTCCATGCAACCTAACCATCTCCTTCAAGTACAACTTAACATAATCCTCCGCCGAATAAGAAACCTTAACGGGAAAGAAATGAGCTGATTTTGTCATACGATCTACAATCACCCAAATCGAATCATATTGCCATCGAGTGCGTGGCAAGCCAACAATAAAATCCATGTTCACATCTTCCCACTTCCAAGTAGGGATATCAATATCTTGGGACAAACCTCCCGGCCTTTGGTGCTCAACTTTCACTTGTTGACAATTAGGACATCTAGCCACAAATTCCGCAATATCCTTCTTAATCCAATTCCACCAATAGATCTCCCGCAAATCACGGTACATATTGGTAGCTCCCGAGTGAATGGAATAATGAGAATTATGAGCCTCAATCAAAATTTGTCCTCTATAGTCATTCATATTGGGAACACACAAACGACCCTGATATTTGAGCACTCTATCTCCCCCTTGGGAGAAAGCCTCAACGGACTTCTTTAGCACCGCTTCTTTCAATTTGACTAGGTTCGGGTCAAGATCTTGATTAGCTTTGACATCATGTACATAGGATGATTCTGAACCATTGTGAACCATAACACCACCTTTGGTGGAATCAACCAATCGAACACCCAAACGGGCCAATCTATGAACATCTTGAACTAGTTCGTTCTTACCCTCCCCTATATGGACAACACTGCCCATTGACATCCGACTGAGAGCATCTGCCACTACATTAGCCTTGCCGGGGTGATAGAGGACATTCATGTCATAGTCCTTTAATAGCTCAAGCCACCTCCATTGGCAAAGATTTAGATCCTTTTGCTTAAATACATATTGCAAACTCTTATGGTCGGTAAAGACATCAACATGGACACCATACAAGTAATGCCTCCATATCTTTAGGGCAAACACAACCGCCGCTAATTCCAAATCATAAGTAGGGTAATTCTTTTCATGCACCTTTAGTTTCCTTGAAGCATAAGCAATGACTTTCCCATTTTGCACAAGTACACACCCTAACCCAATTCTTGAAGCATCACAATAGACCACAAACCCATGGGACCTTTCCGGTAGGGTCAACACCGGAGCCGAGGTAAGTCTATCTTTCAACACTTGAAAACTCGCTTCACACCTTTTGGACCAAGTAAACTTAGCCTTCTTTTGAGTTAGAGCCGTCAATGGTGAAGCAATTGAAGAAAACCCTTCAACAAACCTTCGATACTAATTGGCTAAACCCAAGAAACTACGAATATCCGAAGGTGATAGAGGTCTAGGCCAATTCTTAACCGCATCCGTCTTCATAGGATCTACCTCGACACCTTTACCGGAACAATGTGACCACGAAAAGCTATGGACTTTAACAAAAACTCACATTTCTCGAACTTAGCAAAGAGTTGTTGGTTCTTGAGAACTTGCAACACAATCCTCAAATGATCAGCATGCTCACTATCACTCCTTAAATAAATCAAGATATCATCGATAAACACAATGACAAACATATCCAGGTATTGTCTAAACACCCGATTCATCAAATCCATAAATGCGGCTGGAGCATTAGTCAACCCGAAAGACATTACTAGAAACTCATAGTGCCCATATCTTGTCCGGAAAGCCATTTTCAAAATGTCATCAGCCCTTACCTTCAATTGGTGATAGCCCGAATGAAGATCAATCTTAAAGAAATAACTAGCCCCTTGGAGTTGGTCAAACAAATCATCAATTCTCGGGAAAGGATACTTATTCTTGATAGTAACCTTATTCAATTGGCGGTAGTCAATACACATACGAAGTGAACCATCTTTCTTTCTAATAAACAAGACCGGAGCACCCCATGGAGAAATACTTGGTTGGATAAAACCCTTATACAACAAATCTTTCAATTGCTCTTTTAGTTCCTTAAGTTCTGCGGGAGCCATTCTATAAGCAGGAACATAGATAGGTTGCGTACCGGGGAGAAGGTCAATATCGAAGTCTATTTCCCTCTCGGGAGGAACACCGAGTAAATCATCGGGAAACACTTCCGAAAATTGGTTAACAACGGGGACTGACTCAAGAGTAGGGGTTTCAGAATGCACATCTCTCACCCTGACAAGATGGTACATGCAACCCTTAGAAATCATCTTTCTAGCTTGTAGACAAGAAACAAATTTACCTTTAAGCATAGAATTTCCCCCTTTCCACTCCAGGATAGGCTCATCTAGAAATTTGAACTTGACCATTCGGGTCCTACAATCAATAGAGGCATAACAAGAATGCAACCAATCAATCTCGAGGATAACATCGAAGTCTACCATATCAAGCTCTACAAGATCCACATGAGTGATTCTATGGAATAAAGAGACGGAACAATTTCTATAGACTCTCTTAGCCACAATAGATTCACCGATAGGAGTAGAGACACGGAATGGATCTAGCAACACATCCGGAACAACATCAAACTTCATAGCCACATACGGCGTCACAAAAGACAACGTAGCACCGGGATCAAGCAAAGCATAAACATCAAAGTGGAAGATTTTCAAAATATCGATAACCACATCGGGAGAACCCTCTTGCTCATGACAGGCCTGAAGTGCATAGAACTGGTTTTTCTTTTGATTTCCACTAGAACTTGCCGGATTTTGGGATTGAGCCCTTCAATGATTTTCTCCTCCCTTCTTAGTAGCCAAGGGACAATCCCTTACTTTATGACCCGTGTTACCACATCCAAAACATGCATTCGAACCGGCTAGACAAGTACTCTCATGTTTCCTCCCACACTTGGCACAAGTAGGCAATGAGGAGCCATACCATTTCCTCCTGGAGGCTTAGGGTTAGACACCCTTCCTTTTTTGAACTTAGGAGGGGCGTTGGAAGAACCTTGATTACAGAACCTTTACCCGGGCTTAAAACGACCATGTCCATCGGACCTTGAATGAGAGAAACCACCATCACCGGTCTTAGCCCTCTTGGAGTCCCTAGACCTTTCCTTGAGCTTCTCCTCCTCTATTTGTTGTGCATGAATCACGACGCGAGAAATATCGATATCATTAATAAGCATGGTGGTACGAGACTCCTTGACCACCATTTCGGACACTCCCAAAACAAATTTGCTCATTCTTGGCAACCATAGAAGGAGCATATCGAGCCAACTATGTGAACTTCAAAGCATACTCTTTCACACCCATACTCCCTTGAGGAAGGTTGATGAACTCAAGTACCTTCACCTCCCTCATCTCAAGGGGAAAGAATCTATCAAGGAAAGCACCCTTGAATCTCTCCCACTCTAGAGGACCTTCATCAACCGCCATCTCACTCTTCCATTGGTTGTACCAATTTTGAGCGACACCTTTGAGTTGGTAGGCGGCCAATTCCGCCTTTTCCATCGGTGAAACTCCCATGATCATCAACACTTTATAAGCCTCATCAATAAACTCTTGAGGATCTTCCTCCACTTTAGAACCGTGAAACTCCGGAGGGTTCATCCTAGTGAAGTCCCTCACTCTTGACACCGTCGTACCCACATTTGGGTTCACGGGAGCCACAACCTCTCTATTGGCTTGAGCCATCACGACTTTGGCCAACACATGAAAAGCAGCCCTGAACTCCGCATTGGTTACTTGATCGGCCAAAGGATCGGCCGAAACTTGAGGAGCTTGAGGAGGAGTCTCTTGCTCTTCATTCTCTCTCGCATTCCTTTGAGTATAAGCTCTTGGAGATGCCGTATCCTGAAACGCGTAGGATAGGGATTAGGAGAGAGACATATAGAGTAACACTCTATTGCACGACTTAAGGATGATGATGAAGTGGAGTTTCCTAATCATCTTGTAGCCTCTCATTTATAAATGTGTCGTGCTTCACACTCATGAACAAGACTCTACTAGATGTGGCTTATGAGACATCCTAGAATCTTTCTAAAACCTTGTGCTAAGAATACAAAGTTTGTCACGACCCAGGGTAGCCCCTAGATGTTACACGACATACAAGACCCCGAGAGGCCTCATACAAGCCCTTAGCATACATAACATACAAGATAATAGAGAAGTAAGAGTTCAGAAGAGCATTTTATAACAAAGCTTTAATAAAAAATAGTGGAAGTCTACATCTCATATCTCAAGCCATATAACATAATAGAATAGAAATGAAGGCTTGGGACGCAGCCCAGTACAATATCCAAAATAATGGAAAGCATGAAAAAGTAACAAGGTTAGGACCTCGGACATAGGAGGCCTCACAAGGTCTTCACGATCACTAGAACTGACTAACCACGAGTGGGATGAGAGGAGCTGCCAAACCCTAAATCAATAGAATCAATGTAGGCAAGAGTATGCGTTAGTACAATCAAGTACCAAGTATCATAGCAATGCACATAGGGCATATAAAACATGCTAGAATGACATATAATCATGACATTTAATGGCCATGCTAAAACATGATAAAACATAAGAAACATGAAGCATAAACCATGGGCAAGACAAGCTATTCATCTTTCCTTTACTTTACATCGTCATAAGAACACTCAAGTTCATTAGCTATGGGGAAACAATCTTAACCGACATATGAGACCATGTGAGCTATCAACATGGAATCCAGTGTCAGCCTCACACCGAAAAGGGGTAACCTACTTGCCAAGGTAAGACCATGAACTACTTAGCTTATGTGGATCCACTAGCTAGTGTCTATCATAGACCATCACCCTATGGTGGCACATAGGTTATGGGACATGGGTAATCACCACTTGTCCACTTGGTACTAAGCATACTTCCCACAGATTTATCATAGTTCATTTTATCTTAGGTAGACATGGGTAATTGCCTCTTGTCTATCCTTAGTAATGATTTCATTATTAGTAGACATAGGTAATCGCCTCTTGTCTATCCTTAGTAATGATTTCATTATTAGTAGACATGGGTAATCGCCTCTTGTCTACATTAGGGAACATGGGTAATCGCCTCTTTTCCCTTCATAGAATAGCTCCTTAATCGTGGATTCAAGCTTAGTTGAGCAAACCTTTCAACAAGTTATGAATCATTACGTGTGAGAAAACCTTTCACATTCATAGGTTGAGCCTTACATGAGAAACCCTTTCACAACTCAACATTTGCATTAACATATCATAAACTTCATAAAACATACATGACTTCATAAACTTCATATTTACATAGCTCATCATGCTCTTAACTCATAAATCATGGGTTCATAAGCTTCACCTCAAAACATTCAATTCTATGCAAGCTAATACTTAGAAAGCCATAAATCAAGGCAATTTAGTCATAATTGAGGGAACCCACATAATAGAGGAACGTCATAGATTTTTGATTGAACAAGCATCTTTTCATAAAATATCCTCTTTTCATCATTCATAGTCTTACATGAAATTCATAGCTTGATAATCATAATCCTTAACTCAATTCACAAAGATTTCATGCAATTCATCTTTTCTCAAATCAACCCACAATTATAAGCATAATCATAAATTGGGGAAAACTTAGCATGGACTCATGGGATTCGTCAAGTTGCATGTAAATCACGCTAAATCGTGCACTACCTTACTTTACCATGCTAGATCGTGCACTATCAACCATAACATCAACAATGGAAAGCATAATGAAGAACCCATAAGAATTTGTCAAAAACCCTAGCTCTCTTGGCTAGATTAAGCCTTGAAAACCTTGAGGAAAAGAGGACCCATTGGAGGAAAGACTGCAAATGGTAAATACTATCATACCTTAATGCCAATGCCTTGAAATAAAAGGAGGATTGATGATGTTGATGAGAACCCTAGCTCTCTTCTTCTTCTTCTTCTAGAGGGAGGAATATTTTTGGGAGATGAGAGTTGGAATTAAGGGATTAGGGCTTAGAAAGTATAAATAGGGCCAGGGTTAAGGGGCAAAATCATCTAGGATACGGAATAAACATTTAGTGAAAAGTCCAAAAAGCCCTTAAATAAAACTGTCGGGGCCAATCGACGGATAGGATCTACGGTCCATACAACCATTGACAAACCGTCCTGGTCTTCCGTCAATCGATTCAGAAAGTTCATTTTGGACTGAAAATTTGGCTAAGTCTAGAAGGCATCTATGGAACCCATCTACGGCCCGTCAACTCAACTACGAACCGTCCTGCTATTCTGTAGGTCAAGGTTCAGAAACTCAAAATTCATAAAGTTGACAGGGCCATCGACGGTTCCCATCTATGGCCCGTCACTCCACCTACGGTCCGTAGATGGCCTCCGTCGTCACTGGCACCAGAAAAAATTTTAAAACTGCATTTTTCTTTCTTTTCAAAAACTGGGGTGAGTTACACTACTCATCGCGATCACATGAGTTAGTTGTCGCAACCGCGAAGAGCAAATACCTAGTGCTTGGAAAATATTGGAATTTCACCAAATTGATCCCAAAAACCCGTTTTACACTCATCAGAAGTCATTCATTCACAGAGTTGAGAGAAGTCCTCATTAAGATAGTATCTCATCTTAGAATACCATAGAGAGAAAACTTTAAGAGTTCATCTTTTGGGTTGAAACTTTGAAGGAAAGTTGCCTCACAATTTAATAGTAATATTTTTTTGATTGAAGATTGAGTTCTTAATAGTAATATTTTTTATCCTATCTTCTTTCCCTTGCTTTGTATTGTATGAATTGTGGGTGTAATTACTAATTGAAATTGACAAATCCTTTGGGTCTTTTATTTGTCATTCTATTCCTTTGTAATTGATTCCATGTTTCTTATTCATGAAATGGGTTTCGTCTAATTATCATGTTTCATTATTTTTAACAAATCTAGCTTAGATCTTCCTGGGTTTCTCGAAAGAGAATTTATGAAGTGGATAATTAGATTGATAATTGCATATTAGCATTGATTCTTAAGTTTTCTCGAAAGAGAGATTTAGGCTTTCATTGTTGAATGCTAGACTTGCTTGAAAGCGAGGTCTATACTAAGGTAGTAGGTTGTTTTGTTGAATTATAGAATTGAGACTGAAAGGAGATTTCATGATATAACATTATGAGATCGAAAGAAGATTTATTTTGTTGAAAATTATCTAGCCTACCTATGATTGAATTAGCATGTGTTGAGTTGCAATGGAACGTTTGAATAATAGTTGAGTTCAAAATTTCCCGATTCTCAATTATCCCTTTCTAGATTAGATTTTTACCCAAACCGGATTTTGTTGCCCGAACCCAATCTTATTTTGAAAATTGTGTATTGTCAGTTTAGTTTCAAACTAGTAGCTTGTAATTCTTTCTCTTTTTGATTACCGACAAATTATTCCTTGTGAGATTCAACCCCGACTCTATTGTTGGGTATTTTATATTGCTAACGATCGCTTCCTCGTTAACTTGTTTTGTGAGTAATTAGAGTGTTATCAAAAAAGGCACCATTGCCGGGGAACAATTAGTCATATTGAATTGATCTAGAATTTATAGTTTACTTGTTTCTATCCAAATTGTGAATAGTTGTCTTTACTTTCTTTTTTGTTTTGCTTCTATGGGTTCTTGTGATAACAATAAAATGCTTGGGGGTTGTAAGCCCTATGAAGATAGCCCATGGCCTCGTTGTGAGGAAGAATGGATTGTGATGATCATTGATTAAAAATTGGGTGTATGCAAATGAACAAAACCAATAACATTACAAGATGACGGAATCACACACTTAGAGGCCAAAGATTATGAAAATCGTTGCTCACATGGCCTAGTGAGCTTGTTACTCTTGCCCAATGGTCCAAAATGACAAAAATGATTTGATGTTGGGTAAGAAATTAAAGTCTTCGAAGTTGATAGATTGAGTGAAACTCTTGATGCTCTCATATTGTCCCCATGCTCTTGGAAGAGAAATTTATCTAAAGATGGGGAGAAGGTTCATTGCCTTGAACTAGAAACACAAAGTGTGATGTACCCGGCGTCGCGGTGCGATGTTAAATTGTGCGCTTGATGGGAGGCACCCAATCGATATCCAAAAAAGTTTATTTCTTAGTTTAATTTCAAGTTTTTGATTTTTAGAAAAGCTTAGGATTTTTGTTTTTGAATAATCTTCATAGTTCCAAAGTTTGTGGTAGTTGTTTTGACGGGTTTATAAGTACAAAACTGATTGGTATTGATGTTTGGGGTTAAAACACCTTTAAATAGGAGTTGAAACACTTTTGGAGAACTCAGGCTCGCCAAAGTTGATCGGGCGGATTCTGTAAATCACCCTGCCGTCGCCAAAATAGACAGTAGCTTCAGCAGGTCTTGCAGCATATTATTCATCGTGATCGCGAGAGACCATGGTCACGATCGCTATGCATAAAGTCTCGAGTGCGGCAATCGCAAGAGCCATAGGCCGCGTTCAGAAAAGGAAAATGAATCTGATTGTCGCGATCGTGATGAGAAGGTCGCTACCGCGATGACTCGTGTGAAAAAAAAAGTATTTTCAATTTTTTTTAGTTTGTCCAAAATTTCACTCTCACACCCCAAGTTTCCCTCTAAAACTTAAATCTTCCTTTTTGCTTAGATCATTTGGCAAGAATCCCCTTTCAATCGTTCTTCTCCCTCAAGGCATGTCAAATTCACTCCCTCTCTTTTTTTTCTTAAAGATTGGTGAGTTGTGAAAATGGGTTGATTTGCGACCAAATATTTTGAGCTTTATTTGTGCTGAAATTTGAAGTTTTGTGAATTTTTTGGTTGATTGCTACTGTTATTTGAGTGTTAACAGAAAATGGGATTTGGGTTGTTTAAATCCCTGTGAAAATTGCATGAGAACAGGTTGGTTGCAACCTGTACGATGAAATGCCAAAGTGAATTTTTTTTTCTCTAGTTTATATGTTCTCCGCGATCACGACGTTTAATCTCGTGATCGAGATGGATTAATTTTTAAAATTTTCTGATAGCGATGCTTTATCTCGTGATCGTAATGACTTGAAGAGTTGAAGCTCGCAATCACGTGGGTCTATCTTGCGATCGCGATCAGTCGAATGCATGATAGCCTAAACTGTAAAAAATAGTAGCTTTGCCCCCGCTTCCCCATTTCATTTTTCTCCCATTTATTTGACCTAATTTCTTGATAATACATTGCTTTACGTACCTTTGCACTCGTTTGGCATGTTTTCATCTTATATAGATACCCTATTTAAAAAGACATGGCCGACAACACTAGAAAAGTTGAGGAAGAAATGATTATTGAGGAGGAAATATTTGATAATGAGTTGTTTGTGTCTGCTAAGTGCCATCAATTGCATGACCTCCTCTTAACAAAAAAACATTGCAAAGGAAAGGGGTATTCTCTTAACAAATCTTCATGAACACATGCCAGACCTTTACTAGTGTTTGGAGGTAAGTGGATGGTTGTGTTTCATGGATGAGCTTATCGAGTCTAACTACACATTGATTTGAGAGTTCTATGCGAATGCAGCTGAGACCAACTTCTTGGGTGACTTTGTAGTCACGGTCTAGGGAAAACAAAACTGCTTTCACCTCACGAGGATCAATTCTTAGTATGGTCTTCATAGTGCCAACAATGATATTCATAAGGTGAGATCAAGGGAAGCGGGTCAGGAGTTTTTTGTCACACACTTACATGATGGACATAGGCCTAAATGGATGAAAACAACCACTGCATTGACTCCTCAGAGTTCACAGCTGAAGCCAAGACATGGCCCTTTATTATTTGCAGTATGGTGGTTCCTTCTAGGGATGAGACCGATGTGTCTCTTGATAAGGAATTACTGATTTGTGTCATTCTAGAAGGGTTCCCTATTGACGTTGGGAAAATTATTGTGTAGCACATTTAGGAGGTTGTCTTGGAAGGTACAAAGAGTGTCTCTTTTCCCTCTTTCATTAGTTACTTCTGCTTGACATATGAGGTTGACTAAAATGAGAAGGATAGCATGCGAAGTCCTGAAAAGCCTATCCATCCACTTAAGAAGAAGGGTCTAGGGCATGTGCTGAAGAAAAGGAATATTGATGTGCAAGATCTAGTGTTTGGCACATTCATTGAGAGCATTGCTTCACAAGGTTCAGACTCCATTGTGAGTTACTATGAAGAGGACCACCAACACTAGTCTAGTTATCAGGATAGATGCATGTCATGGATGTTGGGATTCACTTACAGATTTAAGAGTTGACTCAGTGTCTCCATGTAGGCCCGAGAGAGAGCTCCTCAACCTTAGGTACTGCTTCTTTGACCCTATCCCCTTTAGTGTAGGATCGCCAGAATCTCAAGGACAGAATGGAAAAAATGTAAAGGAGGCAGAAAAAGATGAAAGAGCATGAAAAGAAAAAGAGCAAGTTCCTGAACAAGATTATGAGTTGCCTCTAAAAGTTCTATGGATGGGGTGATGAGGCTGATGATGATGTCCTTTCGGACCCCGATACTTCCACAGATGAGTGAGATCTTTGCAGGGAGTCCCTCATATTCTCTTTTGATTGTTGTACTGTGAGGACACACTTACATTTTCAGTTGGGGGGCCTCTATTGTCGGGCTTGTTTTGTATTTTGTATTGCATCTGACTGTGCCCTTGTCGGGCTTGTTTTGATTTGTGGATGGTGTTCCATTATAGAGATTTTGTGATATTATGATGGATTAGTCTATTTTATTTTTTTCTTTTAGTTTTTTATTTGTAGTTTTTAGCATCTTTATTTTTGTTTTGATATGAGATATATAGTGATATGCCAGATGATTGATAGAGTGACGACTATCTTAAGGGTAAATCATTGATTTCTTGTTAGTGTTTAGTTGCTGTGAGTGTGGCAAAGTCTAAGTAGTCGGTCCTGAAAAGATGCAATTGTTTTCCGAATGATGGATTGGTTGACGGCTCTCTTAAGGGCAAAATCATCGTCTTTTTGGGAGGTTGTGGCTGGGTTGGTACTAAGAACATAGTCTTGCATGTAAAAATTTGTTGAACATACCCCTCCATTTTAAAAGTTAAGCATGTTGTGAATTGTTTTGTGAAAATCTTGTAAATCTTTTTGTGAATTTTGATTCATTAGCGGTTTGAATGTTCGATGTCACTTGTATTTTGAAAAGGAAATAATATTTGGAATCAACTTTATTGATCTGCATGCCATGTGTGGTGAGGTATTGAATAATGCCTTGTATTCACTTGTGTTACCCAGAACATGCCCGGTTGGTCTTTAAATGTTGGTCTTGATTGAGGTTGGTTAGAGAAATGATCTTAGGCTTTCTTCGTGATTGTTCTTGAAGTCCACATGTCCTGAAAATCCAACCATTGCACAAAATATATCCTTAGTTGTCCCCTTTGAGCCTAATTTTTTTTATTGACAACCTCATTACAAGCATTATCCTTTTCGAAAAGAAATATTCCTGTTTTGAACCCTTCCCTCCTTGAACTTTAAGTTGTGAAAGTTGAAGCTAAAAGCCTATGTTGGGGATGTTATGGGAAACTCATAGAAGGGATGCCTATCACATGAGGGCTTGAGAGAAAAAAGAAGATAATGATGAATGGAGGGAAAAATCTTAAAGAAAGAAATGTTCTGAAAAAGAAGGAAAGAAAGTGAATAAATGAAACTTGAATCCTCCAAAGTTGAAAATGGTTGCATGTGGGGCATTTAGAGTGGAAATGAGATAACTAAAAAAATTATTATTTGCATTGATTTGAAAAGAGAAGAAAAGTGGAAAAGTAGGAAAGTTGAGTTGTTGTGTAGTGTTCAAGTAGGGTGTGGTCACTTCTACCTAAATGATATCCTAACCTTTTCATAAACTTACATTACAAGCTTAATAAATTCCTTTAGTATTTCTAACAAGATGTTGAGTCAATGTTGATTCAAAATATGGCAAGCCTATGGTGTGGCACTTGTGTTCATGAAATGTTTTATTGTTAGTGTGAGTGTTTGTTCTTATGTCCCATGGTTCGTAAATACTTTGTGACTGTTTTGGGACATTTCATTTCTTGTGAGGGCATGTAATTTGATAAAGTGGTGATTTTGAAAATTCCTAATTAAATCAAGTGAGCATGTAGAAGAACTAATCAGTTGAGTCACTTCTTGAGTTTGAGTTGTTGTCAATTAATGATTCTTTGTTCTTGAAAATGTACCCTGAGAATGAGGGGACTTTTTTTGTGAAAATATTCATGTGGACAATTTATTAGTACCAACCAAAGACATTACCTTTGGACTTAATTGAAAAAGGTGAAATTGATTTGTGATGTGTGTTTAAATGAGAGCCTCTTGTGTTTTTGATTTTCTTTACTTAAGGACAAGCAAAGTTGTTAAGTTGTGTTGATGAGTGGGAGATCTACACTCATTTGAGGATCTTTTATTATTAGTTTTGGCTTTCTTCATATTTATAGGAAAAAATGAAGTGGAGAGTTGATTGAAAAGATATTTGAAGACGCCAAGTGAAATTGAGGCAAAAAGAGGCCAAAGGGAAGAAAGTTGAACTGCCTGTTGAGTTCCAATCGCAACTGCGTGAAACAGGAGTCATGATTGTGTTCAACAAGAACTTTAGACTTTGCGATAAGATGGTGAGAGTTCGAGATCGCGCGACTCATCAACACTTCTCATCGCGATCACATGAGTTAATTGCCACGATCGCAAAGAGCAAATGCCTGGCACATGGATAGAATTGAAATTTTACAAAATTAATCGCAAAAACCCTTTTTTACACTCATCAACATGCATTCATTCACATAACTGAGAGAATTCCAAATTGAGAGAGTATCTCCTCTTAGAATATTGTAGAGAGAACTTTGAGAGTTTTATCCTTTGGGTTGAGACTTTGAAGGCAAGTCGCCTTACAATTTATCTTTTGTATTGAAGATTGTCTTCTAAATAGTAATATTCCTTATCCAATCTTCTTTCCCTTGCTTTGTATTGCAAGAAAGATTGGTGTAATTGCTAATTGAAACTGGGATTTTGTGCTAGAAATAGACAAATCCTTTGCGTCTTTGATTTCTCATTTTATTGCTTTTGTAAATGATTCCATGCTCCTTATCCATGAAATGGGTTTAGTCTAATTATGCACGCTCAAATCTAGCTTAGAGCTTTGTGGGTTGCTTGGAAGAGAATTTGTGAAGTGCATAATTAGATTGGTAATTGTATATAAGCTTTGATTCTTAAGTTTGCTTGAAAAAGAGATTTAGGCTTTCATTTTTGAATGCTAGACTTGCTTAAAAGAGAGGTTTATATAAGGTAGTGGGTTGTTTTGTTGAAATACATTATTGAGACCGAAATTAAATTTCATCATATAGCACAATGAAATTGAAAGAAGATTTGTGTTGTTGAAGATGTTCTAGCCTACTTATGATTGAATTAGAAGGTGTTTAGTTGCAATGGATCATTTGAATGATAGTTGAGTTCCGAATTTCCCAATTCTCAACTATCCCTTGCTTGATTAAATCTTTACCCAATCCGGACTTTGTTACCTTAACCTAATATTTTTTTGACAATTGTGTATTATTAGTTTCGATTCAAACTAGTATCTTGTAATTCTTTGTCTTTTTTATTACCAACATATTGTTCCTTGTGAGATTCGACCATGACTCTATAGTTGGGTATTTTATATTGCTAACAATTGCTTACCCGTTAACGTATTTTGTGAGTAATTTTAGAATTATCATATCCTCATATGAATGAGACCGAATGGAGATTTCATGATATGAAGCATTGAGATCGAAAAAAGATTTGTGTCATTTATGAGTACCTAGCCTATCCGTGATTATTTAGCATTATTGAGCAAGCACTTGCACCCTCTATTTGATGTTGATATCGACCCCAACACCCCTATATCATCTTTTAGTTGTTTAAACCTTATTTTAGTTGAATTATGACAATTGATTTCAAACTCTTATTGTAAATTTGGTGGAATTATCCACCCATTTATCCTAATTGGTACTATTAATTAGTTTGCATCTTAATTTCCTTATTGAATTCTTCGATTTAGATCACTCAATAAGGGATTCAACCCCGACTCTATTTTTGTGTATTTATATTGCTAGCGGTCGCTTACTCATTTAATTATTTTTTTTGGGTAATTTGAGTGTTATAAAAAATGGCATCGTTGCTGAGGTGTTGTGGCTAAGAATACGTTTGTGAAATTAGTTTATGAACTTGTTTGTTTGTAGTAGAAAACATTTACATTTGGTGTTGTTTTTGTGCCCTATTTGCATGTGGAAATATGAGTGTAAATGGAAGTGACAATGCTAGTCACTATATGCAAAATAATAAAATTGGGGATATGGGTGGCATGCATGTTAATGTAATCTAGAGCTCAGGAGCAATCCGGTTACCCCCTACTACTTGGAGAGCTTTGTTTCATGTAACCGGAATGATGTTGCAAATTCTCTAGATGAGAGGTATATTTGGAGGTTTTATTCATGAAGACCTGCATGAACATATTCGTAACTTTGTTGATATTTGCGCACCCTTCAATTTAAAGAATATTTCACAAGAGTCCATATGTTTGAGGTTGTTCCTCTCTCGTTAGCGAGAGAAGCAACCAAGTGGTTGGCCGAATTACCACAAGATTCTATTATTTTATAGGAGGAACTAGCGGAGGCGTTCCTTGAAAGATTTTCCCCTCCTTTGAAGATGATCTAACTTAGAGATAGCATCCAAAACTATGAGAGAGTTGATGGTGATCTTCTCTATGAAACTTTGTTGCGATTCCAAAAGTTATTGTTACAATTCTTGAAACATGGTTTCCCGGACAGCTTGTTGTTGCAGTATTTGTATCGTAGCCTTGATATAGTGAATAGAGGATTGGCTGACCAACTCATTCAAGGAGGATTAATGCGATAACTATTTGATGTAGAAGCGTTGTTTTTTGGTGACATGACAAAGATAAACCGAGCATGGCACACTAAGGAGGACCGAATGATTTCTCTATAGTTTAGCATGACCAAGGAACAAATGGAAAAGAACCAAGAGTGTGATGTTGACTGGTAGATTTTCACTCATTTGAGGCCTTTTTAGTTCAACAATTAGTGTCCTTAATGTCTATTTATGTCCTATTTTGATGATATTTTAATGTTTTGCAGCTATGAAAACTAAAGGACAAGGTAAGGATGAATATATATTATTGGGTGAACTAGAAAGTCCATCGTCGAAGGTGATAGATCTCTGAGTTAAAATGAAGGCTTAATGGGCGAACAAGGTGGTAATTTGTGATCTACCAAATGTGAAAGGTTGACTCTATCGAGTTCATCAACTGAGGTTCAAACACCTGAAACCCGAAGCAAACAAAGGGAGAGCTAAAGAGCAAACATTGATCTGCCGAATGTGCTAGGCGAACCTGACTAATGTCGCTGAACTGGTAGTACATGGAATTTTTGACTAATTTTTGAGAATCAATAAATAGTCCAAAGGAGAGAGAAATTGTATGAGATTTTAGATCACAATTTAGAATAGAATTTTTACATTAGACTTTGTATGAGATTTTAATTAGTCTTTTACCCTTTGAAAAATATTCTTAATTTTTTGGGTTTTTGAAGAACCTTGTAATTGACATTTGAGGGTTCAAATTGAAGTGGGTGTTGAAGATTATTACTTAATTTCAACTCTCCAATGGCTAAAAACATAATGAGTATACTTTCGTTTCCTTTTATGATGTTTGGCTAAAACTCTAATTCTAAGGGTGTGATTATGGGGTTGGGTGTTGATTTAATTTTGTGGGTCTTGTGTCTTGCTCTATTTTATTGATGTATATTCATGGATTTCAACTATTTATTTTGAGGTTAATTCATGGGGTAAGGTTGCAAACTTAATCCTACTCTAGATCTTCGATTGATGCTTGAAAAAGATTAGTAAGTTTAATGCCTACAATTTAGATTTGATTGTTGCTGTTTTCTCCAAAGAGAAATTGGGGTTCAATTTTAGTTGCAAAATATGCTCTAGAGAGAGATTCTAGTAAGGTATTAGGTTGATTTTTATTTACATTAATGAGATCGAAAGGAGATTATATGATATGATGCTATGTGATCAAAAGAAAATTAGTTTCAATAAAGATTACCCAGCCTATCCATGATTGTTTAGCATTATTGAGCAAGCACATGTACCCCTATTTGACATTGATACCAATCCCTACACCACTAGATCATCTCTTACTTGTTTGAATTTCTGATTTTAGTTTAATTGTGATAATTGATACTAAAACTGTTTTAGTAAATTTGGTGGAATCATCCACCCATCTGCTTTAATTACTACAATGAATTGGTTTGCATTCTTAATTTCCTAATTGAATTACTCGCATTATATCACTCTTTGTGGAATTAAACCTGGACTCTCTTAGTGGATATTTTTCTTGCTAACTACCGCTTACTCTACTAATTATTTTTTAGAGTAATTTGAGCATTATCAAAAATGGGGCTGCTGCGGGTGAGTGATGGCTAAGAATTCAGTTTGTGAAATTAGTTTGTGAACTTGCTTGTTTGTGTTAGATTGTTGCTTTATATTGTGGTTGTGCCCTATTTACAGGTAGAATTATGAGCGAAGATGGAAGTGGCGATGCCAGTCACTATGGGCCAAACGATAACATAGGAGATACGAATGTCATGCATGTTAACGTCGTTGCAAGAATGGGAGCACTCTGGTTGCCTCCTACCACAGGGAGAGCCATGCTCCATGTGACCGTGACTATGTTCCAACTACTACAAATGAGAGGAATGTTTGGAGGTCTTGCTCATGAAGACCCCCATGAACATCTCTGAAATTTTGTAGACATTTGTGGACCTTTCACCTTTAAGAATATTACACAAGGGTCTACCCTGTTGAGGCTATTCCCTTTCTCCTTAACGGGAGAAGCAACTAGGTGGTTGGTTGAACAACCAAATGACTCCATAACTTCTTGGGAGGAGTTAACAGAAGCATTCTTGGATAGATTTTTTCCTCCCTTGAATATGGTGAAGCTTAGAGATAGCATCCAGAACATCAAGAGAGTGGTAGGTGAACCTCTCCACGAGACTTGGTAGAGATTTAAGAAGATGGTGCAACAATTTCCAACACATGATGTTTCATATAATTTGCTGCTACAATATTTTATTGTATCCTTGATTCAGTCAACAATGGGTTGGCTGACAAACTCATTCAAGGTGGGTTGAATAGAACACTGTATGTTGTGGCAACAATGTTGCTTGATTATTTGTCTAAGATAAACCAAGCATGGCATACTAGGGAGGATCAAGTATCTTCTCTACACTAGGGTATGAACAAGGAACAAATAGGGAAGGATCATGAGTGAGATGAGAACATGGATAAGAAGATGACCCTACTTTACTTGTTATCCAAACATGTCCTGGGAAGTGGACTTAAATCGGTGAATGCGATTGCTACAAGCAGCGAGCAATGCTCGGATGATGCCATGTATGAGGCATTTTATAATGAAGAAGTGCAATACTTGGGGAGCCAAATGGGAGGTTCTTATCCGAACAATTCTAGACCGCGTGAGAACCAAGGTTTGAACAAGGAAAGAGATAATAGCAAGAGAGATTTGAGAGATCGAGGTGGCAATTAGAGAGATCCTAAAGCTGAAAAACATAGATATATTCAACCTCATGATCATCAAAAACCAAACAAGCCAGCTGGACAGGAGGTAAATCAAATTGATGATATGTTAACAAGGATCTTCAATAATGTTGTAGGATCTGACAAAGTGTTGAAAGACTTGAAAAATAACTTTTCCACTTTGACTCAAACAGTTACTTCTCACACTGTGTCAATCAAGCAGCTAGAAACTCAAATGTGTCAAATCTCCACTCATTTAAATCCAAGGCAAAACGGGACTTTTCCTAGTGACACCATCCCCAACCCCAAGAATGATCCTTAATGAGTAAGAACTATGTTAGGCCACGAAATTAAATATGACGGTTATTAGGAGGCAACCAAAGTTCATTTTATTATTTTCAATAATGTGTGTTGTGAGTGTAGGGAGAAATGAAGTCAAAAAGTTGAAAAGGATGAATTGGGCGATGTAGGTACACAGTTGGCGATGTGTCGAAATACTTTGGCGGACGACTTCAGGTTCACCTTCTAAGCCAAGAATTTTGAAAAAAATGGTACTGTCAACTCGGCATACAGGGACCTAGTCAACAATTTGCCGAATGACACTAGGTTAACTACATCTATTCCACTGAATTGAACATTAGGTTTGGGATTTGTACAGGCATCATCAGTGAGCTTAAGCTTTATCAGCGATTCTCCAAACACGTTCGGCGATACTAGTTGCAGACCACCGAATGCGCCTGACATAAAATGGCCAAGAGTCTTTTCAAACTGTAAAAGGTGTCTTCTGCTCTTTTTGTGCATTTTCACTTCCTAAACTCCCAAAACCTTTGTTTAATCACTAGGGTGTCCTCGTGTGCTTTCATTTACTTTCTTGGAGTGTGTTTATAATTGAGATTCTTTACCCCAAACCCTTCCTCCCTTGTCATTGTTGTTTGTGCTTGACTAAGGTTGGTTCTGAAGATTATTTTTGTTGTCCTTGCTTTTCATTGATGCATATTGACTGGGTTAAGTGTTATTGTTGAGTTTGTGCTGTTAGTATCTTGTGGGTAGTTTAATTTGTGTTGATTGTACAATGCCCATGATCAAGGATGGTTGATTTTATGCTTGAACTTGCTAAAATTTATTGTGAAGGTTGAAAGTTGAAATTGGGGGTTTATTTCTAATGGGTTTTGTTTAAATTTGAATTGGGTGAAGTCTAATTAGCCCAGTGTTGTCCTTTCGACTTGTATTTTCGTAATGATGGATCGGATGATGTCTTTCTTAAAGGCATATAGTAAATTTCGCAATGCTTTTTGAATATTGGTAGAAGTTTGAGTACCCATGGGTAGAATAGCGTGTGGGTAACATATGAAATTGCTTAGGTGCTAGGTATTGTTGCATGTTGGTGTTTAATTTTTGAAAATTTGATGTTGGGCTGAAATTACTTGTTCTTCGCGCTTGTCTTAGCTCACCAAGGTGATTACGCGAATCGCGGAGTAAGCCCTAATCACCTTTTGAGTTTGGATTTTTGACTTGGGTAATGTAACATTCGACGGGCTTGTCTTAGCTCATCGAAACAAACTCGTTGATCCATTGAGTTGGAGTTGACATCTCCCTTATACCTAATCTTAAATTCTTTTGCACTGTCATATTCGGCGGGCTTTTCTTTGCTAACCGAAACCAACTCGGCGGATCAGCGAGTTGGAATTGACATAGCCTATCATGCCTGAGTGAAAATTAATCCTGTCCTTCCAACTTCGGCGAGCTCGTCTGAGCTTGCACAACCTGTTAGGTGAATCACCTTTCCATTCGGCAAGCCTTTGAACATAATTTTAACTATGATTGTTTTTAACTTCTTTTCAACTAACCTTAACCTATTATTTGTTTTGAATTATTGTGACTTGCAGGAAATGGGAATGACCAAAAGCAAAAGAGCGGTGTCCTCTGACTCTGAGCACGACTCTCCTCCTCCACTTCCTTTTAAAATAAATAGGGGGATTACATTCAATGAACCCTTTGAGCAACAACAGGTCAGTTTGCACACCTCTACACGTGCTAATGAACAACCAAAGAAAGTGGTGGCGAAGAAGAGGACAGAGATCAGGTCCAACTTACCACAAAACCCAGCATCATATGCTTCCAGAGTTCTCCAGATCATAGCTCCAACAACCCTTAATAGGCTCAAAGCACTGGGGGAGCAGACTATACTCAAGGAGAGGCATTTATCGATGGATGGAGTCATGAGCGACTACCCACCCATATGGGACACTATAAAGTTCCATGGGTTTGAGTGTTTCACAAGTGCTTGATCCCCATATGTCCCAGCTTGGGTACGCGAGTTTTATGCTGCCTATGCAAAGGCATTGCCCAAGAAAAAAGGCATTGTTTGTCAAAGTCTGAGGTAAAAAAGATGCAATGTCATACGGCTGCCATCAATGATATTTTAGGCATGAAAGGTAACAGGGTAATCATGTACAAGCTTCATATGAGGCAGAGTTTGGACGCACTCAAAGGGTGGCTAGCACCCTTAATCTCTTACATTACTCCCCTATGGATGGCAGAAGGGGCATGAATTCAGAAGGACATCAACATCGCCGCTCGGTTTTTGTTTGAGTTCATAATTAGCAACCTTATGCCATCCTAGAACGAATCTATCCTCTGGAACCCAAAGGCCATATTGGTTGGCAACATCATTGATTGGGAGGAGATCCATGCTTGAGTTATTATGGAAGAGGAGATGCTCATGAGAGTGTGACAATAGCAGACTTCCCTTCCCTTCCTAGTCTTGATCACACAGCTATGTGAGGCAATCAGAGTGCCCTTCAGAGAGAGAACTGATGTCCTAGTTACCCCTGTCTCTTCCAATGAGATTTGGAGGGTAGAGGTTGATTATTAAAGAGATGATCCAGCTAAGAGGAAGCCGCCACTACCTAACACCACTTTGTTAGTGGATCCCACTACTTTAGAGTCTAACGCTACTCATCCCGCTCCTTCTAAGGAGCCCTCATGTATCACTCTACATTCATATCTACCTACTAGTGTTTCTACACCGACCTCCATTGACATATGCTTGGATTTATCATATGGGCAACCTTGCCCATTCTGCTGATGCTAGGGCATCTAGGCCTGAGTAGGAGATGGCAAAGATTATTGAGAGGGCTATTGAGGCTGTTATGTGCCCCATTAAGGCTGAGGTTGTGCTTCACCAGGCCACTCAAGCATCTTATGTGAAGAGGTCGGATAACCTCACAGCTAGGGTAGAGGAGAGAGAAAAGTGTGAGGGCAGCTCCAATGATTTGACTAACTTGAGGAGAGACATAGCTATCCTTAGGGCTGATGTGGACTAGTTGCAATCCATCGATATTTCCATGCTATGGTGTAAGGTTTCCTTGCTCGACATGCCCTAGGTTGTGCCTCCTACTGAGATGAGAGTTGATACACCTAGTGGGATAGCTGAGTAGCAAACAAATGTTTCTTTTATCAACATTGTTGCCACCCGTTTTAGTTGTGCCGGGTACTGATGCTCGTGATTATGTCATCTTCTCTGAGACTCAGGATAAAAGTTCTTCAAACACATAGCCTATCAAGGGGACTTTTCACTCATTCTCCTTCCGTACTTATTTTGATAGTATTAAGGACATTGCTAGTTTTATTTTTGTAGGGTGAGGGCACATGTGCCAATATTCTCCTTTTGGATTGTATTTTTTTATTTCAATTTTTATTTTGAGATATTTTTGGTATTTTGATTTTCTTTATGATATTCAGTTTGTTTTCATTTTATTTTGTCTCTTTATACACTGTCCCATGATTTTATAGTTGTGAAATGATTGGGATTGCTTTTGTTTTCATTGTTGATATTCCAGGATTGATTGTGTACAATATCGATGTCTTGGATACTTCTCATGATGAGAATGTGTTTTGTTTTGATGTTGTAAGAAAAATCAGTGTGGCCTTACTTTTGAATGATCTTTTTTATTCTTGTGTTGACTAGCTACGTATTGATGTGAGCCTTGCAATGAATATCGCAGGGAAGCTTCTTGATTTTGTAGAGCTGTGCTAAATGATTGTGTTTGAAGTGTCATGTGTGGTGAGGTCCTACTTGAATGAATGCTTGTTGATTCATAGAATTTGCCTTTTTAGGCTAATTTTCTAGCCTTGGTGAATGCAAGAAATGATCTTGAGCATGAATTTTGAGATGGAACCTAAATATTCATACCTTTAGTGACTACCTTCGGAAGGTGTGCATCCATCTTGGCACCATTTGAGCCTAAATCATTTGTTGTCATCCTTGTTAAAACCTCTTGAAACAAACATGTCACGTCTGTTGTGAGTGCAGGTTAAATTGAAGTCAAAATTGAATAAAAGTGGGCGGTGAAAATACCCATTGGGTGATCGACCGAGTTGGTTTGGCGGGCATATCCATGCTCGCCTTCTTAGCAAAGAATTTTTAAAATTGGTTTTGTCAAAGTTTGTGTATAGGTACCTGTTCAGCGATCAATCGAGTGACATTAGGCTTGTAAGATCGGGTCCGCCGCGATGAACTCCAATTTTGGGTGTTTGTACAGGCGTCATCGGTGAGCTTAAACTCCTTTTGCGAGTCACTGAACTAATTCAGCAATTTAGTCGCAGTCAATCGAGTTCACCTAACAGTGGAAAACCAAAAGTCTTTTCTCTTTTAAATGGTTATCTTTGAACTTTTTCCCCTCTTACACTCCCTACACCTAGTCAAAATTTCATATTATGTCATCTTTGCTTCGATTTACATATGTGGGGTGCGTTCTTTCTTATTAATCTCGACCCAAACCCTTGTCCCTTTTTTTCTTGATTTCTAAGGTTGGTTTTTGGGTTTAAATTCTTGTTTTCTCTTGCGACTTGTGCTTAATGAAGTATGAACTATTTATTTTTTAGTGTAATGTTTGAACCTTGTGGATATGATTTAAAATGAACAATTGAATACTACCCATGATTTGTACTTGTTGTTTTTGAGTCCCAAATTATTAAAATTGATTGTGTTGGTTGATAGTTGTCAATTGTTTGATAATTGTTGGGGTCTCGATTGAATTTTATATGGGTGAAGTCTGATTAACCAACTTTTATCCAATAGGTTTGAATGTGCCTCATGATAGACAAGGTGATGTCTTTCTTTAGGGTAAATCATCAATTTGGCAATACTTAGTTGAATGTGGGGGAAGTCTGAGTACCCCGGGGAAAACTTGAACTAAGTATAGCATGTAAAAATGTTAGGATGTTGGTGTTGTTGAATTTTTATGCTTAATTTTAAATTTTGGATATCGGGAAGAAAATCACCTGTTCAGTGAGCTTGTCTTAGCCCGCCAAGGTTGTTAGGTGAATTGCCGAGTATGTTCCTGATCACCTTTTGGTCATGAATTTGTGACCTGAGGCACTATCACTTTTTGTGAGCTTGTCATAGCTCATTACACCATCTCATTGAATCACCCAATTAGAGTGGACATCGCCCATTATGCCTGAGTTAAAGCTTTTTGACACTGTCACTTTCTGCAAGCTTTTCTTAGCTCGCGAATCATCTTGATGAATGGCCATGTTGGAGATGACATCACCCTTCTTGATTGAGTTGAATTCTTTTTCCTATTGTCAGCGACGAGCTCGCCTAACCTGTTAAGTGATTCACCTACCAACTTGATGAGCCTCAAGACAATTGTTACAAATGTAAATTTCTTGAAAATTATTTTCAACTAACCTACCCTTGATGTTTTCTTTGCAATGTTGTGCCTTAAAGGAAATAGCTAGACCTAAGGTTCCCATCACTGCAAGGAAAATTCCTTCTAGTTCCGAGTCTCTTCCTCCACCTCCACTAAAAAAGTAAAAGAGAGTGGAAATCAATGAGTCTACAGGGCGACAAAGAGTCGCTTTGTGCACTTCTAAGCGTGTGAGTGAAAAGAAAAAGAAGAAAGTTGTTAAGGCTGATATTAGAAAGAAGAGGGCCTTGGTCGAGGAAAGCACCTCTTCATCTTCTAACCCCGAGGAGCCTCCACTTGAGTACAGTTGGACTGAAGACAAGACCGATAATTTAGCTGAGAGTACACTTGTACATGTAGTTGTTAAGAAGGTAGTACCAAGAAAGAGGAGCACAATCCCCTCAAAGATGATACAAGATCCCAATACCGTGACTTCGACAGTACTTCCAATCATTCCTCCAAGAGAACTCAATAGGTTGAAAACTACTGGGGAGCATACTATTTTGGAGGAGCGCCGATTATCCACTGACGGGGTCATGAGTGACTACTTGGCCATTTTGGAGACTATTAAATTTCATAGGTTTGAGCAGTTCACTAGACCTCGACCTCCTTATGCCCAGCGTGGGTTCGTGAGTTCTACGAGGCTTAGGACAAGGCACTCCCCAAGAAAATAAAAGGCCTGATTTGGAAACCATTGGAAGAAGTTGAGATCTAGGGTAAAATGCTGAAGTGTGACCGGACGACAATTAATGTTATTTTTTGCATGGTAGGGAAAAAGGCAGAGATGTACAAGATTCGAATGAAGCATAAACTTTATGATTTGAAAGGGTGGGTCTTGATTTATGATATTACTCCCCTGTGGTTGGATGACGGGGTGAAAATTGAAACGAAAGATATCAATGTAGTGGCTCGCTTTTGGTTTTGATTTATCAATAGCAACATCATGCCATCTCAAAATGATTCGATCCTCTGGATCCCAAAAGCAGCCTTTGTTGGTACGAATCATTGATTGGGATGAGGTGCATGTGGGACAAATAATTGAGGCACAAGTGTTCATTCGGGCTAAGCAAGAGAAAACTTCATTTCCCTCCCCTATTTTGATCACCTAGTTGTGTGAATAAGATGGGAGTTCTGTTCAGAGAGAAGATGGGTGTGAGAGTGATTGAGGTTGATTACTTGAGAGAGGACACAACTAGAAGGATGCCGCAACCACCTGGCACTATACCAGTAGTGGACCGTTCTACTTTAAAGTCAGACAGTGCTCATCCCACTCCTACTGTGGAGCCCTCAGGTATTGCTCCTACTCTGTCTATTCCTTCTGCTGCACCCTCTCCTCCTATTTAACCTCACCCTAGATCCCGACCTCTATTGACTCTGAACTTAGTATATCATATGGGAAACCTTGCCTATTCTACAGATGTTAGGACGTCTCACCTTGAGAGGGAGGGGCCAAGTATGATTTATGCGACTATTGAGGCTGTTATGTTCCCCATATAGGCTGAGCTTATGAGTTACAAGATACATTTGACCTTTTATGAGGAGAGGCTAGATAACCTTACTGCTCAGGTTGAGGAGCATGTGAAGAGCAAGGATAGTTCTGATGCACTGACTGAGTTGAGAGGGGACGTAATCCCCGAGATGCTAGCAGTTATGCCTCCAATTGAGATCAAAGGAGATGGTCCTTCAGGGATAGCTAGGCTGCCAGTTGTTGATGGATCTTTACAGATGGGAGAGCAGGCCGATGATGAGGTTGATGAGGATTCTGCTATAGAGAACGACGAAGATGAGTTTGTGCAGGCTAATGAGTATGTGAGTGCATAGGCATTAGAAAATTTACAGAGTATCAAGGAGTCGATTGTGCTTGCTACAGTACATAAATCTCATTTGGAGACCTCCGAGATTGGCACTAGTAGGGTTTGTCCTTTGGGTTCCACTCATCCTCCTCCTTTAGATGTGTTAGGCATTAATGCCCCTGTTGATGCTACACTAATTACCCCTCCTCTAGATGTGCTGGGTACTGATGCCCCAGGTGATGTTACTCCTACCGAGCAACAGGACCAGAGTTCTTCACATGCTTATCCTGACAAGGGGACTTTTCACCCATTTCATTCCCGTACTTTGTTTTTGCATTTAGGACACTGCTACATCCTTTTAGGTGAGGTGAGGTCATCTGTGCCTATTCCACATTTTGACTTCTATTTTGTTTATTTGGCTTATATTTTGATACTTCAACATTATGTTTTTATTAAATTTGGTTATATTGCATTCGGTTTTTATTTTTTGGTCATTTTCTTCTTTCTATAAATTGCCTCAAGATTTTTAGATTGGCCAAATGATTGAAGAGCTTGTGCATTCTTTTGATATTCGAGGATCGATCTTGTTCAATATCGTTGTCTTGGATAGTCCTCTTGATACAAAATGTGTTAGTGTTGGTGTTGCAAGAGGAAATATGTGTTGCTTTACTTTTGCATGATATTTAAGAATCTAGTGTTGAATAACAGCGTATTGATGTGTGCCTGGCAATGAACATTGCACGAAAGCTTGTTAATTTTATGAAGTTGTGTAAAACAATTGTGTTTGAAGTGCCGTGTGTGGTGAGATCTTACTTGAAAACATGTTTGTAGATACATAGAATTTTTCTTGTTAGTCTAATTGTTATGCTTGGGTGAATGCAAGAGATGATCATGCACACAAATTTTGAGATGACTTGACTGTGTTGGTGTGAAATCATGTTCATGGCATAATTGTATCAAATTTTTTAAAGAAAAGAGGTTGTTGAGATACTTATTTGTTGTACTATGCTTTCTACTGATTTTAGTTACAAGGGAGCGAGATTATTGATTTTCACTGATGGAAACTTGGTTTTGAGAGAAAATGTACCATTTTTGCCTTATAAAGAATATATTGATAAGCTCTGATGGCCCACATACTAAGTTTTAGGTTTTACTTTTATTCCATTGTTTTATAAGCTGAGGCGGGTTCCGTGGCTGTCTCAGGGGTCCACGGTACAGCCGGCGAGACAATTTCTGAACTTTTTACATTAAACATGCATTGGCCACATGTGCATTTCATCTAATTGTGTGATTTACTTTGTTTGTTGTTTGGATGGTGTGGTAGAAACGTTGTTACCTTATTTGTAAGTAGAGTTGTTTACGTTTAGCCTTGTCAGACACTTGTTTGAACTATCATGCTTCTTATATGTGTATGATATTTTTGAGCTCAGTCGGTCTATAATGCCTACTGAGTACCCCGTGTTTTGGTACTTGTACTACACTTCTACATCTTTTCTGATGCAGCTCCAAATACGAGCTACCCCCCAGTGAGCATTGGGTTACCTGGTCCAGGGATATGTCTTTATTTATTTGTCATCTTGGTCACTTTCGAGCCTCTTTCGTATATTTTGTATCGTACTTAGAGATCTATACTATGGGCTATTTCTATAATTTATTCTTGTTTCCTCTTATTCTTAGTTATTATTATTAAATGATTATTTTCCGCAACTTTTGTATTTGGGCTTTGGCTTGCCTACTCAAGGGTTATAGTAGGAACCATCACGGCCTAATTTCAGGTCATGACATTTTTCTTTTGTGATTTTATCAATTTTTAGCAAGAATTAATGCACCCTCATTGCAATAATAATTAATGCACCGTAGTAGCAATTAATGTGCATTGATAAAACTATTTTGATTTCTTTCTTCCTAACAATTACGGATATTCTCTTTTTGTTCCTTTTTCTCTTTCTTTTCTCCTGTTGACTACTTTTTTGTTTTTTATTTCTCTCATTGTTAGCTCCTTTTTTGTTTTCTTTCGTTTTATTTTAATTTTTTTCGTTAGATTTTTGTTTTTCTTATCCATTGCAATAATTTTTTATTTTCCTTTTTATCTCTTTTGAATGATTAAAAAATATATTAACTAACTAGTTTAGATTAATAAAAATAGAAAATTAAATAAAAAAACACTACAAGAAGAAACAACAAGAAAAATACTAAAGATCACTAGCTTATCTTATTAAAATCTAAATTAATGACGAATATATTGTTTTTTTTTTAATTCTGTAAATAACAATAAAATTTATATCTAAAATATGACTCAATTTTTTGTAATTATTTTTGCAAAAAATAACGTGCTAAAATTGATATAAAAATTAAACTATCAAAATTAAGCATAAATCTATGATACCCTATTAGTTTATGATACAAATCATGTGAGAGATTGTCTAACTGAAGAACTAAAATAAACATAGATGATGCCATGTCTGTATATATAGATATAGTATGATGGTATCATGAAGGACTAAGAAGTGTCTAACTGAAGAACCTAAACAACCCTGAATGTTACCATGCCAATATATATAAATATAGTGTGATGAAATCATGGAGGATTCAAAAGTGTCTCACTGAAGGACTGAAACAATCCTCAATATTACCATGACAATATATATGTAACACCTCGGATTCGAAAAGAAGAAAAATTACAGGTTTTCAGAATTGGTGCCAGTACTAACGGAAGCCACAAATACACCGTAGGTTGACTTATGGGCCATAGGTGGGAACCGTAGATGGCAAGGTAAATATTTTCAAAATGTCAAGTTTCAGAATTCCATGGATGGATCGATAGGATGGCTCGTCATTCCATGTACGAATCGTGGATATGTCTCGTAGGTTACTCCCAGACTTAGTGAAATTTCGAGGGTCAAGGTTGGGATCTACGGTTGGTATGTACGGTCCATAAGTGGACCAACGGACCGTACATGGAAACCATCGTTGGAAGCAAAAATTTAATAGTTTCTGAATCCCACCTACGGTTGACTAGGATGGTCCGTAGTTGGACCTACAGATCGTAGGTCGGAGCTCGACAGTTATTTTTAAGGGCTTTTTCCTAATATATTTATACCTAATCTACGGCGATTTAGTCCTAATCCTAGGCCCTATATAAATCTTCTAAGCCTAATTCTACCCATTCTAATCACTCTTCAATTCTCCCAAATCCCTCATAAGTTTTCCTCTCAAATATTTCTGTCTTGAAAGCTTGAAGAAGAAAAAGAAGATCTAGGGTTTCCATCCAAGTCTCCTAATTTACCATTGATTGTGGGATTTTGACATCAACGTATGATGGCTTTCTCCTATGGAGTCCTTTCCTCCATAGGGTTCCTAAATTCCCTAATTTTACAAGTTAGAATTCTCCAATTGAAGTTAGGGTTTTCTTCTACCTTGTGGGTTCTTTGAAATTATGATCTAATTGATTGAACTATGTATTTTTATGCATGAATTGAGTTAATTTCATGTTTCTAAGTTGAATCCCCATAAACCCATGTGAAATCCATGATTTTTATAGTTTGATCTTATTAGGAGGTTTTGAACTATGAAAGGTGAAATTATGAAAATTTGCATGTTCTTTATGAAATTGAGATAATTGATTTAAGGTTGCTTTGAGAGTGAAGCATCAATGTTGTTGTTGTTATTTTGAAAGGATTTTCTCACATAAAGGATTCATAAGGGTTGAAAGGTTTTCTCAATTAAACTTTTAATCCATATTAAGGAGTTATTCTAATGAACTTTAGCTTGGATTGGTTACTTAAAGTGCCTTCCATGGATTATAAGATAAGCTATGAATTAATGACTATTCCGCGTGATTTATGCTTAGCACCGAGAGGATATCGAGATGGAAGCTCTCCTGTAGTAGAGGTCAGGTTTCTACTAGCAATCTCCTTATCCCATAAACTATGTGCCACCATAGGATGATTGTCTTAGATAGACATTAGCTAGTGGATCCACTTAAGCTAGAAACTATGGTTCTTACCTTGGCAAGTAAGGACACCTCTTTTCAATGTAGGGTAGACACTGGATTCCATGTTATAGCTCACATGGTCTATATCGGTTAAGGCTCAATGCCGTATAACGAACTAATGTTATTTCCAAAAGGTGTTTCAATTATGTGTTATTTTAAGATGATTTCCTTGCATTGACCATGGTTTTTATCCCATGTTTTCTATCATGTTTTTTTATGATTTATCTTGGTCATTGTCTCTTATGTATATCTCCTTTTTAGCAAGATGTTATAACTTCTATGCATAGTTATCATACTTTGTATATTCTATGTACTAACGCATACTCTTACCTACATTTTTTTCACTAATGTAGGTTGTGATGACTCCTCTCCCTCTATTTGTGGCTAGATCGTTGTACTTCTGATTAAGAAGATTTGGTGAGTCCTCATACTTCGAGGACAATGTCACATTTATATTTTTATGCAATTTCACTTTAGAAATTGTATGGGTTACATCCTAATTTAATTTTGTTGATGCATTAGATGTCTTTGAAACTATGTTAGACTTCCGTAACTTTTGTCAACTCTTAATGAATTAAAACTATCTTTTGAACTCTTAACTACTATTATCTTGTATGATGTAAGCTTAGTGGCTTGTATGGAGCCTTTCGGGGTCTTGTATGCCATGTCACGTCTAAGGGGTGCTTTAGGTCGTGCCAATATAGATATATTATGATGGTATCATGGAGGACTAAGGTGTGTCTCACTGAAGAATTGAAGCAAACCTCCATGTAACTATGATAGTATATAGATATACTGTAATGGTATTATGGAGGACGAAGGAGTGTCACCCTGAAGGACTGAAAAAGACCTCAATAATACCATGGGACTATACAGATATACTTTGATTGTATCATTGAGGATCAAAGAAAACCTCAATAATTCCATGACAATATATAGATATACTACTGTACCATGGATAACTTAAAAGTTTCTCGTTGAAGGACTAAAGAAGTCCTCCAAGATATCATGTCAGTTTTTAAATAATTAAGATGATATCATAAAATGTTGAAGACTATCTCTTTGAAGAACTAAAGCATTCCTCCATGATTTTGTGCCCATTTGTAAATTTACTAAGATGATATTAAAAAAGACTGAGGAGTGTCTTGTTAAAAGACCGAAACAATCCTTCATGATAACATATCAGTATATAGATATACTATAATGTTATCATGGAGAACTGAGTAGTGTCTCATTGAAGGTATGCCTTAAGACCAAGTAATGTCTTATGGAAGGACTTAAGCAGTCTTGCATGATACCATAACAGTATATAAATATACTGGTATCATGGAAGATTGATTAGTGTCTCATTGAAGAATTGAAGCATACCTCAATGATATCATTCTAGTATATAGATATACTGTAATAAAATCATGGAGGTTTGTGAAGTGTCTCTCTGAAGAGGTGAAAAAGACTTCAATGATATCATGACAATATATAGATATACTGTGATAGTATCATGGAGGAATAAAGTAATCCTCTATAATACAATACCAATATATAGATATACTATGATGGTATAATTGAGTACCAAAGAGTGTCCCGTTGAAGGACTAAAGTAGTCCTCTATGATATCTGGCCAGTGTATAAATACACTATGATGGTATCATGGAGGACTGAAGAATATCTCATTGAAGAAATAAAGCAGTTCTCAATCATGCCATCCCTATATATAAGTCTACTGAGAGGTTATTATGAAAGATTGAGGTGTGTCTTATTGAAGGACCGAAATAGTCCTTCATGATACTATATCAGTATATACATATAAGGCCAATTGTATAATGGAGGACATAGTAGTGTCTCATTAAAGGTATGCTTTGAGATCAAGTAATATTCCATAGAAGGACTTAAGCGGTCCTCCATGATACCATGCAAGTATATATATATACTATGATGGTATCGTGGAAGACATATGAATGTATCATTGAAAGATGGAACAAGTATTTCAGATATCATGCCAATATATAGATATTTTGCGATGGCATCAAGGAGCACTAAAAGCGTCTCACTTAAAGACTAAAGCTAGTTTCATGATACCATCACAATATATAGATGTATTCAGTAATGTACACAAGATATTTTGTATGCGGTGTCGCATTTAAGTAAGTAAGAAAATCAAAATTATATACATATATATATATATATTGTAACACCTCGGATTCGAAAAGAAGGAAAATTGTAGGGTTTCAGAACTAGTGCCAGTACTGATGGAAGCCACCAATGGACCGTAGGTTGACTTACAAGCCATAGGTGGGAGCCGTAAATAGCAGGGTAAATATTTTCAAAATGTCAAGTTTCAAAATCCCATTGACGCCCGTCATTCCATGTACGAGTCGTAGATAGGTCTCATAGGTTACTTCCAGACTTAGTGAAATTTTGAGGGTCAAGGTTGGGATCTAGGGTTGGTATGTACGGTCCGTAAGTCGACAAACAGACCATACACGAAAACCGTCGCTGGAAGCCAAAATTTAATAGTTTCTGAATCTCACGTACGGTTGACCATGACGGTCTGTAGTTGGGCCTACAGACCATAGGTTTGAACCGTAGGTCGGAACCCGACAGTTATTTTTAAGGGCTTTTTGGTCTTTTCCCTAATTGATTTATACCTAATATAAGTCGGTTTAGTCCTAATCCTAGGCCCTATATAAGTCTTCTAAGACTAATTCTAATCACTCTTCAAATTCCCCCAAATCCCTCTAAAGTTTTCCTCTCAATTATTTCTCTCTCTAAAACTTGAAGAGGAAGAAGAAGATCAAGGGTTTCCATCCAAGTCTCCTAATTCACCATTGATTCTGGGCTTTTGACATCAAGGTATGATGACTTTCACCTGTTGAGTCCTTTCCTCCATAGGGTTCCTAAATTCCCCAATTTTACAAGTTAGAATTCTCCAATTGAAGTTAGAGTTTTCTTCTATCTTATGGGTTCTTTCAACTTATGATCTAATTGATTGAATTATGTCTTTTATGCATGAATTGAGTTAATTGCATGTTTATAAGTTGAATCCCCATGAACCCATGTGAAATTCATGATATCTACACCTTGATATTATGATGAGGTTTTGAACAATTGAAGGTGAAATTATGAAAATTTGCATGTTCTTTATGAAATTGAGATAAATTATAACACCTCAGATTCGAAAAGAAGGAACATTTCTTGTTTTTCAGAACAAGTGCCAGTACTCATGGAGGCCACCTACGGACTCTAGGTTGACTTACAAGTCATAGATGAAAACCGTAGATGGCAAGGTAAAATTTTTGAAAACATCAAGTTTCAGGATCCTATCTATGAATCAACAGGATGTTACGTCATTATTTTTACGGATCGTAGATAGGTCTTGTAGGTCATGCCCAGACTTAGTGAACTTTTGAGGTCAAAGTTGGGATCTACGGTTCGTATGTAGGACTTGTAAGTGGACCAACGGACCGTTCACGGCAACCATCGTTGGAAGCCCAAATTCTTAGTTTCTAAATTTTTCTACGGTTGACTAGGATGGTCCGTAGTTAGACCTATGAACCATAGGTCTGAACAGTAGGTCAAAATCGGACAATTTTTTTTAAGGGCTTTTAGGTCTTTTCCCTAATTGATCTATTCCTAATCTAAGTCAGTTTAGTCCTAATCCTAGACCCTATATAAGTCTTCTAAGCCTAAATTCTACCCATTCTAATCACTTCCAAACTCGCTCCAAATTTTTCCCAAAATATTTCTCTCTCTAAAAGGTTGAAGAAGAAGAAGAAGATCTAGGGTTTCAAGTCAAGTCTCCTAAATTCACCATTGATTGAGGGCTTTTGACATCAAGGTATGATACCTTTCACCTATGGAGTCTTTTTCTCCATAGGGTTCATAAATTATCCAATTTTGTAAAGTTAGATTCTTCAATTGAAGTTAGAGTTTTCTTCTATCTTATGGGTTCTTTCAAATTATGATCTAAGGGATTGAATTATGTCTTTTTATGTATGAATTGAGTTAATTGAATGATTTTAAGATGAAATTATATGGGCCCATGCATGATTCATGATTTCTAAGCTATGAGTCTATGATGAAGATTATGAATGATCAAAGGATGAATTTTATGAAGATATGCATGTTCAAACTATGAAATTATGATGATTTAAGATTTACTTTGAGAGTGAAGCATAAATTTTGTTATTGTTGTGTTGTGAAAGGATTTCTCACATAAAGAATTCATAAGTGTTGAAAGAATTTCTCAACTAAACTTTGAATCAAGATTTAAGAAGCTATTCTAATGAACTCTAGCTTGGATTGACTATATGATGTGCCTTCCTTGGATAAAAAGTTGCAAGAAGCGATTACCCATGTCCCCTAATGATAAGAGAAGAGGCAATTACTCATGTCTATTAATGATAAGATGAGTTATGAATTACGACTATTCCGTGGGATTTATGGTTAGCACCGAGTGGAAAAGTTATGATTACCTATGTCCCATAAACTATGTGCCACCGTAAGTTGTCTTAGATAGACATTAGCTAGTGGATCCACTTAAGCTAGAAATAATAGTTCTTACTTTGGAAAGTAAGGACACCTCTTTTAGGTGTGGGTTAGACACCGAATTCCATGTTATCGATCGTATGGTCTATGTCGATTAAGGCTAACTTCCCACATAACGAACTAATGTTACTTTCAAAAAGGGGTATTTCAAGTATGTGTCGTTTAAAAGATAATTTACTTGCATTAACCATGGTTTTTAACTCATGTTTTCTATCATGTCATTCCATAATTTAATTTGGTACTAAGAGCACAAGGGTGTAGAAAGGTCCTAGGATGTCTCACAAGCTACGTCGAGTAGAGTCTTGTTCATGGGTGTGAAGCGTGCCACACTTATGATTGAGAGGCTATAAGATGTTTCGAAACTCCACTTCTTTCATCACTCTAAAGTCGTTTGATAGAGTTTGACTCTATATGTCTATCTCCTAATCCCTATCCGATGCTTTTCAGGATATAGCCACTCAAAGGGCATATGCTAGGAGAAATGCGAGAGAGAATGTGGAACAAGAAACTCCTCAAGTTCTGGTTGACCCTTTGGCCGAACAAGTAATTAATGCAGAGTTTAGGGCTGCTTTTCATATGTTGGCCCAAGCCATGACAGCTCAAGCCAATAAAGAGGTTGTGATCCCCGTGAACCCAAATTTGGGTATGAAGGCAACTAGAGTGAGGCACTTCACTAGGATGAACCCTCTGGAGTATTATGGTTCTAAGGTTCAGGAAGATCTCAAGAGTTCATTGATGAGGTGTGTAAGGTGTTGATGATCATGGGTGTGACGCCGGTGGAAAAGGAGAAATTAATCGCTTATCAACGTAAGGGTGTTGCTCAAGTGTGGTTTGAACAATGGAAGAGTGAGAGCATGGTTGATGCGGGTCCTCTTGATTGGGAGAAGTTTAAGGTTGCTTTCCTTGATATGTTCTTTTCCCTTGAGATGAGGGTGGCAAAGGTTCTTGAGTTCATTAAAATTCATCAAGGAAACATGAGTGTGAAGAAGTATGCTTTGAAATTCACTCAATTATAAAGGTATGGTCCTACTATGGTTGCCGATCCTAGGGCAAGAATAAGTAAGTTTGTGTCGAGAGTGTCCGAAATAGTGGTCATGGAATGTTGTACCACTATGCTCATCAAGGATATGGACATTTCTTTCCCAATGGTTCATGCTCAACATATATAGAAGGAGAAACAGAAGGAAAAGTTTACAGAGGCAAAGAGGGCTAAGACAGGTGATGGTGACTTTTCACTCTCAAGGTCCGAGAGGTATGGTTTTCCTAAGATTCTACAAAGGTTCTCCGGTCAAGGTTCCTCCAATGCTCCGATTCCAAAGTTCAACAAGGATAGGGTGCCTAACCCTAAGCATCAAGGAAGAAATGGTAGTGGGTCTTCATTGTCTACTTGTGCTAAATGTGGAAAGAATCATGAGGGTAAATACCTAGCCGGCTCCAATGCATGCTTTGGCTATGGAAAGATGGATCATAAGATTAGGGACTGACCCTCCATTTCTAACAAAGGAGGAGGCAACCGTTGATGGGCTCAACCTTATCCTTCATCAGGTTCTAGTGGAAATTAGAAGCAAAACAGGTTCTATGCACTTCAAACTCATCATGAGTAAGAGTCACTAATGTTGATCTTGTTGAGCTTGATATGTTAGATTTCGATGTTATTCTTGGAATGGATTGGCTGCATTCATGTTTTTCTTCTATTGATTGTAGAACCCGAGTGGTAAAGTTCCAATTTCCAAACGAACCCCTTTTAGAGTGGAAAGGGGTAAATTTTATGCTTAAGAGTCGGTTTTCTTGTCTTAAAGCTAGAAAAATGATTTCTAAGGATTGAATATACCATCTTGTTCAGGTTAGAGATATGGATTCCGAAACCCCTATCTTTGAGTCGGTCCCCGTTGTAAATGAGTTTCTAGAAGTGTTTCCCAATGATCTACTCGGTGTTCCTCCTAAAAGGGAAATAGACTTCGATATTGACCTTCTCCCGGATACGCAACCTATCTCTATTCCTACTTACAAAAAAACTCCAACAGAGCTTAAGGAATTGAAGGAGCAATTAAAAGATTTGTTGGATAAGGGCTTCATCCGACTATCTCTCCATGGGGTGCTCAGGTTTTGTTTGTTCGAAAGAAGGATGGTTCACTTCGAATGTGTATTGACTATCGCCAACTGAGTAAGGTTACTATCAAGAATAAGTATCCTCTCCCAAGGATAGATGATTTATTTGATCAACTTCAAGGAGCAAACTACTTCTCTAAGATTGACCTTCGGTCGGGCTATCACCAATTGAGGGTGAAGGAAGATGACATTTCGAAGAAGGCTTTTCAGACTAGATATGGTCATTATGAATTCTTAGTAACGTCATTTGGCTTGACAAATGCTCTGGCTGCCTTTATGGATTTGATGAATAGGGTATTTAGACAATACCTAGATATGTTTGTAATTATGTTCATTGACAATATTTTGATTTATTCAAGGAGTAAAGATGAGCATACTAATAATTTGAGGATTGTGTTGCAAGTTCTCAAGGACCAATAACTCTTTACAAAGTTTTGTAAATGTGAGTTTTGGTTGAGGTCCATGGCTTTTCTTGGCAACATTTTTTCCAATAAGGGTATTGAGGTAGATTCTAAGAAGACAGATGTGGTTAAGAATTGGCCTAGACCTCTATCCCCTTCCGATATCTGAAGTTTCTTCGATTTGGCTAGTTACTATAAAAGGATTGTTGAGGGTTTCTCTTTGATTGCCTCTCCATTGACGGAATTGAGCTAAAAGAAGTTTAAATTTGTATGGTCTGAATCATGTGAAAGGAGTTTCCAAGAATTGAAAGATAGGCTTATCTCCGCTCTGATATTAACCTTACCGGAAGGATCCGATGGGTTTGTGGTTTATTATGATGCTTCAAGGGTTGGGGGTTGTGTTCTTATGCAAAACAGGAAAGTAATTGTTTATGCTTTAAGGCAGCTTAAGATTCATAAAACGAACTATTCTACCCATGACTTGGAACTAGCGGCGGTTGTGTTTTCTCTAAAAATTTAAAGGCATTGCTTTTATGGTGTTCATGTTGACATCTTCACCGACCATAAGAGTTTGCAATATGTGTTCAAGTAAAAGAATTTGAACCTTCACCAAAGGAGGTGGCTTGAGTTGCTAAAGGACTATGACATAAGTGTCCTCTATCACCCTAGCAAGATGAATGTGGTAGCGGATGCCCTTAGCCAATTATCCACGGGTAGTGTTGCTCATGTTGAGGATAATAAGAGGGAATTAGTTAGAGATGTTCATAGATTATCCCGATTGGGTGTTCGGTTGATTGACTCCAATGAAGGTGGCATTGTTGTTCATAATATTTCAGAATCATCCTTTGTGTCGAATGTGAAAGCAAAGAAAAGTTTTGATCAAATTTTGATGGAATTGAAAAAACCATGCTTAAAAATTTCATTGATACTTTCTCCCAAGGGGGAGATGGTGTACTCTGATATCGAGGTCGTTTGTGTGTTCTGAATGTTGACAAGTTGAGGGACATATTTTATTAGAAGCCCATAGTTCCCAATATTCCATTCACTCAGGAGCCACCAAGATGTACCATGACTTGCGGGAGGTCTATTGGTGGAATGAGATGAAGAAGGACATTGCGGAATTTATGGCTAAGTGTCCTAATTGCCAACAAGTAAAACTTTAGAACCAACAGTCGGGAGGTTTGTCCCAAGATATTAGTATTCCTACTTGGAAGTGGGAAGATTTTAATATGGACTTCATTGTTGGTTTAGCACGCACCCGGTGACAGTACAATTTGATTTGGGCTATTATGGATCTTATGCCAAAATCGGCTCATTTCATTCCCGTCAAGATCTCTTATTCGACGGAAGACTATGCCAAGTTATACCTAAAAGAGATGGTTAGGTTGCATGGAGTGCTCCTGTCCATTACATATGATCGTGGTACTCAATTCACTTTGCAATTTTGAAAATCCTTCCAAAAGGGCCTCAGTACCTGTGTTAAGCTTAGCACGCCCTGTCATCCTCAGATCGATGGGCAAGTAGAGCGTACTATTCAAACTTTTGAAGATATGTTGAGATCTTGTATGATTTACTTCAAGAGTAATTGGGATGATAATTTGCCTTTGATTGAGTTTTCTTATAATAATAGCTATCATTCCAGTATTGGTATGGCTCCATTTGAGGCTCTTTATTATAGGAGGTGTAGATCTCCTATAGGTTGGTTTGAAGTCTGCGAAGTTGCTTTGATAGGTCTCGAATTGGTACATGAGGATATGGAGAATGTTTGGCTTATTAGAGAAAGGTTGAAAACGGCTCAAAGCCGGTAAAAGTCTTATGCTGATGTTAGAAGGAGAGATCTTGAATTTGATGTCAATGATTGGGTTTACTTGAATATCTCACCCATGAAGAGTGTGATCAGGTTTTGAAAGAAAGGGAAGCTTAGTCCCCATTATGTGGGCCCATATCAGATTTTGAGGTGTAATGGTACTTATGAACTTGATTTGCCTAATGATTTAGCATCAATTCATCTGGTTTTCCATGTCTCCTTGTTGAAGAAATGTGTTGGTGATCAGGAATCTATAGTTGCATTAGAGAATCTTTGAATAAAAGAGAGTCTTTCTTACGAAGAGGTTCCAGTTGAGATTTTAGACTGACAAGTTTGAAAGTTGAGAAATAACAAAGTTTCTTCTGTAAAGGTTCTTTAGAGGAATCAGTTAGTTGAGGGTGCTACTTGGGAGGCCGAGGCCGATATGATGTCCCCTGATCCTCATTGTTTTCCCTCCGCTCCTACTCTAGCTTGAGGTATTTAGTTCCTCATGGTTCACTCTTTTGGTCTCATGTGTCTTAGTTATTCTCATGATTCCTCATTTATGCATGTTCATGAAAAGCTTAAATATTTGAAAAAATGAGTTAACTTCATTGAGTTCTTCATGTTTATGTGCATTTGAGTATATGTTGCATATAGACCTTTATGAAATGATGTTTTTAACATGCTTTAGCTCGGAGTTGATGTTTCCTCCTCAGATATGTGCATTTATGTGATTGCATTCATGTTGGGCTGTTAGATTTAGTTCTACCCCCCTTAAGATGTTTTGATTCCCATTCGAGGATGAATGTCCCCAAGGGGGAGTTATTGTAACACCTCGGATTTGAAAAGAAAGAAAATTTCTTGTTTCTAAGAACTTGTGCCAGTACTAACGGAAGCCACCTACGGACCGTAGGTTGACTTATGAGTCGTAGATGGGAATCGTAGATGGCAAGGTAAACTTTTTAAAAATGTCAAGTTTCAGGATTCTTTCTACGAATCAACAGGATGGTCCGTCATTATTTCTATGGACCGTAGATAGGTCTCGTAGGTCATCCCTAGACATAGTGAAATTTTGAGGGTCAAAGTTGGGATCTACAGTTGGTATGTATGGCCTGTAAGTGGACCAACGGACCGTACATGGGAACCACCATTGGAAGCCCAAATTGTTAGTTTCTGAATTTTTCTACAGTTGACTAGGACGGTCCGTAGTTGGACCTACGAACCGTAGGTCGAAATCTGACAGTTATTTTTAAGGGCTTTTTCATCTTTTCTTGAAACACCTCAGATTCAAAAAGATGAAATTTTTTTAGCTTTTCAGGTATGTGCCCGTACCAATAGAAGTTATCTACGGACTGTAGGTCGACTTAGGGGCCGTAGGTGGGAACAATAGATGGCAAGGGAATTATTTTTAAAAAGTCAAGTTTCAGGATCCTTCATACGAATTAACAGGATGGACCGTCATTATTTCTACGGATCGTAGGTAGGTCTCTCCAAACTTAGTGAAAATTTTGAATGTTCAAGGGTGAACTGACTGTTGCATGTACGGTCTGTCAATGGACCTATGAACCGTACATGGGGTTCCGTCGTTTGAAGGTCAAAAATAATAGTTTCTGAACTTTTCTACGGTTGACCAGGATGGTCCGTAGTTGGACCCACAGACCGTAGGTCGGAACCGTAGGTCTAAATCCGATAGTTATTCTTTCGGGCTTTTTGGTCTTTTCCCAAATCGATCTATTCCTAATCTAAGTCTGTTAAGCCCTAATCCTAGACCCTAAATAAGGCTTATAAGCCTAATTCTACCCTTTTTTAATCACTCCCAAATTCTCTCCAAAGTCTTTCCCCAAATATTTCTCTCTCTAGAACCTTGAAGAAGAAAAAGTAGAATCTAGGGTTTCAAAATCAAGCCTCCTAATCCTCCATTGCTAGTGGGCTTTTGGCATCAAGGTATGACAGCTTTCACCTATGTAGTCCTTTCCCTTATAAGGTTTCTAAATTCTCCAATTTGCAAAGTTAGAATTCTCCAATTGAAATTAGGTTTTTCTTCAATCTCATGGGTTCTTTTCAATTATGATCTAATTGATTGAATTATGATTATTTATGCATGAATTGAGTAAATTGAATGATTTTAAGGTGAATTTATATGAGCCTATGCATGATTTATGATTTCTAAGTTATGAGTCTATGATGAAGTTCATTAATGATCAAAGGATGAATTTTTATGAAGATGTGCATGTTCAATTATGAAATTTATAATGATTTAAGGTTGCTTTGAGAGTGAAGCATCAATGTTGTTGTTGTTGTATTGTGAAAGGATTCATAAGGGTTGAAAGATTTTCTCAACTAAACTTTGAATCAAGATTAAGGAGCTATTCTAATGAACTCTAGCTTGAATTGGCTATTTGATGAGTTTTCCATGAATAAAAAGGGGCAAGAGGTGATTACCCATGTTCCCTAATGGTAAGACAAGAGGAAATTACCCATGTCTATTAATGATAAGATAAGCTATGAATTATGACTATTCTGTGGGATTTATCCTTAGCACCGAGTGGACAAGTTGCGACTACCCATGTCCCATAAACTATGTGCTACCATAGATTGTCTTGATAGACATTAGCTAGTATATCCCCTTAAGCTAGAAGTTATGGTTCTTACCTTGGCAAGTAAGGGCACCTCTACTCGGTGTGAGGTAGACACTGAATTCCATGTTATAGCTCACATGGTCTATGTCGGTTAAGGCTAACTTGCCACAATAATGAACTAAAGTTACTTTCTAATGGATTTTTAAACATATGTTGTTTCAATATGATTTTCTTGCACTGACCAAGGGCTTTCCTCTCATATTTTCTATCATGTCATCATATGTTTTAACTTGGTCATTGTATCTTTTTTATAGCCCTTTTTGCATGATTTTGTAACCCCTATGCACTGTTATCATAATTGGTACATTATTGTACTAACTCATACTCTTGCCTATATCTTTTCCAAGTGTAGGATCTGGATCTTCTCCATCCGCTCATGGCTAGAGAGTACTTAGAGACTTTAAAGACTTGGTGAGTCCTCATTTGTTCGAGGACAATGCTTTGTTTATGCTTTTAGGTCATTTCATATTAAGACTTGTATGGGTACGTCCCAATTTCATTCTATTCATGTATTAGATGGCTTGAGACTATGTTTAGACTTCTGTTATTCTTTTGTCAACTGTTTTGATATGAATTGTCTTTTGAAATCTTATTCACTATTATATTGTATGATGTATGCTAAGTGGCTTCTATAGGGCCTTTCGGGGTCTTGTACGCCATGTCACGTTTAGGAGGTACTTTAGGTCATGAAAAATTTGGTATTCAGAGCACAAGGTTGTAGAAAGGTCCTAGGATGTCTCACAAGCTACGTCGAGTAGAGTCTTGTCCATGGATGTGAAGCGCGCCATACTTATGAATGAGAGGCTATAAGATGTTTAGGAAACTCCACTTCTTTAATCAGTCTAAAGACGTGCGATAGAGTTTAACTCTATATGTCTCTCTCTCCTAATCCCTATCCGATACTTTTTAGGATATGGCAACTCGAAGGGCATATGGTAGGAGGAATGCGAGAGAGAATGTGGAACAGGAAGCTCCTCAAGTTCCAATCGACCCTTTGGTCGAGGAAGTGACTAATGCAGAGTTTAGGGCTTCTTTTCAAGTGTTGGCACAAGCCATGATGGCTCAAGCCAATAGGGAGGTTGTGGTCCCCGTGAATCCAAATATGGGTATGGCGGCATCTAGAGTGAGGGATTTCACTAGGATGAATCCTTTGGAGTTTAATAGGTCAAAGGTTGAGGAAGATCCTCAAGAGTTCATCGATGAGGTGTATAAGGTGTTGTTTTTCATGGGTGTAACCCCGATGAAAAAGGTGGAATTTTCCGCCTATCAACCCAAGGGTAAGGCTGAAGTGTGGTTTGAGCAATAGAAGAGTGGGAGGGCGGTTGATGCAAGTCCTCTTAATTGGGAGAAGTTTAAGGTTGCTTTCTTTGATAGGTTCTTTCCCCTTGAGATGAGGCAGGCAAGGGTGCTTGAGTTCATCAAACTTTGATAAGGAAACATGAGTGTGAAGAAGTATGCTTTGGTGTTCACACAATTGTCTAGATATGCTCCTACTATAGTTGTCGATCCTAGGGCAAGGATGAGTAAGTTCATTTTAGGAGTGTCAAAAATGGTGGTTAAGGAATGTCGTACCGCCATGCTTATCAATGATATGGACATTTCTCGTCTAATGATTCATGACCAACAAATTGAAGAGGAGAAACTTCAAGAAAAGTCTAGGGAGGCAAAGAGGGCTAAGACCAGTGATGGTGACTTTTCACGCTCAAGGTCCGATGGGTATGGTCGTCCTAAGTCTCGACAAAGGTTATCCAGTCAAGGTTCCTCCAATGCTCCTCCTACGTTCAAAAAGGAGAGTGTGGCTAACCTTAAGCCTCAAGGAGGAAATGGTAGTGGGACTTCATTGTCTACCTGTGCCAAATGTGAAAAGAAGCATGAGGGTAAATGCCTAGCCCATTCCAATGCATGTTTTTGTTGTGGCAAGATGGATCATAAGATTAGGAATTGTCCCTCCGTTGCAAACAAAGGAGGAGATGAACGTTGACGGGTTCAACCTTATTCTCCATCAGGTTCTATTGAAAATCAGAACCAAAGCAGATTCTATGCACTCCAAACTCATCATGAGATAAAGAGTTTCCCCTTGTGAAGTCTCTTGGAAACCTTGAATCAAGCCTCTTGGAAACTCTAAATAACCCAAACTTTCCCCTTGTGAAGTTCCATGACTTGTTCTTGGTCTAAAACAACAATATAAACAACAATAAATCACTAATGACCTATTAATTTACCCAGATTATTAACAAATTGTAACCCTAGTTAAAACATGATCATCTTCCCCAACTTAGGGCTCTTTCCCACCTTGAAAACATGACACAACCTTCCCCTAATATCAATAACCTAGATTCTAAGTCTTAAGAATCTATGCATAAGGTTGGAGAGTCAAATTCTTACTTTTACTGATGAGTTTCGTGGGAAAACAGGTGCAAACTACCAAAAATTGCCTCTCAAAAGTTAAAGAACACAGTGCAAAAAATAGGAGATTTGGGCTTTTTTTGCACTAAATCACGATTCATCCTGCTATAGCAGCCCAGCCCACTATAGAGGCCTTGTTATAGCAAAAACTAACCCCGCAATAGCGGTCTGCACACTCCGTTATAGCGGGATGCCTCCCGCTATAGTGGCCTTGATGAAACTTTAGAAGGTTAATTTCAAGAAAAAGACCATTTTTACATCATAAACTCTTCCCTTGATGTCCCGACACATACCTTTCACGCTAAGTTTGATTCTAGGAGTTCTACTTACCCAAATTCAATTTCAAAAGGCCCTATGGACTCCATAATGTCTTGGCTACAACAATATATCAACAAAACCTCAAAGTCACGCCCCACCTATTTCTTGGTGACCCTAAAACTCACCTAGCCCATATTCCATCTAAGGATGTCCTAGCCAAAAATGTTTAAGTCATTACCTGGAAAGTTTTCATGCCCAAATTCTTTCACTATTGGCTTACTCATAACAGATAGGTCAGGTCATTATAATAGATGCTAGCTTATCCATTACTCGTCCCCGGGTCATCAATAAAAAAATTGGTCTAAAGTAGAAAGAGGATAGAACATGAATATTCAAAGAAGTGAGGAAACTTGTCTCGCATGTCCCTTTCGGTCTCCGAAGGAGCCTCCTTGACTGGACGATGTTTCCATTGAACCTTTACTGATTGGATCTCCTTTTTCCTCAGCTTCCTAACATCCCGATCAAGAATCATAGCCAAGTTCTTTTCATATCGCAAGTCCTTGTCTAACACAATTGATTCCATTTAATGATGTAGTCTCCATCCCTAGGTACTTCTATAGCATAAACACAAGAAACACAAGATGAACCCTAGACAAGTTAGGTGGCAGTGCTAACCTGTACGCCACTGGCCCCACACCTTCAAGAACCTCGAATGGACCAATGTAGCGAGGGATAAGTTTACCTTCTCACCAAACCTCATGACTCATTTCATAGGTGACACCTTCAATAGAACCTGAACACCAACTTAAATGCCATGGCTGTTACCTTGTGATTCACATACTCCTTCTACCTACTCTAGACTGCCAACAACATAGCTTGAATTCTGTTTAGCCTTTCCTGAGCTTCCCTAGCAAAATCAACACCCAAACGTTTCACATCCTAAGCCTCAAACCATCCTATGGGTGATCTACATCCTCTCCCATAGAGTGCCTCAAATGGCGCCGTATCAATGCCGGAGTAGTAACTATTATTATAGGAGAACTCATAAAGGGTAAAGATTGGTCCCAATGGACCCTAAAATCTATTATACATGCCCTCAACATATATTTCAATACCTGAATAGTTCTCCCGGACAGCCAGTCAGTGTATGGATGGAAAGCTATACTAAAAGTGAGTTGAGTGACCAATGTCTCATGTTACTTAACCCAAAACATCAAAGTAAACTGAGTGATGCGATCTGAGATTATAGAGAGGGGAACTCTGCAAAACCTCATCATCTCCTTCACATAAATCTTTGTCAACTATCGAGAGGTGTAGTTGATAACGCTGAAACTATTCCCTAAAACCAATTAAAAGAGTAAGCGGTCGTTGTCAACTAAAATACCCAATGAAGAGTAAGGGTCGAATCCCACAAAGAATGGTATATTGTAGAAAATTTTATCAAGAAAATTAGATTGTAAAATCATTCATTTATAATTGTAAAAGAGTGGGTGGATAATTTCACCAATTGTTTTTGTCACAAGTCGCAATTAAACTAAGATTTCAGAAATTTCAATTAATAACAAGTAATCTAGGGGTGTGGAGATTTAAAATCAATGTCACGTAGGGGTAATTCTGTTGCTCTATAGTGATGAACATTCATGGATAGGTTGGGTCAACTTCAATGACAATAATCTTCTTTCGATAACACAACATCATATCATAGAATCTCCTTTCGGTCTCATCTATGTGCTATACTAAACAACCCAATACCATACTCTTTTCTCTCTTTTGATATAGAAATAGGTCAAATAGATCTAACCCATACCCTCTATTTTCAAGCTAGTTACAGACATCAAACCTAAATTGCTAGTATTGAACTAATTACCCACTCTAATCAATCTCTTTCGAGCATTAATCAAAGATTGGAAGTAGGAATTAAGTTTGAAACATTAACCCTTAGGTTAATCTCATGCTAATTAGCCCAAATTCATGAATGAATAACAAAAACACAGAGCATAACACAATACCCACTACATTATGTCAACACCCAACCCCATAATTGCACCCCTAGATCTTGGGGTTTTAGCCACCATCACAAAATCCAAAGAAATTATACCTTTCATGAAAGCAGCCATGGATAACCTGAAATTAAGCAATTACAGACAAACCCACTTTGACTTCAACTTCAATTTATCAATTTCAGAAAAAAAGTTGAAAAACCCCAAAAAGGAGAAAGTGTTCTTCACAAGATAAAATGTTTCTCTCTCTAACTATTGTTCTTAACTCATAATTTTTCAAAAAAATAAAAACTCTCTTTTAAAACTCTTTCTTTTCCTCTCTTTAAGGCTTTTATAATTTCCCTAAAATATGGCCTAAAACTCATCGCATAACCCATTGGGCGACATTAGTCGGGCTCGCCGATCATAATGAGAGGATCGCCAACTGCTCCTCAGCTCGCCTTTCTCTTGCTCTAGGCTTCTACTCAGCGGGCTCATTTGAGTCTACCTTTCACACTCGGGGAATCGCCTAGTACCACCTTTGTTCACCTTTCAAGCCTTTCATTTTTATCCTTGTATTGTCGCCTTCAGCGATGGTCAGCAAATTGGCCTTTCTCATTTTGGCACATCGCCATTTCCTTTTTTTGTTTGCTGACCTGCCTCAATAAATTAAGAGTTGTGCACTGTGAATTTAGGCAAGATCAAGATCATTGGGAGATCCATTTTTCTTGTTTGGCGATCAATAGTGTATAGATTACACTTGTTTTTACATTTTTGGCCATTCTTTCAAACATTTATCCTTGCCTTGTCCTTTAGCTTTCATAGCTACAAATTATAAAAATATCATTAGAATAGGACATAATTAAAAATTGAGGACACTAGTTGTTGAGCTAAATAGGGCTCAAATGAGTGTAAATCTACCACTCAGCAACACCCCCAACTTAAACTTTTTCTTGACCTCAAGTAAATCAAGAACACAATCAGCTTAACAAATATGTCTACGATAGTACTAAATGAGTGCTAACATGCAAGTGCCATCACAAAACTACTCTCAATAATATGCTACACCAAATCACGATCTAGAACCTTCAAATGATGACTAATTGGTCTCAACACAATCTCAAACTCACTATACCTTCTTTTCTAATGCAAGACCATGTTTCAACAAATGCATTTAAGTTCCCTCACATCAAGAACGATTCCATGCTCTCACAAAGAAAACCAACAAAGGAATAAGGCATCACTGCAACTCTCACTCTCTCAAAAGAGAAATACATGCAAGCTTCATCCTATAAGTTTGCCTATATTTTCCAATCATCACACAACCTTGTTCATGCAAGATCTTAAGGTTCTTTTAGGCTTGTAATGGGGCTGAGGGTAAAGGTATGGTGAATTTGGCTCAGTGACTTCACCTTTTCAAAAAATTGTTGCAATCATCTTTACCTCTTCTCATGTTCTTTTCATTTTTCTCCACTTGAGAACTCAAACTTTGATTTCTCAATCACTTATTCGGAATCCCCTTTTATTTCACCAACTTCTCTTTTTCCTTTCAACTTTTCAAAATTGTTCATCACAACATTTCCCTTATCTCCTTTTTTTATGAGGAGGAGTTCCTTCGTTTCGTAATAAACTTCAAAGTTGAGTCTTATTTTATCTTTCTTTGCCTTTTATTTGGCTTTCAATCCTCCTTCCTTTCCACACCCCTAACTTAGGCTTTTCGCCTAAGTTGGCTGTTTAAGCATACAATGTTTCAAAAAGGATTTTGGGTGAGAAGGTGCGGACAATTTGGCTCAAGAGGTTTCAATGTGGTTTGTCAACAAATGGTTTAGGCTCAAACTGTGCCAAAATGGATGCACACCCTCGAAAGGTAGTCACAAAGGTGTGGACATTTTGGCTCCCTCTCAGAATATTTCCCAAGATCATGCCTTACACTTACCGAGGTTTAGACAATTAGACTAACAAGCAAAATTCTAGAATTCCACACACATGCTTTCAAGTTAAACCTCACCACACATGGCACATAAAATACACTTATTTAGCACAGGCCAAAAATATCAAAAGCTTACGTGCGATGTTCATTGCAAGGCTCACATCAAAGCTTATCTAGTCAATAAATGATTCAAAAAGATCGCTCATAAATGCAACCACAATGATTTAATTCTTTCAAAACCAACACTATACACCATGCTCATCATGAGTACTATTTAAGACATCAATATTGAATACAATTGATCCTCAAATTATTATCAATGAAAACTCAAGTATTTCACTATTACAAAAACTCATGCGGGTTGTTGCAAGTATTGAGAGAAAACAAAAGAGACCAAAAGTGATAAACAAAACCACTCGAAACACTATAATATAACAAAAAACAAAATACTACATCATCCAAAACTGAAAAAATAATAAAATACAAAGCAAAAGGGGAATATTGGCACAAATGCCCTCACCCCACCAAAAATAAATGTGTGGTGTCCTCAATACAAAAGTAAAGATTATGTGAGGAAGAGTGAAAATGTCTCCCTGACAGGCTATGCATGTGGAGTGCTCTCATCGGGAGTCTCTAGAGGAGTAGTATCATCCGGGGCATCAGGTGCCCTATCATAATCTTACAAGAGGTAGCAATGTAGCATCAACTGGAGCATCAATACCCTGTACATCACTAGGAGGATCGGAGGAGTCGGAAGAGACTCCACTGGTGCCAACTATGGAGGTCGCCAAAAGGGATCTCTCAAAAGTAACCTGGATAATCACCTCTTCGATGTCCTACAACCCCGTGAGCGTCAATGCAATCCTCTGCTAATCCCCCTCTCTCCTCATCTCATTCTCATCAGTCTCCTCAGCTAAAGTATCTTCGGCCCTCTCATCATCATCATCAACATCCTCAGCAACATCAACTCTCTCAACTATTCCACTTGGCTATGCACTTAGAGATGGCTTACTTCTAGGCATAATCGGTGGCATAGAGGCAGGTGCAACAAGTAGGGGAACCTCGCCCCGCAGCATCGATATATTTATAGAACTCAGCTGGTCTACATCTATTCTCAAGGTATTAAGCTCACCTCTCATGAATTGAAGTACACCTGAACTACCCTTGGCCTTCTCTCGAGCCTCTAATCGAGCACTGAGGTTATCTAACCTCACCAAGTGTGATACAATCAACTTCTCACAATGGGTCACCCTATATCTTGAAGGAGCAATCGCCCTCTCAATCATCTTGGGCATATCATTCTCGACCCTTGTGGCACTAACATCAACAAACCGGGTAAGATTGCCCATTTGGTAAATCATGGAGCAGGTCAAGGGGGGGCAAGAAGTAGAAACGGGTGTAGGTATTGCAAATGCAGGAGCAGCAGAAGTGGAAGGCATAGAAGGAGGCTAAGATATACATGTCTGCTCCACAGAAGTAGCAGGTGTGGTGGCCTCAGAAGCCAAGGTAGCCGAATAAACAACATGCGTGGTTTCTGGTGGTTGCGGTTTCCTCCAATCCACATCATCCCATAAGAAATTAGCCTCAATCCTCTGGATGTTGTTTGAAGAGGCCGGGGTGATCCGTACATCAGTTTTCTCCTGAAAAGGAAATCATGCTTTTTCACAAAGCTGGGTAATAAGGATCGGGAATGGGAGTGATGTTTGCTCGTGTCTGGCCTGTAGTAACATCTCCTCGACAATAATGGCCCAAACATTTATCTGCTCTCTGTCAATGATGATGCCCACTAGCAATGCCTTAGGATGCAGCAGGATGGATTCATTATGTGATGGCATGTTGTTGCTGCTTATAAACCTGAACCAATACCAGGCACCTATATTCAAATCATTTTTCTCAATTCTTGCACCATCTGCCATCCACGGTGGGGAGATGTCAGATACCAATGGTTCCAACCACCCCTTCAAAGCGTCTAGTTAATTGTGTTATTGAATCTGGAACATGTTAGCATGATTGAAGGGTTTGCCAAGGGTTGTGTTTATTGCACCCACATCACATTGTACCATCTTGCCTCGCACTTCAACTTCCTCCAAGGGCTTCAAAATTGTGCACTTCCTTTTCTTCTATAAGGCCTGAGCATAGGCCATATAAAACTCTCTTACCTATGATGGAACATATAAGTTTTGAGGTCTTGTGAAACCCTTGAACTTATGGATTTGGATCGTATCCCAGATCACCGGGTAGTCACTCAACACACCGCCTATGAAGAGCCATCTCTCTTCAAGGATGGTACACTCTCCTGATGTCTTGAGCCTATTGAAGCTCCTTGGAGCTATGATTGGGAGTACTCGTAATGTTAGTTCTTGAGTCGATGACAGTGGCACCAGTTTGGACCGGATGTCCATTCCTTTTAGTGCAACCCCCTTTGTGGATTGAGTACTTCCATATGTAGAGGCTTGTGGGGTGGTTGGTTATGGCCGAAGAGGAGCCTTAGATGTCTCATTGGTTACTATGCCCATTTGCTTTTTCAACAGAGGAGGAGTAGGAGAGTTTCTATTAGATTCTTTATCCGATGTCACCACATGCTTTCTCTTAGTTTTAGCCATAATTTTTGAAGCACAATCATTCAAACATAGAATCAGTGAAGGTTAACCAACGAAGAGTCGGGTCAAATCCCACAAAGAATGGTATATCGTAGAAAATTCTATCAAGAAATTTATATTATAAAATCATTCATTTGTAATAGTAAAAGCATGTCGGTGGATAATTCCAACAATTTAATAAAAGGATTTTGTTGTCACAAGTCACAATCAAACAAAGATTTTAGAAATTTCAATTAATAACAAGTAATCTAGGGATGCAGGGATTGGAAATCAATGTCACATAGGGGTAATTTTGTTGATCTATAGTGATGAACATTTATGGATAGGCTGGTTCATCTTCAATGACACTAATTTTCTTTCAATCTCAAAGCATCTTATCATAGAATCTTCTTTTGGTCTCATCTATGTGCTATACTAAACAACCCAATACCTTACTCTCTTCTTTGTTTCGATGCAGAAATTGGTCAAATAGATATGTCTCATAACCTCTATTTTCAAGAAAGTTACAGACATCAAATCTGAATTGCTAGTATTCAACTAATTACCTACTCTAATTAATCTCTCTCGAGTATCAATCGGAGAACAAAAGTAGGAATTAAGTTTGCAACCTTAACCCCTAAGTTAACCTAATGCTAATTAACCCAAATCCATGTATGAACAGCAGTAAAACAAAGCATAACACAATGCCCACTACATTAAATCATCACCTAACCCCATAATTGCATCCCTAAAACTTGTGGTTTCAGCCACCTATCTGAAAAACCAAAGAAATTATACCTTTCATGAAAGCAATAATGGGTAACATTAAATTAAGCAATTACAAGCAACCCCACTTTGAATTCAACTTCAATTTATCAATTTCAAGAACAAGTTGAAAACCCCCAAAAACTTAGAAATATTCTTCACAAGGTAAAGTGTTTCTCTCTCTAACATTTGTTCCAACTCAGAATTTTTCCAAAAACATTCTTTTAAAACCCTTTATGTTCCTTTTTTGGGCTATTTATAATTTTCCCAAAATCTGGCCCAAAACTCACTGTGTGACCTGTTGGGCGAAATTAGTCGGGCTCGCCGACCACAATAGGTGGATCGCCAACTGCTCCTCATCTCACCTTTCTCTTGCTATAAGCCTTTAGGTGTTTGAGCCTCAGTCGGAGGGCTCGTTCAGGTTTTCTTTCACATTTGGCGAATCAGCGAGTACCACCTTTGTTCACCTTTCAAGTCTTCAATTTTTCTCCTTGTATTGTCGCCTTCGGTGATGGTCAGCAAGTTTTTCTTTCTCATTTTGCGCTTCACCAGTTACTTTTTTTGTTCGCTGACATGTCTCAATAAATTAAGTGTTGCGCACTATCAACTTAGGTGAGATCAAGCTCATTGGCAATTTGCTTTTCTTCTTTGGCAATCAACAGTGTATAGCTTACACTTGTTTTTACATTTTTGTTCATTCTTTCAAACATTCATCCTTACCTTGTTAGCCTTCATAGCTGCAAATCATTAAAGTATCATTAGAATAGAACATAATTAGGCATTGAGAACACTAATTGTTGGGCTAAATAGGCCTCAAATGAGTGTAAATCTACCTCTTATCAGTAGTCCACTTTGATAGGAATGAAATCAATTGATTTAGTCAACCTGTGAACAATAACCAAAATCTAATCATATTTCCCCAAAATCATGGGTAGTCCCACCACGAAATCTATGGCTATCCTTTCCCACTTCCATTCAGCAATGGGCATTCTCTGAAGCAAACATGTAGGCCTTTGATTCTCATACTTTACTTGTTAAAAATTCTGGCACTTGGAAACATACTCTACAATATCTTTCTTCATCCCAGCAAACTAATACAGTAGCCTAAAATTGCTAGACATCTTGTTCACACCTATTTGGATAGAATAGTGCAAACCATGAGCCTTTGCAAACAAATTCTTGATCAAGTCATCAACCCGAGGAACAAAAACTTTTCCTTTAAAATTGAGTACACCGTCAACATTGAGTGTGGCATCTTGGGTTTGCCCAAACACCACCTTACCTTTATGTTGTGCCAACTCTTCATCCTCAAATTGCTTAGTCTAGATTTCCTCTATAAAGGTAGGCTTAACCTCAACGCTAGATAACATTCCACCCTTCTCTTAGATACCCAACCACATAAACTTAGCCTCTAAGGTTTGAATCTCTCTGGACAAAGGTCGCTTTGATATCCCAAAGTAAGCCAAACTGCATATGCTAACTATTTTTCGGCTCAATGTGTCTGCCACTAAATTAGACTTGCTCAGAGGATACCTAAATGGTCACATCATAGTCTTTGAGCAACTCAATCCATCTTTTCTGCCTCAGATTTAGATGATTTTGAGCTAACATATATTGAAGATTGCAATAATTAGTGAACACCTCACATTTAATCACATACAAATAATACCACCAGATCTGGAAATATACTCCACCATCGCCAACTGTAATGTAATGACCGTCCAGGTAATTTATGTGTTTATGCCTTATGTTCATCATTTCGAGTGTTCCTATAGTGACCCAAATTTATTTATGACTTTCTGAGACTGGCAGTTTGGTAACCTGGTCGTTCCTTTGGGTTTTATGTGAAATTATATGTTTTGAAGCTTTTGAACGGTCATTTTTAATAAAAGGTTCAGGAAAATGAATTCATAATCAAATTTTGATGATTCCAGCAGCTTCGAAAGGGTCATTTTAGGCTAGTAGCATGGTCATAACGACTCTCAAGACTTTAAGTGTGAGGTTGTGCGATTAGGCATAATATCATTCATGTTAAGGGCTAAGTTTGACCTTTTTCAACATTCTTGTTAGATGTGCCTAGATGAGAATTCCGTCTGTGGGTTAGCTCTAAAATATCAAAGTTTTTCTAGAACAATCTTTCATGCGGATCCCGAGGCTTTTGAGCTAATTCTGAGCCCATTGTGGATTTTGGGTTAAAATGGAGTTGGGTGTGAGATCCACTTTTTGTCAAGATTGCCTTGTATGGAATTTTTTACTGCTCAGTTAAGTCTGAAATGTCAAATTTTATTGGGTTGTATATCTTGTTTGTGTGCACAGAGTTCTGAACCAATTCTGAGTCCCCAATCGGAGCCCGGGGGACTTTGCTAAAAATTGTAGGTGTTTGATGCTAGTGGAGTTCGTATTTATGACCCTAGGTTTTCTTAAACGACCTTTGCTTTAGTGGTCAGGGCTCCTCTTGAGCAAGCTAGGCGACCCTCGCGTTAGCAACCCTTGCATCGCTTAAGCGGCTAGGGACTTGCTTAAGAGAGCTTAGCCAGCCTGGGATACACGACTTTTGTGACCTTGTCATTGCTCTAGCGAGCCTCACTGAAGTGATCAGGGGCCTACAGAAGTGAGGCCCGCCTCTTATTGATCGGTCGCTTAAACAATGTAAGTGACCGCTTATGCAACCATTATTAAAGATAAAATTGGTGATTTCTCCCTCTTCAGAGCTCCGATTTTAGTTATTCAAAAAGTGATATTTTTGTATTGGTTGTGACTATGCTGTGGTGTGATAGGAGAGTGTTGGGAAACCTTCATTTCACATAAAATTACGTGTTAGCTAGCTTCCTTGGCTTATATTTTTGCTCTTATTTGTGATGTATTGCATGTTAGTTGTTGTTTGCTGTTCTGGTCCCCAAATTGTGTTCTATTTTTGAACACTTATTTGGGGCACTTTTCAAGAACTTTTGACGAAGTCAATTATAGAAATTCCGGTGAAGGTCCCATAACTCCCATTTTACTCAGAAATTGGTCTGTTTGTGTTTTATGTGTTCTTATTGTTGAAATGATCATAATTATGTTGTGATCCTATTTTTTATAGTGTTGCACCATTATGAGGCCGTTTAGAAAGGAAAGGCTTCAGTATTATGATTTGGAGCACGTGCAGTCACCCTAGAGGTAGGCTACATTTTTTGTTCTCTTAGATTGAGCTTGATTCGGTAATTACATGTTGATTAGAGTGAATTGGGTTTGGGTACCTAGTGGTTCATATTTCATTTCATAAATACCATGTTTTAGGTTTGATCGACTCTATTTTGAGTGTAGCACCATGCTAGTTGGGGATTATGTGTTTAATTTTATCTTGTGAGTTCACTTTTATGTTGTTGCTATGGTATAATTGAGTATGTTTGGCCTTAGACTAGGATCAGACTAGAGTTTGCCATAGACCTGCAATTCTTGTGGCCTTTAGGCCTTATTACTTCACCGACGTCACTTTAGAAGGATTAGCTCCCTATAGACTGGAGTAGCAGACTTGAGTCTTATAGAATGAGCCTTAGTTTAGGTGTTGCTTAAACTTTGTCGATCTCCCTATTTCTTTTGCCTCGCTGTAATACCGAAGATTTTTGTACTTTGTTGGGTGACTCGAGATTGGAGTGGTGTACGTTGGGAGCCTTTTATCTATTTTTTGAGCTTGGATATCATTATTTGGTGGTATTGATGATAGATGAGATGTGGTACATCAAGGTTCTTAATGGTGCCCACGGGTTACTCTTACTAGCTGGGCTAGTGCCCCTTGTATTATAATTACTGGCAGGGCGATGGTCTTATTTGTGCACCCGGGTACTCTAACTAGCTGGGTTGGTGCCTATGGGAGTTACTATCTAGTAGGGCGGCCTCCGGGTCTACTCTTGCTTGCTGGGCTAGAGCCCATGGGAGTTTACTGGTTGGATGCATGATGGCCTTGTTAGTGCCCCCGGGTATTCTTGCTAGTTGGGCTGGTGCCGCTGGGAGTTAGTGTCTAGCAGAGGGGCCCTGTGTATACAGTTGCTAGATAGGTTGGTTCCCCTTGGAGTCTACTGTCTGGCTGGGTGGGACAATTAATGGGTGTTTATGGTTCGAGGTTGTTACATGGGGCTCGAGGCCCAACTTACACTTATTTGATCTAGATTCACTTTACTTCGCCCTTTTAGTTTAGCTATTTTGTGTACTTGTTGCGATTATGGGGGTCTATTTGAGTTTTACTTAAACTTGTGCAAGAGTGCACCTTATTCGCTTATGGGGTCCAGTTATGTTTAATTTAGTTGTACTTCGTCTTTATTTTTGGTACGCTCGGGTGGTTTCCTTTAAATTTTACGTTGACCTCTATTTATGTCTATATTATACTTTTCATACTGTCTTTACCTTTGTTGCTCAGTCGGCCTATGATGCCTACTGATTACCTTTGCTTTGGTACTCATGCTACACTCTACATCTATTTCGTAATGAAGTCCCAGTACCAGCTACTAGTGGTGATCGTCGTGCCAGTTGCAACTTTTGGAACGAAGGCTCGGGTGAGCACATGGCATCTTGGACTTGCATATCTCTTTAAGTATATTGTATAGCTAGTCTTTTGCTTTTTGAGACAAGCTTTGCTTTCGTCCACCTTTAGGACCTGTACTCTTTTGTTAGAACAACTATGTACTTTTGACTTCAAGGTTCTAGGAGGTCTCATTATGTATATAGTTTTAGGTTGCTTCCACTTTTGTCTTTCTTTGTTGTTTAAAGTTTTGTTCCACTTCTTTCTCCCCTTGTACTCATTACTTATTGTTCTAGGTTACGGGTTGGCTTACGTACTAGTGAGTCATAATAGGTGCCATCATAACTCGAGGAATCGGGTCGTGACTCATAGGTGGAGTAGTTCCTCTCATAACCTTCAACTGTCTAGAAGAAAAAGGTATGAAATTCTTTCCTTGCATCAACACAACACCAAAACCCTTATGTGAAGCATCAAAATAAACAATAAAATCTTTACCTTCCACTGGCAAATTCATTATCGGCGTTGTTATCAAATGATCATTGAGCTTTTGGAAGCTCTCTTCACATTTATCTAACAATTCAAAAGGTACCTCTTTTTGAGTTAACTTGGTCAAATACATAGAAAAAAAAGCAAAGTACATCACAAACCTGAAAAAATTCTTAATTGCCCCAATTTTGTGGGGATCTATCATCACCCCTCTCTTTCAAAACCACATGCCCCAGAAAAGTAACATAATGCAGCCATAATTCACACTTCAAAAATTTAGCATACAATTTTTGTTTCCTAGTGTAACACCTAAGAAGTGTAAAAAGTAACTTGGAAAATTAATAGTTGCAGAAAACTACAGGTGCCTACTGGTTTTGATGTTTATTGGTTGTAAGTATCTCTCGTGGATTGGATGACTAGCCGTGGATATCTATTCATGGTTCATTCATTAGAAATGTGAGTTTCAATTAATGATTCACAACTGGCCAACACGACTAGTAAGAGAAAGTATGGGTTGTCGTTGGAGGTCGTGGATTAAAAGTCTTGAACCCTATACTTTTCCTAGAGTCAATGCATGAGAGGTTTTTACAACTCATGAAAAGGTTTACGAGTTGTGGATGGTGGCCCATGCTTATTCTTTAGAATGTTTGGTTATAGAAGTAGGATTCCACGAGTGACCAATATGATCCATAGATGGGTGTACGGATCGTAGATGGCTCTACGGAAATGGTTCTACAGTTTTAGGTTTGGGGTAATGGGGACTTTTCCTACTTTTTAACCCCTATACTACGTCATTTTGGGGTTACATAGAGGACTTCAAAGGGTTCCTAAGAACCCTAACCTCCCCATTCACTCTCATTCACTAAAACTCCAAATACTCTCTCAAGTCTTCTTCTCTGAGCAAGCTAGGGTTTCAAGGATTCAAGTCTCCATTGAAGATTTCAGTTAGGACATTAATCAAGGTATGTGGAAAATTCATCAATGGGTTCCTCTTCACCCATTGAGCCACAAATAAACCTCAAAATCTCATTTATGATTCATCCCCAATTCTAGGGTTTTCATGATTTCTTATGGTTCAGTTAAATTTACATTTTATCTCCATGAATGATCTTATTCTTGATGATTTGATCATATTTCAATAATTTTAATGATATTTTCATGAACTCATGCTATCAAGTATTTTATAATATGAACTAAAACTATATTGATATGCATGTATTATTATTTGAAGAATTTTATGAATCGAGGATGCTTTCGAAGAAAGTATCATCAAGTTTGTGTGAAAAAATTAGGCTTCCGAATGAAGTACCTACGATTATGAATGAATGTCATGATTTGGATACTTCCGATTGAAGTAATTCTTATTATGATAATTATCATATTTAAATGCTTTTGATTAAAGTATCTCTTATGAGTATGTCATGAAATCATGATTTAAAGGAGCTATTCTTGTGACTATGAGTTTATGAATGAGAAGCTATGAGATGTTTAAGACACTTCACTTCTCTTATAACTCTTAAGTCGTGTGATAGAGTTGAACTCTATAAGGTTTTCTTCTAACTCATGTTATATGGCTTTTAGAACGATGCCTCCAAGAAGAGCTCTAGTGAGAAGGAACTTGAATTTGGAGCAAAAATCTCCACAAGCTTTGGTTGATCCTTTGGCCGAGCAAGTCACTCATGCCAAAGTTTAGGGTTTCTTTCCAAGTGTTTGCCCAAGCCATGACTGCTCAAACTAATCGAGAGGTTGTAGCTCCCATGAACCCAAATATGGAGATGGAAACGACTAGAGTCTCGGACTTCATGTGGATGAATCCTCAGGAATTCCATTGTTCTAAGGTGGATGAGGATCGAAAAAGAGTTTGTTGAGGGGATTCAAAAGATTGTTGAGATAATGGGTGTCACTCTGGTTAAGAGTGCAGAATTGCCCACTTATCAATTGAATGGTGTTTATCAAATTTGGTTCAAGCAATGGAAGGAAGAAAGGGTTGTTGATGCGGGTCCATTGGATTGGGACAAGTTCAAAGGTGCCTTTCTATATTGATTCTTTCCTCATGAGATGCGGGAGGCTAAGGTGCAAGAGTTCTTCAACTTGAGACACGGTAATTTGAGTGTGAAGGAGAATGTTTTGAAATTCAATCAACTCTCAAAGTATACTCCAGCTATAATGGTTAACTCTAGAGCTCGTATGGGAAAGGTTTTTTTCTTGTGTCTTAGAGATGGTTATAAAGGAATGTAGAACATCTATAATGATCAAGGAGATGGACTTTTCAAGGTTGATGACTCATGCTTAGAAGATTGAGGAAGATAAGCTTAAAAATATTGCTAAGAAGACTAAGAGGGCTCGGACCGATAGTGTTAAATACTCACATTAGAGATCTGATGGTGGTGGTCGCTCAAAGTTTAGGCAAAGGTATTCAAGCCCGGCTCCATCTTCTGCTAGTGCTCTGGTGCCTTAATTCAATAAGGATAGGGTGCCCAACCCTAAGTCTTAGAGTAGTGCTTCTAGTGGACGTTCATTCCGCGCATGTCAAAAGTGTGGGAAGAGCCGTTCGGGAGATTGCTTAGCAGGTTCTGATGCATGCTTTCGGTGTTGTAAGATATGTCATAGGTTGAGGGGTTGCCCTTGAATTTCTAACAAGGATGGAGCTGGCCATCGACATACTCAACCTATTGTTTTTTTAGGTCGCACGACTTAGTAGGGTACTTCATCTAGTGCTTGTGGTGTACAATGTCAGAACAAATTTTATGCTCTTCAGACTCGATATGATCAGTAGATTTCCCTGATGTGGTCATTGGTATGTTACGAGTCTTTTAGTATGATGTTTATGGCTTTATGATATAGGAGCTACATTATCTTTGGTTAATCCTTATGTTCCTACGAAGTTCAATGTAAGTCCTGAAATTCTATTAAAACCTTTCTCAGTCACTACTCCTGTTGGGATTAAATTTAGCTAAACGGGTTTTTAGTAATTGCACGATCTCAGTTTCTTAGAAAATCACCTTAGTTGATCTAGTAGAATTAGATATTCTTGATTTTGATGTTATTCTTGGTATGGATTGGCTTCTTGCTTGTTATGCCTCTATTGCATGTTGAACCAGAGTTGTTAAGTTCCTATTTTTGAATAAACCAGTGATAAAGTGGAAGGGCAGTAATTCAGCTCCAATAGGTCAGTTCATCTCATGCCTTAATGTCAGGAAGATGATTGTTAGGGGTTTCTTCTATAATTTCATATGCATTAGGAAAATGAATCTCGAAAACCCCACTTTTGAGTTAGTTCGTGTTGTGAATGAGTTTCTGGAAGTGTTTCTAGATGATCTACCTGGTCTTCCTCTAAAAAGGGAAATCAACTCTATAACAGACCTTCTTCTAGATATCAAACTAATCTATATTCCTCCTTATAGAATGGGTCCATCAGAGCCTAAGTTGTTGAAGGATCGGTTAAAGGACCTTTAGGATAAGGGTTTCATTAGATCAAGTATTTCTCCATGGGGTGCTCCAGTTCTCTCCGTTCATTAGAGAGATGGTTCTCTCTGAATGTGCATTGATTATAGTCAATTTAATAAGGCCATAATAATGAATATATATCCCATCCCAAGGATTGATGATTTGTTCGATCAACTTCAGGATGCTAGCTTATTCTCTGAGATTGACCTCCGATTAGGTTATCATCATTTAAGAGTAAGAGAATGTGACATTATGAAGAAAACGTGCAGGAATTGGTATGGTCACTACAAATTTGTAGTTAGGTCTTTTAGACTAACGAATGCTTATGTTGCTTTAATGCACTTGATGAACAGGCTGTTCAAGTAGTATTTGGATATATTCATCATTGTTTTTATCGATGACATTTTTATCTATTCTCGGTTTGTGGATGAGCATGCCAATAATTTTAGAATTGTCTTGCAAGTTCTCAAGAATCGTCAGTTATTTGCTATGTTTAGCAAATGTGAGTTTTGGTGGAGGGTAGTTCCATTCCTTGGCCATATAATCTCAAGAGAGGGTATTCATGTCGATCCTATGAAGACCGAGGTTGTTAAGAACTGTCCTAGACCTCTCCCTCGCTTAGATATTCACGATTTCTTGGGCATAGCGGGTTACAATAGATGGTTCGTGCAAGGATTTTCCTCTATTACTTCTTTTTTAACTATATTTACTCAAAAAAAGATGAATTTCAATTATCTGAAGCTTTTGAGAAGAGTTTTCAGGAGTTGAAGACTCGACCTACTTCAACCTCAATTTTGACTTCACTAGAAGGTTCACATGGTTTTGTTGTGTATTGTGATGCCTCGAGGATTGGTCTTGGTTGTGTTTTGATGCAAAATGATAAGGTCTAGCCTATTCTTCTAAGCAACTTAGGGTTCATGAGAAGAATTACCTGACTCACAGTTTTGAGTTGGTGGCTGTGGTGTTTTCCCTAAAAATATAGAGACGCTATCTCTGTCACGACCCAAGGTACCCCCCTAAATGTGACATGGCATACAAGACCTCGAGAGGCCTCATACAATCCCTTAGCATACATTACATACAAGATAATAGAGAATAAAAGTTCGAAAGAGAATTTTATATCAAAGCTTTGAAAAGAAACAACGGAAGTCTACTACTCGTGTCTCAAAGCCGTCTAATATCATAGAATACGAATAAAAGTGATAGGGACGCAGCCCAATACAATATCCAACATAAGGAAAGACATAAAATGTAAAATCCAACAAGGCGATGTCCTCGGATGGATGAGGACTCACCAAGTCTTCTTCTTAACTCTAAGTCAATGCTCTAGCCATGAGTAGAAGGTGAATCACCATGTCCTACACTAAAGAAGTTAATTTAGGCAAGAGTATGTGTTAGCACAATTAAGTACTAAGTATGATAGCAATGCACATAAACACGTAATTCATGCTAGAGACAGAGACATAATCATGCCATATGATGGCCAAGCTAAAACCTTGAAAAAAAACATGAAACATAAAGAATATATCAAGACCAAAGCAAGCTAAATCATCTTTCCTTCTTTTCTTTACTTCATCATGAGAACACTTGTTCATTAACTTGTGGGGAAAAGCCTTAACCGACATGTAAGACCATGTGAGCTATCAACACGGAATCCGATGTCTACCTCACACCGAAAAGAGGTATCCTACTTGCCAAGGTAAGACCATGAACTTCTTAGCTTATGTGGATCCACTAGCTAATGTCTACTTAAAGACAACCTCCTATGGTGGCAACATAATTTATGGGATAGAGATTGCTTTAGGAGACTCGGCCTCAACTAACGGGAAAGTTCCATCTAGAAAACCCGGCCTCTACTAACGGGAGGGCTTTCACTAGAAGACCCGGCCTCTACTAACGGGAGAGCTTCTATCTCAATATACACTCGGTGCTAAGCATAATTCCCACGGATTACTCATTAACATATTCATATCATTATAAATGGAGAGGTACAACTAGGGTTACCAATCCAAGCTAAATCATGCTTATAGACGTTTCATCTTCCATGGACTTTGTCAAAGCTTACATCATTAGAGTAGCTCCTTAAGAACATGGGTAATCGCCTCTTTGTTCTTTTAAGTCATATTGGGAGTATCATGTGAGAAAACCTTTCACAACTCAACCATAGCATCATCATATCATAACTTTGGTACTTTACTCTCAAGCACCCTTAATTCATCATGCTCATATTTCATAGTTCATAGAGTTCATATGGGTTCATGCAAGTTCAACTCATATCATGCAAGCTCATGCTTAAAAAGCCATACTTAGGACAATTTACCCATACTTGAAGGAACTCACATAATAGAGGAAAATAATGCTTTTGACTTGATCATGCTAAATTCATAAGATTATCCTCAATTAATTCATAATTCATGCTTGATTTCATAGAGAATTCATAAACTTCATCAAATGATAACTCAACCCAACAATCAATGCATAGATTATCAAATTTGGGAGAATTAGCTTGGGATCATGGGGGTTCATGCAATCTTTACATCAAATCATGTAATTCACGCTAATTCGTGCACTAAGTTACTTTATCATGCTAAATCGTGCACTAGGAATCATAAAATCAATAATTGGAATCATAATTGAAGAACCCACAATGATTGATCACAAACCCTAATTCAATTGGGTTAGAGTAAACCTTTGAAAATCATGAAAAAGAGGAAGGGCCCATTGGAGGAAGAGACTTTTAATGGTGAAAACTATCATACCTCAAAGCAATCCACAAGAAATTGGAGAAGATTGAAGGTCTTCAATGGGGGATTCAAGCTTCTTCTTCTTCCTTGAGAGTTGAGAGAGTTTCTTTTTTTAGAGAGAGAAATATTTGAGAGGGGAGAGTTTTTGGAATGAATTAGAATGAAAGGAATTAGGCTTAGAAAGTATTTATAGGTCTTAGATTAAGGGTATAACCGACTTAGCTTAATAGGTAAACAATTAGGGACAGACCAAAAAGCCCTTAATTAAAAACTGTCGAGGCCAATCGGCGGACAGGATCTACGGTCCGTACATCAATTAACGGACCGTCCTGTTCTTCCGTCAATTGATTCAGAAAGTTCATTTTGGGCTGAAAATTTTGTCAAGTCTTGAAGGCATCTACGGAACCCATCTACGGCCCGTCAACTGAACTACGAACCGCCCTGCTATTCCGTAGGTCAAAGTTCAGAAACTTGGAAATCTTGATATTTCATAGTGCCATTGACGGTCCCCACCTACGGCCCGTCAATCCATCTATGGCCCATAGGTGGCCTCCGTAGGTCACTATTTTCAGGTGAGTTCTGCATTTTAAAATCCTTTGGAAGCTTGGGGTGTTACAATCTCTATGGTGTTCATGTTGATATGTTCATTGATCATAAGATCCTTCAATATGTGTTTAAATAATAGGATTCGAATCTTCACCAAAGGAGGTGACTTTAATTATTGAAGTATTATGATATGATTGTTCTTTATCATCTGGGTAAGGCAAATATAGTTGCCGATGCTCTTCATAGATTGTCCATGAATAGTGTTGCTCATATTGAGGATGAAAAAAAGGAGTTAGTTTGTGATGTGCATATATTGTCCTTCTTGGGAGTTCGCTTGGTTGATTCAGAAGTTTGTGATGTTATTGTTCAAAATGGTTCAAAATTTTCTCTTGTTTAGTATCTTAAGGTAAAATAGGATAAGGATTCGACTTTGGTTGAATTGAATAAATCAATTTTAAAAAAAGCTATTGAGGCTTTTTTCCAAGAGGGAGATGGTGTACTTTGTTATCAAGGTCGTTTGTGTTTTCCGAATGTTGATGAGTTGAGCATTAGAAACTAGGCGGTATGACTAAGGATATTAACATTCCTATTTAGAAGTGGGAAGATTTGAATATGGACTTCATTATAGGTTTATATTGTATGAGTCGTCTTTGGGATTCTATTTGGGTTGTTGTAGACCGAATGTCTAAGTCAACGCATGCTTTTCCTATGAAGACTTCCTATTCAGTAGAGGACTATGCTAGGCTATATATTTGAGAAATGGTTAAGTTTCATGGTGTTCCCTTATCTATCATTTCAAACAAAGGTACTCAGTTCACTTCTCAGTTTTAGAGATTGTTTCAGAAAGGACTTGGTATCCAAGTTGAGCTTATCATAACTTTTTACCCGCAGATCGATTGACAGGCTGAATGGACAATTCTTACTTTGAAAGATATCTATAGAGCTTGTGTGATTGACTTTAAAGGTAATTAGCATGATCATTTTCCTTTGATTGAGTTTTCATATAATAATAGTTACCACTCGAGTATTTAGATGGCTCTATTTAAGGCTCTCTATGGTAGGAGGTGTAGGGCTCCTATTGGTTAGTTTGAAGTTGGTGAGGGTTCTTTGACAGGGCTCAAGCTAGTTCATGAGGCTATGGAAAAGGTTTTACTTATCAGGGATAGGTTGAGAACGGCTCAGAGTAGATAGATATCTTATCGGGATATGAGAAGAAGAGAGCTTGAATTCACCATTGATGATTGGATTTACTTGTAGATTTCACTAATGAAGGGTGTAATGAGATTTGGTAAAAAAGGGAAGCTCAATCCTCATTATGTAGGCCCATATCAGAATTTTAGGTGTTTCGGTAATGCTTATGGGTTGGATTCGTCTTCAGATTTAGCATTAGTACATCTGTTGTTTCATGTTTCCTTGTTGAAGAAATGCCTTAGTGATCCAATTTTAGTTGTGCCATTAGAGAGTGTTTGTACGAAGGAAATTCTTTCTTATGAAGACATTTCAGTTGAGATTCTAGACCTTCAAGTCTGGAAGTTGAAAATAAAGAAGTTGCTTCTGTGAAAGTCCTTTGGAAGAATCAGTTAGTTGAGGGTGCTACTTGGGAGGCCGAAGCCGATATGATGTCCAAGTACCCCCAACTCTTTCCCTCGGTGCAGATTTAAGATGGTTTATTAGTTCCTCCTATGTACTATTTCAGATTTATGTGTTTCAGCTATTCTCATGTTTCCCTGTGCATGCATGTTCATGAAATTAGTTTTAAACTTCATGTTTTTTCTCAGAGTTGATTACTCCTCATGTTTTATGAATTTTATGCTTTTTGCATTCATGTTGCGTTGTTAGATCTTCCCTTCTCTATTCATGATTGGTTGAGTCCCATTCGAAGACGAACATTCCCAAAGAAGAGACATTGTAACACTTTTGAAGTGTAAAAGGTGATTTTGAAATTTAAAAGTTGCAGAACACTACTAGTGCCTACTTATTTTGATGCTTACCGGTGTTAAGTACGGCTCGTGGATTGGACGACGAGGCATGGATGACTATTCATGGTTCATTCATTAGAATTAAGAATTTCACTTATGATTCACGATTGGCCAAAGCGGTTCGTAAGAGGAAGTATGGGTCGTTGTTGGAGGACTTAGATTCAAAGTCCTGAATCCAAGACTTTTCCTAGACTCAATGCACGAGAGGTTTCTACATCTGGAGAAAAGGTCTACGAGCCATGGATTGTGGCCCATGGTTGTTGTTCAGAGAGTTGGGTTTCAAAAGTGGGATTCCACGAGTGACCAGTACGGTTCATAGATGGGTGTATAGACCGTAAATGGCTTCGTAGGAATGGTTTAGAAATTTTAGGTTAGGGGTGATTGGATATTTTCCTACTCTTTTAACAACTATACTATGCCATTTTGGGGTTACATAGAAGACTTCAAAGGGTTCCTAAACACACTAACCTTCCCATTAACTCTTATTCTCTAAAACTCAAAATCCTCCCTCGCATCTTTTTCTCCAAGCAAGCTATGGTTTCAAGGATTTAAGTCTCCATTGAAGATTTGAGTTAGGGCTTTAATTAAGGTATGTGGGAAATTTATTAATGGTCTCCTCTTCACCCATTGAGTCCCATAGAAACCTGAAAATCGCATTTATGGTTCATGCCAAATTCAAGGGTTTTCATGATTTCTTATGGGTTCAATTGAATTTATGTTTTCTCTCCATGAATGATCTTATTATCCATGATTCTATCATATTTCAATGTTTTCAATGATATTTTTTCATTAACACATGCTATGCAAGTATTTTATGATATAAAATAAAGCTATGTGCATGCATTATGATTTCAAGGATTTTATGAATCAAGGATAATTTCGAATAAAGTATCATCAAGTTTATATGAAAAGATAAGGCTTCCAATTAAAGTACCTCCTATAATGAATAAATGTCATGATTGAGATACTTCCAATCGAAGTACTTCTTATTATGAAAACTATCATGATTTAGATGGTTTTTATTAAAGTATATGTTATGAATATGTTATCAAATCATGATTTAAAGGAGCTATTCTTATGACTAAGAGATTATGTATGAATGATTCGCTATTACTAAATTCTTTCCATTTCAAAGATTATGAATATGAATATGAATATGCATTTTTTCCGTTGGGAGTTTACTTAGCATCGAGTTGGACTTGTGGAGATTACCCAGGTCCCAGAACTATGTGCCCCCGTAGGTCATGTCCTGATTAGACATTAGCTAGTGGATCCATCTAAGCTCACACTATGGTCCTTACCTTGGCAAGTAGGACACTCTCTTTCAGTGTGGGAGGAGCACACTAAACTCCATATTATAGCACACATGGTTTATGTCAGTTAAAGGTATCTCCCATAAAGGTTTATGGTTTCTACATATGTTGTGACGGCAATTTAAGGAAGAATGCATGACCTTGTATTATGTTTGATGAAATCATATGATCAGTTTTATGTCATGTTTACTTTTTCATTGCACTATGATGTTTTTTAGACTTATTATGCTCTTATGTTATGTTCATCCATCTTTCCCCATACGCAGTACATTCTAAGTACTTACTGCATACAGTATTCTACCTATATTACTTTTATTATATACGTGTTGACGCTCCACATCAGAGTCGTGGTTAGTACAAGATCCTATAATCTTTGCTCAGCCTTGGTGAGTTTTCATGGTTCGAGCACTACCACTTATGTTACTTTTATGTCATCCAGACTTTACATCAATTTCAGATGTTCGAGTGAGCTAAGGCTTGTCCTAGCGACTCACCTATGATAGAGACTTATTCAGAAATTAGTATTTCCACATTATGAGTCTTGTATTGTAACACCTAAGATTCGCAAAGGGAAGAATTTCAGGTTACCAAAAAAATTTCTCGTGCAGTACCAACTAGACAATCGACGGTCTGTGGTCTGACCTACGGATCGCAGGTGGAATCGTGGTTGGCACTGTCTAAGTTTTCCAAATGTTAAGTTTCAGTAGTTGATATACAAATCAACAGCCTTTTATGTACGAGTCGAAGGTAGGTCTCGTAAGTGAGACTCATACATAGTTAAATTTTCAGGGTAAAGAATTGGACTTACGGTTGCCATGTACGGGTCGTAGGTTGACCCACGTACCACACATAGGGTCCCTTCATTACAGGGTCCAAAGTTGATAGTCTCTGAACCTACCAACGATTGACCAGGATGGTCCGTGGTTGGACCTAAGAAACGTAGGTCAAGCCGTCGATGGGGTCCGACAATTAATTTTTAAGAAGGGCTTTTTGGTCTATTCCCTTGGTGTTTAATTCTTAATCTAAGTCGGTTTGGCCTTTAACCTAGCCCCTATATAAACCTTTTAAGCCTAATTCTACCCATTACTAATCATTCCCATAACTCTCCTCTCCCAAATATTTCTCTCTCTAGAGACTTGAAGAAGAAGAAGAACTCAAGGGTTTCCATCCAAGTCTCCTAATCCTCCATTGATTTCAAGCTTTTGGCTTTAAGGTATGATAGTTCTTCACCTATGGAGCCCTTTCCTCCATAGGGTTCCTAAATTCCTCAATTTTCAAGCTAGAATCCTTCAATTGAAATTAGGGTTTTCTTCTATCTTATCAAATTATGGTCTAATTGATTTAATTATGTTTAATTATGCATGAATTGAGTTGAATTGCCTGTTTTAAGTTGAATCCCCATGAACCCATATGAATTTCATGATTTCTAGACTATGATCATAATATGAGGTTTTGAATTATGAAAGATGAGTTGGGGAAATTGAATGATTTTAAGACGAATTTATGTGAGTCCATGCATGATTGATGTTTCCAAAGCCATGATTTCATGATGAAGTTATGAATGATTAAATGATGGTTTTTATGAATATATGCATGTTCAATTATGAAATTTATGATGATTTAAGACATGCCTTGAGATTGAAGCATAATTGATGTTGTTGTTGAGTTATGAAAGGGTTTCTCACATATTACTCAAACCATGAATGTGAAAGGATTCTCTTACATAAAGGATTCATAACATTTTGAAAGGTTTTCTCCACTAAACTTGAATCAATGATTAAGGAGTTATTCTAATGAAGGAACAAGCACGATTACCCATGTTCCCTAATGATAGACAAGTGGCGATTACCCATGTCTACTAATGATAAGATGAATTATGATTTATGATTAATCTGTGGGAACTATGCTTAGCACCGAGTGGACATGTGGCGATTACCCATGTCCCATAAACTATGTGCCACCATAGGATTAGCTAGTGGATCCACTTAAGTTAGAAGTTATGGTTCTTACCTTGGCAAGTATGGACACCTCTTTTTGGTGTGGAGTATACACCGGATTCCATGTTATAGCTCACATGGTCTATGTCGGTTAAGGCTCACTTCCCGTAATAATGAATTTAAGTTGCTTATGAAGGTGTTTCAAGGTTTAAAGATGATTAGCTTGAATCGACCATGATTTTATGACTTATGGTTTCTAACTCTTATCTCATAATTTAGCATTGGTCATAGCATGTCATGAAATGTCCCCTTTATTGCATGATTTTATAACTCTTATGCATTGCTATCATACTTTGTACATTCCATGTAATAACGCATACTCTTGCCTACGTTTATTTATTGATGTAGGACGTGACGACTCCTCCCCATCCACTCATAGCTAGAGCTTGTAGTAGAAGAATCTTGAAGGCTTGGTAAGCCTCACATTTCGAGGACAAGGCCATGTTTATCTTTCATGTCATTTACTTTCTTTGAACTTTGTATGGGTTACGTCCCACTTTCATTCTATGAGTTTAGATGGCTTTGAGACTATGTATAAACTTCCTCTACTTTTGGTAAAAACCCTTTGGTTATGAAGTTGTCTTTTGAACTCTTTAATTTCTATGATCTTGTATTATGCATGCTAAGTGGCTTGTATGAGGCCTTTCTGGGTCTTGTAGACCATGTCAAGTCTTGGGGTACTTTAGGTTGTGACAAACTTGGTATTCAGAGCACAAGATTTAGAAAGGTCCTAGGAAGTCTCATAAGCCACGTCGAGTAGAATCTTGTCATGGGTGTGAAGCACGCCACGTTTATGAATGAGAGACTATAAGATGTTTAGGAAATCCCACTTCTTTCATCATTCTAAAGTTGTGTGATAGAGTTTAACTCTATATGTCTCTCTCTTAATCCCTATCCTATGTGTTTTAGGATATGGCCACTCAAAGGGCATATGCTAGGAGGAACGTGATAGAGAATATGGAACAAGAAGCTCCTCCTCAAGCTCCTCATGTTCCGGTCGACCCTTTCACCGAACAAGTGACTAATGCGGGGTTTAGGGCTACTTTTCAAGTGTTGTCTCAAGCCATGACGGCTCAATCCAATAGGGATGTTGTGACTCCCGTGAACCCAAATGTGGGTATGGCGGCATCTAGAATGATGGACTTCACTAGAATGAATCATCTGGAGTTTCATGGCTCTAAGGTTGAGGAAGATCCTTAAGAGTTCATTGACGAGGTGTACAAAGTGCTAATGATCATTGGTGTGACGCCGGAGGAAAAGGAAGAGTTGGCGCTTATCAAATTAAGGGTGTGGCTCAAGTGTGGCTTGAGAAATTGAAGAGTGAGAGGGCGGATGATGCGGGTCCTCTTGATTGGGAAAAGTTCAAGGTTACTTTCCTTGATAGGTTCTTTCCCCTTGAAATGAGAGAGGCAATGGTGCTTTAATTCATCAATATTCGTCAAGGAAGCATGAGTGTGAAGGAGTATGCTTTGAAGTTCACACAATTGTCTCGATATGCTCCTTCTGTTGTTGCCGATTTTAGGGCAACAATGAGTAAGTTTGTTTTGGGGGTGTCCAAAATAGTTGTCAAGGAGTTTCGTATTGCCATGCTTATCAATGACATTGACATCTCTCGTGTCATGGTGCATTTCGAACAAATAGAAGAGGAGAAATCTAGGGAGGCGGAGAGGGCTAAGACCGGTGATGGTAACTTCTCACATTCAAGGTCCGATGGACATAGCAGTTCTAGGTTCCGACAAGGGTTTTCCAGTCAAGATTCCTCCAATGTTCCTCCTAAGTTCAACAAGGATAGGGTGTCTAACCCTAAGCCTCAAGGAAGTAGTGGTGGTGGATTTTCATCAACTACTTGTGCTAAGTGTGGAAAAAAGCATGAGGGTAAATGTCTAGCTGGTTCCAATGCATGTTTTGGTTGTTGTAAGATGGATCACAAGATAAGGAATTTTCCCTTAGTGGCTAGGAATGAAAGTGATAACCGTCGATGGGCTCAACCTCAACATCATACGGGTTCATGTGGAAATCCGAAGCAAAACCAATTCTATGCACTCCAAACTCGTCATGAGCAAGAGGGTTCTCCCGATGTGGTTACCGATATGTTGAAAGTCTTTCACTTTGATGTTTACGCTTTACTTGATCCCGATGCTACAAGGTTTGATGTTCTTCCAGATGTATTACTAAATCATTTTTGTGTGTCTACTCCCATTGGTGAATCTATTGTGGCTAAGAGAGTCTATAGAAATTGCCCCATTTCCTTATCTCATAGAGTCACTCATGTTGATCTTATAGAGCTTGATATGTTAGATTTTGATGTTCTCATTGGGATGGATTGGTTGCATTCTTGTTATGCTTCTATTGATTGTAAGATTCGAGTGGTTAAGTTTCAATTTGAAATGAGCCTATCCTAGAGTGGAAAGGGGGAAACTCTATGCCTAAGGGTCAGTTTGTTTCTTTTCTTAAAGAAAGAAAGATGATTTCTAAGGGTTGCATATACAATCTTGTTACGGTGAGGGATGTGGATTTCGAAACCCTTACTCTTGAGTCGGTCCCTATTGTTAATGAGTTTTCGGAAATGTTTCCCAATGATCTACACGGTGTTCCTCCTGAAAGGGAAATAGACTTCGGTATTGACCTTTTCCCTGATACGCAACCTATCCCTATTCCTCCTTACCGAATGGCTCCGGTAGAACTTAAGGAATTAAAGGAACAATTGAAAGATTTGTTGGATAAAGGCTTTATCCGACCGAGTATCTCTTCATGGGGTGCTCCAGTTTTGTTTGTTAGAAAGAAGGATGGTTCCCTCTTTTGGTCTCATGTTTCTTAGATATTCCCATGATCCCTCATTTATGCATGTTCATGAAAAGCTTAAATTTTTTAGAAAATGAGTTAACTTGATTGGTTTCTTCATGACTATGTGCATTTGCGCATGAGTTGTATATAGACTTGATGGTATGATTTTTTGAACATGCTTTAGCTTGGAGTTGATGTTTTATCCTCGGATATGTGCATTTATATGATTACATTCATGTTGGGATGATAGATTAAGTTGTTACCCTTCTTAAGATGTCTTGATTCTCATTTGAGGACGAATGTTCCCAAGGGGAGATATTGTAGCACCTCAAATTCGAAAAGGGGAGAATTTCAGGTTACTAAAAACCTTTCTCGTGCAGTACAAACGAGACCACCGACGGTCTGTGGTCTGACCTACGGATCGTAGGTGGAATCGTGGTTGGCACTGTCTAAGTTTTCCAAATGTTAAGTTTCAGTAGTTGATATACAAATCAACAGGATGAGTCATCCTTCTATGTACGAGTCGTAGGTAGGTTTCGTAAGTGAGACTCATACATAGTTAAATTTTCAGGGTAAAGAATTGGACTTACGATTGCCATGTACGGTCCCTTCATTACAGGGTCCAAAGTTGATAGTCTCTGAACCTACCAACGATTGACCAGGATGGTCCGTGGTTGGACCTAAGAAACGTAGGTCAAGCCGTCGATGGGGTCCGACAATTAATTTTTAAGAAGGGCTTTTTGGTCTATTCCCTTGGTGTTTAATTCTTAATCTAAGTCGGTTTGGCCTTTAACCTAGCCCCTATATAAACCTTTTAAGCCTAATTCTACCCATTACTAATCATTCCCATAACTCTCCTCTCCCAAATATTTCTCTCTCTAGAGACTTGAAGAAGAAGAAGAACTCAAGGGTTTCCATCCAAGTCTCCTAATCCTCCATTGATTTCAAGCTTTTGGCTTTAAGGTATGATAGTTCTTCACCTATGGAGCCCTTTCCTCCATAGGGTTCCTAAATTCCTCAATTTTCAAGCTAGAATCCTTCAATTGAAATTAGGGTTTTCTTCTATCACATGGGTTCTTTCAAATTATGGTCTAATTGATTTAATTATGTTTAATTATGCATTAATTGAGTTGAATTGCATGTTTTAAGTTGAATCCCCATGAACCCATATGAATTTCCTGATTTCTAGACTATGATCATAATATGAGGTTTTGAATTATGAAAGATGAATTGGGGAAATTGAATGATTTTAAGATGAATTTATGTGAGCCCATGCATGATTGATGTTTCCAAAGCCATGATTTCATGATGAAGTTATGAATGATTAAATGATGGTTTTTATGAATATATGCATGTTCACTTATGAAATTTATGATGATTTAAGACATGCCTTGAGATTGAAGCATAATTGATGTTGTTGTTGAGTTATGAAAGGGTTTCTCACATATTACTCAAACCATGAATGTGAAAGGATTCTCTTACATAAAGGATTCATAACATTTTGAAAGGTTTTCTCCACTAAACTTGAATCAATGATTAAAGAGTTATTCTAATGAAGGAACAAGCACGATTACCCATGTTCCCTAATGATAGACAAGTGGCGATTACCCATGTCTACTAATGATAAGATGAATTATGATTTATGATTAATCTGTGGGAACTATGCTTAGCACCGAGTGGACATGTGGTGATTACCCATGTCCCATAAACTATGTGCCACCATAGGATTAGCTAGTGGATCCACTTAAGTTAGAAGTTATGGTTCTTACCTTGGCAAGTATGGACACCTCTTTTTGGTGTTGAGTATACACCGGATTCCATGTTATAGCTCACATGGTCTATGTCGGTTAAGGCTCACTTCCCGTAATAATGAATTTAAGTTGCTTATGAAGGTGTTTCAAGGTTTAAAGATGATTAGCTTGAATCGACCATGATTTTATGACTTATGGTTTCTAACTCTTATCTCATAATTTAGCATTGGTCATAGCATGTCATGAAATGTCCCCTTTATTGCATGATTTTATAACTCTTATGCATTGCTATCATACTTTGTACATTCCATGTAATAACGCATACTCTTGCCTACGTTGATTTATTGATGTAGGTTGTGATGACTCCTCCCCATCCACTCATAGCTAGAGCTTGTAGTAGAAGAATCGTGAAGACTTGGTAAGCCTTACATTTCGAGGACAAGGCCATGTTTATCTTTCATGTCATTTACTTTCTTTGAACTTTGTATGGGTTACGTCCCACTTTCATTCTATGAGTTTAGATGGCTTTGAGACTATGTATAAACTTCCTCTACTTTTGGTAAAAACCCTTTGGTTATGAAGTTGTCTTTTGAACTATTTAATTTCTATGATCTTGTATTATGCATGCTAAGTTGCTTGTATGAGGCCTTTCGGGGTCTTGTACGCCATGTAACGTCTAGGGGGTACTTTAGGTCATGGCATGTATTCAAATTTTCCATATTATGATGAGATTTCTACTTGAGATTATGTTTCTGTGTATCTTTTTATTTCAGTCATGTTGTTAGTGTAATTCTATGCTAGGTGGTTTGTTTGGGATTTCTCAAAACTCTAGGTACCATGTCACGTCTAGGGCGTAGTCTTGGGTTGTGCCACCCTGGATACCTAGAACAATACAAAGATGGTTTGCATGTTCCTCCTCTCCCTCGGAGTAAATTAAGATATCATCTATAAACACAATCACAAAGGAATCCAAGAATGGCTTAATTACTATATTTATCAAACTTATAATTGTTTCAGGTGCATTTGTCAACCCATAAGACATTACCATAAACTCATAATGCCCATCTGGGTCCAGAAAGTTTTCTTAGGTATGTCTTCATGCCTAATCTTTAACTGATGGTACCTCGACCTCAAATCAATCTTAGAAAAGATAGACGCACCTTGCAATTCATCGTACAAGTCATCTATGTGAGGCAAGAGATACTTATTCTGGATGGTAAACTTATTTAATTGCCATTATTCTATAAGCATCCTTATACTACCATCATTTTTCTTTACAAACATTACAGGAGCACCCCAAGGATGAACAAACCCCTTATCAACCAATTCCTAAAGCTGAGTCTTAAGCTCTCTCAACTCTGTTGGAGCCATGTGATAGGGAGGAATAGAGATTGGGTGAGTGCCCGGCTCAAATTCAATATAGAAGTCTATGTCTCTATCTGAAGGCATACCATGAAGATATGTAAGAAACACCTTCGGAAACTTGAAACCACAAGAATAAACTCAATGCAACGAGACTCTGCTCTAACCTCCAAAATATGAGCCAAATATGCCAAACCACCCTGCTCTAATAGTTTACAAGCCCGAAGGAATGAAATAATCCTTAATGGATTAGGCTTGCAAACCACTTCCCACTCCAACCTTTCCCTCCCAAGGATCTGTAGAGTCATTGTTTTAGCATTACAATTTAATATAGCAAAATAGGGGGACATCCAAGTGATACCCAAGATCACATTAAAGTCTAGCATATCCAGTATGACTAAATCTAATCAAGTATGTAGGCTCATCAATAACAAAGAACAATAACGATATACATGGATTACTAAAATCGACTCCCCTACAAGGGTAGCAACATAGATTAGGGCGTCAATGGTATCACAAATCAAATCAAGACCCAGAGAAAAAGTCACATATACAAAATAATAAGTAGAACCCGAATCATACAACACATTAGCCATCCTGTCGGAGACAAGAATAGTAGCTGTAATCATAGCATCTAATGCCTCAACCTCTGGTCTTCCCAGAAATACAAAACACTAAGCTCTATCTTCAATACGGGTAACCCCCATTTCGGGTTGCACTACTCCTCTCACAACATTACCATTACTGTGGCCTCCACAACCTCCCTGATTACCTCATTGCCCACCCTGTGGAAATCCTATGCCATTATTACCTTCTTCTGCTGAAACCACTGCCCTTGTTGGCTTTTGAACATGACCAACTGCCTGTCTAAGGGGGCATTACTTCTTAAAGTGACTAAACTCACCATAATGGAAACAACCACGGTCAAGTGAAGGACTTTTGGCTCATGCATAAGAGGCCCTTGACAACCTCTAGTAGAAGGCATATCGGACTGAATAGGACGGGGTGAATACACTTGATTACCTACGCCTTTGGTGTACCAACCACAATAGTTACACACATTTTTGGACTTCTTCTCTAATGCCTTGACCTACCCAGCTTGCAAGACACCCTCTACTTTTTTCACTAAGTCATTCACCTCATTGAAACCCTTACCTACTGAGGTCATATGCACAGACATAACCTGTAATTTAGAATTAGGACCCTTTACAAAAAATTGTGTAGCATATAGAGATAAGGCATGGAGCTTAGCCTCGTAAGTAGCCACGGTCATCTTACCCTACTCTAGAGCCCTAAACTCATCCTTCCTCCTATCTCTCAAGGTAAGAGGCACATACTTCTCCAAGAACAAGGCATGAAATTGTGCCCAAGTCAATGGAGGCAAGACTAACAAATGACATTCCACATAAGCCCTCCACCACTGCTTTGCCTCACCATGAAGTTGGAAAATCTCAAACTCAACTTCATAATGCTGTGCTATGTCAAATTTATGAAGTCTCTCGTAGCAATCCAAGATGAACTCATACGAATTCTCACCATAAAAGTTAAGAAATGGATGGAACAAGGTGCTAGAACCCAAGTCCCCATCCACCTTAGGAATAGTAGCAGCAACAGTGTGAGTGACTGGAACCTGAGTAGTTTGCGCCATGGGAAAGGCTCCTATACCTCCCAACCCACTCAAAAAAGCTAGAACCTACTAAACATTCCATGCATCCATGGAGGGAAGACCTGCAATCCTAGACTGCACCCCCTCACTTCAAGGTCAATATCATCTTCGATCTCAATATCAACCTCTCCCTCCATAGGATCCTGGGGTGGGGGTGGGGTCGATTCGCTTGGTGCATTTACATTTTGTGTTCCACCTTTTGTGGGTTTGTGCTTCTTCTGCACCTATCCCTCTTCCTACCCCTGCCCCTGCCCCTACCTCTCCCTCTTCCATATCCCATCACTGCGAGATCAATTGATGTCTTGCTGCTTGAGCTACTTCCCTTGTGTCGTTACATCGAATGTCAACCATATGAGGATAGAAGAGTGGAAGATTTAGATACAAATTTTGATCACCATATACCAATTGGAATCAAGTCATAGCAAGAAAGAAGTAAGAAAGAGAATTTTCTCAGGTCCTGTAGCCTCTTGAAGAAAAGTATAGACATCACCATACCATTCCACAGGACTCTACTAAACTCATTTTGGTATGACTAGATCAATGAACCTATGACATTTTCATGACCCAAATCGTTATGAGTGGCACCCACACTAAACAAATTGGTTAGAGAACCAAGCAAACAGAAAACCAACCTAAAAACATTTAACCAAAACCAAGTCTATCATATAAAATAAGGAAAATAGTTTAGTCACTAAAGAATTAAGTCCCAATAAACTCAACCCAACAGTCCAAAAATATTCAATGTGGAAATACCCCTAAGAACTGAAAGTCATCATAACTAAAACTCTAGAAATAGTTAAACTGGATATGCAATCCCGAAACGAATCAATAAGCTAAAGACTATTATCTGTGTGAGAAAAGATGTCAAGAAAATAGAAGAACCTATGGTAGCTCGAAAGATGCAGCTCAACCTTGGAATTTTAATCAGGCGTCTTTCAAGTGAGGTCTTGGATTACCCACTGGAAGATGCCCTATAATCAACAAGGAAAAGAACAGGTGCAATATAAGTACACAAACCAGAGTGTACTGGTAGGATCACATGGCTAGTTAAAGATACAAATGTAAAAAGTCTCTACAATACAGTCACACAGAAAAATGCATAACATAACAACAATTACAAACCACATAGACTCCCAGTCACATATCATAAAACAAAATACTTGGTCAACCAATGCATGACTACATGTAATACCCCAGCTTTCCAAGGAATGAAGATGCAGAATTTACCTGTAGGCAGTGACCTACGGAGGCCACTTACGGGCCGTAGTCAGGTTGACGGTCCGTAGAAAGTTACCATAGTTGTCCCACAGACTTGGTTAAATTCTTGAACCTCAGGCTATAATCTACGGTTGAGGTGTACGGTCTGTAGATGGACCTACCAACCGTAGATTGAAACCGTCGTTGCAGGGTCCCCAGATACCAACTCTCTGAATCTTTTGACGGTTCAATAGGATGGTCTGTCAATGGATGTACAGACCGTAGGTCCTGACCGTAGATGGTCCACACAGTTTTTAATTAAGGTCTTTTTGGTCTTTTCCCTAGTTAATTCCCTAATTAACTAAGTCGGTTTTACCCTTAATGAAGGTCCTTTATATAGTTTTCTATACCTAAATCACTTCATTCTAACTCATTCCCTAAATTCACCTCTCAAATATTTCTCTCTCTAAAAGAAATCCTCTTTAGCTCAAAGAAGAAGAAGAAGTTATGTCCTCAATTGAAGATCACCCAATTTCCTCCAATTTCTAGTAGGCTTTGTTAAGGTATAATGGTATTGACCAATGGAGTTGCTTCCGCCATTGGGCCCTCCCTTTTCTTCATGAATTTCAAGGTTCAATTCCCTTCAAGAAAGCTAGGGTTTGATCAATTGTTATGGGTTCTTCAAGTATGAGTTCAATTACTGATTTAATACTTGGTAGTGCACGATCTAGCGTGGGTAAAGTTATTCAGTGCACGATCTAGCGTGAATTACATGTCTAATTGTAATTATTGCATGAACCCCCATGATCCCAAATAAATTTTCCCTAGTTTGATAATTTATGCCTTGATTGTTGGGTTGAGATATGAATTGATGAAATTGAGGGATCATCTATGAAATTGTGCATGAATTGGGGTTAAGTGCATGAATTTAGCATGTTCAAGTAAAAAGCATAATTTTCTTCTTTTATGTGGGTTACTTCAAGTATGACTAAATTGCCTTGATTATGACTTTTAAGAGCTAGCTTGCATTGAATTGCATGTTTTAAAATAAAGGCAACATGAACCCATTAGCTTTGAAGAAAAAGCATGATAGAATCATGAAGAAAGAGGTTTATAGAATCAGGCATGTTTTGTATGAAATCTATGATATGATGATGTTGAGTCTTGAAAGGGTTTTCTCATATAATGCTCAACCTAAGCTTGTGAAAGGTTTTCTCACATGTAAACGATTCATAACTTGTTAAAAGGTTTTCTTAACTAAACTTAAATCAAGAGCATAAAGAAGCTATTCTAGGGGTGTAAGCTTGGACAAGTTCGTGAAAGAAGAAATACTCAATGAAGTAAGCTTGGACTAATCCATGGTATGTGAAGTCTTGTTTAGCTTGGATTGGCAGCCCTATTTGTGCATTTCCATGGATGTCAATATTTATGATTGTATAGTGGGAATTATGCATAGAACCGAGTAGATGGGTGACAAGTCCCCATATATCCTATGCATATGTGCCCCCATATGTGGTCTTTAACAGGCCCATATTATATCATCTTAGCTAGTGGATCCACGTAGGCTATGGTTCAGGATTCTACCTTGGCAAGTAGAATGGCCCTTTTTCGGTGTAAAGCAGACACCAAATTCCATGTTGAGTTATTCCATGGTCTACAGATCGGTTTAAGGCTTTTCCCACACTTCAGCTTGCACAATGGTGCATGGGTTACTGAAAGTAAAGTAAAGAAAAGAAGAGTAAAAGAAAGACGATTTAGCTTTCTTTGGCCACGGTTTATGCTTTATGTTATTTGCTTATATGCCTTTTCATGTTTAGCTTGGCCAATTGCATGTCATGTTTATATCTCAGTTTCTAGCATGATTTATGAGTTTATATGCATGGCTATCATACTTAGTACTTTATTGTGCTAACGCATACTCTTGCCTACATCGACTTCTTTGGTGTACGGCGTGGAAGTTCTCCTACTCGTGGCTAGAGCATTGACGTATAGTTGAGAAGAAGACTTGGTGAGTCCTCATCCATCCGAGGACATAGCCTTGTTGGATTTTACTTTGATGTCTTTCCTTATGTTGGATATTGTATTAGGCTGCGTCCCTATCACTTTTATTCATATTCTATGATGTTAGAAGGCTTTGAGACATGAGTTGTCGACTTCCGCAGTTTTGACTAAAGCTTTGATATAAAAATGCTCTTTTGAACTCTTATTTCGCTGTTATCTTTTATGTTATGTATGCTAAGGGCTTGGATGAGACCTCTCGGGTTCTTGTATGCCCTGTTACATCTAGGGGCTATCCTGGGTCGTGATAAACTTGGTATTCAGAGCGCAAGGTTTTAGAAAGATTCTAGGATGTCCCATAAGCCTAGACCTTTATCACCTTCGGACATTCGTAGTTTCTTGGGTTTAATCGGTTATTATAGGAGGTTTGTTGAGGGGTTTTCTTCAATTGCTTCTCCGTTGACGGCTTTTACTCAAAAGAAAGCTAAGTTTATGTGGTCTGAGGCTTGTGAAAGGAGTTTTCAAGAATTGAAAGACAGAGTTACTTCGGCCCCGATATTGACTCTACCAGAAGGAACTGTTGGTTTTGTAGTGTATTGTGATGCCTCAAGGATTGGTTTAGGGTGTGTTCTTATGCAAAATGAAAAGGTGATTGCCTATGCTTCGAGGCAACTAAATATGCATGAGAAGAACTATCCCACTCATGACTTAGAGTTGGCAGTGGTGGTGTTTGCTTTGAAAATATGGTGACATTACTTGCATGGAGTACATGTAGATGTCTTCACCAATCATAAGAGTCTCCAGTATATGTTTAAGCAGAAAGATTTGAATCTCCGCCAAAGAAGATGGCTTGAATTGCTAAAAGATTATGATATGAGTGTTCTCTATCACCCCAGCAAGGCTAATGTGGTGGCGGATGCTCGTAGTAGATTGTCTATGGGCAGTGTTGCGCATATTGAGGATGGCAAGAAAGAGTTGGTTCGTGATGTTCATAGTTTAGCCCGTTTGGGTGTTCGGTTAATTGATTCCGCTAAGGGTGGAGTTACCATTCACAATGGTTCCGAATCCTCTTTTGTGCATGATGCAAAAGCTAAGCAAGACCTTGATCCTAATTTGGTGGAATTGAAAGAAGCGGTTCTCAAGAAGTCCATAGAGGTTTTCTCCCAAGGGGGAGATGGTGTACTTCGTTACCAAGGTCGCTTATGTGTTCCCGACTTTGATGATTTGAGAGGGCAAATTTTGTTGGAAGCTCATAATTCTAGATATTCTATCCACCCGAGAGCTACCAAGATGTACCGTGATTTGCGGGAAATCTATTGGTGGAATGGCATGAAGAAAGACATTGCGGAATTTGTGGCTAAGTGTCCTAATTACCAACAAGTGAAGGTTGAGCATCAGAGACCGGGAGGTTTAACCCAAGACATAGAGATTCCTACTTGGAAGTGGGAAGATGTGAATATGGATTTCGTAGTAGGTTTGCCTCGCACAAGGTGACACTATGATTCGATTTGGGTTGTGGTTGATAGAATGACCAAGTCAGCCCATTTCATTCCCGTCAAAACTTCTTATTCGGTGGAGGAATATGCTAAGTTGTACATGACGGAGATGGTTAGGCTGCATGGAGTGCCTTCATCCATTATCTCCGATCGAGGTGCCCAGTTTACTTCTCAATTTTTGAAGTCATTCCAAAAAGGTCTTGGTACTCGTGTTAAGTTTAACACAGCCTTTCATCCCCAAACCGATGGGCAAGCAAAGCGTACTATTCAGACTTTAGAAGATATGTTGAGAGCTTGTGTTATTGAGTTCCAGGGTACTTGGGATGACCATTTGCCTTTGATCAAGTTTGCTTATAATAATAGCTACCATTCTAGTATTGGTATGGCTCCATTTGAGGTTCTCTATGCTAGGAGGTGTATATCTCCCATAGGTTGGTTTGACATTGGGGAAGTTGCTTTGATAGGCCCCAAGTTAGTGCATGAGGCTATGGAGAAAGTTTGGCTTATTAGAGAAAGGCTGAAAACGGCTCAAAGTCGACAAAAGTCTTATGCCGATGTTAGAAGAAGAGAATTAGAATTTGATGTTGATGATTGGGTTTACTTGAAGATTTCACCTATGAAGGGTGTAATGAGATTTGGGAAGAAAGGGAAGCTTAGTCCCCGCTTTGTAGGTCTCTATCATATTTTGAGACGTGTTGGTAAGGTTGCTTATGAGCTTGAATTGCCTAATGAGTTGGCATCGGTACATCCGGTTTTCCATGTTTCATTGTTGAAAAAGTGTGTTGGTGATCCGACCTCTATAGTGCCAATAGAGACTCTTGGTATAAAGGATAGTCTTTCCTATCAAGAGGTTCCGGTTGAGATTTTAGACCGACAAGTCCGAAAGTTGAGAAATAAAGAAGTTGCTTCCGTGAAAGTTCTATGGAGAAATCAATTAGTTGAGGGTGCTACTTGGGAGGCTGAGGCCGATGTGATGTCCCGTTATCCTCATCTATTTCCTTCCGATGCTCCTCTAGCTTGAGGTACCTAGTTCCTCATGGTTCATTCTTTTGGTCTCATGTGTCATAGTTGATTTCCATGATTCCTTGATTTTTATGCATGTTCATGAAGAATCTACGATGATATATGTACATTGAATATGAGTTGCATAAAGTCTTCATGAATTTAGTGTTGAGCATGCTTTAGCTTGGAGTTGGTGTTTCCTCCTCGGATATGTACATTATATGCTTGCATGTTAGGTTGGGTTGTTAGTCTGAGTCTATCACCCTTCTCCTGATGTCCAGGTTCTCATTCGAGGATGAATGTCCCCAAGGGGGAGATATTGTAATACCCAAGCTTTCCAAGGAATGAAGATGCAGAATTTACCCGCAGGCAGTGACATACGGAGGCCATTTAAGGGCCATAGTCAGGTTGACGTTCCGTAGAAAGGGACCGTAGATGGACCTACCAACCGTAGATTGAAACCGTCGTTGCAGGGTCCCCAGATAACAACTCTCTGAATCTTTTGATGGTTCAACAGGACAGTCCGTCAATGGATACATGGACCGTAGGTCCTGACTGTAGATGGGCCCCGATAGTTTTTAATTAAGGACTTTTTGGCCTTTTTCCTTGTTAATTTTCTAATTAACTAAGTCGGTTTTACCCTTAATGAAGGTCCTTTATATAATTTTCTATACCTAAATCACTTCATTCTAACTCATTCCCTAAATTCACCTCTCAAATATTTCTCTCTAAAAGAAATCCACTCTAGCTCAAGGAAGAAGAAGAAGCTAAGTCCTCCATTGAAGATCACCCAATTTCCTCCAAATTCTAGTGGGCTTTGCTAAGGTATGATGGTATTGACCAATGGAGTTTCTTCCTCCATTAGGCCCTCCCTTTTCTTCATGAATTTCAAGGTTCAATTCCCTTCAAGCAAGCTAGGGTTTGATCAATTGTTATGGGTTCTTCAAGTATGAGTTCAATTACTGATTTAATACTTGGTAGTGCACGATCTAGCGTGGGTAAAGTAATTTAGTGCACGATCTAGCGTGAATTACATGTCTAATTGTAATTATTGCATGAACCCCCATGATCCCAAATAAATTTTCCCTAGTTTGATAATTTATGCCTTGATTGTTAGGTTGAGATATGAATTGATGAAATTGAGGGATCATCTATGAAATTGTGCATGAATTGGGGTTAAGTGCATGAATTTAGCATGTTCAAGTAAAAAGCATAATTTTCTTCTTTTATGTGGGTTACTTCAAGTATGACTAAATTGCCTTGATTATGACTTTTAAGAGCTAGCTTGCATTGAATTGCATGTTTTAAAATAAAGGCAACATGAACCCATTAGCTTTGAAGAAAAAGCATGATAGAATCATGAAGAAAGAGGTTTATAGAATCAGGCATGTTTTGTATGAAATCTATGATATGATGATGTTGAGTCTTGAAAGGGTTTTCTCATATAATGCTAAACCTAAGCTTGTGAAAGTTTTTCTCACATGTAAACGATTCATAACTTGTTAAAAGGTTTGCTTAACTAAACTTAAATCAAGAGTTTAAAGAAGCTATTCTAGGGGTGTAAGCTTGGACAAGTTCGTGAAAGAAGAAATACTCAATGAAGTAAGCTTGGACTAGTCCATGGTATGTGAAGTCTTGTTTAGCTTGGATTGGCAGCTCTATTTGTGCATTTCCATGGATGTCAATATTTATGATTGTATAGTGGGAATTATGCATAGAACCGAGTAGATGGGTGACAAGTCCCCATATATCCTATGCATATGTGCCCCCATATGTGGTCTTTAACAGGCCCATATTATATCATCTTAGCTAGTGGATCCACGTAGGCTATGGTTCAGGATTCTACCTTGGCAAGTAGAATGGCCCTTTTTCGGTGTAAGGCAGACACCAAATTCCATGTTGAGTTATTCCATGGTCTACAGATCGGTTTAAGGCTTTTCCCACACTTCAGCTTGCACAATGGTGCATGGGTTACTGAAAGTAAAGTAAAGAAAAGAAGAGTAAAAGAAAGACGATTTAGCTTTCTTTGGCCACGGTTTATGCTTTATGTTATTTGCTTATATGCCTTTTCATGTTTAGCTTGGCCAATTGCATGTCATGTTTATATCTCAGTTTCTAGCATGATTTATGAGTTTATATGCATGGCTATCATACTTAGTACTTTATTGTGCTAACGCATACTCTTGCCTACATCGACTTCTTTGGTGTACGGCGTGGAAGTTCTCCTACTCGTGGCTAGAGCATTGACGTAGAGTTGAGAAGAAGACTTGGTGAGTCCTCATCCATCCGAGGACATAGCTTTGTTGGATTTTACTTTGATGTCTTTCCTTATGTTGGATATTGTATTGGGTTGCGTCCCTATCACTTTTATTCATATTCTATGATGTTAGAGGGTTTTGAGACATAAGTTGTAGATTTCCGTTGTTTTGAGTAAAGCTTTGATATAAAAATGCTCTTTCGAACTCTTATTTCTCTATTATCTTGTATATTATGTATGCTAAGGGCTTGTATGAGGCCTCTCGGGGTCTTATACGCCGTGTTACATCTAGGGGCTACCCTGGGTCATGACACTACATGTCCCACATTATCACAATGCAAATGTTTGGTCCTCTCATGGAACCACAATCACATACCTAATACTCTCATTGAAACCAAACCCAAGATGTTAGTGTACTGGCATGGTACATGAGCGATCTATAATTAGTGTACCAGTATGGTACTCGTGCAATCCATAATTACTGTACTGGTGTGGTACCCCAGCCAACCAACAATTACAAATAATCATGAACAATCACATAACAGAATGAACAAGACCACTTGAAAACCACAAGTCTGAATCATAATTTCATTGCATGAGATTACCTACATGATGTCATTTGTTATGTCTCCCTACCATGCATTGCACAAATGATAATACAAAGTAGTAGATATGCATACAAAGTAGTAGACATGCATACATACATAAACCAGAAACTTACAACCATCACCTATGTCAAATCAAGCCTCTTGGAAACTCTAAATAACCCAATCTTTCATGTTGTGAAGTGTATCAACTTGTTCTTGGTCTAAAACAACAATATAAAAAACAATCAATCAGTAATGGCCTATTAATTTACCGAGATTATTAACAAATCCAAACCCTAGGCAAAAACATGATCATCTTTCCCAACTAAAGGCTCTTTCTCACCATGGAATCATGTCAAAACCTTCCTCAAATAGCAATAACTTAGATTCTAAGGCTTAAGAATCAATGGAAAGGTTTGAGAGTCAAATTCTTACCTTAACAAATGAATTCCATGGGAAAACTTGTGCAAACTGCCCAAAATTACCCCTTCCAAGTCCAAGAACACAAAATTTAGAAAATAGGAGTTTCGGAATGTTTTCTGCACTAAATCGTGATTAGGCCCGCTATAGTGGTGCCACTATACCAGAAGCTAACCCCGCTATAGCGGTCTGCACACTTCGCTAGCCTCCCACTATAGAGTACTCTATGAAACATCATAAGGTCAAACTCTGAAACGGCCATTTTTACAATATAAACTATTCTATTGATGTTCCGACAAATACCTTTCATGCCAAGTTTGATTTCAAGAATTCTACTTACTCGAATTCAATTATGAAAGGCCGTATGGACTCCTTAATGTCTTGGCTAAAAGATTATATTAACCAAACATCAAAATCACACCCCACCCATCCTCAAATGGCCCTAGATCTCGAATAGACATATTCCATCTAAGGGTGGCCGACCCAAAAATTTTGAAGTCACTACCCTGAATTTTTTCTGACCCAAATTCATTCACTATTGAATTATTCATAATGACTGGGTCAGGTCATTACAAAAAACCAGTTACATTGAATAAACCTTAATTTTATCAAACGAAATAGAATGCATACTTAATTTGACACTTATTTTTTGTTAAAATGATTTTCATATTATATACTTAAAAATTAAATTCAAAAATTGTTCAAAGTATTTTTAAGGTACTTTTGTCGGATGAAGTAGTAAAACTTTTCCGAAAAGTAGATTGAAAATATTTTATATTTTTTAAAATAATAATTCTACTTTGTTTGAAATTGAAGAAGCTTGAATAATTAATCAACTACTTCTTTCTTTAGCTAGGATGATGAAAAAGAGTTCGAACAAAAAATATTTGACGATTTTAATCTTGTCCAACAATGAATTCATCTCTTGAAAATGGCGATTGGCATGAATTTAAGAGATTATGGTTGAACTCTGATATTAGGTTTCCTACATATCTCAGGTTAGATAAGAATTCAGGACATATGTTTAGCATGATGTTTCATTTATGCTCCCCAATATCGAATTGCAGAGAGACCAAAGAGTTTGACAGTTATAGGAGTGAAGATTCATTAGAATACATCCAAATTTTCAACATCGAGCCCTATTTCAAGACTAGGAGAACCAAGTTGCTTGTAGTTTAACTCAATTAGTTGAAAAGGTAACCTCTTATGTTAAAATGACATTTGAAGCATAAGATGAGAGACAAATATAGCGAGTATTGAAAAGAGGCTTGAAACCTCTCAACTATGAATGTGACTCTCTTCACACTCATAAGCAAGAATATACATGCACATAATTTTCAAAGCTCTAGGTGTATTATTACCCGAATTTAAAAAGTGAAGGATATTGTATCAGTGTGAATTTTGAAATTATCCTTGATGCAAAATTGAATATTGTTAAAATAAGAGAGTAACCCACATGTCTTCTGATAAGGGTATTGTTTTGATTATAGTGGAACTCGATCTTCAACTGACATTCGAAGAGTTTAATATTCCTCTTTATACTATGTCCATTCTCTACTAAGAAAAACTTCTACACTGTGTGGTTTCCGTTTTAGCTTAGTTCATAGTTATATATCACAAAATTTGAGATAATATTTGTAGTAGGTTTAACATGTTATACTTAAGGAGGTGACGATACAGTATTAAGTATACTGTTATTCAAGGAAATTATTATCCAATCTAATGTTACACTTTGAACAAGGTAAAGTCTCAACATGTCTTTTTAAGAAGAAGATGAGCCAACTTAAATGTAATAGGTCACTTTGAATGAGGTAGCTTCCCAACGTGTTTAGGTAGATGATCTAACTTGAATGCAATATTCCACTTTGAATGGGGTGGATGCCCAATGTATCTCATTTAAAGGCAGACAACCCAACTTTGATGTAATATGCCCCTTTGAATAGGGCAGTTGCACAACTTATCTTATTCAAAGACAGACGACCAACTTGAATGTGATATGTCTTTTTATACTAGGTGATTGTCCAATGTCTCTCTTTAAAAGGCAAACGACCCAATTTGAGTGCGATATGGTGACGGATTGTGTCCCAAAACAATTTGCAGTAAAATTTTAGAAGCAAGTTCAATATAAGGATAAATACAAATTTTCCAAGCCTCTTTATAATACATATGCCATAGTGATGGAAGTGACAATCCAATTAATATTTAACATCTAAGGAGGTGATAATAATAACATAATAAAATATGTCTTGTAAATACAAGTTACAATCCAACATAATATACTATGTCATGGTGAAGGAGATGATGCTTTAAAGTGTGTCTTTGAATGGTAGATGACCCGAATATAATTTCCTACTAGAATGAGCATAGATAACGAAATAGTACCAAAGATAGAGAGTAAGGTAGTAGTATAGTCATTCAGGTTTTTCCAATGAATATCATTTTTTATTGACATATCCAACTATTCTTGAAAACATGATGTGGAGTTAGTTTGCTTCTTATAGTCTGTGAGGCTGACAATATCTCTACTTGTCGTTAAAATTCTTTATCATTCATACACTCTCAAAAACTATTTGAAAACAAAGATATTCACATATTTCAAGTTATTTAGGCTAGTCATGATGATATGTTAGTCAGAGAGAGCATATAATTCCATATAGATATGTCGACAAAGATCATTTAGACATCGATTGATGGCTCTAATAGACAATTAGGGATGTCACATAAGGTTTTGATAACCCTCAACTACACATCCTATAATTCAACATGTAGGCGGTCATTAACAATGTATAACCCAGCAAGGAGTTGGGGTCGAATCCCATAACGAGTGGTAAGCAAGAATTCAACTCAAGAAGTGAATTCATTTACTAAACTTTTGTAAGTTTTATTATCGATTTTGACGTAAAAGTAAGTTTGAGATATTTGACATTATCAATAATGATATGTTTAATTAGTTGTTAACAAAAGCATAGAACAAGGAGATTTAATAAGTAGGAAGGGAATATTTGGATTCGAAACTAGAAGTACTTCAATCCACAACTCGAGTCAACCGAAATAAAAACCCTAATTTCCCAATTACTAGTTAGCAAAATCTCTAAAAGTATAGAGAATTTTCAGAATGATAAAAGATGTGTTTCTCTCTCTTCAAAATCAATTTATACTTTCCAAAAAAATTGCAAAAATATCACTTCAGTGAAATTAGTCGGGCTCGCCAAACAACTCGGCGAGTTGTCGAGTGCTTCACTTCATCGCCCAATTGCTTTTAGGTATACTCCAGGCCTTCAATTTTTTATCCTATTTAGGCTAGCCCATTGGAGTCCATCAACCTAGTTGGCAAGTTACCTTTTGATCCTAGAGCGCGCTGAGTTGGTTGGAATATTTGTGCAGAGTCCTCTAAACTTTTTGTCGAGAAGACTTGAGTTTACTAACCAGATAGGCGACTCGCTATATGTTTCTTCCTCTAGCCGGAGTTGAATCAGTCTTTTGAGCAAAACTTCCTAAACTCTTTGGCTAGATTTGTTCCAGCTGGCGACTTGCCTAATGACATTGGCGAGCCTCAGCTTGGCTATTTTCTTTACTTTTCCAAGCACTTGACTTCTTTTAACTTTCCCTTGTTCTCATTTTGTCCTTAAGCTCTAATAGCTTAAATTCAAACAATTCACATCATAAATGGATATAAACAATCATTGAGGACATGATTTATTGAACTAGAAGCCTAAAATGAGTCCAAAACATCCGACTCATTATCACCCCCGACTTAAACTTTTGCTTGTCATCAAGTAAATCAACAGATCAATTATTTCAACAAAGATGTCTAAAAATAATGCTTCATGAGATCTAACATGCAAGTGCTATCACAAAGTTATTTCTAGGATATGCAACTTCCAATTATGTATCAAAAGCTTCAAACGATCAGTAGCCATTATCATTCAAAGCACATGCTCACAAATGCTCACTAAGATGCAAATATATGCTCAACTAAAATGTCGAAGTGCCGTCACACCAAGAGCGATTCCATCCTCTCACAAGGCAAATCAAGAAACAAATTTTTGGAATCAACACAAGCTCTCATACTCTCAGTGAGGAAAAAATCCATGCTTCTACCCATATGCTTTGCCATATTTTCCAAACGACTAATGAAATGGTTGTCACAAGATCAAATAGATCTTTCAAGGCCTATAACGGAGATGAAGGGCATGGTAGGATCATTTTGGTTCATATTGACTCAACCTTCTTGAAGCATTCTCACAACTTCGCTTCTTTTCCACCTCGTTCCTCATTTTTGACATCCAATTTTTTTCTTAGAAATCTTTTCTTGTTCAGCTTATTGGGCACCCCTCTTATTCAACTATTCATTATAACCGACCATTTACATTCAGTTAGAAAAAAAAACTCTTTCTTTTCTTTTCTCTTCTCTTTTTTAATATATATGGAGGTGTTACATATTTTTGACACAAGGATAACAAGGATGAGTTTCAAGACTTTTCCACTCAAATTCTTTCGTCTTTCCTTACCACACCCCAACCTAGGCTTTGGGCTTGAGTTTGGTATTTTCTTACACACCAATACTTCAAGAATGTTTTGGTTGTGAAAGGGAGATAAAGTTTCACAATCGGTTTAGGCTTAGAGGTTCTCTTCATTTTCAAAGAATGAGCTAGGCTCAAATGGTGCTAAAATTGGTTCAAATTCTCACAAGGTGGAAACAACAAAAGTTTAATCGGTAGGTTTACTCTCAAGAATAATGCCTAAGGTCATTTATCACATTCGCCAATACGAATCAATCCGACCAACAAGGCAGGTTCTCGGTATCCACAATGAATGAAATTCAAATAAGACTCACCATAAATGGAACTCAAACACAATCATTGATCATAACTCCACAAAACTAGCTTGCATGCACCGATCATTACAAGTCTCATAATTGATACTCAACTAGTCACAACAAGATGATAAAAGTTCATACAAAGATTATGCAAATCGAATTTCCCAAATTTAACTTATACAAGAACACTTCTCATCAAAAGCACTATTCACGTAATTGATATTGATCACAATCGACACTCAAATTTTCAAGATAAGCACGCACACGTTTCCACATCAATTAACATCTAAACTTTGGAACAACATGAGAGGAAGAGAGGAATCAAAACCAAAACCAAAACCAACATTATACTAATAAGCAAAATAAAGAAGTTATAACTACATCATAATCAAGTTACATACATCCTAAATGCAATCCAAAACATGTGTCTCAAAATTGAATTAGAAGAAAAAGAGTCTAGGTACTAGTAAAGCACCCTCTCCCCCACCAAAAGAAATGAGCAGTGTCATCAATGAAAAAATAAACATAAAAGCAAAGGGAGAGATAGTATAAGAATCCCCTTGTTAGGCTAAGCCCAGGGAGAACTATGGCTCATTGGAGAGGCCTCATCGAGAGCATCAGTGCCCGGTGCTTCACAAGGCTTAATCGGTGCTAGAGAATGAGTCCCCCTTGGCCCTATCATGGATGTGTCATGGTGATAAGCATCCATAGAAGCCTAAACTAGTGTGTCCTCAAGATCAGCTAATCAGCATACAGATGAACATCACCCTGAGTATTAGTCCTCTCAAGCTCCTCCTCATCAGTCTCCGAAGTGTCAGACTCATCATCAGCATCAACAGGTGTAACATCTGTTGCAGGCCTAACAACAACCATCACTAGGGCTGGAGGAATATCAGTTACAAGTACCTCAGGTATGGTCACCTCCCCCTATAGAATAGAAATATCGGTGGACTTTAGCTCATCCACATCTTTGTGGAACCCAACAATATCAACGTTCAAGGCTTTCAAATCTATCGAACTAACCTTGGTCTTCTCACGCTCCTCAACACGAGCGGTAAGAGAATCAAATCTAAGCCCATAGGTAGTCAATAACTCATGTTGTCCCACAATCTCAACTCGTATAGTAGTAAGGGCATATGTAATGGCATCAGAGATCTTGTTAGGGACACCAGCCTTGAGTCTAGAGGCTCTCACATCTGTCGAATAAGAGAATTGCCGATCATGTATATCAAGGCCTGTGTCAAGGGGGGACAGGAGGTAGAAGGAGTTACAATGGATGGAGTAGGAGTAGATATACCTTAAGGCTTGACAGTAGGAGTTGGAGGTGTAGGACCAACCTCTAGAGACTCTGTATTGACCATCAAAGTAGAGTCTACCTAGATCTTCTTCCTCCTCTCAGCCTTATCTCTCAGATAATCAGCCTTAATCTTGTGAATATCACTAGAAGAAGCCAGAGTGACTTCAACATTAGTCTTTGCCATGAACAAGACCCCTGCCCTCTCGCATATTGATGTAGTCAACATGAGAAATGGTAAAGAGGTCTTTTGATGCTTGGCCTAAATGATAGAGCCTAGATTTAATGGATCTCGATCAATGATGCACTATAAAATAGAAGCCTTTTGATGCTAAAGGATAAACTCGTTCAGGGATGGCATCAAAGAGCTACTAATAAACTCAGACAAGTATCGGGCTGCGATATGGATGTCTTTCGTCTAAATATCAACACCCTCCATAATCGACCGAAGTGTAGCATAAGACAAAAGTAGATCAAGCCACCCCTTTGACACATCTAGAGATGTCAGAAGCTTTTCCACCAAAGTGTGATAGCTCCTCATAGTGCAATCAAGAGCATCATTTCAATCACTTTCGTTGCACCTGTCTATCTACCTATGAACCTCGACGATGGCGATCGGGTCAAACTTGACCCCTCTGTTCTTCTTTGATATCAAATTGGCATACCCCTTGTAGTATTCATGAGCCTACATAGGCACATAAGGATCCTAGGCTCGAGTAAACTTTTTGAACCGATAAAACTTGATAGTACTCTGTATTTTGGGATATCTATCAACCACCCCGTCTATAAAAAACCTCTTTTCTTCAAGAATAGTGTGCAGCTTGATAGCTTTCAATGTATTCACAGATTGGGGTGCCACTATAAGAATCACTCAATGAACCACATTGGCTAGTGGGTCGTGTAGAGCTTTGGAATGCATTTTAGACCTCCTCCTCTTCAGAGGGTGTGCCTCTGACAATGGAACATTGACTAGAATAGTGGAATCCTTAACTTCTTCCTCATCTTCAGACCATGTGTATTCAAGTGATCTCAAATTTTTGCTATCCTCCTCGGCTCTAGACTCATCAACCATCTTCTTTCCTCTACTACTCAGACGCTCAAAATTGCATTGAGTGGGAGGTGGACTTTTATCGGGAGATTACCATCCCTTTTTGCCTTCTCTGTGATGGAGGATCATTTGGAGCAGCATTCTTCCTTATGGGTATTTTAAGACGAACCATTCCTGCGATGCGAAGTACAAAAGAACATATATCGGGTGAAAGATTAGTGAAAATAAATGAAAATATAAAAACTCATAAATTTACACTTTGATGCTCACATAATGGGTTCGGTGACTCACCTAGCACACTCGCGAGCTATAAGGACCTTGCTGAAAACTTCAGAGGTTGCTACAGGCTTTTTGGTTAAAAAAGGTGAGATGAATTACCCTTTGGCGACTCACCGGCCTCACTCGGTGAACTGCAAGAACCTCGCAGAAAACATAAGAGGTTCCTGCACTTTTTTCACACAAATCAGTGATGGGAGGCACATAAAGGTGATAGATCGAACAACATCACAAGCCCGATGGAGCTCATCGAACAAGATACCAAGCCCCTAACCATTTATCAAACTTTATTTTGAAAACTCAGCAAGAAAGCAATTAAGCACAGCTCAGCACCAATTTTAATCTACCCAGGATACTTCAACAAACTGGGTACTCAGACTTCCCCATTCATCAGTTATGAACAATAACTCGATGATTTTACCTTAAGAAAGACATCACCTAATTTATCATTGGACCAAATCAAGTCGATTAATTGATTATGGGCTACTCATACTTTATCCAACAACAAGTATTCCAACACCAATATAGCATTCATTAACAATATAGACCTAATCACCCAACACCCTTGTCAATTGAGACCCACAATTAGCAGTTGAAAATCAATATCAATATAACTAGAAATAAACCCAATATTTTCTCAATTTTTATCCACATTCATACCTTAAATCAACAATCCATGAGTTGGGCACTGTACGAGTTTCTTTTGAAATTGCAACCATATTTCATGAAGCAGCTCTCCATCAATGCGGCGGTAGTTATAGATTTTATCCCAGGGTTTCAACAACTTTGATGGCAGGAAAAACCTCTCAAGAAATGCTTCAGTCAACTCATTCCATGACGTTAAAGAATCTTTAGGCAACTCCCCCAACCATTTAGTAGCATCTCCCATAAAAGAAAATGGGAACAACCTTAATCGAATAAACTCTTGAGAGATATTTCTAAATGTGAAGGGACCACACACATCGATGAAGTTCCTAAAATGGTCGTGTGGGTCCTCATGAGCAATCCCTTTGAAGAGTCCTTTCGTTTGAAGAAATTGAAGCAACGGGCCTATGATATAGAAAATAGCATTTCCCAACGTTCGGGGCAATCGGATAGCACCTGCACGACCATTTCAATGTGGCTACCATCACCCATATAGCCCTCGTTGCTAGCAGTGTTTCTCCTATGAAAACTCATGTTTTCACCAATCAATATAGCAATAGAGCAAACAAGGTAAGGGTACTCAACCACAAATAAATCACTAAGCTACTTCAAAAAGAGTATATCTATGCACCATTCATTTTTGGTAACGCTCAACTACACATAATATAATTCAACATGTAGGTGGCCGTTAGCATTATATAAACCAAGGGTAAGTTAGGGTCGAATCCCATAAGGAATGGTAAGCAAGAATTAATCTCACAAAGTGAACTCATGTACTAAACTTTTGTAAGGCTAATTAATCGATTTGGACATAAATATAAGTTTGAGAGACTTTAGATTATAAATAATGAGATGCTTAACATGTTGTTAACATAAGTGTAGAATAAGGAGATTTAACAAATAGGAAGGGAATCTTAGAAATGTGCATAATTGAACATCAATTTCATATTGTGGGTAATTGTATTTCTCAAAATAGTTGATTATCAATGGGTATGGTTGATTAATATGCACGATAGATATTTATCAATCAACTAACGTATTTGATGAGAGTTTTATCTAAACCCGATATGAATCATATTCAAAACTAATCCAACCCCTTAATTCAACCTTCTTTATCAATCAAGACTATCATATGAACTTAACAATTCAATTATCAACTAATTCTTACGCTCTATCAATCTTTCACAAGTAATTTTTGTTTTCTCAAGCTAGATAAGAGTTTATAACCTCAAATCTTAAATGAAGACATGAAGAACTAGATGAACTCATTTCAATCCAACATGTAATTAAGAAATAACATAACCCCACAAACTAATTAGGCATTCAATTACAAAGCACACATCCATGACTTTGGGATTTTAGCCACACATTCTAGAAATTAAAAGAGTTTTATCAAAGATATTGTTCTCCATCAAAGCTAGAAGTGCTTCAATCCTCAATTCGAATCAACCCAAATCAAAATCCTAATTTCTCAAGTATAAGTTAGCAAAGTATCCAAAAGCAATAGAAGCTTCCAAGTACAAAGAATATTAAGAATGATAAAAGATGAGTTTCTCTCTCTTCAAAATCAATTTATACTTTCCTAAAAGTTGGCAAAAATATCACTCTGAAATCACTTAGGTGAAATTAGTTGTGCGTGTCGAACAACTCAACGAGTCATCGAGTGCTTCACTTCATCGCCCAATTACTTCTAAAATTTACTATAGGCCTTCAAGATTGTATCCTATTTTGCTGAGCCCTTTAGAGTCCGCTGACCTAGTCATCAAGTCACCGTTTTATCCTAGATCTCACTGAGTTGGCTTGACTATATGTGTAGAGTTCTCTAAACTTTTTTTCGATATGACTTGAGTTCGTCGACTAGATCGGTCACTCGCCATATCTTTCTTTCTCTCGCCGAGTTGAATCAAACTTTTGAGCAGAAAATTCTAAACTTTTTGTACATATTTTTTCTAGATAGCGACTCTCCTAATGAATTTGGTAAGGCTCAGCTTCACTATTTTCTCTACTTCTCTAAGAACTTGACTTCTTTTCGCTTTCCTTTGTCCCCATTTTGTCTTTGAGCTCTCATAGCTGAAATTTAAACAATTCACATTAGAAATTGACATAAGCAAGCATTGAGGACATGACTTGTTGAATTAGAAGCCTAAAATAAGTCCAAAACCTCCAATTCATCAGGTGTGTCCATACTTTGATAGGAATCTCTAGTAAAAATATGAGTTGTCGATAAAGAGACTCTTTGAATCTTGAAGTTGAGCGAAGTGTTTTTAAAGTTGTTGAACCATTTTGAAAAGTTTCCGTAGAATGTACTTTAATAGAAACAGTTAGCAAAAATAAAGTTTTGACTATTTCAAAACATGCCTGAGTTTACTCTTTAGTTTGAAATAGAGAGAAGATCTAACCCTTATGTAGGATTGCCTATGTATCATGCAGGAATAATAATCATGTCTGATGAAGTTCAAACCTGAAACTGACAATACTTGAACAAAGCATAATATTGCGATTAGGAGGTAAAAAATATTGAGATAACAAAGATAAGATTTTTCAATATTATAAAGGAAGGTAACGGTTGATTTCTCGAACTAGATCCTTTTTTTCTAGGCATATTTAGAATTCACAATAGCATCTCTTAAAGGACTTGCTCATGCCATTTGTCTACTGATCATTTAACTTCATTCTTTGAATCCTTGGGAGAATCTCTTAGCACTTGGCCCAATTTATTTGTCATGGGATGCACGATTTGAATAATGTGACCTATTGGATTATGATGATTTGGACATAGTGGTTCGGATGTGTAACACCTAAGATATGAGTGAGTTAAGTTGGAAATGAAAAGATGTATTTTTTGCACTTGTGCAAGTTCCATGAGGCCTACCTACAGACCGTGAAAGGTTGTACGACTTGTAGAAGGCAGTCGTAGAAAGGGTCCTAAAAGATGGTGAAAATTGGGTTTATGAACTTTTCCTACAGATCTCCAGGTCAATTTGTAGAAGGTCCTGTGGTCTATAGGAAGGGATCCATAGAAGGGTTCAAGACTTGGTAAAAGTTTTTTAAAATGACTTCCTACGTGAAGGGCCTATAGCGCGTAGAAAGTTCTACGGACTAAAGGAGGTGAATCATAGAAGTTAGCCTAAATTTAGTCTTCCATATGACCTACGAACTACCAGGATGGTCCATAGGTTTTACATGTAGGGTATTTCAGGAAGCTTTTAATAAGGGTGTTTTGGTGTTTTTTTACCCATTTAACCCCTAAACTATATCATTTTGACCCTATAACTAACCCTATAATTGATTTTACCATTCAAAATCTACCTACTCCCTCCTATTCACTCAAAACCCAAAATTCCCTCAAGTTCATCTTCTCTAAATTCTCTCCAACGCTCAAGGAAGGTTTCTAAGATTTCTTCAAGCATTCAAATTTCTTCTTACAAATTCTAGGGGTTTGATTACCCAAGGTATGAGGGACTTCATCAATGGATTCTTTCATACATTGAGTTCCAAGATTTATCCAATTTTTTTCAGTGATATCAATCCAAAGTTCTAGCATTTTGTATGTTCTTCATGGGTTCAATTGTTTATGATCCATTTAACTATATTTGATCTTACTAAGCATGAATCTATCTAAATTGTATGTTTTCAATAAATTTCATATGAACCCATGCTTTATTCTTAATTAATGATTATGAAATATGCTGAGAAATTATGCATGCATCATGAAAGTAAGGACTTTATGAAGAAAGATGTGTTAAATGAGTATCCATATGTTTAAGAATGGGTGTCTTCCCAATTGAACTATTCTCTATATGAAAGATGAATCATAATTTTTTATGCTTTAAGATAAGTGTCTTTATGAACATGTTATGAAATCATGGTCTTGAAAGGAGCTATTATATATTATGAAGTTATGATTGGATTTGTATTACTAGATTTTTAACTATCAAAATATTATGAGTATGTTATCACTATGCTTATTTACATCGGGTGTTTACTTAGAAATGAGAGGACTTTTGAATGGAGGATCTACTTTTAGTAGAGGTCAGATCTCTAGAAGCAACTCTCTTGTCTCTATCTACGTGCCCCTAGAGGATTTGTCTTTAAAAACATAGATAGTGGATCCACATAAGCTAGAATTATGGTTCTTACCTTGGCAAAGTAGGACTTCTCTTTTCGGTGTGGAAAAGACACTTGATTCCATGTTATAGCTCACGTAGTCTTTGTCGGTTATCGGTAAACTATCCCACAAATGATTATGTTCCTTTTTCCTCAAAAGCTTATGTTTCAACTATTGAAAAGGGATTTTGTAAAAATTTGCATTGACCATGTCATATATCTTATGCTTTTACCTTATCATGTTTTGGCATCTTATACTTGGTCATGCATTATCATATTTTCCATACTTAGCAGTTATGTTCATTTTTATGCAGCTCTCTCATACTCGGCACATTCCATGTACTGACACATATTATTTTTTGTGCCTATATTGTCTCATAATAAAGGGTCAGATGTTCCTCCACATGTGTCACGACCCAAGGTACACCCTAGACGTGACATGGCGTACAAGACCCCGAAAGGCCTCATACAAGCCACTTAGCATACATTCATACAAGATAGTAGAAATTAAAGAGTCCAAAGATAAAATCACAACAGAGTTTAAGAAAACATCAGCGAAATTCTACATTTCATGTCTCAAGCCATCTAACATAATAGAATAGAATTGAAGGTTTGGGACGCAACCCAGTACAATATCCAAAAGTATAACGGAAAGCATGAAATAGTAACAAGGTTAGGTCCTCGGACATAGGAGGCCTCACAAATTCTTCAATATCACTTGAACTGACTAGCAACGAGTGAGATGAGAAGAACCGCCAAGTCCTACATCAATAGAATCAATGTAGGTGAAAGTATGTGTTAGTACAATCAAGTATGATAGCAATGCACAAAGGGCATATAAACCATGCTAGAATGACATATAATCATGACATGTAATGGCCAAGCTAAAACATGATAGAACATAAGAAAACATGAAGCATAAACCATGGCCAAGACAAGCTACTCATCTTCCTTTACTTTACCTTAGATTATCATCATAACACGTGTTCATTAGTTGTGGGGAAATAGCCTTAACCGACATATGAGACCATGTGAACTATCAACATGGAATCCGGTGTCTGCCCCAAACCGAAAAGGGGTGTCCTACTTGCCAAGGTAAGACCATGAACTTTTTAGCTTATGTGGATCCACTAGCTAGTGTCTATCATAGTCCATCACCCTATGGTGGCACATAGGTTATGGGAAATGGATAATCGCCACTTGTCCACTCGGTACTAAACATACTTCCCACGGATTTATCATAGTTCATTTTATCTTGGGTAGACATGGGTAATCACCTCTTGTCTACATTAGTCATAAACTCATTATTGGTAGATTGGGTAATCGTCACTTTTTCTACATTAGGGTACATAGGTAATCGCTTCTTTTCCCTTCATTCATTAGAATAGCTCCTTAAGAACATGGGTAATCGCCTCTTGTTCTTCTATTAGTCGTGATTTCATTATTAGTAGACATGGGTAATCACTTCTTGTCTACATTAGGGAACATGGTAATCGCCTCTTGTTCTTTCATAGAATAGCTCCTTAATCATGGATTAAAGCTTAGTTGAGCAAACCTTTCAACAAGTTATGAATCATTACATGTGAGAAAACCTTTCACATTCATAGGTTGAGCATTACATGAGAAACCCTTTCACAACTCAACATTTGAACTAACATATCATAAACTTCATAAAACATGCATGAGTTCACAAGCTTCGTATTTACATAGCTCATCATGCTCTTAACTCATAAATCATGGGTTCATAAGCTTCACCTCAAAACATGCAATTCAATGATAGCTAATACTTAGAAATCCATAAATCAAGGCAATTTAGTCATAATTGAGGGAACCCACATAATAGAGGAAAATCATAGATTTTGATTCAACATGCATCTTTTCATAAAATATCCTCTTTTCATCATTCATAGTCTTACATGAAATTCATAGCTTGATAATCATAATCCTTAACTCAATTCACAAAGAGTTCATGCAATTCATCTTTTCTCAATCAACCTACAATCATAAACATAATCATAAATTGGGGGAAACTTAGCATAAGCTCATGGGATTCATCAAGTTGCATGTAAACCACGCTAAACCGTGCACTAGCTTACTTTACCACGCTAGATCGTGCACTATCAACCATAACATCAACAATGGAAAGCATAATGAAGAACCCATAAGAATTTGTCAAAACCCTAGCTCTCTTGGGCAAGACTAAACCTTGAAAACCTTAAGGAAAACAAGACCCATTGGAGGAAAGACTCAAAATGGTAAATACTATCATACCTCAATGCCTACGCCTTGAAATAAAAGGAGGATTGATGACCTTGATGAGAACCCTAGCTCTCTTTTTCTCCGTCTTGTTCTTCTAGAGAGAGGAATATTTTTGGGAGATGAGAGTTGGAATTAAGGGATTAGGGCTTAGGAAATATAAATAGGGCCAAGGTTAACGGGAAAAATCGTCTAGTATAAGGAATAAACATTTAGGGAAAAGACCAAAAGGCCCTTAAAAAAACTGTTGGGGCCAAACGGTGGACAGGATCTATGGTCCGTACATCAATTTACGGACCATCCTGCTCTTCCGTCAATTGATTCAGAAAGTTCGTTTTGGACTAAAAATTTGGCTAACTAATGAAGGCATCTACGGAACCCATCTACGGCCCGTCAACCGAACTAGGAACCGTCCTACTATTCCGTAGGTCAAGGTTAAGAAACTCAAAATTCATAAAGTTGGCAGGGCCATTGGCGGTTCCCATCTACGGCCCGTGACTCCATCTATGGTCCATAGATGGCCTCCGTCGTCACTGGCACTCGAAAAAAAAAATTAAAAACTGCATTTTTCTTTCTTTTCAAAAACTGGGGTGTTACAATATCTCCCCCTTGCGAACATTCGTCCTCGAATGAGAACCTGGATATCCTGAGAAGGGTGATAGACTCGGACTAACAACCCAACCTAGCATGCAAGCACAAAATGCACATATCCGAGAAGGAAACATCAACTCCAAGCTAAAGCATGCTCAACACAAAATTCATGAAGACTTTATGCAACTCATACTCAATGCACATATATCATGTTAGACTCTTCATGAACATGCATAAATCATGAACATGCATAAATCAAGGAATCATTGAAATCAACTATGACACATGAGACCAAAAGAATGAACTATGAGGAACTTGGTACCTCAAGCTGGAGGAGGATCGGAAGGAAAGAGATGAGGATAGCGGTACATCATATCGGCCTCGGCCTCCCAAGTAGCACCCTCAACTAATTGATTCCTCCATAGAACTTTCACGGAAGCAATCTCTTTATTTCTTAACTTCCGGACTTATCGGTCTAGAATCTCAACCGGAACCTCTTCATAAAAAAAGCTATCCTTAATGCCAAGATCTTCTAAAGGCACTATAGTCAACGGATCGCCAACACACTTTCTCAACAATGAGAGATGGAAGATCGGATGTACTGATGCCAACTCATTAGGCAAATCTATCTCATAAGCAACTTTACCAACACGCCTCAAAATTTTATATGGGCCTACATAACAGGGACTAAGCTTTCCTTTCTTCCCATATCTCATTACACCCTTCATAGGTAAAATTTTCAAATAAACCCAATCATCAACATCAAATTCTAATTCTCTTCTTCAAACATCGGCATAAGACTTTTATCGACTTTGTGTCGTTTTCAGCCTTTCTCTAATAAGCCAAACTTTCTCCATAGCTTCAGGCACTAACTCGAGGCCTATCAAAGCAAATTCCCCAATTTCGAACCAACCTATGGGGGATCTACACCTCCTACTATAGAGAGCTTCAAATGGAGCCATACCAATACTAGAATGGTAGCTGCTATTATAAGCAAACTCAATCAAAGGCAAATGATCATCCCAATTACCCTTGAAGTCAATTACACAAGCTCTCAACATATCCTCCAAAGTTTGGATGGTACGCTCCGCTTGCCCATCGGTTTTGGGATGAAAGGCCGTGCTAAGTTTAACACGAGTACCGAGGCCTTTTTAGAAAGATTTCCAAAATTGAGAAGTGAATTGTGTACCACGATCAGAGATAATGGATAAAGGCACTCCATGCAACCTAACCATCTCTCTTAAGTACAACTTAGCATAATCCTCTACCGAATAAGAAACCTTGACGGGAATGAAATGGGCTGATTTCATCATACGATCTACAACCACCCAAATCGAATCATACTGGCGCTGAGTGCTCGGCAAGCCAACAATAAAGTCCATATTCATATCTTCCCACTTCCAAGTAAGAATGTCAATATCTTGTGATAGACCTCCCGGTCTTTGGTGTTCCACTTTCACTTGTTGGCAATTAGGACATCTAGCCACAAATCCCGTAATATACTTCTTCATCCCATTCCACCAATAGATCTCCCGCAAGTCACGGTAATTCTTGGTAGCTCCCGGGTGAATGGAATAACGAGAACCATGAGCCTCAATCAAGATTTGTCCTCTTAGGTATTCAACATTAGGGACACATAAACTACCCTAATATATGAGCACTCCATCTCCCCCTTGGGAGAAAGCCTCAACGGACTTCTTTAGCACCGCTTCTTTCAATTCGACTAGGTTCGGATCAAGATCTTGCTTAGCTTTCACCTCCTGCACATAGGAAGATTCTGAACCATTGTGGACCATAACACCACCCTGGGTGGAATCTACTAATCGCACACCCAAACGAGCCAATCTATGGACATCACAAACTAGTTCACTTTTACCATCCTAAATATGGGCAACACTACCCATTGACATCCGACTAAGAGCATCTGCGACCACGTTAGCCTTGCCAGGGTGATAGAGGACATTCATGTCATAGTCCTTTAATAGCTCAAGCCACCTCCGTTGGTGAAGATTTAGATCCTTTTTCTTAAATACATATTGCAAACTCTTATGGTCGGTAAAGACGTCAACATGGACACCATACAAGTAATGTCGTCATATCTTTAGAGCAAACACAACTGTCGCTAGCTCCAAATCATGGGTAGGGTAATTCTTTTCATGCACCTTTAGTTGCCTTGAAGCATAATCAATTACTTTCCCATTATGCATAAGTACACACCCTAACCCAATTCTGGAAGCATCACAATAGACCACAAACCCATCGGACCCTTCAGGTAGGGTCAACACTGGAGCCGAGGTAAGTCTATCCTTCAACTCTTGAAAAGTCGCTTCACACCTTTCAAACCAAGCAAACTTAGCCTTCTTTTGAGTTAGAGTCGTCAATGGTGAAGCAATTGAAGAAAACCCTTCAACAAACCTTCGATAGTAACCGGCTAAACCCAAGAAACTATGAATATCTGAAGGTGATAGAGGTCTAGGCCAATTCTTAACCGCATCCGTCTACTTAGGATCTACCTCGACACCTTTACCGAAAACAATGTGACCAAGGAAGGCTACGGACCTTAACCAAAATTCACATTTCTTGAACTTAACAAAGAGTTGTTGGTCCTTGAGAACTTGCAACACAATCCTCAAATGATCAGCATGCTCACGATCACTCCTTGAGTAAATCAATATATCATCTATAAACACAATGACGAACATTTCAAGGTATTGTCTAAAGACTCGATTCATCAAATCCATGAACGCGGCCGGAGCATTAGTTAACCCAAAAGACATCACTAGAAACTCATAGTGCTCATATCTTGTTCCGAAAGCTTTTTTCGGAATTTCATCATCACTTACCTTCAATTGGTGATAGCCTGAACGAAGATCAATCTTAGAGAAATAACTAGCCCCTTGGAGTTGGTCAAGCAAATCATCAATTCTTGGGAGAGGTTACTTATTCTTGATAGTAACCTTATTCAATTGGCGGTAGTCAATACGCATACGGAGTGAACCATCTTTCTTTCTAACAAACAAGGCCGGAGCACCACATGGAGAAATACTTGGTCGAATGAAACCCTTATCCAACAAATCTTTCAATTGCTCCTTTAGTTCCTTAAGTTCTGTCGGAGCCATTCTATAAGGAGGAATAGAGATAGGTTGCGTATCAGGGAGAAGGTCAATACCGAAGTCTATTTCCCTCTTGGGAGAAACACCGGGCAAATCATCGGGAAACACTTCTGGAAATTCATTAACAACAGGGACCGACCCAAGAGTTAGGGTTTCAGAATTCACATCCCTCACCCTAACAAGATGGTACATGCAACCCTTAGAAATCATCTTTCTAGCTTGTAGATAAGAAACAAATTGACCCTTAAGCGTAGAATTTCCACCTTTCCACTCCAGGATAGGCTCATCTGGAAATTGGAACTTGACCATTCGGGTCCTACAATCAATAGAGGAATAACAAGAATGTAACCAATCCATCCCGAGGATAACATCGAAGTCTAGCATATCAAGCTCTACAAGATCCACATGAGTGACTCTATGGAATAAAGAGACGGAACAATTTCTATAGACTCTCTTAGCCACAATAGATTCACCAATAGGAGTAGAGACACAGAATGGATCTAACAACATATCCGCAAAAACATCAAACATCATAGCTACATAAGGCGTCACAAAAGACAACATAGCACTAGGATCAAGCAAAGCATAAACATCAAAGTGGAAGATTTTCAACATACCGGTAACCACATCTAGAGAACCCTCTTGCTCATGACGGGCCTGAAGTGCATAGAACCGGTTTTGCTTTTGATTTCCACTAGAACTTGCCGGATTTTGGGGTTGAGCCCTTCGATGATTTTCTCCTCCCTTCGTAGTAGCCAAGGGACAATCCCTTACTTTATGACCCGTCTTACCACATCCAAAACATGCATTTGAACCGGCTAGACAAGTACCCTCGTGTTTCCTCCCACACTTGGCACAAGTAGGCAATGAGGAGCCACTACCATTTCCTCCTTGAGGCTTAGGGCTAAACACCTTTTCTTTGTTGAACTTAGGAGGGGCATTGGAAGGACCTTGATTAGAGAACCTTTGTCTAGGCTTGAAACGACCATGTCCATCGGACCTTGAATGAGAGAACCCACCATCACCGGTCTTAGCCCTCTAGAAGTCCCTAAACCTTTCCTTGAGCCTCTCCTCCTCTATTTGTTGTGAATGAATCATGAGGTGAGAAATATCCATATCATTAATAAGCATGATGGTACGACACTCCTTGACCACCATTTCAGACGCTCCCAAAACAAATTTGCTCATTCTTGCCCTAGGATCGGCAACCATGGAAGGAGCATATCGAGCCAACTGTGTGAACTTCAAAGCATACTCTTTCACACCCATACTCCCTTGAGGAAGGTTGATGAACTCGAGTACCTTAGCCTCTCTCATCTCAAGGGGAAAGAATTTATCAAGGAAAGCACCCTTGAATTTCTCCCACTCCAGAGGACCTTCATCAGCCGACATCTCACTCTTCCATTGGTTATACCAAATTTGAGCGACACCCTTGAGTTGGTAGGCGGCCAATTCTGCCTTTTCCGTCGGTGACACCCCCATGATCATCAACACTTTATAAACCTCATCAATAAACTCTTGAGGATCTTCCTCCACTTTAGAACCGTGAAACTCCGGAGGGTTCATCCTGGTGAAGTCCCTCACTCTTGACACCGTCGTACCCATATTTGGGTTCACGGGAGCCGCAACCTCCCTATTGGCTTGAGCCACCACGGCTTGGGCCAACACCTGAAAAGCAGCCCTGAACTCCGCATTGGTTACTTGCTCGGCCAAAGGATCGGCCGAAACTTGAGGGGCTTGAGGAGGAGTTTCTTGATCTTCACTCTCTCTCGCATTCCTTCGAGTATAAGCTCTTCGAGATGCCATATTCTGAAACACGTAGGATACGGATTAGGAGAAAGGGGCATATAGAGTAACACTCTATGTACGACTTAAGGATAATGAAGAAGTGGAGTTTCCTAATCATCTTGTAGCCTCTCATTCATAAATGTGGCGCGCTTCACAATCATGAACAAGACTCTCGAAAGACCTCATACAAGCCACTTAGCATACATTCATACAAGATAGTAGAAATGAAAGAGTCCAAAGATAAAATCACAACAGAGTTAAAGAAAACATCAACAGAAGTCTACATCTCATGTCTCAAGCCATCTAACATAATAGAATAGAAATGAAGGTTTCAGATGCAGCCCAGTACAAAATCCAAGAGTAAAACGGAAAGCATGAAAATGTAACAAGGTTAGGTCCTCGGACATAGGAGGCCTAACCAAGTCTTCACTATCACTGGAACTGACTAGCCACGAGTGGGATGAGAAGAACCGGCAAGTCCTACATCAATATAATCAATGTAGGCGAAAGTATGCGTTAGTACAATCAAGTACCAAGTATGATAGCAATGCACAAAGGGAATGTAAACCATGCTAGAATGACATATAATCATGACATGTAATGGCCAAGCTAAAACATGATAGAACATAAGAAAACATGAAGCATAAACCATGGCCAAGACAAGCTACTCATCTTTCCTTTACTTTACCTTAGATCATCATCACAACACATGTTCATTAGTAGTGGGGAAATAGCCTTAACCGACATATGAGACCATGTGAGCTATCAACATGGAATCCGGTGTCTGCCCCACACCGAAAAGGGTGTCCTACTTGCCAAAGTAAGACCATGAACTTTTTAGCTTATGTGGATCCACTAGCTAGTGTTTATCATAAACCATCACCCTATGGTGGCACATAGGTTATGGGACATGGGTAATCGCCACTTGTCCACTCGATACTAAGCATACTTCCCACGGATTTATCATAGTTCATTTTAGCTTGGGTAGACATGGGTAATCACCTCTTGTCTACATTAGTCATAAACTCATTATTGGTAGACTTGGGTAATCGTCGCTTTGTCTACATTAGGGTACATGGGTAATCACCTCTTTTCCCTTCATTCATTAGAATAGCTCTTTAAGAACATGGGTAATCGTCTCCTGTTCTTCTATTAGTCGTGATTTCATTATTAGTAGACATGGGTAATCGCCTTTTGTGTACATTAGGGAACATGGGTAATCGCCTCTTGTTCCTTCATAGAATAGCTCCTTAATCATGGATTCAAGCTTAGTTGAGCAAACCTTTCAACAAGTTATGAATCATTACGTGTGAGAAAACCTTTCACATTCATACGTTGAACATTACATGAGAAACCCTTTCACAGCTCAACATTTGCACTAACATATCGTAAACTTTATAAAACATGCATGAGTTCAAAAGCTTCGTATTTACATAGCTCATCATGCTCTTAACTCATAAATCATGGGTTCATAAGCTTCACCTCAAAACATGCAATTCAATGATAGCTAATACTTAGAAAGCCATAAATCAAGGCAATTTAGTCATAATTGAGGGAACCCATATAATAGAGGAAAATCATAGATTTTGATTCAACATGCATCTTTTCATAAAATATCCTATTTTCATCATTCATAGTCTTACATGAAATTCATAGCTCTATAATCATAATCCTTAACTCAACTCACAAAGAGTTCATGCAATTCATCTTTTCTCAATCAACCCACAATCACAAACATAATCATAAATTGGGGGAAACTTAGCATAAGCTCATGGGATTCATCAAGTTGCATGTAAACCACGCTAAACCGTGCACTAGCTTACTTTACCACGCTAGATTGTGCACTATCAACCATAACATCAACAATGGAAAGCATAATGAAGAACCCATAAGAATTTGTCAAAACCCTAGTTCTCTTGGGCAAGACTAAACCTTGAAAACCTTAAGGAAAAGAGGACCCATTGGAGGAAATACTCCAAATGGTAAATATTATCATACCTCAATGCCAATGCCTTGAAATAAAAGGAGTATTGATGACCTTGATGAGAACCCTAGCTCTCTTCTTCTCCTTCTTGTTCTTCTAGAGAGAGGAATATTTTTGGGAGATGAGAGTTGGAATGAAGGGATTAAGGGCTTAGGAAATATAAATAGGGCCTAGGTTAAGGGGCAAAATCATCTAGTATAAGGAATAAACATTTAGGGAAAAGTCCAAAAAACCCTTAAATAAAACTGTCAGGGCCCAATGACGGACAGGATCTACGGTCCATACATCAATTGACGGACCGTCCTGCTCTTCCGTCAATTGATTCAGAAAGTTAGTTTTGGACTGAAAATTTGTCTAAGTCTGGCAGGCATCTACGGAACCCATCTACGGCCCGTCAACCGAACTACGAACCGTCTTGCTATTCCGTAGGTCAAAATTCATAAAGTTGGCAGGGCCATCGACGGTTCCCATCTACGGCCCGTCACTCCACCTATGGTCCATAGATGGCCTCCGTCGTCACTGGCACCAGAAAAAAAAAATTAAAACTGCATTTTTCTTTCATTTCAAAAACTGGGGTGTTACAACATGCTCGTGGCTAGTGGATCAATTCAACAATAAAGATTGGCGAGTCCTCCTATTTCGAGGCTTTATGTCCAACATTAGATGTTTCTACTGATGAGTTGTACTCAGCTTTTTTGGTATCAATGAGGTTGATTGAGACTATTCTCTTGCTTTTTTTAATTCCAGAATTTCTTATGTTAAGTGTCTTGTTTAGGGTTTCTTGGGACCCTACTCACCTTATCACATCTAGATCGTAGCTTGGGTTGTGACAACCTTGGTAATTAGAGCAACAGGTTTATATAGGGTCCTAGGTGTCTCACAAGTCGCATTTAGTATTGTCTTGTTCATGAGTGTGTAGCGCGTCACATTTATGTAAAAGAGACTACGACATGTTTAAGAAATATTTCACTTCTTTCATACTCTTAAGCCATGTTCTAGAGTTTAACACTATAAGGTTTCCTTCTAACTCGTTTTCTATACATTTTCAGAACATGCCTCCAAGAAGAGCTCAAGTGAAAAGAAATGTGAATGTGGAATAAGAAGCTCCACAAGCTCTGGTCAATTCTTTGGCTGAGCAAGTATCACATGTCAAATTTAGAGCCGCATTTCAAGTGTTGGCTCAAGCTATAATGGCACAAGCTAATAGAGAAGTTGTAGTTTCCGTGAACCCAAATGTGTGCATGACAGCAAAAGGGTAAGAAACTTTACAAGGATGAATCGTCCAGAATTTAATGGTTCGAAGGTGGAGAAAGATCCCCAAGAGTTTGTTGAAGGGAATCAAGAGAATGTGGATATCATGGGAGTGACTCTAGTGGAAAAGCTAGACTTGGCGTCTTATCAATTAAAAGGGGTTTCTTAAGTGTGGTTTACTCAATGGAAGGAGGAAAGGGCTACTGATTTGGGTCCCTTGGATTGGGACAAGTTCAAAGGGGCATTTCTTGATCGGTTCTTTCCCCTTGAGATGAGGGAGGCTAAGGTGCAAAAATTTATCAACTTGAGGCAAGGCAAAATGAGTTTTAAGGAGTACTCTTGGAGGTTCACTCAATTGTCCAAGTATGCAACCATCTAGGGCAAGGACAAGTAAGTTTGTTTCGGTGTGTCTAAAATGGTGGTCAAAGAATGTAGAATCGCCATGTGATCTAGTAGATGGACATCTTAAGGTTAACGACTCAAATGCAATAAATTGAGGAGGAAAAACTTAAGGAGAGGTCTAGAGAACCAAAGAGGGAAAGAATGGATGGTGGTGACTTCTCTCACTCAAGGTCTTGTGGAAATGGGCATTTCCAATTTCGGCAAAAGTTCTCTGATCCAAATTCACCTAATGCTTTGGATTAAAAGTTCAACAAGGATAGGGTATCTAGCCCTAATCCCCAAGGATGTGGTTCTAGTGGATCTTCATTCCGTGCTTGCCAAAAGTTTGGTAAGAGTCATCTGGAAAAGGATTAGCCGGTACTGACATTTGCTATGGTTGTGGGAAGAATGTTCATATGTTGAGAAATTTCCCCTTGTAGGTTAGCAAAGGTAAAGATGGTCTTCAAGCTCAACCTAGTGCTTCTTCTGGTTTGAGTGGTGCTTCGCATCTGAAAAAATTTCATGCTCTTCAAACTCGACATGATCATGAGGGTTCTCTGGATGTGGTGTCTGGTATTTTAGGAGTCTTTCATTTTGATGTCCATGCATTGCTTGATCCAGGTGCTACATTCTCTTTTGTGACTCCTTATGTGGATATAATGTTTGATGTGAGTTCAAAAATTCTTTTAGAACCTTTTTCAGTCTCTACTCCTATTGGTGGCTCTATTATTGCTAAACGTTACTATAGAGGATACGCAGTGTTAGTTTCCCATTAGGTCATCTAAGTTGATCTCGTGGAGTTATACATGATAGACTGAAATGTTATTCTTGGTATGGACTGGCTTCACTGGTTTTATTCTTCCATTGATGGAGAAATCTTATGGTCAGATTTTAATTTCTGAATGAACCTATCTTAGAATGGAAGGGTGGAAATTCTGGGCTGATAGGTCGATTTATCTCATACCTTAAGGCTAGGAAGATGATTTCTAAGGGTTGAATTTATCATCTTGTTCAGGTTAGGAATACAGATTCTGAAACCCCTACTCTTGACTCAGTTCCTATTGTTAAAGAGTTTCTAGAAGTGTTCCCTGATGATCTTCCTAGTGTTCTTCCCGAAAGGGAAATAGACTTCGAAATTGACCTTCTCCCAGATACACAGCCTATATCTATTCTTCCTTATTGAATGGCTACGGTAGTACTTAAGGAGTTAAAATAACAATTGAAAGATTTGTAGGATAAGGGTTTCATTCAACCGAGTATCTCACCATGGGGTTGCTCCACTGTTATTTGTTCAAAAGAAAGATGGTTCACTTAGTATGTGCATTGATTATCAACAATTGAACAAGGTCACAATAAATAATAAGTACCTTATCTCAATGATCAATGACTTGTTCGATAAACTTCAACGTGCTAGTTTCTTTTCAAAGATAGATCTTCGATCGAGTTACCATCAATTGAGTGTAAAAGAACGTGAAATTCTGAAAATAGCTTTCGAACTAGGTATGGTCATTATGAGATCTTGGTGATTTCATTTGGGTTGAAAAATGCCCCGACCACTTTATGGATTTGATGAATAAGGTTTTCAAGCAATACCATGATATGTTCGTGATTGTGTTTATTGATGACATTTTGATTTATTCTTGGAGTGAGGATGAGCATGGTGATCATTTGAGGATCGTCTAGAAAGTTCTCAAGGATCACCAACTGTTTGCAAAGTTGATCAAATGTGAATTTTGGTTGAGGTTCGTTGCATTCCTTGGCTATATTGTTTCCAGTAAGGGTATTGAGGTTGATCCTGACATGATGGAAGCTGTTAAGAATTTGCCTAGACCTCTTTCCCCTTGGGATATTCATTGTTTCTTGGGCATGACTGGTTATTGTAGAAGGTTCATGGAGTGATTCTCTTCAATTGCTTCTCCCTTTATTACATTGACTCAAAAGAAGGTAAAGTTTCTACGGTCGGAAGCGTATGAGAAAAGCTTGTAAGAATTGAAGAATATGCTTATCTCTTCTCCAGTGTTGATATTGCCAGAAGGTTTCAACGAGTTTATTGTATATTGTGATGCCTCAAGAATAGAACTTTTGTGCATTCTAATGAAAAATTGGAAGGTAATTGCTTATGCCTCGACACAACTTATATTTCATGAAAAGAACTACCCTAGTCATGATTTTGAATTGGCTGCAGTGGTGTTTGCTTTAAAGATTTGGAGACATTATTTGTTCGGTGTCCACGTGGATGTTTTCATCGATCCCAAAAGTTTACAATCTGTTTTCAAGCAAAAGGATCTAAATATGCGCCAATAGAGATGGATCAAGCTTTTGAAAGACTATGACATGAGCGTCCTTTATCACCCGAGCAAGGCCAATGTGTTGGTTGATACCCTTAGCCGGTTGTCGATGAGTATTGTGGCCCATGTTAAAGTTGGTAAGAAGGAGTTAGTTCACAATGTTCATAGTCTAGCTCAACTAGATGTTCTCTTGGATAACTCCAATGAGGGTGTTATCATTGTTCATAATGGGTCAGAATCATCTTTTGTGTCAGTTGTGAAGGCTAAGTAAGATATTGATCCGATTTTGGTTTAGTTGAAGAAAGTGGTCCATCCCTTTCACCTAACGGTCTTCTTAATAGAACTACTCTGCCTTTTTTTCTTTGTTAATCTTAGTTTTGCTTCTACTACCTCTCTCCCTCCTCAACTTGTTTAGAGGTTCAAAGATTCAAAGGAAAACAAAGTTACAACAGAAACAAAATCCATTTCAATTACATACACATCAACCATCACATCACATATCACAACAAACAATTAGAATACATCTTGGGTTGTAGTGTTGAAAGTCCATGGAAAAAAGACGATAGTAAAATTTAGGGAAAGTGAAAATGTTACTTTACTTTTTGGGAGAAGTAATTTTTCCACAATGTTGGGAACAGAGAACTTTCAAATGATTAAATCTAGAAGAACTTCTATGTTGTTAAAGGGGTGAAGAAGAGGATGAGCCTTGTTCTATCCTTGTCACTCACTCGGCTCAATTTCAACTTTGAAAAAATATCGATTGAGAAATTATTTTTTTGGAAAAAGAATCTAAACCAAATTTTTTTCAAGTGCAGCTGCAGACGGTGAAGTGCGACTATGTAACGCATAGTGACGAGACGCATCTCTTTAGTACACTATTTTGGGTGTACGATAGAAATGTGAATCTCTCTTGGACATGTGTTACCGCACGTATACAACACAACAAAAATAATGTAAGTTACAATTTTCTATTTTGGAGTGCTAATCATGTGCGGACCGCATTTGGGTATGTGTGAACCGTACACGGCCCACCGCTTCTAAACAAGTCCATCTTTTTTTAACCTTTTTTTGTTTATAGTAGTTCTTGTTTGAAATAAATATCTAATTCATCGTATGAATTTCTTAAGTTTTATACCCTTAGGAGTCGTTTGGTTTGAATTCAAGTTATGATGGGATTAGTTATGATGGGACAAGTTATGATAGGATTAGTTATGATGGGATAATTATGCTAAGATTATTTTTTATTGAGTGTTTGGTTTGTTGTATTCAAAATAATAAATTTTAAGAACAATTTATTTGATTACTAAAATACCATTAATGAATTTGAAAAGTGATGTATAAAAAATGTATAAAGGGATATTTTAGTCATTTACTTATTTTATCCAGGGATAAGTTATCACGGGATTACTATACAACCCAAGGGAAGGATAACTTATCCCAGTACATATTATTAATCCCGGGATAAGTTATCCCGAACTTGCCAACCAAACAATAAATTAAGTGACACTTTAATTTAATCCCAGGACTATTTGGTATTATCCTTCACACCAAGCGACCCCTTATTTTCTTAAAAACACATACTTGATTTGAAGTTGTTGAGTGAGTTTGAAGTTCATCAGAATTTGAGGAATCAATTCTACTGAAGTAAATCATTCTATTCTAGGAGGATATATTCCATAACCTTGGGTGTTTGGGGGAATAATATCCTTAATGACAAACTATGAATTCAACGGGCCTGATTTTATTTCCATCTAATTTTTGCTATTACTTATAATAGTATTTATTTTTCATAGTTTATTAAATACAGATTTAGCACAAATAACAATCTTGAGGAAATTAGTTTACAAATCCTTTTGTAATTTGTTTGTGGCGATTAAAACCTTACTGGTTTTCTACTCCATAATATGCTGGCTGAGATTAAAACCTTAATGATTTCTACTCCGTTGGAATTTTCTATTTCAGTTTGAAGAATTTAAAAACTTCGGTCGAATATTAATTTTCGGAAATGAGTACTGCTTTAAAAATATATTAAAAACTCCATCATTAACTTGTGAAACAGTTTGAATATAAACTTTTTATTGATTACTATTTTGCTTATTAAATTATTTATCAAATACTTATAGAAAAAATGACGAATCAAAATGGTGTTAGTGCTTAAATGGGAAATACTATTGCAACTCCTAGTGCCTCCTCTAGCCGCAGTAAATTTGTGCTTGCTATGGCAGTACAAATAATTCTGAAAAAAAATAATTTGATATTGATTTCAAACACTAAAAGCAAATATGTTTTTCTACATTCATAACGAACACTTTGTTCATCGATCCATTAGGATATTTTGTACAAAAATTACATTCTAAATGGTTTGGAAGATAGCATGTATAACATTTGTAAAATCTGTAAAAGTTTCAAGGAACTGTGGAACACACTAGACAAGAACTATAAGACTGATGATGTTGGACTAAAGAAATTTTTTTTGTTGCCAAATTTTCGGAATGTAAAATGGTTGACGGTAAAATGGTCATGTCTTAGGTCCAGGAATTACAAGTGATTATTCAGGATTTTATTGCTAAAAATATGATACAAATTAAATATTTATTGAAAATATTGATTATTTTATAAGCATAAGTTTATTACTAAAGGAATGATCATTAACGAAGCCTTTCAACTGGCTGCTTTACTTGAAAATATATCTCCTTTATGGAAGGACTTTAAATATTATCCAAAGCATAAACGAAAGGAAATGATATTTGATAATCTAATTGTTCGTATGAGGATTGAAGAGGAGATTAGATCTATTGAAAAGAAAGCACGTGAAAAATCTACAATAAGTGGAGAAAATATAATTCGGAGGCTTCTCCAAATAACAAGAAGTGAAAGAAGCCTTTTGCACAAAAGACAAAGAAGAATAAGAAAACTTCAAAGGCAGTTGTTATAATTGTGGCAAGAGTGACATCAAAGCTTCAGGTTGTGGGTGATAACGCTCAAACTACTCTTTAAAAACAATTGAAAGAGTAAGCAATCGTTGTCAATAAAAATACTCAACTAAGAGTCAGGGTCGAATCCCACAGGGATTGGTACAAGGGAAAAAATTCTATGAAGAAGTCGAGATTATAAGTTAATTCATTTGCTCCAATAAGAGCAATTCGTGGATGATTCCACCAAATTTAATATGAAAATATTTTGATTTCAAAAGTAGTAATTGAACTAAGATGTCAAAATTCAATGAATTAACAATTAATCTAGGGGCGAGGGGATTGGAAATCGATGTCACATAGGGGTAATTGTGCTGCTCTATAGTGATGAACATTCATGGATAGGTAGGGTCATCTTCGATGACACTAATCTTCTTTCTATCTCATAGCATCATTTCATAAAATCTCCTTTCGATTTGATCTATGCACTACACTAAACAACCCAGTACCTTACATTATTCTCTCTTTCGATGTAGAAATAGGGCAAATAGATTTGACCCATAACCTCTGCTTTCAGGCAAGTTATAGACATCAAACCTAAATTGCAAGTATCGGACTAATTATCCACTCCAATCAATCTCTTTCAAGCATCAATCGGAGATCAAAGTAGGAATTAAGTTTGCAACCTTAACCTATGAGTTAACCCCATGCTAATTAGCTATATCCATGTATAAAAAGCAGCAAAATAGAGTATAACACAATAACTACTACATTAAATAAACACCCAACCCTATGATTCCACCCCTAGATCTTGGGGTTTTAGCCACCCATCACAAAATGTAAAGAACTTATACCTTTCATAAAAGCAATCATGGGTAGCATGAAATTAGCAATTACAAACAATATCCACTTTATATTTCAACTTCAAATTTTCAAATTCAAGAACAAAACTTGAAAAACCCCAAAAACTAGAAGTGTGCTTCACAAAGTAAAAGTGTTTCTCTCTACAAGATTCAAAACTTTCTAACTAATTTTGGACTCACTTTTCTCTTTCATTTGGGCTATTTGTAACTTCCCAAAATTTGACCCAAAAACTCAATACGTGACTATTAGGTGACGTTAGTCGAGCTCGCCAATCACATTAGGGGGATCTCCAACTCCCCTTTAGCTTTCCTTTCTCTTGCTTTAGGCTTCAGGTGTTTGAATCTCAGTCGGCAAGCTCATTTAAGTCTTTCTTTCACATTCGTCGTATCACCGAGTACCATCTTTATTCGCCTTTCTAGCCTTTAACTTTTTTCCTTGTACCAAGCTCATTTAAGTCTTCCTTTCACATGGTCAGCATGTTCGCCTTTCTCATTCGGTGCATCGCCTTCCCATTTGGAGTTCGTCGACCTGCCTCAATTAATTCAGGTGTTGTGCGCTATCAATTTGGGCAAGGTCGTACCCTTTGGCCGATCCGCCCTTCTTGTCAGGCAATCAACAATGTGGAATTTGCACTTCTTTTTATACTTTTGGCCATTCTTTCAATCATTCATCCTTGCCTCGTCCTTTAGCTTTCATAGCTGCAAATAATAAAAATATTATTAGAATAGGACACATCATTAGGCACTGAGGACACTAATTGTTGAGCTATATAGGCCTCAAATCAGTGTAAATCTACCACTCAACACCCCCAACATAAACTTTTGCTTACCCTCAAGTAAATCAAGAACACAATCAGCTCAACAAGGGTGTCTACAATAGTTCTCAGTGAGAGCTAACATGTAAGTGCCATTACAAGACAACTATCAACAACATGCTACACTCAATTATGATCAAGAAGCTTCAAATAATTATTAGTCGGTATCAACTCAAGCTCAAGCTCACTATAGCTTCTTTTCTAATGCAAGACCATGTTTCAACAAATGCATTCAAGTGCCCTCACATCAAGAATGATTTCATGCTCTTGCAAAGAAAATCATTAAAGAAATAAGGAATCAATGCAACTCCCACTCTCCCAAAAGAGAAATACATGCAAGCTTCATCTCGTAGGCTTACCCATATTTTCCAATCATCACACAACCTAGTTAATGCAAGATCTCTAGGATCTTTTAGGCTTGTAATGGGGCTGAGGGTTAAGGTATGGTCGATTTAGCTCAGTGAATTCACCTTTTTAAAGCATTGTTGCAATCATCTTCACCTCTTCTCAAGTTCTTTTCATTATTTCGCTTTAAGAACTCAAAGTTTGGCTTGTTAATCATTTTATTGGGAACCCGCTGTTATTCCACCAACTCTCTTTTTCATTTCAATTTATTCAACATTGTTCATCATAATATTTCTCTTCTTTCATTTTTTATAAGAAGGGGTTCCTACAAACAACAAAGTTGAGTCTCATTTCATCTTTCTTTTCCTTTCACTTGGCTTTTCTTCTTCCTTCCTTTCCACACCCCCTACTTAGGCTTTTTGCCTAAGTTGGCTGTTCAAACAAACCAATACTTCAAAAAGGACACTTTGGCTCAAGGGGTTTCAATTTGGTTATCAACAAATGGTTTAGGCTCAAATAGTGCCCAAATGTATGCACACTCTCACAAGGTAATCACAAAGGATATGGATGTTTGGGTTCCCTCTCAGAACTTTTGCCCAAGATCATGCCTTACACTTACCAAGGTTTAGACAATTAGACTAACAAAGAAAGTTTTAGGATTCCACACACATGCTTTCAAGTAAAACCTCACCACACATGCACTTCAAATACACTCATTTAGCACAGCCCAAAAAGATCAAAAGCTTGCATGCGATGTTCATTGCAAGGATCACATAGAAACACACCTAGTGAACACAAGATTCAAAGATATCACTCAAAAGTGCAACCACATGGATTTAGTTCTTGCAACACAAACACTTTACACCATCCTCATCATGCGTACTATTCAAGACATCGATATTGAATACAATCGATCCTCAAATTATTATCAATGAAAACTAAAGCATTTCATGATTTCCAAAACTCATGGGGCAAGAGAAAATTTTGAGAGAAAGAGGCAAAGAGAGATAAACCAAACTAAATGAAACACTATCATAATAACAATAACAAAATACTACAATCATCCAAGACTTTAAGTAACAAAATACAATAAAAAGGGGAATATTGGCATAAATGTCCTCACCCCACAAAAATGTAAACAGTAGTGTCTTCAATGCAAAAATAAGATAAAAGAATATGGGAGGAAAAGTGAAAAGGTCCCCCTAATAGACTATGCCTGTGGAGTGCTCTCATCAGGAGTCTCCGGAAGAGTGGAATCATCCAGGGCATCAGTGCCTAGCAAAGTAATACGAGGAATGGTGGAGTCTGAAGAGACTCCACTAGTGCCAACTGCGGAGGTCTCTCTAAGGAACCACTCCAATGTTGCCTAAACGATCATCTCCTCTGTCTCGCACAGCTCTGTCAGTATAACAACAGTACTTTACTCATCCTCCTCCCTCCATAGCTCATCCTCGTTAGTCTCCTCAGCAAAATCATCACCAGCCCTCTCATCCTCCGTATCAACATCATCAGTATCAGCATCAACATCAACAACTCTCTCAACAACCTCACATGGCTGCACACTCTGAGATGGCTCACTGCTAGGCATAGACGGTGGCATAGGGGTAGGTGCATCAGGTCGGAGAACATTGCCACAAAGCATTGAAATATATGTAAACCTCAGATGGAATACATTTTCCCTCAAAGTATCAAGCTCACCTCTCATAGTATCAAGCACCCCTAAACTACCCTCGGCCTTCTCTCGGGCCTCTAATCTATCAATGAGGTTATCCAACCTCACACTGTGTGACTCAATCGATGCATCACACCGGGTCACCCTATCTCTCAAAGGAGCTACAGCCTTCTCAATGGTCATCTCTAACAATTTAGGCAATTCAGCCTCAACCCTCGCCACCCTCACATTCTTAAATAGGGCAAGACTGCCTATTTGGTAGATCATGCCCTTGGTCAAGGGGGACAGAAAGTAGGAACAGGGACACATGAAATTGCAACAATAGTGGTAGAAGTGGAAGGCATAGCAGGGGGAAGAGATATATTTGGCTTCTACACAGAAGGAGCAGATCTAGTGGCCTCAGAAGCCAAAGTACTAGGATGAACAACGGGCTTGGTTTCTGGTGGTGGCGGCTTCCTTTGAGCTACATCATCTTGTAGATAATCAACCTCAATCCTCCAAATTTCATTGGAGGAGGCCAGGGTGATCCGTACATCTGTCTTTCCCCGAAAGGGAACTCCAGCTTTTTCACACAACTGTGTGATTAGGATCGGGAATTGGAGTGATTCCTATTCCTTCCTGGCCCTCATAAGCATCTCCTCCATAATTATTGACCCTACATTAAGTTCTATCCAATCAATGATGCACCCAACTGGCATGGCTTTCGAATGCCAGAGGATTGACCCATTCTGGAATGGCATTAAATTTCTAGTAATGAATCCAAACCAATAGCGGCCTATGAAATTCATGTCCTTCTTTTCAATTTTTGCTCATTCAACAGTCCATGGAGATGTGTCTAAAATAAGTGGTGCCAACCAGTACTTGTGGGCATCTAAATTGAACTTTACCTGAAGCTTGAATCTTTCGGTTAGGTTTCTTATGGTGCCCAGAATATCATTTATTGCACCGTAATGACATTGCACTTTCTTTCCACGGACCTCAAGTTCTTCTTAGGGCTTCTAGATTCTTCCCTTTCTCTTCTTAGGCAGGGCATCAGTATAGGCGTTGTAGAATTCCCTAACCCATTTTGGCACATATGGGTGTCTAGGTTTGGTGAATTGCTCAAACCGGTGAAATTCGATAGTTTCTCAAATGGCCGGGTAATCACTCATGACACCATTTATGGAGACCCTGCTCCTCAAGAATTGTGTGTTCTCTTTCAGCCTTGAGCCTATTAAGGGCTCTTGGAGCTATGATAGGGAAAGAACGTGAGGAAAAGGTTGAATCTTGAGGAAGCGTTACCAATTTGGATTTGATATCCATTTTCTTCTTAGCTATATACTTCCTCAGTCTCTTACTCACACGCGTAGGAGAGCATGGAGTGGTCTGTTGTTGAGGAGCCTTAGATGGCTCGTTAAGAACTTTCCCTATTGCCGCTTTGGAGGAGGAGGGGAGTGTCATGTTCTGAGTCAAAGGTCACTACTCTTTTTCCAAGTGCTTTACCCATTTCCTGCAAAATACATCATTTCCAAACAAAGATCGAGTGAAGGTTACTTGAAATTAAACTCAATTGAAAGCATAGTTCAAAAATTGTTCTGAGGCTTGCCTAATGGAATAGCGGTCCGCCTAACAAGATGGGCAAGCTTCGAGGAGCTCGTTGAAAAGGACAGAGTCAAATATTAAAGATCTCAGACATGTGGGCTGAGTCAATTCCAAATTGGTGATCTACTAAATTTGTTTCGGTGGGCTAAGACAATTCTGCCGAAACTGACAGTGCAAAATTAAAAGAAACAGGCATGAAGGGCGATGTCAACTCCCACTGGGGTGATCCACCGAGTGGGTTTCGGCAAACTAAGAAAAGTCCGCTGAATGGAACACTACCTAAGGTCACAAATTCACTCAAGAAGGTGAACTGGGGCTTATTCGACGATTCAGCTAACTGCTTTGGTGAACTAAGTCAACCCCCCGAATAGGTGGTGTTCAGCCTAGTACCTATTTTCAAAGATTAAACCAACACATGCAACAATATCTAGTTCCCCATCAATTTAACAATCAACCCACATGCTTTTCTACCAATGGGTAATCCAACTTCCCCTAATTGTCACAAAGTATTGCTCGAATCGATGATTTGCCCTTAAGAAAGTTGTCACTCCATCTATCATTGGGAAAAATCATGCTATCGGGTCAACACTTGTCTTCTCAGACTTCACCCATATCAAATTCAACCTAGCCCCAGAAAGATTAACCATTCAATTTCAACAAAAGAACAACACATTTAATTTTAGCAATTTAGGCACCATTTCTACTATCAAACATATGGGCATCATTCAATGTCAGCAATACAAAATTACCCAATGAAATTAACTAACAACAAACATCAAATGGCCATAATCCCAGACACAAAACACATTTTAAGCTCAAATCATAAGATAGAAGTCGAACACCAACCTCAAAGAGAAGCAACTAAGCGCAAACGAGGGAGGTTTGGGTTTGGGTTTGGGTTTGGGTTGACTAATCAAGAAAAATAATGCAATCCACACACTCGAGAATCATACAATAAGGACACTCACGCACTAAAGTATGCTATTGTAAGCGAAAGGAAGGAAGGGTTTCAGAGATAGCAAAGGACTTTTCTTTTTGAAAATGAAAAGACCCTTGGCCTTTTTATACAAGGCACGTTCGGTGGTCATGACTAACATCACCGAGTGCGTTCGGCAACTCGCTGAATGGAGCTAAAGCTCGCTGAAAAGGCTTGAGCGGATACCAAACCTTAAAGATGATTCACCTCATTTTTCACCTCAAAAAGCGGACAAGAATGAGTCTGCACAACGCCTTTGGCGCATTGCCGTTATGATTTTGGCATCGCCTATTGTTTCCCTCACAACACTTGGACCTCATTTCAACCTACACTCACAACACATATTATTGAAAGCAATAAAATAATGGTAAATACTTGGGTTGCCTCCCAAGAAGCGTATTATTTAATGTCGTGGCACGACATAATTCTCACTTCCTCAACATTTATTTTTGGGATTTGGTATGGTGTCACTAGGCAACATTCTCTTTTGCCTCGGATTGAGATTGGTGGAGATCTGGCACATCTGAGTTTCCATCTGTTTGGTAGACACCGAGTGAGAGGTTACCATTTGAGATAAGGTAAAGAAATTTTTCAATTCTTTCAACACCTTGTCAGATCCTTCAACCTTGTTAAAGATCCTTGTAAGCATTTCCTCGGTTTGATTTCCTTCCGAACCAGCCAGTTCTTTTTGTTGTGGATGATTATGGAGAGAAATATATCTATCTTTTTCAACCTCTCTATCTCTCAAACTTCCACCTCTCCAATCTTTCCAACAGCTATCTCGCTCTTTGTTCAAACCTTGGTTCCCCCCTTTTCGTTAGTAGTTTGGGTGAGAACCCCCCATTTGGTTTTCCAAATATCGTACTTTCTCATTGTATAGTGCCTCAAAATTTTCATCCTCTGGGCATTGCCCACTACTTGTTCCAACCGCATTCACTAATTTCAAACAACCTCCCATGACATGTTTAGACAACAAATCGAGTTGGATCATCATTTTGGCCAAATTTTCATCTCGTTCATTGTCCTTTTCAATTTGTTCTTTGTCCACCCATAGTTATTGAATAAGAACATGGTCCTCTCTTGTATTTCATGCTCGGTTAACCTTGATCATATCATCTAACAATAATGTTGCTACTTCAAATGGTTGCCTCATTAATCCTCCTTGGATTAATTGAGTAGCCACACCTTTATTGACTGAATCAAGGCTACAGTAGAAGTATTTCATCAGCAAATTGCCCAAAACACCATGTGTTGGACATTGCAAGAGTTATTTCTTGAACCACAACCAAGTCTCATATGGAGGTTCACCTTCGATTCTTTTAAAATTTTGGATTTGGGTTCGATGTTTAACCATCTTCAAGGAGGGGAATAATCTCTCCAAGAAAGCTTCAGTCAACTCATCCCAAGAAGTGATAGAATCATTTGTAGCTTCATCCATCAAAGAGAACAGGAATAACCTCAACCTTACGGACTCTTGTGAGTTATTCTTAAACACAAATGGACCACATACTTCCACGAAATTCTAAAGGTGTTCATGGGGATCCTCATGAGTTATACACCCAAACATTCTTCATAGTTTGAGAAATTCTAGCATTGTTTTTGTTACATAAAAAACTGCCCTCCCGGCTCTGGGAGGTATCCCGGTGGCTTCCATGATTTGAATGATGTTCACATGCATATTATTCAAATCACCTGTGTTGTCATTTTACCCGTAGTGACTATCATTGTCACTATCATGGTCACTCGTGCTCTAAACCTGTAAATTAGATAACCACAACACCAAGCAGCAATCTACCACAACAAAATAAATTTACAAACTAATTTCTCAAATGGAATTTCTAGCTACCATTCCTCGGGAACGGTGTCATTTTTTATAACGCTAAAACTACTCTTCAAAACCAATTAAAAAAGTAAGCAGTCATTGTCAATAAAAATATCCAACTAAGACTCGGGGTCGAATCTCACAAGGAATGGCACAAGGGATGAAAATCTATCAAGAATTCAAGATTGTAAATTAATTCATTTGCAGAATAAGAACAAGGGGTGGATGATTCCACAAAATTTAATATGGAAAGATTTTGATTAAAAGAGTAGCAATTGAACTAAGATGTCAAAAACTCAATCAATTAACAATTAATCTAGGGGTGCAGGGAATGGAGATCGATATCACATAGGGGTAATTGTGTTGCTCTATAGTGATGAAGATTCATGGATAGGCTGGGTCATCTTCGATGACACTAATCTTTTTCGATCTCATAGCATCATTTCATAGAATCTCCTTTCGGTCTCATCTATGCATAAATACTAAACAACCCAATACCTTACACTATTCTCTCTTTCAATAAAGAAATAGGGCAAATAGTTTCAACCCATAACCTATATTTTCAAGCAAGTTACAGACATCAAACCTAAATTGCAAGTATCAGACTAATTGCTTACTCCAATCAATCTCTTTCGAGCATCGATCGGAGATCGAAGTAGGAATTAAGTTTGTAACCTTAACTCATAAGTTAACCTCATGATAATTAGCCCAAATTCATATATGAACAACAACAAAACAGAGCATAACACAATACCCACTACATTAAATCAACACCCAACCCAAGGATTGCACCTCTAGATCTTGGGGTACCCATCACAAAATGTAAAGAAATTATACCTTTCATGAAAGAAGCCATGGGTAGCATGATATTAGAAATTACAAGTTATAACCACTTTTTATTTCAACTTCAAATTGTCAAATTCAAGAACAAAAGTTGAAAAACCCCATAAACTAAAATTGTGCTTCACAAAGTTAAAGTGTTTCTCTCTCTACAAGATTCAAAAAATTTTAACTAATTTCAGACTCACTTTTCTCTTTCATTTGGGTATCTGCCACCACATTCGCCTTACTGGGATGATATAGGACACTGATGCCATAATCTTTCAATAACTCAAGCCATCTCCTTTGGCAAAGATTCAAATCCTTTTGGGTGAACATATATTTCAAACTCTTGTGATCGGTAAACACATCTACCTGAACACCATACAAGTAATGTCTCCAAATCATTAGGGCAAACACTACAGTCGCTAACTCCAAATGATGAATCGGATAATTCTTTTTATACAGCTTCAATTGCCTCAAAGCATAAGCAATGACTGTCCCATGTTGCATCAAGACACAACCAAGACCCATCCGCGAAGCTTCATAATAAATAACAAAATCGTCTGATCCTTTCGTTAATGTCAATATAGGGGCCGAAGTGAGTCTATCCTTTAACAATAGGAAACTCTTTTCACAAACTTTCGACCATAGAAATTTCACCTTATTTTGAGTCAACTTTGTAAAAGACAAAGCAATAGAGGAAAATCCTTCCACGAACCTTCTATAGTAACCAGCCACACCCAAGAAACTCCGTATATCTGAAGTGTACAAAGGACTAGGCCAATTCTTAACATCTTCAATTTTTTTTAGGATCGACTTGAATACCTTCACCGGAGACAATATGGCCAAGGAAAGCAACGGACCTCAACCAAAACTCACATTTGCTAAACTTAGAATAAAACTCACGATCGTTGAGAATTTGCAATACAATCCTCAAATGCTCAACATTCTCATCCTCACTCCATGAGTAAATCAAGATGTCGTCAATAAACACAATAAAAACATGTCAAGATATTGCTTGAATAACCTATTCATCAAATCCATGAATGTTGTTGAGTCATTAGTCAAACCAAAATACATCACCAAGAATACATAATGACCATATTGATTTTGAAAAGCAGTCTTCGGAATGTCATTTTCCTTCATCCTCAATTGGTGATAACCCAACCGAAGGTCAATTTTAGACAAGTAACTCGCTCCTTGGAGTTGATCAAAAAAATCATATATCCTTGGAAGAGGATACTTATTCTTTATGGTAACCTTATTTAATTGCGGATAGTCAATGCACATTCAGAGACAACCATCCTTCTTTCGAAAAAACAACACCGGAGCACCCCATGGTGAGATACTCAGTCAAATAAAACTATTATCCAACAAATATTTCAATTGATCTTTTCACTCCTTAAGTTCTGCTGGGGACATACAATAAGGAGGAATAGAGATAGGTTGTGTATCTGGGAGAAGTCCAATACCAAAGTTTATTTCCCTTTTGGGAGGAATATCGAAAAAGATCATTGGGAAACTCTTCTGAAAACTCATATACAACCGAAACTGACTCAAGAGTAAGGGCTTCAGAATCTATATCCCTAACCCAGACAAGATGATAAATGCAACCCTTAGAAATCATTTTTCTAGCCTTTGGATAAGAAACAAACTGACCCTTTGGCATAGAATTTCCCCCTTCCATGACATGGCAAGTTCATTCGGAACTTTGAATATGACTAATCGGGTCCTAAATTCTATGGAAGCATAACATGCATGGAGCCAATCCATCCCCAGAATAACATCAAAATCTAACATATCAAGATCAACATAAGTGACTCTCAAGGACACAAACAGGGCAATTTCTATAAACTCTCTTAGCCACTACAGAATCACTAACGGGGGTAGAGACATGAAAGGGATTAGAAAGGATATCGGGACCAACATCAAGTCTCTAAGCCTCATAAGGAGTAACAAACGACAAGGTAGCACCTTGATCAAGTAAAGCATAAATATCAAGATGAATGACTTTCAACATACCGGTCACCACATCTGGAGAATCCTCGTGATCCTGTCGAGTCTGAAGAGCATAGAATCTATTTTACTTCGGGTCACCCAAACCGGAACAACTAGGTTGAGCTTGCCTACCTTCGCTTCCCTTAGTAGCAAGCAATGGACAATCCCTAATCTTATGACCATTCTTTCCACAGTTAAAGCACCCATCCATGCCGGCCAAACACTTGCCATCATGTTTCTTAGAAGATCCATTACCACCACTTCTTGAAGCTTAGTGTTAGCCATCCTATCCTTGTTGATCTTAGGCGTCGGAGCATTAGAAGATCCTTGACTGGAAAACTTTTTCTAGAATTTAGAACGACCTTGTCCACCTGACCTAGAATAAGAAAAGTGACCATCACCGATCCTTACCCTCTTGGACTCTTTTTCCCTTTCCTTGAGCTTCTCCTCCTCAATTTGTTGGGCATATTTCATCAAATGAGAGATATCCATTTCCTTGATCAACATGGTGGTACGACACTCTTTAACAACCAAGTTAGAAACACCCGACACAAATATACTCATCCTTGCCCAATAGGCGGCAACCATAGTTGGAGCATATTTAGCCATTTGAGTGAACTTCAAAGCATACTCCTTCACACTCATATTCCCTTGTCTGAGGTTAATGAACTCAACCACCTTCGCTTCTCTAATTTCAAGGGGAAAGAAATGATCAAGAAAAGCTCTCTTGAATTTCTCTTAATCAAAAGGACCCGCATCAACTGCCCTCTCACTTTTCTATTGTTCAAACCACACTTTAGCAGCACCTTTAAGTTGATGAGCGGCCAATTTCGCCTTCTCAACCATAGACAATCTCATAATTCTCACTATCTTATACATCACATCAAGAAACTCTTGAGGGTCTTCATCAACTTTGAAATCATGAAACTCCAGAAAATTCAGCCTAGTGAAGTCTCTTATCCTTGCCGCTGTCGTACCCACATTTGGGTTCATGGGAGTAGTGGCTTCTCTATTTGCTTGGGCCGTCATACCTTGGGCAAACACTTGGAAAGTGGCTCAGAATTCGGCATGAGTCACTTGCTCAGCCAAAGGGTCGATCGGAACTCAAGGAATTTTGGGCTCCACATTCTCACCCACATTCCTTCTCACTTAAGCTCTTCGAGGGGCCATATCCCAAAAAGGATCGAACATAATTTAGGAGAAGGATCTTTATAGAGATAGACTCTATGGAACGAATTTAGAGTAATGAAAGAAGTGAAGTTTCCTAAATGCTTTGGAGCCTCATATTCATAAATGTGGTGCCCCTCACACTCATGAACACGACTCTGCTCAATGTGGCTTGTGAGACATCGTATAAACTTTTCTAAAACTTTGTTCTTATATGAAGTTTGTCACGATCCAAAGTACATCTTAGACGTGACATGGTGCATAAGACCTCGAAAGGCCCAACACAAGTCACTTGACATACATATACACAACATAATAAACAAAGTAAAGAATCTCATATGAATAGGAAAGTTTGACATAAAAGTGGAATCTAAAAATAGTCTTGACAAGCCATTCTATTACATCAAAGGAGTGTTTGGGACATAACCCGTACACCACGTACACTGTCAGAAAACTAAAACATATAAAAATGAAGTAAAGGCAATATAGTCCTCAGAACATGAGGACTCACCAACTCTATGAACATCAAGCGAACACCAACTATTTACGAGCGGGAAGAGAGGGAGGTCACACCCTATATTATTAAATAATGTAGGCTCAAGTATGCATTAGTACATGAAATGTACTAAGTATGAAAGATATGCATAAAATATGAATCACGTTAATAAGCGGACATAATTGAAACATGGAATGCATGACCAAGCTAAATATCGCAAAAGACATTAAAGAAACATCATAAAACATGAAAATGGTCAATGCATCTTAAATCAAAAGGAAAACTTCATAAAACATTTTTGAAAGTAACTTAGTTCATTTTGTGGGATATTTACTATTAGCCGAGATAGACCACGTGAGCTATAACGTGGAATCCAGTGTCTTGCTCCCACACTAAAAAGAAGTGTCCTTGCTTTCCAAGGCAAAGACCTTAAACTTCTAGCTTAGGTGGATCCACTAGCTTAGTCACTTAAGACTATCCTATGGGGGAAGTAGTTAGGGACAAGGAGATTGCTACTAGAGATTCGGCCTCTAGTAACGAGAAAATCTCCATCTCAATATCCTCTCGGTGCTAAGTAAAAATCCCAACGGAATAGTCATAAACATAAACTTATCATCATCCATGGAAAAGCACAATAAGGTTACCAATCCAAGCTAAAAACAACATAGAGTAGCTCCTTAAACCATGTGTAATAAAACCTTTAACCATTCATAATTTCTTAAGTATGTGATAAAACCTTGATGTGAGGCCAAAAATATATATTCCTATCATTATTTGTCTCCCATTTATTATTTGTATTTGTCCGTTTTGAGCATAAATTTTATGGATTGTGCTGAATAGTATATTTAATTTGTAGAATTAAATTGGTATGAAGATGAAGAAGTATGGAGCTAAAACGAATTAAAAATAGAAGATTCTTGAAGGAAAATCAATCAAGATAGCTTAATAGATTAAGTTCAATAAAATAATATATTCATGTATGGAAAGCAAATAGCGGCTTAATTGAATTGAACTTTCAATTGCAGTTTCGCTACCTGCTGCCACGTGGCAGCCATATAGTGACCAAGCAAATTTTTGAGGCGGCGAGATTTTCAAGAAAACAGTGAACAATTCGGAATCAAATTCTTCCGGGTTTTGGTTTCCTAATTTGTTTTGGACTCAATTATTTTATTTGGGGTTGCTACATTTATAAATAGGACATAAAAAAAATTATTCTTAGGGAGCCAAGAACGCAAGAAATATTATACAAGTTAGAACTTTATAGTTTAGGAACTTTGGAAGAGCCGTCGTGGAGGGCGGAGAATTTTTGTCTATTCTTACTTTTCCTTTATTATTTATTTGTATTCGTGATTATTGAAAGATATTTTAGTTATTGTTTTTAAATTTTTATCATTAACATGAGCATATTTATTTTAATAAATTTTTATTGTGCTTTTGAAATAATGAATAGTTAAATTTTATAACTAGGGTTGTGGGAACCATGATGAATTATTAAAGTAAGATAATGTACAAAAAGTGATTCTTAATTGATTTTTATGCATGTATTTATTAATCTCTTCGTTTAGAATGCTTTTTAACGGTGGCCAATGTTAGAACTCGCCTCATTCCTACTTGCCGGACCAAGGAGGTAAAGAATGAGAAAGAGATTACACAATGGAGATTTAGCGTTGATTTAGTCCGCTATCTAATAGCCCAAACTAATAAGCTGCGGGCTAATCTGGGTCAAAGGTAAGGGTTAGTAAATCGACACACGTAGATGGACCAAGTTGCGTGGTGAAATTTCCTATTTGGAGGACCAATCACTTAGGGATACCTAACTTATCGACTATGCATGCTAAAAATTGAAATAGATCACTAGTACAACATCCTTGCTATGGTATGAAATCATGGGGAACACGTTCCTAGTTATTTCTAATAATCTAAATACAAATTAATACTTCATTCCAAGCTATTGTTATTTTTTTATTTTTGTTTCAATATAAATCTCCCCTTTTAAATAACAACTATCGAGTTAAATATTTGCTATTGACAATATTCTTCCATATTCTCTGTGGGATTGATCCCGACTCATAGTTGGGTAAATATATTGCATACAACCGTTTATATTTCTTTTGAAGAAGTATATTTGGATGATATCAAAAATGGCGCCGTTGCCGGGGAATGTGGTTTAGAAATTGTCTTTAGTGTTTATTTTGACTTGTAGTCCTTTTTTGTTTTTTTAAGGATTAGTTTTCATTTACTTTTATTTATTATTATTTTTACTCTTCTTGAGATGACATCTGAAAAAGTATGTTGTGATATTATGAATTCTTAAGGGTTAATTTTTTCTCAACAAGATAAGTTGTATGGGTACATGGAAGACTTGCTGATACTCTCCCGTAAATTAATAATTAATCGCATGTGTGAGGTTAGTAGGTTTGTCTAAGATATTTACAACTTAAATGCTAAGCTGTTTGCAAAGATTGATGCGTATAACGTCCAACAATTTAGAAATAACATGTGTGAGGAAGAAAAGATGCTTATAAACCAACTTGAGGAGCTAAAATTGGAGGGCGAATTACTTGATCATACTTTTATTGATGTTGTCACTGTTGAGAAGAGTACACAAGAGTTATGTAATGAAGTAGATAATATTATTTTAAAAAACTCTAGTGTGTGTAAATATGAGGGTGTAAATAATGGTAGAATTCATGAGTTAGGACACATTGGACCTCATTCCAATCATTTTTTCACATTATGTTAGATGATGAGATATTAAGCGAGCCATCTGAGCCTATAGAAGAGTGTATGGAGGAGGAACAATGTGTCTATATTCTTGAATTTATTTTTTCAAAATCAGAGAACTACATTCCTCACTTAGGATCCAAGAAGCGCGTAATGCGATATCTATTGCTTGGGACCTTAATTTTTGTACCACCACCTCTTCAGCGGAGTAGAAAAATTGATGCAAAATTGGTGGTACAATTCATATTCTCAAAGTGGAAGGAAAAATAGTGAAATTCATGATGTCGTGCCGCGACATTAAATCAAGCGCTTATTAGGAGGCAACCCAATTCGTAGTGTAGCTTTTTATTTATTTTTTTTAGTGTCAATTTTTTTTTTTTTTTTTTGCAGATTTAGGGGAAGTCTGAGTACCCAACTTTGAAGCTAAGAAACACGTTTTGAGCTTAAGTGTCGGGTGCGTGCGACCCTTGATGAATGGAGAGAAAACATGTTGTTAGCTAGGCCATAGAGGGCTCGAGGGAGTATTTCTCACCCTTCTTCTTCTTCTCTTTTCTATAAATTGCTTTGGGGACAAAGCATGATTTTAAGTGTGGGGTGAAAAAATTTCCAATAGTTGTGAGCTTAAGGGTGAATATGCCATAGGATTTTTATTTTTTAAAAAAAAATAAAAATACAAAAAGATTTTCTTTATTATTTGTTATTTTATTAAAAAAAATAAAAATACAAAAAGATTTTCTTTATTCTTTTTTTTATTGTAGTTTTTAGTGGCATATCTCATCCACCCCTTGATTTATCTTATGGCCTCGGTTCGTTTTGGAGGGGGCACCTTTGAACCGGGTAAATTATTTTATTTTATTTGGAGAGAAAATAAAAGACCGTTTTGGCTTGTTTGATATTAGCAATTTAAGCCTGAGTTGAGTAGTACTTTTCTTTGAGTGCTTGAGAATAAAATTTAAAATAGAATTTTGACACCTAGGCTCATGGTTGTGACTCTGTATATAACTTATTCTTATTTATAGGTTGTAATGATCTTTTCCATCTTATAAGAAGAATTGATCCATCTTGATTGAGACTTGTGTCATGTGTGGTGAGGTTGTTTGCATATATTCCATGTTTTGCATCTTAGTCTAGAACTTGTCCTGCATGTTATTGAAGCTAAATAAATAGTATTGCTTTGTTTAGAAGATGATAATAGGCTTTCTTTGATTTGTCTTGTAAATTTTAGCCTTTTCAGGTATTATATCACTAGTAACCCCTTTGAGCTTGTAGCCTTTCGTTTGGTAGCCTTATATTTATCTTGATCAAATTTATTTGAATCCCTAATTTTTGCACCCTGCTTCCTTGAGCATTGTAGCATAAATTGTGACACAATTATTAAATCTGAAGAAAAGGGATGGTTGAGTAAAGAAAAAAAGGAGTGACCAATGATAGTTCCTTGTGATAAGAAGACCCTCTTAGAAAGATTGTGACATGAAAAAAAAATTGCTTGAAAAAGAAAAAAAAAATTATTGAAGCATTTTTGATATAATAAGAATTACTTGTGAAAATAATTGAAGGGAAGGCTGAAAAAAAAGTGATGAAAATAATGGGTGATGAATATATATATATATATATATATATATCAAAAAGTGCTTAAGGAAGTTTTGAGTCACTATTGTATAGTTTTCTACCTGTCCCCTAGCCAACATTACAACCCTTTAAAGTCCTATTTGATTCTATTCAATCATACTTAATTAGTGGAGATTTACATAATGGGTAAGCCTATGGTTCTTTGTGCATACATGTGAATTCTTTTGTGAGTAAGAGAGTTGTTCTTTGATGCTTAATCCTTAATTTATATTTGATTCTTTAAATTGAGTGTGTGAACTATTTCTTCTTGTGAGGGCACTTGTTTCATGATACATATGTGATTTTATTAGCTTTCTTTGATGGAGTAGGAGAACAAACCTAATTTGATGAATATAGTCTGTCTTTGAGGTTAGGAGGTTAGAAGTTTGTTGTTTTATTCTATATCTTGCATAATGATTGGAAGAGTACTTGATATTATGATTTGTAATGTAACTTAATTGTTTGTATCAATCAAAGTGGAGGTATTCTGAGTTCAATTTTTGAGATGAGCTTTAATGGTTGCTCGAGGATGAGCAAAAGTTTAAGTGTGTGGTGTTGATGTGAGGCCAAAAATATATATTCTTATCATTATTTGTCTCACATTTATTATTTGTATTTGTCCGTTTTGAGCATAAATTTTATGGATTGTGCTAAATAGTATATTTTATTTGTAAGATTAAATTGATGTGAATATGAAGAAATATGGAGCTAAAACAAATTAAAAATAAAAAATTCTAGAAGGAAAATCAAGCAGATAGTTTAATAGATTAAATAAAATAAAATAATATATTCATGTATGTAAAGAAATAGCGGCTGAATTGAATTGAACTTTCAATTGCAGTTTCTCTAAATGCTGCCACGTGGCAGCCATATAGTGACCAAGCAAATATTTGGGGCGGCGAGATTTTCCAGAAAACAGTGAACAATTCGGAATCCAATTCTTCCGGGTTTTCGGCTCAATTATTTTATTTGGAGTTTCTACATCTATAAATAGGACATAAAAAAAAATTATTCTTAGGAAGCCAAGAACGCAAGAATTATTATACAAGTTAGAACTCTATAGCTTAGGAACTTTGGAAGAGTCGTCGTGGAGGGCAGAGAATTTTGGTTTATTCTTACTTCTCCTTTATTTTCTCTTTGTATTCATGATTATTGAAAGATATTTTAGTTATTGTTCTTAAATTTTTATCATTAACATAAGCATATTTATTCTAATAAATTTTTATTGTGTTTTTGAAATAATGAGTAGCTAAATTTTATAACTAGGGTTATGGGAACCATGATGAATTATTAAAGTAAGATAATGTACAAAAAGTGATTCTTAATTGATTTTTATGCATGTATTTTTTAATCTTTTAGTTTAGAATGCTTTTTAACGGTGGCCAACGTTAGAACTCGCATCATTCCTACTTGCCGGACCAAGGAGGGAACGAATGAGAAAGAGATTACACAACGGAGATTTAGCGTTGATTTAGTCCGCTATCTAATAGCCCAAACTAATAAACTACGGGTTAATCTGGGCCAAAGGTAAGGGTTAGTAAATAGACATACGTAGACGGACCAAGTTGCGTGGTGAAATTCCCTATTTGGAGGACCCAATCACTTAGGGATACCTAACTTATCGACTATGCATGCTAAAAATTGAAATAGATCAATAGTACAATATCCTTGCTATGATATGAAATCATGGGGAACACGTTCCTAGTTATTTCTAATAATCTAAATACAAATAAATACTTCGTTCCAAGCTATTGTTATTTTTTTTTCAATTTAAATCTCCCCTTTTAAATAATGACTACCGAGTTAAATATTTGCTATTGACAATATTCTTCCATATTCTCTGTAGGATTGACCCTGACTCATAGTTGGGTAAATATATTACATACGACTGTTTATATTTCTTTTCAAGAAGTATATTTGGACGATATCAAACCTCTCACGATTTCATTGATGCGTATCTTAAGCAACCCAATTCCGAATACATTCGTTTTCATATATCATGCATAACCTCATGAAAACATCTACTCATATATTCATAGTTTCTTTCATAAATTCATATCTTTTAGGGTTCATAGTCAAAATCATGATCATGCATGGGTTCATATGGAATTGATTGGAAAGCATGTAATTAAGCCAAAACAATCATAATATGATCAAAATCAAGCAATTGAATCCATACAAATAGAACCCCTGAGAAATCAAATAAGAACTTAACCAATTTTGGAAAATTAAATTGGAAAATTGAAGAATGTTGGGACTCAATGAGTGAGTGGAACCCATTGATGAACTTCATACATACCTTGATCTTGAAGCCCAAATCAATTGATGAAGAAAGGGGACTTGAACTTGAAGAGTCCTAGAATCATTTGTTAGCCTTGGAGAGAATTGGGAGAGATGAATTTGGTTGGGATTTGGGAATTAGGGGAATGAATTTGGAGTGGGTAGTTTTAGGACATAAAAACCATATACATGGCTTAGAATTTGGGTTAAAATGACATATCTTAGGCATTAAACACATAGGAAAAGGCCCAAATGCCCTTAAGAAATAACTGCTGGACCCAGTCTACGGAACCAACCTATGGTCTGTATGATTTTCTACGGCCCTTCCTAGTCACCTGTGGAACCAACTTCAGAAACCCAAAAAATCAATCATTTCCCACGAAACCTTTCTACAGTCCGCCGACTTTTCTAGGTCCATAGACCCTATATGTAGAACCCAACTTTTGGTTCAAAATTTAACAAAGCCTGGAACCTTTTCTACGGAAGGCATCTATGACTCGTCATCTTTCCTACGGTTCGTCCTATTCATTCGTAGGTCAAACTTCAGAAATTTGAAATTCCAAAAATATATCTCCATTTCTACGACTTCCTTTCTACTGCCTGCAGGACTTCCTACGGTCTGTAGGTTAGACTCGTAGAACCTGCTTCAGTGCCCAAATCTGCATTTTTCTTCTCTTTTTGACTTGCCAACTTCCAAGGTGTTACAACTTACGACTTAGGAATGTTCACATAGAATAATTATGGAGATTTATAAGATGTTGTTGTCCTTTGCATCAAATAAAAAGGAATAATATCAACATATCTAAGTCACCAGAACAACAGTCTGGACAAAGAAAAGCTATACTGGGAGAAGGCTTTTTAAGAAGGTAAGCAAAGTTTTGGGTCCTCCTATAGAACATGGTTTTATTATCACATATGCACAACATGGGATTCTTAGCCTTATGTTCTGATTTTTGTGACTTGCTTTTATTTGGTGCATATACAATATTACTCCCAAATTCTTGAGTTTCTTTGTTGAATGAAAAATCTCAATACATTTAATCTCTTTCGAGACAATGGAAATAATTTTAATGTACTAATTCAAATGAGTTCTCTATGAACTTTAATGAACCGCTTCAAGAAGCATTTCGTTCCACCAAATGATTTCTTCACAGGTTTGAATGGCTGGAACTCAATAATTTCAATGTTGAAATAATCATAGAAAATCAGATCGACATTTATTACAACTCAACTCAAGATAATATCTCTACAAGAATAAATATCTTTGCAAGATTCTATATTTATATAGCGGATAATGTAATCTTGAAGCGTATAGATTGTATAATATTCAAATGTTTGAATATATATATATATAATGACCCTCCAGCTCATTTCCACTATTTCCAATATTTTCAGTATTTAGAGATTTCCTGTAGCAGCCCCAAGTCATTTATGAGTTGTTGGGACTGATAATTCGGTTGTCCGTTCATTTGGTTGAGTTTAGCGTGAGTTTTTGAGTCTATAGGCCTTAAGCTTGAAATAGTTGACTTAAGTCTACATCCGGAGATTTTAATGTCAGAATGGAATTCTAGCAGTTCCATTAACTACGGAAGGGTCATTTTTTCTATTGTGATGATCGGTTTGGGTTTTGAGGCTTCCATTTGGAGTTGGTGCGAATAGGCAATTTAGTTTTAGAGTTTTGCTTAAAGTTTGACTTTGGTCAACTTTCTTGGTAAATGCACTCAGAATCGAATTCCATTAACGCGATTAGCTCCTGAATGTCGAGTTTTGTCTAGAATGACCTTTCATGCAGTTCCCGAGGCTTTCGGTATCATTTTGAGCCCCTTTATGGATTTTAGCCTAAAATGAAACTTGAGTATGAGACCCACTTTTCATCGAAATGACCTCGGATGGAAGTTTCAATGGTTCCATTGAGTTCATAATGCTTAATTTGATGGGGTAGCATATTTTGTTTGTGCACATGGGGTTTCGAACGTATCTCGAGCACCCCATCGAAGTCATTTTTAACCTTGAACTTGGGCTGGTGCAGCACCTTTTTGTGCCTTGCATTCGCTCCCCCATGGTCGCGTTTGCGTAGGCCATTGTGTTGGTCTCCCGCTTTGCAAGCTGTGTGCCGCATTCACGGAGGAGCAGAGATTTGGCCATCACAATCGCGGGCTAGGTGCCGAGTTCGTTAAGCCCAGTGGGGCTGAACCACTGCGTTCACGGGCCCTTGCGCCGCATTTGTGAAGGCCAATTTAGTGGTCTTTTTAATTAAAGACTAGTCGAGTTTCAAGTCTACCTCATTCTTTCTTTTTGCGATTTTGAGGATCTAGGGAGCTCCAAATTGTGTGACTCCAAGTGTTGGAGGTTAGTACTGATCATAGCTACGCATTAGAGTGTTCGGGAATGCATGGGAATCGTCGGTTGGAGGTATATTCTGCCCCAAAGGGGCTTCCCGAATCCCCATTTTATGGTGTTTTCTTGTGATTTTTGTGGCATGGACTGATTTAGCCCATTTCCGAGCTCGGGTCGTGCCCATTGTTGGGGCACAACTTCCTTGAGCTAATTGGGGCCTTTTGTCAGAATCAATTTCAGGATTCCCGGTGTGGGTCTCGTATTCCAATTTTGACTCAATTTTTGGGTCCATCTCTGGTGGTTGCATTATTGGTGTTTACACGTCCGTATTGATGTTGTGATCAATAATTTTTTTAGAGTGGTTGTGTTTGGAGGCATATCAGAGGTGGATAGCTTCACTTCATCAGTTTTGGAGCGCGCGTGTTTGGCTTGGAGGTAGGCTTCGATTTACTTTTTCGTTGATTGAGCTTTCTTAGATGATGTTTGGCATTTATTGCATGTGATTTGGGATTGTATGTAGTGGGTTTAGGATTATCTCCCTTATCCTTAGTTTTTGATTCCCGTTTGAACCTTAGATTAGTTAGAATTATGAAATCCTTAGTTTTGGTTTGAGATTCTTTACTTGTGCCTTAGTTTAGTATTTTTAACCTCTTTAGCGTTGTTATTTTGTACCTTGTTGGTAGTTGATGTGATTAGTACTTTCGTATGAGTTTTGGTTTATCCTCAAGTATTTAAGCTTCTTCTTGGGAGTGGTTCTCGGGTTTGGTTCCTTCCGCTAGTGCGGGTACTGTGAGTTTGTGTGGCTTGTGATTTTTCTCTTTAGTTAGGCTTGCACCTCTGATGAGGTTCCTATCCCTTGGTTAGTTTTGGATCCTTCGATGCTTATGTTTGTCTTAGGTCGAGGTTAGCTGTGCTTGTACCTCTTTTTGGTGGTATCTCGGATGGAGGAGGTGTTCCTTGTGTACTCCTTTGACTTATTGATTCCTTGTAATTCCTTTCCCCGCTTGCTAAGAGATGTTTCATTCTCTTGTTATCTCTGTCGAGTTGGTTGAGGTATTTTGGGTCCGAGGCCTTGGTCGAAGAATAGGTGGATTCCAGGTTAGTTCTCGTACACTAAGAGTGAGATGATTGCTATTTATCCTATTTATGATTGTGAGCGTGTTGTTTGGATGCTGGTGATGGCATGTATTGCATTGGTTTTCTCATACTTGTGACTTGTAGTACGACCTGGTGCATGCATTGGCTCTCAACATATTTTTGAGAAAGCAGGGTTTTTGCCCTATTTCCTTTTTAAACTAATCTTTTATGGGGGTTGTACTACCTTTACTGCTTTACAAATGGACTTGAGATTTAGAGGCATATCGGATGCGCTCACTTTTACAAATTTTGAGGCATCTCGGATGTGCTCATTCTTACTTGACCGATCGAAGAGTAGCCGACCCTTTCTATACTATTGTGGTTATGATTATTGACACCCAATTTTGACCATCCACATTATAGATTAATCATTGAGCTTCTTTAATTTTTCAAACGATTTAAAATAATTAGTTCTATGAAATTCAAATATTTTCAAGTTATTTTATATATTTTGTCACCTTTTGGAATTTTAAAACAATATATATGTTTTTATATAATTTTGTATATAATTAGTATATTTTATGAATATTCGAAAGTCATCCCAAAAGATTTTATTTCTTACGTAAATATTTTATTACGCTAGTTTAGTTTAAAGTTATGATTATAGTTTTGAATAAATTAGTTTAGATAAGTTAATTATTTTATTTTGTTAAGATTAAGAAGCTTGTTAATTAATCAATAATAATTCTTCTTATCTCGATTTTAGCCGAATTAAGTTAATTGGTTCGAATTGGCTATATTTTAAAATCAATTTGGCTAACATTGCAGTTAATTGACCATTTTTTTAGCCCAACCTTAAACCCATTTTGTAGTTAATTCTTGCTACAACTAAACACAGCCTACCAATATTACATACATACAAGCCACAACAATTCAGCCCAACACCCAGCCCATTCCTTTTACCCGGCAGAGTACACATACGTACAATACACACACCAACGCGTACACAAAACCAACGACCACGTACTCTCCTTCTTCCTCAACCCGAATGAACCAGAAGACCCAAAATCCAGTGCTAACCCAGCGACCCCAAGTTGAATCGCGCATCCTTCTCCCCCTCTCCCTTATCCTCTCCGTACAAGACTGTTTCGAGAACCGACCAGGTGTCGAAATCTCACACCTCATTCCTCCTTCTCTTGAGATCAAGCGGTTGCCATTCTCAGTCCGTTGAGAATTGGTACAAATACAGTATGCTCAAACCTTATCTTCTAAAAGAATTTGAATTTCAAATTCATTCGTTTCTCCCCAAGCGAGCCTCAATTTCCTCCTATATATAGTACCCCTCTCGTCTTCACTGATAACAAAGGAATTGAAGTTGAAATTGGAGGCAGGATACCATCACCATCATAAATTTTTTACCCTCTAAGACCACAAAAATTCTTAATCGAGAAAGGGCAGTTCTGAAAGAGAGAACACCGCTCTTAACTTTGGAGAGAAATTTTTCCCCTTTGGCTGTCTCGAATCTTCGTCGTTCCAGCGAAGCTCATCAGTGGTGGTGGAAGTTTCGTGGTCAGCTCGCCGTCCCAGTGTCGCTGCTCCAAAAGAGGTAATCTTCTCTCTTATTTCCCTTTTCTTGTTTACCTAGTAAGCTTCTCTATTTCATAAATTAGTTATACATCATTTCGTTTTAGCTTCAAATTTTCTTCTGTTCTTGCCTGTTTGTAGTTATTTTTAGTTCCTTTAGTCCCAAGTTGATTTGAATGCTAACATTATATGGAACATTTGGTTCACATCTTGGATTAGTTTAGTACTGTATCTGTTAAAGTTAGTCAAAACCACTGTTTTACACCTCTTCTTTGCTACTTCTTTATGTCGGGGTCAGATCTTAGGATTCAATACTATCCATTTGAGTGTGTTAACTGCTGTACTACTTGTGTAACATGTTTACCCTTTCAAAATTGTTGCAGAAATCTTAAAAGCTTAAGCAATTTTATTATTGCTTCATCATAGATCAATGTTTTTGATTATGTAAAAGCTTAACTTTCATGTTGTTTTGAATCGTATGTTCGTCTTGCTTTGATTCTCATTCCTAATATGTCTTCAAGCATCAGATGTTCTTCACTTAGTTTGTTACTATTAGTGTTGTTTTCATATAGGTGTAAAAATTTCGAGATCAATTGATATGGTAGATTGTGTGTGGTGTTATTGCATTCCTATTCCAATAGCTTAGTTTCTCTATTTCTCGGGTCTCTATGTTGTCTTACTGCCTAGCATAACATGTTTGAATCAAGTCTATATCTCCATTCTGAATAAATTTTAGTCAAAATTTGTTTACCATTCCTCTTTTACTGTTTTAGAGTAATTATCCCACCATGGAATCAGTTTCCTCTCCTATGTTGATTTGTTATGTGTGGTGATGTTCTAACAATAATCTTTAAGTCTTGTGAGAACATTGATGTTATGGTATTACTGTAATGCTTTTCCCTTACGTGTTTCAAACACAACGGCCTTTCTTGTTAAGAAATAGGATCAATGCCTTTGTCCTTATCAAGTATCTTTCTTAATTTTATCAAAGAATGTTTAAATGTCATTTATCAAAGGCTTAGCAGCTATGAATTTGCTCTCTATTAATATAAAATGAGCTTGAAATCTCGTGTTGACTGCTTCAAGTGTTATCTTGAAATTTCATATGCCAGAAGTGTAATTTATGTAATGCCAAGTATGTGGCTGTTTGTTAGCATCGCATGTGTCTTTGAAATTTTGATTTGGGTCCACTGGGTAGAATATGTGTTAGTTATTTTTACTTTTTTAGTTACGGTAAGTCTATCCAGTTTTGATCACTAATTGTTTTTTCTTTTTTTCTCTTTGTGTCTCAAGTTCGAAACCCCTTGCTAACGAAAGCCAGGGTTTGCCTTCTGGGTCGAGCTCGTGGCACCAGGCTTGTCTGGTGCAGGTTATCTCTCCTATGTGGTTTGCGAGCTATTGCATAGGAGCGGGGGTTTTACCCTGTGGGTAGCGGCTGCGGGTTTTCTCTTGTCATAAAAAAAAAATGTCCCGAGTTCTCTTGGACCCGTCTTCCTTGCATTTAGGATGTGCCACAGAGGCCTAAGCTCTTTTTTATCAAGTCAACTTTGCAATTGGAAGCTAGTATGATTGGAAAGGGAAGCTAATAACAGGGACTGGTATACAACCAATATGCAGCTGATATATCATCTGTATACACTGTGTATACATAGCAAAATGGGCCAGGCCCAAAGCGAAGTGCAGCAGCAGTTTAGGCCTCAAAAGGCCTAAATTCATCATCTCTCTCTTTCCTTTAATTATTGGATTGTAATTATTTATTTTGCTTGATTCTAATTTTTAATATTTAGTTTAACTTAATTAAATCCCTTAAAGACGAACCACTTTTGTTATGATCAGTTCTTCCATTTGAATGATTTTCTTTATTTGGTCATATTTGACAAAAGTGTACTTTCTTTTCAAAATCATTTCAAGTGTTTAAGTTAATTTACTTTCAAATAACTTTAAATATCTTATTTCCTTTAAATACTTTCTAAGTTAGTCAAATAAGTTTTCTCTTTCAAGTCGAAGGATAACCATATGTTAGCGGACACTTCAAATGCCTTAAAACGATCATGAAGTGTAAATAAGAACCCCAAATCCCTTTTTCTCTAAACTTTTAGGCTTATTTCTGTTTAAAGTTTTTAAGTAAAGTTTTCTTAATTTCTTTTTTAAAAAATTAAGTGGCGACTCGTTTTAAAATTGATTTTTCCCTTAAAGTTGAATCGATTTTTGAAAATTGGTTATTTCTTAGCATAACAATGATGATTATCTCCAGTCACATTGACGAAGTGGAAAGTCCTAGATCGGTACCAATCAGGTATATATGGACACTCCCGAGTCACCCATGGATTCCTCTGTTCGTGTGACTCATTGAATAGGAAGAGGGAGGTGCACATGGTCCTACCTCGTTGTCTGAGACTGAGGGGTAGGTGTATATATCTTGGCACTATTGGTACGGCCGATTTTATTACATAACTCACAGTCATCATGCATTGCCTATCACAAGCATAATTGATTATTGTATGTACTTATTGTTCATATGGGGGCCCTACAGGTTTAATTTGATGTTGTGTACCTTCTGGGCACATATGGCTCAGTAAGGCAATTATTTGACTATTTTCTTACTTGTGGCACTATGAAGGGTTGTTATTTGTTTGATGGTAGATACTGCCCTAGTTCCCTCTATTTGATGTTTTGTGCAGGCTCGGTTTGGGATAGCCTTTTTGGTTTTTATGTGATATATGTGGTTGTTTATATTAGTATACCTTTGGGTTAGTTGTCTCCCTTAGTAGAGCCTTGTCGTGTTTAGATTGATGAGCGAGCACATCCAGGCTCTTCCCTTACATCCTTTATTTATTTCCTTTTCTCTCTGCTCCTTACTTAAGTTTGCTTCTTATTATAATATTCCTGTTGTTCCTTAGTTACCTGGGATATATGTTCCTTTCATACATGTTGTTCGTGCCTATTTTATCTTCGGAGCTCAGTGTGCCTATTTCTACTAACTAAGGACGGCTTGTTGGTACTCATACTACACTTCTGTACCCTGTAGATCATCGTACGAGTTCTCGCTATTGATTTGGTTCTCGTGCGGAGCAACTTTGGGATTTGGAGACTTGGGTGGCATTCGGAGTTGCCTCTCTCCCTCTGGATTAGCTAGGACATGTCTTTAACTTGTTTTTGGAGACAACTATGTATTATTGTATTGTTATTGTACTCCTATTTTGAATAGTTGCTCAAATACCTTCTGATACCAGGTTTTGGGTTTGTTTTTTTGTAATAACTTGATTGTACCTTTTCCTTTGCTTCTTATTATTATTGGTTATCTTCCACAATTCCTCTCTTTCGTGAGGTAGCTCATTGCTTTTAGTTTTGGGCTATGGGTTTGGCTTACCTACTGGTGGGGTGTAGTAGGTGCCATCATGACCTAAAGTTTTGGGTCGTAACAATATATATATATATATATATATATATATATATATATATATGTATGTATATAGATCATAGAAAAGGAATTGAGGAAAAAGACAAAGGAAATGCCTTGGTACGTGCCACTACTCGACTACTTATAGCAAACTATTAACAATCGTTTCAATCATAGTTAACATGCGTAATGCATGGTATTTTAAGCCTTTTCACTCTTCCCTATTTATTTATTTATTTATTTGTGTTGGCGTGTCATATACCATATGGGGTCCTCTCTATTCACAACAGACTTGTGTAGATATTATCTTGAGTTGATTTGTAATAAGTGTCAACCGATTTTATATCGTTATTTTTCTATTGAAATTATCATGTTCTGGTTGTTTGATCCAACCTTTAAACCCTGTGAAGAGATAATTCTTTGGAAATAAAAAGGATACTGCAAGTGGTTGATGTAAGTATTCTTCTTGAAGGGGTTCGTTGAAGATTATATGAAACTTATTTGAATTCAGTACATTAGAATGATTTTCATTATCTAGGAAGTGATTAAATGTATTAAAACGTTTCATTCACCAAAGAAACTCAAGAATGTGTGGCAATACATGTATAAGAACCAAATAAAAGCAAGTCACAAAAATCAGAACACAATGCTAATAATCCTATGTTTTGCATTTGTGCTAGCATCATATTGTGAGAAAATCTTGTCCTAATATTTTGTGAAACAATAGTGAGAGTTTGGGATTGATACCGAAGATCCAATTATTACTTGTGGAATGTGCTTGGTATTCCTGTCATTTGTTGGTATATGTGTTGTGATATTCGTTGTGTATAAGAATGAAATTGAGATGGATTTGGTTGCTTTTATAACTTTGTTTTCTAGTGAATCATTGAAGCTCCTAAACAAGCTGAGGAGGAAGAGAGGTAAACAAAGGCACAAATGAAAAAAAAGAAGCTAGAGCAGTGCTATTAACATGACTATGAAGAGAAGGGTATGCTAAAATTAACGGTGGATCTGCATGGAGAATTTATGGAAGCCATGCAAAGACTTGGTAAAGGAGGTAAATTTACCTCACAAATGTACTACAATTTCTTTTGATATTGTAAATCTCTGAGATTCATAGGCACACATATCTCATCTAGCTAATAATTCAACGTTGAAATGCGGAATTGGGGCATTGATCGCTCTTGGATCCTCTTTTGTCGTCGTGTGCACAAGCTGTGTCTTCCAAAAATAATGGTATCCTTTACGGTGCAAGCTGTGTTGGTTCACCTCCCTTTTGAATACTATCAAAGGTAACTTGGCCTATTCTGGCTTCATCAACTCACACTTGATTATACCCAAGCCAAATGTTGTTTTGGTACTGATTGACATTTTGCATATTTTGTGATACAATCGATATGTTGTTGAGATGAGAAAGAAGGACATGAATATTTTCTCACCTTTTGGATCAAGCAATAACCCCACGGAGCAACTTCCTCCTCTAGACATTCCAAAACATAAGCAGTGGACGGTGTGATAATTTCATCTTTAAGATTGTAGTTGATGAAAGTGCAGAAGATGAAATTGGTGATATGTCAGTGAGCACTGGCTCTCTGACAATATATATGCCACAACATTAGTAGAGTCAATGTTCACAAACGCATCATTAATTTCGTCTCATGTACTTTCATTAGCTGAAATTTTATGGATACAATTATCACACCGTGCACCGCTTATGTTTTGGAGTGTCTAGATGAGGTTGTTTGTTCTTGGGGTTACTGCTTGATCCAAAAGGTGAATAAATTTTTATGTCCTTCTTTCTCATCTCAGCAATATATCGACTGTATCATAAAGTATGAGAAACGTTAATCAGTAAAATAATAGCATTCAGCTTGGTTATGATTGATAACACTCAAATTACCCTCAAAACAAGTTCAAAGAGTAAGCGGTCATAAGCAATAAAATGCAACAAGAGTGTCGGGGTCAAATCCCACATGGAGCAATTTATCGGCAATTGAAGAAAGAACAAATAGTTACAAGTTTAAACAAAAACATACAATATAAGAGATTATCAAATGAAGAGTGATTTTTGTAACAAAATGATGGATTTGGACAAAGACATTGTCATGTAAGGGATATATGGGAATTGGGAAATTTGGAATTCAATCCACACTCAAACGATCTATTGCAATTCAACACATGCTAAATGAAATATAGATAGGCTAAATCAATCAACACTAATCTCCTTTCGGTCTCAAAGTGTTATATCACGAAATCTCCTTTCGGTCTGAATCGTGTTCAGCCACAAAGCAATCCAATACCTTAATCTAAACCCCTATTTCTAGCAAGTTTAGCATTTGACAAAGTAGACCCAAATCATCTCCTTTTCATCTCAAACTTAGGACTTAAAGTTGAATATTATTATTAATCGAATTCTCTAATTCATGAATTCCTTTTCGAGCAACCCACAAAGATTGGAAGCTAGATTTGAGCGTGCACTCTCAAATCATAGATTAAAGCATGAAAACTAGATTAAAACCATCATGAATTTAAGCATGGAATCAAGGAATCACAAAAGCAATAGAATGACAAATCAAATACCCAAGTAGTTTTGTCTATTTCTAGCACAAAACCCCAATTTCACATACACAATTACACCCACAATTCTAGCAATGAAAAGCAAGGAAAGAAGAAGGGAACAAGAAATTTAACTCTTAAGCACACAATCATCAAACCCAAATATGAATTGTGAGGAAACTTGCCTTCAAAGTCTCAACCCAAACTAAAAAATCTAAGAGTTTTTCTCTCTATTCTAATTCTAAGAACTACGGAAATTGTAATCTGAATTCTCTACCGCATAATTTGAATAATGACTGCTGGTGAGTGTAAAAAGGCTTTTTGGGATCAATTTGGTGAAATTCCCGATCAAACCAAGCGCCTGAAAAGCAACTCTCTGCATTCGCAGAAAGTTTTCCACGTTCGTGGAACTCATTTGACTGGACTGGCGCGGCCGTGGTCCCGTGGCCACGTTCACGGACCTCCATTGACGTCAAGTGTGTGTTCGCTGATAACACTCAACTACACTTATAACGATTGAAGGTGTAGGCGATCGCTAGCAAGTATAAACCCAACAAGGAGTTGGGGTCGATCCCACGAGGAGTGATCTAGTAAAAAATTCGACTACGAAGTAAGTTAGTGTTCTAATCTTTTGTAGAGTTTAAGAAGTTGATACGAAACATGAATTAAATCATATAAGTTTTATTATTAAATATGAGTGAAGATTTAGTAATCGAATGCAACAACATAATTAACAACAAATTTAATCAAGGGGAGAAAGGACCTTAGGAGTGTGTAAGTGTTCAACTACTAATTTCACTAAATGAGTAATTACAAATTGCTTAAATATGCTGAATCTCAATGGGTAGGCTAGATCATGATTACAATAACTATTTTACAATCAGGTATCACGCGTTCAATTGGGTTCTATCAAACCCCAGCACGCACTACACTAGAGAACAATCTTATACCTTGATTCAACCCACTTTAACAAGCTGAGTAATAAAAGCAACAACCCATACAATCATCAACTGTTAATTCCACTCATATGAACCTTTTACAAGCATACAAAGAGATATAGACTAGAACAGAATTTGCAACTTCAATTCATAAATGAAAACATGAATTAACAACTGAATCCATTTCAATTTAGCATTAAATTCAGTAATTCATAATACTCATAAGCTAATTAAGCAATTAAACACATAATCACACCCCTAAAGCATTGGCATTTTGCCAATCATAGCAAAAGTGAAGACATTGTTACCAAAGATGTTAGCCCTTGATTCACAAGGTCTTAAAAAGGCTAATGCTACCAATTAGAATTACACCCAATGTCTTGAATCCAAACACCCACAAGAATATTTTAAAGTAATAAAAAATATTCAAAGTGCAAGAGTACTTTTAGTCTCAGTTAACTGCTTCTCAACTCTCTTTTCAAAAACTCTCTTTTATACTCTTACAAAAATTTCCCACATTTTATAGCGCGGCACCACTTGCTGGCATAAGTCGGGCTCGCTCATCCACTCGGCGATCCACCGAGTTGCTCTTCTTCGCCTTTTGTTTCTTGGTTTCAACATGGATCTGTATTGGAACTTTAGGCGATCATAGTCGGGATCTCCGTTTTGTTCGGCGAGTCACCGATTGTCTCTCAGGCTCGCCAACTCGACTTGAATCTTTAGCTCTCCTATTGGAACTTTAGGTGAGCTACAGGTCCACTCGGCGAGTCGCCGAGTTGTCTTTTGCGAGCTCCAGTCTTCTTTTTCCTTCAATTTTTCAACTCTTTAGCTTCTTTTTGCATTATCTTGCCCTTGTCTCATTTTCAAGTCTCCTTGCTGCATATAAACAATTTAACATTAGTTATGAGTGTAAAATAGGCATTAAGGGCACCAATTCAGTACAAATGAAGCTCTAAATGAGTCAAAATTACCGGCTCATCAACATCCCCAGCTTAAACTTTTGCTTGTCCACAAGTAAAACAAGAGATCTATCAGTTCAATAGGGATGTCTAAAAATAGTGCTTCTTGAGAATCCACATGAGAATGCACACAAGGTTCTATTTAAACATGCAAGGATCAAATGTCCACTCAAAGTTTCAAACTATGACTATCCATCATCAATTAGAGTTCATGCTCACAAATGCTCGCTTTAAATGCAAATTCCTGCCCCACAAAAGTATTTGAATGCCCTAACATCAAGAATGATTCCATGCTCTCAAAAAACCTAGTAAAGATCATCATTAAGGAATCAAAATCAACACTCACACTCTCAAATGAGAAAAAAAATGTGTGACTCTATCCATAAGCTTGCCGTATTTTCCAACCAACGCTTCACTCGGCTTATGTAGGATCTAAAAGGTCTTTAAAGGATTGTAATGGGGCTGAGGTTCAAGGTATGATCATTTTTGGCTCATTGACTCTACCTTCATGAAGCATGGCTCCTACTTTTCATCTTTCCTTTTTCTTTCATTCATCTCAATTTCTCAACTTATCTTTGGTCTATTCAAAGCACACAACAAATTTGGGACACCCCTTTTATTTTCCAACAATGCACAATGATCAAACTTTAATCAATTCATTTCCTTTCTTTTTGTAACACCTCTTTTTTTTATATGGAGGGGTTCCATCTTTTTCACAACTTTCCAAAGATAAGCTCACAATTTTCTTGCTCGGTTTCTTTCCTCACTCTTACCACACCCCCAACTTAGGATTTTGGCCTGAGTTAGTAAATCAGACACACCAATGCTCCATGAATATTAAAGGTGGGAGAGAGTGTGACAATTTCAATCAACCGGCTATTTCATTCAAAGAAAAGGGTAGGCTCAAATGGAGCCAAGCTGGGTTCACACACTCACAAGGTGGTCACATGAAGGTATATCAATTAGGTTCCATCTCAAAAATTTATGCCTAAGATCATTTCCTTCATTCACCAAATTTAGCTGGCTAGACCAACGGGGCAAGTGCTAGATATCATCAAACATACTTTTCAGGTAAAGCTCACCACACATGGCATTCAAACACAATTGTGGATCACAGCTCTACGAGTCAAGCTTGCGTGCAACGGTCATTGCAAAACTCACCATCGATAATCGACTAGTCACAATGAGATGATAAGAGTTCACACAAGACTATGCAACTCAAATTACCTTATTGGACTCACACCAACATGTCGTTCATCAAGAGCACTATTCAAGTCATCGATATTGATCACAACTGATACTCGAATGTACAAGAGAACTACAACTACTCAATCAACACACAATCGATAAAGATAAAGAGAGGGATATCAAGAAGAGCCAAAATCATTTTTTCAACTAAAATTTCATAATTCAAAACAAAAACAACAATCAAAACCAAAATGCACAATCAAACGGGGTTGGCGAAATCTCCACCCCACCAAAATGAAAATGCAGTGTCCTTAATGCAACAGAAACTAAAAACAAGAAGTCAAAGGGCTATGAAAAGTCCCCGTGGAAGGCTAGGCCGGAGGTGAACTCTGGGTCTGGGCATCAGTGCCCGGTGCAACTCCATCCGGCTGTGCGACCCCATCAACAGTGGGCTGAGACCCACTCGTACCAATCTGTGATGTCTCTCGCAGGGTCGCCACAGTAATAGCCTGCACCATGTCACTCTCAGATTCCTCCAGATCTACATATACTGCGCTATCGCGTCCAGCAAGGTCCACCTCGTCATTCTCTGGGGTGTCTGGCTCACCCTCCGCATCTGCAGTCTCAGCAACTCCGGTGGTGGTAGATGGAGGAACATCAACACTAGTACCCTTAGGCACATCCACTCTACCCCACAACATGGTAATGCCAGCAGACTTCAGCTCGTTCACATCTCTACGCAATCCGGCAATATCAGTCCCGACGGCTGTCAACTTCACAGAACTGCCCCTTCTTCTCACACTACACCACTCGGGCGGTGAGGGCAACTGATGCAATCCCATGAGCCGTTATCAACCGGATCTGATCTTGTAACTTCGCTCTAATAGGCTCAAGTGTCGCAGCAATGGCACGCTCGATCAGAGTGGGGATTGCTGCCGCAACTCGGGAAGTATGAACATCGGCCAAATGGGCCAGGTGGCCTATTTTTACAATCATGGCTTGATTAAAAGGCCGAGAGCTAGGAACTTGGGCATGAGTAGGTGTAGAAGAAGCGGTTGGTGTAGGGGCAGAAGTAGCAGGAGCCTCAGGGACAAGTATACCTATCGGCTCAATTGCGGGAGGAGGGGAACTGGTCTCCATGGCATCAACATTAACAACCAGAGATGTATCTATCGGAGGCCTCCTCCTCCACTCTGCCTCATCCTTCAAATAATCGGCCTCAATCCAGCGGATGTCACAAGACGAGGTCAAAGTTACCTTAACATCCTTCTTAGCCTCGAAGGAAATGCCTGCGCACCGATACAACTCTGTGATCAATATCGGGAATGGGAGCGACGTCTGATTCTATTTTGCCCTCATCAAGATCTCTTGCTCGATTATCATCCCCAAATTAAGCATGTGCTGATCAATGATACAACCCAAAAGTGCCGCTTTCGGGTGCCTGAGAATAGACTCATTTTGGGATGGCATGAGGGTGCTACTGATGAATCCAAACCAGTACCTCACGGCTATGTTTAGATCCTTCTTCTCAATGATAGCGCCAGCCTCGGGCCACGGCGGTGTAGCATCACTAAATAGGGGGGCCAACCACCCCTTTAAATCCTCCAATGTACTGCGCTTGAGCTTATCGGCCAATGAATGCCGAACCCTGATTGTGCAACCGAGTGCATCATTGATCTCCGTTTGGCTGCACTTCACCTTTTTCCCATGTACCTCGACAAAATCTATGGGAGCAATCAACTGAGCTTGCTTCTTTGCTCTAGGGATCAAGTCCGCATACGTAGCATAGAATTCGTGAACCCACGTAGGTACATACAGACTCCGAGGTTTGGTAAAAATCTAGAACTTGTGGTATCGAATAGTGTCCCAAACCCCTGGATTTCTATCCACAACACCATCCGTGGATAATCTTTTCTCTTCCAGGATTGTTCGCAAACCCTCGGCCTTTAACCTATTCATCGACCTCGGATGGTTTACAGGGATCGGAGCTGGAGCTGGTGCTGAAGCTGGAGCCACTGGAGGTTAGGTTCTTGAAATAGGAATAGAGGCCAATGGGTCGTGAACTGCTGTAGACCGCAGTTCGGAGCACCTCCATTTAATCAATTCTCCTATAGGAGTCCCGGACTCCTCAACCTCCTCACTCCCGGACTCCGTGGAGATGAATTAGATAGAGGTATCCTCGTTCTCCGCAGAGGAACTCTCCTCAAGGACCTTTTGCTTTCCCTTCCCCTTAGGTTGGGACTTAGGTTAACGAGGTCGGGATTGGCCAACCTCCGAAGCAATTTCGACCCCTTTTGCTTTTTTCCGAGGTGGTCTATGAGCAGGAACTTTTTTTCATGGAATACCTGTGAAACAAACAAGCCAACACACGAAACGATCGAAATAGGTTAGAAATGGGGTGCATTAAAAACTGCAAAAAGACTAGCCAACCAGGTCGGCGAGTCACCAAATCAGTTAGGCGAGCAAGAGGAGTATCGCCGAAATCATCAGTACGAAATCAGTCAAAAATTCAAGTCAAAAGGGCGATAGAGGTGCCAATTTGTGAGACTCGCCGACTCTCACATAATCAAATAGGCACAAACACAAACCGAAAAGGCGATGGGGAGTGCAATGGGCGACACGCCGAGTTAACTCGGCGAACTCGATTGAACTCGCCAAATCGACCAAGTGTATCAACCCCTCAAATTTTCAATGATTATCAACTATCATCCCTCGACACAATATTAAAGCTCAAATAGCAACAATCAAACATGACCCATAACCCAATTTTCACCCAGGGTACTCAGAATTCCCCAAATTCATTCGAAATCAACAAAACGACGAATTTGCCCTAAAGAAAGATGTCACCCAATCCATCATCGGGCAATTTCAAGCCATTTGATTGAAACCGGGGTTACGAAGACTTCATCCAACAACAAATCAACAACCCAAGTTTACTAACGATAATTACCCAACACAATTAAGGCCAAAATCGCCAAAAACAACCATGCTCGAGTTTTATGAACACAATTAGAGTAAAAGGCAACAAATGTAGACATGCAATCTTTCAAACAACCAATTACCCATAAGAAAGCAAGTCAAAACAAAGAAATCGGCATAAAAAGTTTGAAAACTAAAGGAAACCAACCTAAATGAAGACAATACTAAGAAAACGCGGTAACAGGGAAGGGAATCGAGTCCAAGCACACTCCAAAATCACCAAATAAGATGCAAAATACGAAAGTACAATGCTAAAGTATGAAGGTATGTGAAAGGGAGTAAAAAATTTCAAACAAAATGAAGATTTGAATTTGAAAAGTTTAAAACCATTCAGGTCGCGCTCCCTTTGGCGATAGAAATAATATCGCTAAACGCATCGGCGACGCGCACAATGGCCAGTAAGCTCACCAAAATCAACAGGAATCCAGGCTGGCATGATTGTAAAAAAGGCGAGCTCGATCAGGCTCGCCAAATCCACTCGGTTAATTGCCTAGTGGAATTTGAGCTCGCCCAATCTTCCAGGATGTCCTTACTCCAAACTCTCCATTGGCTATGTCATTAGGCGAGATAAGGAGCACTTGGGTGACTCGTTCAGCAGTCCAGGCCCCTCGCCCTTTTTCATTTCATTCAAAGTTCGAGCTCCAACCTACACAGCCAACACACGTTATTTAAAACAACTAAAATAAAACTTGGGTTGCCTCCCAAGAAGCACCTTATTTAACATCATGGCACGACGTGGATATGCTGTCAAGCATCATCCAAATACACCACATCAAGCAATCTCACATTTGGAGCCTCTCCAAAGTAAAGTTTCAGCCTTTGTCCATTCACTTTGAAAAATGACCCATTCTCACCTCCAACTTCAATTTCCCCATTTTCAAACACACGATTCACCTTAAAAGGGCCAACCACTTAGACATGAGCTTTCCTGAAAAGAATCTCAAATGAGAGTTGTAGAGTAACACACGATCAACCACTCTAAACTCTTAATGAAGTATTTTTGTGTCAAGCCACTTTTTTATTTTCTCCTTGTACAGAGCTGAACTTTCAAAAGCCCGTAGTCGAAATTCCTCCAAAGCATGGAGTTGGTCAACCCGATCCTTGTATGCGATACCCCAATTCAAATTCATGGTTTTCAAAGCCTACAAGGCCTTATGTGGAGGCACATACCGATCTCTCTCACCATTACTCCAATTCACACCTCTATCACGCCAACCTCGCTCTCTCTCTCTCCAACCGCCACCTTGATTTTTGTTCCAACCTTGATTCCTGCCTGACTTTTGATAGCTCGAACGAGAACCTCTGATTTGATTCGACATGAATTCAACTTCTTCATTGTACATGGCTTCGAATTGAGCATCTTTCGGACTCATAGCGACTGCATTCACGGCTTTAGAACCACCACCCATAACATGCTTTGTTAACAAGTCCATTTGGTTCATCATCTTAGCCATATTATCATCATGCTCTTGGTCCTTCTCCATTTTCTCCCTCGTCAGTCCAACCATAAAAGGAGAAACTTGGTCTTCTCTCATTTGCCATGCCTGGTTAATTTTCGTCATATCATCAAGCAAATCGGATGCTATAGGAAATGGCTGTCTCATGATAGCACCTTGAATCAAACGATCAGCTGTAGACTTGTTCACAGAGTCAAGGCTACGATAGAAGTATTGCAACAACACATTTTCGGGTAAACCATGTGTGGGACATTGTAGAAGTAGCTTTTGAAACCTAAGCCACATCTCATGAATTGGTTCACCCTCAATCCTCTTGATGTTCTGGATGCCATCTCTCAACTTCACCATCTTTGAAGGGGGAAAGAAATGTTCAAGGAATGCCTCTGTAATCTCCACCCAAGAAGTAATTGAGTGTCGTAGTAGTTCAGCCAACCACTTCGTTGCATCCCCTGTTAGAGAGAAGGGAAACAAACGAAGTCGAATCGACTCTTGAGAGATGTTCTTAAATGAGAAAGTGCCACACACATCAAAGAAGTTCCGAATGTGCTCATGGGGATCCTCATGAGCGAGTCCTCCAAAGAACCCTTTGATCTGCAACAGCTGAAGCATGGTCCTAATCACATGAAAGATAGCATTACCCACAGTAGGGGGCAAGCAAATGGCTCCAGCGCTTCCCACTTGATCAACATTGAAGTCATTCAAGCGACCATGTCATAATTTTTCCCAATAACACTACCAGCCTCACTTCCATGGATTTTCATGTCGTCATCTGCTGACAATAAACAACGAAATGACTAATAAGTAAATTCAACTAGAACCAAATTAGTTCACTAAAATACGTCAATACAAGAATTCTAGACACCACTCCCCGGCAACGGTGCCATTTTTGATAATACTCAATTACACCTATAACGACTCAAGGTGTAGGCGGTAGCTATCAAGTATAAACCCAACAAGGAGTTAGGGTTGATCCCACGAGGAGTGATCTAGTAAAGAATTCGACTACGAAGTAAGTTAGTGTTCTAATCTTTTGTAGAGTTTAAGAAGTTGATACGAAATATGAATTAAATCATATAATTTTGATTATCAAATATGAGTGAAGATTTAGTAACCGAATGCAACAACACAATTAACAATGAATTTAATCAAGGGTAGAAAGGACCTTAGGAGTGTGTGAGTGTTCAACTACTAATTTCACTAAATGGGTAATTACGAATTGCTTAAATATGCTGAATCTCAATGGGTAGGCAAGATTATGATTACAACAGCTATTTTACAATAAACTATCATGCATTCAATTGGGTTCTATCAAACCCCAATAGGCACTACACTAGAGAACAATCTTACACCTTGATTCAACCTACTTTAACAAGCTGGGTAATAAAAGACAACAACCCATACAACCATCAACTGTTAATTCCACTAAAATGCACCTTTAACAAACATACAAAGAGATATAGACTAGAACTGAATTTACAACTTCAATTCATAGATGAAAAGATGAATTAACAACGAACCCATTTCAATTTAGCATTAAATTCATAATACCTATAAGCTAATTAAGCAATTGAACACATAATCACACCCCTAAAGCATTAGGGTTTTAGCCAATCATAACAAAAGTGAAGACATTGTTACCAAAGATGTTAGCCATTGATTCACAGGGTCTTAAAAAGTCAAATGCTACCAATTAGAATTACATCCAATGTCTTGAATCCAAAAACCCACAAGAATAGTTCAAAGTAATAAAAAATATTCAAAGTGCAAGAGTACTTTTTTGTTTCAGTTAACTGCTTCTCAACTCTCTTTTATACTCTCACAAAAATTTCCCACATTTTAAAACGCGGGATCACTAGGCGGCATAAGTTGGGCTCGCCCATCCACTCGGCGATCCGTCGAGTTGCTCTTCTTCGCCTTTTGTTTCTTGGTTTCAACATGGATCTGTAGTGGAACTTTAGGTGATAAAAGTTGGGCTCGCCGTTCTGTTCGTCGAGTCGCCGATTGTCTCTCAGGCTCGCCAACTCGACTTGATTCTTTAGCTCTCCTATTGTAACTTTAGGTGAGCTGTAGGTCCACCTGATGAGTCACCGAGTTGTCTTTTGCGTGCTACAACTTTCTTTTTCGTTCAATTCTTCAACTTTTTATCTTCTTTTTGCATTATCTTGCCCTTGCCTTATTTTCAAGTCTCCTTGCTGTGTATTAACAATTGAATATTAGTTATGAGTGTAAAATAGGCATTAAGGACACTAATTCAGTACAAATGAAGCTCTAAATGAGTCAAAATTACCGACTCAGAATTCGTAGCTAGCATCCATCGCGTTCACGGTGCCATGTTGACCAAAACTCCACATTCACGGGTCAGTTGACTGCATTTGTGGAGAACACTTTTCCTGCCAGAAATTACATTTTCAGCTCCTCATCTCTATTTTCCTCAATTTCACTTTGTTTCTTGAAATGTCTTATAAGTCAACTCTCCATTTCATTTTCCAGCAAATATGAAGAAAAACACATTAAAGCATTAAGTCTAACCTAAAGAAAGCCAAAACTAATAAGAAAAGAGACTCAAGTGAGTGAAAATCCACCAATCATCAACACCCCCAACTTAAAAACTTTGCTTGTCCTTAAGTTAAGACATTAAAAAACACAAGAGGCTCTTATTTCAACACACCCCAAAAATTAATTTCACCTTTTTCAATTAAGCACAAAGGTAATGGCTTCGGTCGGTACTAACAATAGTCCACATGCAAAATTTTCACAAAAGAACTCTCCTCATTCACATGGCACATTTTCAAGAACGAAGAATCATTAAGTGACAACAACTCAAACTCAAGAAGTGACTCAACTCATTAGCTCCTTTACATGCCCACTTGATTCAATTAGGAATTTTCAAAATCACCACTTTATCAACTTACATGCCCTCACAAAGAAAGAAAGGTCCCAAAACAGTTATAAAATATTTATAAAACATGGGACAAATGCACAAACACTCACACACACAACAAAACATCTCATGAACACAAATGTCACACCATAGGCTTGCCCATATTTTCAATCAACATTGACTCAACTTCATTTGGTTAGAAATCTCAAAGAACTTTGTTAAGCTTGTAATGTAGGCTTAGGGAAGGTTAGATTATCATTTAGGTATAAGTTACTACACTCTCTTTGAAAACTACACAACAACTCATCATTTACCAACTTTTTCACTTTTCTTTATTTTTCAAACCCATGCATATTTCACATTATTTTTCATTTTTCATTTCTTATATCCACTCTAGATGCCCCACATGTAACCTTTTTTAACATTTGGAGGATTCAAGTCTCATTTATTCACTTTCTTTCTTTCTTTTCACTACTCTTTCTTTCTCTGAGACATTTTCCTCCATTTTTCAATCTCTTTTTTTTTTAATTTTATATCAAGCTCTCATGTTATAAACATCCCATCTATGAGTTTCCCATAAAACTGCCCACTTAGGCTTTTATCCTCAACTTTCAAATTCTCAAGTTCAAGGACGGAAGGATTCAAAAGAGGATTACTTTTTCAAAAAGGTAAGGCTTGTAATGAGGTTGCTAATAAAAGGGATTAGGCTCAAAAGGGACAACTAAGGATATATTTAGAGCAAAGGTAGGATTTTTAGGTACTTTAAGAACAATCACAAATAAAGCCTAAGATAATTTCTCCATCCAAACTCAATCAAAACCAATATTTCAAGGTCAACCAGGGAAGTTCTAGGTAACATAAGCGAACACAAGACATTATTCAACAACTCACCACACATGGCATGCAAATCAACCAAGATGGTTTAAAATCTTATTTCCTTTTCAAAATACAAGTGGCATCAAAATTTAAACCGCTAACGATTTAAAAGTCACAAAAAGAATTGTAAGAGTTGTCACAAAATCATTCATAACATGCTCAACTTTAAAAAATGGAGGGGCATGTTCAACAACTTTTCGCATGCAAGACTATGTTCTTATTACTAACCAAGCCACTACCTCCCAAAAAAATGACAATTTTGCCCTTAAAAAAGTCGTCAACCAATTCATCATTGGAAAAACACATGAATCTATTTGGGAGTGGCTACTCAGACTTTGCCACCTCCAACACCAATCAAACACTCATAAGAAATCAATAATTTATCCTTAAAAAGTCATCACAATATCCATCATCGGGCATCATCAATCCATATCTCAACATCAAAACAAAAACAAAAAAGCTATAATACTATGAATCAAAAACTAAAAGAAACAGACTAATGAAATTATCAACAAAAAAATAGCACATCCGTAATATCAAGGCTCGACAAAGGCACACCAATCCATAAAAAGGGTAAAAAAGTAAGACTGACAAGGGCACAATCACATTATGTAGAATCAATCAACAAATTGACTACAAAGGAGGCACCCCCAGCTGAAAAAATGAGATTGTGTCCTCACAGTCCAAATATCAAAAGAGAATACGAGGGACTTCCTGAACAGCATCACTCTGAACTTAAGCTGGTGGGAAAAGTAAGATCCTCCTTGTTCGAAGCACTACTACTGCAGAGACTCCTAAGCTTCCCTTTCTTCTTGCTGAGGAACTTCCTCTATGATCTCTTATGCTCCTGGAATGCCCTCTGTCTCTGCTCAATCTTGCTCTACCTCTGACTCAAATGCTCAAGCCGGTCAAACATCACCTTCTATGCAACAGCTATAGAAGCAATTGTTGGTGGAGGAACACCCTCTGAGGTGGGGGCTCCATATGTGCCAATAAGAATGCCAACCATCATCTTTCTAAACTCGTGAATCTAGGAGGAGAGGTTCCTCATAGTAGTGGGTCCATACTGAAGAGGTCCTGTAGATGTAGAAGCACCAGATACAGAAGTTGTCTCGATGAACTCGCCAAACTCAGGGTTCGCCACGTCAATCTTTCTCCTCTTGTTCCTATTGCCCTATCCACCCTTCTTCTTTAGGGGATGAATTTCTTTACTTTGTTTCTTCTCCTCATCAGTAGGGCATTTTACCACCCTAGAATCATATCTCAATCGAGTGATCAAGGATGGGAATAGGATACTCTTGGGTTCCCCTGAGCCAGCTTAGCAATATATTCCCCAATCAGCCCCCAACATCTACCTCCATGCCATCCATAATGGCAGCAATAAACACAACTCTATCAAGTGTCACCTCAGTGTCGCGGGTGGAAAGGATGATCTAAGCACAAATAGTGGAGAATCAAGATTTGATCTCAGTTGTGAAATCATGAGAATCAATCCCTCCTTTCGATTTAAACCACTTTGGAGGCTCACAACCATAAAGTTTGTCGACAAGCCTCTGGTTGCCTAACTCTTTGTATCTATTCTAAACTCACTATTATCAGCATCTAGGAGTCCATATAAGGCATTTATGATTGCCATGCTAAATTGGACTTGAACACCTCGGATTGCTGTCACCACCTCTTCACCAAAGTTGGTCTCAAGAGCATTGACATAAAATTCTGCCAATAGAGTATAATTATCCTTGATAGGCTCATCAACGAAGCATATTCCATTTTCTAGTTACCAGCCGGCCATAGAAGTTCGACATCCCATCTTCAAGTTTTTCTAAACAAATCCATTTTTCCTTCACTATCTCTCAGACCAAGTATTCATCATAATTGTGGGCACATTTTGCTGATATGAGCCTGCTCTCATCGAAAGACTCCTCTTCCTCAATTTTTGGAGTCATTTCCTAATCATTTGGATTGGTTTCACACGCCACTTTTTGCACAAAACACCTACAAATAAAGCCAACATGTTAAAAGTTCTTGAAGACACTAAAAACAATGAATTAGAAAGTATTTAAGCCAAAGAAATCATCAAAAGAAGGCCAGAGCTAAGCTGTACAAAGTTACTATTTTGGGCCTGTCATCATTGTCTCCTCCGTGTTCGCAAAGGAGTGCCGTGTTCGCGGCTCATCACCATTCAAAACACCGTGTTTGTGGAATGTTGAGTGCATTTGTAGAGGATAAGGAATCAGATTCCTCCACTTTCATAGCTTAGGGACAGCATTTATAGAGGCGTCTTCTCCAGAAAGCCAAATTTCACTAGGGCATTTTCAAAAACAAGTTGGGGGAAACCTTTTTAACCATAATTTTCACAAAATTTTTCCCCCAATCGCATCCAAAACTTTTACGCAGTTAACCACCAACACTAAACAACATCATACAAACAAAAACAACCCAACAATTTTAACATTTAAAAATCGAATATTCACAAACCAACAAACTCTTTCAAACACTACTTACCAAATATTGAGTATAAAGGAGAGGAGAAAATATACCTAAAATGCTAACTCCTAACACAAAGCTTAATAACTTGAGGGAAGAGAGTTGAGTGGGGGGTTTTAGGAAGAGAGTTGAGTGGGGGGTTTTAGGAAGAGAGTTGAGTGGGGGGTTTTAGGAAGAGATTGCAAAAATATATTTCCTTTTGGAAGAAGAAATTGCCCCTATGTGCCAAAATTTCAACTCTTTTTTTCCTGTGGCTAGTTTGACTATCCACATTTGTGGACTCGAGGGCGTGTTCGCACCTTTTTGACTCTTGAAGCTCCATGTTTTCGGTGGAAGGAGCGCGTTCATAGAGGGTCTGACATCCACGTTCGTTGAAAACCCTTCAATATGAAAAAATTTTCAGGACCTTTCTGTTCGATTCGGTGAGGTAGAGGCCCATTGGGCTATCCACCCACTCCCATTGGGCGATCCTGGGTGCTCAAAAACTTTCCTAAGTTCTATTTTGAAGGTGTTTCAACCCCAAACTTCAATCCCAATCAACGTTTTCGATCCAAACCTATCCAAACAATCATCAATGACTTTGAAACTAAGAGGATTAGTCAAAAACAAAAATTCTAAGCTATTCTAAAAATCAAAAACTTGAAACTAAACTAATAACTAAATTTATTTGGATACCGTGGGATTGCCTCCTTTTAAGCGCACAGTTTAACGTCGCGGCACGACACTGGGTGCATCAACCTTTGTGTTTCCACTTCGAGGCAATGACCATTCTCCCCAATTTTACATCAATTTCTCTTCAAAGAGCATGGGGAGTGCATGAGAGCATCAAGAGTTTCCTTCGATCTCTCCACTTGGAAGACTTGAACTTCTTACCCAACTTCAAATCATGCTTTCATTTTAGATCCTTTGGCAAGAGTGAGATAGTCACTAGGCCATTTGAGCATTGATTTTCATGATTGTTGACGCTTAATTGATTGACACTCTTGATTCTGCATGAACTAAAGTTTCTATGAATGATCTTTTTATCTTTTTCTTGCAACCTCAGTATCATCTCATTTATTTCATCTTCTTGGATTGTTATTGGTTTGGATTGGTTTCAAAAGACCAAAATATCTTCTATCTCCACCACAATCCTTTTTGTTATTTTCGTATTTGCTTCAAAAGTTGCGATCCCAAACTCGAGTCAAACTATCTCATAGCATCTAGCTAGGTGTAAGTTGTGAGACTCATCTTCGCTCTTTTTAGCCATCGGATAAGGAGTAACATCTACCTCCATTCTTGTTCTAACCTTGGCTTCAAGAGTTTCAAGTGCAAACTCGAATTTGACCATCTCATGGAACTACGTTAGATGCATGTTGTGAAGCTATTCCTTTTCTTGGGAAAGTAGGGTGTAGGGCCTTCTCACCCCAATTGAGCTTTTCTTCCATGACACTGAGACTAAATTGACTTATCACACTCATTTCATCACGAGACTATAATGACCCACAGGACATTTATGTATTTATGCCTCTTGTTCGTCGATTAGATCTTTCCTATAGCGACCCCAAGTCATTTATGAATTTCTAGGACTGACAGTTCAGTCACCTGGTCGTTCGTTTGATTTTTGTGTGAGTTTTAGTATTTTGAAGCTTTTGAACCTTGAATGGTCAGTTTTGATCAAAAGTTCGAGAAGATGACCTGATAATCCAATTTTGAAAATTCCATCAGCTTCAGAAGAGGAAATTTAGGCTAGTAACTTGGTTAGCATGACTCCCGAGGCTTTAAGTGTGAGTCTGTGCAATTAGGTATTTTAACTTTAAGTTAAAGCCTAAGTTTGTCTTTTGTAAAAATTTCGAGTAAACGAGCTCCGATGAGAATTATGTCGGTGCGGTTAATTCAGAAATGTTGAGTTTTGTTTAGAATTATTCTTTGTTTGGATCCCGAGGATTCTGAGATAATACTAAGGCCCCTTGTATATTTTGGCTTAAAGCGGAGTTGGGTGTGGGACCCATATTCTATTCAGATGAGCTCGTATGGAAGTTTTAACTGCTCCGTTGAGTTTGGAATGTTAAATTTGGTAAGGTTGAATATCTCATTTGTGTGTATGGGATTCCAAACCAGTCTCAAGCCTCAGGCAAAGCATGGGTGACTTTGTTGAAACTTTTCTGGTGCCTGCTATCTGGTGCAGCTGCTTTTGCACCCATAGGTTCGCTTAAGTAAATGGTGCTGATGTGACCAGGACTCCACTTAAGCTAGGTTATCCAATCAGATGGTTGTTACTAAAGTGATCCTAGGTTCACTCTTTTGCGGACTGGGTTTGCTTAAGCGAGGCTCGCTTCGGCAGCCAGGAGCTTGCAAAATTAAGGCCCGGCTCTTTGATGCATATCGCATCAAAAAATGTTAATGGCTGCTTAAGCGATGGCTGGGCAGTCATTTTATCTGTGTTAGACGAAAGTTAGCCTTAGTTGAATGTTGAATTGATGATTTCTCCGTCATTCGAGCTTTCATTTCAGTGATTCAAAGTGCTGTATGATCGTTCGAAGCGTGGCTACGTGGTGAAGTGAGTGAATTCCATTGGTGAGCCTCTGTGTGAGTTGAATTCTTGTCTAAAGTTGCTGCCTTAGCTTGATTTCTTGATATATTTTGCATGTTGTTGTTGTTGCTATCTTAGGCCTCATATTGTTTCCTATTTTGGAACACAAGTTCGAGATGTGGTTTAGAACCTCTTGACGGAGTCAATTCTGGAGATTTTGCTGCGTGTCCTACAATTCCTGATTGACTCCAATATTGGCTCGTTTCTATTTTGTGTGTGTTTAGTGTCTAAACGACCATACTTACGTTGTGATCCAATATTTGATAGCCTAGCAGCATTCGGAGGCTGTTTGGAAAGGAAAAACTCTATCCTTGTGATTTGGAGAGCACGCGGTCCGCCTATAGGTAGGCTACGACTTCTTTTCTATTTAGATTGAGCTTGATTGTGTAAAATCAAGATGATGTGGGTGAATTGGGGGAGGGTACCTAGTTATTCCTACTTTTCTTTTTAGAAACCATGTTTTAGGATTGATCGGTTTAGTCTAAGGCTTAGCACCATGCAAGTGGGTTGTATTTTTGTTGATGCATGCTCTGTGAGTTATTTGTATTGTCACTTTCTTCCTGATGCATGTTCACCCATAGTCTAGGATAGACTAGTGATGCCTTAGACTCTCCACCCTTAAAGATTTATCATGTCTCCAATGTTGTTTCGGATGGACTAGGTCCTTGTAGACTGGAATAGCAGACTTGAGTCTGATAGTATGAGCCTTAGTTTAGGTGTTTGCATAGCTTGTTAGACATTTTTGTCTTTTCTCCCTATCTCTGCATCTCTGATGTGTTACTAGAGGTTGTGTGCTTTCTCAAGGTTGGTGTATGTTAGTCTTGGAGCCGTTTATGATCCTTTGGGAGTTGATGTGGATCCACGATGGCTTGGAGCCTACTTGAGATCCTCTTCGGATTTGACATGCCCCCGAGTGACTCTTTTTAGCTACACAGATTACGCCTCTTAGAGTTGACTAGTTGGCTTGGTGGCCTTGATATCTGAGATCCTTTACATATTCAACACGCCCCCGGGACACTGTTGCTGGGTGGCTTACACTCCTAGGAGTGGATTGTCTTTCTAGGCGGCCTAGATTGGTTGTCACTCTTGCTAGCGGGGCTGGGAGTTGACTGGTATCTTGGTTTATGGTTGCTTGGGCTAGGAGCCCCGCTGATGTTCTTGGATTTGGATCTGTGTTACTCTTCATTCTTGTAGTCTTACCTATTCTGTGTATCTGTTGGACTTATGTGGTCTGTTCGGGTTTTTATTTAAACTTCCACACCAGTGAACCTTTTGGGCTTATGGGGTCCAGCTAGGTTTAGTTTAGCTATATTTAGATTTACTTTTGATATGATCATGCGATTTCTTTCTTTTCCCGCTTTGCCCTTAGTTTATGTCTAGATTCTCTTATTTCATATTATTTTTACCTTTCTTGCTCACTCGGTCTATGATGCCTACTGACTACTTTTGTTTTGGTACTTATGCAACACTCTGAATCTTTTTTGTGATGCAGGTCCTAATACCATCTACCAGTGGTGATCTTCTGCACCATCTTTTGTAGCTTGTGGATATCGGAGATGAGGGTGAGCACTTGGCGTCCTGGACCAGCCTGTCTCCTCCTGTACTTATGTAGCTAGTCTTTTGCCTTTGAGATGGCTTATTATGGTCCTCTTTTAGGACTTATATTTGTTCTTATTTAGACAGCTCTGTACTTTTGAATTCAAAGTTCTAGGAGGATTTCTTCTATATATAGTTTTGGTTCGTTCCTCTTTCTATGTTTTCTTGTTGTTAGCAAGATTTCTATTTAGTTGTACCCTTGTACCCATTGCTTGTCATTCTAGATTACGAGTAGGCTTACCTACTGGTAGGTTATAGTAGGTGCCATCATGACATGAGAGATCAGGTCATGACAAGGTGGTGTTAGAGCCAGGTTCACCAGTCTCACTTTTACAGATCTAATACCTAGTAGAGTCCTGTAGATCGGTGCGGAGACGTTTGTATCCTATCTTTGAGAGGCTATAGGGTGTCATTAGGAATTCTTCTCGTTGTATCACTTTCGTGCAACGTGTGTGTTATTGGTATCTTGAAATCTCACTTGTTTCACTTTTTTCGCAGGAATGCTCTTACACGCTGTGCGGTGGTTCAAGGTAGGGGTCGACCTCCCTTGTTGGGTAATGGTGCAACACTAACCCCAGATAGAGAATAGGGTCCAGTGTCTGAAGAGGACCCTCCAACAACCCGTGTTCCAGCTTAGCCGATGGGGCCGGGACTAGCTCAGCATCCACCCAGACGAGTTGTGGCACTAGATCTTCAGCCATCTATTGCCCAGCTTTTGACAGTGCTTGGGGGCATGCATCAGGCCCAGCTACAGCACCAGCACCAGTACCTGCCCCTGTACCAACACAGAGGTTCAAAGATTCTAAAGAAAACAAAGTTACAAAATCAATCAATCTATTTCAATTCAATCCTTGTACACAACCAATATCACATCACATAACCCAAAAAACCACTGGAAGACATGTTGGGTTGTAGTTGTCACGCCCTGAGTCTACACCATAAGCATGGCTGGCACTCGAAAACCAATGTTGGTCCCAAGCAAATCATTGGCTTGGCTGACAACTTAGCGGAAGACTAAACACATATATGCAGAAACTTTTATGATAAGCATTTAAGAAAAACGCTTAGTTAAATCTCATGCACTATCTAGAAATGTTGAATATAGATAATGAAAATGTTTGAAACATTTGAAAAGAAATAGTGAATTGACTCTCTAACTTTGTCCATGAAGCCCCTACTAAATTGAAGATAGGTGCCGGGACAAAACCCACAGTTGCCTCAAAAGTACTAACTAACTACTACCACTACTACTGATAAGAATAATGAATGGAGTCCCTCAAAAAAAGGGAGGTCTCACCAAATGCTGACGAGGTAGTGATCTCAACAGAGTGCCTGTTGATAATCTTGAGCAATTGTTTTATGATAAACCATCAAAATACACCAGTACATGGAATGTATGGTATGTAATAAACCTTAATGAAACAGTACCTGAGCTGGAAAAATATTGAAAATGACTTAACTGAATGTAACACATGTAGTGTAATGAAACGAGTAAAGCTTTACGTTTGAATAATGTAATACGTATCAATTTCTAAAATTGTATTTTACTTTTCTTTGGGAGTTTCTCTAACCAACAACCATTACTATGAGCCTCATGATAATACAACATCTAGCACATGTTTCCAAAGCCATTCTATACCTTATCAGTGCATAGGACAAGAAATCTAATCTTATGGATCTATTTAAAAAGCTCTCCATGAGTCTATGTGAGGAATCATCGTAATCAACGACACGATACTATCTACGTTGGCGGCGCAGTTTATGAGGTTTTAGTTATCTTAACTCTTACACAAATCGATGCTCAATACTACTCCAAAAAATATGCATTTATGCTCATAGTAATATATTTGTTGAGTTAATACTAAAAAGTACTTCTTTAAGGAATACTGATCCTGACTTTTAATTGAGTGAAACTGCTTCCTCAAACTGATTATGCTTTCTTAAAACAAATCATGCTTCTATTGTGAAAATAATGCATTTGAAACACGTAGTGTTCCTTAAAACTCTACTCGAATTGTAACATAAAGACTTTAACTTACTTTAATTCAGAAGTCGATGCATAAAAGTAATTATGCAAATGCTTTCAACAATTCTAAACTAAATAGGGTTCATGTGATAAAATAAGCATGAGCAACAATTCAAGAACCAAAATACATGAAGAATTATAATCTCAATGATAAGAATCAGAATTCAATGATCAGAGATCAAAGCATACTTGGAATTTAATGAACTTGGTGTAAAAACTATTGGTTTAAATCTTACTGACTGAATTTAAATATAGAGTGCGAGGAAGAACTTATCCATCACTATGAGTAGCCTTACATACCTTAGTGAGGAATTTTGAAGAAAAACCTTGGAAGATGAATCATAGATCTAGTGTTTCTTGAACTTCTTGAGCATTGAACTTTTTGAAAATGAGGGGGTTGAAGTAATGAAAATTGATTTTGTTTTTTGGGGAAAGTTAATAGTCATGGGTTGGGATTATGAGATAAGAAAGAGATAAAAATATCCCTCCTAAAATGTGAAAAAAAGAGAAAACTAAAAGAATTCTGAAGTAACGGGCGCAGTCGCGCAACTGAAGCTTAGTTCACATTGCACTTTGGGCAACCTTAATAGTAACACTGACCTTGCTGCTCGACCGTGCGGCAGACATCCACTTCATGTGCCAATTCGCGCAAACTGCGTAGTGAACTGAAAAATGAGCATAAATATTAGCACAAACTCGGATTGATGAACAGTCAAAAACGGTTGAAAGAAGACTTCAAGGACTTTCATTTGGTTGATATTAAGCCACAAAACTCTTCATATGTTAGGAGATATGATTGATTGAAGTTGAATCTTGAATGAACTTACACAAAAAACATAATCGTTAGGGAATGTCTCAACTCGACTTTGTGCGAAAGGTTCATTTTGACCATAACTCACTTCCACAATAGTTTTAATACTTAGGAATATAGCTTAGCATATATGAACAAGTGGAATATAACCTGACCAAAGTTGATACACTTGCGACAACCAATTCGGATTTTAAGAGTAGAGTTGCGAGGTGTTATAATATCATGGAGATCGTCTACATTTGGAACATACAACCTACCTTGATACCTCAATACACCATCTTCCCCTTGTTCAAAGGACATCACCTTCTGCTTATGAACATTTGCCTAAAACTCAAGTATGATTGGGTCATTCTCTTGCTTTTCCTTCACTTCCACCACCAAGGATAATTCAGCCCCATTTATTATAACAACTCCACCTTCACTAGAGTCTACCAAATAGACACCCAAATTCACAAGTGATGTACCGTAGATTTATGGTACTTTTAATGTTTTGAACTTGAGGTTTTTCAAGTATTTTAAGCAGTTGTTAGTAGATTTTATGGTATGTTACCTATGCTTTGCAGGAAAATAGGTTTTGGTAGTGTGGATTGAAAAATTGAGTTTTAGCATCTTATTTGGTGACTCTATGAGCCAACCTACGAGCCGTAGAAACTTCTACGAGGAATAGGTGTCCTTTTTAGATAGGATCTGAGGTTTTAAAAGTTAACTTAGGAGCCACGAGAGAGGACTATGAGCCGTAGAAACTTCTACAATAAAACTTCTACGAGTTGTAGAAACTTCTACGAGTGGTAGGTCTATATCCATAAAATAGATCAGAGATATGGGCTCTGGTACTAGGTTTATTAGTCAATATGACAGACCATACATCTTGTCCATAGAAATGATCTTGAGACATGTTTTGAAGAGTGCTATCACAAAAGGGACTCCACGAGCCGTAGGAAGTCCTACGACCCATAGATTGTGAGTTGTAGAAGCTACTGCCAAATCCTATTTTCCCCTTAGTTTCCTTAGCTTATTTTGAGTAGGATTAGTTGTCTATAAATACTCATGGTATGTTTTATTTTGAGGGGTTTGACTTCTTGGTTTTGAGAATTAAATTGTGAAATACTACTCCATTTAAATCTCAAATCTTTTGGCTTATATTATATCATTGATCTTGATCATTACTTTGAAATTTCAATTTAAGATTCCAGAACTCAACTACTCTAATCGTAACTTCATAATTTATCTTAACCAAATTAATATGAATTGTGATCACCCAAGCATGAGTAGCTAATTCCATAACTAGGGTTGTGGTAACCATGAGAAATTAATAAAGTAGACCTAATAACTAGTAACACTTGAATAGTGTTTATGCATGTATTATTTTTTCTCTTTGCTTTTATATCTTTTAAACGAGGTCCCGCATTAGAAATCACCTTATTTCTACTCACCGGACCAAGGGGGTAATGAATGGGAAACATGATTATAAAATAGAGATTTAAGGATACCAACCCTCATCTAATAGCTTGAACAGATGAAGGGATAGCTAATCTTGGGTCAAGTGTAAGTGTTAGTAAAGCATACACCTGTAGCCAGTCCAAGTTGTGTGGTGAAATTAACTTATTTAGGGGACCAACCACTTAGGTGATACCTATCTTACCAACTTTGCATGCTAGATACTCGACAAGGTTACTACTATAAGGTTTATTGAGTTAAGGACTTGTGGGGAACACAAATGCCCTAGTTTCATCTTCTATTGATATATGCAAAAATAATTCCTGCTTACTTTGTTATTTGTTACTACAATCATTAAATCATGCATTTGTCTCAACCCCCCTCTTTATTTTATGGATATAATTCGACTAAAAGTACAAGCAACAAACAATTACACTAAGTCTAGACCTTATTCCTTGTGTGATAGACCCTAACCTCTGTTAGGTTCTTTATTTGAACATGACCACTTATATTTCTTTTTGGAGGTGTAATTTGGGCATACCAAATTTTTGTGCGTTGTCGAGAAATTAGGCTTTTAGATTAGAGTAATTGTGTTATTAAACTGTTAGTCATTATTTCCTGATTTACGTTTTTTCTTTGATTTTGTTTCTTATATGTTGAGTTCTAGTGTATGCCAAGTACACAGAGCCAAGGCATTCCCCTGACCACATTTAATCCAAAGCTCAGTAGAATTATTCAGCGTTTGGCCAACACCGGATGTGGCCAAAATATGGAGCTAAATGTAGATCCAATCAGAATGGAACATGAGTAGGGCCAAGGTGTAGAAGAGGTATCGGGAAACAACCAGAATAACCCACCAATAGTGCGAGAGCAACCTCAACCAGAGTATGACCAGTAGTTAATGTGTGAAACAATTACATAGTTGATCATAATGCTATTGGAACAACGGGTGCCATCGTAATACCTCCACTGCCAGTCGGATGAACGTCCGTTGTCATAAGAAACTTGATTCAAATGTCTACATCTAGAGGATTATTCGGTTTTCTACCATCTGAAAAATGATATGTTCATCTTAGCAAAGTTACTTGTGTTTGTAAGAGCAATGTGGGTAGTCTAGACTTAGACATGGATGTCATCGAGTGTGTGTTCCTATTATCATTAAATAATGATGCAATTTTGTGGCTATCTTATCTTCCATACCACACAATTACTGCATGGACTGAGTTTCACAATACTTTAGTAGAAAATTACTTCCAATTTTCAAAAAAGATGAAACTGAAGGATAAAATCACCAACTTTGAGCAACTACCTTGGTCAGTCGTTGAGTGCTGCATGGGAATGATTTACAAGTTATCTAAGAAGTGTACCGAACCACATAATAGATGATAAGTCACTTATGAAGTTCTTCTATAGAGCATTAGATGATAATGGAAAAGCATTGGCAGACACTATCACGGGAGCATCTTTTAGAGAGAAAACCTTTGAGGAAGCTGTGGAGAAACATGAAAAGATAGCTAAAACAAATAAAGCATGGTGTACTAGAGGTACAAAAAGTTCAAATAGTACATTTGCAGTAAATTTAAGTTAAAACATAGTGAATGATGATATGCGTAAAGAGGTGGCACAATTATGTATAGAGTTTGGCTTAGTGTTAAAATATTTGGGTGTTGGTGCAAAAAAAGTCAATGCAGTCAACTATGAAAGTAGAATGCCACCACATGATGATTATGGATATGAAGAGGATACATACTATGTGAATGATCAGACGGGGGTATCCAGACTAACACCAAAGTACCCAATTAGGATACTTGGCACCAAGGTCATGGGAATCAAGGTCAGAACTATAATCGGGACTACAACTACAATCGAGAAGGCATGTACAATCAAGAAGGCAAATATAACCGAGATGGATACTACAATTGTGACAACAATTAAACCGGAATGGGTACAATGACAGAAATCGAGGCTAAGACAGAGATGGTGATTTGGTAAGGAAAGAAAACAATAGAACTTATAAGGGTGGTCCATATGTTCCACCAGGAAATCGAGATAGAGGATTAAGTTTTGCAAGAATTAAGGACATCATGTTCAAGATGATGAAAATGTTTGACTCAACATATGATAACGTCAAAGAGATGAGTATTGATATATCAAGCATAGTCAAAAAGTAGATTCACATACGGTATCTATTAAACATATCAAGCAGCAATTGGGTCAATTTTCTTCATCTGCCAATCCAGACCAGGAAGGAATACTTCCAAGGAATACTGTCCAAAATCTAAAAAATGATGGGCATTGCATGGAAGTCACAATACGAGGTGGAAAGCAAACCATAGATCCTCCTATGCAAACAGTAGTGGAATGTTCAAAGGAATCCGAAGAAACTAAAGTTGAAGAAGTGGAGAAACCCAAAGACCATGTCGGGAATGAAGATGAAGTCACTCAAAAGATAATTCTAATGCCCCGATGTCCTCCTTCTTTTCCCCAAAGGTTAGTCAAGTAAGCCGAGGAAGGTAAACATAACAAGTTCATCTTGATGTTGAAGCAAGTCTCAATCAATGTTGCGAATGAAGCACTAGAACAAATGTCGGGAAATGCTATGTTTATAAAGGATCTAGTTACTAAAAGGAGGGTCGTATATTTTGAGGAGATGAAAAGTTGCAACATTGTAGTGCCATATCCACTAGATCATTAGTGCAAAAGAAAGAGGATCCCAGAGCTTTCACCATTCCATGTACGGTTGGCGCATTACATTTTGTTAAAGCTCTATGTTACTTAGGTCCTATCATTAACCTAATGCCTATATCATTGTTAAAAAATCTAGGCTTAAGAGCCCCCAACCGACTGCAATGTGGCTACTTTTGGCTGATAGCACCTACAAGAAACCAAGTGGTGTCCTTCATGATGTTCAGGTTAAGGTTGAGGCATTCATATTTCCTGTGGACTTTATGATTCTAGAGTGTAAAGTTGACTTTGAAGTGCTCATCATCTTAAGGAGACTATTCTTGGCAACCAGGCATGCTTTAGTTGATATAGAGTGAGGGCATATGAAGTTTATATTGAATAATGAATATGTACCTTTCAATATATGTAAGTCAATGACGCATAAAAGTGTTCTCAATGTAGTGTCCATCATGAACTTGATGACAGAAGATCAACTGAAACTACCAATAGAAGGGAGTAGGTGATGAGACGCTAGTGGTAGTGGTCATGAATTTTAACGGACAACACATTGAGGAGTACAATTTGAAGGTAAATGCATTTGAAGGGATCATAAAGTTTAGTTATGCACCAATCTGGATCCGAAGAATAGAGAGACCCCACCAGCAAAACAATCCATTGATAAGCCTCTGAAGTTGGAACTGAAAGCTCGCCCATCTCACTTGAGGTATGTGTTTCTGGGCCAAAACAATACTTTTCCAATAATCATTGCTGCAGATTTAATTGAAGGCCAAGTAGTGGCTATGACATCTGTGTTAAGAGGCTTCAAGAGGGCGATTGGGTGGGCTATTGCTGACATCATAGGCATTCCACCAGGCATATGCCATCATAAAATCCAACTCATGCCTGATTGCAAACCTAGCATTTAGAACCAAAGGACACTCAATCCACCTATACATGAAGTCATCAAGAAGGAAATCATCAAGTGGTTAGATACTAGAGTGGTTTATCCAATTGTTGACGGTAAATGGGTAAGCCATGTTCAATATGGGCCTAAAAAGGGAGGAATCACCATTATTCCCAATGCAAAGAATAAGTTTATACCTATGAGGTTGGTCACTGGTTTGAGAGTATTTATGGATTATCACAAGTTGAATGCATGGATGGAGAAAGATTAGTTTCCAATGTCGTTCATTGATCAAATGTTAGATAATCTTGCTAGTAAAGGATGGTACTGTTTTTTTGTTGGGTATTTAGGCTAAAATAATATTTCTACTACTCTTGAAGACCAAAAGAAGACCACTTTCAGTTGCCCATATTAGACTTTTTCTTTAAAGATGATTTCATTTGGGTTATGTAATACACCAACGACTTTTCAATATTGCATGATGTCCATATTCTCAGACATGGTGGAAGACACTATTGAGGATTTCATAGATGATTTTACTATAGTAGGTGACTCATATAATGATTGCTTGGCTCTTCTATGTAATGTACTGAAAAAGTGTGAAGAATGCAATCTTGTGCTAAATTGGCAGAAGTGTCCCTTCATGGTGAAAGAAAGTATAGTTCTTGATCATCGGATCTCCAACAAAGGCATTGACATGGATAAAGCTAAAATTGAGGTAAATGAAAAATTTCCCTCGATCTCTATGAAGGGTGTTAAAAGCTTTTTGGATAATGTTGACTTTTATTGAAGATTTATCAAAGATTTCTCCAAGATAGTGCACCCATTATGCAAGTTACTTGTGAAGGAGATAAAGTTTGAGTTTGATGAAGCTTGTCTGAAGACATTTGAAAGATTGAAAGAGAAGCCGATTTTTGTACCTACCATTATATCACCAAATTGTAGACAACCATTTGAAGTTATGTGTGATGCGAATGGGGTGGCACTTGGCATAGTGTTAGGGAAAAGGCATGAGAAGACTCTTCATCCCATATTCTACGCTAGCAAATCCCTAAATTTTGTCTAAAGGAACTGCACAGTCATTGAACAATAATTTCTTTTTATAGTCTTCGCGTTCAAGAAATTTAGATCCTACTTGCTTGGCACAAATGTCATTGTGCACACTGATCATGCTGCATGAATGTTCCTTATGGCAAAGAAGGATACTAAACCAAGACTTTTTTGTTGGGTGTTATTGTTGCAAGAATTTGTCTTTGAAGTTTGAGACAGAAAACAGACTGAGAATCAAGTTTCTGATCACTTGTCCAGATTAGAAGAAGAAGCAATGTTGAATTTGGTTGATGAGGTTAAGACAGATGATACTTTTCCAGATGAGCAAGTATTGGCTTCTTCATATGATCTGATCCCAGGTTCGCAGATTTTACAAATTATTTACTGAGTGATGTTGTACCTTCAGATTTATCCTTTCACCAACGCAGAAAGTTTATGTTAATGTGAAGGAGTTCTTTTCGGATGAGCCATACTTGTTTTATGTTTGTAAAGATGGGATTATTCATCGTGAGGTAGAGATGATGAGTATATTAGAGGTGTGTCATTCGTTTCCTATTGGAGGTCATCCTAGTGGTATCTGGATTGCCTACAAAATCATGCAATATGGGTATTACTGCCTACCATTTACCATGATGCTCATGATTTGGCCAAATCTTGTGATCTTTGTCAAAGAGAAGGAGGTATTTCAAGGTAATATGAACTTCAACTTACTCTGATTTTGCTGATTGAGTTGTTCAACATTTGGGGCCTTGACTTTATAGGTCCATTTGTGAGTTTGAATGGGATGAAGTACATACTTGTAGTGGTTGACTATGTCTCGAAATGGGTGAAGGCTATTGTGCTTTCAAATAATGAAGGAAAGAGTGTCACCACATTTCTTAAAAGAAAACATTTCCCCAAATTTGGTATATCAAGGGGAATAATCAGCGACGGAATTCTTACTTTTGTAATAAGCTATTCAGGATGTTTCTTAAGAAGTATGGTGTTCGACATAGCATAGCAACTCCTTACAATACGCAGTCTAGTGGGCAAGATTAAGTTTGAAACAATGAAATCAAGCAAATCCTGGCAAAGGCTGAATGGGAACAGAACAGATTGGTTGAGAAATCTTGACGATGCTTTATGATCATATCGAACTGCATTCAAGACTCCCATATGTATGTCTCCTTATCAACTTATGTTTGGGAAGTCTTGTCATCTGCCTGTCGAGCTAGAGAACAAATCCATATGTGCACTCAAGAAGCTAAATCTTAATTAGGGTGATGCATCAAACCAGAGGTTGAATGAGATAAATGAACTTCATGATTTTTGCCTAAAATCATATGAAAGTTCGACCTTGTACAAAGAGAGAATGAAGATGTTTCACGACCAAAAGATCAAAAAGCGAGAATTTGCACCCGGAGATTTGGTCCTTCTCTTCAACTCAAGGCTGGACTTATTTCCAGGCAAACTTAAATCAAAATGGTTGGGACCATTCTAAGTAATTCAAGTGTTTTCATATGGAGTGGTTGAATTAGAGAACCATGAGGGAACGAGGTTCAAAGTGAATGGGCAAAGGATAAAGAGCTACTTGGGAAATGCGGAAGAGGTCAGGATTGTTGAAGATTGGGCTCTTGACGAGGTCATGGTAATCAAGGAGCCTGCGTGATGTCGCGACGTTAAATAAAGCGTTGTTTAGGAGGCAACCTAAGATGTTTAGTTTGATTTCTTTTTATATAATTTTCTCTTTTTAGTATTGATTTATTAGCTAGTATAGGCTAAATTAGGGTCTATGTAAAAATAGTGTCAAGAAAAGAAAAGATAGGCCTAATGGCTGTTACATGTGTAGGGATCAAAAGAAAAATCTAGAAAAATTTAAGTGCAGAAGTGTTCTGCGGGTCTTAGAACACCTTGAACGATTCTTTCCCACTTCGAAGATGGTGAAGTTGAGAGATGGTATTCAGAACTTCAAGAGACTTGATGGTGAACCAATCCATGAAACATGGCTCAGATTCCAAAAGCTTCTTCTACAATGTCCTACTCATAGTTTGCCTAAAAATGTGCTGTTGCAACACTTCTACCGTAGACTTGATTTGGTAAACAAGTCTATTTCCGTTCATTTAATTCAAGGTGGAATCATGAGACAACCATTCCCTATTGCATCAACATTGTTTGATGATATGACCAAAATCAACCGGTCTTGGCACACAAGAGAAGACCAAGTATCACCTCTTGTAGTCGGAATGATTAAGGAGCAAATTGAGAAAGATCAAGAGCGTGATGCGAATATGGATAAGATGATGACTTAGATGGATTTATTAACAAAGCATGTTATGGGTGTGGGTTCCAAAGCTGTTAATGCAGTTGTTATGAGCCCGGATGATGCGGCATTTGAAGCCATGTGCAACAAAGAAGTCCAATTTGTGTCGAATCAAATGGTGGGTTCTCGTTCTAGCTATCAAAAGCCGGGTGGGAATCAAGGTTTGAACAAAGATCAAGGTGGTGGTGGGAGAGATAATCGGAAGTGGCGTGATCGAGGTGCCAGTTAGAGGGACGGTGAGAGAGATCGATATGTGCCTCCACATGATCGTCCTAAAGTTACCGAACCAAAGGCTTATCCTGAGAGTTTTAGAACTGAAGATATGCTTGCTCGTATTTTGCACAAAGTGGAAGGTTCGGATAAAGTGCTCAAAGAGATGAGGGCTGATTTCTCTTCTCTAAATCAAACGGTGACTTCTCACTCTGCTTCTATTAAACATCTTGAATCATAAATGGTCCAAATATCCACCCAATTGCATTAACGACAAAATGGTTGCCTTCCTAGTGACATATTGGCTAATCCGAAGAATGAGAATGCTCAATGCATGGCGGTAGTGACTCGAAGTGGAAAAGTTTTGGGTAGCAATGTGCTTGAGATTGATGGGACTGAACGGTGCAAAACCCCACTTGATGCAAGGAATGATGGTTTAACCGATGATGTGGTAAACAATGATGTGCCTAACAAAGATGTTGATTCAAAGAATAATGGTACACCCGGTGGTACTACTACATCAAAGGTGGGGGATGTGTCTAAATCAGTTGCTCCAAAGCCGTTGCCTAATATTAAACCCCCTTTTCCACAAAGGTTGAAGAAGAGAGATGACTGTAATGACCCACCAGGTCATTTCTATGTTAATGCCTTCTTTCTATCGTTTAGAGAATTCTAGTAGCGACCCCAAGTAATTTATGACTTGCTGGCACTGACTGTTCGATCGCCTGGTCGTTCGTTTGGGTTTTATGCCTATTTTTCTATTTCGGAGCTTTTGAACCTTGAAAAGTTGATTTCGGTCATAACTTCAGGTAAACAACCTTAGATGGGAATTCTGTCAGTTCCATCAGCTCCGGAGCGGCCAAATCAGGCTAGGAGCATGGTTTACCTGAGTCCTGGGGTATCCGGTGTGATTTTGGGGCCAGTTAGCTCTTTAGTCTTTGAAATTTGATTTAAGATTGACATCGGTCAACATTCTTAGAAAATGCGCTTGGATCAAGATTCAAACAGCGCGGTTAGTTCCAAAATTCCAAGTTTGGTCTAGATTGACCTTTCGAGAATTACCGAGAGCTTCCGATATGATTTTGAGGCCTTCGGTAGAAATTGGTTAAAATGGCTAAATGGGTGTGGGACCCACTTTTTGTCGAACCGACCTCGTATGGAAATTTCAACTACATATTGAGTTTGAAATGTCGAATTCGAGGGAGTAGCATATTTCGTTTGCGTGCACGGGGTTCCGAAAGAATCCTGAGCACCCCGTCGGAGTTTTGGGATTCTCCAAAACTTTGCTGATGCAACAACTTTTACTGCAGACTCATTTACTCTCCACGTTCGCGGGATAGGCTCCGCGTTCACGCATGTGTGGGAGAGTCTACTCCGTGTTCACAGAGGTTTGTGAGTCTTGGTGTATTCCTGTTCTCTGTGTTAGCAGAAGACTCTCCACGTTCGCGGAGGTCTGGGTCTCTAAGCTCTGTGTTCGCGAAGGCCAGTTTGGTGAGAGGTTTCTTGTGCTCCGCATTCACGGAGGGTTATCCACATTCGTGGAGGTCTGTTGGGTGAGGGGAGAAGTTGTTCTCCGCATTCGCAGGCCTGGGGCCGCGTTCGCGGAGCACTGGCTGGCTCATCTCCGTGTTCGCGAAGCAGAGGGGCCTGGCAGTGTCTATTTAATGAGGTCGAAGCTCCCATTTTGGAGAGATTCAAACCTTCATAAAAATCTCCTCGGTGGTTGGTTTTTGGCGATTTAAAGTCCTAGGCGCTCAGATTCTCGTTGGCTTCGTGGTTTTAGGTTGGGGCTCGTTGGGTGCTCCTCGTTTTCCATGCAATCGAGGGTAAGTTCCTTGTTGTCCTATTTTGCTAAGTTTTGTGATTTGATGTTGTGGGCTGTTAGGAGCGGATCCAACCCCTAATGGGCGATCCATTTTGGGATTCGTATTTGGGGAATGATTTGGGACCTTTTGACGGAGTCAATTCCAGAAAATCCGAAGTGGGTCCCACCTTGCCTTATTTGACTCCAAAATTGGTTTGTCTCCGAATTTGTTGATTTTAGTGTCTAAACAACCGTATTGATGCTGTGATTCTATTTTTGATGGAGTGGTAGCAGTCTGAGGCCATTCAGAAGGGAAAAGCTTTGGCTGAGTAACTTAGAGCGCTTGTGATCAGCTTTTTGGTAGGTTACGACTTCCCTTCCTTCTAGATTGAGCTTGAATGTGTAAATACTGGTTGATACTTTTGAATCTGGGGTGGCTAGCTAGAATTGTTTCCCATCTTATCTGATTTACTATTTTATAGTTGACTGTTGGGCTGTTATGGGCTAGTATCATGCTATAGATTGGGTTGTTGACTTGGATTGTTTGTATTTGTGTTGGGGACTGTCTATTGGGTCGTTATCTGTTGATGCATGAGTGGGTCCGGGTCTTTGGATTCTGTGCTGGATGGATTATTGTGATTTCGGACTTAGAAAAGGTTAAGGTAGCATTGCCTTAGCCCTATGCACCTGTTGACTTGAGTATGTATTCGACGTTGATTCGGATGTACTAGATCCTTGTAGACCTGTATAGTAGACTTGGGTCTGATAGCATGAGCCTTAGTTTAGGAGATCTCGTGGCTTTCAGATCTTTCAATTCTTTCCCCTCTATTTCTGAGATCATGGGATGCTGCTGGAAGATGTTGCATTGAGCCGATTGACGGTTGATTGTGCTAGGATGGGAGCCTTCATCGGTATGTTTGTGGGGCGGCGGCCAGTGATTTTGAGTCTGGCATTGTACTGTTGGTGTTGGCTTATCCAGTCCTGTGTTGAGGATTGTTGAGAGTGGACGTCGATCCACGATATCTAAATTATTTGAGACCCCTTTTTGGAGTTGATGTAGCCCTCACACTTCTCTGGCTTGGGCAGCGCCCCCGGAGTGATTAGATGGAAAGGAAATTGGTCATTGGTTATTTGTGGACCTCTATTGAGTAGACATAGCCCACGTACTCGCCTGGCTGGGATAGAGCCCCCGGAGTATTAGATGCTTCATTTGCCTGGCTGGGACAGCACCCTCGGAATGTTTGCAGGCTCACTCGCCTGGTATGGGCTGGGCCCTGGGCAGTGCCCCCGGAGTGATTGCCTAATTGGGAATTTAGTGATAGGGTAAATTGGAGGGGTCGGCGTACCTCGCCCTTTTTACAGTACTCGGCTGGCTGGGTTCATGCCCCCGGATTAGCTTGCCGGATTGGTGTATTGATTTGGAAAATCAGGGTTGTGATCGGTTCAGTGTTGGGTATTTGATAAGTTCGGAGTTCTGTCCCTTGATTCCGTAGTTCTAGCTTTTCAGTGTACCTTTCGGGCTTATGGGGGTCCGTTCGGGTTTTTATTTAAACTTGCGTACGAGTGTGCCCAGCGGGTCTTATGGGGGGCCCAGTGGGGTTTAGTTAGAGGTTCTCATTTTACTTTCCACTTTTCCGTTTCCTGTTCTGTTGACCTCTGTTGTTGTTGATTCTATCTTGTCTGCCTGTTTTTACCTTTCTTGCTCAGTCGGCCTATGATGCCTACTGAGTACCTATTATTTTAGTACCCAAGCTACATTCTGCATCTATTTTCGTGATGCAGGTCCGAGCACCAGTTATCAGCGTTGAGGTCGGGCCTGGAATTGTCTTTTCAGGAGACTAGGGTGAGCACATGGCATTCTGGGATTACCTGTCTCCTTCTATAAATATATTTTGACTTGTCTTTTGTTTTTGAGACAGTTGTTTCTTTGGTCCACTTTTGGGACTTGTATTCTGGTTAGTAGTTCTGTACATGTGACTTCCAGATTTTGGGAGGTATTGTATATATCATTGTTGGTTGGTTTCGCTTCAGCTCTCTCGTCTGTGTTTTATTTGTATGATTCCACTTGTTTTGGACTAGTTTTCCCTCTTAGTCCCATTACTGTTAAGTTCCTGGAAAGAGTTTGGTTTGCCTACCGGTGGGCTGTATGCGCCATCATGACTTGAGAAATTGGGTCGTAACGATTAAGTATCAGAGCCTAGGTTCGTTGGTCTCACTTGTATAGAACTAACATCTAGTAGAGTCTTGAGGATTGGTGCGGAGACATCCGTGACTTATCTTCAGGAGGCTACAGGATGTCCTTAGGATGTTTTCTTACTTTGTATCTTTTCCGTGCGTGGTTGTCCAGTTGGTTTCTTGAAATCTCACTTGTTCCGTTCTATTAAAGGGATGGCTCGTACACGTAGCGAAGGCCGAGATGGTGCTGCGGCACAAGGCCGAGAGAGAGAAAGGACTCCAGAGCCGGAGCCTCAAGCAAAGTAGGTTCCTCCTCAGCCGGTGGGGCCAGGATCAGCCCAGCTACCACCAACACCAGCTGATCTTCAGGGCATGCTTTCCCAGATTCTAGCTGCTATCGAGAGTATGCAGCAGCAGCCAGCCCCAACACCAGTCCCAGAGCCAGTTCAGGCACATCAGTACCATCCTGCAGTAGTGGCACCAAAGGTTCTTCAAGTGCCAGCACCAGCTGTGGTTAAGCTTGACCTGTTGGATGGGGTTATGCCTCTACGAGAGTAGAAGATGCTCGGGGTGTTTCTTAGACTATCACCGCTGAGGTTCTCTGGGGCTGCGGGGGAGGATGCCCACGAGTTCTTGACTACTTGCCGTGAGAGGTTGCAGACCTTGGGTTTAGTGGAGTCCAGATGAGCTAACTTCACTGCTTATCAGCTAGACAGTGGTGGAGTTCGTTCATTGGGACCATGCCAGTCGGAGCACCACCAGTATCGTGGGAGAAGTTTTTCGAGGCTTTTCTGGCCAGGTTTATTCTACGGAGAGTCAGGGATCCCCTTCGTGATGAGTTCAAGAGGTTGGAGCAGGTCTTCATGATGGTGACTGAGTACAAGACCAGATTACTGGAGTTGTCCCATCATGCTACCATGATTCTACCTACATAGGAGGAGTGGGTCCGGTGCTTCGTTAGAGGGTTGAGGCTGCAGCTAAGGATTGAGTCACATTCATTTTTGGCAGCGGGCTATTCCTTTCTAGAGGTGGTAGACCATGCCCGTACTATTGAGCATCTTCATCGCGAGGCCCAAGGGGACAACGACAAGAGGGTCAGGCAGGATGGCAGGAATAGTGGGCCCCGTTCCAGCACGAGAGTCACTCGGGGCCAGGTTTATCAAAGGTTCCTGGCAATTCAGCCCAGTCCCCCATTTCAGGCAGCACTTCAGATATCAAAAGGTGGCCAGCACCGCCAGGGAGCATATATTGCCGGGCCGAGTCAGGGCTTGGGTGGTTCGCAGTCGGGTTCTTCAGGTCGGGGTGGCCAACCTCCATCTGGGAGTAGATTGTCACAGGGTTAATTTACCTATGGGTCACCGTACCTGACCATTGGGCCAGGGAGTGCCCTGTCTCTAGATCAGCTTAACCAGCCCCTCAGGCAGCGAGGCCGGTGTCAGCAGTAGCACCTCCAGCTAGAGGAGGGTGTCAGCAATAAGGTTCTCGGGGAGGCCCCAAGGGAGGCAGGACTTGTGGAAGAGTAGATGCGTAGGGTAGAGGCGCCCAGGGCCACTTTTATGTAGCTCCAACCAGAGCAAAGGTCGAGGCGTCTGATGATGTGATCAGAGGTACGGTTTTCTTATGTGAGCAGTCAGCTTCAGCCTTATTTGATCCCGGTTCTACCTATTCTTATGTGTCTGATTTCTGTGTGCCTCGATTGGGAGTGAGTCCTGAGCCCTTATCGGTTCCATTGCGTGTTTCGACCCCAATAGGGGATTCTTTAGTAGTGGATCGAGTTTGCAGGTTTTGTGTGGTGACCATTCGGGGGCAGGATACTCTGGTTGATCTTATTGTGCCATGTATGGTAGACTTTGATGTGATTCTGGGTATGGATTGGCTATCTCTTCACCGGGCTATCTTGGACTGTTATGCCAAGACCGTGACTTTAACCATTCCTGGTATCCCGCTGGTGGTGTGGCAGGGTTCTTGTAGTCGCATACCAGTTGGGGTGATTTATTGTATTTGGGCCCAGACTCTAGTGGACAACGGATGCTTGGCTTACTAGGCTTATGTCAAAGATGTGAGTAGGGAGGGCCCTATAGTTGATTCAGTGCCTGTTGTCCGAGAGTTTACAGATTTGTTTCCTGCTGACCTTCCTAGCCTACCCCCATATTGAGACATTGACTTTGGCATAGATTGGAGCCGAGTACTCGTCCCATTTCTATCCCACCGTACCGCATGGCACCTGAAGAGCTCAGGGAGCTCAGTGATCAGCTTCAGGATCTCTTGAGTAGAGGGTTCATCTGACCTAGTGTATCGCCTTGGGGTGCCCCAGTCCTATTTGTGAAGAAGAAGGACGGCACCATGCGGTTGTGTATCGATTATAGGAAGTTGAATAAGGTGATAGTGAAGAAGCATTATCCTATGCCTCGTATTGATGATCTATTCGACCAACTTCAGGGTGCTGCCATATTTTCTAAGATTGACTTGACATCTGGTTATCACCAGCTGAGGATAAGAGCAGAGGATATCCCTAAGACTGCATTTAGGACTCGCTATGGCAATTATGAGTTCCTAGTTATGTCTTTTGGGTTGACTAATGCCCCTGCCGCCTTTATTGATTTGATGACTCGAGTGTTCAGGTAGTATTTGGATTCCTTCATCATAGTCTTCATTCATGACATCTTGGTATACTCACGTAGCCATCGTGAGCATGAGCAGCATTTGAGGGAGCATGAGCAGCATTTGAGGTAGTGCTCTAGACTTTGAGAGATCATCAGCTTTATGCCAAGTTCTCAAAGTGTGCATTTTAGCTTGAGTCTATAGCATTCTTGGGGCATGTGGTGTCCAAAGATGGCATTATGGTGGATCCGGTGAAGATTGAGGCAATTCGTGGTTGGGCTAGGCCCACATCTGTGACTGAGATTCGGAGCTTCGTCGGATTGGCTGGGTACTACAGACGCTTTGTTGATGGTTTGTCCACTTTAGCGGCACCTTTGACTCGGTTGACTCGCCAAGATGTTCCATTTGTGTGGTCGGAGAAGTGTGAGAGGAGATTTCTGAGGCTCAAGGAGTTGCTTACCACTGCTCCTATATTGACTCTTCCAGTTGAGGGCGAGGGCTTCAAAGTCTATTGTAATGCATCCGGCGTTCGTTTGGGTTGTGTTCTGATGCAGCAGGGCCAGGTTATTGCTTATGCGTTGAGGTAGCTTAAGTCGCACGAGTGCAACTACCCCACTCATGATTTGGAGTTGGCGGCGGTAGTTTTTGCGCTTAAAATTTTGAGGCACTACCTGTATGGAGTTCATTGTGAGATCTACACTGATCATAGGAGCCTTAAGTACATCTTGACTCAGAGTAATCTTAATTCGAGGCAGCGCCGTTGGATAGAGATCCTGAAGGACTATGATCTCTCTATTCTCCACCATCCGGGCAAGGTGAATATAGTAGCGGACGCCTTGAGTCGGAAGGCAGTGTGTATGGGTAGTCTAGCCTTCCTTTCTATTTTGGAGAGACCCTTGGCTTTGGACATTCAGTCCTTAGCCAATAAGATGATCAGGCTTGATGTTTCAGATTCCAGCAAGGTATTAGCATATGTTGGGGTTCAGTCATCTCTGCTTGATCAGATCTGTAGTCGTCAGTTTGAGGATGAGTCTTTGGTAGCACTCAGAGATAGAGTGTTGGCAGGTGACGCCGGTCAGGCTTTCTTAGATTCAGATGGAGTTTTGAGATTTGCTGGCCGATTTTGTGTTCCCAGAGTTGGTGATTTGATCCAGTTGATCCTTAGTGAGGCCCATGATTCCAGATACTCTATTCATCCATGCACAACTAAGATGTATCGTGATTTAAGGCAGCATTACTGGTGGAGCGGTATGAGGAGGGACATCTCAGACTATGTGTCCCGTTATTTATTTTGCCAGTAGGTGAAGGCCGAGCATATGAGGCCCGGTGGAGACTTACAGAGATTACCCATTCCTGAGTGGAAGTGGGAGCGTATCACCATGGACTTCGTTGTTGGGTTGCCACGGACTCCTACGGGTGTTGACAGTATCAAGGTCATCGTGGATCGATTGACCAAGTCAGCACACTTCATCCCTGTTTATACATCCTACCATGCTGAGAGGTTAGCCCGTATCTACATCCGAGAAGTAGTTCGTCTTCATGGTGTGCTTGTTTCTATCATTTCAGATCGGGGCCCACAGTTCAATTCCAGGTTTTGGAAGGCATTTCAGGAGGGGTTGGGCACCCGTGTGGATCTTAGCACCGCATTTCACCCGCAGACTGATGGCCAGTAAAAGCGCACCATTCAAGTTCTTGAGGATATGTTGTGGGCCTGTGTTATAGACTTTGGGGGTCAGTGGGAACACTTCTTGCCCTTGGCAGAGTTTGCGTTCAACAAGAACTACCATTCCACCATCCAGATGCCCCGTTTGAGGCCTTATATGGTAGGCGTTGTCACATTCCAGTCGGTTGGTTTGAGTCTACGGAGCCTATGCCGCATGGTACAGATCTATTTTAGGAGTCCTTGGAGAATGTGAGGTTGATTCAAGACAGGCTCAGGACAGCTCAGAGTAGATAGAAGAGTTATGCGGACCGTAGGCGCCGACTGTTGAGTTTTACCGTGGGTGATAGAGTATTCCTTTGAGTATCACCCATGAAGGGCGTGATGAGATTTGGGAGGAGGGGCAAGCTCAGCCCCAGGTATATCGGGCCTTTTGAGATTTTGAGGGCAGTTGGCGAGGTGGCTTATGAGTTAGCTTTACCTCCAGCATTCTCAGCCGTTCATATAGTTTTCCATGTCTCGATGCTGCGCCGATATGTTCCAGATGAGTTTCATGTGCTCCAGTGTGATGCCATTGAGTTGGATGATCGCTTGACTTATACTGAGGAGCCAGTTGCTATTTTGGCCAGAGATGTGAGGCCGTTGAGGTCGAGAGTCATTCCTGTGGTTAAGGTCCGTTGGAGGCATTGTCCAGTTGAGGAGGCTACCTGGGAGATCGAGCGGGAGATGCAAGAGCAGTTCCCCAGCTAATTTGAGCCCTTAGGTAAATCTTGATCCTTAGTTTTGCGGACGAAAGTCCTTTTAATAGTGGATATTGTAATGACCCACCAGGTCATTTCTGTGTTAATGCCTTCTTTCTGTCATTTAGAGAGTTCCTGTAGCGACCCGAAGTCATTTATGACTTGCTGGCACTGACTTTTTAGTCGCCTAGTCGTTCGTTTGGGTTTTATACCCATTTTTCTATTTTGGAGCTTTTGAACCTTGAAAAATTGATTTCAGTCATAACTTCAAATAAACAACCTCAGATGGGAATTTTGACGGTTTCATCAGCTCCGGAGTGCCAAAATTAGGCTAGGAGCATTGTTTGCCAGTGTCCCGGGGTTTCCGGTGTGATTTTGGGGCTAGTTAGCTCTTTAGTCTTTGAAATTTTGTTTAAGGTTTACTTCGGTCAACATTCTTGGAAAACGCACTCGGATGAAGATTTCGACAATGCGGTTAGTTCTGAAATGCTGAGTTTTGTCTAGATCGACCTTTCAAGAATTACCGGGAGCTTCCGATACGATTTTGAGGCCTTCGGTAGAAATTGGCTAAAATGGCTAAATGGGTGTGGGAACCACTTTTCGTGAAAATGACCTTGTATGGAAATTTTGACTTCGCCATTGAGTCCGGACTGTCAAATTCGAAGGGGTAGCATATTTTGTTTGCGTGCACGGTGTTCCGACAAATCTCGAGCACCCCGTCGGAGTTTTGGGATTCTCTAAAACTTAGCTGATGGAACAACTTTTACTGCAGACTCATTTACTCTCCGTGTTCGCGGAGGTGTGGGAGAGTCTACTCCGCGTTCGCAGGCCAGAGTCCGCGTTCACAGAGGTCTGTGAGTCTGGGTGTATCCTTGTTCTCCGCGTTCGTGGAAGACTCTCCGCGTTCGTGGAGGTATGGGTCCCTGAGCTTCGCGTTCGCGGAGGCCTATTTGGTGAGAGGTTTCTTCTGCTCCGCATTCGCGGAGGTCGGTTGGGTGAGGGGAGAAGTTGTTCTCTGCGTTCGTGGGCCAGGGGCCGCATTTACGGACCACTGGCTGGCTCACCTCCACGTTCGTAGAGCGTTGACCGCGTTCGCAGAGGAGAGGGACCTGTCCGTGTCTATTTAATGAGGTCAAAGATCCCATTTTGGAGAGCTTCAAACCTTCATAAAAATCTCCTCGGTGGTCGGTTTTTGGCGATTTGAAGTCCCAGGCGTTTGGATTCTCGGTGGCTTCGTGGGTTTAAGGTTGGGGTTCGTTGGGTGTTCTCGTTTTCCATGCAATTGAGGGTAAGTTCCTTGTTGGCCTATTTTATTAAGTTTTGTGATTTGTTGTTGTGGGCTGTTAGGAGCTGATCCGACCCCTAATGGGCGATCCATTTTGGGATTCGTGTTTGGGGAAGGATTTGGGACCTTTTCAGAGAGTCAATTCTGAAAAATCCGGAGAGGGTCCCTTCTTGCCTTATTTGACTCTAAAATTGGTCTGTTTTCAAATTTGTTGATTTTAGTGTCTAAACGACCGTATTGACGCTGTGATTCTATTTTTGATAGCGTGGCAGTAGTCTGAGGCTATTCGGAAGGGAAAATCTTCGGTTAAGTGACTTGGAGCGCTTGTGATAAGCTTTTTGGTAGGTTACGACTTCCCTTCCTTCTAGATTGAGCTTGAATGTGTAAATGCTGGTTGATACTTGTGAATCTCGGGTAGATAGCTAGTATTGTTTCCCTGCTTATCCGATTTCCTATTTTGTAGTTGACTGTTGGGCTGTTATGGGCTAGTATCATGCTGTAAATTAGGTTGTTGACTTGGACTATTGGTATTTGTGTTGGGGACTATGTGTTGGGTGGTTATCTATTGATGCATGAGTGGGTCCGGGTCTTTGGATTCTGTGCTAGAAGGATTATTGTGATTTCGGACTTAGAAAAGGTTAAGGTAGCATTGCCTTAGTCCTCTGCACCTGTTGACTTGAGTATGTATCCGACATCGATTCGGATGTACTAGATCCTTATAGACTGGTATTGCAGACTTAGGTCTGATAGCATGAGCCTTCGTTTAGGCGATCTCGTGGCTTTCGAATCTTTCGATTCTTTCCCCTCTATTGCTGAGATTGTGGGATGCTGCCAGAAGATGCTGCATTGAGTCGATTGACGGTTGGATTATAAAAGGCTGGGAGCCTTTGTTGGTATGTTTGTGGGGCGGCGGCCCGTGATCTTGAGTCTTGCATTGTACTTTTGGTGTTGGCTTATCCAGTCTCGTGTTAAGGATTGTTGAGAGTGGACGGTGATCCACGATATTGAATTATTTGAGACCCCTTTTCAGAGTTGATGTAGCTTGCACACTTGTTTGGCTTGGGCAGCGCCCCTAGAGTCATTAAATGGCAGGGCAATTGGTCATTGGTTATTTGTGGACCTCTGTTGAGTAGACATAGCCCATGTACTCGCCTTGCTGGGGCAGAGCCCCCGGCGTACTAGATGCTTCATTCACCTGGCTGGGAAAGCGCCCGCAGAATGTTAGCGGGCTCACTCGCCTGGCATGGGCTGGGCAGTGCCCCCGGAGTGATAGCCTTATTGGGCATTTAGTGATCGGGTAAATTGGAGGGGTCGGCGTACCCCACCCTTTTTATATTACTCGACTGGCTGGGTTCATGCCCCCTGAGTAGCTCGCCGGATTGGTTATATTGATTTGGAAAATTAGGGTTCTGATCGGTTCAGTGTTGGATATTTGATCAGTTCAGAGTTCTGTCCCTTGATTTCGTATTTCTAGCTTTTCAGTGTACCTATCGGGTTTATGGGGGTTCATTCGGGTTTTTATTTAAACTTGCACACGAGTGTGCCCAGCGGGTCTTTTGGGAAGCCCAACTGGGTTTAGTTAGCGGTTCTCAGTTTACTTTCCACTTTTCTGTTTCCTGTTCAGTTGACCTCTGTTGTTGTTGATTCTATCTTGTCTGCCTGTTTTTACCCTTCTTGTGCAGTCGGCCTATGATGCCTACTGGGTACCTGTTGTTTTGGTACTCAAGCTGCACTCTGCATCTATTTTCGTGATGCATGTCTGAGCACCAGTTATCAGCGTTGAGGTTGGGCCTGGAGCTGTATGTTCAGTTGATTAGGGTGAGCACATGGCATTCTGGGATTACCTGTCTCCTTCTGTATGTATATTTTGACTTGTCTTTTGTTTTCGAGACAGTTGTTTCTGTGGTCCACTTTTGGGACTTGTATTCTGGTTAGTAGTTCTGTGCATGTGACTTGCTGATTTTGGGAGGTATTGTATATATCATTTTGGGTTGGTTTCGCTTTAGCTCTCTTGTCTGTATTTTATTTGTATGCTTCCGCTTATTTTGGACTAGTTTCCACTCTTAGTCCCATTAATGTTAGGTTCCGGGATAGAGTTTGGCTTGCCTACCGGTGGGCTGTAGGAGCCATCATGACTTGAGAAATCGGGTCGTGACAATGATGATGAAAAATGCCAAAAGTTTCTTTCTATTTTTAAATCACTCTCTATAAACCTTCTGCTGGTGGACGCATTACTAGAAATGCCGGGGTATGCTAAGTTTATGAAGGAATTAGTCACGAAGAAGAGAAGTATGGACTTTGAAACGGTTGTGGTATCCCATAGTTGCAGCACTATTATGTCAAATGTGTTTGCTAAAAAAGACGATCCAGGAGCGTTCTTAATACCATGCACTATTGGGGTGTTCAAGTTTTCCAAAGCATTATGTGATCTGGGAACTTGATGACATATGCTATTTTCAAGCACCTTGGGCTAGGGGAGCCTAAGTCAACCACAATGCGACTTCTCATGGCGGATCGTTTTAATAAGTGACCTATTGGTGTTCTTTATGATATTTTGGTAAAGGTTGACAAGTTTATTTTTCAGGCAGATTTTGTTATTCTTGATTGTAAGATGGATATCGAGATCCCGATTATTCTTGGCTACCAGGAGAGCTTTGGTTGATGTGGAGAGTGGCGACTTGAAATTTAGAGTTAATGAGGAGGAAGTCACTTTTAATGCGTATAAGTTTATGAAACAATCCAATGACATCCATGTGGTGTCTGTTATTGATGTGATCGATGAAGCGGTTGCTAGTATTGGCAAACTTTCTTGTATTGGCGAATCTTTGGCTGCTGTCATTTTGAACTATGATGGGGAAGAGATCCAAGACTATGATGAAGTGGTGGCTGCTTTAATGGGTTTAGGTTCTTAATCGAAAACTTCTTTTGAAGCTTGAAATTGATTTGAAAAATAGAGAAAGTCCTCCCGCGAAGCCATCCATTGAAGCACCTTCGAAACTTGAATTGAAAATACTTCCTTCTCATCTGCGATATGTATTTTTGGGGGCTAACAATACCTTGCCGGTAATCATTGCAGCTGACCTACTTGAAGGGCAGGTACAAGTACTTGTTAGTGTGTTAAAAATATTTATCAAAGCTATTGGATAGAAAATTGCTGATATTGTGGGAATTCCTCACGGTATTTGCACACACAAAATTCAATTGAAGGTTAATTGTAAGCCTAGTGTCGAGCACCAAATGAGGTTGAATCCTCCAATGCAAGAAGTAGTCAAGAAAGAAATCATCAAGTGGTTAGATGCGGGTGTGGTTTACCCTATTGCGGATAGCAAGTGGGTAAGCCCGGTTCAATGTGTCCCAAAGAAGGGTGGTATGACCGTGGTCCAGAATGAGAAAGGTGCACTTGTGCCAATGCGACCAGTTCCCGGTTTGCGTGTATGCATGGACTATAGAAAGCTTAATTCGGCAACTAAGAAATATCATTTTCCAATGCCCTTTATGGATCAAATGCTTGATAGATTGGCGGGGCATGGATGGTATTGCTTTCTTGATGTTTATTCCGGTTACAATCAAATATCCATAGCCTCGGAGGATCAAGAAAAAACTACCTTCACCTGTCCCTATGGATCATTTGGATTTAAGTGAATGCCTTTTGGGTTGTGTAATGCACAGGCAACATTACGAAGACGTATGTTGTCTATTTTTGTTGATATGGTTGAAGACTCGATGGAGGTATTTATGGATGATTTTTCCATAGTTGGGGACTCATTTGAAGAATGCCTTGAACACTTGGGCCGAGTCTTACCAAGATGTGTCGAAACAAATCTCGTGCTTAATTGGGAGAAGTGTCACTTCATGGTGAAAGAAGGGATTGTTTTGGGGCACAAGATTTTAGGGAAAGGTATACAAGTGGATCAAGCAAAGATCAAAATTATTGCCATATTACCACCTCCTATCTCAGTTAAGGGTATCCAAAACTTCTTAGGGCATGCGGGTTTCTACCGGTGGTTTATAAAAGATTTCTCCAAGATAGCTCATCCTCTTTGCAAGCTCATTGAGAATGACAGTGTTTTTATGTTTGATGAAGCCTGTATGATTATTTTTGACTGTCTAAAGGAGAAACTTGTGTCGGCTCTGGTTATTGTTTCCCCGGATTGGGGTAGCCCATTCGAGTTAATGTGTGATGCTAGTGGCGTCGCCTTGGGTGATGTACTTAGTCAACGTAGAGCCAAGTTATTCCACCTGGTATACTATGCAAGCAAGACATTGAATGTGGCTCAAAGAAACTACTCTGTTACCAAACATGAGTTATTGGCTGTAGTATACGCTTTTGAAATATTTCGAGCTTATTTGTTGGGAACCAAGGTGGTGGTGCATACTGACCATACAACTATACGCTATTTAATGGCCATATAGGATGCCAAGAAAAGGCTAATTCGATGGGTACTGTTATTGCAAGAGTTCGATTTTGAGGTCAATGACCGGAAAGGATGTGAAAATTAGGTGGCTGATCATCTATCGAGACTTGAAACAAAGGTTGTTGTGTCAAGTGACAAGGATATTGAAGATGTTTTTCCTGATGAGATGGTCATGATGGTCTCTAAGGGTTCCGTTCCTTGGTATGCTCATTTCGCAATCTATGTCATGTGTGGGATTATTCCTGATAGGCTGATGTTCTATCAACACAAGAGGTTTCTTTTTAATGCGAAAAAATACATTGGGATGAACCTTATCTATTTTAGGAATGTGCTGATCACATAATTAGGAGGTGTGTACCGGAAGTACAGGTAGATGCTATTCTTGGTGCTTGCCATGCATCTCCGGTTGGTGGACACTATAGTGGGACATGTACAGCCGCCAAGGTGTTGCAGAGTGGCTATTATTGGCCAACGCTATATCAAGATGCAAATTCCCTTGTCCGCCAGTGTATTCAATGCCAAAAGCAAGGAGGAGTGTCACAAAGACACGAGCTTCCCCTTTCTCCAATTCTCGAAGTTGAATTATTTGATGTGTTGGGAATTGATTTCATGGGCCCTTTCTTGAGTTCTTATGGGAACAAATACATTTTGGTGTTTGTTGATTATGTGTCGAAGTGGGTGGAAGCTGTGGATTTACCCAACAATGAGGGAAGAAGTGTCATTATATTTCGTAAGCGGTATATTTTGACAAGGTTTGGCACACCGCGGGCAATTATTATTGATGGGGGATCACACTTTTGCAACCGATTGTTTGCATCACTACTGAGCGAGTATGTAGTAAAGCACAAGGTTGCCACCCCTTACCATCCGCAAACAAGTAGCCAGGTTGAAGTGTCCAATCGGGAAATTAAAGAAATTTTGGCAAAAACCATGAATGCAAATCGTTCTGATTGGTCAAGAAGGTTAGAGGATGATGTGTGGGTTTATTACACTTCTTTAAAAACACCAATTGGTATGTCACCATATCAGTTGGTGTTCGGTAAATCATGTCATCTCCCGGTGGAACTTGAGCATAAAGCCTTGTGGGCTTTAAAAACCATAAATCTGAATTGGGATGTTGCATCCAAGAGTCGGGTTGACCAACTTCATGCCTTGAAAGAATTTCGGCTTCGAGCTTTTGAAAGTGCTACTCTGTATAAGGGGAAAATGAAAAGGTGGCATGATGCAAAAATACTTAATCGAGAATTTAGGTTGGGTGATTGTGTGTTACTCTACAATTCTCGTTTGCAGCTATTTTCTAGTAAGCTCAAGTCTAAGTGGTCAGGCCCTTTTAAGGTTGTTCGTGTGTTTGACAACGGATCTTTTAAAGTTCAAGGTAAAAATGGGTCATTCTTTAAAGTTAATAGGCAAAAGCTGAAACTCTATTTTGGAGAAGCTCCTGTTGTGCAATTAATTGATGTGGTGTACTTGGATGATGCTTGAATGCATGTCCACGTCGTGCCACGACGTTAAATAAGGCGCTTCTGGGGAGGCAACCCAAGCTTTATCTTCGTGTTTTTGAATAACGTGTGTTGAGTGTGTAGGTTGGAGTATAAAATTTCAAGACATAGCAACTAGGTGAGGGGTTGGTCCACTCGGCGCTCACCTAATTACCCCTAGGATCGCCTAAGTTTATCAGAAAATGAAGGCTGAAGTTACAAGCTACACTTGAAATTTAGGGGAGGAATTGCACCATTCGGTGCGTCGCCGAGTGGATCGGCAAGCCCGATTTAGCTCGCTTTCTGGACTTGAATGATGGCTTGGTTTCCTGTAAATTTTTGTGAGAAAAGGTCCACTCGGTGCATCACCGAGTAGAATAGCGACGTTAATATCATCGCCCTTTGGGGCGCGAACTGAAGGGTTTTTAATCTTTTCAAATTCAAATTTTCATCGCACTTGAAATTTTCCTCTTATCCTCACACATCCACACACTCTTGCATTTTTTATTGCATTTTGTTGCCGTTGGTTGCTAGTAGGAGTATTTTGGCCGTGTCCCCGCTCCCATTTTTGTCCTTGAGGTTAGTTTTTGAGATTTTTTGATTTGTGTCCGCCATTAATTGTAAATTCCAATTGCGCATACTTGGGAACTTGATTTTGAGTATGAGTGCATGCCTTGATTGCCTTTTATTGCTTTGATGATTTAATTTTTGTCCATAAATGCTAAATTTTTATGATTGCGAGCTTTGTGATTTGGGTTTTTGAATTGATTGTTTGCGGGTTGTTGTTTATTCGTTGGGTGAAGTCTGAGTAGCCCCGAATTCAATCAAATGACTTAATTTACCCAATGATGGATTGGGTGACATATTTCTTAAGGGAAAATCATCATTTTCTTGTTTTTGATGTGATTTGTTGAAGTTGAGTACCCTGAGGTGAAATTAGGTATGGATATGGGTTGATTGTTGATATTTGAGTTTTAATTGTTGTGCGTTGGGCTGTTCATTGAGAATCGTAAGAATTTTGGGATGGGTGTTGTTTTGAAGTGGTTCGGTGAGCTAAGTCGGTCTCGCTGTTCTACTCGACGACTCACCCATTGCCTTCCCCATCGCCCTTTTTCTTTGAGTTTGTGGCCTGAGTATTTTATAACATTCAACGATCCCCCTTTTGCTCACCGAATGAACTTGGTGACTTACCAATTTGCAATTTTATCGCCCTTATTGTTAACTTTTTAACCTTAGCCACCTCTGCTACTTTCGGCAATGCGTCTTTTGCTCGCCCAATAGCTTCGGTGACTCGTCGATCAGTTCGGTGAGTCCTTCTGCATATTTTTTTGGTTGATTATTTTCTATCCTATTTTAATCGATCTTTGTGCTTGCTTGTGTTGTTTGACAGATATGCCTCGCCGTAAAGTTGCTGCCCACAAACCCCAAAAGAAAAAGGCTAAAGGCGTGGTTATTGCTTCGGAGGTTTATCGACCACGTTAACCAACTCAACCCAAGGCCCACTCAAAGAATAAGGGCAAGCGTCAGATCATTGAGGAGTCCTCTTTTGAGAGTGAGGAACTCTCTATTCAGTTCACATCTACAGAGTCTGAGTGTTCTGGGGGTGAGGAGTCCGAGAGTCCTATTGGTGAACTTCTAAAGCGGACCCGTTCTGAGTTGCGGTCCAAGAATCTGCATGACCGTTAGGGTCAACACTTCTTCTTCCGGACCTGAGCTTCCAGAAGCCTCAACACCTGCTCTTACTGCTCCAGCTCTAATTCCAGCCTCGGCTCAGCTTCCAAGGTCGATGGATAGATTGAAAGCCGAGGGTGCGCGAACAATCCTCTAGGAGAAGAGATTATCTACCGATGGGGTGGTGGACAGATACTTTGTGGTATGGGATACAATTTGGGTGCACAAGTTCTAGGTTTTTACTCAGCCCTGGAGTCCATACGTACCTACATGGGTTCGGGAGTTCTATGTCACCTACTCTGGTCTAGTCCCAAGGGTCAAGAGTTAGCACAATCTATGAAGCCCATGGACTTTGTCATCATAAGGGATAAAAAGGTCAAGTGTAGTCAGACCGAGATCAATGACGTTCTGGGTTGCACTTATAGGTATAGACACTCTTTTTCAGATAAACTGAAGGGGAGCTTGGAGACATTGAAGGGGTGGCTGGCGCCATTAATAAGTGATGCCCCCCACCCCTCGTTGGTTAGATACCGAGGCCATCATTGAGAAGAAGGACCTAAATACTGTGGCTCGGTATTAGTTTTGTTTCTTGAGTAGTACATTCATGCCTTCTAAGAATGAGTCGATTCTTCAGCATCAGAAGGTAGCTCTCTTAGGGTGTATCATTGATAGGCAGCTTCTAAATATAGGTATGATCATTGAGTGCGAGATGTTGATGAGAGCTAAGCAGCAATATACCTCCCTCTCATTTCCGATATTGATTAGCGAGTTGTACAGACGGGCTGGTATTTCGTTTGACAAGAAAATGGATGTTGAGGTCACTTCGACCTCGTCTTATGACATTCGGAGGATTGAGATCGAGTATTTGACGGATGAGGCAAAAAGGAGGAGGATATCCCTATTTGATACGTCTCCAGCTGTGGATGTTGATGCCTTGGAGACGGGTTCTCCCACTCCTGCAGTTGAGCCGTCAGATACGCCTATTCCAGATGCCCTTGCCACTTCTTCCCCTGCAAGAGGCCCCTCTTCTTCCACTACTCCATCTTCAACCCCTGGCACCCGGCCTTTGACTCAGGCCATGGTTATCAAGATGGGAAATCTTGCATACTTAGCAGATGTGAGAGCTTCTCGGGTCGAGGCAGCGGTCCCAGGCATGATCGAGAGGGCTTTTGCTGCTACCCTTGACCCTATCCGCACGGATTTAGCTGATCAGCACTAACTCATTACATATCATGGAGTGATTTTGGCAACCCTCACTGCTTGAGTTGAGGCATGTGAGCAGCGTGAGGGTTGCTCCACAGAGTTGACGGCCATCCGCCTTGAGATCACATGTTTGAGGAGAGATGTGGACGAGCTGAAGTCCACAGACATTACCATGCTTTAGGGTAGTGTGGATGTGCCTGAGGATACAAGTGCCGATGATCCTCCACCTACCACAACTGATGTTGCCCTGACTTCTAACGATGATGGTGAATCTGATGCACCTTAGATGTATGAGGAGGATTTTGCTCTGCAGGATAGAGAGGTGTATGCTGACCGCGAGGACCTGGAAGGGGATCTGGTTCGAGTGGCCACTGATGCGTCTCTTCAGGAGACTTTGATTATCGGGTCGAGTGGGACCCAACTGACCGAGGAGAGTGCACCAGGTACTGATGCCCAAGCTGAGGACACACCCCCAGGATAGCGGGACAGGGGGACTTTCTATTGCACTTCTTTTATCTATCGTTTGTATGTTTATTTTGTTATTTAGCATTGAGGACACTGCTTTGTCTTTTGGTGGGGTGGTGCTTGTTATTTTTGATGTTACCTTAGTTGTTTTGCCATTGATTGTTATTTTGGATATTTCTTTGATTGAATGAAATGGTTTTGAGTTTTAGCGATATCTCTCTTTGCTTATCATTGTCGATTTTGTGCTGAATAAATTGTAGTTCTCTTGTACTTTTGCGTGTCGATTGTATCAATATCGATGACTTGAATAGTGCTATTGATTGAACAATATGTTGGTGTGCGTCCAACGAGGAAAATGGGAGTTGCATAGTCTTGTGTAAACCCTTAGCCTCTCGTTGTGACTAGAAAATTATTGATGGTGAGTCTAGCAATGACCGTTGCATGGAAGCTTGACTCGTAGATTTGTGATCCACAATTGTGTTTGGATGCCATGTGTGGTGAGCTTTACTTGAAAAGTGTGTATGACGATGCCTAGAACTTGTCCTGGTAGTCTATGTGACTAAGCATTGATGAGTGTGGGAAATGATCTTAGGCATGAAATATTCTTTTGAGGGTGAACCTTATTGCTAAACCTTTGTGGACTACCTTGTGAGGGTGTGAACCTAGTTTTGCACCATTTGAGCCTTTCCTTCTCCTTGATTGAACCATAAATACAAGAACCTTAGCCATTTGTGTGAAAATGCCTTGTCTCTCATACCTATAACCTTCGTGAAGTATTGGTCAATTGAATAGCCAAATTAGGCCAAAAGCCTAAGTTAGGGGTGTGGTGAGAATGAAGAGGGAAACTGAGTTAGAAGTTTGTAATTTTTATCATTTGGAAGGCTGATTGTGAAAAAGATGGAACCCCTCTATAAAAAAAGAGAGAAGAGAAAAAAACTGAAAAGAAAAGAAAGAAAAAGATTTGAATAAAATAGTACCATTGTGCATGGAGGTGAAAATTTTTTTAAAAAGAGAGGGGGTGTTCATAGAAATAATTTGTGTTCTTCAAAGTGACAAAGGATCAGTTGTGAAATTGAAATGTTTGAGAGAAAGGGAAGAACAAGTGAAATGGAAACCATGCTTCATGAAGGTAGAGCCACTAAACCAAAAATGACCATACCTTGAACCCCAACTCCTTACAAGCCTATGAGTAAAGTTGTGCAAACTCTTTCTCTTTTGAGAGTGTGAGTGTTGTATTGATTCTGAAATATCAATTTTCAATTGAACTAGGGCAAGAGAGTGGAATCCTTTTTGATGTAAGGGCATTCAAATATCTTTGTGTGCATAAGTTTGCGTTTTAAGTAAGCACTTGTAAGCATGGACTTTAACTGATGATGGCTAGTCAGAATTTGATGCTTTGGGTGTGCATTTGATCCTTGTATCTTCGATTAATCCTTGTGTGCACTTTCATGTAAGTTCTTAAGCAGCACTGATTGTAGACATTCCTATGGAGTTCATTGATCTCTTGTTTTACTTGAGGACAAGCAAAAGTCTAAGTTGGGGGTGTTGATGAGTCGGTAGCTTTGACTCATTTATAGCTTCTATTGTGCCAAATTAGTGTCCTTAATGCCCATTTTCACCTATAACTAAGGTTAAATCGTTTGTGTGCAGCATGAAGGAATTGGAATGAAGCAAGGACACTATAATGCAAAAAGAAGCCAAAAAGTGCAAAAATTGAAGGAACAAGAAGGCTGAGGCTCGCTAAAGGAAACTCGGCGAGTCACCGAGTGAACGAAGCCTCGCCTAAAGTTCCAGCAAACAAAGAGAAAATCTAGGTGAAGTCGGTGAGCTGAGGGACCAGATGGTTAGTCGCCGATCAAAACGGTGAGCTCGATGCACACCGCCTAATGTTCCAAAATGAAATCAGTATTGAAGGCAAGAATTAAAGAGCGAGATCAAGCAACTAGGCGCATCGCTCATCGGAAGGGCGAGCCCGACTTACGCCACCGAATGACCGTGAAATTCAAATCGTGTGGCATTTTTGGGAAAGTATAAATAGAAAATTTTAAATTGAACTGGGGAGAGAGTGCTTGGGGGAAGAACTAGAACTCAAACTTAGAAAGTACATTGCACTTTGAGGGATTTTTTGAACTATTCTTGTGATTTCATGGGAATTGAACTTTGGGTATATTTTGGTTGATTGTATTTGCTGTTTGAAGACTTGAGAAATCAATGTCTAATGTTTTTGGTAAGTATCTCTTCATCATTACTATGATTGGCGAATTCCCCATTGCCTTAGAGGTGTGATTATGTGTTCAAATATCTAATTAGCTTATGGGTCTTATGGATTGCTGAATTAAATGTTGAAATAGAATGGGTTCAGTTGGTAATTCATGTTTTTATCTTATGAATTGAAGTTACAAATTCAATTCTAGTTTATATCTCTTTGTATGCTTGTTGAAGATGCAATTGAGTGTAATTATTAACTAATAATTGTATTTGTTCTATCTTGTACTACTCAGCTTGTTAAAGTGGGTTTAATTAAGGTATATGATTGTGCTCATTTTGTATAGCCTGTTGGGGGGTTGATAAAACCCAATTAAAAACATGGTAGTTGGTTGCAAAATAGCTATCATATTCATTATCTTGCCTACCCATTATGTTTAAGAACTCTTAAACAATTCATAATGACCCATTTAGTGAAATTGGTATTTGAACACTCACATATCCCTAAGGTCCCAAAATGTTCATTGGTTAAATCCCTCTTTAACTCGTGTTTGTTGAAATCAATCATTTAAAACTTTTTTCTGTTGATAATTGAAACTTTGACTACTTTCTTTATGCATCGATTCTTTCACTTACATCTAGAAAAAGCTATATCACTTTAGTACATCATATTTGAATTCTAACATAGCTCCATTCCTCGTGGGATCGACCCCAACTCCATGTTGGGTTTTTATTGCTTACGACCACCTATATCTTGAATTGTGATAGGTGTAGTTGAGCGTTATCAGTAAGCAAAAAGGTGTTCGAGTGTCGGAAGTGTGGAAGGAGGCATCTGGGTGATTGTCTTGCCGGTTCTAATGCATGTTTCCGTTGTGGAAAAATGGATCACAAAATAAGGAATTGTCCTTCTGTTGCTAGGAATGAGGGAGATAATTGTTGGCGGGCTCAACCTTATCCATCTAGTGGTAGTCAGCAACAAGGTAGGTCATTGCACTTCAGGATCGAGAAGATCACGAAGGTTCCTCTGATGCGGTAATTGGTAAGTTATTGTCTTTTAGCTTGTGGTTAGGCATTTATTGATGTGGGGTGACTTGTTGGCTATGATAAGACTCTATGTGTGGTTGGTGTGTGTAAGGTCGACTTTGAAATCCTTGTAGAAACTTCTTAAATGGCTACTTGTACCAATGGTTTTGTGGTTGTTAAGACCTTGGTGTTATGCTTGAGTCGAGGAAGATGGATTCGAAAAGACTAGAGAGGTTTTCTCCCAAGGGGGAGATGGTGCGCTTCATGGTTGGAATATGTGAATAGACCTATGTTTTTTTTGGAAAGGTTCCTTGTTTTGATTGATATGTGAAAGGCCGGAGGTGATGTGATGTCTTAGTATCCCTATCTCTTTTCGTTATCTTCGGGTCTAGATTAGGGCGTTAGCCCCTTATGGTTCACTCTTTAGGATTCTTGTGTTTTAGTCATTCCCATTTTCCTCATGCATGCATGCTCATGAAAATTTTGATTTTCTCGAAGATACGATTTAGCTTGATTGATTTATTCATGATTATGTGCATTTGAGTATGATTTGAATGTATGTCTTTTGAACTGATGTTTTGAACATGCTTTAGCTTGGAGTTGATGTTTCCTCCTCGGATATGTGCAATTATGTTATTTCATTCTTGTTGGGTTGTTAGATCTTGTTCTTAACTTCCTTATGATGTCTTGAATCACATTCGAGGACAAATGTTCCCATGGGGGAGATATTGTAACACCTTAGATTAGGGAAAAGCCTAGGCGGGTAGGTCTAGTACTAAAAAATGGACCCTGGAACCCTCCACAAAGCCCTAGACTGGCCGTGAAGGGGACCACGCTCCGTTTGGGCAGTCGTGATGAAGAGTTTCCAGAAGCTGCCTCAGGCCGGGGTCACTTGATGGTGACCCATACGGCCCATGGAGGACTTGACGGTTCGTCAAATGAGTCGTGAAAGGCTCTTAATTTGGAAGGGTTCTCCCCTAGTCACTAGAAAAGGGATAACGGACATCTAAATGGCCCGTGAAACCCCACACGGTCCGTGAAGGGGGTTTTTCAAACTTAGTGTTTAGGATCAAATTCAAAGGAACATATCTTTTAGCTCAAAATGAATTAGGTAGCCTATAAACTATCAAATTAAAGGTCTTTGAGTCCTCGTTTCAACGCCACTGAGTTTGCTCCATTTGAAGTTTGGAGTAAAAAGTTATGCCCGTTTTAGTGGAACACTGCCAAGCTGATAAATCTTCAAGACATGCTTGACGGGCAGTGATGACTTTGACGAGCCGTTTGGGTCTCCTTGAAGCCATTTCGGCAGTTTTTAAGTCAGGGGCTATTGGGTCTTTTCCAAATTATTTTAACTGGATACTACATCATTTTTCCTTCTACCCTAAGCCCTATATAATGATTGTTACCCCCATAATCACCGAATTCAATTCATTCTCTCAATTTCCCAAAAGAAGATCAATTCATCCTCTACAAAAATCTTCTCTCTAGAATCAAGGAAGAAGAGGAAGCTAGGGTTCTTCAATTTCAAGTCTCCTTTCATCATCATTGCTTACGGCTTCAATCAAGGTATGTAGGGAGTTCATCAATGAGTTCCATTCACCCATTGAGCCCCCAAGGTTTTCTTAACTTTTCCAATTCAATTTCCAAAAATTTATTAAGGGTTTGATTTAATTCTTCATGGGTTCTATTTGTATGGATTTAATTGTTTGACTTTGATTTTATTTTGATGATTTAGACTTGATTACATGCTTTCAAACTAATTCCATGTGAACTCATTTATTGATCTATGAATTTGATTATTAACCCTAACTTTCTAAGTAAGAATTGTTCAATCAAAAACTAGGTTTTCTTCAATCATGTAGGTTCTTTCAATTATGATCAAATTGCTTTGCTTATGGTTTTCTAAGCATGAAATTGGTTTGAATTGCATGTTTAAAGATGAATTCCCATGAACCCATGTGAAATCCCTAAATTTCTAGAGTTTGATTTATTGTTGGGTTTGAACCACGAAAATATGGGTTTTATGAAATCATGGATGTTTCTTTTATGAAAGCAATGTTTATGACTCTAGTATGTTCATGGATGAAAGTTTTTATATGTTCTATGAAGCTTGGCCACATGACATGAATGACATCTAGATTTGCCATCAATGCCTTTTGGGCTATTTTCCGAAATTAGGTCTTGATTAGTATGGTAGCCGGTTATACCATCAATGATTATAGACCATGCTTTTAAAACTATTTCCACTAGTAGTATGACATTTCTAGTATGAAGTGAATTACTACGGGCCTTAAAAGCTATTATGAAAAGATCATGGATAGTGAAAGGTTTTCTCACGCATGGTCTAAGGAGCTATTCTAATGACGTAAGCTTGGACTAAGTCCATGGAAGATGAAATGTCTATGAACATGATTTTAGCTTGGATTGGTAACTCTAGTTGTACCTTTCCATGGATAACAAGATAACTGATTCCGTGGGATATTTACTTAGCACCAAGAGGATATCGAGATGAAAGCTCTCCCATTGTAGAGGCCGAGTTTCTAGTAGCAATTTCTTTATCTCATAACTATGTGCGACCATAGGATGATTGTTTAAATATACATTAGCTAGTGGATCCACGTAAGCTATAAGTTGAGGATCCTACCTTGGCAAGTAGGATGGCCCTTCCGGTGTAGAGAGTATGCCAAATTCCATGTTGATAGCTCACATAGACTTTAAATGTCAGTTAAAGGTAGTGTCCCACAATAATGAACAAAAATGACTTTCAAAGTACTTCACAAGTTTTAAAGATGTTAAGCTTGCATTGACCTTGGTTTATGACTTATGTTTTCTAACCCTTTTTACTTCATGTTTTACCTTTGTCTTTGCATGTTATGGAAATGTCCCCTTTTTAGCATGATTTAAATGTTTTATTGTATTCCTCTCATACTTGGTACATTCCATGTACTAACACATACTTTTGCCTACGTTGTCTCATAATGTAGGACTTGGCGATTCTTCTCATTCCGCTCGTGGCTAGTGAGTATCTAGAGGCTTGAAGACTTGGTGAGTCCTCATATGTTCGAGGAAATTGCCTTGTTATTCTTTTATGTTTCTTTACTGACATTATATGGGTTACGTCCCAACGTTCTTTCTATTCTTATGTTAGATTGGCTTTGAGATTATATGTAGACTTTCGCTATTTCCTTAAACTCTTTTGATAATGAATTGTGTTTTGAAATCTTGAATTGGTATTATCTTGTATGATGCATGCTAAGTGGCTTGTATGAGGCCTCTCGGGGTCTATACGCCATGTCACTTCTAGAAGGTACTTTAGGTCGTGACACCAATTCACCTCCCCCTTCTAAATTCTTAACCTTTGTTTTGGCCCTGGTCCCTCCTTTGGCATCTTGCATCTCAACTCAGGCTAAAAGTCTAAGTTGAGGGTGGCTACTCTAGAAGAAAATGAGAGAAGAAAGGGGTATGAAAATAATAGTGTAATGTGGAAAGGAAAATAATAGGGTGTGGCTGCGAAAAAAAAAGAGAAGAAAAAAGTGAATGAAAGTAAGAAGAAATTAGTGAAAAGAAAAGAAAAAGCGCAAGCCACACCCGAGCATTGTTGAATAATTGAGGAAAAAGAAAATAGAGGTTAACTACAAGATGGTTAGCGTAATCGCCAAATGACTCTATCACTTCTTGGGAGGAGTTGAATGAAGCTTTCTTTGAGAGATTCATTCTCCATTCTAAGATGGTTAAACTTCAAACCTGAATAAAAAATTTGAAGCGAATTGGAGGTGAATCTATACATGAAATTTCGCTACGGTTCAAGAAATTACTCTTGCAATATCCAACACATGGTGTTTTGGATAATTTGTTGCTACAATACTTCTATTGCGGCCTTGATTTAGTCAATAAAGGTGTGGCTGATCATTTGGTCAAAGGAGGATTAATGAGACAATCGTACAAGATGGAAACATTGTTGCTAGATGATATAACCAAGGTTAACCAAGCATTGCATACTAGAGAGGACCAAGTGTCTACTCAACAACTATGCATGAGCAAAGAACAAATGGAGAAGGAAAATGAATGGGATGAATATATGGCAAAAATGATGACCCAATTCGATATGTTGTTTAAACATATCATGGGAGGCGGTCCGAAGTCAGTAAATGCTGTTGGAACAAGTAGTGGAAAATGCTCGGAAGATGCCAAGTTCGAGGCATTGTACAATGAGGAAGTTCAGTATTTGGGAAATCAAATAGGGTTCTCACCCAAACTACCAATGACAAGGTGGGAACCGAGGTTGGATCAAAGAATGAGATAGTGGTTGGAAAGATTGGAGAGATAGGGAGGCTGAAAAGGATAGATACATTCCTCCCCATGATCGTCCACGATCAAAAGAACAAGTTGGACTGGAAGGGACCCGAACCAAGCAAATTGATTAGTCGGTAGTTTTGACTCATTTATAGCTTCGCCTGTGTCAATTTAGTGTCCTTAATGCCATTTTGTACACCTACAACTGATGTTAAACCGTTTGTGTGCAGCACAAGGGACAAGGAATGGGATGAAGCCAATATATTGCAAAAAGGAAGTCAAAAAGCGTGAAAATTGAAGGAACAAAAAGGCTGAGGCTCGCCTAAGTCAACTCGGTGATGCACCGAGTGGATAGGACATCGCCTAAAGTTCCAGGGAGCTAAGGCAGAATCAAAGTCCAAACGACGGGCTCATAGACCAAATGGCGTGTCGCCGATCCAAACGGCAAACCCTGATGTATATCGCCTAAAGTTCCAGGAGCAAATGAAAAATCTAGGTCAAAACGGCGAGCTGGGAGACTATTCGGTGCATCGCCAAGTAGATCGGCTAGCCCGATTTATCTCGCCTAAAGTTCCAGGATGAAATCAGCACCAAAGTGATGGGTTGAAGGGGCGAGATTGAGAAATTAGGCGTGTCGCCGAATAAAAGGGCGAGACACAACTTATGTCGCCGATTGATCTGTGAATGCAAAATCATGGGAATTTTTTAGGAAGTATAAATAGAAGAATTCAAATGAGAGCAGGGTGAAAAAAGAGAGTTGAAGACGAGAGTATAGCTTTATCTAAAATACTTAGTTTTTCTTGGGGAATGAACTTGTGAAGTTTTCCTTTTGGCAGATTCTAGCATTGGGTATATTTTTAGTTGATTAATTTCGTTGTGTGAAGATGGACAAAATCAATGGAGAATGCATTTGATAACCAATTCTTCTCTTTCATTATGATATGCTAAAACCCCAATGCCTTAGGGGTGTGATTATGTGTTCAAACACCTAATTAGCTTATGGGTATTATCAATTGCTGAATTACTTATTGATCTAGTGTGGGTTCAGTTGTTAATCCATGTTTTTATCTTATGAATTAAAGTTGCAAATTTAATTCTAGCTTAGATCTCTTTGTAGTCTTGTTAAAGATGCATTTGAGTGGGATTGCCTTCTGATGATTGTATGGGTTTCTACTTTTACTACTAAGCTTGTTAAAGTGGGTTTAATTAAGGTGTATGATTCTGTTATGATTATTTAGCCTGTTGGGGTTTGATAAAACCAATTGAAAGCATGATAGTTGGTTGCAAAATAGCTATTATAGCGATAATCTTGCCTACCCATTACAGATTAACATCATTAAGCAATTGGTGATGACCCATTTAGTGAAATTTGTGGTTGAACACTCACACATCCCTAAGGTCCCTTTTCACATTGATTAAACTCTTTTTGAAATTGTGATTTAGTGAAATTAGCCATTAAAACTATTCTAGCTTGTTATTTGAAAATTCATAAATTTACATTATTTATCGTTTCGAGTGTTTTCTACCTACAAAAAACTAAATCACCTTAATACTTCGTATTTGAATTCCAAATTTAGTCCCATTCCTCGTGGGATCGACCCCAACTCCTCGTTGGGTTTATATTGCTAATGATCGCTTACATCTTGAACCGTGTTAGGTGTATTTGAGCGTTATAAAAAATGGCGCCACTGCCGGAGAATGGCATTTAGAATTCTTATACCGACGTGTTTTCGTGTATTAGTTTGATTGTAGTTGAATTTACTTATTAGCTCTCTCGTTGTTTATTTCAACAGGTGATGACATGAATGACGCTGATAGTGTTATTGGTCAGAATGATAATATACGTCATTTGAATAACGAATTCAATGTGGCTCAGGTGGGAAGTGCGGGAGCCATTCGCTTGCCCCCTACTGTGGGTAATGCCATCCTTTATGTGACCGGAACTATACTTCAGCTGTTGCAACTCAAAGGATCATTTGGAGGACTTGCTCATGAGGATCCGCATGAATATCTTCAGAATTTCTTGGATATGTGTAGTCCGTTTATCTTTAAGAACATATCTCAAGAGTCAATTCTACTTCGATTGTTCCCTTTCTCTCTAAATGCGGAAGCAACGAAGTGGCTGGCTGAATTACCAAGGGATTCAATTACTTCTTGGACGGAGCTAACAGGAGCATTCCTTGAACGATTCTTTCCTCCTTCGAATATGGTGAAGTTGAGGGATGGCATTCAGAACTTCAAGAGACTTGATGGTGAACCAATCCATGAGACATGGCTTAGATTCCAAAAGCTTCTTCTTCAATGTCCTACTCATGCGTTGCCTGAAAATGTGCTGTTGCAATACTTCTACCGTAGCCTTGATTCGGTGAACAAGTCTATTGCCGACCGTTCGATCCAAGGTGGAATCATGAGACAACCATTTCGTATTGCAGCAGCCTTGCTTGATGACATGACAAAGATTAACCGAGCTTGGCACACAAGAGAAGATCAAGTATCGCCTCTTGTAGTCGGAATGACCAAGGAGCAAATTGTGAAAGACCAAGAACGTGATGCAAATATGGCCAAGCTGATGACTCAGATGGACTTGTTAACAAAGCATGTTATGGGTGTGAAGTCAAAAGTCGTAAACGAAGTTGCTATGAGCCCAGATGATGCTGCATTTGAGACCATGTACAATGAAGAAGTCCAGTTTGTGTCGAATTAGATGGTGGGTTCTCGTCCGAGCTATCAAAAGCCAGGTGGGAATCAAGGTTGGAATAAAGATCAAGGTAGTGGTTGGAGATAGAGTCGTGAGTGGCGTGATCGAGGTGCAAATTGGAGTGATGGTGAGCGAGATCGATATGTGCCTCCGCATGATCGTCCTGAAGCCAATGAACCAAAGGCTGATCCTGAGAATTATAGAATGGAAGATATGCTTGCTCGTATTTTGTACAAGGTGGAAGGGTCAGACAAAGTACTCAAGGAGATGAAGGCTGATTTTTCTTCTTTAAACCAACAGTCACTTCGCACTCGGCCTCAATCAAGCATCTTGAGTCTCAAATGGTTCAAATCTCCACTCAACTGAATCAGAGATCAATTGGTGGTCTTCCTAGTGACACCTAAGCCAATCAAAAGAACGAAAATGCTCAATGTATGGCGATTGTCACTCAAAGTGGAAAAGTCTTGGACACCAATGTATTTGAGAACAACGGGGTCGAACGGGAGAAGACTCCACAGATTGTAAATTATGAGGGCGGTATGGAAGATGAGGTGAACAATGACATGGCCAATCTAGATGATGGTGAGCCAAGCGATGTTAAGTTGGGAAAAACCACTACTTCTTAGGTAGAGAATGTGTCTAAATCGGTTCCTCCCAAACCGTTGCCCAAAGTTAACCCCCCATTTCCATAAAGACTGAAGAAAAGAGATGACAATGCGAAATTCCAAACTATTTTCAAGTGTCTCTCAATTAATCTTCCTTTGGCGGATGCTCTACTAGAAATACCGGGGTATGCAAAGTTTATGAAGGAGTTGGTCACGAAGAAGAGAAATAAGGACTTTGAAATGGTGGAAGTATCCCATAGTTGCAGTGCTATAATGTCAAATGTGGTTGCGAAGAAAGATGATCCGGGAGCATTTACAATACCTTGCACTATTGTGGTATTCAAATTTTCAAAAGCATTGTGTGATTTGGGAGCCAACATTAATTTGATGCCATATACTATTTTCAAACAACTTGGGCTAGGTGAGCCCAAGTCTACCACAATGCGACTTCTCATGGCGGATCACTCTATCAAGCGACCCATCGGTGTTCTTTATGATATTCTTGTGCGGGTTGACAAATTCATCTTTCCGAAAGATTTTGTTGTTCTTGATTGTGAGATAGATGCCGAGATCCCTATTATTCTTGGAAGACCATTCCTAGCTACAAGGAGAGCACTTGTCGATGTGGAAAGCGGAGACTTGAAATTTAGAGTTAGTGAAGAGGAAGTCACTTTCAATGTGTGCAAGTCCATGAAGCAACCAAATGACATCCATGTGGTGTTGGTTATTGATGTTGCCGATGAAGCGGTAGCTAGTGTTAGCGAGGTTGATTGTATTGGTGACTCGTTAGCTGCTGTGATATTGAATTATGATGGGATGGAGATCCAAGATTATGATGAGGTAGTGGCTGCTCTATCGGGAATATGATCTTACTCTAAAACTCCTTTGAAGCTTGAAATTGATTTGAAGAATAGAGAAACTCCTCCCGCAAAGCCATCCATTGAAGCACCTCCGAAGCTCCAGTTAAAATCTCTTCCTTCCCATCTTTGATATGTATTCTTGGGAGCAGACAGTACTTTGCCAGTGATCATTGCAGCTGACCTACTTGAAGAGTAGGCACAGGCACTTATTAGTGTTGAAACGGTAAATCAAAGCTATTGAGTGGACAATTACTGACATCGTGGGAATTTCTCCTGGGATTTGTACGCACAAAACTCTATTAGAAATTGATTGTAAGCCCAGCGTAGACCACCAAAGGAGGTTGAACCCTCCTATGCAAGAAGTGATTAAAAAGGAGATCATCAAGTGGTTAGATGTAGGTGTGATTTATCCCATTGCAGACAACAAGTGGGTAAGCCCAGTCCAGTGTGTCCCAAAGAAAGGAGGTATGACCGTGGTGCCAAATGGAAAAGGTGAACTTTTATCTATGCGACCAGTCACAGGTTGGGGGTATGCATGGACTATAGGAAGCTGAAATCGGCAACTGAGAAGGCTCATTTTTGCATTCCCTTCATGGACCAAATGCTTGATAGGTTAGCGGGGCGTGGATGGTATTGTTTCCTTGATGGGTATTTCGAGTACAACCAAATCTCTATAGCCCTGGAGGACCAAGATAAGACGACTTTCACTTGTCCCTATGTAATGTTTGCATTTAAAAGTTTACCTTTTGGACTATGTAATGCTCCGGCAACGTTCCAAAGGTGTATGTTGTCATTTTTTTGCTGATATGGTTGAGGGCTCTATGGAGGTTTTCATGGATGATTTCTCCGTAGTGGGTGACTCCTTTGAAAAATGCCTTGAACACTTGGAACCAGCTTTGCAAAGGTGTGTCAAAACTAACCTTGTACTTAATTGGGAGAAATGTCATTTTATGGTAAAGAAGGGATTGTTTTGGGACACCAAATTTCAGGGAAAGGTATACAAGTAGATCAAGCAAAGGTTGAGGTGATTGTCAAGCTACCACCTCCGGTCTTTGTTAAAGGTGTTCAAAGTTTCTTAGGACACGCAGGTTTCTACAGGTGATTCATTAATGATTTTTAAAAGATTGCTCATCCATTATGTAAACTTCTAGAGAATTCAAGTGTGTTTGTGTTTGATGAAGCATGTATGGTTGCTTTTGAATGTCTCAAAGATAAGCTTGTGTAAGCTCCGGTCATTGTTGCCCCGGATTGGGGTAGCCCATTCGAATTAATGTGTGATGCTAGTGGTACTGCCTTGGGTGCTGTTCTGGGACAACGTAGGGGCAAGTTGTTTCATCTAATATACTACGCTAGCAAGACCTTAAATGTGGCCCAACGGAACTACACCATAACCGAAAAAGAATTGTTGGCTGTAGTGTATAGATTCGAGAAATTCTGAGCTTACTTATTGGGGACTAAAGTAGTGGTGCACACGGACCATGCAGCTATCCACTACTTGATGGCTAAGAAGGATGCTAAACCAAGGTTGATTCGATGGATATTGTTGCTATAAGAATTTGACTTTGAGGTCAGAGATCGGAAACGGTGTGAAAACCAAGTGGCGGATCATTTATCTAGATTTGAAACGAATTTTGTGGTGTCCGGGGACAAGGGGATTGAGGATGCTCTTCCGGATGAAGTGGTCATGATGATCTCTCATGGTTACATTCCTTGGTACGCCAACTTCACAAATTATGTTGTGTGTGGGATTATACTTGAAGGACTTTCATTTTATCAGCGTAAGAGATTCCTTTTTGACGCGAAAAAGTACTTTTGTGATGAGCCTTATTTATTCAGGGAATGTGCAGATCATATTATTAGAAGATGTGTGCCGGAGATCGAAGTGGATGCCATACTTAGTTCATGCCACGCTTCCCCAGTTGGTGGTCATTATAGTGGGGTGCGAATTACTGCAAAGGTATTGCGAAGTTGATATTATTGGCCAACATTGTACCAAGATGCTAACTCCCTAGTCCGTAAGTGTGTTCCATGTCAAAAGTAAGGAGGAGTGTCACGCCGACATTAGCTTCCCCTTACCCCGATCCTTAAGGTTGAATTATTTGATGTGTGGGGCATTGATTTTATGGGTCCTTTTGTGAGCTCCTATGGGAACAAATATATTTTGGTTTCCGTTGACTATGTGTCAAAGTGGGTAGAAGCCATAGCTTTACCCAACAATGAAGGGAGAAGTGTAATTACATTCCTACAGCGGTATATCTTTACAACGTTTCGCACACCGCGGGCAATCATTAGTGATGGGGGTTCACACTTTTGTAATTGATGGTTTACGTCGTTGCTGACCAAGTATCACAAGGTATCCACACCTTATCACCCGCAGACCAGCGGACAGGTTGAAGTATCCAGTCAAGAAATTAAAGAAATTTTAGCAAAGACGGTGAATGCAAATCGTTCAGATTGGTCGCGAAAGTTGGAGGATGCTTTGTGGGCCTACCAAACTGCTTTCAAAACACCAATTGGTATGTCACCATATCAATTAGTATTTGGAAAATCATGCCACCTCGTGGTGGAGCTCAAGCATAAGGCACTATGGGCTTTAAAGGCCATTAATTTGAATTAGGATGTTGTCTCCAAAAGTAGGGTTGACCAACTGCATGCATTGGAGGAATTTCAGCTTCACGCTTTTGAAATTGCTTCCCTCTATAAAGAAAAAAATGAAGAAATGACATGATTCAAAAATACTTCATAGGGAATTTCGTGTTGGTGATCGTGTATTGCTCTACAATTCGCATTTTTTATTATTCTCGGGAAAATTCAAATCCAAATGGTTAGGACCACCCTTGAAGGTGAATCGTGTATTTGAAAATGGAGCTATTGAGGTTCAGGATGAGAATGGCTCTATCTTTAAGGTTAATGGGCAAAGGTTGAAGATCTACTTTTGAGAGTGTCTTGTTGTGCGAATGATTGATGTGGTGTATCTGGATGATGCTTGAATGCATGTCCACATCGTACCATGAAGTTAAATAAGGCGCTTCTTGGGAGGCAACCCAAGCTCTATTTTTAGTGTTTTTGAATAACGTGTGTTGGATGTGTAGGTTGGAGTGTGAATGTTTGAAAGAAAGCAATTAGGCGAGGGGCTGCACCATTCGGCGCATCGCCCGTCTGTCCTGGGATCGCCTAAATTCCTCATAACTTGAAGGTTGAAGTCATAACATACAGTGGAATATTGGGCGAGTGGTTGCACTATTCGGCGCATCACCGAGTAGATTGGCGAGCCCGACTTATCTCGCCTTCTGGACTCAAATATTGGTGGGACTTTCTGTGACTTTCGGTGATGGAAGGTACCACTCGGCGCATCACCGAGTGGAAGGGCGACATTATTTTCATCACCTCCTGGGGCACGAACTGAAGAGTTTTTTTTAAACCTTTCAACTTCAAACTTTCATAGTTTTTGAAATTTGCCTCTCATACTTGCACTCCCTCGCATTTTTACGTTTGTTTTACTTAGTCTTTTTGTGGATTTATCGTGAAGTGCGTGAGGAGCGCCCCAAACCCCATTTTCATCGTGTGTGCATTGATATTGTCGACTTTGAGGTTAATTCTCAATAATGTTTTCCAATTTTTAACCCCCATGAATTGTAAAGCCTGGTTATGACTGATTGTGTGTGTGATCGCATGTGTGATTGTGTGTTATGATTGCATTGTATTATTTTGATGCCCTGTTTTGCGTAATTCTTTCGATATTGGGTGATTATTCCAATTGGGGAGTGGGCTTTCGATTAATTGCTTGGGTTGTTGTGTTGGTGATTGGGTGAAGTCTGAGTAACCCTCGAATGCAATAAATTGGCCTAATTTTGCCCAATGATGGATTAAGTGACATCTTTCTTAAGGGCAAATTGTCATTTTGTTGTTTTCGGTTCGATTTTGGGGAAGTCTGAGTACCTCGAGGTATAATTGGGTGTGGGTATAAGCTACTTGGTGGTAATTGATCTTCAATTGTTAATTATTGGGCTGTTTGTTGAAAACCAAAAAAGTTTTAGAATTGTTGTTGCCTTTTGATGGTTCGGCGAGCTAAGTCAGACTCGTCGTTCCACTCGGTGACTCACCCTTTATTTCATTTATCACCTTTTTATAGCCCATCTGAGGTCTTGAGTTCTGTAACTTTCGGTGACATGCCTTGTGCTCACCGAGTGCATTCAGTGACTCGCTGAGTAGTTAATTGTATCACCTTTTATGCTTGCATTGTTGACTGAGTAGTTCTGTTATTTTCGGCGACCCACCTAATACCATTTGGCGATTTGCTGATTGGTTTGGCAATTGATTCTGTATTTTTTTACTTAAGTTCTTTCTCCCTCATTTTGATCGATCTTCATTGTTTGGTTTGTTTTGTTAACAGATATGCCTCGCCAAAAAGCCCACGCTACCAAGACTCCAAAGAAGAGGAGCAAAGGCATAGAGATTGCCTCTGAGGTTGCACCACCTCGACAATCAAAACAACCCACACTCCAAGGGAAAGGAAAAGGGAAGTAACAGGTTGTGGAGGAGTCTGCTTCAGATGACGAGGAGCAGTCGATCCAATTTACCTCCACAGAGTCAGGCCACGCTGATAGTGCGGAGTCTGAGTCTCCTATCGGGACCTACTTAAGAGAACTAGAACTGAGGTTAGGTCCAAGAGGTTGCATGACTCACTGGCTAGGGTCAACAGCCCTCCAACAATCCCTGAGCCCCAGCCTACCTCAGCTCCTGCTCCTGTTACTACAACCTCAACTCCGGCCCCGGCTTAGCTTCTGAGATTGATTAATAGGTTGAAGGCCGTGGGTGCACATACCATACTTGAGGAGAAGAGGTTATCGACTAATGGAGTGGTTGATATATATCCCGTGGTCTGGGATACACTCCGGGTCCATAAATTTAAGATTTTCATGCAGCCCTAGAGTCCATGCGTCCCCACTTTGGTGCACAAATTTTATGGTGCCTACGCCAGTCTAGTCCAGAGGGCCAAGAAGCTGGCCCAGTCCATGAAGCCTATGGACTTCGTCATTGTGCGGGGCAAGAAGGTCAAGTGTAGCCAGATGGAAATAAATGATGTTCTGGGCTGCACTTACAGGTACATGCACTCCCTAGAGAACAAGTTGAAAGGGAGTTTGGAGACATGGAAGGAAGGTTGGCACCGTTAATAAGTGATGCCTCCCCCTATTGGTTGGATACCGGAGCTATTATCGAGAAGCGGGATTTAAACTTCATAGCTCGGTATTACTTCAGATTTTTGAGCAGCAACCTCATGCCTTCTAAGAATGAGTCCATCCTCCGGCACCCGAAGGCAGCACTTCTAGGTTGCATCATTGATAGACAATTGCTTAATTTGGGGATGATTATCGAGAGGGAGATATTGTTGAGGGCCAAGCAGCAACACACTTCATTACCATTCTCAATCCTCATTAGCGAGCTGTGTAGACGAGCGGGTGTCCCCTTCGAAAAGAAGATGGATGTTGAGGTCACTTCGACCTCATCTTGTGACATCTGGAGGATCGAGGCTGAGTACCAAAAGGATGAGGCTGAGAGGAGGAGGAGACCTCCAGTTGATACGACACCAGCAGTGGATGTCGATGCTATGGAGATGGGTTCTCCCAGCCCCGCAGTTGAGCCGTCAGGCATGCCTGTTCTAGATGCTCTTGTCACCTCCACTCAGCCACCGGGCCTCTCCTCTTCATCTGCTCCTGCTTCAGCTCTCGAACCCCGGCCTTTGACCCAGGCCATCATTATTAAGATGGGGCACTTGGCCAATTCAGCGGATGTAGAAGCCTCTCGGGTTGAGGTAGTTGTCCCCGGTATAATTGAGAGAGCTCTAGATACCGCCTTGGGTCTTATATGCATTGAGTTGGCCAATCAATGCCGACTTTTCACTTCACATGGGAAGTTTTTAGCAGCCCTCACAGCTAGAGTCGAGGCTTGTGAGCAGCGTGAGGGTAGCTCTTAAGAGTTGAGAGTTATCCGGACTTAGCTCACCGGATTGAGAAAGGACGTGGATGAACTTAAATCCACCGACGTCACCATGCTGTGGGGGAGTGTAGATGTGCCTGAGGAGTCGAGAGCCGATGATCCCCCACCTGCCACCACTAGTGTTGCGTCAGCTACTGACGATGACGGTGTGTCTGATACACCTGAGATTGATTAGGAGGATTGTGCCATGCAGGATAGGGAGGTGTATGCTGACCTTGAGGACTTGGAGGGAGATATGGTCCGGGCTGCTACTGCTGAGTATCTCCGGGACACTTCCATGATCGGAGCGAGTGGGACTCACCCACCTGTGGAGAGCACATCGGGCACTAATGCCTAGGCTGAGGGCGCACCCCCAGCTTCGTGAGACAGGGGGACTTTCCTGTACTTCTATTGTATTTAGTTGTTCTTGTATTTCTTTCATTGTTATTTCGCATTGAGGACGCTACATTGACTTTTTGGTGGGGTAGCGTTATTTTGGATGTTAGATGCTTCGTTCATGATTTCGATTTATAGCAATATCTCTCTTTTGCTTATCAGCTTTCAATTTTTGTGCCGATTATACAGGTGTTGTTCTCTTGTGCTTTTGAGTATCGATGATGTTCAATATCGATGACTTGAACAGTGGTTTTAATTTAACAAATTTTGAGAAAATCATAACTATGTCGTGCCACGACGTTAAATAAGGCACTTCTTGAGAGGCAATCCAAGTTTTTATTTTTATTTTTATTGCTTTCAATAATGTGTATTGTGAGTACATATTGAAAAGAAGTCAAAGTGTTACAAGAGGTACATTAGGCGATGCAAAAACCACAATGGCCAAGTGCCAACATCAAGAGTTCTCCCAATAATTGTTCCAAGAGTCCTCAATAGGCTCAAGCCAGCTGGAGAACGTACCATTCTTGAGAAGAGATGGCTCTCCACGGATGGAGTTATGAGTATCCGGCAATTTGGGACACCATACAGTTTTATAAGTTTGAGGGGTTCACATGACCCCAAAACCCTTATGTTCCAGCATGGGTGCGTGAATTCTATACGGCCTATGCTAAGGACTTACCAAAGAAGAGGAAGGGCATAATTTGGAAGTCTTTGGATGAAGTGGAAGTGTGTGGCAAGAAAGTGCAATGTCACACTGGTGCACTCAACACTGCACTATGGATGTCTGAATTTACTGAGCTATTTTCACTCCGGATGCAGTATGACCTTGGTTCTTTGAAAGGTTGGTTGGCCCCGCTCATAGATAACATTTCTCCTCCTTGGATGGCTGAAGGTGCTCAAATAGAGAAGAAGAGTTTAAACATTGGGGCCTGATATTGGTTCGGTTCCATTAGCAGCAACATTATTCCCTCGCTGAATAAATCTAACCTTGGACATCTCAAGGCAGTATTAATGGGCGCTATCATTGATTGGAAGCACATTAATGCGGGTCTTTATTTCAGAGGAGATACTATTGAGAGCTCAAAAAGAGCAAACCTCCTTACCTTTCTCGGTCTTGATCACTAAACTATGTGAGGACACATGAGTTCCCTTTGGTGGGAATACTGATGTGCGGATCACCCCTGGCCTCTTCCAACGATATCCGAAGGATTGAGGTTGATTTCTTACATGATGATGCAGCTTAGAGGAAGCCACCACCACTAGACACCACGCTCGTTGTTGATCCAGCTACATTGGCTTCTAAGGCCACCACACCTACTCCTTCTCTAGAGCAGGTAGGTATATCATCACCTCCTGTTATGCCTTTATCTTCTGCTACTACTACTGTTGTTGCTGTTGTTGTGCTTGCCCCCATTCCTACTCCTTGACCCCTCTTGACCAAGTACTTGATTTACCAAATGGGCAATCTTGCTCGGTCTACAAATGTGAGGGCGGCTAGGGTTGAGGCCAAGTTACCCAAGTTGTTTCGGATAACAATTAAGAAGGCTGTAGCTCCTTTGAGGGATAGGATGACTCATTGTGAGAGTTTGATTGAGTCACACAGTGTGAGGTTGGACAACCTCACCGCTAGATTCAAGGCCCGAGATAAGGCCGAGGGCAGTTTGGTTGAGCTTGCTACTATGAGAGGTCAGCTTGCTACCTTGGGAGCAGATGTAGACCATCAGAGGTCTACTAACATTTCAATGATGTGGGGTGATGTTCCCCTACCTGATGCACCTACCTCTATGCCACCAACCATGTCTAGCAGTGAGCCATCTCCGAGAGAGCAACCTAAGATAGCTGAAAGTGTTATTGTTTCTGAGGATACTAATGATGATGAGAGGGCCAATGATAATTTGACCAAGGAGACCAATGAGGATAAGGTGAGGAGAGAGGAGGATGAGCTTGGTATTGCACAGACGCTCACGGAGTTGTAGGACACTGAGGAGATGCTTGTACATGCCATCCATGAAAGATCCCTTTAGGAGACTTCAGAAGTTGGCACCAGTGGAGTCTCTTCAAACTCCACCATTCCTCCTAGTGATGTGTTGGGCACTGATGCCCTAATTGATGCTACGTTGCCGCCTCCTATGATACTATTATCGGTCATTGATGCCCCGAATGATGCTACTCCTCCAGAGACTCCAGATGAGAGCACTCCATAGGCATAGCCTGTCAGTGGGACATTTTTGCTTTTCCTCCTGTACTCATTACTTTTGCATTGAGGACACTACACTTTTATTTTTGGTGGGGTGATGGCACTTGTGCCAATATTCCCCTTTTGCTTTGTATTTTGTTGTTTTACGTTTTTGGATGATTATAGTATCTTATTTTTTGTTTATACTATAGTGTTTCATTTGGTTTGGTTTATCTCTTGTTGTCTATGTTGTTTTCTCTTAAATAGTGAAACTACCCCTATGAGTTTTAGAAATTGTTAAATGCTTAAGTTTTCACTGATAAAAATTCGAGAATCGATTCTGTTCAATATCAATGTCCTGAATAGTACTCATAATGAGCATGGTGTGTAGTGTTGGTGTTGTAAGAGTGAAATTGATGTGGTTGCATTTTTGAGTGATCTTTTTGAATATTTCGTTAACTAGGTGTGTTTTGATGTTAGCTTTGCAATGAATATCCCACGTAAGCTTTTGATTTTTCCAGGTTGTGCTAAATGAGTGTATTCGAAGTGCCTTGTGTGGTGAGATTTCTCTTGAAAGGATGTGCATGAAATCCTAGAATTTACTTTGTTAGTCTAATTGCCTAAACCTTGGTAAGAGTACAGCTTGATCTTGGGCAACAAATTTTAGAAGAAACCCAAATAACCATATCCCTTGTGACTACCTTGTGAGGGTGTGCTTTCATTTTGGCAGCATTTCAGCCTAAAACATTTGCTGAAAATCAACATTGAAACTTCGTGAGACAAATTGTCCTCAATTTTTCATCAAAAAAATCATCCTTGAAGCATTGGTTTGTTTGAATAGCCATCTTAGGCTAAAAGCCTAAGTTGGGGGTGTGAAAATGAAGGAGGCAGAAAATCCAAGTGAAAGGCAACGAAAGATAAAATGAGACTCAACTTGAAGTTTGTTACAAAAAGAAGGATCCCGTCCTAATAAAAAAAGAGAAATATTGGGATGAAGAATTTTTGAAAAAGTTGAAATGAAAAAGAGATGTTGGTAAATAAAAGGGGATTCCGAATAAGTGATTAAGAAGTCAACTATGCAGCTCCAGCCAGAGCAGAGGCCGAGGCATCAGATGATGTGATCACATGTACGGTTCTTTTATGCCATCAGTCCGCTTCAACCTTATTTGATCCTGGTTCTACTTATTCATATGTGTTGGCTTATTGTGTGCCTCGATTGGGAGAGTCATGAGCCCTTATCTGTACCTTTGTGTATTTCGACCACAGTAAGAGATTCATTAGTAGTGGATCGGGTTTGTAGATCTTGTGTGGTGGACACTCTGGTCGATCTGATTGTGCTTTGTATGGTGGATTTTGAAGTGATTCTGGGCATGGATTGGCTATCCCCTCACCAGGCCATCTTGGATTGCTATGCCAAAATCGTTACTTTAGCCATGCCTGATATTCCACCGGTGGTGTGGCATGGCTCTCGTAGTCGCATGCCGAACGGAGTGGTTTCTTATGTTCAGGCTCGGAGGCTAGTAGCTTGCGGATGTTTGGCGTATTTGGCATATGTTAGAGATGTTAGTAGGGAGGGCCCTACAGTTGATTCAGTGCCTATTGTCCGAGAGTTTGCCCCTCAGAGCGAGATATTGACATTGCCATTGATTTGGATCCGGGTACTCATCATATTTCTATCCCACCGTAACTTATGGCACCTACAGAGCTCAAGGAGCTCAATGTTTATCTTTAGGACCTCTTGGGTAAGGGGTTCATTAGGCCTAGTGTATCGCCTTAGGGTGCCCCAGTTCTATTTGTGAAGAAGAAGGATGGTACCATGCAGATGTGTATTGATTACAGGCAGCTCAATAAGGTCACAGTGAGGAACCGTTACCCCATGCCTCATATTGATGATCTATTTGACCAGCTTCAGGGTGTTGTAGTGTTTTCAAAGATTGACTTGAGATCTGGCTACAATCAGTTGAGGGTTAGAGAAGCGGACATCCCTAAGACAACATTTAGGACTCGTTACGGCCATTATGAGTTCCTAGTGATGTCTTTTGGGTTGACTAATTCCCCTGTGCTTTCATGGACTTGATGACTCATGTATTCAGGCCGTATCTATTTTCCTTCATCATAGTTTTTATTGATGATATCTTGGTATACTCGTGGAGCCATGGTGAGCATGAGCAGCATCTGAGGATAGTGCTCCAGACTTTGAGAGATCATCAGCGTTATGCCAAATTCTCAAAGTGCGAGTTTTGGCTTGAGTCTGTAGCATTCTTGGGGCACGTGGTGTCCAAGGATGGCATTATGGTGGATCCGACAAAGATTGAGGTTATCTATGATTGGGCTAGGCCAACTTCTGTGACTAAGGTTCAGAGCTTTGTCGGATTGGCAGGGTACTACCGGTGCTTTGTCGAGGGTTTCTCCACTATAGCAGCACCTCTGACTCGATTGACACACTAGGATGTTCCTTTTGTCTGGTAGGAGGAGTGTGAGAGGAGCTTTCTGCGGCTCAAGGAGTTGCTTACCACCGCTCCTATATTGACTCTTCCAATTGAGAGCGAGGGCTTCACGATTTATTGTGATGCATCCGACATTTGTTTGGGTTATCTTTTGATGCAGCAGGGCCGTGTTATTGCTTATTTGTCGAGGCAGCTTAAGCTGCATGAGCGTAAATACCCCACTCATGATCTAGAGTTGGCAGTGGTAGTTTTTGCGCTTAAGATCTGGAGGTATTACCTTTATGGAGTTCGTTGTGAGATCTATACCGATCACGAGAGCCTTCAGTACATTATGAGCCAGAGGGATCTGAATTTGAGGCAGCGCCATTGGATCGAGCTCCTGAAGGACTATGATCTCTCTATTCTCTACCACCAGGGTATGGCGAATGTAGTAGAAGACGCCTTGAGTCGGAAGGCAGGGAGTATGGGTAGTCTAGCCTTCCTTTCTGTTTAGGAGCGACCCTTGGCTTTGGACATTCAGTCTTTAGTCAATCATATGATCAGGCTTGATGTTTCAGATTCTACCTGGGTGTTAGCTTAAGTGGAGGTTCAGTCATCTCTACTTGATCAGATATGTAGTCGTCAGTTTGAGGATGTGGCGTTGGTGGCACTCAGAGGTAGGGTTTTGGCAGGTGATGCCGGGTAGGTTAACCTAGATTCACATGGGGTTTTTAGGTTTCCTGGCCATTTATGTGTTCCTATAGTTTGTGTTTTGTTCAAACCGATCCTTAGCGAGGCCCATGATTCCAGATATTCTATCCATCAGGGCACCGCTATGATGTATCCTGATTTGAGGCAGCACTACTAGTGGAGCGGTATGAGGAGGGACATCTCAGACTATGTGTCCCGTTGCTTGTGTTACCAGCAGGTGAAGGCCGAGCATTTCAGGCCTGGTGAAGAGTTGCAGAGGCTACCCATTCCTGAGTTGAAGTGGGAGCGCATCACTATGGATTTCATTGTGGGCTTGCCTCGGACTCCTAGAGGTGTTGACAGCATCTGGGTCATTGTGGATCGATTGACCAAGTCAGTACACTTCATTCTAGTTCATACATCTTTCCATGCTGAGAGGTTAGCTCGTATCTACATTCAAGAGGTGGTACGCCTTCATGGGGTTCTTGTTTCCATCATTTCAGACCGAGGTCCACAGTTCACTTCCAGGTTTTGAAGAGTATTTCCGGAGGAGTGGGGCACCCGTGTTGATATTAGCACAACTTTTCACCCGCAGACCTATGGCTAGTCGGAGCATACTATTCAGCTTTTTGAGGATATGTTGCGGGCCTGTGTTATAGACTTTGGAGGCCACTAGGACCATTTCTTTCATTTGGCGGTGTTTGCGTACAACAACAGCTACTATTCCAGCATTCAGAAGGCCCCGTTTGAGGCCATATATGGTAGGCGTTGTCGCACTCCACTTGGGTCACTTAAGTCTACGGAGCCTAGGCCGCGGGGTATAGATCTATTTCAGGAGACCTTGAAGCATATGAGGTTGATTAAGGATAGGCTCAGGATGGCTCAGAGTAGACAATAGAGTTATGCAGGTTGCATGCGCCGACCGTTGAGATTTGATGTGGGAGATAGAGTATTCCTCCGAATATCACCCATGAAGGGCGTGATGAGATTCGGGAGGTGGAGCAAGTTTAGCCCAAGGTATACTGGGCCTTTTGAGATTTTGAGGGCAGTTAGTGAGGTGGCCTTTGAGTTAGCTTTACCTCCAGCATTCTCAGCTATTCTTCTAGTTTTCCATATTTCGATGTTGCACCGATACATTCCAGATGTGTCTCATGTACTCCAGTATGATGCCGTTGAGTTGGATTATCGCCTGACATATATTGAGGAGCCAATTGCTATTTTTGCCAGAGATGTGAGGCAGTTGAGGTTGAGAGCCATTCCTGTAGTTAAGATCCATTGGAAACACCGTCTAGGTGAGGAGGCTACCTGGGAGACCGAGTGAGAGGTATGGGAGCAGTTACCCTGCTTAATTGAGCCCTCAGGTACTTCTTGACTCTTACTTTCGAGGACGAAAGTACTTTTAGTAGTGGATGTTGTAATGACCCTTCAGGTCATTTGCGTGTTTTTGCCTCTGTTCTCTCGTTTAGACCATTTTCGTAGCGACCCCAAGTTATTTCTGACTCGCTGGCACAGTAGGTTCGGTCGCCTAGTCGTTCGTTTGGTTTTCATGCCTGTTTTCCTATTTTGGAGCTTTTGAACCTTGAAAAGTTGATTTTGGTCATAACCTCAGGTAAACGACCTCAGATGGGAATTCCTACAGTTCCATAAGCTCTGGAGCGGAAAAATTCATCTAGAAGCATGGTTGGCCTGAGTCTCGGGGCTTCGGTGTGATTTTGGGGCCAGTCAGCTCTTTAGCCTTTGAAATTTGGCTTAAAGTTGACTTTGGTCAACATTATTGGTAAACGCACTCGGATGAGAATTCCATCAGCGCAGTTAGTTCTGGAATGCTGAGTTTGGTCTAGAATGACCCTTCTAGAACTTTTGAGAGCTTCCGATCAAATTTCGAGGCCCCCGGTAGAATTTAGCTAAAATGGCCCATTGGGTGTGGGACCCACTTTTAATCGAAATGACCTCGTATGGGAATTTTAACTGCGCCATTGATTTAGGAACGTCGAATTTGATGGGGTAGCATATCTCGTTTGTGTGCAAGAGGTTCTGAACGAATCCCGAACACCCCATCGGTGTTTTGGAGTTGTCCAAAACTCAGCTAGTGCAGTTGATATCTGTAGACACCTCTTGTCTCCGTGTTTTTGGGATAGGCTCCGCATTCATAGAGGTGTAAGTGTGTCTACTCTGCGTTCGTGGGCTAGAGGATGCGTTAGCGGGCCAGACGCTGCGTTCGCGGAGGTCTGAGGAATCTTTCTCCGCGTTCGCAGATAGGGCTTCGCGTTCGCAGAGGTCTGGGAGGCCTGGGGGGAGTCTTTTCTCGGCGTTCGTGGATACGATTCCATGTTCGCGGAGGTCTGAATCCCTTCTCTCTGCGTTTGTTGAGTAGTGTTTGTTTTGCCTCCGTGTTCGCGAGGCATTGGTCGCGTTCGCGGCGGTTAGCGGCTTGTAGTGGCTTATAAAGGGAGGTCGAGGCTCATTTTGAGGAATGTTTTAGAAATTTATATCTCCCTCATCTTCTGTCGGTTATCGGTGATTGGAAGTCCCATATGCTTGGATTTGCGTTGCTGTGTAGGTCTTGGCTCGGAGAATGGTGGGTGTTCCTCCATTTCCATAAATTTGAGGCGTAAGTTGCTATCCTAGGCCTATTTTGTAAAGTTTTACATTTCTTGTTGTTGGCTGTTTGGAGCTGATTCGAGCCCCGATGGGTGTTCCATTTTGGAATACAAGTTCGGGGGAGGATTTGGGACCTGTTCATGGAGTCAATTCCAGAAAATACGGAGTAGATCCCACATTTCCTAATTTTGACTCCAAAAATGGTATGTCTCCGATTTGGATGATTATAGTGTCTAAACAACCGTATTAAAGATGTGACTCTATTTTTGACAGCGTGGCAGCAATCTGAGTCCGTTCGAAAGGGGAAAGGTCTGGCAGAGTTACTTGGAGCGCGCGTGATCGACCTTCTGGTATGTTACGGCTTCCCTTCTTTTTAGAATGAGCTTGAATGCATAAATGCTGGTTGATGTGTGGGAATCTGGGTTTAGTTGCTAGTATTTCTGTTCTTCTTCTCGGATTTCTTCGTTTAGAGTTGATTTTTAGACTGTTCGGGGCTAGTATCATGCTTTAGTGAGGGTTGTTGAATTGGGTTGTTGATGATTTGTTGTGGGTTATCTATTGGGTGGTGATGTATTGTTGCATCCGTGGGTTCGGGTTATTTTCTAGTGTTTGATAAATACGGTGATTTTCTACTATATAATAGGTTAGGGTAGTGTTGCCTTAGTCCCATGCACCTGGTTCACTTGAGTATGTAACCAACGTCGATTCCAATGGACTAGATCCTTATAGACTGGTATAGCAGACCTAGGTCTGATAGTATGGGCCTTAGTTTAGGTGAATTCGTGGCTTTTTGGATTTTCTATTCTTTCTCATCCTATCTTTGCGGTTTTGGGGTGCTGCCGGAAGATTTTGCTATTGCGTCGATTGACGGTTGGGTTGTGATAGGCTGGGATCCTTTGGTTGATATATTTATGGGAGGGCGTCCCGCGGCATCAAGCCTTGTGTTGAGTTAGTTGGTGGTCGCTTGATTCGGTTCGAGGCGGTAGCTCAAGTTCGAGTCCGACGTTACACGGTTAGAGTCCGTTATTTCCAGCTTGAGACTGTTGAGCAAGGGTTGCTAGCTCAAGTCCGAGGCTGACATTACACAGTTAGAGTCCATTATTTCCAGCTTGAGATTGTTGAGCCAGAGGTGTTATTTTCCAGTCCGAGGTTGACGTTACACGGTTAGAGTCCGTTATTTGCAGCTTGAGACTGATGGTTTGGGTTCAAGGCCCAGGTTCTATTATTTACGGTTCGAGGCCGTAATTTCCAGTTCGAGTCTGACGTTACACGGTTAGAGTCCATTATTTCCAGCTTGAGAATGATGATTAGATTCGAGGCCTAGGTGCTATCTTTATTGGGTTCGAGGCCCATGGGTGTTAAGGCTTTTGGAGTTGGGTTCCCTTGTTTCCATAGTGTAGATTCTCTATGTACCTGTCGGGCTTATGGGGGTCTGTTCGGGTTCTTGCTTGTCTGTGCTTGAGTGTGCCTAGAGGGCCTTATGGGGGGCCAAGTTGGGTTTAGTTGTGATATTCTTAGATTACTTTCTGTTTACTCTATTCCTGTTCTGTTGACCTTTGTTGTCTTGATTCCTCTTGTCTGCCTCTTTTACCTTTCTTGCTCAGTCAGTCTATGATGCCTTCTAGGTACCTGTTGTTTAGTACTCATGCTACACTCTGCATCTATTTTCGTGATGCAGGTTCGAGCATCAGTTATAAGCGTTGAGTTCGAGCCTGTAGCTGTCTATTCAGGAGATGAGGGTGAGCACATGGCGTTCTGGGATTACCTGTCTCGTTCTGTATTTATATTTTGACTTGTCTTTTGCTTTCGAGACATTTTGTTTCTATGGTCCACTTTTGGGACTTGTACTCTTATTAGTAATTCTGTACTTGTGATTTCAAGGTTCTGGGAGGTGTCTTGTTTATATATAGTTTTAGTTTTGTTTCCGCCTTCTCTTGTATGTTCTCATTTTATATTTCCGCTTAGTTGAGGTTAGTTTCCACCCTCAGTCCCATTACTATTAAGTTCCGGGATAGGGTTTTGGCTGGCCTACTGGTGGAGTGGTAGGCGCTATTATGACTCGAGAGATAGGGTTGTGACAAGAACTAAGCAAGGTACTAGCGGTACTTGACTTGTTGTTGGGATTAAGATTGGTGATTGTTTGAATTCAGGGTGAGATGCTTTCTCTTCAAGAGTAATGGATTCTAGAGAGTCATTTATTTTCTGTCTTATTTCATTCTAGACAGTTGTTTTAGTTTTCAGACTTGTTTCATATTCGTAGATACTCTTGTATTGGTGTCACAAGGTCCTTGGGTAGTTTTACTTTTAATCATTTATTCCACACTAATATGAGTTAGTTTCTTAATTCAATATTATTTCTGCATTAGTTAAATTGTTAGTTGATAATAAAATAATAGGATTCGCCTATTGGGTAACAAGTTCCCTCACTGCCTACTGGGATTTTGGGTCATGAAAGATGTTTAATTGGGACAACAACTTGTAGTTTGTTCTATAAAACATATCTTGTTGTACTTGAAGGCTTTTCTGATGCAGATTGGAACAATTTATCAGGTGATTCCTGCTCTACCACTAATTACATTTTTACTTTGGGTGTTGGTTCTATTTGTTGGAGATAAAAAAACCTAAGCTATAATTTCTAACCCTACGATGGAGGCTGAACTAATTGCTTTAGCTTTAGCTAGTGAGGAAGAGAATTGGTTGAGAGATTTATCATTCCAAATACCTTTTTTTGAAAAATCAATTCCTCCTATTTTAATTAATTGTGATAGCAGCGCTGCATTTGGTAGAGTTTATAATCGATATTACAATTGTAAATCTTGACCTATGCGGAGGTAGCACAGTAATGTGATATCATATTTGACAAGTGGTACCATTAATGTTGATTATTTCAAACCTTGTGATAATCTTGCAGATCCTCTTTTTAAGGCCTTAAGAATAAAAAAATGTCTAGAGCACATCGAGAGAGATGTGAATGAAGCCTATATATCCTTGAGTCATATGGAGGAAATCCAGCTTAGGGACTAGAGATCCTATTACTAGGTTCAAAGGGAAAAACAAATTATAGGATGACTTGTTGTGAAAAAAATGATCTATTTTTATTCCCTCCCTATGATGTGACTGCTTTTTTTCTATAGTGATTTGTGAAGATTGAGTTTACAAAACTCTTACTGAAAAACTGTAGCTTGTATGGGTCGAGTGTTAAACTTACATGAGCGCTATCGATAGATTTCACCTATGTGAGTGTGGAAGTAGGCCACTTTCTATGAGTATTGGGTTATTCTCAAAAGTAGTCATAAAATTGGGATAGAACAAAGCCGTAGTGTGCTGGCGTTTAAAGCTCATGTCAACACCTTTGTTATTTTGTGTGAGCTGTGATATTTTATTTTCCTTAAGCAGTCATAGTATAAATCTGAGACCACTACAACTGTAGAGTAAAAGTTATAGTTTCACTAAGTGGAGGTTCAATGCATAGAACTCCTTAATTATGCATAGTAATCGTCCTTAAGCTGATATACTCTCTTGTGTAATATTTAAAATGAGTGGGGGGATTGTTGTAGCAGTTTTAATATTATTATAATAAGTTAAAGACCCTTTTCAATTCCTTTATTTGCTTCATATCAGATTGTTAGTGTCAATAGGCATTACTGCACATGACTTGATGAAAGAAATGTTGATGAATAACGTCAGCGATTTGTTGACCTCACCTTTATTTTACTTTTTATTTCTCCATTATACCTTGTAACTTATGTAACCTCTAAACCATTTATATTATCTATTTACTACCCCATTATCTTCCTATTCATTGCTAGGATGGCTTCCTCAACTATTAATAGTGATGGTCTTCATTTGTTTTGGGTATAAGAATATAGAGAGTGCATACAAGTTAGTCAAAAAGAGAATTCTTATTAGTTGAAGGGAGGTGTTTTTTTTGTGGAGCTTCGGACTCAACTCTTGTCCAGAATTTGTTGAGTTATATTTTTTGATTAGGCTGTTATAACCTGGAGAGGACAAGCCAAAAGGGGCTATGGCTGGACTAGCGAAAAGATTTGCTACAGTGGGCTTAAATCTCCTTAAAGATAACGAGATATCCATGCCTCCACCTGAAGAGATTTTATTTTCTTCATTTTATTTCAATGGTAATTTATAATTTTGTAATTTTTACTAACACATATATAGTGTATAACTGAGTGAGCTCACTGTTAGTACCTAGTTCCACCATGTGCAATTGAATTGTGAGATTAGAAAGCCAAAAGAAAATAAAACATCATTTTCTCTATATTTTGTCCTTGTTTTTTTGGGTATAATGTTGAATAGTAGTTATAAGTTATCGAAATGACCATAAATATCAGCAATCGATAACCCTAATTACTATCATAGAGTGAAGAGATAGAATACGCAAAAACACAAAATATAGATTAAATAGCAAACTCTAACAGTTATCAAGTTCATAAATACTAAAAATTGACGAACCCTAATATCAATAAAAGAGAATATATATAGATTTTTAAATGATTCAAGTAACAAATACGATACAAAAAGGATAAAGAGATCACTTAAGTGTAAAAATCTTACCTTTTGTTGGATCTTCTCTCTCAATAGAGACATGAATGTATATTCTCTCTATATCAAACTTTGACTAAGTTGTCTTTGTATCATCTATGTTTTGATGGGTAAAGTGATGCTAGATGACGGGTATTGGAATTAGGGTTAATGGGTCTTCACATTTGTTGAGTCAGATTTTACTATATGGATCAGATATATTATTAAATAGAAAATAACTTTTTTATTATAATAAAAAATATATATTTATATACGTGAAGCCATCTAGGCGTTATGTAGGATAATAAAAATAGTGACATGATACTTAATTGTACAAAGGCAAATTTGTGCTCAAAGTTGAATGGTAAGGGAAAATCATATATCATATCATATATTATTAAAAGTGGGAAGTGCCTATCTTAAAATTTGGATTACCATTTTGACACTACATATTAGTAGTGGGAAACTCTTATCTTTGAAGTTGGATTACCATTTTTCCCCTTCATCAAATCAAAATATAATAAAAATGTCTTATTATCAATCACTATTCATGCAACATTTACATTGTAATTAACTTCATTGAATGGTAATTTTGTTAATAATTGTAATTATCCCTCTGCTTATTTAATATCCTTCTCAAAGAGTCTTTTTTCAATAACCAATTTAGTTGATTCAAATGAACCCCCATTGAATGTAATCTGATTTTTAATTCGATACTCAATGCTCTGTTGATGATAACAACAGGAGGGGGGAAAACTACAACTCTAGTTGTAATCGTCCTTTCCTCTTTTGTAGCCTCTAATTTTTCATTGTACATGAAACATTTTTTATTTATGAAATTGTCGTTGACTTCTTTTGGTGATCTTTTTCCGTTAACAGGTAATGGTGCAAAATTGTTACTTCCTATATTTTTGGCACGACCCAATTTCATAGGTTATGATAGCACCTACTATACTCCACTAGTATGTAAGCCTAAGTCTTAGCCCGGAGACATAAGTAACGGACTACCAAGTGAAAGTCAACAATAAGAAGCATAATGCTTAAAACAAAGCGAAGAAAGGGTAATCAATAGAAATGCAACACAAGGAACGGTCCCAAGACTTGGCATCAGTTAGTAATCGAGCTTCTAATCAAAATAAGAGTACAATGCTTTTTCAAATACTTGATAGGTACAAGGTGTCTCTGAATACAATATAAAGATTAAGCTTAGCCAAAAATAGACAGAAACGGGGAAGTCTGAATGCCAGGAACTCACTCTAGTCTTTGAGACTCCAAATAGCTCCGCACGACTCCAAATCATGTAGTATGAGTACCAAAGATGGTACTCAATAGGCCTTGGTTGAGCTCAAAAGAAAACACAAGCATAAACAAAAAGTAATAAGGAAACCATAGCACAAGTAACTAATCATGACATACTAAAGTATACAGGCAATAAAAAATAGAAACACGATACAAGGGGTAAGAAACTGAGTCAAGAACATATCTTGAATGTAAGCCAACAACCTATTCTTCAGAAACTAAGATACCAAGTCCACTACCTAGTTTCAGGAGGTCCATCAACCATAATTCTAAAGTAAAAGCCTATCAGCTCAAAAGAAAACAATAACAATGAACAAAATATAGTCAAACAATAACCTAATCAGACCCCATTAGCCCGGAAGGTACCAACAACAAACATAACCTATCCGATCCCCATAAATCAGAGGGTGCAATCAAAAAATAAGTATATTGCTGATAGGCGATGTACAATGCCGGGTGGGAAGAAGGACAATCAATGACTATTTGAAACCTCTAACCTCAAGTACCCAATAATGGGGCCATACAACTAGCCACTAAACTCCAAGGGGCGTCAGCCGCCCTCCTAGCGTAATCTCGGGGGCATCCATAGAGCAAAAGAGGGGCCACCCAGCCAACAAGTAAAGATCCAGGGCGTCAGCCACCTAGCTAACAAGAGTAAAACTAGGGTCATCAACAAAACCGAAGAGGGCGGCCCAGCCAGCCAACCAGTAAACTCCAAGGGGCATTAGCCGCCTAACTAGCACTAGTAAACCTGAGGGCGTCAGACCATAGCAAAAAGCATGCAAGAAAGGACATCGATGCGGCAACTAGTAAAGTAAAAATTGTGCACTTCCCAGATGCCTCTAATATCTCAAGTAGAAAAGGAGCACACACCTGACGCCTCGTAATCTAAAAAATTAGTAAGTCAATTGATGTAGATGGTACGACTCCCATAAAAACAAATTTAGAATAAAAGTTGAGTAAAATAGTATCTCATCATGAACGATAAATATGCCATTATATGAGCCAAGATTGTACCACAAAGTCTATGAGAATGAACAAATAATGCAATGCACGCTATCACCAACATTCAAACAAGGCACTAAAAGTCAAATAAATATATACAGCCAGCCAAACCACGCTACTAATGCAGGGAGTACTAACTTGAGATCCAATTGGTCCTCACACATGGCCTCGGGCCCAACAATATAATCAAGCTCAATAAGAGTATAATAGGCTTACCGCTAAACAACAAGTGAATGGATCAAATAAAATCTTTTAAATGAATAAAGAGAGAACCAGGTCAAGGGATGATGCCCTACCCTAATTAAATACTGCTCTAGTCCATGAAAGAGCATAATTAGGACCAATCCATGACTACGTCAATCTACAAAGGTGACAAGCACCGACACAAAGAGAACAATCCAATACAAGCCCTATTGGGGGTAAATCATAACTACGAGGGCGATAAAACACAACCTAACGCATTTAAGGTCAAACCTAGTCTAAGGCCACAATGTATAAATCCTAACAAGGATAAGCAAGATCATCTACATGAAGAGAGAAGCTACAAGCCTAAACTAAGGATCCCCAACATCCCAATATGCCCAATGTGACAACCCGCCCGTTTGGATGTTAGAATTAACTTATACTTTTGGAATAAGACTAAGACTACTTAACATACATAGAAGGATGTTATATGAGTTATTTTAATTTCCAAAAGTTCTTATGTTAAGTGCTAAAGTCAAGGAAGCTGCAAAATAAATATTCGGCAAAAGTAATTGTCAATGCTGTTAAGGAGTTCTCGGTAATTTAGGGTCATATTTATAAGTTCTTTTCTAGTAATATATAAAGAGTTAGAATACCCATAACCTATCCAATCGAAGGTCTACAAGTTTAGTTTCCAACGCACTAAATCGCTCGTCCATACGACTTTAGAATAGAGAGTTATGCAGATTTCCATGAGACTGCACAAGTAGGCAGCTCTAAGCGGGCCCCCCTAACTTTAAGTCGGTGATATTTACAAACGACCACCATTTTCGTCATTTTATTCATAAAAAAAGAGCTGAAAACCCAGAAAAATTGTAAACCCACGTTCCAAATACTTCTTGGGTGCTTAGATTCTCAACTCGGAAGTTTAACAGAAGTTGCTCTACGTCACGAGCTTATCGTTGTGGTATAATTTTTTTGTTTATTTATACTTTGGTTGTTATTGATGCAAGGAGGCAGAATCTTAAGCTTATTATTACAAACATTTTGGTTGAGGTAATATTCTTTTTACAACCCTCCTTCGTAATTTCATGTCGTAGTATCATTTTCACAGATTTTTGAGCCATGTGGTGGTGTTTTCGATATTGTGGGTGGAGGAAGCCCCTTTTCTTATTTGGTTTCACTGTTATTGTTGTTTATTGATGGTTTTAAGGTGCAGGAGGTTATTGAGGGTTTGTTTGATTCTTATTGGAGTCGCATACGATGGTTGCTGGATTGAACAGCGTGAAGTAAGCCTAGTAATGTTGCCTCGGGAGCTTGTGCTCCTTTGAGACGTTGTTGGAATGTCTTCAATGGATTTAGTTGCTGATTATTGCTGTTTTCGGCCTCATTTTATGGTTTGGACTTTGCTGGTAATGAGTGTGCCATTATTGTCTTATTAATTACTTATGGTTCTTTCTTACAACCTTATTGATTTTCGCGTTATTGCATTACTTTGGTTGGCAAAGCACCATAGAGACAACTTTTGGACACTGGTTAAAAGGTATGTTAAGGCTATAATTTCTCTTCTGGCATGATTCTAATGGCCTAGGCTTGTTATGGCCAGTGTATTGTCATTATTCGACCTGTAGCCTTTTCCTATTGAGTTGGCTATAACCATATGATATAATGTCTATCGACGACACTCTACTCCTTACTTAGTAGCCTAGAAAAACATGTTATGATTCTGTTTTGATTAATTATGATTACTTGTTATTGTTGTGATGTTTTATTGTCTGGTTGCCGCCTATGAGCTTGTTTTGGCCTCAGCTGACATCGACATTGCAGGGATCTTAAGAATTTAGAATGATTCTTATACCGAGCCTATTGGCTGGGTAGACCGAGCCTTTGGGCCGGGTAGGCAGAGCATTCAGGCCGGGTAGAACGAGCCTTTGGGCCAGGTAGACCGTGCCTATGGGCCGAGTAGGCCGTACCTACGGGGCATCATATATGTATTGTACAATAGAGCCTTAAATTTTCATTGATTCATGCCACACCTACGGAGCAACATATATGTATTGTACCACAGAGCCTCAGATATGCGTTGATTCATGGCACATGTACATTCTGACGGTTCAGATCAGAATGTCATTGGGATCCAGGTAAGGGGGCTAATATGGGTATTTAGAAACTATTTGCGATCGTTAGGACTAGTGAGATTGTGTGCTATTTTTACCTGCCAGGCTTATGGGGGCCATGTCGGGTTATTGCTTGTTATGTGCTTATATTTTATTGTTATAGGGAGATAGGGTATTATCCTTGTGTTTCACCCCTGCCCTTTTCATTCAATACTTACACTTCAGTTTCAGCTTCCAGTTTACCGTACATGCTCGATACATTATTTTGTTCTAACGCCACTTGCCTTGGGGCACTGCATTTATGCCTGCTGGTCCTAAGTGACTACTAGACAGACCTGCCGAGTAGCACAACCACCTATCCAACATATTAGTTTACTCCTCCACCTATCCAACATATTAGTTTACTCCTTTCTTCCAGGGGTTGCCAGAGTCCCTAAGGTTTGCTTGTTTTGCTTTTTAAAGATTTTGGGTAGGCCGGGGCTCTTTCCTATCCAGGTGTTATATTCGTAGAGGCTTGTAGACTAGTGTGTTGGGTTGTATTGTCACATTTTTGGCCACGTTGGCCTTGCTTTCTTGTTGGTTGATGTTTGACAACTGCTTGACATATTTTCTTTGGTTACGTAGCTATTTTCAGCTTTTATATATATATCATGGTGGCTTTGATGGCCCACATAGCGTTTATGCTTTCCTAGATACCATGGTACCATGGTAGCTTTTTTTATACCTGCACTTACTAATGACATAGACATATCACAGATTCAGACTATTACAAAGAACAGATAGGCTCTAACATCAGCAACATATGGCTGGGAGGATGAAGAGACAGTAAATGAAGGAGAATCGTCCCATAGAGTTCCAAAAAAATTCTCAGGTTGGTCCCAAAATTGGTATTCAAATAGACCACCAAGATCATGACCACACCAATCCCTTGATACCAGGTTAGATTGCTAGGGTTAGTCATGTTTGGGTAAAAGCTCCCGAGCATCATGCTCACAGCAGTATCATCGCCAAGAGCAGTCAAGATCAATTGTGCTACAGTATGATATTTGCGGTAGACCACTTATTGTGAGATGTCACACAATATTCTATTCTTACAGCCACGAGGGTAATATGTAGAGATATTGTCCATTCAGGGACTAGAAGGGTTAAGTATAGAAGGTCAGATTAGCAATAAGGTCATCTACTTCAGTACATTCTGCATAGAGAGGGCCACAATCTTCATCAGATAGAGGTTGAGGTGTAGGGGAGCACCTACTTCTGGTAGTGGCAAGAATTGTACTTATGTATTGACAAGTATACTGACCATTTGTTCTCACTCTATTTATGGCTTGATAGATCCAGGTTCAACATTATTGTATGGTACTCCATTATTGCTGGGAAGTGTTTCATAGTACTAGAGTCATTGAGATAACTTTTTGTTGTATCTACTCCAATTGGTGACTCCATTATTTCCAAAAGTTTCTACCGAGGGTGTATTGCAATGATTGTTGGTTGTCTGACCTTGGAGACTTGATAGAGCTTGAGATACTAGACTTTGATATTATTAGAGGCATGGGTTGGATGATATCTTGTTATGCGTATGTTGATTGATGAGCGAAGATTACTAGATTCCATTTTCCATGAGAGATAGTTCGAGAGGAGAAGGCTAATACCGGAACCCCAAAGGGTACATTTATTTAATATACTCAGGCGAGGAAATTGATTGCTAAAGGCTACATTTATCATATTGTTACGGTATAGGATGTTGACCAAGAATCGTTGATCTTACAATCTATTCTAATGGTTAATGATTTTCCAAATGTCTTTGTAGATGAGCTCCCTAGTATTCCCCTAGAATGGGAGATTAACTTTGTTGTTGATACATTACCAAATGTCCAACAGATATCAATTTCACTATGCAGAATAGCACCAGTAGAATTAAAGGAATTGAAGGAGCAACTAAAAGACTTATTAGATAAGGGTTTCATCAGAACAAGTGTGTCGTCGTGGGGTGCACTAGTATTGTTTGTGCGAAAGAAAGATGGTTCATTGAGCATGTATATAGATTATCAATAGCTGAATAAGGTGACTATAAATAACGAATATGCATTTCCAAGGATTGATGACTCTTTTGACTAGCTATAGGGTGCCCGATGTTACTTAAAGTTTGATTTAAGTTCAGGTTACCATCAGGTGCGGGTTCAGGGGAGTGACATTCCAAAGGCATCAATCAGGACCAGATATGGTCATTTTGAGTTCTTGTGATATGTTTCGAATTGATGAATGTCCCAGTAGTCTTCTTAGACCTAATGAACATCATATTCAGGCCATTCATAGACATGTTCATGATTTATTTCATTGATGAGATTTAGGTATATTCACGATCAGAGAGGGATCATAGGGATAATATTTGAGAAATTTTTTAGGTATTCTGAGGTTAAAGATGGTATGGTAAAATCTCATCTTGTGAGTTCTTACTGTATTCTAGGTCATTCTTGGGCCATATTGTATTAAATGTTGGTATACATGTTGATATGAATAGGATTGGGATCATGAATGCTTGGCTTAAACCCATAACCCCGACAAAAGTTCATAGCTTTCTGGGTTAGTAGGCTCAATAGCAGGAGTCTTTAGTCCTTAGTATAGTGGAAGACATAATCCTTGGATACAGACATAGATTGTGTGTTCTAGATGTTGCAAGTGTTCGACAACATATTATTGTAGAAAGATACTACTCATGATATTCTATTCACCCTGTTCTACGAAGATGTATCATGATATTAAAGAGACTTACTGGTGGCCTTGGATGAAGAAAGATACTGCTAATTTCATTGTACAGTGTCCTAACTAACAGCGGGTGAAGGTCGAGAACGAGAAACCAAGTGGGCTGACTCAAGAGATACCCTTTCCATTATGGAAGTGGGAGGCAAATAAATGTGGACCTTGTTATAGGTTTAACTCGCTCGCAAAAGAAGTTTGATTCTATATGGGTAGTTATCGACAGGCAAAATCTACCCATTTCTTATTGGTCAGGACCACATTTTAAGCTCAAGATTTTACAGGGCTATACACTAGAAAGATTGTTGGATTGCATGGTGTTCCTATATCTATTATTTCATTCAAGGGCCCATAGTTTACAGAACATTTCTTGAAATCTTCCTAGAAGGGTCTGGGGACGCAGCTAAACCTTAGTACAACTTTTTATTCTCAGACTAGCAACCAAGTTAAATGTATGTCATAGACGCTCGAGGATATGTTACGAGGGTGTGTGCTAGATTTAAAAGGAGATTGGGATGATCATTTTCCACTTATCGAGTTTGCTTATAATAATAACTATCATTCAAATATTGGTATGCCATTATATGAGGCTTTATATGGAAGAAAATGTAGAGCCCCTCTTTTTTGATACGAGGTTGGAGAATCGGGATTATGTGAACAAGACTTAATGCAGTAGGTCATGGACTAGGTTAAGTTGATTAAAGAGTGGTTGTTGATAGCTCAGAGCCGTTAAAAATCATATGCACATGTTAGGAGGCAAGACATAGAGTTTTATGTTAATGATTGGGTTATTCTGAAAGTTTTACCGATGAAAGGCGTTATGAGATTTGGCAAGAAGGACAAGTTGAACCCTAGGTACAATGAGCCTTATTGAATCTTGTGGCGGATAGGCCGACTTGCCTACGAGCTAGAGTTACCTCAAGAGTTAGAGAAAGTACACCCAATTTTCATGTTTATATGTTACAAGAGTATATTGGAGATTAAACACGTATAGTGCCAACAATAAATATTCAGATTTTAGAGGAGCTCTCTTATGAAGAAGTCCCTATTTCCATAGTAGATCGCTAACTGAGAAGATTGTGAAATAAGATGACGTGGCATGTCGAGGAAGACATGAAATCAAAATAACCCCACCTATTCATTCCTTCAGATGAGTAGACATGGAATTGAGTATATGAGGTATGTTACTGATGTTCTATGTGAGTTTTGGTACTGTTTCATATGATGCCACATTTATTAGGATCATTCGAGGACGAATGTCCCTATGGCTATTATTTCTCTTCTGGTATGATCCTAATGGCCTAGGCTTGTTATGGCCAGTGTATTGTCATTATTTCACTTGTAGCCTTTTCCTATTGAGTTGGCTACGACCATATGATGTAATGTCTATCGGTAACCTAGAAAAGCATGTTATGATTCTGTTTTGATTAATTATGATTACTTGTTAGTGTTGTGATGTTTTATTGTTTGGTTGTCGCTTATGAGCTTGTTTTGGCCTCAGCAGACACTAACATTGTAGGGTTCTTGACCATACATAATGATTTTTATACCGAGCCTACCAGCCGTGTAGACCGAGCCTTCGGGCCGGGTAGACTGAGCCTTCGAGCTGGGTAGACCGAGCCTTCAGGCCGGGTAGACCGAGCCTTCGGGCTGGGTAGACTGTGCCTATGGGCCGGGTAGGCTGTATCTACGGGGCATCATATATGTATTGTACAACAGAGCCTCAGATTTGCATTGATTCATGCCACACGTATGGGCAACATATATGTATTGTACAACAGAGCCTCAAATTTGCAGTTATTCATGGCACATGTACATTCCGACGGTTCAGATCAGATTGTCATTCAGATCCAAGTAAGGGGGCTAATATGGGTATTTAGCAACTGTTTGCGATCGTTAGGACTATAGAGATTATGTGTTGTTTGTACTTTCCAGGCTTATGGGGGCCAAGTTGGGTTATTGCTTGTTATGTGCTTATATTTTATTATTATAGGGAGATAGGGTTTTATCCTTGTGTTTTACCCCTGCCCTTTTCATTTAACACTTACACTTCAGTTTCAACTTTCAGTTTACCTTACATGCTCAGTAAATTATTTTGTACTGATGCCCCTTGCCTTGGGGCACTGCATTCATGCCTGCAGGTCCTAATGGACGACTAGACAGACTTGCCGAGTAGCACAACCACCTATCCTGCAGATTAGTTGACCCCTTTCTTGCAGGGGTTGCCAGAGTCCCTAAGGTTTGCGTGTTTTACTTTTTAAAGATTTTGGGTAGGCCGGGGCCCTGTCCCATCCAGGTGTTATATTCGTAGAGGCTTGCAGACTAGTGTGTTGGGTTGTATAGCCACGTTATTGGCCACGTTGACCTTGCTTTCTTGTTGGTTGATGTTTGACAGTTGCTTGGCATATTTTCTTTAGTTACGTACCTATTTTCAGCTTTTATATAGATATCATGGTGGCTTTTATGGCCCACATAGCGTTTATGCTTTCCTAGAAACCATGGTGGCCTTGACGACCCAAATAGGCTTAGGTGCTAGCTGGTTATTGCTTTATATAAACTGTTGGGTGTAGTTGTTTTCATTGTAGAGCAATTTTCAGTGGCCTTGCCGACCGAGGGCTTATATTTAAGCCGAGATATACTTCTTTGTTTTCTTGACTATGTGTGGCTGCCATGCACCATTAGTACATGGTTCAGCAAGGTCGGCTCAGGCCTAAGTTTTTGCATCAGGTGCCATTTGCCCCCCTCGAGTTTGGGGTGTGACACCCAAAGCTCCTAAGTAGTCAAGAAAAGATGGAATGAACATGAGGAGGGCTAATAGCTGACAAATACAATAAAAAATCACATGGCATCTATATTAGGCATCATCTAAGAGGCCTAATCAAGAAAGTAGACCGAATCCTATCTCAAAGTCCATCACGAGCACTCTGAATCCACCACACTAAAACTATCCTCTTCTGAAACACTTACAAACTGCGCCACACTATCAAATTATTGATCACAATGTCATTACAGACATTTAGACATCAAATTTGCAATGATCAGAACAAAAATTGAGATAAAATGAAAATGTGGGACCCACACTTTGAATCACGAAAATGATTTCGTCAAAAGGTCCTAATAACCTAACCAAGCTTGTGCCCCAAAGTGGGGCGGAATTTCATGCCCAAAAAAGCCCAAACACACACACATGCAATTAAAAACATGATTAATGCACAAAAATAAGAAATGGGAAGACCCTTCAGGGCAGAAATTACCCAAATCGCCGAGACTTCCCAAACACTCCAACGAGTAGCCACGATCAATACAAACCTCCAGCACTTGAAATCACTCAATTTGGAGTTCCTTAGCTCTCAAATTTGCATTTTTAAGGTAAGGGCTGAAACTAAAAATTTGCTATATAAATAGTAGAAATATGGACACTAAAAGTTTATTTCTAGTGGCTAAAAGACTTATTTCTGATCATTAAAAGCCTGCACAAAATATCAGCACTTCAACCTTTTTTATCAAACTCTGAATTTGGCATTCCGATCTCAACGGAATTGTAGAAAATTTCATTTGAGGTTGTCTTGATGAAAAGTGGGTCCCACGCCTAAGTTCAATTTTTAGCCAAATTTTACAAGAAGGCTCAAAATGAGACCGGAAGCCTCAGGAACTAAATTCGACATTTCGGAGCTAACTGCGCTGAAGGAATTTTCATCCGAGCATGTTTATCAAAAACGCTGACCAAAGTCAAACTTTGGCTTAAACTTCCAAGTTAAAAACCCTAATGGTGCAAACTCATACCAGAAGCCTCGAGGCCAAAACCAACCATGCCCTTAGCCTAAAATGGTCCTTCTAGAGCTGATGGAAAATTACATTCTGAAGCTGTCTTCCAAAACTTTTGACTGAAGTCAACTATTCAAATTTCAATGGCTCCAAAACATGGAAACCCACAAAACCCAAATGAACAATCCATTGATTAAATTGTCAGTCCCAAGAAGTTATAAATGACATTGGTCGCTAGAGGAAAGCTTTAAATACTGAAAAGATTAGAAAATGAAGAAAATGACCTGGAGGGTCATTACAACATCCACTACTAAATGAACTTTCATCCTTGAAAGTAGAAGGACAGTCACAGCCTGAAGGCATGAATAGACGAGGATTCCAGATCCGTATGCTATGCCAGACCCTTAGAAACCCCCTTGGATCGAACAAAGCCAACACATAACTCAGGCTAAGAGGAAAATCCTCAAGTTCACTTCAAAATTCCAAAAGCTCCTCTATTTCCTTTTTGGGCATCAACTCTCACCTAACTAAACTGAAATTGACTAGAAGTAGTATATTGTTCTAAGAAGATCAAGACCACACAAAAACCACATAATTGAGCCAACACAAGACCATCGCAGATGTACCCCAACTCACATATCGAATCCAACTCACATATCGAATACTCACCTTATGCCCCACATCTAAGATCTTCTAACCCCCAAGAGCATCCTGCGGGTCCTTAGTCATTCCGAACATCTCTAACACCATTTTAAACCTGCCCACAAACCCATACACAGAAACCTTGAAGAACAACATGCCCTACCTGAATATCAAGGACCAACAACTGCCAAACCAAGGAGCTCAGCCCCGGGCAAAGCCCAAAATCCACTCATGCCACTCAAAGACCAACAACTTCAGCTCTAACACAACCTTCTGAAGCTAATCCTGCTAATCCAAAGGACTACCATTCTGGAAATGACAAGTTTGAAGTAACCCCTGCTCTAGTGACATACTCCAAGAAAAGGAACTTTTAAAAATAGACACCATGAGCCCACAAGCTACTCCACTATCAACAATCTGGCCCAAACACCCCATCCTGAAGGAAACCAAGCCGGCAAGCGGCACATCAACATAGTCAACTGTCTAGAAGTGGCTGTCACAACCCAAGGTACCCCTTGACGTGACATGGCGTACAAGACCCCAAAAGGCTTCATACAAGCCACTTAGCATACATACATACAAGATCATAGAGATTAAAAGTTCAATAGACAATGTCATATCAAGGCTTTTAAGAAAAATAGTGGAAGTCTACATCTCATGTCTCAAGCTAATCTAATCATAAGAAGAGAAATAAGGTTTGGGAGGTAACCCAATATAATGTCAAAACAAGAACATAAAAGTAAGAACAACTAGGCTATGTCCTCGAATGGATGAGGACTCACCAAGTCTTCACAATTCATCTACTAAGATCTAGCCACGAGTGGATGTAGAATTGCCACGCCCTACATTAACACGTCAATGTAGGCAAGAGTATGCGTCAGTACAATCAAGTACCAAGTATGATAGCAATGCACAAAATCATTTATAAATGCTATAATGGGACATTTTCATGATATGCAATGACCAAGCTAAACATGATAAAGGCTAGAAAACATAAAACATAAACCATGGTCAAAGCAAGCTAAACACCTTTACTTTACTTGAGAAGCATCATAACAACACTTTGGTTCATTAGTTGTGTGAAACAACCTTAACCGACATCCAAGACCATGTGAGCTATCAACATGGAATCTGGTGTATAACCCCACACCAATAGGGCCACCCTACTGGCAAAGGTAGGACCCTTACGTACATATAGCTTACGTGGATCTACTAGCTAGTATCTATCATAGACCATCATCCTATGGTGGCACACAGTTTATGGGACATGGGTAATCGTCACTTTTCAACTCGGTGCTAAGCATAATTCCCATGGATTAGATATAGTTCAATTATCATACGTTAACATGGGTAGTCGCCTCTTTTCTATTAGTCATAAGTTCATTATTAGTAGACATGGGTGATCGCCTCTTGTCTACATTAGGATAGCTCCATAAGAACATGGGTAATCGCCTCTTGTTCATTCAAATTCATAGTGGGTGTATTACTTGAGAAACCCTTTCACAACTAAACCATAACATAACATATCATAGACTTTGATTCTTCAACCTCAAAGCACCCTTAATTCATCATTTACTTCATATGAGACATGCATAATTTCATAAACTTCATCTTTACGTAATACATCATGCTCATAACTTGCAAATCATAGGGTTCATATAGGTTCATGACAATTTCTCTTAATTCATGCAATTCAATGCAAACTCATGCTTAGAAAGCCATAGATAAGTCAATTTGACCATAATTGAAGGAACCCACATAATAGAGTAAAATCATAGCTATTGATTGAACATGCTTGCTCTCATAAAACCATCACTAGGTCATTCATAACCTATTCATGAAAAGTCTTAGCTTAGGAATCATAATTCATGCATGGATTCATAGAGATTTCACATAATTCATCACTTTATAATTCAACCCACCAACAAAGCATAATCTTCGAAATTGGGGGGGAAATTGGCATGGGTTAATGGGGATTCATCTCAAATTATTAAATTCAACTCAATTCATGCTTCATAGTTCATAAATCAATCAATTACATCAACATTACAAAGAACCCATAACATGGAAGAAAACCCCAAATTCAATTGAGAACTTCTAACTTGAAAATTGGAGAATTTAGGGATTCCATGGAGGAAAGGGCTCCATGGATGAACACTATCATACCTTAGGGTCTCAATTCCTTAAGCAATTTGATGAATAAGGCTTGATTTCTTGCACCCTAGGCTGCCTTCTCCTTTTTCTTCTTCTATCCTCTAGAGAGAGATATTTGAGAGAGGAGGGTTTGGGAAATTTTTTAAAGTAGTTTGGAAAGGGTAGATTTTAGGATTAAATAGACTTATATAGTGTTAGGGAATGGAGGAAACCGAGTTAAGTTAGCTGATAAGGAATTGGGTGAAAAGACCGAAAGACCCCTTTTAGAATAACTGTCGGACCCCTACCTATGGTTGGACCTACGGTCCGTAGGTCAGACCTACGACCCGTACTGTCCCTCCGTAGGTAGATTCAGAGACTAAAAAATTGGACCCTGCAACGATGGGTCCCATGTACGGCTCATAGGTAAAACAATGGACCATACATGATATCCATAGGTCATGACCTACGAGACCTATCTACGACTCCTTGATTGGACGACGGGCCATCCTGGCAGGACGTCATTGGGGGTTTTGAAACTTGACATTTTTGAAAACTTGGTCTTGCCACTTACGGTTCGTCAGTCTATCTACAGTCCGTAGGTGGCCTCTGTCACTAGCGCCAGAACCCAGAAAAATTCAAAAACTTTCCACCCTTAAATCTGGGGTATTAAATTATCTCCTCCTTGGGAACATTTGTCCTCGAATGAGAATCAAGTCGTCATAAGGAGGGTAAGAAACAAGGACTAACAGCCCAACCTAGAATGCAATCACATAAATGCACATATCCGAGGAAGAAATATCAACTCCAAGCTAAAGCATGTTCAACACATCATTTCATGAAGACTTTATGCAACTCATATTCAATGCACATAATCATAGAGAAATCAATCAAGTTACCTTATTTTCACAACATTTAGACTCATCATGAACATGAATAAATGAGGAATCATGAGAATATCTAAGACACATGAGACCAAAAGAATGAACCATGAGGAACAAGGTACCTCAAGCTAAAGTATGATCGAAAGGAAAGAGATGAGGATATCGGGACATCATATCGGCCTCCCAAGTAGCACCCTCAACTAATTGATTCCTCCAAAGAACTTTCACCTAAGCAACATCTTTATTTCTTAACTTTCGAACTTGCCGGTCCAAAATCTCAACCGGGACTTCTTCATAGGAAAGAATATCCTTTATGCAAAGATTCTCCAATAGTCCTATAGACGTCGGATCGCCAACACATCTCTTCAACAATGAGACATGGAAAACCGGATGTACCGATGCCAAATGATTAGGAAAATCAAGTTCATAAGTAACCTTATAAACACATCTCAAAATCTGATATGGGCCTACATAACGGGAACTTAGCTTCCCTTTCTTCCCAAATCTCATTACACCCTTCATGGGTGAAATTTTCAAGTAAACCAAGTCATTTACATCAAATTCTAAATCTCTCCTTCTAACAACGGCATAGGACTTTTGTCGACTTTGGGCCATTTTGAACCTTTCTCTAATATGTCAAACTTTCTCCATAGCCTCATGCACCAACTCGGGTCCTATCAGGGCAACTTCACAAACTTTGAACCAACCTATTGGAGATCTACACTTCCTACCATAGAGAGCCTCAAACGGAGCCATGGCAATAATAGAATGGTCGCTATTGTTATAAGCAAACTCAATTAAAGGCAAATGATCATCCCAATTACCGTCGAAATCAATTACACAAGCTCTTAACATATCTTCCAAAGTTTTGATAATACGCTCCGCTTGCCCATCGGTTTGAGGATGAAAGGCCCTACTAAGCTTAACACGAGTACCAAGACCCTTTTGGAAAGATTCTAAAAATTGAGAAGTAAATTGTGCACCACGATCGGAGATAATGGATAAAGGCACTCCATGCAACCTAACCATCTCTCTCAAGTACAACTTAACATAATCGTCCACCGAATAAGAAACTTTGACGGGAATGAAATGGGCTGATTTCGTCATGCCATCCACAATAATCCAAATCGAATCATATTGTCGCCGGGTGCGTGGTAAACCAACAATGAAGTCCAAATTCACATCTTCCCACTTCCAAGTAGGAATACTAATATCTTGGGTCAAACCTCCCGGCTTTTGGTGCTCAACTTTCACTTGTTGACAATTAGGACATTTAGCCACAAACTCCACAATATCTTTCTTCATCCCATTCCACCAATAGATCTCCCGCAGATCACGGTACATTTTGGTAGCTCCCGGGTGAATGGAATATCGAGAGCTATGGGCTTCCGATAAAATTTGTCCTCTTAAGTCATCTACATTGGGAACACACAAACGACTTTGATACCGAAGTACACCATCTCCCCCTTGGGAGAAAGCCTTAACGGACTTTTAGAGCACCGCTTCCTTCAACTCGACCAAATTAGGTTCAAGATTTTCTTTAGCCTTCACATCATTCACAAAGGATGATTCGGAACCATTATGGACCATAACCCCACCTTTAGTGGAATCAACCAACCGAACACCCAAGCAGGCCAACCTATGAACATCACAAAACCAACTCTTTCTTACCATCCTTAACATGAGCAACACTACCCATAGATAACCGACTAAGGGCATCTGCCACAACATTAGCCTTGCCGGGGTGATAGAGGACACTCATGTCATAGTCCTTTAACAACTCAAGCCACCTCCTTTGGTGAAGATTCAGATCTTTTTGTTTAAACACATATTGCAAACTCTTATGGTCGGTGAAGACGTCAACATGCACACCATACAAATAATGCCTCCAAATCATTAAAGAAAACACAACAGTCGCTAATTCTAAATCATGAGTAGGATAGTTCTTTTCATGTACCTTGAGTTGCCTTGAAGAATAAACAATGACTTTTCCATTTTGCATAAGAACACATCCTAGTCCAATTCTTGAGGCATCAAAATACACCACAAAACTATCGGACCCTTCTGGTAGAGTCAAGATTGGGGCCGAAGTAAGTCTATCTTTCAACTTTTGTAAACTCTTCTCACACTCTTCGGACCAGGTGAACTTAACCTTCTTTTGAGTCAAAGCCGTCAATGGAGAAGCAATCGAAGAAAACCCTTCAATAAACCTCCTATAATAACTAGCTAAATCCAAGAAACTATGAATATCCGAAGGTGATAGAGGTGTAGGCCAATTTCTAACCACATCCGTCTTCTTAGGATCTACTTCAATACCTTTATCAGAGACAATATGACCAAGAAATGCCACGGACCTTAGCCAAAACTCACATTTACTAAACTTTGCAAAGAGTTGTTAGTCCTTGAGGACTTGTAATACAATCCTCAAATGATCGGCATGTTCACCTACACTCCTTGAGTAAATCAAAATATCATCAATAAACACAATCACAAACATATCAAGATACTGTCTAAACACCCTATTCATCAAGTCCATAAACGCGGCCGGAGCATTTGTCAACCCAAATGACATCACTAGGAATTCATAATGGCCATATCTCATCCGGAAAGCCATTTTTGGGATATCATTTTCCTTCACTCTCAATTGGTGATAGCCCAAACGAAGGTCGTTCTTAGAGAAGTAACTAGCCCCTTGAAGTTGATCAAACAAGTCATCTATTCTTGGAAGAAGGTACTTATTCTTAATGGTAGCCTTATTAAGTTGGCGGTAGTCAATGCACATACGAAGTGAACCATCTTTCTTCCTTACAAGCAGGACCGGAGCACCACATGGAGAAATATTTGGTCGGATGAAGCCCTTATCGAACAAGTCTTTCAATTGCTCCTTTAGTTCCTTAAGTTCCGCCGGAGCCATTCTATAGGGAGAAATAGAGATAGGTTGCGTATCCGGGAGAAGGTCAATACCGAAGTCTATTTCCCTTTCGGGAGGAATACCAGGTAAATCATTGGGAAACACTTCCAAAAACTCATTAACAACGGGGACTGACTCAAGAGTAGGGGTTTCGAAAACTATATCCCTCACCCTAACAAGATGGTATATGCAACCCTTAGAAATCATATTCCTAGCTTTGAGACAAGAAACAAATTGACCTCTAACAATAGAATTTCCCCCCTTCCACTCTATGATAGGCTCATTTGGAAATTGAAACTTGACCATTCGGGTCCTACAATCAACAGAAGCATAACAAGAATGCATCCAATCCATCCCAAGAATAACATCAAAATCTAACATATCAAGCCTACAAGATCTACATGAGTGACTCTATGAGATAAAGAGATCAGGCAATTTCTATAGACTTTCTTAGCCACAACAGACCCAGCAATCGATGTAGAGACATGAAAAGGATCTAGCAACACATCCGGAACAACATCAAACCTCATAGACACATATGGCGTCACAAAAGACAAGGTAGCACTGGGATCAAGCAAAGAATAAACATCAAAGTGAAAGACTTTCAACATACCAGTAACCTTATCGGGAGAACTCTCTTGCTCAACACGAGACTGAAGTGCATAAAACTGGTTTTGCTTTTGATTTCCACTAGAACTTGATGTGTTTTAAGGTTGAGCGGTTCAATGGTTATCCCCTTCATTCTTAGCTACTAAGGGGCAATCCTTTATCTTGTGATCCATCTTGCCACAACCAAAGCATGCATTAGAACCAGCTAGACACTTGCCCTCATGCTTCTTCCCATATTTAGCACAAGAAGTCAATGAAGAGCCACCATTATTTCCTCTGTGAGGCCTAGGGTTAGAACCCTATCTTTGTTGGACTTGGGAGGAGGATTTGAGGAAACTTGATCGAAAAACTTGTGTCGAAATCTAGGACGACCATGTCCCTCGGACCTTGAATGTGGCGTGCTTCACACTCATGAACAAGATTCTACTCGACGCGGCTTATGAGACATCCCAAGATATTTCTAAAATCTTGTGCTATGAATACCAAGTTTGTCACAACCCAAGGTACCCCCTTGACGTGACATGGCGTACAAGACCCCAAAAGGCCTCATACAAGCCACTTAGCATACATACATACAAGATCATAGAGAGTAAAAGTTCAAAAGACAATGTCATATCAAAGCTTTTAAGAAAAATAGTGGAAGTCTACATCTCATGTCTCAAGCTAATCTAATCATAAGAAGAGAAATAAGGTTTGGGAGGTAACCCAATACAATGTCAAAAGAAGAACATAAAAGTAAGAACAACTAGGCTATGTCCTTGAATGGATGAGGACTCACCAAGTCTTCACAATTCATCTACTAAGATCTAGCCACGAGTGGATGCAGAATTGCCACGCCCTACATCAACAAGTCAATGTAGGCAAGGAGTATGCGTTAGTACAATCAAGTACCAAGTATGATAGCAATGCACGAAATCATTTATAAATGCTATAATGGGACATTTTCATGATATGCAATGACCAAGCTAAACATGATAAAGGCTAGAAAACATAAAACATAAACCATGGTCAAAGCAAGCTAACACCTTTACTTTACTTGAGAAGCATCATAACAACACTATTGTTCATTAGTTGTGGGAAATAGCCTTAACTAACATATAAGACCATGTGAGCTATCAACATGGAATCCGGTGGATAACCCCACACCAATAGGGCCATCCTACTTTCCAAGGTAGGACCCCTACTTACATATAGCTTACGTGGATCCACTGGCTAGTGTCTATCATAGACCATCATCCTATGGTGGCACATAGTTTATGGGACATGGGTAATCGCCACTTTTCCACTCAGTGCTAAGCATAATTCCCACGTATTTGACATAGTTAAATTATCATACGTAGACATGGGTAGTCACCTCTTGTCTATTCGTCATAAGTTCATTATTAGTAGACATGGATGATCGCCTCTTGTCTATATTAGGATAGCTCCATAAGAACATGGGTAGTCGCCTCTTGTTTGTTCAAATTCATAGTGGGAGTATTACTTGAGAAACCCTTTCGCAACTGAGCCATAACATCAACATATCATAGACTTTGATGCTTCAACCTCAAAGCACCCTTAATTCATCATTATCTTCATATGAGACATGCATAATTTCATAAACTTCATCTTTACATAATACGTCATGCTCATAACTTGCAAATCATAGGGTTCATATTGGTTCATGAGAATTTCTCTTAATTCATGCAATTCAATGCAAACTCATGCTTAGAAAGACATAGATAAGTCAATTTGACCATAATTAAAGGAACCCACATAATAGAGTAAAATCATAATTTTTTATTGAACATGCTTGCTCTCATAACCTATGCTTAGGAATCATAATTCATGCATGGATTCATAGAGATTTCACATAATTCATCACTTCATAATTCAACCCATCAACAAAGCCTAATCTTCTAAATTGGGTGGCAATTGGCATGGGTTCATGGGGATTCATCTCAAATCATGAAATTCAACTCAATTCATGCTTCATATTTCACAAATCAATCAATTACATCAACATTACAAAGAACCCGTAACATGGAAGAAAACCCCTAATTCAATTGAGAACTTCTAAGTTGAAAATTGGAGAATTTAGGGATTCCATGGAGGAAAGGACTCCATGGATGAACACTATCAAACCTTAGGGTCTCAATTCCTTAAGCAATTTGATGAAGAAAGCTTGATTTCTTGAACCCTAGGCTGCCTTCTCCTTCTTCTTCTTCTATCCTCTAGAGAGAGAAATGTTTTAGAGATGAGGTTTTGGGAAATTTTGTAATGTAGTTGGAAAAGGGTAGATTTTAGGATTAAATAGAATTATATAGTGTTAGGGAATGGAGGAAACCGACTTTAGTTAGCAAATAAGGCATTGGGTGAAAAGACCAAAAGACCCTTTTTAAAATAACTGTCGGGCCCCTACCTACGGTTGGACCTACGACCCGTACTGTCCCTCCGTAGGTAGATTCAGAGACTGACAAATTGGACCCTGCAACGACGGGTCCCATTTACGGCTCGTAGGTCAAACGACGGACCATACATGTCATCCGTAGGTCAGGACTTACAGTTTAAGAATTTGACTAAGTCTGGAGGGGACCTACGAGACCTATCTATGACTCGTTGATTGGACACGGGTCGTCCTGGAAGGCCATCGTTGGGGGTTCTGAAACTTGACATTTTCGAAAAGTTGGTCTTGCCACTTACGGTTCCCACCTATTGTTTATCAGTCCATATACGGTCCGTAGGTGGCCTCCGTCACTGGCGCCAGAACATAGAAAAATTCAAAACTTTCCACCCTTGAATCTGGGGTATTACAGTGGCCCAAGGGTATCTCTCATGTCAACAAACTCCATAAGCTACGAAGCATGAAAAAAGAAAATACACGTATCCTGAACAAGAACAAACTCATAGATTCCACGAATTACTTTGACCCCATCCTGAGGATGAAGCTTCTTAGGAAATTTCCAATTTCCAATAGAGCTAAGACGTGAAGCCACCGATGAACACCACCATTTCGACTCTAAATCACAACGCAGACTCGAGAGTTATATACACAACAAGAAAGAAGCAACAACAATAGCAACAAGGCATACACAGGAATCACACCTACTTATCGCAGCTAGCCATAACCAAACTCAAGAACCACAAGAAGTGGACAAATCCAAAAAGTCCGAACAAGCAAAAATACAACTCTGCAATCTAGAAAAGACTAAGGCAAGGGACGAAAGTAGCTAAAAAGGACTACCACAACTAAAGAAAGCGAACTACTCTCAAAAAGGGTAGCACACAACAAAGGCAACATCCCAAGATAACTAGGCACAACAAAATATTAAAAAAACCAGACAAAGCTGATCTAGCCAACTATCAGACAAGGATCAGCATCACAATAAAAACACACAACAAGGGTGGCAAAAAGGGTAACTAGAGATCCTAAGGACACAACCACAATTGAATTATCCAGGCCCAAGCATAGAGAGTTACTCAACCACTACTCACAAATAAGGCAACACAACCTAGCTGATACACTACTATAAGAAATCAACTACCGAGGTAAATTACATACACAAATCCTAAATTCACGGTGCCATAAAAGTCCAGCGATAGATAAGAGGTCGAATAAACATGAATAGGCATGAAAACCCCAATTCATATAAGTATCTTTGTCCAAATCCTTTAACTAAAAACTACTTCTCTCCTCTTAGTTTCAATTAATATTACTAATGCTTGATTCAATATTTGAAAGGCTCCTGATAACATGAATTTATCAATATCTACCATTAATTGCTACATTGAATGTCCTTAATGACTGGTATATAATTTATCCTTTTATAATTTCTTGATGTATGAGATTCATTCCATGTCATGAATTTCATCAAATGAATATAAACATTTGTAACACCTCATATTTGAGAAGAAGGAAAATTGAAGGTTTTTCGGTACTGGTACAAGTATTAATGGAAGCCACCTACGGACCGTAGGTTTGACTTACGGGTCATAGGTGGGAACCTTAGATGGCAGGGAAAGTGTTTTTAAAATGTCAAGTTTCAGAACCCCTATGATGGTTCACCAAGATTGCCCGTCATAACATGTACGAGTCTTAGATCGGTCATTTAGGCCTCTCCCAGACATAGTCAAATTTAAAGCCTTAAGTTGGGATTATGGTTGGTATGTACGGTGCGTAAGTGGACCAACGGACCATACATAGTAACCGTCATTGGAGGTCCTAAATTCATAGTTTCTGAATCTCACGTACGGTTGACCAGGATGGTCCGTAGTTGGACCTACGAACCGCAGGTCCAAACTGTAGGTCGATCCCGATAGTTATTCATAAGGGCTTTTTGGTATTTTCCCTAGGTGACTAATACCTAATCTAAGTCAGTTTAGTCCAAATCGTAGACTCTATATAAGTCATCTAAGCCTAAATCTAACCATTCTAATCACTCTTCAAATTCCCCCAAATCCCTCCAAAGTTTCACCCGTATATTTCTCTCTCTAAAGCTTGAAAAAGAAGGCTAGGGATTCAAGTCAAGTCTCCAAATTCTCTATTGATTGTGGGCTTTGAACTCCAACGTATGTTGGCTTTCACCTATGGAGTCCTTTCCTCCATAGGGTTCCTAAATTCTTCAATTCACAAGTTAGAATCTTTAATTGAAATTAGGGTTTTTTTCAATCTCATGGGTTTCTTTCAATGTTGATTCAATTGAATGATTTATGACTTCTTATGCATGAATTGAGATAATTGAATGATTTTTAGATGAAATTATATGAGTCCATGCATGATTTATGATTTCATGATGAAGTTATGAATGATCAAATGATGAATTTTATCAAGATATGCATTTTCAATTATGTAAATTATGATGATTAAAGATTTCTTTGAGGGTAAAGCATTGTTGTTGATGTTGTGATAGGATTTTCTCACACGAAGGATTCATAGGGTTGAAAGGTTTTCTCAACTAAACATGAATGAAGAACTAAGGAGCTATTCTAATGAACTCTAGCTTGGATTGGCTATTTGATGTGCCTTCCAAGAATGAAAGGACAAGAAGTGATTACCCATGTCCCCTAATGATAAGACAAGAGGCGATTACCCATGTATACTAATGATAAGATAAGTTATGAATTATGATTAATCTGTGGGAACTATGCTTAGCACCGAGTGGACAAGTAGTGATTACCCATGTCCCATAGACTATGTGCCACCATAGGTTATCTTAGATAGACATTAGGTAGTGGATCCACTAAAGCTATAAGTTTATGGTTCTTACCTTGGCAAGTAAGGACACCTCTTTTCAATGTGGGGTAGACACCATATTCCACGTTATAGCTCACATGGTCTATGTCGGTTAAGGCTCACTTCTCACATAATGAACCAAGGTTATTCCCTAAAAGATATTTCAAGCATGGTCATTTTAAGATTATTTCCTTGCATTTACCAGGGTTTTGACACATGTTTTTCATCATATTATTTATGATTTAACTTGGTCATTGCATCTTATGTATAACCCCTTTTTGGTATGGTTTCATAATTCCTATGCATAACTATCATTCTTGGTACATTCCATGTACTAACGCATAATCTTGCCTACATTGTTTCACAAATGTAAGGCATGACGACTCTTCTCCCTCCCTTCGTGGCTAGTTCGTTGCACTTGTGATTAAGAAGGCTTGGTGAGTCCTCATACTTTCGAGGACGATGTCACTTTTACAGCTTTATGCCTTTTTATTTTGAACCTTGTATATGATGTATGGGTTACGTCCCAATCACCTGCTTTATCATGTATTAGATGGCTTTGAGACTTATGTTAGACTTCCGCTACTTTTAGTCAAACTCTTTACGATATAAAATTTGTCTTTTGAACTCTTTAAATATCTATTATATTGTATGATGTATGCTAAGTGACTTGTGTGGGGCCTCTCTGGGTCCTATACACTATGTAACGTCTACGGGCTACTTTATGTCGTGACAACATGGCCATCCTTCCTTCCAACTTGAACTATTCAAATTATATTCATTATATCTACATTTCAAAGGATTAGAAGGAAATCCTTCATATGAATCTTATAACAAGTCTAACAATTTTAGACTACACAGAGTTATTCTTCTAACCGTACAACATCTGTAGTATACCACGTAACATCATCCCCAATCATTTTGCCAAGTTAGAATATATTTTCTCATAATTGGTGAGATAGTGGAACAAAAAATTTGACCTTAAATTGAATAACACACACATGATAAGGAATAAAAAATTTAAGTTTCCAAAAGTCCTATACCCTCTCAAAGAGAAGTAATGGACGTCTCTGCAAGGATCCACAAGACTCTACTAGACTCAGCTCATATACATGTTAGACCTATGAACCTGGGCTTTAATACAATTTTTCAAAACGAAAAAATGAACGTGATAACACTCGTCCTATCCCATCAAAACAAATCAGCCTAAAACCTAATTATAATAAAAAAATGTAGAAGTAACTTAAGAATGAAATGTTAATAATAATTAATAATGCGAATAAAAAGTCAACTTAATTAAAAACCCCAAAATCTGGTTATCATGTGCTAAGCCTCTAATATATTTCAATAGATTTGAATGAAAAACATAAGTCACAAATAATATTGTCGCTAAAGTTTAACGTGATCATAAATAGGAGTGAGAAGATCCGCTGAGATGACAAACAACTACCTCACAAATCTTCACAGGAAGCCTTGGACAAGAAGAGAAGATAGAGTATCACGAATATCCGAGCTCATAACCTACATAAATGTAGAAGCAACGGGTGAGTACCAAACAACATAGTACTCAGCAAGCGAACTCTTAAACACAAAGGCAAGTACTATAGAATATGGGTATTCCTTACACTCCAACCGATCCTCCACAACTACAACCTGCATAAAACCATCGCGACCTAACAATTCATAATTTACGTAGAACCTAGCTCAATAACAAAACTCAAACAATTATTGATCAGCAATACACGGGATCAAGTTCATCAATCACAAGTTCCACAGTAAGGCACTAAGAAGTACACAAATGTCAAAGCTATGAAATGCAATGCCAAGTATAATGATGCATGTCTGACCTAGAGATACACACCCACTATCTCTAAATATGGGACCCATGGTGGACTTATCCGTCCATACATCTATCATGGAGTATGACATGAACCTCGAATAAATATAATTATTGTTGCATGTGACACGTCCCTCGAAATGGTACATTCTCATTAGTTCTTATTCTTCCTTAATTCACAAAACATTTGTGACAACCTTGTCCTAGCACCAATACAAATAGACATGTTCACACAAATAACGAGGAGAAGGCAATTTACATAATTATACACAATTTACAACAACACAAACATGACATAGTATCAACAATGAATCAATTAACTTTTCAATTCTTTCTCCACACATCACACATTAATGTATAAATCAAGTTACCTTTTATCACCCATTTTTCAAAATTAGGATCATTCAATATGAACAGGTTAACCCATCAACAAGTCCCATTACTCACCAACACGTACAACAAGGAAATATGTGATTCTATATACTTAACAACTATCGAGAAGTCTACTTGCCTCAAATAATCAAACAATCACTCCGGAACTTGAGCCTTCCTATTTCGTTGGAATTCTAAATCAATACAATCTATTCAAATAAATAATAATAATAAAATTATGAAACTAATTATATCTATATTACTATATGTCCGATATTTGTATCACAGTGTCAATTTTTTGGTGACTACTTTCTCATATCTGATTTTTGTATCATCGTGCCATCTTTCCAGTGACTACTTTTTCATATCCAATTTGTGTTGCACCATGCCATTATTCTTGTTACTACCTTCTTATTTGTGTAGGGTTATTCCATCATTGAAATCCTACTCATATAATTTCTCTTTTTCAGTAGGGTTGTGTTATCAATCTAACCGTACCAATATAATTTATATTTTTCCAGTTAGATCATGCCTACATTCTAACCCTACCCATTAAATTTTCTTTCTTAGTAGGGTCGTGCCATAATTTTCTGCCAGTTTTAGGGTGACTTTCATGTTTAATATCTATGCATTCCTTCATTTCGAGATGATCCATATATTTTATATCAAATTACACGAAATGAGTTCTGTATTGGCAAACTGTTGGATGACCACCATCATTTTAAGGACTGATGTTAATTACCATAAATTACAATTTGTACCTCCCATATATAGTTAATTACATAACATTAGTATATGATCTTCTTTAATTGTCTTTAACATGTATAGTACTTACCATGTTTAATATTTTCCAAGTATAGTTTTCTTGTAACCTTTAAAGGAGATCATCTCCTTCATTCTAAAGGAATAGAAATCAGTTCATAGATGAAGATATGGTGGGTGCATGTTTTATGCGACGCGGAGAATTAGAATATTGAAAAATGGTGGCTACCGAATTCTCCCCATTTCCAATGGATGTCGACATATTTTTTAATTATCACCTATAGGATGTCTGGTCAATTACAAAATTTTTAAAATGGCATTTGAAGAGTTTGTATTAGAGATATTTTAGTGAAGAATATGACTATGAGAGTGCATTCATAAAGTTTATGGCAGATAAACTTATAGAGACTTATAGAGATGATTGGAGAGAGTAAGTCAATATAAGGGATTCTTCATTTCAGAATGATTTATCTTTTTATTTCCGGAGAAGGGCCTAAAATTCCCATCAACTATTTGAATTGCTACAAAACTACCTTCATCCATCTTTCTGCCCCTAAATACACTTACGTCAAACTTTTGTCTCAAAAACACCCTTATTTCTAACGGTCCACACTTGTAAGGTGGATGGAGGGTAATATTGTACCAAATCTCATAGTTTAAGGGTATTTTAGTCCCTTTTTCGTTAAAATAATTTTAAATTACTTCATAGATGGCTCATATGATTGGATTGATTTCGGGTTTTCATAGTAAATCAAAAATAAAAAAGCTTAGTCCTCTGCTCTCTTCCAATGTTTTTCTTCTTGAATTTTTTCCATCATTTTATAATTTTTTTTTCAACTCAGAACAAAACTGGGGAGAAAAAAAGGAATAAAATAACAACGATATTCACACAAAAATAATTAGTTCAATAGAAGAAACTATGTATGTATATTGCATTTTTCTTTTGTGTGTACCTAAAATTCAAAATAAAAGAGTGAAAATAACCTTTTGTACTACCCCCCCCCCCATACACAAAATGATAATAATATAAATTAAAAGAATATGAATATGTAAGTTCATTTAAAGTTTAAGCTCATGATATCCTAATTAAGAATAAGAGATTAAAAAAAGAATAAAAGGAGGGAATGAGCAAGATGGATAATAATAGAAAATTTAGATTAATGAAAATAATAATCTCTTTTTTACATGAAAACTCATATGGGGCAAGTATGAATTTTAGTTGAATCCCAATTATGAGTTGTGTTATAATAAATTGGGAGTTGATTTGAAATAGGACAATAGTAACATATCATGAAATTAACAATTTTTTGACAATTATTTTCAAGTGTATCTAGTCAAAACATGAATCATAATGTAATTTTTATCATTTATTTGAGTAGGATTTCAACTTAGATTTTTTAGAATCAGTAACATAATAAATAAATATTTAATATTTTACCTTAGTGGGCTTCGTTAAAAATTAGGGCAAATATGAACCAAATGATTATTATCAAGTGTATTTTGGATCAAAAAGGTTAACGTCAGGGGTATTTGGGGGACGAAAGGTAGAGGGAGGGTAGTGCTATACAAATTCAAATAGTTGAAGGGCATTTTAGGCCATTATCCATTTTATTTCTTATAATTAGCGAAAAGAATCCCTCATTTTTCCTTTTTGAACATTTTTATTAATGTGACTTTATTGGATATTTGCTAACTAGTAAGATTTAAGATTAAGAGTTGGTTTCTTAAAATAAATTAACTTTAAACTTTAAAATAGTCCACTTATTTGATGTTTCTTATCAAACTTTTAAAAGTTCATTTATAATTATTGCATTTTATTACTCATTACACATATATTTACATATAATTTTAATCGTTGTAATATATTTATAAAAATTCCCATGGAACACATGTATAACTCACATGTCTGGAAACTAGTTTTGTTAAAAAGTGAATACAACTTATAGATTGTGGTTTTTATTAGAAGATGACAAAGAAGAAGATAACAATCATTTTTTTGCCATATTTTATTAGCTAGTTTTGATTCATTCAATTCATATTTGACAAAAATCATATTTACAAAATCTAACAACTACTTATTATTTATTAATGTAGGGAATGCCTATTTTAAGAAGAAAAAAATTGAATCATCAATCACTAAGTGATTTAGTTCCTCTAAAAAACACATTCAATAATTTTCTTTGAAAAATGGAGAAACTTGAGGATATGGTGTGTGCATGAACAATGCGACACCATGAATTAGAAACTATAAAAATTGTGGATGCCAAATTCTCCACATTTCAAATCGATGTCGACATATTCTTTAACTGTCACCTGCAAAATATCTTGTCAAGTACAAAAATTTAAAAGGACACTTTGAGATTCTATATTAGATATATTTTAGTGAAGAAGATGACGATGAGGGTGCATTCTTAAAAGTTTTGGTAGATAAAGCAACAAAGATTTATAAAGATGATTATACAAATGAAGTCAAACTAAGGGATACTTCATTTTAATATGATTATTTATATACATTTAGCAAAAAAAGTCACTCATTTTTTCTTTTTGATCGTTTTTTTTATTTATGTGACTTTACTGGAATTTTCTAACTACTAACATTTAAGATTAACAGTTGGTTTCATAAAAAGAAATTAATTTTAAACTTTAAAATATTCCACTCATTTGATGTTTCTTATCAAACTTATTAAAATTAATTTATAATTATTGCATTTTATTACTCATTATACATATATTTACATATAATTTGAATCATTCTTATGAATTTATAAAAAATCAAATGAACACATGTGCAACTCACGTGTCAAGAAAATATTTTTTAAAAATGTGAATACAACTTATGGGCCATGGTTTTTATGAGAAGATGACAAAGAAGAAGATAATTTGTAATTACCTCCAAGTCATTTCTATTCATCGTTTAGAGCATTCATATAGTGACTCCAAGCCATCTATGACTTTTTGGAACTGACAGCTCAGTCACTTGGTCATTCGTTTGGTCTTCATTCGAGTTTAAGTGTTTGGTAGCTTTTTGAACCTTGAACGGTCATTTTTGATCAATAGTTCAAGAAGATGACCGCATAATCCAATTATGACGATTTGATCAGCTACGGAAGGGCCATTTGAAGCTTGTAGCATGGTTGGCATGACTCCCAAAGCTCTCTGTGTGAGTCTGCGCAATTAGGCATTTTAACTTCCAAGTTAAGGCCTAAGTTTGACTTTAGTCAATATTCAGAGTAAAAGACCTTTGATGAGAATTCCTCCAGTGTGGTTAGCTCTGAAATTTTGAGTTTTTGTCTATAAAAACACTTCATTTGGATCCTGAGGCTTCAGGGCTTATATTGAGCACCCTTGTGGGTTTTTTTGTTAAAATAATGTTTGGGGTGCGACCCCCTTTTTCCCGAGATGACCTCATATGGGAATTTCCAATGCTCTCTTGAGTTTGGAACTCAAATTTAGTAGCGTTGCATATCTCGTTTGCGCGCACGTGGTTCTGAGTGAATACGGAGCACCCCGTCGGAGATTTGGATTTGCCAAAAAACCAGCTGATAGTGAAGACCAATATGGCCTTCGCGTTTGTGGGCCTTTCGCCGCGTTCAAAGATGTCAGGCAACCTGAAGGTCGCATTAGCAGGGCTCTCACCGCGATCACATGGTCTATGTTCATGATATTCCCTGTCGTGATTGCGGGACCCCAATTCCCTCTAGACTGCCAACACGGGGCCCTCGCCGTGATCGCGGGTTCCCATTCGCGTTCATGAAAAGGAGATTGGGATGGTCTTATTTAGAGACCAGTAGCAATGGCAGCATTCATTTCAAGGTTCAAAGTGTATTTTTCTCTCTCATTTTAAGTCGAAATTGGGTCATTAGAAGTCCCACATATCCGAAAATATTGAGCCTACGCTGTGGAGTGATTGGAAAGTGTTGGTGAACCTCCATTCGAGGTGAATTTGAGTTCGAAGCTGCTTTCCTTTTTCATTTTTTGAGCTTAATTATTAAATTACTGCATGTTGCTGTTGTTCGCTGATCTAAGCCCCGAATTGTGTTCAATATTGGAACACAAGTTTGTGGCATGGTTATCGACCTCTTGACATAGTCAATTAAAAAAATTTCAGTGCGGGTACCACAAATCTCGTTTGACTCAAAAATTGGTCCATTTACATTGTATGTGTTTTTTCGTGTCTAAATGTCACGCCCCAAAACTATGGGAGGGCGCGACTGGCCTTGATATTGATTTATCAAGAAGTCGGCTATATAACATCTAAAATTGCACTACATTGGTCAACCAGGCCACCTGTCAAAACCACCTGGACCGACAAGGTCAAAACTAAATAAAATTTGATAAAAATAAGATAAACTAGGCCATAATACAACTGAGTTGAACAATGGAAAGCCGACAAGGCCATAAAAAAAACTAAACTAAATTGTACATACACGTCTACAAAAGCCTCTAAAGTGTAACAAACTTAGTGCTCTGGACAGGGCCCCGGCCTACTTATAAAAAACAAAAAGGAGCACAATAATGCCAAACTAGAACAAGGCTCCTGAAAGAAAGGAGCATACCAACTCTCAGGCGAAGTCGGACTCCTATTACAACTGATGATCAGAGCGTCTACTTGAACCTACAACATGAATGTAGCATCCTCAAGTAGAGGGACGTCAGTATGAATAACATTTACAGGTATGTAAGGCTGAAAGCTGTAAACATAAGTATGTAAAACATATTGAACTAGAGTTAAGGATAGAAACAACCTGAGACTCCAGAAGTTGTGATGTGATAACTGTAACACCTCGGATTCGAAAGGAAGGAAAACTTCTGGTTTTTCAGGTCTGGTGCCAGCACAGACGGAAGCCATCTACGGACCATAGGTTGACTTACGGGCCATAGGTAGGAACCGTAGATGGCAAGTAAACTTTTTTAAAATGTCAAGTTTTAGGATCCTTTCAGCAACTCAATAGGAAAGTCCATCATTATTTCTACGGACCGTAGATAGGTCTTATAAGTCATCCCAAAGTTAGTGAAATTTTAAAACGTTAAGTTGGGGTCTACGGTTGCATGTACAGTCCATCCATGGACCTACGGACCGTACATGAGGTCCATTCATTTGAAGGTGCAAAACCATAGTCTCTAAACTTTTCTACGATCGACCAGGATGCTCCGTAGTTTGACCTACGGACCGTAGGTCGAGATTCGAAAGTTATTTTTATGGGATTTTTGGTTTTTTCCTTAATTGATATATTCCTAATATAAGTTTGTTAGGCCCTAATCCTAGACCCTATATAAAACTTCTAAGCCTAATTCTATTCATTCTAAACACTTTCAAACTCCCTTCAAATCTTTCCCCCAAATATTTCTCTCTCTAGAAGCTTGAAGAAGAAGAAGGAAGATCTAGGGTTCTCAGTCAAGCCTCCTAATTCACCATTGATTGTGGACTTTTGGCATCAAGGTATGATAGCATTCACCTATAGAATCCTTTCCTTCATAGGGTTCCTAAATTCCAAAAATTTGCAGAGTTAGATTCTTCAATTGAATTTAGGGTTTTCTTCTACCTTATGAGTTCTTTCAAATTATGATTTAATTGATTGATTTAAGTCTTTTTATGCATGAATTAAGTTAATTGGATGTTTTGAAGTTGAATTCTCATGAATCTAAGGTAAATACATGATTTCTATATGTTGATCTTATGATTAGGTTTTGAACTATGAAAGTAGAATTATGAAAATTGCATGATTTATGATTTCTTAGCTACGATTTTCATGATGAAGTTATGAATGATCGAAAGATGGGTTTTTATGAAGATTTGCATGTTCAATTATGAAATTATTACGATTTAAGATTTGCTTTGAGAGTGAAGCATAAATGTTGATTGTTATTGGGTTATGAAATGATTTCTCACATACTACTCAAAAACATGATTTGTGAAACAATATTTCTCACATGAAGGATTCATAAGGGTTGGAAGGTTTTCTCAACCAAAGCGTTGAATCAAGAATATGGAGCTAATCTAATGACAAGACAATTTAAGACTAACGATTAATCTGTGCGAATTATGCTTTGCACTGAGATGATATCGAGATGGAAGCTCTCCCGTTAGTAGAGGCCGGGTTTCTAGTAGCAATCTCCTTATCCCATAACTATGTGCAACCATAGGTTTGTCTTAGATAGACATTAGCTAGTGGATCCATGTAAGCTAGAAGTTATGGTTCTTATCATGGCAAGAATGACCACCTCTTTTCGATATGGGGTAGACACCAGTTCCATGTTATGGCTCACATGGTGTATTTTGGTTACGGCTCACTTCCCACAATAATGAACTAAGCTTATTTTCTAATGGTATTTCAAACATGTGTTGATTCAAAGATGATTTCATTGCATTGACCACGACTTTTATCTCCTTTTTTCTATCATGTCATCATATGATTTAACTTGACTATTGTGTCTTATGTATTTCCCTTTTTAGCATGATTTTATAAACTCTATGCATAGTTATCATACTTGGTACATTCTTGTACTAATGTATACTCTTGTCTACATTTTCTCCCAAATGTAGGATTCATCTTCTCACCATCTACTCGTAGCTAGTATGTTGCATTGAGACCTTGAAGACTTGGTGAGTCCTCATACATTTTAGGACAATGCTATGTTTATGCTTTTATGCAATTTAATTTTAGAACTTTTATGGGTTACGTCCCACTTTCATTCTATTGATGTATTAGATGACTTTGAGACTGTTTAGACTTTTGCTACTTTTGTCAACACTTTTGGTATAAATTATCTTTTCTACTATTATCTTGAATGATGTATGCTAAGTGGCATGTATTGGGCCTTTCGGGGTCTTGTACACTATGTCACGTCTAGGGGGTACTTTAGGTCGTGACAAATTTGGTATCAGAGTACAAGGTTATAGAAAGGTCCTAGGAAGTCTCATAAGCCACGTTGAGTAGAGTCTTGTTCATGGGTGTGAAGCGTGCCACACTTTTGAATGAGAGGCTATAAGATGTTTAGGAAACTTTACTTCTCTTATCTCTCTAAAGTTGTATGATAGAGTTTAACTTTATGTGTCTTTCTTCTAATCCCTATCCAATTCTCTTCACGATATGGCCACCCGAAGGGCATATGCTGGGAGAAATACGAGAGAGAATGTGGAACAAGAAGCTCCTCAAGAAGCTCCTCAAGTTCTGATCGACCCTTTGGCCAAGCAAGTGACTAATGCAGAGTTTAGGGCTGCTTTTCAAGTGTTGGCCCAAGCCATGACGGAACAAGCCAATAGGGAGGTTGTGGTCCCCGAGAATCCAAAAGTGGGTATGGCGGCATCTAGAGTGAGGGACTTTACTGGGATGAATCTTCTAGAGTTTTATGGTTCCAAAGTCGAGGAAGATCCTCAAGAGTTCATTGATGAGGTGTATAAGGTGTTGATGATCATGGGTGTGACACTGGTGGAAAAGGCGGAATTAGCCGCTTATCAACTTAAGGGTGTGGCTCAAGTGTGGTTTGAGCAATGGAAGAATGAGGGGCGGTTGATATGTGTCCTCTTGATTGGGAGAAGATTAAAGTTTCTTTCCTTGATAGGTTCTTTCCCCTCTAGATAAGGGAGAAAAGGGTTCTTGATTTCATTAACCTTCGTCAAGAAAACATGAGTGTGAATGAGTATGCTTTAAGGTTCACACAATTTTCTAGGTATTGTCATGACCCAAGGTACCCCCTAGATGTGACATGGCATACAAGACCCCGAAAGGCCTCATACAAGCCACATAGCATACATTCATACAAGATAGTAGAAATTAATGAGTCCAAAAGATAAAATCACAAAAGAGTTTAAGAAAAACATCAGTGGAAGTCTGCATCTCATGTCTCAAGCCATCTTACATAATAGAATAGAAATAAAGGTTTGGGACGCAGCCCAGTACAAAATCCAAAAAGTATAACGGAAAGCATGAAAAATGTAACAAGGTTAGGTCCTCGGACATAGGAGGCCTCACCAAGTCTTCACGATCACTAGAACTAACTAGCCACGAGTGGGATGAGAGGAGCCGCCAAACCCTACATTAATATAATCAATGTATGCAAGAGTATGCGTTAGTACAATAAAGTACCAAGTATGATAGCAATGCACATAGGACATTTAAAACATGCTAGAATGACATATAATCATGACATGTAATGGCCAAGCTAAAACATGATAGAACATAAGAAACATGAAGCATAAACCATGGCCAAGACAAGCTATTCATCTTTCCTTTACTTTACTTTAGACCATCATCATAACACTTATTCATTAGTTGTGAGGAAATAGCCTTAACCGAGATATAAGACCATGTGAGCTATCAACATGGAATCCAGTGTCTGCCCCACACCGAAAAGGGGTGTCTTACTTGCCAAGGTAAGACCATGAACTTCTTAGCTTATGTGGATCCACTAGCTAGTTTCTATCATAGACCATCACATTATGGTGGCACATAGGTTATGGGACATAGGTAATCGCCACTTGTCCACTCGGTACTAAGCATACTTCCCACAGATTTATCATAGTTCATTTTATCTTAGGTAGACATGGGTAATCGCCTCTTGTCTATCCTTAGTCATGATTTCATTATTAGTAGACATGGGTAATCGCCTCTTGTCCCTTCATAGAATAGCTCCTTAATCATGGATTCAAGCTTAGTTAAGCAAACCTTTCAACAAGTTATGAATTATTACGTTTTAGAAAACCTTTCACATTCATAGGTTGAGCATTACATGAGAAACCCTTTCACAACTCAACATTTGCACTAACATATCATAAACTTCATAAAACATGCATGAGTTCATAAGCTTCAAATTTACATAGCTCATCGTGCTCTTAACTCATAAATCATGGGTTCATAAACCTCACCTCAAAACATGCAATTCAATGCAAGCTAATACTTAGAAAGCCATAAATAAAGGCAATTCAGTCATAATTGAGGGAACCCACATAATAGAGGAAAATCATAGATTTTGATTGAACATGCATCTTTTTATAAAATATCCTCTTTTCATCGTTCATAGCCTTAAATGAAATTCATAGCTTGATAATCATAATCCTTAACTCATTTCACAAAGAGTTCATGCAATTCATCTTTTCTCAAATCAACCCACAATCATAAGCATTATCATAAATTGGGGGAAACTTAGCATTGACTCATGAGATTCGTCAAGTTGCATGTAAATCACGCTAAATCATTCACTAACTTACGTTACCACGCTAGATCGTGCACTATCAACCATAACATCAACAATGGGAAGCATAATGAAGAACCCATAAGAATTTGTCAAAACCCTAGCTCTCTTGGGCAAGACTATACCTTGAAAACGTTAAGGAAAAGACGACCCATTGGAGGAAAGACTCCAAATGGTAAATACTATCATACCTTAATGCCAATGCCTTGAAATAAAAGGAGGATTGATGACCTTGATGAGAACCCTAGCTCTCTTCTTCTTCTTGTTCTTCTAGAGAGAGGAATATTTTTGGGAGATGAGAGTTGGAATGAAGGGGTTAGGGCTTAGAAAGTATAAATAGGGCGAGGGTTAAGGGGAAAAATCATCTAGGATAAGGTAAAAACATTTAGGGAAAAGTCCAAAAAGCCCTTAAATAAAACTGTCGGGGCCAATTGACAGTCAGGATCTACGGTCCATACATCTATTGACGGACCATCCTGTTCTTCCGTCAATCAATTCAGAAAGTTTATTTTTGATTGAAAATTGGCTCAGTCTGGAAGGCATCTACGGAACCCATCTACGGCCTGTCAACCGAACTACGAACCGTCCTGCTATTCCGTAGGTCAAGGTTCAAAAACTCAAAATTCATAAAGTTTGTAGGGCCATCGACGGTTCCCATCTACGGCCCGTCACTCCACCTACGGTCCGTAGATGGCATCCGTCATCACTGGCACTAGAAAAATTTTAAAACTGTATCTTTCTTTCTTTTCAAAAAAGCTGGGGTGTTATAGGTATGCTCCTACTATGGTTGCCGATCCTTGGGCAAGGATGAGTAAGTTTGTTTTGAAAGTGCTCGAAATGGTGGTTAAGGAATGTCGTACCGCTATTCTCATCAATGATATGGACATTTCTCGTCTAATGGTACATGCTCAGCAAACAGAAGAGGAGAAACTTAAGTGATGTCGTACCGCTATTCTCATCAATGATATGGACATTTTCGGGCATTTTTGGGGTCGTTTCACACGCGTTTCACTCGACCTCTTCACTTCAAAGATTTGAATTTCTTGCCCAACTTCACATCATTTTTTTGTGGAAGAACATTGGGCAAGAGTGATAGTGTCACTAGGCCATTCGAACATCGAACTTCATAACTCTTGACCCACAAATCTATGACACCATCACTTTCCAATGTACTAGAGTTTCCATATATGATCTTTTTGGCTTTTTCTTGCAACTCTAGTATCATTGCCTTGATATTGGCATCTTGGAATTTTGTTGGATTTGTTCAATTGCAAATACCAAAGATCTCATTAATATCGAACACAACACCTTTTTCTTGACGGTCAAACTCATATGCCTTACACTTGACCACTTGAAAAGGAGTCGTACATACTCCTATTCTTGATCTCGCATTGGCTTTCAAAGTGGCAATTTCAAATTCAAATTGGATCATCTCATGGCACCTAGTTAGGTGTAAGTTGCAGAATTCATCCCTCATTCGAAACATAAAGTCTCTTAGCCTCACACCATTTTCAAGTCGGTGAGATAAGTGCAAGAGCCAAATTGACTCACAACAGCCGTGTCTTCATCCAAAAAAGCATACGCATCACCATTTCCAACATGAAGTCTTCCACAACATGGCAATGGGTCATCAACACAGGGCTTGCACTTACCAAACCTAGTTCCTTCACAAGAAGCAATAAAAACAAACAAAAACAAAACAAAAACAATTATTTACAATTTGGATAGAAACTAGTAAACTAAATATTCTAAATTAATTCAATACGCCAAATTATTCCCCGGCAACGGCGCCATTTTTTATAACGCTCAACCACACCTCTAACAATTCGAAATGCGGGCGGTCACTAGCAATATAAACCTCCTGCAAGGAACATTGTGCAAGGCAATTGAAGAAACAAAGAATTTCTAGTTACTAATTTGAACAAGAAATAAATGCTACAATTATAAAAATGAAGGTTTGCAAGTAACAAGCTAGGATAAGGGGTAGAGAATATCAACAAACAAAGCCATTTCATACAAGATTACCAAACGGATTCGGGAATGGGAATCAATCAATATCTATATGATCCATTGCACCTAAGAATCACGCAATATCAATCAATCATGGATAATCTCGCATATGCCTCGGAAACTAAATAATCTACCTAATTCTATCGAACATAGGAAAATATATCTCAACTAGCTCTTTCGAACCCAACCAAGTTACAACACAAGCAATCCGATTAAAGGCAATGCCATGATTCACTATTTCTAGCAACAATCCAACAAATGAGTTGTTAAACCTTAATTAAACGCACCAATCAATCTTTCCCAATCTCAATTAACTCTTGCAAGCTCAATTGAAGTAAATGGGCAAGTCCAAGGAGTGATTAACTCCAATAGAAAAGAAATTTAATGCATGAAATTGATTGGATAGTCAAAAACCCACTTCATAAATGATAAAGCATAACTACATACAAAAGCACAAGAAAGAAATCGAAAAGCAAAATATTGTTTATATCTAACACAACACCCAAATCTCTAATCAACAATTAACATCTAAGATTTAACAATACAAAGCAAAGAGTTGAAGAAAGATGAAAAATAGTTACAACCCAAGCTCACAATCTTCACTCTATTGGTGTTTGTTAAGGAATCTTGTCTTCAAAGCTATGGCCAAGCCTCAATCCCCAAAGTTCTTCTGCTCTATTCTCTGTTTGATAGTGAATAATTGAATGATATTCCCCCAAAATGCTTGTGAATCAGTGTATCTGGTAAATTAAGGTCCAAATGTGAATTTCAAGAACTGCCCAAAAGCCAGTCACATTCCATCTCCGCGTTCGCGGAGCTCAGCATCATTGCGCTCCGCGTTCGCAGAGGATCTCCCACATTCACGGTACTCAGCATGGTTGAACTCCGCATTCACGGAGGATTGCCCGCGTTCACGCTGGCCAGTAACTTTACACTCCACGTTCGCGAAGGCTTTCCCACGTTCGTGGAGAACACTCCACTGCCATCTCCAATTTCTCTCTTTTTAGCTCCATTTTGTGCCAATTCCATTCTTTTCCATCAAAGCTCCTTTTTAACCAACATATACCTAAAACAACCACATTCAAAGGAAAATTAGCCTCTTTCTCTACTAAAGTACCACAAAATCACTAAGAAAAGGTCTCCAAATGCATGAAAATCATCCACTCATCAGGGACTGCCTATTCCCACTCAACGATGTAGTTAGAGAGCTAATTTTAGTTGGAGATTAGAGGTCAGGAAACCATGATCATAAAATCAACCTTGTAAATCAATAATTTGATAACCGTACTTAATTTATGCATGAGATGTGACACATGAAACCCTATGCATGTTGCAACCTCGGAATTGCCTAAAGCATTGTAAGTTAATATTTTTATTTAATTCTTGCATTCTTTTGCTTCTCTTGGCACTCGTAAATAAAAAATTAGACTAGTATAATTTAGTAAATAGTTAATTGACAAGTCCCTGTGGGTTCGATAATCCGGCTCTTTTAGAGCCACTACATTACTGGTGCAACCACACACACTTGAGTGTGCAATTGGTAGCAACAAGTTTTTGGCGCCGTTGTCGGGGAGTTAGAAATTAACTATTCTTCTAGTTTACACATTTTCTTTTTATTTATATATATTTTTTTTAATTAATTTTTTTCTAAACAATTAATTTTTTTCCTTTGAATAAGTTGGTACTCTTATTGATATGGTTGATTGGAATAAATAGTGGTTGGGTGATGTGTTGTCCTAACTTTTATTCTCGTCCCCCGAACCCCTATTATGATTCTTCTATTATTTGCAATGTTCGTAGGGGTAATGAAGTGAAGAATGCAAAACAAGAGGCTCGCAACGTGAATTCATTTATAGAATGTAAGGACATGCTAGACAAAGTTAATTTAAAAATCACGAAACAAATGTTAATGCGTAGAAGAGCAATCAAAAATCATGGAACTGCAGGCTATGCTTGACGCTATTTAATTGCAAATTAAAGACCTAACTCAATTAGAGGAAGAGATTGAATCTCAACAAGGAGAACGTTATGAAGAACTAGAGATAGTGAGCAAGTCTTGGCTACAGGAACAAGCTCAACATTTCAAGCTTAAAGAGTCTATCCGTGATGGTCTGACATACATGACAAACCAAACTGATTGAAGGAAGAGTTGAGGTCACACAAGATATAGATCAATTTGGCTCAGATATTCATGACTTGGAGGCTCACTTGAACAACAAGATTGAGGTGTCTGATGCCCAATAACCAATTGTCGTGGATGGAACAAAAAGAGGAATTCCAACCATTCAACTATACCTTATTCCTTAATGTCGATGTTGAGAAAGAGTACAAAGGTGAGATTGTTGTAAATAAGATTTGAGGCATCTTTGATCTAATTCAAAACACTTGTCTATATTATGCTTAGATGGTGACATGAAATTCGAGTCATCTTAACTAATGGATGGGTGTATAGATGAGGAACAAGGCCCCTACATCCTAAAGTTTTCTAATTCACGTAGACAAAACAACATTCCTCACATAAGGGCCTAAAAGGGCAAGATGCGACATTTATTACTTGGTTCCTTTCTTTATACCACCTCTCCTAGAGAGGAGCCAAAAAATTGATGCAAAATTAGTGGTGCAATTCATAAGTTCAAAGTGGAAAGGAAAGTGGTGAACTTACTTATGTCGTGTCGCGACATTAAATTAGGCGTTGATTGGGAGACAACCCAATTTATAGTGTAGCTTTTATTTTTAGTGTCACTTTTTTTCTCTTTTGGTCTTCTTTTTACAGATTAGGGGAAGTCTGAGTACCCATGATTTTGAAGCAAAGGAGCATGTATGAGCTTAATTGTGGGGTGCGTACGACCTGTGGTGAAAATTAAGAGAACATGCTACTAGCTAGGCCTAGAGGCCTAAGGGAGTTTTTCCAACCCTTGTGTTAAATTTTAATTGATGCTTTGGGGACATAGCATCTTTTTAAGTGTGGGGTGGAGGAATGAATTCCTAGTTTTTACTGGTTTATTGAGTCTTTTTATATTTTTAAGTGGGTTCCTCAGCTTTTGTTTTCGGTACTTTCCCTGAGGATAGTCCCATTGAACCGACTAGAACTAGTGTTTACTTAATTTTGTTGAGTCATAGAGTAGTCATAGAAGTGACAGTTCCCAATGATGGATGGATGACGACCATCTTAAGGGAAAATTAGTCACTAGGAGTAGGAGATTGAGAAATCAACCCTTTGGTGCTTTGAAACCTTGTCTTAAAAGTAAGCCAAACGTCATGGGTAGTCACACTTGTATGCAACTTGAAATGATGGGGTAACCTTGAAACAAACATAGGCTCTTTGTTTTGACTCAAAATGAATGAAGTTGGGCTTAATTGTGTGGAAACACTGCAATGTGAGTTGTATAAGCATGCTAAATTGATTATGCCCTTATGTATGTCGTGATGCCATGTGTGGTGATTAATTAATTAGTTCTTGCATTGAATGACATCGAGTACTTGCCCCGTGTGTGCTCAGTAAGTGACGTGTATGAATTATGGAACATGATTGAGACGTTTCTTTTAACATCCAATTCTCCCTCTTTTGTATGCTTCCAAACAAATGATCCTTAGTTAAGCCCCTTTGAGCCTTTTAGACTCTATTTTTTCGATTAAACCACATACTGAGCCGAATCCAGTTTTATTGATACCATGACTTTGTTTGATTCAAAATTTGATCCTTAATGCAATATATTAAGAAGCAAAATGTAAAGAGAGGTAGAAGTGAAATATGGTGAAAATGATTGTTGTGTGGTGAACTCCAAGAAAAGAGGTGGAAAAAGATGGCCCATGATCTTCAAATGTAAAAGCACTTATGATGAAAAAAATGATATTTCTTGAAAGAAAAATATGAATAAATAAATAAGAATCAAGTGCATAAATAAACAAAAAAAGGGAAACGCTTGAAACACTTGAAACATGAATGATGTTAGTGAGGGGTGTACCACAAGAAAAGAAGAAGTGGATGAAGAACTATGTCGTACAAATAAAACATGTGCATTAGGGAGAAATAGTCACTAATTATATCTTAAATGTATCCTTCCTTACCTTAAGCCGACATTACAACAGAATTCAAGTCCTCTCCTCTTGATTCCATGAGGAATACTTTTTGAATATACATGTACACTAAGGGCAAGCTTATAGCATGTTAAGATATGTAGGAAGTTCATTTGTGATAGTGAGCGTTTAATCTTGAAAAATTAGACTTGTTTTGAAATACAATGTGCAACCATGATGTTTGTAAGAGGGGAAGGCTGCAGTAAAACTCGGTGAGGGCATTCATGACATATGTTTGCATGTATGATAGATGATGTGTTTCTATAGTTACATTGGCCCAAAAATATTTATGAAAGAGTCATCCATAGAGGCTATGTGTTGTTAATTGTTAAACTAACATGGGAGCGAAAATGTCACTTTGTTGCATAGAGTGTGGATTACAAAAGCATGATTAAATGTGTTTGGTTGATTTAAAGGCGGGTAGATAAGTCCAAAGGCAGTCATGGTGAGTTGCTAGTTTTAGAATTGTTCGAGGACGAACAAAAGTTTAAGTGTGGGGTGGTGATCTTGGGAATATTTATATGCCAAATTATTACTAAGTACCCATCTTTATCTTAGTTTAGAGGACATGTTCTAATCTATTTGTTGGGGTTTGAGTGATTATTGCGATGATTGCACACTCATATACATGATTAGCCATTTTTCAGGGTTCCTAAGAGACATGTGCGCATTATGAGAGCAAAGGAATCAAGGACGACAAAGTTATGCCAAAGAAGAAGCCGGGCGCAAGGCCCCAGCCTGCCTGGCGCAAGGCCCCAGCCTGCCTGGCGCAAGGCCTCAGCCTGCCTGGCGCATTGGGGGCGTAAGGCCCCAGAAGTGAAACTTCAGAGAGCTGTTTTGGGCGCACTGTAGGTGCATTGCCCCGTAGAGCTTGGGCGACATTTTGGACAAAATTGAGTTTATTTAGGATTCCTACTTGGGCCAGAAGTAGTTCTTTATTTCCAAAACTCTATAAATAGGACCCTAGGGTTATTTTGCAAAGGGGGGATTTCTTTTTCAAGTGCAAGAAGTAAGGAATAGAATTCACCATAAGGGTTCTTCTTCTTCTTTTCTTATTAGTAGCTAAAGACCCTTGTTATGGGGCTGCGGTTACGGGTAATTGTTGAACATCAATTATTTCGAATTAATGTTGGTTATCGGTTAAATTACTTTTGTATTTTTATTTTAGTATTTCACGTTTGATCACCATAAAAATAAATATATTGTCTATTCTTGGACTCGGGAGACGAAGCAAAAGAATACAATGAGCTTGATCTAATTTACATATCACTTGATTAGATTCGTGTTTAGGAGTGACGCCCAGACGAACACAAAGCTTGGTTACGAAACAGGATGAAATATAAATGCTCGCCAATTGGGACTGCTTATTTCCACTCAACGATGTAGTTAGACAGCTAATTGGAATAGGTGATTAGAGGTCGGGAGACCATGATCATAAAATCAACAGTGTAAATCAGTAATTTGATAATCGTATTTAATTCATGCATGAGATGTGATACATGAAACCCTATGCATGCTGCATCCCTAGAATTTTCCAAAGCATTGTAAGTTAATATTTTTATTTAATTCTTGCATTCTTTTATTTCTCTTTGCACTCTTGAATAAATAACTAGACTGGTATAATTTAGTAAATAGTTAATTGACAAGTCCCTCTGGGTTCGATAATCCTGCTCTTTTAAAGCCACTAAACTACTGGCGCGACCACGTACACTTGTGTATGCAATTGGGAGCAACAATATGCTCGGTTGATTTTCATCATATCTTCAAGCAATGTCATTGCTACCTCATACGGTTACCATATAAGCCCACTTTGAACATGCTGGTTAGCTAGCCCTTTGTTGACTGAATAAAGGCTACAATAGAAGTATTGTAGTAGCAAATTGTCTGGAACACCATGTGTTGGACATTTCAATAAAAACTTTCAAAACCAAAACCAGGTCTCATGAAGAGGTTCACCTATCACTCTCTTGAAGTCCTGGATGTTTTCCCTAAGCTTTACAATCTTCGAGGGAGGGAAAAATCTCTTGACGAATGTGTCGGTTAGTTCTTCCCATGAAGTGATAGAATCATTTAGTATTTTAGCTAACCATCTAGTAGCTTTCGCTGTTAAGGATAATGAAAATAGTGTTAGCCGAATACATTCTTGTGAAATATTCTTAAAGGTGAATGACCATAGACATCCATAAAATTTCTATGATGTTCATAGGGGACTTCATGAGCAATGCCCCTAAACATTCATCTCATTTGAAGTAGTTAGAGCATGGTTCCTTTCACATGGAACATTGCTCTCCTGGTCGTAGGAGGCAACCAGATTGCTCCCGTGCTTTGAATGATGTTCACATGTATATCGTTCATATCTCCCATGTTATCATTTTGCCCAAAGTTACTAGCATCGTCACTTCCATCTCGACTCATAGTTCCACATATGAGTAAGATACAACAACAACGCAAAACAACAGTAAGAGGTCGTTATCAATAAAAATACCCAATAAGAGTCGGGGTCGAATCTCACATAGAGTGATATAATGCAAGGAATTCAATTAGGAAATTAAGAGTCTTAACCTATTCATTATAGTAATTAAAAGAGATGGATGGATGATTCCACCAAATTTACTAAAAGAGATTTTGTATCAATTGAATTAATTAAACTAAAATCAAGAATTCAAACAAGTAAGAGATAATCTAGGGGTGTGGGGATTGGGATCGATGTAAAGTAGGGGTACTTGTTCTTGCTCAATATCACTTAACAATCATGGATAGGATGTGTAATCTTTAGTGACACTAATATCCTTTCGGTCTCAAAAAATTAAATCATAGAATATTCTTTCGGTCTCATCTATGTGAATCACAAATCAACCCACTACCTTACTAGAATCTGTCTTCTGAGAAGATTTGGCAACTAGAATTGAATCACAATTTCTTTTTCAAGCAAACTACAACAATCAAATTTAAATTGCAGGAAGCAAACTAATTACGCACTTCAACTAATCATTTCCAAACATCAATTGATGATCTATACCAGGATTAAGTTTGCAACATTAACCCAAGATTTAACCCCATGCAAACTAGTCCAAATCCATGAATATATAGCAATAAAATAGAGCAAGATACAATACATGCTACCATAAATCAACACCCAACCCCATAATTGCACTCTTACAATTGAGGTTTTAGCCAAGAATCGTAAAAGAAAAAGAGAGTATACCCATTATTATTAAAAAAAATTGGGGAATTGAAATTAAGTAATAATCTTCAAAATCCACTGCAACTTAAACCCTTAGATGTCAATTGCAAAGTTGTTCAAAAACCCTAAAAACTAAGAGTATTTCTCAAAAGGTAAGAGACTAAAATTCTCTCAAAACTAATTCTCCCACTGATACTGAAAACTGACACACAAAAATGCATACACGTTCTCTCTTTTTTGGACTAATTATAGTTTCAAAAAATTTGGCACAAAATTCAGTGTGTGACTAGATCAGTGACCTTATTTGGGCTTGCCTAACTCATTTGGCGGACCATTGTTAGCTCCTTAGCTTGCCCTTCCGATTCTTTGGGGTTCAGGTGCTTGAACCTCAATTGGCAAACTCTATCGAGTCTGCCTTTCACATTTGGTGGAACATCGAATACTACATTATTTGCCCATTTAGTCTTCACTTTAACTCAGAGATCTGTCACCTTCGGTGATGGATTTATAGCTCACCCAATCAACTTCGGGGGATTACCATTTCACTTCTAGTTCACTGATCTGCCTTTAATAATTTCAACTATGAACATTGTCAGCTTGGGCAAGGTTTGGCCAATTGGGTGATTTGCCATTTTTGTTAGGCTATTACCAGTTAGGAGTTTGTACTCCTTTCATTGTATTTTATGTATTCATTATTTCCTTGTCCTTTAGCCTTCATAGCTACAAAAAATAAAAGTATCATCAAAATAGGACAAAAATAGGCATTGAGGACACTAATTGTTGAAGTAAAAAAGCCTCAAATGAGTGTAAATTTACCACTCATCAATTATCTTCGAAGTCGACACACCCTTGGGTCACTCTTGTTATTTGGGCCGCATATATCACTGCGAGTGGACAGGTTTGCAGGGCGGCTTTGATAAATGAGATCTTCTTCGGAGTTTACATGCCCCCGGGTCACTCTTGCAAGCTGGCCTAGGAGTGGACTGGCTAGCTGGTGGGCCTAGATTGATTGTCACTCTTACTAGCTATGCTGGGAGTTGACTGGATATGATGATTACATGGGTTGGGATCCCTGCATTTGATTCGTGGTACTCTTCTCTCTTATAGTCCTAGCTATTCGATGTACCTGTTAGACGTATGGGATCCGTTTGGGTTTTATTCAAACTGGCGCACGCGTGCACTTATTGGGCTTATGGGGGTCCACTTAGGTTTAGTTTAGTTGTACTTAGATTTAATTTCGATATGCTCGTGTGTTTTCTTTCATATCCACTTTGACCTCTGTTGTCTCTAGATTGTATATTTTTATAGTGTTTATACCTTTCTTGCTTAGTCGGCCTTTGATTCCTACTGAGTACCTTTGTTTTGGTACTCATGCTACACTCTGCATCATTTTTATGATGCATGTCCTAGTACCATATACCAACGGTGATCATTCGTGCCATCTTTTGTTGCTTTTCGGGATCGGAGATGAGGGTGAGCACTTAGTTTCCTGGATCAGCCTGTCTTCTTCTGTATATATGCTTAGCTAGTCTTTTGCCTTTGAGATGTCTTATTGTGGTCCACTTTAGGGACTTGTACTTTCTTTTTAGACAGCTTTGTACTCGTGACTTCTAGGTTTTGGGAGGGATTGTATTTTATATATATTTGGTTTATTTTCGTTTGTACCTTATTTTTGTTGTTGAGTGTTATTTCTGCTTATGTTCTGCTCCTATACTAATTATTTGTCATTCTGGGTTTGGGTTGGCTTACCTATAGGTGGGTTATAGTAGGTGCCATCATGACACTAGGAATCGGGTCGTGACATAATGTTTATTTCTTTTGCTATATTTGCATTGGTTAGTTTTGATTCATTGCATTCATATTTCACCTAAATCATATTTACTAAATCTAACAACTACTCATTAGTGCAGTGTATGCCGATTTTAAGAAAAAAAATGAAATCATAATTCGCCAATTGATTTAGTTTCTCTAATAAACCACTCAAAAATTTTAACTTAAAAATGGTGGCTGCCGAATTCTCCCTATTTCCAATCGATGTCAACGTATTCTTTTAAATATAACCTGCAGAATGTCCGATAAAGAACAAAAATTTATAAGGACATTTTAAGAGTCTATATCAAATATATTTTAGTTAAGAAGATGAAGATGAGAATGCATTCATAAGGATTATGACAAATAAACTTACAAAGACTTATAGAGATGATTGTATAGAGGAAGTCAAACTAAGGGATACATCATTTCAGTAAGATTTATCTTTTTATTTTTTATAATTATTATTTTTCCTTTTTCTTCATTTTTTTATTAATACGACTTTATTGGAATTTGCTAACTATGGACATTAAAGATTAACAGTTGGTTTCTTAAAAGAAATTAATTTTAATCATTAAAATATGTCACTTAATTGATGTTTCTTTTCAATCTTTTGAAGATTAATTTATAATTATTACATTTTGTTACTCATTACACATATATTACATATAATTTTAATAATTCTAGAAAATCTAAAAAAATTCACATGGAACACACATGCAACTCAGGTATACAAAAACTCAATTTTTAAAAAGGAATAAAACTTATAGACCGTAATTTTTATGAGAATATGACAGTGAAGAAGATAACACTTATTTCTTTTTGGCATATTTGCATTAGCTGGTTTGATTCATTCGATTCATATTTGACTAAAATCATATTTATAAAATCTAACAACTACTTATTAATGTTGGGTATGCATATTTTAAGAAGAAAAAATAGAATCATAATTGACCAAGTGATTTAGTTCCTCTAGAAAAACACACAAAAATTATGTTTAAAAAATGAAGAAACTTGATGATACATTGGGTGCATGTTCAATGCGACGCCTTGGCTTTTAAAATTGAAAAATGCTGGCTACAAAACTCTCCCCATTTCAAGTCAATATCGACATATTCTTTAATTGTCACCTACAGAATGTCTGGTCAAGTACCAAAATTTAAAAGGGCATTTTAAGAGTATGTATCACATATATTTTTAGTGAAGAAGATCATGATGAGAGTGCATTCATAAAGTTTATAGCTGATAAACTTACAAAGACTTATAGAGATGATTGGACAGAGGAAGCCAAACTAAGGGATATTTCATTTTAGTATGATTTATCCGTTTATTTTTTATAATTAGGATAAAAAAATCCCTCATTTTTCCTTTTTGATCATTTTTTTATTTATGTGACTTTTTTGGAATTTTCTAACTATAAATATTTAAGATTAACAGTTGGTTCCTTAAAAGAAATTAATTTTAAACTTTAAAATACACCACACATTTGATGTTTCTTATTAAAAATATACAGATTAATTTATAGTTATTTCATTTTATTACTCATTACACATATATTTACATATAAATTTAATAATTCTAACAAATCTATAAAATTTAGCATGAAACAAACGTGTCCACAATCTAGTTTTTTTAAAAAGTTAATACAATTTATAGACCATTGTTTTTATAAGAAGACAACAAAGAAATAGATAACACTTATTTCTTTTTGCCATATTTGCATTAGTTGGTTTTGATTCATTCAATTCATATTTGACTCAAATAATATTTAAAAAATCTAACAACTACTAATTAATGCAAGGTATGCCTATTTTAAGAAGAAAAAATTGTATCATAATTCACAAAGTGATTTAGTTCCTTTAAGAAATACTAAAATATTTTCTTTTAAAAATTGTGGCAATCGAATTTTCCCCATTTCCAATCAATGTCGACGTATTCTTTAATTGTCATCTACAGAATATCTGGTCAAGTACAAAAATTTAAAAGGGAATTTTAAGACTCTGTATCAAACATATTTTAGTGAATATGACAATGATGAGAGTGCATTCATAAAGTTTATGGCAGATAAACCTACAAACACTTACAGGGATGATTGGACAAAATAAGTCAAACTAAAAGATACTTCAGTTCAGTATGATTTATCTTTTATTTTTCTATAATTAAAAAATCCATCATTTTCCTTTTTGATCATTTTTTTTATTAATGTGACTCTATTGGAATTTGCTGACTATTAACATTTTAGATTAACCGTTGGTTCCTGAAAAGAAAATAATTTTAATATTTAAAATGTGCCACTTATTTGACGTTTCTTTTCAAACTTTTAAAGATTAATTTATATTATTGCATTTTATTACTCATTACACATATATTTACTAAAAAAAATTTTCAAGCTAGTAAATCTATTAAAATTCATATGGAGCACACGTGCAACTCACGTGCTTAGAAACTAGTTTTTAAAAAAAGTAAATACAACTTATAAACAATGGTTTTTATGAGAAGATGATAAGGAAGAAGATAACACTTATTTCTTTTTTACCATATTGGCATTATTTGGTTTTGATTCATTCAAATTATATTTGAGAAAAAATATATTTATAAAATCTAACAACTACTTATTAATGCAGGGTATGCCTTTTTTAAGATGAAAAAAATTGAATCATAATTTACCAACTGATTTAGTTCCTCTAGAGAAACACTCAAAATATTTCATTGAAAAATGAAGAAACTTTAATATATGGTGGGTGCATGATCGGGTCGACGTCATGAATTGGAAAATAAAAAAATGGAGTATGTCGAATTCTCCCCATTTCCAATCGATGTCGACGTATTTTTTTAATTGTCAGATGTGGAATGTTTTATAAAGTACTAAAATTTAAAAGGGCATTTAAGAGTCTATATATAATGATCCACTAGGTTATTTTGCTCGTTTCCAATCTTTTTAGTGTTTAGAGCTTTCTTGTAATGACCCCAAGTTATTTATGACTTGGTGGGACGGACAGTTTAGTCGTCGGCTCATTCTTTTTGACACTGTGCAAGTTTCTATATTTTGGAGCCTTTGAAACTTGAATGGTTGACTTTGGTAACAAGTTCAGGAAGACGGCCTCAAAATGCATTTCTGACGGTTTCAATAGCTCTAGAAAAGCCATTTTGTGATACGGTCATGGTTGGATCAGACCTTGAGACTTCTGGTGTGAGTTTTTGCCGTTAGACATTTTAACTTTGAATCTAGCAAAGGTTTGACTTTGGTCGACATAATTGGTAAACATGCTAAGATGAGAATTCCATTAGTGGGGTCAATTCTGAAACATCTAGTTTGGTATCGAATGACATTTCGTGCAGTTCCTGAGTCTTTTAGTCTCATTTTGAGCCTTCTTGTAGATTTAAGCATAAAATAGAACTTGGGTGTGGGACCCACTTTTCTTCATAACCACGTCAGATGGATGTTTCGATGGTTTTATTTAGTTTGGAATGCAAATTTTAATAGGGTAGCATATTTCGTTTGCACGCATGGGGTTCTAAACTAATTATAGGCACTTTGTCGGAGACTTTAAGTTCCCAAAAACTACCTGATGTGCATCAGAAGGTGCAGCGCTATTTTGCTCTTCCTGATCGCATGCCACCTTAGTCATGTTCACAGAAAAGTGAAAGATTGGCCTCCATGTTTGTGCGGCAGGGATATGTTCTCCAAGGTCTTACTTGTCGAGTCTCCACATTCGCAAGCCACCAATCACGTTCATGGCACCCAGGTTCACTAGCCTTCACGTTCGTAAGCCTCTAGCCGCATTCACAAGGGAAAATTTCTTGTGCTTCGTGTTTGCGGGCCCTTTGGGCGACATTCGTGAAGAGCAATTCCATTTGGCCTTCTGAATACGGGCCCGACGTAACTTAGTTGCGTACCATATTTTCCAAAGGCAATTTCTCTCTCAATTTAGCTATGTTCTGGTGGTTTGATGTCTTGTGCAACCGAAATTGTCGAGGATATGCATGTAGCTGAATTGAAACTGTTGAAGGCTCTCCGTTTGAGGTAAAATTACATTTGTATGGTCTTCTCTAGTCCTTTCCATCTCTTTAAATTATGATAAGTTGCATGCTGGTTGTCATAGCTATTTCGGGCCCCAAATTGTGCTCCACTTTGGTATAAAAGTTTGAGGGTACTTTTTTAGACCTTTTGACGGAGTTAATTTTGGATTCCCAGTGCAGGTCCCATATTCCTATTTTTGACTCGATTTTGGGTCCATTTCAATTTATTGCAAATATAGTGTCTAAACATCTTTAATGATGTGGTGATAAATAATTTGATAGTGTGGCGGTGATTGGAGGCATTTTTAGAGTGGATAGCCGTGTGCTGTGGATTTGAAGCGCTCGTGATCAGCTTTGAGGTAGTCGTCAGACTACTTTTTTGATTGAGCTTCTTAGATAATGCCTAGTATATATTCAGGTAATTTTTGAGTGTATGTGTTGGGGTTTTACCTTTCCTCTTGTTCATTCTATCTTTTTGTGTCCCCGTAGGAGCCTTGGGCTTATTATTGGGGTTGGGATCCATAGTTTAGGCTTGTAACTTTTCTTGTGGTGTAGATGATCTTACTAATCTTTGTTAGGATTGATACATAGTGGCCTTAGAATAGGTTAGACTTTAGATGCTTAAGGTTTTGTTTTACTGCCCCCGTTATTATGATTTGTCTCCCTATAGGGCTTATATTGGGTCATTCTCCTTATGTTCGTGATTGTGACCTTAGGGGCTCTTCATAGGTTTGTCCTATCTATGCTCATTCAGGGACTAGAGTTGTATGATTGGGGTTAAGGTATTGTCCCTTGAGTTGTCTTCCCCTTTATTGATTTGAGAACTCTTCTTTGGTGCCTTCGTTTGTTGTTTAGTGGTAGACCTTTTATACTTTTATTGAGCTTGATTATATTGGCGGGCCCCAGGCCATATGCGAGGACTAGTTGGTTCCCAGATCATTACTCTTCCCTTTGGTAGCTGATTTGGTTGACTATACATTTATTTGACTTGAGTGCCTTGTTTGAATGCTGGTGATGGCCTACATTACACTGTTTGTCCATTTTCACGAATTTGTTGTTCTATACTAGTTCATGCATTGAAATAGTTACCATTAATGACAAGATATTATTTTACTTGGGTTTTATTCTAAACTTTTTTTAACAGAAGTCATACCACCTGGATCACTTTATTTATTAGTTTTTGAGATTACAAAGCAATAGGGACGTGCTTCTTTTTTACTCGAGATATAGAGGCATCTTTGATGTACGCGTTGACAAACTTTCTAGCATGATTGATGAGTCTTGGATTTTGACTCATTTGAGGACTTTTAGTTCAACATATAGTGTCCTCAATGCCGATTTATGTCCTTATCTGATGATATTTTTATGTTTTGCAGCTATGAAGGCTAAAGGACAAGGCAAGGATAAATCTATGAAAAGACGCCAAAAACATTGAAAAAGTGTGTAAAATCCAGGTGAGGATCGCCTAACACAATTGGCAGATTACCAAATAGGCTTGGACCTCGCCTAAAGTGACAGTGTTCACTTCTAAAAATATTAAAGGCAGGTTGGCGAAGCAAAGTGCAAATGGTGATTCACCGAAATAGTTGGGTGAGGCGAAAGTCCCATCTCCAAAAGTGACAAACTTTTGAGTTAAAATGAAGGCCGAATGGGCAAACAAGATGGTACTCGGAGATACACCAAATGTGAATCTGACTAAATGATGTTCGCCGACTGAGGTTAAAACACCTAAAGCCTAAAGCCAAGAAAGAGCGAGCTGAATAACAGAACGACGACCCGCCAAATCATATAGGTGAGCCTGACAAATAACACCGATCGGGTCGTGTATGGAATTTCAAACTAATTTTTGGGGAAATTATAATTAGCCAAAGGGAAAGAGAAAATACATCTTTTATCCATTCTAACTTTTTCCTATTGAGGACATAGACTTTTTCTACTTTTCTTTTAGTTTTGGGTTTTGAACAATCTTCTAATTGACAATTGACGGTTCAATTCAAAGTGGTTGTTGAAGATTATTTCTGATTATCAACACTTAAATGGCTAAAAACATAATTTGCATAATTTCTTTCCCTATTATGATGCTTGACTAAAACCCAATTTTAGGGGGTGTGATTATGGAGTTGAGTGTTAATTTAATTTAGCGGGTCTATTGTCTTGCTCTATTTTTTTTCTATTTATTTATGGATTTGAGCTACATATCATGTGGTTAATTTATGGTTTATGGTTTCAAACTTAATCCTAGCCTAGATATTCGGTTAATATTCGAAAGAGATTAATTGATGTGGGTAAATAGCTTAATACTTTAAAATTGTGTTTGGTTATTGTAGTTTGCTCAAAAGAGAAATTGTAGTTTCAATTCTAATTGTCAAATCTTTTCAATAGAGAGATTTTACTAAGGTATTGGGTTGATTTGTATTTTACAAGGCCTGACAGTGAAAGGCCAAGGGCCTTTTTTTCTTTTAAAAGGAATCCTTTGATCTTTTGGAATCTTTTCACTTCCTACACTCTATTCTTTCAGTCTAAATACTAGTTTGATTTTTTTTCTACGATTTGTTTGCGTGGAGTGTTATATTGCTTGTGATTTTCTACCTAAACCCAGCCTCCCTTTTTGTTCTAATATCTTGACTTTTTGAGGTTGGTTTTCGAGTTTACTTTTCTTGTTCTTGCTTTGAATTGATGCATATGGTTGAGTGAACTGTTGTTGTTGCTAATTTGTTGTGTGAATCATGTGGGTTGCTTTAACTTAGTCAATTGAATATTTCCCATGCCATAGAATTGTTGATTTTGAGCCCAAAATTGCAAAAATTGATTGTGTGGGTTGTGAGTTTAAAATTGATTGATGAATATTGTGGGTTTTCGTTGAATGTTGTTTGGGTGAAGTTTGATTAGCCTAGTGTTTTCCATTAGGCTTGTCTTTTCCCAATGATAGATAGGGTGATGTCTTTCTTAAGGGAAAATCATCGATTTGGCAATACTTTGTTAAGTTTTGGGGAAATTTGACTACCCAGGGGTAAAATTGGTATATGGGTAACTTGTAAAACTTTTAGGGTGTTGGGTAGTGTTAAATTTTGGTCCTTAATTTTAAAAAATGTGTACTGGGCTGAAATCACTTGTTTGGTGAGCTTATCTTAGCCCGCCAAGGTTATTAGGCGAATCACCAAGGAAGTCTCACATCGCCTTTTGATTGTGAAATTGAGATCTGGGTATTGTCACATTTGGCGGGCTTCTCTTAGCTCGCTGAACCATCTCGGTGTATCATTCATTTGGAGCTGACACTGCCCTTAATGCCTGGCCTTGAACTTGTTGACAGTATCACTTTCAGCGGGCTTGTCTTAGCTCACCGAACTAGTTCGGGGAATCACTGATTTGGATTTAACATTGTCCTTCAAGCATGAGTGAAATTATTTTTGATCTTTTCAACTTCAGCGAGCTCGTCTAAGCTCGCCTTACCTTTTAGATGTATCACCTTCCTATTCGGGGAGCCTCAGGAAATATGTTTCTACTGTGCTTCTTTGTGCAATTTTAAACTAACCTTCAGTCGATGTTAGTTTTGAAATGTTGTGCCTTACATGAAATGGAAAAAACCAATGTCCTAGTCTCTTCAAGGGTGATTTCTTCTGATTCCGACTCTAACTCCACTCCTCCATCTCCTCTAAAAAGGCAAAAGGGGTGGTTATAAATATAACCTACTGGACAACAACGAGTCACTCCGTGCACTGATGAGTGGTAGATTTACACTCATATGAGGACTATTTAGCTCAACAATTAGTGTTCTCAATACTTAATTATGTCCTCATCTTATGATATTTTGATGATTTTCATCTATGAAGGCTAAAGGACAAGGCAATGATGAATGTTTGAAAGAATGGACAAAAATGTAAAAAGAAGTATAAACTATACACTGTTAATCGGCGAACAAGAAAAGCAGATCACCCAATGAGGGTGACCTTGCCTAAGTTGACATTGCACAACACATAATTTATTGAGGTAGGTCAGCGAACAAAAAAAGGGAAATGACGATGCGCCAAATGAGATATGAGAACTTGATGACCATCTACGAATGTGACAGTACAACGAGAAAAATTGAAGTCTTGAAAGGTGAAAAAAGGTGGTACTCAGCAAATTGCTGAGTATGAAAGGCAGAATCAAATGAGCTAGCCGACTGAGGTTCAAACACATGAAGCCTAGAGCAAGAGAAAGGCGAGCTGAGGAGCAGATGGTGATCCACCCATTGAGATCGGCGAGCCCGACTAATGTTGCCCAATGGGTCACGCATTGAGTTTTGGTCAAAATTTTAGGGAAAGTAAATATAGCACAAAAAGAAAGGAAAAAAGAAGTTTTTTTAGAGTTTTGAGTTTTGGAAAAATCCAGAGTTGAGAACAATAGTTAGAGAGAGAAACACTTTACCTTGTGTAGAACACTTTCTAGTTTTTAGGGTTTTTCAACTTTATTCTTGAAATTGAAAAATTGAAGTTGAGTTCCAAGTGGGTTTGCTTGTAATTGCTTAATTACATGTTATCCATGGCTTCTTTCATGGAAGGTATAATCTCTTTACTTTTGTGATGGGTGGCTAAAACCCTAAGATCTAGGGGTGCAATTATGGGGTTGGGTGTTGATTTAATGTAGGGGTATTGTTTTATGCTCTTTTTGCTGTGATTCATATACGGATTTGAGATAATTAGCATGTGGTTAACTTATGGGTTAAGGTTGCAAACTTAATTCTACTTCCGACTCTGATTGATGCTCAAAAGAGATTTATTAGAGTGGGTAATTAGGCCAATACTAGCAATTTAGGTTTGGTGTCAGTAACTTACTCAAAAATAGAGTTTATGGGTATGATCTATTTGCCTTATTGCTGCATCAAAAGAGAGAATAGTATAAGGTATTGGGTTGTTCATGATACCACATAGAAGAGACCGAAAGGAGATTCTATGATATGATGCTTTGAGATTGAAAGAAGATTAGTGTCATTAAATATGACCCAGCCTATCCATGAATGCACGACACTATAGAGTAACACAATTACCCCTATGTGAGATTAATTTCCAATCCCTGCTTCCCTAGATTACTTGTTATTAATTGAAATTTCTGAAATCATAGTTTAATTGTGACTGATGACAACAAAATCCATTTATTAAGTGGGTTGAATTATCTACCCACTTACTTTTAATATTACAAATTAATGATTTTACGATCTAAATTTCTTGATAGAACTTTCTACAATACACCATTCTCTATGGGATTTAACCCCGACTCTTAGTTGGGTATTTTTATTGACAATGACCGCTTACTTTTTTAATTGGTTTTAACGAGTAGTTTGAGCATGCACATCTAAATGTGTGACTTAAAAGCAAATAAGGTTGCAGAGGCTGATAGTAGGCAGAAGAGGGCACTCATTGATGAAACCACTACTCTAGCCTTTAACTATAACGGGGCAAGAAATGCAGCTGCGATGGTGAAAAATGTTGTTCCAAAGAAGAGGAGTGCAATCATCTGCAAGTTGCCACTAGATCCTAACACAAATGATGCTTCGAGAATAATCCCGGTTATAGCTCCAAGGGCCCTCAATAGGCTAAAAGTAGCGGGGCATCGCACAATTCTTAAAGAGCACAATTTGTAAACAGATGGTGTTATTAGTAACTACCCCACTAGTTGGGAAACAATCAAATTTCCTAGGTTTGAGCAATTCACAACAGCTTGGCCCCATATATACCATCATGGGTTAAGAGAATTCTACGATGCCTATGCCAAGGCATTGCCAAAGAAGAGGAAAGGTATGGTTTGGAAGCCCTCAGAAGAAGTCGATGTCTGGGGGAAAATGGTTCAATGTAGTCAGGCTGTGATAAATGATGCTTTGGGGAAGGCTGGCAAAAAAAACTGAAATCTATAAGCTTCAGATGAAGCATAGTTTGGATGCTTTGAAAGTGTGGCTGGCACCCTTGATTTCAGATATTACTCTTTCGTGGTTGGCTAATGGGGTGAAGATAACGAAGAAAGATATCAACATAGTGGTTTGATTCCTGTTTGGGTTCGTCAGCAGCAAGCTCATGCCTTCATACAACTAATCAATACTTTTGCACCCAAAGGCCATATTAGTGGGCACTATTATTGATTATGAGGAAGTTCATGTTGGTGCAATCATTGAGAAGGAGATGCTCATGCAAGCAGCGCAATAGCAGACATTGTTACCTTTCCCCATTCTTATCACGTAGCTATGTGAAGCTGGTGGAGTCTAATTCTATGTGAGGTCCTATGTTCGAGTAACCCCAACCTCATCCAACGATATTCAGAGGATCGAGGCCTCTTACTTGAGAGATGATGTAGCCAGAAGGAAGCCGTCATCACATGAAAGCACATCAGTAGTGGATCTTATTAACCTATCATCATACGCTGCTCATCCCGCTCCTTCTGTAGAGCCTTCAAGTATCACTCCCCCATCTTTTGTGCCTTTTTGATCTTCTGCCCCCTCTACCTCTGCTGCACCTCCTTCCACATCCAGCCTCCATTGACACATGCCTTGATTTATCAGATGGACAACCTTGCCCATTTTACAGATGCCAGGGGATCTCGCCATGAGAAGGAGGTGCCCAAGATGATTATTGCGGCTACTGAGGATTACATGTTCTGGTGTGGGCTGAGGTTTTGAGCACTAGAGCTACATTGGCTTCCTATGGGGAGAAGTTAGATAACCTCACCACTAGAGTTGATGTGCGTGAGCGATGTGAGGTAAATTCTACCAAACGAACTAAGTTGATAAGCGATACTACTTCTCTTAAGTTGGATGTTGACCAGGTGAGGTCCACAAATATTTCTCTGTTATGGGGTGAGGTTCCCTTTCCCGAGATGCCCACAGATGTACGTCTGACTGCTTTGAAAGGATATTGACCTTCTGGATAGCTGAGCAGCTGATAGATGGTAGATTTGAGCAGGTAGCTGATGAGACTGATGATGATGATTCAGCCATTAAGACAGATAAGAAGGAGTTTGTGAGAGATGATGAGCAGGTTAATGCTGAGGCCATAGCTGAGCTACAGAGTATTGAGGAGTCGATAGTGAATGCTGCATTAGAGAGATATCATCTACAGATCTCCACGATTGGCACTAGTAGGTTTTCTCCTTTAAATGCTACTATTCCTCCTCCCGACGTGCTAGTTACTAATGCCTTGGTGATGCTATACTGCTGCCTCTTCCTTCAGATGTGTCAGGTACTAATGCTCAAGGTGACACTACTTCCTCTAAGCCACAAGATCAGACTTCTTGAAAGGCATAGCCTGTCATGGGAACCTTTTATTTATCTTACTCCAGTACTATTATAATATTTTTAGCATTGAGGACACTGTTAGTTTCTTTTTGGTGGGGCGAGGGAAACTGTGCCTATATTCCCCTTTTTGATAGTATTTTGTTTTTTTCAGTTTTATTTTGATACTTTAGCATTTTTGTTTTTTATTATATTTTGTTGGGTTTTTATTTCATTTTCGTCTCTCCTTCAGTTGTTCCCTGAGTCTATGAGTAGTGATGTTGATTATTATTTCTTGTGAATTCATTGTTGATATTCGATGTCTTGAATAGTGCTATTGATGTGAAATGTGTTTTGTGTTGGTATTGCAAGAGGAAATTAGTGTTTCTCTACTTTTGAATGATCTTTTAAAATCTTTTGTTGACTAGTTGCGTATTGATGTGAGCCTTGCAATGAGCATCACATGTAAGTTTCTTTATTTTGTAGAGCTTTGTAAAATGATTTTGTAATAAGTGCCAAAATCGTGAAATCAATGCAAGATTAGGGGATTCGTCTTTCAATCCCTAGCTTTCTGCTCCTTCTTCTTCTTCTTCCTTACTTCTAGAGAGAAAAATATTTGGAGAGGTTTTTGGGAATACTTGAAAAGTTATTAGGAAGGGTAGAAATTAGGCTTAGAAGGATTATATAGTGTCTAGGATTAAAGGATAATCAACTTATATTAGGCACTAAACGTTTAAGGAAGAAAGACAAAAACGCCCTTAAAAAATAACTGCCAGATTTAGACCTACGGTTGGGACCTATAGTCCGTAGGTCAAACCACGAACCGTCGTGGTCAACCATAGAAAAGTTTAGAAACTAATGTTTTGGACCTCCAAACGATGGAACCCCACGTATGGACCATAGGTCCATTGACGGACCGTACATATCAATCGTCATTCCAACCTTGAACCTTCAAAATTTCACCATGTCTGGGAGACACCTACGAAACCTATCTACGGTCCGTAAAAACAATAACGGATAGTCCTGTTTGTGCGTAGAAAGAATCCTGAAACTTGACATTTTTAAAAGTTTACCCTGCCAACTATGGTTCACATCTTCGGCCCGTAAGTCCATCTACGATCCGTAGGTGGCCTCCCTCGTCACTTGCACCAGATTCTGAGAACTTGCATCTTCTTACTTTCAAAATCCGAGGTGCTACATTATCTCCCCTTTGGGAACATCCATCCTCGAATGGAACTCAAGACATCATAAGAAGGGTAGGAACTAAACCTAACAGCCCAACATGAATGCAATCAAATAAATGCACATATCCAAGGAGGAAACATCAACTCCATGCTAAAGCATGTTAAAAACATTATTTCATAAGGTCTATATGAAACATATACTCAAATTCACATAAACATGAAGAAATCAATCAAGTTAACTCATTTTCTCAAAATTTAGGCTTTTCATGAAAATGCATAAGTAAGGAATCACGGAAATAACTATGGCACACATGATACCCAAATAATGAAGCATGAGGAACTAAATACCTCAAGCTAAAGTAGGATCGGTGGGAAAGAGATGAGAATATCTGGACATCATATCGGCCTCGGTCTCGGCCTCCCAAGTAGCACCCTCAACTAACTCCTTCCTCCGTAGAACCTTCACGGAAGCAATTTATTTATTCCTTAACTTCTGTACTTGCCGATCTAGAATCTCAACCTGAACTTCTTCATAAAAAAGGCTATCCTTTATACCAAGACTCTCTAATGGTACTATAGATGTCAGATCTCCAACACATTTCTTCAACAAGGAGACATGGAAGACCGGATGCACCGATGCCAAGTCATTTGGTAAGTCAAGTTCATAAGCGACCTTACTAATGCGCCTCAAAATTTGATATGGGCCCACATAACGGGGACTAAGGTTCTATTTCTTTCCAAACCTCATTACACCCTCATGGGTTAAATTTTCAAATAGACCCAATCATCAACATCAAATTCTAAATCTCTCCTCCTTACATCGACATAAGACTTTTGTCAACATTGAGCCATTTTAAACCTTTCTCTAATAACCCGAAACTTCTCCATAGCCTCATGAATTAACTCGAGACCTATCAAAGAAACTTCACCAACTTTAAACCAACCTATAGGTGATCTACAACTCCTACCATAAAGAGCCTCAAATGGAGCCGTAGCGATACTCGAATGATAACTACTATTATATGCAAACTCAATCAAAGGCAAATGATCATCCCAATTACCCTTGAAATCAATCACATAAGCTCTCAACAATTCTTCCAATGTTTGGATAGTACGTTCTGCCTACCCAGCGGTTTGAGGATGAAAGGTTGTACTAAGCTTAACACGAGTATCAAGCCCCTTTTGGAAATATTTCCAAAACTGAGAAGTGAATTGGGTACCACGATCGGAGATAATGGATATAGGAACTTCATGCAACCTAACCATTACTCTCAAGTATAACTTAGCATAGTCCTCCGTCGAGTAAGAAACATTGACGGGAATGAAATGTGCTGACTTCGTCATACGATCCACAATGACCCAAATCGAGTCATGTTGTTGTCGGGTGCATGGTAAACCAACAATGAAGTTCATATTCAAACCCTCCCACTTCAGAGTAGGGATACTAATATCTTGGGACAAACCTCCCGGCTTTTGATGTTCAACTTTAACTTGTTAACAATTAGGACACTTATAAACAAATTCCGCAATATCCTTCTTAATCTCATTCCACCAATAGACCTCCCGTAAGTCACGGTACATCTTGGCGGCTCCTGGGTGAGTGGAATGTCGAGAACTATGGGCTTCTGATAAAATTTTCCCTCTCAAGTGATCTACATTGGGAACGCACAACCAATCTTTATATCGAAGCACTCCATCTCCCCCTTGGGAGAAAGCCTCAACGGATTTCCCAGGCACCGCTTTTTTCAATTCAACCAAATTAGGAACAAGAACTTGCTTGGCCTTCACATAGGAATCAAAATACAATTCTGAACAATTGTAGACCATAACACCACCCTTGGTGGAATGAACTAACCAAAAACCCAATTGGGCCAATCGATGAACATCTCGAACCAATTCCTTCTTACCATCATCAATGTGTTCAACACTACCCATTGACACTCGACTATGAGAATCTGCGAACACATTCGCCTTACCGGGGTGATAGAGGACACTCATGTCATAGTCCTTTAAAAACTCAAGCCACCTCCTCTGGTGAAGATTTAGATATTTCTGTTTGAATACATACTGTAAACTCTTGGGGTCGGTGAAGACATCCATATGGAAACCATACAAATAATGCCTACATATCTTTATAGCAAACACAACGTCCGCCAGTTCAAAGTCATGAGTGGGATAGTTCTTTTCATGAATCTTAAGTTGCCTTGAAGCGTAAGCAATGATTTTCCCATTTTTCATAAGGGCACTTTCGAGTCCAATCCTTGAAGCGTCACAATAAACCACAAACCCATCGACCCCTTCAGGTAAGGTCAACACCGGTGCCGAGGTAAGTCTATCTTTTAATTCTTTAAAAATCTTCTCACACGCTTTGGACCATGTGAACTAAACCTTCTTTTGAGTAAAAATCGTCAAGGGAGAAGAAATCAAAGAAATCTCTTCAACAAACCTCCTATAATAACCAGCCAAACCCAAAAAGGTTCGAATATAAGAAAGGGATAGAGGTCTAGGCTAATTCTTAACTGCATCAATCTTCTTAAGATCTACCTCAATACCTTTGCCGAAACAATGTCACCAAAGAAAGCCACAGACCTTAGCAAAAACTCACACTTATCAAACTTTGCAAAGAGTTTTTGGTCCTTGAGGACTTGCAACACAATCCTCAAATGATCGGTATAGTCATCTTCACTCCTTGAGTAAATCAAAATATCATCAATGAATACAATCACGAACATATCAAGGTATTGTCTAAAAACCCTATTCATCAAATCCATAAATGCGGCCGGAGCATTCCTCAAACCAAAGGAAATTACCAAAAACTCATGGTGACCTATCTAGTCCGGAAAGCCGTCTTTGGAATATCAACTTCCTTCACCATCAACTGGTGATAACCTGAACGAAGATCGATCTTAGATAAGTAACTCGCCCCATGGAGTTGATCAAACAAGTCATCTATCCTTGGAAGCGGATACTTATTCTTAATGGTAACCTTGTTAAATTTGTGGTAGTCGATGCACATACGGAGTGAACCATCCTTCTTTCTAACAAACAAACCTGGAGCACCCCATGGGGAGATACTCGGTCAGATGAAACATTTACCCAAAAAATCTTTCAATTGTTCTTTTAATTCCTTAAGTTCTGCTGGAGCCATTCGGTAAGGAGGAATAGAGATAGGTTGCGTATCGGGGAGAAGGTCAATACCGAAGTCTATTTCCCTTTGGGGAGGAACACCGGGTAGATCATCGGGAAATACTTCTGGAAACTCATTAACAATAGGGACCGACTAAAGAGTAGGGGTTTCGGAATCCACATCCCTCACCCTAACAAGATGGTATATGCAACCCTTAGAAATCATCTTTCTAGCTTTAAGACAAGAAAGAAACTGACCCTTAGGCATAGAGTTTCCCCCTTTCCACTTTAAGATTGGCTCATTTTGAAATTTAAACTTAAACACTCGGGTCGTACAATCAATAGAAGCATAACAAGAATGCAACCAATCCATCCCAAGGATAACATAAAAATCTAACATATCAAGCTCTACAAGATCAACATGAGTGACTCTGTGGGATAAGGAAATGGGGCAATTTCTATAGACTCTCTTAGTCACAATAGATTCACCAATAGGAGTGGAGACACAAAATTGATCTAGCAATACATCCGGAAGAACATCAAACCTCATAGTCACATATGGCGTCACAAAAGACAAAGTAGCACCGGGATCAAGCAAAGCGTAAACATCAAGGTGAAAGACTTTCAACATACTGGTAACCACATCGGGAGAACCCTCTTGCACACGACGAGTTTGGAGTGCACATAACCGGTTTTGCTTTTGACCCCCTCTTAAACCCGACAAAATTTGAGGTTGAGTTCGTCGACGATTATCTCCTTAATTCTTAGCCACTAAGGGACAATCCCTTATCTTGTGATTCATCTCACCACAACCTAAACATACATTTCTGCTAGATATTAGTCCTCGTGTTTTTTCCCACATTTTGCACAAGTAGTCGATGAAGATTAACCATTTCCTCCTTGAGGCTCGAGGTTAGAAACCCTAACATTGTTGAACTTAGGAGGAACATTGGAGGAACCTTGACCAGAAAACCTTTGTGGAGACCTAAAACAACCATGTCCATCGGACCTTGAATGTGAAAAGTTACCATCACCGGTCTTAGCCCTTTTAGCCTCTCTAGACTTCTCCTTGAGCTTTTTCTCGTCACTTTTTTGAGCATGCACCATGAGACGAGAGATGTCCATGTCATTGATAAGCATGGTGGTACAACATTCCTTGACCACCATTTCGGACACCCCCGAAACAAACTTACTCATTCTCACCCTAGGATCGGCAACCATAGTAGGAGCATACCGAGACAATTGTGTGAACTTCAAAGCATACTCCTTCACACTCATGCTTCCTTGATGAAGATTGATTAATTCAAGCACCCTTGACTTTCTCATCTCAAGGGGAAAGAACCTATCAAGGAAAGCAATCTTGAACTTTTCCCAATCCAGAGGACCCGCATCATCTGCCCTCTCAATCTTCCATTGCTAAAACCATACTTGAGCCACACCCTTAAGATTATAAGTGGCCAACTCTGCCTTTTCCTCCGGCGTCATGGACATGATCATTAGCACCTTGTATACCTCATCAATGAACTCTTCAGGATCTTCCCCAACCTTAGAGTCTTGAAACCCCAGAGGATTCATTTTAGTGAAGTCCCTCACTAGAGATGCCGCCGCACCCACATTTGGGTTCACGGGAGCCATACTCTCCCTATTGGCTTTAGCCATCATGGCTTGAGCCAACACTTGAAAAGCAGCCCTAAATTCTGCATTGGTTACTTTTTCGGCCAAAGGATCGACCGGAAATTGAGGAACTTGAGGAGGAGATTCTTGTTCTACATTCTCTCTCGCACTCTTCCTAGCATATGCCCTTCGAGTTGCCATATCCTGAAATGCATAGGATAGACATTAGGAGAGAGACCTATAGAGTTAAACTCTATCGTACGACTTTAGAATGATGAAAGAAGTTGAATTTCCTAATCATCTTGTAGCCTCTTATTCATAAATGTGGCACGCTTCACACTTATGAACAAGACTCTACTTGACGTGGCTTATGAGACTTCGTAGGACCTTTCTAAGCCTTGTTCTCTGAATACCAAGTTTTTCATGACCCTAAGTACCCTCGAGATGTGACATGGCGTACAAGACCCCGAAAGGCCTCATACAAGCCATTTAGCATGCATAATACAAGATAATAGAAATTAAATATGTTTAAAAGATAACTTCATAACCAAAGAGTTTTATCAAAAGTAGCGGAAGTTAAGCATAGTCTCAAAGACATCTAAACTCATAGAATGAAAGGTTGGGACGTAACCCATACAAAGTTCAAAGAAAGTAAATAAAATGAAAGATAAACGTGGCCTTGTCCTCGAATGTAGGAGGACTCACCAGGTCTTCAAGTTCTTCTAAAGCATGCACTAGCCACGAATGGATGGGGAAGAGTCATCACGCCCTACATTAATAAATCAATGCAGGCAAGGGTATGCGTTAGTACAAACAAGTACCAAGTATGATAACTATGCATAAAACCATAAGATTATGCTAAAAAGGGAACATTTACAAGACAAGCAAATATCAAGCTAAAACATGAGATAAAATAGGTTAGAAACGTAAGTCGTAAGATCATGGTCAAAGCAAGCCAATCATGCCTAAAACACTTGAGAGATACTTTGAAAGTCACTTTAGTTCGTTAATGTGGGAAATTACCTTTAACCAATATTTAAGACCATGTGAGCTATTAACATGGAATCTGGTGTCTACCCCACAATGAAAAGAGGTGTCCTTACTTGCCAAGGTAAGAACCATAGTTATCAAGCTTAAGTGGATCCACTAGCTAACGTCTATCTAGACAACCTATGGTGGCACATAATTTCTGGGACATGGGTGTTCGCCACTTGTCCACTCAGTGCTAAGTATAATTCCCACAGAATAGTCATAAATCGTAATTCATCTTATCTTTAGTAGACATGGGTAATCGCCTCTTGTCTATACTTTAGGAACATGGGTAATCGCCTATTGTCCCTTCATTAGAATAGCTCCTTAACTTTGATTTAAGTTTAGCTGAGAAAAACTTTCAACCTTTTATGAATCCTTTATGTGAGAAAACCTTTCACAAATCATGTTTTAAGTAGTATGGGAGAAATCCATTCACAACTCAACAACAATCAACATTTATGCTTCACTCTAAAAGCAAATCTTAAATCATAATAAATTTCATAATTGAACATGCATATTTCCGTAAAACCCATCCTTTGATCATTCATAACTTCATCATTAAATCATATCTTAGAAAACATAAATCATGCATGGCTCATGTAAATTCATCTTAAAATCCTACAATTTCCCCAATTCATCCTTCATAGTTCAAAACCTTATAGCATGATCATAATCTATAAATCATGGAATTCACATGGGTTCATGGGAAATCAGCTTGAAACATGTAATTTAATTCAATTCATGCATATGGAGCCATAATTAAATCAATTTGATCATAATTTGAAAGAACCCACAGGATAGAAGAAAATCCTAACTTAAATTGAGAATTTTTACTTTGATAATTAGGGAATTTGGGAACCCTATGGAGGAAAGGACTCCATAGGTGAAAGTCATCATATCTCAATGCCAAAAGCTTGAAATCAATGGAGGATTAGGGGACTCATCCTTCAAACCGTAGCTTTCTTCTCCTTCTTCGTCTTCTTCCTTACTTCTAGAGAGAGAAATATTTGTAGAGGTTTTTGGGAATAGTTGAAAAGTGATTAGGAAGGGTAGAAATTAGGCTTAGAAGGCTTATATAGCGCCTAGGATTAAAGGGTAACCGACTTAAATTAGGCACTAAACATTTAGGGAAAATAGCAGAAAGCCCTTAAAAAATAACTGCCGGATTTAGACCTACGGTCTGTAGGTCCAACCACAGACCGTCATGGTTAGCCATAGAAAAGTTAAGAAGCTAATGTCTTGGACCTCCAAACGACAGAAACCCATGTACTATCCGTAGGTCCATTGACGGAACGTACATATCAACTGTCGTTCAGACCTTGAACCTTTAAAATATCACCAAGTCTGGGAGACACCTACGGAACATATCTACGGTTCGTAGAAACAATAATGGACCGTTCTGTTGGGGCATAGAAAGAATCCTGAAACTTTACATTTTTAAAAGCTTACCCTGCCAATTACGATTCCCATCTATGGCCCATAAGTCCATCTACGGTCCGTAGGTGGCCTCCGTCGTCACTGGCACTAGATTTTGATAACTTTCAACTTTGTCTTTTCAAAATTTGAGGTGTTACAATAGGCATGCTTTACCTACCTGAAACTACCTCAAAGGAAGATAAAACATTATTTTAGTAAGTAGACATGTTATAAACTACAAACACACCCCAACTAGCCAATGAACATGAATTTACTAACACATGTTCAGTCTAAAAGTAGTAAGTTGTACCTACCTCGAAAGTTGATCATGCGCACTCCAAATTCACTATATTATAGATTTTCCTTTTTGAACGGCCTTGATCAACGCCATACTATCAACTAAATGATCACAACGTTAATATAGAAATGTTGACACTTAAACCGAAATGATTGGAGACGGACCTAGATAGGAGTTAAAAAATGAAATTACTGGAACTGCACTGGAAATTCTAAAATTGACTCTGTCAATTGGTCCGTATTAGCTCAAGGGACTTTTGTCCAAAAAATTGACAAAATCAAAGATTGAAAAACAAGCAGAGCAACTCATGAAATAAAACACCACATAATTCACCTTTAAAGAGGCAAATAAGGCCTTTTGGAAAAAGAATTTACCTAAAAGAAGAGTCTCCCGCACCATTCCAATGGTATCAATATGCACACTCAAGAATTCTTGGCAGTTAGCAACTAAAATCATCCAAATCAGAGCTCCAAAGTTTGACATATAGAGTTCACACATTTTGAAATGGGACTAAAAGTTTGAGACTAGTCTTTATTAAAAAATGAGTAAAATGACTTCCACAAATGTGGGACGATGGACTCAATCTGCATATTCAACTGACTCGGGTTAACTCTAACCCCTTTCTATGAACGTAGAACAGCGTCCGCGCGCGTGAAGGTTTAGGGACCAAAATATGAAGCCCCTTACGCAAATGTACTGACTGCATTAGATCTCTGCAAATACGGCACCAAGCTTGCAAATACGGAGACCAAAATCCTTGGAATCCGTGAACATAGCTCTAGGTGCACGAATGTGAAGCACAAATAGGGCTACACTAGCAAGTCCTGCACTAGCCCGTATTTGGAATTGGGAAAATGCCCCGCTGGGGGTTTTAGATTAGTTTGAAACCCAACGCATGGAAACAACTATTATACATTCACAATCTTTGACATTCCAAACTCAATGGAGATAACAAAACTTCCAACAAAGGTCATCTAAAAAAAAGTGGGTCCCACATTCAGACTCTATTTTATACCAAAATCCATGAAGTGGCACGAAATGAGCCTGCAAGCCTCGGGTTCCACACCAAAGTACTTTCTACGCCAAACTCGATGTTTTGAAGCTAATGGAACTATCAGAAAGATCAGAAAGATGTTCTGAGGATGTCTATCCGATGTTTTGATCGAAGTCAATCCTTTAAGTTTCTAAAGCTTCAAAACATGAAAACCCACATAAAATCATATGAACGATTAGTTGACTGAATTGTTTGTCCCAGCAAGTCATAAATGACTTGTGGTTGCTAAAAGAAATTTCAAAATGTCAAAAAGAATGCAATAAAGAGGAAATAATTTGGAGGGCCATTAAGAAAAAAAGCTTTATATTTCTCTTTGAGGGGATGATTTATAATGAATGATAAGCCTTTTATTTATATAAAAATTAATTTGGTCCATAGTTAGTAAATTTAACATTTCTCCAAAAAAAAATATTAGATATTAATTATAGTAAGGGTATATTTATAACATAAATTAAATATTTTGTTAATAATGTAGATACTAGACTTAGACCTCATTTTTTGTGAATGGCGAATATGACTTGTGTTGTTGTGATAGTCATGATGGTCACAATTGGTACATAATAGTGGTTGTGGTTGTGATGGTGAATAAGTTGTTTGATATTAGTAGTTGATAGTGGTGCTGAAGAATTAGTGGTGGTTGAAAATGTGTTGATGGCCCTGAAGAATCAATGGTGGTTGAGAATGTGTTGATGGTGCTGAAGAATCTATGGTGGAGGTGGTGGTCGATGATGTGTTGTTGGTAAGTGACAACATCACTAGTTATGATGGTGGATTTTGTTGGTAGTACAGATTGGCCGCAGTGGTGGCAATGATTGAGAGTGGAGGTGCTTGCATGGACATTTACAATAATAGTAGTGACAATGAATACAATTGTAATGACCTTATAGGTCATTTCTATGTTAATTCCTTCTTTCTTCGTTTAGAGCGTTCATGTAGTGACCCCAAGTAATTTATGACTTGCTGGCACTGACTGTTCGGTCGCCTGGTCGTTCGTTTGTGTTTTATGCCTGTTTTTCTGTCTTTGAGCTTTCGAACCTTAAAAAGTTTATTTCGGTCATAACTTTTGATAAACAACCTCATATGGGAATTCTGATGGTTCCATCAGCTCTGGAGTGGCAAAATTTGGGTAGCAGCATGGTTTGCTTGAGTCCCGGGGTTTTCGATGTGATTTTGGGGCCAGTTAGCTCTTTAGTCTATGAAATTTGGTATAAGGTTGACTTCGGTCAACATTCTTGGAAAATGTGCTCAGATGAATATTCAAACAGTGCGGTTAGTTCTGAAATGCCGAGTTTGGTCTAGGTCGACCTTTTGAGAATTGTCGGGAGCTTCCGATATGATTTTGAGCCCTTCGGTAGAAATTAGCTAAAATGCCTAAATGGGTGTGGGACCGACTTTTGTCGAAACGACTTCATATGGAAATTTTGAATGCGCCATTGAATCCAAAATGTCGAATTCAGGGGTAGCATATTTCTTTTGCGTGTACGGGATTCTGAATGAATCCCGAGCACCCCGTCGGAGTTTTGGAATCCTCCAAAACTTAGCTGATGCAACAAATTTTACTCCAGACTCATTTACTCTCCGCGTTCGCGGGATAAGCTCTGCGTTCAAAGAGGTCTGTTTGTGTGGGTGTATCCCTGTTCTCCAAGTTCGCGGAGGTCTGGGTCCCTAAGGTCCGCGTTCGCGGAGGCCTTTTTGGTGAGAGGTTTCTTGTGCTCCGCACTCGCAGAGGGTTATCCGCGTTCGCAAATGTTTGTTGGGTGAGGGGAAAAGTTCTTCTCCGCGTTCGTGGAGGGTTGACCGTGTTCGCGGAGAAGATGGGACTGGCAGTGTCTATTTAATGAGGTCGAAGCTCCCAATTTTGAGAGCATCAAACGTTCATAAAAATCTCTTCGTTGGTTGGTTTTTGGCCATTCGAAGTCTCAAGCTCTTGGATTATCATTGGCTTCATGGGTTTTAGGTTGGGGTTAGTTTGGTGTTCCTCATTTTCCGTGAAATCGAGGGTAAGTTCCTTGTTGGCCTGTTTTGTTAAGTTTTGTGTTTTCTTGTTGTGGGTTGTTAGGAGCGAATTTGACCCTAATGGACAATCCATTTTGGGATTCATGTTTGGGGAAAGATTTGGGACCTTTTCACGGAGTCAATTTCGGAAAATCCGAAGCGTGTCCCATTTTGTCCGATTTTACTCCAAAATCGGTATGTCTCTGAATGTGTTGATTTTAATGTCTAAACGACCGTATTGACGCTGTGATTCTATTTTTGATAGCGTGGCAGCAGTCTGAAGCCGTTCGTAAGGGGAAATCTCTGGTTGAGTGACTTGGAGCGCTTGTGATCGGCTTTTTGGAAAGTTACGACTTCCCTTCCTTCTAGATTGAGCTTGATTGTGTGAATGCGGGTTGATATTTGTGAATCTGGGGTGGTTAGCTAGTATTGTTTCCCTGCTGACCCGATTTCCCATTTTGTAGCTGACTGTTGGGCTGTTATGCGTTAGTATCATGATGTAGATTAGGATGTTGACTTGGATTGTTGGTATTTCTGCTGGGGACTATCTGTTTGGTGGTTATCTGTTAATGCATGAGTGGGTCCGGGTCTTTTGATTCTGTGTTGGGTTGATTATTGTGATTTCATACTTAGAATAGGTTAAGGTAGTATTGCCTTAGTCCTATGCACCTGTTGACTTGAGTATGTATCCGAAGGCGACTCGGATGGACTAGATCCTTGTAGACTGATATAGCAGACTTGGGTCTGATAGTGATAGCCTTAAATTAGGTGGTCTTTGAATCTTCCGATTCTTTCCTCTCTATTTCTGAGAGTGTGGGATGATGACGGAAGACATTGCATTGAGCTGATTGATGGTAGGATTGTGTTAGGTTGGGAGCCTTCGTTGATATCCTTCTGGAGCGGTGGCCCATGGTGCTTAGCCTTGCTTTGTGTTGTTCGTAGTGGCTTTATCTTGTTTGAGGTTGTTAGCTCCAGCACGAGACTGAGGTTACGCGGTTAGCATCTGGTATTTCCAGTGCTAGGTTGTTGGGGGTAGGCTACTAGCTCTGATCCATGGCTGACGTTATACGATTGCAGCCCGTTATTGCCAGTGCGAGTCCATGGATCGTAAGCTACTAGTCCCAGCGTGCAGTTGACGTTACACGGTTGGAATCGGTATTTCCAGAGCACGACTATTAAGCATACACTAATTAGCTCCCATCTGAGACTGATGTTACACGGTTAGAGTCCGTTATTTCTAGCTCGAGATCGTAGAGCGACAGATATTATTTCCGGTCAGAGACTGACTTTCACCGGTTAGAGTCTGGTATTTCTAGCTCGTGAATAATGAATGGGAAGAGCCCAGATATTGTTCTGTCACGACTCGAGGTACCCCCTAGGCGTGACATGGCATACAAGACCCCAAAAGGCCTCATACAATCCACTTAGCATACATTCATACAAGATAGTAGAAATTAAAGAGTCCAAAAGATAAAATCACAACAGAGTTTAAGAAAAACATCAGCGGAAGTCTACATCTCATATCTCAAGCCATCTAACATAATAGAATAGAACTGATGGTTTGGGACGCAGCCCAGTACTGTATCCAAAAGGAATATAACGGAAAGCATGAAAATGTAACAAGGTTAGGTCTTCAGACATAGGAGGCCTCACCAAGTTTTCACTATCGCTGGAGCAGACTAGCCACGAGTGGGATAAGAAGAACTGCCAAGTCCTACATCAATAAAATCAATGTAGGAAAGAGTATGCATTAGTACAATCAAGTACCAAGTATGATAGCAATGCACAAAGGGCATATAAACCATTCTAGAATGACATATAATCATTACATGTAATGAACAAGCTAAAACATGATCGAACATAAGAAGCATGAAGCATAAACCATGCCCAAGATAAGCTATTCATCTTTCCTTTACTTTACTTTAGACCATCATCATAACACTTGTTCATTAGTTGTGGGGAAATAGCCTTAACCGACATATAAGACCATGTGACCTATCAACATGGAATCCGCTGTCTGCCCCACACCGAAAAAGGGTGTCCTACTATCCAAGGTAAGACCATGAACTTCTTAGCTTATGTGGATCCACTAGCTAGTGTCTATCATAGACCATCACCCTATGGTGGCACATAGGTTATGGGACATGGGTAATCACCACTTGTCCATTTGGTGCTAAGTATACTTCCCATAGATTAATCATAGTTCATTTTATCTTAGGTAGACATGGGTAATCGCCTCTTGTCTAAATTAGTCATAAACTCATTATTGGTAGACTTGGGTAATCGCCGCTTTGTCCACATTAGGGTACATGGGTTATCGCCTCTTATCCCTTCATTCATTAAAATAGCTCTTTAAGAACATGGGTAATCGCCTCTTGTTCTTCTATTAGTCATGATTTCATTATTAGTAGACATGGGTAATCGTCTCTTGTCTACATTAGGGAACATGGGTAATCGCCGCTTGTCCCTTTATAGAATAGCTCCTTAATCATGGATTCAAGCTTTGTTGAGGAAAACTTTCAACAAGTTATGAATCATTACGAGTGAGAAAACCTTTCACATTCATAGGTTGAGCATTACATGAGAAACCCTTTCACAACTTAACATTTGCACTAACATATCATAAACTTCATAAAGCATGCATGAGTTCATAAGCTTCATAAACATACATGAGTTTATAATCTTCATATTTGCATAGCTCATCATGCTCTTAACTCATATATCATGAGTTCATAAGCTTCACCTCAAAACATGCAATTCAATGCAAGGTAATACTTAGAAAGCCATAAATCAAGGCAATTTAGTCATAATTGAGGGAACCCACATAATAGAGGAAAATCATAGATTTTGATTGAACATGCATCTTTTCATAAAATATTCTCTTTTCATCGTTCATAATCTTACATGAAATTCATAGCTTGATAATCATAATCCGTAACTCATTTCACAAAGAGTTGATGCAATTCATCTTTTCTCAAATCAACCCACAATCTTAAGCATAATCATAAATTGGGAGAAACTTAGCATGGACTCATGGGATTCATCAAGTTGAATGTAAATCACGCTAAATCATGCACTAGCTTACGTTACCACGCTAGATCGTGCACTATCAACCATAACATCAACAATGGAAAGCATAATGAAGAACTCATATGAATTTGTCAAAATCCTAGCTCTCTTGGGCAAGACTATACCTTGAAAACCTTAAGGAAAAGAGGACCCATTGGATGAAAGACTCCAAATGGTATATACTATCATGCCTAAATGTCAATGCCTTGAAATAAAAGGAGGATTGATGACCCTGATGAGAACCCTAGCTCTCTTCTTCTCCTTCTTGTTCTTATAGAGAGAGGAATATTTTTGGGAGATGAGAGTTGGAATGAAGGGATTAGAGCTTAGAAAATATAAATAAGGCAAGGGTTAAGGGGCAAAATTGTCTAGGATAAGGAATAAATATTTAGGGAAAAGTCCAGAAAGCCCTTATATAAAACTGTCGGGGCCAAACGACGGACAGGATCTACGGTCCGTACATCAATTCATGGACTGTCCTACTTTTCCTTTAATTGATTCAGAAAGTTTGTTTTGGACTAAAAATTTGGCTAAGTCTTGAAGGCATCTACGGAACCCATCTACGGCCTGTCAATCGAACTACGAACCATCCTGCTATTCCGTAGGTCAAGGTTCAGAAACCAAAAATTCATAAAGTTTGCAGGGCCATCGACGGTTCCCATCTACGGCCCATCACTCCACCTACGGTCCGTAGATGGCATCCGTCATCACTGGCACCAGAAAAAATTTTAAAACTGCATTTTTCTTTCTTTTCAAAAACTGGGGTGTTACAATATCTCCTCCTTGGGAACATTCGTCCTCTAATGAGAACCTAGATATCCTGAGAAGGGTGATAGACTCAGACTAACAACCCAACCTAGCATGCAAGCACATAAATGCACATATCCGAGGAGGAAACATCAACTCCAAGCTAAAGCATGCTCAATACAAAATTCATGATGACTTTATGCAACTCATACTCAATGCACATATATCATGTTAGACTCTTCATGAACATGCATAAATTAAGGAATCATTGAAATCAACTATGACAGATGAGACCAAAAGAATGAACCATGAGGAACTAGGTACCTCAAGCTAGAGGAGGATCGGAAGGAAAGAAATGAGGATAGCGGGCCATCATATCGGCCTCGGCCTCCCAAGTAGCACCCTCAACTAATTGATTACTCCATAGAACTTTCACGGAAGCAACTTCTTTATTTCTTAACTTCCAGACTTGTCGGTCTAGAATCTCAATCGGAACCTCCTTATAAGAAAGACTATCCTTAATGCCAAGATCTTCTAAAGGCACTATAGTCAACGAATCGCCAACACACTTTTTCATCAATGAGACATGGAAAACCGGATGTATTGATGCCAACTCATTAGGCAAATCAATATCATAGGCAACTTTACCAACACACCTCAAAATCTCATATGGGCCTACATAACGGGGACTAAGCTTCCCTTTCCTCCCAAATTTCATTACACCCTTCATAGGTGAAATTTTCAAGTAAACCCAATCATCAACATCAAACTCTAATTCTCTTCTTCTAACATCGGCATAGAACTTTTGTCGACTTTTTGTCGTTTTCAGCCCTTCTCTAATAAGCCGAACTTTCTCCATAGCTTCATGCACTAACTCGGGGCCTATCAAAGCAACTTCCCCAATTTCAAACCAACCTATGGGAGATCTACACGTCTTACCATAGAGAGCTTCAAATGGAGCCATACCAATACTAGAATGGCAGTTGTTATTATAAGCAACCTCAATCAAAGGCAAATGATCATCCCAATTACCCTTGAAGTCAATTGCACAAGCTCTCAACATAACTTCCAAAGTTTCATGGTACATTCTGCTTGCCCATCGGTTTGGGGATGAAAGGCCGTGCTAAGTTTAACACGAGTATCGAGGCCCTTTTTGAAAGATTTCCAAAACTTAGAAGTAAACTGTGCACCACGAACGAAGGTAATGGATAAAGGCACTCCATGCAACCTAACCATCTCCTTCAAGTACAACTTAGCATAATCCTCCGCCAAGTAAGAAACCTTGACGGGAATGAAATAGGCTGATTTCCTCATACGATTTACAACCACCCAAATCGAATCATACTGGCGCCGAGTGTGCTGCAAGCCAACAATAAAATCCTTGTTCACATCTTCCCACTTCCAAGTAGGAATGTCAATATCTTGGGACAGACATCCCGGTCTTTGGTCTTCAACTTTCACTTGTTGGCAATTGGGACACTTAGCCACAAATCCCACAATATCCTTCTTCATCCCATTCCACCAATAGATCTCCCGCAAGTCACGGTACATCTTGGTAGCTCCCGGGTGAATGTAATAATGAGAACCATGGGCCTTAATCAAGATTTGTCCTCTTAGGTCATCTACATTAGGGACACATAAACGACCCTGATATCTGAGCAATCCATCTCCCTCCGGGAGAAAGCCTCCACGGACTTCTTTAGCACCGCTTCTTTCAATTCGACTAGGTTCGGATCAAGATCTTGCTTAGCTTTCACATCCTGCACATAGGAAGATTCTAAAACATTATGGACCATAACACCACCTTCGGTGGAATCAACTAATCGCACACCCAAACGGGTCAATCTATGAACATCACAAACTAGTTCCCTTTTACCATCCTCAATATGGGCAACAATACCCATTGACATCCGACTAAGAGCATCTGCCACCACGTTAGCCTTGCTATGGTGATAGAGGATATTCATGTCATAGTCCTTTAATAGCTGAAGCCACCTTGTTTGACGAAGATTTAGATCCTTTTGCTTAAATACATATTGCAAACTCTTATGGTCGGTAAAGACGTCAACATGGACACCATACAAGTAATGCCGCCATCTCTTTAGAGCAAACACAACTGCCGCTAGCTCCAAATCATGAGTAGGGTAATTCTTTTCATGCACCTTTAGTTGCCTTGAAGCATAGGGAATGACTTTCCCATTTTGTATAAGTACACACTCTAACCCAATTCTTGAAGCATCACAATAGACCACAAAATCATCGGACCCTTCTGGTAGGGTCAACACCGGAGTCGAGGTAAGTCTATTTTTCAACTCTTGAAAACTCACTTCACACCTTTTGGACCAAGTAAACTTAGCCTTATTTTGAGTTAGAGCCGTCAAAGGTGAAGCAATTGAAGAAAACCCTTCAACAAACCTTCGATAGTAACCGGCTAAACCCAAGAAACTATGAATATCCGAAGGTGATAGAGGTTCGTCTTCTTAGGATCTACCTCGACACCTTTATTGGAAACAAAGTGACCAAGGAAGGCTACCGACCTTAACCAAAACTCACATTTCTCGAACTTAGCAAAGATTGTTGGTCTTTGAGGACTTGCAACACAATCCTCAAATGATCTGCATGCTCACTATCACTCCTTGAGTAAATCAAGATATCATCTATAAACACAATGACGAACATATCAAGGTATTTTCTAAACACCCGATTCATCAAATCCATGAACGCGGTCGGAGCATTAGCTAACCCAAAAGACATCACTAGAAACTCATAGTGCCCATATCTTGTCCGAAAAGCCTTTTTCGGAATGTCATGATCCCTTACTTCAATTTGTGATAGCCCGAACTAAGATCAATCTTAGAGAGATAACTAGCCCCTTGGAGTTGGTCAAACAAATCATCAATTCTCGGGAGAGGATACTTATTCTTGATAGTAACCTTATTCAATTGGCGGTTGTCAATACACATACGGAGTGAACCATCTTTCTTTCTAACAAACAAAACCGGAGCACCCCATGGAGAAATACTTGGTCGGATGAAACCCTTATCCAACAAATCTTTCAATTTATCTTTTAGTTCCTTAAGTTCTGCCGGAGGCATTCTCTATGGAGGAATAGAGATAGGTTGCGTATTAGGGAGAAGGTCAATACGGAAGTCTATTTCCCTCTTGGGAGGAACACCAGGTAAATCATCGGGAAACACTTTCAAAAATTCATTAAAAACAGGGACTGACTCAAGAGTAGGGGTTTCAGAATTTTCATCCCTCACGCTAAAAAGATGGTACATGCAACCCTTAGAAATCATCTTTCTAGCTTGTAGATAAGAAACAAATTGACCCTTAAGTGTAGAATTTCCACCTTTACACTCCAGGATAGGCTCATCTGGAAATTGAAACTTGACCATTCGGGTCCTACAATCAATAGAGGCATAACAAGAATGCAACCAATCCATCCCGAGGATAACATCGAAGTCTAGCATATCAAGCTCTACAAGATCCACATGAGTTACTCTATGGAATAAAGAGACAGAAAAATTTATATACACTCTCTTAGCCACAATAGATTCACCGATAGGAGTAGAGACACGGAATGGATGTAACAACACATCCGGAACAACATCAAACTTCATAGCTACATAAGGCGTCACAAAAGACAACGTAGCACCGAGATCAAGCAAAGCATAAACATCAAAGTGGAAGATTTTCAACATATCGGTAACCACATCGGGAGAACCCTCTTGCTCATGACGGGCCTAAAGTGCATAGAACCGATTTTGCTTTTTATTTCCACTAGAACTTGCCAGATTTTGGGGTTGAGCCCTTCGATGATTTTCTCTTCCCTTCTTAGAGGCCAAGGGACAATCCCTTACTTTATGACCCGTCTTACCGCATCCAAAACATGCATTCGAACCGGCTAGACAATAACCCTCATGTTTCCTCCCACACTTTGCACAAGTAGGCAATGAGGAGCCACTACCATTTCCTTCTTGAGGCTTAGGGTTAGACATCTTTTCTTTGTTGAACTTAGGAGGGGCATTGGAAGGAACTTGATTAGAGAACCTTTGCCGAGGCCTAAAACGACCATGTCCATCGGACCTTGAATGAGAGAACCCACCATCACCAGTCTTAGCCCTCTTGAAGTTCCTAGAACTTTCCTTGAGCTTCTCCTCCTCTATTTGTTGTGCATGAATCATGAGTCTGGAAGGAATCTATGGAACCCATCTATGGCCCATCAATCGAACTACGAATCATCTTGCTATTTCGTAGGTCAAGGTTCAGAAACTCAAAATTCATAAAGTTGGCAGGGCCATCGACGGTTCCCATCTATGGCCCGTCACTCCACCTACGGTCCGTCAAAAATTGGGGTGTTACATGTTCCACCTCGAGACTGATGTTACCCAGTTAGATTTCGATATTTCTAGTTCATGACTGATGATTGGGCGGGGCCCAGGAACTATATTGTTGGGTCCGAGACCCATAGGTGTTACGTCTCCTGGTGACGGATCTCCTTTCGTACTGTACTATAGCTTTTCTGTGTACCAGTCGGGCTTATGGGGGTCCGTTCAGCTTTTATTTCAACTTATGCACGAGTGTGCCCAGTGGGTCTTATGGGGGGCCAACTGAGTTTAGCTTAGCTATAGTCAGTTTACTTTTCGCTTTTCTGTTTCCGTTCTGTTGACCTCTGTTGTTGCTAATTTTAACTTGGCTGCCTGTTTTTACCTTTCTTGCTCAGTCGGCCTATGATGGCTACTGGGTACTTGTTGTTTTGGTACTCATGCTACACTCTGCATCTGTTTTCGTGATGCATGTCCGAGCACCAGTTATCAGCGTTGAGGTTGGGCCTTGAGCTATCTTTTCAGGACACTAGGATGAGCACTTGGCATTCTGGGATTTCCTATCTCCTTCCGTATATATATTTTGGCTTATATTTTGTTTTCGAGACAGTTTTTTTTGTGGTCCACTTTTGGGACTTGTATTCTGGTTAGCAGTTCTGTACATGTGACTTCCAGATTTTTTGAGGTATTTTATATATCATTTTGGGTTGGTTTCGCTTCAGCTCTCTTGTTTGTGTTTTATTTGTATGCTTTCTCTTGTTTTGGACTAGTTTCCACTCTTAGTCTCATTAGTGATTAAGTTCCGGGATAGAGTTTGGCTTGCCTACCGGTGGGTTGTAGGCGCCATCATGACTTGAGAAATTGGGTCGTGAAAAAATTTTGCCAGAGCCTAGGTTTGTTGGTCTCACTTGTACAGAACTAACATCTAGTAGAGTCTTGAGGATCAGTGCAGAAACGTCTGTGACTTATCTTCAGGAGGCTATAGGATGTCCTTTGGATGTTTTCTTACTTTGTATTTTTTCGTGCGTGCCTGTCTAGTTGTTTTTTTGAAATCTCACTTGTTCTGTTCTCTTACAAGGATGGCTCGTATGCGTAGAGAAGGTCGATGTGGTGCTACGGCACTAGACCGATAGATAGAGGACTCTGGAGCCAGAGCCTCAAGTAGAGCAGATTCCTCCTAAGCCGGTGGGGTCGAGACCAGCCCAGCCACCACCAGCACCAGCTATGGCTCCTGATTTTTATGGACTACTTGCCCAGATTCTAGCTTCTATCAGGAGTATGCAGTAGCAGCAGCAGCACCTATCCCAGACCGGTTCAAGCACAAAAGGACCAACCTGCAGTAGTGGAACCAGAGGTTCTTTAGTCGATAGCACCAGCTGTGGTTCAGCTGAACCCGTTTGACGGGGTTATGCCTATGTGAGAGCAAAAGAAGCTCGGGGTGTTTCTTAGACTATTACCGCCGAGGTTCTCAGGGGCTATGGGGGAGAATGCCGACGAGTTCTTGACTTCTTGCCGTGAAAGGTTGCAGACCTTGTGTTTAGTGAAGTCCAGAGGAGCTGACTTCATAGCTTATAATCTTGACGAACAAGCAAGATAGTGGTGGCGTTTGTTCATTGGGACCAGGCCCACCGCAACACCACCAGTATTGTTGGAGAAGTTTTTCGAGGCTTTTCTGGCCAGGTTTATTCGATGGAGCGTCAGGGATCGCCTTCGTGAAGAGTTCTCGAGGTTGGAGTAGGGCTCCATGATGGTGACTGAGTACGAGACAAGACTATTAGAGTTGTCCCGTCATGCTACCATGAATCTACCTACAGATGAGGAGCGGGTCCGATGCTTTGTCAGAGAGTTGAGACTGCAGCTGAGGATTGACTTGCAGTCGTTGTTGGCAGCGGGCTGTTCCTTTTTAGAGGTTGTAGACTATGCCCGTACCATTAGTCATCTTCATCGTGAGGCCCACGGGGCAGTGGTAAGAGTCCCATATCAGATGACAGCTTCACTGAGACCCGTCCCAGGTCGAGGGATACTCAAGGTCAGGGTTACCAGGTGTTCCATCCTGGGTAGTCCAGTCCCCTATTTCAGGCAGCATTGCAGACCTCAGAGGGAGATCATCTTCATCATAGCAGTTAAAGTGCCGATCCGAGTCAGGGCCGAGGTGGGTTTCAGTCAGGTGCATCAGGTCGGGGTGGCCGATCTCCAGCAGTTAGCAGGTCTTCTAAGGGTTGCTTCACCTGTGGGGAGCTGGGTCATTGGGCTAGGGAGTGCCTTTTATCAAGGTCATCTTTACCAGCCCCTAAGGCAGTGAGACCGGTTTCGGCAGTAGCACCTCTAGCTAGAGGAGGGGGTCAGCAGCAAGGTTCTCGGGGAGGCCCTAGGGGAGGCAAGACAGGCGGTAGAGTGGATGTGCGGGGTAGAGGTGCCCAGAGCCACATTTATGCAGCTCCAACCAGAGCAGAGGCCGAGATGTCAAATGATGTGATCACAGGTACAGTTCTCTTATGCTATCAACCCGCTTCAGCTTTGTTTGATACAGTTTCTACCTATTCTTCTGTGTCGAATTATTGTGGGCCTCATTTGGGAGTGAGTCCTAAGCCCTTATCGGTTCTATTGCATGTTTCGACCCCAATAGGGGATTCTTTAGTAGTGGATCGGGTTTGCAAGTCCTGTGCAGTGACCATTCAGGGACAGGACACTCTGGTTTATCTTATTGTGCTGCGTATGGTAGACTTTGATGTGATTCTGAGTATGGATTTACTATCTCCTCACCGGGTTATTTTGGACTGTTATGCCATGACCGTGACTTTAGCCATTCCTGGTATCCCGTCGGTGGTGTGGCATGGTTCTTGTAGTCGCACAGTAGTTGGGGTGATTTCTTGTATTCGGGCCTAGACGCTGATGGACAGCGGATGTTTGGCTTACTTGGCATATGTTAGACATGTGAGTAGAGAGGGCCCTACAGTTGGTACAGTGCCTACTGTCTGAGAGTTCGCAGATGTTTTTCCTACCGACCTTCTTGGCCTACCCCCAAATCAAGACATTGACTTTGGCATAGACCTAGAGCCAGGTACTCATCCCATTTCTATTCAATCGTACCGCATTGCACCTGTAGAGCTCAGTGACCAGCTTCAGGATCTATTGAGTAGAGGGTTAATAAGACCTAGTGTATCGCCTTGGTGTGCCCCAGTCCTGTTTGTGAAGAAGAAGGACGGCACCATGCGGATATGTATCTATTATAGGCAGTTGAATAAGGTGACGGTGAAGAACCGTTATCCTATGCCTCGTATTGATGATCTATTCAACCAGCTTCAGGGTACTGCCATATTTTCTAAGATTTACTTGATATCTGGTTATCATAAGCTAAGGATCAGAGCAGAGGATATCCCTAAGAAATCATTTAGGGCTCGCTATGGCCATTAAGAGTTCCTAGTTATGTCTTTTGGGTTGACTAATGCCCCTGCCGCCTTTATGGATTTGATGACTCAAGTATTCAGGCAGTATTTGGATTCCTTCATCATAGTCTTCATTGATGACATCTTGGTATACTCGCGGAGCCATCCTGAGCATGAGCAGCATTTGAGGATAGTGCTCTAGACTTTGAGAGATCATCAGCTTTATGCCAAGTTCTAAAAGTGGGAGTTTTGGCTTGAGTCTGTAGTATTCTTGGGACACGTGGTGTCCAAGGATGGCATTATAGTGGATCCGGCAAAGATTGAGACTATCCGTTGTTGGGCTAAGCCCACTTCTGTGACTGGAATTCTGAGCTTTGTCAGATTGGCAGGGTACTATAGATGCTTTGTTGAGGGTTTCTCCACTTTAGCGGCGCCTTTCACTAGGTTGACTCGCCAAGATGTTCCTTTTGTGTGGACGGAGGAGTGTGAGAGGAGCTTTCTGAGGCTCAAGGAGTTGCTTACCACTGCTCCTATATTGACTCTTCAAGTTGAGGGCAAGGGCTTCACGGTCTATTGTGATGCATTCGGCGTTTGATTTGGTTGTGTTCTGATACAGCAGGGCCGGGTTATTTCTTATACGGCAAGGCAACTTAAGCCGCACGAGCTCAACTAACCCACTCATGATTTTGATTTAGCGGTGGTAGTTTTCGCGCTTAAGATTTTGAGGCACTACCTGTATGGAGTTCATTATGAGATCTACACTGATCACAGAATCTTTATGTACATCAACACTCAGAGGGACCTTAATTCAAGGCAGCGTTGGAGGATTAAGTTTCTAAAGGACTATGATCTCTCTATTCTCTACCATCCTTGCAAGGAGAATGTAGTAGTAGACGCCTTGAATGGGAAGGCAGTGAGTATGGGTAGTCTAGCCTTCCTTTCTGTTTTGGACCGACCCTTAGCTTTGGACATTCAGTCCTTAGCCAATCAGATGATCAGACTTGATGTTTCAGATTCCATCAGGGTATTAGCATATGTTGGGGTTCAGTCATCTCTGCTTGATCAGATTTGTAGTCGTCAGTTTGAGGATGAGTCTTTTGTAGCACTCAGAGATAGACTGTTGGCAGGTGATGTCGGTCCGGCTTCCTTAGATTCATATGGGGTTTTGAGGTTTGTTGGCCGATTGTGCATTCCCAGAGTTGGTGATTTGATCCAACTTATCCTTAGCGAGGCCCATGCTTCCAGATACTCTATTCATCAGGGCACATCTAAGATGTATGGTGATTTGAGGCAGCATTACTGGTGGAGCGGTTTGAGGAGGGACATCTCAGACTATGCGTCTGGTTGTTTGTGTTGCCAGCAGGTGAAGGCCGAGCATATGAGGCCTAGTGAAGAGCTGCAGAGATTACCCATTCCTGAGTGGAAGTGGGAGCGTATCACCATGGACTTCGTTGTTGGGTTGCCACGGACTCCTAGGGGTGTTGACAGTTTCTGGGTCATCGTGGATCGATTGACCAAGTCAGTACACTTGATCCATGTTCATACGTCCTCATGCCAAGAGGTTGGTCCGTATTTACATTCGGGAGCTAGTCCGTCATCATGGTGTGCCTGTTTCTATCATCTCAGATCAGGGCCCACAGTTCACTTCCAGCTTTTGGAGAGCATATCAAGAGGAGTTGGGCACCCGTGTGGATCTTAGCACAACATTTCACCCACAGACTGAAAGCAAGTCAGAGCGCACTATTCAGGTTCTTGAGCATATGTTGCGAGCCTGTGTTATAGACTTTGGGGGTCAGTGGTACCACTTATTTCCCTTTACAGAGTTTGTGTACAACAATAGCTACCATTCCAGCATCTAGATGGCCTGGTTAAGGCCATATATGGTAGGCATTGTCGCACTCCAGTCGGTTGGTTTGAGTCTACGGATCCTAGGCCGCATGGTACAGATCTATTTCAGGAGTCCTTTGAGCATGTGAGGTTGATTCAGAACAGGCTTAAGACAGCTTAGAGTAGACAGCGGGGTTATGCAGACTGCAAGCTCCGACCGTTGAGTTTTGTCGTGGGTGACAGAGTATTCCTCCGAGTATCGCCCATGAAGAGTGTGATGAGATTTAGGAGAAGGGACAAGCTTAGACCCAGCTATATCGGGCCTTTTGAGATTTTGAGAGGAGTTAGCGAGGTGGCTTATGAGTTGGCTTTACCTCCAGCATTCTCAGTTGTTCATCCCGTATTCCATGTTTCGATGTTGCGTAGATATCTTCCAGATGAGTCTCATGTTCTCCAGTATGATGCCATTTTGTTTGATGATCACTTGAGTTATAGAGAGGAGCAAGTTGCTATTTTTGCCAGAAATGTGAGGCAGCTGAGGTCGAGAGTCATTCCTCTGGTTAAGGTCCGTTAGTGGCATCGTCCAGTTGAGGAGGCTACTTGGGAGATCGATCGAGAGATGCGAGAGCAGTTCCCCAGCTTAATTGAGCCCTCAGGTACTTCTTGATCCTTACTTTCGTGGATGAAAGTCCTTTTAGTAGTGGATATTGTAATGACCCTCCAGATCATTTTTGTGTTAATGCCTTGTTTCTGTCATTTAGAGCGTTCATGTAGTGACCCCAAGTCATTTATGACTTGCCGGCACTGACTGTTCTGTCGCCTGGTGGTTCGTTTGGGTTTTATGCCCATTTTTTTGTTTTGGAGCTTTTGAACATTGAAAAGTTGATTTCGTTCATAACTTCAGGTAAACGACCTCAGATGGGATTCTGACAGTTCCATCAGCTTCGGAGCGGCAAAATTAGGCTAGGAGCATGGATTACCCGAGTCCCGGGCTTTCCTGTGTGATTTTGAGGCCAGTTAGCTCTTTTGTCTTTGAAATTTTGTTTAAGGTTTACTTCTGCCAACATTCTTGGAAAACGCACTCAGATGAAGATTCCGACAGCGCGGTTAGTTCCTTAATGACGAGTTTGGTCTAGATCGACCTTTCGAGAATTTCCAAGAGCTTCCAATATGATTTTGACGCCTTCCGTAGAAATTTGCTAACATGGTTAAATGGGTGTGGGACCGACTTTTTGTCGAAATGATCTCGTATAGAAATTTTGACTGCGCCATTGGGTTTGGAATGTCAAATTCGAGGGAATAGCATATTTCTTTTGAGTGCACGTGGTTCCGATCGAATCCTGAGCACACCGTCGGAGTTTTGGAATTCTCCAAAACTTAGCTAATGCAGCATCTTTTCCTGCAGACTCATTTACTCTCCGCGTTCGCGGAATAGGCTCTGCGTTCGCGGGATATGCTCTGCATTCGCGAGATATGCTCCGCATTCGCAGGATAGGTTCCGCGTTCGCAGAGGTGTGGGAGAGTCTACTCTGCATTCACGGGCAAGAGGCTACATTCGCGGAGGTTTGTGAGTCTGGGTGTATCCCTGTTCTTCGCGTTCACGGAAGACTCTCCGCAATCGCGTAGGTCTGGGTCCCTGAGCTTCGCGTTTGCAGAGCGGTCTCTGCGTTTGCGAAGGCCTGTTTGGTGAGAGGTTTCTGGGGCTCCGCGTTCGCGGAGATTGGTTGGGTGAGGGGAGAAGTTGTTCTCCACATTCATGGGCCTAGGGCCGCATTCGCGGAGCACTAGCTAGCTCACCTCCGCATTCGTGGAGCGTTGACCGCTTTCGCAGAGAAGAGGGGCCTGGCAGTGTCAATTTAATAAGGTCGAAGCTCCCATTTTGGAGAGCTTCAAACCTTCTTTAAAATCTCCTCGGTGGTCGGTTTTTGGTGATTCGAAGTCCCAGGCGCTCTCGGATTCTCGTTGGCTTCGTGGGTTTTAGGTTGGGGTTCAGTGGATGTTCCTCGTATTTTGTGAAATTTAGGGTAAGTTCCTTATTGGCCTATTTTGTTAAGTTTTGTGATTTGTTCTTGTGGGCTGTTAGGAGCGGATCCGACCCCTAATGGGTGATCCATTTTGGGTAAGGATTTGGGACCTTTTTACGGAGTCATTTCAAGAAAATCCAGAGCAGGTCCTACTTTGCCAGATTTGACTCCAAAATCGGTCTGTCTCTGAATTTGTTGATTTTAGTGTCTAAACGACTGTATTGATGTTGTGATTCTATTTTTGATAGCGTGGCAGCATTCTGAGATCGTTCGGAAGGGGAAATCTCCAGTTTTGTTCTTGGAGCCCTTGTGATAGACTTTTTGGTAGGTTACGACTTCCCTTTCTTCTAGATTGAGCTTGATTGTGTAAATGCGGGCTGATATTTGTGAATCTCGGGTGGTTAGATAGTATTGTTTCCCTGCTTACCCGATTTCCTAATTTATATCTGACTGTTGGGCTGTTATGGGCTAGTATCATGCTGTAGATTGGGTTGTTGACTTGGATTATTTGTATTTGTTCTGGGGACTATCTGTTGGGTGGTTATCTGTTGATGCATGAGTGGGTCCGAGTCTTTGGATTCTGTGATGGGTTGATTATTCTAATTTCGGACTTAGAATAGGTTACGGTACTGTTGCCTTAGTCCTATGCACCAATTGACTTGAGTATGTATCCGACGATGAGTCGGATGGACTAGATCCTTGTAGACTGATATAGCAGACTTTGGTCTGATAGTGTGAGCCTTAAATTAGGCATTCTCGTGGCCTTTGGATCTTCCGATTCTTTCCCCTTCTATTTCTGAAAGCGAGGGATAATGCCGGAAGAGATTGCATTGAGCTGATTGACGGTCGGATTGTGTTAGGCTGGGAGCCTTAGTTGATATCCTAGTGAGGCAGTGGACCGTGGTGCTTAGCCTTGCATTGAGTTGTTCGTAGTGGCTTTATTTGGTTTGAGGTTGTTAGCTCCAGCACGAGACTGAGGCTACACGGTTAGCATCCGGTATTCCCAGCGCTAGGCTATCAGGGATAGGTTACTAGCTTCGTTCCGTAGCTGACGTCATACGATTGCAACCCGTTATTTTCAGTGCAAGTTCGTGGAGTGTAGGCTACTAGCCCTAGACCGCAGTTGACGTTACCCGATTGGAACCGATATTTCCAGTGCCAAACTGTTGAGCATAGACTGATTAGCTTCCGTCCGAAACTGATGTTACATTGTTAGAGTCCGTTATTTCCAGCTCAAGACCGTAGAGTAACAAATATTATTATCAGTCCGAGACTGACGTTACCTGATTAGAGTCTGATATTTCAAGCTCGTGACTGATTATTGGGTGGGGCCCAGATATTGTTCCAGCTCGAGACTGACATTACCCGGTTAGAGTCTGATATTTCCAGTTTGTGAGTGATGATTGGGCGGGGCCCAAGTATTATATTGTTTTGTTCGGGACCCATAGGTGTTACGGCTCCTGGTGATGGATATCCTTTCGTTCTGTAGTATAGCTCATCTATATACCTGTCGGGCTTATGGGGGTCCGTTTGGGTTTTATTTCAACTTGCGCACGAGTGTGCCCAGCGGGTCTTATGGGGCGCCCAGCTGGGTTTAACTTAGCTATACTAAGTTTACTTTTCGCTTTCCTGTTTCCGTTCTATTGACCTCTGTTGTTGTTAATTCTATTTGGTCTGCCTGTTTTTACCTTTCTTTCTTAGTCGTCCTGTGATACCTACTGGGTACCTATTGATTTGGTACTCATGCTACACTCTGCATCTATTTTAGCGATGCAGGTCCGAGCACTAGTTATCAGCGTTGAGGTCGGGCCTGGAGCTGTCTTTTCAGGAGACTAGGGTGAGTTCTTGGCATTCTGGGATTTCCTGTCTCCTTCTGTATATATATTTTGGCTTGTCTTTTGTTTTTGAGACAGTTGTTTCTGTGGTCAACTTTTAGGACTTGTAGTCTGGTTAGCAGTTATGTGCATGTGACTTCCAGATTTTGGGAGGTATTGTATATATCATTTTTGGTTGGTTTCGCTTGAGCTCTCTTGTTTGTGTTTTATTTGTATGCTTCTGCTTGTTTTGAACTAGTTTCCACTCTTAGTCCCATTACTGATTAAGTTTCGGGATAGAGTTTGGCTTACCTACCGGTTGGGTGTAGGCTACATCATGGCTTGGGAAATCGGGTCGTGACAACAATTGTAACTATAATGGTTATAGGTGAAGGTATAGTAGTGGTTGACAGTAGTGGTTGACAGTGGTAGTGATTGTTAGTGATAGTTGTGATAGTAGAGATGGTTAATGGTGGAGGTTAGTGACGATGACAATAGTGATTAACAATGATGGTGATGATTGCGATGGCATATGTGGTTAGAGGTGCTGGTTGGTGATCGTAGACAAAGTGATGACGAATATTATCTAGACAGAATAATATCTCTTAATAATAAGAAAATATTCCTCAACATCTTGATAATTAATACCTTTCCAAATCAACTAGAGGTTTTAAATCTTAATAAAAATAGTTATATTAATGGCCTAAGGTCTCAACCATTCGGATTTACACCTTCATTAAGTGCAAACAAAAAAGGCATGAAAAGAAATATTCTAGAATATTTTTTATATTAAAAAGAGAATAAATCTTCTATTATTAATGTAAATCATAAAGTAGAAAATATATTAAATTTTAACATATTTAACTTTGGTTATACTTTGTGAATAAATATATACCCTAATATTACCATATTTATGAAATATATCCCTATTTTCAGCTGAGCAAGAATTCTACTATGAAATGCATACATGAATGTGGTTGGAGGTCATATGCCAAGCAAACTCACTACTGTAATCCTAGTTTACCTCCTGCCCCAATACTCTTCCCCCATCCGTTGTTTGTTTCACTGCCGCTTAAAGCCACCAATCAATGATTCCTCCCCCCCCCCCCCATAATTCAATCCAAGTAAATTGTATTTCTTCATTTTATTTTATGTGGCATTTTTAATTTTATGATATTTAAGAAAAAAGATTAAAAATTGTTATTTAACATGATTCAATGATATTTGGGTGATTGAAAATAATTCCATCAAGGGTAAAAGAGATTTTAAAGTTAAAATATTTTTAATTATAATAAGGTGACATTCCTTTTTTAACAAAAAAGATGTTACATAAAATGAGACAGAAGAAGTGATACAATTATAGGCAATGCTCAGTCCACTTTTTCGCCCATTTTAATCTAGGTTTTTATCCTATCATTTTTAAATATTTTTGATAAGGTGTGGCACGTGGAAAATTTATATTTTCACCTTATCTCTGAGATACTAGATTCGTTGCATCAAGTGTTGAGTGCATAATGTACAGTAGCGAAGACCTTTGTAAATTATTTATAAAATTATTCCTTTCTCTTTCCAAATTCAATAGTACATTGATGTACCGTGAACTTACGACACTTCTGATGCATTAAACTTAGAATTTTGCATGCATCTTAAGCATTTTGATATTAGATGTGATGGTATTTTTGTTTGAGTTCGCAAGAAATAGGTTTTGGAGAAGTTGGTGGTAAAAGAGTTGTAGCAGCAAAATTTTTGTAATAGACGACTTCATAGACGAGCCGTCATTCCTTCGACGAGCCGTAGGTGGAAGGCGTGGGTTGAAGTGCTGAGAAATAGAGCTAAGTGTTGAGCGACAAAAGGCGACTGACGAGATGTAGATTCTACTATGAACCGTACCGGAGCAGTCGTAGAAAACTTCACAGAGGAGGAGTTTCAATACCTAAATGATGGTTGAACAGGATAGGCTTTGCTTAGACCTACGAGCCATAAGTCATGCCCATAGGTGGACTTCCCTAGAATTTTTACTAACTGCTGGACTACAGAAGGCACCCACGAGACTTTATCTCTGTGACGAGCCGTAGGTTGCCAACCGTAGGGTACACTGCACAAAATCGGATTTCCTTAGTCTTCCTTTACCTACTTTGTTTAGGATTTGTTTTCTATAAATATAAGTTGCAATTTTTTTTTTAGGGGTTAGATGTTTTTGAGATACATTATTTTGGCTTTGGATATTATTGTGCAAACACTTTTAGCATTTAATTCTTGAAATGTGGTTTATGAAATTTGCTTTTGTTCTTCAATTCAAGATTCTGGATTTCATCTATTCTAACTATAAGTTCATGATTTATTATCTAAACCCTAATATCAATTGTGAACACTCAAGCATGAATAACTAAATTCACAACTAGTGTTGTGGGAACCATGAGTAATTAACAATGTAATAGTAATAATTAAGTAAATATTGAAAAGTGTTTATGCCTGAATTGTTAATCTCTTCGTTTTGAATGCTTTTTAATGGTGCGCAACGTTAGAACTTGCCACATTCCTTCTTACCGAACCAAGGAAGCAATGAATGAGAAAGAGGTTAAACAATAGAGATTTAGCGTGATAATCCGCTATCTAATAGCCTAACCTAAATGTGTACGGGGTAATTTCTGGTCAACGGTAAGGGTTAGTAAAGTATACACATGTAGACGGACCAAGTTGCTTGGTGAAATTTCCTCTTTTGAGGACCAACCACTTAGAAAATACATAACTTACCGACTATGCATAGTTAAACACTAGGAAAGGGTTACTATTACTAGGTTTACTGGGTTAAGAGCTTCTGGGGAACTTATATGCCCTAGTTTCATTCTCATACTCATAATACAAATTGCAAATCTTGTTACTTGCTTACTTCTTACTACAAAGAAATCAATTATTATTTTAGTTATCAAACTTCCCCTTTTATAGTGATAATTTGACTAAACGTACAATTAACAATATATTAGCCTAAGTCTGAACCATATTCCTCGTGGGATCGACCCTAACCTTTGTTAGATTCTTTATTTGAGAACGACTACTTATACTTCTTAAGGGAGGTGTAATTTGGGCGTATCAAACTTTGGCGCTGCTGCCGGGGAATACGGCTTTTAGATTAGACTAATTTCGTTATTGCACTTAAGTCAATTATTTCTTGATTTACATTTTATTTTGTTTTTGTTTTCTACAGGTCTTAGTTTCAGTGTATTCCAAATACACGAAGTCAAGGCATTCCCCTGACTCCTTACGACCATGAATTAAGAAGAACTCTACGAAGAATTGCCGGAAGAGGTCAACACCTGGCACCTGAAGATGCCCCGAACATAGAGGGTCATGAAGAGGTACAGGGAGTCCAACCTCAAAGAGTGGTGGAAGTGCCAAGAACATTAAGGATAATCCTCTTTTTTATAATGCGGTTAGAGTGCAAAGCCAACTAGCATCCAATGTTCGCCTTAACTATATGGTTGATCCTAATGACGTAGGATCAACTTGTGTCATAGTCGTTCCTCCACTTCCAGTTAGACACACGTTTGTGGTTACTAGAAGCCTTATGCAAATGCTGACATCCCGAGGATTGTTTGCTCGGTTACCATTAGAGGACCCGTCTGATCTTCTGAGTAAAGTTAACAACATGTGTAAAAGTAGTGTGGGGAGGCCGGACTTAGTTATGTATGCAATCGGTTTGCGTGTGTTCCAACTATCTTTGACAAGTGATGCCACCGTATGGTTGTTTGGGCTCCCATACAACTCTATTTCCACTTAGGGAGAGTTGCATTGAGTGTTCCTCAAAACATACTTTCCATTGTCAAAGAAGTTAAAGCTCAAATATAAACTTAATTATTTCGTGGCTTTACATGGGGAGTTAGTCAGTGATTCTTAGGAGAGATTTACAGGTTTCATAAGGGCTATACAGAACCATCATATTGATATTGAATAGCTCAAGGAGTATTTCTATAATGGGCTAGATGATAATGACAAAGATGTGCTTGATACTATTGTGGGAGGATCTTCTTGGGCAAATACATTTCAGGAGATTGTTGAGAAACTTGAAAATATCTGTAAGAATAATAAGGCATGGAGAACTAGAACATCGACTATTGCAAAAAGCACCTTCTCAACACAAGCTACACGAAATCATTCCAATGATGATATTCGTGAAGAAATGGCGCAGTTGAGGACAGAAGTAGGCTTGGTACTCAAACATGTGAGCGAGAATGCAGAAAAACTTAATGTAGTCCAATATATGAATAATGCTCCACGAGTTGACTGGTATGCATATGATGAGGATGTGAATTTTGTAAATGACCAAACGGGGAGTTTCTAGACTAACGCCCAAGGATCCAATCAGGATATTTGGCGCCAAGGTCAAGGAAATAAAGGTCGAAGCTTTAGTAATTTCAATTGGAAAGGACATTAAAATCGTTAAAGGAACTACAACCGATATAATAACTAAAATAGAAACGAGTATAAAAAAGAAATGACAGAAGTGGCCCATACATCCCACCAGGAAATCGAGATGGAGGATCAATTAATAATCGCATTGAGGATATGATTAGCAAGATGATAAAATAGTTTTACTCTACGGATGAAAATTAGAAGGAGTGTGTAATGGATTATCAGGTATTGCGCGAAAAGTAGAGCCACCTGCAGTATCTGTTAGAAAGATTGAGCAGCAGTTGAGCTGGTTATCTTCGAATGCAAATCTGCACCAACAAGGAACACTTCCTAGCAATACAATTCAAAATTGAAAGAATGATGGACATTTACTATACCATGAACGATTGACATATTGCATTTTTCGAACGCCCTATGTGACTTGGGTGCTAGGATAAATCTAATGTCGTTTTCCGTGTTCAAGAAATTAGGCTTTGGAGCCCCGAAACCTACTGCATTGTGGCTACTTATGGCTGAGGATACTGTAAAGAGACCAATAGGGGTGCTCCAATATATTTTGGTTAAAGTCAAGGCATTCATAATTCCTGTGGATTTTGTGATACTAGACTGCGAGGTTGATTTTGAAGTGCCTATAATCCTAAGAGACCATTCCTTGCTACGGGGCATGCATTAGTAGATATGGAAAAAGAACAAATGAAGTTTTGTTTGAACAATGAAGAGGTGACATTTAACATATGCAAATCAATGAAGAATCATAGCGATCTTAAATAAGTATCTGTTGTGAAACATATTAATGAGGATAAACCAAAGGTGTCCATCGAGGAGAGACTGGCTGTTGAAGCACTCGGTGCTGTGGTCATGATCTTTGATAGAGATTGTATTGAGGAGTATGATGATATAGTCACTCCACTTGATGGGACGAACTTCAAACGTCGTCCACCAAAGAAGCTGGATTTTCATTTGAAGAATCGACAAACTCCACCTGCTAAAGCATCTATTGATGAGCCTCAAAAACTGAAGCTAAAAGACCATCCTTCTCACTTGAGGTATGTGTTCATGGGACAAATTAGTACTTTGCCAATTATCAGCGTCGCTGATTTGAATGATTGGCAAGTAAAAGTTGTAGTATCGATGTTGAAGCATTTCAAGAGAGCTATTGGGTGGACTATTGCTGCATTATTGGTATTCCACCGGGAATATGTTCGCACAAAATCAAACTCATGCCCACTAGCAAACCAAATATTGAGCATCAAAGAAGATTAAATCAACAAATGCAAGAAGTTGTGAAGAAAGAAATCATCAAGTTGTTAGATGTTGGAGTAGTGTATCCTTTTGCTGATAGTAAGTGGGTATGCCTGGTTCAATGTGTGCAGAAGAAGGGAGGAATCATTATGGTTCCTAATGAAAAGAAGGGGCTGGTTCTGATTAAGCATGTCACTAGATGGAGGGTCTGCATGGATTATCCTAAATTGAATGCTTGGACGGAGAAAGATCACTTTCCAATGCCATTCATGCACCAGATCTTAGATCGCATTGATGGAAAAGGTTGGTACTGTTTTCTGGATGGGTATTCAGGCTATAACCAAATATCAATTGCACCACAAGACCAAGATAAAATCACCTTTACTTGTCTCTATGTTACTTTTGCATTCAATAGAATGCCTTTCGATTTGTGTAATGCACTGGCTATGTTTCAATGCTGCATGATGTCAATTTTTCAGATATGGTAGAAGACACAATCGAAGTATTTATGGATGACTTCTTTGTGGTTGGTGACTCCTTTGAAGATTGGCTAAGCACATTTGAGTGGCATGCTAAAATGATGATAGAGTGCAGTCTTATGCTAAACTGAGAGAATGTTACTTTATGATAAAAGAAGGTATTGTTCTCGGTCATTGCATCTCTCAAAATGGTATAGAGTTTTATAAGGCAAACATTGATGTAATTGAAAAATAGCCCCTACCAATCTCTATAAAAAGTATTAGACGTTTCTTGGGCCATGGTGGATTTTATAAGCAATTTATAAAGGACTTCTCCAAAATTGCACATCCACTGTGCAAGCTGCTCGAAAAGGAGACAAAGTTTGTATTTGATGATGCTTTTATGAAAGCATTTCAGGAGTTGAAAAAGAAGTTGATATCTGCACCTATCATTATTTCACTAAATTAGGGACAACCGTTTGAAGTTATGTGTGATGCGAGCGGGGTGGCACTCAGCGTAGTATTGGGGTAAAGGCGAGAGAAGATTCTTCATTCCCTATATTATGCGAGTATAGCTCTAAATGTCACTCAAAAGTAATACACAGTCACCGAACAAGAATTGCTTGTTGTAGTCTTCACGTTTGAGAAGTTCAAATCCTATTTGCTGGGCACTAAAGTTATTATGCACACTGATCATTCCGCATTGAGGTGTCTTATTGCAAAGAAGGATGAAAGCCCGAGGTTGATTCGATGGGTACTATTGTTTCAAGAATTTGACTTTGAGATGAGAGATCGAAAGGGAACATAAAACCAAATGGCTAATCACTTGTCCAAATTAGATGATGAGGCTATGGAGAACTAGCTGATGGAATCGAGATAGATGATACGTTCCCAGACGAACAAGATTTGGCTGCTTCTTTTGATTTTATGCCTTGGTTTGCAGATTTGACCAATTATTTTGAAAGTGACGTAGTTCCTTATGAATTGTCGTTCCACCAAAGAAGAAAATTTATGTCTGATGTGAAAAAGTTGTTTATGGTAAGAGCCTTACTTGTTACGTGTTTGTGCTGATGGGATTATTCATGTGTGCCTGAGGTAGAGATGATGAGTATATTAGAAGCATGCCATTCTTATCCGGTGGGTGTGTATCACACTGGTATCTGGACAGCTCATAAAATCTTACAGTGTGGGTATTATTGGCCTATTATCCACAAAGATACTCATGATACGCCAAGTCTTGTGTTCAGTGCAAAAGAGAAGGAGGTGTTTCAAGATAACAAGAACTCCCCATGACTCCTACACTTGTGATTGAACTATTTAATGTAGGGGCCTTGATTTTATGGGTCCATTTGTTAGTTCAAATGGGATGAAGTATATAGTTGTGGTGGTTGACAATGTGTCCAAATGGGTTGAAGTTGCCGCGCTTTCAAACAATGAAGTAAAGACTGTGACCGCAATCCTGAAAAAGAATATCTTCTCTAAATTTGGTACACCAAGAACAATTATTAGTGATGGAGGTTCCAACTTTTGTAACAAGCTATTTGAGACGTTGCTTGAGAAGTACGTGGTTCATCACAGCTTCTCAACTCCTTATCATCCACAGTCTAGTGGACAAGAATAGAGAAATCAAGCAAATCCTTGCAAACACTGTGAATGCAAATAGAACTGATTTGTCAAGAAAGCTCGATAATGTTGTATAGGCCTATCGTACTGCATTCAAGACTCCCATAGGTATGTCATTTAGCTGCTTTTTTTTGAAGTCGTGTCACTTACCTGTAGAGCTAGAGCACAAAGCAATGTGGGCACTTAAGATGTTAAACCTGGATTGGGATGCCGCATCTAGTCAGAGGTTGAATGAGCTGAATGAGTTTCTCTTAAAAGTATATGAAAGTTCCGCCTTGTATAAAGAGAAGATGAAAAAGTACCAAGATAAAAAGATAAAAAAGTGTGAATTTTCTCCTTGTGATTTTGGCACTTCTATTATATTCAGGGCTACGCTTGTTTCCTGGCAAACTCAAGTTTAAGTGGACGGGACCACTCAGAGTCGTCCAAGTATTTTCACATGGTGCGGTTGAATTTGAGAATAAGAAAGGTAGTAAATTTAACGTCAATGGTAAAAGGATAAAGATCTGCATGGGTCAATCGAAAGAGGTCAACGAGGTGATTAAAAATGGAGTCTTGACGAAGTCTATGTAGTCAACAGTTCTACATCGTTTTGCGACGCTAAATAAAGTGCTACTTGGGAGACAACCCTAACTGTGTTTAGCTAGTTTTGTAGTTTTCTAGTGCTTTTAAAACTTTTTAGTTTGATTTTTTGCGAAATTAGGTTAGTCTAGGGTCTGTGTCCAAAAAGAGTCAAGAAAATGTAATTAGGGAAGTCTTACTGAATGCTACATGTGCAAGAAAGAAAAAGAAATTAGAAAAATTATAACTGTAGGAGCATCTACGGTTCCCATAGACGAGCCGTCATTCAGTCAACGGACCGTAAATGGCATCCGTAGATCTCAGGTATGTTTCATGAAACTTACTAAGTCTAGAGGGTAACCACGACTCCCATCAACGGACCGTAAATCTCACTACAGACCGTCGATGCGAAATCCTAAGTCCAAACAGTGCCTTTGTTTCGATCTGACCCGCGACATTAATTAATAAAACCCTTTATTTTCAAACCATTCCCCAATTCCCTCTTCTCCCAACCATTACAAACTCCTAAATACAGTTAATCCTCCACATTGCCACCCCTTCACTTCCAATTTCACCCTTTCAGTAACCCACACTTCACTATATATTCCCCTTCTTCCCCAATTACTCCATCCTTATTCATTTCTCTAATTTCTTTTCCCCAAATTGTGCTTCTACTAAAATAATAAGTCGTGATTCTGGATTTTTTCAAGTTGGTTGATTAAGTCATCTAGAACACACTAGCACAACTTTGAATCTCTCCAACCAGGTATTGATTTTGAACCTAAACTGTTACATTTGTTGTTGAAATCGATAGTTATTACTTGAACTTGGGTATAAATTATTTGTTAACTTTGATAATAATAGTTATAATGTGCCCTTGGAATTAAAGAACTATGAGTATTGTTGAGTTTTCATGAAAATTTGTGAGTACTTGACTTCTTGTTGTGTTCTTAACTTAGGGTTTAAGTTTTATTTTTGTGTTGAGTGTAATTGCATGATTGGAACCCTAGGAATTATAGAATAACATATAAATATTTTGAAACGCATGTTCTAGAAGTGCTTTGCTAGTCTAAATGTTAAAGTTTGATGTTGGATGAAAATTGAGAATTTGATTGATACAGTAGTTACCGACGATCTCAACCTATGGCTCATAGGGCAACCTATAGACCATAGGTCAGGATCCGTCAGTCGGAAGAACAAACCAGTAGCCTAAGTTATGAACGACGGTTTGACTTACAGTCTGTTGTTTCATCAACGGGTCGTTCTAGCGAATCGTTGTTCCAACTTCTGAGACCTAAAACTTGACTTCCTTACCTACGGTTGGGACCTATGGTCCGACGAAGCTTCTACAGCCGGTAAGCACCAATCGTAGGTCCCAAAAATAGTAGAGTCCTACAATTTAGTTTTAATTTTTCTTTTGGTTATATAGTTTCGGTTCTTTCTTTCTTTTGTTTCTTTACATATTTTGGGTACTAAGATGATTCTCCACAGGTACTATGCCGCCAAAGATTACTCGATAGTATGGGTGAAGGGCCAAATCCAAAACTCCTTCTGCCCGCTTGTAACATGTAAATGAACCCTCAAATGATGAGCGGAGTAAGTCATAATATGACCCTCCCTTGGAGGCTGACTCACCTAAGTCACCGCGAAAGACTTGCCAACAATCTAGGCTACTGGCTTTTATTAAAGCATTGGAGAAGTCGAATTCCAATAACCAGGATGGTGCTTGACAGTCTGACCAAGGAGCCCAGAGTTCACCAAATGGCATTGCAGAGTCCCACCCCCGAGATGAGACAGGCTCGCAACATGCTTCACAGTCTGAGTTTGGCTCCGACTAAGACTAAGTTTAAGCATCCGCTTATGATGCTTCTTCATCTAGAGAGGCTCATGATCCTCCTCATAGCAGGGTTGTACCAATACACTTGACTACTGAGCCAAATAGATGGTGTGTTCGGGGGATGTATCCGATATTCTAGGACGGTTTACATATGAATGACAAACAAAAGCCAGCCCGACACATTATTAAGGAGCTTCGAGTGCTTAGAGGTAGCCTGCACACTGTGTCATCTATTCATGAGTTGTTCAAGCATCACCAATGTGAGTCGATGGCAGAGACTTAGGGGAAGTATAGCCTAGAGATTGTAAGGGAGTTCTACGATTCCTACCTAGCTATGGTAAAAAATGTTTTGCAACCATGGGCTAAGGCACTGGCTCAGCTCCCACTTGTGACTACTTTGTTGCGAGGCATCCCTGTCGACTTATCGGAGGCCACGGTTTGCCATTTTATTTATGGGCCTTCACATGATCAGTTGATTAATACTGCTGAGTTTGACTACCAGATGAGGGTGGTGCAGAATAGAATTTCCATGCATGATATTAAACAGAGAGAGAGCTTGCTACGCTGGATGGCTAGGCATATTGCTGATGTGGGGGAGAACGCTGAGTGGGTTCGTGATATGACATTTCCTATAAAGAAGGTGACTTTCAATTTTGTACAAAGTTCTGGTGGTCCATTATTCGGGCCAGACTGTCACCCACTATGGCAGATAACGTAGTGACTTGGGAACGTGCAGTGATGCTTTCTTCTTTGATGGTGGGGCATGAGATAGATTTCTCCTTGATTCTAATAGCCGAGATTCATAAGAGGGCTTTATGTGAGAAGACCACTTTACCATTCCCCTCCCTGATTTTCTTCCTATGTAGAGAGGTGACTGTTCCTATTTAGGGATGTGATAGATTGATAGAGGTGGCCAAGACGGCCGATAATTATCTGATATGGGATCATACAAATCCCGCAGCTCCACGGAGTGGTACTCCATTCGATTAACAACCTATGGGCGAAGAACTTGCTACTGACTTAGTAGATGAGGGCACCATTCCTACCCCTATTGAGGAGCCTAATGTGACTGCTCCACCCTCAACTTTGTTTGGCCCAGCTGCAAGCACACTATGTGCTCCTACTCTCACAGGGTTTTCCATGTTGCCACTAGTAAGAGTCCTCAAATTGGAGACTCAAATGGTGACTCTTTGGCAACATATTAGGCCATGGATGCAGAAGTCCGTGGAGAAATCAGAGGTAAGGAACGAGAAGGTTGTTGAGCGAAAGATACAGGTTGTGCATCGAAGGATTGTTGCTTATGAGAGCTGGATGCTGGATAGTCCTCAGCCTGGTCCTACTATTGATATAGTTGCATTTCAAATGGAGTTGGCCAAACTCCGTGCTGATATTGATGCATTGGCTTTGGTTGACACTACACTACCAAAGTCTACTCTTGAGGTTGATGCTTGGGATTTGGTTCTTAATGCAGTATTTTGTAGGGATGAGCACACCCGTGACACTTCTCATGTGGGGAAGCACATTCGGACTTATGAGGATACTTATGTGTACCCAGAGGACGCGCGTAGAGTCCACGAGAGAGATTGACGTGAGTGAGAGAATGCCCAGCATCAGTCCGTTATAGATGAGCAGCTGCGACAACAGCATGTCCGAGAGATAGCAGCAGGGGCTTTTACTTCGGGGAGCACTACTGATGGTGCACCCTATACTACTAAAGAGAGCATCACTGAGGATGCCACCCAGGTTGATACATCGTGTTCGAGGCATCCGTACCCACCTATTTCTTTTGTGGACTTCAGTACTTATGCATCACAGGTTTATCTAACCCTATGTTTTTAATTTTATTTGTGCATTGAGGGCATTGCAGTGCTTTTTATGTGGGGGTGGGGTGAATGGATTATGAGTTAGGTGTGCAGTCTGATTAACTCAACTCATAATCCTTCCTTAAGGTTTTCTTGCTTGTGTTCTTTTTTCCCAAGGAACTATTTTAATTTCTGTTAAACCGGCATGTTTTGGATAGTAAATGCGTAGAAGTAATCTGGCAATAAAAGTAGGATGGAAATAGAGCATGAAAATTGACATCCCTCCAAATATTTTTATGTGTTATCTGTGAAATTGATAAGTTGATGGTGTAGGATCTTTGTATGACATGATATGAATCGATAAGACTCTATGACTTAAGCCATAACATGAATCAGATACATTGATGATTTGATAGTGAAACAGGGTGCCATGTGTGTGTGAGATTGTTTATATATTCATATGGTATGTGCCAATCTGGAACTTGCTCTGTTGGTCTTGCTAAGATGATCTTAACTGGGAACTGGAACTGGGAAATAAGCATAAGCCATTGTTGTTAATAAGTCAACTGAAGCCTAAAAACAACAAACAAAAAAGCCTAAATTGCTCCCTTTGATCCAAATGTTTGAGCCTAAATGAATACCACTCTTTCATTACACCCAATTCACCTTCCCTAAAAATATTGTGAAACTCTATTTTGGCCCTGGTCCCTCCTTGGACATTGTGTACCTCAATTTAGAACGCCTAAGTTGAGGGTGGCTACTGCAAAGTTGTACCTTGATTTTAGCCATGGTCCTTCCTAGGACATTGTGCACCTCAACTAATACAAAACATCTAAGTTGAGGGTTGATATTATTAAGGAAAATAAGAAAGAAAGGGTATGAAAAGAGTCTCTTGTAGAGAAAAGAAAGAAATATGAGCAAGCATGTTTAGAATGATGTGACTGAGCTATAAGAAACAAAAAGAATAAAAAGCTTAAACAACAAGATGAAAAAAGATGAACTGAACAAAAGATCAAGTAAAAATTCACACTCAAGCTTCAATGAGTCATAAGGAGAAGAGCATAAAGAAAGATGATGTCATAATTGGTTGTTGTCACGACCCAAGCCTAGGGCCTAGATGTGACCGGCGAATGGGGAACCCGAAGGAACCCCAAACAAGCCTCATAGCGTATCATTACACATCCTTGGTCACGGAAGCAATTAAATGACCATAAGCGATAAGCATAATCAAGGGGGAAATCGGGACTAAGGGAGCAAGAAAAAAAAAGAAATGATACATAAATACCATATATGAGTCAAGCTCAAGCATAATACACAACTTGTCCAACACCACCTCTAAACATGAGTACTTAGCGGGGGCCAAGACAAACTACCGGGCTCACCCTCATAGTCAAAACATAACTAGAAAGGAAAAGTTTTATACATAGCAAAAGATCATGAGCAACGTCCCCGAAATGGAGGACTCACCAATAACCACTATAGAAAATCGTACTAGCCACGCGGAGGAGGATGGTCAAGCGGTGCTCCGGTCCCTACATGGTGACATCATGTAGGCATAAAGTATGCGTTAGTACATTTGAATGTACTAAGTATATGGGATGCAATGCAATGCTACATTAGATGGACATCATAGGAAAATGCGTAATCATACCCAATAGATAGCATATTAATGAAATGATATGTATAATGATGCTTACATAAAAATCATATTTAGTGGGACGTAGTACATGTGTGGCGAGTGACCATCAATATAGTATTTCCAAGGCCTACCACCCCCTTGGAGAGGCGAAAGAGGTACAAACCCCTCAATATGGTTACACGGGCCTACCACCCCCCGAGCTAGGGACCAAGGTACAAACCCCTCGATATGGTTATACGGGCCTACTACCCCCCGTACTAGGCAACCAAGGTACCAACCCCTCGATACGGTTATACGGGCCTACTACCCCCCGTACTAGGCTTGGTCGACTCACAACACTTATATAGAGAAAATCATATACATGTGTCCATTTCATCATCATTTCAGTAATTACATAACCATCCGACTCATAGGACGTACCTTGGACCTTCCCTTTCCTAAGAATTCTATAAATGGGCATTTTATCAAACACAAGGTGGGCAATTGTTCATGTAAATGAAATCATGTATTTCAAGAATACTAAGTCCAACCAATTCCAAAATCCATATAAATCAGCCCACCAACAACATACATATATATATCAACCTTCATAATTTGATCATGGAAGCATGTAAACCATAAACATCACATAATAATTCCATTTCATGATAATATGCAAAATGGACCATAATAGGGTGTGTAGTAGTAATTCCATAATTCAAGAGTTCATAAATAATCATAAGGACCCATAAACTTGAAGTATAAATAGAGGATAAATGGTTGGACTTGTGGAAAGGAAGGTTTCCACAATCAAACCCACATACCTCAACTTTGGAGAATCCTTGATGAAGATTGGAATGGAGAATCGAAGCTTGAGATTGAGTCTTGAATCCGGAATTAGAGCTTGAGATGTTTGAATTTGGTTGAAGATCTTGGTGGAATTTTTGGAGAGGGCTTAGAGAGTGTTTTTGGAGTTAAGAAAAATGACTAAGTATGGGACATATCCCCTTTTTATAAAAAAAAACGTCTCCAACCCGCCTAAAAAAATAGCTCACTGGAAATTGCAAATCTGCACAGACAGGTTTTACGAAAATGGTCATAACTCCCTCATCCTAACTCGGAATGAGGTGAAACCAAGTGCATTAGAAAGCTAACTGAAAGAGATTTAATTTAATAGCTTGCAGCCCTTCCAGTTCCTTGTGTGCTAAGAGATATGCCCCTTTAAAGTTGACCCTCCAAATCGCAATTTTTGCGATTTTTGAATTTTGATACGGTTGCTCTAAAATTCGGGTTAGACCCATTTCCCACTCAATTTGACCCCACAAGTAAGAATATGAAGTCGAATTTCCGAAATCATGCACGGATTTTGAGATATATGGAAATTACAATTATAGGTGTTTCCGAAGCACATTTTCGGCATTTTTGGGGTCGTTTCAGTTGTATAAGAGGTAAACTAGCCAATGTAATGTCAAGGAGGGTAGAAAAGTCACTTAATACCCAAATATATTACACCTGACCCTAAGCTTACGTTAAAAGCTAAAAAAGTCCTATAGTGATCCTAAGTTAACAGTATGGAAAGTTAAAGCATATAAACTAAGGAAAATCCTATAGTATTGAGCACAAACTTTATTGAATTTGCTTCTAAGTGTGAGTGAATACTGCGTCCCTAAAAAAATTTCAAATTTTTTGTGAAAAAGGGATTTCTTTGAAGAATCAATATCTTGGTGATTGTTTTCTGTGTATGGAAACGTGTCTATTTGTATATTTATGTCATGTATTGATCTGCTTGTATTAGCCTTGTTGAATTGAATAAAAGATTTGCACTTTGATGGAACTAAATAAAGGGGGTGAATTTTGAGAAAAGGCCATGTGATTGCTTTAGTTTTTGGGTTACTTCTTCCTATGTGTTGTTTAGAGTTTGTTGTGTCGCTTGAGGAAAAACAACGATTTTAAGTTGAGGGTGTTCACGTACCGTGAACTTACAGTACTTTCGATGCACTAATTTTAGAAGTTTGCATGCATCTTAAGCATTTTGTTATTAGATGTGATGGTATTTTTTATTTAGTTTGCAAGAAGTAGGTTTTGCAGTAGTTGGTGGTAAAAGAGTTGCAAATGCAGGATTTTGGTGATAAAAAACTTCACCTATGAGCCGTCATTCTTTCGATGAGCCGTAGGTGGAAGGAGTGAGTTGAAGTGCTGAGAAATGGAGCTAAGTGTTGAGCGACAAAAGGAGACTTATGAGCCGTAAATGCTACAACCCACCATACATGAGCTGTCATAGAAAACTTCAGAGAGTAGGAGTTTCACTACGTAAAAGATGGTTAAATAGGACAGGCCGCGCATACACCTACGAGCCGTAGGTCATGCCCGTAGGTGGACTTCTCTAGAATTTTCAGAAACTGCTTGATGACAGAAGGCACCCATGAGCCGTCATCTCTGTGACGAGCCGTAGGTGACACTGCCCAAAACTGGATTTCCTTAGTCTTCCTTTTCCTACATTGTTTAGGTTTTTTTTCTATAAATATAAGTTGTGATTTTTGTTTTTAGGGGTTAGGCGTTTGTGAGAATCATTATTTTGGCTTTGGGAATTATTCGCTTTTGTTCTTAAATTCATGATTCCAGATTTCACCTATTCTAATTTTAAGATCATGATTTATTATCTAAAACGTAATATGAATTGTAAACGCTCAATCATAAATAAGTAAATCCACAACTAGGGTTGTGGGAAGCATCAGTAATTAACAATGTAAGACTAATAATTAAGTAATTCTTGAAAACTGTTTATGAATGTGTTGTTAATCTCTTCGTTTTAAATACTTTTTAATGGTGCGCTACGTTAGAACTTGCCTCATTCCTACTTGCCGTACTAAGGAAGCAATGAATGAGAAAGAGGTTAAACAACATAAAATAAGGGTGATAATCTGCTATCTAATAGCCTATACTAAATATGTGCGGGTTAATCTGTGGTCAAGGGTAAGGGTTAGTAAAGTATACACCCGTAGACGGACCAAGTCGCGTGGTAAAATTTCCTATTAGGAGGACCAATCACTTAGAAGATACATAACTTACCGACTATGCATGTTAAACACTAGGAAAAGGGTTACTATTATTAGGTATACTGCGTTAAGAGCTTGTGGGGAACAAATATGCCCTTGTTTCATTCTCATATAGATATTATAAATTGCAAATCTTGTTACTTGCTTAGTTGTTACTACGAAGAAATCAATTATTTTTTTGTTATCAAACTTCCCCTTTTTTATTGATATAATTTGACTAAACGTACAATTAACAATAAATTAGCGTAAGTCAGAACCATATTCCTCGTGGGATAAACCCTAACCTTTGTTAGGTTCTTTATTTGACAACGACTACTTATACTTTTTAAGGGAGGTGTCATTTGGGCATATCATACATAAGATGCTTGGGGGATTAAGTTTCTATGAGGTGTGACATGTTCATTCTCTTCTTTTATCTGGTCGGTCCGTTCACTGTCACTTGTAAAACCTTTTTGCCCACTAGAATTGATCAAATTATTTATTGAAATAACTTGAGCTATTGAAAGAACTAGTAAAGCATAAGAGTTAATCATATTCCACTTAGGATCAACATGAAGCTTGACTGGAGAGGCTCTTGGAGAATCAATTTGAGATCCAACATCAATTTTTACCCCTACTTTATCAACTATATTAATTTGTCCAAGTTCTTTTTGAAATGACCTTCATGTAATTTATGTGTTTATGCTTCCTGTTGCCGTTAAGAGATTTCCTTAAGCGACCCCAAGTCATTTATGACTTGCTGGGACTGACAGTTAGGTGACCTTGTTATTTGTGTAGTTTTTATATGAGTTTTTGCATTTTAGAGCTTTTGAACCTTGAACGGTCAATTTTGATCCAAAGTTTAGGATTATGACTTCAGAATCCTATTCTGATGATTCAATCAGCTCCAACAGAGCAATTTTAGGCAAGTAGCTTGGTTTGCATGACTACTGAGGCTTTCAGTGTGACTGTGTACAATTAGGCATTTTTACTTTCAAGTTAAGGCCTAGGTTTTAATGTAGTCAACCTTCTGAGTAAACAAGCTCGGATGAGAATTTCGTTAGTGCAGTTAGCTCCAGAATGTTGAGTTTGTTTTAGAATAACCCTTCGTTTGGATCCCAAGGCCTTCGGACTAATTTCGACCCATTTTTTAGATTTTGGTTTAATAGGGTTTGAGTGTGGATCCATTTTTGTCGAGATGACCTAGTATGGAAATTTCGACTGCTCCATTGAGTCCAAAATATAAAATTTGGTAGGTTTACATATCTCGTTTGAGTGCAAGAGATTCCGGTCAAATTCAGAATGCCCCGTCGGGGATTATGGAACTTGCTAAGCCAGCTAATATGCATCAACTAGTGCATTGTGATTTACCATTCATATTCATGACCCGCATTGTCGCGTTTGTGAAGGCCTTGCCCTTAGTGCTTCTCAATCGTGTGGTTCGTTGCTGCGACTACGATGAAGGGTTGACCTTCCTTTGTCATTGCAACCACGAGGCAGGGTCTTCACCATAGCAACGACCAACTTCTTTATGAGCCTCGATTGTAACCCTCCTTCTCGCGACCATGATGAGGAGCTTTGTCTTGTCTTTTAAACAAAGAACTGACACAATCGGCTTTGGGAGCAAAGTTCAATCGATGTTATCTTACTCATTTTAGCTCGGAATTCAGTATTCGATGTCCCACATATCCGTATTAGTTGAGGCTATGTGGTGGAGTGACCGGATTGGGCCGGAGGACCTCCGTTGGAGGTGAATTTCATGATTAAACTGCTGCCCCATCTCTTTTGATTGCTTTAATTGGGATTTCGTTACATGTGTTGTGGTTCACTGTTTCGAGGCTTAGATTGTGTTAAATTTTGTGGCACAAGTTCGAGGCGTAGTTTAGGACTTCTTGACAGAGTCAATTCTGGAAATTTTGGCATGGGTCCCACAATTCCCATTTGACACTAAAATTTGTTTATCTCTGTTTTATTTGTTTTTAGTGTCTAAACGACCATACATAAGTTGTGATCCTATTTTTGATAGCGTGGCAGCGTTCGGAGGCTGTTCAAAAAGAAAAGGCTCGACACTGTGATTTGAAGTGCACGCGGTCAGCCTACGACTTCCTTTCTATTTATATTGAGCTTGAATGTGGAAATACGTGATGATTAGGGTTAATTAGGGGCGGGTACCTAGTTATTGCTGCTTTCCTTTTTAGAAACCATGTTTTAGAATTCATCGATATTATTTCGGGCTTAGGACAATGCTAGTCGGGTTGTTTCTATATTGTTGCATGTTGTGTGAATTAGTTGTATAGTTACTTGCTTTCTGATGCATGTTCGGCCGTAGTCTAGGATAGACTTGTGATGCCTTAGACTCTTCACCCTTGCTGTTTTATCATGTCTTTGACGTCGTTTCAGACGGACTAGGTCCTTTGAGACTAGAATAGCAAACTTGAGTCTCATAGTATGAGTCTTAGTCTAGGCATTTTTTCAGCTTGTTAGACCTTCTGATCTCTCTCCCTATCTCTGCATATCGATGCGTTAGCTGAGGTTTGTGCTATCATGAGAATTGGAGATTGAGTTGTGCTAGGCTAGGAACCTTCTGTTGATACCTTTGAGTGGACGACGTTCCACAATGGCTTAGCTTGACAATGGGATTCTCTATGGAGTTGATACACCTTGGTGCTCTTGCTTCAGGGTTATGAGTTTCTGGACTATTGTAAATATTTATGGTTCGAGGTCGTTATAACAAGTCTGAGGCTAACGTTTTATGGTTCGAGGCCAGTATTTCAAGCCTGAGATAGTTACTCGACGGTTCAAGGCCATTACTTTCTTGGGATACTATAACTTTGGGTTTGAGGCTCAGCTGACTCTTATTGGACCTGGGATCCGGTACTATATCTTTATAGTCTTAGCTATTCTATGTACCTGTCGGGCATATGGGGGTCCATTGGGGTTTTCATTTTAAACTTGCGCACGAGTGTACCTTCTAGGCTTATGGGGTCCTGTTAGGTTTATTTTAGTTGCACTTAGATTTACTTTCAGTATGCTCGTGTGCTTAATTTCTTTTCCCTCTTTGACCTCTGTGTGTGTCTAGATTCTCTATTTTCTGACTAGGTGATCATTCCCGCAGTCTTTTGCAGATTGTGGATATTTGAGACGAGGGTGAGTACTTGGCGTTCTGGACCAGCCTGTCTCCTCTTATACTTATGTTAGCTAGTCATTTGCCCTTGAGATAGCTTGTTGTGGTCCACATTTGGGACTTGTATTTGTTCTTATTAGACAACTCTGTACTCATGACGTTGAGGTTCTAGAAGGGTTTCTATTGTATATAGTTTTCGTTTGTTCCTATTTCCGGTTTTTGTTGTTGTTAGTATTATTTTATGTCTAGTTCTACCCTTGTACCCATTACTTGTCATTCTGCTTTGTGGGTTGGCTTACTAACTGGTGGGTTATAATAGGTGCCATTATGACTCGAGGAATCGGGTCATGACACTTTTATTTGTGCAACATTAGTAACAATTGTGTTAATAGCTACATCATCTGTCGATAGCTTTCCAGAAGCAACTTTAGATGCAACAATTTATGCCTTTTGAATAAGTTGTGTTTTCTTGAAGCTCAATCTTATCTTGTGATTTACCTGAGACCCCTCTAGTTTTTCTTTCTTAGTAGCATTATGATTTAGTTGCTGCCAAACTTTTGTTTGACGTGTTTACATTCGAACTAACTTGTTCTTCACACAAAAGTACACATGTATCTGCTTCTTTAAACCCTTAGACCTCATCAAAAATTTTTGGAGCATCATCCAAACTTTTTTCAGAGTTGTCTAAAACCGGAACCTTTGCTTCTGTCACCAAAAGTCCATGTTGCACTAGCCTTGATCAACTAAGTTAGCATTGTATCCCCACTATTTTTAGTAGTTAGGTGCTGCCCGAAATTGATGTTTGGTAAGTCGTTCATATTACTCGCATTATCCGTGTCATTAGAAACTTTATTTCAAGGTTTTTTTTTTGCATTCAACAAGTCTTGTGCATAACCACTGCAATTATTCCACAATGTTTTTTTATTGCATTGCTACCCAATGTCATATAGATTACCTTCTTCCTTTGTTTTTCTTGATCATTAGTCGACAATCAGAATGTTCATGATGTTGGTGTTTACTTGTTTCAGATATTTGTCCAGAAGATTAAAAAAAATGACCTTGACTCTAGCTGTGCTACGCCTTGTCCTATGTTGGGTGGCTTTATCTATAGCTAATGGCTTACCTAGAGCCGATGCAATGCATAACAATGGTCCTCGAGCAAGAATACTTGACAGCAGATCCAGTAGAAAAATCATGCCACAGTATTTGAAGTTTCTTCCTTAGAATTAAAATTTTGTGTCCACGGGAAGTTGTAGAATAGATGTTGTTCCCCATTAAATTGAAGATAACCAAACTGTTTTGAAAGAACACAACAAAAATCTCCATAGAGATCACAATAATTTAAAAGATGTCACGCCGCAAGCGAGCCAATCAAACAACGTCTGTTGATGATCATTTGTTTCGGAATTAATTTTCTTAGTTAATGGAAGCTTGGTGCAAGATAAGAAAGCTTCATAATCACTGCTTGCTGAAGCTCCTCTTCAACCGCATGCTCATCTAATTCCTTAAAAGTAAATTTAATTGTTTGTTCTTCATGTATTAATTGAATATCTCGTTCTTTTAAACAAGTTAAAATGGTTTGTTCTTCTTGTTTTGATTTTTCCCGGATCCTCTTTACAAAAATATTAATTCTCCACTCCTAAGTGAATTAATTGAAACTATTTAATAAACTTGAAGTGTTTGATCATGCAAGGCACATTAATTATCTTCACAAGCTATTTTGCAAATGTATATATTTGAGAACTCCTTTAGAAATGTTCTCAAATAGTTAAAGAATTTATATTCAGATACTTTTTAAATTTGTAAACAAATCAATTTTGTAAAAATACAATTACGAGACAGAACCTTATAATTCACTCTCCTTAAGCCACTACAATTTTTTATTTGTAAATTATCACCCATCATTAATTTAATTAAATATTTTGCATTGCATTATATTGCACACTATTATAATAATTTTTTTGCTTCAATTACAAGAAAAAGTTACAATCAGAAAATAAAAATTAACTAGAAAATTTATCACAAAAATCTACTGTTAAATAGGCAGTTAGCTAACATAATCATTGCTAATTTATTTGCTAATTTATTGTTAAATATGACTGACGATAATTTTTTTTGTTTCGACATAAGTTATCTACTGTTGGTTTCGGTTATATTTGTAGTATGGAGATCGTTTATAATAGCTATTAAATCCTATATGTGTCATTGCCCCATTTATATTCGTGTCTTTTCAATATTTAAAATTATTATGTAATTTTTTCTTAACGTTAGAAATTCCCCACATTTTGTAAATGATCATATAGTTTCTGAATAAAACAAAAGACTTATAGCTGGTAATGGACCTGTTGGTGTAATCTGTATACCACAAATACAATAAATTACAGTTGAAAATAAAATGACAAAAATGAATAACTAAGGCACGGATATCTCACTCTCTTTAAGGAGATTCAAGCCCACCGTGGCATTATCTACACCGATCCAGCAGTAATACTCTTGACTTGTCTCTCCAGGATACAATAGCCCAACAATGTTGTATAACTCAAACAACTGCGGAGTAGTTGAAGAGTCAAGAACTCAACAAAAAGAACACCTTCCTCCAACATATACTTTCTCTCTTTTGTATAGTGAATTAGTTGAAGACTTAAGAATACTCTTCTTTGTCTCAACACTCTCTTTCACTAATCTCACTATAATATTTTTCCACACTTCTCATTTTTTTGGGATTTTTTCACAAAAAAAGAAAGACCACTATTTATAGGCGAGGAGCTCTACCTTCTATTGAAAAGGAATAACGTGCATAATAATGAAGGTAAATGAATTGCCCAAAATTTACAAGGTATGAGGAAGAATAATGGGCAAATAAAAAGTTAATGGTAATAGAAATAAATTTTATTCTCCTCCAATAAGATTTGGTTGCTAAATGCACCATTACCACCAATACTGTGACCTTCAATTCTCTACAAACGTATGACATTATTCTAACTCAATGAAGCTCTCTAAATGCGAATAAAGAGGCATATAATGACCACCAATGGATATATTGTTGCAAAACATATTAATATTGAAATATCACACTAATAGGACCTAAAGTAAATATAACAACTTAATTAAAACTTTAATCACAAAAAGTTGGTTATCGCCTTCATAGATTATTTTCTTCTTATATCCATTTATGGTTGTCTAGATGATTTTAGGAGATATCACATCTTTCAAAACAACGATTTTTCGTGTGATTTGTGTTTACCATATTATTTTAAATACATTAAAATTATTTGTCTTCTTGTTTTGATTTTGTACAGATCTTTTTAAAAAAAATATTAATTCTCCACTTCTTAGTTAATTAATTAAATCTGGTTAATAAAATTTAAGTGTTTGACCTTGCAAGGTCCTTTAATTATCTTCACAAACTATGTTGAAAATACATGTATTTGAGAACTCCTTTAGAAATGTTCCTAAAAAGTTAAGAATTTATATTCAGATACTTTTTAAATTTAGAAAAGAAATCAATTTCTTAAAAGTACAATTACTGAATAAAACCTTATAGTTTTTCTATTGAATTTTATCCATTTTTTTTTTTAGAAAAATATTTAAAATTGGCCAATGACTTTAGGAGTCAAAGGCATATGAAGAAAATAAATTATTTTTGAACTATATAAAAGGAATATTCTCAAGTAAATAAAGTGTAATATGCACTAATTGATTAAAAAAGAAAAAACAATAAATCTTAGAGAAAATCGCAGTTGTGGAGATAAAACAAGAATACTTTTTATTATTTAGAATGTTTTAATGCATATATTTTTTATTTTATTCACTAACCAAATTATCAAACATCCTTCAATTTACTATATTTTTTGCACACACATTAAAATGATATTTTTTTTCCATTTTAACAATGAAAGTGTGGGTTTCTTTTTCTTTTTCTTCATCATTTTTGTCATCATTTTTCTTTCTCACTCTCTTTAAGCCAATACAATTTTGTGTTTGTAAATTATCACCCATCATTTATTTTATTGAATATTTTGCATTGCATTATATTGCACACTATTATAATAAATTACTTTTCATGTTAACAATGAAATTGTAGATTGTTTTTTCCTTTTTTCATCATTTTACTCTTGTATTTTTTCTTTCTCACTCTTTTCAAGTCAATACAATTTTTGATTTGTAACATGTCACCTATCATTCATTTACATGACATATTTTTATAATAAATACACTTTGTAATAATTTTTTTCCATTTTAACAATGAAAGTGTAGATTTCTTTTTTCTTTCTTTTCTTTATTTTGTGTCCTTTTTTTTTTCTTTTATCACTCATTATTCTCAAGTCAAAAATATATTTTGTTTGTTTGTGTCTTCTCTTCCATTTAGTCTTCACTCTCATTTTCTTCTCTTTCTCCATTTCATTGGGGATCATGGACTCATTGAATCATCAAAAGTTGTGAGTATAAAATTTATGATTTTTAATGATTTATGTGGTTATTGTAATGTTCTTTTCTCCTTTTAGGTGAGGACTTTTTTTAATAATTTTTTTATGTAAAGCATAAGTTTATCTTAGGGAATATTATTTTTGGAGAATTCTTTCAATTTTGTTGAGTTAATTTAAAACATGTCCAATTGCTGCTTTGGGAATCTTGGTGGATTCAGTGGAAAATAAATTGGTGCGTCAAAATTATTAATAATAGGTCATAACTCAATTCGTCGAACTCAAAATTATTTTTCTTCTTTTAACTTTTTAGTTTTATTTTCTTTATTTTTAAATAAAACTATAAAATAGAGTTTTCTTTCATTTATCATGAAATAAACCAAACAAAAATACATACTTTTTTTTATGTTTACATATATTTTCTTGTGAATTTTTTTTTTGTAGATCTAATAAAATTAACCCTAATTTCTATACAGGTGCCTTGTGTCATGCCCAAAATGATCTATTAATGGAAAATATTAAATCCAACCTATTAAAATATTGACATGTTAGAAGGATTTATGTTTTAATAAAGGGCCAAAAATCATTTTCCTTATATTATCCTAAATTTATGAACTTTGTCTGTTATTAAATTTTTTGGTTAATCTTACTATGATTTCGTTTTCTTAACCCTTAATAAAGCTCCAACTTGAAGTAATGTTATACTTTAGTATTAACTTCTTTTTCTCATATTCCCCGCGAACTCAACTAATGGTAAGAGCAAATTGAGGCAATTTGATGACTGTAAGGGCATGAGTGCACAAAAGTATAATGAGGGATGAAATTGAACAATATAAAATAGAATAGGGTCAAATTTGAATTTTTTTTTTCCTTTTAATTAATATTGGATGGGGACTTCATTAGGAAAATATTTTAGTGAAAAATAGTTTACATCAAATTAGTAAGATTTTATTGGTTATTCTTCAGGTTGGACAAGTGTCTTTATGCTTACTTTGTGAAGAAGGGGATGCATGAGACTGCAAAGGCATTCGCCAATGAAGTTGATGTTAGAACTCCCATGGTTGATGGTAAGTCTATCTTTAAGTTTATAACAAATTATCATTTGTTAAAAGTAGTCTCTATGTAATCTGTAAATTATGTAGAGACATGAAATCAACTACTGATGTTTGCGTTACAATAGGCATTCTAAGTCATATCCTTTTGTGTGGCGGACCTTTCTCGGACTTTGGGTGAATCAAAATGTTTCATGCATCGGGCTATACATATATTAATGATCGTGTTATTTTTAAGAACTTTATTATTCACATGATTTCATTTTAAGAAGAAAGGAAGTCTTTTGATGCAAATTAAATGTGGAAACTTATATAAATCCCACTAGTTTAAGATCTAATTACTTAGATACACTTTAGTTAGCAATATTACGTATCTTACTAGATTTTGCTGCGTCCAGGTACATTTAGATTCATCAAGATTTATGTATCTCGAGATATAAGGGATCAAAATTAGGTGTAATTTATTCTAGATACAGTTGTATCCAAGTGGATTTGCATGTATCTAGGATACGTAATAAATCTCGCTCACCTCCCTCGCCTCTTTCCGACTCGCTTGCCACTCTCATATGTATCTCGTATCTTAGATACATAAAAACCACACTAAATACATACAATCAAGACCTGAGACTACCCCTAGTCGGGACACAGTGGTTAAAGCAACAAGTGATCCCAAGCAAACATCATGGTATAGAATGACCCTAAGAATAAACAACAATAAGCAACACATGAAGATAACTGAAATAAATGCAGAAGCTAAAGTGTCCTATATGTGATGATACAACGTCTCACCCATGCTACTACCGTGTCGGGGTATAGAACCTCTAAACTAAGTGGACCCACTAAGCCATAAGGATTCATTTAAAAAGTATGATCCTTTACCTATGTTGGCAAACATGGTTTATGATGATTTTGAGTTGTCTGAACTCATCCTTATATTGGTGTTCAATACTACTCCCAATAATATATCTACTCATGCTCAAATACATAAAAAATACTCTTTCTCTAGTTTGAGATAATTGCTCAAACTATCCTCTTAAAAGAGGTAATTGCTTTGAAATATCTCTGAACTTTTAAACTCATGTAGAAATCAAAGTTTCTTTCTCAATGTAAAAGTAATACATTTGGGAATCAATTAGTTCTCTTAAACGTTACTCAAAAAATCTCTTTAAACTCTACTCAAACTCTGCTTTACTTTTTTTTTTTTTTAAATAGTTTAAACAATTGTTTACTGTGATCTGATCATTGATGACTTGGGAAGTCATACTGCATAAACATTGATGCCATACCTAGATGTCATACTGCTTAGACATTGATGGCATACTCGAATGTCATACTAATCATGAATCATAGTTCTCTTCTCAATTTAACAAAATAATACATTTGGTACTACTTAGTTCCCTTATACTCTTGTTCATCTCTTGGTTAAATCTCTTTCTCAAACTCATCATAACTTTCTCAAAACTCAGTTTAAAATAATTTTGTTTTGTTTAAAATGATTCTCAAAATTTATAACTCAAAATAGGGTTTATGTTGAAATATAGACATGAGCAACTAAACTCATGGATCTCAATAACAATATAGAAAAACTCAATGCTCATAACTCAAGAACTCAGAACTCAACGATACTACCCATCTCAAGAATACTAAATTAATAGGGTTCATGCTGAAATATAGACATGAACGAAACAAATCTAGAATCTCATGCATAACATATAGCAATTCAATAATTAGGAATAGAATTTCAACAAGAATCAGGAACTCAAGAATTCAGAACTCAGAACTCAACATCAACTCATCTCAAGAATGATCAAATCTAATGATAGAATGCTAGATTACTCTTTTACTTATTTGAAAGTAGATGTACGGAGTAAGGACGAACTAGTCCAACACTATGATAGCCTTACATAACGGGAATATCCAGGTTCTTGACGAATCTTGAAGAATAACTTGATTAGAAGTCTTGAAACGCTCGCTTGAATGAGAACAATCAAGAAAACATTTCTTAAGATTCTTGATTTAGTTACTTGAAAACTCTATGGCAAAAAATTTGGATTTTCATTAATGATTCATAATTGTATTTTGGAATTCTTTGAGAAGGACTTACCTTAAAGAAGAATTTTGAAAAAGATTGAAAGAATCTTGAATGAAAGTCCTATGCTTTGATTTTTCCTTAGGGTTTGAGATAAAAGAGAATGGGGAATTAAGAAATGAAAATCTATATTGTTTTGGGCCTTTTATTAGTCAATAAGTTCATTTACGATTTTACTATAGGTAAAAAGACAAAAACGACCCTTTTTATTGTTTTCCCGTTGGCTAATTCGTCACTACACTGTATCAGGTTACTAAAATGATCAAAACTTTTTACTCGAACCTCGTATTGACGGAAAATTTGTAGCCTTGGAAAGAGGATTCAAATACCTTTAATTTAATAATTTATGGTCCACGTAATGCTTTATATTCTAAGAGATATGGTAATTTGAAGTTGACCTTAGTAGAATCTTATATCAAAACTTAATCGGTAAGGAAGCTTTCAACTAAACTTTGGGATAGGAGATTCTAGTGACCTTAATTCATATCCAAATCCATTCCCACACTAAAGACTTTACCTTTTCACGTATGAGCAATTTATGATTTACCCGGTATGACCTTAGATGTAAAAGAAGAATAGTTCGAGTCTTAATTTAGAAATATTTGGGGTATAACAAGAAGAATACTATATAGAGTTGCACTCTATCGCACGACTAAGTGTATAAAAGAAGTGAAGTATTTCCTAAGAGCTTTCATAGCCTCATTTACATAGATGTAGTGCCTTTTACACCCATCAACAAGACTCAATTTAATATGCCTTTCGGACACCCTCAAACACTTCAACCTAATGCACTGATACAAAGTTTGTCACGACCCGAGACTACCCCTTAAATGTGACTGATACAAAGTTTGTCACGACCCGAGACTACCCCTTAAATGTGACATAGTGCTTAGAGCCACAAGTGATACAAAGCTAACCTATTGGTGTGGCCTGACCCTAATAACAAACAATAATAAGAAACACATAAAGATAACTATAAATGCAGAAGCTAAACTGATTTAGTCTCTTAAACTAAAACACTGAATAGAGCAATTGTCTACACAATGCATAGAAGTTGATGATATACCTTATTGTATGAAAGCCTCAATTCATATGAGTTTCTAGGACAAGCCCCTAGCTAACTCTAACTATCTGAAATTGAAATAACCATATTGAAAGAAAGATAATGTTTGTCCTCAGAGGATGAGGACTGACAAACTCATCTACTGCTGACTGGAGATCGTACTAACAGTGAATTTGATACTAGGCATCAAAACCGATATTATCAAACAATATAGGGAGAAATTATGCAGTCATTACTTTGAATGTACTGAGTATGTGAGATAATGCATAACAAGAGTAATAACTGAACGTGTTGAATCTACACATGATGATGTAATGATCAACTAAAATAAAATGGAACTGAGTTGTACTAAACTGAGATACATAAATACATGTTCATGCAATAAATGAAAAACTAGCATTGGGAGATACTAAAATAGACATATAACCATGTGAGCTACTACATGGAGTTTGATGTATAATACCCATCAAAAAGTCCCAATGTACTTTGTTAGGATACAAAGGCTAATCAGATCTGATTTGGATCTACTAAGCTAATGTCTATAAAGACTAAGGAGTCCACCTCAACTTACAAGAGGCCCCTTAGATCCTACTGTGTCACGTAGTTATGTGACTTAGAGATTGTGATTAATGCTTCACGGACGCTGACCGAAATCCTTCATCCCTGAATTCGTTTGATGCTAAGTATAACTCCCATGGAAATATTCAATTAAACCAGAAACAACAATAATCTTATAATATAGAATCAAACGGATAACTGATAAATATTTAGTAGCTCATAAATCATGATAACTAAAAAATTCACTAAAAGATACTTAATCTGAAAGCATTATATATCATGCAAAGTTAATATAATGAGATATACATCTACATTAGCATAATTCTAAGTAATGAAAATACTTGTAGACTAAGGGTTCTTGAAAATATCATTTAAAACAAGGAATTTATATGTAAGACATTCAATAAAGGGCCATTTATGAAAAATAACTGATTTACATTTAAAGCCCATGAAGATTATAGAAATTCTAGGTTTTGAGAATTCACAAGACTTAAAAATCTATTGTTCTTTGGGACTCAATGGTGAAGATATACCCATTGATAAAATCCCACATACCTGAAATGAAGAACCCTTGCATGAATTTCTTGGATCGAGACTTGAAGCTTGGAACTCTAGTTCTTACTTGAGAGATAAGAGATTGATTTAGGAGGGTTTTGAATGAATGGAAAGGATTGGATCACTTATTTTCCCTAAATGCAACTTAGAATAGTCTAAAATAACATAGTATAGGAATTAAAAAATGGTAGAACACCAAAATGATACTGATTAAAAAATTGGCGGAGGTCATCTACAGTTCATGGTTCCATCTACACACCGTAGAACCCTATCGATAGAAATTAGAGTAATATCCTATGTTTCTGTAGTTTTGAACTACAAGACAAATTTACGACCCGTACTTCCTTTTATGGCCATATTGACCATTCATAGGAAATCAAAAGAAAGACTGAGATTCAGGGTTTTTGTCTACGAGTCCATCTATGACCCAAAGAAATGTCTACGACCCATAATTATGAATCATCCTATTTAAGAAATTTTCCAAGTTTCTAAAGTCTCATCTACAATCCCATCTACGACTCGTGGTTCCATTAACGACTCGTAGATGTTGTCTGTTGTAACACCTCAGATTTGAAAAGAAAATTTTTTCAAGTTTTCAGAATCTGGTGCCAGTAACGATGGAGGCCACCTACGGACCGTAGATGGATTGATGGATCGTAGGTTGAAATCGTCGTTGGCGTACTGAAATTTCAAGCCTCAGAACTCTTTTTACGACTTAGCAGGACGGTCCGTCGTTTCTTCCACAGACTGTAGGTGCGTCTCGTAGATCACTTAAAGACTTAGTAAAATTTTGAGGGTCAAAGTTGGGATCAATGGTTGGTATGTACGGTCCGTAAGTGGACCAATGGACCGTACATGGCAACCGTCGTAGAGGTCAAAAACTTAAGGTTTCTAATTCTTTCTACGGTAGACCAGGACGGTCCGTAGATGGACCTACGAACCGTAGGTCCTAGCCCGACAGTTATTTTTAAGGGCTTTTTGGTCTTTTTCCTAAATGTTTAGTGCCTAATCTAAGTCGGTTTGGCCCTTAAGCCTAATTCTACCCATTCCTAATCATTCCCAAATAATTTTCTCTCTAGAAAAACTTGAAGAAGAAGAAGGAAAAGCTAGGGTTTTCAAGTCAAGTTCCCCAATCCTCCATTGATTTCAAGCTTTTGGCATCAAGGTATGATAGCTTTCACCTATGGAGTCCTTTCCTCCATAGGGTCCCCAAAATCCCTAATTTTCTAAGTAAGAATTGTTCAATCAATAGCTAGGTTTTCTTCTATCAAGTGGGTTCTTTATTTTATGATCAAATTGCTTTTAATTATGATTTCCTAAGCATGAATTGAGTTGAATTGCAAGATTTAAATTGAATCCCCATGAACCAATGTGAATTGCATGATTTCTTCACTATGATCATAATATGAGGTATTTGAATTATGAAAGATGAATTGGGGAAATGAAATGATTTTGAGATGAAGGTACATGAGCCCATGCATGATTTATGTCTCCTAAGCTATGAATTTCATGATGAAGTTATGAATGATCAAAAGATGGTTTTATGAATATATGCATGTTCAATTATGAAATTTATGATGATTTAAGACTTGCGTTCAGATTGAAGCATAATTTATGTTGTTGTTGAATTGTGAAAGGGCTTCTCACATATTACTCAAACCATGAATGTGAAAGAATTTTCTCACATAAAGGATTCATAACATGTTGAAAGATTTTTCTCAACTAAACTTGAATCAAAGATTAAAGAGCTATTCTAATGATAGACAAGAGGCGATTACCCATGTCTACTAATGATGATGATACAGTATGAAATATGATTAAATGACAAGTTCCGTGGGATTTATACTTAGCACCGAGAGGATATTGAGATGGAAGCTCTCCCGTTAGTAGAGGCTGGGTTTCTAGTAGCAATCGCTTTATCCCATAACTATGTTCAACCATAGGATGATTGTCTTAGATAGACATTAGCTAGTGGATCCACGTAAGCTAGAAGTTAAGGGTCCTACCTTGCCAAGTAGGATGGCCCTATTGGTGTAGGGAGGACTCCGGATTCCATGCTGATAGCTCACATAGTCATACATGTCGGTTAAAGGTAATTTCCCACAATAATGAACTAAAGAGACTTTATAGGTATTTGTCAAGCATTTTAAATATTTTTAGCATTGCATTGACCATGATTTTATGACTTATGATTTCTAACCCTTTTATCTCATGTTCTAGCTTGGTCCTTGCACGTTATGGTAATGTTCCCTTTTTAGCATGACTAAATGATGTTTTATGCATTGTTATCATACTTGGTACATGTTTGTACTAACGCATACTCTTGCCTACATTGATTTATTAATGTAGGGCTCAACAATTCTTCTCATTCCACTCGGGGCTAGTGAGTATATAGAGACTTGAAGAGTTGGTGAGTCCTCATATGTTCGGGGACATTGCCTTGTTATTTCTTTGATGTTCTTTACCTTTGGACTTGTATTAAGTTACGTCCCAACGTTCTTTCTATTGTTTTGATAGATGGCTTTGAGACTATATGTAGACTTCTGCTATGCTTTGTAAACTCTTTTGATAATGAACTGTCTTCTGAACTCTTAAATTGCAATTATCTTGTATGATGCATGCTAAGTGGCTTGTATGAGGCCCTTCGGGGTCTTCTACGCCATGTCACGTCTAGGAGGTACTTTAGGTCGTGACATCTGTATATGCCACAAATATGTAGATTTAGAAATTTTTTGAACTATCCATACCTAATTTATATTGAGGGATTTGAAGGTGTTACACAATCAAATACATGTATATAGTGTGATTTGCGTATATCTGGATACATAACAAATCTCTCTCGTCTCCCTCCCTATTTCGCTCTCTTCTCTCCCTATTTTAGTGTATCTCATAGCAAAAATATATGTATCTAAGTTATCTTTCTCAATATATGGTAGAAAACTCTTAGTTAATAGTAAGATACATAATATTTTAAAAGTATATGTAATAATAGTTTATATGGTAGTGAAGTATGTGTAACTTTGTAGTTTCTCCAATTAAGCTTATACCCCCTTATTCGGATTTATGTGTCATCAGGCCGCAAGATTAAAGAAAGAAAAGAAGTCTTTTGAATTATTTGGTCTAAACTAAGGCGTACACATGTATGACTACAAAATATCATATTAACATGAGGATTTTAAAGTTGAAATTATTTTTAAATATATAAAGGTTATATTTTGGGGTGGAGGGATAAATTAATTAAATAAAGTGTGTCACAAAGGGAGTATAACATACAAAAAGTATCCACAGAAATAGAATGGAGGGAATGATAGATGATGTCATTCTTTGAATTATGTTGTTCACTTAATGAGGGTAAATTTTTTCTCGACAATTCTTTTCGTGTTTATAGAATTGTATTAATTGCTATTCTTTATTATTGAGGGTTTTGCAAAATATAGTGACTGATTATTTTTATTTGTTGTGATGTGATAATGTATAATTATTTAGTTCTGCAGCTTGTTTCAGTTATCGAATCTCCGAAGGGATTTCTAATAGATTGGTAGGATTTGTTCTATAGTACGTTCAGCTCTAATCATGCTGAGCATGCCCAAGAGCCGTGTGTTGAGGTTTTCCCTAACTTTTTCTAGGGTAAATTTCTCTTTTTTTATAGTCTACATGCATGATTTTGTTAAATTCTCAGGCTACATGAACTAAGGATAATGTGGTATGTCAAGTCCCTTTTGTTGTACCATCATGTTCTCCTCAGAGGGTACCTATTGTAACTGATTATAGGTAACAATATGTTATATTTATTTGCTAATACGAACACTCATTTTTGCACGTGATGTATTTTATAGTGACTGCCTTGTTAACTTAACTTCATGTATATCTATGCTGCTTTGTTCTTGAACAAAATCATATTTCCATTTGGTTTTTTGCAAACACAATTATGACAACAAAATTTAGTTTATCCAATTTCCTAGATATCTCATTATTGCTATGATATTACATAGTATAAGCATCAATTTAGTTGTTGAAGATTTCAAACTCTTTTTGATGTTCATGCGTCCTACGGCCACCAAATTTAGCAGATTCCAAATATGCCTCAACAGAAGGAGGGCAGAGTATGTGTACATTTCTGAGACAACAACAATTCCTTTTAGTGTTGCGACATAACTGACAAAGTTTTATTCCTTCCAAAAAAAGGCTATGCTTCCGGTGCAAGATCCTTTTGAAAAAGGTTCGTATTGGTTTAAAAAGTTTCTACTGTTATATGTTGACTTAACATGCTTGCTTTAAGATTGTAAATAAAATGAACTCATTGGGGTATGGGTATTTATATGGATTAGGGTACAACTTCATTTATGTCTAGCTAGGATATAAAATATTTAACCTAAGATGAGGTTTAATTTTTTGTATACAAGATCTCTTGATACGTAACTGAATGTATCTATAGTAATTGTAGAAGTGAATTAAAAAATTTCTCATCTGAGAATGCCTTTTGACCCAAAATAAGAATGTTAATTTTTGCTAGTGTATGAAGATATTTGTCTGTTATCAGTCCTTCATGGATCATTAAACATTTAGCTATTGTAATGGAAACTCATAATCTTCTTATCTTGCTCTTCCACTGGTGGTATGTAGCAAACTCCCTGATCAAATCAGCATTTCGTGATTTTTCTTTTGTCATGGACAATAGAATTCATTAACTTTTATAAATTACATGTAGGCTATATCAGTGAGGAAGGACATATGGATTTTGTTACTACTTTATCATTTTAAGCATTAAACTTCTTTTGTATTCCAAGCTTTACTCATGACTACTTGGTCATGAATGGAATAACATAACATTCTATGTTGTTGCTTTCTCTCTATTATAAATTTGTTGTTGCATATTTTTTTTTATCAACAGAGGGATTTGGGAGAAATGGTTCTTTAAGAATCATCCTCTTACTTTTCCTACAAGTTGGATGAATGAGAATATCATTATAGTGCACAAGTTAAAGTGCAAACAACAACCCCAACAAACCCAATATAATCCCATAAGTTAACGTTGATGGATTTAGACATTAGTGATTCAGGATAAGCTGAAGGTCATTGGCAACATTCGTTATTCATATTTGTGGCCTTGATCGTTGATGCTTCAAGTAACATTATACTAATGATAGTTATGCTTTTGCGAATTTGACTCCAAATAGTTTTAAAGATATTGATCCTCGATGTTCGAAAAAAAATTATGTTGATGGTTTATTGTATTCAAGTCCATTATTAGGATTATATTTTTTCCTTTATAAGATATTATTAGATTAGCAAAGAGTCTAGTCAATCAAATTTATAGATTTAGTGTTGAAAGGATAAGGGCAGGCTGGTGCATGAAGCATCATGCGTTTTTGTCGGATCTGCGCAAGGGCCATATTCACTCAATATTGGTAGACAACCTATCTTGATGCAAACATTATAGGCTGATTCCACCAAGACAACTTTACATTTTTTTCAAGGCAACCCTTCTTAATATCAAAATGATATAACTAGAAAGGGACTGTGCCTGCTTTTCTTGTAGTGATTTTCTCTAACATGTAATTTTTTTCTGTACTCTCTTGAGGTAGAGAACACCACAAGAGTAGGTTGAAAAGGCAGTTTATGCATTGCAATATTTAATTCACTTGATGAAGGGGTAAAGCATCATCATTGTGCATCATTAGGTTAATAAGATTCCTGCTTTGTAAAGAGGAAAATATTGTTAGCGTAATTAGTTTTGAGTTTCTTTACACGTACTAACACATCCCTATTCATGCTCAGAAAAAATAAAGACCAAAACATAATTTTTGTGTTAAATCTTAGAAATTTGCCTCACCACCTTTCGTCTCTTGAGAAGACCAGGAAATCTTTACCACAAAGAGAACATAATATATTCCACTTAAAGAGGAAAAGCTTGATCATTACCTAGCTCAAGGTGCTATGAGCATGAAGCTCTCCATATGAAAACATTAGGATGATTGGCCTACTTTCATCATTGTTGATGAAGTGATAACACTATCAAGAAAACTTATACTATGAGTTTACAATATTTTCAAACACTAAGAATTGAACTGCACACTTATTTGAAGTAACACAAAGATGTTATGGGGAAAATCTCTAAACAAGTACCTTCCAAAGTCTAAAACCCTTTTATATATGTCATTTAAATTTCTACAAGTTATTACTAGAGGGGCCCAACAGGGTACAAGAGATGTTAGATGTTGTTTTAAACTACGGAGAAGGGCCTAAAATGCCCCTCAACTATTTGAATTGGTACAAAACTACCCTCTATCCACCTTTCAGCACCCAAATACCCTTGATGTCAGTTTTTAGACTCAAAAATACCCTTATGTCTAATGGCTCATACTAATAAGGTAGATGGAGGGAAATATTGTACCAAATCTCATAGTTTTAAGTAATTACAATTTATGAACATATAAGTTCATTTCAATGAATATGAACATGTAAGTTCATTTTAAGTTTGAGTACCCGACATCTGAATTAAGAATAAAAGACTAAAAAAAAGAATAAAACGAGAAAATGAACATGATACTTGATTAATTGATAGAAAAAATTAAATTAATAAAAATAATAAAAAATTACATGGACAATCAATCGGAGCGAGTATGGATTTTTGTTGGATCTCCATTTATGAGTTGGATTATAATAAGTTAAAGGTATATAAAATAGTCCAATAAGAAGATATTAGGAAATTAATTTTTTTTTTGAATATCATTTTCAAGTGTATTGGGTCAAAATATGAATCACATTGTTTTTATTATTTTAATCTTTTTTCAAAAAAATGTGGTTTTTATTATTTATTTGAGAAGGGTTTGAATTTGGACCAATCACATTAGGTGACATAATAAATAAATATTTAACAATTGTACTTTAGGATAGAGGTTGAATATAAGAGCAAATATGAGCCAAAGGGTTCATATCGAGGGTATTTTCAGACAAATGGTTGATGTTAGGGGTATGGGGCTGAAAGGTGATACATGATAGTTTTTTCTTAATTCAAATAGTTAAGGGACATTTTAGGCTCTTCTCCATACAAACTACATAGAAAGTACTGTAATCAAAAGCAAAAAGTGCAAAGTAGTTCTGAGATTTGTTGGGGCTTAAAGTGCAAAACACAAATAAAGTGCGTACTTTAGTGAAAAAAGGAACAGAAGAGAGAAAAAATAAAGATATATATGTTCTTCATGCCTATATGTTTAGTCCAAGGTAATAATTATAAGCACGTGACAAATATAAGAATAAAGAAATTTAAAAAATAATTACGATAAAGAGAACTATTGATTGTTGAATATCACCTCATTTGAAGAGAATCATTAGCAAGGAAAAGTATGCCTTAGAACCTTGATGACGATGCTAAAATACACCTTAAGAGACAAGGAGCGCTCCACACACTCTAAGCCTTGCTTTAGGGATTATGTGCGATTCGAGTATACCTTTGATGACACTAACATAAATGTTTCTGTAATGACCCTCAAGGTCATTGATGTGATTATGCCTTCTTATCATCGTTCAGAGAATTCTTATAGCAACACCAAGTAATTTATGACTTATTGGGACTAACAGTTTGGTCATCTGGTCATTCGTTTGATCTCTATGTGAATTTCTGTGTTGTGGAGCCTTTGCACCTTTAACTGTCATTTTCAATCAAAATTTTAGGAAGATGTCCTCAGAATCTAATTCTAATAGTTTCATCAGCTCCGAAAGGGTCACTTTTGGCTAGTAGCATGGTCAGCATGATTCCTAAGGCTTTCACCGCGAGTTTGTGTGATTAGGAATTTTAACATTCAAGTTAAAGCCTAAGTTTGACCTTGGTCAACATTCTTGGTAAACATGCTAGGAATTAGGATGAGAATTTTGTCACTGCAATTAGCTTAGAAATATCATATTTGTTCTAGAACGACCCTTTGTGTGGATTTTGAGGTTCCGATCTAATTCCAAGGGGGATTTTGACTTAAAATAGAGGTTGAATGTGGGACCCACTTTTTGAAGAGATGACCTCATACGGAAAATTTGACTGCTACATTGAGTTTAGAATATTAAATTTGTACGGTGGCATATATCGCTTGCGTGCATGGGGTTTTGAACGAATTCGGAACACCCTGTCGAAGATTTGGGCATGCGAAAAACCAATTGATGTGCATCAGTTGGTGTAGGCCGAAAATGTCCTTCTCATTTACAGGACAGTGGCCGCATTTTTGGAGACCAGGCAACTGAGTGGCCACGTTTTCAAGGACAAGCCGTATTCACAGGATCCCTACAGCGTTTGCGCGACCTCAATTTCCTCCTAGCCACGTTCTCGGGGCCACGCCACCTTCGCAAAGAGAAGCTCATCTGGTCTTTTATTTAAAGACAAGAACATGAACAAACTTCCAAAGGCAATAAGTTCCTTATATTAGCTCAGAATTAGGTGATTCAATGTCTTGTGCCTATGGAATTGTCGAGGCTACACTGTGAAGTGATTTGAGGTTTATGGGCAATCTTTGTTTGATGTAGAAATTGATTTTAGTAGGCTGCCTTAGCATATTTCTTTGCTTTTTATTGTGATCAATTGCATGCTAGTTGTGTTCTTAATTCCGAGCCTCAAATTGTGTTCCATTTATAAACACAACTTCAGGGTACTGATTAGGACCTTTTGATGGTGTCAATTAGAGAAATTCTAGCATAGGTCCCACAATTCCTGTTTGACTTCAAAATTTGTCTATTTCTATTTTTTGTGTTTTTCATTTTGAAACGATCATAGTGATGTTGTGATCCTACTTTTGATAGCGTGGCAACATTTTGAGGCCCTTCGAAAGGGGAAAGCTCTGTCATTGTGATTTGAAGCGCGCATGGTCGGTCTAAATGTATGCTACGACTTCCTTTCTTTTCCATTGAGTTTAACCGTGTTAATTCATGTTGATAGGAGTGAATTGCGGGTGAGTACCTAGGTGTTCTTAGTACATGCCTTAGAGACCATGTTTTAAGCTCGATTACGTATTATTTATGGATTAGTACCATGCCAATTGGGGTTATCTATTTATTCTTATCTTTTGGGTTGACTTGTATGTTGTTGTTATTGTATAATTGAGCATGTTTGGCCTTATTCTAAGCTTAGGCTAGCGGTGGCCCTACACTAGAGATATTTTTATCCTTGATACCCTATTTCTCCTCCGACGTCGTTTCAGACATCATATCTCCTTGTAGACTAGAGTAGCAGACATGAGTGTGATAGTATGAGATTTAGTTTTGGCGTTGTCACAACTTTATTGATACTCTGTTCTCTCTCTCCATATTTTTGTGACTCCGATGTGCTACCGAAGGTTTTGTGCTTCTGCTGGGCGATCGGATTGGAGTGGATTAGGCTTGGAGCATTTTGTTGTTTCCTCGTGAGTGTATGTCGTTAAAAATTTGCTTGGTATTGATTATTAAGATCCTCTTCGAAGTAGACACACCCCCGGGTAACTCTTACTAGCTGGCAGGCTTATGCCTCTAGGAGTGGACAGGCTAGCTGGGCAGCCTTGATATATTTGAGATCCTCTTTGGAGTCGACATGCCTGGAGGTTAATCCTTCGAGCTTTGCTGCTTACACCCCTAGGAGTGGAATGGCTGGCATGGTGGCCTTGATTGATTCTACTTACCCCTCCAGGTCACTCTTGCTAACTTGGCTGGGAGTCGATTGCCTAGTTAGGTGACCCATTATTGAGTGTTTGTGGTTACTTGTGTTGGGATCATGGCTTTCGCTTCTTTGGTTCAAATTCATGGTACTTCACTCTTAGTAGATTTTGTTATTCTCTGTACCTGATGGGCTTATGGGGGTCCATTCGGTTTTCTTTAAACTTGCACATTCATAACGCTCACCTTTCCCTCCAAACAAGAAAGACAATAAGCGGTCGTTAGACATAAAAACCCAACAAAAGAGTTGGGGTCGAATCCTACAAGAAACAATTAGTCGGCAACCGAAAAGACAAAGGATCAATTGATTCAAGTTTGAACCTAAACACACAATATAAAAGGTTATCAAATGAAGATCGATTTTACAAACTAAACAAAGGATTTGGGAAAAGACAATATCAAACAAGGGATAGTTAGGATTTGAGAAATTTGGAAATCAACACTCATTAAACGATCAATTGCCATCTCAACACATGCAAATCAAACAAAGGTAGGCTAGATCATCATCCATAAACACTAATCTCCTTTCGGTCTCAAAGTGTTTTATCATGAAACCTCCTTTCGGTCACAATCGTGTTCAATAAAAATGCAATCCAATACCGTAATCTAAACCCCTAATTCTAGCAAGTTTAGCATTCAACAAAGTAGACCCAAATCTTTTCCTGTCAGTCTCAAACATAGGAAACAAAGATGAAATATGATTATTAATCTAATTCTCCACTTCTCAAATTCTCTTTCGAGCAACCCACAAAGATCGGAAGCTAGATTCAAGTGTGCACTCTAAAATAATAGATTAAAGCATGAAAATTAGATCAAACCCAATTCCTAAAATCATGGAATCAAAAATCCAAATGAATTGTCTATTTCTAGCACAAAACCCAAATCTCATTTATCCATTACACCCATAATTCTAGTAGTTTAAAGCAAGGAAATCTACAAGTTTGAGAGGCAATTTTCTTTCAAAGTCTCAACCCATATCAAGAAATCTACAAGTGTTTCTCAACTCTAAGCAAAGAAGATGAACTAAATTATTTTTGTAGAATTGTTGCATAACCTGAATAATGACTGTTGGTGAGTGTAAAAATTGTTATTGGGATCAATTTGGTGAAATTTCCAATCTGTCCGGGCACAAGGCATTTGATCTTCGAGGCCGCGACAACAAACCCATGTGGTCGTAATGAGTAGTTTCTCTTGGTACGCGATCGCGGCCTCTTACCATGTGATTGCGAAGTTTGAATTTCTTAGCCAACGCGATCGCGACCTCTGCTTCACGCAGTTGTAATGAGTAATCTTCTGCCAGTTCCACTTTCTTCCAATTGACCTCATCTTGGTCCTATTCTACTTGGTTTCTTCAAAAATCTTCTAAATAAAGTCTCCATTTCATTTTCCTTCAAATATGAATAAAACTACATTCAAAGCAAAAATTCTATCTTAAAGAAAGCCAAAACTAACAAGAAAAGTTCCTCAAATTAGTTGAAATCCACCACTCATCAACACCCCAAACATAAAATCTTTTCTTGTCATCAAGTAAAGAAAATCAAAAACTCAAGAGGCTTTCAATTAAACACACACAAAAAATCAATATCACCTTTTTCAATAAAGCACAAACGAAATGACTTCGGCTGGTATTAACAAATAGCCCACATTCAAAATTTTCACAAAATAACTCCCCTCATTCTCATGGCACATTTTCAAGAACCAAGAATCATTATATGACAATAACTCAAACTCAAGAAGTAACTCATCTCATTAGCCCCTTTAAATACTCACTTGATTCAGTTAGGAATTTTTTAAATTATCACTTTATCAACTTACATGTCCTCACAAGGAAAGAAATGTCCCAACACAGTCACAAAATATTTACAAGACAAGGGACAAAGATGTAAACACTCACACTCACAATAAAACGTCTCATGAACACAAATGCCACACCGTAGACTTGCACATATTTTTAATCAAAATTGACTCCACTTCATTCGGTTAGAAATCTCAAAGGACTTTGTTATGCTTGTAATCTAAGTTTAGCGATGGTTAGGATATCCTTTAGGTACAAGTGACTACACCCTTCTTGAACACTACACAATAACTCATCAGTCACCAACTTTTCCACTTTTCTTAATTTTTCAACTCAATGCACACCTTACATTATTTTTCATTTCTTATTTCAACTTTGGATGCCCCACATGCAATCGTTTTCAACCTTTGGGAGATTCAAGTCTCATTTATTAAATTTTTTCTTTCTTTATCACAACTTTTTCTTTCTTTGAGACTTTTTCTCCATTTTGCAATCTCTTTTTTTATATCAAGCCCTCATGTGGGAAGCATCCCATCAATGAGTTTCCCATAACACCCCCAACTCTTGGTCTTAGCCTCAACTTTCTCAATTCTCATGTTCAAGGAGGGAAGGGTTCAAAAAAGGGTTATTTTTTCAAAAAGGAATAAGGCTTGTAATCTTGTTGCAAATAAATAGGATTAGGCGCGAAGGGGCGACAACTAAGGATATATTTAGTACAAAGGTGGGAGTTTTAGGCCAAGTTGTCTTTAAGAACAATCAAAGAAAGCCTAAGATCATTTTCCCAACCAAACTCAATCAAGACCATCATTTCAAGACCATCCAGGTAAGTCCTAGGTGACAAAAGTGAACAAAATGTATTATTCAATAACTCACCACACATGGCATGCAAATCAATTAACATGGTCCAAATATTATTTCCTTCTTAAAACACAAGCGGCATTAAACATTTATACCGCTAACAAGTCAAAAGTCACAATGCTATTCACATGCAATACTATATTCCTAGTACCAACCAAGTTAAAATATCCCAAAAAGATGACACTTTTTCCCCTATGAAGGTCGTCAACCAATCCATTGTCAGGCAACCTCATGCATCTATTCGGGCATCATCAATTCATATCTTATAAGAAAGTCATCATTTTATCTATCATCGGGCATCGTCAATTCGTATCTTATTATTAAAAGAACAAAGAAGCTACAAACTACAAGAAACAAAAGAACACAAACCAAATAGAATAATAAAAAATAAAACTAACCAACCCATCATAATATCTCAGAAGCCTGACAAGGGCACATCATCAACAAATGAAAAAAAAAAGCCCGACAAGGGCACAGTCAGATGCAATAGACATTCTAAAATAATCCCGACTAGAGAGACACCCCCAACTGAAAATGTATATGTGTCCTCACAGTACCAAAATCAAGAGAAAATACGAGGGTCTCCCTTCAGGAATAATCTCTAATCAGAGAAGCTATCAAGATTTGAAAGGAAATCATCATCATCCTCATCACCCGAGTCACAAAACTTCCAGAAAGTACTCATCATCTTGTTCATAAACTTGCTCTTCTTCTTTTCATGTTCATTCATCTTTTTCTGCCTCTTCGCCATTTTTTCCATCCAGTTCTTGAGAACCTTATGATCCTTCACTAGAGTAGAAATTGTAGAAGTAGCACTACATGAGGCTGAGAAGCTCTCTCCAGGCCCTGTAGGAAGACCTCGAGTAAACTCCTGAATCTACAACTTCATCCGAGTATCCATAACATGCATATGTCCTAACAAGTGGATTAGTGCTGGTGGTCCCCTCCATATTGACTTAGTTGGAGAAGGAATAGAGTCTGAACCAGGTGAAGTGGTGCCCTCAGCGAATGTGCCAACACTTGATCTTTCACATCAATCTTTCTTTTCTTAGTTACATGCCCTAGACCTTTCTTTTTAATCCGATGGATAGGGCCTTCGGGACTCCTCATGCTATCTCCCTCATATTTCTCTACTTCATCTGTGTGGCACAAATAATTAATTAAGGAGGGATAAAAGAGACTCTTTGTACCTTCTAAGAAAACATCCTAAATATGTTGCATGATTATCTACCCAACATTAATAGGGATCCCCTTCATGATGGCACAAATCATAAGTGCCTCTGTCAAGAGACACATCGGTCTCATTCCTCAAAGGAATCACCCTACTACAGATGATGGAAAGCCAAGTTTTAACTTCAATTGTGAACACTGAGGGGTAAATTCGGTGATTGTTCTCAATCAATTTAGGCCAATGGACACCATTCATGTGTGTCACAAATAAATCTTGGCCTATTTCCCTTGTCCTTGCAATGTGAATATCTTTATCAGCATCGAGATGACCATATTAATTATTGATCCTCTCAGGGTCAAAACAAACTTTTTTGCCCGTACTGCAACTACCAAGTCACCGATGAAGTTGGTTTCAGAGACATTGGCATAGATCTCTCGAACCACCGTATAGTTAGCCTTGATATGCTCATCGGTGGAACACATCCATCCCCTCGCCTCTATCCGCCCATAGAAGTCTGGCATGCACCCTTGATGATTTGTCAAGAGATGGCGTCTCTCACTTGTGATATTCTTTGCAAGGAGTCGGTAATGTAATTGGTGGCATTTGGCAGAATCAACCCGCTTACGATCAAAGATTTTATCTCCCATGACATTTTCTTCCATTTATGCCTCAACTTGGTTGAGTTGTCAATATTCTTTCCAAATAGGGTACTTATACAAGATGCAAACATGTTAAATGAATGCAAAGGTACGTAAAGAAATTTATTATCAATTAATTAGGCAAAAGAAATGAGTGAAAAAGGAATTGGAGGAACAGGGGTGAAGCTACCATTTTTGGCAGTTTATGATGCAAGGAAGGAGACATATCGCGATCGTGGGGTTTCGCATTGCGATCATGAGCCTCAACCTTTTATCTAATTGCGATCACAGGATTAGACATTGCGATTGCGTAGAATATGTTAGCCAAGAAAATAATTTTCACTTTGGCACTTCATCAAACAGGTTGTGAGCAACATGTTCTCATGCCTTTTTCTTAAGAATGCACGACCCTATTTAACCCTTTTTAGTTACCACCCAATAAACAACCACAAGCAACAACACAAATCCAAGAAGACCAGTTTTTTAACACGAATCATGATCACATTGTAGGGGGAGAAGAAACCTTGTTCCAAACTACTTACAAATTTCACATATTGATCAATAAAGGGAGGAAATATCATACTTTGAAGGAAGATTTCAATTGAGAGGAACTGTTTTTGCCACAACTAATCAAAGCACTTGATTTTATAGAGGGGGATGTTTTGGGGATGATTTTGCGAGTTTATGGTATAATAAACAAAAATTTTAGAACTTATTGCCTTTTAAATTCATGCGAGTCATTATGATCGTGACCCCGCTCCTCGCGATCGTGGTAAAAAGCCTTTATACCTTTCACGAAAAAGTTTTACAAGTCACTCGTGATTGTGGATCTCAAGAATTAACACATCGCAATCGTGGCCACAGGCACTCGCGATCACGATGAGTAACTTAGTGCAAGACCTGTTGAAGATACTATTATTTTTGGTGATGGAAAGGTAAAAAGGGCAATCCTCCCAATATCTTAGGCGCACCTGAACTTGCCAAAAGTGTTTCCACTCCCATTTTGAAGGTGTTTTCACCCCAAACTTCAACGCACTCATTTTTGTTCTTCCAAACCTATCAAAACAACCACCACAATCTTTTGAACGATGAGGATTAGTCAAAACAAAAAAAATCCTAAACTATTAAAAGTATATAAAACTTGAAATTAAACAAGAAACTACATTTATTTGGATACCGATAGGTTGCCTTCCATTAAATGCACAATTTAACATCGTGGCACGAAGCCTCGTGCATCATCCTTTGTGTTTCAACTTCGACGAGATGAACCTTCTCCCCATCGTTGGATCACTCTCACTTCGAAAGGCATGGGGAGTGCATGAGAACAACACGCATTTCACTTGATCTCTCCATTTCGAAGACATGAATTTCTAACCCAACTTTGAATTATTCTTTCATTTTAGGTCCTTGGGAAAGATTGAAAGAGTCAGTAGGCCACTTTTGCGTGGCTTTTTATGACTGTTGACACTCAATTGAGTGACACTCTTGTTCGTTCATGAACTAAAGTTTCCATGAATGATCTTTTTTGATTATTGTCGCAACTTTTATATCATCACATTATTTTGGATTCTTGGAGTGTTATTTGTTTGGATTGGTTGTAATAACCCAAGATATCCTCAATGTCCATCACCATCTTTTTTCTTGTTCTCATAGGATCTTCCAAAGTTGCAATCTCAAACTCGAATTGGACCATCTCATAGTATCTATCTAGATGCAAGTCACGAGAGTCCTTTTCGCTTTTTTTGACCATTGGATAAGGAGTAGCATATATCTCCTCTATTGTTCCCACCATGGCCCTTAGAGTTGCGAGTTCAAACAAGAATTGACTGCCTCATTGCACAGAGTTAGGTCCATGTTGAGAAGCTTTTCCTTTTCTTGGAGAAGTTGGTGTAGGGCCTTTTTACCAAAAGTGAGCTTTTCATCCACGACCCTAAGCCTAAATTGGCTTATAACATTCCTTTCAAAAAATGGCCATGGGTCGGTATAGGGGCATACCACTTCCAAATATATGATCACAAAAGGCTATAAAAACAAAGCAAAAGAAAGTAAAGACAACTATTCACAATTGAAATCGAAAAAAGTAAACTATAAATCTTAAATTAATTCAATACACCTAATTGTTCCCTGACAATGTTGCCATTTTTGATAACGCTCAATTTCCCTCCAAACAAGTAAGAGAATAAGCAGTCATTAGAAATAAAAACCCAACAAAAGATTCAGGGTTGAATCCCATAAGGAACAATTTGTCAGCAATCACAAAGACAAATAATCAATAGATACAAGTTTGAACCTAAACACACAATACACAAGATATCAATTTAAGATAGATTTTAGAAAATAAACAAAGGATTTGGGCAAAAACAATATCAAGTAAGGGATAATTGGGATTTGGGAAATTTGGAACTCAACACTCATTCACCAATCCATTGTCATCTCAAGACATGCTAATCAATCAAAGGTAGGCTAGATCATAATCAATCAACACTAATCTCCTTTGCGTCTCAAAGTGTTTTATCAAGAAATCTCCTTTTTGTCTCAATCGTGTTCAACAATAATGCAATCCAATACCTTAATCTAAACCCCTATTTCAAGCAAGTTTCATTTTCAACAAAGTAGACCGAAATCTTCTCCCTTCGGTCTCAAACATAGGAATCAAAGTTCAAATATGATAATTAATCTATTTCTTCACTTCACGAATTTTCTTAAGAGAAGCCAACAAAGATTAGAAGCTAGATTCATGTGTGCACTCTAAAATCATAGATTAAAGCATTAAAATTAGATTAAGCCCAGTTTATGAAAGTATGGAATCACATACAAAAGAATTAGAATGAGGAATCAATGACCCAAATGAATTGTCTATTTCTAGCACAAACCCAAAATATCAGTTAGCAATTACACCCATAATTCTAGTGAGTTAAAGCAAGGAAATGAAAAAGGGAAAAATAAATTTACTATTAAGCACACAGTCTTCAAATCTAAATGTGAATTGTGAGGAAACTTGCCTTCAAAGTTTCAACCCAAATCAAGAAATCTACAAGTTTCTATCTACTCTAAGCTAAGAAGATGAACTAAAATTTCTATATAGGATTGTTGCATAACCTGAATAATGACTACTGGTGAGTGTTAAAAGGGTTTTTGAGATTAATTTGAAAAAACTTCCCAATCTATCCAGGCACCAGGTATTTACTCTTTGCGATGGCGAAAATCAACTCACGTAGTCGGGATGAGTAGTATCGCTGGGTCACGCGATCGCGACCTCTGATCAAAAGATCGCGAAGTCTGAATTTTTCAGCCAACGCGATCATGACCTCTACTTGACGCGGTCATGACTAGTAATCTTCTGCCAGTTCTACTTTCTTCCAACTGACCTCTTCTTGCTTCAATTATACTTGGTTTCTTCAAACATCTTCTAAATCAAGTCTACATTTCATTTCTTGCAAATATGAAGAAAACCACATTAAAAGAACAAATTTTAACTTAAAGCAAGCCAAAACTAGCAAGAAAAGAACCTCAAATGAGTGGAAATCCACCACTTATCACGCATGAGTGTACCTTCTAGGCTTATGGGGGGCCAATTAGGTTTAGTTTTGCTATACTTAGATTTACTTTCGATATGCTCATGTGCTTTTTCTTTAAAATCTGCTTAGACCTCTGTTTGTGTCTATATTCTACCTTCTCATATAGTCTTTCCCTTTGTTCCTCAGTTAGCTTATGATACCTACTAAGTATCCTTGTTTTTGTACTCATGCTACACTCTACATCTATTGCTTGATGCAGGTCCTAGTACCATCTACCAACGGTGGTTGTTCATGCCATCAACAACCTTTTGGGATCAGAGATAAGGGTGAGCACTTGGTGTCATGGACTCATTTGTCTTCTTCTGTATGTTGTGTAGCTAGTCATTTTCTTTGACACATCTTTGCCTTTGGTCCACTTTTGGGACTTGTACTATCATTTTAGACGGCTCTATACTTGCGACTTCTAGGTTTTGGGAGAGATCTTTTGTATATAATGTTAGTTTGCTTCCGCTTCAGTCTTGTTTTTGTTGTTAGAATATTATTTCTGCTTATTTCTACCCTTATAGTCATTCCTTGTCATTCTTTGTTGCGAGTTAGCTAACCTATAGGTTGGTTATTGTAGGTGCCATCAAAACTCGAGGAATTGGATCATTACAAGTTGGTATTAGAGCCCCAGGTTAATCGGTCTCACTTGTACAGAGCTAGTACCTAGTAGAGGCCTACTGTTCGGTGCAGAGATGTTCAGATCATATCTTTCGGAGGCTATAGAGTGTCTTTAGGAAGTTTCCCTATTTTGTATCACATTAGTGTTGTGCATGTGTTATTGGTTTCATGAATTCTTGCGTTTTTCACTCTTTTCACAAGATGTTTCATACACACCATGCATCAGCTTGGGGTAGGGGTCGACCTCCCTCAAGAGTTAGGGATTCAGCACCTTCCTCTGAGAGAGAGGGATTCGAAGTTAGTAGCGGACCCTCAGCCCAAGTTTTTGTACAGCCAGTGGGGCCGAGGCCATCCCAGCTGCCACTCAGAATAGCTTTGGTTCAAGACTTTCGAGAAGGCTTTACTTAAGTTCTTGACTATGCTTGGGGGAATTTAGTAGGCTCCTATTGCAACTACAGTTCCACCAGCTCCCGCACCCGCACTGCAGGCTTAGCCTGCAGTAGAGGCACCTCAGGTCCAGGCACTACCTAAGGGTGTCCAACCCGTGATTGCTGCTGGAGATATGCCGCTAGAGGAGTAGAAGATGCTAGGAGTATTTCTTAGACATTCACATCTGATGTTTATTAGGGTTGTGGGTGAGGATGCCCAAAAATTTCTCACAACTAGCTATGAGCACTTGCATACTTTGAGTCTAATGGAGTCGAGAGGAGCCGACTTCACTACTTATCAATTAGATGGATAGGATGAAGTGGTGTACCTTAATAGATACCAAGACAGCTAGGTCCCCTTCGGTCACTTGTACTTAGATTTTTAGGCCTTCTTGTCTAGGTTCATCCCTCACAGTTTCAGATATCATCTTGGAGAACAGTTCTATAGGGTGGAGCAGGGCTCCATGACTGTGTCAGAGTATGAGGTGAGATTTCAAGAGCTCGCCCGCCATGCTACTATGATCCTACCTACTGAGGGTGAGAGGGTTTGGTGCTTTGTACATGGGTAGAACTTCAACTACGGATTAAGACTCAATCTATGGTCTCCGTGGACCATCCTATTCTTCACATGGTTGACAACACCCGCACTATTGAGCAGCTCTATAATGAGGCCTATAGGGGCAAGAACATAAGAGCTAGGTGTGAGGGTAGCTACAATAGGTCCTGTTCTATGTCGAGAGGCTCTAATGATAGGACCCGATAGTGGTTACTGTAGGGTCAGTTAAGCTAGCCTGTTAATGCCTCATTACAGGCTTCATAGGGTGTCTAGTATAGCAAAAGTGAGGTTTGCTCCTATTAGAATCGATATGAGTCCCAGTCATGTGCTTCAGGCCTTGGTGGTCGTCCATCTAGGAGTCTATCATTGTTGAGTTTTTATGATTGTGGAGAGTTGGATATTTGGGCCAGAGATTGCCCTTTGCATAGGTAGATTGCTCCAACTCCACAGGCAGGTGCAACAGCTCCACTTGGAGAACCTCTACTTAGAGGTCAACGTTAAGGTTAAGACCATTGTGGTGGTTATCAGGGTATTCAGGATGGTCCCTAGGAGATAGGTCAATTGGTCGATCAGTTGACCAGGAAATAGGTGGAAAGGTCCATTTTAATGCAACTCCAATGAAGGTAGAGGCTGAGGCATCGGACGATGTGATCAGAGTTATGATTCTCTTATTCTAGTAGCCTTCCTCGACTTTATTTTATCTTGACTCTACCTTTCGTATGTGTCTACTTTTTATGCTTCTTGTATAGGTTTTAGTTCTGAGACTTTGGCAGCGCCAATGCATGTGTCGACCCTTCTGTGTGAGCCTTGAATAGTGGCTCAAGTGTTTCAATCTTACTTGGTGACTATAAAGGGGCGTGACACTAGGGCTAAGCCTATATTACTTCATATGCTTGATTACAATGTGATTCAGGGCATGGACTGGTTATCCCCTTACGGTGTGGTTTAGATTTGTTCTCTAAGACCGTTATGTTAGCCATGCCTGGTATGTCACTGGTGTGTGCCAGGGCTATCATAGTAACACACTCGATGGATTTATTTCTTTTGTTCAGGCTCGGGGGCTACTGGCTAGTAGGTGTTTATCTCAATTGGCTTATGTACGTGATGTAAGTAGGGATGTCCCTTTAGTTTAGTCATTTCCAGTTGTCCGTGACTTTGCAGATGTGTTTCTTACAGACCTACCTAGCCTACCCAAGAGCGCAATTTTGACTTCTCACTTGAGCCTTATGCGTAGGATTGATGAAATATTTGATGAACATAAGGATGCCGCAGTGTTTTTGATGATTGATCTGAGGTCTGGTTACCATCAATTGAGGATTAGGGAAGCGGACTTCCCTAAGACCGTATTATGGACTCGATATGGCCACTACGAGTGTCAGGTAATGTCTTTTGGGTTGAATAATTCCCGTTCCACCATTATGGACCTAATGATACGGGTGTTCAAGACCAATCTTGATTCAATTGTCATAGTGTTTATAGATGACATCCTTGTGTACTCGGGGAGCAAGAGAGACCACGAGCAGCATTTGAGGATTGTGGTCCATACATTGAGAGAGCAGCGGATTTATGCAAAGTTCTCAAAGTGCGAGTTTTAACTTGAGTTTGTAGCATTCTTGGGGCACGTCGTGTCCAAACATAGCATCATGGTTGATCCAGCAAAGATTGAGGCTATTTGTCATTGAGCTAGAACAACTTCTATTACTGATATTCGTAGCTTCTTCAGATTAATAGGCTACAACAAATGGTTTATGGTGGGCTTCTCAACTATTGCAGCACCTCTGATCTGGTTGATTCGACTTGATATTATTTTTGAGTGGTTTGAGGAGTGTGAGTTGGTCTTTTGGAAACTCAAGTAGTTGCTGACCACCATTCCTATATTGACTCTTCTAGTTGAGGGCGAGGGCTTCATGGTATATTGTGATGCATTTGGCCTTGGTTTGGGTTTTTTACTAATGTAGCAGGGCCAAGTTAATGCTTAAGGTGTATGAATGCAACCACCCCACTCATTACATGGAGTTAGGTGCGGTAGTTTTTACACTAATGATCTTGAGGCACTACCTATATGGAGTTTGTTGAGAGATCTAGACTAATCATAGGAGTCTTCAGTACATTATGAGCAAAAGGGACCTTAATTCGAGTCATCATCATTAGATTGAGCTTCTGAAGGACTATGACCTCTCTATTCTATATCATCTGCGCAAGGTGAATATGGTAGTGGATGTCTTGAGCAAGAAGGTGGTGAGTATGTATAGTCTAGCCTTCCTGCTAACCGTTGAGTGACCTTTAGCTATTGACATTAATTCCTTCGCTACTCAGATAAACTTAATTGATATGTCTGAATCTAAGCATGTTTTAGCCTATGTGGAAGCTTAGTCTTCCTTGCTTGATAGAATTCGTGGTCATCAATTTAGGGATGAGACTATGGTAGCTCTTTCGTATTGGGTGATGGTGGGTAATGCCGGTCAAGCTAGTTTAGATTCAGATGGGATTTCGAGGTTTGCTACCTGCATTTATGTTCTGAGATTTGGGGTTTTGATCGAGATGATACTTCATGAGGCCCATGACTCAATATACACTATCAATCTGGGTACCGTGAAGAAATATTTTTATTTGAGGCAGCCCTATTGGTGGAGAAGCTTGAGCAGAGATATTAAATACTATGTGTCTAGTTGCCTGAGTTGCCAAAAGGTAAAGGTCAAGCATTTGAGAGCTGGTAGTGAGTTTCAGATATTACCCATTCTAGAGTCGAAGTGGGATCACTTAGCTATGGACTTTGTGGCTGGTTTTCCTCTGACGTCTAGAGGTGTTGATAGCATTTGGGTTATCGTTGAACAATTGACCAAGTCTTCAAACTTCCTCCTTTTTCAATCTTCATTCCGTGCAGATAGATTGGCCCGTATGTACATTCGAGAAGAAGTTTCCTGACTTTTTTGAGCTCTCAGGTACATCTTGACTCATACTTTCACGGACAAAAGTCCTTTTACAAGTGGATATTTTAATGACCCTCCAGGTCATTTATGTGTTTGTGCCTTCTATTTGTCGTTTAGAGAGTTCCTATAGCGACCACAATCATTTATGACTTGCTGAGATTGACTGTTCGGTCACTTGGTCGTTAATTTGGTTTTTATGTAAATTTCTATGTTTGGGGATTTTCAACCTTAAACGGTCATTTTCAATCAAAAGTTCAGGAAGATAACTTCAGAATAAAATTTTGATGATATAATAACATCAAGAAGAGTGACTTTAGGCTAGTAGCATGGTTAGAACAACTCCCGAGGCTTTCAGTGCAAGTTTGTGCGGTTAGGTGTTTTAACTTTCAAGATAAGGCCTAAGGTTTACCTTGGTAAACATTCTTTATAAATGCACTCGAATGAGAAATGTGTCGATGCGGTTAGCTCTAAAATGTCAAGTTTGGTCTAGAATGACACTTTGTGTGGATCCAGAGGCCTCAAAGCTAATTTTAAGTCCCTTGTGGATTTTCACTCAAAATAAAGGTTGGTTGTGAAAGCCACTTTTTGTTGAGATGACCACGTATGGAAATTTTGACTGCTCCATTGAATCAAGAATATTGAATTTTGTAGGGTACCATTTTTCATTTGCATGCATGAGCTTCAGAATAAATTTAGAACACCCCGTTTGAGATTTGGACTTTCCAAAAACCAGTTGATGTGCATTAGCTGGTGTAAGCAAAAAATGTCATTCGCATTAGCGAGCCAGAGGCCATGTTTGCGTGTCACGACCCAAGCCTAGGGTCTAGATGTGACCGGCGAATGGGGAACCCGAAGGAACCCCAAACAAGCCTCATAGCGTATCATTACACATCCTTGGTCGCGGAAGCAATTAAATGACCATAAGCGATAAGCATAATCAAGGGGGAAATCGGGACTAAGGGAGCAAGAAAGAAAAAAAAAAGAAATGATACATAATACCATAGATGAGTCAAGCTCAAGCATAATACACGACTTGTCCAACACCACCTCTAAACATGAGTACTTAGCGGGGGCCAAGACAAACTACCGGACTCACCCTCATAGTCAAAACATAACTAGAAAGGAAAAGTTTTATACATAACAAAAGATCATGAGCAACGTCCCCGAAATGGAGGACTCACCAATAACCACTATAGAAAATCGTACTAGCCACGCGGAGGAGGATGGTCAAGCGGTGCTCCGGTCCCTACATGGTGACATCATGTAGGCATAGAGTATGCGTTAGTACATTTGAATTTACTAAGTATATGGGATGCAATGCAATGCTACATTAGATGGACATCATAGGAAAAATGCGTAATCATACCCAATAGATAGCATATTAATGAAATGATATGTATAATGATGCTTACATAAAAATCATATTTAGTGGGACGTAGTACATGAGTGGCGAGTGACCATCAATATAGTATTTCCAAGGCCTACCACCCCTTTGGAGAGGCGAAAGAGGTACAAACCCCTCAATATGGTTACACGGGCCTACCACCCCCCGAGCTAGGGACCAAGGTACAAACCCCTCGATACGGTTATACGGGCCTACTACCCCCCGTACTAGGCAACCAAGGTACCAAACCCTCGATACGGTTATACGGGCCTACTACCCCCCGTACTAGGCAACCAAGGTACCAACCCCTCGATACGGTTATACGGGCCTACTACCCCCCGTACTAGGCAAACCAAGGTACCAACCCCTTTGATACGGTTACGGCCTACTACCCCCCGTACTAGGCTTGGTCGACTCACAACACTTATTTAGGGAAAATCATATACATGTGTCCATTTCATATCAGTTTCAGTATTAATAACCATCCGACTATAGGACGTTACTTGGACCTTCCCTTTCCTTAAGAATTCTATAAATGGGCATTTTATCAAACACATGGTGGGCAATTGTTCATGTAAAAGAAATCATGTATTTCAAGAATACTAATTCCAACCAATTCCAAAATCCATATAAATCAGCCCACCAACAACATACATATATATATCAACCTTCATAATTTGATCATGGAAGCATGTAAACCATAAACATCACATAATAATTCCATTTCATGATAATATGCAAAATGGACCATAATAGGGTGTGTAGTAGTAATTCATAATTCAAGAGTTCATAAATAATCATAAGGACCATTAACTTGAATAGAAAATAGAGAATAAATGGTTGGACTTGTGGAAAGGAGAGCTTTTCCACAATTTTCAAACCACATACCTCAACTTTGGAGAATCCTTGATGAAGATTGGAATGGAGAATCGAAGCTTGAGATGTGTCTTGAATCCGGAATTAGAGCTTGAGATGTTTTGAATTTTGGTGAAGAGCTTGGTTGTAGATTTTTGGAGAGGGCTTAGAGAGTGTGTTTTGGAGTTAAGAAAAATGACTAAGTATGGGACATATCCCCTTTTTATAAAAAAATGTCTCCAACCCGCCTAAAAAAAAAGCTCACTGGAAATTGCAAAATCTGCACAGACAGGTTTTACGAAAATGGTCATAACTCCCTCATCCTAACTCGGACTAAGGTGAAACCAAGTGCGTTGGAAAGCTAACTCAAAGAGCTTTAATTTGATAGGTTGCAGCCTTTCCAGTTCCTTGTGTGCTAAGAGATATGCCCCTTTAAAGTTGACCCTCCAAATCGCAATTTTTGCGATTTTCGAATTTTGATACGGTTGCTCTAAAATTCGGGTTAGACCCATTCCCCACTCAATTTGACCCCACAGATAAGAATATGAAGTCGAATTTCCGAAATCATGCACGGATTTTGAGATATATGGAAATTACAATTATAGGTGTTTCCGAAGCACATTTTCGGGCATTTTTGGGGTCGTTTCAATATCTCCCCCTTGGGAACATTCGTCCCCGAATGTTATAGAAACGTACATGAGAGACAAAAACATGGCAATTTCAGCCCACATAAGGATGCAACAATGCACTTACACCTTATTTCAAAACCTCAACATAGTTGTAAACCCACAATGAACTTGTCAACTTAAACATGAATGTATGCAATGACATGGGGGCTGAACTTAAGACCTGAGATTTTATAAAGGGCTTAGATCTAATACCTTAGGTCGAAGTTGAGTGAAAAGATAAGGATATCGCCTTGCATGTCCGCTTCGGCCTCCCCAATTAGCACTTCAACTTGTTGGATTTCTCCAAAAGGACTTTAATGGGAAGCCACATCCTTTGTTTCTCACCTCTTTCACTTGATCTATCTAAAATCTTGGAACCGGGAACCTTCATGGTCCAACATTGATTCTTCAACAACACCCACAACATTCAAGAGAACACCCAATGGCATTCGGATCACCCACACACTTCCTCAACATAGACACATGAAATTTACCGGATGAACCAATCCCACTCGCTAGGCAATTCCAACTCATAAGCTACCTTCCAATTCTCCTCATCACCTTATAATGACCCACGTATCTTGGCCTCAACTTGCCTTCACCCAAAACGAACCACACCTTTCATGGGTGTCACTTTCAAATAAACCCAATCACCAACTCGGAATTCAAGAGCCCTTCTCCTCACATCGGCATAGGACTTTTGGCGACTTTGGGCCATCTTCAACCTTTCTCTAATCAACCTAACCTTCTCAAGAGCCTCCATAACTAGGTCTGGTCCTAACAAGGCCACCTCACCAACCTCAAACCACCCAACCTGTGATCTACAACGCCTCCCATAGAGAGCCTCAAAAGGAGCCATACCGATGCTAGAATGATAGCTATTGTTATAGGCAAACTCAATCAATGGAAGATGATCTTCCCAACTACCCTTAAGCTCCAATACACAAGCCCTAAGCATATCCTCAAGTGTTTGGATAGTCCTTTCGGCTTGTCCATCCGTTTGCGGGTGAAAGGCCGTAGTAAGCTTAACTCTCGTACCTAGACCCCTTTGAAAAGACTTCCAAAAGATGTGAAGTTAAATGTAGTACCACGGTCCGATATGATGATAGAGGAATTCCCATGCAACCTTACCCAAGTCATGAATATATTAACCTTGCATAATCTTCCGTCCCCATATGTTGTCTTTACCGGTAGAAAATGAGCCGATTTTGTCATCCTATCAACCACCACCCAAATAGAATCAAAACCTTTTCTAGTCTTGGGTAAACCAACTACAAAATCCATATTAATTTCTTCCCACTTCCAAGTAGGAATCTCTATGTCTTGGGTTAGACCACCCGGCCTTTGATGTTCGGCCTTGACTTGTTGACAATTATGACAACCGGAGACGACTTTGGCAATGTCCTTCTTCATGCCTCTCCACCAATACACATCCCTCAAATCTCTATACATTTGGTGGAACCGGGGTGGATGGAGTAGGAAGAATTATGAGCCTCCTCAAGAATTTTCTCCCTCAAACCATCAACACAAGGCACACACAACCTACCTTGGTACCCAAGGGCCCCACCCCCCCCTTGGGAGAAAACTTCCACCTTGCTCTCTTCACCAAGGGCCTCAATTCAAACAAGGAAGAACAAGAATCTTGTTTTTGGCTATACACCTCATCATACCAGGAAGACCTAGCAACATCAAAACAACGCACCACACCACAATTACCAACCCTTCCAACCTAACCACCAACCTAGCCAACCGATGTAACTCCCTAGCCATTTCCCTATCACCAATATCAACATGAGCTAGGCTACCCATAGACACCCTCCTCAAAGCATCCGCCACCACATTAGCTTTACCGGGATGATAATGCACACTCATATCATAATCTTTAAGAAATTCTAGCCACCTTCTTTTTCTCAAGTTGAGATCTTTTTGGGTGAAGACATATTGGAGGCTCTTATGATCGGTGAACACATCGACACGTACCCCATACAAATAATGACGCCAAATCTTTAAAGCAAACACCGCCGCGGCTAATTCAAGATCATGCGTAGGATAGTTCTTTTCATGCACTTTGAGTTGTCTAGAAGCATAGGCTATCACCTTACCATTTTGCATTAGGACACAACCCAAGCCAACTCTAGAAGCATCACAATACACAACAAATCCTCAAGCCCATCCGGTAGTGACAATATAGGAGCGGACACAAGTTTATCTTTCAAGGTTTGAAAACTCCTTTCGCACTCGTCGGTCCACTCAAACTTAGCCTTCTTTTGTGTCAACTTAGTCATGGGAGAAGCAATAGAAGAAAACCCATTCACAAATCTCCGGTAGTAACCCGCTAAGCCCAAGAAGCTCCTAATATCCGACGGGTCAATGGCCTAGGCCAATTTCTAATCACATCGGTCTTCTTAGGGTCTACCTTAATACCATCCCCCGACACCACATGACCTAGGAAGGCAACCTCCCTCAACCAAAAATCACACTTTTCATACTTGGCATACAACTTCTCCTCTCTTAATCTTTGCAACACAACCCTCAAGTGACCCATATGTTCTTCCTCACTATGCGAATAGATTAAAATATCATCAATGAAAACCACAACAAAGGAATCAAGGTAGGGTTTAAAGACCCTATTCATTAGGTCCATGAAGGTAGCCGGTGCATTGGTTAACCCAAAGGACATGACCACAAATTCATAATGTCCATACCTAGTCCGGAAGGCTGTCTTGGGAATGTCACCCTCCCTCACCTTCACTTGATGATACCCGGACCGAAGATCACTCTTAGAGAAGTGGCTAGCCCCTTGCAATTGGTCGAACAAGTCATCAATCCTAGGAAGAGGATATTTATTCTTGACGGTGACCCTATTGAGTTGCCGATAATCAATACACATCCTAAAGGACCCATCTTTCTTCTTCACAAACAACACCGGGGCACCCCATGGTGATTGGCTAGGCCTAATAAAACCCTTCTCCAACAAGTCCCTCAATTGTTCTTTCAACTCCTTTAACTCCGCCGGGCCATACGGTAAGGGGGAATAGAAATGGGTTGAGTATCGGGGAGGAGGTCTATGCCAAAATCTATTTCCCTTTTGGGAGGAACATCGGGAAGGTCATTAGGAAAGACATCAAGGAATTCATTTACGACCGGAACGGACTCTATAAGAAGGGTTTTGGACTCCACATCCCTAACCCTCACGAGGTGATAGAGACACCCCTTAGAGATCAACTTACGGGCTTTAATGCAAGAGATGAATCTACCCTTGACTACCACATTTTGGCTTTCCCACTCAAGAATGGGGTCACTTGGGAATTGGAACTTGACCCTTCGGGTTCTACAATCAATAGATGAAGCATAGTAGCATGCAACCAATCCATCCCAAGAACAACATCAAAAAATCGACCATGTTCAACTTTCAACAAGATCACAAAGGCAATATTTATTCGCAAGATGCACAATAGGACAATTTCTATAGAACCTTCCTAGCCAAACAATATATGCACCAATAGGAGTAACAACCTTAATAGTGACTCACGCAACAAGTCGGGGCTCGTCTTCCTCTTGTATAAGGCATGATCTACATAACAAAGAAAACGTTAGGGAAGACTTAATTCAACTCCTACAGCACGACTTAGAAACATGAGAAGGGAAACATTTCCTAAAACGTCTCATAGCCTCCTACTCTCATAGTTTGTGGTGAACAACACAACCATGAATCGGACTCTAAATCAACGCGGTGTGTGACTCCGAGGATCATTCAACCTAGTGCTCTGATACCAAGTTTGTCACGACCAAGCCTAGGGCCTAGATGTGACCGGCGAATGGGGAACCCGAAGGAACCCCAAACAAGCCTCATAGCGTATCATTACACATCCTTGGTCGCGGAAGCAATTAAATGACCATAAACGATAAGCATAATCAAGGGGGAAATCGGGACTAAGGGAGCAAAAAAAAGAAATGATACATAAATACATAGATGAGTCAAGCTCAAGCATAATACACAACTTGTCCAACACCACCTCTAAACATGAGTACTTAGCGGGGGCCAAGACAAACTACCGGGCTCACCCTCATAGTCAAAACATAACTAGAAAGGAAAAGTTTTATACATAGCAAAAGATCATGAGCAACGTCCCCGAAATGGAGGACTCACCAATAACCACTATAAAAAATAGTACTAGCACGCGGAGGAGGATGGTCAAGAGTGCTCCGGTCCCTACATGGTGACATCATGTAGGCATAGAGTAATGCGTTAGTCATTTGAATGTACTAAGTATATGGGAAATGCAATGCAATGCTACATTAAGATGGACATCATAGGAAAAATGCGTAATCATACCCAATAGTAGCAATATTAATGAAATGATATGTAATAATTTGAAAAAATTTTGCCTTACATAAAAATCATATTTAGTGGGACGTAGTACAATGTGTGGCGAGTGACCATCAATATAGTATTTCCAAGGCCTACACCCCCTTGGAGAAGGCGCAAGAGGTACAAACCCTGCTCAATGGTTACACGGGCCTACCACCCCTTGGAGAGGCGAAAGAGGTACAAACCCCTCAATATGGTTACACGGGCCTACCACCCCCCGAGCTAGGGACCAAGGTACAAACCCCTCGATATGGTTATACGGGCCTACTAACCCCCGTACTAGGCAACCAAGGTACCAACCCCTCGATACGGTTATACGGGCCTACTACCCCCGTACTAGGCTTGGTCGACTCACAACACTTATTTAGGGAAAATCATATACATGTGTCCATTTCATCATCATTTCAGTAATTACATAACCATCCGACTCATAGGACGTACCTTGGACCTTCCCTTTCCTAAGAATTCCATAAATGGGCATTTTATCAAACACAAGGTGGGCAATTGTCCATGTAAATGAAATCATGTATTTCAAGAATACTAAGTCCAACCAATTCAAAAATCCATATAAATCAGCCCACCAACAACATACATATATATATCAACCTTCATAATTTGATCATGGAAGCATGTAAACCATAAACATCACATAATAATTCCATTTCATGATAATATGCAAAATGGACCATAATAGGGTGTGTAGTAGTAATTCCATAATTCAAGAGTTCATAAATAATCATAAGGACCCATAAACTTGAAGTAGAAATAGAGGATAAATGGTTGGACTTGTGGAAAGGAAGGTTTCCACAATCAAACCCACATACCTCAACTTTGGAGAATCCTTGATGAAGATTGGGATGGAGAATCGAAGCTTGAGATTGAGTCTTGAATCCGGAATTAGAGCTTGAGATGTTTGAATTTAGTTGAAGATCTTGGTGGAATTTTTGGAGAGGGCTTAGAGAGTGTTTTTGGAGTTAAGAAAAATGACTAAGTATGGGACATATCCCCATTTTATAAAAAACGTCTCCAACCCGCCTAAAAAAAAAAGTTCACTGGAAATTGCAAATCTGCACAGACAGGTTTTACGAAAATGGTCATAACTCCCTCATCCTAACTCGAACTAAGGTGAAACCAAGTGCGTTGGAAAGATAACTCAAAGAGCTTTAATTTGATAGGTTGTTTCCCTTCCAGTTCCTTGTGTGCTAAGAGATATGCCCCTTTAAAGTTGACCCTCCAAATCGCAATTTTTGCGATTTTCGAATTTTGATACGGTTGCTCTAAAATTTGGGTTAGACCCATTCCCCACTCAATTTGACCCCACAAATAAGAATATGAAGTCGAATTTCCGAAATCATGCACGGATTTTGAGATATATGGAAATTACAATTATAGGTGTTTCCAAAGCACATTTTCGGGCATTTTTGGGGTCGTTTCAGTTTGACTTGAAGAAGTCAGTTTCTGTAAATTTCATTGAGGCTTTCTCCCAAGGGGGAGATAGTGTCCTTCGATATGAAGGTCGATTATGTGTTACGAAAGTGGATGAGTTAAGAATTCAGATTTTGATAAAAGCTCACGATCCTCGCTATTCTATTCACTTGAGAGCCACCAAGATGTACCGTGGTTTGCGGGACGTCTATTGGTGGAGTGGGATGAAGAAGGATATTGCAGAATTTGTGGCTAAATAGCTGAATTGTCAACAAAGAAAGGTTGAGCATAAAAAATCGGGAGGGTTGGCTCAAGACATTAGTATTCCTACATGGAAGTGGGAAGATTTAAATATGGACTTCATTATCGGTTTACCTTGCACTCGTCGAGAATTTGATTCGATTTGGATTATTGTGGACCGAATGATGAAATCGGCTCACTTTCTTCCCTTTAAGACTTCATTCTCATCGAAATATTATGCCAAGCTTTATATATGAGAAATGGTAAGGTTGCAGGGAGTGCCTTTGTCCATTATCTTCGATCGTGGTACTCAGTTTACATCTCAGTTTTGGAAGTCGTTTCAGAAGTGCTTTGGTACTCAAGTGAAACTTAGCATGAATTTTCATCCCCATACTGATGGACAAGCCGAACGTACTATTCAGACCATATAAGATATTTTAAGAGCTTATGTGATCAATTTCAAGGGTAATTGGTATAATAATTTGCCTTTGATTGAGTTTGCTTATAATAATAGTTATCATTCTAGCATTGGGATGGCACTGTTTGAGGCTCTCCATGGTAGGAGGTGTAGGTCTCCTATTGGTTAGTTTGAAATTGGTGAGATTGCGTTAATAGGGCCCGAGTTGGTGCATGAGGCTATTGAAAAGGTTTGACTCATTTGCGAAAGGTTGAAAATGGCTCAAAGTTGACAAAAGTCTTATGCCGAAGTTAGAAGAAAAGAGCTTGAGTTTGAGATTAATGATTGGGTCTACTTGAAAATTTCACCCATGAAGGGTGTAATGCGATTTGGAAATAAAGGGAAACTTAGTCCCCACTATGTGGACCCATATCATATTTTGAGGCGTATTGACAAAGCTGCTTTTGAATTTGAGTTGCCTAATGATTTAACATCGGTACATCCGATATTTCATGTCTCTTTGTTGAAGAAGTGTATTGGAGATCCGACATCTATTATACCTTTTTGAAGGTTTGGGAGTTAAAGTGAATCTTTCTTTTGGAGAGGTTCCGGTTGAGATTTTAGACCGGCAAGTCTGGAAGTTGAGAAACAATGAAGTAACTTCCATGAAAGTTCTTTGGAGGAATCAATTGGTCGAGGGTTTTACTTGGGAATTCGAAGCCGATAAGATGTCCGGGTATCCTCACCTCTTTCCCTCTGCTCATACTCTAGTTTGAGGTATTAGTTCTTTATGGTTAATTCTTTTGGATTCATGCATTTTAGTCATTCTAATGTTTCCATATGCGTGGATGTTCATGACAACTTGATTATGATGTTATGATTTAGCATGGAGTAATTCTCCATGTTTATGTGCATTTTGATGAAATTTGCATTCATGTTGGGTTGTTAGTTTCTCTCATACTCTATTCATGCTAGCTTGAGTCTCATTCGAGGATGAATGTTCCTTAGGGGGAGATATGGTAACATCTCGAAAGTTCTAAAGATGAGAAAGAAAAGAAAAGTGTAGAAATTCTCTGAAGCGGTGGTCTACGAGGTAGACCTAGGCGCGTAGGGATTCTAACGAGCCATAGGAATGCAATTGTAGGACCTAGAATGGAGTTTTGAAAAATTAAGTTTTTGAAGTTTGACCTACGAATGAACAGGATGAGCCATAGGAAAGATGACGAGTCGAAGATGGCTTCCGTAGAATGGTTCCAGACTTAGTTAAATTTTGAACCAAAAGATAGGTTCTACGGACCGCTGAAAAAATTCAACGGACTGTAGAAAGGTCTCATGGGGAATGATTGTACTTTTGGGTTTCTGAAGTTGGTTCTACGATTGACTAGGACGGGCCATATAAATTCCCACGAGCCTTAGGTCGCAACCGTAGGGCTGTCCAACAGTTATTTCTTAAGGGTATTTGAGTCTTGTCCTATGCATCTAATACCTAAAATATGTCATTTCGACCCTTATTTTAGTTCCTATAACTACCCTTCCACCCCTAAAACTACTTCAACTCCCTCATTCACTAAAATCCCCAAATCCCATCCACATTCATCTTTCCGAATTTTCTCTCAAGGTCTAGAAGAAGAAGCTCGGGTTTCTAAGTCAATTCTCCAATTCCTCCATTGCTTTTGGGCTTTGAATAGCAAGGTATGTATGGCTTCATCAATGGATTCCATTCACCCATTGAGCCTCAAGCTTTCTCAGTTCTCCAAGTCAAATTTCAATCAAAGTGATTAGGTTTTATCCAATTCCTCATAGGTTCTAATTGTGTTGATTCAATTGCTTGAATTTGATCTTATTTTGATTTTTTTGACTCAATTAGATGCTTTTAAATTGAAATCAAATGAACCCATGCATTGATCATGATTTTGACTATGAACTCTTAAAGGCATGAATTGATGATGAAGGAATTATGAACTTGTGAATGATGTTTTCATGAAGTTATGCATGATTTATGGAAAGGAGTACTTTATGATCTAGGTTTCTTTAAGGTGAGCATCAATGAAATTGTGAAAGGTTTTCTCACATTAAGAAATCATGATAAGTGAAAGGCTTTATCACACATGGTATAAGGAGCTACTCAATGATGATTTTAGCTTGGATTAATAACTTAATTGTGCTTTTCCATGAATGATAATATGTTTATGTTTATGACTAATTCCGTTGGGATTTTTACTTAGCAACAATAGGATATTTAGATGGAGGCTCTCCCGTTAGTGGATGCCAGATCTCTAGTAGTAATCTCCTTGTCCCTAACTACGTGCCCCCGTAGGTTTGTCTTAAGTGACATAGCTAGTGTATCCACCTAAACTAGAAGTTTATGGTCTTTTCCTTGGCAAGTAAGGATATCTCTTTTTGTTGTGGAAGCAAGACACCAGATTCCATGTTATAACTTACATGGTCTAAGTCAATTAATAGTAAATATCCCACAAAATGATCTAAGTTATTCTTAAAGGTTTTATGGAGCTTTACTCATGATTTTAAGATACATTGACCCTGTCCATGATTTATGATATCTCCTTAAAGGTTTTACTTTGTTTAGCGTGGTCATGCATGTCACGTGTTTGATTATGTCCTCTTATGATTGTGTTTCATGTTTATATGCATATCCGTCATTCCATGTACTAATGCATAATTGTGCCTACATTGTTTCACTAATGTAGTGTCCGATGATCTTCCTCTTCCCGTTCGTGGCTAGTGGATTGCTTAGTAGATCGAAGAATTGGTGAGTCCTCATATTCCTAGGACTATGATACCTTACTTGTTTTCTCATGTTTTAATTTTCTAACATTGTACGTGGTGTATGGGTTACATCCCAACCACTCTTGATGTATTAGATTGACTTGCCAAGACTATGTTAGACTTCCGCTTGTGTGTCAAACTCTTATACTAATATGAGATTTCCTACTTTGTCTATTATATTGTGTATATGCATGTCAAGTGGCTTGTGTAGGACCTTTCGAGATCTTATACACCATGTCACGTCTAGTGTGTACTTTGGGTCATGACACCCGAGGAAAATATGTTCAAAAGGAAAAGAAGATACTGGATTACACATTAAAAAATACCACGAGGGAGCTAATTGCTAATTTAGATGGATTAAGCAAAAGAATTGAGGTCCTTTAGGACAAAGTCACGACCATGTAGGCTGCGGCTGACAAGGAAGAAGGCAAAGACCTAATGGAATATGAACCAAATATCGAAGGGGTGTTGAAGTAGAGCAAAGTGAGTAACAATTCCCAAATGGTGGAATAGGCTCAAACATGCAAGGAGGGGTATGAACAGTTTTCTTTACCCCTCTTACTGAGTTTAAAAGCATTGGGGACAATGCTAGTTTTAGTTTGGGGGTATTTTATTAGAATGATTGGTTGTTATGTTAGATATTGTTTTGGATGTTTTTCGACCCTCATCGGGTATGTTGGATATTTTTGAAGTCCTTGATGGGCTTTATATATATATATATATATATATATATATATATATATATATATATATATATATGAATATGTTGATATTGTATCTGTGTTTCTTAGCTGGGTTGCTCTCACATTTCTGTATTGTTTTACTACCCGTGCTTGCTGAAATTTGTGCTTAGTGCCTTTCAATAGGCCCTTTTCTCTCAATGAATTTATGGTGCATAAGTCAAAATTTAATTCGCCTTTCTAAATATTAGTTATTAGTTGAATAAATTCCAAGGGTTTTCTTTATGCCGTGGTTCTTTCCCATGGAGTAAAATTTTTAAATATTTTTATATTTTTATTTTATTTATTTAATTTTGTTCTTGAGTCTTTTTGTGTCGAACTAGGTTGGCACTCCCTATAATAGAGAAAAATACCAAATTTAGTTCTAAATCGAGTCTTCTGTCGCATCTCTTGCAAAAGGGACCACCAAATTTTTTTCAATGGAAAAAGGAAGTTTTAAAAATGATTTCAAAAATGGGAAACAGTGAATTGAAGAGCAATATCTTGTTATGGTTTGTACATTCTTGATTTGGCTTTATGATTTACAAGCGGAATCTCCCCGTTTTAGTTTGTCAAAAGTCATTCGATTTAATTGAAGTTAAGACTAGCTTGAGAATTTGTTAGATTGTAATGTCTTATACGGGAAGGATTTGATTTATTCTTGTATATGCATGTTGTCTAGAACTTGCCCCAAAATATATTTCAAGGTGAAATTCTTGATTTGACTTGGCTTGAAAGATGAACCTAGGCCCATTTTGACCAGTCACTCTATCCTAAATTTTCCCTCCAATGACGTGATCTTAGTCAGCCCCATTGAGAAACCAAATTTTTTTGGACACCATGTTGCATACTTTGAACCTTTATAATGAGTTGAAATGTAGGCAAAAACCTATGTTTAGGGGTTCGTGAAACAATTAAACAAAGAGGTTTGAGCTGAAAACATAGAGCACCATAAGCTTTAATTTGAAAAGTGTTGAAAAGAGTCCATGAATGAAAAGAAAAATGTGGGTGATAGCTCAATTTATGTGCATGCCTCAAGTTAAAAGAAGCATGGAAGATGAAATAAGTGAACTTCTTGAAAAGTGAGAAATAAGGTGGAAGAAAAAAAAAAGAAATGTGAGCGGCATGCTCAAAAATAAAATGAAAGCATTAGGGAGGCATCGTAGTCACTTGACCAAATGATACTCTACCTTTTGCCCAAGCCTAAGCTAAATGTGCAATTCCTTGGGCATTTTGAGCCTTGTCAATCTACATTAGTGACTATCTACATACAAGGGTATATACTTGAATTCATTTGTGAGAGTGAGTGTTTTCACATTATCTATAATCCCTTGAATTGACATTCTTAATTGTGTGTGGGATCCTCTCTTGTGTGAGTGACATAATTTCTATGAATCTTTAGGAAAACAGAGAAGGTTGATGCCATTGACTTGAGATTCTTTGAGATTGTACGTGAATGAAAGATTGTCCTAGAATTGTGCAAAAAGTGTTTTTGTTGGAAAAGAATAAAAACCTTTGCCTAACGAGTAATGGTGGAACCAATTGTGAGACGTGCTTGTATAGAGTTTTTTATTCTGGATCTTTTGTTTTTATTAGTTTTGAGTCAAGTATGTCATTATACAAATCCTATCTTAGGTGTAGCTGAGGTTGAGTCCTATGCTTAGTAAATATTTTGCTTGAGGACAAGCAATAGTTCAAGTTTGGGGGTTTGATGAGTCGGTATTTTACCAACTCATTGGACTCAAATTCATGAATTATTGCCATGTTTTAATGCTAATTGAAGGGTTTTCAAGCCCTAGTTCTATTTTATGTAGGAATTCATTAAAAAAGCAAGTTTGATGGATTTGAAGCCGAAAGCTCTAAAGCACACTAGCGAAGGAACTAGCATCCCACAGGAACTAACAGGCATCTCGCTAGCTAAACACAAACTTGGAAGTGCAAGACTTCCTCTGTATCAGTGCTACAATTGGTGTGATACAATGATTGATCAGAGATTCAATGGTCCAAGCTCATATGCTTCTATGAGAACTGAAGGTCGAAGTGAGGAAGTGACTAACGCTCTACCATCTTGGATCGACGCTTCGCTGGTCCAGCGCAAGTCTGAAGACAGAAGCTGAAGGACAAAATCACAATTATGGAAAGTAGTGCTTCCTTTGGAAGGTTCCAAGGATAGAATATGGATTTGTGCAATTATGTATCATTATCACCTTCCCAATTAGGGATAGCAGAGAGAGATATTTTTTAGAGAGAAAAATATTGATTGAGTATAGTGAAGAACTTCTTAGCTTGTAGAGGAAGAAACCTCAGATTTGTGTAACTCTAAGTCGGGATATAAGTTTTTGTGAATCAAATTAGCTTGGAGTAGAAATTTCGTATATAGGTATTGTCTCTATTTCTTCTTCTTAACAACTAAATCCTTAGCTAGGGGTGTATGTGCTAGGTGGGGGTGTAAAACCACGAATGGGTATTGATTAATAAGCTATAAAATTGATTGTATGACACGAATCCATTGTTGTCTTGAAGTTTTAATCTAAAAATCAGTGGTTGCAAACATTGATTGAGCTCTATATCACCTTTTGGCTTGGAAAAACAAAATGGAGTTGGGTTAGACTCAATAATGAGGACTTGTTTAAATTACTCTATGGGTTTGAGCCAGGGATGGGATAATCCGAGTAATTTCTCATTTAATGATATGAGCTAGGGATAGTCTATCTACTCAAACAATATTTGGTGTTTTGCTTGAAAGGGTTTTGGACTTCGAGAGAATCCAAGGGAAATACTTTTGATAGTTCAGTAGAATATTGAAGTCATAACTTAGACCTAACGCTATCCATGTACCAATTGATTTTGTTATGGTTAATCTTTGCTTATTCGAGTTGATGGCCTGATCATCATGCACACCCCCCTAGTCATTTCCAAACTTAGTGAATATTATTTGTGTTGATTCATTGTTTTATTGCTTAGTATTTGCAAATTTTAGGTGTTAGCAAAACCCCTCATTTTTATATAAACATGCTTGTTAAGAATTCAATTTGCTAGTTTGTTTTGAATTGTGTAATCAATCGAAGGAGATCCTATATCCCAATCCTTGTGGTTCGACCCTAACCTCTATAGCTGGGTAATTATTTTTCATATGATTGCCTATGACCGAAAAAATGGGACATAGTTGAGCATTTATCACGTGTTATACAGGAAATCAGTCAAAACCAAAAACAAAGCAAAATGAAGCTAAGTCTTGCTAAAGGAGATCTTTGACGGCAAGCCCGACGAATAGCAAGGATTGGAAGAATTGGAGTTCTCGAATAGGCAAAGATTAAATGAAAAACATTAATGGATACATGAATAGCGCTTGGTCTAGGCTACACTTTGATATTATCTCGAACTATCAAACGTATGTCCCTTGGATTCTTCTGAACTCCATGACCCTTTCAAACAAAAAACAAAACATTGCTTGAGTAGATAGACCATCCCTAGCTCGTATCATTAAATGTGAAATCATTCATATTATCGTATCCCTGGCTCAAACCCATAGAGTAATTTCTCAAGTCCTCACTATTGAGTCTTACCCAACTCTATTTTACTTTTCCAAGCCAAAACGGTGTTAGAGAGCTCAATTAATATTTGCAACCACTGATTTTTAGATTAAAATTTCTAGATAACAATAGATTCATGTCATACAATCAATTTTAGAGCTGATTAATCAATATCTATTCAGGGCTTTACAACCCCATTTAACACACAACCCTAGCTAAGAATTTAGCTTCTCATAAGAGAAGAAATAGAGAAAATACCTAAGTAGGAAATCTCCACTTCAAGCTAATTTGATTCACAAAATCTGAAATATAAGCTTAGAGTGACACAAATATGGGGTTTCTTCCTATACAAGCTAAGAAGTTGTTCTTTATATTATATAAATATCTTTTTTTTTCACAAAAGAGGTATATAATTAAACAAACCCATTCTATTCTTGGAACCTTCCGAAAGAAGCACTACTTTCCATAATTGCATTTTACCCTTTAGCTACCGTCTTCGAACTTGCACTGGACCGGCAAAATATCGATCCAGAATTGTGGAGCGCTAGTCGCTTCCTCACTTCGACCTTTAGTTCTTATAGGATCATTTTCTCTAGGACCGGTGAATCACTGATCAATCATTGTATCACACCAAATGCAGTGTGGGTATTGAGGGAACCTTACTCAATTTAAGGCAGCATTTAGCTAGTGAGACGCCAGTTCCTTCGCCATTGTGCTTCAGTGACTTTCAGCTTCAAATCCATCAAACTTGATTATTCTACGGAATGTCTGAATACAAGAGAACTAGGGCCTAAAATCCCTCCAATTAACAATAAAACATGGCAATAATTCATGAATTTGAGTCCAATGAGTTTGTAAAATACCACTCATCAACACGGTAGAAAAACTATTAAAAGACACTATTGTTGCTTAAGAGCTAGAAATTATTCATAGCTAAAAGCATCAAATGTTGCTTCAAATGCCGGCACATCAAAATCCTTAACTTAGAACATTTGCTTGTCCTCAAGCAACACGTAACTGAATTTAGAAGCTCATGACCTATCAACATTCACAAAAGTTTCAAAGCATTATTTCAACTAGGCATTCATATGTTTATCAGTTAACACATCAACTCAACAAGATCTAGGAATGACATATGGATATCAACAAGCAACTTGGCACACACCATTAGCAATTTTCTCAGCAATCAACCATCTATAGTGCAATCCTAATGCCCTTACGAAAAGAAAGTCCCTATCACTCACATAACAAGATTTATTTACGAGGGAAAATACATAACACTCACACTCATAATGAAATTCAAGCAATGCACGCACAACCCATATGCTTGCCTTTCTTATTTTCTTACCAACTTAAAAGTCAAATGGAATAGGATCACTACAAGACTTGTTCGGCTTTTAACGTAGGCTCAGGGTAAAGGTAGGATACATTTGGGAGTGGTAACCATCTTCACCTTTCTTTTCTTAGCCAGCCTTGTTTCTTCCTTTTATTTCTCAATTTCTGATGCTTTGGATGTGCCTCATCATTATTATTTCCCTTTTTACTGGAACATAACTATATTCAACTCATGATGATACACCAGATCCTGAAGTTCAGATCATTACCACCTTATATTTATTTATACCTCATTTTATCTTTACTCTCCACTCATAGTAGCCACCCTCAACTCAGGCATTTTTCCTCAGTTAAGGTACATGATGTCCAATGAGGGACCATGACATAAGAAGTAGCTTCAAAATAAATGGGAAAGGTGAATAGGTTAACAATAAAAAGGTTTTCATTTAGTATCAAAATTTGGGATCAAAGAATTACTTCATTCATTTGGTTAGTCTTATAGGCCGAGTGGGCTAGATTCAAAAAATGGCCTATGATTCTTTCCTATTTAATTATCTTTCAGCCTACGCAAAATAAACAAAGCAAGTTCTAGATGCATATACAAACCAAGAATAATACAAGAACACTCATAATCACACATGGAATAGTATGCACTATCAAATTCTTACTGCCAAGCTTTATACACATAGATGAAGCACAGTTGTTTCATTCGTAATCATCAAATGTCACAAGAAAGAACATTAATAGTCAATGTAACTAACAAACATTTCCTGCAAAACATTTTCACTATTAACGGTTGCAAATATTTTTAGTACTAACTTCTTTATACAGACACAAAATGACACTCCTAAGCATGCCAGTTCTACTAGATAGTACCTAAGGAAAAGAAACACGGAGACACAAATCCCTCGGTGATGGTGAACCTCTCCTATAAAAGGTTATGCATTGAAACCAATGCATCAATAATAGAACAAAAAATCTAAGGGTAGGGTTTACTAGTGACACACTAGGCATCGGAGTCTGACACTGATGGTGGGGCAATAATGGCCCCAGTCACCTTTGAAGTGGCAATGGTGGTATTCGATACACTAAATAATGACCCAACAGGAGCGTCTACAGCTGATGGAGGGATAAGGGAATGCTGGGACACCAAAGCAGTGTAATCCTCAATGGTATAGGTCACCTCAGCTGGTGGTGTACTAGAGGAAGCCCTAGTTACATAGGCTAGCATCTCCTTAACTCTCACTTCCTCCTAAAACCTAGATTGCCTCATAACCTCTAAAGTTCACTCCCTCTCGGACTCTCTGTGTGGATGCCTTATCTTACGAAACCTCTTCTCCTCCACATCCTCATCTATTTTTGGCTTACCCAAGTCTCTAGGGACTGCACCCAATATATCAATAAATAGCTCCCCCTCCTCCGACTCTACAACCGCTGGAATTAGGAACACCTCAGATGGGCGCTCGCTCAACTGTTGAATATCAGCTTATGCCTAAGCTAGATCAGTATGAACTTTGCCAAGTTTGGCAATGTAAGCTCACACAGCCGGTCATTAACCCGGGCCTATATGTCATCCATCTAGGCATGCAAATCACTGTATGGTACTAATGCTTTCTATCACCTTAGTAACAAATGACCCAATATGCTTAGAAAACAACTTCATCTGCTTCTCATGCCGATCAACCCTCTAAACAAATCTAACAAAATTTGCTGATGTGAAATCCTAGGATGGTGACTGTGGAAGGGATGAAGTCATGTCAGTTGTCTCGCCCTAAGTGGCCAAAACATCTATGGTAGACTATGTGTGACTTGGTATGGCTGTGCATGTGGATGTTATGGGCCACTCTCCTATCTTAACCTTGCGACATGGCTTCTCCAAATACCCATGGTTCCAGCTTTTATACCTACATCTCAACCCGTGACTCATTCTTCATGTTCTCAATGACAAATTTCTTCGTAATCACAGTCTCTTCATCGATCCCTACTAAGATAGGCACTTATTTAGATTAGCATAGATGAGTAATCAGACAAGGGAATAGTAGTGACATAGCTGGTCTGGTCACTCAATTTCAGATTTCCTTAGAAATAGTTCTCCCAAAGTCTATTGGGTGTCCTGACTTTAGTGCAGATACAAACACTGCTTTGTCCTCAGCGAATGTGTCATCGCCCCTAGTCTACAATAACCTATATCTCAACACACCTCACCAGAACTCTGTAGGAAATGTCAGAGATGCTTTCTGAATCCTTTCCTATGTGTTTGTCAACCACAAAGGCTGACCTTCAGCCATTACATGTGTAAACCATGGAAGCTGTTGTAATCTCTCACGCATCTTGTAGTCAACCTCTATCATTTGGGATGGACGAGTATGCTCAGGCCCAAAGAGAAATTTGTTGATCGTAGTCAGAGAAACATCGACCTTTACGCTAAAACTATCACCTCTAGTAGCCATATCAATTTCCCCTTATGTGACATAGGCTCTTTATCTAATAGTGTGACATAGTTTGCATAGAAATCGCGAACCATAGATGAATACTATATACCATGATCCTGCCACATGCACTCCAATTTATATTCTTTGAATTGTGACTCGATGTTAGGATACTCTGTCAAGACTATTGCTACTATCTTATCTACCTCAGCTATGTTCTTCTTCAAGCTATTTCGGGCTATGATGGTTAGCCCATCTTGATTGTGTCTAGCTAATTCCTCTACTACCCACCTCAAGCTATCATGTAATCTAGGGTTCTTTATTTTGATAGTGTCGTTCAGATAGGTACTAGTATATCAATGCCAACCGCATCTTTAGCTGGTAGCCTTTCCTCGATGTACTCAAAAGAAGACCCTTCAAAACTAGAGGCAAAGTCCAAATCATCCCCCTCTTCAAACTATGGAGATGTTTGTTATTGCCTTGTCATGTCTCTAATAAGATATGTTGATTACTGCTCCCTGGTATGACTACCTAGACATCTATCTCTGAGGCACTAGATTCATACTGCAATTGTTAGGTCGTCCTCTTTTATGCACCCTATGTATTGGTTGTAACTTGGGAGACATTCATACCTTTAGAGCAAAATATAAATACACATGAACAGGGTGAAACACAAGCAACAAACTGAAAAATTTCATTCACAGACACAACTGACAAAATAAGTTCATGGACTATTACAAGTGTGATAGACCATTGACTTGGTCGATAGTGGTACATCAAACAAGATGGTGATGAGTGACGGTGGACCTAATGGGCCATCAGAAGTCTGACAGAGTGTCAGTCTCATTTTCATTGCCTTCTAGTAACCTATTTTAGGTGGCCAGTTTGAAAGTTAATCTGACGGCCCATCACACTTGTGATGGTCTTTCAGAATCTTACATATATGTCTTTTTAAAATTGGCTTAGTGATGGTGCCTGTGATGGTCCATCACATGTGCAACGACTCATCAAACACAAAATCACCAGCCAATTTCAGCTTAGTTTCTACGTAGTTTGTTAATGTTTTTCTATTTTATTTAGGTTACATACTCTCATGATTTGTAAATTTCATAACTTAACGAAATATCAATACCAATTAAGACTTTGCCCTCACATTTATTTCGACAACATTAATGGATACTCAGACTTCCCCTGTGTATCACAACAATACAACTACAAAAGTAATGATTTTGTTTAAGAATATCATCACTCAATCTATCATTAAGAATCCTCACTTAATAAAATTATAAGTAAGGGAGAAGAAGGGAACCAGAGTCACATGGGGTGTTAATTCAAATTGGGGAATTTTGAAATTCCCTAATTTTAAATTATATGGATTTGGTTTGGTTTTGGGTTGGTTTATGTGAATGGCCTGTGATGGTCCATCACATGTGCAATGACTCATCAAACACAAAATCACCAGCCAATTTCAGCTCAGTTTCTCAGTAGTTTGTTGATGTTTTGCTATTTTATTTAGGTTACATACTCTCATGATTTGTAAATCTCATAACTTAACGATATATCAATACAAATTAAGACTTTGCCCTCACATTTATTTCGACAACACTAATCGATACTCAGACTTCCCCTGTGTATCACAACAATACAACTACAAAAGTGATGATTTTCTTTAAGAATATCACCACTCAATCTATCATTAAGAATCCTCACTTAATAAAATTATAAGTAAGGGAGAAGAAGGGAACCAGAGTCACATGGGGTGTTAATTCAAATTGGGGAATTTTGAAATTCCCTAATTTTAAATTATATGGATTTGGTTTGGTTTTGGGTTGGTTTATGTGAATGGCCTGTGATGGTCCATCACATGTGCAATGACTCATCAAACACAAAATCACCAGCCAATTTCAGCTCAGTTTCTCAGTAGTTTGTTGATGTTTTGCTATTTTATTTAGGTTACATACTCTCATGATTTGTATATCTCATAACTTAACGATATATCAATACAAATTAAGACTTTGCCCTCACATTTATTTCGACAACACTAATCGATACTCAGACTTCCCCTGTGTATCACAACAATACAACTACAAAAGTGATGATTTTCCTTACGAATATCATCACTCAATCTATCATTAAGAATCCTCACTTAATAAAATTATAAGTAAGGGAGAAGAAGGGAACCAGAGTCACATGGGGTGTTAATTCAAATTGGGGAATTTTGAAATTCCCTAATTTTAAATTATATGGATTTGGTTTGGTTTTGGGTTGGTTTATGTGAATGGGTCTTTAGCCATTGAATTTGGCATAAGGTTGACTTTGGTCAATATTTTTGGTAAACTCACTCATATGAGAATTTTGTCAGCGCGATTAGTTCCGGAATGTCGAGTTTGGTCTGGAATGACTCTTCGTGCGCTTCTCGAGGCTTTTGATCAAATTCTGAGGCCCTTGGTAGTAGTTGGCTGAATTGGCGCTTTGGGTGTGGGACCCACTTTTTATCAAAATGACCTCGTATGGAAATTTCGACAGCACAATTGAATTTGAAACATCGAGTTTGATGGGGTAGCATATCTCATTTGCATGCACGGGGTTCCAAACGAATCTTGAGCACCCCATCGGAGTTTTGGGAATGCCTAAAACTCAGCTGGTGCACAACAAATGCTGCAGACCCATTCCTTCTCCGCGTTCACGAAATTGGTTCCACGTTTGCGGAGGTGTGGGCCTGGCTTCTCCACGTTCGCAGGCTTGGCTCAGCGTTCGCAGAGGTTTGAGATCTCCTTATTCGCGTTCGCGGATTGGGCTCTGAGTTCGCATCCATTCGGGAGGTCTGGGGAGTCTTCCTCTCCATGTTCGCAGATAGGGTTCCACGTTCGTGGAGATGTGGGTCCTTTCCCTCTGCATTCGCGGGCCCTAGGCTGCATTCGCAGAGTGTTGTTTGCTTTCCCTCCGCATTCGCGGGGCCTTGGCTACATTCGCGGAGGTTAACGACTGGCAGTGGTTATATAGTTGAGGTGGAGGTGCATATCTTAAGTCGGTTTCCGGTGATTCAAAGTCCTAGGTGCTCAGAATCTCGTTGGCTTTATGGGTTGTTGATCAGTTTGTGTTGGGTGGTCCTTGATTCCCGTGAATTCGAGGCGTAAGTATCTATCCTAAGCTAATTGTGTAAAGTTTTGCATTTCTTGTTTTGATTGCATGAAGCCGATTCGATCCCCGATGGGTGTTTTGTTTTGGAACGTAGGCTAGGGGAAGGGTTTGGGATCTCTTCACGGAGTCAATTTTGGAAAATCTGAAGTGGGTCCCACGTTTCCTGATTTTGACTATGAAATTGGTCTGTCTCTGATTTTAATGATTTTAGTGTCTAAACGACCGTACTAACACTGTGATTCTATTTTTGATAGCGTGGCAGCATTCTAAGACCGTTCGGAAGGGAAAAGTTCTGGCAGAGTGATTTGGAGCGCGCACGGTCAGCCTTTTGGTAGGGTATGGCTTCCTTTCCTTTAGATTGAGCTGGAATGTGTGAATACTTGCTGATTTGTGTGAATATGGGCTGGGGTAGCTAGTATTTCGGCTCTTCTTCTCTGAATTCTTGCTTTAGAGTTGATTTTTGGGCTGTTCAGGGTTAGTACCACGTTGTAGGCGGGGTTGATGATCTTGGGTATTACTGATTCAGCTGTGAATTATCGGTTGGGCTGTTTATCTGTTGTTGCATGCGTAGTATCTAGTCGACTGTCTAATTATGATGAGTTATATCTTTGGCCTTAGTTTAGGTTAGGTTAGAGTTGACTTAGACCCATGTACCTGTTGACTTAGGTATGTATTTGACGTCGTTTTGGTTGGACTAGGTCCTTGTAGACTGGAATAGCACACTTGGGTCTGATAGTTTAGTCTGGTTATAGTTTCGTATTGTTTGTGATCCTTCTTTCTTCTCTCCCCCTTTATGGTGCTGATGCATCATCGGAGGCGTGTTGTTTCTCCTTGTTTTTTGGATGTTTCGAGATCGGTTCGGCGGTATTGTGGTTGATAGTGGACGGTGATCCACGTTGGCTTAATGCTTGAAGTTATTTGGATAGCCCCACATACTCTACTGGCTTGGGTAGGGCCCCTGGGAGTATTAGCAAAATTGTCGATTGGATATGAGATACTTGGGTTGTCCAACGTACTCTATTGTCTTGGGTAGGGCCCCTGGGAGTATTAACGCACTCTACTGGCTTGGGTAAGGCCCCCGGGATTATTGGCATACTCTACTGGCTTGGGTAGGGCCCCCGAGAGTGTTGGTTGATTGGGCAGCAAAGTAATAAGGCTTAGGATTGGCTAGTTGTTTGATTTCAGGGTTGAGGTTGCCAGAATGGTCGTCCCTTGGCACTCTACTGGCTAGGTAGGGCCCCCGGGAGTTACTGTTTGGCCGGCGGTCCGATTTGAAAGTCAGACTTTTGACCGGGTTGGAGTTGGCTGGTTGGTTCGATTGAGTTGGTTGGTTGATTCGATTTGTGGCTTGGGTCTTCTTTCGTTTCTGTAGAATAGCTCTTCTGTTTACCTGTCGAGCTTATGGGGGTCCATTTGGGTTTTATTTAAACTTGTGTACGAGTGTACTTTCTGGGCTTATGGGGGTCCAGTAAGGTTTAGATTACCTGTACTTAGTTTTACTCTCGGTGCGCTCGTGTGCTTTGTTTCATTATCGCTTGACCTATGTTATTGTAGATTCTATCCTTTCAATTTTTTTTACCTTTCTTACTCAGTCGGCCTATGATTCCTACTGGGTACCTATTGTATCGGTACTCATGCTACACTCTGCATTTGTTTTCGTGATGCAGGTCCGAGCACCAGTCACCAGCGTTGAGTTCGAGCCTGCAACAGTCTGTTCCGGAGGCGAGGGTGAGCACATGTCATTCTGGGATTACATTCTCCATCTGTTGATATATTTTGTATTGTCTTTTGCTTTTGAGACAGTCTAGTTTTTGTGGTCCACTTTTGGGACTTGTACTCGTTTAGTGGTTCTGTACATGTGACTTCTAGGTTCTGAGAGGTATCTTTATATATATAGTTTCGGGTTGTTTCCGCTTTCTCTTATGTGTTCCTTATTTATATTTTTGCTTTATTTGAGGTTTAGTTACCACTCTTAGTCCCATTACTGCTAAGTTTCGGGATAGTGTTTGGCTTGCCTACAGGCTGGTTGGTAGGCGCCATCATGGCTCAATAAATTGGGCTGTGACAAGTTGGTATCAAAGCCCCAGGTTCGTTAGTCTCACTTGTACAAAGTTAGCATCTAGTAAAGTCCTGCGGATCAGCGCGGAGACGTCCATGACTTATCTTCGGGAGGCTACAAGATGTCTTTAGGAGGTTTTCTTATTTTGTTCCCTTTTCGTGCGTCGTTGTTCGATTCGTTTCATTAAATCTCACTCGTTTCACTCTGTCGCAGGATGGCTCACACGCGCAGTAGAGGTCAACATTCAGGTCGAGGTGGTGCTGCGGCATCAGGCCACGATAGAACGAGGACTCCGGAGCCGGAGGTGGAGCCTCATAGAGAGCAGATTCCTCCTCAGCCGGTGAAGCCCGGACCAGCCCAGCCACCACCCACATTAGTTCTGCCCCTGATCTTCATGGTATGCTCGCGTAGATTCTGGCTGCGATTGGAGGTTTACAGCAACAGCAGGCCCCAGCAGCAGTTCCAAGGCCAGCTCCAGCACCGCAAGGCCAGCCTGCCCCTGTGGCTCTAGAGATTTAGCAGCAGGGTCAGCATGCAGCAGCGAGAGTAGAAGATGCTCGGGGTGTTTCTTAGACTGTCACCATCGTGGTTTTCTGGGGCTGATGGGGAGGACGCCCATGAGTTCATTACTTCCTGTCGGGAGTGATTATAGGCTTTGGGGTTAGTGGGGTCGAGAGGAGCAGACTTCACTGCTTATCAATTAGATGGACCAGCCAGACAATGGTGGCATTCCTTCATTAAGACCAGGCCAGTTGGGTCCCCGCCAGTATCGTGGGCAGAGTTTTCAGAGGCCTTTCTGGCTATATTCATCCCACGGAGCGTCAGAGATCGCCTCCATGATGAGTTCTCGAGGTTGGAGCAGGGCTCCATGACGGTGTCCGAGTATGAGGCTAGATTTCATAAGTTGTCCCATCATGCTACTAAGATCCTACCCACAGAGGAGGAGTGAGTTAGATGCTTTGTCCGGGGTTTGAGATTATCGCTGCGTATTGAGTCGTAGCCTATGTTATCAGCGGGTCATTCTTTTCTGGATGTTGTTGACCATGCCCACACAATTGAGCAGCTCCGTCATGAGGCCCAAGGGGCAGCGACAAGAGGGCTAGGCAGGATGACGGCTCTAGTAGGCATCGTCCAAGGCCCAGGGATGCTCAGGACTGGGTCCAGTAGAGGTTCTAGTTAGGTCAGTCTAATCGTCCATTTCAGGCAGCACTGCAGAATTTAGAGGGTGACCAGCACCATAAGGGTGGTTACAGTGACGGTCCGAGCCAAGGCCGAGGTAGTTTCCAGACAGGTTCCTCAGGTCGGGGTGGTCGGCCTCCAGTTCCGAGTGAGTTTTCTCAGGGTTGCTTACTTGTGAAGAACTTGGTCATTGGGCTAGGGAGTTCCCTATCTCAAGATCAGCTTTACCAGCTCCTCAGGCGGCGAGACCGGTTTCAGCAGGAGCACCTCCAGCTAGAGGAGGAGGTTAGCATCAGGGTGCATGGGGAGGTCCTCGGGGAGGCATGACAGGTGGTAGGGTGGATGCTCTTGGTAGAGGCGCCCAGGGAAATATCTATGCAACTCTAGCCAGAGCAGAGGCCAAGGCATCTGATGATGTGATCACAGGTACGGTTCTCCTATGCCATCAGTCCACTTCAGCCATATTTGATCCTGGTTCTTCATATTCATATGTATCTGCCTATTGTGTTCCTCGATTGAGGGTGATTCCAGAGCCTTTAGCGGTACCCTTGCGTGTTTCAACCCTAGTAGGGGATTCTTTAGTTGTGGATCAGGTGTGTAGATCCTGTGTGGTGACTATCCGGGGGTAGGACATTCGGGCTGATCTTATTGTGTTGAGTATGCTGGGTTTTGATATGATTTTAGGTATGGATTGGTTATCCCCTCACCGAGTGGTCTTGGATTGCTATGCTAAGACCGTTACTTTAGCCAGGCCTGGTATTCGACCGATGGTGTGGCAGGGCTCTCGCAGTCACACACCCATTGGGGTGATTTCTTGTATTCAGGCCCAGAGGCTTGTGGATAGCGGATGTTTGGCTTATTTGGCTTATGTTAGAGATGTTAGTAGGGAGAGCGCTACGGTTGAGTTAGTACCTATAGTCCTAGAGTTTGCTGATGTGTCTCCTATCGACCTTCCTGGCCTACCCCAGAGTGAGATATTAATTTTACCATTGATTTGGAGCCGGGTATTCGTCCTATTTCTATCCCACTATACCGTATGGCCCCTACAGAGCTCAAGGAGCTTAGTGTTTAGCTTCAGGACCCCTTAAGTAAGCGGTTCATTCGGCCTAGTGTATCGCCTTGGGATGCCCCGGTTCTGTTTGTGAAGAATTAAGAAGGATGTTACCATGTGGATGTGTATTGATTACAGGCAGCTGAATAAGGTGACGGTGAGGAACCATTACCCCATGCCTCATATTGACTATCTGTTCGACTAGTTTCAGGGTGCCACAGTGTTTTCTAAGATTTACTTGAGATCTGGCTATCATCAGTTGAGAGTTAGAGCAGAGGACATCCCTAAGAATACATTTAGGACTCATTACGGCCATTATGAATTCCTAGTGATGTCTTTTGGGTTGACTAATGCCCATGCCGCTTTCATGGACTTTATGGCTCGCGTATTCAGGCCGTATCTAGACTCCTTCGTCATATTTTTCATTGATGATATCTTGGTATACTCGCGGAGCCATGGTGAGCATGAGCAGCATCTGAGGATAGTGCTCCAGACTTTGAGAGAACATCGGCTTTATGCCAAGTTCTTAAAGTGTGAATTCTGGCTTGACTCTGTAGCATTCTTGGGGCACGCGGTGTCCAAGGATGGAATTATGATGGATCCAAGAAAGAATGAGGTTATCTGTGATTAGGCTAGGCCCACTTATGTGATTGACGTTCGGAGCTTCGTCAGATTGGCAGGGTACTACAACCGTTTGATTGAGGGTTTCTCTACTATAGCAGCGCCTTTGACTCGGTTGACTCGCAAGGATGTTCCCTTTGTGTGGTCGGAGGAGTGTGAGAGGAGCTTTCTGAGGCTTAAGGAGTTGCTTACCACCCTTCTTATATTGACTCTTCCAGTTGAGGGCGAGGGCTTCACGGTATATTATGACGCATTCGGCGTTTGTTTGGGTTGTGTTTTGATGTAGCAGGGCCGAGTTATTGTTTATGCATCGAGGAAGCTTAAGTTGTATGAGCGCAACTACCCCACTAATGATTTGGAGTAGGTAGCGGTAGTTTTCATGCTTAAGATCTATAGGCATTACCTATATGGAGTTCATTGCGAGATCTACACCAATCACAAGAGCCTTCAGTATATTATGACCAGAGGGATCTTAATTCGAGGCAGTGCCGCTGGATTGATCTCCTAAAGGACAATGATCTCTCTATTCTCTACCATCCGGGCAAGGCGAATATAGTAGCGGATGCCTTGAGCCGGAAGGCAGTGAGAATGGGCAACCTAGGCTTCCTTTCAGTTTCAGAGTGACATTTGGCTTTGGACATCCAGTCCTTACCCAATAACATGATCAAGCTAGATATTTCAGATTCCAGTCAGGTGTTAGCCTATGTGGGAGCTCACTCTTCTCTGTTGGAGCAGATCTGTAGTCGTCAGTTTGAGGATGAGTCTTTGGTGGCACTCAGAGATAGAGTTTTGGCGGGTGATGTCGGGCAGGCTTCCATAGATTCTAATGGGATTTTGAGATTTGCTGGCCGGGTTTGTGTTACGAGAGTCGGTGATTTAATTCAACTAATACTTAGCGAGGCCCATGATTCTAGATATTCTATCCATCCAGGCACCACTACGATGTATAGTGATCTGAGGCAGTACTACTGGTGGAGCGGTATGAGGAGGGACATCTCTGATTATGTGTCCTGTTGCTTGTGTTGTCAGCAGGTGAAGGCCAAGCATTTGAGGCCTGGTGGTGAGTTGTAGAGATTACCCATTCCTGAGTGGAAGTGGGAGCGCATCACCATGGATTTCATTGTGCGTTTTCCTCGGACACCTAGAGGTGTTGACAGCATCTGGTTAATCGTAGATCAATTGACCAAGTCAGCACACTTCATTCCAGTTTATACATGCTTCAGTGCTAAGAGGTTAGCTCGTATCTACATTCGAGAGGTAGTTCATTTTCATTGGGTGCCTGTTTCTCTCATTTCAGACCGAGGTTCACGATTTACTTCCAGCATCTGGAGAGTATTTCAGGAGGATTTGGGCACTCGTGTCGATCTTAACACAACTTTTCACCCTCAGACTGATGGCCAGTCAGAGCGCATTATTCAGATTCTTGAGAATATGTTGCGGGCTTATGTGTTGGACTTTTGAGGCCAGTGGGACCAGTATTTTCCTTTGGCTGTGTTTGCGTACAACAACAACTACCATTCTAGCATTCAGATGGCCCCGCTTGAGGGCTTATATGGTAGGCGTTGTCGCACTCCAGTTGGGGGGTTTGAGTCTATGGAGCCTAGGCTGCGGGGCACAGATCTATTTCAGGAGACCTTAGCGCATGTGAGGTTGATTCAGGATCGGCTCAGGATGGCTCAGAGTAGACAACAGAGCTACGCGGATCGCAGGCGACGGCCGCTGAGATTTTCCATTGGTGATAGAGTATTCCTCCGAGTATAACCCATGAAGGACGTGATGAGATTTGAGAGGCGGGACAAGCTTAGCCCCAGGTATATCAGTCCTTTTGAGATCTTGAGGGCAGTGGGTGATGTGGCCTATGAGTTAGCTTTACCCCAGCATTCCCAGCTATCCATCCAATCTTCCATGTTTTGATGCTGCGTCGGTATGTTCCAGATGAGTCTCATGTGCTCCAGTATGATGTCGTTGAGTTGGATGATCACCTAACCTATGTTGAGGAGCCAGTTGCTATTTTAGCCAGAGATGTGAGGCAGCTGAGGTCGAGAGCCATTCCTATAGTTAAGTTCCATTGGAGGAATTGTACAGTTGAGGAGGCTACCTGGGAGACCGAGCGGGAGATGCGGGAGCAGTTCCCCAGTTTATTTGAGCCTCAGGTACTTCTTGACCCTTACTTTTGCGGACAAAAGTTCTTTTAGTAGTGGATGTTGTAATGACCCTTCAGGTCATTTGTGTGTTTGTGCCTTTTTTCTATCATTTAGAGCATTCCTGTAGTGACCCCAAGTCATTTCTGACTTGCTAGCATGGTACGTTCAGTTGCCTGGTCGTTTGTTTGGGTATTGTGCTTGTTTTCCTGTTTTGGAGCTCTTGGACCTTGAAAAGTTGATTTTGGTCATAACCTTAGGTAAACGATCTCAGATGGGAATTCTGACAGTTCCATCAGCTTTGGAACGGCAAAATTAGGCTAGAAGCATGGTTGGCCCGAGTCCCGAGGGTGTAACTATGGGGCCATTTGGCTCTTTAGCTTTTGAATTTGGCATAAGGTTGACTTTGGTCAACATTCTTGTTAAACACGCTCGGATGAGAATTTTGTCAGCGTGGTTAGTTCCAAAAAATTGAGTTTGATCTGGAATGACCTTTCGTGCTCTTCCCGAGGATTTCGATCAAATTTTGAGGCCTTTGGTAGAAGTTGGCTAAATTGGTGCTTTAGGTGTGGGATCCACTTTTTGTTGAAACGACTTCGTATGGAAATTTTGACTGCGCCATTGAATCCGGAACGTTGAATTTGATGGGGTAGCATAGCTCGTTTGCGTGCACGGGGTTCTGAACAAATCCCGAGCACCCCGTCGGAGTGTTTGGAATGCCCAAAACTCATCTGGTGCACAACTAATGTTGCAGACCCATTCCTTCTCCGTGTTCACGGAATTGGTTCCACCATCGTGGAGGTGTGGGTCTATCTTCTCCGTATTTGCGGAGGGTTGAGATCTCCTGCTCCGTGTTTGCGGATAAGGCTCCGCGTTCGCGGAGGTCTGGTGAGTCTTCCTCTCCACATTTGTGGATAGGGTTTTGCGTTCATGGAGGTGTGGGTCCTTTCCCTCCACGTTCGCGGGCCCCAGGTCACGTTTGCGGAGTGTTGTTTGTTTCCCCTCCGCGATTGCGAGGCCTTGGCCTCATTCCCGGAGGTCAGCGATTATCAGTGGTTATATAGTTGAGGTCGAGGTTCATTTGAAAGGAAGTTAAAAAATTCATATCTCCCTCATCTTAAGTCGGTTTCTGATGATTCAAAGTCCCAGGTTCCCGAAATCTTGTTGGCTTCGTGGGTTGTTGATCAATTTATGTTGGGTGGTCCTCGATTCTTGTGAATTTGAGGCGTAAGTTGCTACCCTAAGCTAATTGTGTAAAGTTTTGCATTTCTTGTTTTGATTTCATAGAGCTGATCCGAGCCCCGATGGGTGTTCCATTTTGGAACACAGGCTCTGGGGAGGATTTGGGACCTCTTCACAGAGTCAATTCTAGAAAATCCAGAGCAGGTCCCACGTTTCTCGATTTTTACTCCGAAAATGGTTTGTCTCTGATTTTGATGATTTTACTGTCTAAACGACCGTACTGGCGCTGTGATTCTATTTTTGATAGTGTGGCAATGTTATGAGGCCGTTCGAAAGGGAAAAGCTCCGGCAATGTGATTTGGAGCGTGTACGGTCGGCCTTTTCGTAAGTTACAACTTCCCTTCCTTTAGATTGAGCTGGAATGTGTGAATACCTGCTGATTTTGTGAATCTGGGCTGGGTTAGCTAGTATTTCTGCTCTTCTTATCCAAATTCTTGCTTTAGAGTTGTTTTTCGGGCTGTTCGGGGTTAGTACCATGTTATAGGCGGGGTTGATGATTTTGGGTGTTGCTGATTTAGTCGTGAATTATTGTTTGGGCTATTTATCTGTCGTTGCATGCGTAGTATCTGATCGACTGTCTAATTATGCTGAGTTATATCTTTGGCCTTAGATTAGGTTAGGTTAGAGTTGACTTAGACCCATGTACCTATTGACTTTGATATGTATTCGACGTTGTTTTAGATGGACTAGGCCCTTGTAGACTGGAATAGCAGGCTTGGGTCTGATAGTTTAGCCTGGTAATAGTTTCGTATTGTTTGTGATCCTTCTATATTCTCTCCCGTTTCTATGGTTCCGATGGGTGATCGGAGGCGTGTTGTTTCTCCTCGGTTTTTGGATGTTTCGAGATCGGTTCGGCGGTATTGTGGTTGGTAGTGGATGGCGATCCACCTTGGCTTGATGTTTGAAGTTATTTGGATGGGCCCGCGTACTATACTGGCTTAGGTAGGTCCCCCGGGAGAATTAACAAAATGGACAATTGAATATGGGATACTTGGATTGTTCAGCGTACTCTATTGGCTTGGGTAGGGCCCCCGAGATTACCGACGCACTCTACTGGCTTTGGTAGGGCCCCCGAGAGTGTTGGCTGATTGGGCAGTGGAGTATTAAGGCTTGGGATTGGCTGGTTGTTCCATTTCAGGGTTGAGGTTGCCGGAGTCGTCGTGCCTTGGCACTCTACTGGCTGGGTAGGGCCCCGGGGAGTTGCTGTTCCGCCGACAGTCTGATTTGAAAGTCAAACTTGTGACCGGGTTGGAGTTGGCTGGTTGGTTCGGTTGAGTTGGTTGGTTGATTCGATTCGTGGCTTGGGTCTTCCTTCGTTTTCGTAGAATAGATCATTTGTGTACCTATCAGGCTTATGGGGGTCCGTTCGGGTTTTATTTAAACTTGTGCACGAGTGTACCTTCTGGGCTTATGGGGGTCCAGTTAGGTTTAGATTAGTTGTACTTAGGTTTACTCCCAGTGCGCTCGTGTGCTTTGTTTCATTATCGCTTGACCTATGTTATTGTAGATTCTATCCTTTCAATTTTTTTTACCTTTCTTACTCAGTTGGCCTATGATGCATACTAGGTACCTATTGTATCAGAACTCATGCTACACTCTGATTATGTTTTCGTGATGCAGGTCCGAGCACCAGTCACCAGCATTGACTACGAGCCTGTAGCAGTCTGTTCCGGAGGCAAGGGTGAGCACACGGCATTCTGGGATTACCTGTCTCCATCTGATGATATATTTTGTATTGTCTTTTGCTTTTGAGACAATCTAGTTTCTGTGGTCCACTTTTGGGACTTGTACTCGTTTAGTGGTTCTGTACATGTGACTTCCAGGTTCTGGGAGGTATCTTTTTATATATAGATTCGGGTTGTTTCCGCTTTCTCTTATGTGTTCCTTATTTATATTTCTACTTTTGTTGAGGTTTAGTTCCCACTCTTAGTCCCATTATTGCTAAGTTCCGGGATAGAGTTTGGCTTGCCTACAGGCGGGTTGGCAGGCGCCATCATGGCTCGATAAATCGAATTGTGACATATTTCTCATCCAGAATGTGAAGTATAAGACAAAAACTGATTTTCTTCTAAAGGAGGAATTTTAGACTCAACTACCTTATTATTAGTAGTATACCATTTATTAACAATAATATTTTACGACTCTTTTTGGTCATCTAATTTTCGTGTGCATTCAAACCATTTAAAAAACTCTATGTTACATTTTAATCTTTTCATATCTTTACACCAGCTTTCCCTAAAGGATAATCTTTATTTTAAAGAATATCTTTGTACATACTATTGTTTTTAATAGAATTTAATGGACTAGCCCATAATTTATATAAATAATCAAAATCAGGTTCAAAGGTTTCATCCGATTTAATCATGCCAGTAGAATTCTTAATTCTTTTAATTTATCTTATCAAACTAGTATTATTTCTTATTTTTTATTTTTTTTACATAAGTCACTATTAAATCTTTTACGGATGTTAGTGTTGACATGAATGGTTACGATTTTATATAGTATGAGTATATAGCGGAGAGAAGAACACTATCCTTGGGCTATGTGTCTATTCTAAAGGTTACTTCTTAATAATAAATTCGTTGTGTAGTAATTATTGTTCATTTTTTGTTAACCTTCTTTGATTTTATTCCTCTAGGCTTGGCGATCGAAACACCCTCCGGGTCCGGCTCTACAACACACACAGTCTAAGCTAATCCAACAGAAAAGTATGGGCTTGCCAAAGTCTAAACCACAATTAATAGGTTATTCAATTTTAAGGAATAAAACTAAGAACATAAGTGGAAGATGAACATCAACAACAAAACTCCAAACTTATTATACCGACAACAATCTAACTTTCAACAAGTCCCAAAAGTGGACCACAGAAACAAGACTGTCTCAAAAATTAAAGACAAGCCAAAATGTACAAATAGAAGGAGGTAAGTAATCTCAGGACGCCATGTGCTCACCCTCGCCTCCGGAATAAACTACAGCAGGCTTGAACTCAATGATGATAGCTGCATGCATCATGAAAACAGATGCAGAGTGTAGCATGAGTACCAAACAACAGGTACCCAGTAGGCATCATTGGCCGACTGAGCAACGAAGGTAAAAACATACTAAAAAGATAGAATCTGCAATCACAGCGGTCAAGCAGAAAAGAAAAGAAGCACACGAGCACACCAAAAGTAAAACAAAGTACAGCTAAACTAAACCTAACTGGACCCCTAAAAGCCCAGAAGGTACACTCGTGCACAAGTTTAAATAAAACCTGAACAGACCCCTATAAGCCCGACAGGTACACATAAGAGCTAAATCTACAGAACCAAAGGAAAACAACTCCGAACTGAAAGAACTAGCCACCTCCAACCCCCCCAACAAGTCTGACTTCCAATCAACTCACCTAGCCCACTAGTCACTCCGGGGGCCCTACCCTGCTAGATGAGTGCTGCAGGGAGGGGGGGTATGACGACCCCTCCAAGATCTTGTTATTTAACCGTGTGATTGGCTAACACTCCGGGGGCCCTGCCTAAGCTAGCCAAGTGAGCCATCTAACACTCCAGGGGCCCTGTCCCAGCCAAACAAGTGCGCGGTGCCTTCCAACTCCGAAGAGAACCTTAGCCGACTGATATCCAATTGCCTAGCTGACTAACACTCCGGGGGCCCTACCCAGCCAAAAGAGTGAGTCAACAAACACTCCCGAGTGCCCTACCCAGCCAGACAAAGCGTATAAGGCTAATAATCTTCGTAGAGGATCTCAACTCCCAAACCATCGTGGATTGACGTCCACTACCAACCACATCACAACGAGCGTATAGACCCATAATCGTAGTGGATCGACGTCCACAACCAATCAAAACACTACAGAACCGACCTTGAAGCATCCAGCCAGGAAGATACCACACCTCCAATAATGCATCAACATCGCAGTAAAAGGGGAGAAAAGACAGAAGGATCGCAAGCACCACAGAGCCAAAATTAAATTCAACTATCAGACTCAAGTCTACTATGCTGGTCTACAAGGACCTAGTGCATCCGAATTGACGTCGGATACATACCAAGTCAACCAGGTGTATGGGTCTAAGTCAACACTAGTGTATCCTAACTAAGTCAAAAGATATACTCAAATACAATAGCAACTAACTAGAAAATCCGCATGCATATAAACATCCCAACAAATAATACACACAATCATAGATAAGACATCCCTCTGATAACATGGTGCTAACCCTGAAATAACCCAAAAATCAACCCTACAGCTGGTTTCTAAAAAGAAGAGAAGAGATACTAGCTACCGAGCCCAGATTCACACAAATTCGCATGCAATTACACAATTAGGCTCAAAATAGAGGAAAGGGAAGCTGCAGCCTACCTAAAAGCCGACCGTGCATGCTCCAAATCACTCTACCGGAGTATTCCCCTTCTAAATGGCCTTGGATTGCTGCCACGCTATCAAAAATAGAATCATAGCATCAGCACAGTCGTTTAGACACTAAAATCATCAAAATCGGAGACAAACCAATTTTGGAGTAAAAATTGGGAATTGTGGGACCTGCTCTGGAATTTTTGGAATCAACTCTGTGAAGAGGTCCCAAACCCTCCCCCGAGCTTGTGCTCAAAAATGGAACACCCCTCGGGGCTCGGATTAGCTCAAACATCAACAAACCTAAGATGCAAAACTTTACACAATTAACTTAAGGTAGAAACTTACGCCTCCAATTCATGGAAATCGAGGACCACCCAACACAATCTGAGAACTAACCCACACAGCCAACGAGAATTTGAACACCTGGAACTTCAAATCACCAAAAGCTGACTTATAACGGAGAAGATATGAATTTTCCAACTTTCTTTCAAATGAAACCTGACCTTTTCTTTATATACTGCCAGAACTGCTGACCTCCACGAACGCGGAGTAAAAGCATCCACAGCTCCGTGAACAGGGAGTAACAATATTTATACCTCCGCAAACGCGGCTAAGGGTCCATGAACGTGGAGAAGAGGACCACAAACCTCCGCAAGCGCGAGCCCTATCTGCGAACGTGGAGAGAAGGCTCCCCAGACCTCCCAGACTTCTGCGAACGCGGAGTAGGAAGTCTCACACCTCTGTGAACAAGGAGCCAATTCCGTGAACATGGAGAAGAAATAGGTCTGTAACATCAGCTGTGCACCAGCTGAGTTTTGGGCATTCCCAAAACTCCGACGGGTGCTCGGGATTCATCCGGAATCCCTACACACAAATGAGATATGCTACCCCATCAAATTCAAAGTTCCAGACTCAATGGCGCAGTCAGAATTCCCATACGAGGTTATTTCAACAAAAAGTGGGTCCCACACCCAAAGCACCAGTTTAGCCAACTTCAACCCAAGGCCTCAAAATTAGATCAGAATCCTCGGGAAGCACTCGAAGGGTCATTCTTGACCGAACTCGGCATTCCAAAATTAACCACACTGATGGAATTCTCATCTGCGTGCATTTATCAAGAATGTTGACCAAAGTCAAACTTGAGCCAAATTTCAAAGCTAAAAGCAAAATGGCCCAAAAGTCACATCGAAAACCCCGGGACTCATGCCATTCATGCTTCTAGCTTAATTTGGCCGTTCCGGAGCTGATAGAACTGTCAGAATTCCCTTCTGAGGTTGTTTACTTGAGGTTATGAATAAAATCAACTTTTTAAGGCCAAAAGCTACAAAACAGGAAAACAGGCATAAATCCCAAGCGAACAACCAGGCGACCGAACAATCAGTGCCAGTAAGTCATTCATGACTTGCGGTCACTACAGAAATTCTCTAAACGATAGAAAGAAGGCATTAACACGGAAATGACTTGGAGCGTCATTACATTTAAGGAATAAAACTATGAACATAAGTGGAAGAAGAAGAACAACTACCATATTCTGAAATTATTATACCGACAACAACCTAAGTTTCGACGCAGTCTGCCCAAAGACAGCGTAGGGACTTAGCCACTCCTACTCATACCTTTCTTGGCCAACTTGGCTCTAATACCAATGGAGAGTTCAGACCGAGTGTCGGGACGGAATCTTAAGGAAAATTGGGTAGCATAATGTAAGGGAGCAAGAACAAGCAAGACTCAAAATAAAACTTTAAACAAACTTAAAGAAAAAGGTAAGAAAGTAGTAAACTAAAAAATTTTAAAACATTAGATGAAAATAATTGTAGAGAAAGTATACTTGCAATAAAACTTTTATTGATATAGGAAAAGGAAAGAGAACATTGATGGGAAATCGAAAAGATGGGAAAATATTAGAGAGGTTTCAAAGTCGTAAGATTTTGAATGCCCTCCACTGATATAAGTTGAAAGGCTTAAATAGGCCTCAAAAGTGCTGACTAATCTAACTTATTATGCTATCTATTTTACTTGTGTGCGTACACTAATACACACTACTATATTTACTCGTAGCCACTAACTATTACACATAATTGATAATGATTATACGTCATTGATAAATATGCCACATAGCTGGAAAACATGTACACTTGTTTAATTTTGCTGCATGTATATCCTTGAAAATATATCCTTGCTAAAAATAGTCTTCTAGGAAACATGCTAATCTTTGCTGAAATTTTTAACATGGTTTTTCTCATGTTATCTTCTTATTTTTTTAACCTTTGTCCATATGAATTTTTTATGAAGATTCATGCAGGGTCACCTGTTTATTTAATTGTTGGCATATGCTGGTACTTTCTCTTCTTTAATGAAGAAGATGCATATCCTCAATACTTTACTCACTAGTATGTGAGGATGCGGTGTCTAATAACACCATTATCTTCTCATGATTGGCATTTTTATTGAGACTTGATAAGGTTTCTTCGAGCCTTCTTTTTAATTCTTCCTTTGAAACATCAGATTTCCTCCGTGATGAAGAGCCGGCAACTAAATTGTCATCGTGATCTTTTGGGTCCATATTTTAATTCTAATAGTCTTACTCAGATATTTGATACTTTTAAATTCATGAATATCGAAGGACAAACTAATAATATAAGGGATATTTCTTGAAACAAAGAACTTGCATCATTTAATATTTTTCAGAATTGTAGAGATATTTTGCTCTACTTGGAACTTTTCAAACTACATTAAAACTTTGGTGACAATACCTGTTTATTTCCTCCAAATTGGCTACACCATTCGTAGAACCATCGGGGAATCACTGCATTTTTTATTTCTTCTGAATATTTAACAAACCAAATATTGGTATTTGGCCTAAGGTACATGAAGTTGTACCAAGCCGCCTTGTAATCATAACAATTATATGTCTGGGATCGATAAGATGTTGACTTGATATTGATAGGGGAACAGGGGTATGTAGATGATCTACGAACCACTGAAAAGGACTTAATATTCTTTTAATCGTAAATCTCAAAAATTGAATACTATTTGGATCATTGTTATCTACTAATTTATGCTCAATCTTCACTGAATCAATATCTGTTAATATAAATTCATAATACCTTCGTGATTTTTAAGTGGATCCTCAGTCTTCACATAATTTCGATTGGTGTAACTGGGTTTCAAAAGGTCTGGTACTCCAAAACCTTCATATTCCTTGTCAAGAGCCATGATTGGTAGTACCTGTAAAACTATTATAAAAAAATCCTTTTTATTTGATTGAGTGACTGGTAAAACTGTTATCAGAAAATCCTTTTTATTTGACTGAGTGACCTTTTCTTTATACTTCGTCGGGGTAGTTGGAACTCCCACATGCGAGTATGTTTTCGGGGGCTTCATTTCATAACTATCTTTTGTTTGGATAAAAATACCTGTTGATGAAGGTTTACCTTTAAGACTTGGTTCACTAGTCATGGGTTTATTTATTATAAGGAGTTGGGTTTTTGTAGGGATGGAAATTTGGTCAGAACTGAGTAGTGATTATCAAATTTTTTATCGCCCTCTTTGAAGGGTTTTTTCATTTTATCTTCTAGATTGAAGGGCTGTAGTGGGAGCCTCGGGGCCGTATTCCAGTACTCCTGGTTTCACTATTTCCCTGTAAAAATTCTCTTGTCACAACATTGGGGAGAGAATTATTTTATCCTTTTATAAATTCTATTTCAAAATCAAAGCTGGATAATAAAGCTTGCCATTTGACAAATATTTGTTTATAAATTAGATTTTTAACATCCTTTTGCAAAACAACTTTGCTTGCTTTGCAGTCGACTCTTAAAAAATACTTTATTTATCAAATCATCTTGAAATTTTGTAATAGTACTATAGCCAAAATTTCTTTTTAAAAGTACTAAAATACTTTTGGGTATCATTCCAGATAACTGAAGTGAATCTCACTAATTTTTCGCGGACCTTACAAAAATTCTTTGTTTAAGTATGCCTCCTTATCCTATGTCCGAGGAGTCGGTTTCGACAATGATAAGAGCCTCTGGATGTGGTATACCTAGACATGGAAGTTTCTGAAGTATTAATTTAATTTTTTAGATTGCATTAATGTGCTCTATTCCCCATGGCACTGGATTCTTTTTAAGATGCTGATAAAGGGGCCAACAAACCTATCTAATATTAGGAGTAAAATCAGCAACATAATTAAGACTTCCTAAAAAATCTCTGGAGTTAAGTTTTATCTATTAATTCATCCAGAAATTTAGACAAGAACTCTATGGCTCTACAAATGGGTTTGTACGTTCCTTGGTATAAATTATGGCCAAGAAATTTAATAGTGGTCTGAAATAATTTTATCTTTTTTTCACTTACTACTAATCCATTTTTTTTAACAACCTTTAAAAAGGTCTGAAGTTGTTTAAAGTGTTGATCAATATCCTCGGAATCATCTATATAGACTATAGAAATATGACTATATTGATTAAACATATTATTCATGATATTTTGAAATTCAGACGGAGCATTTTATTAGTCTGAAGGGCATTACATTCCATTTGTATTGTCCAAAAGGGACATTGAAGGTTGTTTTATATTTATCTTCTTCAGCGATTTGTATCTGTCAAAATCCTAATTTCATATCAAACTTGCTATAAATATTAGCATTATAAGTTCTTTACTAGTCATGGGTTCATTTATTGATAAGGACTTGTGTTTTGGCAGGAACGGAATCTCTGCCAAAACTGAGTAGCGATTCTCTAATTTTTTATCGCCCTCTTTGAATAGTTTTTTCATTTTATATTATGGTCAGAAAGGCTGTAGTGGGAACCTTAGGGGCCGTATTCCCGATATGCCTGGTCTCATTATTTCCCTATAAAAATTCTCTTATCAAAAAATCAGAGAGAAAATTATTCTCTCATTTTATAAATTCTATCTCAAAATCAGAGCTGGATAATAAAGCTTTCCATCTAGCAAATATTTGGTTAGAAATTAGATTTTTAACATCCTTTTGCAAAACAACTTTGGTTGCTTTGCAGTCGACCCTTAACAAAAATTCTTTATTTATCAAATCATCTTGAAATTTTTTAATACATAGTACTATAGACAAAATTTCTATTTTAATGGTACGATAATTTTTTCTGGATATCATTCCAGATACCTGAAGTGAATCTCACTAATTGTTCTGTGGATCCTACGAAAATTCTTTATTTAAGTATGCCTTCATATCCGACTCAAAACAAAACATTAAACAAACTTAAAGAAAAAGGTAAGAAAGCTGGAAATTTAAAAACTTTAAATGAAAATAATTGTAGAGAAAGTATACTTACAATAAAAATTTTATTGATATAGGGAAAGGAAAGAGAACACGGATGAGAAATGAAAAAGATGATAGAGTTGTAGACAGGTTTCAAAGTCGTAAGATTTTGAATGCCCTCTACTGATACAAGTTGAAAGCCTTAAATAGGCCTCAAAAGTGCTGACTAATCTAACTTATTATGCTATCTATTTTACATATTTGTGTACACTAATAATTACTACTATTTTTACACGTAGCTACTAACTATTACATATAACTGATAATGATTATACGTGGCTGATAAATGTACCATATAGCTAGAAAACATGTACACTTGTTGAATTTTGCTGCATGTATATCCTTGAAAATATATCCTTGCTGAAACAGTCTTCTTGGAAACATGCTAATCTTTGCTGAAATTTTCAACATGGTTTTTCCCATGTATCTTCTTATTTTTATAACCTTTGTCATATGGATTTTTGGTGAAGATTTTTGCGGGGTCCACCATAGGTCCACCTGTTTATTTAATTGTTTACATATGCTAGTACTTTCTCTTCTTTATTGAAGGAGATACATATCCTCATTACTTTGCTCACTAGTATGTGACCATGTGGTCTCTAATAACTCCATTATCTTCTCATGATTGGTATTTTTATTGAGATTTGATAAGGCTTTTTCGAGCCTTCTTTTTAATTCTTCTTCTGAAATGTCAAATTTTCTCTGTGATGAAGAGCTGGAAACTAACTTGTCGTCGTGATCTTTCGAGGTCCATCCTTTTATTCTGATAGTCTAACTCAGATATTTGATCCTTTCAAATTCACGAATATCGAAGGACAAACTAATAATATAAGAGATTCTTCTTGAAACAAAGAACTTACACCATTTAACATTTTCTAGAAATGCAGAGATATTTTGCTCTACCTGGAACTTTTCAAATTTCATTAGAAACTGTGGTGACAATACTTGTTTATTTCCTCTAAATTGGCTCCACTATTCGTAAAACCATCGGAGAATCATTGCATTTTTCATTTCTTCTGAATATTTAACAAGCCAAGTATGGGTATTTGGCCTAATGTACATTAAATTGTACCAAGCCGCCTTGTTATAATACCAATTATATGTCTATGGTCGATAAGATGTTGACAGGGGAATGGGGGTACGTAGATGATCTCCAAACCACTAGAAAGGACTTAATATTCTTTTGATCATAAATCTCAAAAATTGAATACTATCTGGATCATTGTAATTTGCTAATTTATGCTCAATCTTCACTGAATCAGTATCTGTTAACATAAATGCATAACACCTTCAGGTTTTTAGTGGATCCTTAGTCTCCACATAATTTTGATTGGTGTAACAAGGTTTCAAAAGGTCTGATACTTGAAAACCTTCATATTCCTTGTCAAGAGCCATGATTGGTAGTACCTGTAAAATTGTTATCGGAAAATTCTTTTTATTTGACGGAGTAACTTTTTCTTTATTCTTCGTCGGGGTAGTAGACTTGATAGACATACAAATTTGTTGTGCAAATCCTTTTCTTAGATGATGTAGGGAATGGTGTAAACAAATTACTTCCTATTGATACCCCTTAGATCTTGTGACTTAATCTTTTGAGTATAATGGTTACTTCCTTTGGGTGATCTAAGGATGAATTTTCAGGAATGGATACTGGGTTACAATTATAAAGGGCATGATTCCATGTTGAAAGGAATTATAGACAAGGTAAGGATTGTGGAAGCCAAGAGACTGGATAAAAAGCTATGAGAGATGGTTAGCTATTCATGATTAGGGTGATGTAGTAGAAGAAGAAGTGGAGAAGGAATCATCTATACCAGAGGCAATCTATGCAATCACTAAAGAGTACCCTGAGTTGTTTGCTGATCCAAAAGGGTTACCACTATCAAGAGGACCATTTGATTATAGGATATCTCTGGAGTCTGGAAGTAATCTTGTGAACTTGAGGCCTTACATGTATTCATCAACACAGAAGGATGTTATTGAGAAATTGATAGCGGAAATGCTAGAACAAGGCATTGTACAGCCCAGTTCCAATCAATCTACTTCACCAGTGGTGTTGGTTGGCAATAAAGATGGGAGTTGGATGTTATATGTGGATTATAGAGGGCTCAATAAGGCAATAATTAACGACAAATTCCCAATTGCTATCATAGAAGAGCTACTGGAAGAACTAAGGGGCTCTAACATCTATTCTAAGATAGTTGTAAGAGTAGATTATCATCAAATAAGGATGGCCAAGGGGGATTGTGCTAAGATACACTTTAGCATACATGTAGGCCATTATGAATATTTGGTCATGACCATTGTGCTATCAAACACACCATCGTGCTTCCAAGGTTTGATGAATCATATGTTTAAAGACCACCTCAAGAAGTTCATATTGGTCTTCTTTCATGATATTCTAGCGTTCAGCAAAAGTTTAGCTAAACACCTGGTTCATCTCATAATGACCTCTGAATTAATGATAAAACACATGTTGTGTGTGAGACAAGACAAAATCTCTTTTGGGACCAGTATGGTGATAGCGCTCAACTACACTCTCAAATTAGAAATGTAGGCGGTAGTATGCAAAATAATACCCAACTTATGAGATCGGGGTAGAATCCCACAAGGAGTAATGTAGAGGTGATCCAAGAGATGAAGAATTACAAGATACTAATTTGAATCCAAACAATTGATACAAGTATTTTTTGTGGAGGTTATCGATAATAGAGAAAAACTAAAACTAATATAACAAAAATAAAAGATATATTGATCAAAGACCTTTCGACTTGATGATAGCAAATAGATTTGGAAATGGGAATTCAATTTAAGTTCATCCGGTCCATCACAAAAAACCAAATATCATCTAGATAATCATGGGTAAGTCAACTTTGCCTTGTTTTCTTAAGTACTCACTTGTATCTCTCGATCACCAGCAACCATATGTTGAATAATTCTGCGAAACTTAGCAAGTATACCAAAATAAACAACCAATATAACAACACTAGAATTATCCTATCTCTAGTTTAAATGCATGAGAAGAGGGTTAGACCGGATCTAGACTTTCTCAATCTCTAGCCCTTTGTCAACTCTCAAATCATGCTAATCAATCTTTCCTATACGTATTCCTCTTTCTCAAGCAAGATCAAGATAAATAGGCAAGTCCTTGGATTGATGACTCCCTTGGAAGTCAATTAATGCATGAGATCAATTAGAGAATTAAAGACTCATATCATAAAGAAGATAATATTCAATTAATTGCTAAAGCACAAAACAAGAATAAAAACCCAAATACTATTTATGTAATAGAATATCCAAATATTAAAATCAAATGCTACAACTATGAATAATCAAGTAAAACCATGAGCTGAAGAAAAATCTAAATATTTACATATTTAAGCTCACAATTTTAAATCTTCACTCTTCAAGTTGAGTGATGGCTCTCTCCTCTCAAATTAGGGTTGATTAGCTCCAACAGAGATCTGTGTTAGGTTTAAGATTCTCCTTATGACCTAAGTATCTTCTTTTGTATGAATTTTGGGGCTGAAATAATAAGATTCTAGTTTTTCCCTTGAACAATGTCTCGATGACCGCTAAAGCTTTCAAGACGTCTGCTAAAGTGACATTGACCATGGTTGATCGATCCACTAAAGCGGTCAGAGTGGCTGCTTAAGAGGTTGTTGACTTCTATTGACTCTTTGCTAAAGCGGTCAGTGTGGATACTTAGGTGGTTGTTGACTTTTGTTAATCCATCGCTAAAGTGGTCCTCGGGCCGCTTTTGCAGCATCAGAGCATGATTTTGTTCCTGACTAATTCAACTCTTCTCTTTTATCTCTTTTATCCTCAATTACATTACTTTCCATTAAAACTCCTTATGTACCAAAAAATACCTAAATCAAACACCATTCAAAGAATAATTAGTTTCAAATTATAGATTAATGTCACAAAGTCATAAGAAAAGAGATAGAAATAAGCGGCCAAATTGCCAGTTATCAACACCCGCAACTTAAAGACTTTTCTTGTTCTCAAGCAACACAAAGTTAAGACTATATGAGGCTATCAATTAAAACAATATCAACACTTCAAGTTCTCACTCTTCAAATATGAATCGTAATATGACTTTGGTTAATAGTAACAATTAGTCAACAAGCACGTGTGCTTTACCCGACCAACCCCCTTAATTTCAAACACACTTTCAAGAACACAATGGTTTTTAAGAATAATCAAGTAACAACACTAATTCTCAAGAAGTGACTCGAAACCACTAGTCTATCATACAAGTTCCCTTGACTCAACATCAAATTTTATCACCTTCACTATCTATCCTAGTTCACATGCCTTCACAAGAAAGAACGTCCCAAAAACACTCACAAGGTATTCATAAAACAAGGGACAATTACACAAAAACTCACACTAACAAAGAACTTCTCATGCTCAAGGAACCAAACCATCGGCTTTCCCTTATTTTCAATCAACATAGACTCAAAAACAACCGGCTGGAGATCACAAAGAACTTCTCTCAAGCTTGTAATGTAGGCTTAGAAAAGTTTAGTATATCATTTGGGTAAAAATGACTACACCCTCCTTGAAATCTACACACACTTTTATACTTGCCTCATCACCATTTTTCATCATATTTTCAAGTCACACAATTTTTTTCACTTCACACTCGATGCCCCACATGCAATAACTTCATATTTTTGGAGGAATTCTTTTTTTTTCTTTTTCCAATCTTTTTTTTTTTTTGTAGACTTCACTTTATTTAGCACATATTCCTCTTTTCTTTGACTTATTCTTTAACTTCTCAATTATAAAGCCACCACGTGGTTAGCATCTCCTCCCTAAATTTTTATCACCCAACTTAGGCTTGTAGTCTCATTTTCCAACTTCATTAGAGTTCAAAGAGGAAAGGGTTCAAAAGATGATTATTTTCTCAAAAAGGATAAGTCATGTAATGTGGTTGTCAAAGAAACAGTGTGAATCTTAAAAAGGGTCAACTAGGGATATATTTAGTGTAATGGTAGGCTTTTTTAGTTCAAGTGAGTTTCCAAAGATCACAAAGAAGGCCTAAGTTCATTTCTCCAACTAAAGGCAATTAAGACCAATATTGAAAGACTAACTTGAGAAAGTTCTAGATAGCACAAGCAAACACAAAAATTTATTCAACAACCTCACCACACGAGGTATGCAAACTATTCTAGACTGATCGATTTAACTTCCTAATCAAGAACAAGAGAGTCATTTTCCATATTCTCACCACCTACTGAGTAAGGAGTCAAAAAAAGAGAAAGTATTGTCACAACATCATTCAATTTCAATAACTTGGTTTTCACAAAACGGTTTGGAGGGTATGCTTATTTCAATAGTTCACATTGCCAGACTAAATCTATTAGTACAAAAAATGACACAATCTCACACTTTGACTCCAACAAGGGAAATAATGCAATGGCTACTCAAACTTCACCATGACAACAACAGTTGGCTACTCAGACTTCACCATGAAAACCCCCAATTTACAATAGCTACGGGTACTCAAACTTCCCCTGCACAAATGAATGAAATGGATAATCAGACATCACTATGACAACAACAATCAGCTACTCAAACTCATTATGGATACCCATTTCACAATAACTATGGGTACTCAGACTTCCCCTGGACACAAGATACCGTCACTCAACAATGACAGTTTTTCCTTAAGAATATCGTCACTCAATCTATCATTGGGAAAAGGTCATAAAAAAATACTATTAAAATAAAAACTTCAAGAAGCGAACACAATTAAGGAACTAAACAACAACTACAAATCCAAGAAAACCAAGTGCAAGCTTAAGATCAACATCCGTAACCAAACAGATCAAGCCCGACAAGGGCACAAATGTATCAACATAACACAAATCCAAAACAGAAGTATAAAAAAACACCAATAAAGCACCCCTAACTTAAACTTTGCATTGTCCAAATGCAATAACTATAGAATCAAGATAAAAGAGGCAGTGAGCTCCTTAAAACTGCATCAATCTTTGACCTCACTCTCGGTATCATCACAATCTTCAGCATCATCATCATTTAACCACTATACTGCATATTTTCTTCCTCGTCCGACCTCAATGAGGGAAGTGAATCATTAGCTTTAAGGACTTTCCACAACCCTTTAACACCCTTCCATATCCAGGTGAAAATTTTGTCTCTCTTCTTCTCTCTCACATTCCTCTTAGCATGTGACTCACTCAACTCTCCATGCGACTTGGCTAGAACATGGTATGCTTTTTCCAACCTTGAGAGATGGGCCATTTGCTTCTTTTGGTCTTCTAAGAAATTGTCAAACTCTTTCTTTGGGGTTAAAAGGGTAGGTACCTAATATGTTTCACCTGGCCTTGTAAGGAGTTTCAATTCAAAATCTCAAACCATCTTTACCTCATATGTCTCAAATGTTCCTATGCTTAATGACCTACACAAGTCAACCTCAACCTGTACTAACTTCCCCAAATCAAATTTCTTCTTCTTCTTACTTTTGGTGGCAGTGCCTTCAGCCCGGTTATTCAATGTAAAGATAGGTATCCTTGGTCCTACCCAATTATATCCAGGTACTCCTCAACTCCAGCCAGCCCACTTTCACAATTCTATCATTAGTGAAGGAAACATAGAGTGGGGCTATCTTGTAATTGGAACTCATGTAGATCCATAATGATCATATGACCAACATTCACTAGAATTTTGTCTTAAATGCAAGCTACCATTTGACACCACAACACTGGGATACAACTTGTATTACCATATGGAGAGACTCGACTACAAATGATCGAGATCCAATTATGTGCTTCAATCGTGAACTCTGTGGCAATGATCCTCGCTTGTGGTGGCCCAAGGCACATTATTGCTTGGGCAAAGCTTAAAAACCAACCAACTACCCAAATCATAATCTTTTTTCATGAATTCAGAAGGGTTGGGATTTGGCAAACCATATAACTCATAGATCACTTCAGTTCGAAAGTTGATAGTCGTTCCTTGAATTTTTATCACCGGGGTAGCTAGATTTATATCTTGATATTTGCATAAAACTCTCTCACCCATTACTCATTAGCGTGGAAAGGTTTGATTGTGAAATGGATCTACCCAGTGGTGACCAACCTTTTATAAAATGTGGGGAAATTTTAGGGGACCTTATCAAGTGAAACTCCTCTCTCAGAAAACTTCTTTGTGGCCAAGTTAGAATAGTAAATCATCTAACATTCAAGAGATTAATGCAAGTCTGATTATAATCTCTGTCAACCTCTACTTCATCAACATGGTTGTGGTCCATTCTTGGATTCTTACAACCTTAAGTGTGTAAACAGAATGTGTAAAACAATGCAATGCTACCGATGAAATAAAAGAAACGAGTTAAGAATCAATTTGGGACATCAACATGAAGTCACAACTTTTTGCACCCTTCATTAGATAACCTTGGTACCACAAAAGTAATTAGGGGCCACTTTTGTGGAAATCACTAAAGCGGTCTGTCACGCCCAAAACTCAAGGGGTGAAACTGACACCTAATGCCAAAACTAAGGCCTGAGCCGACCCTGTTGAACCATTTGATAATAGTGCATAGTAGCCACATATAGTTATGAAAACAAACGAGTGTATCACGACTTAAAAATAAGCCCTTGGCCAGCAAGGCCCTTGTCAATAGCAATATAAAGGAAACAACTACTCCCAATAGTTTATATAAAGAAGTAGCCAGCTAGCAGATAAGTCCTGTTTGGGCTATCGAGGCCAACATGATATCTAGGAAAATGTAAATGCTATATATCAAGACAATACACCAAACAACCATCAAACTTCAACCAACCAGCAAAAAAGGCCAACATGGCCGATAACGTGGCTATACAACCCAACACACTAGTCAGCCAGCCTCTAAGAGTAGTAAATCTTTGTTGGGACAAGGCCCCGACCTACCCAAAAATTATATATAACAAAAGCCAATAAGTCTTTAAACTCTGATAGCTCCGGAAGAAAGGGGCTAGCCAACCTACTGGAACTCCACCGTGTTGTAGAGGAGGTCTATCAAGTAATCTGCTAGGACCTGCAGGCATGAATATAGTGCCCTCAGGCAAGGGGCATCAATATGAAATAATGTACCAAGTATAAAAGACAATAGCCTTAATGAGCAGGTATCATCATATAATAAATGTAATCCGGCAAGGAAATTAAGAATAAGATAAGCATACTGAGCTACTGAATATAAACATAAAAAAGATAATTAAACAACAACGCAACCAAGCCCCCATAACCTCGGCAGGTACAAACAGCAAACAAGACCACCTACCTAGGCCCCTATAAGCACAGAAGGTGCCAAATAAATCTATATATACCTATTGATAGCCCATTATCTACGTAGGAAGTCACATAGCCCCCTTAGGCAATGATATAGACCTCTAAGGCAACAAGATAGCCCCATAGGATGTTCATATCCCTCTTAGGCATCAATATAGCCTCGTAGGCATCACATAACCCTCTTTGGCATCAATATAGTCCTGTAGGCAACACATAGCACTCTTTGGCATCAATATAGCCCTGTAGGCAATACATAGCCCTCTTTGGCATCAATATAGCCCCGTAGGCAAGACATAGCCCTCTTATGCAACAACATTTCCGTCTTAGGCAGTTCATATTTCTGCACCTAACCATAATAGCCCCAAGGGCAATAACAAACAATTCAGTAGGCTAAAGGCGAGCAATTTAGCTATAAACAATCTATAATAATAGTCTCTAATTAGTGCCCTACAGAGGGCCGTTATTAACAAATTACGAGAATCGACAAGGAAGGATTACAACCACTCAATCAACCAAGCACTCACAATTATGTCTATATGTTCACCAATGATAACAACCCTATTGTACCGCTCCTAAGCTTTAAGGAAACATGCCAAACGAAAGGAATAGCCTTAACATACCTTTTTCCGATAAATTCAAGTGGCCTATAGACTTATACTCCAAATCCCCTCGATACTATAATAAGTCAGCACCACAATAAACCCACAAGAATGGAAAGTACTATGACATTTCAACAAAAGATACAGATTTCCGTCGCAACTCTCTATTTGCATCTTACCAAGGTTAGAATCAATGAATGGAGGGTCTTACCTTGAACTTAAACTCAAAATATACCTCAAAACCTCAAAACATAGTAAAACCACTGCTGCTACAATCACCACGTAGGTACGCCACACAATCCATAAAGAAAACTATACCAATATGACGAGCTCGCGACGTAGAGCAACTTTCCTGAAGTTTGCAAGATGAAATCACTAAGATTTGGGGAGCATTTCTCTGTATTTTGGGCTGCTGGAATGTGAAAATGAAAAAGAAAATGAAGGTGGTTGATTAAATAAAGTTCCCACCGAACTTGGCCCACCTCACGTGCTTGCTTGCATCATCACGCAAAAATGCAAATATCTCTCTATTATGAAGTCGTATGAACAAACGTTTTTATGCATTGGAAACTCGACTCATCGACCTTCGATTTGATAGCTTATGAGTCTCATAAATGTTTATGGATTGGGAGAAAATCACCGAGACATATGACCCAAATTTCAGAGAAAACTTTAAAAGAAACTTACGATAACTTTCGCCAACTCTTATTTCACAACTCGCTTAACTTCAAAACATGAGATATGACCCTTGAACACTTAAAATATGACATACCAAATCATTATTAATTTATTAATAACTCTTACCATGTAGGTGCGGGTTAATTTAGATATTCTGAAAGTGCGGGTTTATATCCTGCCCCCTAGAAACATTCGTCCTCCAATTAAAAATATGAGTCATACAGTTAGTTCTTAGGAGTTGTTAAAATTTTGTTAGAGTCTCCCCTACAAATGTGACTATCCAGGAACCTGAAATGCAGAAAATTCCAAACTAGACAACTCACTAGATGACACCATATTGGTATCTTGACTCAGTGCACTAATATAAACGTAGATGCTATCACCCGAAAGTATGAAACAAGTGAGGATATTTGGATCTCATGCCATCCTGAGCTTCCCAAGTCACCTCTTTCCTATTCTTGTTTCTCCACAAGACTTTAACTAAAGCCAAATCTTTAGTTCTAAATCTTAGGACTTGTCAATCTAATATAACAATGGGAGTTTCCTCGTAGGACAACTCCTTTGTGATATGAACATCCTCAATTGGGACAACCCGAGAAGGGTCTCCTATGCACTTTCGCAGCGTTGATTCATCAAAAATTGGATGAACAAATTCTAGCCTCGAAGGCAACTCTAACTCATGAACCACTCTTCCTACCCTCCGAAGGATTCGGTATGGACCAATAAATCTTGGGCTAAGCTTGCCCTTCTTTCAAAATCTCATAACACCCTTCATAGGTGAGACTTTTAAGAATACCCAGTCATCGACACAAAACTTTAAGTCTCTTTGTCGTACATGTGAGAATGACTTCTGGCAGCTTTGAGCTGTCAATGACCGATCCTGAATGAGCTTAACTTGTTCCAGTGTGTGCTGTACTAAGTCGGGTCCAATCAACCCTTACTCACCTACTTCAAACCATCCATTGGTGGATTTGAATTTCCGCCCATACAAAGCCTAATAAGGTTCCATCTTGATGTTGGAATGATAACTATTATTATACGCAAACTTAATAAGAGGTAAGTGGTCTTTCAAATTTCCTTTGAAATCTAGCACGCACGCCCGTAACATATCCTCGATCGTTTGAATTGTGCGCCCAGCCTTGCTATCTATCTGGGGGTGGAAAGCTGTATGGAGATTAACCTGTGTTCCCAGTCCTTTCTGGAAAGATTTCCAAAAGTTAGCAGTAAATTGTTCCTCTCTATGAGAGATAATAGATAGTGGGACATCGTGCAACCTAACAATCTCTCTAATATAAAGCCCTACATAGTCTTTGGCTGTGAAAGTAGTCTTGACCGGTAAAATGTGGGCTCCTTTTTTTAGTTTATCAATAATTTCCAAAGTAGAGTCAGACTTACACTGTGATCGAGGCAATCGAGTAATAAAATCCGTATTAATTGCCTCCCACTTCCACAAAGGAATGGCTATCTCTTGGACAAGCCCAACAAGCTTTTGGTGCTCAACCTTCACCTGTTGGTAGTTAGGACACTACGCCACAAACTCATCAATGTCCTTCTTCATCCCATGCCACCAATAGATCTCTCTAATATCATGGTATATCTTCGTTGAACCTGGGTGAATAGAATAATGATAATGATGTGCCTCTACCATAATTTGTTGGCGAGGCCCTATATCATTTGGAACACATAATCAACCTCTATATCTGAGTACTCCATATCCTGCTATATCAAAGGCTAAACACTCCTTATCATGAGCCTTGCCTTTGAGCTACTCTAAGTAGGGATCCTCGTGCTGTCATGCCTTCACTTCCATGATTAAATATGATGGGGTTATGTTCCTAACTCAGATCCCACTATCACTGGTCTCTAATAATATGACTCACAAGCTGGTTAACTGATGATGTTCTCGAGCTAATTCATGCCTCTTGACACCTTAAAAGGATAAACTACCCATTGATATGTCACTGAGGCATCAACTACCACATTTATCTTCCCTTGATGATATAAAATATCTAACGTCATAGTCTTTCAGTAACTCAAGCCATCGATGTTGTCGTAGATTCAATTCCTTCTGTCTAAAGATATAATGAAGGCTCTTATGATATTTGAAGTGGTCAACATGAACGCCATATATATAATGTCTCCAGATCTTCAATGCATGCACAACTGCAGCCAACTCTAAATCATGGGTTGGGTAGTTCTTCTCATGCTTCCTCAATTGCCTTGAAGCATATGAAATCACCTTACCACGTTGGATCAGAACATATCCTAACCCAATACCCGAAATGTCGCAGTACACTACATAGCCCTGTGAACCCTCTTGCAAGGCTAGGACTAGTGCTGATGTCAACCTGTCCTTTAGCTCTTGGAAACTATGCTCGCAAGCCTCGATCCACTCAAACTTCACTGCTTTTTGATCAGCTTTGTTAGTGGTGCTAAAAGTAAAGAAAATCCCTCTACAACCTTCTGTATTATCCAACTAACCCTAGGAAACTACGAACCTCTATCAGAGTTGTGGGTCTAGGACAAGTCTTCATAGCCTCAGTCTTCTATGTATCAACCATAATGCTTGCATCTGATATAATATGGCCTAAGAAAGCCACAAAGCTCAACCAGAACTCACACTTAGAGAACTTTGCATAAAGTTCTTGATGTCGAAAAACCTAAAGGATTGCTCGCAAATGATCTGCATGTTTAGCCTTTGAATGTGAATACACAAAAATATCATCTACAAATACATTTAAAATAGGTCTAGATACGGCCTGAATATGCTATTAATCAGGTCCATAAAAACCACTGCAGCATTGGTCAATCCAAAAGACATCACCAAAAACTTAAAATGTCCATATCTAGTTCTAAAAGCTGTCTGCGGAATATCTTTCTCTCGAACTCGTACCTAATGGTACCCTAATCTCAAATCAATCTTTGAGAAGTACTTAGCACCTTGTAGCTAATCAAACAAGTCACCGATCCTTGGAAAGGGATACCTATTCTTTATAGTCACCTAGTTCAGCTGTTGATAATCAATACACATTCTTAGAAAGCTATCTTTCTTTCTTACAAATAATACTGGTGCACCCAATGGTGAAGCACTAGCCTTGGTAAAGCCTTTATCTAGAAAATATTTCAGTTGATCCTTCAACTCCTTTTGCTCAGCAGGAGCCGTTCTATAAGGAGGGTTGTGTACATGGTAGCATATCGATAGCAAATTCAATTTCTCGTTCTAGGGGATATCATGAAGCTCATATGGAAATACATCTGGAAACTCATTAACAATCAATATAGACTGGAGAATTGGTGGTTCTGCATCCATATCCCAACAAATATGTATCAGGAATCCTTTGTCACGTCAAAATAAATATGTTTTCATTCACACTTGGCCTTGGCCATTAGATAGACACCACATGACATCAATTATTGACTCGATAAATTTTCTCAACCTAAACGTTAACACTTAATGCCCTCCATCAGATATCACCTATCTTTCATTAAACAAGTGCCCCTCATGCAAAGAAAGCAGTCCACAATTTTACTCACAAGATTTAGTATAACGTATGGACTTGTCATCAAGAATCAAACCTCACACTTACAAACAAAATTAACATGGATGCACCAAGAACCAAAGGCTTGCTTCTTATGTATATCTCCACTAATTAAGCATGCTTTGCTAAAAATCAAGTAGGACTTTCATGGTTTGTAATGTAGACTAGGGGAATTGTAGGAAAACTATATAGTAGTGACTTACACTTCCCTAAGCATTGTGCTATTTTGGACTTCATCGTTTCATGAATTCCCCCTAATTCTTTATTTCATAACCAATTACTTTTTGTTATTTTTCTTAGGGGCTCATTCTTTCAATGAGGGCTTTTTCATCACCTTGCACTATTGTTGGTTCTCTTTTTCCACTCACACCATCTATTGACTTTCGATTCTACCAATTCCAATTAGTCCATGCTACAGTTCTTAGGCAAGCAGGGTGCAAACAACTAGGGATTCAATAAAATTGTTCAGGTAAAGATGTGGCTTCCAACAAAAAGGCTATAGTATATATAATAAGGCTAGAATTTTCTGAACATATCCAAGGAGGCCTATTATTATTTCCTAAACAAAGCAACACTTTCGATTTCACTTCAATAACATGCAGGGAAAGTTCTAGACTAAGATGAATTACTTGGAATACACAATGTCTCACCACACATGGCACAAGTTAAATTCAAGTAGGCATTATCATCAAGAATAACACTCAGTTCATGTAAAGTTCAAATTAAGCTTAAGTTGCAATATTTAGAATCAAATACAAGAATTCATAGGCATCCACATATATTTATCTACATGCTTTCATACAACATTTCCCTTTCAGAATTTGAGCTTCAGCACAGACACGATACCTAAGACTCAATGGCAAAAATTACCCTTAAGATGGTCATCGTCCATCTATCATAGGGCAATGTAACTCAACTATGACGACTGATTCAATCCTAAGAAGAAATTTTTTTTTGTGTTTTTTACGGTTCAAAGGGATTATCCTTGGCCAAAGAACAACAAACAACCTCCAAGGAACCCAACATAAAAATAAAGTAACCAAAACTACTATAGTTCAAACTACTATATACATCATAGATGAATTCACACCCTACCCCACACTATAAAATCAAGCACTCTCCCAAGTGCTTCAAAACATAAAAATTATCAAAACCAAAGGTAAGGTGAATTACTCCCTGATCAATCCTCCATGGTTTTTCCACCCTCGGCCTCCTCTCAAGTCTACATTCGGTCTCTATATCGATCCAGTCCGTAGCCTGTCCTTATCTGTGGGCACATCATCATCCACGGCATTAAAGAAATCAGGTTCGATGCACAGTACTGCCTTGGCGCATATTTAGGGGATACTTTCTTTCCACTTGCCTCAGCTGCTCCTCTGAAGAAGCCCTACACCCATTCTGGTGCTTCAACATCTCTAGCTCATACATGCAAGCCATAATCAGCTGATCGCGTTGGTGGTGCTCCGTAGTGGTGAGTGGCGGGCCAAACTTGTTATCATGCCTTTTCATCATAGTCACGTCCACTGTGCTAGAAATAGTGGTGCCGTGTAATCTAAGCTTTCTTTCGGCACACCTGTAGAACGACACAAATGTGTGATGAGACCCCAAATGCATAGATTCACACTTTGTTCACCCGGACCTTCCTTATGGCAGATATCAAGACTGCACCAATATTGAGTTCAGTGTCGGTCATTTGTGCATACACAAAGTATACTCTCTCTCAAGTGATGTCTGTATAGTGTAGTCCAAGAATTAAATAATTCATGACAATCTTCAACCATACTCGAGCCTCCCTAATCATGTGCGCATATGGCAGGGATTGGTGAAACCTCTTCGCACTTGCTTAGTCCACCAAACCATCAAGTGAGGCCCACATAGAGTGTGTCGAATGTCTTGGTAAGGTGGGAAAATGATTAAGCTCGTCAATACCAAGGGATTAATGTCAGCTGTGATGCCCAAGATGTCATTTAACACTGCTGGAGTAAGGGTCACATCAACTCCTCACACCTTCACAAAGTGTAACCTCGACTCTGTTTGCCATTGACATAGAACTCGCGAACCACCTGCAAGTTACATTATGCTGGCTCGGTAAAAATAAACTCCATGTGGAGATCTTGGATATGTCTTATAATCCGGGGAAAGTCTCTAACCAGCCTATCCCTCTCAATACATACATCAGAAAATTAGCACGTTTCAGTGTGCTTTTTCCACCATATATTGCCTTCTTTAGCTACTGCCTTTAGCCCAAACAGGCGTGTTTGCCCACGCGGGACTTCTGGTGCAGGAGGGACATTACCCCACCACACATTCTCTTCCTTTGGCTAGAGGATGCTATCTCTTTTCTGGGATGTTAAGTTCCTGACATGATCACCTCTTTGGCGTGACCCCACTCCACTATAGAATCTTCTACCTCCTGGTGGGAATTAATTCCCAGCGAATTAAAAATATTTCTTCCACTCTGGGACGAGGCTTGGTTACGGAGACCCCTTATTTTTTATGAAACTTTTTATTCACATCAAAATTGAATCAAAATTGAAATTCTTACCTACCTCTACGATGTGTCCCTATTACATAGTCCTTTGTATTGCGCTGGGAATTAATTCCCTGCAGAATGAGAATTCAGGCCCTCGCCACGACGTGGCTCTAATACGGATCCCTGTTCCCTACAAATTTCAAGAACAACACCCATTAAACAGAAACTCGATGGGTTGCCTCCTATCCTGCGCCTTAATTTTTTGTCATGGCTAGACTCATCTTTTTTTGTTTCCTCTATTTTCTCCTTTTTTTATATCCTAAGTATTCCAATAAAAAATGAAAATTAACTAAGTACTAAGAATGAAAATAAAGAAAAGAAAAGAAAATTCCTATCTAATACACGTGGTCAAGGTTTCCTCCCGTGTAGAGCCTGGTTTAACGTCATGGCTTGACCCAGCTCATGGCTCACTCATCATTCAATTCAAGCATTTCTTGCTCGCAATACACATCATTTCCAAAGTAGTTTTTGATTCTTTGTCCATTTGCTAGAAACATGGAGCTCTTATCCTTATTCTTTAGCTCTACTGCCCCATGCTGAGTCATTCTCACCACTTCAAATGGTGAACTCAACTTTGATCGAAGTATTTCGGGGAATAACTTCAATCGTGAGTTAAACAACAACACCAGCTGGCTTGGCTCAAAGGTACGTGGTACAATATGCTTATCATGCCACTTCTTTGTGTTTTGTTTATATAACTTGGCATTTTCATATGCATTGAGACGAAATTCCTCAAGCTTATGCAATTGAGCTGTTCTACTCTTGCCAGCTAACTCACAATCAAGATTCAATTTTTTATGGCCCAATAGGCCCAGTGCTCTAATTCCATCGGAAGATGGGATGCTTTGCAAAACACCACCCGATAGGGAAAAGTGTGCCATTTTGTTTACCCATAATGCATCATCTAATTTATCAGCCCAATCCTTTCACTGTGCATTCATGGTCTTTTGTAAGATCTGCGTAACCTCTCAATTTGACACCTCCACCTGACCGCTAGTCTAAGGATGATAGGCGGTTGCTACCTTGTGTCGCACTCCATACTTAGCCAATAGATTTAGTACTAAATAATTTATAAAATGCTTACCATCATCGCTGATTATAGCTCTTGGAGTTCTGACCCTTGTGAAGATGTGTTTCCTTATGAACTTCACCATGACTTTTGCATCATTAGTGGGCAAGGCGACAGCCTCAACCCACTTAGACACATAGTCCACAGCCACAAGAATTTATGGATTCCCTCTAGATGTAGGAAAGGTGCCTATGAAGTCTATCCCCCATACGTTGAAAATCTCAACTTCCAGAATATTGCATAATGGCATCTCATGACGCCTTAAAATAGCTCCCACTCTCTAGCACTGATCACAACCATTCACAAAAAGTGCAGCATCTTTGAATAAAGTTGGCCAAAAGAAACTAGACTACCTTATGTGATGTATGCTCAACTCCATGGTGTCCTCCATATGGTGAAGAGTGAAAACCCTTCAGTACTTGCATCGCCTCATTTTCAGCTATACATATTCGCACTACTTGGTCTAGCCGTTGTTTGAATAAGATTGGCTCATCCCAGGTGTAAAATATTGCATCATGGCTCAACTTTTGATTTTGGTGCATGGATGCACGGGTGGGAACACTCCACTTACTAGAAGATTCACCATATCGGCATACCACGACACTTGAGCAATGTCTAAAGCTAACAATTGCTCATTAGGAAATTCTTCACGAATCGGCCCTTCATTATTCACCTGTGACGAATCCTCCAATCTTGAAAAGTGGTCGGCGATTTAATTTTCAGTGCCTTTCCTATCCTTTATTTCCAAATCAAATTAATTGAGTTGCAGGATCCATCTAATCAGCCTTGGTTTTGCATCCTTTTTGTTAAACAAGTACCTAATTGCAGCATGGATAGTGTATACAATAACTTTAGTACCTACCTAGTAAGATCGGAACTTGTCAATGGAAAATATTAGAGCAAGCATCTCTTTCTCTATAATCGTGTGATTGGATTGAGCTACATCAAGAGTCTTGCTGGCATAGTAACTAGAGTGGAACACCTTCTCCTTTCTTTGGCCCAGTGCTATGTCACTAGCATAGCACTCAATCTCAAAAGGTAACTCCCACGTAGGAGCAGTTAAGATAGGAGCTTATATCAAATTCTTCTTTAGCAACTCGAAGGCCTTCAAACAACTTTCATCGAACACAAAGTTCACCTCCTTCTCCAATAGATTGCACATAGGCCTAGCAGTCTTAGAGAAATCCTTGATGAACCTCCTATAAAACTAGCATGCCCCAAGAAGCTTCTGACTCCTTTCACCGAGATAGGAGGTGGCAACTTTTCAATTATCTCTACCTTGGTTCTATCAACTTCCAATCTGCTTCATAAGACTTTGTGACCCAGCACGATGCCCTCTCGAACTAGGAAGTGACACTTCTCCAAATTTAGCACCAGATTTGTCTTCTCACATCGAGCAAGGACCCTGTTAAGATTACATAAGCATGAATAAAAAGATTCACTGAATACCGAGAATTTATCCATGAACACTTCCACAAAATCCTCCACCATATCGTGAAAGATTTTTATCATACATATCTGGAATGTGGCTGGTGCATTACAGAGTCCAAATGGCATACGCTTAAAAGCATACGTGTCATATGTACAAGTGAAGGTTGTCTTCTCTTGATCCTCTAGTGCAATTACAATCTGGTTATACCTTGAGTAACCATCCAAAAAGCAATAATACTCCTGCCCTACCAGCCTATCTAACATCTAATCAATAAAAGGGACTGGTAATGATCTTTTCTAGTGGCCTCAGTCATCTTGCGATAATCCATGCAAATACGTCACCCAGTTACTATCCTAATGGGGATCAATTCGTTCTTGTCATTAGTTACAACAGTTATGCCCCCTTTCTTAGGCACACATTGAACCGGACCTACCCACTTGCTATCTAATATGGGGTACACTATCCCTGCATCTAACCACTTGATTTCTTCCTTCCTCACCACATCTTTCATGACTAGGTTCAATCGGCGTTGGTGCTGTGCATTAGGCTTGTGGCCTTCCTCCATGTCTATCTTATGCATTCACAATGCTGGACTGATCTCATAAATGTCGAACATCTGCCAGACAATTGCTGCCTTCCTCCTTTTCAAAATATTAAAGCCGCTTCAACCTACAACTCAGACAAATCTGTAGAAAAAATTACAGGTAAGGTTTTATCGTCTCCAGAAATGCATACCTCAGATGGGATGGTAGTGTATTCAATTTGAGCTTTGGTGCTTCATCAATTGATGGCTTTGGTGGTTGTACTAACACCCTATTCAAAGGCTTCCAGTTATCTTTCGAAATACCCATGCTAGACACCTCTAAAAACTGCACCATTTCCTGCGCTTCAGCATCATCAAATATATCATGGCCTATAAATACTCACTCGAATGGATCTCTAGATACGATGTAATGAGCTTCTGCTGCAAGATCTATCACTGTTATTGCTGACAACTCTTCATACACATCCAGCAATTTTAGCGCTTCATACACATGGAACACTTCAACTTTGTCGTGAGCCCTCATAGTCAGTTGACCAGCTGCTACATCTATCATAGCATGCCCAGTGGCCAAGAAGGGTCTCCCAAGAATGAAAAGCACCTCAAGATCCGACTCTAAATTCAGCACAACAAAATAAAAATCAACTGGAATATCAATGATCCCACTTGGAACAAGATATCTTCCACCACACCTTTCGGCCTTGCTACTAAAAGATCTTCCAACTGTAAGATAATGGTGGTGGGATTAGGACTGCCCAACCCCAACTTCTTGTACAAAAATGTTGGCATCAGATTAATACTCGCCCTTAGATCACACAACCCTCGTGCATGAAAACTTTGCCAATAGTGATCTAGACCATAAAGCTACCCGGATCTTTCAGTTTAGTAGTCAGTTTGTTGTGAATCCTAGAGCGGCACTCTTCAATGAGCGCTAAAGTTTCATACTCTATTAGCCTCCTCTTGTTTGCTACAATCTCCATCACATATTTTGCATACCTTAGTATTCCCTACAAAACATCAATAGGGGGTAGATTAATGTGAACTTGTTTGAAAAGAGAAAGAAACGTACCAAAGCATTCATCCTCGCTTTACTTTTTAAACTTATGAGGAAATGGTGGAGGTGGTTGCACTATTGGTTGCACAGTTTCCTCATGTGCACCTTGTCCACTGTCGTTATTCTTCTTCTTCCCCAGTGAAGTTTTATCATTTATCTTCTTTGGAGCCAATTCCTCTAATTGCAACCCAATACGAGTACCAGCAGTATTTACTTACCTCAGATTAGGATTAGTATTACTTGAAAAACCTCCTTGAGGACGTGAGTTTTGAGCACTAGCAAATTTCCCAGATAACTTCTCTAGATTTTGAGTTGCTAGTTGGTCATTTCTCAAATCTGCCGCTAGTTTCTCCATGTTAGCATTTGCTCTAGCATGATCAGCTATGATTTTCTTCAACATCTCCTAAGTGTTCATGTTTCCTTGCGGGCTATTTTGATTATCTCGCTGACCCTGCTGTTGATAACCTTTCTCATTACTCTGAGGTCTATATTGATTCTGGCCTTGTGCCTGATTTTGGTTTCCTCCTAAGAAAAATTAGGATTGTTCCGCCAGCTAGGATTGTTAGTTTTGCCATAATTTTTGTGACCCCCTCCTTGCTGTGTATTACATACAAAGTTAACAAAATTTGGGTTTGCTCCACAACTCTCTGCAGTATGATCACCACTTACACATATTTAACACCATGTTTGTGGCTGTTGTATCACATTTACCAGTGCTTGCTGTTATCCCAATGAAAGATTGCTGGAATGGGTGTTCATCATATTCTGCATCGCAATAATTTATGCAGTTAAGGATGAACTCCATCTACTTCTAATACCCCAGCAGTCTTTTGCACCATGAGTTTAGCTCCTTCTCCATTCCACTTGAATTTCCTTGTGAGATTCTATTCAGCAGAATAAACAATTCAGCATAAGTCTTCTCCAACGCTTGTCCTCTTGTAGCTGAATCAAGTAAAATTTGTGTTTGGTTCCAAACACTCAATAAAGGTGTAGACCAACACATTGTTAGTTTGATGATGGTACAAAAAACTTCATAATAATTATTTAAACCTGTCCCAAGCCTTGTATATGTTTTCCCCTCCTTGCTGCCTGAAACTTAGTATCTCGCTCCTCAGCCTGGCTATTTTCCAGATGGAAAAATCCGTATAAGAAGTTTTTGAGCAAGATCCTCCCACGACGTGATAGAGTTCGCTGCTCAGAATTCAACCATCTTTTTGCTTCCCCTAATAGAGAGAAAGGGAAGAGTGTGAGTCTCACATTATCAGAGTTCGCACCAATTGGAGTGTACGTATCACTGATTTCCAAGAAGTTGTGAATGTGCACTTGTGGGTCCTCATGAGATAACCCGGTAAACTGCCCATTCGTGTGCAATAGTTGCACCATACTCTGCTTCAATTCAAACCTACCACTCGCTGCTGGTTTCTGAATACAAGAAGTGACGGTGGTTGTGCGTGTGATTGCCACTTCTCGCACTTTCATCTCTGCCATTACTGCAGCGCGGCTAGTTCAACCCCTACTACGGGTGTTACGGGTTCACTCCCAACTTGAGAAACAGGGTAAGTTAGTCGTACTAGACTTCTCTGGTAATGAACAAACCTTTCTAGTTCAGCGAGTGGCTCCACCAGTTCCCGTTCTTCTTCCAGTTTAAAGTTCACACACCACCTGCAATAACAATAGCTTAGATCAAATTGTCAACACTTGAACAATAACATTAGAAATTAGACAAATCAAATACTTCCTAATTCTAAACTCCCCGGCAATGATGCCAAAAACTTGTTGCTCCCAAACACACACGCAAGTGTATGTGCTCGTGCATGTAATAAAGTAGCTCTTTTAAGAGCCGAATTTCATACCTACAAAGACTTAAGATTAAGTCATCTTTGATTCTTCTTATGACTATCAATTAACGCAAGTGTTTTCACAAAAATGATTTATTATTCTAAACGATCAATTCTCTAAATAATAAATGAACTACTATGATTCAATTTCAACTTGGAGTTTAAATAATGACTTGGGAAATTCCAAGGTTACAGATTGCTTTGGATTCATGCATTTATCTCCTTTAGTAGATTTCAATCGGTTATCTAATCACTGATTACAGGGTTAAATATATGATCAAGGTGTCCTGACCTCTAATCGCCTACCGTAATTAGTAGCCTAACTATATTGTTTAGCGGGGATAGACTGAAGCAATTACCGAGCATTACATTTTCATCCTGTCCATTAACCATGCAAGGTTTCTAGGTTTATCCCTATCATGGATACAAATCAACCTAAATCAAGAGAAGATCATGCTCCTTTTATCCCACGTTCTATCCTCTTATTCCTCTTCCGAGTTCAATTCAAATAATGAATTTATTTCAATCGTGGGTAGTCACGAAATACTACATTAAGAACAAAAGAGTGATTCATATGAGAACCAAAATCAATCCATTAGAGTTGATAAAAACACAATCATGCCGTAGCCACAACCCTATAACTAGGGAATTTAGCTACTCATAATACGATTCTCAATCTTAAAATATGAGAAATCAAATTAAGTAAATATTAGGAATGATCCCTAAAAATCGATGAAACAACTCTCCAAGTCGTCGTTCTCCATAATCCAAAAAAAGAATAATTAAAATAATAAAATCTGACTCTATTTATAGTTTGGAAAAATTAGCTAGAATTTAAGCCCAGGGTCCATGACGCGCCAATGCTGTCCAATTTCAGCTTCTCTCAACTTGTCCTCTCCACGACGCGGAGAGGATACATACTCTTCTGTCTCAACTCAAAAATGTGGAGAAATAATTAAATATCTCTCCACAATGCGGAGAGGATACACTTCAGTGTATTTTGTTCCATAATGGCTTCCACTTCTATTTGGCATTTTATCACTTATGCTCTCACGCTTCGAGTCACTCTTCACTTCACGATTTCCACTTTTGTGCTTATTTTCTCCTTTTTTCCCAACCTACAATCACTAATCACGTTGGTTAGTCATAATGAAATTAAATGACTCAAACATCATACATAACTAACACATTTGTCCTCAAACTCGGCTAAATCATGGGTGTTATTTGGCTCTTAGGCATATAAATACACCAAAGATCACCCGACCTACCCAAAAACTATATACAACAAAAGCCAACAAACCTTTAAACTCTGGCAGCTCTAGAAGAAAGGGGCTAGCCAACCTAGTAGAACTTAATCGTGCTATTGGGGAGGTCTACCGAGTCGTCTGTCGGAACCTGCAGGCATGAATGTAGCGCCCCCAAGCAAGGAGCATCAGTACGAAATAACGTACCGAGTATGAAAGGGAACAAACTAAATGAGCAGGTATCATAATATAATTAATGTAATCAGGTAAGGAAATCAAGAATAAGATAAGCATACCAAACTACTGAATCTAAACATACAAAGATAATCAAACAACAGCCCAACCAAGCCCCCATAAGCTCGGAGGAACAAACAGCAAACAAGACCACCTACATATGCCCCCATAAGCCCAGAAGGTGCCAAATCAATGTATATACCCCTATCAGTAGCCAATTGTCTGAGTAGGAAGTCACATAGCCTCCATAGGCAATGAAATAGCCCTGTAGGCAGCACATAGCACTCTTAGGCAATAACATAACCCTGCAGGCAGTTCATATCCCTCTTAGGCATCAATATAGCCCCATAAGCAGCACATAGCCCTGTTTGGCTTCAATATAGCCTCGTAGGCAACACATAGCCCTATTTGGCATAAATATAGCTAGTGGGCAACACATAGCCCTCTTTTGCATTAGTATAGCCCCGTAGGCAAGGCATAGACCTATTAGGCAATAACATAGCCCTCTTAGGCAGTTCATAGCTATACAACTAACCACAATAGTCCCAAGGGCAACAACAAACAATTCAATAGGGTAAATACAAGTAATTTAGCAATAAACAATCTATAAAATGAGGGTCTTACCTTGAACTTAAGCTCAAAATACAGCTCAAAACCTCACAACACAGTAAACCCCCTACTGCTACAACCACCACGGAGGTACGCCACACAATCCATAAAGAAAACTATACCAATATGACGAGCTCACGACGTAGAGAAACTTTTTTGAAGTTTTCAAGATGAAATCATTAAGACCTAAAGAGTATTTTATAGATTTGGGGAGAATTTCTCTATATTTTGGGCTGCTGGAACGTGAAAATGGAAAATAAAATGAAGGTGGTTGATTAAATAAAGTTCCCATCGACTTGGCCCACCTCAAGTGTTTTCTTGCATCATCTCACAAAAATGCAAATATCTCTCTATTCAGAAATCGTAGGAACAAACGGTTTGATGCGTTAGAAACTACACTCATAGACCTTTAGTTTCATATCTTTTGGGCTGCATAACTCTTTATAGATCTGGAGAAAATCACCAAGAAATATGACCCAAATTTTGGAGAAAACATAAGAGAAACTTACAATAACTTTCGCCAACACTTATTTCACAAGTCACTTAACTTCAAAACATGAGATATTACCCTTGAACACTTAATATGACATACAAAATCATTATTAATTTTTTAATCACTCCTACCATGCAGGTGCGGTTAATTTAGACATTTTGAAAGTGCGGGTGTTACACGGTCATATGCTGCTTTAGTAGAAACTGCATAAGTGCAGGAAGGGCCAGTTTAGTGAACACCGGTTTAGCGCCTGAAAGGCCACTTTTGGGTACCCTTCGTCCCAACAAAAAAAACTCTAATTTTTTCAACTAATTCGCACTTATTTACAAACCACATGGTTTCTAACTCAGCAACAAACACAATGCAATCCAATCGCCTTATCAATTCATGATAAATCTACCCTTAGATTACAAGTTTATCACAAACCAATTATCAAACACTTGATGGAAAAAAATCTTTTTCACACCATTTGAGAAAGAAAGGGGTACTCAAGACTTCCCCATCTGCCATATCAAGACTAAAATGCCCAGATTACACACAAATTTAAAACCAATCGAGTGAAAAATCTTCCAACCAAGCAAATTCCAAAACTTTAAAGCAAAACATGAGGGGGAAAGGGGAGATTATTTTACCAACTAATAAGTGTGAGAGAGTAGGAAAGATACCAGATTCTTGCTTAATATGAAGAGCACAATTTTGAAATGCTTAGAATAAATTTGAAGGGAAAGGAAACTTGCATTGTTTTACATCAGTTTTTCTGTCTTTTTGATTGTCTAGTGCCACTTAAGAGATTACCAAACCACTTTTGCGGTGTTTAACTATTCCTGGACATGTCACTTTTGTGGATCCTTGGTCTCTTTAGTGACTAGCCATTTAAGCAGCTCGTGGGCAGCTTTTGCGGTATCAGAGGCTGCTCAGTTGTTGGAATATTCTATCTTTATTGGCACCCTGTCCTTCATTCTGCTCAAGTTATTTCCTCCAAATCTGTTCAAGTTACTTCCAAACATTTTGAAATTTTCTGGATTAGTCAAAAATGAAACTAACTACACTACAAAAATTTTAAAAACGATGGGTTGCTTCCCATCAAACACACAATTTAATGTCACATTGCAACACATGTTACATCACCTTTTATATTTCCATTTCAAGGCAATGAACCTCCTCCCTAATTTCAAATTAAGGTTTTGCTAAGAATCATGAGGTAAGAGTGTACACACAATGCATCCAACTCTATTCCTCCATTTTGAAGATTTGAACCTCTTTCCCAAATTCACATAAGATTTTCTTTGAGGTATATTATGCAAGGAAGAGAAGATTAATAGGCAACTTCTTTGACATATGATCTTGCATTTCTTGGCCTTCAAGTGAGGAACACCATTGTTTTTCCATTTTTTGACTAACTTCAAGATGTAGGGACTTACGCTCTTATCATCATACTCCTCTATTTGCTCGGTCTTGTCGAATTTCATCATATCTTCTAAGCACAATGTGGAAAAATGATTGGAATGAGGCACAAGCCTTTTAATTGTCTGATTTGCCTCTCACTTGACATTCTCACTTTCAAATGAAAAAGAGATGAGTATGTTGACTTTTTCTTAAAACTCTAGTATAATTTCTTCAATATCGGCATCTTAGATTGTCTTTGGCTCAGATTATGTTCAAATACCCAAGATTCCTTCCATATTAAGCACAACCTCTTCTTCTTTGGGTTCCAACTCTAATTCCACACGTTTGACCACTTGAGGAAGAGCATGAAATTCCCTAAGCTTTGTTGTCACATTGGTCTTGAATTTTGAAAGTTCAAGCTCAAGTTGGATCACATCATGACATAAGTTAAGATGCACGTCAAAGATTTCATCCCTCAAGTGGAACAAGCTATTCCATAACCTCTCACAAAGTTCAGGGTGTCAAGTTAATCCCACGATCAAAGTTTGACTCACAATCCCTATTGTGTCACTCATTTCTTCATTTTGAGAGGCCTTCACATAAGTTTTCCCAACATGAGGTCCTCCAAAATAAGGACAAAGTTCATCCATATAGGGTTGCAACCCTCAAGATTGGTTTTATCACAAGATTCCATAGAAGCAAAAACTACAAAAATACAAAACGAAAAAAGCACGAACAAACATTCACAAGATGGATCGAAACAAGTGAACTTTAAATTCTAAATCACATTAATACGCCAAATTGTTCCTGGATAGCGGCACCATTTTTTATAAAGCTCAACTACACTTCAAAAGTAGAAATGTAGGGGGTTATATGAAAAATAATACCCAACTTATGAGGTTGGGGTTGAATCCTACAAGGAACGATGAAAGGGCAATTGAAGAGATAAAGAATTAGAAGCCACTAATTTGAATCTGAATAATTGATACAAATATTTATAGGGGTTTTTTTTATATGATCAAATACTAAAACTAATATAACAAAAAGAAAATATAGATTGATCAAATATCTTTTGACCCGAGATAGCAAATAGATTGGGGAATGAGAATTCTACTCATGTTCATTTGATCCATTAGAAATAACAAAATATCATCTTGATAATCATGGATAGGTCAACTTTTCATTGGTTTCTTAAGTACCCACTTGTATCTCCCAATCACAAGGAAGTATATCTTGACTAATTCTCCAGAACTTAGCAAGTACACAAAAATAAACAACCAATATGAAAACATTAAGATTATCCTATATCTATCTCAAATCCATGTGATGAGGGTTAGATCGAATCTAGACTTTCTCAAGCTCTAGCCCTTTGTCAACTCTCAAATCATGCTAATTAATCTTTCATACACTTAATTCTCTTTCTCAAGCAAGGTCTAGATAAATAGGCTAGTCCTTGGGTTGATCAGTCCCTTTGAAGTCTATTAAACATGAAATCAATTATAGAATAAAATATTTATATCATAAACAAGATAATACTCAATTAATTGCAAAAACACACAACAAGAATCAAAACCAAAATATTGCTTATCTCTAACACAATCTCCAAATCTGAAAAATCAAACACTACCACTATGAATAATGAAAGAAAAGCCAAGAGGTGAAGAAACATACAAAGCTATAAAGATATATACATTTAAGCTCACAATCTTCACATTTCAAGTTAAGTGATAACTCTTTCCTCTCAAATTAGGTTTATTAGCTCCAAGTTGGGTCTGTGTTAGGTATAAGATCCTTCCTTATGAGCTAAATTTTAGATTTTGTATGAATTTCGGGGCTGAAAAATGAGATTCTAGTTTTCCCTTGGACAGTGTCCCGATGACCACTAAAGCAATTATGACATTCGCTAAAGTGGTCAATACATCCGCCAAAGCAATGTTGTTAAGGGTTGACCGATCCACAAAAGCGATCAGAGTGGTTGCTAAAGCGGCTATTGACTTCTATTGACTATTTGCAAAAGCGGTCAGCATGTCCGCTTAGACAGTTGTTAAATTTTGTTGACCCATAGCAAAGGCAGTCCGAAGAGTCATTTTGTTCTTGTCTGATTCAACTCTTCATTTTCAACATTTTTCTCCTCAATTCCATTACTTTCAATTGAAACTATTTGTGAACCTAAAAATACCTAAAAAAATTCATTCAAAGAATAATTAGCCACAAATTATAGATTAATGTGTAACACCTCGGGTATCAAAAGAAGGAAAATTTCAGGTTTTCATCTGGTGCCAGCTCCTACGGGAGCCATCTATGGATCGTAGGTGTACCTACGGGCCGTAGGTGGGAACCGTAGGTGGCAGGCTCAAGCTTTCAAAAAGTCAAGTTCCATAACCTAAATGACGGTCCGCCAGGACGGCCCGTCGATCTTTCAACGAGTCGTAGATGGGTCTCATAGGTCTCCTCCAGACTTAGTTAAATTCTTAAGCCATAGGTTCAGACCTACGGTTGCCATGTGCAGTTCGTCGAATTACCCACGAGCCGTACATAGAATCCATTGTTGCAAGGTCCAAGGTTGGTAGTCTCTGAATCTATCTACAGTAAGACAGGATGGTCCGTAGGTTGACTTACAGACCGTAGGTCCAACCGATTATAAGGGTCGGACAATTATTTTTATAGGGCTCTTTGGCCTTTTCCCTAAATATTTAACTCCTAATCTAAGTCGGTTTGGCCCTTAACCTAGACCCTATATAAACCTTTTAAGCCTAATTTTACCCATTTTGTATCATTCCCAAAACTCTCCTCTCCCAAATATTTCTCTCACTAGAAAACTTGAAAAAGAAGACGCAAGAGCTAGGGTTTTAAAGTCAAGTCTCCTAAACCTCCAATTATTTAAAGGTCTTTGCATTGAGGTATGATAATCTTCATCTATGGAGCCCATTCCTCCATAGAGTCCCTAAAGTTCTCAATTTTCAAGTATCAAATTCCCAATTTGATTTAACGGTTCTCTTCTATTATGTGGGTTCTTTCAATTATGATCAAATTACTTTCAATTATGGTTTTCCAAGCATGAATTAAGTTGAATTACATGTTTTAAGATGAATCCCCATGAACCCATATGAATTCCCCAAATTTTGAGATTTATGAATAAATGATGGGTTGAATTATGAAGAAGATGGATTTTATGAAGTTTATATGAACTCCAGCATGATTTAATGATTTCTAAAGCTATGATTCATGATGAATTTATAAATGATCAAAATATGGGTTTTATGAAAGTATGCATGTTAAATTATGAAAATTATGGTGATTTATGGATTGCTTTGAGATTGAAGCATGAATGATGTTGGTGTGAGTTGTGAAAGGGTTTCTCACTTATTACTCAAAAACTATGAATGTAAAAGGTTTTCTCACATAATGGATTCATAACTTGTTGAAAGGTTTTTCTTAACTAAAGTTGAATCAAAACATTAAGGAGCTATTCTAAATGATGTAATCTTTGATTGGTAACTCTAGTTATACCTTTTCATGGCTAATAAGATGCATTATAATATATGACTAATTCCGTGGGATTTATGCTTGGCACCGAGAGGATATTGAGATAGGAACTCTCCCGTTAGTAGAGGCCGGGTTTCTAGAAGCAATCTCTTTAGCCCTAAACTACGTGCCACCGTAGGATGATGGTCTTTGATAGACATTCGCTAGTGGATCCACGTAAGCTATATGTTAAGTAAATGGTTCTACTTTTGCAATTAGGATGGCCCTATCGGCGTAGGGTTAGACATCGAATTCCATGTTGATAGCTCACATGGTCTTACATGTCGGTTAAGGCTACTTCCCACAATAATGAAGCAAGTTGCTTTCAAGGTATTTTCTCAAGTAAAGCAAAGATGTTTAGCTTGCATTGATCATGTTTTGTGACTTACGATTTCTAACCCTTATCTCATATTTTATCTTAATCATTGCATGATTATGAAAATGTCCCCTTTTAGCATGTTTAAATGGTTTATGCATGGTTATCATACTTGGTACATCTTTGTACTAACACATACTTTTGCCTACATTGTCTCATAATGTAGGGCTCGGCGATTCTCTATCTATTCGTGGCTAGAACTTAGTAGAAGGTTTTCGGAAGACTTGGGGAGTCCTCATATGTTCAAGGACATAGCCTTGTTGTTCTTACTGTTAAGTTCCTTAGCTTTGACATTGTATTGGGTTACGTCCCAAATGTTATTTCTCGTTCTTATGTTAGATTGGGTTTGAGATATTGATGTCGACTTCCGCTATTCTTTATCTTAAAAAGCTTTGATATGAAAATTTCTTTTGAACTCTCTTAAATCTCTATGATCTGGTATGTATGTATGCTAAGTGGCTTGTATGAGGCCTTTCGAGGTCTTGTACGCCATGTCACGTCTAAGGGGTACCTTGGGTCATGGAAAACTTGGTATTCAGAGCACAAGGTTTTAGAAAGATCCTAGGATGTTTCATAATCCACGTCGAGTAGAGTCTTGTTCATGAGTCTGAAGCGCGCCATATTTATGAATGAGAGGCTATAAGATGTTTAGGAAACTCCACTCCTTTCCTTACTCCTAAGTCGTGCGATAGAGTATAACTCTATGTGTCTCTCTCCTAATCCCTATCCTATGTGTTTCAGGATATAGCTACTCGAAGAGCTTATGCTAGGAGAACTGCGAGAGAGAATGTGGAACAAGAAGCTCCCCCTCAAGCTCCTCAAGTTTCGGTCGACCCTTTGGCCATACAAGTGACAAATGCAGAGTTTAGGGCTGCTTTTCAAGTGTTGTCTCAAGCCATGACTGCTCAAGCCAATAGGGAGGTTGTGGCTCTAGTAAACCCAAATGTGGGTACGGCGACATCAAGAGTGAGGTACTTCACTAGAATGAATCCTCCGGAGTTTCATGGTTCTAAGGTTGAGGAAGATCCTTAAGAGTTCATTAATGAGGTGTACAAGGTGCTAATGATCATGGGTGTAGCGCCGAAACAAAAGGCAGAGTTGGCAGCTTATTAACTTAAGGGTATTGCCCAAGTATGGTTTGAGCAATGGAAGAGTGAGAGGGCAGCTGATGCAGGTCCTCTTGATTGGGAAAGTTCAAGGTTGCTTTCCTTGATAGGTTCTTTCCCCTTGAGATGAGGGAGGCAAAGGTGCTCGAGTTCATCAATCTTCGTCAAGGAAGCATGAGTGGGAAAGAATATGCCTTGAAGTTCACATAATTATCTCGGTAAGCTCCTACTATGGTTGCCGATCCTAGGGCAAGAATGAGTAAGTTCATTTTGGGAGTATTCAAAATGGTGGTCAAGGAATGCCGTACCACCATGCTTATCAATGACACGGATATTTCTCGTCTCATGGTGCATGCCCAACAAATAGAAGAGGAGAAACTTAAGGAAAGATCTAGAGAGGCAAAGAGGGCTAAGACTGGTGATGGTAATTTCTCACATTCAAGGTCTGATGGACATGGTCTCTCTAGGGTTCGATAAAGGTTTTCCGGTCAAGGTTCCTCCAATGCTCCTCATAAATTCAACAAAGATAGGGTGCCTAACCCTAAGCCTCAAGGAGGAAATGGTGGTGGATTCTCATCGGCTACTTGTGCTAAGTGTGGGAAGAAACATGAGGGCAAGTGCTTAGCCGGTATGGATGGTTGCTTCGGTTGTAGTAAGAGCGGTCATAAGATAAGGGATTGTCCATATCTCGCGACTAAGGGAAGAGAAGGTAAGAAAGCTCCACCTAGTGGTTCGGGTTCAAATGCTCCCAAGGAAAATCGATTCTATGCACTTCAAACTCGCCATGAGCAAGAGGGTTCTCCCAATGTGGTTATTGGTATGTTAAAAGTCTTTCACTTTGATGTTTATGCCGTGCTTGATCCCAGTGCTACTTTGTCTTTTGTGACATCATATGTGGCTATGCGGTTTGATGTTCTTCCGAATGTGTTGTTAGATCCCTTTTGTGTCTCTACTCCTATCGGTGAATCTACTGTGGCTAAGAGAGTCTACAGAAATTGTCCCGTCTCCTTATCCCATAGAGTCACTCATGTTGACCTTGTAAAGCTTGATATGCTAGACTTTGATGTTATTCTGGGGATGCATTGGTTGCATTTTTGTTATGCCTCTATTGATTGTAGGAACCGAGTGGTCAAGTTTCAATTCCCAAATGAGCCTATCCTAGAGGGGAAGGGGGGAAATTATATGCTTAAAGGTCAATTTGTGTCATGTCTAAAAGCTAGAATGATGCTTTCTATGGGTTGCATATACCATCTTGTTAGGGTGAGGGATATGGATTCTGAAACCCCTACTTTTGAGTCGGTTCCCATTGTTATTGAGTTTCCAGAAATGTTTCCCGATGATCTACCCGGTGTTCCACCCGAAAGGGAAATAAACTTCAGTATTGACCTTCTCCCCAATACACAACCTATCTCTATTCCTCCTTATAGAATGGCTCTGGCAGAACTTAAGGAGTTAAAGGAGCAATTGAAAAAGATAAGGGTTTCATCCGACCAAGTGTCTCTCCATGGGGTGCTCCAGTATTGTTTGTTCAAAAGAAGGATGGTTCACTCCGTGTGTGAATTGATTACCATCAATTGAACAAGGTTACTATTAAGAATAAGTATCCTCTTCCAAGGATAGATGACTTGTTTGATCAACTCCAAGGGCCTAGTTACTTCTCTAAGATTGATCTTCGTTCAAGTTATCACCAATTGAGGGTGAAAGAGGATGATATTCCGAAAATGGCTTTTTGGCTAGATATGGCCATTATGAATTCCTAGTGATGTCATTTGGGTTGACGAATGCTCGGCCGCATTAATGGATTTGATGAATAGGGTGTTTAGATAATATCTTGATATGTTTGTGATTGTGTTCATAGAAGATATTTTGATTTACTCAAGGAGTGAGGATGAGCATGCAGATCATTTGAGGGTTGTGTTGCAAGTCCTCAAGGAACATCAACTCTTTGCAAAGTTTAGTAAATGCGAGTTTTTGCTAAGGTCTGTGGCTTTTCTTGGTCACATTGTCTTCGGTAAGGGTATTGAGGTAGATCCTAAGAAGACGGATGTGGTAAGGAATTGGCCTAGACCTCTCTCACCTTTTGATATTCGTAGTTTCTTGGGTTTATCCGGTTATTATAGGAGATTTGTTGAAGGGTTTTCTTCGATTGCTTCCCCACTGATGGGTTTGACTCAAAAGAAGGTTAAGTTCACTTGGTCTGAAGAGTGTGAGAAGAGTTTTCAAGAGTTGAAAGATAGACTTACCTCGGCTCCGATATTGACTCTACCGTAAGGGTCCGATGGGTTTGTGGCTTATTGTGGTGCTTCAAGGATTAGTTTAGGACGTGTTCTTATGTAAAATGGAAAAGTCATTGCTTATGCTTCAAGGCAACTAAAGATACACGAAAAGAACTATCCTACTTATGATTTAGAATTAGCGGCGATTGTGTTTGCTTTAAAGATTTGGAGGCATTATTTGTATGGTGTGCATGTTGATGTCTTTACCGACCATACGAGTTTGCAATATGTTTTCAAGCAAAAGGATCTAAATCTTCGCCAAAGGAGGTGGCTTGAGTTATTAAAAGACAACGACATGAGTGTCCTCTATCACCCCGGTAAGGCTAATGTGGTGGCGGATGCTCTTAGTCGGTTGTCTATGGGTCGTATTGCTCATGTTGAGGATGGTAAGAAAGAATTGGTCCGTGATGTTCATAGTTTTGCCCAATTGGGTGTTCGGTTGATTGTTTCTAGTGAGAGTGGTGTTATGATTCGCAATGGTTCAAAATCGTCTTTTGTGTTCGATGTGAAGAATAAGCAAGATCTTGATCCTAATTTGATTGAGTTGAGGAAGCGGTGCTCACGAAGTTCGTTGAGGATTTCTCCCAAGGGGGAGATGGTGTGCTTCGATAACAAGGTCATTTATGTGTCCCCGATGTAAATGACCTAAGGGCAAATTTTGTCGGAAGCCCATAGATCTAGACATTCCGTTCACCCTGGAGCTACCAAGATGTACCGTGACTTGTGGGAGGTCTATTGGTGGAATGGAATGAAGAAGGATATAGCGGAATTTTTGGTTAAGTGTCCTAATTGTCAACAAGTGAAAGTTGAGCATCAAAAGCCGGGAGGTTTGTCCCAAGATATTAGTATTTCTACTTGGAAGTGGGAAGATTTGAAGATGAACTTTATTGTTGGTTTACCACGCACCCAGCAGCAATATGATTCGATTTGGATTATTGTGGATCGTTTGACGAAATAAGCTCATTTCATTCCCGTCAAGGTTTCTTATTCGGCGGAGGATTATTTTAAGTTGTACTTGAGAGAAATTTTTAGATTACATGGAGCGCCTTTATCCTTTATCCATTATCTCATATCGTGGTGCACAATTTACTTCTCAAATTTGGAAGTCTTTCCAAAAGGGTCTTGGTACTCGTGTTAAGCTTAGTACAGCCTTTCATCCACAAACCGATGGGCAAGCGAAGCGTACTATCCAAACATTGGAAGATTGTTGAGAGCTTGTGTGATTGACTTCAAAGGTAATTGGGATGATCATTTGCCTTTGATTGAATTTGCTTATAATAATAGTTACCATCCTAGTATTGGTATGGCTATATTTGAGGCTCTCTATGGTAGGAGGTGTAGATCTCCTATAGGTTGGTTTGAAGTTGGTGAAGTTGCTTTGATAGGTCCCGAGTTGGTACATAAGGCTATGGAGAAAGTTTATTTTATTAGAGAAAAGTTGAAAATGGCTCAAAGTCTTCAAAAGTCCTATGCCGATGTTAGAAGGAGAGATTTAGAATTTGATGTTGATGATTGGGTTTACTTGAATATTTCAACCATGAAGGGTTTAATGACATTTGGGAAAAAAGGGAAGCTTAGTCCCCGTTATGTAGGCCCATATCAAATTTTGAGGCGCGCTGGAAAGGTTGCTCATGAACTTGACTTGCCTAATGATTTGGCATCGGTGCACCCGCTTTTCCATGTCTCCTTGTTGAAGAAATGTGTTGGTGATCCGACATCTATAGTGCCATTAGAGAATCTTGGCATAAATGATAGTCTTTCTTAAGAAGAAGTCCCAGTTGAGATTTTAGACCGGCAAGTCCGGAAGTTAAGGAATAAAGATGTTGCATGTCATGGGAGGCCGAGGCCGATATGATGTCCCAATATCCTCATCTCTTTCCCTCCGATCCTACTCTAGCTTGAGGTACCTAGTTCCTCATGGTTCATTCATTAGGTCCCATGTTTGATTGACTTCTTCATGTTTATGTGCATTTGAGTATATGCTGCATATAGAACTTATGAAATGATGTTTGGAACATGCTTTAGCTTGGAGTTGATGTTTTCTCCTCGGATATGTGCATTTATGTGATTGCATTCATGTTGAGCTGTTAGATCTTGAGTTCTTACTCTTCTTATGATGTATTGATTTCCATTTGAGGATGAATGTTCCCAAGGGGGAGATATTGTAACACCTCGGGTTTCAAAAGAACAAAAATTTCAGGTTTTCATCTGGTGCCAGCTCCTATGGGTGCCATCTACGGATCGTAGGTGTACCTAGGGGCCGTAGGTGGCAGGCCCAAGCTTTCAAAATGTCAAGTTCCAGAACGTTAATGATGGTCTGCCAGGACGGCCCATCGATCTTTCAAGGTGTCGTAGATGGGTCTTGTAGGTCTACTCCAGACTTAGTTAAATTCTTAAGCCATAAGTTAAGACCTACGGTTGCCATGTACGGTCCGTCGAATTACCCATGAGCCGTACATAGGATCCGTCGTTGTAGGGTCAAAGGTTAGCAGTCTCTAAATCTATCTATGGTAGGACAGGAAGGTCCATTGGTTGACTTCCGGACCGTAGATAGGGGTCCGGCGTTATTTTTAGAGGGCTTTTTGGTCTTTTCCCTTTATGCTTAACTCCTAATCTAAGTCAGTTTGTGTCACGACCCAGGGTAGCCCCTAGATGTAACACGGCGTACAAGACCCCGAGAGGCCTCACACAAGCCCTTAGCATACATAACATACAAGATAATTGAGAAAAGAATTACAAAGAGCATTATATAACAAAACAGCGGAAGTCTACAACTTATGTCTCAAGCCATCTAATATAACAGAATAGAAATGAATGTTAGGGACGCAACCCAGTACAATATCAAAAAGCATAACGGAAAGCATGAAAAAGTAACAAGGTTAGGTCCTCAGACATAGGAGGCCTCACCAAGTCTTCACTATCACTGTAACTAACTAGCCACGAGTGGAATGAGAAGAACCGCCAAGTCCTACATCAATAGAATCAATGTAAGCAAAAGTATGTGTTAGTACAATCAAGTACCAAGTATGATAGCAATGCATAAAAGGGCATATAAATCATGCCAGAATGACATATAATCATGGCATGCAATGGCCAAGCTAAAACATGATAGAACATAAGAAACATGAAGCATAAAACATGGCCAAGACAAGCTATTCATCTTTCCTTTACTTTACTTTAAACCATCATCATGAGAACACTTGTTCATTAACTTGTGGGGAAATACCCTTAACCGACATATAAGACCATGTGAGCTATCAACATGGAATCTGGTGTCTGCCCCACACCGAAAGGGGTGTCCTACTTACCAAGGTAAGACCATGAACTGCTTAGATTGTGTCTATCATAGACCATCACCCTATGGTGGCACATAGGCTATGGGACATGGGTAATCGCCACTTGTCCACTCGGTACTAAGCATATTTCCCACGGAATTATCATAGTTCATTTTATCTTAGGTAGACATGGGTAATCGCCTCTTGTCTACATTAGGGAACATGGGTAATCGCCTCTTGTCCCTTAATAGAATAGCTCCTTATGAACATGGGTAATCGCCTCTTGTCCCTTCATAGAATAGTTCATTAATCATGGATTCAAGCTTAGTTGGGCAAACCTTTCAACAAGTTATGAATCATTATGTGTGAGAAAACCTTTCACACTCATAGGTTGAGCATTACATGAGAAACCCTTTCACAACTCAACAAAATGTACTAACATATCATAAACTTCATAAAACATGCATGAGTTCACAAGCTTCATATTTACATAGCTCATCATGCTCTTAACTCATAAATCATGGGTTCATAAGCTTCTCCTCAAACATGCAATTCAATGCAAGCAAATCCTTAGAAAGTCATAAATCAAGGCAATTTTAGTCATAATTGAGGGAACCCACCTAATAGAGGAAAATCGTGGATTTTGATTCAACATGCATCTTTTCATAAAATATCATCTTTTTATCATTCATAGTCTTACATGGAATTCATAGCTTGATAATCATAATCCTTAACTCACTTCACAAAGAGTTCATGCAATTCATCTTTTCTCAATCAACCCACAATCATAAGCATAATCATAAATTGGGAGATACTTAGCATAAGCTCATGGGATTCATCAAGTTGCATGTAAACCACGCTAAATCGTGCATTAGCTTACCTTACAATGGTAGATCATGCACTATCAACCATAATATCAACAATGGAAAGCATAATGAAGAACCCAAAGAATTTGTCAAACACTAACTCTCTTGGGAAAGACTATACCTTGAAAACCTTAAGGAAAAGAGGAACCATTGGAGGAAAGACTCCAAAAGGTAATACTATCATACCTCAATGCCAATCCCTTGAAATAAAAGGGGATTGATGACCTTGATGAGAATCCTAGCTCTCTTCTTCTCCTTCTTGTTCTTCTAGAGAGAGAAATATTTTGGGAGATGAGAGTTGGAAAATGAAGGGGTTAGGGATTAGAAAATATAAATAGGGCCAAGGTTAAGGAGTAAAATCGTCTAGTATAAGGAATAAGCATTTAGGGGAAAAATCCAAAAAGCCCTTAAATAAACTGTTGGGGCCAATCGACGGACAGGACCTACGGCCCGTACATCCACTGACGGACCGTCCTGCTCTTCCGTCAATCGATTCAGAAAGTTCATTTTGGACTGAAAATTTAGCTAAGTCTTGAAGGCATCTACGGAACCCATCTATGGTCCGTCAACTGAACTACGAACCGTCCTGCTATTCCGTAGGTCAAGGTTCAGAAACTCAAAATTTATAAAGCTGGCAAGGCCATCGACAGTTACCATCTACGGCCCGTCACTCCATCTACGGTCCGTAGATGGCCTCCGTCGTCACTGGCACCAGAAAAAATTTTAAAACTGCATTTTCTTTCTTTACAAAAATTGGGTGTTACAGTTTGGCCCTTAACCTAGACCCTATATAAACCTTTTAAGCCTAATTTTACCCATTCTCTATCATTCCCAAAACTATCCTCACCCAAATATTTCTCTCTCTAGAAAACTTGAAGAAGAAGAAGCAAGAGCTAGGGTTTTCAAGTCAAGTCTCCTAATCCACCATTGATTTCAAGGTCTTTCCATTGAGGTATAATAATCTTCATCTATGGAGCCCATTCCTCCATAGAGTCCCTAAAGTTCTCAATTTTCAAGTATCAAATTCCCTATTTGATTTAAGGGTTTTCTTCTACGATGTGGGTTCTTTCAATTATGATCAAATTACTTTCAATTATGGTTTTCTACGCATGAATTGAGTTGAATTACATGCTTTAAGATGAATCCCCATGAACCCATATAAATTCCACAAATTTTGAGATTTATGAATAAATGATGGGTTGAATTATGAAAAAAATGGATCTTATGAAGTTTATATGAACCCATACATTTTTACTGATTTCTAAAGCTATGATTCATGATGAATTTATAAATGATCAAAAGATGAGTTTTATGAAAGTATGCATGTTAAATTATGAAAATTATGGTGATTTATGGATTGCTTTGAGATTGAAGCATGAATGATGTTGTTGTGAGTTGTGAAAGGGTTTCTCACGTATTACTCAAAAGCTATGAATGTGAAAGGTTTTCTCACATAATGGATTCATAACTTGTTGAAAGGTCTTTCTCAACTAAAGTTGAATCAAAAGATTAAGGAGCTATTCTACATGCTATAAGCTTGGATTGGTAACTCTAGTTGTACATTTTCATGGATAATAAGATGCATTATGATATATGACTAATTTCGTGGGATTTATGCTTAGCACCGAAAGGATATTGAGATGGGAACTCTCCCGTTAGTAGAGGCCGAGTTTCTAGAAGCAATCTCTTTATCCCTAAACTATGTGCCACCATAGGATGATGGTCTTTGATAGACATTAGCTTGTGGATCCACGTAAGCCATATGTTAAGTAAAGGGTCCTACCTTGGCAAGTAGGATGACCCTATTAGTGTAGGGTTAGACACCGGATTCCATGTTGAGTAGCTCACATGGTCTTACATGTCGGTTAAGGCTACTTCCCACAATAATGAACTAAGTTGCTTTCAAGGTATTTTCTCAAGTAAATCAAAGATGTTTAGCTTGCATTGATCATGTTTTATGACTTAAGATTTCTAACCCTTATCTCATATTTTATCTTGATCATTGCATGATTATGAAAATGTCACCTTTTAGCATGTTTAATGTTTTATGCATGGTTATCATACTTGGTACATCTTTGTACTAACACATACTTTTACCTACATTGTCTCATAATGTAGGGCTCGGTGATTCTCCATCTATTCGTGGCTAGAGCTTAGTAGAAGGTTTTCGGAAGACTTGGTGAGTCCTCATATGTTCGAGGACATAGCCTTGTTGTTCTTACTTTTATGTTCCTTAGCTTTGACATTGTATTGGGTTACGTCCCGAATGATATTTCTCATTCTTATGCTAGATTGCATTTGAGACATTGATGTCGACTTAAGCTATTCTTTTTCTTAAAAAGCTTTGATATGAAATTCTCCTTTGAAATCTCTTAAATCTCTATGATCTTGTATGTATGTATGCTAAGTGGTTTGCATGAGGCCTTTCAGAGTCTTGTACGCCATGTCACGTCTAGGGGGTTATCCTGACCCAAGGTAGCCCCTAGATGTAACATGGTGTACAATACCCCGAGTGGCCTCATACAAGCCCTTAGCATACATAATATACAATATAATAGAGAAGCAAGAGTTCAAAAGAGCATTTTATATCAAAGCTTTAATCAAAATAGCGGAAGTCTACATCTCATGTAGCCTTTTAACATCATAGAATATGAATAAAAGTGATAGGGGCGTAGCCCAATACATTATCCAACATAAGGAAAGACATCAAAGTAAAATCCAATGAGGTTATGTCCTCAAATGGATGAGGACTCACCAAGTCTTCTTCTCAACTCTAAGTCAATGCTCTAGCCACGAGTAGGAGAACTGCCACGTCATACACCAAGGAAGTTGATGCAGGCAAGAGTATGCGTTAGCACAATAAAGTACTAAGTATGATAGCAATGCACATAAACACATAATTCATGCTAGAGATAGAGACATAACCATGACATGAAATGGACAAGCTAATAACATGATAAACATGAGAAACATGAAACATAGAGCATATATCAAGGCCAAAGCAAGCTAAACCATCTCTCTTTCTTGTCTTTACTTCATCATGAGAACACTTGTTCATTAACTTGTGGGGAAAAGCCATAACCGACACGTAAAACCATGTGAGCTACCAACATGGAATCCGGTGTCTACCCCATACCGAAAAGAAGTGTCCAACTTGCCAAGGTAAGACCATGAACTTCTTAGCTTATGTGGATCCACTAGCTAGTGTCTATCATAGACCATCACCCTATGGTGGTACATAGGTTATGGGACATGGGTAATTGCCATTTGTCCACTCGGTACTAAGCATACTTTCCACTGATTAATCATAGTTATAATCTTATCATATCATTAGAAGGCATGGGGGGATCTCCCCTACCTTATTAGGGGTAGACATGAGGGATCTCCTCTTGCCCCCTCTCTTTAGAATAGCTCCATAGAATACATGAGGGATCTCCTATTGTATTGTCTTGGATAGGCATTAGGGATCTCCTCTTGACTATCATGGGGAGGGGGGAAAGCATGAGGGATTTCCTCTTGTTCCTTTCTTTGAATCAACTCCCCTATTCTCCTTAGTTAAGAAAATCCTTTCATAATTCATTATCAATGTCTACATGTAATAAACTTTTGCACATCAATCCCAAAGCACCCTTAATTCATCATGCTCATAATTCATAAATCATGGGTTCATAAGACTTCATCTCAAACCATGCAATTGAATGCAAGCTAACACTTAGAATGTCATAATCAAGGCAACTTAATCATACTTGAAGGAACCCACATAAAAGAGGAAAATTATGCTTTTGACTTGATCATGCTAATTTCATAAAGATTATCCTTAATTCATTCATACTTGATGCTTGATTTCATAGAGAATTCATAAACTTGATGCATGAACTCTTTGTGAATTGAGTTAAGGATTATGATTATCAAGCTATGAATTTCTTGTAAGACTATGAATGATGAAAAGAGGATATTTTATGAAAAGATGCATGTTGAATCAAAATCTATGGATTTCCTCTATTATGTGGGTTCCCTCAATTATCAATAAATTGCCTTGATTTATGGCTTTCTAAATATTAGCTTGCATTGAATTGCATGTTTTGAGGTGAAGCTTTTGAACGCATGATTTATGAGTTAAGAGCATGATGAGCTATGTAAATACGAACCTTGTGAACTCATGCATGTTTTATGAAGTTTATGATATGTTAGTGCAAATATTGAGTTGTGAAAGGGTTTCTCATGTAATGCTCAACCTATGAATGTGAATGGTTTTCTCACACGTAATGATTCATAACTTATTGAAAGGTTTGCTCAACTAAGCTTGAATCCATGATTAAGGAGCTATTCTATGAAGGAACAAGAGGCGATTACCCATGTTCCCTAATGTAGACAAGAGGCGATTACCCATGTCTACTAATAATGACATCACGACTAATAGAAGAACAAGAGGCGATTATCCATGTTCTTAAGGAGCTATTCTAAAAAATGAAGGGACAAGAGGTGATTACCTATGTACCCTAATGTAGACAAAGCGGCGATTACCCAAGTCTACCAATAATGAGTTTATGACTAATGTAGACAAGAGGCGATTACCCATGTCTACCTAAGATAAAATGAACTAAGATATATCCGTGGGAAGTATGCTTTGTACCGAGTAGACAAGTGGAGATTACCCATGTTCCATAACCTATGTGCCACCATAGGGTGATGGTCTATGATAGACACTAGCTAGTAGATCCACATAATCTAAAATATTCATGGTCTTACCTTGGCCAGTAGGACACCTCTTTTCGGTGTGGGGCAGACACCGGATTCCATGTTGATAGCTCACATGGTCTCATATGTCGGTTAAGGCTATTTCCCCACAACTAATGAACAAGTGTTATGATGATGATCTAAGGTAAAGTAAAGGAAAGATGAGTAGCTTGTCTTGGCCATGGTTTATGCTTCATGTTTTCTTATGTTCTATCATGATTTAGCTTGGCCATTACATGTCATGATTATATGTCATTCTAGCATGGTTTATATGCCCTTTGTGCATTGCTATCATTCTTGGTACTTGATTGTACTAACGCATACTTTCGCCTACATTGATTCTATTGATGTAGGACTTGGCGGTTCTTCTCATCCCACTCGTGGCTAGTCAGTTCTAGTGATAGTGAAGACTTGGTGAGGCCTCCTATGTCTGAGGACCTAACCTTGTTACGTTTTCATGCTTTTCGTTATACTTTTGGATATTGTACTGGGCTGCGTCCCAAGCCTTCATTTCTATTCTATTATGTTAGATGGCTTGAGACATGAGATGTAGACTTCCGCTGATGTTTTCTTAAACTCTGTTGTGATTTTATCTTTGGACTATTTAATTTCTACTATCTTTTATGAATGTATGCTAAGTGGCTTGTATGAGGCCTTTCGGGGTCTTGTACGTCATGTCAGGTCTAGGGGGTACCTTGGGTTTTTACAATCTCTAACACAATATCCAAATCTAAACATCAAACATTACCACTATGAATAATCAAGCAAAACAAAGAGTTGAAGAAAGATATAACGATATATACATTTAAGCTCATAATCTTCACACTTCAAGTTAAGTGATGAATCTCTCCTATCAAATTAGGGTTGATTAGCTCCAAGTTAGGTTGTGTTAGGTATAAGATCCTTCCTTAAGAGCTAAATATCAGCTTTTGTATGAATTTCGAGGCTGAAACAATTAGATTCTAGTTTTTCCCTTGAACAGTGTCCCGATGATCACTAAGAAGTTAAGACGTTAGCTAAAGTGATAATACATCTGCCAAAGCAACATTGACTAGGGTTGATCGAACCACTAAAGTGATCAGAGTAGCTGCAAAAGCGGCTATTGACTTCTATTGATTGTTCGCCAAAGCAGTCAGCATGTCTGCTTAGATAGTTGTTGACTTTTGTTGACCCATCACTAAGGTGGTCCAAAGAGTCATTTTGTTCTTGTCTGATTGAACTCTTCATTTTCAGCATTTTCCTCCTCAATTCCATTGCTTTCCATCAAACCTATTTGTGAACCTGAAAATACCTGAAAAACATCATTCAAAGAATAATTAGCTACAAATTATAGATTAATGTCACAAAATCATAAGAAAAAAAGATACAAATAAGTGGCAAAATCACCACTTATCATAGATTTGAGTACTTGAGACATGTTATATCTGCTAAACGGGTAGCAACTCATCCCAAAAAGATCAATGCAGTCTGAAAATGGCAATTGCCTAAGAATTTGAGGGAACTTAGGGGGTAACTATGTTTAGCAGGTTATTGCAGGAGGTTTATCAAAACACTATGGAGTGATTAACATGCCTTTAACTAATATTTTGAAGAAAGATGTGTTCAAATATTCTGAAGAGGCATCTCAGGATATTTAAAAGTTGATGTAAGGAAGATTCAATACATGTTTTATTTTACCAAATAACTTTGTTGTATTCATTGTGGAAACAAATGCTTATGACTGTGGAATTAGAGATGTGCTGATGTAGGAAGGGAATCCAATATCCTACCTCAACAAAAGGTTTATTATGAGGCACTAATGACTGTTTGTGTATTTTAAGGAACTATTGGCGCTAACCCTAGCTGTGACTAAATGGACACATTACTTGATGGGGAAGAAGTTTATTGTCTGAACTAATCAAAAAGTATAAAAGTTCTTAATAGACCAAAATCTACATACAACTCTCAGATGAAGTGCATTGCTAAATAGATGCAATTCCACTTTGAGATTTAATACAAGAAGAGAAGAGAGAACAAAGCAATAGATTCCTTCTCTAGAATGAAACTATGAGAGGTGACAACCATAGTTGTCATCCTTGGCATGACTGGAATATTTGACAGAATCAAGGGTAGTTAGGCTGAAGATCCTACTATCAAGGAGCTTTTGATCAAGGTACGGTCTCAATAAGAAGGGGTCAAGGATTTCAGTTTTGTGAATCAACAACTCGAAAGGAAAGACAAATTAGTTCTGGGCGCAAATCCAGTGTTAAGGGACGACATTCTCAAAATATGGCATAAGAAACCAATTGGATGCCACTCTGCTATTGAGACCACCTGCAAGAGAGTTTCTAGTTTGTTTTATTGGAAAGGACTAAAAGAAGATGTGACCAACATGGTAAGGATTTGTGCTACTTGCCATAGGAGCAAGTATGATAGTGGTGCCTATGAAGGTCTTCTCCAACCCTGGAAGATTCCAGTTTCTGTATGGGCTACTGCAAGTATGGATTTCATAGATGGGTTGCCTAAGTCAATGGCTAAAACTAATATCTTAGTGGCGGTCAAAAGACTTACTAAATATGATCATTTTATAGCAGTTAGCCACCAATATACAACTAGTTCTTTGGCCCAGCTATACTTGGACTAGGTTTACAAACTTCATGGGATGCCACAAAATATATTTAGTGACAACATTCCAATATTTATGAGTAAGGTATGGAAGGATCTCTTTGCAATGCAATATGTGACCTTGAGTACTTCTACTGCGTGCATACCATCCTCAAACAGATGGTCATACATAGGTACTCAATAGAACACCAGAGACTTATTTGAGATGCTTTTGTGCTGATAGCCAAAAAGATTAGGATAGTTTCTTGACATTGACAGAATGGCGGTATAACACCACTTTCCTCTCAACAATCAAAACCACAACTTTTGAAGATTTATATGGACAACCTCCACCCATCCATATTCCTTAGTTATAGGACATTCAATAGAAGAAGATGTGGACAAGAGACTTATCACTAAAGAATTCAAGATTGAATTGCTCAAGTTCCACATCTCTATAGCCCAACAAAGAATGGTATACATGGCTAACTTACATAAGACCGATAGACAATCTAAAGGACAATGGGTGTATCTAATGATCGACCCATATAGGCAACTCAGGATCTCCAACTATAATATTTCTATACTATTAGCCATGTATTATGGCCCTTATCAGATGTGTTGCTTACAAGTTATCATTGCCTCCTCATGTGGTTTTTCATCACACATTTCATGTGTCCCAATTAAAGACCTGCCATGCAGTGCGTACTCACTTTAATCATCCTCCAACAGTAAGTGTTTCTTCCCCTAATTATGTGCAGCCTAAAGAAATTCTAGAATGGAGAATGATCAAGAGAGGAAATAAAGCAATTCCACATATACTTGTTTAATGGGACAAAGTGTTAGGAGAGGATGCAACATGGGAAGATTATGCCACATTGAAGATGAGGTTCCCTAATTTCTTTTCTTGTGGACAAGAATGTTTTTATGGAGTGAAAAATGATGCAAAAATGGAGTCAGAAGCTTAGGAAGATAGTATAGAGTGCTTGAGGGGTTGCACCTAACCATTAAGTTTGTTAGGTTTTCATCTAAGAAGTGTAGTTTCATATTGTTTAATATAGTCCAATGGGGTTTTAAGCTCATTTACTATTGTCGAATTTGCCTAAAATATTTGAGTGATTGGACATTATAGGTCCAATGCCGGGTTTTATGTTTTCCTACTATCACCAAGGAATGTCTTGGATATTTAAGTACTATGATTGTCTGTTTTGGAGTTTATGTGGAGAATTATTTAGCTAAATAGAGGATAGCTTGTCTTTTACTCTTTTCCTTTCTCTTTCTTCTCTTTTCTTAGTTTTCATTAATATTTTATTGATTTTCCTTAGGTTAGTTGCATCACACCTATGTTCCCAACCGATAGGTAAGCCAACCCACTTATTTTTTTCAACTTAACTTATTTAATAAAGTGGAAAGAAAAGTGAGAAGCAAAATATCTTGAACACTAAGTCTTTCACAAATATGATATGCGGAAAACTTGAATACCACCCTAGATTTTGTGTCAGAAGTACAGGAGCTTCTAAAATGCGATGTAAGTATGAAACTAAAATAACAAGACTAGATGTAAGAAATCATGTCTATATAATAAACCAACATAATAAATAAAGAGATAGTGGAAAGTGTAGACCACGGTACAACTAAGAAGCTCACCACAACTCCAAGATAACTCAAGCTCAAACTTAAAAAGCTCCACGAGATACGCTCGTATTAGGAATCAAATATGCACCACAAAAGAGTGCAACAAGTGTAGTATGAGTGTGAAACCACATGTACTAAATATGTATCATAGATCGACAATGAAGAAGTAGTGACGAGTATAAAAGAAATCATTCTCTCATTTCATAAGTCTACTTTATACTTATCAGTCAAGTCTCACAAAAAATAGGGATAATCACATGTCACATAATGTTCAATAATCAATCCAACACATAATCAAGTAAAAATGAGGGATTTAATGAAATGCAATGCAACACTACGAGATGATATGCCTCAAATGCCAAGTAATCTCACAACTGTATATACACAATACTTCCTAAAAGTTTTTTAAGAGTTTATGACCCATGAAGGACTCGCGAGGTCTATATACCAACACGAATGATCTCAATGCATTATCATAAAATCAAACCATCCTTAATACAAATGATTTTCACGTGCTCAACTCATAATCATTAAGTGGTCACAACACAGACAATCTCCATGTGATGGACCCTTACTCATACTCAATCTCGTATCAATACATGTGCTTCATACAATATCAAAACAATTGGGGATGATTATGCATCTTATTCAATCAATATCGATATGAAATTAAATCACCTCAACTATGACAATTATATGAGTTCAATAAAAAAAACAAAAAACACACAAAAAAAACCAAGTCAATAATACATCAGCAAATGACCATATGCTTTGGTATTCTCAGATTACAATCCATCATTTATAGTAATAACTTTTCCTTTTATAACATCGGTACTCATACCAATGCCCGTCACACCATTGGTACGAGACCCACAAATTCCACCCTTACACCTTATCTACTCCATTTTTAATCCTTGATTAAAAAAATGTCCCTCAAAAAAGTTTAGAAATTTCACGACTCGAAATTTGGCAATGATGGAGTGTAGGTAAGCCAAAACACAACTACAACTATAAGTAAACTAAAAAAGGAAACAAATGGAAGGAATAAAAAGAAAGGAGAGGGCCCACAACATAGATATGTATAAAACAATACGTAATAAATATATATATATATATATATATATATATACTAATTTCATGGCACGTGTGTTGCACGTGTGTATCATATTATATAGTATATGATGTTGTAAAATAGAACTAATATTATTAAATTAAATCTTTTAAGTATATAATTAAAATTGAAAGAACATAGGACAAGTATTTTTAAATAATTAATACATATTTTCATAGAGTTACTTGTTTTTTGAGATCAAAATTATCAAATATCGTTGAAAATTTTGAAAATACATTAAAAGTTTAAATATGGGGAGAAAGTGATATTTCTTTAGTAGTATTATTTTTTACTTCACTCAATTTATAGTTTCTAGATTCCATAATGTGGAATTATAGTGGATATGTGGTTATTTTTTATTGTTGTTTTTATGTTATAGTTTACAACGATACACAATTTGCTAATTAATTGGTTATATTTTTTCACGTCGTTAGAATTCCTTTTAGTTTATCGTCATGTGTGGTTGTATAGATATTATTAATATGGTATTTAAGATAAAACTCAATACAACGGAGTAATTATCAAAAGATAATTGTTCTTTTAATATAGTCAAATCTTGTTAATGTCTGTTGGAAAATTTCATGACTACTATAGTGAGGTGTTATATATTTATATTGATATTTGACATTTAGGTCTCATTTAGCTATTAAAAATACACAACAACATAGTTTATTGATTTTGTGTAATAATAAGAAAGAATGTATTTCTAAGAAAATTTAACCAACAAACTAGAAAAAAACGCCAATATAAAAAAGGTCACAAATAGCCTTTCCTCTTGAGGTTATGACCATATATGATGGATATCATTTAAGTACAATTTTTCTCTTAAATATTCATACTTGAAATTTACTATGTGCATGACACTAATAACGATTACCATAAATATTTAAAATTTAGCTTTATACGTACTATATCTTTTACAAAATATTATTGCTCAGGCTATCATAGTGAGGTAATTTTACAAAACGTGTACTTTTTAGTGAATGTCAATACTGTTATAAGTAGAATATTATAGAGGTAAAAAATATGACAGGCCGTTATAGTGAAATGTTGTTATAACGAATGATAGTAAAATAGAGGTTTGAGTGTATGTCAAATATTTAGCTTGACAGGTTCTTGGTTTTAAATATATATATATATATTTCAGTAGCATAATTTAATGTTAATATATGAACAACATCACCTATGGTGAAAATATTTCATTTCTTTAAGTTTCTATATTATCTTTACTGAATTGTAGTCTTCTCCTTTTTTCTTCCACATACATATCATATAGTTGTTGTCTAATGAAAGTATCTAGTATCTTATACAAGTTGTATCATGATATAAAACAATAAACTTTTTCAATAAAAAATTAATAGATGAATTAAATTTAAAGTATTATTTATAGAATTTTTAACCTGATTTAAGATAATTTTATGATCAATCACCATTTTATTATCTATTTTAATTTGCTAGAAAGGAGTGTATCTTGTGACATAACATTTTCTCATATTAAAATGAACAAAAAATAACAGAAAATTCATACTTAAAAAATTTCATACTCAATATAAGTATAAAAAAGAAAAATTACATGGAACAATTCATAGTTAATGAAGAAAGAAGACGAAAAGATATGTTCATGCTATATGTTCATGCTATATTCACTAATCTCTTCCCACCAACACTTTACTTTCTCCGTTCATTTTTACTTGCTATAATTCGACTTGACATGTCTATTAAAAAATAATTATTATCATATTATCTCTATGATTGATGTTTAGTATTAAGTAAAAGTGAAAATCTATTTTTGAAATAGTGGACTTAACATCAAAACTAATAATTCAATGGACTACGTTGATGCCTGCTGTTTTAGCAAAATTAGGATGAAACTCCTTCGCTTGAGGGCAAAAGAATAAAAAATGGAAAAACAAAGAAGAAATATCTTACCCCAATCATGTGCCTTTTTCGTATTTTTTTATTATTATCTCTCGCACAGCTTGATCTATTAATTTTATTAGAAAAAATATTCCACAATGTATGTATTTATCACTGTTCACTAATTATATGAACACTAATTATTAAATTCTCTCTCGAATGAAAACACAAAAGAAATTAATTAAAGAAACAAAACAAGAAAAAGAAATGAAAATCTCCGCACACTACATGTAGTTGCACATTTCTCTGTTCTCTTCTTTTCATCTTGAATAGAAAGCCAACACCTAAATTTCAATGCTAAGAACTTTGGTGAAACATATCAATGGATTGGGGATGAATCATTTATGAAAATATCAAATAATCTCAAATTGTCACAAAAAAGAGATTTTCAAGAATTTATAAGGAGCGAATGGTTGTGATTTATGAACGAAAAAATATGAAGGTTGAAATTGTTGTGACTATTCTTAGGAAATAAGTTTTTTTTAATAAATAAAACATGTAGGTTAGTTAAATGGGTATTAATATTCTAAAATGATACTAATAATATTGAAGTATGTATGTGATGAAAATCATTAGAGATACGAGTGTGAATTGATGAATGATTTGCTACCATTTGTTCTCCAATTCTTTATTACATGGTACCTCGAATTTCGAACTTAATCAACTGTTGCATATCACATTTAAGATTTTTTAAGAAGAAGAAGAGTAGAAAACTTTAAAAATTTGTAGTTTAAAAGTGAGGGGAATCCCCTCTATTTATAGCTAACCAATGATAGTATGAATAGGTGCTAATTGTGCCTTATCAGAAAAGTCAAACCCTTCGAAAAAGTCACTACTCATCGAAAAAGTCACAACCATTTGGAAAAGTCACAACCTTTCGAAAAAGTCACAACTCATCAAAAAAGGCACAACCCTTTGAAAAAATTACAACCCTTCGGAAAAGTCACAACTCATCAGAAATGTCACAAACCGTCAAAAAAGTCACAACCCTTTGGAAAAGTCATAACTCATGGAAAAGCCACAAACCTTTAATGTGAAAAGATATCTACTGTTAATATAATGCAATTAATTAAACAAATAAAATAAATTTAGTATTTTTAATTAGGGGTATTATAGTATTCAACATTCATTTTTGGGAGTTCATGCTTTTAAGGTAGTACAGATACACACACACACACACACACACACACATATATATATATACAAAAAGGGCTCGAAAGTGACCGTGAAGACAAAACTATACAAGGAAACCAACCTCATACCTGGTGTTACTGGTACAAGAGTTACTAAGTACATGAGGTCTATATACATCAAATCTGTCTAATCAAAATACAATATACATAGACAGAACAAAAGAAGGAAATCAACAAATCTCCACACGCCAAGAGCTCACCACGATTCAAATATGTGACAGCTATGGGAGATCCAAAACACAGTGATGGTGACTCGGGCTAGGAACTGCATCATAAAAAGGATGCATAAATGTAGCATGAGTTGCAAAATGCGGGGTGGGGTGCTCAGTAGGCATCATAGGTCGATTAATCTCAAAAAGATCACAGACACACACACACACACAGAGACACACACACATATATATATAATAAGAACAATAATACCAACACTAAGATCTAGCGGCTAACAAGCGACATACACATCATTAACGACAATGAAGCTAATAATAACAAACATGGAGCATCTAACACAAGGTAATCACAACCAAATAGATTAAGCACAATGATACAACAAAAGAAGACCAATTCATAAAGGTAAAAACCTGATAGATCCCTCGGGCACACAGAATGGTTCCTTAGACACAAAAACAAGTGAAAATACAAGAAATATGATCTAGATTAGCTCCACGGGCTGCCCGAAGTGCTTTCTCAAGCTTAACAGGATAAGAGTAAACCCGGAATTATCCTTCGGGCCACCCAAAATGCTTTCTCGAGCTTATCTTTCAATAAAAGAGCGCAAAAATTCTCATGTTTAAAGCAACCCATCCCTTTTTATTCCAAAACTCTTTTATATTAGCATTATTCTTTTCAAAATAACTAGTCCAGATCAACAAGTTTACTGGAAAAGGCTCTTAAAGATGAAAATCCCAAGATGGTGACAAAAATCCTTAAAAGTTCTAAGTTCTCTTAAATAAAATCAATAGCACTCTCCCGTACGTAGAGCCAAAAACAAGTAGAATATTGTAATAAGATCATTCTATTGGTAACATTTACATCTTCTCCTCATTTTTGAACCAAAATATGCAAAAGTAAATGTCATGCACATAATTTCACACAAAGCACAATCAAGCCATTCATAAATTAATCATACCACACAAATAGCTGGTTAGACACCCACGATAGTATAGTCTCACTAACGTGGAAATTTAGTCAATCAAAGTCCAAGGCCTCAGTGCCACAAAATACAATAACAATGTGCCAAAAGCTCAAAAATATCCCAAAGGGAACACATTCATACCAAACTAATTCAACATGCATAAATCTAAGTTTGAACCATCTAGAAGCATTCTAAGAATCATGTAAAGAATACCAAGACTAAGGGTCATCCTAAGCTAAGGCTTCATGACTAAAAGCTAAGGTAAAAACCCAAAAATGGCCAAAGGATAAGTAAGCATCATACTCCTAAGTTCTACTCAATATATAGATAACCCAACTAATCCAAGTCTAAAAAAGAGGAAATCATAACCTATCTCAAGTCCAAAACCGCACTCAAACCTCTATTTCAGAGTTTTTCCTTTCTGAAGAGCCTACGATCGGTGCCACACTATCAAATTAGCAAAGAGAACATCAATATGAGAGAAATAATAGCAGAATAGCAATAAAGAATTTCAGACCCAAAACTTGGGTCAAAATATATCCATGGGACTCGCGTGCAAAATTCCACAATTGATTCTGTCATAAGGTCCCAATTATCTTAAGGAACTTTTGCCTCAAAAATGGGCACAATCCGAGCACCGATTGAGCTCGAAACAGCCCCACCAAGCGAAAGCTCAAGAATGATCAAAAGAGGAAATTTAAGAGTGGAAATCAATGGAACTTACAAGATAAATGGAAGATTAATGACCCCTCTAATAGTCCCACGCTATTCTCCACAAATTCACTGCAATTTCTCACTAATTCTCTTCAAGAATTGATCTCCAAATCACCACAAGAGAGTTTTTTTTTTGTTTTGGTAAATAAAGGACTTTCATTAATCAAACTAAAGGGTCATTATATAAGGAGACTAGTTTAGGACATAGTGCCTATTCCTTCCCTTTCAAATATAAAAATAACAAAAGCGGGGGGATTTGGGTACATCATTAAGCTTCCAAAAGTATGAACCTCACATCTTCTTGTTGCTAATTGGTCTGCTACTCGATTAGCCTCTCTATGTATGTGCTTGATTGGTGCCCTCCCTAGCTCATACAATTGGTACCTGCAATCACCAATTAAAATTTGATAGGAAAAATCCTTGTTAGATAACGTATCAATAATTTTATGCCAATTAGTCTCGATTATTACGGGTGTTAAGTTGTTTTTAAGGCTTGTTTTAGAACGTGGAGAAAATATAACTCTTCCATGTAGATGTTAGTGGCATAACATATTCCCATGTTAAAGCCCATGAGCCTTTTTTTGTTGTGATCTCTGAAAATACATGTAATCCCCCCTTACCCAGATTTGATTTGCAAGCTCTATCTATATTGAGTTTGAAGACATTCTTGGATGGTGGTTCCCATTTGGTGTAAATGGTACTCTTTATCTTAATGATAAGATTCTTACTAGTCATAAACTTATATTCTAGGGCCTTGTTATATACCTAGCTTATTAGAGGTCTTTTTTTATTTTTTTGAAAAATGATGCCATTTCGATTACTCCAGATTTTCCAAAGAAGGAACGGGATAAAGTCAGACCATGTTAAGAAGTTGTCCAACCTTTTTTTTGACTTAATTTGTTCTCTTAACCACAAAGTTATGTGTTGTGGTTGTTCATGTAGTACAAAAATTTATGGCCTTGTTTTACTTGTTCCCATAAGATTTTTGAGTGGGTGCACCTAAAAACAATGTTCTATATCCTCTTTCTCTTGCCAACAAATGTTGCATATATCACTAGGTCATATTTTCCTCTTATGAAGCATGTGTGTTGTGGAAATCCTATTGAGACAAACTAAACACCAGAAGTACTTTATCTTATTCATGGTGTTTGCTTTCCATAGACAAATAAGATCCTCCTCCTTGAATGTAATGACCCTCCAGGTCATTTCCTCAATTTTCTTATCTTTCCGGCATTTAGGGATTTCCTTTAGTGACCCCAAGTCATTTATGACTTGCTAGGACTGATAGTTCGGTCACCTTGTTGTTCATTTGAGTTTTGTGCAAGTTTTCATAATTTGGAGCTTTTGAAACTTGAATGATTAATTTTGATGAAAATTCCAAAAAAACAGCCTCGGAATAAAATTATAAAAATTTCATTAGCTCCGAAACATCGAGTTTGGTCTAGAAGGGACCTTCAGTGCAGATCCCAAGGCTTCTAGGCTCATACTGAGCTCCTTGTGGAATTTGTTTTAAAATGGAGTTTGGGTGTGGGACCCACTTTTTTTTAGATGACTTCGGTTTGAAGTTTTGACATATCCAATGAGTCCATAATACTAAATTTTATGGGGTTGCATATATCATTTGAATGCACGGGGTTCCAAATGGATCCTGAGAACTCTGTCAGAGTCTTTCTCAACTTTAAAGTTCAGCTGAGGCAAACATCTAGTGCAGGCCTAGTGCCTTAAGGGTGACCACATGTCTTGGCAATGATAAAAAAGGAGGAACTGCCCTTGTCTAGCACGATCGCGCATTTTTCGATCGCTAATAGCATCTAGGGCATTGACCAATTTTTGTCTCTACAATCATGAGCTTTGATCTCTGCGATCGTGGTGCCTTTTTCCACAGTGGGTCGCAATCACGACCCTAGACATCATGATAGCGATGAGTAACTTCACTGGTTTTTTAAATAAAGACCAGACGCAAATTCAGCAACATGTTCATGTTTCAAAAGGAGATAAGTGGAGCTAGAGAGCTCCAAATTAGGTGTTTTCAGTTGCTATTTGTCTTTTGTTTTCGTCGTTTTTCTATGGGATCATAGGGAGAGTACAGAGACCTCACTTCATAGGTAATTTCTTATAAAAAGTCTGCCTTAGCTTCTTTAATGGTGTTTGTTTCATTTTTGTCACATGTTATGTTTCTGAGCTTGAATTTTGCCCAATTTTGGGGAACAGGTTAACTAAAATGTTTTGGATCCAATGACGAAGTCAATTTTAAAATTCCCAGTAGGGGTCTCATAATTCTATTTTTGACTCAAATTTGGGCTTGTCTCCAATAGTTGCAGTTTTGTTGTCTAAGCGTCTGTTTTGATGTTGTGATTAATATTATGATAGTGTGGCGGTGATCTAAGGCTTTTCAGAAGAGGAAAGCTCTAGTGTAGTAGATTTGGAGTGCACACGATCATCTTTGAGGTAGGTTACGGTCTACTTTTCTTGATTGTGCTCTATTAGATAGTGTCTAGTATGAATTGCATGTGAATAGGGTTGTATATGTCGGGTTTTAGGAATACTTTCTTATTTTCATTTTGTTGATTCCCGTAGAACTTTTGGCTAGTCTTGGGTGGTGAGATCCTTAATTTAGGCTTGTATTTCCTTGTTGTTGGCGTAATTAGTGTAGTAATCCTCTTAGAGTTGATGCTTGAGTCCTTAGTCTAGTTTATGACATAGATGCTTTAAAATGTGATTTTAGTTATGCTTTAGCTAGCTATCGCTTCATGTAGTGATTGATAAGGTTTTATTTGGTACCATCCATTACGGCCTGAAACCTTAGCTGCAAGTTGGCTTTATATGTGCTTGGTTGTCATTCTGATATAATGTGTGGGGTAAGGCGTTGTTCTTTGAGTGTTTTCCCCTTGTTGATTATTGAACTCCCCTTTTGGTTCATTCATTTCTTTGAGTAATAGTGAGCATGTTATATTGTTATAATTGAACTTGTTGGTTTATTATTGGGCCTAGGGCCATGGTCGAGGACCAGCTTGACTCCAAGTTAGTCTTTTTATGCCCTAGGAGCAAGGTGCTTTCGATTGTGAACTTTAGGTTGCGTGAATGTTTTGTTTGAATGCTTGTGATGGCATACATTGGATTGACACTCACTTCTCAGTTCTTTTGTGGTACAACCAGTTAATGCATTGGATTTTCACTACTATTTTTGAGAAAGACTATTTTCACACTTTTTACTCTTTTAAACCTGTTTTGACAGGAGTCATACCACCTAGAACACTTTGGTAACTGACTTTTTTTAGATTAAAGAGTCATTGAGGATGTGCTTTTATTTTTATTTGATAAGTCAAAATTATCATCGACCCTTTCTACTAAATGACTGCATATATCTAGTTATAATGGATAAATGGGATAGAGAAACTTCACGATTGTTCTCACTTGTGCATTAGCAACAGTTTTTAGGTTGGCACACTACTATCAGTCGTGGTTCAACATTCGGGATCACCACTGATATTTGATTTTTTACCCTAACTTTATGACCCTATTTGCCTGGTCTCATGGTATTCAACTCTGTGGCACTACTAATTTTGTTTACTCAACTTACATTTAGTTGTGTTGCCTATCACAAGTATAATTGATTGTTGTTTGGAACCGCCAATCTTATGGAGGGCTGGTTGGGTTATGTGTGTTATTTTAAACCATTCGGGCTTATAGGGATTTGGTTAGGGTTTTTTCCAACTATAGTTGTGTATTTTATGTGTTTTGATTGCTATCTATATGAATGGTTTGGAGTTATCCCTATCTTGGTACTCTTTGACTTGGTTGTGGTCGGTTTGACCCCTCTTCGGTAATTATTTTGAGTAGCAGTGTTTACTGTGGCTTATCTTAGGTTAGCTAGCTCCCATAATAGGATCTTGTCATGATTAGGTTGTCGGGCTATCACTTTTAGGTATGTTCCCTTGCCTTGTTCTTTTGTTTAGTATACCCTATTCCGTAATTGTTGTTTACATGTTTCAGCATGTGAGATCTCTTTCTTAGTTTCTTATACTGTACTTACCTCATTTACCTACTATTTATGTTTTCTTTATCTTTGGACCTTAGTAGGCCTATGCCTACTGAGTACCACTTGTTGGTACTCATACTACACTTCTGCATCCAACAGATCATAGTCTGAGTTCTCGCTATTAATTTGGGCCTCATGTGGAGCAACTTTTGGGATTTGGAAATTGGGGTGAGCTTTCGATGTTCGGAGTTGCAGATCTCCCTCTATGTTGGTTAGGACTAGTCTTTATTTTTCATTCGAAGACAACCTATTTATCTATTTGTTATTATTAAGCCTTGTACTCCTATTTTCATTAGAAGCACAACTGATGGCTGATGCCAGGTCTTGGGATTAATGTTTGTAAATTGATACCTCTGCATCTTTTTTTGTTTTTAGTTCCCTATTTTCTTCATATTTTTTTTCATGTAATAGCCCGTTGCTTCTAGTTCCCGGCTGTGGGTTTTGGCTTACCTACTGGTGGGTGTTAGTAGGTGGCATCATGACCTGAGAAATTTGGTCGTGACATTGAATTTACAATTAGTATCTTTTGGAATTAGTTCACAAGCAACACTCGTCGAGAAGAAATTACTTTCTATTGTATTTTATCTATGAATGTCTTCTCCTACATAGTTTGCCTGATGTATGTGCTCTATATTAGATTGTTGATTTTTGTTGGAAACTCAAAGGAGAAGATGTTGGTATTGATGGAACCATTATTGAGGATATCGACAATATTTAATTTGTATTCATGCTTCATTAGAGGTCCATAAATCATAATTCTTAAGGGTTTTCCTTGGATTATCCAATTGTCTTGCCAAGCATTTTTTTTTTCCATTTCCAATTTCCCGCTTATTGCCTTAATTACAGAGCTTCGAGCCTCGAATGATGTTTTTCCATATATGAGATCCACTTAGATGGTGTGTTGGCAGATTATAATTTTTTTTCTTGTTGCCATATTTATTTTGCAAATGTTGTGACAATAAAGAGCTTTGATCCATTTTATATCTGCAGGCTAAGGCCATGTTAAAAGAAGCATTTTTCCATTGTGCTTTAAACAAACTGATGCCTCCCTTATTTTTTTTGTCATAGTACCAATGTTCCAATTTTCTAGGTGACATTATTTTTCTTACTTATTTCCCTACAAAAATTCCTTCGAATGGAATCGATCTTAGTTAATGTAGCTTTGGGTAGTTGGCAAAGTTGCATGATATGATTCAGAATAGTTGTTATAGTTGATTTTATTACAGTGGCTCTTCCTGCAGTTGTGAGGAAGTTGGATTTCCATCCCTTTAGCCTAGTCTTCAATCTCTCAATAATGAATTGGAAGATATTTTTTGAGATTCTAGAATTTATCATTTGAAATCCTAAGTATTTCCCAAAGTCATTAGAGTGTTTCATACCTAGGCAATTGCTAATTTGATCTCCAACATCCATCGGAGCAATTCTTTGAGTAGGTTATTTTTGATTTGCTAAAGTTTATTGATTGTCCATAAATTTCACAAAACTTGTTTAGCGCATCTAATATGAAGTTACAACATTTCCTATTGGCGCCTTATAGTAGAATGTGGTCATCGACAAAGAAAAGGTGGGAAATTAGGGGTCCCTTATTAGAAGTTTTTAGGGGATCCCATCTACAACAATCTACTTCATGATGGATGCGTTTGGATAGCATTTCCATACAAATAATAAAGATATATCTCTTGAGAAATGCATGCTGAATTATGACAGAAACTGATATAACTGCCACCTAGTTATTCATTGCTAGTGTGGGACCCCAGGGTCACGATCGTGATTCATTAATGTTGACTGGGTCCACTAACCACACATAGCGGCCGCAATGGTCAATGTTTGCGACCACGTTTACCAAGCAAGGTGGTCTTCATGTTTGCGAGGCCAAACTCGCAGTCATGCTGAGCAAAGCTGGTTGCACCTGCTCAACTTTAAGTTGAGAGAATGCCTTGTTAGGGGTTCAAGATTTATTTGGGACCCCGTGCATATAAATGAACTAGGCTATCCCACAAGAAGTGTAACACCTCGGGTTTCAAAAGAAGGAAAATTTCAAGCTTTCATCTAGTGCCAGCTCCTGCGGGAGCCATCTACGGATCGTAGGTGTACCTACGGGCCGTAGGTGGGAACCGTAGGTGGCAGGCCCAAGCTTTCAAAATGTCAAGTTCCAGAACCTTAATGACGGTCTGCCAAGACGGCCCGTCGATCTTTCAATGAGTCGTAGATGGGTCTCGTAGGTCTCCTCCAAACTTAGTTAAATTCTTAAGCCATAAGTTCAGACTTATGGTTGCCATGTGCGGTCCATCAATTTACCCACGAGCCGTACATAGGATCCATCATTGCAGGGCCAAAGGTTGGCAGTCTCTGAATATATCTATGGTAGGATAGGACGGTCCGTAGGTTGACTTACAGACCGTAGGTTCAACCGTAGAGAGGGGTCCGACAGTTATTTTTAGAGGGCTTTTTGGTGTGTTCCCTAAATGTTTAACTCCTAATTTAAGTCAGTTTGGCCCTTTACCTAGACCCTATATAAACCTTTTAAGCCTAATTTTACCCATTCTATATCATTCCCAAAACTCTCCTCTCCCAAATATTTCTCTCTCTAGAAAACTTGAAGAAGAAGAAGCAACAGCTAGGGTTTTCAAGTCAAGTCTCCTAATCCTCCATTGATTTCAAGGTCTTTGCATTGAGGTATGCTAATCTTCATCTATGGAGCTCATTCCTCCGTAGAGTCCCCAAATTTCTTAATTTTTCAAGTATCAAATCCCCGATTTGATTTAAGGGTTTTCTTCTAAGATGTGAGTTTTTTCAATTATGATCAAATTACTTTCTATTATGGTTTTCTAAGCATGAATTCAGTTGAATTACATGTTTTAAGATGAATCCCCATGAACCCATATGAATTCCCCAAATTTTGATATTTATGAATAAATGATGGGTTGAATTATGAAGAAGATGGATTTTATGAAATGTATATGAACTCATGCATGTTTTAATGATTTCTAAAGCTATGATTCATGATGAATTTATAAATGATCAAAAGATGGGTTTTATGAAAGTATGTATGTTAAATTATGAAAATTATGGTGATTTATGGATTGCTTTGAGATTGAAGCATGAATGATTTTGTTGTGAGTTGTGAAAGGGTTTCTCACTTATTACTCAAGAACTATGAATATGAAAGGTTTTCTCACATAATGAATTCATAACTTGTTGAAAGGTCTTTCTCAACTAAGTTGTACCTTTTCATGGATAATAAGATGCATTATAATATATGAATAATTCTGTGGGATTTAAGCTTAGAACCGAGAGGATATTGAGATGGGAACTCTCTCGTAAGTAGAGGTCGAGTTTCTAGAAGCAATTTCTTTATCCCTAAACTATATTCCACCATAGGATGACGGTCTTTGATAGACACTAGCTAATGGATCCACGTAGGCTATATGTTAAGTAAAGGGTCCAACCTTGGCAAGTAAGATGGCCCCATCGGTGTAGGGTTAGACACCGGATTCCATGTTGATAGCTCACATGGTCTTACATGTCGGTTAAGGCTACTTCCCAGAATAATGAACTAAGTTGCTTTCAGGGTAGTTTCTCAAGTAAAGTAAAGATGTTTAGCTTGCACTGATCATGTTTTATGACTTATGATTTCTAACCCTTATCTCATATTTTATCTTGATCATTGCATGATTATGAAAATGTCCCCTTTAAGCATGTTTAAATGATTTATGCATGTTTATCATTCTTGGTACATTTTTTTACTAACACATACTTTTGCCTACATTGTCTCATAATGTAGGGCTTGGCGATTCTACATCTATTCGTGGCTAGAGCTTAGTAGAAGGTTTTTGGAAGACTTGGTGAGTCCTTATATGTTCGAGGACATAGCCTTGCTGTTCTTACTTTTATGTTCCTTAGCTTTGACATTGTATTGGGTTACGTCCCAAATGTTATTTCTCATTCTTATGTTAGATTGGCTTTGAGACATTGATGTAGACTTCCGCTATTCTTTTTCTTAAAAAGCTTTGATATGAAATTTTCTTTTGAACTCTTAATTCTCTATTATCATGTATGTATGTATGTTAAGTGGCTTGTATGAGGCCTTTCGGGGTCTTGTACGCCATGTCACGTCTAGGGGGTACCTTCGGTCGTGACAAACTTGGTATTCAGAGAGCAAGATTTTAGAAGGATACTAGGATGTCTCATATGCCACGTCGAGTAGAGTCTTGTTCATGAGTGTGAAGTGCGCCACATTTATGAATGAGAGGCTATAAGATGTTTAGGAAACTCCACTTCTTTCATTACTCCTAAGTCGTGCGATAGAGTATAACTCTATGTGTCTCCCTCCTAATCCCAATCCTATGCATTTCAGGATATGGGTACTCGAAGAGCTTATGCTAGTAGAAATGCAAGAGAGAATGTGGAACAAGAAGCTCCTCCTCAAGCTCCTCAAGTTTCGGTCGACCCTTTGGCCGAACAGGTGACCAATGCGGAGTTCAGGGCTGATTTTCAAGTGTTGGCTCAAGCCATGACGGCTCAAGCCAATAGGGAGGTTGTGGCTCCCGTGAACCCAAATGTGGGTACTATGGCATCAAGAGTGAGAGACTTCACTAGAATGAATCCTCCGAGTTTCATGGTTCTAAGTTTGAGGAAGATCCTCAAGATTTCATTGATGAGGTGTACAAGGTGCTAATGATCATGGGTGTAACGCCGGAAGAAAAGGAAGAGTTTGCCGCTTATCAACTTAAGGGTGTGGCCCAAGTATGGTTTGAGCATTGGAAGAGTGAGAGGGCGGCTGATGCGAGTCCTCTTGATTGGGCAATGTTCAAGGTTACTTTCTTTGATATGTTCTTTCCCCTTGAGATGAGAGAGGTAAGGATGCTCGAGTTCATCAATCTTCGTCAAGGAAGCATGAGTGTGAAAGAATATGCCATGAAGTTCACACAATTATCTCGGTATGCTCCTACTATGGTTTCCAATCCTAGGGCAAGAATGCATAAGTTCATTTCATGAGTGTCCGAAATGGTAGTAAAGGAATGTCGTACCGCCATGCTTATCAATGATATGGATATTTCTCATATCATGGTGCATGCCCAACAAATAGAATAGGAGAAACTTAAGGAAAGATCTAGAGAGGCAAACAGGGCTAAGACTGGTGATGGCAATTTCTCACATTCAAGGTCCGATGGACATGGTCGCTCTAGGGTTCGATAAACATTTTCCAGTCAAGGTTCCTCCAATGCTCCTCCTAAGTTCAACAAAATAGGATGCCTAACCCTAAGCCTCAAGGAGGAGACGGCGGTAGATTCTCATCGGCTACTTGTGCTAAGTGTGGGAAGAAACATGAGGGCAAACGCTTAGCCGGTATGGATGGTTGCTTCGGTTATGGTAAGAGCGGTCATAAGATAAGGGATTGTCCATCTCTCAAGACTAAGAGAAGAGAAGGTAAGCAAGCTCCACCTAGTGGTTCGGGTTCAAATGATCCCAAGAAAAATTGATTGTATGCAATTCAAGCTCGCCATGAGCAAGAGGGTTCTCCCGATATGGTTATCGGTATGTTGTAACTCTTTCACTTTGATTTTTAATCCATGCTTGATCCTGGTGCTACTTTGTCTTTTGTGACGTCATATGTGGCTATGCAGTTTGATGTTCTTCCGAATGTGTTGCTAGATCCCTTTTGTGTCTCTACTCCTATTGGTGAATCTATTGCGGCTAAGAGAGTCTATAGAAATTGTCCCGTCTCATTATTCCATAGAGTCACTCATGTTGAACTTGTAGGGCTTGATATGCTAGACTTTGATGTTATTCTTGGGATGGATTGATTTCATTTTTGTTATGCCTCTATTGATTGTAGGACACGAGTGGTCAAGTTTTAATTCCCTTATGAGGCTATCCTAGAGTGGAAGAGGGGAAATTATATGCCTAAAGGTCAATTTGTGTCATGTCTTAAAGCTCGAAAGATGATTTCTAAGGGTTGCTATACCATATTGTTAGGGTGATGGATATGGATTCCGAAACCACTACTTTTGAGTCGGTCCTCGTTGTTAATGAGTTTCCAGAAGTGTTTCCTGATGATCTACCCTGTTTCCTCTCAAAGGGAAATAGACTTCGGTATTGACCTTCTCCCCAATACGCAACCTATCTCTATTCCTTCTTATGGAATGGCTTCGGTAGATTTTAAGGAGTTAAAGGAGCAATTGAAAGATTTGTTGGATAAGGTTTTCATCAAACCAAGTGTCTCTCCATGGGGTGCTTCAATATTATTTGTTCGAAAAAAGGATAGTTCACTCCATATGTGTATTGATTACCATCAATTGAACAAGGTTACTATTAAGAATAAGTATCCTCTTCCAAGGATAGATGACTCATTTGATCAACTCCAAGGGGCTAGTTACTTCTCTAAGATTGATCTTCGTTCGGGTTATCACCAATTGAGGGTGAAAGAGGATGATATTCCGAAAAAGGTTTTTCGGACTAGATATGGACATTTTGAATTCCTAGTGATGTCATTTGGGTTGACGAATGCTCCGGCTGCTTTTATGGATTTGATGAATAGGGGTGTTTAGACAATATCTTGATATGTTTGTGATTGTGTTCATAGATGATATTTTGATTTACTCAAGGAGTGAGGATGAGCTTGCCGATCATTTGAGGGTTGTGTTGCAAGTCCTCAAGGAACATCAACTCTTTACGAAGTTTAGTTAAAGCGAGTTTTGGCTAAGGTCTATGGCTTTTCTTGGTCACATTATCTCCGATAAGGGTATTGAGGTAGATCCTAAGAAGACGGATGTGGTTAGGAATTGGCCTAGACCTCTATCACCTTTGGATATTCGTAGTTTCTTGGGCTTAGCCGGTTATTATAGGAGATTTGTTGAAGGGTTTTCTTTGATTGCTTCCCCATTGATGGCTTTGACTCAAAAGAAGGTTAAGTTCACTTGGTCCGAGGAGTGTGAGAAGAGTTTCAAGAGTTGAAAGATAGACTTACCTCGGCTTCGATATTGACTCTACCAAAAGGGTCTGATGGGTTTGTGGTTTATTGTGATGCTTCAAGGATTCGGTTAGGGTGTGTTCTTATGCAAAATGGAAAAGTCATTGCTTATCCTTCAAGGCAACTCAAGATACACGAAAAGAACTATACTACTCATAATTTAGAATTAGCGGCGGTTGTGTTTGCTTTAAAGATTTGGAGACATTATTTGTATGGTGTGCATGTTGATGCTTTACCGACCATAAGAGTTTGCAATATGTTTTCAAGTAAAAGGATCTAAATCTTCGCCAAAGGAGGTGGCTTGAGCTGTTAAAAGACTATGACATGAGTGTCCTCTATCACCCCGTTAAGGCTAATGTGGTGGGGAATGCTCTTAGTCAGTTGTATATGGGTAGTGTTGCTCATGTTGAGGATGGTAAGAAAGAATTGGTCTGTGATGTTCATAGTTCGTCCCGATTGGGTGTTTGGTTGATTGATTCTGGTGAGAATGGTGTTATGATTCCCAATGGTTTAAAATCATCCTTTATGTCCAATGTGAAGACTAAGGAAGATCTTGATCCTAATTTGGTTAAGTTGAAGGAAGCGGTGCTCAAGAAGTCCGTTGAGGCTTTCTCCCAAGGGGGAGATGGTGTGCTTCGATATCAAGGTCATTTATCTGTTCCTTATGTAAATGACCTATGGAAGCAAATTCTGTCGGAAGCCCATAGTTCTAGATATTCCATTCACCCGGGAGCTACCAAGATGTACCGTAACTTGCGGGAGGTCTATTGGTGGAATGGGATGAAGAAGAATTTTGCAGAATTTGTGTCTAAGTGTCCTAATTGTCAACAAGTGAAAGTTGAGTATCAAAAGCTGAAAGTTTTGTCCCAAGATATTAGTATTCCTTCTTGGAAGTGGGAAGATTTGAATATGGACTTTATTGCTGGTTTACCACGTACCCGACGACATTATTATTTGATTTGGGTTATTGTGGATCGCATGACGAAATCAGCCCATTTCATTCCCGTCAAGGTTTCTTATTCAGTGGAGGATTATGCTAAGTTGTACTTGAGAGAAATGATTAGATTACATGGAGTGACTTTTTCCATTATCTCAGATCATGGTGCACAATTTACTTCTCAATTTTTGAAGTGTTTCCAAAAGGGTCTTGATACTCGTGTTAAGCTTAGTACAACCTTTCATCCGCAAACCGATGGGTAAACGGAACGTACTATCCAAACTTTGGAAGATATGTTGAGAGCTTGCATGATTGACTTCAAGGGTAATTGGGATGATCAATTTCCTTTGATTGAATTTGCTTATAATAATAGCTACCATTCTAGTATTGGTATGGCTCCATTTGAGGCTCTCTATGGTAGGAGGTGTAGATACCCTGTAGGTTGGTTTGAAGTTGGTGAAGTTGCTTTGATAGGTCCCGAGTTGGTACATGAGGAGGCTATGGAGAAAGTTTCGCTTATTAGAGAATAGTTGAAAACGGCTCAAAGTCGACAAAAGTCCTATGCCGATGTTAGAAGGAGAGATTTAGAATTTGATGTTGATGATTGGGTTTACTTGAAAATTTCGCCCATGAAGAGTGTAATGAAATTCGGGAAGAAAGGGAAGCTTAGTCCCCGTTATGTAGGCCAATATCAAATTTTGAGGCGCGTTGGTAAGGTCTCTTATGAACTTGATTGGCCTAATGATTTGGCATCGGGTCACCCTGTTTTCCATGTCTCCTTGATGAAGAAATGTGTTGGTGATCCGACATCTATAGTGCAATTAGAGAATCTTGGCATACATGATAGTCTTTCCTATGATGAAGTCCCGGTTGAGATTTTAGACCAACAAGTCCGAAAGTTAAGGAATATAGAAGTTGCTTCCGTGAAGGTTATTTGGAGGAATCAATTAGTTGAGGGTGCTACTTGGAAGGCCGAGGCCCATATGATATCCCGATATCCTCATCTTTTTCCCTTCGATCCTACTCTAGCTTGAGGTACCTAGTTCCTCATGGTTCATTCATTGGGTCCCATGTGTGTCTAAGTCATTCTATAATTTCTTACTTATGCATGCTTATGAGTTAGCTTGATTGACTTCTTCATGTTTATGTGCATTTGCGTATATGCTGCATATAGAACTTATAAAATGGTGTTTGGAGCATGCTTTAGCTTGGCGCTGATGTTTCCTCTTCGGATATGTGCATTTATGTGATTGCATTCATGTTGGGTTGTTAGATCTTGAGTTCTTACTCTTCTTATGATGTCTTGATTTCCATAAGAGGACGAATGTTCCCAAGGGGAAGATATTGTAAGACTTCGGGATCCAAAAGAAGGAAAATTTCAGTTTTCATCTAGTGCCAGCCCCTACGGGAGCCATCTACATATCGTAGGTGTACCTAAGGGCCATAGGTGGGAACCGTAGGTGGCAAGCCCAAGATTTCAAAATGTTAAGTTCCAGAACCTTAATGAAGGTTTGCCAGGACGGCCCGTGGATCTTTCAACGAGTCGTAGATGGGTCTCGTAGGTCTCCTCTGGACTTAGTTAAATTCTTAAGCCATAAGTTCAGACCTACGGTTGCCATGTATGGTTCATCAATTTACCCAAGAGCCGTACATAGGATCCTTGTTGCAGGGTCCAAGGTTGGCAGTCTCTGAATATATCTACGGTAGGACAGGATGGTCCGTAGGTTGACTTACAGACCATAGGTCCAATCGTAGATAGGGGTCCGACAGTTATTTTTAGAGGGCTTTTTGGTCTTTTCCCTAAATGTTTAAATCCTAATCTAAGTTTTTTGGCCCTTAACCTAGACCCTATATAAACCTTTTAAGCCTAATTTTACCCAATCTCTATCATTCCCAAAACTCTCATGTCCTAAATATTTCTCTCTCTAGAAAACTAGAAGAAGAAGAAGCAAGAGCTAGGGTTTTCAAGTCAAGTCTCCTAATCCTCCATTCATTTCAAGATCTTTTCATTGAGGTATGATAATCTTCATCTATGGAGCCCATTCCTCCATAGAGTCCCTAAAGTTCTCAATTTTCAAGTATCAAATTTCCAATTTGATTTAAGGGTTTTCTTCTAAGATGTGAGTTTTTTCAATTATGATCAAATTACTTTCTATTATGGTTTTCTAAGCATGAATTCAGTTGAATTACATGTTTTAAGATGAATCCCCATGAACCCATATGAATTCCCCAAATTTTGATATTTATGAATAAATGATGGGTTGAATTATGAAGAAGATGGATTTTATGAAATTTATATGAACTCATGCATGTTTTAATGATTTCTAAAGCTATGATTCATGATGAATTTATAAATGATCAAAAGATGGGTTTTATGAAAGTATGCATGTTAAATTATGAAAATTATGGTGATCTATGGATTGGTTTGAGATTGAAGCATGAATGTTGTTGTTATGAGTTGTGAAAGGGTTTCTCACTTATTACTCAAAAACTATGAATGTGAAAGGTTTTCTCACATATGGATTCATAACTTGTTGAAAGGTCTTTCTCAACTAAAGTTGAATCAAAAGATTAAGGAGGTATTCTAAATGATGTAAGCTTGGATTGGTAACTCTAGTTGTACCTTTTCATGGATAATAAGATGCATTATGATATATGACTAATTCCATGGGATTTATGCTTAGAACCAAGAGTATATTGAGATGGAAACTCTCCCGTTAGTAGAGGTCGGCTTTCTAGAAGCAATCTCTTTATCCCTAAACTATGTGCCACCATAGGATGATGGTCTTTTGTAGACATTTGCTAGTGGATCCATGTAAGCTATATGTTAAGTAAAGGGTCCTACCTTGGCAAGTAGGATGGCCCTATCAGTGTAGGGTTAGACACCAGATTCCTTGTTGATAGCTCACATGGTCTTACATGTTGGTTAAGGCTACTTCCCACAATAATGAACTAAGTTGCTTTCAATGTATTTTCTCAAGTAAAGAAAAGATGTTTAGCTTGCATTGATCATGTTTTATGACTTACGATTTCTAACCCTTATCTCATATTTTTTCTTGATTATCGCATGATTATGAAAATGTCCCCTATTAGTATGTTTAAATGTTTGATGCATGGTTATCATACTTGGTACATCCTTGTATTAATGCATACTTTTACCTACATTGTCTCATAATATAGGGCTCGACGTTTCTCCATCTATTCGTGGCTAGAGCTTAGTACAAGGTTTACGGAAGACGTGGTGAGTCCTCATATGTTCGAGGACATAGCCTTGTTGTTCTTACTTTTATGTTCCTTAGCTTTGACATTGTATTGGGTTACATCCCAAATGTTATTTCCCATTTTTATGTTAGATTGGCTTTGAGACGTTAATGTAAACTTCCGCTATTCTTTTTCCTAAAAAGCTTTTATATGAAATTCTCTTTTGTACAACATGTCATGTCTAGGGTGTACCTTGGGTCGTGACAAGACGCGACATTCCAAACTCAACAGAGTCGACCAAACAATCAACAAAGGTCATCTCAATAGAATATTGACCAAAGTCAACCCTTTCAAAAGCAACAAATTAAACATAACACAAAACATCTCAAAAACATCATGATCACCTTGGGATCCGAAGCAAACGTCATTCTAGAACAAACATGGCATTCCAAAGATAATCACGCTGACTGGATTCTTATCCAAGCACAATTACAAAGAATTTTGACCGAAGTCAACCCCTCTGCCAAACTTTTACAAATGTCTCACCTAATGGCTCAAACTCATGCCGAAGGCCTTGGTACCCAAACCAACCATGCAACTATCCTAAAATGGGTCTTTTAGAGCTGATGGACTTGATGGAAATCTCATCTGATGTCAGATTCAGGAATGTCAAATTCTTTGCTATTGACAAAAGTCAATTCTTTTAATTTAAAAGGTTTCAAAAGGAAAAAACCATCTCAAAACACTCTTGACCACCTCGAAAAGCATGCCATCGAACCCGACACACTAGATATACTGCACAGAAGCTACGGGGAGGGGGAAACCATAATTTTATATAAAGTAAGCAAATGATCATGAGGGTCATTAAAACATACACTACTAAAAGGACTTTCATCCTTAAAAATTAAAGAGAGGGAAGCACCCGAAGGATCGAAAAGGTGAGGAAACCAAGTCTGAATATCATTCTCGACCTCCCATATAGCCTCCTCAACCAAATGATGCCTCCATTTAACCTTTATGGATGAAATCTCCTTAGACCTCAGTGTCTCAACCTAGATGTGTAGAATAGCCATAGGCTCCTCCTCGAAAGCTAAGGACTCAGCCAACTTAACCGAATCCTATTTAAGCATGTGACACTCACATGGAACATAGCACCTCAAAATAGAGATATGGAAAATAGAATGAACACTAGAAAGAGTTGGAGGTAAGGCTAACTCATAAGCCACCTCTCTAGTGCATCTTAGAATCTTAAAAGGGCCAATGAACCTAGGTCTAAGGTTGCCCTTTCTTCTGAACTCTTTGATCAACGTAACTCTTCTTCCTACTCTAGGAAGTACGGAGTCGCTCCTAGATCACCAAAATACTATTGCATCAAGTTAGTGTCCCACTACCTAACCTCAAAGGCATTAATCCAACCCACCAAAGATTGACACGTCCTACCATAAAATGCCTCGAATAGAGCAATCTAAATACTCGAATGATAAATGTTATTGTATACAAACTCCGCCAAAGCAAAGAATTACTCCCATAGACCTCAAAAATCAATAACACAGGCTCGAAGCATATCTTCCAAAACTTCAATAGTGCTCTCTGATCGTCAGTCTATGGATGAAAAGTTGTGCTAAGCTCAACCTGGGTACCCAACTCCTTCTGAAATGACCTCCAAAAGAATGAGGTAAAATGATTACCACTATATGAAATGATAGATACCGACACCCTATAGAGACGACCAACCTCCCAAATATAAATCTAAGCTAACCTGTATGAATTGTAGGAATTCTAAACTGGTAGCAAGTGAGTAGATTTGGTTAATAATTCCACAATGACCCAAATAGCATCAAACCTCTGAAAGGTACGTGGCTAGCCTACCATGAAGTCCATAACTATCTTCACCCACTTCCACTCAGGAATGAGTAGCAAGTGGGTCAAATAACCTGGCCTTTGGTGCTCATACTTCACCTCATGACAGTTTAAGAACCTAGAAACAAATGTCGCAATGCCCCTTTTCATCCCACACCACCAGTAGTGCTGCCAATATTTGTGTAATGAGTTGGTAAAATATCAACTCATCAAACCTCCAAACTTGAACTATTGCTTATCTTCAAGAAAATCACTCACTAAGCATTAGACTTAAGCTCAACCACACCAAACATAGGTTTTGCATAATTACACACTAGACTCAAAATAACAAAAATAAAAGACTCAAAAAAAAATACTCTATATACAAACACAACTCACAATTGGTTCCACCACCATTCACTAGGCCAATGTTTTCTTTCTTTCAAAATCCCTTTCATTCAAAGCACTAAATTTGGACAATTCTTCTTCCAAGCATAATTTCAAAGAATCTCAATTCAATTGCTTCAACCTTCAAGGTTTGCCTAAAGATTCACAAGAATATATCACATTCATACATCACAATTGTAATCAAGACATGACTATTCAAATGAAAGATATAAAGCCACTCACACGAGAGAATCCCCCACACATGAATGTCAATTCAAGGGATTATACATCATAAAAGACCACTCATTTAACAAAGGAATTCAAGTATACTCACATTGAACCATAGGCTTTCCCTGTATGTAGATCGCCACTGATGTAGATTGACATGCTCAAAATTCCCAAGGACTTGCAGGTTTAACTTAAGCTTGAGAAAAAAAGGTATGGTATCATTTGATCTACTGACTAAGATGCTTCCCTAATTCTTTCACTTCTCAATTGAGCACACCTCTCACATTTTTTATTCACTTCCACCTTATTTCTCCCTTCTCATGATGCTTACTCATTTCAAGCACCCATGTTTCTTTTCACCTAAGGCACATGCACACATTAAGCTAGCACCAACATTTTTGTTATTTTCCTTCTTAAAATTCTTTCATCTGTGAACTCATTTTAGAACTTTTCATTTTGGAGGTTATGGTGCTCTATGCTTTTTAGCTCATTCATCTTTGTTCTATTGGTGCACAAACCCCTATACTTAGGCTTTTGCGTACATCATGACCCATTCAATTTTCTCCCCCAAACTAAGGCTTTTAGCCTATATCACAAATCATTAGCAACTAAGGAGATAAGAGGGTGCCAAAAACAAAGGATTATAAACAGTTAAGGTTTGCAACATGGTGGCGAAAGAATTTGGTTCATGCTCAATGGGGCTTACTAAGATCAAATCAATGGAGGAAAAATTTGGGGTAAAGTGGTTAGTATAAAAGGGCCTAGGTTAATCTTTCAAGACAAGTCAAATCAAGAACTTCAACATGAAATACATGTTGGGGCAAGTTCTAGATAACCTACATATACAAGAAAGAAACAAAACCTTACCACAAGAGGAATCACAACCCATCAAATTCACAAGTTAGTTACAAAATCAGTTAAACCAAATGACTTTTGACAAACTACAATTGGAAGAGTTTTACTCCCTCTTGTAAATCATAAAGCAAAACAACGAATGTAGGAGCCATGAAAAGAGCTTGCTTCCAATTCAGTGTTTCCTATTTGAAAATATTTTCAATCTTCCATTGCCAATCAATAAATTTTTTGGTGGTTCCTCTTGCAAGAAGTGTGACACAAGACTCATATTAAAACTAAAACTTGTTATTTTTCCTTAAGAAAGTTACCTATCAATCTATCATAGGGAAACACCAACCCAGTTCGACACAACAAGACTAAAAGAAAAGAAAAAGATAAAGAATTTTTTTTCTGCTTGGGAAAAAACCATGGAATATTGTAACACCCCATAAATTTGTAACATTTGAAATAACAAGCTTATGTTCAACAAGCCAATTTATCGTAATTTACATCAACTGTTATTGAGATGTTGGGAGAATAATGGAAATTAGTTGGTTATACCAAGTAATACAATATGAAGTCACTTGAATTCATAGATGGAAGTTAGAGGACAAGGGGTGCCTTGCAAAAATTGTTTACGTAAGGGATTTATTATAAGAAAGTTTTAATATGATCTTATTTATGTGCTGACTTGGGCTAAGGGTATATACCAATACATACGGAGTTAGAGACCTATATTATATCAAATTGAAGGTCTATAAGTCTAGTTTTCAATGAACAAAACTGTTTTTCAATACGACAATGAAGTAGAGAGTTATGATCATTTTATCGTAGACTGTCCGGTAAAACAGGGTCATATATTTGTGTAGGGTTTGGATGCCTTTAAAAGTTGACTTTTGTCTTTAAAAGGATAACTTTTACATTTTCTCCAAGGAGAAACTTCAAGAAGACATTGAAGAGAGCTTCAAGACCTTTGAGGTTAGAAGCACCCCCTTATAGCTTGATTCTTCTTTGGCTCATGTTCAGAGAAATGTTCTCCCCGTTGCAGCTTCATTTTGTGCTATTTCTTATCATTTTTTGTTGTGGTTGAAGGAATTTCATATATAATCTGGGTTTTAAGTTAAGTATGGTTGTGCTACTTTGAGGTAATGTTCTACACTTACTTTGCTTAGAATATCATGGCTTAAATATGAAATAGATTCCTACGACCTAGACTTTGTGTTGGTGTATTTTCTTAAAGTTGAGGAGTTAGGATGGTGTTGGAATCTTAAGGCCAATTTTTATGCTCGTCAAAAAAAGACTTTCTATCTAAGGTAAGTTTCCTCCAATAACCTTGATAATGCTCAAATTACTCACAAAAAAATTAAATTAGTAGGCGATCGCTAGCAATATAAATACCAAATAAATAGTCGGGGTCAAATCCCACAAGGAGTTATATAAATCGAAGAATTCAATAAATAAATTAAGGTGCAAACCAATTCATTGTAGCAATTAGAACGAATGAGTGGATGATTCCACCAAATTTAACATACGGGTTTTGAAATCAACTATCACAATTCAACTAAGAAAACAGGGATTCAAACAAGTAAAAGATGATCTAGGGGTGTGGGAGTTGATATCAACATCAAATAGGGGTACAAGTGCTTGATCAATAATGCAAAATAATCATGAATAGGCTGCATAATCATCAACAACACATATCTTTTCTCGATCTCAATACATCATATCATAGAGTCTCCTTTCAGTCTAATCTATGTGAAAATACAAATCAACCGAATACCTTACAAAAATCTCTCTTTAGAGCAGATTTGGCAAATAGAAATGGAACTACAATTTTTCTTTCAAGCAAACTACAATAATCAAATCCAATTTGAAAATATTGAACTATTTACCCACTTCAATTAATCTCTTTCAAGCATCAACCATAGATCTAACCTAGGATTAAGTTTGCAACCTTATCCCATAAATTAAACCCATGTTAAATGTCACAAATCCATGAATAAACAGTAGAAAAATAGAGCAAGACACTAGACCCACTAAAATTAGATAACACCCAACTCCATAATCACACCCTTAGAATTGGGGTTTTAGCCAAGCATCATAATGGGAAAGAAATTATACCAAATTTATTTTCATCCATCAAAGTGTTGATACTCAACAATAATCTTCAACACCTACTTTGAATTGAACTCTCAATTGTCAATTACAAATTGTGCAAAACCCCAAACTAAGAGAAAAGTAAAGTTCTAACTCTAATTCTCCCATGTCTCTACAAAAGGATGAAAAAGATAAAAGATGGATAGGTAAAAAATACCTTTTCTCTCTTCTTTGGGATATTTATAATTACTCCAAAAATTAGTCTGAAACTCCATGCGTGACCTGATCGGCGACATTAGTGTAGCTCGCCTACTCGATCGCTAGATCGCCATTCTGCTCTTCGGCTCACCCTTTCTTGGCTTCAGGCTTTGGGTGTTTGAACCTCAGTTTATGAACTCGATTGATTCAGCCTTTAACTTTTGATGAATCACTGATTGCCACCTTTTTTTGCCCATTCAGCCTTCATTTTAACTCTGATGTTTGTCACCTTCGGCAATGGAACTTTTAGCTCACCGAATTGCTTCGGCAAATCGCTGTTTGCACTTTGCTTCACCGACCTTCCTTGAATATTTTCACAAGTGAACATTGTCTCATTAGGTGAGGTCCAGACTTGTTGGGCGATCTACCCACTGTTTTAGGCAATCCTTAGCCGGAAGTTTTTACTCTTTTCAATGTTTTTTGCCTCGTTTTCATAGATTCATCCTTGCCTTGTTGTTTAACCTTCATAACTGCAAAACATCAAAATATCATCAGATAAGGACATAAATAGGTATTGAGGATACTGTTTGTTTAATTAAAAAGGACACAAATGAGTCAAAATCTCAAACTCATCAACACACCCAACTTAAACTATTGCCTGTCCTTGAGTAAATCAAGAACATAATCAGTTAAACAAGGGTGTCTACAATAGTGTTCAATACGAGTTAACATGCAAGTGCCATCACAAGGCACTATCAAGTATATGCAATATTTCAATTATGCTCAAGAAGCCTCAAATTATTACTAGTCGATATTAATCCAAGCTCAATCTCATTAATTCTCCCTTATAATGCAAAATCATACTTCAACAAAAGAATTCAAGTGCCCTCACAACAAAAACAATTCCATGTTCTCAAAAAGCACATCAACGAAGAAGTTAGGAATCAATACAACTCTCACTCTCCGAAAGAGAAATACATGCAAGCTTCATTCCATAGGCTTACCCATATTTTTTAATCATCACACAAACTAGTTTAAGCAAGATCTCAAGGGTCTTTTCAGGCTTGTAATGGGGCTGAGAGTAAAGGTATGGTCAATTTGGCTCAATGAATTTACATTTTTAAAGCATTGTTGTACTAATCTTTGTCACAACCCAAGGTACCTCCTAGACGTGACATGGCGTACAAGACCCCGGAAACCCTCATACAAGCCACTTAGCATACATACATACAAGATCATAGAGATTTAAGAGTTCAAATGACAATGTCATATCAAAGCTTTTAAGAAAAATAGCGAAAGTCTATATCTCATGTCTCAAAGCCAATCTATCATAAGAGTGAGAAATAAAGTTTGGGACTAACCCAAAACAATGCAAAATGAAAGAAACATAAAAGAAATAACAACTAGGCTATGTCCTCGAATGGATGAGGAATCACGAAGTCTTCAACAATCCTTCTACTAAGGTCTAGCCACGAATAGATAAAGAATCGATTGGCCCTACTTCAACAAGTCAATCTAGGCAAGAGTATGTGTTAGTAAAATCAAGTACCAAGTATGATAGTAATGCACATAAACATTTAAAACATGCTAAAATGGGACATTTTCATGACATGCAATGACCAAGCTAAAACATGATAAAGGTTAGAAAACATGAAACATAAACCATGGTTAAAGCAAGCTAAACATCTTTACTTTACTTGAGGAATATCATAAAAACACCTTAGTTCATAGTTATGGGAAGTAGCATTAACCGACATGTAAGACCATGAGAGCTATCAACATGGAATTCGGTGTCCACCCTACAACGAAAGAGGGTTGCCCTATTTGCCAAGGTAAGACCATAACTTAGCTTTCATAAAAATCATCCTTAGACCATTCATAATTTCACCATGGAAAGTCTTAGCTTAGAAATCATAATTCATGCATAGATTCATAGAGATTTCGTATAATTCATCACTTTATAATTCAACCCATCACAAAAAGCAAAATTTCAAAATTTGGGGGAATTGGCATGGGCTCATGGGGATTAATCAAATTTCATGTAATTCAACTCAATTTGTACTTCAAAGTTCATAAATCAATCAATTGAAGCAACATTACAAAGAACCCATAACATGGAAGAAAACCCATAATTCAATTGAGAACTTCTAAGTTGAAAATTTGTGATTTTAGGCTCTCCATGGAGAAAAGGTCTCCATGGATAAAGACTATCATACCTTAGGGTCTTAAATCCTTAATCAATTGATGAAGAAAATCTTGATTTCTTGAGCCCTAGCTTGCCCTCTTCTTCTTCTTCTTCTTCTTCTTCTAGCTTCTAGAGAGATAATATTTGAGAGAGGACAAATTTTAGGAAATTTGTAAAGTGATTGGAAAGGGTAGTTTTAGGATTAATAGGGCTTATATAGTGTTAGGAGAAGTTGTAAACCGACTTAAATTAGTAAATAGGCCATTAGGTGAAAAGACCAAACGAACCCTTTTAAAATAACTGTCAGACCCGCACCTTCGGTCCGTAGGTAGACCTACGACCCGTCCTGTCCTTCTGTACGTAGATTCAGAGACTGCCAATTTTTGGACTCTGCAACGACGGGTCCTATCTACGACTTGTACACTGGACGACAGGCTGTCCTGGCAGGCCGTCATTGGGGTTTTGAAACTTGACAGTTTTGAAAACTTGGTCTTGCCACTTACGGTTCCCACCTACGGGCGGTAAATCAACCTACGAGTCGTAGGTGGCCTCCGTCGTTACTGGTAGTAACCCAGAAATCAGGATTTTTTCTACTCTTTCGAATCTGGGGTATTACATTATCTCCACTTTGGGTACATTCAACCTCAAATGAGAAGCAAGTCATCATAAGGAGGGTAAGAACAGTAGCTAACAACCCAACCTAGAATGCAATCACATAATGCACATATCCGAGGAGGAAAACATCAATCCCACGCTAAAGCATGTTCAACACATCATTTCATGAAGACTTATGCAACTCATACTCAATGCACATAATCATAGATAATTCAATCAAGCAAGCTCATTTTCTCAAAATTAGACTCTTTATGACCATGCATAATCAAGGAATCATGAAAATAACTAAAACACATGAAACCAAAAGAATGAACCACGAGAAACTAGATACCTCAAGCTAGAGTAGGATAGGAAGGAAAGAGATGAAGGTATTGGGACATAATATCGGCCTCGGCCTCCCAAGTAGAACACTCAACTAATTGATTCCTCCAAAGAACCTTCACGGAAGCAACTTCCTTATTTCGTAACTTTCGGACTTGCCAGTCTAATATCTCAATCGGAACTTCTTTATAGGAAAGACTATCCTTTATGGCAAGATTCTCCAATGGCACTATAGACGTCAGATCACCAACACATTTCTTCAACAATAAGACATGGAAAATCGGATGCACCGATGCCAAGTTATTAGGCAAGTCAAGTTCATAAGCAACTTTACCAACACGTCTCAAGATTTGATATGGGCCAACATAATGGGAACTAAGCTTCCCTTTCTTTCCAAACCTCATTACACCCTTCATGGGTGAAATTTTCAAGCAAACCCAATCATCAACATCAAAATCTAGATCTCTCCTTCTAACATCGACATAGGACTTTTGTCAACTTTGAGCCATTTTCAACCTTTCTCTAATAAGTCAAACTTTCTCCATAGCCTCATGTACCAACTCGAGACCTATTAAAGCAACTTCACCAACTTCAAATCAACCTATAGGATCTACACCTTCTTCCATAGAGAGCCTCAAATGGAGCCATGCCAATACTAGAATGGTAGCAATTATTATAAGCAAATTCAATCAAAGGCAAATGATCATCCCAATTACCCTTGAAATCAATTACATAAGCTCTCAACATATCTTCCAAATTTTGGATAGTACGCTCCACTTGCCCATCGGTTTGGGGATGAAAGATCGTACTAAGCTTAAAACGAGTACCAAGACCCTTTTGAAAGGAGTTCCATAATTGAGAAGTAAATTATGCACCACGATAGAAGATAATGGATAAAGGCAGTCCATGCAACCTAACAATTTCCTTCAAGTACAACATAGCATATTTCTCCGCCGAATAATAACCCTTGATGGGAATGAAATGGGCTGATATCGTCATACGATCGACAACAACCCAAATCGAATCATATTGTCACCGTCTATGCGGTAAACCAACAATAAAGTCCATATTTAAATCTTCCCAATTCCAAGCCGGAATACTAATATCTTGGGACAAACCTCCTGGCTTTTGATGCTCAACTTTTACTTGTTGACAATTAGGACACTTAGCCACAAACTCCGCAATATCCTTCTTCATCCCATCCACCAATAGATCTCCCACAAATCACAGTACATCTTGGTAGCTCACGGGTGAATGGAATATCGAGAACTATGGGCTTCCGATAGAATTTGTCCTCTTAAGTCATCTACATCGGGGACACACAAACGACCTTGATATCGAAGTACACCATCTCCCCCTTGGGAGAAAGCCTCAACAGACTTTTTGAGCACCGCTTCCTTCAACTCAACCAAATTTGGATCAAGATCTTGTTTAGCCTTCACATCATGCACAAAGGATGATTCGAAACCATTGTAAACCATAACACCACCTCTACTGGAATTAATCAACCGGACACCCAATTGGGCTAGTCTATGAACATCACAAACCAACTCTTTTTTACCATCCTCAACATGAGCAACACTACCCATAGACAACCGACTAAGAGCATCCGCCACCATATTAGCCTTACCGGGGTGATAGAGGACACTCATGTCATAGTCTTTCAACAACTCAAGCCACCTCCTTTGGCGAAGATTTAGATCTTTTTGTCTGAACACATATTGCAAACTCTTATGGTCGGTAAAAATGTCAACATGCACACCATACAAGTAATGCCTCCAAATCTTTAAGGCAAACACAACCGCCACCAATTCTACGTTATAAGTAGGATAGTTCTTTTCATGGACCTTGAGTTGCCTTGATGCATAAGCAATAACTTTCCCATTTTGCAAAAGAACACATCCTAGCGCAATTCTCGATGCATCACAATAAACCACAAGACCATCGGACCCTTCCGGTAGAGTCAATATCGGAGCCGAAGTGAGTCTATCTTTCAACTCTTGAAAGCTCTTCTCACATGCTTCGGACCAAGTGAACTTAGCCTTCTTTTGAGTCAAAGCCCTCAATGGAGAAGCAATTGAAGAAAACCCTTCAACAAACCTCCTATAATAACCAACTAAACCCAAGAAACTACGAATATCCGAAGGTGATAGAGGTCTAGGCCAATTTCTAACCGCATCCGTCTTCTTAGGATCTACCTTAATACCCTTACCAAAGACAATGTGTCCAAGAAAAGCCACGGACCTTAGCCAAAACGCACATTTACTAAACTTCTCAAAGAGTTGATGGTCCTTGAGAACTTGCAATACAGTCCTCAAATGATCGGCATGCTCACCTTCACTCCTTGAGTAAATCAAAATATCATCTATGAACACAATCACAAACATGCCAAGATATTGCTTAAACACCCTATTCATCAAATCCATAAACACCGCCGGAGCATTCTTCAACCCAAACGACATCACTAGGAATTCATACTGGCCATATCTAGTCCGGAAAGCCGTTTTCAAAATATCATCTTCCTCCACCCTCAATTGGTGATAACCCGAACGAAGGTTGATCTTTGAGAAGTAACTAGCCCCTTGAAGTTGATCAAACAAGTCATCTATTCTTGGAAGAGGATACTTATTCTTAATAGTAACCTTGTTCAATTGGTGGTAGTCAATGCACATACGAAGTGAACCATCTTTCTTCCTTACAAACAAGACTGGAGCACCCCATGGAGAAATACTTGGTCGGATGAAAGCCTTATCCAACAAGTCTTTCAATTGCTCTTTTAGTTGCTTAAGTTCCACCGGAGACATCCTATAAGGAGGAATAGAGATAGGTTGCGTATCTGGGAGAAGGTTAATACCGAAGTCTATTTCTCTTTCGGGAGGAATACCGAGTAGATCATCATGAAACACTTCCGAGAACTCTTTAACAACGGGAACAAACTCAAAAGTAGGGGTTTCAAAATCAATATCCCTCACCCTAACAAGATGGTAACCCTTAGAAATCATCTTCCTAGCTTTAGGACATGACACAAATTGACCTTTAGGCATGGAATTTCCTTCCTTCCACTCTAGGGTAGGCTCATTAGGGAATTGAAACTTAACCATTAAGGTCCTACAATAAATAGAAGCAAAACAAGAATGCAACCAATCCATCCCAAGAATAATATCAAAATCTAACATATCAAGCTCTACGAGATCAACTTGAGTGGCTCTATGGGATAAGGAGACGGGGCAATTTTTATAGATTCTCCTAGCCACAATGGATTCGCCAATCGAAGTAGAGACATGATCAGGATCTAGCAACACATCCGGAACAACATCAAACCTCATAGTCACATATGGCATCACAAAAGCCAAAGTAGCACCGGGATCAAGCAAGGATTAAACATCAAAGTGAAAGACTTTCAACATACCGGTAACCACATCGGGAGAACCCTCTTGCTCATAGAGAGCTTGAAGTGCATCAAATCGGTTTTGCTTTTGATTTCCACCAGAGCCCAATGAATTTTGAGGTTGAGTTCGTCGACGGTTATCCCCTTCATTTTTAGCCACTAAGGGACAATCCCTTATCTTATGATCCATCTTGCCATAACTGAAGCATGCATTAGAACTGGCTAGACATTTACCCTCATGCTTTTTCCCACACTTAGCACAAGTAGTAGATGAATAACCACCACCATTCCCTCCTTGAGGTCTAGGGTTGGATACCCTATCCTTGTTGGACTTAGGAGGGGCATTAGAGGAACCTTGACCGGAAGACCTTTGTCAAAATCTAGAACTACCATGTCCATCGACCATTGAGTGTGAAAAGTTACCATCACCGGTCCGAGCCCTCTTAGCCTCTCTAGACCTTTCCTTGAGTTTCTCCTTTTCTATTTGTTGGGCATACACCATGATATGGGAAATATCCATGTCATTGACAAGCATGGTGGTACAGCACTCTTTAACCACCATCTCGAACACTCCTGAAACAAACTTACTCATTCTTGCCCTAGGATCGGCAAAAATAGAAGGAGCATATCGAGACAATTGTGTGAATTTCAAAGCATACTCCTTCACACTCATGTATCCTTGACGAAGATTGATGAACTCAAGCACCCTTGCCTCCGTCATCTCAAGGGGAAAGAACCTATCAAGAAAAGCAGCCTTGAATTTCTCCCAATCAAGAGGACCCGCATCATCCACCCTCTCACTCTTCCATTGGTTGAACTAAACTTAAGCAACACCCTTAAGTTGGTAGGCGGCCAACTCCGCCTTTTCCTTCGGCGTCAGACCCATGATCATTAGCACCTTGTACACCTCATCAATGAACTCTTGAAGATCTTCCTCAACCTTAAAACCATGAAATTTTGGAAGGTTCATTCTTGTGAATTCCCTCACCCTTGATACCGCCGTACCCACATTGGGGTTCACGGGAGCAACAACCTCTCTATTGGCTTGAGCCATCACATGAAAAGTAGCCCTAAACTCTGCATTGGTCACTTGTTCAGCCAAAGGGTCGGCCAGAACTTGAGTAGCTTAAGGAGGAGCTTGTTGATCCACATTCTCTCCCGCATTCCTTCTAGCATAAGCTCTTTGAGTCGCCATATCCTAAAAAGCATAGGATAGGGATTAGGAGAGAGAGACATATAGAGTTAAACTCTATGGCACGACTTAGGAGTAATGAATGAAATGAAGTTTCTTAAAGGTCTTATAGCCTCTCATTCATAAATGTGGCGCGCTTCACACTCATGAACAAGACTCTACACGACGTGGCTTATGAGACAGCCTAGGATCTTTCTAACACCTTGTGCTCTGAATACCAAGTTTGTCATGACCCAAGGTACCCCCTAGAGGTGACATGACGTAAAAGACCCCAAAAGGCCTCATACATGCCACTTAGCATACATAGATACAAGACCATAGCGATTTAAGAGTTCAAAAGACAATGTCATATCAAAGCTTTTAAGAAAAATAGTGGAAATCTACATCTCATGTCTCAAAGCCAATCTATCATAAGAATGAGAAATAAAGTTTGGGACGTAACCCAATACAATGCCACATGAAAGAAACGACAACTAGGCTATGTCCTCGAATGGATGAGAACTCACCAAGTCTTCAACAATCCTTCTACTAAGCTCTAGCCACTAATAGATGGAGAATCACCGGGCCCTATATTAACAAGTCAATGTAGACAAGAGTATGCGTTAGTACAATCAACTGCCAAGTATGATAACAATGCACATAAACATTTAAAACATGCTAAAACGGGACATTTTCGTGACATGCAATGAACAAGCTAAAACATGATAAAGGTTAGAAAACGTGAAACATAAACCATGGTCAAAGCAAGCTAAACATCTTTACTTTACTTGAGGTACATCATAAAAAACACCTTAGTTCATAGTTGTGGGAAGTAGCCTTAACTAACATGTAAGACCATGCGAGCTATCAACATGGAATCTGGTGTCTACCCTACACCGAAAGAGGGTTTCCCTACTTTCTATGGTAAGACCATAGCTTTTTAGCTTACGTGGATCCACTAGCTAGTGTCTATCATAGACCATCATCCTATGGTGGCACATAGTTTATGGGACATGGGTAATCGCCACTTGTCCACTCAGTACTAAGCATAATTCCCATGGATTAGACATAGTTCAATTATCGTAAGTAGACATGGGTGATCGCCTCTTGTCTATGTTAGAAAACATAGGTGATCGCCTCTTGTCCCTTCATTAGAATAGCTCCTTAAGAACATGGGTAATCGCCTCTTGTTCGTTTCAAATTCATTGTGTGAGTATTACATGAGAAACCCTTTCACAACTCAACAATAACATCAACATATCATAAACTTTGATGCTTCAATCTCAAAGCACCCTTAATTCATCATTAGCTTCAAAAGAGACATGCATGATTTCATAAACTTCATCTTTACTTAGTTCATCATTCTCATAACTTACAATTCATAGAGCTTACATGGGTTCATAAGAATTCATTTTAAATCATGCAATTCAATGCCAACTCATGCTTAGAAGACCATAAACAAGGCAATTTGATCATATTTGAAGGAACCCACATAATAAAGGAAAATCATAGTTTTTCATTGAACACACTTACTTTCATAAAAATCATCCTTAGGCCATTCATAATCTCACCATGAAAAGTCTTAGCTTAGGAATCATAACTCATGCATAGATTCATAGAGATTTCGTATAATTCATCACTTTATAATTCAACCCATCACAAAAAGCAAATTTTTTTGAAATTTTGGGGAATTGGCATGGCTTCATGGGGCTTCATCAAATTTCATGTAATTCAACTCAATTTGAACATCAAAGTTGATAAATCAATCAATTGAAGCAACATTACAAAGCACCCATAAAATGGAACAAAACCCCTAATTCAATTGAGAACTTCTTGGTTGAAAACTTGAGATTTTAGGGACTCCATGGAGGAAAGGGCTCCATGGATGAAGACTATCATACCTTAGGGTCTCAATTCCATAAGAAATTGATGAAGAAAAGCTTGATTTCTTGAACCCTAGCTTGCCCTTTTCTTCTTCTTCTTCTAGCTTCTAGAGAGAGAATATTTGAGAGAGGAGAATTTTTGGGAAATTTGTAAAGTGATTGGAAAGGGTAGTTTTGGGATTAAAAGGGCTTTTATAGTGTTAGGAGAAGTTGTAAACTGACTTAGATTAGTAAATAGGCTATTAGGTTAAAAGACCAAACGACCCTTTTTAAAATAACTGTCCGACCCCTACCTACGGTCCGTAGGTAGACCTATAACCCGTCCTGTCCTTCCGTAGGTAGATTCAGAGGCTGCCAAATTTTTGACCCTGCAACGACGGGTCCCATCTATTACTCGTACACTGGACGACGGGCCGTCCTAGCAAGCCGTCATTAGGGTTCTGAAACTTGACACTTTTGAAAACTTGGTCTTGCCACTTACAGTTCCCACCTACGGGCCATAAGTCAACCTATGAACCATAGGTGGCCTCCGTCGTTACTGGCAGTAACCCAGAAATCAGGAATTTTTCCACTCTTCCGAATCCATGGTATTACAATCTTCACCTCTTCTCAAGTTCTTTTCATACTTCTAATTTGGATACGCAATCCTCATATTTTTTATTCAATTCATTAGAAACCCTTTTTATTTCATCAAGACCTTCTTTTTCGTTCTATTTTCATGCTTTTGCTACCCTTTTTTACAAGGAGGGGTACCTTGTTTTTTGCTACAAACTTCAAGGTTGAGTCTCACTTTTCTTTTCTTTTTTTTCACTTGACTTTCTTTTCTCCTTCCTTTCCACACCCAACCTTAGGCTTTTAGCGTAAGTTGGCTATTCAAACAAACCAATTCTTTGAAAACAATTTATGGGTGAGAATATAGGGATATAATTGGTTCAAGAGGCTTCAATGAGGTTAACAACAAATTATATAGGCTCAAATGGTGCCAAGATGGTTGCATACCCTCACAAGGTAGTCACAAAATGTATGAATATTTGGGTTCCCTCTCAAAATTTGTACCCAAGATCATCACTTGCATTCATCAAGGCTAAACAATTAGACTAACAATGAAAATTCTAGGAATCAACAAGCACGCTTTCAAGTACGACATCACTACACATGGAACTTCAAACAGAGTCATTTTACATAGCTCTAAAAAAATTAAGAAGCTTGTGTGCGATGTTTATTGTAAGGTTCACATCAATACACAACTAGTCAACACAAGATTCTAAGAGATCATTCAAAAGTAAAGCAACACCAATTTCCTCTTGCAACAGCAACACAAATACATTCGTTATCAAGAGCACTATCTAAGACATCTATAATGGACAAAATTGATCCTCGAATATCAAAAATAAATACACAAGCAACATCAGTCAATATCACTACTTCAAAAATCACGGTGCAATTCATAGAGAGAAGAAAATGAAACAAAAACCAACCAAATATAATAAAACAAAATGTAATAACATATCAAATTACAACCCAAAATAAACAAAATACAATCAAAAAGAGGAATAGGTACAAATGCTCTCACCCTACCAAAATGGAACTAGTAATGTCCTCAATACTAAAATATAAGTACGGGAGTGAAATAGGTAAAAAGTCCCCATGGTAGGCTATGCTTTTGAAGAACTCAGATCATGAGGATTTCAGAAAGTAGCATCACCTCTGGCATCAGTATCTAACATAGCTAGAGGAGGAGGCAACAATGTAGCATCAACCGGGGCATCAATGCTCGGCACATCGAAAGGAAGATGAGTGGAATCTAAAGGAAAGACCCCACTAGTGCCAATCGTGGAGGTCTCTAGATGAAATCTCTCCAAAGTAGCATGCACTATCAACTACTTGATACTCTATAACTCTACTAAGGCCTCTGCACTGACCTGCTCATCAGCCCTCATAAACTCATCCTTGTCAGTATCAAGAGCAAACTCATCATTAGCCTCATCTCCCATCTAATCAACATCGTCAACAATAGGCCACCCAACTGTCTCAAAAGGTCCATTTTCTCTAATATCGGTCGGAGGCATGGCTGTGAGCATCTCGGGCAAGGGTACCTCACCCCTAAACATAGAAATATCCGTGGACTTCAACTGGTCCACGTCTGCCCTCAATGTAGATATGTCACTCCTCAACTCAGTCAGTCCAGCAGAACTATCCTTACTTTTATCGCACTCCTCAACCCGAGCGGTAAGGTTATCCAACCTCTCTCCATAAGAAGCCAACATCACTTGATGACTCACAATCTCAGCCCGGATAGGAAATATGGCAGCCTCAATGGCATTGGTAATCATCTTAGGAACCTCCCTCCCAAGGCGAGACTCCCTAATATCCTTTTAATAGGCAAGGTTGCCCATCTAGTGTATAATAGCATGTGTCAATGGAGGCTGGGATGTAAGGGGAGGTGCAACAGGGGTAGGGGGAGAAAAAGACCCATAAGACATATATGGAGTAGGGGTGATACCTGTGGGCTCCACAGCAATAGCAAGATGAGCAGTGCCTGACTCTAGGGTAGTAGGATCACTACTAGTGTGGCGTCAGGTGGTAGTGGCTTTCTTCTAGTCGTGTCATCTCTCTAGTAATCAGCCTTGATCCTCTGAATGTTGTTGGATGAGGCAGGGGTCACTCTAACATCAATCCTCTCTTGGAATGGGATTCCAAGTGCCTCACATAGATGAGTGATCAGAATAGGGAAGGGTAATTAAGTTTTCTCTTTACTTGCCCACTAAGCATCTCTTTCTCAATAATTTGGCCCACATCAACATCTTCCCGATTGATAATGGTCCCCAGCAAGACTACCTTTGGGTGCGGGAGGATCGACTCATTGTGTGATAGAATGGTTTTGCTACTGATGAAACCAAACGAGAAATGAGGCACCACATTGATGTCTCGCTTTTCAATCTTCACCCTGTGAACCAACCATGGGGGAGTAATGTCATAATTTAAGGGTGCCAACTATCCCACTTTCAAATCATCCAACTTATGTTTCATGCAAAGCTTGTACATCTCCGTATTGTGCCCTACCATGCCCAAAGTGTCATTGATCGCCGTCTAGTCACACTTTACCATTTTGCTTTGGACTTCAACGTAATGACCCTCCAGGTCATTTATGTGTTAGTGCCTTCTGTCTATCGTTTAGAACATTCTTGCATTTGCACCGATTGGTGATTTGATTGAGCTAGGCTGGGAGCCTTCGTTCATATCCTTGTGGGGGCGGCGGCCCGTGATGTTTAGTCTTGCGTTGTGGTGTTGGTGTTTGCTTTATCCGATTCTATGTTGAAGATTGCTAGGAGTGGATGTTGATCCACAGTGGTTTTGAATTGATTAGTACATTATGATGTGATTGGGAGTGGGCGGTGACCCACGAACCTGAGCTAGATGAGAATCTCTTCGGAGTTGATATGGCCCACATACTCTGTTTGGCAGGGCACGGCCCCTGAGGGTGATAGCTAACTTACTTGGCTGGCATGGGCAGGGCCCACAGAGTGATTAGCTGGTAGGGCAGCTAGATATATGATTTTTGAGGTCCTCTTAGGAGTAGACATAGCCCATACGCTCGTCTGGCTGGGATAGGGCCCTCGGAGTGTTAGAAGGCTCACTCGTCTCGCATAGGTTGGGCCTAGGGCAGGGCCACCGGAGTGATAGCCTATTGGGCAGTTGGGTATCAGGTTATTTGGAAGGGTCGGTGTACCCTCTCTTAGCACTCAACTGGCTGGGTTCATGCCCCTGGAGTGCCTAACAGGTTTGGCGAATTGGTTTGGGGAGTCAGACTTGTGATTGGCTCAGTGTTGGGTGATTGAGCAGGTTGGTGTTCTGGATTTCTTGATCCCATAGTTATAGCTCATCTGTGTACCTGTCGGGCTTATGGGGTCCGTTCAGGTTTTATTTCAACTTGCGCATGAGTGAGCTCAACCAGTTTTATAGGGGGCCAGCTGGGTTTAACTTAGCTCTATCCAATTTACTTTCCTCTTTTCTGTCTCCGTTCTATTGACCTCTGTGGTTGTTGATTTTATCTTATGTACCTGTTTTTACCTTTCTTGCTCAGTCGGCCTATGATGCCTACTGGGTACCTGTTGTTTTAGTACTCATGCTACATTCTGCATGTATTTTCATGATGCAGGTCCGAGCACCAGTTATCAGCGTTGAGATCGGGCCTGCAGCTGTCAATTCAGGAAACTAAGGTGAGCATGTAGCGTTCTGGGATTACCTGTCACCTTCTGTATTTATATTTTGGCTTATCTTTTGTTTTTGAGACAGTTGTTTCTGTGGTCCATTTTTGGGACTTGTACTCTTGTTAGTGGTTCTGTACATGTGACTTCCAGGTTTTAGGAGGTGTCTCGTATATATTTAGTTTGGCTTCATTTCAGCCTTCGTTTATGTGTTCTTTTTGTATGCTTCCACTTGGTTTAGAATTAGTTTCAACTCTTAGTCCCATTACTGTTAAGTATCAGGATGGAGTTTGGCTTGCCTACTGGTGGGTTGGTAGGCGCCATCATGACTTGAGAAATCGGGTTGTGACAAATTTGTATCAGAACCTAGGTTCATTGGTCTCACTTGTACAGAACTTGCATCTAGTAAAGTCCTGAGGATCGGCGCGGAGACGTCCGTGACTTATCTTCGGGAGGCTACAGGGTGTCCTTAGGATGTTTTCTTTTTTTGTATCCATTTTCGTGCATTGTTGTCCAGTTAGTTCCTTGAAATCTCACTTGTGTCATTCTGTCATGGGGATGGCTCGTACGTGCAGTGGAGACCGAGGTGATGCTGTAGCACCAGGCCGAGAGAAAGAGAGGACTCCAGACCCGGAGCCTCGGGTAGAGTAGGTTCCTTCTCAGCCGGTGGGGCCAGGACCAGCCCAGCCACCACCAGCACCACCTATCACCCCTGATCTTTAGAGCATGCTTGCCCAGATCCTAGCTGCTATCGGGGGTATGCCGCAGTAGCAGCCGGCCCTAGCACCAGTCGTAGAGCCGGTTCCAGCACAGTAGGATCATACTGTGGTAGCGGCTCCAGAGGTTCATTAGCTGCCAGTACCAGCCGTGGTTCAGCCAGACCTTTTGGACGGGTTTATGCCTCTGCGAGAGCAGAAGATGCTAGGTGTGTTTCCTAGACTGTCACCGCCGAGGTCCTCCTGAGCTGTGGGGAATGATGCCCACGAGTTCCTGACTACTCTCCAGGAGAGGTTGCAGACCTTGGGATTAGTGGAGTCCAGAGGAGCCGACTTCACAGCATATCAGCTAGACAGACCGGCCCGGCAGTGGTGAAGTTCTTTCATTGGGACTAGGCCAGCTGGATCACCACCAGTATCGTGGGAGGAGTTTTCACAGGCTTTTCTGGCAAGATTTATTCCACGGAGAGTCAGGGATCGGCTTCGTGATAAGTTCTCGAGGAGGGAGCAGGGCTCCATGACGGTTTTCGAGTACGAGGCCAAATTTTTGGAGTTGTCTCGTCATGCCACCATGATTTTACCTATAGAGAAGGAGCGGGTCTGATGCTTTGTTAGAGGGTTGAGGATGCAGTTGAGGATTGAGTCACAGTCTATGTTATCAATGGGCTGCTCTTTCCTAGATGTGGTGGACCATGCCGCACTATTAAGCAGCTCTGTCGCGAAGACCAAGGGGGCAGCGACAAGAGCGTCAGACAAGATAGTAGGGCTAGTGGGCCCCATTCCAGGCCTAGAGTAACTCGGGACCAGGCTTATCAGGGGTTCCAGGTAGGTGAGACCAATCACCCATATTAGGCAGCGCTACGGACATCAGAGGGTGACCAGCACAGCCAAGGGGCCGATAGTGCCGGGCCGAGTCAAGGTCGAGTGGTTCGCAGCGGGTTCTTCAGGTCGGGTTGGCCGGCCTTCAGTGGGTAGCAGATCGTCGCAGGGTTGCTTCACTTGCGGGGAGCTTTGTCATTGGGCCAGGGAGTGCCCTGTCTCCAGATCAGCTTTACCAGCTCCTTAGGCGGCGAGACCGGTTTCAACGATTGCACCTCCAACTAGGGGAGGAGGTCAGCAGCAGGGTGCTCGGGGAGGTCCTCGGGGAGGCAGGACATGTGGTCGAGTGGATGCGTGGTGTAGGGGTGTCCAGGGCCATTTCTATCCAGCTCCAGCTAGAGCAGAGGCTGAGGAATTCGATGATGTGATCACATGTACGGTTGTTTTATGCCATCAGTCCGCTTCAGCCTTATTTGATCCTGGTTCTACCTATTCATATGTGTCTGAGTACTGTGTGCCTCAATTGGGAGTGAGTCCTGATCCCTTATCTCTTCTATTGTGTGTTTCGACCCTAGTAGGGGATTCTTTAGTAGTGGATCGGGTTTGCAGGTCTTGTGTGGTGACTATTAAAGGGCAGGACACTTTGGTTGATCTTATTGTGCTTTGTATGGTAGACTTTGATATGATTCTGGGTATGGATTGACTATCTGCTCACCGGGCTGTCTTGGACTGTTATGCTAAGACCGCGACTTTAGCCATTCCTGGTATCCCGCCGGTGGTGTGGCAGAGTTCTTGTAGTCGCACATCAATTGGGGTGATTTATTATATTCGGGCCCAGAGGCTGGTGGATACCAGATGTTTGGCTTACTTGGCATATATTAGAGATGTTAGTAGGAAGGGCCCTACAGTTGATTCAGTGCCTGTAGTCCGAGATTTTACAGATGTGTTTCATGCCGACCTTCCTGGTCTACCCCTAGATCGAGACATTGAATTTGACATAGACTTGGAGCCAGGTACTTGTCCCATTTCTATCCCACCGTACCGCATGGCACCTGCAGAGATCACTGAGCTCAGTGACCAGCTTCAGGATCTCTTGAGTAGAGGGTTTATCCGGCCTTGGGGTGCCCCAGTCCTGTTTGCGAGAAAGAAGGGTGGCACTATGCGGATGTGTATCGATTACAGGCAGTTGAATAAGGTGACGGTGAAGAACCGTTATCCTATGCCTCGTATTGATGACCTATTCGACTAGCTTCAGGGGGCTCTCATGCTTTCTAAGATTGATTTGAGATTTGGTTATCATCTGCTGAGGATTAGAGCAGCGGACATCCCTAAGACAACATTTAGGACTCGTTATGGCCATTATGAGTTCTTGGTGATGTTTTTTGGGTTGATTAATGCCCTTGCAGCATTCATGGACTTGCTAACTCATGTATTCAGGCCGTATTTGGATTCCTTCGTCATTGTCTTCATTGATGACATCTTAGTATACTCGCGGAGCCATCGTGATTATGAGCAACATTTGGGGATAGTGCTCCAGACTTTGAGAGATCATCGGCTTTATGCCAAGTTCCCAATATGTGAGTTTTGGCTTGAGTCTGTAGCATTCTTGGGGCACGTGGTTTCCAAGGATGGCATTATGGTTGATCCAGCGAAGATTGAGGCTATTCGTGGTTAGGCGAGGCCCACCTCTGTGACTGAGATTCAGAGCTTCGTCAGATTGGCTGGGTACTACAGAAGCTTTGTTAAGGGTTTCTCCACTATAGTGGGGCCTTTGACTCGGTTGACTCTCCAGGATGTTCCCTTTGTGTGGTCAGAGGAGTGTGAGAGGAGCTTTCTGAGGCTCAAGGAGTTGCTTACCACCGCTCCTATATTGACTCTTCTAGTTGAGGGTGAGGGCTTCACGGTTTATTGTGACACATCCGGTGTTGGTTTGTATTGTGTTCTGATGCAGCAGGGCCTGGTTATTGCTTATACGTCGAGGCAACTTAAGTTGTATGAGCGCAACTACCCCACTCATGATTTGGAGTTTGCGGCGGTAGTTTTCGCGCTTAAGATCTTGATGCATTATCTTTATGGAGTTCATTGCAAGATATACACTGATCACATGAACCTTCACTACATTATGACTCGGAGGGATCTTAATTCGATGTAGCACCGGTGGATAGAGCTCCTGAAGGATTACGATCCCTGTATCCTCTACGATCCAGGCAATGAGAATGTAGTAGCAGACGCCTTGAGTCGGAAAGCAGTTTGTATGGGTAGTCTAGCCTTCCTTTCTATTTTGGAGCGACCCTTGGCTTTGGACATTCCGTCCTTAGCCAATCAGATGATCAGGCTTGATGTTTCAGATTCCAAGTGGGTGTTAGCTTATGTGGGGGTTCAGTCATCTCTACTTGATCAGATCTGTGGTCCTTAGCTCGAGGATGAGTCTTTGGTGGCACTCAGAGATAGAGTTTTTGAAAGTGATGTCGGGCAGACTACCATAGATTCAGTTGGGGTTTTGCAGCTTGCTAGCCGTTTGTGTGTTTCGAGAGTTGGTGATTTGATCCAGCTGATCCTTAGCGAGGTCCATGATTTCAGGTATTCTATCCATCCGGACATAGCTAAGATGTATCGTGATTTGAGGCAGCATCACTAGTGAAGCGGTATGCGGAGGGACATCTCAGACTATGTGTCCCATTGCTTGTGCTGCCAGCAGGTGATGGCTGAGCATTTGAGGCCTGTTCATACATCCTTCCATGCTGAGAGGTTAGCTCGTATTTACATTTGGGAGGTAGTATGTTTCCATGGTGAGCCTGTTTCTATCATTTCAGACCGAGGTCCACAGTTCACTTCCAGTTTTTGGAGAGCATTCCAGGAGGAGTTGGACACCCGTGTGGATCTTTGCACAGCTTTTCACCCGCAGGCCGATGGCCAATCGGAGCATACTATTCAAGTTCTTGAGGATATGCTACGGGCCTGTGTTATGGATTTTGGAGGCCAGTGGGACCAGTTCGTGCATTTGGTGGAGTTTTCGTACAATAACAACTACCATTCCAGCATTAAGATGGCCCCATTTGAGGCCTTATATGGAAGGCGTTGTTGCACTCCAGTTGGTTGGTTTGAGTCTATGGAGCCTAGGCCGCATGGTACGGATTTGTTTTAGGAGACCTCGGAGCATATGAGGTTGATTTAGGATAGGCTCAGGATGGCTCCGAGTAGGCAGCAGTTCATGTAGATCGCAGGCGTCGACCGTTGAGATTTGCGGTGGGTGATTGAATATTCCTCAAAGTATCGCCCATGAAAGGCGTGATGAGATTCGAGAGGCGGGGCAAGCTTAATCCCAGGTATATTGGAGCTTTTGAGATTTTTAGGGCATCGGGTGATGTGGCCTATGAGTTAGCTTTACCTCAAGAATTCTCAGCTATTCATCCAATATTCCATGTTTCAATGCTGCGACGGTATGTTCCATATGAGTCTCATGTGCTCCAGTATGATGCTGTTGAGTTGGATGATGCTTGACCTATGTTGAGGAGCCAGTTGGTATTTTTGCCAGAGATGTGAGGCAGCTGCGGTCGAGAATCATTCCTTTAGTTAAGGTCCGTTGGAGGCATCTTCCAGTTGAGGAAGCTACCTGGGAGACCGAGTATTTGAGCCCTCAGGTATTTCTCGATCCTTACTTTTGCGGACGAAAGTCATTTTAATAGTGGATATTGTAATGACCCTCCAGGTCATTTCTGTGTTAATGCCTTCTGTCTATCATTTAGAGCATTCTTGTAGTGACCCCAAGTCATTTATTACTTGCTGGCACTCAGTGTTCGATCGCCTGGTCGTTCGTTTGGGTTTTATGCCTGTTTTTCTATTTTGGAGCTTTTGAACCTTGAAAAGTTGATTTCGGTCATAACTTCAGGTAAACGACCTCAGATGAGGATTCTGACGGTTCCATTAGCTCCGGAGAGGCCAAATTAGGCTAGGAGCATGGTTTGCCCAAGTCCCGGGGTTCCCGGTGTGATTTATGGGCCAGTCAACTCTTTAGCCTTTGAAATTTGGTTTAAGGTTGACTTCGGTCAACATTCTTGGAGAATGAGCTCAGATGGAAATTCCGTCAACGCGATTAGTTTCGAAATGCCGAGTTTGGTCTAGAATGATCTTTTGAGAACTTCCGGGAGCTTCCAATCAAATTTCGAGGCCCCCGGAAGAATTTGGCTACATTGGCGCTTTGGGTGTGGGACCCACTTTTTGTCGAAACGACTTTGTATGGAAATTCCGATTCCGCCATTGAGTTTGGAATGTCAAATTTAGCGAGGTATCATAACTAGTTTATTTTTATTAGGTCCCGAACGAATTCCGAGGATCCATTCGGAGACTTTGAAAAACTAGCAAAAAATCTTGTGTTGCTGGTGCAGACTTTTAGCGACCAGAATTTAGCCTTTTAGCGACTAGAAATTGTTTTTAGCGACCAGTTTCGGGTTTTATAAACTAGAAATTTCAGCTTCCAGCCCTCATTTCAAATGGTGATATCTCCCTCATCCGAGCTCAGATTCTTGTGATTCCAAGTCCTGTATGATCGTGGAGATTGTATCTACATGGTGGAGTGATCGGATTGTATTGGTAAACCCTCGTTTGAGGTGAATTGCAGCTCAAAGATGCTGCCCATCATCTTTTTGGTGATGAATTTATGATTTCTTCTTCATTTTAAAACTTCGATATGTCGAGTTCTAGAGCTCCATTTTGGGTGATTCGATGTCCCAGATGCTAGGAATCTTGTTTCCTTCATGGGTTTTAGTATTTTAGCGTTGGGTGTCCCTCGATTTCCATGAATTCGAGTTGTAAGTTACTTTCTTGGCCTATTTGTATAAAGTTTTGCTTTTTGTTGTTGTTGGCTATTTGGAGCAGATCCAAGCTCTGATGGGTGATCCATTTTAGAATTCACGTTAAGGGAAATATTTGAGACCTTTTCACGGAGTCAATTACATAAAATCTAGAGTGGGTCCCACTTTGCCCGATTTGACTCCAAAATTGGTCTGTCTCCGATTTTGTTGATTTTAGTGTCTAAACGACCATATTGATGTTGTCATTCTATTTTTGATAGCATGCCAGCAATCTGAGGCCGTACGAAAGGGAAAATCTCCAGTTGAGTGACTTGGAGCGCTTGTGATTGACTTTTTGGTAGGTTACGGCTTACCTTCCTTCTAGATTGAGCTTAAATGCACAAATTCTTGTTGATTTGTATGAATCTGTGGTAGGAAGCTAGTATTGTTCCTATCCTTATCCGATTTCGTAGTTTAGAATTGATTGTTGGGCTGTTCTGGGCTAGTATCTTGCGGTGGATTGGATTGTTGACTCGGATTGTTTCTATTTGTGTTTTGGGTTATCTATTGGGTGGTTATCTTTTGTTGCATGAGTGGGTTCGGGTGATTTTCTTCTGTGTTTGGTTGATTATTGTAATTTCGGCCTTAGAATAGGTTAAGGTAGTATTGCCTTAGTCCTATGCACCTGTCGACTTGAGTGTATATCCGACGTCGATTCGGATGGACTAGATCCTTGTAGGCTGGTATAGCAGACTTGGGTCTAATAGTATGAGCCTTAGTTTAGGCATTTTCACGTCTTTGGATCTTCTGATTCTTTCCCCTCTATCTCTGCAGTTGTGGGGTGCTACTGGAAGACGTTGTGTTTGCACTGATTGACGTTTGGATTGATCTAGGCTGGGAGCTTTCGTTGATATCTTTGTGGGAGGCGGCGACTCGTGATGTTTAGTCTGGCATTGTGGTGTTGGTGTTGGTGTTGGCTTTATTCGATTCTGTGTTGAGGATGTTTTGGAGTGGATGTCGATCCATAGTGGCTTTGTATTGATTCGTGCGTTATGATGTGATTATGAGTGGGCGGCAACCTACGAACCTGAGTTAGATGAGATCCTCTTCGGAGTTGATATGGCCCGCACACTCTGTCTTGCAGGGCAGTGCACCTGAGGGTGATAGCTAACTCACTTGGCTGGCATGGGCAGGGCCCCCGGAGTGATTAGCTTGCAGGGAGGCTGGATATATGATTTTCGGGGTCCTCTTTGGAGTAGACATAGCCCACACGCTCGTCTGGCTTTGATAGGGCCCCCAGAGTGTTAGAAGGCTCACTCGTCTAGCTTGGGCTGGGCCCAGAGCCGGGCCCCCAGAGTGATAGCCTATGAGGTAGTGGGGTATCAGGTTATTTGGAAGGGTCGGCGTACCCTCTCTTAGTACTCGACTGGCTGGTTCATGCCCCCGGAGTGGCTAACAAGATTGGCAAATTTGTTTGGGGAGTCGGACTTGTGATTGGCTCAGTGTTGGATGATCGAGCGTGTCGGTGTTCTAGTTTCCTTGATCCCGTAGTTATAGCTTCTCTGTGTACTTTTCGGGCTTATGAGGGTCCATTCGGGTTTTATTTCAACTTGTGCACGAGTGTGCCAAGCAGATGTTATGGGGGCCTAACTGGGTTTAGCTTAGCTATACTCAGTTTACTTTTCGCTTTTCTGTCCTGTTGACCTCAGTGGTTGTTGATTCTATCTTGTCTGCCTGTTTTTACCTTTCTTGCTCAGTCGGCCTATGATGCCTACTGGGTACCTGTTGTTTTGGAAGTTATGCTACACTCTGCATCTATTTTCGTGATGCAAGTCCGAGCACCAGTTATCAACATTGAGATCGGGCCTGCAGCTGTCAGTTCAGGAGACTAGGGTGAGCACATAGTGTTCTGGGATTACCTGTCTCCTTCTGTATTTATATTTTGGCTTGTCTAATGTTTTCGAGACAGTTGTTTCTGTGGTCCATTTTTGGGAGTTGTACTCTTGTTAGTGGTTCTGTACATGTGACTTCTAGGTTTTGGGATGTGTCTCGTATATATTTAGTTTGGTTTAGTTTCAGCCTTCGTTTATATGTTCTTTTTGTATGTTTCCGCTTGGTTGAGAATTAGTTTCCACTTTTAGTCCCATTACTGTTAAGTTCTGGGATGGAGTTTGTCTTGCCTACTGGTGGGTTGGTAGGCGCCATCATGACTTGAGAAATCGGGTCATGACATTCAACTTCTTCTAACGGTCTCAAAATCACACTTTTTCTCTTCTTGGGGAATGCCTTGGCAGAAGATTCATATAATTCCCAAACCCACATCGGGACATAAGGTGGTCGAGCTCTTGTGAATTGTTCAAACTTGTGGAACTTTATAGTGTCCCAAATGGTGGGTTAGTCGCCCATGACCCCGTCTCTAGATAAACAGTGGTCCTCTAGAATAGTGTGTATCAAGCCAGGTTACTTTTTTGAGAGTCCTAAGGAGGCTACCTAAACGATCGTTGAAAGGCTTAAGAGAGGTCATGAAAGGTAGCTTTTAGTCGATTGAGGGGTCTTGGAGCAATAATAGTTAGTACCCTCGAAGTGACACTGGTACTTGGCCTTGGGCACACTTTGAGTGGATTGCGCTCCTCGTCCTTGGTATAACCTTTTTCACCACCGTAGGTGCTAGTGTACTCTTTGCCGCATTGTCACCCTCATCATCCTCAATCCAACTTTTCTCAAGTGGAGGCTCCCCATGGTTAGATGCGGAAGAGGTTGGTTCATCGACCAAGGCCCTCTTCCCTCTAATATTAGATTCAACAAATTTCTTCTTTTGCTTTTCACAAACACGCTTAGAAGTTCATGGAGTTACTTGCTGTTGTCTTGTGGGCTCATTTATGACCAACCCCTTTTGCCTTTTGAGTAGAGGCTTAGGTGGAGATTCAAAATTGGATGTAAATGCCCTTCTAGTGACCTGACCTTTGGTTTTAGCCATTTTTCTTTAAAAGAAAAACATTTCAAAGAAAACATTTAGTGAAGGTTAGTTGAAAATAATTGCATGAAATCACTTTTGAAAGAATTGACCTGAGGCTCACCGAATTGGTAGACGATTTGCCTAACAGGTTAGGTGAGCTCAAACAAGCTCGCTGAAGTTGACAGTAGCAAAAATGTTTTAATACAGGAACAAAGGGTAAATTCATCTCCAACTCGGTGATTCACCAAGATGGTTCGTTTAGCTAAGACAAGCTCGCTGAATGTGACATTGCAAAAGGGGTTCAACTCAGGCATTAAGGGAGATATCAGCTCCAAATTGGCGGTTCAGTGACATTGTTACGCAAGCTAAGACAAGCCCTCGGAATGTGACAGTACCAAGGTCCCAAATTCACAACCAAAAAGCAATTTGAGATTTACTCGGCGATTCACCTAATCACCTTGGCGGGCTAAGCAAGATCATTGAATATGTGATTTCAGCCAACACCCCAATTTTCAAAATTAAGAACAAAAATGCAACAATACCCTACACCCAAACATATTAACATGCTACTCATATAATAATTTTACCTCCGGGTACTTAGTTTTCCTCCAAAATCAACAAAGTATTGCAAAATCGATGATTTGCCCTTATGAAAGATGTCACCATATCTATCATTTGCCCAATTCAAGCCTATTGGATAATATCGGGCTAATCAGACTTCACCCAAGCAAAACTCCTACAAGACCCACAACATCTATCTTGCAATTATCGACTAACAACCCACTAAATCAATTTTAAGCAATTTAGGCACAAAATCAACAAGTATAACTCATGGCTAATATTAAATTGATCAATTTAATGCATACCCACATGATTCATACTTCAAACAAGCAAAATCAATAGTTCAAACAAGAATAGGCACATATTGCAAGGGAAAACAAGAATTTTAAACTCAAAAACCAACCTTAATAGGCAAGGGTTCTTCAAACAAAAAGGAAGGAGGGGTTGGGTCGAGAATAAAATGCAAGCCCGCACTACATGAAATCAACTCAAAGTAAAAAGGACAAGAAATAGTATTTGGACTAAATATAGAGAGAGTAGGAAGTGAAAAACTTCAAAAAGATCAAAAGATGAATGTTTAAAAGAGCAAAGACCCTTAGGTTTCCATTGTCAGGAGCATTCAGTAAACTGGGACTTACATCACTAAATGAGTTCGCTGAATAGCTAAAGGAGCTTAAGCTCACCAATGATGCTTATACAAATACCAAAACTTGAAGTTCAACTCGGTGGACCCGATGATTTTTGCCAAATGTCATTCGGTAGATTGCAAACCAGGTACCCGTACACCGAAGTTGATAGTACCATTATTAAAACATCTTGGCCCAGAAGGTGATCATAGAGAAGCCCACCAAACCTACAAGGCGGATCACCCAATGAGTATTTTCATCACCCACCTAATCCTTTTCAATTTTTGACTTCTTTTTAACTTGTACTCAAAACACACATTATTGAAAGCAATAAAGATAACTTGGGTCACCTTCCAAGAAGCGCCTTATTTAATGTTGAGGCATGATGTAGTTCTCACTCATCAAACATCATTCTTGGGGTTGGGGATGGTATCACTAGGCAAAATCCCTTTTTTCCTTGGATTTAAATGAGTGAAGATATGAAACATCTGAGTATCCAGCTGCTTAATTGACATAGAGTGAGAAGTAACCATTTGAGTCAAAGTGGAGAAATCATTTTCAAGTTTTTCAACACATTGTCGGAACCTTCAACCTTGTTAAAGATCCTAGTCAACATATCATCAACTCGAGTCCCTTCCAGTCCAACTTGTTCTTTTGATTTGGGACGATCATGAGGTGTACCTATCTTTTTGAACCTCATGATCCCTCCAATTTCCTCCTCTATCTTGCCAATCTCTCCGGCCATTATCCCTTTCCTTAGTCCGAACATAGTTCCCACCCGGTCAAGGATAGTTTAAATAAGAACCCCCCATTGGTTCCCCATGTATTGCACTTTATTGTACAATGCCTCAAAATGGGCATCATGTGGGCACTGCCCACTACTCATACCAATTGCGTTCACGAACTAGAATCCACCCCTCATGAAATGTTAAGATAACAAGTAAAGTTGGGTTATCACCTTAGCCATGATCTCGTGATGCTCTTGGTCCTTTTTTATCTGCTCCTTGGTCATACCTAAATGTATAGAAGAAACTTAATCCTCCCTAGTATGCCATGCTCAATTTATGTTGGTCATGTCATCAAGCAACATTTTTGCCACATCAAATGGTTGTCGCATTAGCCTTCCTTGAATGAGTTGGTCATCCAACCCTTTGTTCACTATATGAAGGCTACAATAGAAATATTGCAGCAGCAAATTATCTAAAACAACATGTGTTGGGCATTGCAACACTAACTTTTTGAACCACAAACATGTTTCATGGAGAGTCTCACCGTCCACTTTTGAAGTTTTGGATGCTATCTCTAACTTTTACCATCTTCGAAGGATGGAAATGTTTCAAGGAACACCTCAGTTAGTTCTTCCCACAAAGTTATGGAATCTTGTGGTAATTTGGCCAACCACTTGGTTACTTCTCCCGTTAAGGAGAAAGGGAACAACCTCAAACGTATGGACTCTTGTGTAATATTCTTAAAAGTGAATGGCCCACAAACATATCAAAAGTTTGTGAGATCCTCATGGGGAGCTTCATGAGCAAGACCTCCAAATATTCCTCTCATCTGGAGCAATTTCAGCATCATTCCAGTTACATGAAACATAGCTCTCCTAGTAGTTGAGGTAATCGGATTGCTCTTGTAATCTCAACGACATTAATATGCATGTCATCCATATCTCCAATTTTATCATTTATCCCATAGTGACTAGCATCGTCACTTCCATCTACACTCATATTTCCACCTGCAAATGGAGCACACTAACAACACCAAAAGTAAGGTATTCTACTACAAACAAACAAGTTCACAAATTAACTTCACAAATTGAATTTTTAGCCATCACTCCCCGACAACGACACTATTTTTGATAATGCTCAAATTACTCACAAAAAAATAATTAGATGATTAAGCGATCACTAGCAATATAAATACCAAATAAAAGAGTTAGGGTCGAACCCCACAAGCTGTGATATAAATTTAAAAACTCAGTAAGGAAATTAAGGTGCAAGCCAATTCATTGTAGCAATAAGAATAAATGGGTGGATGATTCCACCAAATTTAACATAAGAGTTTTGAAATCAATTATCCCAATTCAACTAAAAATAAGAGGGATTCAAACAAGTAAAAGACAATCTAGGGGTGAGGGAGTTTATACCAACATCAAATAAGAGTACAAGTTCTTGCTCAATAATGCTAAATAATCATGGATAGGTTGGATAATCTTTAACGACACAAATCTTCTTTTGATCTTAACGCATAATATCATAGAATCCCCTTTCAGTCTCATCTATGTAAAAATACAAATCAACTCAATGCCTTACGAAAATCTCTCTTTCGAGAAAATTTGGAAATTAGAAATGGAACTACAATTTTTTCTTTCGAGAAAACTACAACAATCAAATCCAATTTGCAAGTTTGAAATATTTACCCACTTCAATTAATCTCTTTCGAGCATCAACTAAAGATCTAAGCTAGGATTAAGATTGCAACTTAGCCCATAAATTGAACCCATGCTAAATAAATCAAATCCATGAATAAACAACAGAAAAACTGAGCAAGACACTAGACCCACTAAAATTAATTAACACCCAACTCCATAATCATACCTCTAGAATTTAGGTTTTAGCCAAGCATCATAGAAGGGAAAGAAATTATACAAAATATGTTTTCAGCCATCAAAGTGTTGATAATCAACAATATTCTTAAATACCCACTTTGAACTGAACCCTCAATTGTCAATTACACTTGTCCAAAACCCCAAAACTAAGAGAAAAGTAAAGTGCTAATGCTAATTCTCCCAAATCTGTTCAAAAGGATGAAAAAGATAGATGATGGAAAGGTAAAAGATTCATTTTCTCTCTCCTTTGGGCTATTTATAATTTAACCAAGAATTAGTCTGAAATTCCATGTGCGACCTGATTGGTGACATTAATCAGGCTTGCCTACTCTATTAGCGGATCGCTGTCTGTTCTTCAGCTCACCCTTTCTTGGCTTCAGGCTTCATGTGTTTGAACCTCAGTCGACAAACTCGATTGATTCAGACTTTCACATTCTGTGAATCTCTGATTACCACCTTTGTTCGCCCATTTAGCCATTGCACTTTGCTTCTCCTACCTACCTTGAATATTTTTCGAAGTAAACACTGTCACTTTAGGCGAGGTCAAGACCTATTGGGCGATCTGACAACTATTTTAGGCGATCCTCTAACGGGAGTTTTCACTCTTTTTAATGATTTTGGCCTTTTTTTTCCATAGATTCATCCTTTCCTTGTCCTTTAACCTTTATAGCTACAAACTATCAAAATATAATCAGATAAGGACATAAATAGGCATTGAGGCACTAAAACATTTCATGCCTACGGCCACAATAAATCTGGACACCGCTCGTAAAGTGTTGCCTAAAATATTTCAAATTTTAAAATTTTGGCTTCGATAATATTGGCAACACTTGTAAATCGTACTCTTAAATGGTATAGGCTACCCTTTTTAAGCGTTGTTACATTATGATATAATTGGCAACAACTATTTATATTTATGGCCACACTTTTAAAGTGTGCTTATTTTACAATTGTAAAAAAAACACATTACAAGTGTGGCCTTAAAGTTTTCACTAAAATATTATATTCCCTCCAAAATTTTCCACTCCAGCTTCAAATTTTATTTCGTAAAAAAAATAATGTTCGCTCAAATCAGAAAATTTTCAAGAACAAAATTTTCAAATATGAAATTTGCTCCAACTCTTAGGTCTTTGCTCCAAATCTGAAATTTTTCAAGGCTCATCACAAATTAACATATATTTCTTCATCTAAAGATTTTTCACAAAGCAAAATTTTTGCTACTTGAGATACGAAATTTCAAAATTTTCACTGACATACCAAAATCCCTTATGATTTTTGTTGTTCTAGTCTAGCTGATGAACACAGGACAAAACAAAATGCTTAGTTAAGAAGATGATGTCTTAAAGCTTCATCACATTGAGAGGATTTTGTTGAAATAGGGTTTATCAGGTAAAATTTTCTATCCTTTAAAGTCTAAATTTATGGCATCTAGGTTTATTGCTTGGCTGTGGCTACACATTTAGCTCTAGGGTTTTGATAGTCTTGTGTTGTTGATTCGATTTTTGTTAATTTTTTGGAGTTTAGCTCGTAGTTGTATCACCCACTTTTGTATTACCCACTTCAGTTGATTCTTTGCCCCAATTTTCTCTTTTAGATTTGTCAGTTTCCCTTAAATCCACTGCACTTTTGGCTTAGTTATAGGGTAAATGCTATTCCTAAGAAGTGAGAATCCACAGCCTTGACTCTTGAATTCTCATCAGCAGCTGAATCTGCTACTTGGGTGTGTCAATTTTTATGCAAATTTTACTTTTCTGAGGTTCAGGAACCCTAAGGTGAATGACCTATTTTGGGTAATGTTTTCATTGTTGAAGTGTTAAAGGTGTTGTTTTTGCATTGCTGTTTTCCTCTAATTATAGTTTATGTTACTGGGTATCAATGAAAATTTTAAATGTTTGAAGAAAGGCTCTTTCTTGATGCATGTAGAACTTTATTTTTTAGGTTTAGTTTTTGGCTCAAAATTAGAGTCTCTTAGCATGAGATTTTTCAAGATTCATGTATTTAAATGATTCTTCATATGAATGTCACTGGGGAAATAAGTCTTTTTAGACTATTTAGAGACTTGTATTTTCAATTTAGTTTAAGATTGTTGAGATTCTATAGTTTCAAATTAATCCTAGTTTAATTACTTCTAATAAAAAACTGGTAAGTTTGGAATGAAATGAGCTCAATTGGATCAAAGTGGATATTGAAGATTTATATAGCTAAACCCAACTACTTTGGGATTATGGCGTAGTTTATTAACTGATCATTGATATTTGTTTGAATGATTTTGAACTACTCGGTTAAGTTTTGGGTGGGCATTAAGGGTTTTATATCAAGGCATCTTTGAACTTATTATCTGCTATGTTGATCTTGCCGACTTTTACTATGCTGCTAGTTAGTTTCACACTTATTGCATTAATCACTAAATAAGTTTGAGAATTTCTATTTTATTAGACTGATAAGTTGATTAGGGCTGAAATCGTCCATGATAATATAGGTTTCTTTTTTTGGTAAGTAGCAATTTCATTCATTACCAAGTTGTCTTTACAAAGCAGCATTTAAACACAACTCGCTTTGTCTAAATAGAATCACAAATACTCATAAAGTAGTTCTACTATGGCTACTACATCTTCATTAATACTACAATAGTCTCTAGATTTTCTTCACCTCAGAATCTGCATTGCACCAGTTTAGCCGTGATTGCTTGTCACGACCTGATTTCTCGAGTCATGATGGTGCCTACCAAACCGCTAGTAGGTAAGCCAAACCCCAGTTCCGGAACCTGATAGTAATGGGACGGACGGTGGAAACTAGCCTTTTTTAAGCAAAAGCATAAATAAAGGAACACAAAGGGGAAAGGCGGAAGCAGACCCAAACTATATACAATAAACGATACCTCCCAGAACCTGGAAGTCACAAGTACAGAGCTACTACAAAATGAATACAAGTTTAAAAAGTGGACCACCGAAACAAGACTGTCTCAAATGCAAAAGACAAGAAAAAATATATAAACAGAAGGACACAGGTAATCGCAGAATGCCATGTGCTCACCCTCGCCTCCGGAACAAACTACAGCAAGCTTGACCTCAATGCTGGTAGCTAGTGCGCGGACCTGCATCACGAAAATAGATGCAGAGTGTAGCATGAGTACCAACACAACAGGCACTCAGTAGGCATCATAGGCCGACTGAGCAAGAAAGGTAAAAACAGACTGAAAGGATAGAATCAACAATAAAAGAATTCAAAGGAAACAAGCACAAAACTAACCGACAGCAGACCTAAAAATACCTAAATTAAACCTAACTAGGTACACTCAAGCACAGACAAACAAAACCCAAATGGACCCCCCTAATCCAGATAGGTACACAGAAAAAACTAAATCAACGAGATCGAAGAAAAACCCAAATGTGAACCGAAACCACCAACCAACTCAATCGAAATAGGCAGCCAACTCCAACCAAGTCATAAGTCTGACTTTCAAATCAGGCCGCCCAGCCTCATAGCAACTCCTGAGGGCCCTTCCCTAGCCAGCAGAGTGCCAAGGGGGCATAACGACTCCTCAAAAGGCCCTAATATCCACTTGCCCAATCAGCTAACACTACGAGGGCCCTGCCCTAGCCAGACGAGTGCACGGGGCATATCGACTAAAAAAATGACCTCATATAACTCATATCAAATTGCCCAGCTGGCTAACACTCCGGGGGCCTTGCCCTAGCCAGACGAGTGAGCCAGCTAACACTCTAGGGGCCCAACACTTGCGAGACGAGTGCGCGAGGCATATCAACTCCGTTGAGAATCTCAAATACCAAACCAACATGGATCGCCATCTACCACCAAAACCACCACCATCGAACCGATCTCGAAACACCCATATCCCAGGAAAACACCATGCCTCCGATGATGTATCGGCAGCACAAAAAATAGGAGAGAAGCCAGAAGATCACAAAATTACAAGGTCACAGCTAGGCTTATACTAGCAGACACAAACCTCCGCGAATGTGGACAGGGGCCCGCAAACGCGGAGGCCTATCCGCCAATGCAGAGAGAAAGATTCCCAGACCTCCGCAAACGCGAAGAAGAAAAACACAGACCTCCGTGAACGTGGAGAAGAAATGGGTCTGCAAGTCAGGTGCTGCACCAGTTGAGTTTAGCTTTCCCAAAAACTCCGACAGGGTACTCATCCGAGTGTGTTTACCAAGAATGTCGACTAAAGTCAACCTTGAGCCAAAATTCAAATGCTAAAGCGCCAAATGGCCCCAAAGTCACATTGAAAGCCTCTGGACTCATTCCAACCATGCTTCTAGCCTAATTTGGCCGCTCCGGAGCTTATAGAACTGTCAAAATCCTATTCTGGGGTTGTTTACCTGAGGTCATGACCGAAATCAACTTTTAAAGTTTCAAAAGCTCAAAAACAGGGAAACGGGCATAAATCCCAGACGAACAACCAGGCGATTGAATAGTCAAATCCAGCAAGTCATAAATGACTTGGGGTTGCTACAGGAATGCTCTAAACGATGGAAAGAAGGCATTAACACAAAAATAGCCTGGAGGATTATTATAACATCCAATACTAAAAGAACTTTCATCCGCAAAAGTAAGAGTCAAGAAGTACCTGAGGGCTCAAATAAACTGGGGAACTGCTCCCGCATCTCTCGCTCAGTCTCCATGTAGCCTCTTTGACTGGACGATTTCTCCAACGGACCTTAACCACTGGAATGGCTCTAGACCTCAGCTGCCTCACATCTCTAGCAAAAATAGCAATTGGCTCCTCAATATAGGTCAGGCGATCATCCAACTCAACGTCATCATACTAGAGCACAGGAGACTCATATGGAACATATCTGCGCATCATCGAAACATGAAAAACTTGATGAATAGCTGAGAATGCTAGAGGTAAGGCTAACTCATAGGCCACCTCACCAACTATCCTCAAAATCTCAAAAGGCCCAATAAACATGGGCCTAAGCTTGCCCCACCTCCTAAATCTCGTCACGCCCTTCATGGGCGATACTCGGAGGAATACTCTATCACCAACGACAAATCTCAGTGGCCGTCGGCTGTAATCCGCGTAACTCTGTTGTCTACTCTGAGCCGTCCTAGGCCGATCCTAAATCATCCTCACATGCACTAAGACCTCCTGAAAATAGTCTGTACCATGCGGCCTAGGCTCTGTAAACTCAAACCAACAAACTGAAGTGCGACAACACCTACCATATAAAGCCTCAAACGGGGCCATCTGAATGGTAGAGTTGTAGTTGTTGTATGCAAACTCCGCCAAAGGTAAGAACTAGTCCTACTGACCATAACACAGGGCCATAACATATCCTTAAGGACTTGAATAGTACGCTCTTATTGGCCATCATTATGTGGGTGGAATGCTATGCTAAGATCGACACGGGTACCCAACTCCTCTTGTAATACTCTCCAAAAGGATGAAGTAAACTGTGAACACCGGTCTGAAATTATAGAAACCGGCACATCATGAAGACGGACCACCTCCCAAATGTAGATATGGGCTAACCTCTCAGCACTGAAGGAAGTATGAACTGGAAGAAAGTGTGCTGACTTGGTTAATCGATCCACGATGACCCAAATGCTGTCAACAACTCTAAAAGTCCGAGGCAAGCCCACGATGAAATCCATGGTGATACGCTCCCACTTCCACTCAGGAGTGGGTATTCTCTGCAACTCCCCACTAGGCCTCAAATGTTCGGCATTCACCTGTTGAAAGCACAAGCAATGGGACACATACTCTGAGATGTCCCTCCTCATACCACTCCACCAGTAATACTGCCTCAAATCACGATACATCTTAGCGATGCCCAGATGGATAGAATACCTGAAATCATGGGCCTTGCTAAGAATCAGCTGAATCAAATCTCCAACTCTCGGAACACATAAATTGCCACCAAATCTGAAAACCTCATCCGAATTTAAAGTAGCCTACCGGTTATCACCAACTAATATTCTATAGCTACGTACCACCAAAGACTCATCCTCAAATTGACGACCACAGATCTGATCTAGAAGGGAAGACTGAACTCCCACATAGGCTAACACCCGACTGGTATCTGAAACGTCAAGCCTGATCATCTGGTTGGCTAGGGATTGGATGTCCAAAGCCAACGGTCGCTCCGAAACAGAGAGGAAGGCTAGACTACCCATACTTAATGCCTTCCGACTAAAGGCGTCCGCTACCACATATGCCTTGCCCGGATGGTAGAGAATAGATAGATCATAGTCCTTTAGGAGATCAATCCAACGACGCTACCTCGAATTAAGATCCCTCTAGGTCATAATGTACTGAAGGATCCTTTGATCAGTGTAGATCTCACAATGAACTCTATAAAGGAAATGCCTCCAGATCTTAAGCGTGAAAACTGCCACCGCATACTCTAAGTAATGAGTGGAGTAGTTGCGCTCATGCAGCTTAAGCTGCCCAACGCATAAGCAATAACTCGGCCATGCTGCATCAAAACACAACCCAAACCAACGCCGAATGCATCACAATATACCGTGAATCCCTCACCCTCAACTGGAAGAGTCAATATAGGAGTGGTGGTAAGCAACTCCTTAAGCCTCAGAAAGCTCCTCTCACAATTCTCCGACCACACAAAGGGAAAATCCTGGCATGTCAACTGAGTCAAAGGTGCCGCTATCGAAGAGAAACCCTCAACAAAACACCTATAGTATCCTGTCAATCCAACGAAGCTCTGAATCTCAGTCACAGAGGTGGGACTAGCCCAATCACGGGAAACCTCAATCTTCAACTGATCCACCATAATTCCATCCTTGGACACCACGTGCCCAAGAATGCTACGGAATCAAGCCAAAACTTGTACTTTGAGAATTTGGCATAAAGCCAATGATCTCTCAAAGTCTGGAGTACTATCCTCAAACGCTGCTCGTGCTCACTATGGCTCCGTAAGTACACCAAGATATCATCAATGAAGACTATCACAAAGGAGTCTAGATACGGTCTTAATACACGAGTCTTCAATTCCATTAAAGTGGCAGGGGCATTAGTCAACCCAAAAGACATTACTAGGAACTCGAAATGGCCATAACGAGTCCTAAATGTCATCTTAGGGATGTCCGCTGTTCTAATCCTCAACTGATGGTAGCCAGATCTCAAGTCAATCTTAGAAAACACTACGGCACCCTGAAGCTGGTCAAACAGATCATCAATACAAGGCATGGGCTAACGGTTCTTCACCGTCACCTTAGTCAGCTGCCTGTAATCAATGCACATCCCCATAGTACCGTCCTTCTTCACAAATAGGATTGGGGCACCCCAAGGCGATACGCTAGGCCGGATGAATCCCTTACCTAAGAGATCCTGAAGCTGAACACTGAGCTCCTTGAGCTATGTGAGGGCCATACGGTATGGTGGGATAGACTTAGGATGAGTACTCGGTTCCTAATCAATGGAAAAATCAATATCTCACAAAGGGGTAGGCCAGGAAGGTCGACAGGAAACACATCAACAAACACTCAGACTATAGGCACTGAATCAACCGTAAGGCCCTCCCTACTAGCATCTCTAACATAAGCCAAACATCCGCTAGCCACTAGCCTCCGGGCCTAAATACAAGAAATCATCCCAACTGGTGTGCGACTACAAGAACCCTGTGACACTATCGGCGGGATACCATGCATAGCTAAAGTAACGGTCTTTGCATAGATATCCAAGACCGCTAGGTGAGGGGATAGCCAATCCATGCCCAAAATCAACTAAAAATCTAGCATACTAAGTACGATAAGATTAGCCCGAGTGTCCTGCCCCTAAATAGTCACCACACAAGATCTACAAACCTGATCCACTACTAAAGAATCACCCACTAGGGTTGACACACGCTACGGTACCACTATGGGCTCTAGACTCACCCCCAACCGAGGAGCACAATAAGCAAACACATATAAATATGTAGAACTAGGACCAAATAAAGCTGAAGAACCATACATGTGATCACATCATCCGACGCCTCAACCTCTGCTCTGGCTGGAGCTGCATAGAAATTGCCTTAGGAGCCTCTACCCTGCGCATCCATCCTACCACCTTTCCTGCCTCCCTGGGGACCTCACCGACCACCCTGATACTTTCCTCCTCCCCTGGACCAATGACAAAACCCCCCGCAAGTAAAACAACCCTGCGATGATCTGCTCAAAACTAGAGGTCGGCCACCCCGACCTGAATACCTCATCAGCCCTGACTCAGACCGACACTATAACCACCCTCATGGTGTTGGTCACCCTTCGATTTCTGTAACGATGCCCGAAATGGGTAACTGTGCTGACTGACTGGAACCTCTGATGGACCCGTTCCTGAGTAGCTCAAGGCCTAGGATGGGGCCCACTGAAATGATCATCCTGCCTGGCCCTCTTATTGCTGCCCCCTTAGGCCTCGTAATGGAGCCGCTTGCATTTGTGGGTATGGTCCACCATATCTACAAAAACGTAGCCCGTTGATACCATATACTGCAACTCAATACGTAGCGGCAACCTTAAACCTCTAACGAAGCACCTGACTCTCTCCTCCTCCATGGGCAAGATCATGGTGGCATGACGGGATAACTTATGGAATCTAGCCACATACTCAGATAGCATCATAGAACCCTGCTCCAACCTCGAGAACTCATCATGAAGCCGATCTCTGATGCTCCGTGGAATAAATCTCACCAAAAAGGCCTCAGAAAACTGTCCACGTCACCGATAGGGACACAGTTGGCCTGGTCTCCATGAAAGAAGGCCACCACTTCCTAGCCGATCCATCCAATTGATAAGCGGTGAAGTCGGCTCCTCTCGACTCCACTAACCTAGAGCATGAAATCGCTCCTGGTAGGTGGTAATAAACTCATGGGCATCCTCCAAAATAGCCCCAAAAAGCCTCGGCGGTAGAATCTTAGAAACACCCCGAGCATCTTCTGTTGCCGTAATGGCATGACCCCATCTAAGACATCTGGCTGAATGGCGGCCGGTGTTGGCGACTCCTAAACCTCTGCGGCCGGTGCTGCAGGCTGACCCTGCGGTGCTGGAGCTGGCTCTTGAACTGGTACTAGGGCCTGCTGCAGCATATCCCCTATCACTACCAAAATCTGCGCAAGCATAGCCTGAAGGTCGGGGGCGGCAGCTGGTGCAGGCGATGGCAGGGCTGGTCCCGGCCCCACCGGCTGAGGAGGAATCTGATCTATTTGAGGCTCCGCTTCAGTCTTTGGAGTCCTCACTCTACCTCGGGCTGGTGCTGTAGCCCTATCTTGCTCTCGGGGTCGGTCTCTACTCTTAGCTGGGGCTCTATTTGTGGGCTCGGGTGCATCACCTCCGGCCGCTCTACTGCACGTGCGAGTCATCCTGCTACAGAGTGAAACAAGTAAGATTCCATGAAACAAATCAAACCGCAACGTATGAAAATGATACAAAATAGGAAAACCACCTAAAGACATCTTGTATCCTCCCAGAGATAAGTCATAGACGTCTTTGCGTCGATCCGTAGGAATCTACTAGAAGCTAGCTCTGTACAAGTGAGATCGATGAACCTGGACTCTGATACCAACTTGTCACGACCCAATTTCTTGAGTCATGATGGCGCCTACCAATGTCCTCCTTACTGAATGGCACCAGCCGAACTTAAGGAGTTAAAGGAGCAATTGAAAGACTTGTTGGATACGGATTTCATCCGACCAAGTATCTCTCCATGGGGTGCTCCAATTTTGTTTGTTAGAAAGAAAGATGGTTCACTTCGTATGTTCATTGACTACCAACAATTGAACAAGGTTACTATTAAAAATAAGTATCCTCTTCAAAGGATAGATGACTTGTTTGATCAACTCCAAGGGGCAAGTTACTTCTCTAAGATCAATCTTTGTTTGGGTTATCACCAATTGAGGGTGAAAGAAGATGATATTCCGAAAATGGCTTTTCGGACTAGATATGGCCATTATGAATTCCTAGTGATGTTGTTTTGGTTGATGAGTGCTCCAGCCGCATTTATGGAGTTGATGAATATGGTGTTTAGACAATACCTTGATATATTTGTGATTGTGTTCATCGATAATATTTTGATTTACTCAAGGAGTGAGGGTGAGCATGCCGATCATTTGAGGATTGTATTGCAAGTCCTCAAGGACCAACAACTATTTCTGAAGTTTAGTAACTGTGAGTTTTGGCTAAGGTATGTGGCTTTTCTTTGTCAAATTGTCTCCGATAAGGGTATTGAGGTGGATCCTAAGAAGACAGATGCGGTTAAGAATTGTCCTAGACCTCTATCTCCTTTGGATATTCGAAGTTTCTTGGGTTTGGCTGGTTACTATAGGAGGTTTGTTGAGGGGTTTTCTTTGATTGCTTCCCTATTGACGGCTTTGACTCAAAAGAAGGTTAAGTTCACTTGGTCCGAAGTGTGTGAGAAGAATTTTCAAGAATTGAAAGATAGACTTACCTCGGCTCCGATATTGACTTTCCGGAAGGATCCGATGGGTTTGTGGTTTAATGTGATGCTTCAAGGATTAGGTTACGGTGTGTTATTATGCAAAATGGAAAAGTCATTGCTTATGCTTCGAGGCAACTCAAGATTCACGCACCTGGCGGCAATATGAATCGATTTGGGTTATTATGGATCGTATGACGAAATTAGCCCATTTCATTCCCGTCAAGGTTTCTTATTTGGCAGAGGATTATGCTAAGTTGTAGTTGAGAGAAATGGTTAGGTTGCATGGAGTGCCTTTATCCATTATCTCCAATTGTGGTGCCCAATTTACTTCTCAATTTTGGAAGTCTTTCCAGAAGGATCTTGGTACTCGTGTTAAGCTTAGTACGGCCTTTCATCCTCAAACTGATGGGCAAGCGGAACATACTATCCAAACTTTGGAAGTTATGTTGAGAGCTTGTGTGATTGATTTCAAGGGTAATTGGGATGATCATTTGCCTTTGATTGAGTTCGCTTATAATAATAGGTATCACTCAAGTATTGGTATGGCTCCATTTGAGGCTCTGTATGGTAGGAGGTGTAGATCTCCTATAGGTTGATTTGAAGTTAGTGAAGTTGCTTTGATAGGTCCCGAGTTGGTACATGAGGCTATGGAGAAAGTTCAACTTATTAGAGAGAGTTTAAAAATGGCTCAAAGTCGACAAAAGTCCTATGTCGATGTTAGAAGGAGAGAATTAGAATTTGATGTTGATGATTGGGTTTACTTAAAAATTTCGCCCATGAAGTTTATAATGAGATTCGAGAAGAAAGGGAAGCTTAGTCCCCGTTATTTAGGCCCATACCAAATTTTGAGACGTGTTGGTGAGGTTGCCTATGAACTTGACTTGCCTAATGATTTGGCATCAGTGCATCCGGTTTTGCACGTCTTATTGTTGAAGAAATGTGTTGGTGATCCGACATCTATAGTGCCACTAGAGAATCATGGCATAAAGGATAGTCTTTCATATGAAGAAGTTCCAGTTGAAATTTTAGACAGGCAAGTCTTAAAGTTTAGAAACAAAGAAGTTGCTTCCGTGAAGGTTCTTCGGAGGAATCAATTAGTTGAGGGGGCTACTTGGGAGGCCGAGGCCGATATGATGTCCCAATATCCTCATCTCTTTCCCTGCGATCCTACTCTAGCTTGACGTATCTAGTTCCTCATGGTTCATTATTTTTGTTTCATGTGTCTTAGTTATTTCCATGATTCCTTGATTATGCATGTTCATGAAGAGTCTAAATCTTGAGAAATGAATTGCACTAAGCCTTTATGAAATGATATTTTGAACATGCTTTAGTTTGGAGATGATGTTTCCTACTCGGATATGTGCATTTATGTGATTGCATTCATGTTGGGCTGTTAGGTTAAGTTCCTACCTTCCTTGTGAAATCATGAATCTCATTCGAGGATGAATGTTCTCAAGGGGGAGATATTGTAATACCTAAAATTAGGAAAAGCCTAGGCAGGCAGGTCTAGTACTCAAAAATGGACCCTGGAACCCTCCATGGAGCCCTAGATAGGCCATGAAGGGGACCATGGTCCGTTTGGGCAGTCATGAAGAGTTTCCAGAAGTTGACTCAGGCGGTGTTCAATTGATGGTGACCCACACAGTCCGTGGATGACTTGACGGTTTGTTAAGTGAGTCGTGAAAGGCTCTTAGTTTGGAAGGGTTCTCCCCTAGTCACTGGAAAAAGGGATCACAGACGTCTAAATGGCCCGTGAAGCCCCACACAGTTCGTGAAGTCGTCTGTGAAGGGGGTTTGTCAAACTTAGTGTTTAGGGTCGACTTCAAACAATCATATCCCTTAGCACAAAATGAATTAGGTGGCACGTGACCTGTCAAATTAAAGATCTTTGAGTCCGCATGCCAACACCACCGAGTTTGCTCCATTTGAAGTTCAGAGTAAAAAGATGTGCCCATTTTAGTGGAACACAGTTAGGCTGATAAATCTTCACTATATGGTTGACGGGCAGTGGTGGCTTTGACGAGCCGTTTGGGTCTCCTTGAAGCCATTTCGGCAGTTTTTAAGTCAGGGGCTATTGGGTCTTTTCCCAATTGTTTTAACTCGATACTACGTCATTTAGCCTTCCACCCTAATTCCTATATAATGATTTTTACCCCCAAACTCACCTAATTCAATTCATTCTCTCAATTTCTGAAAACTCTCCTCTCCCAAATATTTCTCTCTCTAGAAACTTGAAGAAGAAGAAGAATCTAGGGTTTCAAGATCAAGCCTCCTAATCCTCCATTGATTGAAAGGTTTTGGAATTGGGTATGATAGTCTTCATCCATGGAGCCCTTTCCTCCATGGAATCCCTAAAATCTCAAAATTTCAAGTTAGAACTTCTCAATTGAATTAAGGGTTTTCTTCCATGTCATGGGTTCCTCGAAAGGTTGCTTCAATTGATTGTTTTATGAACTTTGAAGTATAAATTGAGTTGAATTTCATGAATTTAGATGAATCCCCATGAACCCATGTCTTTTTCCCTAATTTCGAAATCTATGAATCTCTAGATGGGTTGAATTGTGAAGACATGAATTTAATGAAGTCTACATATGAACCTATGTATGAATTATGATTCCTAAGCTAAGACTTTCCATGATGATATTATGAATGACCAAATGATGGTTTTCTGAAAGTAAGAATGTTCAATCAAAAACTATACTTTTCCTCTATCATGTGGGTTCCTTTAATTATGATCAAATTGCCTTGTTTGTGGTTTTCTAAGCATAAGTTTGCATTGAATTGCATGATTTAAGAGGAATTCTCATGAACCCATGTGAACTCTATGATTTGTAAGTAATGAGAATGAAGAACTATGTAAAGATGAAGTTTATGAAATCATGCATGTCTCTTATGAAGCTAATGATGAACTAAGGGTGCTCTAAGATTGAAGCATCAAAGTTTATGATATGTTGATGTTGTTGTTGAGTTGTGAAAGGAATTCTCATATATTACTCAACCCGTGAGTGTGAAAGGTTTTCTCACATGTAATGATTCATAACTTGTTGAAAGACTTGCTCAACTAAACTTGAATCGATGATTAAGGAGCTATTTTAATGAAGGGACAAGAGGCGATCACCCATGTTCCCTAATGTAGACAAGCAGCGATCACCCATGTCTACTAATAATGAACTTATGACTAATGATATACAAGAGGCAATTACCCATGTCTACTTATGATAATTGAACTCTGTCTAATCCGTGGGAATTATGCTTAGCACCGAGTGGACAAGTGGTGATTACCCGTGTCCCATAAACTATGTGCCAGCATAGGATGATAGTCTAAGATAGACACTAGCTAGTGGATCCACGTAAGCTATACGTTAAGTAAAGGGTTCTACCTTGGCAAGTAGGATGGCCCTATCGGTGTGGAGTTAGACACCGGATTCCATGTTGATAGCTCAGATGGTCTTACATGTCGGTTAAGTCTACTTCCCACAAATAAAGAACTAAAGTGCTTTTTAGATATATCGAAAGTGATGTAAATATGTTTAGCTTGCTTTGGCCATGGTTCATGACACATGTTTCTAACCTTTTTCATGTTTTAGCTTGGTCATTGCATGTCATGAAAATGTCCCATTTTTGCATGTTTAAATGATTTTGTGCAGGCTATCATACTTGGTACTAGATTGTATTAACGCATTCTCTTTCCTACATTGATTTATTGATGTAGGGCGTGACGACTCTTCTCCATCTATTCGTGGATAGAGCTTCGTTGAAGATTCTTTAAGATTGGTGAGTATTCATGCTTCGATGACCGAGACTCTTTCATTTCTTTTATGTCTTACTATTCTAGAATTTTGTATGTGATTTGTGGGTTACGTCCCCGTCACTCCATGATGTAATAGATGGCTTGAGAATATGTAGATTTCCGCTTCGTTTTATAATACTCTTATGACTTGAACTTATTTTTTTATATACTCTTAATTTTCATTATCTTGTCTATGCATGCTAAGTGGCTTGTATGAGGCCTTTCAGGGTGTTGTATGCCATGTCACGCCTAAGGGGTACCTTGGGTCATGACAAACTTGGTATTCAGAGCGCAAGGTTTTAGAAAGATCCTACGGTGTCTCATAAGCCATGTCGAGTAGAGTCTTGTTCATAAGTGTGAAGCGCGCCACATTTATGAATTAAAGGCTATAAGATGTTTAGGAAACTCCACTTCTTTCATTAATCTTAAGTCGTACGATAGAGTGCAACTCTATATGTCTCTCTCCTAACCCCAATCCTATGCGTTTCAGGATATGGCTACCCGAAGGGCTCATGCTAGAAGAATTGTGGGAGAGAATGTGGAATAAGAAGCTCCTCCTCAAGCTCTTCAAGTTCCGGCCGACCCTTTGGCCGAACAAGTGACTAATATGGAGTTTAGGGCTGCTTTCCAAGTGTTGGCTCAAGCCATAATGGCTCAAGCCAATTGAGAGGTTGTGGCTCCCATGAACTCAAATGTGGGTATAACGGCATCGAGGGTGAGGGACTTCACTAGATTGAACCCTTTGGAATTTCATGGTTCTAAGGTTGAGGAGGATCCTCAAGAGTTCATTGATGAGGTGTACAAGGTGCTAATGATCATGGATGTGACGCGGGAGGAAAAGGCGGAGTTTGCCGCTTATCAACTTAAGGGTGTGGCTCAAGTGTGCTTTGAGCAATCGAAGAGTGAGAGAGCGGATGATGCGTTTTATAAAACTCTTCTGACTTGAACTTATTTTTTATGTACTCTTGATTTCCATTATCTTGTCTATGCATGCTAAGTGGCTTGTATGAGGCCTTTCGGTGTCTTGTACACCGTGTCACATCTAGGGGGTACCTTGGGTCGTGAAATGTGGCCTAATGTCAAAGGTTACACCTCTTTAGGCCACCCCCTAAAAAGCGTTGCCTAAAGTCAAAAAGTGTAGCCTTTTATCAAAGGCAACACTTTTTGCTAGTTTAGGCTACACTTTACCGGGGTGGTTAAAAGCCTAAAATGTTGTAGTGAGGACACTATTTGTTGAAATAAAAAGTCCTCAAATGAGTCAAAAATATCAGACTCAACACCCCTCCCTCGTGGTTTATCATTTTTATCATTTTATCATTTTTTAACCATAAGGCGGCATTGGAGTGTAGTGACTATGGCAAGATTAGTTATTATGTTGTTGTGAGCTGTTTTGATGTCTATATTGATGCTATTAAAGTTATGATAGAGGGATGGGAGATTGTTTTATGAGGAGTTGTAGATTTTCACTCATTTGAGACCCTTTTAGTTCAACAATTAGTGACCTTAATGCCTAATTATGTCCTATTCTGGTGATATTTTGATGTTTTGCAGCTATGAAGGCTAAAGGAAAAGTCATGGATGAATACATGAAAAAGAGGCCAAAAACATTGAAAAGAGTGCAAACTCCCAATTGGGAGTCACCTAACCAAAAGGGCGGATCACCAAAGCGGCCTAACCTCACCCAAAGTGACAATGCTCACAATTCAAAATATTCAAGGTAAGTCGGTGAACTAAAAAAAGAAACAGTGACTCACCGAAGATAATTTGTGAACTAGATGACCATCGCTGAAGTTGATTGATCTCTGAGTTAAAATGATGCCTAGCTTGAGGCATTATACAATAAAAAGGTGAAATACTTGGGGAACCAAAGAGGGGGTTCTCATCCGATCTATCCTATATCGGGTGGGAATCAAGGTTGGAACAAAGAAAGAGATAATGACGGAACATATTTGAGAGATCGAGGTGGCAATTGGAGAGATAGTGACTTTGAAAACGATAAATACATTCCAACTCATGATTTTTCCAAAAAAAGAGCAAGTTGGATCGGAGGTAAATCAATCTGATGATATGTTAACAAGGATTTTAAACAAGGTTGAAGGGTCCGATAAGGTGTTGAAGGATTTGAAATATGAATTATCCACCTTGACTCAAATAGTTAATTCTCATTTCATATCAATCAAGCATCTTGTGACTCAGATTTGCCAACTCTCTACCTATCTAAATTCAAGGCAAAAGGGAACATTGCCAGTGATACCATCCCCAATCCCAAAAATGATTATTCATGAGTAAGAACTGTGTCGTGCCACAACATTAAATAAGGTGCTTCTTGAGAAGCAACCCACTTTTATTTTATTGCTTTCAACAATGTGTGTTGTGAGTGTAGGGTAAAAAGAAGTCATGAAGTTGAAAAGGATGGGTGGACATCTTCAAGTTCACCATATGAGGCAAGAATTTTGAAAAATGTTACTGTCAACTTCGGCGAATGGGAACTTTTTCGGTGACCCGCCGAATGACACAAAGGGGACTACATCGGGTCTGTCGAGTTGAATCTCAGGTTTGGTATTTGTTCAGGCATCATCGGTGATCTTAAGCTCCTTTGGAGATTCTCGGAACCCGTTCGGCGATGTTAGTCGCAGTCCACTGAGTGTGCCTAAAATAAAAAAGGCCAAGGGTCTTTTCAAATTTTAAAAAGTAACCTTTCATTTTTGTGAGCTCTTTCACTTCCCAAACACCCCATATCCTTATTTCTTTGCATTTGTGTCCTCATTTGAATTAATTTGCTTGCGTGGAGTGTATTTTTGTGCATGATTCTCGACTCCAAGACCCTTCTCCCTCGATTTTTCCTTTGTGAGCTTCTCTGAGGTTGGTTTTCATGGTTTTCATTGATATTTTTGCTTAATTTGGATGTTTATGGTGTGGGTCTCATGATATATGAGTGTTGTGTTGTTTAATTTGCTTGGATGTTACTAAATTCTATTGATTGACCTGTGCCCATGAGATAGGAAAGATAAGATTGTCCCTAAAATTTCTAAACTTGAATATGAAGGTTAGATGTTGAAATTGATATGTTATAATTGATGGGTCTTGCTTGAATTAAGTGTGGGTGAAGTTTGATTAGCCCTATGTTGTCTTGACAATTTGTATTTGCCCAATGATTGATAGGGTAATGTCTTTCTTAAGGGCAAATCATCGATTTAGGCAACACTTTGTGATATTTGGGGGAAGTCTTAGTACCCATGAATAGAATAGCATGTGGGTAGATTTTAAAATTTATTGGGTAATGTGTATTGTTGTATGTTAGTGATAAATTTGTGAAAAAATAGGCATTGGGCTGAAAATTACATGTTCGGCGGGCTTGTCTTAGCTTTCCAAGGTGCTTAGGTGAATTGTCGAGTAAGCCTTAATCGCCTTTTGAGTTTGAATATGTGACCCGGGTAATGTCCCATTCCAAAGTCTTGTCTTAGCCCACTGAATCCAACTGGACGAATCGCCAAGTTGGAGTGAACATCACCCTTCTACTTGTTCCTTTTCTTGTTTTGCACTATCACTTTCGGCAAACTTGTTTTAGCCCGCCGAAACCAACTCGCTAGATCACCGAGTTGGAGTTGACTCCACCTTCCATGCCTAAGTAAAATTAAATCCAGTCATGTCAACTTCGGTGAGCTTTTCTGAGCTCGCCTAACCTGTTAGGAAAATCGCCCTTCCAGTAGAGAGCCTCAGAACTTGTTTTGAACTTTGTTGCTTTTTGATCTTCTTTTTAACTAACCTTCACCAAATCTTTGTTTTGAAATGTTGTGCCTTGCCAAAAATGGATAAAGCAAGGGGCACAAGAGTAATGATCTCCAACTCCGAGCATGACTGACCTCCTCCGCCCCCTAAATAGAAAAGAGAGATTACTATCAACGAGACCTCTGAGGCTCCTCAACAACAATCCACTCTGCATCCTTCTATGCATGTGAGTGAAGCTCCAAAGAAGGTCGTGGCCAAGAAAAGAATGGACATCCGATCTAAGCTACCAAATACCTCTCACACTACAACAAATGTGATATATAGCTATGACATGAAATTCGTCACTAATTATTCACTTTTAGTGACAAAAATTATATTTAGTGCTTAAATACATGTAACACATACTTTTAGTGACGAAATGTAAAATTTTGTAGCCAAGTTTTGTCTAGTAAAGTTTCCCACCAAAAAATGGATTGGCGCCATATATTGAGTACTATTAAGCCACGAATTTAGAATTCTCAGTGACACATTATATTTTCACTAATGATGTTTCCAATTAGCAACAAACCATTTTTTGTCAAAAATTTAATTAAATGTTAGATACGAAAAACTTTTTCACAGAAAAATATATTGTTACATTAGTGAAAAATCATTTTTGTCCTAAAATCAGTTAAATTTTGAATACGAAAAACTTTTGTCTCAAAAATATATTGATGCATTAGTGACAAATCATTTTTTTGTCCTAAAATTAATTAATTTTATGATACGGAATTTTTTTGTCACAAAAACATATATTAGACACATAAGTGACAAACCATTTTTGTCCTAAAATAAGTTAAATTTTGAATACGAAAAACTTTTGTCGCAAAAATATATTGATGCATTAGTGATGAATCTTTTTTGTCCTAGAATTAGTAAAATTTTGGATACAAAAAAAATTTGTCAACAAAAAAATATATTGATACATTAGTGACAAATCATTTTTGTCCTAAAATCAATTAAATTTTGTATACGGAAAACTTTTGTCGCAAAAAATATATTGATGCATTTGTGAAGAATCATTTTTGTCCTAAAATTAGTTAAATTTTGGATAAAAAAAACTTTTGTCACACAAAATATATTGACATATTAGTGACAAATCATTTTTTGTCCTAAAATTAGTTAAATTTTGTAAACAAAAAATTTTTGTCGCAAAACTTTATATTGAAACATTAGTGACAAATCAATTTTTGTCCTAAAATTAGTTAAATTTTTGATTTGATAAACTTTGTCGCAAAAAATATATTGATACATTAGAGACAAACTATAATTTGTAGTTAATCATAGTATACTTTAGCTACAAAATTTTTGTATTCAATTGTGACATTAGTTTTCGTCATTAATTGTTTAAACAATTAGTGACACTTGTATTGTTGTCTCTATTTACCTACAATTTAGTCACAATGAAATTTTGTCAAAAAATATATATATGTTTGAATGGCTACGACCTAAATTTCATAGTTGAATAGTGCAATTATTGGCTACAAAAATATTATTGGTTATAATTATATATTCATTAATTATAAACACATTTTTAACTAAAAAAAATTAGAGAAAGATTATTTATTAGACCATACTCCAAACAAACAATATAGACTACATCACATCATAAAAAAGATAGTCTGAATAAAAAAATTACAAACAAAGCTTGCAAAACTATCAAGAGTCTCAACAAATTTTTAAATATTTGTCATATAAATGTAAGATTCATTGGAGCGATTATAGCTAACACAAGTCAAATGCTCACTTCTAAGTTGTATTACAATAAAGAACAAGAATTTTCATCCTACACTAAAAAAAGATTTACAAATTTGTAGTGAGCAATAAACCACTATAGTTAATTTACGGTAATTAATTTAACCCCAGCAAATTGATGACTAAATCAGTTTAGAAAATTATTCTTCAAAAATACCAATAGTCAAAACCTCTACAACATAATTGTAGCAAAATAATTATTATTAAATCATAAAAAAATAATTGCGATCAAAACTCTCTGCAATTCATTAGCATATTTCTTTTACTACATTTGTGGTAAATATTAAAATTTAGATATTTTCTACTAATTAACCTGCAAACTTTATAACCAAGCCAAAAAAAGACATATTACCAATAAAAAATATTAACATATTGTAACAACACAAGTATATCATTATAAATTAATATCATTAGCTTTACCAAGTAAATTTAAACACAACATTCAGTTCAATCATTCTAACATATCTTTTAAGCAGAATTACATTATCATAATATCTAATGCAATTACAAGAAACTGTAATAATTTCAATAAGATTACTAGCTGCGAATGATCTTCTTGTGTCCATGGGTGACATGCATTCACTAGCTAAATTACTTGTGTGACTATCTCATCCTCTTGGTCAGAATTTTCTTCGTTATAATGAACTTCATGTTATTTGTGAGCCTCTAATTCAATTACATTTGCACCTAAGATAACTGAATCAACATCATCTCTATGTAGTTGACTCAACACATCCACTGTATCACAGACAATTGAATTACTTTTCAATGACATATCTTGATACACTTCATCATTTGTAATATGCAACTCATCACTATCTGTCTCCAAAGTTTCTTTCTTTAGCACATCATATAAGTGTCTATCTTGAAATTTAAGCACAATTTGCCAATTCTCTCCCAATTTCGGGTCATCAATGTAAAATACTTGCTTTGCTTGAGTAGCTAGTACAAACCAAAATCTTTTAACACAAATGCTCGTAAAATTTTCATCTTTTTGCATCCCTATTTTCTTGAGAAGATCAAACCACTTGCATTTGAATAAGAGAACTCAATTTTCCTCAACATACTCTCACTCAAAGATGTCAATTATAATACCATAAAAGTCAATCACCTCATTTTCATGATAGCCTGCAACAACTATACTGCAATTTTTACTTTTATGTAATTCATCGCGTCATTGAATATGATACCTAACACCATTTATAATACAACCAGTATGTGTTCTTCCACGCACATCATGTCCCATTGCCAAAGGATATAATTTCTTAATAGATATTGACTTTTCCGTAGTATATAACTGCATAATCTACAAGAAAAAACTTATTGTGTTCAATTAGTAAAGAAGAAAATAAATTTAAACACAACAACATGATTATTATCTGAAAATCATTTACTTTTCTTTTGAACCATAAAGGAAATTGTTCTTTGTGTTTCTCATCTATATTCACAACAGCTTGGTTCAACAACTCTTCTTTATGCTCCCTGCATATAATAAAAAATTATATAGAAATAATTTAAAATAATAAAATGTCAAGATAGATAAAACAGAAAAATTACTTACTGAAGAAAAAGTTTTGCTTCTTCGCAATTATTCAATACATACCACCGAGCGACATCAAAATCTTTGTTTGGTATGACATCATATTTTCCATCTCTATATGGCCTAAAACTCTTTGAAAATATGTCTAGAATAAGTTCACCATTGTTTCTGAATCCATCATCATTTCGATCTTCACGATTAAATCTTGTCTCAATGTCAGTAAGATACATAGAGCAAAATGTCAAACATTCATCAATAATATACCCTTCTGCAATAGAACCTTCTGGCCGTGCCTTGTTTCGTACATAATGCTTAAGCTTGCACAAGAAACTCACAATTTTGTACATCCAACAATACTGTACTGGTCCCCCATACATGGCCTCTCGTGGCAAATGCACAACCAAATGTATCATAACATCAAAAAAAGCAGGTGGAAAGATCATCTCAAGCTTACATAATATAATAATTATATCCCTTTCAAGTTGTTCTAAGTCATCTCTTCTTAATGTCTTACAACATAATCTTTGAAAGAAATGGCCTAACTCAATTAATGCTAAAGAGATATCTTTATTTACAAATCCACGAAGAGCAATGGGCAGCACTCGTTGTAACAAAACATGATAGTCATGACTTTTGAGCAATGGGCAGCACTCGTTGTAACAATCAAATTCCATGGGTTTGAGTAGTTTACCAGAGATTGATTTTAAATGTACCAGCGTGGGTGAGGGATTTTTATGAGGCCTATACAAAGGCCTTTCCAAATAAAAGAAAAGAAGTCACGTGAAAACCCTTGGATGAGGTTGAAGTCTTTGGTAATATGGTGCAGTGCCACCAAGGTGCGATTAATGATGTTTTGGGCACTAAGGGCAACCGGGCTGAGATGTACACACTTCGCATGCAGTATGATCTTAACACCTTGAAAGGTTGGTTGGCACTGCTCATTTTAGATGTCTATCTTCTATGGATGGCTGACGGAGTGAAGATCGAAAAGAAGGATATGAATAATATATCCCAGTACTGGTTCAGATTCATCAGTAGCATCCGAAAGCCTTCTTGGTTGGTACAATTATTGACCGAGAAAAGATAAATATGGGTTCTATCATTGTAGATGAGGTGTTGATGAGAGCTCGTCAGGAGCAATCTTCTCTTCATTTCCCACTGTTGATCACACAACTGTGTGAGGCCACTAGAGTGCCCTTTAAGGATAGATCAGATGTCCGTATCAATCCTACCTCTTCTAATGACATTCTGAGGATTGAGGCAAACTATTTGAGAGACAACGCGACTCAGAGAAAGCCACCACCACCTGAAATTACTCAGTGATAGATCCTACAAGCCTTGAGGCCGATGCTGTTGAGCCCCCTCATTTTGTTGAGCCATCAGGTACTCCTCATCCCTCTCCTATACCTTCTAGCTCATCCACTCCCTCAACTTCATTTACACCTACATTTACATCCTAGCCTCCCTTGACACATGCCTTGATCAACCAGATGGGCAACCTAGCTTGTTCTGCGGATGCTAGGGCATCTAGGATAGAGATGCATACGCATAAGATCATTGAGAAGGCTATCAAGGCAGCAATGTTCCCAGTAAGGGGAGAGATTGTGATACACTGGAAAACTTTAGCATCATATGGGGAAAGGTTGGACAACCTCACCGCTAGAGTGGAGGCTAGAGAGTAGAGTGAGGGAAGCTCTACAATACTTACTCAGTTGAAGGGAGAGATTGCTACACTTAGGGCTAATGTGGACCAGCTTAGGTCCACAGATATATCCATGTTGTGGGGTAAGATTTTCCTGCCTGAGATGCCTAAGTTTGTGCCTCTTTTAGAGCCGAGAGTTGATGCCGCTAGTGGGACAACTGAGTAACTAGTTTATGTAGAGAGATTTGATGATGAGGCTGGTGCCGAGTCAGCTGAGGAGATAGTTGGGGATGAATGTAGGAGAGAGAATGAGCAACGGATAGGTGAGACATTGATAGAGTTGCAGGACATAAGGTAGATGATGGTGGATGCCATATTGGAGAGATCTCTTTTGGAGACTTCCACAGTTGGCACCAGTGGAGTGTTATCGGACCTCACGATTCCTCCCACAGATGTGCAGGGCACTGATGCCCAGATTGATGCTACTGTGCAACCTTCTGTTTCAATTTTACCGAGTACTAATGGCCGAGATGATGCCATCTAGGATCAGAGTACTTCACAGGCATAGCTTGTCAGGGGGATCTTTATATCACTCTCCTCCCTACTTACTGTTTAGCATTGAGGATACTGCTATATTTATTTTTGTGGGGTGAGGGCACTTGTGCCTATATTTCCATTTTTGATTGTATTTTGTTATTTTTAGTTTTATTTGGAGATATTTGTAGTATTTTGGTTTTTGTTATGATAGCTGATGGTTTTGATATATTTTGTCTCTCTATCTATTGCCCCATGATTTTTGAGCTTTAAAATGATTGAGAATGCTTGAGTTTTCATTATTTAAATTCAAGGATCGATTGTGTTCAATATCGATGTCTTTGATAGTATTTATGATGTGAAATTTGTTTTGTGTTAATGTTGAAAGAAGAAATTGGTGTGGCTTCACTTTTGAATGATCTTTTTGATTCGTGTGTTGACTGGCTAAATTTTGATGTGAGCCTTGCAATGAACATCGCACGCAATCTTCTTGATTTTTGTGGAGTTGCGGTAAATAATTGTGCTTGATGTGCCATGTTTTGTGAGTTCCTACATTAAAACATGATTGTTATATCTAAGTGAAAAGAACAAAAAGAACTTGAGAAGAGGTGAAGATGAGTACAACACTGTGTTGAAAAGGTGAGGTCACTAGGCTAAATTGACCATACCTTTATCCTCAGCCCCATTTCAAGCCTGAAAAGACCCTTGAGAACTTGCATGAACTAGGTTGTGTGATGATTGGAACATATGGGTAAACCTATGGGATGAAGCTTGCTTGTGTTTCTCTTTCGGAGAGTGAAAGTTGTATTGATTCCAACTTCTTTGTTGATATGCTTTAGGAGAGTGTAGAATCATTCTTGATGTGAGGGCACTTGAATGCATTTGTTGAAACATGGTTTGGCATTTGAAAGGAAGCTAACTGAGCTTGAGCTTGGATTGATATCGGCTAGTCATTATTTGAAGCTTTTTGTGCATGATTTAGTGTAGCACATGCTTGATAGTAGTCTTGTCATAGAAACTGCATGATAGCTCTCATTGAGAACTACTGTAGACACCCTTGTTGAAATGATTGTGTTCTTGATTTACATGAGGACAAGCAAAAGTTTAAGTTAGGGGTGTATATGAGCGGTATATTTCCACTCATTTGAGGCCTTTTTAGTTCAACAATTAGTTTCCTCAATGGCCTAATTATGTCCCATTCTGATGATATTTTGATGTTTTACAACTATGAAGGCTAAAGGACCAGGAAATGATAAATACATGAAAAGAGGCCAAAACATTGAAAGGAGTGCAAACTCCCAACTGGGAGTCACCTAACCAAAAGGGAGGATAGTCCAAGTGGCCTGACCTCACCCAAAGTGACAGTGCTCACAATTGAAAATATTCAAGGCAGGTCAACAGACTAAAAGAGGAAATGGCGACTCGCCGAAGATAATTGGCGAACTAGATGACCATCGCCAAAGGTAACAAATCTCTGAATTAAAATGAAGGCTTAAAGGTAGAACAAAGTGGTAATTAGTGATCAGCCGAATGTTAAAGGCAGACTAGATCGAGTCCGTCAAGTGAGATTCAAAAACCTGAAGCCTTAAGAAAATAAAGGGCGAGCAGAAGGACAAACGATTATCCGCTGAACTTGTTTGGCTAGACCAACTAATCTCACCGAGTTGGTCACATATTGAATTTTGGACCAAATTTTAGGAAACTATAAATAGTCCTAAAAAGAGAGTAAATGTATCACTTTTTGAATATCAGTTTGTGAGTTAGTTTTGAGAGAATTAGTCTTTCTACCTTTTGAGAATATTCTTAGTTTTGGGGGTTTTCAATTAACCTTTTAATTGAGAATTAGAAGTTCTAATTGAAGTTGGTTTTGAAGATTAATTCTTAATTTCAATTCCCCAATGGTTGAAATCATCATTAGTATACTCTCTATTCCCTTTTTGATGGTTGGCTATAATCCCAAATCAAGGGGTGTGATTATGGGGTTGGGTGTTAACTTACTATAGTGGGTTTTGTGTGTTTCTCTGTTTTATTGCTGTAGATCCATGGATTTAAGCTAATTAGCATGGGGTTAATTTATGGGTTAAGGTTACAAACTTAATCCTAACCTAGATCTTTGATTGATGCTTAAAAGAGATTAATTGAAGTGAGTAATTAGTTTAATGTCTACAATTCAGATGTGTTTATTATAGTTTGCTTGAAAGAGAAATTGTGGTTCTATTACAGTTGCTAAATCTGCTTGAAAGAGAGATTCTAATAACGTATTTGGTTGATTTGGGATGCACATAGATAAGACCGAAAGGAGATTCTATGATTTAACACTATGAGATCGAAAGAAGATTAGTGTTATTTAAGATTACCTAGCATATCCATGATTGTTTATAGATAATGAGTAATCACAATTACTCCTACTTAACATCGATACCAATCCCCACACCCTTAGATCGTCTTTTATTTGTTTGAAATCCATATTTTAGTGTAATTATGTTACTTGATACAAGAACTCTTTACATAAATTTAGTGGAATCATCCACCCATCTTTTTTAATTGGTACAAAGGAATTGGTTTACACTCTCAATTTCATAATTCAATTCCTTGCATTATATCACTCTCTGTGGAATTCAACCCCAACTCTTGTTGGATATTTTTATTGCTAACTACTGCTTATTCTCTTACTTGTTTTGAGGGTAGCTTGATTGAACGGCATGAAGTGCTCCTTTTTACATTACCTCAGGAGCTTTCCGCTTTCTTGAGATGTTGATAAACTTGTGTTGTTTTTATTAGCTACTGGCTATTTTGAGATTGTGATTTTATTTGATGAGTTAAAAGTGGTCTTATCATGATGATGACTTTAACACCTTATCGATTGGTTATGGCTCGATTTTTCAACCTGGTTGATTCTCACTTTATTGCATTACTTTTAGGTTTCCAAGCTTATTATAGGCACCTTTGGGGACTCGATTGAAATGTATCTTAAAGCTATTATTCTCTTTTGGCATGATCCTAATTGCCTAAGCTTGTTAATATGGCCTGTGTATTGTCATTATCTGACATGTAGCCTTGTCCTATTGAGGCGCCCACCACTATATTATATAATGTCTATCAATGACTCTCTACTCCTTGCTTAGTGACCTTAATTGTTATGATCAATTATGATTAGTTTTTATTGTTGTGATGTTTTATCGTCTAGCTGTCGTCTATGAGCTTATTTTGGCCTCAACAGACACTGACACTGCAGGTTTCTTGAGCATACATATTGATTGTTATACCGTGCCTACGGACCGAGTAGACCGTCCCTACAGGCTGAGTATACCATTCCTACAGGCCGGGTAGAATGTCTCTACGGACCATGTAGACCCTACCTACAGGGTAGGTACACCCCGCCTATGGATTGAGTAGATCGTGCCTATGGATAGGGTAGACCGTACCTATGGGATGGGCACGCTGTACCTATGGGGTAACATATATGTATTGTACCATTGACCCTAAGAAATGCATTGATTCATAGCAGATGAATATTTAGATAGTTAAGATCATATTATTACTAAGATTCAGGTAAGGGGCTAATATGGGTATTTAGCGACTATTTGCACTTGTTAGGACTTATAGTGATTGTGTGTTGTTTGTACCTACCAGGCTTATGGGGCCAGGCCAGGTTATTGCTTGTTATGTGTGTATATTGTCTTATTGCAAGGACATAAGGTATTGTACTTGTGTTTCACCCCTACCTTTTCATTCAGTCCTTATACTTCAGTTTCAGCTTTCAGTTTGCCTTATATGCTCGGTACATTATCTTTTCCTGACACCCCTTGCCTGCGGGTGATGAATTCATTCCTAAAGGTCTTGAACAATGACCAAATAGATCTTCCAAGTAGCACAACTACCTATTCAGCTAATTGTTTGACTCCTTTCTTCCTGGGTTGACAGAGTCCTAGAGGTCTGCTTATTTTGTTGTTTATTGATTTTTGATAGGTCGAGGCCTTGTCCAATCCAAGTATTTATTCATAAAGGCTTGCAGACTAGTGTGCTGGATTGTGTAGCCACGTTATTGGCCATATTGGCCTTGTTTGTTAGTTAGCTGAATTTTTATAGTCATTTCATGTATTGGTTATATACATACTTATTTTTTAACTTTTGTATAGAGACCATGAAGGCTTTGATGGCCCATATATTATTTATACTTTCTTAGATACTTTGGTGGTCTTGACAGCCCAAAAGAGCTTTTGTGCTACATGTTTATGGTTTTATATAAAGTATTGGGTGTAGGTTTTTTCTTTGTTTAGTTGTAGACAAGGGCCTTCCCGGTCGAGGGTTTATTTGTAAGATGATATATACTTATTTGTTTCATCACTATGTATGTTTGGCATGCGCTATTAGTAAATGGTTCAGTAGGGTTGGCTCAAACCTAAGTTATGGCATAAGGTTCTAGTTGTGCTCCTCGAGTTTGGGGCATGACACATAAGTAATACCCTTGGAGTTTCTTCATGTAACTACTATTTACAAAAATGACTTAGAATCATGCATTCATAAATTTATTGAGATAACGAGGCCTATTGAAGGCACTATGAATGATTACCAAGCATGGGTTGTAAGCCAATGAAGGAATGTAAGACCAACCCGACTAAAATCAACCAAAATCAAATGCATGCTCGACAAGGCATGGTTCGTCATTCCATACAAGGCCAACATGGACTTTAAAATCAGTTGTCACCAATTCAGTAAGACATAATAATAAAAATTATCCACAACATCAGCATCAAAGTAACACTATAAAATTAGCTTCTAGAATGACCACATAAGAACCTCAAACTTAAAATTAGCTTTGTCCCCATCACTATAATAATAAGGCTAGAAGGGGAAAACACTCTCGGAATCACCCTTCCTCATTATCTTCATTATCCCCATCACCCTCCTCGAATGGCGTGCTAGATTCAACTTCACCACCTTAAGGGTGAACTGACCTCAGGGATGCTTCCATGGCGCTTAGAATATTTGTCGCTTTCTCATTAGCCTCTTCATCCGAGTTGAACCTTTTCTCTAGTGTGAAGGTTCGGTTTGTTTTGGTGAGAGTGTACCTCTCCTTCATTCCTTCAATGCCAAATCAGATGTGCTCCACCTCATTAACTATGTTTTGGGGGGCATTTTCTCTGCCCTTATTTTTTGTTGTTCCCTTAGCCTTGGAAAAAGAGGGCTTGTTGTTCTGATTACTTGATTGGCCCTTTCTATAAGTCATTTGCTGGAAGAGATGTTGTGAGATAATACTAGCCCTTCATATTTTTGAGATTTTCATTTAGAAAAAGAAAAAAAATGTTACAAGAAGTTAACAAAAGAAAAAGAGTAGGATTGCAAAAAGAATTCACATTTCAACTCATAGTAAGACCGGTGTTTGACGATAACTTGCTGATGTGAGATTGTAACCTGCCAGTGCAAATATCGAATGAAAACAGTAAGCTGACATATATCTTGTTGAACCAGCGTTGCATCGTCATCTCACTAATGGAGACCTATGGCTCGCAAGTGAAACACCATTCAAAGGCACTGGAATTTCAAAATTCCACACCTAACTAGTGTTGCACCTATGGAAAGTAGGGCAACCATTGTGAACGACCAAAACTTCACATACGCCTCTTTGACCAAAAAATGGTCCTACTTTAGTTCCACAAATCATTAATCACATACAATAGGTACTCAAACTTCACCCAAAGGATTCACACAACTATTTCAAAGAAACCTTGATGATTTTCCTTAAGAAGAATGTCATCTCGTCTGTCATTGGCAATCATTAAGGATACAAGCAGACAATTTAGCAATTGGGCATTTCTCATTCACAGTGAACCAAAAGAAAATAATCACTAAAATTAGTTCAACAACACACATGGATGCTACTCATTCACAAATTTCAGTTTAATACTCAAGTATTCACATAATGAAAAATTTACCCTTAGGAATGACATCACCCAATCCATCATAGGGAAATTTCATTCACTATGTGAATACAAATCGATTTCTCAAACTTCACCCTCAACTCAAATTTCCAGTCATCTACACAAGATTTCACATGCTATTTTACATTGTCAATCACATTCAACTCAAATATATCAATATCAAAGCATATAAACCCGTTTTCATAGAATCAATTTAAAACTCAACACATGGGTTTTGAACAAACTACACTATAGCATTGAAATATTACCCCATTTTTATTTTATGAAAGTTTAAAAATAAGCAAATAGAGTAACATACCAAAGATTGAAGACGGTGAGGAGAAAAATCAAATAGCTCCAATGGAGTTTAGAAACTTCAACTCAAGAACTTTACAAAGGAGATTATAGGATTTGTGATAGAAGAGAGTTTAGAGCGAGAAGAGAGAAGAGTAAATGGGGTTTAAATAGAAAAGAAAAGAGGGAGTTGGGAGGTTTAATGGTGAGCGGAGGAGATGAATGTGAGAAATGGTGGTGTGAGGAATGAATATGGAATATGGTGAAGGGTTTTAGGTATTTGGGATTTTGGAAAAGAGCGGTAAAAATTTACCTAACTTGCGTTCGATCGACGGTACCCCAATCACTACCGGTGAGATGCTGATTCAGGGAAAATCCTGAAGAATCCTTGCCAGTGTAGTGATTTGCACCAGAGCTTTGATTGGCGCTGTACAATTTATGATCATCAGTTCATCATTAAAAGCAATTATTCCAAAATTTCTTCCGAATTACAGGTGGGAATCGACATTTGACTGGCGCTATACAATTCTCACTCAGTATTTCGTCTATCTGGTGTCGATGGCCAAGACGCTCAATTTTTCAATTTTTTCACTTAGAATATTTTTAAAAACCTATAAACACCACCAAAAACAACATATGGTAAGGTAAAAAAGAAATTAAAAACACTTGGGTTGCCTCCCAAGAAGCACTTGATTTAACTCCACGACATGATGCTAGTACCTTATGATTAGCCAATGTCGGGTGTTAATATTTCCTCCTATAGATCATTCACCAACTCGTCCATGGCATCATTTACAGACACCACTCTAAACTCATCAAGTTGTTTTTAAGGTGTGCCAAGACTAAACTTCACCGACTCTAAATTGGAGCTTTCTATCAACAAGTGCTCCGCCCGTGGAGAGAAATTGTTAGCCTAAAATAATAGGCAACTCTAGATCCACACACAATCAAGAACTAGGAAGTCAACCAAAAAATGAACTTGTCTACTTTGACTAAGACGTTAAATAGTACACCCACCTACTTCTTGATTGAGTGATCCGTCATTAGTAGCCTCATAGAAGTGGGCTTGGATTACCAAGACCCAACTTCTTGAAAATTGAAAGAGGCATCAAATTGATGCTTTCACCTAAGTCATACTAGGATTTATCAAATTTGTGCACTCCAATAGTGCATGAATTGGTAAATGCTCCTGGATCCTCTTTCTTTGGGACCAAGATGCTGGACATTACAATATTGCAATGCTGGGATACTTCAATTGTATCCATATTAACCACCCTCTTCTAATGTAGCAGGTCCTTCATGAACTTTGAGTACCCAAACATATGCAATAGAGCATCAATTAGTGGAATATTCACGAATAACTTGGTTAGCTGATCTATAATCTTCTTGAACTGATCATCTTTATTCTTCTTGACACTCTTTGAGGATAAGGAGGGTGTTACTTGGGCATATCACCCTTAGTGGATTTTTATTTCTCAACACCAATCACCACAATGGGAGTTTCATCCTCATTTTCCTTGTCAACAATTAGATACTCCTCATTTAAATATTCTTCATCACCCACAATTTGGATGGGTGCACTAGGCTTCACCTCATCTTCAACTTTCTCACTAGACACCTTGTTAGGTACCACTTTGGCGTCATCAGCCACTTTTCCACTCCTTGTTACTATTTCAATACAATAGCCAACATTATTCAGGTTTGGGAGAGTGTCACTTGGGAATTGACCTTTGGATCTTGGTTTCATTTTAGCTGATAAATGATTCATTTGGGTCTCTAAGTGTTTCATTGCAGCGGAGAGGGAGCTAACAGGTTGCATTACATTGTATACATCACTCTTGAGCTCTTTAACTCCCTTATCCATAGACGCGACCCTCCTGAGAACTTGATTCAACGCCTCCTCAATTTTTGAACTAGTCGTGTCACTCATACTTGCTTGGTTATGGGAGAATAGATTTTTGTGGAGGCACAAACGGGTTTTAACTCTGATGATTGTACCTAATATCTCATCTTGATGTATCTTACTTACACCACTACCTTTCTCTGTCTCTCCACAGACCATATTGATCTTTCCAACCATGATTCTCATCTCGAGGATGCCATTGACCTTGGTTGGTCACTTGGTACCCCGATCGAGAACATGAACCTTGGTTTGCTAAATATCTAATATCGTCATCAAATGAGGCATAAGTAGCCTCCTCTTCGAGCAATGATGCACTATGCACCCAAATGGAAATTATGCTTTTTGTTTCGGTACCCAACATGTGTTTGGCTAAGAGCTTCGAATGCATTATCATCTTAGCCATCTGCTCATCTCGCTTCTCTTCTTTCCTTCTCATTTGTAATTGTGGAAGTAGCTACACCCATGGGCCTTTCGTTATCTCTAGTATGCCATGCCATATTTGTCTTTGCCATTTTATCAAGACCAATGGTAGATAGGGGGTGAGGCCCATGAAGGAACCTCCAACCATATTAATAACTACCTCTTGATTCATCTCATCCAATGACTGGTAGAAAATTAGTAGCAATACTTGGATTGAAAACCCATGGTTTAAGCATTCTGCCACCTTCTTCTTAAACCTTAGCCACACCTCATGCATAACCTTTCCCTATAGTTGTTGAAAGTTATTAATATCATCCCTCAATCTCAACATCCATGAGGGTGAGAAATATCTCTCGAGGAAAGCAGCCTCAGTTCAGCCCAAGACGTAATCAACCCTTGGGGAAGTTTCACAATCCATGAGGTTGCTTCTCCGGTTAACAAGAAAGGGAACAACCTAAGATGGGTGGAATCTTGGTTAATTTTCCTCACCTTAAAAGGGAGACAAACATCTACAAAATTTTCTAGGTGTCGGTATGCTTCCTAAAAAATATGCCCTCCAAACAACCCCTTCATTTGTAAGAGGTGAAGCATTGGACTAGTGATTTGAAACACAACATTCCTTACCTCTGGTGGTAGGTAAATTGCTCCAGCGACACCTAACTCAATAGGCTCATCATCAAGCTCGTTAGCAAAACCAGCCACTCTATTATTTTTGTCCGCTTTACTCATCTCGCCTTGTTTTTAGCAATCAACAACACAATATACAAATTAACAAGAATACAAAATACACGAAAGTTTGAATCTAGGAATCAACAAAAGATCTATCATTAACCAGTCCCCGATAATGATTTCATTTTTGATAAATGCTATACTATGTCTTATTTATCAGAACATAGACATTCGTATGTAAAATAATACCCAGCATTATAGTTCAGGATCGAACCACAAGGGTTGAAACATTGAATCACCCTCAATTATATTGATTTTACAATTCAAAACAAACTAGTAAATTAAATTCTCAATACACACACACACACACATATATATACTAAAATTTGTCAATATCATGTAACAAAAGAGGGAATCGATGCAAATATGATCTATCCAGTTTAGAAAAGACTAGGTATGTATGTATTATGATGCTGTTTCAACTCAATAGGTAAAGATTAATCACAACCGAATTAATTAATACGTGGATATATTTTGTGTAGGCTATATTTGACATTCTCTCGAACTATCAAATGTATAGCCATTAGATTCTCTCAAACTCCAAGACCCTTACCAATAAAATACCAAATATTCCTTGAGTGGATAGACTATCCCTTGCTCATAACATTAAATGAGAAATTACTCGGATTATCCCATCCGTGGCTCAAATCCATAGAATAATTTCATCAAGTCCTCAGTATTGAGTCTTACCCAACTCCATTTTGTTTTCTCAAACCAAAATAGTGTTGGAGAGCTCAATCAATGTTTGCAACCACTGATTTTAGATTAAAATATCAAAACAAAAATAAATACATGCCACATAATCAATTTTAGAACCGATTAATCAATACCAATTGGGGTTTTAAACCCACATCTTGCACACACACCCTAACTAAAATTTTAGTTGCTCATTAAATAAAAAATATAGACAATACCCATGTAGGAAATCTCTATTTCAAGCTAAATTGATTAACAAAATCTGAAACCCAAGCTTAGAATGTTGCAAATATGAAGTTTCTTCCTCTACAATCAAGAGAAGGTCTCAGCTAATTTCTATCACTACTAACAAATATAAATCCAAAAGTTAGTCTCTCTTTACTATTCCCAATCGGGAAGAAGATAAAGGTACATAATGAAAAAAAATTCTATTCTATCCTTGGAACCTTCTAAAGGAAGTACTTTATTCCTTGAGTCTATTTTTGCCCCTTTAGCTTCCTCTCCTTCACTTTCGCTGGATCAGTGGAATACCGATCAATAATTGTACACTACCAATCGCATCGTTGCTTCAACCTTCAATTCTCTTAGAATAACATGTGCTTGGATCGGTAAAACACTGACTAGTAATTGTATCACACAAATGAGTCACCGGTGCTTAAGTAGTTTTTCTCCAATCAAGGCAACATTAAACCGCTGAGATGTCAACTGGCTCATGCAGGACGTAGGTTCCTTCGCTAGTGTGCTTCAGTTATTTAACGTTTCAAATCCATCAAACTTGACTTTTCTAAAGAATGCATACATACAAGAGAACTAGGACCTAAAATCTCCTCAATTAGCATCAAAATGCAGCAATAATTAATCAGTTTGAGTTCAATGAGTTGATAAAATATCAACTTATTAGTTTGTTGCCAAAACTTGATCATCAACCGAAAGAACAAATTGTTTGCCCTTAGCTTCAACAATTAGATTAAGGACACCAAGTGTCGCATAATCTCGTTCTCACGCGCTGCTCTAATGTTTTCCCACCAATATTTTAGGACCGTGGGGACCTCAGTCATCATCAAGATATTGGGAAGATTTTGATTGATTTGCATTTGAAGAAAAATTAAAAGGTAGGGTAAGCCTAATGTCCTGAATGTGTAACCATTTTACTACTTAGATCAATCAAACATTTTCACACAAATATAAGTGGTTGGGTTTTACGAAAAACTCATTAATTTTTTATACTAATATAAGTCATTGGGTTTTACATAAAAATCATTGCATGAGAGTGGTTTTTTAAATGTAGCATCAATACCAAGGATTAACCTGCCTAAGGTTATGCAACATGACCTATTTTTGAGAGGAAACATATTTTTCTTGATTATTTGAGAGTAGGACTGAATAACTAGGAGAAGACATGAAGTAATCTAAACGTGCCAACTCTGAAACTAAGGAGTTTTGAATTTTTTTAGAGAAGTGCAATACATTTCATCATGTGTTTTGTGTAAAGCCAAGATTCAATAGAAAGTGCAGTGATAGTATAAGGAGAGCGGTAACATGTTGTGTTTTCAAATAAATAAGGAGCACAAGTTTAGATTTGACTTTCGTCCTTTCAAATACAAAGTGGTATAATAAACTATAATGAAAAAATTAAAACAATAGTAGACAAATAATAAGAAATCATCCCATAATATTAAATTCTAAAACTGAATTCTACTAAGGTTAAAACCTTAAATGTTAAGTACGTGGGGGTTTTCTAGTAGAGTTGCCACGCTATTGCACCCTATTTCAAAGTGGTTCAAAATGGTTCGCAGCATAAGTAGTTTGCCTCTAATTTTCAACTTGTTTAGTGTCGCCACCTAATTTTAGAAAAAAAATAGATTTTTTTTTTTTGAAGAATGTAAATGTAAACTCTTTTTTGATATGTGAAACCGGTGAGATCCTAGGTAAGAGTTTTGATTACTCGAGGGGAAGATGTTAAGCACCTCTTAGTGCCTATCCAAAGATAGTCCCTAATTCTATTATACAAAAATAATTAGGGATATTGTATTCACTTATATGCTTTAAAAATGATGATAAGAAAAGTTTCATTAATTTAAGAAAAATAGTAAAAGACACAAGGCAAAACATATATACGTCAATATGTATGAGAAAATTCAATAGTAATATATATATTATAAAGTAAAAAAAATACTCAAAATATATGAAAATTTTATAATTGTCACGACCCAAAAACCATCGATCATGATGGCAACTACTAAATTAAACTAGTATGTAAGCCAACCCTCATCCAGAAACATAGGTAATGGCCTAGGGAGCGGAAGATGCCAACAAGAATGACAAATACGGAAATTAAAGGAAATAACAACAAAAACTAACAAAACCAACATATATATATATATATATATATATATATATATAGGCACACACAGCACTATCATGACCCAATTTCTCATGTCATTATTTTACCTACTATAACCCACCAGTAGGTAATCCAACCCATAACCCAAAATGCTAAGTAATGGATATAATAGTTGAAAATAAACAAGAATAAGCAATTTAACAGAATTAATAGGAGAAATAGGCGAAAGCATAACATATACCCATGAACCAAAAGATCCCTCCGAACCTAGAAGTCATGAGTACATAGCTACTACAACAAAAGAGTATAAGTCCCAAGAGTGGAATGCAAACAAACAAGCTTTTCTCGAAATACAAAAGAGTAGTCAACTAATATAGATCGAGACATGTATGATCCACGACGCCATGTGCTTACCCTGATCTCTGAAAATTATAGCTACTGGTTTAAACTCAACAATGATAGTTGGTGCTTTGACCTTCATCACGAAGCAGATGCAGAGTGTAGCATGAGTACCAAAATAATAGGTACTCAGTAGGCATCATAAACTGACTGAGCAAGAAAAGTATACATATGAAAATTATGCGGGAATTTAGCACAACAGAGGTCAAAGAACTAAAATCTAATAGAAATATACACGAGTGTAATAAGGAACTGAAATGAAGTAATTAAATAGCTAACTAAAACCTACTGGATCCCATAAGCTTATAAGGTACAAAAGTAAAAACCCGAACGAACCCCTATAAGCCTTACAGGTACACATAATAGCTATAAGCAATGAGAATCGAACTCGGTGAGTCTAGAGCTAGAGAATGCATAGCTCAGATCTCGAACCACATGTATCCTTCCGAAGTAACCAATAGGATTATCCAAAGACAAGGAGTGTGCAGCCCAGACTTCGAATTATGGATAGGCCTCCAAAAGTTCCAATAAGATCTAGCCATTATGTATCAACTCTGTAGAGGATAAAGATCCCGAATCACGGACTGTAGTTGTAGATCAAGTGACCAGACCTCGAATATACGACCAATAATAAAGGAGCATGACCAGACCTTGAATATGTGAACAAGATAGGATGTTGAAGAATACCACGCCAAATCAACAACATAGTACCACCTTGGAACGACATCCATACCAAGGTAAATCAATACAATACTTCAAGCCCAAACCAACTCCAATCTCACGTCGCCAATTGAAGCGCGAAATCTCAACCGTAAATCATGGGACCATAGAAAGGGGATGCTATGGATAGAAGGTCATTCAAGTTGAGTCATTACCTAATATAAGGCTCATTTTATCAGACCCAAGTCTTCTAGAGCAGTCTACAGGGAGTTAAGCCGTCTGAAATGACATCAGAGCAAAACTAAGGATTATTGGCCCCAAAACATGCATTTTTAAGTGAAGCACTAGCAAACACCTAGACTAAGGCCAAACATGTTTTCAACATCAATAGAAAACAAGCACCAATCATGCAAGAAGGTAAGGATGGTTGATAAAGAAGACGTGCCAACAAGTCCCGAGATAAACTAAAATAGGCCTAAAACATGTTTTCTAAGTAACAAGCATGATCAACGAACTACCAAACCCAAATTAACACAATTCAACATGCATTTATAATCTTAAGCTCAATCAAAAGGTTGGGAAGCGATATCCTACCTTAAAACAGACCACACGCACTTCTAATTCATAACTCTGAAGATTTTCCCTGATGTATAGCCTCCGAACGGTGCCACACAATCAAAACTAGGATCATAATGTCAAAACAGTCATTTGGATATCAAAAACACATTAATTAAAAATGGACCAAAATTTGAATCAAAATGGGAATATGGGATCTACTTTAGAAATCCCAAAATTGACTTTATCAAAAGGTCAATTTAAGCTCCTAAACATGTAACCCAAAATGGGACACAATTTGGTGCTCAGAAAACAATAGAAACATAACTTGTAAGAAAAAAACTATTTAAGCAAGAAGAAAAGCGCAAAGAGCCATTTTGGGGTGAGTTTTACCTCGATACAACAATTCGCGACAACACCTGAACACTACTACACGTAGCCTTAAACTTTCTGAACACACCGGAAATGAAGTCACCCAATTCGGACACTCATAGCTCCAACAATTGCCAAAGGAAAATTTGAGTCTCTGGTGAATCACGTCTAGTCATTCATTAAAAGAATAAATGAACTCCTTCATTGCGAACGTAGAAGAGGGGTCCGCGATCATGGAGGTCCACCTAACAAAGCCTTCACCAACGCAAAGGGTAGCCGGCATAGACAGAAGATAAATCTCTCAGCATTCGCAACTGTGGTGCCCATCCCTCGAACGCGCAAGACACCCATGCTAGCCTCAGCAAACGTGACTAAGTCATCGCGAAATAGGAGACCAAGTCACCTAGCCATCACAAACACAGCCTAAAGTGAACACGAAGGTCAAATTTTACTGTACCGACTGATGTACATCAACAGGTTTTGAATAATGCTAAAATCTACGATGGGGCACTTGGGATTCGTTGGGAACCTGTGCGTACAAATGAGATATGCTACCCAAAAAAATTTGACATTTTTGTATCAATGGAGCCGCCAAAACTTCTAACCGAGGTTGTATCTATGAAAAGTGGGTCCCACACTCAAGCTCCATTTTAAGTCAAACTTCACAAGGGGGCATGGAATTTGCCCTGAAGCCTTAGGATCCACAAAAAGGGTCATTCTAGACGAACCTCGACAATCCAGAGCTAACGGGACCATCAGAATTGCATTCTGAGGCTGTCTTCCTCAAATATTTTCAAAAGTCAATCGTTAAAGTTTCAGAAGCTTCAAAATAGGGAAACATGCATAGAATTCAAACAAGCGACCACGTGACTAAACTGTCAGTCCCAGCAAGTCATAAATGACTTGGGGTTGCTATAGAAAAGCTCTAAATGACAACATGAAGGCAGTACCATTGAAATGAAGGGGAGGTCATTCAACATCCATTACTAAAAAGGATTTTTATCCGTGAAAGTAAGAGTCAAAAAGTACTTGATGGCTCAAACAAGTGAGGAAACTGCTGTTGCATCTCATGCTCAGTCTCCCAAGAAGCCTCCTAGACTGGAGATTTCCTCCAACAAACCTTAATCATAGGAATGGCTCTCGAATGAAATTGTCGCACATCTTTAGCTAGAATAGCAACTAGCCCCTGTACAAAGGTCAAACGAACATCCAATTCAACTAAATCATACTGGAGAAAAAAAGACTTATCTAGCACGTACCGGCACAACACGGAAACATGGAAAACTAGTTGAATAGTTGAAAAAGTATGAGGTAGGGTGAACTTATAAGCGACATCACCAACAGTTCACAAAATCTCAAAAGGCCCAATATACCTGGGGCTAATCTTGCCCCGCTTCCCAAATCTCATCATGTCGTTCATGGGTAAGACTCGAAGGAATACCTGGTCTCTAACTTTGAATCTCAAAAGCCAATGCCTACAATAGCATAACTCTAGTGCCAACTATGAGCTATCCTGAGCATATCCTGAATCACCTACACATGATCTAAGGCCTCTTAAGCTAAGCCAGTTCCACGTGACCCAGGCTCAAAAGACTCAAACCATCCAACCAAAGAGCGACAATGCCTACCATATAAGGCCTCCAATGGGGTTGTATGAATAAAAGTGTCACGACCCAATTTCTCAAGTCATGATGGCGCCTACCAACCCAGCAGTAGGCCAGCCAAAACTCTATCCAAAAACTAAACAGTAACAGAACTAAGGGTGAAAACTAATCCATAACCAAGCGAAAACATACAATAAGAGCAATCACGACAGCTGGAACAAACCAGACTAAATATATACAACACCTTCCAAAACCTGGAAGTCACATGTACAGAACTACTAAAAAGAGTACAAGTCCCAAAAGTGGACCACTGAAACAACTGTCTCAAAAACAAAAGACAAGCCAAAATATATAAACAGAAGGAAACTGGTGATCCCAAAACGCCAAGTGCTCACCCTAGTCTCCCGAATTGACAGCTCCCGGCCCAATCTCAACGCTGATAACTGGTGCTCGGCCTGCATCACAAAAACAGATGTAGAGTGTAGTATGAGTACCAAAACAACAAGTACCCAGTAGGCATCATAGGCCGACTGAGCAAGAAGGGTAAAAACAGGCAGACAAGATAGAATCAGCACAAACAGAGGTCAACAGAACATGAAACAGAAACACTGAAAGGAAGCACAAAGAAATAACTAAAATAAACCCAGCTGAGCCCCCCATAAGACCCGCTGGGCACACTCGTGCGCAAGTTTAAATAAAACCTGAACGTACCCCCATAAGTCCGACAGGTACACAAAAGAGCTATTCTACAGAAATGAAGGAATAACAACCTCCAGAACAACACTAGGGCCCCACCCAATCGTTACCATCAGAGCTCCGCTTAGTCATAAACATGAGAGCCCAGCTCAGTCATAAATATCATAGCCTAGTTCAGTCATAAATATTAGAGCCCAGCTCAGTCATCAGTCACGAGCTGGAAATGCCGGACTCTAACTGGGCAACCTCAGTCTCGGACTGGCACAAACAGCCCACACTCGACAGTCTAGCACTGGAAATACTGGTTCCACCGAATACGTCGGTTGCGTAGCTGGGACTATTAGTCTATGCTCCACGGACTCGCACTGGAAATAACGGGCTGTAATCATGTAACGTCAGTTGCGGACCAGAGAAGGTAGCCTACCCCTGTCATCCTAGCGCTGGAAATCCAGAGTAATAACCGAGTAACGTCAGCTGTGTACTGGAGCCAGCCGTGATGAACCAGATAAGCCACAAAAACAATGCACCAAGAGACTAAACATCACGGGCCGCCCCCCACATATATACCAAACGAAGGCTCCCAGCCTAACACAATCCAGCTGACAATCAGCGCAACAATAGCATCTTCTGGCAGTATCCCAAGAATCTCAGCGATAAGGGGCAAAGAATCGAAAGGTCCAAAAGCCACGAAAACGCCTATACTAAGGCTCATAATCTGACCCAAGTCTGCTATATCAGTCTACAAGGATCTAGTCCATCCGAAACAACGTCGGATACATACTCAAGTCAACTAGGTACATGGGACTATGTCAATAATATCACAGCCTATTCTAAGGCAGAATCACAATAATCAGTCAATCATCAAACAGATTCACCCGGACCCACTCATGAAACATCAGATAACCACCAACAGATACCCCACAGCATACATATCAGCAAATCAAATCAACAGCCAACCTATAGCATGATACTAGCTCATAACAACCCAACAGTCAACTCTAAACTGAGGATATCGGGGAACAAGGGAAACAATACTAAGTAACCACCCAAGATTCACAAATAACAACCAACATTTACATAATCAGGCTCAGTCTAGAAAAAAGGGAAGCCGTAACCTACGAAAAAGCTGATCATGCGCGCTCCAAGTCACTCAATTAGAGATTTCCCCTTCCGAACGGCCTCAGACTGCTGCCACGCTACCAAAAATTGAATCACAGCATCAATACGGTCATTTAGTCACCAAAATCAACAAATTCGGAGACTGACTAATTTTTGGGTCAAAATCGGGCAAATCTTTCTCCCAACACTAATCCTAAATTAGATCACTCAATAGGGGTCGGATCCGCTCCTAGCAACCAACAACAACAATTTACAACACTTAACAAAAAATAGGCCAAATAGAGACTTACCCTCAATTTCTTGCAAAACGAGGATCACCCGATGACCCCAAACCTAAAACCCATGAAGACAACGAAAATCCAAACACGTGGGACTTTGAATCACCCAAAATGGAGCTCTAGAACTCGAGATATATCAGTTTAAAATGAAGAAGAAATCATAACTTGATGGCAGCAGCTTCGAGCTGAATTTCACCTCAAACGAGGGTTCACCAACAAAATCTGATCACTCCACCACGTAGCCACAATCTCCACGATCATACAGGACTTCAAATTACTCAAATCAGAGCTCGGATGAGGGAGAAATCGCCATTTGAAAATGAGGGCTGAAAGCTGAAATTTTCTGGGTTATAAAACCTGAAACTGGTCACTAAAGACAATTTCTAATCACTAAAATTCTAAATTCTGGTCGCTAAAGGTCTGCACCAGCAATCAGATTTTTTTCTATTTTTCAAAGTCTCCAAACGGACCCTCGAAATTTGTTCGGGACCCGACGAAAATAAACAACATATGCTACCCCACTAAGTTTGACATTTCGGACTCAATGGCGCAGTTGGAATTTCCATACAAGGTCGTTTCGGTCCCACACCCATTATGCCATTTTTGCCAATTTCTACCGAAGTCCTCAAAATTAAATTGAAACCTCCTGGAGATTCTGGAAAGGTCGTTCTAGATCAAACTCGGCATTACTGAACTAACCGCGCAGTCAGAATTTTCATCCGAGCGCGTTTACCAAGAATGTTTACCGAAGTCAACCTTAAGCCAAATTTTGAAGACAAAGAACTATCTGGCCCCAAAATCACACCAAAAACCCAGGACTCGGGCGAACCATGATTCTAGTCTAATTTTATCGCTCTGAAGCTGATGAAACCGTCAGAATTCTCATCTGAGGCCATTTACCTGAAGTTATGACCGAAATCAACTTTTCAAGGTTCAAAAGCTCCAAAATAGGAAAACTGACATAAAACCCAAACTAACGACGAGGCGACCGAACAGTCAGTGCCAGCAGGTCATAAATGACTTGGGGTCACTACAGGAATGCTCTAAATGACAGAAAGAAGGTATTAACACATAAATGACTTGGAGGGTCATTACAAAAAGAGTGGTGGTTGTTGTTGTACGCAAACTCCCCCAAAGCCAGAAGTTGGTCCCACTGACCTCGAAATTCCAAAACATAGACCCACAACATATCCTTTAGAACCTAAATAATATGATCCAACTATCCATCGTTCTGTGGGTGAAAAGCTATGCTAAGATCAACTCGGGTACCCAACTCCTCCAAAAAGATCCTTCTATAGTTGGAAGTAAACTGAGAACCCCTATCTGAAATGATAGATACTAGCACCCCATGATGACGAACCACCTCTCAAATATAGATACAAGCCAAGCTCTCCATGTTGGAAGAAGACTAAATGGGGAGTAAGTGTGCTGAGTTGGTCAATGTCAATCAATCAACGATGACCCAAACGTTGTCAACACCTCTTGAAGCCTGAGCCAATCCCATAACAAAGTCTATGGTGATACTCTTTCACTTTCACTCCAAAATGGGAAATCTCTTAAACTCACCACCAGCCCTCAAATGCTCGACATTCACCTTCTGGCAACAAAGGAAATGGGACACATAGTCCTCTATATAACTCCTCATATCGCTCCATCAGTAATGATGCCTCAAATCACAATACATCTTTATGGTGCCCGGATGGATAGAATATCTGGAATCAAGGGCCTTATGAAGGATCAGCTGAATCAAATTCTCGGAGCATAGATGCAATTAACAAATCTCAAAATTCAATCTGAATCTACCGTAGCCTGCTTGACAATACCTCATAACTATCAATCTCGGAGGACCACCAAAGTCTCATCCTCAAACTAACGACCACAAATCTACTCCAACAGAGAAGAATGAATTCCTACATAGGCCAACACTCCCCTAGAATTAAAAATATCAATATGAATCATCCTATTGGCTAAAGACTAAATGTCTAAAGAAAGAGGTCACTCCACAGTAGAAAGGAAGGCTAGACATACTCACCGCTTTTTGGCTCAAGGCATCCGCTACTATATTTACCTTGCCCGGATTGTATAGAATAGAGAGTTCATAGTCCTGAAGGAGGTCAATCAACCTATGCTTCCTTGAGTTAAGGTCCCTTTAGCCTATAAAATACTAAAGACTCATGTGGTCAGTGTAGATCTCTCATCAAACTCCATATAAGTAGTGCCTCCAAATCATAAGTGCCAAAACTACCGCTACCAACTCCAGACCATGAATGGGGTAGTTGCCAAAAAAAATAGCCAAAACCAACACCGGATGTGTCACAGTATATCATGAAGTCCTCACCCTCAACTGGAAGAGTCAATACATGAGCAGTGGTGAGCAAGTCCTTGAGCTTCTAAAATATCATCTCACACTTCTGATACCATTCAAATGGGACATCAAGGTGAGTCAACCGGGTCAATGGTGTTGTAATAGTGGAGAAGCCCTTCACAAACTGTCCATAGTAGCTTTCTAATCGTACAAAGCTTCGAACCTTAGTAATAGAGGTGGGCCTAGCCCAATCACAAATAGCCTCAATCTTTGTTAGATCATCCATAATGTCATCCTTGGACACCACGTGCCCCAACACTGCTATAGGCTAAGCCAAAACCTGTACTTTCAATACTTGGCATAAAACCACTAATCTCTAAAAGTCTGGAGCACTATTCTCAAATAGCGTCCATGCTTTCCTCAGATTTGCAACTAAATCAAAAAACAAAAAATTCAAGGTATGTCCTGATCACATGGATCATCAAGTCCATAAAGCCAGTTGGGGCATCAGTTAACCAAAAAGACATCACTAGGAACACATAATGATTGTAACTAATCCTAAATGTGGTCTTAGGGATGTTGGTGTCCTAATCCTCAGCTGATGGTAATCGAATCTCAAAACAATCTTCAAAAATATCATGACACCCTAAAGTTGATCAAAAAGATCATCAATATGAGGCATGGGGTAAAGGTTCATCACGATCACCTTATTTAGCTGCATGTACTCAATACACATCCGCATAGACCAATTCTTATTCTTCACAAATAAGACTGGAGCACCCTAAGGTGACAGACTAGGTCAAATGAATCCCTTATTTAAGAGATCCTAAAGTGACATGGCGTACAAGTCCCCGAGAGGCCTCATACAAGCCGCTTAGCATGCATCACACAAGATAATAGCAATTTAAGAGTTCAAAAGACAATTCATTACCAAAGAGTTTAAGAAAATAGCGAAAGACTACATATAGTCTCAAAAGCCATCAAACATAGGAAATGAAAGAACATTGGGACGTAACCCATACAAAGTCTTCAAAAGAAAGTAAATGACATGAAAGTAAATGTGGCTACGCCCTCGAACATCTGAGGACTCACCAAATTCTTAAAAATCTCTACTATCACAAACTTGCCACGAGAAGATGGGGATGAGCCGGATCCTACACTTATAAGAAAATGTAGGCAAGAGTACGCGTTAGTACAAAAATGTACCAAGTATGATAACCATGCATAAAAACATTTAAACATGCTAAAAAGGGACATTTTCATAACATGAATGATCAAGCAAATTCATGAAAAAGGGTTAGAAATCATAAGATATAAATCATGATCAATGCAAGCTAAACATCTTTACTTTACTTGAGAAATACCTTAAAAGTCACTTTAGTTCATTATTGTGGGAGTTAGCCTTAAACCGACATGTAAGACCAAGTGAGCTATCAACATGGAATCCGGTGTCTACCCCACACCGAAAAGAGGTTCCCTACTTGCCAAGGTAAGACCATGAACTTCTAGCTTACCTGGATCTACTAGCTAATGTCTATTTAGACAATCATCTTATGGTGGCACATAGTTTAATGGACATAGGGAATCACCACTCGTCCACTCGGTGCTAAGCATATTTCCCACGGAATAGTCATAAATCATAATTCATCTTAACTTTAGTAGACATGGGTAATCACCTCTTATCTATCATTATGGAACATGGGTAATCGCCTCTTGTCTACCTTTAGAATAGCTGCTCAAGAAACATTGGTAATCGCCTCTTGTTCATTTCTAATTCATAGTGTGAGTATTACGTGAGAAACCACTTTCACAACTCAACCACAACATCAATTATGCTTCAATCTCAAAGCAAGTCTTAAATCATCATAAATTTCATAATTAATTGCATAATTTTGTAAACTTCACCTTTGCATAGTTCATCATAACTCATAACTTGAAAACTATAGATTTTCACATGGACTCATGAGAAATCATCTTAAAACATGCAACTCAATCCAATTTCATGCTTAGAAAACCATAAACAAAGCAATTTGATCATAGTTGAAAGAACCCACATAAAAGAGGAAAATCTTAGTTTTTAATTGAACATGCATACTCTCATAAAACCTATCTTTTTATCATTCATAATTCATCATGAAATCATAACTTTTAGAAAGCATAAATCATGCATGAGTTCATATAGACTTCATAAGATTCTTCTCTTCATAATTCAACCAATCAACAAAACCTAATTTCAAAATTGGGTAAAATTACATGGGTTCATGGGGATTCATCTTAATTCATGAAATTCAACTCAATTCATGCTTCATAGTTCATAAAACAATCAATTAAATTAACATTGAAAAGAACCCATGACATAGAAGAAAAGACCTAACTTCAATGGAGGATTTCTAACTTGTAAAATAGAGAATTTTAGGGACTCTATGGAGGAAAGGGCTCCATAGATGAAGATCATCATACCTCAATGCCAAAACTTTGAAATCAATGAAATATTAGGAGGCTTGATCTTGAAACCCTAGGTCTTTCTTCTTCTTCTTCTTCTTCTTCAAGCTTCTAGAGAGAGAAATATTTGGGAGAGGTTGAGAGAATTTTGTAAAGTAATTTGGAAAGGGTAGTTTTTAGGATTAAAAAGGTTTATATAGCGTTAGGAAGGGTAAGGAACTGACCTAATTAAGTAAATAAGTCATTGGTTGAAAAGACCAAAAGATCCCTTAAAAAAAATTCCCAGAACCCCTCACCTACTACATGACCTACGGTTGGTAGGTCAACCTAATGACCGTAGGTGACCAACCGTAGATCACACTGCCTAAGCCCCAAGATTTTATAATTTTTCCACCTTAAAAATAGTACGACCCACGAGACCCCACCTATGGCTAGTAGGTCTAGTCGTGGGTCACCCCTATTTTTCAAAAGTTTGAAATTTTCGTTCTTTTTTAATTTGGGGTGTTACATCTGCGGGGTCATCTGATAAGAAGAAATAGAAATAGGATGACTTCTCGACTAAAGAACAATGGCTAAATCCATATCATGATCAGGGGTAAGGCAAGGTAGGTCAGTAGGAAACACATTCGCAAACATAAGAACAATAGGGACTAAATTAATTGAAGGAATATCCCTACTCACATCCTACACATAAGCCAAGTATGCTAGGCACCCGCTAGCTACTATATTCATGGCTCGAATAAAAGTGATAACCCCAGTTGACATGTAATTACAAGACTCCTTCCAAGAAACCGAACTAATATTGAGCATGGCTAAGGTAACGGCCTTATTAAAGAAATACAAGACTACACAGTAGGGGTATGACCTTACATGCATAAGATAACATCAAAATGTAACATATCAAGGAAAATTAGTTCACCCAAGTGTCACGCCCCTGGATAGTCACAAAACAATATTGAAACACCTGATCCACTATTAAAGACTCACCCATGGGGCTCGAAACATGCAATGGTGCTGCCAAAAGCTCAAAACTCATACTCAACCGAGAAGCATAATACACAGAAACACATGAAAAAGTAGAGCCTAAATTAAATAAAGTAGAGACGGGCTGATGGCATAAAAGAATCATACCCAATATAGTAGCGTCAAATGTCTCTGCCTTCGCCCTCACTGGAGCTACCTAGAGATGGGAATTTTCACCTCTACCCTGAGCATCCGACCTACCACCATACTTTCTTCCCTGGGGTCAAGCTTGGGCTCTCTAATAACCACCTCTCTGGTCTTGACCCTGGGCACTGCATGTAGCTAGAGGGAAGGTTCCCTGCAATTTTCCCACATCGAGGACAGTCCCTAGACCAATGATCAAGCTTTCCATAGTCATAGAAACCCTATGAAGATCATCCCACAAGATAATGGCCACTACAACTTGAACTGCCGGACTGTGAACCCCTCAAACTCTGACCCATACCAGCATCACCTTGACTGTACCCATCACCCTCTGAAAACTGATGTGAGGCCTAATAGGCTAACTAGACCGACCCTACTGAAATCTCTAGTGTGGTCTATCATAAAAGTCCCTAGACATAGAATAGGACCCACTATAGTTGCCCTGATGCAGAGCCCTCTTGTTGCTTCCCCCGTGGGCCTCACGATGAAGCTGCTCAATAGTGTGAGTATTTTCAAATTATTTCTAATGGTTGCATTTATCATCTTGTTTAGGTTAGGGATACATATTTTGAAGCCCCTACTCTTGAATCAGTCCTACTTGTTAATAAGTTTTTAGAAGTATTTCTCGATGATCTTTCTAGTGTTCCTCTTGAAAGGGAAATGGATTTCGAAATTGACCTTCTTCTGGAAATGCAACCTATCTCTATTCCTCTTTACCGAATGTCTCTAACAAAACTTAAAGAATTAAAGAATCACTTAAAGGATCTATTGGATAAGGGTTTCATCAGGCCGAGTATCTCTCCATGGGGTGCTCTAATTTTTTTTGTTTGAAACAAAGATGGTTCTCTTTGCATGTGCATTGATTGTCGACAATTGAACAAGGTCACATTCAAGAATAAGTATCTCATCCCAAGGTTAATGACTTGTTCGATCAAATTTAAGGTGCCAACTTCTTATCAAAGATTAATCTTCGATTGGGTTATCATCAGTTGAAAGTGACAAAGTGTGACATTTTGAAGGTGGCTTTTCAAACATGGTATGGTCACTATGAATTCTTAGTTATGCAATTAGGATTAACAAATGCTCTTGTATTTTTTATGGATTTGATGAATAAGGTGTTCAACCAATACTTGGATATGTTTGTGATGGTATTCATCAATAATATATTGATTTATTCTTAGGTTGAAGATGAGCATACCGATCATTTAAGGATTACCTTGTAAGTTCTCAAGGATCGTAAAATGTTTGCTAATTTTAGCAAGTGTGAATTTTTGTTGAGGTCAGTTGAATTCATTGGTCAGATTGTTTCTAGTGAAGATATTTAGGTTGATCCTAAGAAGACTAAGATTTTTAAGAACTGGCCTAGACCTCTTTCCCCTTTAGATATTCATAGTTTCTTAGGTTTGGTTGGTTATTATAGAAGTTTTGTGGAAGGCTTCTCCACTATTGGTTTGCCTTTGACTACTTTGAGTCAGAAAAAGGTAAAATTTCTATGGTTGGAAGCATGTGAGAAGAGTTTTCAAGAGTCGAAGACTCGGCTAACTTCTTCCCTAGTTTTGACATTTTTGGAAGGTTCTAATTGTTTTCCTCTATTGGTTGTGTTTTGATACAACATGGTAAGGTGATTGCGTATGCTTCGAGGAAACTTAAAATCCATGAAAATAATTACCTAACTCATGATTTGGAGTTAGCGATGGTTGTGTAGTCTTTGAAGATTTAGAGACATTACTTGTATGGTGTATATGGGGATGTGTTCACCGATCATAAGAGTTTACAATATGTGTTCAAGCGAAAAGATCTAAATATTCACCAAAAGAGGTGGCTCAAACTTTTGAAAGACTATGACATGATTATTCTTGTAACGACCCAAGGTACCCCCTAGACGTGACATAGCTTACAAGACCCCGAAAGGCCTCATACAAGCCACTTAGCATACATACATACACGATCATAGAGATTTAAGAGTTCAAAAGACAATTCCATATCAAAGCTTTTAGGAAAAATAGCGGAAGTCTACATCAAATGTCTCAAAGCAAATCTAACATAAGAATAAGAAATAACATTTGGGACGTAACCCAATACAACGTCAACATGAAGAACATGAAAGTCAGATCAACAAGGTTATGTCCTCGAGTGGATGAGGACTCACCAAGTCTTCAATAATCCTTCTACTAAGCTCTAGCCACGAATAGAGGAGAATTTCCAAGCCCTACATTAACAAGTCAATGAAGGCAAGAGTATGCGTTAGTACAATCAAGTACCAAGTATGATAGCAATGCACAAAATCACTTAAAACATGCTAAAATGGGACATTTTCATGACATGCAATGACCAAGCTAAAACATGAAAGAGGTTAGAAACATAAGTCATAAACCATGGTCAAAGCAAGCTAAACATCTTTACTTTACTTGAGAAATATCTTAAAAGCACTTTAATTCTTTGTTTGTAGGAAGTAGCCTTAACCGACATGTAAGACCATGTGAGCTAACAACATGGAATCCAATGTCTAACCCCACACCGATAGTGCAATCCTACTTGCCAAGGTAGGACCCTATACTTAACATATAGCTTACGTGGATTCACTAGCTAGTGTCCATCATAGAGCATCATCCTATGATGGTACATAGTTTATGGGACATGGGTAATCGCCACTTGTCCACTCGGTGCTAAGCATAATTCCCACGGGTTAGACATAGTTCAATTATCGTGAGTAGACATGGGTAGTCACCTCTTGTCTATCATTAGTCATAAGTTCATTATTAGTAGACATGGGTGATCGCCTCTTGTCTACATTAGGGAACATGGGTGATCGCCTCTTGGCCCTTCATTAGAATAGCTCCTTAATCATAGATTCAAATTTAGTTGAGCAAGCCTTTCAACAAGTTATGAATCATTGCATGTGAGAAAATCTTTCACATTCATAGGTTGAGTAATATATGAGAGTCCCTTTCACAACTCAACAACAACATCAACACATCATAAGCTTTGATGCTTCAATCTCAAAGCACCATTAATTCATCATTAGCTTCATAAGAGACATGCATGATTTCATAAACTTCATGTTTACATAGTTCATCATGCTCATAACTTTACAATCATAGAGTTCACATGGATTTTATCAGAAGCTCACAATTCCTTATATTATATTCACTCGGGATCCACCAAGATGTACTATGATCTATGGGATGTCTATTGGTGGAATCGGATGAAAAAGGATATGGCAGAGTTTGTAGCTAAGTGTTCAAATTGCCAATAAGTCAAATTCAAACATCAGATACCGAGAGGTTTGGCTCAAGATATTAGCATTCCTACTTGGAAGTGAGAAGATTTGGATATAGATTTTATTACGGGTTTACCCTTCACTCGGTGGTAGCATGATTCAATTTGTGTCATTGAGGACCAAATGACAAAGTCAGCATGTTTCATTCCCGTAAAGACTTAGTATTGTGCCGAGGACTATGCAAAGTTGTATACTTGAGGAGATGGTTAAATTGCATGGTGTGCCCTTATCCATTATGTTAGATAGAGGTGCCGAATTTACTTCTCAATTTTGGAGGTCTTTTCAAAAAGGCCTTGGTATCCAAGTTAAACTTAGTGCAACCTTTCATCCTAAGACTTATGGTCAAGCCGAGTGTACTATATAGACTTTAGAAGATATGTTGATAGCTGGCACGATTGACTTTAAGGGTAATTGGTAATTGGGATTATCATTTGCGTCTGAATGAGTTTTCTTTTAATAATAGTTATCACTTGAGTATTTAGATTGCTATGATTGAGGCTCTCTACGGTAGGAGGCATAGATATCCTATTGGTTAGTTTGAAGTTGGGGAGGTCACTTTGATAGGCCCCGAGTTAGTTTAGGAGGCTATAGAAAAGGTTCGACTGATCCGTGATCATTTGAGAACAACTCAAAGTCGATAGAAATCCTATGCAGATGTAAAGGAGAGAGATTGAATTTGATGTTGATGATTTGGTTTACTTGAAAATATTACCTATTAAGGGTGTGATGAGATTTAAGAAGAAAGGGAAGGTTAGTCCTTGTTATGTATACCCATATCACGTTTTGAGGCATTTCGGTAAAGTAGCTTATGAGTTGGATTTGTCTTCAGATTTGGCATATGTGCATCCATTGTTTCATATTTTTTTGGTGAAGAAATATATTGGTGATACTACTTCAGTTGTGCGATTAAAAAGTTTTGGTGCAAAAGAAAGCCTTTCTTATGAATATGTTCCAATTGAAATTTTGGATCGTCAAGTCCAAAAATTGAGAAATAAAGAAGTTGTTACCGTGAAGATTCTTTGGAGGAATCAATTGATTGAGGGTGTTACCTAGAAGGCCAAAGCTGATATGATGTCCAAGTACCTTCATCTCTTTCCCTCTGCCCCAGTTTTAGCTTGAGGTATTAGCTCCTCATTATTACTCTTTTAGAATCATGCATTTTACCTATTCTAATGTTTCCATATGCATGTATGTTCATAAAATCAATTTTAAAGTTCATGTTTTAACTTGTGGTTGATTAGTTCTTGGTTTTATGCATTTTTATGTGATTTACATTCATGTTGGGGTGTTAAACCTTTTCCCTACTCTATTCATGCTTGGTTGAATCTCATTCAACGACGAACGTTCCCAAGAGGGAGATAATGTAACACCTCGGAAGTTGAAAAGTTAATTTAGAAAGAAATGTTGCTGAAAACTTTGCTGGTGCATGTTTGTGCGAGGGCATGTACGGACCATACTTAGTTCTATGGTCCATAGATGGCAGTTGTGGGTTGATGATTGGAAAAATAGAAAAAGTCACTCTCATATGTTGATTTAAGAGCCACCAGTGTGGCCTTTGGTTAGATATATGAGTCATAGGTTGTCTCGTAGTATTGGACTTTAGAAATTAGGCTTTCGGTATATTGGAAGTACGGGTGTAACGACCCATAAGGTTGTTTTGAGCAATAGGCCTCTTTTTATCATAAAGGACTCTTCCAGTAAATATTAAATAGGAATTTGAGCTATTTATTCAATTATGGTTATTTAATTGATGGATAATTTTAGATAATTAATTTAATTAGTGATTAATGGGCTAAGTCCATAATTTATTTAATACCCAATATCACTTGACCCATGTATAAAAAATGAATTAAATTATTTGGGGTTTAATATGTCATTCATGACACAAGAAAAAAAAAAGATCTGGAAACGATAGAGAAACTCACAGAAACAAGAAGAACCTGAGTGAATGAGGTAAGAAAGCCTAAATCCATGTGTGATTTTTTAAGGATCATATTATTATTATATTGTATTATTGGGTTGTGAGAGAAAAATAATAGCATAAGAGAAGAGGTTGCACATTATTATTTTTATATCAAATTTTAGTGGATAATTAATATCACAATAATTTGCTTAGGATAGTGTTATGATGAGAAAATGATTGAAAAGGAATCTATATGATTGAATTGTATGAAGATAGTAAGCTTCTACGTGTGCCATTAGTTTCAGTTTCAAAATTTGTTCTTTTAATTATCACATTATGATTCAATTTTGATAAACTGATATAGGTAATTAAATATTAGGTGTATTATATTATATGTTATTATTAGATTTATGATATTTGGAGGAATTGAAACTTAACCCTAGGCTTGAATTTGGAAAATATGAGAGTCGACATATTAATTGGCAACAAGATCAAGAACTTCATTATAGATTTGTGTGAGTTTTTGGGTCTAGGCTATACCTATAGTGATATGGGTGTTTACAGACCCGTTTACTTACAAATATTACATATTTAATAGATTGGAAACATTCTGAAGCTTTACGAAAGGGAAAGGCAAAATCTTGAGGAATCGTGACATGTGTTTGACATTCAAGGTATGTTAAGACTTTCAGACTTCATTGAAGGAGATTTTTCTAATTAAAAATTAAAATGGAATAGATAATGGGTAAGGATGAAAAATGGGGGTCTCATACCAATAGTGTGACGGACATTGGTACGAGTACTGGTGTTATAAAGGAAAAGTTTATTATTATAGAATGAAGGATTGTAAATCGAGAATGCCAAAGCATATGGGAATTAGCTGATGTATTATTGACTTGGTTTCTTTTGGGTGGTTGTGTTTCTTTATTTAACCTGTATAATTTGATGGTTGAGGTGATCATATGCTATACCGATAGTTGATTGATTCATGAGATGCATCATCATCTCATATTTTGCGATATTATATTATGCATCTGCATTGACATGAGATTGAGAATGAGTAAAGGTCTAACTCGTGGAGATCGTCCGTATTGAGATCAATTTTTGATTATAAGTTGGGCACGTCGTGATCGTTCATGCTAGGAATTTTTGATTTTATGATAGTGCATTGAGATCATCCACGAAGACACGTCGAGATCGTTCGTGTCGGTAAATGGACCTCGTGAGTCACCTATGGGTCACAAACTCTCGATGTATTTTTGAGAAGTATTGTGTATATACGGTTGAAAGAGAGTACTTGGCATTCGAGGCATATCATTTCATGGTGTTGTATTGCATTGTATCTCATTACATCGTTCATTCCTGTTTAATTATGTGCTTATTTGGCGGTTGGACATTACGTGATATTTGATTATCACTAATTGATGAAACTTGACTAATAAGTATAATGCAGACTTAAAAAATTAAAGAATGATTTCTTATATACTCGTCACTATTTCTTTATTATCGGTCTATAAGACATTCTGGGTACACGTGATTTTGTACTCATACCACACTTGCTACACTCTTTTGTGAGGAAGATTATATTTAGAATTCGAGTGCATATTTGTGGAGCTTTCAGAGTTGAGCTCAAGTTACCTTGGAGTTGTGGTGAACCGCTTGACTATTCTTTGGCCCACACCTCCCTTTATGTCTTTAGTTATTATTTTGTTTTATTATTCGGATAGGATATTTTTTACGTCTAGGTTTGTCATTTAGTTCTAGACTTGCATCGTAGTTTCAAAGCTCTTGTACTTATAACACTAAATCTTGGGTGGTATTTTAGTTTTCCACATCTTCATACCTATGAAAGACTTAGAGTTTGGGATATTATGCTTGTCACTTATTTTTCCCTTATTTATATTGTTTTTAATTAATAAAAGTATTAGGTTGGCTTACCTATTGGTTGGAAACATAGGTGCCATCACGACTTATAATTTTGGGTCCGGACAATTTGGTATCAGAGCCCTAGGTTCGTCGGTCTCACAAGTACAAGAGTTGAGTCTAGTAGAGTCTAGCGGATCGGTGCGGAGACGTCTATTACTTATCTTCGAGAGGCTATAGGGACTTTAGGAAACATTCATTCTTTCATTCCTTATTGTGCGTATATGATTAGGTTTCAGGTCAAAATTTCGTGTTCCATTCTCTCACCAATAGCGAGGAGATATTTTCAAATTTGACCTCCGTGTTAGGGGATGACATTACGCGGTATAGTAAAGGTATTATGTGGTTAGAAAAATAACTTGGTTATAAGCTTTGTAATTTTAAAGGTTGATATTAAGAAGGTTGAGAATAGTAAGAATGGTTTGCTCGAGGTGTGATTTAGAAAAGGATACTTGAACTTCGTTTGAAATTATTAGGAAAGTTTTATGACCCATGTTTATGATAAGTGAGCAATTCAGTATTGAAATTGTATAACGTTTATTTCTTGAAGAGAAGTGTAAGATTAGAAAAATCAATTGATCAAATAAGAGGATAGTGATTGTGGTAATTCTATGAGGAGAAGTTAAGGAAGGACAAAAACATAAAATGTGATCACTTCTAATGGCGTTTGAAAGGGTAAGACTTGTTATAAGATTTATCCTTTGGAGTGGAGGTATACTGAAGATAATTGGAATAGTTCAAGTTGGATGGCAAGATGACCACATTGATATTCATTTACTAGAAGTCACAAGGTGGGTTAAGTCTAATACATCAAGAGATAATAAAAGGCTAAATTGAATATCAATCACTAAGGACATTTAATATAGAGTGTTAATGATAAATATTGATACATTCATGTGGTGAGGAGCCTTTCATAACTTTGAATTGAGGATTAGTAGTATTCATTGGAACTAAGAAGGGATAAGGATTCTTTTAGTTAAAGGATATTTTAAAGGATACTTGTATGAAGCTATATGAGGATATCCATAAAGATGTGTGTATAGTAGTTATAATAGGTACATAGATACAGTGATGATTGCAAATATTACATAAGTAAATAAGCAACTGGATTGGAGTACTCTAGATTGTCCAAAGTATTGTTCGATATGCTCTTGATTGACCATAATTTTCTTTCGAATGTGGATCTACTTCATTTTATGTAAGTACATACCTTATTTTGGATTAAATATGCTTTGTGACTCTTCTTCTACTTGTACATATTATTAAGCTTGTAGATAGTTCTTAGTGGAAGATCGATTGCATCGATCTTATGTTATTGACTTGGTAGTACATGACACGTGGACAAACTTCACTATTCTGAATGTGGTATACTTCAATAGCATATTAGAGATGGATTGAATTTCTTCCTATCATACATTTCGTACTAACCTAAAATATTTCAGGTATTCCAAAATTTAAGTGGCAGAATAGTCTCAGTACCCGTCAAAGAAAGGTATTTTCATTTCTAAAGTTTCAACGCATGGGAAAGAGTGTTGCTTCACCTATTTATCTTATGTTCCTGATACTAGCGCTGATACATCTCCTTTAGAGTTAGCTCCAATGGTGAAAGTGTTTTAAAGGTGTTCCATGTGAGCTTGATATCAAATTTAGTATTGTCTTAGAGTTAGACACTCGACATATTTCTATCATTTCTTATTGGAATGCTATGGTGGAATTGAAAGAATGATAACAAGACTTATTGAGCATGATATTTATTGGATCAAGTATATCTTTATGGGGTGTTTCTATTGTATATGGATTCCTTTTTTATTATCTTCATCGATGATATATTTGTACACTTCCATAGTGGGAAGGATCTTGAGCATCATTTGAGGATGGTTCTTTAAAATGTGAAGAAGATTAAGCTCTATGCATGTTTTTAAAGTGTGAGTTTCAGTTAATTTGGTGGCGTATTTGAAATGTGTAGTGTTCAAGAAAGGTATTATGGTGGATCCCAAGAGGATTGAGGTTGTTAAAAATTAGGTCTGACCTACTTCAACTATGAAATTTGTAGTTCTTATGCCTTGTTTGTTATTATCGATGATGTGCTCATTCATTGAATCCACATTTTCTAGATTGACCTTGAAGTAAGTGGCTTTTCAGTGGTTTGATGTGTGTGAGGTGAGCTTCCTAAAGCTCAAGACTTTATTTACTACTACTCCAATTTGTAACTTTACCCATGTAGGGAGAGGATTTTACCATATATTGAAATGCTTCTTGGATTGATATTGGTTGGGTTGATGTAGAAATGGAAGTGATAGCTTATGCTTCGAGGTAGTGGAAAGTTCACAAAAAGAACTATCCTACTTATAGCTTGGACTTGGCGGTTGTGGTGTTGCATAAAAGTTTTGGGACATTATCTTTATGGTGTGAATTGTAAGGTGTTTCAGTCTATATTCAATAAGAGGAATCAAAACTTTAGATAATGGAGATGGTTAGAGTTGCTCAAGGACTATGGAATGACTATTGTTTATCGTTTGGGCAAGACAAATGTGATAGTAGATGTCTTAGGTTGAAAGGCAGTGAGTATGGGTAGTCTACCTTTATTACATGTGGGAGAGCGTCCCTTGGCTATGAATGTCCAGTCGTTAGCCACTAACGTATAAGACTTGATTTTTAAGAATCTGGTAGAGTTTTACCTTACATGATGGTGAGGTAGTCTCTATTGGAGAAGATTCTGTTTGACAGTTTGGTGATGGAAATTTGTGTAAAACTTGAGACAAGGTGTTACAAGAAGAAGTCAAGAAGAAATATCTTGGTGGTGAGGGAGTTTTAAGGATAAAGGATCTTATTTATGTTCTTTGGATTGGTGAGTTGACAAGACTGATCATGGATGAGGCCTATAATTTGAGATATTCTATTCATCTAGGGCTACTAAGATGTATCGTCACTTGAAGCAACATTATTGGGGGTCTCGTATGAAGAGGGACATAGTGATATTGTCTCTCAGTGGTTGAATTATCAGCAAGTGAAGTATAAACACCAAAAGCCCAGAGGTATGACTCAAAGGATGCCCATACATGAGTGGAAGAGGGAGCATATTGCTATGGACTTTGTGGTAAGTTTTCCTTGTACCTTTGATAAGTTTGATGCTCTATGGGTCATCGTGGATCAATTGACTAAGTCTGTGCATTTCATACCAGTTCAGACTACCTATAATTCATAGAAGTTAGCCAAGATCTACATTCAAGATATAGTTTGCTTACATGCGTTGCCTATTTCAATCATTTTAGATTGTGGCACACAACTTACAATCTCATTTCTTGTAATCTATGTAGAAGAAGTTTGACACTCGGGTGGATCTTAGTACAACCTTTCACTCTCAGGTTGATGGTAAGTCTGAACGGACTATTCAGGTTCTTGAGGATATGTTGCGGGCGTGTGTGATTGACATTCGTGGTTATTGGGATTAGTTTTTTCCTTTAGTGGAGTTTGCATACAACAACAGTTATCATTCAAGCATTGAGATTGGCACCAGTCAAGGCATTTTATGGTAGGAGATGTCTATCTCCGGTTAGTTGGTCCGATGCATTTTAAGTTAGGCCTCGGGGTGAAGATTTTTTAAGAGAGTCCTTGGGCAAGGTAAGGTTGATTCAGCATAGACTTCTCATGGCTTAGAATAGGCAAAATAGTTATAGATATTCAAGGGTTTGTGATTTGGAGTTAATGGTCGGAGATCAGGTTATATTGAAGGTTAAACCTATAAAAAGTGTGATGAGACTTTGAAAGAAGAACAAGTTGAGCCGGATGTATATTGTCCCTATCGAGATTGATCAATGTATAGGTAAGGTGGCTACAAGTTGCTTTATCACTTAGTTTGTGTGGTGTTCACCCACTATTTCATAATTTGGTGCTGAAGAAGTATCATTATGATGGTGCACATGTGATTCAATGAGATTCGGTGTTACTTGTTAAGAATTTTACTTTTGCGGAGAAGTCGATAACTAACATGGATAGTCAAATTTTAAAGTTGAGGTTGAAAGAAATTATTTTAGTGAAGGTTCAGTGGAAGGATTGAAGAGGTTACATGGGAGACTAAGTCGGACGGACATGTGGATCAAATATCCCCACTTATTTTAAGCGTTCAATTACTTTTTATTCTGTTATCGTTTGAGAATGAACACTTGTTTTAGGGGTAGATAATGTAATGACACATAAGGTCATTTATAGCAATAGACCTCTTTCTATCATAAAAGACTCTTCCAGTAAATATTAAATAGGAATTTGAACTATTTATTTAACTGTGGTTATTTAATTGACAGATAAGTTTAGATAATTTATTTAGTTGGTGGTTAATGGGCTAAGTTCATAATTTATTTAATACCTAAAATCATTTGGCCCATGTATAAAAAAAGAATTAAATTATTTGGTGTTTAATTTGTGAATCATGACTCAAGTAAAAAAAAGGATTTGGCGGCTTCCCACCCAAACGACAGAGAAACTCATAGAAACAAGAAGAACTCAAGTGAATGACGTAAGCATGCCTAAATCCATTTGTGGTTTTATAAGGATCATATTATTATTTTTTATTATTGGGTTGTGAGAGAATAATAATAGCATAAGAGAAGAGGATGCAGATTGTCATTTTTATATAAAATTTAAGTGGATAATTAATATCACCGTGGTTAGCTTAGGATAGTGTTATGATGAGAAAATGATTGAAAAAGGAATATCGATGATTGAATTGTATGAAGATAGTAAGGTTCTGCATGTGCCATTAGTTTCAGTTTCAAAAATTATTCTTTTAATTATCACATTACGATTAAATTTTGATAATTTGGTAGTGGTAATTAAATATTAGGTGTATTGTGTTATATGTTATCATTAGATTTATGATATTTGGAGGAATCGAAACTTAACCCTAGGCTTGAATTTTGAAAATATGAGAGTTTATATATTAATTGGCAACAAGATAAGGAACTTGATTATAGATTTGGGCGAGTTTCTTGGTCTAGGCTAGACATATAGTGATATGGGTGTCCACGGACTCGTTTAATTATGAATATTGCATATTTTATAGATTGAGAACATTTTGAAGCTTAAGAAAGGGAAAGGCAAAATCTTGGAGATTCGTGACACGCGTTCGGCATTCAAGGTATGTTAAGACTTTAAGACTTTGTTGAAGGACGTTTTTCTAATTAAATATTAAAATGGAATGGACAATTGGTAAGGAAAAAAGATGGGGGTCTAGCATACTAATGGTGTGACGGACATTGATACGAGTACTGGTGCTATAAAGGGAAAAATTATTACTATAGAATGACAGATTGTAAATTGAGTATGCCAAAGCATATGGGAATCAGCTAATGTATTATTTACTTGATTTGTTTTGGGTGGTTGTGTTTCGTTATTTATCCCTATAATTGTGATGGTTAAGGTTATCATATGCTATACCGATATTTGATTGATTCATGAGATGCATCATCATCCCCTATTTTGTGTTATTATATTGTGCATATGCATTGACATGAGATTGAGTATGAGTAAAGGTCTAACATGTGGAGATCGTCTGTTTTGAAATTGATTTTTTATTATAAGTTGGGCATGTTGAGATCGTCCGTGCTGGGGATTTTTGATTTTATGATAATGCGTTGACATCATCCCCACAGACACGTGGAGATTATTCATGTCGGTGCATGAACCTCGCGAGTCCCTCATGGGTCACGAACTCTTGATGTATTTCTGAGAAGTATCATGTATATATGGTTGAGAGAGAGTACTTTCCATTTGAGGCATATCATTTCATGGTGTTGTATTGCATTGCATCTCATTACATCCTTCATTCTTTTTTGATTATGTGCTTATTTGGTGGTTGAACATTACGTGACATTTGATTATCACTAATTGATGAAACTTGATTAATAAGTATAATGCAAACTTTTAAAATTAAAGAATGATTTCTTATATACTCCTGTCACTACTTTTTCGTTGTTGGTCTATGAGACATACTGGTACACATAGTTTTTTTACTCATACTACACTTGGTGCACTCTTTTGTGGTGCAGATTGTATTTCGAATTCAAGCGCATTTTCTTGGAGCTTTCACGGTTGATCTCAAGTTACCTTGGAGTTGTGGTGAGCCAATTGACTATTATGTGGCCCACACCTCCCTCTATGTCTTTAGTCATTATTTTGTTTTAGTATTCATATAGGATATTTCTTATGGCTAGGTTTGTCATTTAGTTCCAGACTTGCATCGTAGTTTAGAAGCTCTTGTACTTTTGACATTAAATCTTGAGTGGTATTTCAGCCTTTGGCATCTTTATACTTACGAAAGACTTAGAGTTTGGGATATTCTGCTTGTCGCTTATTTTTCCCTTATTTATGTTGTATTGATTTAATAAAAGTATTGGTTGGCTTACCTATCTGTTGGGAACATAGGTGCCATCATGATTTATGATTTTGGGTCATGACAACGGGTGACCAGTACGGCCGGTAAAAGATAATACGAACTGTACATGACCATTGATGATGGAGGTTCTTGACCTAGAAGGATTTCTAGACTTGAGGTGTACTAGAGGGTTGACGGTTCATAGTTGGTTTTATGGCTCGTGGATGAGGACTCGTTGTTTGTGATCACAAATGTTAAGCTTCAGTAAGTGATCTACGGATGACTTAGAGTCACTTCGACAATTATTTTCTATGGTTATTTGGGTGTTTTTGTACGCTTTTAATATCTAAACTATGTCATTTCTAGACTATTCCTAAGCCCTATAATTATTTTTACACTTCAAATTCCTCCCATTCTCTCCCAAACTCATAAGCTCCCAAGTCTTCTTCTCCAAGGTTTCTCTCAAGGTGAAGTAGGGTTCTTCAAGCTCCAAGACTCCTCTTCCAATTCCAAAGTTACGGTTTATCAAGGTATGTGAGAAATTAATCAATGGATCCCTTTTCATCCATTGAATCTCGAAGAAACCTCAAATTCTCTTTATGAATTCTCACCCAAATTCTACAGATTCATGATTTGTGTATGAGTTCAATTGTAATTGAGATTATTCTTCATAATTGATCGTGTATTTTATGATTTGATCATAATTGCATGGTTTCCATGATATTTACATGAACTCATGATATATAAATATTTTATGATTATGAACTACGCTTTGAAGGTGTACATGCACTATGAATTGAGGAATTTATGAATCAAGGATGCTTTTAGATAAAGTACCAAGCATGTTTTATGAAATTGAATGCTTCTTATTGAAGTAGCTCTTATTATGAAAAGATGATCATGATTTAAATGCTTTAGATAAGTATCTCTTATGAGTATGATATGAAATCATTGTTTTAAGGAGCTATTCTTATGATATGAAGTTTATGGTTGATTTTGTATTGCTAGATTCTTACCATTTTAAGAAATATAAATGATAAGAATGAAATGGACAATTAAAGGAAATAGTTTGATTGTTAGATCTAAGACCAAAAATGGCCAAGTTGAAGAATCATATCGCACACAATCAGTCATACAAGGCTCACAGGAATGGAATCAAGAAACCAAAGAGTCACCGTCACAGCTCTACCAAAGGGATGGATCCCATGTTCTTGAGGAACCAGAGGTATGCTAGGAAGCACAACAAGAAGAACGGTGAAACTGCCGCAGAAGAATAGGCTAATCTAGAGTAATAGGGGATTTCTGGATTTCTGTTTATTGTTGTTATTGTTATCCAAATTTTGGGTTTTTAATTTTTTTTTTTATTGGAAATTTTTTTTGAAGGAAATAAGAAAATATATGTGGAATTATCAAAATCTAATCGAATTTATGAGCAACAAAGGACTTTATACCTTCAACTCTCAATTGAATCTGACCAAATAACAATAAACCAAACTCAATCAAAAATGAGAAGACCAAATTGAATCCACAAACAGGGTAACTCGATGATCGATTAAGCTAGAAGAAGTTAACTATCAATTCTAAGAGTTAACCACTAACTACTCACTAATTTCTTAAGGGAATTTAACTAACACGAAATTAGCAACTACAATTTGAGAGCATTCAATCAATATTGAACATAGTCTAAGTCTTCCAAAATGAAAAAAAAAGACTAATATTTATACTAAGGATATAAAGAAGACACTTCTTTGACAATTTTACCCTTATGAGATAAGGGCCTTGTTTGGTTGCCTTCTTTTGTGAATTCTTGAATTCATGAGATGGCCATTTGTACACATGGCCACTTTCTTCCTTCTCTTCACTTTAATGGACCTTTAACACATTATATGTCTTTATTTGGTGTCCATCAAGCTCCTCTAAAGCATTCATATGATCTATGCTATCCATACAGTTATCATCCGTCGTAAGGCAAATGGTGGAAGCACTAAGAAGCCCTACTGTTAGGGTGGTTTTAGCGGGTCTCAATCCCTTGGTAGAGGGATTTTTGGTAGAGATTACCCACAATAGTTCCAGTTAGACTGGTTCAAGAAGCTCTACAGCTTATGGATGGTGGCACTGCAGGTTCTAGTAGTCAGATGGGTCAGACTCTGGTTCAGACTTCTCGGAGAGCACATTCGAGGTTTTCACGCTGTGGTGGCCAGTCATGTTCAGCTTAGTAATGTTAGTAGATTAGTTCTAGTGGGGGTTTCTATGAGTATTGTATAGTGGGTCATTTTGCAAGAGATTGTCCTACCGTCAGTAATCCCAAGATACAGAGTCAGCACGGTCAAGCCCCCACGGCTCCAGTTCAGTTGACTATAGGTGGTTAACATAGTAGCAGGGGTGGTTCCAGGGTACTCGAGGTGGTCCTCAGTTAGGCAGATCGGGCGATCCAGGTGGACATCACCATATGTATGCTTTCTTAGAGAGGCCAGAGGCAGAGTCTTCGGATGTTATCATCACAGATACGGTCTCTGTCTCTCATCAGCCTACTTATGCCTTATTTGATACGGGGTCTACATTTTCCTATGTGTATGCTTATTATGCTATGTGGCTGGGGTTATCTTGTGAGTTGTTGTCTTTGCCTATGTGTGTAGCTACCTCAGTAGGTGATTTTTTAATAGAGGATCGAGTGTATAGGACTTGTGTCCTAACCATCTTGGGGTATGACACTTGGGTAGATTTGATTGTGTTAGATTTGGTGGATTTTTACTTGATTCTAGGCATGGATTGGTTCTGTCCTTATCATGCAGTCAAGGAGTGCTTCTCCAACATTGTTACTTTGTGTATGCCTAGTATTCCTTTGCTTGTATGGAGTGGTCCTAATACTCATATGTCGAGAGGTGTGATCTCTGATCTGACAGCGTGGTGGTTGGTAGGGTGTAACACCTTGAATTCAAAAAGAAGAAAATTGTAGGTTTTCATGACTGGTGCCAGTACTGATGGAAGCCACCTACTGTAACACCCCAAATTCGAAAAGAACAAAAAATTAAAATTTTTTAAAATTTTGGTAACCCATGACTTGACCTACTACCCATTGGTTGACCTACCAACCGTAGGTCAAGTGGTGGGTGGAGTCCTAGATGCTACTGTTTGGGGGTGAAATTTTGGGATTTGTAGGGCCCCAACCAGTGCAACCGTAGGTGAGGTGTTCCGGGAAATATTTTTGAGATCTTTCAGACTTTTTACCCAATGACTTATTTATTTAATTAGGTCGGTTCCCTATTGTCCCTAACACTATATAAGCTCTTTTTTAGCCTAAAAATATACTTTTCCAAATCATTCCTAAAACTCTCCTCTCCCAAATAATTCTATCTCTAGAAAAGCTTGAAGAAGAAGAAGAAGAGGTCAAGTTAGGGTTCAAGAATAAAGCTTCCATTCCTCAAATTACTTAAGGGCTTTGAACCTCAAGGTATGATAATCTTCATCTATGAAGCCCTTTCCTCCATAGAGTCCTTAAAATTCTCTATTTTACAAGTTAGAAATCCTCCATTGAAGTTAGAGTTTTCTATGCCATGGTTTCTTTTCAATGTTGATTTAATTGATTGTTTTATGAACTATGAAGCATGAATTGAGTTGAATTTCATGAATTAAGATGAATCCCCATGAACCTATGTGATTTCCCCAATTCCGAAATTAGGCTTTGTTGATGGGTTGAATTGTGAAGAAGATGAATTTTATGAAATCTATATGAACCCATGCATGAATTACGATTTCTAAAAGCTATGATTTCATGATGAATTATGAATGATCAAAAGATGGATTTTTTGAAAGTATGCATGTTCAATGATGAAATTTATGATGACTTATGAGTTGCTTCGAGATTGAAGCACGAATGATGTTGTTGTTGAGTTGTGAAAGGGTTTCTCACATATTACTCAAACCATGAATGTGAAAGGATTTTTCTCACATAAAGGATTCATAACATGTTCAAAGGTTTTCTCAACTAAAGTTGAATCAAGATTTAAGGAGCTATTCTAAATGACGTAAGCTTGCACAAGTCCATGGAAGATGAAACGTCAATACTAATGAAATTTAGCTTGGATTGGTAACTCTATTTTTATCTTTTCATGGATAATAAGATACATAAGAATTATGACTAAATTTTGTGGGTTTTATGCTTAGCACCGAGAGGATATTGAGATGGAAGCTCTCCCGTAGTAGAGGCCATGTAAAAGCAATCTCTTTGTCCCATAAACTATGGGCCACCATAGGATGATTGTCTAGATAGACATTAGCTAGTAGATCCACGTAATCTAGAAATTTATGGTCTTACCTTGTCAAGTAGGACACCTCTTTTCGGTGTGGGGTAGACACCCAATTCCATGTTGATAGCTCACATGGTCTTACATGTCGGTTAAGGCTAACTTCCCACAATAATGAACTAAAGTGAATTTTAAGGTATTTTTCAAGTAAAGTAAAGTTTTTTAGCTTGCATTGATCATGATTTATAACTTATGTTTTCTAACCCTTTTCTCATGGTTTAGCTTGATCATTTCATGATATAAAAATGTCCCTTTTAGCATGTTTAAATGTTTTTATGCTTGGTTATCATACTTGGACATTTTTGTACTAACGCATACTCTTGCCTACATTTTCTTATAAATGTAGGATCCGGCTCATCCCCATCTTCTCGTGGCTAGTTTGTGATAGTAGAGATCTTGAAGAATTTGGTGAGTCCTCATATGTTCGAGGACATAGCCACATTTATTTTCATGTCATTTACTTTCGTTGAAACTTTGTATGGGTTACATCCCAACGTTTCTTTCTATGAATTTTAGATGGCTTTGAGACTATATGTTTAGACTTTCGCTACGCCTTGTAAACTCTTTTGATATGGAATTGTCTTTTGAACTCTTAAATTGCTATTATCTTGTATGATGCATGCTAAGTGGCTTGTATGAGGCTTATTGGGGTCTTATATGCCATGTCACGTCTAGGGGGTACCTTGGGTCGTGATAGAACTTGGCATTCAGAGCACAAGGTTTTAGAAAGGTCCTAAAAAGTCTCATAAGTCACGTCGAGTTGAGTCTTGCTCATGAGTGTGAAGCGCACCACATTTATGAATGAGAGGCTACAAGATGATTAGGAAACTCCATTTCTTTCATTACTCTTAAGTCGTGTGATAAAGTGTAACTCTATATGTCTCTCTCTCTCCTAATCCCTATCCGATGCATTTCAGGATATGGCTACTCAAAGGGCGTATGCTAGGAGAAATGTGGAACACGAAGTTCCTACTCAAGCTTCTCAAGTTTCGGCCAACCCTTCGGCCTAGCAAGTGACTAATGTAGAATTTAGGGCTATTTTTCAAGTGTTGGCTCAAGCCATGACGACTCAAGCCAATAGAAAGGTTGTGGCTCCCGTGAACCCAAATGTGGGTACGAAGTCATCTAGAGTGAGGGACTTCACTAGAATGAATCCTCCGGAATTTCATGGTTCTGAGGTTGAGGAAAATCCTCAAGAGTTCATTGAAGAGGTGTACAAGGTGTTAATGATCATGGGTGTGACACCGGAGGAAAAGGTGGCATTGGCCGCTTATCAGCTTAAGGGTGTGGCTCAAGTGTGGTTTGAGCAATGGAAGAGTGAGAGGGCGGTTGATGTGAGTCCTCTTGATTGGGAAAAGTTCAAGGTTGCTTTCCTGGATAGGTTCTTTCCTCTTGAGATGAGGGAGGCACAGGTGCTTGAATTTATCAATCTTTGTCAAGGAAGCATGAATGTGATGGAATATGCTTTGAAGTTCACAAAATTGTCTCGATATGCTCCTACTATGGTTGCCGATCTTAGGGCAAGGATGAGTAAGTTCTATTCGGGAGTGTGTGAAATGGTTGTCAAGGAATGTTGTACCACTATGCTTATCCATGATATGGACATTTCTCGCCTATTGGTTCATGCTCAAAAAATAGAAGAGGAGAAACTTAAGGAAAGGTCTAGAGAGGCATAGAGGGCTAAGACCGGTGATGGTAATTTCTCACATTCAAGGTCCGATGGTCATGGTCATTCTAAGTTTCGGCAGAAGTTCTCCGGTCAAGGTTCCTCCAATGCTCCTCCTAAGTTCAACAAAGATAGTATGCCTAACCCTAAGTCTCAAGGTTGAAATGGCGGTGGATTCTCATCGGCTACTTGTGCTAAGTGTGGGAGAAAGCGTGAGGGCAAGGGCTTAGCCGGTACGGATGGTTGCTTCGGTTGTGGTAAGAGCTGTCATAAGATAAGGGATTGTCCATCTCTCACAGATAAGGGAGAGAAGGAAAGCAAGTTCCACCTAGTGGTTCGGGTTCAAATGCTCCCAAGAAAAATCCATTCTATGCACTTCAAGCTCATCATGAGCAAGAGGTTTCTCTCGATATGGGTATCGGTACGTTGAAAGTATTTCACTTTGATGTTTATGCATTGCTTGATCCCGGTGCTACTTTGTCTTTTGTGACGCCATATGTGTCTCTGAGGTTTGATGTTCTTCCGGATGTGTCGATAGATCCCTTTTGTATTTCTACTCCTATTGGTGAATCTATTGTGGCTAAGAGAGTCTATAGAAATTGTCCCGTCTCCTTATCCAATATAGTCACTCATGTTGATCTTGTAGAGGTTGATATGTTAGATTTTGATGTTATTCTTGGGATGGATTGGTTGCATTCTTGTTATGCTTCAATTGATTGTAGGACCTGAGTGGTCAAGTTTCAATTCCCAAATGAGTCTATCCTAGAGTGGATGGGGGAAATTCTATGCCTAAGGGTCAGTTTGTTTCTTGTCTTAAGGCTAGAAAAAGGTGATTTCTAAGGATTGCATATACCATCTTGTTAGGGTGAGGGATGTGGATTCTGAAACCCCTACTCTTGAGTCGGTCCCCATTGTAAATGAGTTTCTGAAAGTTTTTCCCGATTATCTACCCGATGTTCCTCCTGAAAGGGAAATAGACTTCGGTATTGACCTTCTCCCCGATACGTAATCTATCTCTATTCCTCCTTATCGAATGGCTCTGGAAGAACTTAAAGAGTTAAAAGGAGCAATTGAAAGATTTATTGGATAAGGGTTTCATCCGACCAAGTATTTCTCCATTAGGTGCTCCAGTTTTGTTTGTTCGAAAGAAAGATGGTTCACTTCATATGTGCATTGACTACCGTAAATTGAACAAGGTTACCATTAAGAATAAGTATCCTCTTCCAAGGATAGATGACTTGTTTGATCAACCCCAAGGGGCAAGTTGCTTCTCTAAGATCGATCTTCGTTCGGGTTATCACCAATTGAGGGTGAAAGAAGATGATATTCCGAAAATGGCTTTCCGGACTAGATATGGCCATTATGAATTCCTAGTGATGTCCTTTGGCTTGACATATACTCCGGCTGCGTTTATGGATTTGATGAATAGGGTGTTTAGACAATAACTTGATATGTTTGTGATTGTGTTCATTGATGATATTTTGATTTACTCAAGGAGTGAGGATGAGCATGCCGATCATTTGAGAATTGTGTTACAAGTCCTCAAGGAACAATAACTCTTTGCGAAGTTTAGTAAATGTGAGTTTTGGCTAAGGTCTGTCGCTTTTTTTAGTCACATTGTCTCAGATAAGTGTATTGAGGTAGATCCTAAGAAGACGGATGCGGTAAAGAATTTGCCTAGACCTCTATCATCTTTGGATATTCGAAGTTTCTTGGGTTTGGCTGGTTACAATAGGAGGTTTGTTGAAGGGTTTTCTTTGATTGCTTCCCCATTGACGGCTTTGACTCAAAAGAAGGTTAAGTTCACATGGTTCGAAGCGTGTGAGAAGAGTTTTCAAGAATTGAAAGATAGACTTACCTCGGCTCCGATATTGACTTTACCTGAAGGGTCCGATGGGTTTCTGGTTTATTGTGATGCTTCAAGGATTAGGCTAGGGTGTGTTCTTATGCAAAATGGGAAAGTCATTGCTTATGCTTCAAGGCAACTCAAGATTCATGAAAAGAACTATCCCACTCATGACTTAAAATTAGCGGCGGTTGTGTTTGCTTTAAAGATTTGGAGGCATTATTTGTATTGTGTGCATGTTGATGTCTTTACCGACCATAAGTGTTTGCAATATGTGTTCAAGCAAAAGGATCTAAATCTTCGCCAAAGGAGGTGGTTTGAGTTATTAAAGGACTATGATATGAGTGTCCTCTATCACCCCGGCAAGGTGAACGTGGTGGCAGATGCTCTTAGTCGGTTGTCTATGGGTAATGTTTCTCATGTTAAGGATGGTAAGAAAGAATTGGTTTGAGATGTTCATAGATTGGCCCGATTGGGTGTTCAATTGATTGATTCTAGTGAGGGTGGTGTTTTCATTCACAATGGTGCACAATCGTCCTTTGTGTCCAATGTGAAGACTAAACAAGATCTTGATCCTAATTTTGTTGAGTTGAAGGAAGCGGCGCTCAAGCAGTCTGTTGAGGCTTTCTCCCAAGGGGGAGATGGTGTGCTTCGATATCAAGGTCGTTTATCTGTTCCTAATGTAGATGACCTAAGGGAACAAATTTTGTTAGAAGCCCATAGTTCTCGATATTCCATTCACCCGGGAGCTACCAAGATGTGCCGTGATTTGCGGGAGGTCTATTGGTGGAATGGGATGAAGAAGAATATGGCGGAATTTTTCGCTAGGTGTCGTAATTATCAATAAGTGAAAGTTGAGCATCAAAAGCGGGGAGGTTTGTCCCAAGATATTAGTATTCCTACTTGAAAGTGGGAAGATTTGAATATGATCTTTATTGTTGTTTTACCACGCACCTAGCGAAATATGATTCGATTTGGGTTATTGGGGATCGTATGACAAAATCAGCCCATTTCATTCCCCTCAAGGTTTCTTATTCGACGGTGGATTATGCTACGTTGTACTTGAGAGAAATGGTTAGGTTGCATGGAGTGACTTTATCAATTATCTCCAATCGTGGTATCCAATTTACTTCTCAATTTTGGAAGTCTGTCCAAAAGGGTCTTGGTACTCGTGTTATGCTTAGCACGACTTTTCATCCTCAAACTGATGGGCAAGCAGAACGTACTATCCAAACTTTGGAAGACATGTTGAGAGTTTATGTAATTGATTTCAAGGGTAATTGGGATGATAACGTGCCTTTGATTGAGTTTGCTTATAATAATAGCTATCATTCAAGTATTGGTATGACTCCATTTGAGGCTCTTTATGGTAGGAGGTGTAGATCTCCTATAGGTTGGTTTGAAGTTGGTGAAGTTGCTTTGATAGGTCCCGAGTTGATACATGAGGCTATGGATAAAGCTCGGCTTATTAGAGAAAGGTTGAAAATGGCTCAAAGTCGATAAAAGTCCTCTGCCGATGTTAGGAGAAGAGACCTAGAATTTGATGTTGATGATTGGGTTTACTTGAAAATTTCACCCATGAAGGGTGTAATGAGGTTTGGAAAGAAAAGGAAGCTTCGTCCCCGTTATGTAGGCCCATATCAAATCTTGAGACGTGTTGGTAAGGTTGCTTATGAACTTGACTTGCCTAATGATTTGGCATCGGTGATTCCGATTTTCCATGTCTCCTTGTTGAAGAATGTGTTGGTGATCCGACATCTATAGTGCCATTGGAGAGTCTTGGCATAAAGGATAGCCTTTCTTATGAAGAAGTTCCGGTTGAGATTTTAGACCGGCAAGTCCGGAAGTTAAGAAATAAAGAAGTTGCTTCCGTGAAGGTTCTTTGGAGGAATCAATTAGTTGAGCGTGCTACTTGGGAGGCCGAGGCTGATATGATGTCCCGATATCCTCATCTATTTTCCTCCGACCCTACTCTAGCTTGAGGTATTTAGTTCTCGTGGTTCATTCTTTCGGTTTCATGTGTCTTAGTTATTTCCATGATTCATTGATTATGCATGTTCATGAAGAGTCTAATTTTGAGAAAATGAACTAGCTTGATTGATTTCTCTATGATTATGGGCATTTGAGTGTGAATTGCATTAAGCTTTCATGAAATGATGTTTAGAACAAGCTTTAGCTTGGAGTTGATGTTTCCTCCTCGGATATGTACATTTATGTGATTGGATTCTTGGTTGGGTTGTTAAATCTATTTTTCTACCTTCCTTATGATGTCTTGAATCTCATTGGAGGACGAATGTTCCTAAGGGGGAGAAAATGTATCACCCCGGATTCGAAAAGAACAAAAAACTTTGATTTTTGAAAAATTTTGTTACCCACGACTTGGCCTACTGCCCGTTGGTTGACCTACCAATCGTAGGTCAAGTGGTGGGTGGAGTCGTAGATGCTACTGTTTGAGGGTGAAATTTGGGGATTTCTTTAGGGCCCCAACCAGTGTGACCTACGGTTGGTAGGTGGACCTACCAACTGAAGGTGAGGGGTGAGGGGAAATTATTTTTTGGGATCTTTCGGTCTTTTCACCCAATGACTTATTTATTTAATTAGATCGGTTACCTACTGTCCTTAACACTATATAAGCCCTTTTTAAGCCTAAAAATATACTTTTCAAATCATTCCTAAAACTCTCCTCTTTCAAATAATTCTCACTCTAGAAATTCTTGAAGAAGAAAAAGAAAAAGAGGTCAAGTTAGGGTTCATGAATCAAGCCTCCATTCCTTAGAATGCTTAAGGGCTTTGAACCTCAGCTTATGATAATCTTCATCTATGGAGCCCTTTCGTCCATACAGTCCTTAATATTCTCAATTTTACAAGTTAGAAATCCTCCATTGAAGTTAGGGTTTTTCTTCTATGCCATGGGTTCTTCTCAATGTTGATTTAATTGATAGTTTTATGAACTATGAAGCATGAATTGAGTTAAATTTCATGAATTAAGATGAATCCCCATGAAACCATGTGATTTCCCTAATTTTGAAATTAGGCTTTGTTGATTGGTTGAATTGTGAAAAAGATGAATTTTATGAAGTCTATATGAACCCATGCATGAAGTACGATTCCTAAAACCTATGATTTCATGATGAATTATGAATGATAAAAAGATGGGTTTTATGAAAGTATGCCTGTTATATGATGAAATTTATGATGATTTATGAATTGCTTCGAGACTGAAGCATGATTGATGTTGTTGTTGAGTTGTGAAAGGGTTTCTCACATATTACTCAAACCATGAATGTGAAAGGATTTTTCTCACATAAAGGATTCATAACATGGTGAAAGGTTTTCTCAACTAAAGTTGAATCAAGATTTAAGGAGCTATTCTAAATGACGTAAGCTTGGACTAGTCCATGGAAGTTGAAACGTCAATACTAATGAACTTTAGCTTGGATTGGTAACTCTAGTGTTACCTTTTCATGGATAATAAGATATATAAGAATTATGACTAAATTCCACGGGATTTATGCTTAGCACCGAGAAGATATTGAGATGAAAGCTCTCCCGTAGTAGAGGCCGAGTTTCTAGTGAAAGTCTCCCGTAGTAGAGGCTGGGTTTCCAAAAGCAATCTCTTTGTCCCTTAAACTATGTGCCACCATAAGATGATTGTCTAGATAGACATTAGCTAGTGGATCCACGTAAACTAGAAGTTTATTGTCTTACCTTGGCAAGTAGGAAATCTCTTTTCGGTGTGGGGTAGACATTGGATTCCATGTTGATAGCTCACATGGTCTTACATGTCATTTAAGGCTAACTTCCCACAATAATGAACTAAAGTTACTTTTATGGTATTTCTCAAGTAAAGTAAAGATGTTTAGCCTGCATTGATCATGATTAATAACTTATGATTTCTAACCCTTTTCTCATGGTTTAGCTTGATCATTGCATGATATGAAAATGTCCCTTTTAGAATGTTTAAATGTTTTTATGCATGGTTATCGTACTTGGTGCATTTTTTTACTAACGCAAACTCTTGAATACATTTTCTTTTAAGTGTAGGATCTGGCTCATCCCCATCTTCTCATGGCTAGTTCGAGATAGTAGAGATCTTGAAGAATTTGGTTAGTCCTCATATGTTTGAGGACGTAGCCACATTTATTTTCATGTCATTTACTTTCATTGAAACTTTGTATGGGTTACTCCCAACGTTTCTTTCTATGAGTTTTAGATGGATTTGAGACTATATGTTTAGACTTCTTCTATGCCTTGTAAACGCTTTTGATATGGAATTGTCTTTTGTACTCTTAAATTGCTATTATCTTGTATGATGCATGCTAAGTGGATTGTATGAGGCCTTTTGGGGTCTTATACGCCATATAACGTCTAGGAGATACCTTGGGTCGTGACACCTACTGACCGTAGGTTCACTTACGGGTCGTAGGTGGGAACTGTAGTTGGAAGGGCAAATAATTTCAAAATGTGAAGTTTCAAAATTCCATTGATGGTTCGACAGGACGGTCCATCATTGGATATACGAGTCGTAGATAGGTCGTGTAGGTCACTCCCAGACGTAGTGAAATTTTAAGATTAAAGTTGGGATCCAAGGTTTGTATTTACGGTCCGTAAGTGGACCAACGAACCGTACATGGAAACCGTTGAAAGTCCAGAATTCGTAGTCTCTGAATTATTCTATGGTTGACTAGGATGGTCGGTAGTTGGACCTATGGACTGTAGGTCTGAACCGTAAGTTGGAGCCTGGTAGTTATTTTTAAGGGATTTTTTCCCATTTCCCTAATTGATTTGTACCTAATATAAGGCGGTTTAGTCCTAATCCTAGGCCCTATATAAGTCTTCTAAGCCTAAATTCTACTCATTCTAATCACTCTTCCAAACTCCCCCAAATCTCTCTAAAGCTTTCCTTTCAAATATTTCTCTCTCTAAAGCTTAAAGAAGAAGAAGAAGATCTAGGGTTCCCATCCAAGTCTCCTAATTCACTATTGATTGTGGGTTTTTGATATCAACGTATTATAGTTTTAACCTATGGAGTCCTTTCCTCCTTAGGGCTCCTACATTCTCTAGACTTTGATCTTATGATGAGGTTTTGAACTATGAAAGATGAATTTATGAAAATATACATGTTCTTTATAAAATTGAGGTAAATGATTTAAGGTTGCTTTGAGAGTGAAGCATTTGTAAAAGGTTTTCTCACATATTACTCAATTATGAATGTGAAGGGATTTTCTCACATAAAAGATTCACAAGGGTTGAGAGGTTTTCTCAACTAAACTTTGAATCAAGATTAAGGAGCTATCTTAATGAACTTTTGCTTGGATTGGCTATTAGATGTGCCTTCCATGAATGATAAGACAAGAGAAGATTACCCATGTCTATTAATGATAAGATAATTTATGAATTATGAGTATTCTGTGGGATTTATGCTTAGCACCGAGTGGACAAGCAGTTAAGTTATGCTTGGCAAGTAAGAACACCTCTTTTCAGAGGGGGGTAGACACCGGATTCCATGTTATAGCTCACATGGTCTATGTCAGTTAAGGCTTATTTCCCACATAATGAACTAAGGTTACTTCTTAAAAAGGTATTTCAAGTATATGTTGTTTAAAGATGATTTCCTTGCATTGACTATGGTTTCGACTCATGTTTTCTTTCATGTCATCTTATGATTTAACTTGGTCATTGAATCTTATGTATAGCCCCTTTTTAGCATGATTTTATAACCTCTATGCATAGTTATCATACTTGGTACTTCTTTGTACTAACGCATACTCTTGCCTACATGTTCACAAAAATGTAGGATCCGGCTCTTCTCTATCCGCTCATGGCTAGTACGTTGCATTTGAGATTTGAAAACTTGGTGAGTCCTCATACTCCGAGAACAAAGCCACATTTATAGCTTTATGTCATGTTACTTTTTGAATTTGTATGGGTTACGTCCAAACTTTTATTCTATTTATATATTAGATGGCTTTGAGACTAGGAGACTTCCTCTACTTTTGACAACTCTAAATGATATAAATTGTCTTTGAACTCTTAACTACTATTATCTTGTATGATGTATGCTAAGTGGCTTTTATGGGGCCTTTCGGGGTCTAGTATGCCATGTCACGTCTAGGGGGTACTTTAGGTCGTGAAAAACTTTGTATTTAGAGCACTAGGTTTTAGAAAGGTCCTAGGATGTCTCATAAGACATGTCGAGTAGAGTCTTGTTCATGGGTGTGAAGCGCCACACTTATAAATGAGAGGCTATAAGATGTTTAGGAAACTCCACTTCTTTCATCACTCTAAAGCTGTCCGATAGAGTTTATCTCTATATGTCACTCTCCTAATCCTTATCCGATACTTTTCAAGATATGGCCACTCGAAGGGCATATGCTAGGAGGAATGCGAGAGAGAATGTGGAACAAGAAGCTCCTTAAGAAGCTCCTCAAGTTCCGGTCGACCCTTTGGCTGGGCAAGTAACTAATGCGGAGTTTAGGGTTGCTTTTCAAGTGTTGGCCCAAGCCATGATGGCTCAAACCAATAGGGAAGTTGTGGTCCCCGTGAACCCAAATGTTGGTACGGCGGCATCTAGAGTGAGGGACTTCACTAGGATGAACCCTCCAGAAATTCATGGTTCCAAGGTTTAGGAAGATCCTCAAGAGTTCATTGATGAGGTCTATAAGGTGCAAATGATTATGGGTATAACCCCGGTGGAAAAGGTGGAATTGGTCGCTTATCAACTTAAGGGTGTTGCTCAAGTGTGGTCAGAACAATGAAAGAGTGAGAGGGTGGTTGATGCGGGTCCTTTTGATTGGGAGAAATTTAAGGTTACATTCCTTGATATGTTCTTTGCCCTTGAGATGAGGGAGGCAAGGGTGCTAGAGTTCATTAAACTTCATCAAGGAAACATGAGTATGAAGGAGTATGCTTTGAAATTCACACACTTGTCTAGGTTTGCTCCTACTATGGTTGCCGCTCCTAGGGCAAGAATGAGTAAGTTTGTGTCGAGAGTGTCCGAAATGGTGGTCAAAGAATGTTGTACTGCTATGATCATCTATGATATGGAAATTTCTCATATAATGGTACATGCTCAACAAATAGAAGAGGAGAAACCTAAGGAAAAGTCTAGGGAGGCGAAGAGGGCTAAGACCGATGATGATGACTTTTTATGCTCAAGGCCCGATGGGTATCGTCATTTTAAGTTTTGACAAAGGTTCTCTAGTCAAGGTCCCTCCAATGATCTGGATACTAAGTTCAACAAGGAGAGGGTGTCTAACCTTGAGCCTCAAGGAGGGAATGGTGGTAGATCTCTATAGCCAGCTTGTGCTAAATATGGAAAGAAGCATGAGGGTAAATACCTAGCCGATTCCAATGCATGCTTTGGTTGTGGCAAGACAGATCATAAGATTAGGGGTTATACCTTCATTGCTAAGAATCAAGGAGATAACCGTCGACGGGGTCAACCCTATCCTTCATCGATTTCTAGCGGGAGTTAAAAGCAAAATAGATTCTATGCACTCTAAACTCGTCATGAGCAAGAGGGTTCTTCCAACGTTGTTATCGGTATGTTGAAAGTCTTTCAACTTGACGTTTATGATTTGCTTGATCCCAGTGCTACCTTATCTTTTGTGACACCATATATGTCTATGAGGTTTGATGTTCATTTGAATGTGTTGTTAGATACATTTTCCATCTCTACTCCTATTGGTCAATCTATAATGGCTAAGAGAGTTTATAGAAATTGTCCCATCTCCTTATCCCATAGAGTCACTCATGTTGACCTAGTAGAGCTTGATATGTTAGATTTTGACCTCATTCTTGGGATGGATTGGCTGCATTCATTTTATGCTTCTACTGATTGTAGAACCCAAGTAGTCAAGTTTCAGTTTGCAAATGAACCCGTCCTAGAGTGAAAAGGGGTAAATTTTATGCTTAAGATTTTGTTTGTTTCTTGTCTCAACGCTAGAAATATGATTTCTAAGGGTTGCATATACCATCTTGTTCAGGTTAGGGATATGGATTTCGAAACCCCTATCTTTTAGTCAGTCCTTGATGTAAATGAGTTTCTGGAAGTATTTCCTGATGGTTTACCCGGTGTTCCTCCCGAAAGAGAAATAGACTTCAGTATTGACCTTCTCCCGGATATGCAACCATCTCTATTCCACTTTACCAAATTGCTCTAGCAGAACTCAAGGAATTGAAAGAGCAATTAAAGGATTTATTGGATAAGGGCTTCATCCGGTCGAGTATCTCTCCATGGGGTGCTCCAGTTTTTTTTGTTTGAAAGATGGATGGTTCACTCCATATGTCTATCGACTATCGACAATTGAATAAAGTTACTATTAAAAATAAGTATCCTCTCCCAAGGATAGAGATTTGTTTGACAGACTTCAAGGAGCAAGCTACTTCTCTAAGATCGACCTTCGATCGGGCTATCACCAATTGAGGGTGAAGAAAGCTGACATTCCGAAGACAACCTTTCAGACTAGATAGGGTCATTATGAATTCTTAGTAATGCAGCTTGGTTTGAAAAATGCTCCCACCACATTAATGGATTTGAGGAATAAGGTGTTTACACAATACCTAGATATGTTTATGATTGTGTTCATCCAATTGATTTACTCAAAGAGTGAGGATGAGCATACTATTCATTTGAGGATGTGTGGAAAGTTCTCAAGAACCAACAACTCTTTGCAAAGTTTAGTAGATGCGAGTTTTGGTTGAGATCCGTGGCTTTTCTTGATCACGTTGTTTCCAATAAGGGTATTGACGTAGATCCTAAGAAGACGGATGTGGTTAGGAGTTGGTCTAGACCTCTATCCCCTTTACATATTTGAAGTTTCTTATGTTTGGCTGGTTATTATAGAAGGTTCGTTGAAGGGTTTTCTTCAATTGCCGCTCCATTGACAACTTTGACCCAAAAAAAATTAAGTTTGTATGGTCTGAAGCATGTGAAAAGAGTTTCCAAGAATTGAAAGATAGGCTTACCTTCACTCTGGTGTTAACTCTATCGAAAGGGTTTGATGGATTTGTAGTTTATTATGATGCCTCAAGAATTGGGTAGGGATGTGTCCTTAGGGAAAATGGGAAAGTCATTGCTTATGCTTCAAAACAACTTAAGGTTCATGAAAATAACTATCCTTCCCATGACTTAGAACTAGCGGCGGTTGTATTTGCTCTAAAGATTTGGAGGCATTATTTGTATGGTGTTCATGTTGACGTCTTCACCGACCGTAAGAGTTTGCAATATGTGTTCAAGCAAAAGGATCTAAATCTTCGCCAAAGGAGGTATCTTGAGTTGCTAAAAGTCTATGACATGAGTATCCTCTATCACCCGAGCAAGGTGAATGTGGTGGCGGATACCCTTGTCGATTAGCCATGGCTAGTGTTGTTCATGTTGAGGATAATAAGAAGGAATTAGTTTGAGATGTTCATAGATTGGCCTGATTGGGTGTTCAGTTGATTGATTCTAATGAAGGTGGTGTTGTTGTTCATAATGGTTCCGAATCATCCTTTGTGTCAAATGTGAAAGAAAAGCAAGGTCTTGATCAAATATTGATGAAATTGAAGGAAGCGGTGCATAAAAATTCTGTTGAGGATTTATCCCAAGGGGGAGGTGGTGTACTTTGATATCAAGGTCATTTGTGTGTTCCGAATATTGATAACTTGAGGGAGCAGATTTTATCGAAAACCCATAGTTCTCGAAACTCCATTCACCCGAGAGCCACCAAGATGTACCGTGACTTGCGAGAGGTCTATTGGTGGAATGGGATGACGAAGGATATTGCAGAATTTGTGGCTAAGTGTCCTAATTGTCAACAGGTGAAAGTAGAGCATCAAAAGCTCGGAGGTTTGTCCCAAGATATTAGTATTCCTACTTGGAAGTGGGAAGATTTGAATATGGACTTCATTGTTGGTTTACCACACACCCGGTGACAACATGACTTGATTTGTGTTATTGTGGATCGTATGATGAAATCAGCTCATTTCATTCCTGTCAAGGTTTCTTATTTGGCGGAAGACTATTCTAAGTTTTACCTAAGGGAAATGGTTAGGTTGCATGGAGTACCCCTATCCATTATATTCAATCGTGGTACTCAATTCACTTCACAATTTTTGAAATCTTTCAAAAATGGCCTTGGTATCCGTGTTAAGCTCAGCACGGCCTTTCATCCTTAAACCGATGGGCAAGCAGAGCATACTATCAAAACTTTGGAATATATGTTGAGAGCTTGTGTGAATGACTTCAAGAGTAATTGGGATGATCATTTTCTTTTGATTGAGTTTTCTTATAATAATAGCTACCACTCAAGTATTGGTATGGGTTCATTTAAAGCTCTTTATGGTAGGAGGTGTAGGTCTCCTATAGGTTGGTTTAAAGTTGGCGATGTTGCCTTGATAGATCTTGAATTGGTACATGAGGCTATAGAGAAAGTTCTGTTTATTAGAGAAAGGTTGAAAATGGCTCAAAGTCGACAAAAGTCCTATACCGATGTTAGAAGGAGAGATCTAGAATTTGATGTCAATGATTGGGTTTACTTGAAAATCTCACCCATGAAAGGTGTAATGAGGTTTGGGAGGAAAGGGAAGCTTAGTCCCTGTTATGTGGGCCAATATCAGATTTTGAGACGAATTGGTAAGGTTTCTTATGAACTTGACTTGCCTAATGATTTGGTATCGATTCATCCATTTTTCTATGTCTCCTTATTGAAGAAATATGTTGGTGATCCGACATCTATAGTGCGATTGGAGAGTCTTAGTATAAAAGAGAGTCTTTCTTACGAAGAGGTTCCAGTTGAGATTTTGGACCGGCAACTTCGGAAGTTGAGAAATAAAGAAGTTGCTTATGTAAAAGTTCTATGGATAAATCAATTAGTTGAGGGTGCTACTTGGGAGGCCTAGTCCGATATGATGTCCCGTTATCCTCATCTTTTTCCCTCCGTCCCTACTCTAGCTTGAGGTATTTAGCTCGTCATGGTTTGCTTTTTTAGTCTCATGTGTCTTAGATATTCCTATGATTCCTCATTTATGCATGTTCATGAAAAGCTTGGTTTTGAAAAAATGAGTTAACTTGATTGATTTCTTCGTGTTATGTGCATTTGAGTATGAGTTACATATAGACTTGATGAAATGATATTTTGAATATGCAATAGCTTGGAGTTGATGTTTCCTCCTTGGATATGTGCATTTATGTGATTGCATTAATTTTTGGCTGTTAGATTTAGTTCCTACCCTTCTTATGATGTATTGATTCCCATTCGAGGATGAATGTTCCCAAGGGAGAGATATTGTAACACCTCAGATTTGAAAAGAAGGAAATTGTAGGTTTTCAGAACTGGTTCCAGTACTGACGGAAGCCACCTACGGACCGTAGGTTGACATACGCACCATAGGAGGGAACCGTAGTTGGCAGGGCAAATATTTTCAAAATGTTAAGTTACACAATCCCATTGACGGTTCGCGAGGACGGCCCGTAATTTGATGTACGAGTCGTAAATAGGTCTCGTAGGTCACTCCCAGACTTAGTAAAATTTTAGGGAATAAAGTTGGGATCTATGGTTGGTATGTACGGTCCGTAAGTGGACCAACGAATCGTACATGGCAACCATCATTGGAAATCAAAAATTAGTAGTTTCTGAACTTTCTACAGTTGACCAGGATAATCCATAGTTGGACCTACGGACCGTAGGTCTAAACCGTAAGTCGGAGCCCGACAACTATTTTTATGGGTTTTTTGGTCTTCTCCCTAATTGATTTATACCTAATATAAGGTGGTTTAGTCCTAATACTGGGCCCTATATAAGTCTTCTAAGCCTAAATTCTACCCATTCTAATCACTCTTCAAAACTCCCCCAAATCACTCCAAAGCTTTCCTCTAAAATATTTCTCTCTAATGCTTGAAGAAGAAGAAGAAGATCTAGGGTTTCCATCCAAGTCTCCTAATTCACCATTGATTGTGGGCTTTTGACATCAAGGTATGATGGATTTCACCTATGGAGTCCTTTCCTCCGTAGGGCTTCTAAATTCTCCAATTTATTAAAGTTAGATTCCTCAATTGGAATTAGGGTTTTCTTCCATATTATGGGTTCTTTCAAATTATGATCTAATTGATTGAATTATGTCTTTTTATGCTTGAATTAAGTTAATTGCATGTTTTGAAGTTGAATCCTCATGACCCTATGTGAAATCCATGATTTCTAGACTGTGATCTTATAATGATGTTTTGTATTATGAAAGATGAATTCATGAAAATATGTATGTTCTTTATAAAATTGGGGTAAAAGATTTAAGGTTTCTTTGAGAGTGAAGCATCAATGTTATTGTTGTTGTTGTTGTGTTGTGAAAGGTTTTCTCACATATTACTCAAAATGAATGTGAAAGGATTTTCTCCCATAAAGGATTCATAAGGGTTGAAAGGGTTTCTTAACTAAACTTTGAATCAAGATTAAGGAGCAATCCTAATGAACTTTAGCTTGGATTAGTTATTTTATGTTCCTTCCATGAATGATAAGACAAGAAGCGATTACTTATGTCTATTAATGATAAGATAAGTTATTAATTATGACTATTTCATGGGAGTTATGCTTAGCACCGATTGGATAGGCGGCAATTACACATGCCCATAAACAATGTGCCACCATAAGATGATTGTCTTAGATAGAATTTATCTAGAGGATCCACTTAAGCTAGAAGTTATGGTTCTTACCTTGCAAGTAAGGACACCTCTTTTCGATGCGGGGTAGATATCGGATTCCATGGTATAGCTCACATGGTCTAGGTGCTTGAACTGTCAACAGGTGAAGTATGAGCACCAGAGAGCAGGTGGTTTGACTCAGCGACTACCTATTATGGAATGGAAGTGGGAGCGCATAGCAATGGACTTCGTGGTAGATTTGCCACATATTCTTTGAAGAGTTAATGCTATTTGGGTCATGGTTGATCAATTGACCAAGTACACTCACTTTCTTTCGGTTTAGACTACCTATAGTTTGGAGAGGTTGGCACAGATTTACATGTGGGATATTTTCCATTTGCATGGGGTTCTAGTGTCAATCATTTGAGATCGTGGTACTCAGTTTACTTCAAAATGTTGGAGGTGTCACGAGCCAAAGTACACCTTAGATGTGACATGGCGTATAGGACCCAAAGAGGCACTACACAAGCCACTTGACATACATAAACACAACATAATAGAGAAAAGTAAGAGATCTCATAAGAAGTAAAGAGTTTGACATAAGGAGAAATACATCAAAGTCTAGAAAAGCAATCTATCATATCAAGAGTGCTTGGGACATAACCCGTACACCACATACAATGTCTGAAACTAAAATATAAGAAATCAGGAAATGCGACATTGTCCTTGAAGTATGAGGACTCACTAAGCCTTCATAATCTCTAAGTGCTCACTAGCCACGAACTGAGGGAAGAGAGTCGCCACGCCCTACATTAGTGAAACAATGTAGGCACAAGTATGCATTAGTACGTGGAATGTACTATGTATGAGGGGAATGCAATAAAACATGAGACATGATCATAAGGGGATATAATTGAAAACATGATATGCTTGACCAAGCTAAAATATGGTAAAAAGCTTTAAAGAGGGATTATAATCATGAACCTTGTCAATGCATCTTAAAATCATAAGGAAAGCTTCATAAAACCTTTGAAAATAACTTAGTTCATTTTGTGGGATATTAGCTTAAACCGACAATAGACCACGTGAGCTATAACATGGAATCCAATGTAACTCCCATATTGAGAAGGGAGAGTCTACTTGCCAAGGTAGAGCTCTGTATCATATCATATGCTATATGTGGATCCACTAGCTAGGCCATTTAAGGCAAACCTGTGGGGGCATGTAGTTTGGAACTAGAGGCTTCTAATAGAGACTACCCTATTTGAGCCTCCACCTCAAAGTTCTCTCTCGGTGCTAAGTTAAATCCCAATGAAATAATCATATTTATAAACATATCATCATACATGGAAAAGCACAATTAAGTTACTAGTCCAAGCTTAAATCATCATAGAGTAGCTCCTTAAGTCTTTGAATCATGTCTAAGTGAGAATACCTTTCACAAAGCCACGATCCCTTAATATGTGAGAAAAATCCTTTCACAATTCATTGATACCCATCTTAAGGAAACCTAGATCATAATTAATTCTTCTTTTATAAAACATGCATAAGTTCATTGAAAACATCGTCATAGATTATAGCTTTTCCTCAAATTCATATAAATTAGGGTTCATAGTAAAAATTATGATCAATGCATGGGTTCACATGGAATTGACTGAAAAATATGTAATTAATTCAAAATAATCATAATATGATTGAAATCTATCAATTGAAATCCATATAAATAGAACTCATGAGGAATTGAATGAAACCTTAATCAATTGACTTGAAATTGAATTGAGGAATTGAAGAATCTTTAGGGACTCAATGGGTGAATTGAACCCATTGATGATCTCCCTACATACCTTTGTTGAAGCCCTAAGCAATGGAGGAAAAAGGAGACTTGAACTTGAAGAACTCTAACTTCTTCTTCCTTGATCTAGAGAGAAGATTTTTGGAGAGAATTTTGGAGTTTGATTGAATAAGGGAGTTGGGGAAACTTCCTAGGGTGAAGGGTAGTTATAGGGCTTTGGATTAGAGCCAAAATCACATAGCATCGATATTTAATGCAAAGGAAAAGAAACAAATACTGTTTAAAAATAACTGTCAGACTGACCTGCGGTTGAGACCTACAGTTCGTCTTGTCCAATCATAGAACCAACTTCAGAAACCCAAATATTCAACCCGTTCCATGAGACCTTTCTACGGTCCATCAAACCATTGACGACTCGTAGATCCCACCAGTAGAACTAAGGTCTTAAATCAAATCTCTGAATCAACCCTACGGTTGCCATCTACGGCCCGTCAACTAATGTATGCTTCATCCTGACAAGTCATAGGTCAGACTTCAGAGACATAATTTTCTCAAACTTAAATCCAAGTCTACGACTCCATTCCTACGGCCTGTGAGACCACCTATGGTCCGTAGGTCTGACCCGTAGTACCTACTGCAATCCAAAAAATTTTGCACTTTCCTTTCCTTTTTGACTTTCCAACTTTCGGGGTACAAGAGGTCTATTATGAGAGAGTTGGGTACTCGGGTTGAATTGAGTAAAACTTTTCACCCTTAGACCAAAGGCCGAACTAAGATGACTATTCAGGTCTTGAAGGATATGCTTTGCGCATGTATTAATTATCTCAGAGGTCAGTGGGACCAGCCTTGGCTTTGTTATAGTCTGCATCTAATAATAACTACCATTCGAGTATCCGGATGGCTCCATTTGAGGCGTTATATGGTAGGAGGTGCCAATCTCCAGTGAGCTAGTTAGATGCTTTTGAGGTTAAGTCGTGGGACACGAACTTGTTGTGTCATTCCATGATAATGTTCATGTGATCTAAGAGTGATTCTGTACTACCTAGAATAGGTAAAAGAGCTATACGGATCAAAGGTTGTGACCTCTAGAGTTCATGGTTGTTAATCGGGTGTTTCTGTAGGTGTCGCCCATGAAAGGCGCTATGAGGTTTAGGAGGAGGGGCAAGATTAGCACTAGGTTCATTTTCCCTTTTGAGATTTTGAGATGGATAGGAGAGGTGGCTTATGAGTTAGCCTTACCTCTAGCTCTTATGGGTGTTCACCCTGTTTTCCATGTCTCTATGCTGAAACAGTAAATTCCAAATGAGTCTCACATGATTCAGTGGGATTTGGTTTAGCTTGATAAGTCTTTAGCATTTGAGGAGGAGCCTGCGGCTATTCTAGACCGGCAGGTTAGGAAGTTGTGGTCTAAGTAGATACCATCAGTGAAGGTTCAACGAAGGCATCATCCGATGAACGAGGCTACTTGGGAGGCCGAGCTTGATATACGGGCATGGTATCCTCACCTCTTCAAGTCTTCGAGTAGTTTATTTTCCTTAACTTTCACGGACGAGAGTCCATTTAGTAGTGGATATTGTAATGACTCTTGAGGTTATTTCTGTATTTTTACATGCTTTTACTATTTAACCCCTTCTCGTAGCTTCCTTGTAGTTGTTGTGTGGTATTGGGCTGGGTGGCATGCTTTCTTAAGATGTAAGATAATATAAAAATAAAAATAAAGGGTAAAGGTAGGATTTGACATGTAAAAAATTAAAATAGAAAGCAAATAATTATAACTAAATAAGGAATACAATTATCTGATAGCAAAGTAACTAATTATAAATCAATAATTTACAATCTAAGGAAAATAAACTAGAGGGAAAAGGAAAGGGATTAATCATGAATCATAATATAAGGAAACCAAGTAAAGAGGAAAAGAAAAGGAAAAAATTATGGAATAAATAAATAAAAATAAAATAAAATATATGAACCAAGTAAGGATAAAGGAAACTAGTTATGCATGGAAATAAAAATAAACCAATAAATGAATAAACAAACAAATAAAGCTACAAAAAATAAATCAACATAAAATACAAGACATGTAATGGTAAGAACCTAGTCGTATCCTCAGTGGAGTCGCCATGTTCTTGCAGCCTATTTTAAAAAAAACAGGTTTACAACAATGTGAAAACTCTTTTTGGGATTAAAATAGAGTAGAGTCATCACCTAATAAATTAAAGATGCATTGACACCATTGTATACTAACAAAATAAAAATAATTTTAAAAATGGTTTGTGAAACCATTGATTACATATGAATTCAAATTAACTCGAAAGAAAGGTGTTAGGCACCTTTCGACGTCCATAGATATGGGTTCCAACTAAATCTTGTAAAATTAGTTGGAGTTTAAATGTGGAAAAAAAGGTCTCTAATTATTTAATAAAACAAATATAAAACTAAACTTAATACGAGTAAATAAAGCCAAGTTGATTATTAATATGCAAATCCATGTGATAATATAGTTAACAAATCAACATATAAAATTAGCATTTAATAATTTAATAAATTATTATAAAGAGAGGAGCAAGGAGAGAGAAATGAGATTAAAATGTCTAAAAGACCTGTAAAAAGTATGTAAATCAAATTTGAAAACTATCCCAAATAAATACATGCATGTAATGACTCTCGAGGTCATTTCTGTGTGTTTAGCGTGCTTTTACTATTTTGCCCATTTTCGTAGTTTCCTTATAGCTTTCATGTTGTGCTGGGTTGGGTAGCACACTTTCCAAGGTTTTGGTTGAGTTTGATGTGACATTTTGAGTTTTGGAAGCTTGAAGCTTAAAGAGTTGACTTTAGTCAACTTTGGGAGATTCAGATTTCAGATCGGAATTCAGTCAGTTCTATCAGCTCAGGAAGGGTTATTATGGTCTGTAGTCATGATCGTCTCGGGTTTTGAGGCTTCCATTTCGAGTTGGTGCGATTAGGCTCTTTAGCTTTTGAGTTTTGCTTAACGTTTAACCTTACTCAACTTTTTTGGTAAACATGCTCGAAATTGAATTCTGTCAGCGCGGTTAGCTCTGGAATGCCAAGTTTGATCTATAACGACTTTGGTTCAGTTCCTGAGGGTTTTGATAATGCTCAAATTACTTGTAAAACTATTAAACAAGCGATCGTTAGCAATCTAATTACCCAACTTATGAGGTAAGCATCGAATCCTACAGGGAGTGGTATGTGAAATAATTCAATTATAAAGTTATTTTACATCCCAATTCATTGCAAGTTGATGGTAACAAGGGTGGAAAAAATTTCAATTAACAAATTAAGATTGTTAATTATCAATTTCGATCAATTATCCTAAGACAAGTGATTAACAAGCAAGCGAAGTGAGAATCTAGGAGTGTGCGGAACTGGGTATCAATTTCAAAAGGTGGGTCAATGCCATTGGTCAAAAACCTTAATTACCCATGGATAGGATGGTAAATCTCAAACACATTATATTTCTCAATCATAATATGCTCATCACAAGAATTCTTCTCGGACACTCTCATGTATAATCAACTAAACAACCCAATACCTTGACATAAATCTTCTCACTCGAGCAAGATTAGCTACTAGAGATGAAACCTCAAATTCCTTTCTCAAGAAAATTAAGAATTTCAAAGTAATATGCAAGCATCAATTCAATTACCCGCTTTGTATATCCTCTCTCAAGCAATATGCAAATATCTAAAACTAGAATTAAGTTTTCAACCCTAATTCATAAATTAAACAATAAAAACAAAATTAAATCCACGGAAATCAAAGTAAAACAAAGCAATACACATTATCCCACCAATTTCATCAAAACCCAACTCCATATGCACACCCCTAGAATAGGATTTTTAGCCAATCATATTGAAAGTACAAGAAAATATACCAAAAACATTCTCGACCATCAAATTGATGATTTGTAACTTCAATTTAAGAGACCCACTTCTGAAATCCCAAAAATTATGGGTTAGAAGCTTGTTTCTCACAATACAAAATAGAAATTTCTATTGTACTCTCTTCAGAAAAGTTTTTATTCAATTCTATGAGCAAAAAGATATATTTTCTCTCTCCTTTATGCTATTCATACTTCCCCAAATATTAGCTAAAATTCCATCAAATTTTCTAGTTCGCTATGTTAATCTTGTTCGGCGTGTTGTTGACATGTTCTTCTTCTCGCCCTTCTTGGCTTCAGGCTTTCGGTGTTTAAACCACAGTTGGTGATCTCAATGGAGTTTGCCGCTCACATTCGTGAGTCGCCATTCGTCACCCAATCTCACCCTCTTGGCCTTTAACTTGGCTTAAATATACTTTCACTTTCGGCGAGCATTTGTTAGTTCACCGATTGGTTCGACGAGTCGCCATTTAGCTATTCTTCTCGCTGACCCGTCTTGATCATTTGAGTCAAGGAATTTATCATTTTTGGCGAGGTATAGCACATTCCACGAATTGCCAAGTGCCTTTTAGGTGAGCATCAATGTTATGATTTTGCTTTTTTTCATGTTTTTAGTCTCTTTTTGCGTGATTTCATCTTTGCCTTGTCCTTGACCCTTCATAGCTTCAAAAAAAACAATAAATCATTAGATATTTGACATAAAAAGGCATTGAGGACACCAATTGTTGAAGTTAAAAGGCCTCAAGGGAGTCAAAGTCTAAGACTCATCAAGACCCCCAACTTAAACTTTTGCTTGTCCTCAAGTAAATCAAGAATTTAACCAGTTTAACAAGGATGTCTACAATAGTGCTTCTTGTGAGCCAACAAGCAAATTCTAACACAAGGCTAATCTCAAGACAATGCACTTCTCAATTATGCTCAAAAGGCCTCAAATGGTGACGAGCACTTACGAATCTAAGTGCAAGCTCACGACTGCTCACTCAAGATGCAAAATTATACTTCAATAAAGATATTTTTGTGCCCTCACAATAAAAAAAGATTTCATGCTCTCACAAAGCATATCAATAACAAGGTTAAGGAATAAATACAAACTCTCACTCTCTCAAAGAGAAATACATGCATGTTTCATCCCATCTCACTCTCTCAAATAGAAATACATGCATGTTTCAGCTCATAGGTTTGCCCATATTTTTCAATCATCACATCACCCAGTTTTAGCAAGATTTCGAGAGTCTTTTCCAAGCTTGTAATGGGGCTGAGGGTAAATATATTGTTAATATGGCTTAATGAATTTCACCTTTTAAAAGAATTGATGTTTTCAACTTCACCTCTTCCCATACTCTTTCTTATTTTGACCAAGAGACCCAACTAAAACAATTCACAACATTCGCTTCTTATTCAATTCATTGGGAGCCCTATTTTATTCCCTCATGTCACTAAGATAATCAAGGCATTCCTTTGCACAAAATCTTTTTCATTTCACAATCTTTTCTCTCTTTTTTTACAGGGAGAGCTCCCCACTTTTTCAAACTCTTTGTCAAGGAGTCTCATGCTTCTCTCTTTTTCACTTGGGATCTTTTCTCCCTCTTCACCACACCACCAACTTAGGCTTTTGGCCTAAGTTGACAATTTGAACAATTCAATGCTTCAAAAAGTATTTAAGGGTGGAAAAAATAAGGACATTTTTTGTTAAAGTGGTTTCAACAAGGTTGACAACAAACCGCTTAGGTTTAAGTGGGGCCAAAATGATTTCACACCCTCACAAGGTGGTCACAAAATAGGTATGAAAATTTAGACTCACTCTTAAAACTTGTACCCGAGATCATTTTTTACATTCACCAAAGCTTACAATTAGACCAACAAGGAAAATCCTACGACTCTACATACATGCTTTCAAGTAAGCCCTCACCACACAAGGCACTTCAAACACCATCATTGTGCACAATTTCACATAATTAAGCTTGCGTGCAATGTTCATTTGCAAGACATTCATCAATATAAGACTAGTTACCACAAGATGCTGGAAGATCATGCAAGAGTCATACAACAAGAATTATTTTACAACATCAACACCAACATGTCTCTCATCAAAAGAACTATTCAAAACATCGCTATTGATCATAATCGATACTCGAACTTTAACAATGAGTGCACAAGCTCTTTAATCATTTCAAATAATCACAATCATTTCAAAACATCGGGGCAATTGATAGATAAGAGAAAAAGACCATTTACTCATATATCATCAAAACCAAAAACCATAAACTATAAAATATATCAAAAGATTATAACAACTACAACCAAAATAAAATGCCAAATCAAAACAATACAATCAAAAGGGGATAGTAAAACGCCCTCACCCCACCAAAAAGAAAAATGTAGTGTCCTCAATGATGAAAAAGAGTTCGGATATAAAATAGATGAGTTGAGCTCCCCCCTATTAGGCTATTAGCATTTGGGAAAGAAAAGACTTAGCCTCGCGGATTAGGTTGGTGGATCGTTAAAAGAGAGAAGTTCACCAACCATGCTACTGTAGTTGTGACTTGCCGAGTGTACCATCAGCGAGCACATTCGACTTCACCTAACAAGATCGGTGAATTTCCAGTTAGGAAGTTTATCATTGAAATTGACAATGTCTCCTCTAGGGCGTTGCTTCTAATTCGGCACGGTTAGATGGGCTAGCCAAACAAAATCAGCGAGTCGCTGAAGATGTATTCATATTTCCTAAATTGACAGCACCAGGGTATTTTGGTCAGCTGCAAAGGTGATCAAGGAAGGGCTCGCCTAATGTACTGGTGAGTCACTGAATCGCATGGTAGCATGCCGACAATGTCTGAATGACAGGGCCTTCTTCCCAACTACACAAACAATGAACATTATTGAAAAACACTAATACATGGGTTGCATCCCATGCAGCGCCTAAGTTAACGTCGTGGCACAATGTGGACATGCCCCTAGGCATCATCCAAATACACCACTTCAACCACTCTCACCTCATGACCTTCTCTAAAATACTGTTTCAAACATTGGCCATTAATCTTGAACTTGGAGCCATCTACATTAGCAATTTCAATATCTCCATTCCCAAACACTTGTGTTACCTTAAATGGACCAGACCACTTCGATTTTAACTTTCCAAGGAAAAGCTTCAACTAGGAATTGAATAGAAGCACTTCCTCACCTACTCGAAACTCTCGGTGTAGGATTTTAGCGTCATACCAATGCTTCACCTTCTCCTTGTAAAGGGCTGAACTCTTGTATGCCTTTAGCTAGAATTCCTCGAACTCAAGGATTTGATCCACACGATTACGTGAAGCACTATCCCAAGTCAGAGCCTATAAGTCCTTGTGTTCCAATTCTATTGGTAAATGACAAGCCTTGCCAAATACCAGCTAATAGGGGTACATCTCGATAGGTGATTTAAAAGTAGTTTAATAGGCCCAAAGCACATCATCGAGCCTTCTTGACCATTCGATTCTATTGACAATCACTATTTTCACCAGAATATTTTTGATCTCTCAGTTAGACACTTCAGCATGTCCATTTGATTGGGATGATATGACATAGCGACTTTATGTTTCACCCCATAGTTGGACAAAACAGATTAAAACTTTTGGCTGCAGAAGTGAGATCCCGTATCATGGATTATTGCCCGAGGGGTGCCGAACCTTATAAAGATGTACCTCTTGATAAATACTTCACCCTTCGTTGTTAGATAAAGCCACCACTTCTACTCAATTTAATACATAGTCTACAGCCACAAAAATGTATTTGTTACCAAAATAATTCACAAATGGCCTCATGAAATCTATCACCCATATATAAAAAAAGCCTAACTTCAAGAATTGGTGAAAGAGGGAGTTCATGACGATGAGAGATACCCCCTTGCATTTGGCATTTGATGCATACTTTAGAAAAATCATTGGCATCCCAGTACAGAGTAGGCCAATAGTATCCATATTTCAACACTTTAGAGGTTGTCCTAATTCCCCCATGGTGTCCTCCCACTGGTGATGTATGATAAACATTTAAGATATCCTTTAGCTCAACCTCTGATACACACCGCTGAATTATGTGATCAGTGCATTCCCTAAACAAATCGGGTTCATCCCAAAAGTATTTCTTCACTTCAAATAGGAACTTCTTCTTTTGATACGAACTCAGCCCATCGGGTACAATCCCATAAACCACATAGTTAGCATAATCCACATACCATGGCGTTGAGCCATGAGAAAGCATCATTACCATTTCATTGGGAAATGTTTCATCAATCTCTCTTTCTTCAGGTGCTATAGTATTTGGCTCAAGCCGAGACAAGTGATCAGCCACCTAATTTTCACACCCTTTGTTATCTCTTACTTCAAAATCAAACTCTTGAAGGAGGAGTACCCAATGGATCAATCTTTGTTTAGCTTCTTTCTTTAGCATTAAATATCGAAGAACATCATGATCAGTGTGCACAATTACTTTAATTCCCAATAAATAAGCTCTAAACTTCTCAAACCCATACACAACAAGTAGCAACTCTTGCTCTGTGATAGTGTAATTCCTTTGAGCTTAATTTAGCATCTTACTAGCATAGTAGATAGGGTGAAAGGGCATGTTCTTGCATTGACCTAGGATAGCACCAATAGCTATAACACTAGCATCACATATCGTCTCAAAGGGAACACTCCAATCCTGAGCAATAATGATTGGGGCTGAGACTAATTTTTCTTTAAAACCCAAAAATGCCTTAATACAATTAACATCGAACTCAAAAATACTCTTTTTCAAGCAACTTACCTAATGGGACTGCTACCTTGGAGAAGTCTTTTATGAACCGACGATAAAATCCAAGATGCCCCAAGAAACTACGAACACCCTTTTTCAAAATTGGGGGAGGCAATTTGGCAGTTACATCAAATTTTTCTTAGTCCACTTCAATACCCTCTCCTAAAATCTTGTGTCCAAGCACAATTCCTTCTTTCACCATGGAATGATATTTTTCCCAATTAAGAACAAGATTTGTCTCAATAAACCATTGAAACACTCAACACAAATGATTTAAACATTCTTGAAAGGAGTCACCCACAACAGAAAAGCCATCCATAAAAACCTCTATAGAATCTTCTACCATATCAGCAAATATCGATAACATGCACCTTTTAAATGTTGCTGACGCATTACACAATCTGAATGTCATTCCTTTTAAGGCAAAAATCCCATATGGGCACGTGAAAGTGGTCTTTGTTAATCTTCTGGGGCAATGGAAATCTGGTTGTAACCCGGATAGCCATCAAGAAAGCAATACCATCCTCTACCTATGAGACGATCCAACATTTGGTCAATAATGAGCTTTTGGAAATGATCATTCTTGGTCCATGAGTTGATTTTTTGATAATCCATACATACCCTCCATCCAGTAACAGGGCGGGTTGCAACAAATTCATTCTTTGCATTTGACATTACGGTCATATCACCCTTTTTTGGAACATAAGGCATTGGAATCACTCATTTGCTATCTGCAATAGGGTAAATCACACCGGCATCCAACCATTTGATTATGTTCTTTCTTACCACCTCTTGCATAGGAGGATTTAGCCTTCGTTGATGCTCAATACTAAGATTGCATTCATCTGATAGTTGAATCTTGTGTGGGAAAATACCCATAGAAATCCCTACAATGTCGGCGATAAATCAATCTAACACTTTAATATACTTATTCAAAGTACCCATCACAGCCTCTACTTTCTCTATCGACAAGTAATTTGCAAAAATTACTAGTTGTGTATCATTAGTACCCAAGAATACATATCAAAGATGTGAAATTAATACTTTTAGCTCCAATTTTGGTGGCTCTTCAATGAATATTTTGGCTTGAGGATTTTCCCAATTTTTCAAGTCAATGTTTAATTTCTTAGGGTGGGATAAACAAGTACCCAAACACACAAGAGAAGCCACTACCTTATCAAAGTCATTAATCTCCTCTCCATCATAATTGAGCAACACATCTGCCAATGATTCCCCACTACACATCATTTCACTTATGCTGGCTACCGCCAAATCGACCACATCTACTTGAGAACCAAGTGCATATCATCTGGGTATTTCATGTATTTGCAAATGTTGAAATTCACTTCTTCATCATTCACCCTAAATTTCAAGTCACCAGTCTCAACGTTGACAATGGCTTTGCCAATAGCTAAAAATGGTCGACCAAGGATAATTGGAAATTTGGTATCAATTTCACAATCAAGTACTACAAAATCATATGGAAATATAAAAGTTTCCACCTTCACTAGAATGCCATACACTACTCCCACATGCCTTTTGATTGACCGGTCCACCATAAATAATCTTATGGTTGTTGGCTTTGGTCCGTTTAACACAAGTTTCTTGAAAATCTTCAAAGGCATCAAGTTTATGCTTGCCCTGGGGTCACATAGAGCTCTATCAATTGGATATCCCCCAATAATACATGCAAGAGTGAATACTCCTGGGTCATCTTTCTTTGTGATCATGTTTCTTGTCATAATAGCGCTACAATGACTACAAAAAAAATTGGATTTAGCGACGGACAAATTTTGTAGCTAAATAGTAAAATCCGTTGCTAATCTCACTTAGCGATGAATTAGCGACTGATTTTTGTTAGCTACAGGAAAAATAGTGACGGACTAGCGACGAAGTTCATAGCTAAATGTAGTGATTTTTAGTAGTGAATTATGAGAGACTTTAATAGTTTCAAACTCCATCATTTGTTTCTTTCTTACCAGCTTCTTCATATATTTAGCATAACCCGGCATCTCGATCAAAGCATTCACTAAAGGGATGTTCACAGATAAATTCTTGAGTACACCTAAGAACTTTTGATATTTTGCATCACTCTCTTTTTTCTTTAGGCATTGTGGGAACGGCGGGGCTATCTTTAGTGACACTTGTGTAGATGGGGCTGCTACGTCATCATCTTTCTCATCTGCTCTCAAACTACTTTAATGGTTCTCTTCTTCAACAAAATCTGGTGATAACTCATGAGCTTGACTTACTGGTTCGTTATCGACAACTATCTTCTTTGAGTCAACTCCACCTAAAGATTTGTTTTGCTACACTTTCCCACTCAGGTTACAATAGCCACTACATGAAAGTTACTCCTTGAATTTACTTCCACATCAATAGGAAAACTCTCTCTTGATGTTGAATCCAAATGAGCTGAAATCTGGATCAGATGTGCCTCAAGTTGCTTAATAGATGCTGAGTGGGAAGTAACAGTGTGCACCAATGTGTAGAAGTTTGTCTTCATTTCTTTCAATACCATGTCGAAACCTTCCAGTTTGTCACGTATCTTAGCTATCATTTCATTTGTTCAAAAATTCCTTGAATTCATTTGGTCTCCTTTTTGATTTGAATAATACAATGGAGACTCATACTCCTTACCATCAACATCATGCTCCACCCACATGGCCTTTTGACTACTCCATCCATGACTTTTCCAATTATCATCACTTCCTTTTTTCCATCCTTGATTCCCGCTCGCCCTTATACAGCTCAGACAATAACCCTCCACATTGTTCCTTAAACAATAGTATTTTTCATCAAACCCCGCTTTAAGGTTTCTAGCCATCGACCTCAATCCCTTACTAACACCAACTGTATCCTCCTATTCGAATTGGTCCCCGATGACATGTTTCGATATAAATTCAAGTTGGGTCCTCATTTTTGCCATATCTTTATCACATCTTTCACTCTTCTTTATTTGCTCTCTCGCCAAGCCCAAATGTGGAGAAACTATTTGACTTTCTCCCATGTACCATGCACGATTGATCTGAGTCATCTCATCAAGTAATGTTGAAGCCACCTCAAAGGGCTGCTTCATAATTCCTCCACGAACAAGTTAATCAGCCACTCCTTTGTTCATACTGTCAAGGCTCTGGTAAAAATATTATAACAACACTTTATCCGGTAGCTCATGATTGGGACGTGTAGCACCAATTGTTGAAATCTCAGCCTTGTCTCATGAATGGGTTCTTCTTCAACTCGCTTAAAACTTTGTATGCGGTCCCTTAGATTCAACATCATTGATAGAGGGAAATACTTTTCAAAAAACACTACAAGAAGCTCTTCCCAAGAGGTAATAGAATCTCTTGGTAACTCAGCCAACCACTTAATTACTTCCCCAACTAGAGAAAATGGGAACAACCTCAATCGAATGGATTCTTATGAATATTCTTGAGTATGAATGGCCCACACACCTCCACAAGATTTCAAATATGATTGATGTACCATGAACTTACGGTACTTTTGATGTATTAAACTTAGAATTTTGCATACTTCTTAAGCATTTTAGTAGTAGATGCGATGGGAATTGTGTTTAATTTTATAGGAAATAGGTTTTTGGAGCAGTTGGTGATTAAAGTGTTGCAGCAGTAGGATTTTAGTGATGTACGTGTCAACTTACGAGCCGTCAGTCCTTTGATGAGCCAAAGGCTGAAGTCGTAGGTTCAAGAGCTGGGAATTTTAGCTAAGTATGGAACGATGATAAAAGATGACGAGCTATAGTTGTTTCTACTAACCATAGATAAGGAGTGGTAGAAAACTTCAGAGGAGGTTAACTTCAGTACTTGATTGACGAAAGAACATGACGGGTCATACTTAGGTCTACGAGCTGTAGATCATGCCCGTAGAAAGTGACCTTTAAATTATTGACTAACTGCTGAATGACGGAAGGTACCTACGAGTGGTAGGTCTGACTACGAGCAGTAGGTCACCAACCGTAGATGACACTGCTCAAGCCGAATTTCCTGATGTTTCCTTTTCCTTCTTAGTGTAGGTTTTGTTTTCTATAAATAGAAGTTGTAATTTTCTTTTTTATAGGTTTTTAGTGATAGACAATTAGTGTTACATTATTTCAGCTCTGAGAATTATTTAATCAAACACTTTTGGTATTTAATTCTTAAAGTTGGTTTATGCAATTGGCTTTTGTTCTACAATTCGAGATTTTAGATTTCATCTACTCTAATTGTAAGTGTATGATTTATTATTCAAACCCAAAGATGAATTGTGAATCTTTAAGCATGAGTAGCTAAATCCATAGCTAGGGTTGTGGGAACCATGAGTAATTAACAAAGTGAAACTAATAATGAAGTAATTCTTGATAAAGTGTTTATGCATGTATTTGTTAATTTCTTCATTTTGAATGCTTCTTAATGGTGCACAACGTTAGAACTCGCCTCATTCCTACTTGCCGGACCAAGGAAGTAATGAATGAGAAAGAGATCAAACACCAGAGTTTTGGCAAGATATTTTGCTATCGAATAGCCTGAACCACATACGTAGAGGGCTAATCTAGGTCAAAGGTAAGGGTTAGTAAAGCATAGACAGACCAAGTTGCATGGTGAAATTCCCTATTTGGAGGAGCAATCACTTAGGCGATACCTAACTTACTGATCATGCATGTTAAACACTATAAAAAAGTTACTATTTTTAGGTTTACTGAGTTAAGAAATTGTGGGGAACACATGTGCCCTAGTTTCATTCTCATATTGATATTACAAACTGCCAATTTTGTTACTTGTTTACTTGTTACTACATAATCAATCAATCATAAGTTTATGTTTGAAAACCCCCCTTTTTAGGGAGATAACTTGGCTAAACGTTCAAATAACCATAAATTGGCCTAAGTCTAAACCATATTCCTTGTGGGATCGACCCTAACCTTTTTTAGCTTCTTTATTTGACAACGACCGCTTATACTTTTTAAGGGAGGTGTAATTTGGGCGTATCAAATTTTTGAGTCGTTGCCGAGGAATAAGGCTTTTAGATTAGACTAATTTCGTTATTGCACTTTAGTCAATTATTTCTCGATTTATGTTTATATCATTTTTATTGTCTACAGATCTTAGTTCCAGTGTATGCCAAATACATGAAGTCAAGGCATTCCCCTGACTCCTTACGACCCGGAATTAAGAAGAACTCTACGAAAAATGACTGGAACAGGTCAACAAAAAAGACGTGAAGATGATCCTAACAGAGAGGGCCATCGAGAGATACCTGGAATCCAACCTCCGAGAGTAGAGGACGTGCCAGGAAACATTCAGCAAAATCCTCTTGTTGATAATGGTGTTAGAGTGTAGAACCAACCTGCACCCAATGCCCGCATCAACTATGAGGTTGATCATAATGTTCTAGGATCGACCAGAACCATAGTCGTTCCTCCATTACCAGCAAGACACACTTTTGTGGACTAGCAGTCTTATGCAGATGCTGACATCCCGTGGACTATTTGCTTGACTACAATCAGAAGACCCATATGCTCATCTAAGTAAGGTAATCAGCATATGTAAGAGCAGTGTGGGAAGATCGGACTTAGATATGGATGTGATTGGTTGCGTGTGTTCCCTCTATTTTGACAGGTTATGCTACTGTATGGTTTTTTGAACTCCCATCCAACTCTATTACACCTAGAATGAGCTGCATTGATTATTCCTCGAAAAATACTTCCCGTTATCTAAGAAGCTAAAACTCAAAGATAAACTTAATAACTTTGTGGCTTTACATGGGGAGTCCGTTAGTGATTCTTGGGCAGGTTTACAGGTTTCATGAGAAGTGTGCCAAATCACCGCATTGATGATGAATCACTCAAGGAGTATTTCTATAGAGGGATGGATGACAATGGAAAAGTTGTGCTAGACACTATAGCTAGAAGATCTTAAGGAGAAAACACATTCCAAGGGATAGCAGATAAAATGGAAAAGATCTCAAAGAACAATAAAGCATGTAGCACTAGAACATCAGCTACCGCAAAGATCACTTTCTCAATACAAGCCACACCATACCAATCCAATGATGATATTCTTGAAGAGATGGCGAAGTAGAGGACCGAAGTAGGCTTAGTGCTAAATAATGTGAGTGGAAACGCCAAAAAAGTTAATGCAGTCCATTGTCAGAATAATGCTCCACCAACTGACTGGTACACACATGAAGAGGATGTGAATCTTGTGAATGAGCAACCGGGGGGTTTTTTGACCAACGCCCAAGGATCCAATCAAGATAATTGGCACCAAAGTCAAGGGAATCAAGGTCAGAACTTTAGCAACTACAATCAAGAAGGATAGCATACTCGTGAAGGTAACTACAACTGAGATAATAGCTACAATAGAAATGGGTATAATAATAGGAATAATAGAAGTGGCCCATACATCCCACCAGGAAACTGAGAAGGAGGATCAAGTCTGAGTCGCACCGAAGATATGATGAGCAAGATAATGAAACAGTTTCACTCTACAGATGAGAACATGAAGGAGATGTGTAATGACTTATCTGGCATCGTGCAAAAGGTAGAGGCACATGCAGTGTCAATTTGACAGATTGAGCAGAGTTGAATCAACTATCTTTGAATACAAATCCGCACCAACAAGGAACACTTCCCAGTAATACGGTTCAAAATTTGAAGAATGATGGGCATTGCATAACAGTCACTACTCGAGGTGGAAAGCAGACTGCCGACCCTCCTATGTCCATTGGAGTGGAAAATGTGAAGGAATCGGATGAAGATGCAGTGGAGATAGCAGGACTACTTAAAGATCAAAACGAGGAGGAGGTAAAAATCACGCAAAAGGTCATCCCTATACCAAGACCTCCATCTCCTTTTCCACAAAGGCTTGTAAAGAAAACGGAAGAAAGGAAGTATAGGAAGTTTATTCCTATGTTAAAGCAGTTGTCTATAAATGTTCCTTTGATTGAAGAATTAGAGTAGATGCCCAGATATGCGAAGTTTATGAAGGATCTCGTGACCAAGAAGAGAGCTGTCAGTTTTGAAGATGATGACAAACTGCAACCTTGTAGTGCCATTGGGACTCGATCGTTAGTGCAAAAGAAGGAAGATCCCAGAGCATTTACTATTCCATGCACGATTGGAATGATGCACTTTGCGAAGGCATTATGTGACTTAGTGCTAGCATAAATCTAATGTCGCTGTCTGTGTTCAAGATTGGGCTTGGGAGCCCCCAAACCGACTGCGAATTAGCTACTTATGGCTGAACGTACTATGAAGAAACTAATTGAGGTACTACAAGATTTTTTGGTCAAAGTGGAAGCATTCATCTTTCCGGTGGATTTTGTGATATCAGACTGTGAGGTTGATTTTGAAGTGCCTATCATACTAGGCAGACCGTTCCTAGTTATAGGGCGAGCTTTAGTAGATATGGAGAAAGGGTAGATGAATTTCTGTTTGAACAATGAAGAGGTAACATTTAATATCTGCAGATCCATGAAGCATAAAAGTGAATTTAAATCAGTCTTAGTGGTGAACCATGTCGATGAGGAGAAGCCAGATGTACCCATTGAACAGAGACTAGCCGTTAAATCCCAAAAATTGATCATACCTTAAACCGCAGCCCTGTTACAAGCCTCTAACGTCCTTTTTGATCTTACATGAACCTTGTGATGGTTAGATGGAAAACTCGAGCAAGCCTATGGACAAAGTTATGCATACTATTTCTCTTTTGAGAGTGTGAGTGTTGTGTTGATTCTGAAATGCTAATCTAAAATTGAATTTGGGCAAGAGACTGGAATCCTTTTTGGTGTAAGGGCATTCAAATGTCTTTGTGGGCATAATTTTGCATTTCTAGGTAAGCATTTGTGAGCATAGACTTTAAATGATGATGGCTAGTCAGAATTTGATGCTTTTGGTGTACATTTGATCCTTGTATCTTAGATAAATCCTTTTGTGCACTTTCATGTGAGTTCTTAAGTAGCACTGCTTGTAGACATCCCTATAGAGTTCATTGATCTCTTGTTTTACTTGAGGACAAGCAAAATTTTAAGTTGGGGGTGTTGATGAGTCGATAGTTTTGACTCATTTATGGATTCGTTTGTGCCAAATTAGTGTCCTTAATGCCTATTTTGCACCTATAACTAATGTTAAATCATTTGCATGCAACATGAAGGATTTGGAATGAGGCAAGGATAAGATAATTCAAAGAGAAGCTGTAAAATTACAAAATGGAATGAAAAAGGAAGATGGAACTCGCAAAAAGGAATTTTGCAACACGCTGAGTGGACATTCTCATCGCCTAAAGTTCCAGCAGTCAAGGAGAGGATTAAAGGCAAAACGGTGATCTAAAGAACCAATCAGTGCATCTCCGAGTTGAAAAGGTGAGCCTGATGGACTCTGCCTAAAGTTCAAGGAGAAAAACTGTACAAAAGCCAAGAGACAAAAGGCAAGATTTAGTAACTCGACGCATTGCCGAGTTGGAAGATGAGCCCGACTTACGTAGCTGAATGGTCCTGAAATTCAAAATCGTGGGAAAGTTTTGAGAAGTATAAATAGAAATTTTTAAATGAGAGGAAAGAGAGTTGGATAGCATTGTATTGAGAGAACAAAGTCCATTGCATTTTTGAATACTTAGAGTTAATTGGTTGAATTATTCTTGGGAGTTATGGAGAATGAGACATTGGGTGTAATTTTAGGTGATTGTATCCGCTGTTTGAAGACTTGGGAACTCAATGGCTAATGTTTTCTGTAACTATTTCTTCATTCTCACTATGATTGGCTACAACCCCAATGCCTTAGGGGTGTGATTATGTGTTCAAATGCCTAATTAGTTTATGGGTCTTATGGATTGCTGAATTAAATGTTGAATTAGAATGTGTTAAGTTGTTAATTCATGTTTTCATCTTATGAATTGAAGTTGCAAATTCAGTTTTTATTTATATTTCTTTGTATGCTTGTCAAAGATGCATTTGAGTGGAATTAGCAATTGATAATTGTACGAGTTTTTACTTGTACTACTCAGCCTCTTAAAGTGGGTTGAATTAAGGTAGAAGATTGTGTTCTTATTGTATAGCCTGTTGGGGTTTGGTAAACCCAATTGAAAGCATGGTAGTTGGTTGTAAAATATCTATCATAGTCGTAATCTTGCCTACCCATTTTAATTCAGCATACTTAAGCAATTCGTAATGACCCATTTAGTGAAATTGGTAGTTAAACACTCACACATCCCTAAGGTCCCATTTCTCATTGGTGTAATTCCTCTTTAATTCGTGTTTGTTGATGTTAATCATTCAAAACCCTTCTTATTTGACAATTGAAACTCCAAAGATTTACATTATGCATCGATTCTCTTGTTTACATCTACAAAAAACTAGATCACTGTAATACTTCATGTTTGAATTCTACACCTAGTTCCATTCCTCGTGGGATCGATCCCAACTCTTCGTTGGGTTTATATTGCCAGCGATCGCTTACATCTTGAATCGTTATAGGTGTAGTTGAGAGTTATCAAATGTACCAAGCAATAATCAAAAGAGTCACCAACTACAGAAAAATTATCCATGAATACCTCAAAAGTGTCTTCCACCATATCAGAAAATATATATACATCATGCAACGCTGAAAAGTTGCCAGTGCATTACACAAACTGAATGTCATTCTTTTGAAGACAAAAGCCCCATAAGGACAAGTGAAAGTGGTCTTCTATTGATCTTCTGGGGCTAAAGAGATCTAGTTGTAGCCCGAATATCAATCTAGAATGCAATACCATCCTTTAGCAGCAAGAAGATTTCATATTTGGTCCATGAACGGCAACGGGAAGTGATCTTTCTCAGTCCATGCATTCGACTTACGATAGTCCATACAAACCCTCCATCCAGTGACAGGCTGCATTGGACCGAGCTCATTCTTCACATTGGGAACCACAATGACTCCACCCTTCTTTGGTAAACATTGAACCGGGCACATCCAGTTACTTTCAGCAATTGGATAAACTACTCCAGCATCTAACCACTTGATGATTTCCTTCTTCACCACCTCTTGCATTGGTGGGTTCAATCTTCTCTGGTGTTCAATACTTGGTTTGCAGTTCGGCATGAGTTGGATTTTATGCGGGCATATTCCCGGTGGAATACTAATAATATCAGTAATCATCCATCCAAACACCCTTTTGTACTGCTTAAGCACCATATCAATGCGTCTACTTGTCCTTCATTCAAATCAACAGTTATAATGATAGGCAAAGTATTGTTTTGTCCCTAGAACACATACCGCAAGTGAGATGATAGAGATTTGAGTTCCAACTTCGGGGGCTCATCAATAGATGCTTTTGCAGGTAGAGTGTCTCGATTCTTCATATCCAAATCTAGCTTCTTCAATTGGCGACGATGAAAACCGCCATCATCAAGTGCAACAAATAACTTGTCATATCCATCAATATCATTACCATCAAAGTTTATGATCCCGACTTCTAGAAGCTCTACCTTCGTGAAGTATGATTCCCAACTCACTTCTCCTTCCCTTTCTTTCACAATTTTAAACTTCTCACTTGATATTTTGCCACTTTGTTGCACAAAAAACATTTTTAGGAACATCCCCTCTTATTTTTACATCAATTCACAACAACACTATCTTATTTGAATCTTTTTCTTCTCGTCTTCTCCTCTTTTTTTCTTTTTTTTTACATGGAGGGGTTCCATCTTTTTCCCACACAATATTTTTAATGGATCAAGTTCACGAACCTATAGCATGACTTCTTCCTTTATTCCCACCACACCCCCAACTTAGTCTTTTGGCCTGAGTTGGCTATTCAAACTAACCAATACTTCACGAAGGTTATAGGTGGAGAGACACGACATTTTCAAACAAACAGCTAAATTTTTAGTATTTGTATTTCAATCAAGGGAAAGGTTAGGCTCAAATGGTGCCAAGCTGGGTTCACACCCTCACAAGGTGGCCAACAAAGGTATAGCAATTAAGTTCACCCTAAAAAATACATGCCTAAGATCATTTCCTATATTCACCAAAGCTTAGTCAATAGGACTACCGGGGCGAATTCTAGGCATCATCATACACACCTTTCAAGTAAAGCTCACCACACATGACATTCAAACACAATTATGGGTCACAACTCTACGAGTCAAGCTTGCGTGCAACGGTCATTGCAAGATTCACCATCGATAATTTGCTAGTCACAACAAGAGGCTAAGAGTTTACACAAGACTATGCAACTCCAATTTACCTCGTTGGACACACACCAACATATTGTTCAATCAAGAGCACTATTCAAGTCATCGATATTGAACACAAACCACTCTCAAAAGTACAAGAGAACTGTATTCATTCATTCAGCACAATAGTAACAACCATAATTAAAGAGAGATTTCATGAGAGAAACCAGAGTCAAACAAAAGTCACATCTATAAATCAAAATCCAAACATACAAACAAACGGGGAAACGCCACCCCACTAAAAAGATAAAGCAGTGTCCTCAATGCAAAAATACAAAAATAAACATAAAAACATAAAGATAGGTAGAGTGCATAAGAGAGTCCCCTATCCCGCTATGCTGAAGGTGTGTTCTCCTCCTGGGTTTTAGTGCCCCGTGCACTCTCCTCAGTCTGTCTGGCCTCACTTGGCCCAACCATGGATGTATCCCGGGGAGAAGCAGTAGTGGCAGCCTGGACCATATCATCCTCTAAGTCTGTAAGGTCTGCGTAAACCTCTCGATCATGCATAGCTAGATCATTTTCATCTGTCTCATGTGTATAAGACGACGCACCATCATCAACGGCCATCGGGGCAACACCGAGGTGGAAGGTGGGGGAATATCATCACTTGTACCCTCTGGCACATCCACACTACCCCATAGTATGGTGATGTCAATGGTCTTCAGCTCATCCACATCCTTCCTTAGGCTGAAAATATACGCACGTACGGCTGTCAGCTCTGCGGAGCTACCTTCTCGTTGCTCGCATGCCTCAACTCTAATGGTGAGGGCCTTCAAAGCCTCCCCATAAGCTGTAATAAGTCAGCGCTGGTCAACCAACTCTGCTCGAATGGGGCCAAGGGCAGCAGCCAAAGCTCTCTCAATCATCCCTGGAACAGTTGCCTCAACCCTAGAAGCTCGAACGTTCGCTGAATGGGCAAGGTGCCCCATCTTAATAAGCACGACCTATGTCAAAGGCTGGGGACCGGGAGCTGGAGGTTGTGCGGGGGCAGAAGTGGAGGCTGGTGCCGGAGTGGAAGAGGTAGGAGTGCCAGAAATAGGAACATCTATCGGCTCAACTGCAGGTGTGGGGGAACCCGTCTCCATGGCCTCAACATCCATGGCCAGAGATGTATCAACAGGGGCTTTCTTTCGTATGTCGGCCTCATCTTTCATGTACTCGGCCTCAATCCTCCGAATGTCACAAGGCGAGGTAGAAGTGACCTCGACATCCGTCTTCTTGTCAAAAGGGACATTGGCCTGCCTGCACAACGCACTAATAAAAATTGGGAACGGTAGAGAGGTGTGCTGCTGTTGAGCCCTCGTTAGCATCTCATTCTTGAATATCATCCCCAAATCCAAGCACTGCCGATCAATTATATAGCCAAGGAAGGCAGCCTTCGAATGCCTAAGTATCGACTCATTCATCGAAGGCATGAGTGTACTACTTAGAAAACTGAACCAATAACGAGCCACAATGTTGAGGTCCCTCTTCTCAATTATGGCTCCCGTATACAACCACCGGGGGGAGGCATCACTTATCAGTGAAACCAACCACCCCTATATAGTCTCCAAATTCCCCTTGAGAAAGTCGGCCAAGGAGTGCCGGTACCCAAAGGTGCAACCAAGGACTGCATTAATCTCCGTTTGGCTACACTTTACTTTCCTCCCGCTCACAATCACAAACCCAACATGCTACATAGACTGCGCCAACTTCTTGACTCGCGGAACTAAACTGGCGTAGGCATCATAGAACTCTCGGACCCAAGTAGGTACATAATGGTCACGGGGCCTGGTAAAGATCTGAAAATTGTGGTGGCAGATTGTGTCCAACACCTGGGGGTATCTGTCCACTACCCCATCGGTAGACAATCTCTTCTCCTCAAGGATTGTACACCGATCCTCAGCTTTTGAGCAATTCATCAGTCTTGGAGGATTGACTGGGGCCGGTACTGGAGCGGTAGCAACATCCGTGGTAGGAGAGGAAGTAGTAGGAGCCACCTGGGGCTCAGAACTGGTGGTGGAGGAATTGACCCTAGCCAATGGGTCATGTCGTGACTTTGACCACAACTCAGCACGATTCTATTTTAAAAGCTCACCAATAAGAGTCCCGAACTCCTCACCCTTAGAACTTCCATATTCTGTAGACGTGAACTGTACAGATAGTTTCGCACTCTCCGAAGAGGACTCCCCAAGGACTTTTTGCTTGCCCTTCCCCTTTGATTGGGGTTGTTAGGGTCATTGTGTTTGAGGTTGAGCAACCTTTGAAACTATTTCAATCCCTTTAGCTTTCTTCCGAGGAGGTTTCTAAGCAACAACCTTACGGTGAGGCATATCTATCACACAAAACACAAAGATCAATCGAAATGGGTTAAAGTAGGGTCAAACAGGAAAAGTTGCAGAAAGACTCACCGAACAGGTCGGCAAGTCGCCTAAGCTAGTGGGCGAGCAAGAAGGGCATCACCAAAAGTAACAGACCCAGCTCAGGCAAAAATCAAGAAAAAAGGGCGATGAAAAAATCATTCAGCGAGTCACCGAGTTCACTCAGCAAGCTAAAGGAGAGATCTCCGAATATCACAGAACACACAGTCAATAATTCATCAATCAAAGGGCAATGGGTGGTGCGATGGGCGCATCACTGATCAGAACGGCGAGCCCGACTTGGCTCGCCAATCCAATTAGAAATAACACCCTCCCTAAAATTTTTACGATTAGCAACTAATAGCCCAATACGCAAAAATTAAAGCTCAAATATCAACAAATAAGCTATACTCATGAGTAAATCAAAAACAACAAAATGATGATTTTTCCTAAAGAAAGACGTCACCCAATCCATCATTGGGCAAATTCAAGCCATTTGATTGAATTCAAGGCTACTCAGACTTCACCCAATGATCAAACCACAACCCACTGCATACAATCCTAACTCCCATTACACAAAGCTCAAAACCATGCAAATTCATCACATACAGATCCCAAATCATACAATCAAAGTAATGGGAAGCAATCAAGGCATACAACATAGCATAAAAGCAAGCGCCCAGCAAATTATGAGATGAAATTGACAAAATAAGCTAACAAAAATTGAAACCCAAGAAAACTAACCTCAAGGCTAAAAATACTGGCACAATGATGAAAAGGGGAATGGGGACACGTCCAATGCACTCTAAAAATAGCTAATGGCAACAAAAATGCAAATTGAAATGCAAGAGTGTGAGGGTGTATGAGGAGACAAGGAAAATTTCAAGCGCGATGAAAGTTTGAATTTGAAAAGATTAAAAACCCTCCAGTTCGCACCCAAAGGGCGATGGAATTAATGTCACCATTTCACTCGGTGACACGCCGAGTGGTACCATTTCTCACCGAATATCACAGGAGTCTAGGCCATTGTATAAGTTTAGAAGGAGAGCTAGATCGGGCTCGCCCTTTCAACTCGGCGATGTGCCGAGTGGTAAGTTTGCTCGCCTAATCTTCCAGTGTAGCCCTCAATTGCAACCTTCAAGTTTTAATGAAATTGGGCGATTCTAGGGGTCTTTGGGCGATACGCCGATTAGTCCAGCTCCTCGCGTATTAACTAGCACTCAAAATTTCATATGCCAACCTACTCACTCAACACAAGTTATTCAAAAATACTAAGATAAAGCTTGGGTTGCCTCCCAAGAAGTGCCTTATTTAACGTCGTGGCACGACGTGGACATGCATTCAAGCATCGTCCAAATACACCACTTCAAATAATCGCACAACGGGAGCCTCTCCAAAGTAGAGTTTCAGCCTTTGCCCATTAACTTTAAAGAACGAACCATTTTCACCTTGAACTTCAATAGCCCCATTGTCAAACACACGATTAACCTTAAAAGGGCCTGACCATTTAGACTTGAGCTTACCCGAAAATAGCCTCAAACGAGAATTGTAGAGACACACAATCACCCATCCTAAATTCTCGATGAAGTATCTTGGCAACATGCCACCTTTTCATTTTCTCCTTATAAAGAGCAACACTTTCAAAAGCTCGAAGCCGAAATTCTTCGAAAACATGAAGTTGGTCAACCCGACTCTTGGATGCAACATCCCAATTCAAATTTATGGTTTTCAAAGCCCACAAAGCTTTATGCTCGAGTTCCACCAGGAGATAACACGATTTCGCCGAACACCAACTGATATGGCGACATACCAATTGGGGTTTTAAAAGCAGTGTGATAGACCCATAAAGCATCATCTAACCTTCATGACCAATCAGAACGATTTGCATTCACGATTTTGGCCAAAATTTCATTAATTTTACGGTTGGACACTTCAACCTGTCCACTTGATGGTAAGGGGTGGAAACCTTGTGCTTTACTCCATACATGCTCAATAGTGATGCGAACAATCCGTTGCAAAAGTGCGAACTCCCATCATTAAAAGTTTCTCGTTGTGTGCCAAATCTTGTAAAAATATACCGCTTAAGAAATGTAATGACACTTCTTCCTTCATTCTTGGGTAAAGCCACAACTTTTACCCACTTCGACACATAATCAACGGCCACCAAAATGTATTTGTTCCCATGAGAACTCACGAAAGGGCCCATAAAATCAATTCTTCACACATCAAACAATTCAACCTCAATGATTGGAGTAAGGGGAAGCTTGTGTCTTCGTGACACTCCTCCTTGCTTTTTAAATTGAATACACCTGCGGACAAGGGAATTTTCATCTTGATACATCGTTGGCCAATATTAGCCACTTTACAGCAACTTGGCAACTGGCCGTACCCCACTATAGTGTCCACCAACCGGAGATGCATGACATGCACCAAGGATAGCATCAACTTTGACCTCCGGTACCCATCTCCTAATTATGTGATCAGCACATTCTCGAAATAGGTAAGGTTCATCCCAAAAATACCTTTTCGCATCGAAAAGAAACCTCTTGCATTGATAGAATGTCAGTCCATCATGAATAATTCCACATACTACATAGTTGGCGAAAGCAGCATATCAAGGAATGGAACCCTTAGAGTCCATCATGACCATCTCATCAGGAAAAATATCTTCAATATCCTTGTCACTTGACACAACAACCCTTGTTTTGAGTCTCGGTGAATGATCAGCCACCTGATTTTCACATCCTTTCTGGTCTTTGACCTCAAAATTGAACTCTTGCATTAACAGCACCCATCGAATCAGTCTCAATTTTTCATCCTTTTTTGCCATTAAATAGTGTATAGCCACATGGTCGGTGTGCACCACTACCTTAGTTCACAATAAGTAAGCTCGAAATTTCTCAAAAGCGTACACTACAGCCAATAACTCATGTTTGGTAATAGTGTAGTTTCTTTGAGTCACATTACAGGTCTTGCTCGTATAGTAGACTGGGTGGAATAACTTGCCTCTAGGTTTACCAAGTACAACACCCAAGGTGACACCACTATCATCACACATTAACACGAATGGGCTACCCCAATCCGGGGCAACAATGACCGGAGCCGACACAAGTTTCTCCTTTAGACACTCAAAAGCAATCATGCAGGCTTCATTAAACATAAAAACTCTGTCATTCTCAAGTAGCTTACAAAGAGGATGAGCTAACTTAAAGAAATCCTTTATAAACCGTCGGTAGAAACCCGTATGTCCTAAGAAGCTTCAGATACCTTTAACTGAGATAGGGGTGGTAACTTGTCAATAACTTCAATCTTTTCTTGATCCACTTGTATACCTTTCCCTAAAATCTTGTGCCCCAAAACCATTCCTTCTTTCGAACACATTGAACCGGGCTTACCCACTTGTTATCCGCAATAGAATAAACCACACCCACATCTAACCACTTGATGATTTCCTTCTTAACTACTTCTTGCATTGGAGGATTCAACCTCCTTCGGTGCTCGATGCTGGGTTTACAATCAACTTCCAACTTAATCTTGTGTGTACAAATACCGGGAGGAATCCCCACAATATCACCAATTGTCCATCCAATAGCTTTGGTAATTCTTTTTAGCACACTAACAAGTGCTTGTACCTACCCTTCAAATAGGTCAGCTGCAATGATTACCGACAAGGTGTAATTAGCCCCCAAAAATTCATATCAAATATGAGAAGGAAGAGCTTTCAATTCAAGCTTTGGGGGTGCTTCAATGGATGGCTTCGCGGGAGGACTTTCTCTATTCTTCAAATCAATTTCAAGTTTCAAAGGTGCTTTCGAGTAAGAACCTAAACCTGATAAAGCAGCCACCACTTTATCATAATCTTGGATCTCTTCGCCATTATAATTCAAAAGGACAGCAGCCAAAGATTCACCAATACTAGCAACCGCTTTATCGATCATATCAATAACGGACACCACATGGATGTCATTGGGTTGTTTCATAGACTTACACGCATTAAAAGTGACTTCCTCCTCATTAACTCTAAATTTCAAGTCGCCACTCTCCACATCAACCAAAGTTCTTCTGGTAGCCAAGAATGGTCTACCAAGAATAATCGGGATCTCGGCATCCAACTCACAATCAAGAATAATGAAATCTGCTGGAAAAATGAACTTGTCAACCTTTACCAAAATATCATAAAGAACACTGATATGTCACTTAATAGAGCGATCCGCCATGAGAAGTCATATTGTGGTTGACTTGGGATCACCTAGCCCAAGTTGCTTGAAAATAGCATATGGCTTCAAGTTAATACTCGCTCCCAAATCACACAACACTTTGGCAAACTTGAACACCCCAATAGTGCAAGGTATCGTGAACGCTCCAGGAGCATCCTTTTTAGCAACCACATTTGATATACTAGCGCTGCAACTATGGGATACCTCAACCATTTCAAAGTTCATACTTCTCTTTTTCGTGACCAATTCCTTCATTAACATAGCATACCCCGGCATTTCTAGTAATGCATCCACCAGTGGAAGATTTATAGAGAGAGACTTAAAAACAAAGAGAAACTTTTGAAATTTTGCATTGTCATCTCTCTTATTAAACCTTTGTGGAAAAGGAGGGTTGATTTTAGGTAACGGCTTTGGAGAAACCAACTTAGACATATCCCCCACCTTAGACGTGGAAGTTCCATTGAGAGTAACATCATTAGTTGAATCAAAATCTTTTTTGGGAACATCTTTGTTCACACTATCCTCAAGACCATCATCATTACTCACAATAGGTGGGATTTTACTCCGTTCAGCCCCATCGACCTCAACCACATCGCTACCCAAAACTTTGCCACTTCGAGTCACAATCGCCATACACTGAGCATTCTCATTCTTTGGGTTAGCCAATATGTCACTAGGAAGGCCACCATTTGGTCTTTGATGCAATTGAGTGGATATTTGGACCATTTGTGATTCAAGATGTTTAATTAAAGCGGAGTGAGAAGTCACCATTTGATTTAGAGAAGAGAAATCAACTCTTATCTCTTTGAGTACTTTGTCTGAACTTTCCACCTTGTGAAAATACAAGCAAGCATATCTTCAGTTCTAAAGCTTTCTGGATCAGCCTTTGGTTTGGTAACTTTGGGAGATCATGTGGAGGCATATACCAATCTCTCTCACCAGCTCTTTAATTTACACCTTGATCACGCCACTCCCGATTGTCTCTCCAACCAACACCTTATTATTTGTTCCAACCTTGATTCTCACCCGGCCTTTGATAGCTCGGACGAGGACCCATCATTTGATTCGACACAAATTGAACTTCTTAGTTGTATATGGTTTCAAATGTACCATCATCCGGGCTCATAGCAACTGCATTCACGGCTTTGGAACCGGCACCCATAAGATGCTTTGTCAATAAATCCATCTGGGTCATCATCTTAGCCATATTCACATCACGCTCTTAATCTTTCTCAATTTGCTCTTTAGTCATTCCGACCATAAGAGGTGATACTTGGTCTTCTCTTATGTGCCATGCCAGATCGATTTTAGTCACATCATCAAGTAATGCTGACTCAATAAGAAACATTTGTCTCATGATTCCACCTTGAATTAAATGATCAGCGATAGACTTGTTTACTGAATCGAGGCTACGGTAGAAGTATTGCAACAACACATTTTTAGGTAAACCATGAGTAGGGCATTATAGAAAGAGCTTTTGGAATCTGAGCCATGTCTCATGGATTGGTTCACCATCGAGTCTCTTGAAACTTCACCATCTTCGAAGGGGGAAAGTATCGTTTAAGGAAGGCTTCCGTCAGTTCCACCCAAGAGGTAATTAAATCTATTGGTAGTTCAGCCAATAACTTTGTTGCATCCGTAGTTAGAGAAAAGGGAAACAACCGAAGTCGGATTGACTCTTGAGACATGTTTTTGAACGTGAAAGGGCTACACACGTCCAGAAAGTTTTGAATATGCTCATGGGGATCCTCATGAGCAAGTCCTCCAAAGGAATCTTTGATTTGCAACAGTTGAAGCATGGTTCCGGTCACATGAAAGATAGCATTACCCACAGTAGGGGGCAAGTGTATGGCTCTAGCACTTCCAACTCGAGCTACATTAAAGTCATTCATATTACCAATGTCATCATTCACATGATGCATATCATCATTCTGACCAATAACACTAGCATCGTCACTCATGTTGTCACCGGGTGAAAATAAACAACGAAAAGACTAATAAGTAAATTCGACTACAATAAAACTAATTCACTAAAATACGTTGATACAAGAATTCTAAACGTCATTCCCCGGCAACGGTACCACTTTTGATAACACTCAACTACACCTATAACGATTCAAGATGTAGGCGGTCCCTAGCAATATAAACCCAACGAAGAGTTGGGGTCGATCCAACGAGGAATGGAACTAAGTATAGAATTCAAATATGAAGTATTGAAGTGATCTAGCTTTTATAGATGTAAACAAGAGAATCGATGCATAATGTAAATATTTGGAGCATCAATTGTCAAATAAGAAGGGTTTTGAATGATTAACATCAACAAACACGAATTAAAGAGGAATTACACCAATGAGAAATGGGACCTTAGGGATGTGTAAATGTTCAACTACCAATTTCACTAAATGGTTCATTACGAATTGCTTAAGTATGCTGAATTATAATGGGTAGGCAAGATTACGACTATGATAGATATTTTACAACCAACTACCATGCTTTCAATTGGGTTTACCAAACCCCAACAGGCTATACAATAAGAACACAATCTTCTACCTTAATTCAACCCACTTTAAGAGGCTGAGTAGTACAAGTAAAAACTCATAAAATTATCAATTGTTAATTCCACTCAAATGCATCTTTGACAAGCATACAAAGAGATATAAACTAGAATCGAATTTGCAACTTCAATTCATAAGATGAAAACATGAAGTAACAAATAAACCCATTCTAATTCAACATTTAATTCAGCAATCCATAAGACCCATAAGCTAATTAGGCATTTGAACACATAATCACACCCCTAAGGCATTGGGGTTTTAGCCAATCATAGTGAGAATGAAGAAATAGTTCCCAAAAACATTAGCCATTGAGTTCTCAAGTCTTCAAACAGCAGATACAATCAACTAAAATTACACCCAATGTCTGATTCTCCAAAACTCCCAAGAATAATTCACCCAATTAACTCTAACTATTCAAAAATGCAACGTACATTGTTCTCTCAATACAATGCTATCCAACTCTCTTTACTCTCATTTAAAATTTTATATTATACTTCTCAAAAATTTCCCACAATTTTGAATTTCAGGACCATTCGGCAACATAAGTCAGGCTCGCCTTCCAACTCTGCGATGTGCTGAGTTGCTAAATCTCGCCTTTTGCCTCTTGGCTTTGGTACAGTTTTGCTCCTGGAACTTTAGGCGGAGTCCATCGGGCTCGCCTTTTCAACTCGACGATGCAGTAATCGGTTCTTTAGCTCACCATTCTGCCTTTAATCCTCTCCTTGACTGCTGGAACTTTAGGCGATGAGAATGTCCACTCAGCGTGTCGCCGAGTTCCTTTTTGTGAGTTCCAGCTTCCTTTTTCATTCCATTTTGGAACTTTACAACTTCTCTTTGCATTATCTTGTCATTGCCTCATTCCAAATCCTTCGTTATAGGTGTAAAATAGGCATTAAGGGCACTAATTTGACATAAACGAAGCTATAAATGAGTCAAAACTACCGACTCATCAATATTTAGGTCACGTACTAAAACGCTGTGAAGAGTGAAATCTTGCACTAAATTGTGAGAAATGTCACTTCATGATAAAAGAAGATATAGTGCTGGCGATAGAATCTCACAAAAAGGTATTGAGGTTGATAAAGCAAAAGTTGAGGTGATTGAAAAATTTCCACCGCCCATATTCGTTAAAGGTGTTAGAAGTTTTCTAGATCATGTAGGTTTCTATAGGAGATTTATTAAAGATTTCTCAAATATTGCACACCCTTTGTGCAAACTGCTCGAAAAGGAGATGAAAAAGAAGTTGATCTCTACACCTATCATTCTTTCACCGGATTAGGGACAACCGTTTGAAGAGATATGTGAGGCAATCGGGGTGGCACTTGGCATAGTATTAGGAAAAAGGAGAGAGAAGATTCCTCATCCCATATATTATGCGTGTAAAGCTTTAAATGTTGCTCAAAAGAACTACATTGTCACCGAACAAGAATAGCTTGACATAGTCTTTGCGTTTGAGAAGTTCAGATCATACTTGCTGGGCCGTAAAGTAAGTGTGCACACTGATCATTCTTCCTTAAGGTATCTCATGGCAAAGAAGGATGCTAAACCGAGGATGATTCGATGGATACTACTACTGCAAAAATTTGACTTTGAGGTAAGATGTAGAAAGGGAATAGAAAATCAAGTGGCTGATCACCTGTCAAGAGTAGAAGAAGAAGCTATGTTGAAGCTAGAGGATGGAGTCGAGATTAATGATGCATTCCCAGACAAACAATTATTGGCTGCTTCTTGTGGTCTTGTTCCTTGGTTTGCAGATTTTGCCACTTATTTGGCAATTGATGTGGTGCTTTCGGATCTATCAGTCCATCAAAGAAGGAAATTCATGTAGGATGTGAAGAAGTTTTTCTGGGAAGAGTCTTACTTGTTTTGTGTCTATGCTGATGGGATTATTCATCAATGTGTGCCTGAGGTGGAGATGATGAGTATATTGGAAGCTTGCCATGCGTCTTCGGTTGGTGGTCATAATAGTGGTATCCGGAATGCTCATAAAATCTTGCAATGTGGGTACTACTGGCCTACCAGTCACCAAGATGCTCATGATTTTACCAAGTCTTGTGATCGATGTCAAAGAGAAGGAGGTATTTCAAGAAAGCAAGAACTCCCAATGAACTCGATATTAGTGATTGAACAATTTGATATTTCGGGCCTTCATTTTATGGGTCCGTTTGCGAGTTCAAACGCGATGAAGTACATACTTGTAGCAGTTGACTATGTGTCCAAATAGGTGGAACCTGTTGCGCTTTCTAACAATGAAGGTAAAAGTGTCACCGCATTTCTAAAAAAGAATATCTTCTCCAGGTTTAGTACACCAAGGACGATTATTAGTGATGGAGGTTCCCACTTTTGTAACAAACTATTCAACGCGTTGCTTGAGAAGTACGGTGTTCTTCATAGCATAGCAACTCCTTATCACCCATAGTCTAGTGGGCAAGTTGAAGTGTCCAATAGAGAAACCAAGCAAATCCTTGCAAAGACAGTGAATGCAAATAGAAATGATTGGTTGAGAAAGCTCGATGATGCTCTATGGGCTTATCGCACTGCCTTCAAGACTCCCATAGTTATGTCTCCTTACCAACTTGATTTTGGGAACTCATGTCATTTACCTGTAGAGCTAGAGCATAAGGCAATATGGGCACTCAAGAAGTTGAATCCAGATTGGGATGCTGTATTAAGTCAAAGGTTGAACGAATTGAATGAGCTATATGAGTTTCGCTTAAAAGAATATGAAATTTCATCCTTGTATAAAGAGAAGATGAAGAAGTACCATGATCAAAAGATAAAAAAGCAAAATTTTGCTCTCGGTGACATGTTACTTCTATTAAACTCACGACTATGATTGTCTCCTGGCAAGCTCAAGTCCAAATGGGTGGGACCATTTAGAGTTGTTCAAGTATTTTCACATAGAGCTATTGAGCTTGAGAACAAGGAAGGAAAAAAATTAAAAGTAAATGGCCAGAGGATCAAACTCTATATGGGCCAAATGGAATAAGTCAACGAGTTGATTGAGCAATGGAGCTTTGACGAAGTCTGAGTAATCAAGAGACTTGCGTCATGTAGCGACGTTAAATGTCACGACCCAAGGTACCCCCTAGATGTGACATGGCATACAAGACCCCGAGAGGCCTTATACAAGCCTCTTACCATACATTACATACAAGATAATAGGGAGTAAAAGTTCAAAAGAGAATTTCATATCAAAGCATTTAAAAGAAACATCGGAATTCTACATCTCATGTCTCAAAGTCAATCTAATATAAAGAACAAGGTTTGGGACGTAACCCAGTATAATTCAAAAAACTGAAAGGAAATACATGAAAAAGAAATAAGATCTAGGCTATGTCCTCGGATGGATGAGGACTCACCAAGTCTTCTATCAACTCTCTAAACAAACTCTAGCCACGAGTGGAAGGTGAATCGCTACGTCCTACACCGAAGAAGCTAATGTAGGCAAAAGTATGCGTTAGCACAATTAAATACTAAGTATGATAGCAATGCACATCAACACGTAAATCATGCTAGAGGGAAATATAATCATGACATGCAATGGCCAAACTTAAAACATGATAAACATGAGAAACATGAAACATAAAGCATATATCAAGGCCAAAGCAAGCTAAATCATCATTCTTTCTTTTCTTTACTTCGTCAAGAGAACACTTGTTCAATAACTTATGGGGAAAAGCCTTAACCGACATGTAAGACCATGTGAGCTATCAACATGGAATCCGGTGTCTACCCCACACCGAAAAGAGGTGTCCTACTGGCCAAGGTAAGACCATGAACTTCTTAGCTTATGTGGATCGACTAGCTAATGTCTACTTAAAGATAACATCCTATGGTGGAAACATAGTTTATGGGATAGAGATTTCTTTTGGAGACTCGGCCTCAACTAACGGGGGAGCTCCATCTAGAAAACCTGGCCTCTACTAACGGGAGGACTTCCATCTCAATATCCACTCGGTGCTAATCATAATTCCCATGGATTAGTCATTAACATATTTATATCATTAAAGATGAAGAGGTATAACTAGGGTTACCAATCCAAGCTAAAATCATGTGTGTAGACGTTTAATCTTCCATGGACCTTGTTCAAGTTTACGTCATTAGAATAGCTCCTTAAGAACATGGGTAATCGCCTCTTGTTCTTTTAAGTCATATTGGGAGTATTATGTGAGAAAACCTTTCACAACTCAACCATAGCATCATCATGTCATAACTTTGGTACTTCACTCTCAAAGCACCCTTAATTCATTATTAACTTCATGTGAGACATGCATAAGTTCATTAGCTTTATCTTTACTTAGGTCATCATGCTCATAGTTCATAGATCATAGAGTTCATATGGGTTCATGCAAGTTCAACTCATATCATGAAAATTAATGCAAGCTCATGCTTAGAAAGCCATAATTAAGACAATTTACCCATACTTGGAAGGAACTCACATAATAGAGGAAAATCATGCTTTTGACTTGATCATGCTAAATTCATAGGATTATCCTCAATTCATTCTTAGGTTCATGAAGATGCCATGAACTTCATCAATTCATTGCTCAACCCAATAATCAAAGCATAGATTATCAAATTGGGGAGAATTAGCTTGGGATCATGGGGGTTCATGCAATCTTTACATCAAATCATGTAATTCACGCTAATTCGTGCACTAAGTTACTTTATCATGCTAGATCGTGCACTAGGAATCATAAAATCAACTATTGAAATCATATTTGAAGAACCCACAATGATTGATCATAACCTTATTTCAATTGGGTTAGAGTAAACCTTTGAAAATCATGAAGAAGAAGGAGGACCCATTGGAGGAAAGGACTCTTAATGGTGAGCATTATCATACCTCAAAGAAATCCACAAGAATTTGGTGAAGATTGAAGGTCTTCAATGGAGGATCCTAGCTTCTTCTTCTTCCTTGAAGCTTGAGAGAGTTTCTTTTAGAGAGAGAAGAGTTTAGGAATGAAATAGAATGAAAGGAATTAGGCTTAGAAAGTATTTATAGGTCTTAGATTAAGGGTATAATTGACTTAGCTTAATAGGTAAACAATTAGGGAAAAGACCAAAAAGTTATTAATTAAAAACTGTCGGGGCCAATCAACGGACAGGATCTACGGTTCGTACATCAATTGACGGACCGTCCTGCTCTTCCGTCAATTGATTCAGAAACTTCATTTTGGGCTAAAAATTTGGCTAAGTCTGGAAGGCATCTACGGAACCCATCTACGGCTCGTCAACTAAACTACGAACCATCCTGCTATTTCGTAGGTCAAAGTTCAGAAACTTGGAAATCCTGAAAGTTCACAGTGCCATTGACGGTCCCTACCTACAACCGTCAATCCATTTACGGCCCGTAGGTGGCCTCCGTAGGTCACTGTCTTCAGGTGAGTTCTGCATTTTTAAGTTCTTTGGAAGCTTGGGGTATTACAATATCTCCCCCTTGGGAACATTCATCCTCGAATGAGAATCAAGACATCATAAGAAGGGTAATAGACACAGACTAACAATCCGACCTAGCATGCAATCACACAAGAGCACATATCCGAGGAGGAAACATCAACTCCAAGCTAAAGCATGATCAACACATCATATCATGAAGACTTTATGCAACTCATGCACAAATGCACATAATCATATAAGATTCTTCATGAACAAGCATAATCAAGGAATCACGGAAATCAACTATGACACATGAGACCAAAAGAATGAACCATGCAGATCTAGATACCTCAAGCTAGAGTAGGGTCGGAAGGAAAGAGATGAGGATATCGGGACATCATGTTGGCCTCGGCCTCCCAAGTAGCACCCTCAACTAATTGATTCCTCCATAGAATTTTCACAGATGCAACTTCTTTATTCCTTAACTTTCGGACTTGCCGGTGTAAAATCTCAACCGAAACTTCTTCATAGAAAATATTATCCTTTATGCCAAAATTCTCTAATGGCACTATAGAGGTCGGATCACCAACACACTTCTTCAACAATGAGACATGGAAAACTGGATGCACTGATGCCAAATCATTAAGCAAGTCAAGCTCATAAGCAACCTTACCAGCACATCTCAAAATCTTATATGGGCCTACATAATGGGGACTAAGCTTTCCTTTCTTCAAAAATCTCATTACACCCTTCATGGGTGAGATTTTCAAGTATACCCAATCATCAACATCGAATTCTAATTCTCTTCTTCTAACATCGACATAGGACTTTTGTCGACTTTGGGCTATTTTCAACCTTTCCCTAATAAGTTGAACTTTATCCATAGCCTCATGCACCAACTCCGGGCCTATCAAAGCAACTTCACCAACTTCAAGCCAACCTATAGGAGATCTACACCTCCTACCATACAGAGCCTCAAATAGAGCCATACCAATACTAGAATGGTAGCTATTATTATAAGCGAACTCAATCAAAGGCAAGTGATCATCCCAAGTACCCTTGAAATAAATTACACAAGCTCTCAACATATCTTCCAAGGTCTGAATAGTATGCTCCGCTTGGCCATCGGTTTGGGGATGAAAGGTCGTACTAAGCTTAACACGAGTACCAAGGCCTTTTTGGAACGACTTCCAAAATTGAGAAGTAAATTATGCACCACGATCGGAGATAATGGATAAAGGAACTCCATACAGCCTCACCATTTCCCTCAAGTACGACTTAGCATAATCCTCCACTGAGTAAGAAGTCTTGACGAGAATGAAATGGGCTAACTTCATCATTCTATCAACCACAAACCAAATCGAATCATTTTGTCGCTTAGTGCGAGGCAAACCAACAATAAAATCCATATTCACATCTTCCCACTTACAAGTAGGAACACCGATGTCTTGGGTCAAACCTCCTGGCTTTTGATGCTCAACTTTCACTTGTTGACAATTTGGACACTTAACCACAAATTCCGCAATATCCCTCTTCATTCCGTTCCACCAATAAATATCCTGCAAATCACGGTACATTTTGGTAGCCCCTGGGTGGATGAAATACCGAGAGCTATGGGCTTCGGACAAAATCTGTCCTCTCAAGTCATCAACATAGGGAATACATAAACGACTTTGATATCGAAGTACACCACTCCCCCTTGGGAGAAAACCTCTATGGACTTCTTGAGTACCGCTTCCTTTAGTTCAACCAAGTTAGGATCAAGATCTTGTTTAGCCTTCGCATCATGCACAAAAGAGGATTCGGAACCATTGTGAACCGTAACACCACCTTTAGTAGAATCAACCAATCTAACACCCAATCAAGCCAATCTATGGACATCGCGAACCAACTCTTTCTTACCATCCTCAACATGAGCAACACTACCATAGATAATCGACTAAGAGCATCTGCCACCACGTTAGCTTTACCGTGGTGATAGAGAACACTCATATCATAGTCTTTTAACAACTCAAGCCACCTTCTTTGGCGGAGAATCAAATCATTCTATTTAAACACATATTGCAAACTCTTATGGTTGGTGAAGACATCTATATGTCCCCATACAAATAATGTCACCATATTTTCAAAGTAAACACAATGGCCACTAATTCCAAGTCATGAGTAGGATAGTTCTTTTCGTGCACCTTAAGTTGCTTTGAAGCATAAGCAATGACTTTCCCATTTTGCATAAGAATACATCCTAGCCCAATTCTCGAGGCATCACAATAAACCAAAAAACCATCGGATCCTTCCAGTCGAGTCAATATCGGAGCCGAAATAAGTCTATCCTTCAACTCTTGGAAACTCTTCTTACATGCCTCAGACCATACCAATTTAACCTTCTTTTGAGTCAAAGCCGTCAATGGAGAAGCAATAGATGAAAACCCTTCAATAAACCTCCTATAATAACCAGCTAAGCCCAAGAAACTATGGATATCCAATGGTGATAAAGGTCTAGGCCAATTCTTAACCGCTTTCGTCTTCTTAGGATCTACCTCAATGCCCTTTACCAGAAATAATGTGACCAAGAAAAGCCACGGACCTTAACCAAAACTCACATTTACTAAACTTCGCAAAGAGTTGTTGGTCCTGGAGGACTTGCAACACAATCCTCAAATGATTAACATGTTCACCCTCAATCCTTGAGTAGATCAAAATGTCGTCAATAAACACAATCACAAACATGTCAAGGTATTGCTTAAACACTCTATTCATCAAGTCCATATATGCGGCCAGAGCATTTTTCAATCCAAACGACATTACCAAGAACTCATAGTGACCATACCTAGTCTGGAAAGCCATTTTTGGAATATCATCTTCCTTCACCCTTAATTGGTGATAGCCTGAACAAAGGTCGATCTTAGAGAAATAACTAGCCCCTTGAAGTTGATCAAACAATTCATCTATCCTTAGTAGAGGGTACTTATTCTTAATGGTGACCTTGTTCAATTGGCGATAATCAATACACATACGGAGTGAACCATTCTTCTTCCTTACAAACAAGACCGGAGCACCCCATGGAGAAATACTTGGCCGGATGAATCCCTTATCCAACAGGTCTTTCAACTGCTCTTTTAGCTCCTTAAGTTCCGCCGGAGCCATTCTATAAGGAGGAATAAAAATAGGTTACGTATCCGAAAGAAGGTCAATATCAAAGTCTATTTCCCTTTCGGGAGGAATACCGGGCAAGTCATCGAGAAACACTTCTAGAATCTCATTAACAATGGGGACCGACTCAAGAGTAGGGGTCTCGGAATCTATATCCCTCACCCTAACAAGATGGTAAATGCACCCCTTTGAGATCATCTTTTTAGTTTTTCGATAAGAAACAAATTGACCTCGAAACATAGAATTTCCCCCCTTCCACTCTAGGATAGGCTCATTTGGAAACTGAAACTTGACCATTCAGGTCCTACAATCAATAGAGGCATAACAAGCATGCAACCAATCCATCCCAAGGATAACATCAAAATCTAGCATATCTAGCTCTATGAAATCAACAAGAGTAACTCTATGGGATAGGGAAATGGGGTAATTTCTATAGACCCTCTTAGCTAAGATAGATTCTCCAATCGAAGTAGAAACACGAAAAGGATCTAGCAATATATCTGGAATAACATCAAACTGCATGGCCACATATGGCGTCACAAAAGACGAGGTAGCACCGATCAAGCAAGGCATACACATCAAAATGGAAAATTCTTAACTTACTGGTGACCACGTCGGCAGAGCTCTCTTTCTCATGACGAGCCTGAAGTGCATAAAACCGGTTTTGCTTCTGAGCATTCGAACCCGATCCTCTAGGTGGAGCTTGCTTATTCTCCCTTCCCTTGGCCATGAGAGATGGACAATCCCTCATCTTGTCACTACTCTTTCCACAACTATAACAACCATTCGTACCGGCTAAGCATCTACCCTCATGCTTTTTCCCACACTTGGCACAAGGAGCCAATAAAGAACCACCATTATTCCCTTATTGAGACTTGGGGTTAGACGCCCTAACATTGTTGAACTTCGGAGGAGCATTGGATGAGCCTTTGTCGGAGAGCCTTTGCCGAAATCTAGGACGACCATGTCCATCAGACCTTGCATGCAAAAAGTTACCATCTCCGGTCCTAGCCCTCTTGGTCTCTATAGACCTTTCCTTAAGGTTTTCTTCCTCTATTTGTTGGGCATACACCATGAGATGAGAAATGTCCATATCATTAACAAGCATAGCGGTGCGGCATTCTTTAACCAACATTTCAGACACCCCTAAAACAAACTTATTCATTCTTGCCCTTGGATCGGCAACGATGAAAGGGGCATACCGGGACAATTGTGTGAACTTCAAAGCATATTCTTTCACACTGATATTTCCTTGTCAAAAGTTGATAAACTCAAGAACCTTTGCCTCCCTCATTTCAAGGGGAAAGAACCTATCAAGGAAAGCAACCTTGAATTTCTCCCAATCAAGAGGACCCTCATTGACCGTCCTCTCACTCTTCCATTGATTTAACCAAATTTGGGCAACACCCTTGAGTTGATAAGCAACCAACTAAGCTTTATCTTCCGGTGTCACACCCATAATTATTAACACCTTGTATACTTCATGAATGAATTCTTGAGGATCTTCCTCAACCTTAAAGCCATGGAATTCTGGAGGATTCATCCTCGTAAAGTCCCTCACTCTTGATACTGCCGTACCCACATTTGGGTTGACGGGGCCACCACCTCTCTATTAGCTTGAGTCGTCACGGCTTGAGCCAACACTTGGAAAGCAGCCCTAAACTCCGCATTAGTAACTTGTTTCGCCAAAGGGTCGGCCGGAACTTGAGAAGCTTCTTGTTCCACATTCTCTCCCATGTTTCTTCTAGCATAAGCTCTTCGGGTCGCCATATCCTGAATCGCGTAGGATAAGGATTAGGAGAGATATATATAGAGTTAAACTCTATGGCACGACTTAGGAATAATGAAAGAACTGGAATTTTTTAAACGTCTTATAGCCTCTCATTAATAAGTGTGGCGCGTTTCACACTCATGAACAAGACTCTACTTGACACGGCTTATGAGACATCCTAGGATCTTTCTAAAACCTTCTGCTCTGATACCATATTTTCACGATGCAAGGTACCTCCTAGATGTGACATGGCATACAAGACCCCGAGAAACCTCATACAAGCCTCTTAGCATACATTACATACAAGATAATAGGGAGTAAAAGTTCAAAAGAGAATTTCATATCAAAGCTTTTAAAAGAAACAATGGAAGTCTACATCTCATGTCTCAAAGCCAATCTAACATAAAGAACAAGGTTTGGGACGTAACCCAACAATTCAAAAACTAAAAGGAAATACATGAAAAAGAAATAAGATCTCGGCTATCTCCTCGGATGGATGAGGACTCACCAAGTCTTCTATCAACTCTCTAGACAAACTCTAGCCACGAGTGGAAGGTGAATCGCCACGTCCTACACCGAAGAAGTTAATGTAGGCAAAAGTATGCATTAGCACAATTAAGTACTAAGTATGATAGCAATGCACATCAACACGTAAATCATGCTAGAGGGAAATATAATCATGACATGCAATGGCCAAACTTAAAACATGATAAACATGAGAAACATGAAACATAAAGCATCTATCAAGGTCAAAGCAAGCTAAATCATCATTCTTTCTTTTCTTTACTTCGTCAAGAGAACACTTGTTCAATAACTTATGGGGAAAAGCCTTAACCGACATGTAAGACCATATGAGCTATCAACATGGAATCCGGTGTCTACCCCACTCCAAAAAGAGGTGTCCTACTTTCCAAGAAAAGACCATAAACTTCTTAGCTTATGTGGATCCACTAGCTAATGTATACTTAAAGACAACATCCTATGGTGGCAACATATTTTATGGGATCGAGATTGCTTTAGGAGACTCGGTCTCAACTAACGGGAGAGTTCCATCTAGAAAACCCTGCCTCTACTAATGGGAGAGCTTTCACTAGAAGACCCGGCCTCTACTAATGGGAGGGCTTCCATCTCAATATCCACTCAGTGCTAAGCATAATTCCCATGGATTAGTCATTAACATATTTATATCATTAAACATTAAGAGGTACAACTAGGGTTACCAATTCAAGCTAAAATCATGTTTATAGACGTTTCATTTTCCATGGACTTTGTCCAAGCTTACGTCATTAGAATAGCTCCTTAAAAACATGGGTAATCGCCTCTTGTTCTTTTAAGTCATATTGGGAGTATTATGTGAGAAAACCTTTCACAACTCAACCATAGCATCATCATATTATAACTTTGGTACTTCACTCTCAAAGCACCCTTAATTCATTATTAACTTCGTATGAGACATGCATAAGTTCATTAGCTTTATCTTTACTTAGGTCATCATGCTCATAGTTCATAGATCATAGAGTTCATATTGGTTTATGCAAGTTCAACTCATATCATGCAAATTAATGCAAGCTCATGTTTAGAAATCCATAATTAAGACAATTTACCCATACTTGAAGGAACTCACATAATAGAGGAAAATCATGTTTTTGACTTGATCATGCTAAATTCATAGGGTTATCCTCAATTCATTCATTATTCATGCTTCGTTTCATGAAAATGTCATAAACTTCAGCAATTCATAGCTCAACCCAACAATCAAAGCATAGATTATCAAATTGGAGAGAATTAGTTTGGGATGATGGGGGTTCATGCAATCTTTACATCAAATCATGTAATTCACGCTAATTCATGCACTAAGTTACTTTATCACGCTAGATCGTGCACTAGGAATCATAAAATTAACAATTGAAATATAATTGAAGAACCCACAATGATTGATCAAAACCTTATTTCAATTGGGTTAGAGTAAACCTTTAAAAATCATGAAGAAGAGGGAGGACCCATTGGAGGAAAGGACTCATAATGGTGAACACTATCATATCTCAAAGAAACCCACAAGAATTTGGTGAAGATTGAAGGTGTTTAATGGAGGATCCTAGCTTCTTCTTCTTCCTTGAAGCTTGAGAGAGTTTCTTTTAGAGAGAGAAATATTTGAGAGAGAAGAGTTTAGGAATGAATTAAAATGAAAGGAATTAGGCTTAGAAAGTATTTATAGGTCTTAGATTAAGGGTATAACCGACTTAGCTTAAAAAGTAAATAATTAGGGAAAAGAACAAAAAGCCCTTAATTAAAAACTGTCGGGGCCAATTGACGGACAGGATCTACGGTCCATACATCAATTGACGGACCGTCCTGCTCTTCCGTCAATTGATTCAGAAAGTTTAGTTTGGGCTGAAAATTTGGCTAAGTCTGGAAGGCATCTACGGCCCGTCAACTAAACTACGAACTGTCCTGCTATTCTGTAGGTCAAAGTTCAGAAACTTAGAAATTCTGAAAGTTCATAGTACCATTGACGGTCCCCACCTACGGCCCGTAGGTGGCCTCCGTAGGTCACTGTCTTCAGGTGAGTTCTACATTTTTAAGTTCTTTGGAAGCTTGGGGTATAACATTAAATCAAGCGCTACTTGGGAGGCAACCCATGATGTAAAATCTAGCCAATTTTAGAAATTTTCAATTTTTATGAAATTTTTAACTTTTGCTCTTAATTTTTTGTTTTATATAGTCATAGTATTTGCTAGATTAGGGTATAATAGGATCCGTGTCAAAGAAGAGTCAATAAAAGCTAAAAGGAATTCCTAATGCTTGCTACATGTGCAGAGAAGTGATAAAACCCTTAAAAAGTTTAAGTGCAGAAGGGTCTACGGGTCCCATCTACGAGTCATTGTTCACTCGACGGACCGTAAATGGCATCCGTAGAACTTGAAGTCGAAAAGCACCTACAACTTTAAGTCTACGGTTGCACAGTACAAACCTTACATCAATTGACAGTTCGTAGTCTACCACCGTAGACCCCAGGTATGTTTCAAAATTTCACCAAGTGTTGAGAGGTAATGATGAACACATCTACAGCCCGTGCAATCATGTACGAACCATAGATGGGGAATCGTAGTTTCAGACAGGGTCTTTAATTTGACTTGACCCGCGATACAAATTAATATAACCCCTAATTCTTAAATCATTACCCTTTTTCCTCTTTTCCCGAACCGTTGGAAACATTCCCCCATCCCAAATTTCAGTTGATTCACCCCCTCCCACTCCCCAAATCACCCTTTCGATCTTCCTTGACCCCAATATATTCTTCTTCTCTTATGATTTCTTCCCCACTCTCCCCTTTTCTGAGTTCTTCCCCAAATAGTATAGCGTCTCTCTAAGTTAATAAGTCACGGGTTTGAAGTTTTATTCATAGTTGATTATCGCATACCCCACACTCACCCAACTTCAAACGTCATCTTACTTCTACAGGTACTAAGTTTTGTCCCCTAATTGAGTTTGAAGTTGCAATTGGTAGTTGGTACTTGAAGTTATGTCCCCTAATTGTATGTGAAGATTGATTTTACCAAGTCTCAAATTACCCGTAGGATGATGGTGTTGTGGGTGTTGTTAAAGTTTGTTGTGACTCGTGCTCATATAGTCTTCCAATTGTGTTCCGGACTTAGGATTTCGATATAAATTATTGATCATGGACTAAATTGCAAAATTAAAACCTTAGGAATGAAGGAATAACATGGATATACGTTGAAATGCATATTCTAGATGTGTTTTGATACTTTAGATGTTGTAATTGTTATGGCGGTTATAGTATCACTTTGAAACTAAAACTGTTACGGTCGACAACCACGACCTACGGCTCGTAGGGCAACCTACAGACCGTAGGTCACCTCCCGTCAGTCTGAAGTGCACAATTGTAGCTTAAGTTCTTTTTGGCAGACCGTCCTGGCAGATTATCATTTAGACTTCAGAAACTTAAAATTTGACTTTCTCATCTACGATTAGCATCTACGATCCGTAGATTCTTCTACAGTCCGTAAGTACTAACCGTAGGTACCAAAAATAGTAGCAGTCTTGAATTTTTCTTATTTTCTCTTTCTTTTGTTTTCTTTTTTTTCTTTTCATGTTTGGGTAGTAACGTGGTTTTACAGGTACCATGTCACCTAAGATCACTCGGCAAAACCAGCCTAAGGGCACATCTACAGCACCTTCGGCCAAACAGATGCTTATTGATGAGACTTCTGAGGAGGAGCGCAGTGGGTCCGAGTATGACCCTCCTTTGAGGAATGGCTCTCCAAAATCACCCCGCGTAACTTGACAATAGGCCAAACAGTTGGCCATTGTCCCGGTGAAGGAGAGATCAACTTCCGACGATAGTGATGTTGCTTCCCAGTCTGAGGAGGAAGTACAGAGTTTGGGCAATGGTGGAGGAGAGCCTCATCCTAGAGTTGCCCCTAGTCACCAGCCTACAGCTCTGTCCGGCTCCGATTCTGGATTTGACTCGAGTTGGGGTCTGAGTCTGCTTCTACTTTTGCTTCAGGTGACACAGAGCCTGGAGTGGAACAGCCCATACAAATTGCAGGCGAGCCCAACCGGTGGTGTGTTCCGGGTATGTTCCAACTATATAATGAGGCTATCCGCCAGAACGCCCATAACATGTACACCCGGCAGATTAAGGAGGAGCGACGAGTTCTTACAGGGAGCCTCCACACCGCTCTCATCCTTCATGAGCTATTCAAATGACGCAGATGTGAGTGGATGGCTAAGAAGCTGGATTGGTATAGCCCAATTATGGTGCGAGAATTCTATGCTTCGTATGCAGCCATGGTTCAACGGAACCTGCCCTGGAGGGCAAAGGCATTGGAGCAGCCACTGCTCCTCTCAACTCACGTATGGGATATTCCCATAGACATATTTGAGGCTACCCTTCACCGTTTTATTTATGGCCCCTCTCACACTAAGCCGATTAACACGGCAGAGTTTGACTACAGGATGCAGATGGTCCGCAATGGAGCAACTATACGGGATATGGAGCAGAGGGAGTCACTCCTTAAATGGGTGGTCGATTACATTGCTGACCAGGGGTTCAATGTAGAGTGGATCAGAGATATAACCCTTTCAATCAATGCAAAAGGCTAGCTATACAATATACAGAAGTAGAAAGGCAAGTCCCTGACGCCAAGTTCTCACCCTCTATTTCATTCTAAAAGATGTTGTTGGCACGAACGATCACCATTGGTAGCTGTTATAGGACCTGCATGACAAAACATATGTAGAGTGTAGCATGAGTACCAAAAAAAATGTACTCAGTAGGCATCATAGGTCTACTGAGAAAGAAAGGTAAAGAAAATGTGAAAAGATAGAATCTAGACACACACAGAGGTCAAAGCAGAATTTAAAGGAAAGCACACAAACGTACCCAAATTAAAGACTGAGTACAGCTAAACTAAACCTGACTAGACCCAATAAGCCAAGAATGTACCCTCGTGGGCATGTTTAAGTAAAACCCGAATGGACCCCTATAAAACTGACACATACATAGAATACCTAAACTACAAGAACAAAGTAAGGTGAATCCAGATCTAAGAAGTGTAAGTCGGGCCTCGAGCCCTAAGTAACTACCTCAAACCATAAGAGCCTAATAATGGGCCCCTAGACAAAAAGTAGACTCCTATTGGACCTAGCACAGCTAGCAAGACTAAACCCAGGGCCGCCCTTCGAGACAGTAAACACTTTGGAGCACCAGCCCAGCAAGCAAGAGCAACCTAGAGGCACTAATAAGACCATTGTTCAGCTCAGGGGCACCAGTTTAGCAAGCAAGAGTAAACTAGGGGGCCTCAACCAAAACATCAAAGTACCACACAACATCTATCATCCACACCGTCGTGGAACAATGTCCAACTCAAGAAATTGACAAAAGACTCCCAGCATGTGCCATTCTAATCCTGAGTCACCCAATGAAGCATGATTACCTCTTGTATCGCAATGGGTCTGTAGAAATAGGGAGAGAGAGTAGAAACTCGACAAAGCTAAATCAACGCCTAAACTAAGACTCATTCTATCAGACTCAAGTCTACTACTCCAGTCTACAAGGAGCTAAACTATTTGGAATGACATTGGAGAAGAAATAAGGCTTAAAGGCCACAAGTATCGAAGATCTATGGAAAACACTAGTCTACTCCTAGACTAAGGTCAATCGTGCTCAATTATACCATAAGAACACATACAAGTCAATTCACAAAAAAATAGAATTAAACACATAATCCCAGACTAGCATGGTACTACACCTGAAATAGAGTTGATCAAGTCCTAAAACATGGTAGCTAGGAAAGGGCATAAGAACAACTAGGTACTCACCCCCAATTCACTCTAATCAACATGTAATGACATATGCAAGCTCAATCTAGGAGAAGAAATGTCTTAGCCTACCATTTAGGCCGATCACCTGTGCTCCAAATCACAATGCCGGAGCCTTTAACTTCTAAACGGCCTCATAACGCTGCCATACTATCAAAAATAGGATTAAAATATCAATACGATTGTTCCAACACTAAGAGCACATAAAAATAGATGGACCAATATACCACCCCAGTTTTTGAAAAGAAAGAAAAATGCAGTTTAAAAATTTTTCTAGTGCCAGTGACGACGGAGGCCATCTACGGACCGTAGGTGGAGTGACGGGCAATAGATGGGGACCGTCGATGGCCCTGTCAACTTTATGAATTTTGAGTTTCTGAACCTTGACCTACGGAATAGCAGGACGGTTCGTAGTTCAGTTGACAGGCCGTAGATGGGTTCCGTAGATGCCTTCCAGACTTAGCCAACTTTTCAGTCCAAAATGAACTTTCTAAATCGATTGACGGAAAAGCAGGACGGTCCGTCAGTGGATGTACGGACCGTAGATCCTGTCCGTCGATTGGCTTCGACAGTTTTATTTAAGGGCTTTTTGGACTTTTCCCTAAATGTTTATTCCTTATCCTAGACGATTTTGCCCCTTAACCATGGCCCTTTTTACACTTTCTAAGCCCTAATCCCTTCATTCCAACTCTCATCTCCCAAAAATATTCCTCCCTCTAGAATAGAAGAACTAGAAGAAGAAGGGAGCTAGGGTTCTCATAGAGGTCATCAATCCTCCTTTTAATTCAAGGCTTTGGCATTAAGGTATGATAGTATTTACCATTTGGAGTCTTTCCTCCAATGGGTCCTCTTTTCCTTAAGGTTTTCAAGGTTTATTCTTGCCCAAGAGAGCTAGGGTTTTTGACAAATTCTTATGGGTTCTTCATTATGCTTTCCATTGTTGATGTTATGGTTGATAGTGCACGATCTAGTGTGGTAAAGTAAGCTAATGCACGATTTAGCGTGATTTACATGCAACTTGACGAATCCCATGAGTCCATGCTAAGTTTCCCCCAATTTATGATTATGCTTATGATTGTGGGTTGATTTGAGAAAAGATGAATTGCATGAACTTTTTGTGAATTGAGTTAAGGATTATGATTATCAAGCTATGAATTTCATGTAAGACTATGAATGATGAAAAGAGGATATTTTATGAAAAGATGCATGTTCAATAAAAAATATATGATGTTCCTCTATTATGTGGTTTCCCTCAGTTATGACTAAATTACCTTGATTTATGGATTTCTAAGTATTAGCTTGCATTGAATTGCATGTTTTGAGGTGAAGCTTATGAACCCATGATTTATGAATTAAGAGCATGATGAGCTATGTAAATATGAAGCTTATGAACTCTTGTATGTTTTATGAAGTTTATGATATGTTAATGGAAATGTTGAGTTGTGAAAGGGTTTCTCATGTAATGCTCAACCTATGAATGTGAAAGGTTTTCTCACACATAATGATTCATACCTTGTTGAAAGGTTTGCTCAACTAAGCTTGAATCCATGATTAAGGAGCTATTCTATGAAGGGACAAGAGGCGATTACCCATGTTCCCTAATGTAGACAAGAGGCGATTACCCATGTCTACTAATAATGAAATCATGACTAAGGATAGACAAGAGGCGATTACCCATGTCTACCTAAGATAAAATGCACTATGATTAAATCTGTGGGAAGTATGCTTAGTATCGAGTGGACAAGTGGCGATTACCCATGTCCCATAACCTATGTGCCACCATTGGGTGATGATCTATGATAGACACTAGCTAGTGGATCCACATAAGCTAAGAAGTTCATGGTCTTACCTTGGCAAGTTGGACACACTTTTCGGAGTGGGGCAGACACAGGATTCCATGTTGATAGCTCACATGGTCTCATATGTCGATTAAGGCTATTTCCCCACAGCTAATGAACTTAATTGTTCTTATGATGATGTAAAGTTAAGGAAAGATGAGTAGCTTGTCTTGGCCATGGTTTATGCTTCATGTTTCTTATGTTCTATCATGTTTTAGCATGGCCATTACATGTCATGATTATATATCATTCTAGCATGTTTTATATGCCGTTTGTGCATTGCTACCATACTTTGTACTTGATTCTACTAACGCATACTCTTGCCTACATTGATTCTATTGATATAGGGTTTGGCGGCTCCTCTCATCCCACTCGTGGCTAGTAAGTTCTAGTGATCGTGAAGACTTGGTGAGGCCTCCTATGTCCGAGGGCCTAACCTTGTTACGTTTTCATGCTTTCCATTATTTTTGATATTGTACTGGGCTGCGTCCGAAACCTTTATTTCTATTCTATTATGTTAGATGGCTTGAGACATGAGATGTAGACTTCCGCTGTTTTTGATTAAAGCTTTGTTATAAAAATGCTCCTCTGAACTCTTACTTCTCTATTATCTTGTATGTTATGTATGCTAAGGGATTGTATGAGGCCTCTCGGGGTCTTGTATGTCGTGTTACATCTAGGGGCTACCCTAGGTCGTGAAAAACTTGGTATTCATAGCACAAGGTTTTAGAAAGATTCTAGGATGTCTCATAAGCCACGTCGAGTAGAGTCTTGTTCATGAGTGTGAAGCGCGCCACATTTATGAATGAGAGGCTACAAGATGAATAGGAAACTCCACTTCTTCATCATGCTTAAGTCGTACAATAGAGTGTTACTCTATATGTCTCTCTCCTAATCCCTATCCTACACATTTCAGGATATGGCATCTCGAAGAGCTTATACTCGAAGGAATGCGAGAGAGAATGGAGAGCAAGAAACTCCTCCTCAAGCTCCTCAAGTTTCGATCGATCCTTTGGCCGAGCAAGTAACCAATGCAGAGTTCAGGGCTGCTTTTTATGTGTTGGCCCAAGTCATGATAGCTCAAGCCAATAGGGAGGTTGTGGCTCCCGTGAACCCAAATGTTGGTATGGCGGCGTCAAGAGTGACGGACTTCACTTGGATGAACCCTCCAGAGTTTCACAATTCTAAAGTGGAGGAAGATCCTTAAGAGTTTATTTATGAGGTTTATAAAGTGTTGATGATCATGGGAGTTTCACCGACGAAAAAGGTGGAATTGGCCGCCTACCAACTCAAAGGTGTCGCTCAAATTTGGTAAAACCAATGGAAGAGTGAGATGGCGGTTGATGAAGGTCCTCTAGAGTGGTAGAGATTCAAGGGTGCTTTACTCGATAAATTCTTTCCCCTTGAGATGAGGGAGGCGAAGGTTCTTGAGTTCATCAACCTTCGTCAAGGGAGTATGGGTGTGAAAGAGTATGCTTTGAAGTTCACACAGTTGGCTCGATATGCTCCTTCTATGGTTGCCCATCCTAGGGTAAGAATGAGCAAATTTGTTTCGAAAGTGTCCAAAATGGTGGTCAAGGAGTTTCATACGGCCATGCTTATTAATGATATGGATATTTCTCGCCTCATTATTCATGCATAGCAAATAGAGGAGGAGAAGCTCAAGGAAAGGTCTAGGGACTTCAAGAGGGCTAAGACCGGTGATGGTGGTTTCTCTCATTCAAGGTCCGATGGACATGGTTGTTTTAGGCCTGGGCAAAGGTTCTCTAATCAAGGTTCTTCCAGCGCTCCTCCTAAGTTCAACAAAGGAAGGGTGTCTAACCCTAAGCTTCAAGGAGGAAATGGTAGTGGCTCCTCATTGCCTACATGCGCCAAGTGTGGGAGGAAACATGAGGGTACTTGTCTAGCCGGTTCGAATGCATGTTTTGGATGTGGTAAGACGGGTCATAAAGTAAGCGATTGTCCCTTGGCTACTAAGAAGGGAGGATAAAATCATCGAAGGGCTCAAGTCCAAAATCTGGCAATCTCTAGTGGAAATCAAAAGCAAAACCAGTTCTAAGCACTTCAGGCCCGTCATGAGCAAAAGGGTTCTCCCGATGTTGTTACCGGTATGTTGAAAATCCTCCACTTTGATGTTTATGCTTTGCTTGATCCCGGTGCTACGTTGTCTTTTGTAAAGCCGTATGTGGCTATGAAGTTTGATGTTGTTCCAGATGTGTTGCTAGATCCATTATGTGTCTCTACTCCTATCGGTGAATCTATTGTGGCTAAGAGAGTCTATAGAAATTGTTCCGTCTCTTTATTCCATAGAGTCACTCACGTAGATCTTGTAGAGCTTGCTATGCTAGACTTTGATGTTATCATCGGGATGGATTGGTTGCATTCTTGTTATGCCTCTATTGATTGTAGGACCCGAATGGTCAAGTTCCAATTTCCAGATGAGCCTATCCCGGAGTGGAAAGGGGGAAATTCTATGCTTAAGGGTCAATTGGTTTCTTGTCTACAAGCTAGAAAGATGATTTCTAAGGGTTGCATGTACCATCATGTTAGGGTGAGGGATGTGCATTCTGAAAGCCCTACTCTTGAGTCAGTCCCTGTTGTTAACGAATTTCTGGAAGTGTTTCCCGATGATTTACCCGGGGTTCCTCCCGAGAGGGAAATAGACTTCGGTATTGACCTTCTCCCCGGTACGCAACCTATCTCTGTTCCTCCTTATAGAATGGCTCCGGCAGAACTTAAGGAACTAAAAGAGCAATTGAAAGATTTGTTGGATAAGGGTTTCATCCGACCAAGTATTTCTCCATGGGGTGCTTTAGTCTTGTTTGTTAGAAAGAAAGATGGTTCACTCTGTATATGTATTGACTACCGCCAATTGAATAAGGCTACTATCAAGAATAAGTATCCCCTCCTGAGAATTGATGATTTGTTTAACCAACTCCAAGGGGCTAGTTATTTCTCTAAGATTGATCTTCGTTCGGGCTATCACCAATTGAAGGTAAGGGCTGATGACATTCCGAAAACAGCTTTCTGGACTAGATATGGGCACTATGAGCTTCTAGTGATGTCTTTCGGGTTGACTAATGCTCCGGCCGCAGTTGTGGATTTGATGAATCGGTTTAGACAATACCTGGATATGTTCGTCATTGTGTTTATCGATGATATCTTGATTTACTCAAGTAGTGATAGTGAGCATGCTGATCATTTGAGGATTGTGTTGCAAGTTCTCAAGGACCAACAATTGTTTGCTAAGTTCGAGAAATATCAGATTTGGTTAAAGTCTATAGCTTTCCTTGGTCACATTGTTTTCGGTAAAGGTGTCGAGGTAGATCCTAAGAAGATGGATGCGGTAAAGAATTGGCCTAGACCTCGATCATCATCGGATATTCATAGTTTCTTGGGTTTAGCCGGTTACTATCGAAGGTTTGTTGAAGGGTTTTCTTCAATTGCTTCACCATTGATGGCTCTAACTCAAAAGAAGGCTAAGTTTACTTGGTTCGAAAGGTGTGAAGCGAGTTTTCAAGAGTTGAAAGATAGACTTACCTCGGCTCTGGTGTGGACCCTACCAGAAGGGTCCGATGGGTTTGTGGTTTATTGTGATGCTTCAAGAATTGGGTTAGGGTGTGTATTTATGCAAAATGGGAAAGTCGTTGCTTATGCTTCAAGGAAACTAAAGGTGCATGAAAAGAATTACCCTACTCATGATTTGGAGTTAGCGGCGGTTGTGTTTGCTCTAAAGATATGGAGGCATTACTTGTATGGTGTCCATGTTGATGTCTTTACCAACCATAAAAGTTTGCAATATCTATTTAAGCAAAAGGATCTAAATCTTCGCCAACGAAGGTGGCTTGAGCTATTAAAGGACTATGACATGAATGTCCTCTATCACCCCGGCAAGGCTAATGTGGTGGCAGATGCTCTCAGTCGGTATCAATGGGCAGTGTTGTCCATATAGGGGAGGGTAAGAAGGAACTAGTTCGAGATGTTCATAGATTGGCCTGTTTGGGTGTTCGATTGATTGATTCCACCAAAGGTGGTGTTATGGTTCACAATGGTTCAGAATCATCCTATGTACATGATGTGAAAGCTAAGCAAGATCTTGACCGGAACCTAGTCGAATTGAAAGAAGCGGTGCTAAAGAAGTCCGTTGAGGCTTTCTCGCAAGGGGGAGATAGAGTGCTCAGATATCAGGGTCGTTTCTGTGTTCCCAATGTAAATGACTTAAGAGGACAAATTTTGATTGAGGCTCATAATTCTCGTTATTGGTGGAATGGGATGAATAAGGATATTGCGGAATTTGTGGCTAATATCCTAATTGTCAACAAGTGAAAATTGACCAACAAAGGCCGGGAGGTTTGTCCCAAGATATTGATATCCCTACTTGGAAGTGGGAAGATGTGAACATGGACTTTATTGTTGGCTTGCCACGCACTCAGTGGCAATATGATTCGATTTGGGTGATTGTAGATCATATGACGAAATCAGCTCATTTCTTTCCCGTCAAGGTTTCTTATTCGGCGGAGAATTATGCTAAGTTGTACTTGAGAGAGATGGTTAGGTTGCATGGAGTGCCTTTATCCATTATCTCCGATCGTGGTACACAATTTACTTCTCAGTTTTGGAAATCTTTCCAGAAGGGCCTTGGTACTCGTGTTGAGGGTGCTACTTAAGAGGCCGAGGCTGATATGATATCCCATTACCCTCATCTTTTCTCTACCGATCCTCCTCTAGCTTGAGGTACCTAGTCCCTCATGGTTCATTCTTTGATTTCATGTGTCATAGTTGATTTCCATGATTTCTTTGACTATGCATGTTCATGAAGAGTTTAATTTTAAGAAGAAGAGCTAACTTGATTATTTTAGCTATGTGAATTATGTGATTGCATGTTTTATGTTGGGTTGATAGTAAGTGTCTTTCACCCTTCCCTTGATAACTTTATCTCCATTCGAGGATGAATGTTCCCAAGGGGGAGATATTGTAACACCCCAGTTTTTGAGAAGAAAGAAAAATGCAGTTTTTAAATTATTTTGGTGCCAGTGACGACGGAGGCCATCTACGGACTGTAGGTAGAGTGACGGGCCGTAGATGGGGACTGTCGATGGCCCTGTCAACTTTATGAATTTTGAGTTTCTGAACCTTGACCTACGGAATAGCAGGACGATTCGTAGTTCAGTAGATGGGTTCCGTAGTTGCCTTCCAGACTTAGCCAAATTTTCAGTCCAAAACAAACTTTCTGAATCGATTGACGGAAGAGCCAGACGGTCCGTCAGTGGATGTACGGGCCGTAGATCCTGTCAGTCGATTGGCCCCGACAGTTTTATTTAAGGGCTTTTTGGACTTTTCCCTAAATGTTTACTCCTTATCCTAGACGATTTTTCCCCTTTACCCTGGCCCTATTTATACTTTCTAAGCCCTAATCCCTTCATTCCAACTCTCATCTCCAAAAAATATTCCTCCCTCTAGAATAGAAGAACTAGAAGAAGAAGAGAGTTATGGTTCTCATCAAGGCCATCAATCCTCCTTTTATTTCAAGTCTTTGGCATTAAGGTATGATAGTATTTACCATTTGGAGTCTTCCCTCCAATGGGTCCTCTTTTCCTTAAGGTTTTCAAGGTTTATTCTTGCCCAAGAGAGCTAGGGTTTTTGACAAATTCTTATGGGTTCTTCATTATGCTTTCCATTGTTGATGTTATGGTTGATAGTGCACGATCTAGTGTGGTAAAGTAAGTTAGTGCACGATTTAGCGTGATTTACATGCAACTTGATGAATCCCATGAGTCTATGCGAAGTTTCCCCCAATTTATGATTATGCTTATGATTGTGGGTTGATTTGAGAAAAGATGAATTGTGTGAACTCTTTGTTAACTGAGTTAAGGATTATGATTATCAAGCTATGAATTTCATGTAAGACTATGAATGATGAAAAGAGGATATTTCATGAAAAGATGCATGTTCAATAAAAAATCTATGATGTTCCTCTATTATGTGGTTTCCCTCAGTTATGACTAAATTACCTTGATTTATGGATTTCTAAGTATTAGCTTGCATTGAATTGCATGTTTTGAGGTGAAGCTTATGAACCCATGATTTATGAGTTAAGAGCATGATGAGCTATGTAAATATGAAGCTTATGAACTCATGTATGCTTTATGAAGTTTATGATATGTTAATGGAAATGTTGAGTTGTGAAAGGGTTTCTCATGTAATGCTCAACCTATGAATGTGAAAGGTTTTCTCACACGTAATGATTCATAACTTGTTGAAAGGTTATCTCAGTTAAGCTTGAATCCATGATTAAGGAGCTATTCTATGAGGGGACAAGAGGCGATTACCCATGCTCCCTAATGTACACAAGAGGCGATTACCTATGTCTACTAATAATGAAATCATGACTAAGGATAGACAAGAGGCTATTACCCATGTCTACCTAAGATAAAATGAACTATGATTAAATATGTGGGAACTATGCTTAGTATCGAGTGGACAAGTGGCGATTTCCCATGTCCCATAACCTATGTGCCACCATAGGGTGATGTTCTATGATAGACACTAGCTAGTGGATCCACATAAGCTAAGAAGTTCATGGTCTTACCTTGGCAAGTTGGACACCCTTTTTCGGTGTGGGGCAGACACCGGATTCCATGTTGATAGCTCACATGGTCTCATATGTCGATTAAGGCTATTTCCCTACAGCTAATGAACTTAATTGTTCTTATGATGATGTAAAGTAAAGGAAAGATGAATAGCTTTTCTTGGCCATGGTTGATGCTTCATGTTTCTTATGTTCTATCATGCTTTAGCTTGGCCATTACATGTCATGATTATATGTCATTCTAGCATGTTTTATATGCCCTTTGTGCATTGCTATCATACTTGGTACTGGATTCTACTAACGCATACTCTTGCCTACATTGATTCTATTGATGTAGGGTTTGGCGGCTCCTCTCATCCCACTCGTGGCTAGTCAATCCTAGTGATCGTGAAGACTTTGTGAGGCCTCCTATGTCCGAGGGCCTAACCTTGTTACTTTTTCACTGTTTCCATTATTTTTTATATTGTACTGCGTTGCGTCCGAAACCTTCATATCTATTCTATTATGTTAGATGGCTTGAGACATGAAATGTAGACTTTCGCTGTTTTTTATTAAAGCTTTGTTATAAAAATGCTCCTCTGAACTCTTACTTCTCTATTATCTTGTATGTTATGTATGCTAAGGGCTTGTATAAGGCCTCTCGGGGTCTTGTATGTTGTGTTACATCTAGGGGCTACCCTGGGTCGTGACAACCAATTTTAGAGTCGACCGGGAATCATAGGACTTGCACCGAAACTTCCAAAATCGACTCCGTCAAAAGATCTAAAGCAAAAGTCCAAAGTTGTGTTCCAAAATGGAACACAATTTGGAGCTCGAAACAATGAAAATAGCCAACATGAAAATTCACAAATAAAGCTCAAATAAAGAGTCACAACAGGCCCAAAAACATGGAATTTAACACAACGAGAGATCCCCAACACCATCTAATTATCCATGAATGTAGCCACAACAATTCCAACTTCAAATCATCAAATTTGGAGCTATATACATGGAGAAACTTAGTTTGGAAGTTTTAATTCTAAGCTGAACTCACATCTAATCTTTAAATAAAGACCCGACTGATCCCTTCTTTGTGAACACGGTGGTGCCCCTCGAATGTTTTACTCACAAATGCAGCGAGTGTCTCGTGATCATGGACAAGAGGGATCTGGACCACGGTAAATGCAACAAGGAACCCTGTGAACACGAGCCCCATGAACGCAGCTGGCCTTTGCAAATTTTGCCGCCGAGATGGCTGAGTTCCACAAACGAGAAGGCCATTTTTGCCCTGCACAAGCTGATGCATATTAGGTGGTTTTTGGCAAGTCCAAATCTCTTATGGGGTGTTCCGAATTCTTTCAAAACATCGTGCAACACAATGAGATATACTACCCTACCAAATTTGATATTTTAGACTCAACAGAGTAGTTGAAATTTTCATACGAGGTCATCTCAACAAAAAGTGAATTCCACACCCAAACTCTATTTTAAGCCAAAATCGATAAAGGGCTCAGAATTAGCCTTGGAGCTTCGGGATCTGCATGAAGCATTTTTCTAGACCAAACTCGACATTCCAAAGCTAACCATGCTAACAGAATTCTCATCTGGGCATGTTTACTAAGAATGTTGACCAAGGTAAAACGTAGGCCTTAACTTGAAAGTTAATATGCCTAATCGCACAAACTCGCACCAAAAGTCTCATGAGTTGTGCCAACCATGCTACTAGCCTAAAATGTCCCTTTTGGAGCTGATGGATTCATCATAATTGGATTATGAGGTCATCTTCCTAAAATTTGATCGAAAATGACTGTTCAATGTTCAAAAGCTTCAAAATACATAAATTCACATTAAAACCAAACGAATGAATAGATGATCAAGCTGTCAGTCTCAACAAGTCATAAATAATTTAGGGTCACTACAGGAACACTCTAAAAAATGAACATAAGGCATAAACGCAGATATGACCTAGAGGGTCATTACAGATAAAAATAAATTAAAACAAAAAATAAAAATAGAAATAAAAAGAATAAATTACACTACATGATTACCAGTAATTTACCACCCTCCCTGAGAATTGGAGAGTGTAACTATCCCCTGTCAATTACACCTAGTGGTGTCAAATGGGCGGGTTGGGTTGAAATTAGATATATTAAAATGGGTTGAAATAGAAATTGGATTGGGTCTTGACCCGCCCAAGTTTACTTTGGGCTCAAATGGGTTGGGCTCAATTGGGCTAAAAAATAGGTTGGGTTTTGACCCGCTTAATCTCAATAATTTTAACATATTGAGATTTAACTTTTATAACCACAATTTGAATTTCAACTCAAGAATTTTTTAAAAAAAAGTTACAAATGGATAGTTAAATCTTAAAAGATATTAAATACATAATAATTCATACCTTTAATATATCAACATTTATTACATCAATGCAAATAAAGAGTCTTAAAATGGGTTGAAATTGGAGATTGAATTGGGCTCAATTGAGGATTCTCTTAAAATGGGTTATGGCTTGAATGGGTTGAGATTGAACCCAATTCAAATTATCTTGAGCCCAACCCTTAAAATTCTAGGCGGGTTACCTATGTTTGGGTTCATTTTTCACACCCCTAATTACACCCAATTACCTGCTGACCAAGTAATTACATGGCTAACCAAACATGTCAAATAGAGTAATTACATCCAATTACACCAAATTCAATTACTACGATGGCTTTCCTAACAGGCCCTATAAGTTCTAAAACTAACACACATTGCATAGTAAGAGAAAGTAGCTGACCTGGGCACCTCCTGTAAAAGTATAGGCATAGTAAAACTATCCAGAGTAAGAGAAAGTAGCTGACCTGGGCACCTCCTGTAAAAGTATAGGCATAGTAAAACTATCCAGAAACTTTAAAGCAAGAACATACTATATGCAGGGGTTGAAATTTATTCTAAATGGAATTACTAACCGGTTAATAGGTGTTTTATCAATAATCAATAGAACTTTTATGCCTGAAATCCAAAGCCAGTATCATAATAAGTCAATACATAGCATTAAAGAACTCGAGAAGAGTGAGTATTAGGATACAACTCTTTTTCTCTATTTCTAGTGTGTATGAATTGTCTCAAAACATTTTTTTTCCAGTGTGTAAAGCTTGAGATTTTCTTTCTCAATGTCTCCAGTGATGCCAAGTGTCATGACCCGAATTCTCAACTCATGATGGCACCTACCAATCCGCAAGTAGGCAAGCCCAACCCTGTCCCAAAATGTGAGAGTAATGGGACTGAGGGGGAAACGAACCTCAACTAAGCGAAGCAATAACATAAGAACACAAAAGAGAAGGCGGAAACAAACCCAAAACTATATATATACAAAGACACCTCCCACAACCTGGAAGTCACATGTACAGAACTACTAACAAGAGTACAAGTCCCAAAAGTGTACCACAGAAACAAGACTGTCTCAAAAACAAAAGACAAGCCAAAATATAAATACAGAAGGAGACAGGTAATCCCAAAATGCCATGTGCTCACCCTCGTCTCCTGAACAGACAGCTGCAGGCTCGAACTCGAACAGACCCCAATAAGCCCGACAGGTACACTGAAAAGCTAGAACTATGAAATCAAAGGAAATCAGAACTCCGAACCGAATAATCACCCAACACTGAACCAATCACAAGTCTGACTTCCCAACACAACCCACCTAGCCTGCTAACACTCCGGGGGCCCTGTCCGAAGCAAGACAAGTGCTGCAGAAGGGTACGACGACCCCTCCAATTAACCTGATATCCAACTGCCCAATAGGCTATCACTCCGAAGGGCCTTCCTAGGGCCCATCCCATGCCAAACGAGTGAGCCATCTAACATGCCGGGAGCCCTGTCCCAGCCAGACGGGTGTGTGGGCTATGTCTACTCCGAAGAGGACCTCAAATAACTTATATCCAACTGCCTGCCATCCAATCACTCCGGGGGCCCTGCCCAGCGCCAAGCCCATGCCAGCCAAGTGAGTTAGTTATCACTCCCGGGGGCCCTGTCCCAGCCAGACAGAGTGTGCGGCTATATCAACTCCGAAGAGGATCTCAAATTCCAAGATATCATAGATCGCCGTCCACTCCCAATAACATCACAATGCGCGAATCAATTCAAATCCATTGTGGATCGACGTCCACTCCCAACACTCCTCGACATAGATCCGATCGCAAGTATCCTAGCCAGGAAGAAGAAACCACTGTGATAGCGCATCGGCACCACAGAAAGGGGTAAGAAGACAGAAAGATCACAAACAATACGAAACTACTACCAGGCTCAACTATCAGACCCAAGTCTGCTATTATAGTCTACAATGACCTAGTCCATCCGAATCGACGATGGATAGATACCTAAGTCAACAGGTACATGGGACTAAGGCAATACTACCCTAACCTATTTTAAGGCTGAAAAGCACAAGCAACCAGCATAACAAAAGAAAACAACCCGAACCCACGCATGCAACAACAGATAACCACCCAACAGATAATCCACAAACAAATCATCAACACCCCAAGGTTAATAACCATACTAAAGCATGATACTAGCCCCGAACAATCTAAAAATCAACTCTAAATGAAGAAATCGGAGAAGAAGAACAGAAATACTAGCTACCCACCCCAGATTCACACGTGTCAACAAGCATTTACGCATTCAAGCTTAATCTAGGAAGAAGGGAAGTTATAAACTACTAGAAGGCCAACCACGCGCGCTCCAAGTCACTCTGCCACGCTGTCAAAAATAGAGTCACAGCGTCAATACGGTCGTTTAGATAGTAAAATCATCTAAATCAGAGATAGACCAATTTTAGAGTCAAAATCAAGAAACGTGGGACCCGCTCCTGATTTTCTGGAATTGACTACATGAAGAGGTCCTAAATCCTCCCCCGATCTTGTATTTAAAAATGGAACACCCATTGGTTCTCGGATCAGCTCCAAGCAACAAACAATAAGAAATGCAAAACTTTACAAAACTTGGCCTAGGATAGAAACTTACGCCTCAAATTTACGGATATCAAGATACACCCAACACCATCATGCAACTAAGCCACGAAGCCAACGCGTTTTCGAGCACCAGGGACTTCGAATCGATGAAAACCGATAAAAGATGAGGGAGATATGAATTTTACAACTTTTCATCCAAATGAACTCAACCTCACTTATATAACCACTGTACCCCGCTGACCTTCGCGAACGCGGAGGGATAACAACTTAAGCTCCACGAACGCGGCCCCAGGCCCGTGAATGCAAAGGAAAAAAAGCTAAAGCTCCACAAACATGGCCCCAGGCTTATGAACGTGGAGAAGAAGGTCACCCAACCTCAGAGACCTCCGTGAACGCGTTGCAACTCACGCAAATGCGGAGAACAAAGCCCCAAACCTCCAAAAACACTGAGTAGACACACTTACACCTCCGCAAATGTAGAGCCTATCCCGTGAACGTGGAGAGGAGATGTGTCTACAAATTTCAGCTGTGCACCAGCTGAGTTTTTGACAATTCAAAAACTCCGACGGGGTGCTTGGGATTCGTTCAGAACCCTGTGCACGCAAACGAGCTATGCTACCCCCTAAAATTTGACGTTCTGGACTCAATGGCGCAGTTGAAATTTTGATACGAGGTCCTTTCGACACAAAGTGGGTCCCACACCCAATGGGCCATGTTAGCCAAATTATATCGGGGGCCTCGAAATTTGATCGGAATCTCCCGAAGGTTCTCAAAGGGTCATTCTAGGCCAAACTTGGCATTCCAAAACTAATCGCGCTGATGGAATTCTCATCTGAGTGTGTTTCCCTAGAATGTTGACCAAAGTAAACTTTAAGCCAAATTTCGAAGGCTAAAGACCTAACTGGCCCCAAACTCACACCGAAAGCCCCGAGACTCGGGCCAGCCATGATTCTAGCGTAATTTGGCCTTTCCAGAGCTGATGGAACCGTTAGAATTCCCATCTAAGGTCGTTTACTTGAAGTTATGACCGAAATTAACTCTTTAAGGTCCAAGAGCTCCAAAATAGAAAAACAGGCACAACAACCAAACGAATGACCAGGCAACCGAACCTATAGTTCCAGCAAGCCAAATATGACTTGGGGTCGCTACAGGAATGCTCTAAACGACATAAATGAGGCACAAACATATAAATGACCTGAAGGGTCATTACAACATCCACTACTAAAAGAACTTTCATCCGTGAAAGTAAGAGTGAAAAATACCTGAGGGCTCAAATAAGATGAGGAACTGCTCCCGCATCTCCTGCTCGGTCTTCCAGGTAGCCTCCTCAACTGGACGATGCCTCCAACGGACCTTAACTACAGGAGTTGCTCTCGACCTCAACTGCCTCACATCTCTTGCTAAAATAGCAACTGGCTCCTCAATATAGGTCAGGCAATCATCCAACTCAACGGCATCATACTGAAGCACATGAGACTCATCTGGAACATATTGACGCAGTATCAAAACATGGAAAACTAGATGAATAGCTGAGAATGCTGAAGGTAAAGCTAACTCATAGGCCACATCACCCACTGCCCTCAAGATCTTAAAAAGCCCAATATACCTAGGGCTAAGCTTGCCCTGCCTCCCAAATCTCATCACGCCCTTCATGGGAGATACTCGGAGGAATACTCTATCACCCACGGAAAATCTCAATGGTCGACGCCTGCGATCTGCATAACTCTGCTATCTACTCTGAGCCGTCCTGAGCCGATCCTGAATCAACCTCACATGTGGTAAAGTCTCCTGAAATAGATCTGTACCACGCGGCCTAGGCTCCGTAGACTCAAATCAACCGACTGGAGTGCAACAACGCCTACCATATAAGGCCTCAAATGGGGCCATCTGGATGCTAGAATGGTAGTTGTTGTTGTACGCAAACTCCGCCAAGGGACAGAACTGATCCCACTGGCCTCCAAAATCCATAACATAGGCCCGCAGCATATCCTCAAGAACCTAAATAGTACGCTCCGACTGGTCATCAGTCTGCGGGTGAAATGTTGTGCTAAGATCAACACGGGTGCCCAACTCCTCCTGAAATACTCTCCAAAAATTGTAAGTGAACTGTGAACCCCGATCTGAAATGATAGAAACACGCACACCATGCAGACGAACTACCTCCCGAATGTAGATACGGGCTAGCCTCTCCGCACTTCTCCGCACTGAAGGAAGAATGAAATGGAAGGAAGTGTGCTAACTTGGTCAATCGATCCATGATGACCCAAATGTTGTCAACACCTTTAGAAGTCCATGGTAACCCCACAACGAAGTCCATGGTGATGCGCTCCCACTTCCACTTAGGAATGGGTAATCTATGCAACTCACCACCAGGCCTCAAGTGCTCAACCTTCACCTGCTGACAACATAACCAACAGGACACATTATCAGAGAAGTCCCTCCTCATACTGCTCCACCAGTAGTGCTATCACAGATCACGAAACATCTTAGCAGTGCCCGAATGGATAGAATATCTGGAATCATGGGCCTCGCAAAGGATTGGCTAGATCAAATCACCGACTCTCGAAACACAAACCCGGCCAGCAAATCTCAAAATCCCATCAGAATCTATGGAAGCCTGCCCAACATCACCTGCCAAAACTCTATCTCTAAGTGCCACCAAAGACACATCCTCGAACTGACGACTACGAATCTACTCCAACAGAGAAGACTGAGCTCCCACATAGAGTAACACCCGGCTGGAAACATAATATCTAGCCTGATCATCTAATTGGCGAAGGACTGGATGTCAAAGGCCAAAGGTCGTTCCGAAACTGAAAGGAAGGCTAGGCTACCCATACTCACTGCCTTTCGACTCAAGGTGTCCGCTACTACATTCGCCTTGCCCAGATGGTAGAGAATAGAGAGATCATACTCCTTCAGGAGCTCAACCCAGTAGCGCTGCCTCGAATTAATATCCCTCTAGGTCATAATATACTAAAGGCTCATGTGATCGGTGTAGATCTCACAATGAACTCTATAAAGGTAATGCCTCCAGATCTTAAGCGCGAAAGCTACCACTGTCAACTCCACATCATAAGTGGGGTAGTTGCGCTCATGCAGCTTAAGCTGCCTCGACGTATAAGCAATAACCCAACCCTACTACATTAGAACACAACCCAAACCAACGCCGGGTGCATCACAATATACCGTGAAGCCCTCGCCCTCAACTGGAAGAGTCAATATAGGAGCGGTTGTAAGCAACTCCTTAAGCCTCAGAAAGCTCCTGTCACACTCCTCCGACCACACAAAGGGAACATCCAGACGAGTCAACCGAGTCAGAGGCGCTGCTATAGTGGAGAAACCCTCAACAAAATGTTTGTAGTACCCTGTAAATTAGACGAAGCTCTGAACCTCAGTCACAAAAGTGGGCCTAGCCCAATCACGGATAACCTCAATCTTCGCCGGATCCACCATAATGCCATCCTTGGACACCACGTGCCCCAAGAATGCTACAGACTCATGCCAGAACTCACACTTTTAGAACTTGGCATAAAGTCGATGATCTCTCAAAATCTGGAGCACTATCCTCAAATGCTGCTCACGCTCATCATGGCTCCGCGAGTATACCAAGATATCATCAATGAAAACTATAATGAAGGAGTCCCGATATGGCTTGAATAAGTGAGTCATCAAGTCCATGAACGTGGCAGGGGCATTAATCAACCCAAAAGACATCACTAGGAACTCATAATGGCCGTAACGAGTCCTAAATGCTGTCTTAGGGATGTCTGCTGCTCTAACCCTCAATTGATGGTAGCCAGATCTCAAATCAATCTTAGAAAACACTGCGGCACCCTGAAGTTAGTCGAACAGATCATCAATACGAGGCATGGGGTAACGGTTCCTCACCATTACCTTATTCAGCTGCCTATAATCAATACACATCCTCATGGTACCATCCTTATTCTTCACAAACAGAACTGGGGCACCCCAAGGTGATACACTAGGCCGAATGAACCCCTTACCTAAGAATTCTTGAAGCTGAACACTGAGCTCCTTGAGCTCTATAGGGGTCATACGGTATGGTAAGATGGAAATAGGAAAGGTACCCGGCTCCAAATCAATGGAAAAATCAATATCTCGCTCTAGGGGTAGGCCAGGAAGGTCATCAGAAAACACATCTGTGAACTCTCGGACTACAGGCACTGAATCAACTGTAGGGCCTTCCCTACAAACATCTATAACATATGCCAAATATGTCAAACATCTGCCAGCCACTAGCCTCCGAGCCTAAACATATAAAATGACCCCAACCAGCGTGTGACTACAAGAAACCTGCAACACCACCAGAGAAGGTCACCCAGCCTCACAGACCTCTGTGAACGCGGAGAACAAAGCCCCAAACCTCCGCGAAAGTGGCCTCTGGCTTGCGAACGCGGAGTAGACACACCTACACCTCCATGAACGCGGAGCCTATCCCATGAACACGGAGAGGGATGTGTCTCAAGATTCCAGTTGTGCACTAGCTGAGGTTTAGACAATTCCAAAACTCCGACGGGGTGCTCGGGATTTGTTCGGAACCCCGTGCATACAAATGATATATGCTACCCCCTAAAATTCAACATTTCGAACTGAATGGCACAGTCGAAATTTCCATACGAGGTTATTTCGACACAAAGTGGGTCCCACACTCAATGGGCCATTTTAGCAAAAAATTCTACCGAGGGCCTCAAAATTTGATTGGAAGCCCCCGGAGGTTCTCAAAGGGTCATTTTAGACAAAACTTTGCATTCAGGAACTAACTGCGCTAACGAAATTCTTATCCAAGCACGTTTCCCAATAATGTTGACCAAAGTCAACTTTAAGCTAAATTTCGAAGGCTAAAGAGCTAACTTGCCCCAAACTCACACCGAAAGCCCTGGGACTCGGCCCAACCATGTTTCTAGCCTAATTTGGCTGCTTCAAAGCTAATGGAACAGTCAAAATTCCCATCTGAGGTTGTTTACCTGATGTTATGACCAGAATCAACTTTTCAAGGTCCAAGAGCTCCAAAATAGAAAAACAGGCACAACAACCAAACGAATGACCAGGCAACCAAACCAACAGTCCCAACAAGTCAAAAATGACTTGGGGTCACTATAGGAATGCTCTAAACAACAGAAAAGAGTCACAAATACACAAATGACCTGAAAGGTCATTACAACAAGAAAAAGAGGAGTAGTTGTTTATATAGTAAAATAAAGGCTTATCAATAGAATGTAAAAAATCAGTTGGAGGCCAATTAAGGAATTTTCTTTCTCTTATTTAGATAATTGAATGTAATGACCCTCTAGGTCATTTCTGAATTAATGCCTCCTTTTTTTCATTTAGAGCATTCTATAGTGTCCCCAAGTCATTTATAACTTTCTGGGACTGATAATTTGACCACCCGGTCATTCATTTGCTTTTTATGTGAATATCTGTGTTTTGGAGCTTTTAAACCTCGAATGGTTAATTTAGGTCAAAAGTTCATAAAGACGGCCTGAAAATGCAATTCTGACAATTTTATCAGCTTTAGAAGGGTTATTTTAGGCTAGTGGCATAGTGGGCTCGTGTCACCAGGCTTTCTGTACGAGTCTGTGCCATTAGGCATTTTAGCTTCTAAGCTTGGGGAAAAGTTTGACCTTGGTTAACACTCTTGGTAAATGTGCCCAAATGAGAATTTCACCAGCACAGTTAGCTCTAGAATGTCATGTTTGGTCTTGAACAGCTCTTTCTATGAACCCCAAGGCTTCCGGGCTAATTCTGAGCCCCTTGTAGATTTTATGTTCAAACAGATTTTGGGTGTGGACCCACTCTTTGTCAAGACGACCTTTGTTGGAAGTTTCAACTTCTCCATTGAATCTGAAATATTGAATTTGATTGGGAAGCATATCTCGTTTATGTGCATGAGGTTCTGAATGAATTTCGAGCACCCCGTCAGAGATTTAGAGTTGGCTAAAACCAGCTGGTGTAGGTCATTTTTGGCCTTCGGGTTATTGTGTAGTGGGCCACATTTACAGAGACCAGTTCACTTGGTCACCATGTTCATGGAGCCCATGTTGTGTTCACAGTGGGTTGGGTTCCTAACCCCTATGAGCACAGGGCCTTGCTATGTCTGTGAGCCCCTAGTTTCCTTTGCCTTCTTAGGCTCCTTGTCGCCTTACAACCAATCATTTGCTTTTGTGGGACCCTGTTGTCGCGATCGCAATGAGGCTTTTTTGTCTATCTTTTTCTTTCTCTTAAACTCACTTTAGTTTCAAAAATCAATGTAAGGAAAAATTTTGGTTTGAAGACTTTTAGTAAAAACTTTAACAAATAGGGTTCATGTGGAAATTCAAGCATGAACCACAACTCAAGAATCTCAATGCACAAAATACTGCAATCTCATAATATAAGGATTTAAAATATAGGAACAAGACATAACTCATATAACTCAATTCTAAGGTAAATTTATGAACTTTGGGAGGTGAAAATGTCTCGGGCATGCATCCAATAGCACATGAAGGAAGTAGTTGTTGCCTCGGTGCACTAGAACGGAAAATTCTTTGAGCACGTGGCCGGCGCACGGCACGACAATATCCAGTAAAAAGGGCATAACTTTTTACTCCAAACTTTAATTGATACAAACTTGGTGGATTTGGAAAGAAGACTCATATACCTTTAATCTTATAGGTCATGGACTACCTAATTTATTATATGTTGAGAGAAATGATCATTGTAGGAGGACCTAAGTAGAATCTTATATAAAAAGTCAATCGGTAGAGAAGCTTTCAATTCAACTTTATGTTTTGGGTTCTTGTGACCTTATTTCATCTCCAAATATATTCCCTCACTAAAGAACTGACCTTAAAACCTAAGCATTATTTAAGAATCACCCGATACGACCTTATACACAAATAAAAAATTGTTCAGGTCTTAGCTTAGAAAGTTTTGGGTTTTACAATAACACTTGGGTAGACTTAGTTATTCTGAAAATGGTGGACTTTGATGTTATATTGGTATGGGTTTACTCTCTCCTCATCATGCTATTCTTGAACATGGTAACGGTGAAGAACAAGTAGCCTCTACTGCATATTGATGACTTATTTGATCAGCTTCACGAATCATTATTGTTCTGTAAGATAGATTTAAGGTCTGGTTATCATCAGTTGAAGATTAGGGCATCAGATGTCCCTAAGAAATTCTTTCAAACTTAGTATGGCCATTATGAGTTCCTTGTAATGTCCTTTGGGTTGACTAACGCTCCTACAACATTCATGGAGTTGATAAATGGGGTGTTCCAACCATACCTAGATTCTTTTGTGATTGTCTTCATTGATGATATTTTGGTGTTCTCTAGGACTGAGGAGGACCATGTTTGACACTTGAGGATAGTACTTCAGAGGTTGAGGGAAGAGAAATTTAATACCAAGTTCTCAAAGTGTGCGTTCTGGCTTAATTTTGTGGCATTCATGGGACACGTGGTGTCCAAGGAGGGTATTAGAGTAGATCTGGCAAAGATTGAGGCAGTTAGAGGCTGGACGTTACCTACTTCTCCTATCAAGATTCATAGTTTTGTGGGATTAGCACGCCATTAATGTTGGTATGTTTAGAGTTTCTCAACTATTGCAGCTCCATTGACTAGATTGACTCGATAGAGTGTGGGTTTGCAATGGTCTGATGAGTGTGAGAAGAGCTTTCAAAAGAACAAGACCTTGTTGACATCGGCTCCTGTGTTGACCCTACCCGAGGAGGATGTGGACTTTACCATTTATTATGATACTTCAGGAGTGGGTTTGTTTATCGTCTTGATGCAAAAGGGGAAGGTGATTTTTTATGCTTCTAGGCAGTTGAAGACCCATGAGAAGAACTACCCTACTAATGATTTGGCATTAGAGACCCTGGTCTTTGTTCTTAAGTAATGGCATCACTATTTTTATTGAGTGCGATGTGAGGTTTTCACCGATCATCAAAGTCTTCAGTGCATCTTCAATTAGAGGGATCTAAACTTGAGGCAGTGGAGATGGCTTGAGTTGCTGAAGAATTATGACATGAACATTCTATATCATCTAGGAAAGTGTTGGTCGAGGCTTTGAGTTGGAAGACTCCTAGCATGGGGAGTCTTGTTGCACTCATTATTTATAAGAGACCGTTGACTATAGATGATCAGAGGTTAGCCAATAGTCTTGTCAGGTTGTAGATTTCAAAGAAGATTGATGGTATGATTTCTTTTATTGAAGCCTAGTATTCTTTGGTGGAGTAGAACCGTGAGTGACAGTTTGATGATAAGAAGTTATGCCTTATTCAAGACAAAGTGTTGAGGGGCAAAGCCAAGGATGTTGCACTTGATTCTAATTGGTTGTTGAGGATCAAAGGTAGGATTTGTGTGCCCAAGGTGGGCATGTTGGCTAGATTGATTCTGGAGGAGGCTCATTGTTCTCGATATGTTATCCATCCGAGAGTGGCCAAGATGTATCATGTTATGAGTCAGCATTAATGGTGGTGTGGTATGACGAGGGATATTTTTTTGTTTGTGTCTAGGTGTTTGACTTTCCAATAGGTTAAGTATGATCATCAGCAATCGGGAGATGTGTCTCAGAGGATACCCATTCCTACTTGGAAATGGGAATATATCACCATGGACTTTGTTATGGGCCTGCCTATCATCGTAGGTGGTTATGATTCTATTTGGGTGGTTGTTGACAGGTTAACCAAATCCACCCATTTCATCCCAGTTCATGTGAAGTACACGGTAGAGAAGTTAGCTGGACTTTATATTAGTCAGATAGTTCAACTACATGGTGTTCCTGTTTCTATTTTCTCTGATCGGGGTTCATTATTCACTTCTCACTTCTGGAAGGCCCTACAGCATGGTCTGGGTACTCAATTGAATATGAGTATGACTTTTCACCCTTAGATGGATGGGTAGTCTAAGCGGATGATTAAGGTTCTTTGTGCGTGTGTGATTGACTTTGGTTCTCGTTGGAATCAACACTTGCCCTTAACGAAGTTTGCCTACAACAACAGTTATAACTCTAGTATTCAGATGGCTCCATTTGAGGCGTTGTATGGTAGGCGTTGTAGATCTCTGATTGGTTGGTTTGATTTAGTTGAGATGGACTCATTAGATTTAAATTTGGTTAGAGATTCCGTAGAGCATATCCATAGGATTCAGGGTAGACTATTGATGGCCCAGAGTCGATAGAACAGCCATGCAAATAGGAGGGTTCAAGCCCTAGAGTTTATGGAGGGCGATCATGTTTGGCTCAAAGTGTCACCAATGAAGGGTGTGATGTAGTTTGGAAAGAAGTGCAAGCTTAGCCCTAGATTCATTGGCCCTTTTTAGATTTTGGGACGAGTTGGAGAGTTGGCCTACAAGTTGGCCTTGCCACCTAGTTTATCAGTTGTGCATCAAGTGTTTCATGTTTCCATGCTTTGGAAGTATGTTCGGATGAGTCTTATGTGCTTTCAATCGATTTAGTGGTGTTGGGTCCAGATTTTTCATTCATGCAGGAGCCTATAGCTATATTGGATAGACAGGTTCGAAAGCTTAGGACCAAGGAGGTTACTCTTTAGTGAAAGTGTAGTGGAAGCACAGTTCAGTTGGAGAGGCGACTTGTGGGATGGAGTCTAACGTGCATGCCAGATATCCTAAACTTTTTTAAGCTTTAGGTACTTTATTTTACTTTATGTTCGAGGGTGAACACGATTTTTAATGGTGGATAATGTAATGACCCGAAAGGTCAATTTTGAATATTTTCATAAAATTACCATTTTACCCCTCTGATACCTCACCTGAGTCATTTCTAATCAGTTTGTGAAGTTGGTTAACAATTTTTTATTTAAAGGTTGTTATTTTATAAAGTGTTGAGTTTTGAAAGGCTTAATTGTTTAAAAGTGGTTTTCGGTCAAAATCAGAGTTTCAAGTCTTGGAATTGAATTCCATCATTTTCATCTGCTCCAGAATGTGGTATTTTGTCTAGAATAGTTGTCGGTTCAATATTCGGAGGTGTTTCATGGATTTGAGGTCTTAAATTGGAAGATGATGTGATTTTAGTCTATGGGTTGACTTTGGTCAACATTTCAAGTTCGGATGCTCGGATCGATTTTTGATGGTTCCATTGGATTTGAATGATCATTATAGGCATAGGAGAGGTCTTGGTTGAATTTTTAAAGTTTCCGAGCTTAGTTTGTGTAACACCTCGGATTTGAAAAAGGCTAAAAAGGGGTCAAATGGGCAAGTCAAGAACCCAAAAGTGGACCATGGAGCCCTAGACGGGCCGTGTAGGGGACCACGGTCTGTTAAGGAGCTCGTGAACTTTTTCCAAAACCTGCCCCAGGCAGGGGTCACCTAGACAGTGCCCCAAACGGCCCGTCTAGTGGGTCGTCAAGTCACCCAGTCATAAAGGATCTCACCCCAAGTCACTGTTGAAGACCACAGATGTCTAAACAGTCCGTGAAGTCGTCCGTGAAGGAGATTTGTCAAACTTAGAGTTTAGGGTCAACTTTAAATAATCATATCTTTCAGCACAAAAATAAATTAGGTGGCCCATTACCTATCCAATTAAAGATCTTTAAGTCCTCTTTCAAATGCCACCGAGTTTGCTCCATACGAAGTTTAGAGTAAAAAGTTATGCCTGTTTTAGTGGAACACTATCAGCCTATTGAAGCTTCACGACCGGCTATACGGGCCGTGAAGCCTTAGATGGCTCGTGAATCCCATCTTGACAGTCACCTCTTAGTTTTTAAGTTAGGGTCATTGTGGTCTTTTCCCAAAGTGCTTGGTACCTAAACTACATCGTTTTAAACCATATTTCAAGACCTATAAAGGTAAGTTAAGCCCCAAAACTATCAATTTCAATTCATTCTTCTAAATTCTCTAAACTTGAGCAAATTCATCCCCTCCAAAATCTTCTCTCTAGATCAAAGAAGAAGAAAAAGCTAGGGTTCTTTAAGTTCAAGTATCTTTTCTTCATCATTGATTAGGGTTTCAATCAAGGTATGTAGGGAGTTTATCAATGGGTTCCATCCACCCATTGAGCCCCCAAAGTTTCTTCAATTCTCCAATTCAATTTCCCAAGATTTGGTTAGGTTTTCACTCAATTCTCATGGGTTCTATTTGTATGGATTCAATTACTTTATTATGATCATATTTTGATTATTTGGACTTAATTACAAGCTTTTCAACCAATTCCATGTGTACCCATGCATTAATCTATGAATTTTGACTATGAACCCTAATTTACATGAATCTATGAAGAATCTTGAATCTATAAATGCATTTGTACGATGGCTTTCACCTATGGTGTTCTTTCCTCCATAGGGTTCCTAAAATCTCTAATTACACAAGTTAGAATTCTCCAATTGAAATTAGAGTTTTCTTCTATCTTATGGGTTCTTTCAAATTAGGATCTAATTGGTTGAATTATGTCTTTTTATATATGAATTGAGTTAATTGCATATTTTTAAGTTGAATGCCCATGAACCCATGTGAAATCCATGATTTCTAGATTATGATCATATTATGAGGTTTTGAACTAAGAAAGATGAAACTATGAAGATATGCATGTTTATGATGTTTGATGTAAATGATTTGAGATTGCTTTAAGAGTGAAGCATCAATGTTGTTGGTGTTGTGTTGTGAAAGGATTTCTCACATATTACTCAAAACATGAATGGGGAAGGGTTTTCTCACATGAAGGATTCATAAGAGTTGAAAGATTTTCTCAACTTAACTTTGAATCAAGAAATAGGAGTTATTCTAATGAACGTTGGCTTAGATTGGCTAATTGATGTGCCTTTCCATGGATGACGATAAGAGTATGATTAAATTACTATTCCGTGGGATTTTACTTAGCACCGAGAGGACTTTGAGATGAAGGCTCTCCCGTTAGTAGAGGTCGGGTCTCTAGAAGCAATCTCTTTGTCCCTAACTACGTGCCCCTGTAGGATTTGTCTCAGATAGACATTAGCTAGTGGATTCACTTAAGCTAGAAGTTTATGGTTATTACCTTGGCAAGTAAGGACACCTCTTTTCGGTGTGGGGTACACACCGGATTCCATGTTATAGCTCACATGGTCAATGTCGGTTAATGGTAAATTCCCCACAAAATGAACTAAGATAATTACAATGTTTTATGAAGATTTCTTTATGATTTATAGATGCAATGACCATGTTCATGTTTTACGAATCTTTTTAAATGATTTTACTACGTTTAACTAGGTCATGCATTTCATGTTTTAGATTATGTCCCCTTATGGTCATGTCCCATGTTTTATTTCATTCCCTTCATACTTGGTACATTCCATGTACTAATGCATACTCTTGCCTACATTATTTCACTAATGTAGGTTGTGACAACTCTTCTCCCTCCACTCGTGGCTAGTGATTTCGCATTTGAGATTTAAAAGACTTGGTGAGTCCTCATACATTCTAGGACGATGTCACTTTATAGCTTTATGTCTTTTCATTTTGGATATTGTACGTGATACATGGGTTACGTCCCTATCACTCTCTAATTGTACTAGATGGCTTTGAGACTTGTGTTAGACTTCCGCTACTTTTTTTAATCTCTTATGAGATGAAACTGTCTTTTGAACTCTTTAATTTCTATTATCTTGTATCATGTATGCTAAGTGGCTTGTATAGGACCTTTTGGGGTACACCATGTTACGACTAGGGTGTACCTTTGGGTCGTAACAAACGTTGGTATCAGAGCCAGGTTTTAGAAAGGTCCTAGGATGTCTCATAAGCCACGTGGAGTAGAGTCTTATTCATGAGTGTGAAGCGCACCACATTTATGAATAAGAGGCTATAAGATGTTTAGGAAACTCCACTTCTTTCATTACTTTAATGTCGTTCCATAGAGCCTATCTCTAGAAAGATCCTTCTCCTTAATTTGCTCAATCCTTTTCAGGATATGGCCCCTAGAAGAGCTTATATTTGAAGGAATGCGAATGAGAATGTGGAACATGAAACTCCTCAAGTTCCAGCCGACCCTTTGGCTGAGCAAGTGACTAATGCGGAGTTTAGGGATGCTTTCCAAGTGTTGGCTCAAGCCATGACGGCTCAAGCCAATAGGGAGGTTGTGGCCACCGTGAACCCAAATGTGGGTACGACAGCATCTAGAGTAAGGGACTTCACTAGAATGAATCCTCCGGAGTTTCATGGTTCTAAGGTTGAGAAAGATCCTCAAGGGTTCATTGATGAAGTATAAAATGTGCTAATGATCATGAGAGTAACCCCAGTGGAAAAGGCGGAATTGGCTGCTTATCAACTTAAGGCTGTGGCTCAAGTGTGGTTTGAACAATGGAAGAGTGAGAGGACGGTTGATGTCGGTCCTCTTGATTGGGAAACGTTTAAGGTTGCTTTCCTTGATAGATTCTTTCCCCTTGAGATGAGGGAGGCAAAGGTACTTGAATTCATCAACCTTCGTCAAGGAAACATGAGTGTGAAGGAGTATACTTTGAAGTTCACACAATTTTCTAGATATGCTTCTGCTATGGTTGCCGATCCTAGGGAAAGGATGAGTATGTTTGTTTCGGGAATGTCCGAGATTGTGGTCAAAGAATGTCATACCACCATGCTCATTAATGATATGGATATTTCTCGTCTAATGGTGCATGCTAAACAAATAGAAGAGGAGAAACTTAAGGAGAAGACTAGAGATTCAAAGAGGGCAAGAAAGGATAATAGTGAATTCTCACATTCAAGGTCCAATGGAGGTAATCATTATCAAGGTAATGGTTCTAGTGAGCAAATGGTATCTGAGTGTCAGAAGTGTGGAAGGAAGCATGAGGGAAAATACTTAGCCGGTACAGATGATTGCTTTGGTTGTGGAAAGAGTGGTCACAAGATAAGGGATTGCCCCTCTAGAGGCGACAAGGGTAAGAATGGTAGGCAAGCTCCGCCTAGTGGTTTGGGTTCAAGTGCTCCAAAGCAAAACCGATTCTATACACTTCAAACTCGACAAGATCACAAAGGTTCTCCAGATGTGGCGATTGGTAAGTTATGGTCTTTTAGCTTGTGTTTATGCATTGTTTGATGTTGGGTGTTTCGTTGGCTATGGTATGACTCCACGCATGGGTAGTTTGTTTAAGGTCGACTTTGAAATCCTAGTGGAAACTTCTTAAGTGTTTACTTGTATCAATGGTTCTATGGTTTTTAAGACTTTGGTGTTATGCTTGGGTTCAGGGGGGATGGATTTGAACGGGTTAGTGAGGTTTGCTCACAAGGGGGAGATAGTGTACTTCATGGTTGAAATACGTGAGTAAAACTATGTTAATTTTGGAAGAGACGTTCTTTGTTATGGTTAGGTATGTGAAAGGTCGGAGGTGATGTAATGTTTTAGTATCCCTATCTCTTCCTTCTATCTTCGGGTCAAGCTTGAGGCCTTAGCCCCTCATGGTTCACTCTTTAGGATTCTTGTGTTTCAGTCATTCCCATGTTTCCTCATGCATGCATGCTCATGAAAAGCTTGATTTTCGAAGATATGATTTAGCTTAATTGATTTCTTCATGATTGTGCGCATTTGAGTATGATCTGCATATATGCCTTATGAAATGATGTTTTGAACATGCTTTAGCTTGGAGTTGAACTTTCCTCCTTGGATGTGTGCATTTATGTGATTGCATTCATGTTGGGTTGATAGGTCTAGTTCTTACCCTCTTTATGATGTCATGAATCTCATTCGAGGATGAATGTTCCCAAGAGGGAGATATTGTAACACCTCTGATTTGAAAAAAGGCTAAAAAGGGGTCAAACAGGCAAGTCAAGAACCCAAAAGTGGACCATGAAACCCTCCATGGAGCCCTAGATGGGCCGTGTAGGGGACCACATTTTGTTAAGGGGCTCGTGAACCTTTTCTAGAACCTGCCCCATGCAGGGGTCACCTAGACTATGCCCCAAATGGCCCGTGGTGACCTAGATGGCATGTCTAGTGGGTTGTCAAGTCACTCAGTCAGAAAAGGTCTCACCCCAAGTCACTGTTGAGGACTAGGGAAGTCTAAACGGCCCGTGAAGTCGTATGTGAAGGAGACTTGTCAGACTTAGAATTTAGGGTCAACTTTAAACAATCATCTCGTTCTACACAAAATGAATTAGGTGGCCCATGACCTATCAAAATAAAGATCTTTTAGTCCTCTTTCCAATGCCACCGAGTTTTCTCCATTTGAAGTTCGAAGTAAAATGTTATGTATTTTTTAATGGAACACTGTCAAGCTGATGAAGATTCATGACAGGCTATATGGGCTGGGAAGCCTTAGACAACTCGTGAAGCCCCTCTTGATAGTCACCTCATCAGTTTTAAAGTAAGAGCCATAGTGGTCTTTTTCCAAAGTATTTGGTACCTAAACTACATCATTTTAAACCATATTTCAAGACCTTTAAATGTAAATAAAGCCCCAAACTATCAATTTCAATTCATTCTCCTAAATTCTCTAAACTTGGCCAAATTCATCCTCTCAAAAAATCTTCTCTCTAGATCAAGGAAGAAGAAGAAGCTAGGGTTCTTCAAGTTCAAGTCTTCTTTCTTCATCATTGCTTAGGGCTTCAATCAAGGTATGTATGGAGTTTATCAATGGGTTTCATCCACCCATTGAGCCCCCAAAGTTTCTTCAATTCTCCAATTCGATTTCCCAAGATTTGGTTAGGTTTTCACTCAATTCCATATGGGTTCTATTTGTATGGATTCAATTACTTTATTATGATCTTATTTTGATTATTTGGACTTAATTACATGTTTTTCAACCAATTCCATGTGAACCCATGCAATAATCTATGCATTTTGACTACGAACCCTAATTTACATGAATCTATGAAGAAGCTTGAATCTATAAATGCATTTGTATGATGTCTTTCACCTATGGAGTCCTTTCCTCCATAGGGTTCCTAAATTCCCCAATTTCACAATTTAGAATTCTCTAATTGAAATTAGGGTTTTCTTCTATCTTATGGCTCTTTCAAATTAGAATCTAATTGATTGAATTATGTCTTTTTATGCATGAATTGAGTTAATTGCATGTTTTTAAGTTGAATTCCCATGAACCCATGTGAAATCCATGATTTCTAGAATATGATCATATTATGAGGTTTTGAACAAAGAAAGATGAAATTATGAAGATATGCATGTTCATAATGAATTTGATGTAAATGATGTAAGATTGCTTTGAGAGTGAAGCATCAATGTTGTTGTGTTTGTTGTGTTTTGAAAAAATTTCTCACATATTACTCAAAACATGAATGTGAAAGGGTTTTCTCACATAAAGGATTCATAAGAGTTGAAAGATTTTCTCAACTTAACTTTGAATCAAGAAATAGGAGTTATTCTAATGAACGTTGGCTTAGATTGGCTAATTGATGTGCCTTTCCATGGATGACGATAAGAGTATGATTAAATTACTATTCCGTGGGATTTTACTTAGCACCGAGAGGACTTTGAGATGGAGGCTCTCCCGTTAGTAGAGGTCGGGTCTCTAGAAGCAATCTCTTTGTCCCTAACTACGTGCCGCCGTAGGATTTGTCTCAGATAGACATTAGCTAGTGGATCCACTTCAGCTAAAAGTTTATGGTTCTTACCTTGGAAAGTAAGGACACCTCTTTTCGGTGTGGGGTAGGCACTGGATTCCATGTTATAGCTCACATTGTCTATGTGAGTTAATGGTAAATTCCCCACAAAATGAACTAAGATAATTACAATGTTTTATGAAGCTTTCTTTATGATTTATGATGCAATGACAATGTTCATGTTTTATGAATCTTCTTAAATGATTTTACTACGCTTCACTTGGTCATGCATTTCATGCTTTAGATTATGTCCCCTTATGATCACATCTCATGTTTTATTGCATTTCCCTCATACTTGGTACATTCCATGTACTAACGCATACTCTTGCCTACATTGTTTCACTAATGTAGGGTGTGACAACTCTTCTCCCTCCACTCGTGGCTAGTGATTTTGCATTTGAGATTTCAAAGACTTGGTGAGTCCTCATACATTCGAGGATGATGTCACTTTATAACTTTATGTCTTTTCTTTTCGGATATTGTAAGTGATGCATGGGTTACGTCCCAATCACTCTCCTATTGTACTAGATGGCTTTGAGACTTGTGTTAGACTTCAGCTACTTTTGTCAAACTCTTATGATATGAAACAGTTTCTTGAACTCTTTAATTTCTATTATCTTATATGATGTATTCTAAGTGGCTTGTGTAGGGCCTTTGGGGGTTCTATACGCCATGTTACGACTAGGGTGTACTTTGGGTCATGACAGTTTTGTTTTTTTGAGCATTGAGTAATTTATTGTTACTTTCACAGGTTTCAAGTCATGGAGACCTAAGATTCGTGTGGCTCCATTGAGTCTTGAACGTCGAGTTTACTTGGGTAAAATATTAGGTTTTTGTGTATGGGTTTCCGAATGAATCTCGAGGGTCCTTTCGGAGAGTTGTTTGTTGCTGGATTTTGATTGAGTGTAGGTATCTAATGACCCCCACATTCATGCGGTATCAAACGACAAATCTCCATGTTAGCAGAGGGGCTTCTGCGTTTGCGGAGGTTTGGGGCATCAGATCTCCATGACCACGGAATGTTAGGGAGTCAGACCTCAATGTTCATGGAGAAGCTCCTATATTCACAGAGGGTTAAGTAAGCTGAGAGCCCCGTTTGCAAGCCAGAATCTGCATTTGCGGAGGACCCCTGGCAGTACTTTATTGTCCAAAACTGGGGTCTTTCCTTATTTTCTCCATTTTGAGTGATGGAAACCCTTGGGAGATGATTTCAAGGAGATTTTCCATGGTAAACCTTTTGGGTAAGTCTTTGTAAACCTAAATCTTCAATTCCCAATTATCTTTTCTCGTTTTTAACTTCAAATTAAAGTTTTTGAATGGTAAAGTTAGGTGATTTTCAAGATCGAACTTGGGATTTTGATAACAATGGGGATTTTAGGTTCGGTTCTACTTCTTTTTTGAAATAATTTTTATCGTTGGTTTCCAAATTCCTTGGGTAACGCATTATACTAATTTCACGCATTATACTAATTTCAAGATCTACCCCTCATTTTTGGAATCAGGTTTTCGGGTCGATTTGACTCCACTTTTCAAAATACTTGATATGGGTGTTGTTAGTTTTAAAATCTTATTGTGGTTAATTATTTGATAAGATTGTGTTGATTCTGAAGCCTAACAAAAAGGGACAGCTCAAGTCTAGAGAGATTGGTTAATTATTTGAGTCAAGTGACTTTCTTGACCCTTGTTAAGTGGATAGAATCTCGTATTTCCTTGTTATATGTGTTGGGGAGTAATGGAACTTGGTGATGGGTTGACTTGTTTATATTGAATAATCCTAATGATGAAAAAGAAGTAATAAAAGACAACTTGATTATTTATTGATGTGTGATGTGTTGAGAATGATTTGGAAGGTTTGTTGATTCATTGTTGATTATGTATCACGATTGTGTTGTTGTGAATTATGTATTGATATGGAAATGGTCATCTCCTTATTAATTGTGTGAACATGCCTATTGTCATAGGTTTTGGAGACACGGTTGTGACAAGTGTAATGTGAATTGAGAGAAAATAAGGAATGACAGAGGATGTATTATTTCAAGGGATGTGTCGCGCACCGTGGTGGATATATTGATTCGAGGGTCGTGCCGTATGTCACGATGGATGCAAGGACTGATAAGTCCCCAATGGGTCATGAACTGAGAGACTGCGGGTGTGTATTGTTAGGTCAGGCATGCATCACTATGCTTGGCATTGCATTTCATTGCATTGCATATCTATATAATTTGTGAACTTGTGAGTACCTTTTTGTGGAACTTGTGATTGATGAACTTGATCCTGTGTATAGTTGGTCTATAATTGGTGTAGTGTTGTTATTGAGCTATGAGCTATTTAAATTGTTGTAATGACCCATTAGGTTGTTTTGAACACTAGAACTATTTTGACTCTTTCCATTAAATTTTAAATGGAAATTTTGAACTATTCGGTAACTACGATTATTTAGTTGACGAATATGTATTAAATAATTAACAAAATTGGTAATTAATAAGCCAAGACTGAAATTTATTTAATACTCTATCCCACTTATCCCATGAGTTGAAATAAGTTAATGGGGTTTAATATTTTGAGATTACAACAAATTGGGGAAAAGAACATAACGGGAAAAAAAGTTGTAACAGAGAAGACGGAAATGATAGGTACTACAAACTCTTTTACGGCCTTTCCATTTTCCTTCTTATCAATTAATGATGGTAGAAATATGCTCAAGGAATAATTGGTTAGCAACTGTTAGGGTGATAATGATAGCAAGGAGAATAAGTATTAATGGCTTAAGTTTTAAGGGTTGGAGCCTACTGTATCGGTGTATTAGTGGAAGAAAGGAAAATTGCTATTTTATTTGGATCTATTTGTGGTTGGTTTGACTTAGGGGACAAAGGTGAGTGGAAAATCATGGCAAATGATAAGATAATGATGAAGTAATCATTAGAAAGTGATATATTGCAGGAATTTGTGGTGGGTTAATGTCTTGGGTATCTTTTTATTAGTAGATTTAATAGTATTGGACTACTGGTTCTATGTAACTAATTCGGGTGAACGAGAATTGATATTTTAGATTACAAATTGAATTACTGGCGGCATGATGTCAATGTTTTTGTTGATTTCGGATTTCTAGACTTTGGTATGGGTATTACTAGATTTGTATTTTCATGAATATCATAATTTTGATAGATTGGGAACGTTCTAAAGCTTTGAGAAAGGGAAAAGTAAAATCGTGAAGATTTGTGATACGTTATTCAGAGATTGAGATATGTTAAGACTTTCAGACTTTGTTGATGGACATTTTTCTAATTAAAGATTAAAAATGAAATAGACAATGGGTAAGGGCGAAAGATGGGGGTCTCGTACCAATAGTATGATGGGCATTGGTATGAGTACCGGTGTTATAAAGGAAAGTGTATTACTATAGAATGACGGATTGTAATTCGAGAATGCCAAAGCATATGAGCATTAGCTGATGTATTATTGACTTGGTTTCTTTTGTGTTGTTGTGTTTCTTTATTGAACCTCTATATTTGTGATAGTTGAGGTGATTTTATTTCATACTGATATTTGATTGGTTGTGATGCATCATCATCCCCTTCTATTGATATTATATTGTGCACATGAATTGACTTGAGATTGAGTATAAGTTGGGCACGTGGAGATCGTCCGTGCTGGTGACTATTTGATTTTATGATTATAAGTTGGGCACATGGAAACCATCCGTGCTGGGGATTGTTTGATTTTATGATAGTGCAGTGAGATCATCTGCACGGAGATCTTTCGTGTCGATATATGGACCTCATGGGTCACAAACTTTTGATGTATTTATGAGAAGTATCGTGTATGTACGGTTGAGAGAGTACTTGGCATCTGAGGCATATCATTTCATGGTGTTGCATTGCATTGCGTCTCATTACATCCTTCATTTTTTTTTATTATGTGCTTATTTGTAGTGAAAATTATGTGACATTTGATTATCCCTATTTGATGAAACATGACTGATAAGTATAATGTAGACTTGAAAATTAAAGGATGATTTTCTTATATAGTCATGTCACTACTTTTTCATTGTCAGTATATGAGACATACTGGGTACACATAATTTCTTACTCATACTACACTTGTTGCACTCTTTTGTGGTGCAGATTTAATTCCAAATTCGAGCGTATCTCGTGGAGCTTTCTGAGTCCGAGCTTGGATCATCTTAGAATTGTGGTGAGCTAATTAGTTGTTTCGCAGCACATACCTCCCTCTATCTTATTATTTATTTTTTCGTTTTCGTATTCAGACAGGATATTTCTTATGTTTAGACTTGTCATTTTAGTTTCAAACTTGCACTGCATTTTAGAAGCTCTTGTGCTTACAACACCAAATCTTGGGTGGTTTTCAGTTTTTTCGCAAATTTATATTTCTAAGAGACTTAGTGTTGAGACATTTTACTTATCGCTTACTTTTTCCTTATTTATATTGAATTGAATTGGTAAGAGTGTTGGGTTGGCTTACCTATCGGTTGGAAACATAGGTGTCATCATGACTTCTAATTTTAGGTTTTGACAATTTAGTATCAGAGCCCTAGGTTCATCGGTCTTACGAGTACAAGAGTAATGTCTAGTAGAGTCTTGCACATCGGTACGATGATGTCCATACTTATCTTCGAGAGGCTATAGAATATTTAGGAAACTTTTAATCTTTCATTCCTTATTGTGCACACTTGACTATGTTGAAATTCTAATCTTGTTGTCTCATTCTCTCACAGATGGTGAGGACTCATATATCTAGAAGTGGTGATCAGGAGCCTATTCATGTGCCTACTTCTAGGATCACTACCCAAGGCAGTGGCAGGGTCAAGGTCAAAGTCCAAGTCGAGGTAGAGGTCGTATTGCAGCACCTATAAGAGGCCAAGTACCGATAGCTACCCAGGGTCATGATAGGGCAGTACCTCTTGATGAAGATGTTGTTCATGGGGATGTGCAGGATCATGTTAAGGGGAATGGACCAGCTCATGCTCCACCTGATTTTATTGTCACCCCAGTGCTTCAAGATAACTTGGCTCGTATGCTAGGACTCCTAGAGTGGATAGTTCAGGTGAGATCATTGCATGTCACCTCTAATGGCTTACACACTCGTGTTGGAGGTCAGACTCCAAATTTGATGGTTGCTCTGGGTTCTCAGACTCCAGGAACTTAGCATGCTGCTATTGTAGGTCCCTATTAAGATAGTATGGTATTGCCAGGTGTTGAATCACATTTAGCAAATAGGCCTACCATGACCATTGATGAGCAATAGATGTTCGGAAGGTTCAGAGTGATGAATCCTCTGAACTATACTAGTGACTTATCTAAGGATGCATATGAATCTATATTTAGCTATCATGAGAGGTTGCATAATCTTGGATTAGTGGAGTCTCATGGAGTTGACTACACAGCATTTCAGATAATTGGAACTGCCAAGCAATGGTGGAGGGATTATATTAGTAGTAGGCCAGCTGGATCACCTCCACTATCATGGACTCAGTTTACTCAGGTGTTTCTAGAAAAGTTTGTTCCACATAGTAAGAGGAAGTGCAAGAGGGCCGAGTTCGAGGGTTTACAGCAAGATGGTATGTCAGTTGGAGAGTATGAGGCTAAATTCCATGCATTGGCTAGACATGCTTCGATGACACTTCCCACCAAGGCTGAGAGAGTGAGAAGGTTTGTTAAGGGGCTGATTGTTCCGATTCGTCTAGGATTTTCTCAGGCTACTGCTTCTGGTGTTCCATTTCATAAGGTGGTAGATATTGCCAAAGAGTTAGAGATGATTCGATGTGAGGGATTTGAGAAGCGTGAGGGCAAGAGGGCCCATCATTCAGGTGATTATGGTGGTGCGCCGCCTAAGAGTCGAAGTTACTCAGGGAGAGGTTATCACTCTTAGTCTAGTAGAACCATAAATGCTACTATACCAGCGTCTGAGGTTGATTATGCTGGAATAGTTCTTCTAGTTTGATACAGACTACACAGGGCTCATCTTCTAGACTTGTAGGCCGTGGAGGGCATTCTGATCATTCAGGTTCCTCTCATCAACCTACATCTCATAGGGGTTATTTTGAGTGTGGTGATATGGGAAACTTTGTGAGAGATTACCCTATGATCAAACGTGGTGGCTCACATCAGGGTTCTCAAGCTTCAACTTTCAGGGCTGCACAACCTTTGACTAAGGGAGGTGTACAGAGTGGCAGAGGTGGTTCACATTCAGGTAGAGGTGTTTCCCATTCTGGTCGAGGTAGTGGTCATGGAGGTTCACAATCTGAGGGCGCTCGTGCTCTGTGTTATGCTTTTCCAGGTAGGCTAGAGGCAGGGGTTTTAGATGTTGGTATCACATGTATTATTCTGGTTTGTCATCGATCAGCTACTGTATTATTTGATTGAGACTCTACTTATTCTTGTGTGTCCATATATTTTGCTTCAAATTTGGATATATTATGTGAGTTTCTTGATTTGCCAATTCATGTATCTACTCCTGTTAGGGATTTTGTAGTGGTAGATTGGGTTTATGGACTGTGTATAGATACCTTAATAGGATATGATACTCATATGGATTTGAAGGTCTTAGATATGGTAGATTTTGATGTAATTCTTGGTATGGATTGGTTATTTCCTTATCACGCAATTTTGAATTGTCATGCCAAGACAGTTACATTAGTTGGATTCCTATAGTAGAATGGAGAGGTTCCCTTAGTTACCCTCCAAAAAGGGTGATATCATTTCTTAAGGCTCGTCGCTTGGTGGAGAGAGGATGTTTGTCTTACTTGGTGCATATTTGAGATACTAGTGTGGAGACTCTTATGCTAGAGTCTATTCCAATGGTGAGTGAACTTTCGGAGGTCTTTCTAATAGATCTGCCAGGTCTTCCACCGGACCGTGATATTGAATTTTGTATCAATTTGGATAAAGGCACTCAGTTTATTTCTATTCCACCATATCGTATGGCATAGGCCAAATTGAAAGAGTTGAAAGAGCAATTGCAGGATTTGTTGAGCAAGTGTTCATTAGATCGAGTGTATCTCCTTGGGGTGCTCCAGTGTTATTTGTGAAGAAGAAAGATGGATCTATGTGTATGTGCATTGACTATCAGCAGTTGAACAAGGTTACCATCAAAAATAAGTACCTGATACCTTGTATTGATGATTTATTTGATCAGCTTCAAGGTGCTTCAGTTTTCTCCAAGATTAACTTGAGATCCGATTATCATCAGTTGAAGGTTAGGGTAGAGGATATCCCTAAGACAGCTTTACGAACACGTTATGGCCATTATGAGTTTCTGATGATGTCTTTTGGATTAACTAATGCCCCAGCAGCTTTTATGGACTTGATGAATGGGGTGTCCAGACCATATTTGGATTCCTTTGTTATTGTCTTCATAGACGATATATTGATATACTTTCATAGTAAGGAGGAGCATGAGCATCATTTGAGGATTGTTCTTGGAATTCTGAAGGAGAAGAAGCTCTATGAAAAGTGTCCAAAATGTGAGTTTTGGCTTAGTTTGGTAGCATTCTTAGGACACGTCCAAAGAGGGTATTATGGTAGATTCTAAGAAGATTGAGGTAGTTCGAGATTGGTTTAGACCTGCTTCAATTACCACTACGAGAAAAATTACATTTTGCAAGGGGAAATTTGGTCGCTAAAGGTCATATTCCTGTCGTTATTAGTCTAAAACAACTGGAAAGAAAATGGTCGTCACCGATCGTTAAAAGTTAACGACCGGATTTTGAGTCTGATCGTTAAAAACCTTTAGCGACAGCAAGAAATTCAGTCGTTATATATCTTTTTAGCAACCAACATTTCCTTTCACTAATTTTCATTTCGGTTGTTAATAACATTAGATAACAACAGTCTTTTTGAGAAAGAATATTACATTCATTAATTGTTTATAAACTTTCAACCCAAAATTCAATTATTACATGATTAGTATCGTAAAGATGTATAACAAGTAAACCAAAATCTTAAAACAAATATCAACATTCATATAAAATTTCATATTAAATTATAAAGAACTAATCATCACAATATCCAAAGTATATCTATCCAAATTATGACATTTATTCAACACCTAACAAAATATTAAATTATGTACCAATGAAAACATCTTTAAACAACTCCTAAAAAATACATAATAGCTAGGTCTTCTCTCTGGTTTTCAACTTGTTCTTTAATATTTTTAGTTGTTGATACTTGATCTGCACTCTTCATGGATGGGTTCTTAAGAATTCAATTTTTTTATCTGTAAAAATAACAAGTTCTTGTTAGTTAAGTCATAGATGCTACTTTTTTCCACAAAATCAAAATTAGCCAATAAAAAAGGAAATATAACATCTATGAATTGCCCAATTAAATTTATTCTACGAGAGAACTTAATTTAATTGAATGGAATTTCCCAAAGAAAGGTTTCTCTCTTTCATACCTTAACAATAACATAGATATGAAATTTGTGACAATCATAACTATCTTTGATACCATAGATTCACACCCTGCACTGAAGTTCATAATTTTTCTTGAAAATAAACTTGTAACAATTATATTACATTAGAATCATTATGACTAATAAGATGAATATTCAAGATCTTGAACATGATATTAAGAAAGTAAAGAGATGAGAATCTATCCACTGTGTCGCAAGAGGTTAAATATCCCACAAGTTCATGAAATTCATCACTACTATTTCTTTTTCCCATAAAGATGATAGCCTTTCATTGCAGTGAATGATAGACCGATAACAATAGTTTCATGAGGCAAGTCAAATGCATTTCAATATTAAGAATCCTCACAATCCAATGGCTTTTAGAAAATCAAAAGAGTATAAACAAAGACTAGAGATAGACAAATAGAACCATAATAGAACAAATTAGTTTAATTTTTGTGAGTTCTTAGGGGTGCGGATCATTGAACTGTAATTCATGACTTGAACTCGGATTCAAACTCCCTTTGAAGTGTTTTACAATTATGACTCCATCTTGATCAGTCTTTGTTAAATAAACCATCAACATTGATACTATCACTGATAAGAATGGAGAAATAGCTGGTAACCAAAAAAACTTTTTATTCCTTTTACTCGGTAATATTTAAGGTGACCAAGAAATTAATGAATGAAATAGGAAAAATTATCAAACTGATTTGACAAAAAGCAAGTACATCTTTATACTTACTATACATCTTGTTACTAGGATAACGATGAGGAATGAACATCCAAGTTTTAACTTCAAAGAAGACAAATGAAACAAGTTCAACAGAAATCACTAAGAAAAGAATAAAATAAAATAGTGAAAAAATAAGCAATCAGGTCCTATTGATAATTAATCACATGATTAGAGTCGATTACCTCTAGCTAACAGTGATACAGCTCTTGAGACATTTTAAGCCTAGACTATATCATTGTTTGGTTAAGGGCAGAAACCAATCACGGGTACAATCAAAATCAACACAGATGGAGCAAGCCAAGGAACTGCAGGACTAAGCTCCTATGATTTTTGTCTAAGGAGCAACATTGGAGATCTAATCTACGCACAGGTTGGAAAAATATGAGAAGCTTCAAGTCTAGCGGCAGAGACTACAATAATTCATAAAGCCATGAGATACTGCTAGCATAGAGACTACGCACAGGCAGAACATATCGGAATTCTTAATGCTAACATAGAGACATACTCGATGATTCTCCAAAACATACTCACAAATATTTAGAAACCACCATGGGAAATCATACAAGTAGAGAAAATCAAAAAAATGATACAGCAACTATAAATTGGGATAACATATGTGTTTGGAGAAGGAAATAAGCTAGTAGTTTTTTTACAAATCAAGCTTTCCAGCAAGAGGATACGATACACTTTCAAGATTTTCAGTCGATACCATCAATGGGAAAGAGAATAATCAATTCAGGCAGAACAAATATTCCCTACTTCAGAATCAAGGGCAAAAGGATGCAACACCATACAGATCATGCAAGGATTAAAGAAATATAAAAAGGGAGAAATGCACAAAACGGACCTGATTTCTACAAAATCACAAAAGCAGTAGCAACTAAAAGAGCCCATCCTAAGTTCATTTGCCTGGAAAAGAAAGGAATTCAAGCAAGAAAGAGGAAAGAATTAAAAGAGACCGTCCTATTTCCAAAAGACATTCGATACAAGTGCAACAAATCCAAGTAAAAAAAGAAGAAAACAGGAAAGCAATCATATTTTTTTTATCTAAAATAGAACATAAGTAAAAAGAGGATCAAGTAATAATTAAACTGAATAACTATAGTATATATGCAGCAGTCACTCATCAAAAAAATTGCTCTGAAGTTCTTGTAAGCTTGTTGCCAGTGATACAAGGTTGAAGTCTGAAATAAAGGAATACCAAATATACCTTTCATCTTTCTAAATAATCCACGCCATTGCAAGCATTTAATAATTCTATAAAACCTCCTTCCTTTATACTGACCTAACCCAAAGACTCTGACAATAACTTTGCCCCAAGCACACTCTTTAGCTTGTTGAGCCTGCTCACTCTACTCCAAACCGCATTTAATCTGTTGAGTCTACTCTATACACTAGGCACACTCCTTAACCTGTTTAGCTTTTCTCCTCTAGTAATATCACAATTTTCAGTTCATTTAGTCACTTAGTGAGCTTATACAAAAATACCAACTTAGAGGCCCACCCACCAGTACAAGTCCCTGGTTATTCCCTTTTCTAGACCATGATAATCAATGATATTTGAGTGTAATTTATAAGGGAATGAGACCAAGAAACATAAAAGACATAGGAAGGTTAAAACAATTATCTTTGAGATTTCTCACGCAAAAGTTCTTTAGAAACTCTAAAGGCATCCTGCATCATGGTAGAATTTCGATGAAAAGGAAGCCACTCTATATCCAGGTCGAAAGTGAAAGAAAATCGAATCTACAGTAAGAAAGTGAAACAAGCTCACCTTGGTGGTTTGAGCGTCTTCAATGTTCTGTGAATAACTTCTCCAATAAATCAAAAATTTGACAATGTTTCACCATATCCATTTTGCGGAACCACTCTTCTATTTTTGCATTATCCTAAAAAGATGCTGACATTTTCAACAATGAACATCTTCGTTTTCTTTCTACTTACAAGATTAGATTGATGAAAACAATAGCACTACAACATAAACTTTATTATCTTTTTATATTTGAAGTCTTGAATCATGTCAAGGTTACATAAAATATTTGGGATGCAATAATATAGAAAGAATGTCATATAAATTGAAACGGCAAAGCTACTTAAGTTCCTTCAAATATCATGGCACATTAGTTTTACATATTTAATAAATATAGAAGCAACTCATCATAAGGGAAAGATGCTATGAACTCAATAATAATTATCAACAAGTTCATTTTTGTACCTGCCTACAAGGGTTTGTTTGTATAGTAAAAGAGTTGAATATCAATACACGCTTCCTATCGACTAAGATATAATCAACAAATCACAATTAGTATCAAAATAACAACTTTGCAGCAAGTACACTCATAAAGATAAGTCTAAGCACTTCCATATATTAGTCAACAAAGATGGTAATAAAAGACAAATATTCATTTGTTTACAGTAAATTTTTTGCTACGGCCTACTATTTTAGCCCTGATTCCTAGAAGATTTTCTCTCTGGCGTGATTATGTTTCTCTAACATATAACTATTTCTTTCTTAAAAATATTGATTTTTTCTCACTTCCTGGACAAGATCACAATTGATCTCAATGTTGTTTTCCATCCAATTTGTGAGACCTCGAAAGACAATTGTTAAAAGTAAAAACACCAAGGGAAGAGAAAAAGCAAAAAAAAATACTACATCAGTTGCTATGGCGGATGGATCATTAAATTACACTTATGGTGTAACAATTCGCAAGACTATAGAGGTCACTTCTCGTTCTTAATTTAAGAATCAGTTCCACAAAGAACAAGTAAAAATAGAAATGAGTCGAACCTAACAATTCATATATAAATCTATCAAAATATGTTTAAAATTCAACAAAAATTTACCTCGGTGAACAAATTCTCCAAAAGAATACACACAGAGAACAGTCGCAGAAAGTGCAGAGGTTAATTACTAGAATTTTTGAGAAATTTAGAAACACTACCTGAGTCGATGAAGCGAGGATTCTAGAATCCGTCTAGAAAATTCTTTTTTGCTAAGCATTGTGTCAAATTATTGGCTAGGAATTGAAGAAGTGAGAAACCCATTATAGAACAAAGGGAATAGATATATGGAGGAAATATACTCTTGCTTTGATAGTGAGAATTGAAGAAGTGAAAAACCTTGAGGATTTGACACAGACATACAACTATTACATATAATTAGCAAAATATAGCCCAATATTAATTAGCAATTAATAGTCCAAAAGAAAAATAGCACGTATTAACCAAAAAGAAATATAACAGACTTTTTACAGTTTTTTTAACCATGTGCAATCAATCGGCATTAATTAAGGAGATGTGAGATTATTTTTTCTTCCTTGTTTTTAACTCCTGTAATTAAGGAAGTTAACTTTTCTTTAAATTCTCAAACTTAACTTTATTATCAGTCTATTTAAAAAATTATTAACTCAACTTTATCATCAATCTATTTAAAAAACATATTAACGTAGTTAACAACAACACAAAGATATATTTGATTGTAATTTTGTGAATTATATTTTTACCAACCGACAGTAATTAGTCTATTAATAAAAACTATTGCCTACTTTGAAGAAATGAATATATATATATATTAACCCATTAAAAAAAGTCACATCAATTTTTAATGAAGCATTTTTTTTATTCTTTAATTAACTTATTAAAAGATTATGACTATTTTTAAGGCAAGAAAATATATTATTAATGCTCAATTAATGTGTATTAATTATCAGATAATTGATAATAATTAATCAAATAATATTAAAGGCAATGATTTTTATTAGAAACTATAATAATTCGTATATATAAATTATATATGTTTATATACATAAGAATATTAACAATTATTATAGTTGCAATTACATAATGTATACATAAAAAAATAATATACTTATGTATACATAAAAAATTATTCGTAAAAATTGATGTTTAAATTTTTGTTGATGTATACAGTAATTGAAGCATGTATACATAAACTATATAATGTATACATAAGAATATTACCAAAAATTATAGGTATAACTATAATGAATACAAGAATGAGATTAATATGATACATGTATAAATAAAATTTTATTCATAAATTGTACATGTGATTTTGTATATGTATACGGAAACTGCAATATGTATACATTCGTTCGTATTCATTTTCGTATTCATTGGTCTGTATTCACCTAATAAATTTGTACACATTTATTTAAATTGAGATTGACCTTCATTGGTATACATTGGTTTGTATTCATCAAAATCAACATTTCGATTTTTTACGAGAATCATATGAGAACCTTTCTTACCCATAAAATTTAAAACAAAAATTTCAAATACTATAACCTGAATTTTTACCCAAAAAAATTCAAAAAATTTTAATTCAACAAATCACGAAATTTTAAAATTAATTCGGCAAGAAACGCTACATAATTATATATTAAAATAAATTTTTAGGAGGACCAATGGATAAACATACAGTTATATCTAATTTACATAAACAGGGTGAATTAAGGAGAAGAAGAAAAAATTTAGAAGCGAAGCAAATATACATATGAAAAGGATTTTAGAAAGAAAAAAAAAGAAGAATAACCTAAATTTTCGCAAAAACAAAATTGAGAATACTTCATTTCCACAAATCATGAAATTCAACAATTAATTGGACAAGAACAAGATTATATATAAAAGATGATTTTTAGAAGTATCCATGCATAAACATATTATTATATCTGATTTTCATAAACAAAGTGAATTAAGGAGAAAATGTCACGACCCGATTCCTCAAGTCATGATGGCGCTTACCAACCCGCAAGTAGGCAAGCCAAACCCTGTCCCGGAACTTAACAGTAATGGGACTGAGGGTGGAAACTAACCTCAACTAAGCAGAAGCATAAATAAAGGAACACATGAGGGAAAGGGGGGAGAGAAACCAACTATATACAACAAACAATACCTCCCAGAACCTGGAAGCCACATGTACAAAGCTACTACAAAATGAGTACAAGTCCCAAAAGTGGACCACCAAAACAAGATTGTCTCAAAGCAAACGACAAGCCAAAATATAAGCAGAAGGAGGTAGGTAATCTCATAACGCTATGTGCTCACCCTCGCCTCCGGAACAGACTATAGCAGGCTCGATCTCAGCGTTGATAACTGGTGATCGAACCTGCATCACGAAAATAAATGCAGAGTGTAGCATGAGGACCAATATAACAGGTACCCAGTAGGCTGACTGAGCAAGAAAGGTAAAAACAGACTGAAAGGATAGAACTACAATCACAGAGGTCAAGCGAATATTAAAAGAAGCAAATGAGTGCACCGTAAGTAAATCTAAGTACAGCTAAAATAAACCTAACTAGACCCCCATAAGCCCAGAAGGTACACTCGTGCAAAAGTTTAAATAAAACCTGAACGGGCCCCCATAAGACCAATAGATACACGAAAAAGCTAAGTCTACGAGACCGAAGGAAAACCCCAACTGCGAACCAAAACCACCAACCAACTCAGTCGAAAAAATCAGCCAACTCCAACCCAGTCACAAGTCTGACTTCCAAATCGGGCCGCCCATCCTGATGGCAACTCCCAGGGGCCCTACCCTAGCCAGCATAGTCCCTAGGGGCATAACGACTCCCCCAAAGGCACTAATATCCAATCACCCAATCAGCTAACACTCCGGGGGCCCTGTCCCAACCAGAAGAGTTTGTGGGGCGTGTCAACTCCAAAGAAGACCTCAATAACTCATATCCAATTGCTCGGCTGCCTAACACTCCGGGGGCTCTGTCCCAGCCAGACGAGCGTGTGGGGCATATCAACTCTATAGAGGATCTCGAATACCAAAACAATATGGATCACCGTCCACTACCAACCACATCACCACAGAACCGATCCAGAAGCATCCAAATCCAAGAAAACACAATGCCTCCGATAACGAAATGACACCACAGAAATGGGGAGAGAAACCAGAAGATAACAAACAATACGAAAGCCCAAACTAGGCTCATACTACCAGACTCAAGTCTGCTATTTCGGTCTACAAGGACCTAGTCCATCCGAATCGACGTCAAACACATACCAAAGTCAAACAGGTGCATGGGTCTAAGGCAATGCTAGCCTAACCTAGTCTAAGGCCGAAAATATAAACCAACTCAATAAAATAGCCAACAGATAGTCCGCATGCAACAACACATAAACAATCCCTCTGATAACATGGTACTACCCCAAAACAGCCCGAAAATCAACCCTAAAGCATGGTTTCTGAGAAGAAGAGAAGAAGTACTAGTTCCCCACCCCCGATTCACGAAAATCAGCATGCATTCATGCAATCCAGCTCAATCTAAAAAGAAGGGAAGCCGTAACCTACGAAAAGGCCAACCGCGCGCGCTCCAAATCACTCTGCCGAAGCTTTTCCCTTCCGAACGACCTCAGACTGCTGCCACGCTATCAAAAGTAGAATCACAGTGTCAGTACGGTCGTTTAGACACCAAAAACATCAAAATTGGAGACGGACCAATTTAGGAGTTAAAATCAGAGAATGTGGGACCCGCTCCAGAAATCTCAGAATTGACTCCGTGAAAAGGTCCTAAACCCTCCCCCAAGCTTGTGTTTAAAAAAGGAACACCTCTCCTAGCTAGGAACAACCGACAAAACAAGAAACTAAAATGTGCAAAACTTTACAAAACTAGCTTAAGGCAGCCACTTACGACTCAAATTCACGGAAATCGGAGCTCACCCAGTGCTATCCGAGCACTTACCCACGAGGCCGATACAATTCCGAACACCTGGGACATAGAATCACTGAAAACCGGCTTATATCAAGAGAGAAATCACCTTTTAGACATACAACAATGAGCTGCCTCACGTTTGGTTTTATTAATAAAGGACTAGACGCACACACCTCCGCGAACTAACATCTAGTAGAGTCTTGAGGATCGGTACGGAGATGTCCGTGACTTATCTTCAGAAGGCTACAGGATGTCTTTAGGATGTTTTCTTGCTTTGTATCTTTTTCGTGCGTTGCTGTCCTGTTGGTTTCTTGAAATCTCACTTGTTCTACTCTGTTACAGGGATGGTTCGCTCGCGTAGTAGAGGTTGACCCCGAGGTCGAAGGGGTGCTGCGGCACCAGACTGCGTTAGAGAGAGAACTCCGGAGTTGGAGCCGAAGCCTCAGGTATATCAGATTCCTGCTCAGTCGGTGGGGTCGGGACCAGCCCAGCCACCGCCCGTACCAGCTGCCACTCCTGACCTTCAGGGCATGCTTCCCCAGATCTTAGCTTCTATCAGGGGTGTGTAGCAGCAGCTACGTCGCGAGACTCAAGGGGGCAACGGCAAGAGGGTTAGACAGGATGGTAGGGCTAGAGGACCCTATTCCGGGCCTAGAGTTTCTCGGGACTAGGTTTATCAGAGGTTCCAGGCAGGTCAGCACAGTTACCCATTTCAGCCAGCCTTGCAGATATCAGAGGATAACCAGCACCACCAGGGAGCATATTGTGCCGGGTCAAGTCAGGGCCGAGGTGGTTCACAGCCGGGTTCTTTTGGTCGGGGTGGACGACCTTTAACTGGGAGCAGATTGTCACAGGGTTGCTTTACCTATGGGGCACCTGACCATTGGGCTAGAGAGTGCCCTGTCTCAAGATCAGCTTTATCAGCCCCTCAGGCAGCGAGACCGGTTTCGGCAGTAGCACCTCCAGCTAGAGGAGGGGATCAGCTGCAGGGTTCTCGGGGAAGCCCTCGGGGAGGTAGGTCAGGCGATAGAGCGGATGCATGGGGTACAGGCACCCAGGGCCACTTTGATGCAGCTCCAGCCAGAGCAGAGGCCGAGGCATCGGATGATGTGATCTCAGGTACGGTTCTTTTATGCCAGCAATCCGCTTCATCCTTATTTGACCCTGGTTCTACCTATTCATATGTGTCGGATTACTTGTGCCTCGATTGGGAGTGAGTCCTGAGCCCTTATCCGTTCTCTTGCGTGTTTTGACCCAAGTAGGGGATTCTTTAGTAGTGGATCAGGTTTGCAGGTCTTGGGTGGTGACCATTCGGGGGCAGGACACTCTGGTCGATCTTAGTATGCTGTGTATGGTAGACATTGATGTGATTTTGGGCTCCCTCGTCATAGCATTTATTGATGACACCTTGGTATGCTTGCGGAGCCATCGTGGGCACGAGCACCATTTGAGGATAGTGCTCCAGACTTTGAGAGGTCATCAGCTTTATGCCAAGTTCTCAAGGTGCGAGTTTCGGATTAATTCTGTAGCATTCTTGAGGCACGTGGTGTCCAAGGATGGAATTATGGTGGATCTGGCATAGATTGGGGGCTATTCATAGTTGGGCTAGGCCCACCTCTGTGACTGAGATTCAAAGCTTCGTCAGATTGACAGGGTACTACAGACGCTTTATAGAGGGTTTCCCCACTTTAGCGGCGCCTTGGACTAGGTTGACTCGCCAGGATGTTCCTTTTGTGTGGTCGAAGGAGTGTGAGAGGAGCTTTCTGATGCTCAAGGAGTTGCTTACCGCCGCTCCTATATTGACTCTTCCAGTTGAGGACGAGGGCTTCACGGTCTATTGTGACGCATCCGGTGTTGGTTTGGGTTGTGTTCTAGTGCAGCAGGGCCAAGTTATTGCTTATGCGTCGAGGCAGCTTAGGCTGCACGAGGGCAACTACCCCACTCATGACTTGGAATTGGCGGCAATAGTTTTCGCACTTAAGATCTGGGGGCATTACCTTTATGGAGTTCATGGTGAGATACACACTGATCACATGAGCCTTCAGTACATCATGACTCAGAGGGACCTTAATTCGAGGTAGCGCCGTTGGATAGAGCTCCTGAAGGACTACGACCTCTCTATTCTCTACTATCCGGGCAAGGCGAATGTAATAGCGGACGCCTTGAGTCGGGAGGCAGTGAGTATAGGTAGTCTAGCCTTCCTTTATGTTTCGGAGTGACCCTTGGCTTTGGAATTTCAGTCCTTAGCCAATCAGATGTTCAAACTTGATGTTTCAGATTCCAGCAGGGTGTTAGCATATGTGGGGGTTCATTCATCTCTTCTTGATCAGATCCGTAGACGTCAGTTCGAGGATGAGTCTTTAGTGGCTCTTAGAGATAGAGTTTTGGCGGGTGATGTTGGGCAGACTTCCTTAGATTCAGGTGGGGTCCTGAGATTTGCTGGCCGGTTCTATGTTCCGAGAGTTGGAGACTTGATTCAGCTGATCCTTAGTGAGGCCCATGACTCAAGGTATTCTATCCATCCGGGCACAGCTAAGATGTATCGTGATTTGAGACAGCATCACTGGTGGAGCGTTATGAGGAGGGACATCTCCAACTATGTGTCCCGTTGTTTGTGTTGCAAGCAGGTGAAGGCCGAGCATATGAGGCCTGGTGGAGAGTTGCAGAGGTTACCCATTCCTGAGTGGAAGTGGGAGCGTATCACCATGGACTTTGTTGTGGGATTGTCATGGACTTCTAGAGGTGTTGATAGCATTTGGGTCATCGTGGACCGATTGACCAAGGCAGCGCACTTCCCTGCAGTTCATTCTTCCTTTAGTGCTGAGAGGTTAGCCCGTATCAACATTCTGGAGGTAGTCCTTCTTCATGATGTGCCTGTTTCTATCATCTCAGACCGGGGCCCACAGTTCACTTCAAGCTTTTGGAGAGCATTTCAGGAGGAGTTGGGCACCCGTGTGGATCTTAGCATAGCATTTCACCCGCAGACTGATGGCCAGTTAGAGCACACTATTCAGGTTCTTGAGGATATGTTGCGGACCTGTGTTATAGACTTTGGGGGTCATTGGGACCATTTCTTGCCCTTGGCAGAGTTTGCGTACAACAACAGCTACCATTCCAGAATTCAGATGGCCCCCGTTTGAGGCCCTATATGGTAGGCATTGTCGCACTCCAGTCGATTGGTTTGAGTCTATGAAGCCTAGGCCGCATGGTACAGATCTGTTTCAGGAGTCCTTAGAGCATGTGAGGTTGATTCAGGACAGGCTCAAGACGGCTCAGAGTACACAGAAGAGTTATGCAGACCGCAGACGTCAACCGTTGAGTTTTTCCATGGGTGAGAGAGTATTCCTCCGAGTATCGCCCATGAAGGGCGTGATGAGATTTGGGAGGCGGGGCAAGCTTAGCCTCAGGTATATCGGGCCTTTTGAGATTTTGAGGGCAGTTGGCGAGGTGGCTTATGAGTTAGCTTTACCTCCAGCATTCTCAGTCGTTCATCCAGTTTTCCATGTCTCGATGCTACGCTGATATGTTCTAGATGAGTCTCATGTGCTCCAGTATGATGTTGTTGAGTTGGATGGTCACTTGACCTATATTGAGGAGCCAGTTGCTATTTTCGCCAGAGCTGTGAGGCAGCTAAGGTCGAGAGTCATTCCTGTGGTTAAGGTCTGTTGGAGGCATCATCCAGTTGAGGAGGCTACCTGTGAGATCGAGCGGGAGATGCAAGAGCAGTTCCCCAGCTTATTTGAGCCCTCAGGTACTTCTTGATCCTTACTTTCACGGACGAAAGTCCTTTTAGTAGTGGATATTTTAATGAACCTCCAGGTCATTTCTGTTAATGCCTTCTTTCTATAGTTTAGAGCGTTCATGTAGCGACTCCAAGTCATTTATGACTTGCTGGCACTGACTGTTCGTTCGCCTGGTCATTCGTTTGGGTTTTATGCCTGTTTTTCTGTTTTGGAGCTTTTGAACCTTGAAAAGTTGATTTCGGTCATAATTTCAAGTAAACGACCTCAGATGAGAATTCTGACGGTCCATCAGCTTTTAAGCGGCCAAATTAGGCTAGGAGCATGGTTCGCCTGAGTCCCGAGTTTTTCGGTGTGATTTTGGGGCCAATTAGCTCTTTAGTCTTTGAAAAATGGTTTAAGGTTAACTTCGGTCAACATTCTTGGAAAGCATGCTCGAATGGAAATTCCTACAGCGTGGTTAGTTCCAGAATGCCGAGTTTGGTCTAGAACGACCTTTCGAGAATTACCGGGAGCTTCCGATCTGATTTTGAGGCCTCCAGTAGAAGTTGGCTAAAATGGCTCTTTGGGTGTGGGACCCACTTTTTGTCGAAACTACCTCGTATGGAAATTTTGATCTCTCCATTAAGTCCGGAACGTCGAATTCGAAGGGGTAGCATATTTCATTTGCGTGCTCGGGGTTCTGAACGAATCTTGAGCACCCTGTCGAAGTTTTGGAATTGTCCAAAACTCAGCTGGTGCAGCTGTCAAAACTGCAGACTCATTAACTCTCCGCGTTCACGAGATAGGCTCCGCGTTCGCAGAGGTGTGGGAGAGTCTACTCCGCGTTCGTGGGCCAGAGGCTGCGTTCGTGGGCCAGAGGCTGCGTTCGCGGAGGTCTGTGAGGCTGGGTGGTTCCTAGTGCTCCGCGTTCGCGGAAGCCTGTTGGGTGAGAGGCTTTTTGTACTCCGCGTTCGCGAAGGGTTCTTCGCGTTCGCGGGCCTGGGGCCGCATTTGCGGAGGTCTGTGCGATGGTGGAGCAGCTTGTGCCCCCGTTCGCGGGCCTGAGGCCATATTCGCGGAGCTTTGGGGAGATTACTCTCCGTGTTCGCGGAGGTCTGCTAGATGAGGGTGATCCTTGCTCTCCGCGTTCGCGGGCCTGGGGCCGCGTTTACGGAGGTTTGTGCGATGGTGGAGTAGCTTGTGCCCCCGTTCGCGGGCCTGGGGCCGCGTTCGCGGAGCTTTGGGTAGATTACTATCCGCGTTCGCGGAGGCTTGGTCGCGTTCGCGCAGAAGAAGGGCTTGGCAGTGTCTATTTAATGAGGTCGAAGCTCACTCGATGGATAGCCTCAAAACCTCATATCTCCCTCATCTTGCATCGGTTTTCAGCGATTCGAAGTCCAAGGCTCTCGGATTCTTGTTGGCTTCGTGGGTTTTAGGTTGGGGTTCATTGGGTGTTCCTCGTTTTCTGTGAAATCAAGGGTAAGTTCTTTGTTGGCCTATTTTGTTTAGTTTTACATTTTGTTGTTGTTGGCTGTTAGGAGTAGATCCGAGCCTTGATGGGTGGTCCATTTTGGGATTCAAATTCAGGGAAGGATTTAGGACCTTTACAGAGAGTCAATTCCAAAAAAAATTGGACCGAGTCCCACTTTGCTCGATTTGACTCCAAAATTGGTTTGTCTCCGAATTTGTCAGTTTTAGTGTCTAAACGACCGTATTGACGCTGTGATTCTATTTTTGATAGCGTGGCAGTTGTCTAAGGCCGTTCGGAAATTGAAATCTCCGGTTGAGTGACTTTGAGCTCTTGTGATCAACTTTTTTGTAGGTTACGGCTTCCCTTCCTTCTAGATTGAGCTTGAATGTGTAAATGCTGGTTGATATTTGTGAATCTGGGGTGGCTAGCTAGTATTGTTTCCCTGCTTCTTCAATTTCCTATTTTATAGTTATCTGTTGGGCTGTTCTGGGCTAGTATCATGATGTAGATTGGGTTGTTGACTTGGATTGTTGGTATTTGTGTTGGGGACTATCTGTTAGGTTGTTATCTGTTGATGCATGAGTGGGTCCGGTTCTTTGGATTCTGTACTAGGTTGATTATTGTGATTTCGGACTTAGAATAAGTTAAGGTAGTATTGCCTTAGTCCTATGCACTTGTTGACCCGAGTATGTGTCTGACGGCGATTCGGATGGACTAGATCCTTGTAGACTAGTATAGCAGACTTGGGTCTGATAGTATGAGCCTTAGTTTAGGCGATTTCGTGGCTTTCGATTCTTTCCCCTCTATTTCTGCGATGGTGGGATGCTGCTGGAAGATGTTGTGTTTGCGTCGAATGACGGCTGGGTTGTGCTAGGCTGGGAGACTTTGGTTGACATCCTTGTGGGGCGGCGGCCCGTGATGTTTAATCTTGCGTTGTATTGTTCGTGGTGGCTTTCTCTGGTTTGAGGTTGTTAGCTCCAATACGTGACTGATGTTACGCGGTTCCCATCCGATATTTCCGGCGCTAGGCTGTCGGGGGTAGACTACCAGCTCCGGTCCGTAGCTGACGTTATACGATTGCAGTCCGTTATTCCCAGTGCGAGTCCGTGGAGCGTAGGCTACTAGTCCCAACCCGCAGTTGACGTTACTCGGTTGGAACCGGTATTTCCAGTTCTAGACTGTTGAGTGTAGACTGATTAGCTCCAATCCGAGGCTGGCGTTTCCGGTTAGAGTCTAATATTTCCAGCTCGTGACTGATGATTGGGCGGGGCCCAGATATTGCTCCAGCTCGAGGCTGACGTTTTCGGTTAGAGTCCGGTATTTCCAGCTCGTGACTAATGATTGGGTGGGGTCCAAATATTGCTCCAGCTCGAGGCTGATGTTTTTAGTTAGAGTCCGATATTTACAGCTAGTGAGTGATGATTGGGCGGAGCCCAAATATTGTTCCAGCTCGAGACTGACGTTTCCGGTTAGAATCTGGCATTTCCAGCTAGTGACTGATGATTAGGCTGGGCCCAGATATTGTTCCAGCTCGAGACTGACGTTTCCGGTTAGAGTCTGGTATTTTCAGCTCGTGACTGATGATTGGGCGGGGCCTAGATATTGTTCCAGCTCGAGGTTGACGTTTTCGGTTAGAGTCCGATATTTCCAGCTCGTGACTGATGATTGGCGGGGCCCATATATTTTTTACAGCTTGAGACTGACGTTTCCAGTTAGAGTCCGATATTTCCATCTCGTGACTGATGATTGGGCGAGGGCCCAGATATTGTTCCAGCTCGAGACTGACGTTACCCGGTTAGAGTCTGGTATTTCCAGTTTATGACTGATGATTGGGTGGGGCCCAGGTATTATATTGTTGGGTCCGGGACCCATAGGTGTTACGGCTTCTGGTGATAGATCTCTTTTCGTTCTGTAGTATAGCTCTTATGTGTACCTGTCGGGCTTATGGGGGTCCGTTTGGGTTTTATTTAAACTTGCGCACGAGTGTGCCCAGCGGGTCTTATGGGGGGGCTCAGCTGGGTTTAGTTAGCTATCCTCAGTTTACTTTCCGCTTCTTCTGTTTCTGTTCTGTTCACCTCTGTTGTTGTTGTTGTTGATTCCACCTTGTCCGCCTGTTTTTACCGTTCTTGCTCAGTCGGCCTATGATGCCTACTGTGTGCCTATTGTTTTGGTATTCATGCTACATTCTGCATCTATTTTCGTGATGCAGGTCCGAGCACCAATTATCAGCGTTGAGATCGGGCCTGCAGCTGTCAGCTCAGGAGACTAGGGTGAGCACATGGTGTTCTGGGATTACCTGTCTCCTTCTGTATTTATCTTTTCGCTTGTCTTTTGTTTTCGAGACAGTTGTTTCTGTGGTCCATTTTTGGGACTTGTACTCTTGTTAGTAGTTCTGTATATGTGACTTCCAGGTTTTGGGAGGTGTCTCGTATATATTTAGTTTGGTTTCGTTTCAGCCTTCGTTTATGTGTTCTTATGGTATGCTTCCGCTTAGTTTGGACTAGTTTTCACTCTTAGTCTCATTACTGTTAAGTTTCGGGATAGAGTTTGTCTTGCCTACCGATGGATTGTAGGCGCCATCATGACTTGAGAAATCGGATCGTGACATTAAGTCTTTTTCTTTTTCATTTACAACATGAGTTTTTTAAAAATAAAATTGGTGTTTTTGATCTAAAGGACATCAGTGTTTTAGTTTTTTTTTTTTTTTGGATAAAAGGATACTTTATATATAATATAATCAAGCGGTTATATTATCACCAATACTAGTAAGTACAGATTGGTTTCCAAAACAGGCAAACTTATTACAAGTAGTCCTAGAAATTAGCTTAGTAGTAGATGTTCCCGCTTGATCAGCTTGCGCAATAGCTACTGAGGAGCTAGAACATTAGCATCTTGTATGGACAGTGTTAGCTTGGCACCCATCTTTGACAAAAAGTCAGGTACCTTGTTGGCTTGGCGAAAGTTATGGCGGATCGCTGGATTCCCCAACTTCTTCATAAGCAACATGCAAGCATTAATCATTGTAGTGAAAATAGGATGAGCATGGTTTAAGGCGTGCAGAATATCAGTGAAATCGGTTTCAATGTCAATAGGAGTTAATTTTAGGGTGACAGCTAATTGTAGTCCCTCCAATAGGGCCTCAAGTTCTACCATAACAGGATTATGCCCGAAGGTATGCTTACTATAACCTACTATCTTACTATTTTAGAAGACAAGTTAGAGTTTTTTACCTAAAAAAATATTTTGTTTTTTTTAAAAAAAAAAAACGTTACAGTTTAAAAAGACAAGTTAGAGTCTTGAATTTTGAGTTTTAAAAAAATAATTAATATATATAATTAAAAACTGATTAAAAAAGTATCTATCTATCTATCTAATAATAATAATAATAATAATAACCTATATATCTATATATAATAGGAGAAGTAAAAAGTGTCATATGTCAGCACCACACAATTTCTCAATCATTTAATTTTAAAAAATCAAATTTTAAAAAAATCAGTTTTTATGTTTCAAAAATTTTAAATTAAAAACTTATGTAACAAACTAAAATTTAGTTAATTTAGGCAGTAATTAGTTATGATTTGCCTATTAATTTTTGTAGTTTTATTTTATTTTTTCATTTATATTCTAATAGTTATTTTATATTTTTCTGTTTTTTCAGCAATTTATTCTTTTACAGTTTTTGAAAATTTAAATTGTAAGAGTTTTTAATTATAGACATTTATCTATTTGATTGAATTTTTAAATACATTTTCTATATTATATTATTAAAAGACAGCCATTAAGCAAACAATATGTGGTGATTGCATTAACAAACCAAAAAGTTAGGATTTGGAAGAAAAAAAAAAAAAAAAAAAAAAAAAGGCGACAAAATAATTTTTTTTTATCTATCTATCTATATATAATAATAATAATAATAATAAGAGAGGCAAAAATTATTAAGTGTCAATACAAAAAAAATAGAATTTATTATCATTAAATAACTAAATTAATTTTAAATATGAAAATAAAAATAAAAATTACAAACAAAAAAGGAAAAAAAAACTGAAAAACACAGTTTTGAGTTTGAAAATATTTATAAAAAAAGAGTCCAACTTCCCACGTCTTTTAGAAAAAAAAATATATTACGGAAAAAATCCAAATTTTGCCACTAGGCAATTTTAAAGAATAAAATTTAAATTTAGCATTAATTTTTTTAAAATAAAAAAGATAACTATCAAAATCCTTTTATCCTTTTAATAGACATTAATAACCAGAACAAAATTTTAAAGGAAAAAAGACTGCGTTCTCGCAACCGTCAAACTGGTTCTCTATTTCTTCCTATTGATGGATAAATCATTCAATGAGTAAAGCTTTATGATTAATTTTTCAGACAAAAGCAAGTATTCAATCCAGATCATAGTCTGTATGTTGTCTTTGAGGTCAATCTATTTTGTGAAAATTTAAGAAATTCAATTTGCCTAGTTATGTTGTTAAACAACTTTATTATTAATTTTTTCAGGAATAAGAAGATTGGATGAATGATCATGCAAAACAGGCAGAGATAACAATAAAAAGAAGAGAAGCCAAAAGTTCAAGAGAAGTTCGCAGGTTCTAGATTATATTCTTTACTCAATTTGTGACTGCATTATTCAGAAGCAATATTATATTATTTTATCATTGCTTGTGCTTCCTATCTTTCACGTTCTTTCATGCAATTTTACTTCATAAACTTTGGTGCTTGAAAACGGCTTTGAAATACTATAATTTGTATTGCACCAGGTTACTCCATCCAATTCTTTTCATCCTCAAAGATTTTCATATCACACCTTGAGGCTTCAAGTGGATTGTTGAAAATGGACAAACGGGAATCATACATCTACTTTAGAATGTAGATTTAATTTTTTTCAAACTTTTAAGTTTGTGTAATTATAACTGAGGTGATGACACATAGAGTATCTTTTATTATAAGCATACTATATATTGATTATCATGTTGTTCACAAATATTGCATACAAATTTGTTCTCAACTTTGTTTTGAAAGATTTTTCTCTATATTTCTTCATCAGAATTCAGTTGATCTAACATTTTACCTTTTGCGTATATATTCATTTCCCAATTTAAATATAAAGATAAAAAGTTATACATTAAATTAATAATAATTTCTATTTCTAATCTTTTTAAAGATAGTTACCATAGTTAATAAAACTCTTTTTTATTTTTTAAAAGATAACTGATTGTACATATGGCTAAACTTTATGTTATTTTAGACTCTTATTTTTATCATAATTAGAATACTTATCTTTATTGATTGACATCTGTTTAATTATTTTTAAAAAGTGCATTAATATTTTTAAAATAGGTTGATGTAAGTGTAACCGTAAAGAAAACAAAAAATATTTTTTTACAGAATATTATTTAAAAAATTATACGAGATTTGTACTTTTCATTTTTTAAATAACTGATTTCATGAAAGAAAAAAATTAGTTGTTTATCAATAATATCTAATTATAATTTAAAGATTATTATTTAAATTAAAATATAACTTTTATGTTTGGTTTTAAAAATAAACACATCTCTAAAAATAAAAATAACGAGACAAAATAAAATACAATAAAATAAATTGTGAAATCAACTACTGATTTTACCTATTTTCTTAATGCAACAACTTTTTTACTCACTGATTTTACCTATTTTCTTGAAGAATTTTTATTGTAACATAAATTAAACGTTATAGGATTATTATTTTTTATCTATCCTTAACTATTCAATGTATTATCCGAAATTGATATAAATTTATGAAAATATCTTATCAATGGTAAGAATTACATTGTACTAAAATGTTGCATATAGTTATATAGTTTTTAAATATCATATAATTGATATATATCTATATATAATAGAAGTAAAAAGTGTCACATCTCAGCACCATAAAATTTCTCAATTATTTAATTTTAAAAATTTAGATTTTAAAAAAATCAATTTTTTTCTTTCAAAAATTTAAATTTAAAAAATTAAATTACAAATAAGTTAAATTTTAAAAAGTTAAAAAAAAACTATGCATTTTATCCAAATCCTGAATTACGGATTACAAAGAAAGAGGACAAACAGGAGGAGAGGAACAAGAATGTGGAAAAACAATCTGATGAAGAGAATAGCAAGGAGGGCAAAAGGTACAATCAAGAAAGGAAAGAAGCGGGTAGACATCAAGAATACAACAAAAATAATGGACAGAAAGACAAGAACAGGCAAATCCCAAGAATGTTAGCTAGCGGAAAAATGATAGGTAATCTAGAGAATTTCAAGGTAGTAAAGGATAATAGGGGTCCCAATCCAAATGGTTATAATCACAAAGTAGAAGAACATGTCATCCAGCCACATAACAAGTTTGAGGCTCTTACAACTAATATGACTGAGAATATACAAAGTAATGCGCACCACGAAGAAGTAGACATTGCACTAAGAGACAATATCGAGGTAGACAATATAGAGAGCAGTGAAAATACTCAAAAGAGCTTATGTGATGAACAAAACAGCAACAAAGAGGAAGGTACAAGGGCAACAAGATCACAAGGAAAACAACAAAAATTTGACCCTGTGATAGATATTTCTTCACTATCTATCTCAGACAATAATGATGAACTTTTAAAAGGAGACCAGGTTGCAGAATCAGCCAAAGGATGGGTAGAAAGATCCTTTGGGAAACTAGGAGAACAGTTAAATCAGCGGGAGGACCAAGAGAGGCAGATCATGAATACAGGGGTGAATAGAGAACAACGACAGAATAATCCTGCACATGCAGACGGAGAAAGTATGAGATGACTTGACACAGAAAAAACTAATAATCAGAAAGAAAACATGGTTAAAAGTAAACCACCAGACCCACCTGATGGAGATCAAAATTCCAATAAACAGTTGGAACCAGACTTACAGGAAGAACAACAGCACGAGGAGCATAGCCTTAATAATCAAGAAGAAGATGAAGATGAAGATATTCAACAAAATATTATAAAAGTGAGCACTGAGGCAGATTTATCACCAACACACATACAATTTACAACAAAGTAATGCAAGAAAGAAAGCACCAAGAAACATAAGTGTTCCCCCTTGGGAGTTTCAACAAGGAGTGCTAAATTTAAATCTGTTTCTCAATGATTGAGAAGGCACTATTTTGGAATATTAGATCGGTTAATTCTCAGGATTCTTTTCAGAGACTAGTTGATCTAAGAAGACGATATGCATATTGCTATCATGGAACCATTCCAAGATGCATCAAATCTAGAGGAATATAATAGGCAACTTGGATTAGAAAATTCCCTTGCCAACTCTTCAGGCAAAATATGGATATTTTGGGAAAATTCTTGGCAAGGCAGTTTAATAGAAAATATTGATCAACACATTACTATTAACTTGAAGCAAGCTGGAGGTCAACAAGAGATTATGGTGACTGCTATATATATACTAAATGTGATGCTAACCTAAGGGAAGATCTATGGGACTCCCTGATACATATTGCAGAGAATAATAAACCTTGGTTGGTGGGCGGAGATTTTAATGTTATTCTTAATCAAGAGGAGAAGCTCGGTGGTTTACCTGTCTTTAACAACGAAACTGTAGATTTTGCTCAATGTATTTCCTCTTGTGGGTTAAATGATTTGGGTTTATCTGGAAGCAACTATACTTGGTGGAATGGGAGAACTGGAGATGCATGCATATTCAAAAGGTTGGACAGAATATTGTGCAACCAGGAGTTTCTAGACCTATTTCCTACAAATAAGGTTATGCGCTTCATTAGACAGGGTTCTGACCATGCCCCACTTCACTTGGAAAGCAATATTACAGATCAAAATGTGATTAAACCATTCAAGTTTCTGAACTTTTGGACAAATCACAAGACCTTTATGGGGGATATAGAACAAAATTAGTCAGCAGACTTCACTGGCAACCCATTTTATGTACATCAATACAAGATAAAAAAAGTGAAGAAGGCTTTGAGTCAATGGAGCAGGAGCACATATGGGAACATATTTCAAAAGATTGCAACAATAGAAGATACTATCAGAGTCAAGGAGATGCAATTTGAGAATGAGCCATCACTGGAGAACAGGAAGCTGCTTTTTGAAGCTCAAGTAGAATTAACAAGATTTCTACAATTAAAGGAACAATTCTGGAAGCAAAATTCTGGAATGAGATGGTTCAAGGATGGGGAGAAAAACACTAAATTTTTTCACTCATATGTGAAAGAAAGGAGAAAGAGACTTGCCTTGCAGAGAATTTAAAACAATCAGGGAACCTGGCTAACAAGGAAAAAAGAAATGGGGGAAGAGGCAGTGAGATTTTTTGAAAATCAGTTTCTAGAAGAGAGAATGCCTACAGATTTTCAGATTTTGAATCACATTCCAAAACAAATTATAGAAGAGCAGAATCTAAATCTGGAAGCATTGCCAACAGAGGAGGAGGTTAGAAAGATTGTATTTTCTCTTAATGGTGATAGTTGTAGTGGACTTGATGGCTTCACTGGAGTCTTCTACCAGAAGTGTTGGGTTATTATAGGAAAAGATATTACTCTTATGGTCAAAGCGTTCTTTTGTGGACATGAACTACCTAAGTTTATCACACACACAAATCTAGTGCTCATTCCTAAGAAAGAAGTGGTCAACTCCTATGCTGATATGAGACCTATAAGTTTGAGCAACTTTATCAATAAAATCTTGTCTAGAGTATTGCATGAAAGAATGTCTGAGATTCTACCTTTTCTAATTTCAAACTCTCAAACATGCTTTGTTAAAGGCAGAAGAATAGTGGAAAATATATTATTAGCTCAGGAGATTATCCGAGACATCAACATTAGAACCAAGAATGTGAATGTGGTGATCAAACTAGACATGGTCAAAGCCTACGATAGGCTTTCTTGGCTGTTTTTAACGAAAGTCCTCAGAAAGTTTGGATCAAGTGAAGTTATCATAGACATGATCTGGAGACTAGTTTCAAATAACTGGTACTCAGCTTTAGTTAATGAACAAAGTAATGGTTTTTTCAAATCCTCTAGAGGAGTAAAGCAAGGTGACCCTCTATCTCCTACATTATTCATCTTGGCTGCAGAAGCTCTATCTAGAAGTTTAAACACTCTTCATGACGATCCTAGTTTCAAAGGATATGGTATGCCAAAATGGAGTCCACAGATGAATCACCTCTCTTATGCAGACCCTGAAGAAAATGTTGAGAATTCTTAAAAGATATGAAAGATCCTCAGGACAAATGATCAACAGTGAGAAGAGCAACTTTTATCTCCACCATAAGATTGGAAATCACATTGCAAACAGAATTCAGAATACTCTAGGTATGAAAAAGGTTGTTTTCCATTTACATACTTGGATGTCCTGTATTCTATGGAAGGAGGAAGATTGCCCATTTGAAAATCTGGTTTAAAATATTATGAATAGAGTTCAATCTTGGCAGAATAGATTACTCTCATTTGGAGGTAGATATATTTTGATCAAATATGTTCTAGAAACCATGCCAGTATACTTACTCTCAGCGATGAATCCCCCGATAGGAGTGATTAAAGAGATTCATCAAATTTTTGCTAGATTCTTTTGGAATAATATGTCAGGGGCTAAGAATAAATATTGGGTGGCTTGGGACACCTTATGTTTACCAAAAGATGAAGGGGGATTAGGATTCAGATCCCTAAAGGATACTTCAAATGCCCTTTTTGCTAAACTATGGTGGAATTTTAGAACCACCACAAGCCTGTGGAGTAAATATATGTGGAATAAGTATTACAAAAAGCTACATCCAAGCATTGCAGAAGGAAGAAATAGTTCCAATACCTGGAGGAAAATGATACATATTAGAGAAGGGATAGAGCATTTGATCTGTTGGAAAACTAAGCAAGGAAATTCTAGTTTCTGGTTTAAAAACTGGACAGGACTTGGTGCTCTATACTTCATCGTCCCTGATGGATTGATAGATGAAGAAGCCGAGGTTGCAAGCTATGTAATAAATGGAGTATGTAATATTGAAAAGCTAAATGAAAATCTACCAGAGGAAATGGTTCAGCACATAACAGAGAATATCAATCCATCTATGTTAGAGAAAGGAACTGATATTCCAGTATGGACCATTGACAACTCAGGAAATTTTTCAATCAAGAGTGCTCTGGAATATTTGAGACCTAAACATTCGAAGAAAGATATATATAAATCCATATGGGAAAAAGGGTTACCTATCAAAGTCAGTATCTTCATGTGGAGAGTGGTGAGGGGAAGAATTTCTACCGATGATAATCTCAAGAGAATGAGTATAAACATTGTTTCTAGATGTTGGTGTTGTGTACAATACAACCAAGAAACAATAACCCACTTATTTCTAACCTCTCCAATAGCTACAAAGCTATGGAGATAATTTGCTTCATGTGCAGGTATCTCTATGGAAGGAATGCAGCATAATTTGCTTCATGTGCAGGTATCTCTATGGAAGGAATGCAGCTCTCCCAAGTATTTACTACTAGGTGGAATAGTGAAGCAGCCCCTAAGATTAAACCAATCCTAAAAGTCACTCCTACATTCAGCATTTGGGAACTATGGAAAAGAAGAAACTCTATATGACACGGGAAGGATGTATCTTACTGCAGACTGACATATCAAATACACCAATTGATATATCAGTTCACACGAGTTAGATTCCCCTGGATTCCTAATATGCCATCAGCATGGACAGAGATGATCAGGGTCCTACATAATTATAGACCCAAGTTATATTACGCTAAGGTTATATGGGCCTTACCACCAACAGGAAGATTGAAAATCAACACCGAAGGGGTTAGTAGAGGGAATCCTGGGAGAAGCTCATACAGTTATTGCATAAGGGACAACAGAGGGGATTTGATCTTTGCTCAAGCACAAGAGATACACAAGACTACGAACTTAGAAGCAGAGATCAAAGCAATTCTAGAAGCTACAAGATACTACAAATCAACTAATATTCACAATGCAATTATAGAAACAGATTCGCTAGGAGTTAAGAGGATGATTCAAGAACAATGGAAGAAATCCGTTGGAACATGCATATCACTCATGGAAAAATTACACACATATTCAGAGAGGGCAATCAATTGGCAGACTTTCTAGCTAATTATGCGATGGATAGTGAAGGTATAATACGATTTGATGCTTTTGCAGTATTACCAGTGAATGCAAAGAAAATCCTCAATAGTACAAATCTAAAATCCCAAATTTGAGAATTAAGATCAGTAAACAAGAAAGAGTTGAGCAACAAAGACATACCTTCTATCTCAAAGAAAATGGATGAGCTGCAGAAAAGAAGAAGATGAAACGTTCCATACCCTTTCTTTTCCATTTTACTTTACTTTTCCTTTTCGTTTCACTTTACTGTTCACTTTTGTTTTCGTCAAAAGTGATGTAGATACTTTTCTTTATTTTATTATAAGAAAATTATGTAGCTAAGCAAACTTATACTACTTAATTATCTACCATAGTTATAGTTTGCATTAATTAAATTCGAAACTAACTTTAAGGTATAATTTCATTCTCTCTCTCGCCTCTCTCCTCTCTTCCTCTCTCTCTCTCTCTCCTCTCCCCCATCTCTCTGGAATTCTCGCTCGCCACTCTCCTTTTCCTGCCCAGTCTCTCTCTCTCTCTCTCTTCTCTTCTGCCAATCTCTCTTTCACTTTATACAAACACAAATATGTAATTTGTGTTTGTATAAATCGAGAGAGACGGGATATACAAATACATATACATATCTCTCCGCCCTATACACTTATAATTATACATATACAAATCTTCCCCTACCCAATTCTCTTTTGTCTTTCTCTCTCTCGCTTTATACAACACAAATGTATAATTTGTGTTTGTATAAAGCGAGAGAGATTGGATCTTGCCCTGCCCAGTTCTCTCTCTCGCTTTATACAAACACAAATGTATAATTTGTGTTTGTATAAAGTGAGAGAGATTGAATTTTGCCCTGCCCAGTTCTCTTTTGTCTATCTCTCTCTCTCGCTTTATACAAACACAAATGTATAATTTGTGTTTGTATAACATTTGTGTTTGTATAAATCGAGAGAGATTGGATATACAATACAAATGTTTTAACTTGATTCAATTGTATACGAATTCAAATTATATGTAGATATACAAATACAATACTTGATACATATACATATATACAATTATTTTGACATATATACATATGTATAATTCGACATATATACATATACAATTCGCCTCTCTCCACTCTCTCCCAGTCTCGCACGCCTCTCTCCCCCCTCTCCCAGTCTCGCTCACCAGATATACAAATACATATGTATATCAGTTACATTTATACATTATTTTGACAGTTATACATATACAATTCGCCTCTCTCCACTCTCTGCCCTCTCTCGCTCGCATCTCTCCTCTCTCTCCCAGCCTTGCTCGCCACCCTCCTCCTTATAACATGTAGCTATGAATTGTAATTATCAAACTATAGCTATGAAGCATAGTTAAAATATTTTGAGTGGCTATATGTAAAAGTTCTTCTTTTATTATCAATAAAAGGGGCTTTGGCCCACCTTATTTTTAAAAAAATAATAATCTTTTTGAAGATAGTTACCACAATTAATATAAGTCTTTTTTATTTTTTATTTTTTAAAAGATAAATGATTGTACATGTGGCTAAAGTTTATGTTATTTTGAAATCTTATTTTTATAATAATTAGAATACTTATATTTATTGATTGACCTCTATTTAATTATTTTAAAAGATTATATAATTATTTTTTAAAATAGGGTGATGTAACTGTAACTGTAAAGAAAACAAAAAATAATTTTTTACGGAATACTGTTTAAAAACTATACGAGATTTGTACTTCTCATTTTTTGAATAACTGATTTCATTAAAGAAAAAAATTAGCTCTTTATCAATAATATGTAATTATAATTTTAAAATTATTATTTAAATTAAAATATAACTTTTATATTTCATTTTAAAAATAAACATAAACACATCTCTAAAAAAGAAAAAATAAAGACAAAAAATAAAATACAATAAAATGTAAAATCAACTAAAACTAACATAATACGTCTCTCTTACTGATTTTACCTATTTTCTTAATGCAACAACTTTTTTACTCTGATTTTACTTATTTTCTTAATGTTACAACTTTTTTACTTACTGATTTTACCTATTTTCTTAATGAATTTGTATTGCAACATAAATTAAACGTTATATGATTATCTTTTTTATCTATCCTTATCTATTTAATGTGTTATCCGAAATTGATATAAACTTTTGAAAATATCTTATTAACGGTAAGAATTACATTGTACTGAAATATCACATATAATTATATAATATTTTAAATATCATCTAATTGATATATGACTTTTAGTAAAATTGAAAGATAAAATTTAAAATTTTGAATAACATGCCTACAATTTGATATTCAAGTGATTAAAAATTCTTTGTTTTATGCTTAACATTATCATAATCACAGCCCACTAGGCTTTTCTAAGTTATATTTTATTTTAATCTAACAATTAAATTTCTTATATCTTTATTATTCTAACAAAAGGATAATATAGATAGGGTGAGAGTATTTATGATTCTAAATAATTTTAGAAATAAACAAACTAAATAATGAAAAAAATATTATTGTCAAATTTAGACAGTGAACTAAGCTTATATATTGATTTATTTACATAAATATTCTATTATAACATGTCAAGATGCAAAAACATTCTCTCAAATAAACTTTACAATATTATTTTATAATAACTTATTTTTTGAAACTGTGAGTAAATTAATATTTATAATTATATTTATCAACTAACTGTGCAATGCACGGATACATGTACTAGTTATAGTTAAAAAAGAGAGAGTAATAACAGAAATTTGTATTACTAATTTTTGAGTTGTCTCTTAAGCATTTACCTAAAATAATATTAAAGTATAGTCTTATCTCAATCAAACTATCAAATCATAAGAATTTCATATAAATTAATTAAACAATTCATATAATATTAAAATATAGTCTTATCTCAATAAAATTATCAAATCATAAGAATTTTGTAGAAATAAATTAAACAATTCATATAATTATCAAATAAATCTTTGACAAAACTCAACTATCATAATTATATAATATTTTTATAAATATTTGAATCAAAATTTAACATGATTTAAAATGAATAAGAATAAATTATGAGTAATTAAATTACCATTATTTTTTTATTATTTACATTGTCATGCAATTTTTAAGTAGCGTATTACTTTAATTAAAATGTTTATATTTTGTCTATTATTCACTTTTTTAATACAATGCAATATAATTTAAACATAAAAACAAATTAATACTGAATTATTATTATTTTGGTTGTTCTACTGCTTGAACATCTTTTTTTTTCACTACTTTAAATAATAAAATTAAAGTTATGAATAATTGAATAGGATTTTTTTACTTTGATTTATTTTATATCTTCAAGGCATAATTAGCCTTACGGTTCACACTTTCTGTATTTTCAATAATATCTATATTTTTGTGCTTACTATGACATTTTGATTTTTATTTTTCATTTAGTATTTAATCAATAACTCAATTAGTGACATATTTTACTATAAATGTTAAGGCCTAATACTTCAATTTATTTGAATAAAACATAAGAATTCATAAAAATCAGTTGATCATTTTGTCTAACCATCTTATCAAAATAATCTAAGCATGCCTTCTTTGTACTCTTTAATGTTTGTTATAGAATAATTAATAAATCTCATGCAACTACTCTTTTAATATCAAAAAACTATTTTTTTCCTTTCTCATTCAAGAAAAAGAAGTAAAAGGATCCTATCCCATCTGAGACAATTAATCTATTCATACGTCCAACAAGCAATATCATCAATTTCATCATAGAATGTATTTGAAAAATTTATTGCTCAACTCTAAATGTCATCTTTATCTCAAAACTCTTGATTATAATTTGATGCACCTGAGAAGATATATGAGAAAAAGACCGTCAAAGTAATTTTATAATAAAAATATATTTCATCCTTTTGGATCTACCTTTATATTACCCATATTTATATTTTTTAAAATCATCAAAATTGGGAGAAAGTAGAACAAGACCTTCTCATCTATCATTTTATATTCGTCTTGAGAATATTAATGTTTTAAACCATTGAGATTGCTTTGTTGTCACGACTTGAGAATTGACGTGATGACACTCGTCTAATCCCACCAAGTCAAGTAAGCTTCAACTCAACAATACGAAAGAAATGCGAAAAGTAAGACAAGAATAACATGAAAGCGAAAAACTTATTCATTCTAATATAACCCTAAAACCTGGTTGTCACGTGTACAAGCCACTAATGTAAGAATATGAAATTAAAAGATAATTACAAGTCTCAATATCTTTGATTCTCGAGTAGAACAAAATATAAAGTAAAATGAACAAGAGGGGCCCATTGGGATGACAAGAAACTACCTCTCAATGTATCCACATACATCCTCAGAATAGAAGCAGGAGAAGACCGCACGTATCTAGGCTCAAAATCTACACAAGTGTAGAAGCAAGGAGTGAGTATCAAACAACACAATACTCAGCAAGCAACCTACTAAACGAAGCAAAATTAGATAGAATACGAGTACTCTTTTCATTCCAATCGAACCTCCTCAAACTACAACATGCATAGAAATCAAACCAACCTAACAATTCTACAATACACAGTTCACAAGGCTTAATAATCACAGTCCAACAGTCTCAATTCATTAACCAAGTATCAAGTATGTCAATCACAAGTACCAAGTACATCATTTACAAGGAACAAGTAGGTCATTTATGAGCATCAAGTAGATCAATCACATGCATTAAGTAGATCAATCACAATAGTCAACATTTGCCAGAACCATTTCCCTTTGGCACAATGTTACTTGTTGGAACCATTTCCCTTTGGTACAATATCACTAGCCGAAACCATTTCCCTTTGGCTTTCATATAATGTCACTTGCCGGAACCATTTCCCTTCGGCACAATATCACTAGCCAGAACCATTTCCCTTCGACTTTCATATCACTAGTCAAAACCATTTTCTATCTGCACAATATCACTAGCTGAAACCATTTCCCTTTGACTTTCATATAATGTCACTTGCCGGAACGGTTTCCCTTCGGCACAATATCACTAGCCGGAACCATTTCCCTTTGACTTTCATATCACTAGTCGGAACCATTTTCCATCGGCTTTTCACAATGTTACTTGTTGGAACCATTTCCCTTCGACATAAACACAACATGTCTCATCACGGTGTACAAAGATCAATGCAAATAAGGAATTTCACACCATAAGGAAGAGACAATAAACTCAATCAATTCAAATTCACAATGATGCCATCAAAGAACTTCATCAATCAACAAATGAGGGCCCACAACAAGGCAATTCACAAAGCACAATTATCAACACATTGTCTTTTTCATTAATCCACTTTTTATTCATTAAGTTCAATCAAGTGGAATAATTGAACCCATTGCCTAATTCTCATTACTTCCTAACACACACAATGAAGGAAAATGCAAGAATACTACAAGTTTTACAAGGTTTAAAAATCACTTACCTCAATTCAATCAAAGTCAAACCAAGGCTCAATTCTTCCCTTTCTGAATAGTATCCAAAGACATACAATCTAGTTCAATCAAGTAATCATAATAAGATTTCGGAAATAACCACTCTCAATTCCTACATTTTGAAAAATGGTCAAATCAACTCAAAAATTCAATTCTAAAAATGAGGTTTGAATATGAAAATCTTTACTTGAAAATGTTATCCAAGGCATTTGGAAATCATTGATGAAAATCATTTTGAAAAAGGAGTTAAAATCGCTTCACAATCACCATTTTACTTTAGAACTTAAGTTCTTGAAAACCTTGTCATTTACCAATTAAAATCTGAAGTTTTAATGTTAAAATCTATGAATGATTAATGGTAAAAGAAGTTTTAGAGTTACAAAGGCTTACCCAAATGATTTAGCACAAGAAATCTCCTCCAAGGGTTTCTCAAAGCTCAAAATGGGTAAAACCCTTAAATGGTAGTCTAAAACACTTCTCTGATGTCGCTTAAGTGAACCCCGCAAAAATTGGGGGTCTTGCTTTTGCGAACCAGGCTTCGCTTAAGCGATCATTGCTAAAGCGAGCCCTAGTTCGCTTAAGTGAACCTTACACAAACATAGCCTATTGCTAAAGTGAAGCCTCCTTCGCTTTTGCGAAGGTCGCTTAAGCGAACTAATCTTTGTAAAAGCGAGGCATGCAAACACCAGCAAAACACAGCCAAAAATAAATCATCGAATGGACCCTCGAGATTCGTACGAAATCTCGTACACACAAACCAGATATGCAACTTCTCTAAATTTGATGTTCTGGACACAATAAAATCATCGAAACACGAATCTGAGGTCTCCTTGATCCGAAATCTGTGCAAGTCATAGGAAACTAAACATAACGCCTAAAAAGGCTAAAACAAGCTCGATACTCCTAAAAGTTCAACCAAGACCTCACTTACGCCTAAAAGTATCCCTAGAATCCAACAGAACTCTCAAAATTCTAATTCAAGCATTCGAACCCCGAATATTGACCAAAGTTAACCTAAAGGCTAAGATTCCATATTTTCCAACTTAGGACCTTAAATCATCAAAAAGACTCTGAATATGAAACCAACAACTCTCTTAGACAAATTTCCACATTCCGAGACTGATGGAGTCAACAAAATTCCCTTCCAGCTCTCGAAACTCCACAAGACAACGAAAACTATTTTTTAAAAACTTTAGCCTTTTGAAACCAAAAACTTAAAAAATTCACAATTTTCACCTAAAGTTCACAACCAACTTTCAAAACTCAATCAGAAATGACTCGGGATTGATATCGGGAGAAGTAAAATGGTAATTTTATAAAAAAATTTAAAAATGACCTTCTAGGTCATTACATTTGTTAATGATCTTTTCAATAACCTATATTAATAGCACCATTTCAAATTTTAAAAAAAGTAAAAATTAGCGAAGTTACTTGAAGAATTGCTATTTTAATTTCAAGGACAATAGTCAAAATAAAAATTAAAAAATAGTAAAGAAATGTGCAAAGACTTACCTTTCAATGTGTTGTAGGAATCGTTGTAGCCTTGACATTTTTTATCCATTATTGATAAGCATTTTTTCCACTGAGACGAATAAATATCACGACTCGATTTCCCGAGTTATGATGACACCTACTAAAATTCACCAGTAGGTAAGCCGATCCGTACCCAGAACAAGAAGTAGTGAGTATAAGGGTAGAACTAACAAAAAACAGTGCTAATAATAAGAAAAGACAGAAACAGAAAGCAACCCAAAAACTATATACAATAGATACCCTCCCAAAACCTGGAAGTCAAAAGTACAGAGCTGTCTAAAAAAATAAATACAAGTCCCAAAAGTAGACCACGACAAGCCATCTCAAAGGCAAAAGACAAGCTAACATATATACAGAAGGAGACAGGCTGGTCCAGGACGCCAAGTGCTCACCCTCATCTCCAATATCCACAAGTTGCAAAAGATGGCATGAACGATCATCGCTAGTAGGTGGTACTAGGACCTGTATCATGAAAAGATGCAGAGTGTAGCATAAGTGCCAAAACAAAGGTACTCAGTAGGCATCATAGGCCAACCAAGCAAGAAAGGAAAAGACAATCAGGGAGAATCTAGACATAAATAGAGGCCAAGCGGATATGAAAAGAAGGCACACGAGTATACCGAAAGTAAATCTAAGTACAACTAAACTAAACCTAACTAGACCCTATAAGCCTAGAAGGTACACTCGTGCATAAGTTAAATAAAACCCGAACAGACCCCCATTAACCCGATAGGTACACATAATAGCTAAGTCTATAAGACATAAGAGTAATCCAGATCCGAATCCAAGAACCAGTCATCACCCGGCCCAGCTAGCAAGAGTGACTATCAATCCAATCTGTCAACTCCCAGCCCAGCAAGTAAGAGTGACAATAAATTCAACCATTCAACTCGCAGCCCAGCTAGCAAGAGTGACAATCAACCCAGGCTGCCCAGCCATCCACTCTAGGGTCATCAGCTCCTAAGCTAGCAAGAGTGCCTCAGAGGCGTGTCAACTCCCTAGAGGATCTTAGATATCCAAGCCACCCACCCATCTAGCTCACTCCCAGGGGCGTTAGCCACCCAGCTAGCAAGAGTGCCAAGGGGTGTATCAACTCTGTAAAGGATCTCAAGAAGGCTCCAAGCCACCATGGATCGACGTCCACCCTCAACCATATCACAAAAGGCTCCAAGACAGAAGCACTCATATCCCGAGAAAGCACACAATCTCTAGTAACGCATCAGAGCCACAGAAATAGGGAGAGGAGACAAAAAGGCTAACAAGCAGTGCAAATGCCTAAGCTAAGGCTCATACTATCAAACCCAAATTTGCTATTCCAGTCTACAAGGACCTAGTCCATCCGAAATGACGTCGGAGACATACCATAGTCACAAGGTGCATGAGTCTAAGGCAACACTAGTCTATCCTAGGCTAAGGCCATAACATGCTCCAAGAACATGTAACCAAACAAGTAAATCACATAACATGCTACAACACATATACAACCCACTATCAGTATGGTACTACCCTCAAAACAATATTAATCAACCCTAGACCATGGTCTCTAGCATGAAAAGAAGGAATAACTAGGTACTCGCCCCCATGAAATTCAACTCAATTCATGCTTCATAGTTCATAAAACAATCAATTAAATCAACATTTAAAAGAACCCATAACATAGAAGAAAACCCTTACTTCAATTAGGGATTTCTAACTTGAAAATTGGAGAATTTAAGGACTCCATGGAGGAAAGGGCTCCATGGATGAACACTATCATACCTTAGGGTCTCAATTCTTTAAGCAATTTGATGAAGAAAGCTTGATTTCTTGAACCCTAGCTTGCCTTCTCCTTTTTCTTCTTCTATCTTCTAGAGAGAGAAATATTTAAGAGAGGAGGGTTGGGGGAGATTTTGTAAAGTGGTTGGAAAGAGTAGATTTTAGGATTGAATAGACTTATATAGTGTTAGGGAATGAGGGGAACCGACTTAAGAGTAGTAAATAAGTCATTGGGTGAAAAGACCAAAAGACCCCTTTAAAATAACTGTCGGGCCCCTGCCTACGGTTGGACCTATGGTCCGTAGGTCAGACCTACGACCTGTCCTGTCCTTCCGTAGGTGGATTCAGAGACTTTCAAATTGGTCCCTGCAACGACGGGTCCAATGTACGACTCGTGGGTCAATCGACGGACCGTATACTGCGATCGTAGGTCAGAACTTATGGCTTAATAATTTGACTAAGTCTGGTGGAGACCTACGAGACCCATTTACGGTTCGTACATAGGTCGATGGGCTGTCCTGTTAGACCGTCATTGGTGTTTAGAAAGTTTGACATCTTGAAAACTTGGGCTTGCCACCTACGGTTCGTCAGTCCTTCTACGGTTCGTAGGTGGCCTCCGTCACTGGCACCAGAACCCAGAAAAGTCAAAAAATTTCCACCCTTTGAATCCGGGGTATTACATTGGGTCACTACAGGAAAGTTCTAAACGACAAATAGGAGGCATAAACACAAAAATGACTTGAAGGTCATTATAATAAAAGAAAGAATAAGTTACTTTTGTTTAATTTGCTGAAGAATATGGTTGAGTTTTGGGGAATTGAGGTAGTTAAATAAGTGGGTGGGAAATTTTTGGGATAGATTAAGTTAGTTGATATTTTTAGAGCTTTATCTATTTTTTTCCTACGTATCGTTCTTCTTCTTCTTCTTTTCATTAATTGTTTTAATTTTTTTTGTCAATTGGCATTTTAAAATTTATTTTGTGTTTAAATAGTTAATTTTAAAATCTATTAATTTCTTATCTTTTTAAGTGTTGTTTTAAAACTGTAAAGTGGCATGATATTAGGCTGCCACTTGTTAACCTCTCATGCTTTTGCTCTTGCTTAAATATAGATTTAGATTATTTTTTATAATTAGATTTTTAATATTTAATAAATTCAATGTCTTAAAATCTGATATTTTGACGAGTTATGCCCTTTTGGAGGCTTATGAGGTGAAAAGGCAACATCTGGAAATTCTAATGTCAGATGAGGATTTCGTCAGTTCCATCATGTCACTTTTTTTTGGGTATCTTCTTTAAGATTGTTCCTTCCCGTCTAAGTTTAATTGTTGACATGTTGATCTGTCTTAACGTTTGAATATGGTGTTGTCTTCTTCTTTGCTGATAATGCTTCTTTAAGCTAGTTCAGGATAAGTTCAAATGCTCCAAGGGTTCACTATCTTCCCTTTTAATCTGTGTTTGATGTTTTTTTAATCTAAGTCATTTTGATAAAGTTTTCCTCATTGTGGTTTACTTGGGCAAAATGACTAAAGCTATAGTAACTTGGTCACTTGCTTTAAACGATTAAGTTGATTCCCTGTTTTGGTTGAGTAAGTTTTATGTAGTTTGTTCCTAATTTAGCCCATATTTGGTTAAGATAGTTTTAGAAATGCTCTTCTCTTATTTCTTGATAGTCTTCCTCAAAAATTTTAGAAAGAAATTATTCGTAAAGTTCGACTTCTTTTAAATTTTATCCATTTTTTCCTTTTCTCTCAAAAATCCTTTGGTTGGTTGGGTGTGTAAGCTTATCCAGTTTTCTTCCGTTGTTATTGTGTGGCATATTGTAATAAATGTATCTTTGATGATTAAACACTAATGTATTTGAAAGGTAAGGTCTTAAGGGATCTGTTATAGTGAAAGCATAGTAGCCTATGTTATGCTTTGAGTTCATTCTAGCTTTAGATTTTTTTAGCAATGAATCAATACTTATTTGGTGCATGACTTCGTTATTTATTTATAGATGTTTGAATGTGCAGCCTTTGTTAAAATATGGTTAAGAATTCAGTTTGCTAATTTTGAATCGTAATTAAAATAACACTACATGAATTTGAGCGTATTTATCTGGAAATCATTTAATTCTCCAAGTCTTCTTCATTGTTCTATCTTGTAGTAGTTTTCAGCTTTCTTTTACTCTGTTTGTTAATTGTCTCATATAGTTTGTTGCAATAATTTCCTCTGGTTACAATATTTACGGCCTGCTGCTTAAGAATTAGAAATGATTTCTATTTGTTCTTATTGTGTGAGAATTTATGACAGTATGTTTTGAATAAGAATTGTATGTCCAGAAGTGTATTGTTTAGCTTCATAAGAATTTAAAGAGATTTAAGTTCCCTTGTAATTGTTATCCTCAACTTAAATAATGATCTTCATTTGTTAGGGAAAAGGCCCCTTAGAAGATTGCTTGAACCCTTATCCAACTCTAGTTTATTTAAAAGGTTTCTTTCAAAATTCCTTTTTTAAAATGGTTTTCTTACTTTTGCTAAACTTAAGTGATGACTGATGAGTGGGTGATTTTCACTCATTTGGCGTCCTTTTCTTATGATTTTGTGGCACTCAAATAGAGAAATAGGCTAATTTTCCTTTGAATATGGCTGTTTCAGGTACATGTTGGTTAAAAAGGAGTTTTGATGGAAAAGAATGGAAATTGGGGCAAAATGGAGCTGAAAACAGAGAAATTGGAACTGGCAGTGCAGTACTCTCCGCGAAAGCGGAGCTTCGCCTGTTTATGAAGAGCGAACACAGAGAGCTGGGCGCGACCGTGGAGCTCTAACCGGCTATGAACCGCGAACGCGGAGAGTAACTTTTCTGAGTTCCACAAATGCGGTGCTTTCTCCATGAACGCGGAGTGCAATTACACTGACCTCCGCAAACGCGGAGCTACCTCTGTGAACGCGGAGCTACCTCCACGAACGCGGTGAAGAAATGTGACTGGCGTTTGGGCAGATTTGGAATTTCACATTTTGACCCTAATTCATCATATACACTGAAACACAGCCAAATTGGGGATAACCAACCATTATTGAACCAATTCTGAAATTATCCTAGAGAAAAGAACTTTGGGGATTGAGGCTTGGGCATAGCTTTGAGAGTAAGATTCCTCAAAAAACACCAATAGAGTGAAGATTGTGAGCTTGGGTTGTAATTATCTTTCATCCTTTCTTCAACTCTTCGCTTTGTATTGTTGAATTTTAGGTGTAATTGTTGATTGGTGATTTGGATATTGTGTTAGACATAATCAATATTTGGGTTTTTGGTTTATATCTTGTGCTTTTGTAATTAGTTGATTTCTTTCTCATACATGAAATGAGTTTTTGATTATCCAATTGATCTCATGCTTTAATTGCTTTACATTGGAATTGATCATTCCTTGGACTTGCACATTTACTTTGATTGAGCTTGTTAGAGTCAATTGAGGTTGGAAAAGATTAATTGGTGCATTATTTGAGGTTTAACAACTCATTTGTTGGATTTTAGCTAGTAATAGTAAATCCTTGCATTGCCTTTAATCGAATTGCTTGTGTTGCCACTTGATTGGGTTTGAAAGAACTAGTTGAGAAATATTTGCCTATGTTCGATAGAATTAGGTAGATAATTTAGAGTCCGAGGCATACATGATTTTACCCATGATTAATTAAGATTGTATGATTCTAATGTGCAATGGATCATATGGGTATTAATTGATTTCCCATTCCCAAATCCCTTTGGTAATCTTGTTCGAAAAGGCTTTGTTCCTTGTTCTCCTCTATCCCCTATCCTAATTCGTTACTTGAAATCTTTTCATATGATAATTGTATTTTGTATTTCTGATTCAAATTAGAAGCTAGATATTCTGTATTTCTTCAATTGCCTTGCACATTGTTCCTCGTGGGATCGACCCCAACTCTTCGTTGGGTTTATACTTGTTAGTGACCGCCCACACTTTGAATAGTAAGAGGTGTGGTTGAGCGTTATCAACGACTCTTATTTAATTTTTTAAAAAAAATTAATTGAGTTTTTCTCCAAGTTATGAAAGGTTTTGAAACATACTTTTTGAAATCTGACCGTAACAATAGTTAAGCGTTATCAATCAACCTCATAACTTACTCATCTTTGGAGCAAACCTACCTCTGACAGTGCATCAACGTCACGCGTTACCTAGTATTATTAACTACATCTGCTATCAAGCCTTATGTCATAATTGTGTCAAGAAGTGTGTTCTCAATAATGTGATAATGTATGCTAAGTATCTAAACAAATATCACAACATGTAAAGTGTAACTAGAAGTATAAAACAATGTAAAAACATATACTATGACCATCTTGATCTAAACTAGATTCTTCAAACTATCTAAACTAGTTCATGTGTGTCCATTCACATGATCTAGATGGTTTAAATGCACATAAATAGCACATAACACATGCTTTTAGAGAAAAGAAATCAAACTAAGAGATAAAGCCTCACATGGCTGAAATTTGATAGTCAAACCTTACTTGACTTGTCATAGTCAACCCAAGCAAATTCTGACGACCTCAATCTATTCTAATTCATCAATAATGGGTCCAAATTAGTCTAGGGCAGCCAATTCCATAATTTTAAGATGTCTCAGTGTCAGAGTCAATTCTTAATAAACTCAAACTCAACTCTCAAGTCAACGATTTGAATTCAATATTATTTACATGGACACATTTTTTATAAGCTAAAGAATTCAATATAATAATAAAAAAAATTCTATTTTGATATCAAATTACAGACCAAATTAATGATTTTTCATTTTTAGGATTCGAGCAAAAATTATCAATTCAAGCCTCTTCATCAACATGATTTCATAGTTCAAATCCTATGAAATTAAAGCATTTTCTACATATTAGTATATGGAATCATTACCTTAAATTTGGGGTTGAAAATCCTCCTTTTCGTGATCTAAATTCGAGAGTTTATCTCTCCAAAACCCTCCATATTAGGTAAGACACTATTGTAATTTTGAATCCAACTTTATATAACTTCAATATTCTTTTTGTTCTTGTACTTGCATAGCACAATATAGAATCTCAACGTGATCGTGATCACTCACCTCACAATCGGGAAGGAGAGGTAAATGAAGTTTAACCCAAATACCCTTTGCCGTCGTGACTAACCTTCTCATGGTTGCAATTCATTACCCAATTGTGTTTTGTGGTCGCAACTAGCTCCCTCACGATTGCAAAGAAATCACTAGCACTAGAAAACTCTATTATATTCAAATTAGTTTCAATGTTGCTGAAACACCCCCTAGGACAACACCCCTAGCCCCTCGGATTCGAGCATGCCAACAATTCCAAGAATATTATATACATCTATGTGAAGCTTCAAATCACATAATGACATGCAAATATGAAAAAAGAGGGGTCAAATTTCCAATTTAGCCTTTATTCATCATAGATAAGATTGTAATCAAAAAGTTTCTGGAGCCCTTTCTGTAATGACCCTCATGGTCATTTTAGTGTTTTTACATGCTTTTACTGTTTTACCCCTTTCTGTAGCATTTTTATATATTGTGTGTGGTGTTGGGTTGGGTGGCGTGCTTTTCGAGGTGATCAAACAAATTTTGAGTTGGGTTTGCCATTTTTGGAGGCTTTTGAGATGAAAGAGTTGAATTTAGTCAACATACAAAGATTCTTATATTAGATGAGGATTCTATTATTTCTATTAGCTCCAAAAGGGTCATTTTGGTCTAGTGGGATGGTCAGTCGGGTTTCGAGGCCGTTGTATTGAGTTTGTGCCATTAGGCATTTTAGCTTTTGAGTTTTTGCCAAAGTTTGATTTTGGTTAACATTCTTGGTAAATGTGCTTGGATGGATATTCCATTAGCACGGTTCACTCTGAAATGCTGAGTTTGGTCTAGAACGACCTTTGGCTTGGTTTTCGAGGCTTTGGGATGAGTTTTTAGAGTTTGGAATTTTATTTGATGTTCTTTGTAAGTGTTGACTTTGGTCAATGTTTTGATGACACAACTTCTGATGGTGGTTTCGTCAATTCAATTGTGTCCAGAATTTTTTTTCCATTTGGATAACATAGTTTGTTTGCAGCGACGGGGTTCCAAGTGAATATCAAACCCCCATCAAAGGATTTTGCATTCTTGATAAAATGTTGATGTAGTGCTGCTTATGCAACACTGCCTTCTTCTTCGCGTTCGCGGGCCCTTGGCCTCGTTCGGGTTGAACAAGTTTCCTGGCCTCCGCATTTGCACGGGGCTCACTGCATTCGCAAAGGGTTGCCTCTCTTGCCTTCGTGTTCGCGGGCCTCCAGTTATGTTTGCAAAGGGTTAGCTCCCCCAGCCCTCACATTTGTGGGCCTCTCACCGCGTTCGTGAGGACCAAATATCTGGCAGACCAGTCTTCTTAAAAGACTCATTTTCATCATGCATTCTGTACTTCTTGTCTTAGTGATTGGCAATTTTGAGAGCAATACTTGTCGGAATTGGGTTATTCTTGTTGGAGTGTGTTGGGGAACATTGTGGGCACGTTTCGAGGTCATTGAATCTTCTATCTACCATAGTAATTTCTGTGAATTCTCTCTTATTTCATCTTTTTATCCCTTTTGAGCTAATCAATGGAGGGTCTGTTTTGTCTCATTGATGGCTCAGATTGTGCCCAATTCCGAGGCACAACTTCCTTGAGCAGTTTGGGACCTCATGATAGAGTTGATTTTGTGACTCCGTGCGTGGATGCCACCGTTTCTTTTTTTGGTTGAGTATCAGATTTTGAATTCCTTTATTAATATATGTATTGTTGTGCATATTTTTGCATTCCCGTGGCATTGTTGATTGCTGGTAGCATTTTGATGATCTTCAAAATGGAAAAGCACCTAAGTAGAGGTTTGAGTGCGGTTTTAGCCTTGAGGTAGGTTACGATTTTCCTTTTTAGACATAGCTCATCTAGATTAATTTTATTTTGAGGAGTATCACATGATTATGTTTGAATTTAGGACTAGATTAAGCTTACTTGATCTTTAGTCAACTTATAGTCGTTGTTGGGTTTCTTAGTATAATTTAAACCAGAAGACCTTTGTTTAGGTTGATCCTTGTATTTGGTTATGTTTAGTATCCTTAGAAATGGCTTCTATGTGACGTGAAACTTAGGTTGCCGCATAGTTTTCTTGATTTGGAATTTTTTGGTTGCTTATATGATACTTTTTAGCTCATGGACTATGTTATTATTGATTATTGAGCCCATGTATATGAACTTGGAATAGCAGGAGTTCCAGGTTAGTACATCTATGCTGTGGTGGGAATTACCCGCATGTGTGTTTGATGAGTTGTGGTTCTGATGTTGAAATTTGGGAATTGTGATTATATTCGAGCATGGTAGTTATAATTGCTTGTTTACCTTTGATAAAGCCTTGAGCATGATTAAAAGAGGTGTTTATTCGAATGATTTGGTAGTTCTTGAGAATCCATGATCTAAATGGCAAGGAAGTACTCATTAACTTGATTGTCCGTACTTTTAGATACTTTTTACTGATAAGTCTGAGGTATTATTCTGGGCAGCCAGTCGACTTAGTTTTGAGTTACATTCTACTATTTATGCTCATTGATAAGTCTGAGATATCATTCTGTGTGGCCCATTGATACATATATCTAGGTTATTGGTGCTCTCTTGATAATTTTGAGGCATTATTCTTGGTGGCTCTAGGTTTCTTTCGGGCTTCTTACTTCCTTTCATTCATCATTTGCGTTGCATCATTATGTGATTTGGCTATTAAGTGTGATTATGTTTTCCCTGTATCTATGTGCACCTTAGGGTTGAGTTGTTTGTATTAATTTCATGTTCATCGTATTGATGCTTTTGTATCTTAGAATTTCGCCTTGAAATGTTAGTATCATCATGCTTCTCTTTATATATTTGATCTTTCCGAGCCCGTGTTTTTGTATTCATACTATACTTATGCATCTTTTTTCTAATGCAGCTCCCAGTAAGAGCCACCATCCGTGAACATTGGATCTTCCTTAGCCATCACAGACTTGGATCATGGTGAGCTCCTAGCATTCAGAGACTTGCTGCTTTCCTTCTTTTGTGTTGACCTGTATTTTGTATTTTGATTAGGAAGTTCTCTTATATATATAGTCTTTCAGCACTTAGCAACTCCTGCATAGGTGACATCAGGTCCGGGGTTAGGTCTTGTGTTAGTTTGTCATCTTGGTCACTTTTGAGCCTCTTTTGAATATTTTATATCATACTATTTATGATGTGACTTGTTTTCTATATTCTATTCCTATTTCTACTTATTCTTAGTTATTGTTATTTAAATGTTATCTTCCTCATCGTTTGGTTTTGGGTTTTGGCTTGTATACTTATGTGTTACAGTAGGCGTTATCATGAACAATTTCGGGTCGTGACAACAGGGTATTAGAGCTTTAGGTTCACCGATCTCATCAGTACAGAAGCAAGTATCTAGGAGAGTCTCGTAGATTGGTATGATGATGTTCGTATCCAATCTTTGATAGGCTATAAGGCATTTTTAGTAATACTTCACTTTTTCTTGTTTCTTATTGTGTGTTGGTGGTTGTAACAATACCTAAACTTTGTTTGTTTCATTCTTTCTCAGATGGAAAGGATGAGATCGTATGCAAGTGGGTAAGAGCCTCCTGCACCTGCAGATGGAGCCCCAGATAGGGGTAGAGGTTGTGACTAACCCAGAGGTCGAGGGAGAGCATGGACTGCAGCACCAGCTCGAGATCAGAAGCAGGCACCATCACCAGAGCCCGAGATACAAATTGAGCATGTTCAACATTAGCCAAATGGGGTGGGGGAAGCACAGTCTCCACCAAGATTCATGGCCACAACAGTTCTACAAGATACATTGGCTAGGATCCTCAGCTTTATAGAGGGTATGCCATAGGCAAGGACTTTGCCTTGCACCTCTATTAGACCCCAGATTCAAGATAAGACTCAAACTTCAGTCCATGTAGGGGTACAAGGTGTTTAGACTCCAGGGGCACATCATGTTGTTGTGGCTCCCCATTTAGTGGTTCAGCTGATTTTGACTTTTTCTCCACCTATGCATCTAGGCTTGCTGTGTTTGCTGAGCAGCAGAAGATGTTTGGACAGTTAATCTGATTGGGTTCTCCCAAGTTCACAGGTGCTACGGGCAAGGATGTCAATGAGTTTCTAGTCAGTTTTCAGGAGAGGTTCCATAACCTCAGTCTAGTGGATTCTCACGGGGTTGATTATACTGCTTTTCATCTAGATGGGTCAGCAAAGAAGTGGTGGAGGTCCTACCATGAGTGCAGACCATTCGGGTCACCTTTGATGACTTGGGCTCAGTTCTTCAAGTATTTCTTTGAGAAGTATTACCTCGTGGCCTGAGGGAGCAGTTGCAGAATGAGTTTACATACTTTACTTAGAGATCTATGTTTGTTTCTGACTATGAGGCACAATTCCACGAGTTGGATAGACATCTGACTATGCTTATGCCGACAAAGCATGAGAAGGTGCACAAATTTGTTAGAGGGCTCTCATTTCCGCTTCGTTTGGTTACAGAGCAGATGGTGGCATCGGGTTGTTCTTTTCTTCAGATACTTGGTAATGCACGCACCATTGAGGGGATTCATTATGAGGCCTATGGAGGTAGCAACAAGTGACCCCATTGTAGGGTGGTTTTAATGGGTCTCAACCTCATGGTAGAGGAATTTTGGGTAGAGGTTACCCACAATAGTTCAGCCTACTAGGCTAGTTTAGGTAGCTCTACAACTTACAGATGGTGTCACTACGGGTGCTAATGGTCAGATGGGTCAAGCTTTGGTTCAGACTTCTTGGGCACATTGAAGGTATTTAGGCCATGGTGGCTTGTCAGCTTCTATCAAATCATCGCAGTAGTTTGCTTCTACCAAAGGTTTCTATGAGTGTGGTATAGTGGGTCATTTTGCCTAAGAGTGCCCTACAGTCAGGCATCGTAGGAGACAAAGTTTGGAGGTTCAGGCCCCCAAGGCTCCAGTGAAGTTGATTAGAGGTGGTGCTTAGGGTAGCAGGGTGTTCCCCAGGGTACTCGAGGTGGTCCTCAGCTAAGCAGGTCGGGTGGTCGAGGTGGATGCGCAATACGTATGCTTTTCTAGGGAGGCCAGAGGTAGAGTCATCAGATGCTTTTATCATATGTACAATCTCCGTCTCTCATCAGCCTGCTTATGTTATTTGATCAGGGGTCTACATTTTCATATATGTCTGCTTATTAAGCTACGCAGTTGGAGTTATATTGTGAGTTGATGTCTATGCCCATGAATGTAGCTACCTCTATAGGTGATTCCTTAGAAATGGATTGGGTGTACAAATCTTGTGTGGTGACCATCTTAGGGTATGATACTTGGGTAGACCTGATTGTGTTAGATATGGTAGATTTCAACTTGATTCTAGGCATGGATTAGTTGTCTCCCTACAACACTGTCTTAGATTGCTTCTCTATGACTGTTACTTTATGCGTGCCAGGTATTCCTCCTCTTGTGTGGACCGGTACTGATAGTCATATGCCAAGAGGTGTGATCTCTTTTCTGATGGCGTGACAATTTGTAGGGAAGAGGTGTCTAACTCATCTTGCTTATGTCTATGATATAGTTCTGACACTTCTCCTCTTGAGTCAGTTCCTATGGTTAGAGAATTTGCAGATGTGTTTTCTATCGATATACTCAGTCTTCCTCCTGACTGTGATATTGATTTCGATATAAGGCATGCATCCGATTTCTATTCTGCCATACTAGATGGCTCCAGATGAGTTGAGAGAGCTTAAGGAGCAGCTCTAGAACCTTCTGGGCAAGGGATTCATTAGACCGAATGTATCTCCCTGGATGCTCCTATCCTGTTTGTGAAGAAGAAGGATAGTACCTGTAACACCTTGGATTCGAAAAGAACAAAAAATCCAATTTTTGAAATTGTAGTGTGACCTACCACTTGACCTACTGTTCGTTGGTTGACCTACCAACCGTAGGTCAAGTAGTAGATGGTGTTGTGGATGCCACTGCCTAAGGGGTGAAATTGTGTGAAAAATTAGCTGACCTCCACGTTCACGGGAGGCCTCTGCGTTTGCGAAGGCAAAATATCTAGCAGACTAGTCTTTTTAAAAGACTCATTTTCAGCATGCTTTCTACATTTCCTGTCTTAGATTATTGGCTATTTTGAGAGCAATATTTGTTGGAATCGGGTGATTCTTATTGGAGTGCGTTTGGTAAATTCGTGGGCACATTCCGAGGCTGTTGAATCTTTTGTCTACCTTGGTAATATCCATGAATTCTCTCTTATTTCATCTTGTTCAATCCCTTTTGAGCTAATCAATAGAGGGGATGTTTTGGCTCATTGGTGGCTCGAATATTGCCCATTTTTAAGGCACAACTTCCTTGAGTAGTTTGGGACCTTGTGATAGAGTCAATCTTTTTGACTCTATGCACAGGTTCGACGGCTACATTCTTGGGTTGAGTATCTAATTTCAAATTACTTTATTAATATGGGTATTGTTGTGCTTGTTTTTGCATTCCCGTGGCATTGTTGATAGCTTGGCAGCATTTTGAGACTCTTCGAAAGGGAAAAACACCCAAGTAGAGGTTCAAGTGGGGTTTCAGCCTTGAGGTAAGTTACGGTTTCCCTTTCCTTAGACTTAGCTCTTCTAGATTAATTGTATTTTGAGTAGTACCACATGATTAGATTGAAATTTTTTACTAGTTTAGGCTCTACTTGATCCTTAGTCGACTTATGGCCATTGTTGGGTTGCTTAGTGTAGTTTTAGTTAAAAGACCTTACTTTAGGTTGATCCTTGTTGTTTGTTCCGCTCAGTATCCTTAGAAATGGCTTCTAGTGGACGTGAAACTTTGGTTGCCCCGTGTGTTGATTGGTTTGGAATTGTTTGGTTGCTTATGTGGTACTTTTGAGCTCATGGACTATGTTGTTATCGATTGTTGGGCCCAAGGTTGTGAAGTTGGACTAGCTGGAGTTCCAAGTTAGTATGTCTGTGTTGTGATGGGAATTACCCGCATGTATGTTTGATGAGTTGTGGTTTTGATGTTGAGATTTAGAAATTGTGATGATATTCAAGCATGGTAGTTATAACTGCTTGTTTAGCTTTGATAAAGCCTTAAGAATGATAAAAAGAGGTGTTTATTCAAATAGTTTGGTAGTTCTTGATACTCCATGATCTAAATGGCAATGAAGTACTCATTTGCTTGATTGTCTGTGATTTCCGCTACTTTTTACTGATAAGTCCGAGGTATCATTCAGGGCCGCTTGTCGACTTAGTTTTGGCTACATTCTACTATTTGTACTCATTGATAAGTCCGAGGTGTTATACCCCAATTTAACCGGTTCAAAATAGTGTACAACATTTTTGTAATTCCTAAATTAATTAACTAAGTTAAGGAGTCGCCACCTAATTATTATGGTGAATTAGGGAACCTAATATTGATTAAAAAAATATCTAAAGTTAACTATTTTTAAGGCCTACTAAACATGAGATTCTAGGTAAGGGTTCAATTAATCTAAAGGGAAGGGGTTAGACATCTTTTAAAATCCATTAAAAATGGTTAACCTGCCAAACTTAAATAAATCAATTAATTAGGCTAAGTGTAAAAGAGGTAAAACATTAAAATATGTAAATACTAAATGTCAAGTAACTTAAATAACGGTGCTTGAAAAAATATTTTGTAAAAGTCCTTGTTGAAAACAAACTGTAATTAAAAGGATTTTGAAAACATAAGTTTTTACTGTTGGTTGAAAAAGGGAGCAGATGTGATAAACACCCATTTATATTCAAAGAAAGATTAGATTTGTTAGAAAAATAATAAAATCTACTTTGCAAACAAATTCATATTTTTTGTGAAAAACAATTAACCAAACTCCAATGTTATAGAGAAAACTTTCTGAAAGTGTATATAATTTCTTATTCAAATCCTTTTACACCTATAAAAAAATATCCCAACTAAGTTGTCTATTATTAGCTAAAGCAAACCAATAAATGATGTCTAGTTATGAATAAATAACATAAGTATTGACAACCAATTGCACAAAATATAGATATAAAGCTAGTCATACTAGGAAATATGTGCAAGCAAAAATAGGAGTATAAATCTCATGAAGGAGTAGCTATGTTCTGCATTAGGTTGCATAGGCAAAGTGAGAGCATAGATGACATGCGGATTCCAAGCATATAGATGAATAAATGATATGCAGACTCTGCAAGAAAAGACGTTGAGTCTCAAAGTGAAACTCTTTGGCTCCGGCATTCATGCAAAACAGAGAAAAATAAAGAGATGAAGGAGTTAGAACAATGATTTATCTCTTAGTAAAAGAAAAAAAATAGTAAAATGCAGTAAAACTAGAATTCCATCAATATTCAACATGTATTTATGATAAACATGGGGTCACGCGGTGGTTAAACATATATTAGCAATTTAGCATAGTTTGAAAGTAACAAAAATTATTTTTAACTCCAAGAATAGGTATTAAATACAACTTAAGTTTTCTGGTAACAAATCTTTCATCTAACATTAATAAAATCTCAGATCTTGATTACTAGTATATGAGCTAAAAGAGAGGTCAAAAACATTGAACTTACTGAGAAATCCAACCTATAGTCAGCTTAATAAGTTTTACAAACCAAATTTTTATATACTATCTGGTCATTTTAAACAAAATAAGCAGTAAGTGGAAAAATAAACATCTGGATATATGCTTTCTAACTAACAGGACTAACTTAAACTCTATGGACTCAAACAAAGGATAAACCATTTAAAACGTCCATTGCAAAGTTAGAATATATTTATCACAAGGACGTACTAAAGATCCTAAATCATGATTTATGCATTAATGAAATATTCATATAATAGATTCGAGTTTAGGAGAAACTGAGTGTTTGTGGAGCAGTGAACTAGGATGTCGATCAAGGATCTAAGCTCGTTCCTCCGACAAAATCAAGCACATAAAAAGTAGAGTTGAAGATATTTTCGTATGATGAAATTGAATTATAAAAGAGTTGTGTTCTTGGGAATGTTCAAGCTTTTGAGAAAGATGGAAAATGTCCAATGTTCAAAGGTCATTTTGGATGACAGTTTGAGATGTATTTATAGGCGAATCCTAGGGATTTTAGAGCGGGTTTTCACCTTTGATTTTGAATTCGTAGTCAAAGAGAATCATTTGAATTCGAACGTTGAGGTTTTGGATGGATATGTCCTTCACGTGATTGAGAAAAGCAAACAAAAGATAGAGACAAAAACCAAACATTAGAAAGGAATGGACAACTTACACGGTTGATAAGCTTTTGCTTTGCTGAAAATTGAAGGAGAGGTAAGAAAGAGAAGGGGCCGTTGTTAGAGGTGGGAGCCCTAGTTATTTGAGGCTTAAAAATGAATTAGCTACACAGGTTTGGGATGGAAATTGGACATATTTAACATTAAAAAGTGGCCTGAATATTAAAAAGAAATGGACTTTGTTTGGGCTTTTATTAAGCTGAGTTTTGTTGTCTTTCCTTCTTCAAATTAGTTTCATTTTTGAGATTCTTATTCAATAACTAACTCAATATATATAATATAAAAAATTTAATAAGTAAGAAACTTGAAATAAAGTAACGACAATCATTTCAAAGAAGACGACAATAAGTAATAGTAGTAATTGTTGATAAGAAAAAGTATAATTTTAAAATAATAAAATAATAATAAAAGGATGATAATCATAAAAATAATAAAGTTTAGAGTAATAGTACTAATAATGTCTAATAGAAAATTACGATAACATTAGTAATAAATCAAAATAGTCATGAAGTATAAAGTACTCGACTTATTAATAATTTAGAAGCTCAAGAAAATAAATTAGAAGAAAGGAGGGATGAAATTGGGTGTCAACACGAGGTATCATTCCGGGTGGCCCCTCGATACATATATCAAAGTTATTGGTGCTCTATCGATAAGTTTAAGGCAGCATTCCAGGCGACTCGAGGTTTCTTCCGAGCTTCTTAGTTCCTTTCATTCATCATTTGCATTACATCATTATGTGATATGGCTATTGAGTGTGATTGTGTTTTCCTTATATCTGTGTGCACCTTGGGCTTGAGTTGTTTGTATTACTTGCCTGTTCTTCGTATTGGTGTTTTCGTATCTTAGAATCTTTCCTTTAAGTGCTAGTATCATCGTATTTCTCTTTATATACTTGATCTTTCTGAGCCCAGTTGGCCTATGATGCCTACCGAGTATCCAAAAATTTGGTACTCATACTACACTTCTGCATCTTTTTGTGATGCAGCTCCTAGTACGAGCCACCCTCCGTGAGAATTGGATCTTCATTGGATGTCAAAGACTTGTATCATAGTGAGCTCTTGGAATCCAGAGACTTGTTTCTTTCCTTCTTTTGTACTGATTTGTATTTTGTATTTTGATTAGTAAGTTCTCATATATATATATAGCTTTTTAGTATTTAGCAGCTCATGTATAGGTGACACTAGGTTCGGGGTTAGGTCTTGTGTTAGTTTGTCATCTTGGTCACTTTTGAGCCTATGTTGTAAATTTTGTATCGTACAACAGATTATTATATAACTTGTTTTCTATATTCTATTCTTGTTTCCACTTATTCTTAGTTATTGTTATTTAAATGTTATCTTCCGCATCTTTGGTTTTGGACTTTTTCTTGCCTACTCGGGGGTTATAGTAGGCACCATCATGGTCGATTTCTAGTCGGGACACTTTCTGTCTCAAATTGGATCAATCCACTAAGGGTATGTTTGGTATGAAGGAAAAGGTTTTCAATTTTCTCATGTTTGGTTGGCTTAAATATTTTGAAAAATGTTTTCCAAATCAACTTATTTTCCTCAATTTTAAGGAATATGGCCCTTAAAATATTAAGAAAAGTTCAAAAATCATTTTGAAACCCACACCTCAACTTTCCATCCTAACTTAAGTCTTGGGTCGATTCCTGATACTAATCGTGGATTCAACTCATGATTCTCGATTTGAAACCTGACTCTTGACCTCGATTTGAGACGTAACTTTTGAGTTCTGGATTGAGTCGGGTTGAATCTTGAGTTTGGATTAAAGGTTGATTTCGGGTCATATGTTTGGATAGGGTTTTGAGTCAGGAGTCGGATTCGGGTTTTGGGCTGAGAGTCAAGGTCGGATCTCATGTCAGGTGTTAGGTTTGGGTCTAGAATCGATCATTAGGGTTGGATGTCAAAGTTAGATCCCATTTTGAAAGTTGGGTCCTAGGTCAGATTTCGGGTGTAGGTCCTAATTTGAAATCGAGTCCCGATTTCGGTGTTGGGTCTCAATTCAAGTGTTAGTATCGGATCAACATTTAGAAATCAAAAGTCGATTGTCAATGGCGATGTAAAGGTGGGATCAAGGTTCGACAATCAAGTGTCGGGTCAGATTCTGATTCAAAAGTTGGATCATGAGTCTGATGTTGAGGTCGAAAGTTAGGATTAGGTCAGGGTTGTATCTCGAGTCGAGGTTGATTCGGGTCTCGGGTCAAGGTCTGATCTCCAGATCATATTCTAGTTCAAATGTCGGGTCTCGGATCGGAAGTTGGGATTGGGTCTTGGGATAGTGTCCCGATTTGTCACAAACCAATTTCTCAAGTCATGATGGCACCTACTATAACCCACCAGTAGGTAAGCCAACCCGTAACCCAGAACAACAAGCAATGGATATAGGGATAGAAACAAAGCGGAAGCAACCAAAAGATATATATACAAAAGATACCTCCTAGAACCTGGAAGTCACAAGCACAGAGTTGTCTAAACAAAAAGAGTACAAGTCCCAAAAGTAGACCTAAATAAAAAGCTTGTCTCAAAAATAAAAAGACTAGCTAACAAAATACTGAAGGAGACAGGTAAGTCCAGGATGCCAAGAGCTCACCCTCGCCTTTGATCCAAGTTGCAACAGGCTCGACAAATCAACAGTGGCAGTTGGTGCTTGGACCTGCATCACGAAACAGATGCAGAGTGTAGCATGTGTACCAAAACAATAAGTACTCAATAAGAATCAAAGGGAGACTGAGCAGGAAAAGTAAAAAAAAAATTAAATGATAGAATCTAGACACAAACAGAGGTCAAAGCGGGATTAAAGGGAAAGCACACGAGTGTACTAAAATAAAAAGAACAAAGTATAGCTACACTAAACCTAACTGGACCCCATAAGCCATGAAGGTACACTCGTGCACAAGTTTAAATAAAACCCGAACGGACCCTAATAATCTCGACAGGTACACAGAATAGTTAAATCTACTAGAAATAAGATGCGGTGAGTCCAAATCCGGAGAAGGCTTAGAGCGAACATCTAACTGCAAATTACCTCCAAATACGTAACTAATAAGACCCGCCCAGATAAAGAGCATAGAGTCCGAACCTCTAACCGCAAATGAATATACCAAGGCGTAAGGCCGTAGCCAAAAGTGTGTTGACTCTATAGAGGATAAGAGAAGACCTTTAATCCGCGAATGGTAGTAATCAACTCCGTAAAGGATAACGAGCGGCATGACCAGACTTTTCATTCACCACTAGAAAGGATTATCGAAAGATCTAAAGTCATCCACCATCAAACAACCACCATGGAACGATGCCCACTCCCAAGTAATAAGTACAACACTGCAAGATTAGACAACCTCCAGCCCTAAGTCACCAAGAGAGGCCCAAAATCCTGAATGTAACAAACAGGGTCGTATAAAGAGGGAGAGTGGATAGAAGGTCGTCAAAGCTGAGTCAACCCCTAAACTAAGGCTCATTCTATCAAACTCAAGTCTCCTACACTAGTGTACAAGAAGCTAAATTGTTCGAATCAACGTTAGAGTAGAAAGAAGGCCCAAAAATGCAACAACTATCATAAGTATATGGCAAGCACTAGTCTAAGCCTAGACTAAGGCCAAACATGCTCAAACATACAACGACAATGTCAAACAAAACCAACCACAAGGTAAGGATGATCAAGAAACACACTAGCATATCTCAACTACCCAAGATCCCAAAAATAAGCCTAAAACATGATTTCTAGGAAAGGTAACATGATCAATTAGGTACCCTCACCCAATTCACACAAATCAACATGAATTTACATATCCAAGCTCAATCGAAGGGAAGGAAAGTTGTAGACTATCGTTAGACCTACCATTCGTTCTCCAAATCATAGTTTCGAAGCTTTTCCTTTCTGTGCAACCTCCTAATACTACTACGCTATCAAAAATAGAATCACAATGTGAATATGGTCGTTTAGACAACAAATTCACTTAAGACGGAGACAAACCAATTTTGGAGTCAAAATGAGAATCATGGGACCGCATCAAAAATTCTAGAAAAGACTCCATCAAAAGGTTCTAAATAGTACCCCTGAACATGTGTTCAAAAATCGAACTCAATCCGGGCCTAGAAACAGCATAATTCAACACATCCAATAGTTCAAAACTTCAAGATCCAAAACTAGCTAAGGCAACTTGTTCAACATAAACGTTACCTCAAACGAAGAGCCCCCAACACTTCGCGATCACTCTACTGCGTAGTGCCAATATCCCTGATCACAATAAACTTTGAATTACTTAATTTGGAGCTAAAATGAGAGAGTAATCGCAATTACAAGGTGAGGTGAAATTCTTATCGCGATTAAGTTTTAAAATACTTATGTAGGTGCCGCTTTAGCAGCTACTAATGCCACTAAAGGGACTGGCCAAGCAAAGGTAGACCTAGTTAAAGTGAGACCCTGGCCGCTAAAGCGATGCTAGGGTCGCGAAGGCGATAGGGCCTGGGTTGACCAAGTTTGCTAAAGTGAGCCCCTAGCTGCTAAAGCGAAGCCTGGTCTGCTAAAGCGACTGCCGCCTGGCTGGCCTAGTCTGCGAATCGAAGCCATGGCCGCTTAATGATATGCCCAAATTACACCTCCCTAAAGAAGTATAAGCGGTCGTTGTCAAATAAATAACCTTACAAAGGTTAGGGTCGATCCCATGAGGAATAAGGTTCAGACTTAGTCTAATTTATTGTTAATTGTACGTTTAGTCAATTTATTTCTGAAAGAGGGGTTTTTTTGTAAATAGAACCTAAAAGTATAATTGTTGAATGTGTAACAGAATAGGTAAACAAGTAACAAGGTTTGCAGTTTGCACGATCAATATAAGAATAAAACTAGGGCATATGTGTTTCCCACAAGTTCTTACTCAGTAATCCTAATAATAGTAACGTTTTCCTAGTGTTTAACATGAATAGTCGGTAAGTTAGGTATCCCTAAGTGATTGGTCCTCCAAATAGGGAATTTCACCACGCAACTTGGTCCGTCCACGTGTGTTGCTTTACTAACCCTTACCTTTGACCCAGATAAGCCCTCTGCATATGTGGTTCGGGCCATTAGATAGCGGACTAATCAACGCTAAAACTCCGTTGTTTAATCTCTTTCTCATTAGTTACTTCCTTGGTCCGACAAGTAGGAATAAGGCGATTTCTAACGTTGCGCACCGTTAAAAAGCATTCAAAACAAAGAGATTAACAAAAACATGCATAAACACTCATCAAGAATTACAACATCATCAGTTTTACGTTCATTAATTACTCATGGTTCCCACAACCCTAGTTGTGAATTTAGCTACTCATGCTTGAGGATTCACAATGCATATTAGGGTTTGAATAATAAATCATGAACTTACAATGATAATAGATGAAATCCACAATCTTGAATTGAAAAGCAAAAGCAAACTTTATAATCCAAACCTTAAGAATTGATTGCCACAAAAGTTGCAAAATAATTCCCAAAGCCAAAACCAAATATTCGAAAATTGTCTAACAACCAGAAAAATGAAAATTACAACTGGTATAAATAGAAAATAAAACCTAAACTAAGTAGGAAAAGGAAAACTAAGGAAATTCAGCTTAGGCAATGTTGTCTACGGTTGGTGACCTACGACTCGTAGGTTCCCACCTTCATCTAGTAGTTAGTAAGAATCCTGAGGGTCACTTTCTACGGGCATGATCTACGGCTCGTAGACCTTTGTATGGTCCGTCCTGCTCTTCCATCAACCAAGTACTACAGGTCACCCTCTCTGAAGTTATCTGATGAGTGGGTGATTTTCACTCATTTAGAGTCCTTTTCTTGTGATTTTGTGATACTTAAGTAGAGAAAGTGGCTAATTCTCCTTTGAATATGGTTGTTTCAGGTACATGTTGGTGAAAAAGGAGTTTTGACAAAAAGGAATGAAAATTGGAGCAAAATGGGGCTAAAACCATGAAAATTGGATCTGGAAGTGAAGTGCTCTCCGCGTTCGCGACCGCGAAATGCAAGCTAGCTGTGAGGCGCGAATGCGGGAAGCCTCTACGAACACAAAGTACAATTATGCTGAGCTCCGCAAATACCGAGCTACCTCCGCGAACGCGGAGAAGAAATGTTACTGGCCTATGGGTAGTTCTGGAATTTCACATTTTGACCCTACTTAACCATATACACCGAAACACAACCATTTGAGAGAGATGATTCATCATAGAGATAGAGAACATTGAATAGATTGGACACAGAGAATAGAGAGAAGAACCTCAGGGATTGAGGCTTGGGCTTAGCTTTGAGAGCAAGATTCCTCAACAAACACCATTAGAGTGAAGATTGTGAGCTTGATTTGTAATTATTTTTCATTCCTTCTTCAACTCTTTGCTTTGTATTGTTGAATTCTAGGTGTTAATTGTTGATTACTGATTTGGATATTGTGATAGACATAATCAATATTTGGGTTTTTGATTTCTATCTTGTGCTTTTGTAATTAGTTGAATGCTTTATCATTTATGAAGTGGGTTTTTGATTATCCAATTGATCTCATGCTTTAATTTCTTTTCCAAAGGAATTGATCACTCCTTGGACTTCCCCATCTACTTTGATTGAGCTTGTTAGGGTCAATTGAAGCTGGGAAGGTTAATTGGTGCGTTAATTGAGATTTAGCAACTCAATTGTCAGATTTTAGCTAGTAATAGTAAATCCTTGCATTGCCTTTAATTGGATTTCTTGTGTTGCCACTTGATTGGGTTCGTGAGAACTAGTTGAGAAATATTTGCCTATGTTCGATAGAATTAGGTAGATAATTTAGAGTCCGAGGCATATATGATTTTACTCATGATTAATTGAGATTGTATGATACTAATGTGCAATGGATTGTATGTGTATTCATCGATTTCCCATTCCCAAATCCCTTTAGTAATCTTGTTTGATATAGCTTTGTTCCTTGTTCTCCTCTATCCCCTATCCTAAATTCGTTAGTTGAAATCTTCTCATTTTATAATTGTACCTTTCATTTTGGATTCAAACTAGTAGCTAGTAATTCTTTGTTTCTTCAATCGCCTTACACATTGTTCCTCGTGGGATCAACCCCAACTCTTCGTTGGGTTTATAGTTGTTAGTGATTGCCCACACTTCGAATCGTAAGAGGTGTGGTTGAGTGTTATAAAAAATGGCGCCGTTGCCGGGGAACAATTTGTGGTTTTTAATTGATTTAGAGTTTATAGTTTACTAGTTGCTATCCAAATTGTGATATTTGTTTTTGTTTGTTTGTATGGCTTCTTGTGAAGGATCGTGGTTTGGCGATTGCATACCCTATGTTGATGACCCATGGCCATGTTGTGGAAGACTTCATGTTGGGAATAGTTGTTTGGATGCCTCTTTAGATGAAGAGATATGTGAAGAGATGGGTGTTGTGAGTCAAGCTTGGCTCTTGTACTTGTGTCATCGACTTGAAAATGGTGTGAGGCTAAGAGATCTAATGTTCCAAATGAGGGATGAATTCCTCATCGTGCACCTAGCTTGGTGCCATGAGATGTTCCAACTTGAGTTTGAGATTGCTACTTTGAAGGCCAATGCAAGATTAACATTTGGAGTACGTAAGGCTCCTTTTCAAGTGGTCAAGAGTAAGGCATTGGAGTTGGACGGTCAAGAAAAAGGGGTTGTGTTCGATATTGATGAGATCTTGGGTATTTGCAACCAAACCAAGCCAATAAAATTCAAAGATGCCAATATCAAGGCAATAATACTAGAGTTGCAGGAAAAAGCCAAAAAGATCATTTATGGCAACTCTAGTACATTGGAAAGTGATAGTGACATGCACTTGAGGGCCAAAAGTTATGAAGTTCGCTGTTCGAATGGCCTAGTGATACTATCACTCTTGCCCAATGCTCCTATACGAAGGAATGATGTAACGTTGGGCAAGAAATTCAAATCTTCGAAGTGGAGAGATCGAGTGAAACACTTGATGCTCTCCGGTAGTCCCCATATGCTTTGACGAGAAAATAATTTGAAGTTGGAGAGAAGGTACATCGCCTCGAAGTGGAAACATAAATAGTGATGCAACCGGCGTCGCGCCCCGACGTTAAATTGTGCGCTTGATGGGAGACAACCCATTGGTATCAAAAATTTTAATTTTCAGTTAATTTTGTGTTTGTTTTAATTCTTAGGATAGATTAGAATTTTAGTTTTGACTAATCCTCATGATTTCAAAGTGTTTGGAAATGTTTTGAACAGGTTTGGATGCAAAAATACACTTGAGATTGAAGTTTGGGGTTGAACTATCTTCAAAATGAGGGTTGAAACACTTTTTGGAAGCTGAAGGTCGCCAAAATGCAATGGGCGAGTTGCCTAATGAACTAAGCCATCGCTGAAAATTCCAGAATGCTACTAGAGGTCCAGGCCTCAATTACTCTCCGCAAACGTGGAAGGTTGTCTGCGAATGCGGAAGTCAATATGACTAACTCTCTGCGAACGCGGAGGGTTGGGGTATTTTAAAAGGCAGAAACTAAAGGGCCATTTCAGTTTCAGCATAAAACAATTTAAACTCCCCTTTTTCGTTTGCTTTCTCTCATTCAAAGAACCGTACACCCCCCGCCCAAACACTCTCCCCTCATCTAACTTGATTCTTGGTTTATTGCTTGTGGTTGAAATCAACTTGAAAGGTATGCCTTAACTCCTTCTTTTTAGTCTATTATTTTTTATGAGTGAAGATTTACATTTGGTGCCTAATTGTGTTCTTAAATTGAACTTGAATTTTGTGATGAATTATTGAATTTTGTGGTGGAATTAGATAGTTGTTGGGTTGTTTGTTGATAATTGGTGTTTGGGAGTAGAATTGAGGGTCGATTTAGTGTAGAAAAGGGCTAAAACTTGATGCCCTCCATGTGTTTGTTGAAATGCTCCTATGAATTCTATTTTCTGGGGATGATGAATTCTCCGCGAACACGGATGTCTGTGTCCTATTTTACTCCATGAACGTACCAACAGGTCCGTTAATGCGGAGGTTTGTCTGCTTCTGAGCCGCGAACGCGGCACCCTCTCCGCGAACGCTGAGGTAAGGCAACTTACTCTCCTCGACCGCAGAGGCTTCTCCGCGAACGCGAAGAAGAAACATGTATGTCCCAAAATAGTAGCTACGCACTGCATAGCTCGGGAGCTCTTTTAATTATTTACTTTGGCCTAAATACTTCCTAATACATTGTTTTAAGTTTCCATAAGAACTTTTAACATGTTGGATTCTTTTGTAGGTACTTTGAGCTAAATATGTCTACCAACAACATTCCTCAATCATCCAAAATTGCACCCGATGAAGATTATTTTGACGCTACAAGATTTCTCTCATCTAAATGTGCCCAGAAGTATGATGAATACCTGGGCCGGGCTGTTGTGAAAGAGAAGGGAATTTTCTTAGAAAAGCTTGAACAGGGGATGCCGGATTTCTTTCACCCGCTTGAGTCTAGTGGATGGATGGTGTTTGCTTCTGAGCCTGTCAAAACTAATCACACCATAGTAGCGGAGTGTTATGCTAATGCCTTGGAGACTAGTTTTAATGAGGCCGCCGTTACTACCACCCAAGGGGTACAGGTGCATTTCAGTCCAGTGTTGATTAATGTTCTTTATGGTCTCCCAGATGCGGATAACAAGATATATCTGGAGCGTTTCAAGGAGCTGGGTAGTCAGTGGCTGGTTGATAAATTACATGATGGTGAGCCTCCAGAGTGGTTCGAGACGAAGAGAGGGGTTGATTCCCGTGAGTTCACTGCTGAGGCCAAGACTTGGCTCTCGATTATATGTGCTCAGGTCATTCCTTCTAATCATGACACCGAGGTCACCTTGGACAGGGCTTTGGTGATAGCAGTGATTATGGATGGGCTGGCAGTTAATGTGGGCCAGGTGATTGTTGATCATATTATTGAGGTGGCTCAGGGGAGAGCCAGGAGTCTTATCTATCCCTCTTTGATCACTTAGCTGTGCTATAGTGCTGGGGTGTTGAGGCTGCCCACTGATGAGGAGAAGAAGCCCGAGAAGGAGATACATCCACTGAAGAAGAGGGGCGGCCAGAGTAACCAGAGCAAGAAAAGAAAGATCGATGTGGACGATCCCTAGTTTGGACAGTTTACCGAGCCCACTTCTGAGGCCGGTACTTCATCTTCTGCAGGACCTCTCCATTTTGGACCTGCCACGGTGTGATACATCTCTTCCCAGATACAGGGAGTTGATGCTCAAATCTGAGAGCTAGTTGCTGGCCTTCCTACCGGACCGTTGGAGCCACATATGAGGGTGCATCTGCACCTACTATTGCTTCTGTAGCTGTTGCATAGAAGGCTATGTCTGATAGATTGGAGCATCTGAGTCGGAGGTAGGGAAAGATTTAGAAGAAACAGTAGACTTTCCGAGAGCATGAGAAGAAGAAGAGCCAGTTCCTGAGCAAGATAATGGGAAAGCTCCGGAGTCTATGTGGTAGTAGTCCATCTGATGATGAGGACCTGTCCTTCCCCTCTGATTCTAGCTCTGAGTGATTGCACTTCAGGGAGCCCCTCATTTTCTCCTTTGATTTTTGTACTGTGAGGACACAGTTCGATTTTTAGTTGGGGGTGCCTCCCTTATGACTTTTGTTTTATATTGACTATTTTGGATGTTTGGGATTATTTGTTGGTTGTTTTTATCATATGTTGGATATTTGTTTTGTTTATGGATGTTGTGACCTTGTCGGGCTGTTGGTTTTAATGGTTAAGTGTGTTAGATTAGAGGTTTTCGTTTTAGTAGTTTTATTGCTTTGATAGTTTATTTATTTTATTTCTTTTGTCTTGAGATGGTGTTGTTGTTTGGAGTTGTTGTTGATTGGCGATGCCCTATGATGGATAGAGTGACGACTTTCTTAAGGGTAAGGCATCGGTTGGTTGTGTGGTGAAGTCTGAGTAGCCATTGTTGATGTGCGGTGAAGTATGAGTAATCGGTTCTGAATTGATGTATGAGTTTGCCCAATGATGGATTGGTTGACGGCTTTCTTAAGGGCGATTAGTCGTGGTCTTTTTGGAAGATTGTGGCTTGTTTGGTACTAAGAATATAGTCTTGCTTGTGAAAAATGTGTGTTGAAAACATACCCCTCCGTTTTGAAAATTTGAGCATGTGTTGAATGATTTTGTGACAACTCTTGTGACTCTTTTTGTGACTTTTGATTCGTGGATGGTTTAATTGATCATTGCCACTTTTTTGTTTAAACGGAAATAAGATTTTGATCCGCTTTGAGTGATTTGCATGCCATGTGTAATGAGTTGTTGAATAATGCCTTGTGTTCACTTGTGCCACCAAGAACTTGCCCGGTTGGTCTTGATACTTTGGTCTTAATTGAGTTGGGTTGGAAAAATGATTTTAGGCTTTCTTTGATTGTTCTTGAAGTTCACTTGGCCTAAAAATCCCACCTTTGCACTAAGTGTATCCTTAGTTGTCTTCTTTGAGCCTAATCATTTTTATTGGCAACCTCATTACAAGCCTTATCCATTTTGAAAATGTACATCTCTCTTGTACCCTTTTCCTCCTTGAACTTGAAGTTGTGAGAGTTGAGGCTAAAACCCTAAGTTGGGGGTTTTATTGGAAATTCATATAAGGGATGCCTATTGCATAAGAGCTTGATAAAAAAAGAGAAATATAGGAGGAAAGATGTCTCAAAGAAAGAAAAAATTTCGAAAAAGAAAGTGAATAAATGAGTCTTGAAGCCTCCAAAAAGTTGAAAATGGTTGCATGTGGGGCATTTAGAGTGAAAATAAGAAAAAGAGAATGTGAAATGTGCAATGATTTGGAAAGTGAAGAAAATGTGGAAAAGTTGAAAAATGTTGAGTTGTTGAGTAGTGTTCAAGGAGGGTGTCGTCACTTGTACCTAAATGATATCCTTACCTTCCCTAAGCCTAAATTACAAGCTTAACAATGTCCTTTGAGATTTCTAACCAAATGAAGTTGAGGCAATGTTGATTGAAAATATGGTCAAGCCTATGGTGTGGCATTTGTGTTCATGAGATGTTCTTTTGTGAGTGTGAGTGTTTGTGCTTTTGTCCCTTGTTTGTAAATACTTGTGAGTGTTTTGGGACATATCTTTTCTTGGGAGGGCATGTAAATTGATTGAGTGGTGATTTTGAAAATTCCTAATTGCATCAAGTGATCATGTAGAAGAGCTAATGAGTTGAGTCATTTCTTGATTTTGAGTTGTTGTCACTTAATGATTCTTGGTTTGTGAAAGAAAATATACCATGAGAATGAGGGGTTGATTTTGTGAAAAGATTGCTTGAGGACTATTTGTTAGTACCAATCAAAGTCATGATCTTGATCCTTAGTTGAATTGAGAGTGTGTTGTGCTTTAATTGTTGGCCTCTTGTGCTTTTGAATTTGTTTTGCTCTGGACAAGTAAAGTTACTAAGTTGGGGGTGTTGATGAGTGTGTGATTTTCACTCATTTGGAGTCCTTTTCTTGTGATTTTGTGATACTCAGTAGAGAAAAAGGCTAATTCTCCTTTGAATATGGTTGTTTCAGGTACATGTTGGTGAAAAAGGAGCTTTGATGAAAAGGAATGAAAATTGGAGCACAATAGGGCTAAAAACATGAAAATTGGATCTGGCAGTGAAGTGCTCTTTGTGAACGCGGAGAGCTAGGCGCAACCGCGGAGTGCAAGCCAGCTATGACGCGCAAAGATAAATTGGTGCATTAATTGAGATTTAGCAACTCAATTGTCGGATTTTGGCTAGTAATAATAAATCCGTGCATTGTCTTTAATCGGATTGCTTGTGTTGCCACTTGATAGGGTTCGTGAGAACTAGTTAAGAAATATTTGCATATGTTCAATAGAATTGGGTAGATAATTTAGAGTCCGAGGCATATATGATTTTACCCATGATTAATTGAGATTGTATGATGCTAATGTGCAATGGATCGTGTGGGTATTGATCGATTTCCCATTCCCAAATCCCTATGGTAGTTCGATATAGCTTTGTTCATTGTTCTCCTCTATCCCCTATCCTAAATTCGTTATTTGAAACTTTCTTATTTTATAATTGTAACTTTCATTTTGGATTCAAACTAGTAGCTAGTAATTCTTTGTTTCTTCAATCGCCTTGCACATTGTTCCTTGCGGGATCGACCCCAACTCTTCGTTGGGTTTATACTTGTTAGCGACCGCCCACACTTCGAATCGTAAGAGGTGTGGTTGAGCGTTACCGCCCACACTTCGAATCGTAAGAGGTGTGGTTGAGCGTTATCATTATCTACGGTTCGTAGCAGGAACTACGACTCGTCATCCTAGTACGTCGTTCCATACTTAGCCAAATCTTCAAACACCTGGACCCACAACCTCAATCTACGGCTCGTCCATAGAGTGACGGCTCGTAGATCAACTCATACATCACAAAAATTCCACTGCTGCAACACTTTGCTTCACCAACTGCTCAAAAAGCCTATTTCCTATAAAATAACACCAAAATACCATCACATCTAATAACAAAAATGCCTAAAAGCATGCAAAAACTCTAAGTTTAATGCATCAAAAGTACCGTAAATCCAGGGTACATCACTTAAGCAACACCAGGTTCACAAAAGAAGAGACACAAGCAACAGGCACCAGAAATTTTTAGCTAAGCACTTTGGCTTTGCCTGGGGCTCGGGATTGGTTCAGAACTCCATAAATGTAAACGAGATATGCAACCCAATAAAATTTTCTATTCCAGACTCAACGGAGAAGTTGCAACTTCCATCCGAGTTCATCTCAATAGTATGTGGGTCCCACACCAGAACTCTATTTTATGTCAAATTCATAAGGGGGCTCAGAATTAGCCAAAGAGCCTTGGGATCCGCATAGAGGGTCATTCTAGAAAAAACTCGACATTCCAAAGCTAATTGTGCTAGCAAAATTCTCATCTGAGCACATTTACCAAGAATGTTGATCAAGGACAAACTTAGGCCAAAACTTAAAACCTAAAATGTCTAATCACACAAACTCGCACTGAAAGCTTCGGGAGCCATGCCGACTATGCCACTAGCCTAAAATGACCTTTCTGGAGTTGATGGAACCATCAGAATTAGATTCTAAGGTCATCTTTCTGAACTTTTGATCGAAATAAATCATTCAAGGTTCAAAAGCTCCAAAACATAGAAATTTGCATGAAAACCAAGCAAACGACCAAGTGACTGAATTGTCATTCCTAGAAAGTCATAAATGGCTTGGGCCACTTTAGGAATGCTCTAAATGATGACCAAAAGGCATTAACACATAAATGACCTGGAGGGTCATTACATCATCCACTACCAAAGGACTTTTATTCGTGAAAGTAAGAGTTGAGAAGTACATGAAGGCTCAAAAAAGATAGGACATTGCTCTCGCATCTCATGCTTGGTCTCCCAGGTAGCCTCCTTAACTAGACGATGCCTCCAACGGACCTTCACTACAGGAATGGCTCTCAAACTCAACTGCCACATATCTCAGGCTAGAATAGCAATTGGCTTCTCCACAAAGGTAAAACGGTCATCCAACTCTAGCTCATCATACTAAAGTACATGAGACTTATCAGGAACATACCGACGCAACATCAAAACATGGAAAACTGGGTGAATAGCTAAAAATGTTGGAGGTAGAGCCAACTCATATGAAACCTCACCAACTGTGTAGAGGATCTCAAATGGGCCAATATACCTGGTGCTAAGCTTTCCCTACCTCCAAAATCTCATTACGCTCTTCATGGCAACACACGAAGGAAAAGTAGATCACCAATTGAAAACCTCAAAGGGAGATGCCTATGATCAGCATAACTCCGGTGTCTACTCTGAACTGCCTTGAGAGTAGTAGCTATTATTGTACGCAAACTCTCCCAAGGGAAAGAACTTGTCCCAATGACCACCAAACTCAAAAATATGCCCCCAACATATCCTCCAAAACTTTAATAGTACGATATGACTGTCCATCGGTCTGTGGGTGGAAAGTTATTCTAATGTCAACAAAAGTGCCCAACTCCTCTTGAAAGGTCCTCCAAAATCTAAAAGTGAATTGAGAACCCCGATCTGAGATGATAAACACAGGCACACCATGAAGATGAACGACTTCCCGAATATAGATACGATCCAACCTCTCAGCGCTGAATGAAGATTGAACAGGGAGAAAGTATGGTAACTTGGTCAATCAATCAATGATGACCCAAATGTTGTCAACACCTCTAGAAGTCCGAGGCAAACCCACAACAAAATCCACAATGATGCAATCCCACTTCCATTTTGGAATAGGTGATCTCTAAAACTCAACACCAAGCATCAAATGCTTAGCCTTCACCTGCTAGAAACTCAGGCAATAGGACACATAGTCTGCAATATCTCTCCTCATGCCGCTCCATCAATAGTGCTGCCTCAAATCATGATACATATTTGCGGTGCCCGGATGGATAGAGTATCTAGAATCATGGGCCTCATGAAGGATCAGCTAAATCAAACCCCCTAATCTCAAAACACAAATATGGCCAGCAAATCTTAAAACTCCATCTAAATCTAAGGTAGCCTAATCGACATCACCCTCTAGCAGCTGATCTCGAAGAGCCACAACGTTCTTATCCTCAAATTGGCGACCACGAATTTGCTTAAGCAAGGAAGACTGAACTCCCACATAGGCCAATACACACCTAGAATATGAAATATCCAACTGACTCATATGATTGGCTAGGAACTGAATGTCCAAAGACAAATGTCACTCCACAGTAGACAAGAAGGCTAGACTACCCATACTCACTGCCTTCCAGCTCAAGTCGTCCGCTACCACATTCGCCTTACCTTGATAAGAGAAAATAGGGAGGTCATAGTCTTTCAAGAGCTCAATCCAAGGGTGCTGCCTTGAATTAAGGTCCCTTTGGCTCATAATGTACTGAAGACTTATGTGATCAGTGTAGATCTCACATCGAACCCCATATAGGTAGTGCCTCTAAATCATAAGCACAAAAACTATCACCGCTAACTCCAGATCATGAGTTGGGTAGTTTCACTCATGCAGCTTAAGCTACCTCGATGCAAAAGCAATAACTCGGCCCCACTGCATCAATACATAACCCAAACCAATATCGGATGAGTAACAATATATCGTGAAGCCCTCGCCCTCAATTGGAAGAGTCAATATAGGAGTGATAGTAAGCAACTCCTTGAGCTTCTTAAAGATCAAGTCACACTCCTCCAACCACTCAAAAGGAATATCAAGATGAGTCAACGGGTCAATGGTGCTGTAATAGTCGAGAAGCCCTTCACAAACTGTCTATAGTAGCCCACTAATTCGATGAAGCTTTAAATCTCAGTAACTGAAGTGGGCCTAGCCCAATCACAAAAGCCTAAATTTTTACCACATCTACTATGATGCCATCCTTGGATATTACATGCCCCAAGAATGCTACAGACTTAAGCCAACACTTGCACTTTAAGAACTTGGTATAAAGTCATTGATCTCTCAAAGTCTGGAGCACAATCCTCAAATATTGCTCATGCTCTCTCCTGCTCCGTAAGTATACAAGAATATCATCAATGAACATTACGAAAAATGAATCAAGATAAGGCCTGAACACTCATTTCATCTAGTCTATTAAGGAAGCATGGGAATTAGTCAATCCAAAAGATATCACAAGGAACTCGTAGTGTACATATCGAGTCCTAAATGCAGTCTTAGGGATATCCACTACCCTAATTCTCAGCTAATGGTAACTATGTCTCAAATTAATCTTTGAAAGCACTGCGACACCCTAAAGCTAGTCAAATAGATCATAAATATGAGGCATGGCGTAATGTTTCTTTACCGTCACCTTATTCAGTTGTATGTAATCAATACACATCCGTATCATAACATCCTTCTTCTTCACAAATAGAATAGGAGCACCCAAGGCGATACACTCAGCCGAATGTATCCCTTACCCAAGAGATCTGGAAACTGGACATTGAGCTCCTTGAGCTTTATGGGGACCATCTGATAAGGCAGAATAGAAATAGGATGAGTACCAGGCTCAAGATCAATAGGAAAATCAATATCACGCTCTATGGTAGGCCAGGTAGGTTGGTAGGGAACATATCCACAAAATCACAGACAATAGGAACTGTTTCAACTAAAGGAACCTCCCTACTCACATCTCGCACATAGGCCAAGTAAGATAAGTAACCACTAGACACTAGCCTCTGAGCCCGAATAAAGGAAATAACTCCAATCGGTGTGTTACTACAAGAGCTTTGCCACATCACTAGAGGAATACCAGACATGACTAAGGTAACAGTCTGAGAGAAATAATCTAAGACTGCGTGGTAGGGGGATAACTAGTCCATGCCCAGAATCAGATCAAAATCTATCATATCAAGCATAATAAGGTCAGCCTAGGTGTCACACCCTTGTATAATCACCAAATAAGATAAAAACACATGATCCACTACAAAAGACTTGCCCACTGGGGTCGACACATGCAACGCCACTACCAAAAGCTCTAAACTCATACCCAGATGAGAAGCATAATATATAGAAACATATGAAAAGGTAGAGCCCGGATCAAATAAAGCCAAGGTAGGCTGATGGCATAAAATAATTGTACATGTGATCACATTGTCCAATGCATCAGCCTCTGTCCTCGCTGGAACTGCATAAAAGTGAGTTTGTCCGCCTTTGCCCTGGCCATCTGACCTACTACTTGACATGTTGATGTACCACAGATTTATGATACGTACAATCTATTAAACTTGGAGTTTTGCATGGTTTATTGGCACTTGTTAGTGGATTTGATGGTATTTTATCTTTATTTTATAGGAAAATAGATTTTGGCAAGTCGAAATGGAAATTACCCTGAATCAACAGCTTTTGAGGTTTGATGAGTTGATGTATGAGCCATAAACTTTTCTACGAGCCATAGAAATGAGTCGTAGAAGGGATCAGTGATTTTAGGAGCTAAGTGTGGAAGCACGAAACTGGATTATTAGCCGTAAGAACTTTTACGAGCCATAGGTCCAAGTCGTAGAAAACATCAGAGATTTTGAGCTCCAATACTTGTACTACGAGTAGCCAGGACGTGCCATGCAAAGTTCTACTAGTTGTAGAACATGTTTGTAGAAGAGTCCGGAGAATTTAGTTAAGAAGCTGGTTTGAACGAAAGGTTCCTATGAGCCGTATGAATACTTACGAGCCGTAGAACCTATACCATAGAAATGACTGCCAATTCCTACTTTTCGTATGTTTTCTTAGTCTATTTTGTTTAGGAATGGATGTCTATAAATAGTCATTTATTATTCATTTTTAATGTTAGACAGTTGATTTCTTGGTTTTTGCTTTTGAGAATTAATTTGTGAAACACTTTTCCATAAATAGTCATTTATTATATAGAAATCTTTTGTTCCTCAATTCAAGATTTTGGAATTCATCAACTATTCTTGTAAGTTCATGATTTATGTTAACTCGATTAATATGAATTGTGATCAAACAAGCATGAGTAGCTAATTCCACAACTAGGGTTGTGGGAACCATGAGGATTAACAACGTAGACCTAATAATTAGTAACTTTTGAATAGTGTTTATGAATGTATTGTGTTTCTCATCGCTTTGATTTCTTTTTAATGGATGCATACATTAGAACTCACCTTTTTCCTACTTACCTAACCAAGGAGGTAATGAATGGGAAAAGAGATTATAATATGGAGATTTGGGGACATCAATCCTCATCTAATAGCTTGACCTAGGCCAAGTAGTTAATCTAGGGTCAAAGGTAAGGATTAGTAAAGCATACACCCGTAGATTTACCAAGTTGTGTGGTGAAATTCACTTATTTAGGTGACCATCCACTTAGGAGATATGTAATTTATCGACTTTGCATGCTAGACACTAGACACAGTTACTTTTATAAGGTTTACTACATTATGAATGTATGGGGAATACAAATACCCTAGTTTTATCTTCTATTGATTTTACAAAACATTCAATCCTACTTACTGTGTTACGTGTTACTGCAATCATCTAATAAAATTTTTGTTTCACAAATCCCCCCTTTTTATGGAAATAACTCGACTAAAAGTACAACTAACAATCAATTAGGCTAAGTCTAGACCTCATTCCTCGTGGGATCAATCCTAACATTTATTAGGTTCTTTATTTGAACAATGACTGCTTATACTTCTTTAGGGAGGTGTAATTTGAGCGTATCAAACTTTGGCACCATTGTCGGAGAACAAGGCTTTTAGATTAGACTAATTGTGTTAATGGACTGTAGTCATTATTTCCTTATTTACATGTTCTTTTGTTTTTGTTTCTTGCAGGTGTAGTTCTTAGTGTATGCCAAGTACACCGAGTCAAGGAATTCCCCTGACCCCTTTCAATCCAGAGCTAAATAAAACACTTCAAAAAATGGCCAACATCAGACGTGGCCAAAATCTAGGTCTAAATGATCCAGTTGGAGAGGGAGAAGAGGGTAATCATGAAGCCTAAGTCTAGGGTGTAGGAGAGGTATAGGGAAACAACTAGAACAACCCACCAATAGTGCAAGATCAACCTCCACTCGGAGAGAGACGAGCAGCTGATGTGTGAAATAATTACAGGGTTAATCATGATGTTGTTGGAACAATGGGTTCCATTATCATACCTCCACTGCCACCCGGACATATATTTGTTATCACTAGTAGCCTGAGGCAATGGCTTACATCCAGATGATTATTTTCTAGTATGCCATGTGAAGACTCATACTGAGCAAAGTTACCAGTGTTTGTAAGAGCAGTGTGGGTAGGCCAGATTTAGACATAAATGTCGACATAAACGCAATTGAGTTACGTGTGTCCCCATTATCATTGACTGGTGATGCAACTATGTGGCTATCTGAGCTTCCATATAACTCAATTACCTCATGGGAGGAGTTGCAACGAGTATTCTGTGAAAAATACTTCCCATGTTCAAAGGAGTTTAACCTGAAGGATAAAATTAACAACTTCGGGCAACTACATGGTGAGTCAATGAGTGTTGCATGGGAAAGATTCACAGGTTATATGAGAAGTGTCTCGAACCACTGCAATGATGATGAATCACTTGACGAGTTATTCTATAGAGGATTTGATGATAATGGTAAAGCCATAGTGGAACTATTACTGAAGGATCATTCGGAGATAACATATTTGAGCAAGCTACGGAGAAACATAAAAGGTTGCTAAGTCTAATAAATTGTGGTGCACTACAGGTACAGACACTGCATGAAGTACTTTTTTGGTAAAGGCAGCCCACAACCTTGTGAATGAGGAAATGCGTCAAGAGGTGGCACAATTAAGAATAGAGGTTGGATTGGTGTTAGAGCATTTAGATGCTAGTGCATAAAAAGTTAATGTAGTCCACTACCATAATAGATCACCACCATAAGATGAATATGGATTTGGATATGATGAAGATGCTAATTATGTAAATGATTATATGGGGGTTTCCAGAATAACGCCCAAGCATCCAATCAGGATACTTGCACCAAGGTCAAGGGAAACAAGGTTGGAGCTACAACAACTACAATTGGGAAGGAAACTATAATCGTGACAACAATAATTACAACTGAAATGGGTATAATGATAGAAATGGGGGTCAAGACAGAGGGTGGTTGGGCATTGAAAGACAGCATAGAAATGATAAGGGTGGACCATATGTTCCACCAGAAAATTGAGATGGATGATCTAGTTTGCCTCACATTAATGATATGATTCCCAAGATGATGAAAGGGTTTGACTCAAAAGATAATAACATCAAGGAGATGCGCACGGATCTATCAAGCATAGGGAAAAAGGTAGACTTACATGTAGTATCCATTAGACAGATTGAGCAGTAGTTGAATCAACTTTCTTCGTCTACGAATCCATGCCAGCAAGGAACACTCCCTAGTAATATTGTCCAGAATCCAAAGAATGATGGAAAAGTATGGCAGTTACTACTCGAGGTGGGAAGCAGACCATTGATACTTATATGCCGACCGAAGTGGAATAAAGTGTGAAGGAACCCGAAGATACTAAAGTTGAAGAAGTGAAGAAACCCAAAGATCAAGTTAGGAAAGAAGAGGAAGCCACTCAAAAGATAATTTTGATGCCTCGACCTCCTCATCATTTTCCCTAAATATTAGTCAAGAAAATTGAGGAAGGTAAATATCGTAAGTTCATCTCGATATTGAAACAACTCTCAATCAACATCCCTTTGATTGAATCACTAGAAAAGATGTCAGGCTATGCTAAGTTCATGAAAGATCTAGTGACTAAAAAGGGGGCCACTAGTTTTGAAGAAGACGACAAGTTGCAACATTATAGTGTCATTGCCATCAGATATTTAGTGCTAAAGAAAGAAGATCCTGGAGTGCTCACCGTTCCATGTGTGATTGGCACATTACATGTAACTAAGGCCCTATGTGACTTGGGTGCTAGCATTAACTTGATGCATCTATCAGTGTTTAAGAAGTAGGGCTTGGGAGCCCCCAAACCGACTGCAATATGGCTAATTATGGCTGATTGCACCATCAAGAAACCAATTGGTATACTTCAAGATGCCTTGGTTAAGTTTATATTCCCTGCGGATTTCATGATTATGTTGTGCGAGGTTAATTTTGAAGTGCCCATTATCTTAGGAAAACCATTCCTTGCAATTGGGCGCGCTTTAGTTGATATGGAGAAATGGCAGATGAACTTCACATTAAACAATGAAGAGGTAACATTCAATATCTGCAAATCAATGAAGCATCAAATAGATCTCAAAGTGGTGTCCGTTGTGAACTTGATGATTGAAGAGCAACCAGAAGTACCAATTTAAGAAAGATTAGGTGTTGAGGTATTAGCGGTTGTGATCATGAATTTTGATGGAGAGCATATTGCAGAATATGACAAGAAGGTGAATGCACTTGATGGAAGTAGAAAGTTTAATCATACACCAAAGAAGCTGGATTTAGATATGAAAAATAGGGAGACCCTACCTGCAAAGCCATCTATTGATGCGCCTCCGAAGTTAGAGCTCAAGGCTCTTCCATCTCACTTGCGGTATGTGTTTTTTAGGCAAGATAATACCCTACTAGTCATCATTGTTGCTAATCTTTATGAAAAGAAAGTAGAAGCTTTGACATCTGTGTTGAAGCATTTGAAAAGAGCAATTGGTTGGACTATTGCTGATATCATAGGCATCCACCTAGCATTTGTTCTCATAAAATCCAACTCATGCCTGATTATAAACCTAGCATTAAGAACCAAAGGAGATGTTATCCGCCCATGCAAGAAGTTGTCAAGAAGGATATCATCAAGTTGTATGATGCTGGGGTGGTTTATCCGATTGCTGATAGTAAATGGGTACACTACAACAAATTGTATTTTTAACGACCACTTTCTAACGAAGGGATATAAATTCAGACGTTATAAGCATAGTATTAGCGACCAGATTCTTTTCCCGACGTTAAATTGACTTTTTAGCTCAACATTAATGAAGGGATAGTATTTAGTGGTTAAAAGCCATAATATTTGATGATTAAAAGAAATAAGTCAATAAAATGACGTCACTTTTTCTCCACCTTTTCCCCACCCACCCTCCCCCTTACTCCTAAAAAAGAACCCTTAGTATTTTACTTGAATCAAATCACTTTCTGTTTGAGGAATCCCAAGAAACTACTCCTCTTCTCACCTACGTTATTCTACCAAGTAAATTTCTACAAGGAAAAAATTGCTCGTCATCTCCATTGACATCAACTCCTCATTAGGGTTCTTTTTCATCAGGGCAAGGTTTGAAAATTTTACTCATTTTATGTTAATTTTGTTCAAAATTAATAGGATTATGATACCCAATTGTTTTTTGATAAAGGTAAAGAAGAGTTGTGATACCCACTTGTGCTCCGTTTTAGATATATGATGACGTCAATTACAGTAATTCGTCCTATCTGGGTATACTCTCTGATTCCACAATGCCATTTAGGTATTCTACATAATTTTCTGTTTTATCTAATCTATAATAGCTTTTCAATTTCGCCCACGATTTTATCTCAATTTCATTACAAATTAAAATTGAAACATGCAAAAATAATCTAATAGTTGTTATTCCAATTAAGATAACACTTACATTGATTCTAAACACAGGACAAAATTTGACTGAACCAAGTTCTAGTTGGCCCTGGTGATTCAAAACAAATCATTGATTTTATATGTCATTATTCTTTAGTGGTTTAATAGATATATTGGATAGTGGCCATTTATGATTGAGTATCATTCAATTTGTATTTTAATCTAGAACGTTCTTTAATAAGCTAGATATCTCATTTCTTGCTTTTCGGAAAGAGATTAAGAGATATAGAAGTTAGTCCTACATAATTATTTTCAAAAGCATGATATAGTTGACAAAATTCTTTTAGAGAAACAAAACATTAGTTTCTTTATATTCTATTACTCTTGGATTCTGTGAGTTTTCCAATAATCATTAGCTCTTGTGCACGCTGCCCCCTCTTGTTCATTTGGATTTCCATATCATAGTGAAGCAACGACTTGCGTTGGTTGTGCAAATTTCTCTTTTTTGTTGCCATTGATTAGAAACATGTTCATGTATGGTGAGACTGACTTGTTAAGTACTTCTTTAAATTTGTATGTGATTTTTCTAGTTTATGTTGACTTTCTTATATCATGTTATCTATTGAATGCCAAACTCCTATCCGCCTTTCAAGTTACACATAGAGAGGATTTTCGTATGAAGAAACATCTTTTGAGATCAAAGATTAATTAACAGGGGATGTGTTGGTGCAGAACATAGCAATTTTGATAACTAGTGACATCTCCTCACTTGTTCTTTCAACACTAAAATTTAGACTTTTGTCAAAAATCTTAGTTCGTACCGCTCTTTCGTGAATTTATCTCCTCACCCACGTCACCAAATTGCCTCCCAGATCAAGGGATTGAACCAGAGACCTACCAGTAATCAATTCCAACAAAACAATGCCATAACTATAGATGTCACATTTCTCTATCGCTTTCATTGTGTATGCATATTCTCAAACATAAAAATTCAAGATCTTAGTCAGCTTTTGTATGTAAGTATTTCTAAAAAAAGTATCGTTTTAAGTGCCTAAACACCGGTCTTGCCAGGGGCAATGAAGTCGTATGAACCAGCAACCGCATACATGGATTTTTATCAAGGGAAGTCAAAGCTTTGTCAAGCCAAAGTCTCCAACATGTGCCTCCAGCATTTCATCCAACAAAATGTTGTTTGATTTTATATCCCTGTGAATGATATGTGGCTTACAGTCATGGTGCAAATAGCATAGTCCTTCAGCACCTCTTGAGGTAATTTGTACCTACTATTCCAATTTAGTAAACTAGTTGTCTTATTCCCGTGAAGTACTTCCCCGAGGCTTCTGTTTCCCACATACTCATATAAGAGAAGATTGCAATCTTGATGGTAGCAAAAACCATATAGCTTGACAACATTTCTATGATTTATCTTACTAAGTATAGATAACTTAGCTTGGAAGCTGCTGTCAACACTCGCAGGTTCTCCTTGTGGCTTCAACTTTTTAACTGCATAAAACTCACCATCAGCCATATAATCTCTGTAAAAAAGTGCCACAGGCTCCCCTTCATATGATCACGATGTCTGAGAAATATCCAGTTGCATTGACAAGGTCTTGATGCGTGAACCTTTTTCATGGAAAGTAATGATCATTCAAGACATCAGGCTTTACTTGATTTTTCAATGACACAGAAGCTACTTTGTGGACTCTAATGATCCCACATATAACTACAATCAATACTACTGAGATCATCCCGATAGTCACAAAAATAACAGTAATTATTTTTTACCTAGAAGAACCGTGTTTCAACCAGCTTGAATTTGGAGCAATCAAAAGGGCTGGAGAAGGATCACAATGACTGGAAACGGACGTGCATTGCCCAATATTTTCTGCAAAGTTGCTCTAGTTCATCTTTTTAAAGGCAAGAGTATTTGGTACTGATCCCACAATGTTATTGTTAAAAAGATTGCATACTATCAAGCTTAGCCCTATTGAAGTTGGAATCTCACCAATGAGTTGATTGTCATTTAAGTACAATGTTTCAAGCATCTGCAAGTTCCAGAGGTATCTAGGAATCGATCCATTTTTTATAGTTTAGCTGATGAAATAGACACCACATGCATCTGGCTGTGTTGTCTTTGCTTTTCCTTTGTACTTTGAGAAGCAGTATGTTGTCATGAGGAAAGCTCAACTTGGTTGCATCTTTGATCAACAACCTGGTGTCATTATGGGTGGTGGAGACAAACAGCTCTTAGCAATGGCTATTAGGCATCACAAGAAACACTTGAGATAAAATACATTGGCCCTAACCTCTTCATATATTTTTATGTATGTGCGTTTACAAACTAGTTAGAGCACAAACACACCTACAGTATACTGTGAGTAGGTCAAATTTCCATTCTTTTTCTTCAATTTTATTTTTATGTGATACCAACTAGTTAAAATCAAGATTTGGTTTATTTTCATGTTGAATTAAGTTAATCACTGGACTTAGTTTAAGCAACAACAGTTCACCTCAGTCATAGTTTTGTTTAACAAGACTTCATCCCCCCCTTTGCTTCCATTCTAGTTTACATTGATTAGAAGTCATCAAATTTGCAAACTCTAATTTTCTTGATATGCAGTGTAGCAGATCAGTTAGCCTTAGTGGTATTACTATTGTTTAAAGCTAAGATGTTCAAGCATGACTTAGTGTTTGGCTTAAATCTTTTCAGTCTCTACATTCCTCAGGTATAACAAATAAAGATACGGTGTTAGTTCTTGAAATGTGTGTGGGCAGTTGATCTATCATCTTATGTCGTTAGATAGAGCACACTTTTATTTACTCTTAATTACGTTTCAATGCATTTCTTTCATGTGCGCGGGACTGATCTTTACGTCGTTAGAGAGAGCACACTTTTATTTACTCTTGTTTGTCTCGGGAAGCCATTGTTGTAGGTCGATCTTTCGCATCAATGAAAGGCTATGTTCTTGATGGGAACGAAGAAATGATAGTCATGACTTTCATGAACATTGTGGGATCTCTAACTTCTTGCTACACATCAACTGGTGAATTCTCATTTCTTTACTTTCTCATATATCATGTTCAAAGTCTTGAATATTCATATGATAAGTTGTCATTATTTCAATGTAATATAATTGTTACATGTCTATTTGCATGGAAACCTGTGAATTTCAGTGCAGGATTTGAGACTGATATTTAACATAGTTATGATTGTCACTATTTTTATGTCCCCATTATTGTCAAGGTTAGAAGAGAAAAACCTTTCTTTAGATAGTTCTATTTAATTAAGTTTTCTTGTTGAATAGATTTATTTGAATAGTTTATAGACGTTGTGTTTTACTTTTTTATTGGTTAACATTGATTTTGCGGGAAAAAAATGTAGCATCTATTGTTGAACTAACAAGCACTTGTTCTTTTATTGATGAAGAATTTGAAGTTTGAAGAACCTATCCATGAAGAAAGTGCAAATCAAGTATCAACAACCGATAAAGAACTAGTTGAAGCACAAGAGAGACCTATTTTGTATTTTGTTAGGAATTGATTAAAGATATTTTTGTTTGGACATGATTTTTATATTTTTTTTATGAGTTGAATCAATTTTATACAATTTTGATAGATATTAGTTTGGCTATCTCATGATTTAGTTCTTTGTAATTAACTAAGAAGTTTTATATGAATATTGATATTTCTTTTAAAGTTCTGATTTAGCTTTGGTACATCTTTACAATAATGATCATATAACTTGAAAGTTTACAAACAATTAACAAAGGTAACATTCTATTACTAAAATAGGTTATGACGAACAAAATTATTGTTATAATCTTAACATTTTTAACTATTGGAATGACAATTAATGAAAGAAAATGTTGGCCGCTAAAAAGAGATATAACGACTGGATTTGTTGTTGTCACTAGAGACTTTTTAACGACCGAATTTCAATTCCAGTCGTTAAAATTTTAACGACGGAGCTTTTAGCGACCGGTGACGACCGGTTTTTTTCCTGTCGTTATAGATAAATAACGACCGAAATAGGACCTTTAGAGACCAAATTTCCCCTCGCTAAAAATCATTTTTCTTGTAGTGGTAAGATCTATTCAATTTGTGCCGAAGAAGGGAAGAATCACTGTGGTTCCCAATTCGAAGAATGAGCTCATACCTTTGAGGTCGGTACCGAGGTGGAGAGTATGCATTGCTTATCATAAGTTGAATGCATGGACAGAGAAGAATCACTTTCCAATGTCATTCATGGATCAGATGTCAGATCGTCTTTAGGGTAAAGGATGGTATTGCTTTCTTGATGATTATTCAGGCTACAATCAAATCTCTATCGCACCCGAAAACTAAGAGAAGACAACTTTCACTTGCCCCTAGGGTACATTTGCTTTCAAAAGGATGCCATTAGAGTTGTGTAATGCACCGATGAATTTTCAACATTGCATGATGTCCATCTTCTCAGACATGGTGGAGGACACTATTGAGGTATTCATGGATGACTTTTCTATTATAGGTGACTAGTTTGATTATTTCTTGGCCCATCTAGGTGATGCATTGAAATGGTGTAAAGACTGCAATCTCGTGCTGAACTGGGAAAAGTGTCACTTCATGGTGAAAGAGGGCATCATTTTTGGTCATTGGATCTCCAACAAAGGAATTCAAGAGGATCAAGCCAAAATTGAGGTGATTGAGAAATTTCCCCCACTTGTCTCTATAAAGGGTGTTAGAAGCTTTCTAAGATATGCTGGTTTTTATCAAAGATTTATCAAATACTTCTCTAATATAGCGCACCCATTATGAAAGTTACTTGAGAAGAAGATGAAGTTTGAGTTTGATGAAGCATTACTTGAGAAGAAGACGAAGTTTGAGTTTGATGAAGCATGTCTAAAGGCATTTGAAGGATTGAAGGAGAAGGTGATTTCTGCACCTATCATTATTTCACCATATTGGGGACAACCATTTGAAGTTATGTATGATGCAAGTGGGGTGGCGCTTGGCATAGTTTTAGAAAAAAGGTGTGAGAAGATTCTTCATCTCATATACTATGCTAGCAAAGCCCTGAATGTTTCTCAAAGGAATTACGCAGTGATTGAGCAAGAATTGCTTGCCATAGTCTTCGCATTTGAGAAATTTAGATCCTACTTACTTGGAACCAAAGTCATTGTGCGTACTTATAATGTTGCATTAAGGTACCTTATGGCAAAGAAGGATGCTAAATCAAGACTGATACAGTGGGTGCTGTTGTTGCAAGAGTTTGACTTCGAAGTGAAAGACAAAAAAGGGACTGAAAATCAGGTTGCAGATCACTTGTCCAGATTAGAAGAAGAAGCAATGTTGAAGTTGGCCGATGGAGTTGAGATAGATGATACGTTTCTAGACTAACGGGTTTTGGCTGCCTTATATGATCTTATCCCTTGGTTTGCAGATTTCTCTAACTACTTAGTGAGTGATGTGGTACCTTCGGATTTGTCTTTTCACCAAAGAAGAAACATCATGTCTGATGTGAAAATGTTTTACTGGGAAGATCCATACATGTTTTGTGTCTGCATTGATGGGATTATTCATTGCTACATACCCGAAGTAGAGATGATGAGTATTTTGGAAACCTACCATTCGTCTCTGGTTGATGACCATCATAGTGGTATCTATACTGCCTACAAAATCTTGCAATGTGGGTATTACTGGCCTACCATTAACCAAGATGCTCATGATTTCTCAAGTCTTGTGATCATTGTCAAAGAGAAGGAGGTATTTCAAGGAAACAAGAACTCCCACTCTGATTTTTCTGACTGAATTGTTCGATGTATGGGGCCTTGACTTTATGGGTCCTTTTGTGAGTTCGAATGGAATAAAGTATGTACTTGTAGCGGTCCACTATGTGTCTAAATGGGTTGAAGCTGTTGCGCTTTCAAATAATGAAGGAAAGAGTATCACCGTTTTCCCTAAAACAAATATTTTCTCAAGATTTGGTACACCAAGGGCAATTATCAGCGATGGAGGTTCTCACTTTTGTAATAAGCTATTCAAGGTATTTCTTGAGAAGTATGGTGTTGTACATAGTGTAGAAACTCCTTATCATCCGTAGTCTAGTGAGTAGGTTGAAGTTTCAAACAGGGAAATCAAGTAGATCCTAGCAAAGACTGTGAATGCGAACAGAACAGATTGGTCAAGGAAGCTAGATGATGCTTTATGGGCATATCGTACTGCATTCAAGACTCCCATAGGTATGTCTCCTTACCAACTTGTGTTTGGGAAGTCTTGTCATCTGCATGTAGAGCTAGAGCATAAAGCTATGTGGGGCACTCAAGAAGCTGAATCAAGATTGGGGTGTTGCATCAAATCAAAGGTTGAATGACATAAACGAACTTGATTAGTTTCTCCTGCAAGTGTATGAAAGTTCAGATTTATACAAAGAAAAGATGAAGAAGTACTGTGATCAAAAGATTGAGAAGCGGGAATTTGCACCTGGAGACTTGGTCCTTCTCTTCAATTCAAGATTACGCTTGTTTCCTGGCAAACTCAAATCCAAATTGTTGGGACCGTTTCAAGGATAAAGCACTACATGGGAAATGCGAAAGAAGTCAAGATGATTGAAGGCTGGGTTCTTGATGAAGTCTGAGTAATCAAGGAACCTGCTCGTGCCGTGACGTTAAATCAAGAAATGCTTGGGAGGCAACCCAAGATGTTTAGTTTAGTTATTTTTGCATTTTTCTCTTTTTAGTTTTGGTTTTTAGGCTAGTATAGGCTAACTTAGGGTCCTTGTCAAAATAGTATCAAGAAAAAAATAAAAGGAAGGCCTAATATTTGCTACATGTGGAGGAACTAAAGAAAAATCTAGAAAAAGTTAAGTGCAGAAGGATCCTACCGACAGTAGAAAGTTCTACGGACCGTAAGCCCTATTTGTAGGACCTTTGCTGAATACGTTCATTAGGGACTTGTTCTAAGGTTACCATCTATGAGTCATAGTTCATTTGACGAATCGTAGATGCTAGCCGTAGAAACCTAAGTCCCAGTACAGCTGCAACTTTAGGTCTACAAGTGCACAGTACAAACCATAGAGTGTTCTACGGTCTGTAGTCTGTACTCGTAGACTCCAGGTATGTTTTCTAAATTTTGCTAAGTATTGAGTTGAACTACGTAAGCCTTCTATAGACCGTAGAAATTTCTATGGCCCGTAGATGGTCTTTCATGAAGCTAGTACGTTTAAATCACCTGACCCAACCCGCGACCCCTAAAAAATAAAACCCTTCAAATTTTAATTTTTCCCCCATTTCCCATTCAACCGTTACATACCCTCCCCCTTTCACACGATCCTCAACTATTACAACCACTTAAATACCCACCTCTTCATCAACCTTCAAAACCCCTCAATTCCCCCGCGTCCTCAGTACATAAATTCATCACTCTCCACTCTCTATTCTTCCTCTTTTTTTCCCAAATATCACAAAATTCAAAAAGAGAACTGCCAAGGTCATGGGTTGTGCGAGAAGAAAATAGTAAAGGAAATTGAGTCATTTTATAAATTCAAAACTCTCACTAAATATTAAGTTCAAACATTATGGTATGGGTCTCTTCCAAAACATGAATTTTGTTGAAATTGGATTGATAGACATGATTTAGGGTTTGGAAATTTCACAATTAAGCATATATATATGTGTGCACAAACCCAAGGGATGATGGTATTGGGAGTGTTTGTAGCCTAATTACGTACATCCATGTTAGAAATTATAGGTTGGGTTGATTTGATATGAAATTTAAAGTAGTGGTGTGAAAGGCAACACACTGACTTGGGCATTTGTGACCTACGAAGGTCTTCTAGGGATCGTAGATATTTCTACGATCCGTAGTTTCCCTTCATAGAGAGGCCCTTAAGTCCAATGTTAACCATTTCACATCAATACTTCTAAGAGTACTATCTACAGCGCATAGAACGTTTTATGGACCGTAGATATCACTTGTACAATGAAGTATGTATAGAGAATATAATAGTTGGAGACTACGAGCCTGTCTATGGTCTGTAGAAATTTCTATGGCTCATATATCAGTCTCATAGTCCCAAGGTACGAATTCTAGTAGCCTAAGTTAGGAACTATGGACCATAGAAATTTTGACGGACCGTACTGGCAAACTGTACTTCCAACTTCAGAGATATATTTCTAGGCCTAACTTCATACGATAGGATCCTACAGCCCGTAGAACATTCTACAGTCCGTAGGAATCCTTCCGAAGGACCAAAAATAGTACAATACTTGTGCAAATTCTTTTAGTTTTCTTTGATTCTTTTTAGTTTTTCTTGCTTTTTTTTGTGCTTTCTAGTCACTAATAGCCACTCCTCGGGTACTATGCCAACAAGAGGAAATCAAAGGTATGGAGGCAAAGCCGTAGCTAAACCCAAGTCTAAGATCACTGACCAACCATCCAACAAATTGAGTGCTCAGAATTCAGCGGAGACTTGGGCAATGACTCACAAGAGAGCCTCGAACTACCAAAAACAAAGCCATGCAGATGGAAATGGTCCCGGAGCTAGTTGGTGTGGCTTCTCCTAGGTCTGAAGAGGGAGAACAAGCCTCAGGGGATTATATGAGGGCTGGTAGTTAGGGTCCGATTCCGAATCAGATTCAGATTTAGGTTGATCACCAGAGAGACCTTTAGAGATGGTATCAATGGTAGCGCAGCCCAATCGGTGGTGTGTCTCGGGCATGTTTGACATCTATTAAAAAGCACCTGCACGTAAAGTGAAGGGCAAGCCTAAATGGCCGGTCACTGAAGAGTCGTGAGTCTTGAGCGGTAGCTTACACACAACATCAGAGATTCATGCTCTATTTCGGCGACATAGATGCAATTTGGATGGCAGACCGACTGGGCAGCTACAGTAACAACATCATCTAGGAATTCTATGCCTTGTATGTGGCTACTGTGAGGCAGGACTTTCCCAAGAGGGCCAAGGTATTAGAGAAGCCGCCACTATTGAGCACTTTAGTTTGGAACATTCTGGTTGATATCTCTGAGTGGACCATCCGCCAGTTCATCCTCAGACCTACCTATGAGCAAACTACCTCCACTGTTGAAACTGATTACCAGATGCAGCTAATATGGAACAAATATGCGATGAAGGATGCATCTCAGAAAGAAGTTTTTCTTAGATAGGTAGCATGATACATTGCTGAGCAGGGTGTTGATGTTGATTGGGTGCACAGTCCTTCCGCTCTAATCAAGAAGGCCTGGCTGAATTTAACGGGCAAGTTTTGGTGGTCTATTGTACATGCTCGATTGTCCCCCACCATGGCAGACAACCACCTGAGTCGAGATCAAGCGGTGATGTTGGCATGCTTGATGGTAGGGTATGAGATTGAATTTGCTCGCCTGTTGCTAGCTGAGATCCATGAGCGGACATTTAGGGATACCACCACTATTCCCTTTCCTTGCCTCATTTTCTGTTTATGCCGAGAGTCCATGGTGCCCATGATAACTAGAGTGGACCAGTTGATAGAGGTGACTAGTACTGTGGACATCGGACTAATTTGAGATGAGTCCAACCTAGCTGCACCATGACGAGGTTAACAGTTCAGCATGTCGGAGATGAGTGAGACTTGATAACGCTCAACCATACCTCTTATGATTCGAAGTGTGGGCTGTTTCTAACAAGTATAAACCCAACGAAGAGTTGGGGTCGATCCCACGAGGAACAATGTGCAAGACGATTGAAGAAACAAATAATTACAAGCTACTAGTTTGAATCTGAAATATAAGATACAAATATAAAATGAGAAGATTTCAAGTAATGAATTAGGATAGGGGATGGAGGAGAACAAGGGACAAAGTCTTTCCAAACAAGATTACCAAAGGGATTTGGGAATGGGAAATCAATCAACACCCATATGATCCATTGCAAATTAGCATCATACAATTTCAATTAATCATGGGTAAAAGCATATATGCCTCGTAGTCTAAATTATCTACCTAATTTTATCAAACATAGGCAAATATTTCTCAATTAGCTCTCACGAACCCAATCAAGTGGCTACATAAGCAATCCGACTAAAAGCAATGCAAGTATTTACTATTACTAGCTAAAATCCGACAATTGAGTTGCTAAACCTCAATTAATGCACCAATTAATCTTTCCCAACCTCAATCAAAGAAAATGGGCAAGTCCAAAGAGTGATCAATTCCAACGAAAAGAAATTAATGCAAGAAATCAATTGGATAATCAAAAACCCATTTTATATATGAGAAAGAAATCAACTAATTGCAAAAGCACAAGATATAAATCAAAAACTCAAATATTGTTTATCACTAACACAATATCCAAATCACTAATAGACAATTAACACCTAGAATTCAACATTACAAAGAAAAGAGTTGAAGAAAGGTGAAAAATAGATACAACCCAAGCTCGCAATCTTCACTCTAATGGTGTTTGTTGAGGAATCTTGCCCTCAACGCTATGCCCAAGCCTCAATCCCCAAAGTTCTTCACTCTATTTTTCAGTATAATCTGATGAATAATGATGAATCATCCTCTCCCAATGGCTGTGAATGAGTGTATATGGTGAATTAGGGTCAAAATGTGAAATTCCAAATCTACCCAGACACTAGTCACATTTCTTCTTCGCATTCGCAGAGGTAGCTCCGCGTTCGCGGAGGATGTCCCGCATTCGCGGTACTCAACATGGTTGAACTCCGTGTTCACGAAGGCTCGCTCGTGTTCATGCTGGCCAGTAACTTTACACTCCGCGTTCGTGGAGGCTTTCCCGCGTTCACGGAAAACACTTCACTGCTAGCTCCAATTTCTCTGTTTTCAGCTCCATTTTACCCCAATTTCTATTCTTTTTCATCAAAACTCCTATTTAACCATCGTGTACCTGAAACAATCATATTCAAAGGAAAATTAGCCTCTTTCTCTACTTAAGTGCCACAAAATCACAAGAAAAGGACTCCAAATGAGTGAAAATCACCCACTCATCAACACCCCCAACTTAGAAACTTTTCTTGTCCTCAAGCAAAACAAAATCAAAAGCAGAAGAGGCAATCACAATAAGCACAACACACTTTCATTCCAAATAGAGATCATGATAATGACCTTGGTTGGTACTAACAAATAGTCTTCAAGCAAAACTTTTCACAAAAACAACCCCTCATTTTCGCGATGAATTTTTTCAAAACCCAAGAATCATTAAGTGACAACAACTCAAACTCAAGCAATAACTCAACTCTTTAGCTCTTCTACAAGCTCACTTGATGCAATTAGGAATTTTCAAAATCACCATTCAAGCAACCTACATGCCCTCACAAGAAAATAAATGTCCCAAAACACTCACAAAATATTTATAAACAAGGGACAAAAGCACAAACACTCACACTCACAAAAGAACATCTCAAGAACACAAATGGCACACCATAGGCTTGCCCATATTTTCAATCAACATTCACTCAACTTCATTTGGTTAGAAATCACAAAGGACTTTGTTAAGCTTGTAATTTAGGCTTAGGGAAGGTACGGATATCATTTAGGTACAAGTGACTACACCCTCCTTAAACTCTACTCAACAACTCAATATTTTCCAACTTTTCCACATTTTCTTCACTTTCCAAACCAATGCACAATTCACCTTTTCAGTTTCTTCAATTTCATTCTAAATGCCCCACATGCAACCATTCTCAACTTTTTGGAGGATTCAAGACTCATTTATTCACTTTCTTTCTCACAACTTTCTTTTTTTTCGAAACTTTTTCTTTCTTTGAGACATCTTTCCTCCTATATTTCTCTTTTATTTTATCAAGCTCTTATGCAATAGGCATCCCTTCTATGAATTTTCCATAACACCCGCAACTTAGGCTTCTAGCCTCGACTTTCACAACTTCAAGTTCAAGGAGGGAAAGGGTTCAAGAGAGATGTACATTTTTGAAATGGATAAGGCTTGTAATGAGGTTGCCAATAAAGAGGATTTAGGCTCAAAGGGGACAACTAAGAATACATTTAGTGCAAAGGTGGGATTTTTAGGCCAAGTGGACTTCAAGAAAAATCAAAGAAAGCCTAAGATCATTTTTCCAACCAAACTGAATTAAGACCAAAGTATCAAGACCAACCGGGCAAGTTCTACGTAAGTTCTAGGTGGCACAAGCAAACACAAGGCATTATTCAACAACTTACCACACATGGCATGCAAATCATTCAAGATGGCTCAAAATGTTATTACACTTTCAACAAACAAGTGGCAATGAACAACTAAACTGCCAACGAATCAAAAGTCACAAAAAGAGTTGCAAGAGTTGTCACAAAATCATTCAACACATGCTCAATTTTCAAAACAGAGGGGGTATGTTCAAAATACATTTTTCCGTGCAAGACTATATTCTTAGTACCAAACAAGCCACAACCTCCCAAAAAGAAAACAATGAATCTTCCCTTATGAAAGCTGTCAACCAATCCATCATTGGGCAAACTCCTACATCAATTCGGGATCGGCTACTCAGACTTCACCGCATAGCAACAATGGCTGCTCAGACTTCACCACACAACCAACCGATGCTTTACCCTTAAGAAAGTCGTCACTCTATCCATCATAGGGCATTGCCAATCAACAACACCATCACAAAATAAAAGCAACAAAATAAAGAAGCTATCAAAAGCAATAAAAACTAATAAAACAAAAACGACTAATCCAACACAATTCACAATTAAGATCCAAAAGCCCGACAAGGGCACAACATCCAAAAAATAGAATAAACATCCAAAAAATAGAATAAACATCCAACAACATAATCCCAAATATCCAAAATAGAAAGTACAAAATCGAAGCTACAAGGGAGGCACCTCCAACTGAAAATCAAACTGTGTTCTCACAGTATAGATATCAAAAGAGAATACGAGAGACTCCCTGAGATACAATCACTCTAAGCTCTCATCGGAGGGAAATGTGAGGTCCTCATCATCTGAAGCACCGCTCCCGCATAAGCTCCTAAGCTTTCCCATCATCTTGCACAGGAACTTGCTTTTCCTCTTCTCGTGCTCCCAGAAAGTCCGTTGTCGCTGCTCGATCTTTCCCTACCTACGAATCAAATGCTCCAGTCTATTGGACATAGCCTTCTGTGCAGTAACTACATAAGCAATAGTAGGTGCAGAGACACCCTCAGATGTGGTAGCTCCAGATGGTCCTGTATGGAGGCTAGCAACTAGCTCTCAGATCTGAGCATCAACTACCTGTATTTGAGAAGATATTTATCGTATCATGGCAGGTCCAAACTAGAGGGGTCCTTCAGAAGATGAAGAATCGGCTTTAGAATTGGGCTCAGTGAACTATCCAAACTGTGGGCCTAGCACGTTGATCTTCCTCTTCTTGTGCATGTCTCCCTGTGCACCCCTCTTCTTCAGAGGGTGAATCTCTGTACGTGGCTTCTTCTCCTCATCCATGGATAGTCTCATCACTCTAGCATGGTAGCACAGCTGAGTGATCAAGAAAGGACAGATAATACTCCTGGCTCTCCCCTGAGCCACCTAAATGATGTGATCCACAATCAGCTGCCCCACATTCACCTGCAGCCCATCAATAGTAGTACGGATCACCAAAGCCCTGTCTAGTGTAACCTTGGTGTCATGGGTGGAAGGAATGACCCAAGAACATATAATGGAGAGCCAAGTCTTAGCCTCCATTGTGAACTCATGGGATTCCACCCCTCTATTATTCTCGAACCACTCCAGAGGCTCACCATTATGTAGCTTATCCACAAGCCACTGGCCACCCAACTCTTTGTAGCGATCTAGATATACCCTATTGTCAATGTTTGGGAGACCATAATAAGCATTAATCACTGTTGGGATGAATTGCACTTGTACCCCTCGGACTAGAGTAATGACGGCCTCATTAAAGTCAGTCTCCAAGGCATTTGCATAAAACTCCGTTGTTATGGTGTAATTAGCCTTGATAGGCTCGGCAGCAAACACCATCCATCCACTAGACTCAAGCCGGTGAAAGAAGTCCGACATCCCATTTTCAAGCTTTTCCAAGCAAATCCCCTTCTCTTTAACAATTGCCCAGCCCATGTATTCATCATACTTCCGGGCACATTTAGATGAGAGGAATCTTATAGCATCAAAGTAGTCTTCCTAAGGTGCAATTCCGGATGATTAAGGGTTGTTGTCGGTCAACATATTTAGCTCATAGTACCTACAAAAGAAGCCAGTATGTTAAAAGTTCTTGTGGACACTTAAAACAATGTATTACGAAGTATTTAGGCCACAGAAAATAATTAAAAGGGGCACCGATCGATGCATTGCAATGTTACTATTTTGGAACAGAACAGAATCCTTCTCCGCGTTCGCGGAGAGTTAACAGGCTTGCCTCTGCATTCATAGAGAGGCAGCTACGTCGCGGCTCAGAAGCAAATATACCTCCACGTTCGCGAACCAGTTGGCTGCGTTCGCGGAGTACAAAGGGACATAGACCTTCGCGTTCGCGGACAGAGGGCTACATTAGCGGAGAAGTCATCTTCCCCAGAAAAACAGCTCATTCAAGCATTCCAACAAACAGTTCATGGGAAAAAATTTGACAACAATTTTTTATTTTATTTTATTTTTGATAAAATTGCATTTTATTCATTTTCCAGCAAAAAGTAACAAATGATCTGAGGGAGATTACAATCAGTGAATTACTACTCCCTAATAAGAAGTGAGGATATCAAGCTATCCTATTTGAGATGAAGAAATGCAAAGGTGGCTTTTACATTTGGCCATAAAAACCAAGCGAGCCAAAACATCATAAAGGCTATACTAAGAGCCGCCAGTACACAAAACACCCTCAGGGTGGTTCCCAAATCAATTCATTCTTCTTCTTCTTCATGGTTCTAAAGTTAGTCATCTCCCATCTGTCCATGTTCATTAAACCCTTCACTCTAGTTGGTAAATCTGCAAAAGCTTCATAGGCCATGTTGTTAGGATTGTCGTAACTAAGAGATGCTAGTAGATTCGCAAGTTTGTTTGCCTCTCTGTAGCAATGGCTTAAAATGAAGCCAGTAGTCTCCATATGAGCTTTCAATTCTTTCACTTCATCCTGAATTCTCCAGGGTGTGAAATTGATGTCATTCACACAATCCGCCAAGAGCTTGGAGTCAGTTTCCGCTAATATATAATCATATTCATTCCTCACACACCATTCAACTCCATACAACAATGCTTTAGCCTTTGCCCAATTGTTCATGCCTTATCCAAGGTTCAGTGAGTGAGCAAATATGAGATGGCCACGATCGTCTCTGATCACCCCTCCTCCTCCACAATAACCGTTCTTACAGCTTCCATCAGCATTAATCTTGACAAAGTTGTTAGAGGGCTTCAACCACTTAACCTGAACAATTATTTTGGGGTAGATGTTGCTTATCAGCAAGTAGCAGATTGACTCCCAGTTAGGGTCAATCTTAATCTTCTCGAATTGTCCTTTGATAATCAAAACAAGAGTTGTAGAGATATTGTTAATAGTTTTCCTTGTGTTGTAACCTTTCTTGCCATATTTAGCTCCACATCTTGCTTTCCACAGTTCCCACAAGGTGATAGCAGGGAGACACTTCATTAACATGTTCAGGACTGGATTCTTAACTTTCCAATTCCACCAATACTTGATTAACATTCTGATGGGGATGTTATCGAAAGGGATGCCCAGTGGACCACAAAGAGTTGACCAAATCTTTTTTGCAAATTCCCCAGAGCAACTGCAGTGTTCAACATCTTCCTCCTGAGGTGATTTACAATAACAGGATCTTGACGGCATAGCAATTCCCATCTTTGTAAGTTTATAGTCTGTGGGAATTTTGTCTCTGACTACTCTCCATAGGATGAAACTCATCTTAAGAGGCACTTTCTTATGCCATGTATGGTAATCAAACTAGCTCTTATCTTTCTTCTGTCTCTGAATTTCCCAAGCCGATGCCACTGTGAAGGTACCACTTTGAGTTGGAGTCCAAATAGGTCTATCATTGATATTCAAGTTCAAATTAATATTCATACTATGGATATGCTCCCTTACATGGTCAGGTATGAAAATTTCCCATCCTCCACAATGCCATTGGCCATTTAACAACAATTTTGAACACAAATTAACCTTCAATTCTACCCCCAAACATGATCAACACAATCTCAACACTACAAAACTGCAATCTACCCAAAAAAACCAACAAACTAACACAACGATTCTAGTTCAAATCAATAATCAACAAGCATACATACACCTAGCCTCTGTAATAAAATATAAACTAAAGAAAAGGGTGAAAGATCATACCTTGAAAGTGATTCCGACCACAAACAATAAACAATGAAGCAAGTAAGATAAGGGGAGAATTTAGGGAGAATTTTTTATTCTTTTAATGAGGGGAGAAATTATTTTTAAAGGAGGTTTTTTTTAATTGAAATGAACCTTTGGCATTTCTGCCTTTTAAAATACCCCGACCCTCTGCGTTCGAGGAGGACTTGGCGCGTTCGCGCCCCTGAAAGTGTCCTAGACCTTCGCGTTCGCAGAGGTTCTGTCATTTTGACCTCTGCTTTTCTTGGATACATTGTCTCCGGTAAGGGTATTGAGGTAGATCCTAAGAAGACGGATGCGGTTAGAAATTGGCCTAGACGTCTATCACCTTCGGATATTCGTAGTTTCTTAGGTTTAGCCAGTTATTATAGGAGATTTGTTGAAGGGTTTTCTTTGATTGCTTCCCCATTGATGGCTTTGACTAAAAAGAAGGTTTAGTTCACTTGGTCCGAAGCATGTGAGAAGAGTTTTCAAGAGTTGAAATATAGACTCACTTCGGCTCTGATATTGACTCTACTGGAAGAGTCCGACGGTTTTGTGGTTTATTGTGATGCCTCGATAATTGGGCTAGGATGTGTTCTTATGCAAAATGGGAAAGTTATTGCTTATGCTTCAAGGAAACTCAAGGTTCATGAAAAGAACTATCCTACTCATGACCTAGAATTAGCGGCAGTTGTGTTTGCTTTAAAGATTTGGAGGCCTTATTTGTATGGTGTGCATGTTGACATCTTCACAGACCATAAGAGTTTGAAATATGTGTTCAAACAAAAAGATCTAAATCTTCTCCAAAGGAGGTGGCTTGAGTTGTTAAAAGACTATGACATGAATGTCCTCTATCACCCCAGCAAGGCTAATGTGGTGGCGGATGTTGTTAGTCGGTTATCTATGGGTAGTGTTGCTCATGTTGAGGATGGTAAGAAAGAGTTGGTTCGTGATGTTCATAGATTGGATATATTGGGTGTTTGGTTGGTTGATTCCACTAACGGTGGTGTTATGGTTCACAATGGTTCCGAATCATCTTTTGTACATGATGTGAAGGCTAAACAATATTTTGACCCTAATTTGGTTGAACTAAAAGAAGCAGTGCTCAAAAATTCCGTTGAGGCCTTATCCTAAGGGGGGAGATGGTGTGCTTCGATATCAAGGTCGTTTGTGTGTTCCCGATGTAGATGACTTTAGAGGACAAATTTTATCGGAAGCCCATAGTTCTCAATATTACATTCACCCGGGAGCTACCAAGATGTACCTTGATTTGCGGGAGATCTATTGGTGGAATGGGATGAAGAAGGATATTACGGAATTCGGGGCTAAGTGTCCTAATTGTCAACAAGTGAAGGTTGAGCATCAAAAGCCGAGAGGTTTGTCCCAAGATACTAGTATTCCGACTTGGAAGTGGGAAGATTTGAATATGGACTTTATTGTTTGTTTACCACGTACCCGGCGACAAAATGATTTGATTTGGGTTATTGTAGATCGTATGACGAAATCAACCCGTTTCATCCCCATCAAAGTTTCCTATTTGGCGGAAGATTATACTAAGTTGTACTTGAAGGAAATGGTTAGGTTGCATGGAGTGCCTTTATCCATTATCTACGATCGTGGTGCTCAATTTACCTCTCAATTTTGGAAGTCTTTTCAAAAGGGTCTTAGTACTCGTGTTAAGCTTAGTACGGCCTTTCATCCTCAAACCAATGGGCAAGCAGAGCGTACTATCCAAACCTTAGAAGATATGTTGAGAGCTTGTGTAATTGATTTCAAGGGTAATTGGGATGATCATTTTCCTTTGATTGAATTTGCTTATAATAATAGCTACCATTCTAGTATTGGCATGGCTCCGTTTGAGGCTCTCTATGGAAGGAGGTGTAGATCTCCTATAGGTTGGTTCGAAGTTGGTGAAGTTGCTTTGATAGGTCCCGAGTTGGTACAGGAGGCTATGGAGAAAGTTCGGCTAATTAGAGAAAGGTTGAAAATGGCTCAAAGTCGACAAAAGTCCTATGCCGATGTTAGAAGGAGAGATTTAGAATTTGATATTGATGATTGTGTTTACTTGAAAATTTCACCCATGAAGGGTATAATGAGGTTTGGAAAGAAAGGGAAGCTTAGTCCCTGTTATGTAGGCCCATATCAAATTTTGAGACGTATTGGTAAGGTTGCTTATGAACTTGATTTGCCTAATGATTTGGCATCGGTGCATCTGGTTTTCCATGACTCACTATTGAAGAAATGTGTTGGTGATCCGACATTTATAGTGCCATTGGAGAATCTTTCCGTAAAGGATAGTCTTTCCTATGAAGAAGTTCAGGTTGAGATTTTAGACAGGCAAGTCTGGAAGTTAAGAAATAAAGAAGTTGCTTCCGTGAAGGTTCTTTGGAGGAATCAATTAGTTGAGGGTGCTAGGTGGGAGGCCGAGGCCGATATGATGTCCCGATATCCTCATCTCTTTCCCTCCGATCCTACTCTAGCTTGAGGTACCTAGTTCCTCATGGTTCATTCTTTGGTTTCATGTATCTTAGTTATTTCAATGATTCATTGATTATGCATGTTCATGAAGAGTCTAATGGTGTGAAAATGAGCTAGCTTGATTGAATTATCTATGATTATGTGCATTGAGTATGAGTTGCATAAAGTCTTCATGAAATGATGTGTTGAACATGCTTTAGCTTGGAGTTGATGTTTTCCTCCTCGGATATGTGCATTATGTGATTGCATTCTAGGTTGGGTTGTTAGCTCTTGTTTCTTACCCTCCTTATGATGTCTTGATTCTCATTCAAGGACGAATATTCCCAAGGGGGAGATAATGTAATACCCCAGATTCGAAAGGGTGGAAAATTCCTGATTTCTGTGTTAGTGCCAGTAATGACAGAGGCAACCTTCGGTTCGTAGGTTGACTTACAGCCCGTAGGTGGGAACCGTAAGTGGTAAGACAAATTTTTCAAAAATGGCAAGTTTCGGAACCCAAATGATGACCTGCCAGGATGGCCCATCGTTCAATGTACGAGCCGTAGATAGGACCCGTCGTTGCAGGGTCCAAATTGACAGTCTCTAAATCCAACGACGATTGACCAGGACGGTCCGTCAATGGACCTACGGACCGTAGGTCAGACTGACGATGGGGTCTGGCAGTTATATTTTAAAGGGATCGTTTAGTCTTTTCACCTAATGACCTATTTACTCATTAATGTTGGTTCCCTTCAACTCCTAACACTATATAAGCCCTTTTAATCCTAAAAACTACCCTTTTCCAATCACTTTACAAGTTTCCCCAAATCCTCTCAACCTCTCTCAAATATTTCTCTCTCTTGAAGTTAGAAGGAGAAGAAGAAGGTGTTAAGCTAGGGTTTAATATCAAGCTTTTAATTAACCCAATTTCTCAAGGTCCTTTGAACCCAAGATATGATAGTCTTCATCCATGGAGCCCTTTCCTCCATGGAATCCCTAAAATCTCCAATTTTCAACTTAGAAGTTCTCAATTGAATTAGGGGTTTTCTTCCATGTTATGGGTTCTTTGTAATGTTGATTCAATTGATTGATTCATTAACTTTGAAGTGTAAATTGAGTTGAATTACATGGAATTTGATAAATCCCCATGAACCCATGCCAATTCCCCCAAATTTTGAAATTATGCTTTTGTTGATGGATTGAATTATAAAGTGATGAATTATATGAAATCTCTATGAATCTATGCATGAATTATGATTCCTAAGCTAAGACTCTTCATGATGAGATTATGAATGACCTAAGGATGATTTTTATGAAAGTAAGTATGCTCAAGCAGAAAATTATGATTTTCCTCTATTATGTGGGTTCCTTCAATTATGATCAAATTTGCCTTGTTATAGCCTTCTAAGAATGAGTTTGCATTGAATTGCATGATTTAAGATGAATTCTTATGAACCCATGTAAGCTCTATGAAATGCAAGCTATGAGCATGATGAACTAAGTAAAGATGAAGTTTATGAAGTTTATGAAATTATGTATGACCCTTACGAAGCTAATGAGTAATTAAGGGTGCTTTATGATTGAAGAATCAAAGTTTATGATAGGTTGAGGTTATGGTTGAGTTGTGAAAGGGTTTCTCACGTAATACTCACACTATGAATTTGAAACGAACAAGAGGCGATTACCCATGTTCATAAGGAGCTATTCTAATGAAGGGACAAGAGGCGATCACCCATGTCTACATATGATAATTGAACTATGTCTAATTCGTGAGAATTTTTCTTAGCACCGAGTGGACAAGTGGTGATTACCCATGTCCCATTAACTATGTGCCACCATAGGATGATGGTCTATGATAGACACTAGCTAGTGGATCCACTTAAGCTAAAAAGTTATGGTCTTACCTTGGTATGTAGGGTAACCCTCTTTCGGTGTAGGGTAGACATCGAATTTCATGTTGATAGCTCACATGGTCTTACATGTCGGTTAAGGCTACTTCCCACAACTATGAACTAAAGTGATTTTATGATGTTCCTCAAGTAAAGTAAAGATGTTTAGCTTGCTTTGGGCATGGTTTATGTTTCATGTTTTCTAACTTTTATCATGTTTTTACTTGGTCACTGGCTGTTATGAAAATGCCCCGTTTTAGCATATTTTAAATGTTTATGTGCATTGCTATCATACTTGGCACTTGATTGAACTAACGCATACTCTTGCCTACATTGACTTGTTAATGTAGGGCCCGGTGATTCTCCATCTATTCGTGGCTAGAGCTTAGTAGAAGGATTGTTGAAGACTTGATGAGTCCTCTTCCATTCGAGGGCATAGCCTAGTTGTTATTACTTTTATGTTCTTTCATTTTTGCATTGCATTGGGTTACGTCCCAAACTTTATTTCTCTTTCTTATGGTAGATTGGCTTTGAGACATGAGATGTAGACTTCCGCTATTTTCTTAAAAGCCTTTATAGATGAAATTGTTTTCGAAACTCTTAAATCTCTATGATCTTGTATGTATGTATGCTAAGTGGCTTGTATGAGGCCTTTCGGGGTCTTGTACTCTATGTCACGTGTGGGGGGTACCTTGGGTCGTGACAGAAATTAGCCTCTTTCTCTACTTAAGTGCCACAAAATCACTAGAAAAGGACTCCAAATGAGTGAAAATCATCCACTCATCAAGAACCCTACATCAAAGCAGTCTGGAGGTGGAGAGGTTCCCGCCACTACTAAGCTGATAGAGGCCACTCATACCTCCACTTCCAAATTGTCTGCTAGCGCACCACATGCTTCTACTCCTGCATCGATTCACTACACGGTGCTCGCTGCTAGATTTCAAGGGTTGGAGGCCCAGATGTCCAAGTCGCTATAGTATCTCCAACCGTGGGACTGCATAGTCATTGAGGAGTCTGAGACTAGGATGAAGACTGTGATGGTAGAGCAGAGTTAGGCCACCCAGTGGAGGATCAATGCGTTTGAGTTGATGATGTTGGACCAACCCAGACTACTCCGAGTGCTGACCTACAGAGTTTTTGGATAGAGTAAGATAAGCTTTGAGCCAACGTTGATGCACTAGCTACTGCCCCACCACCTCGACCTACACCATTTGATTCCTCACTCCTAAATATCAGAGATGAGGTTTTACTGGTCCTATTTGGTGTCGAGGACACTTCACATACGACTGGAAAGCGCACTCTGTCTGATGCTGACATTGGCAATGAGTTTGAGGAGAGAGCGAGCAACAGGGAGGGTGTGTAGACGAGACAGCCCAGCATAAGTCCATCCTGTATGAGGAGGACAGATTAGAGAGAGTCTAGCAGTAGGCAGTGGGAGCTTCGAGCTCAAGGGGTCTACTGATGGTGCTCCCTAGATTGATCCTAAGGCACCTTGGTCCATACCGTCGGGCCCTCAGGCCTCTAAATAGTTCTTTGGCGCTTAGGCACCACAGGTTTATCTTCCGTCTCTGTTCTTTACATTTTTAGTGCATTGGGGACATTGCATAATTTTTCATGTAGGGGTTGAACTGAATGTGAGTGTCTGGATGAAGACTAAATAACCCGGACACTCAAATTCTTCCTTAAGGTTTTCTTGCATGTGTTCTTTTTCCCAAGGACTATTTAATTTTTGTTGAACCGACATGTTTTGGATGTTGATTATGAAAGTACACTAGAAGTAAAAGCATGATGGCAATGTTGATGAAAAATGATATCCCTCCAAATTTTGTGCTTTGTGCTATATTTGTATTACTGATAAGCCAACTATGTTGGATCTTTGTATGACATGATAGGAACCAATAGAATAACATGACTTAAGTTGAAACATGAACCTGATTTATTAATAATTGATAATGAAACAATGTGCCATGTGCGTGTGAGGTGTTTGTTCATTCTTACCGTATGTGTCAATCTAGAACTTTCCTTTGCTAAGATAATTGATCTGTAAATTAGGAAAGGATCATAGGCCGTTGTTGAAAATAAAGTCCACTAAGTCTAAAAACAACCAACCAAATGAAAATGCTCCCTTCAATCAAAATTTGTTAGCCTTGAATAGATTGTTCTATTGTTTACCCAATTCACCTTCCCCGTTCGTGAATGTTAACCATTGTTTTGGCCCTGGTCTCTCCTAAGAAATCGTGCACCTCAACTCAGGCTAAAAGTCTAAGTTGAGGGTGGCTACTATAGAGGAAAACGAGAAAAGAAAGGAGTATGAAAAGAGTTGTGTAATGAGAAAAGTAAAAAAAAAAAAGTTCGTATGGCAGCGAAAAATAAAAAGAAAAATGCATGTAAGGCTGAAGAAAATATTGAAATGAAAAAAAAAAAAGACAAGTCCACACCTGAGCATAAATGAAAAATGAGGAGAAAAGAAAATAGAGGTGAAACAAATGGTGGTTGCAAAAGAAGAAATTAGCCAATGTAATGTTAAGGAGGGCATAAAAGTTATTTTAAATCTCAAATGTATCACACTTGAGCCTACATTACAAGCTAAGAAAGTCCTATAGTGATCCTAATTTAACGGTTCGAGAGTCTAAGTATTGAATATAAGGGAAAGCCTATGGTATTGAATTCTGTTGTGAGAGTAAGCGTATACCGAGTACCTGTACTTGAAAAATATATTGATATCTGTGTGAAAATGGTACTTCTTTGCGGTAAGGACACAAGTGACATTGTCGAAAAGTCGGTATCTTGGTAAATTGTTATTTGTGTATGTGAATGTATCCATTGGTATATCTATGTCATAAATTGATCCACATATGTTAGCTTGTTTTGGAATTAATGATTGCACTATGTTTGAATGAGAAAAAATGGAGGATAGATGGGTGAGAAGAGGCCATGTGATTGCTTAAATCTAGGTCTACATTTGCATCGTGTCGTTTTGTGTTAGTAGTATCGCTTGAGGACAAGAAACAATTTTAAGTTGAGGGTTTTGATGTACCGTTGATTTATGGTACTTATAATGCTTTAAACTTGGAGTTTTGCATGGTTCTTAGGCACTTGATTATGGATTTGATGGTATTTTATCTTTGTTTTGCAGGAAAATAGGTTTTGGCAAGTCGAGTGGGAAAATATAGTGAATCCGCAGCTTCTGTGGATTGATGAGTTGACCTACGAGCCGTAGGCTTTTCTACAAGCCATATAAATGAGTCGTAGAAGAGACTAGTGATATCCGGAGCTAAGTGTGGAAGCATGAGACTGGACTACGAGCCGTAGGAACTTCTACGAGCGTAGGTCCAAGTCGTAGAAAATATAAGAGATTTTGAGCTTTAGTACTTGGACTACGAGTAGCCAGAACGGGCCGCGCAAAGTTCTACGAGTCACAGAACATGTCCGTAGAAGAGTCTGGTAAATTTAGTGAAGAAGTTGGTTTGAAAGAAAGGTTCCTACGAGCCGTAGAACCTAAACCATAGAAATGACTACCGAATCCTACTTTACCTATATTTTCTTAGTCTATGTTATTTAGGATTATATTTCTATAAATAGTTGTTTATTATTCGGTTTTAATGTTAGACAGTTGATTTCTTGGTTTTTGCTTGAGAGAATTAATTTGTGAAACATTTTTCATTTTAATTCTTGAAATCGTTGGTTTATATTGCAATTTTTTGTTCTTCAGTACAAGATTCTGGAATTCATCAATTATTCTTATAAGTTCATGATTTATCTTAACTCAATTAATATGAATTGTAATTAAACAAGCATGAGTACCTAATTGCACAACTATGGTTGTGGGAACCATGAGGAATTAACAATGTAGACCTAGTAATTAGTAATTTTTGAATAGTCTTTATGCATGTATTGTGTTTCTCTTTGCTTTGATTGCTTTTTACCGGATGCATACGTTACAACACGCCTTATTCCTACTTGCCTTACCAAGGAGGTAACGAATGAAACAAGATATTATACAACGGAGATTTGGGGACATCAACCCTCATCTAATAACTTGACCTAGGCCAGGGGATAGTTAATCTGGGATCAAAGGTAAGGATTAGTAAAGCATACACCTGTAGACTGACCAATTTGCATGGTCAAATTCACTTATTTGGGTGACCATCCACTTAGGATATACCTAACTTACTAACTTTGCATGCTAGACACAAGACAAGGTTACTTCTATAAGGTTTACTACGTTATTAATTTGTGAGGAACACAAATACCCTAGTTTTATCTTCTATTGATTTCACAAAACACTCAATCATGCTTACTGTGTTACGTGTTACTAAAATCATTTCATAAAGCTTTTGTTTCACAAACCCCCCCCCCCCACCAATTTATGAAAATAACTTGACTAAAAGTACAACTAATAGTCAATTAGGCTAAGTCTAGACCTCAGTGGGATCGACCCTAACCTCTGTTAGGTTCTTTATTTGAACAACGATCGCTTATACTTCTTTAGGGAGGTGTAATTTGGGTGTATCACCTACCTCCTTGGGGACCACACTGAATACCCTAGTGACCACCATGACGGTCCTGACTGTAACCTTAGCCTCTAACTAGAGGTGTTGCTGGTGGAGCTGATACAGCTAGAAGGGCTGCTGGTGGAGTTACATCAATCCACTTATACAAAGGGCACTCTATGGACTAATGATCAAGCTCCCCATAGTCATAACAACCCTTTGAAGATTGACCCATAAAGAAATGCAACATGGCCTGAAGCACCCGACTGGGACCTATCTCTACTCTGACTCAAGCTTACCTCACTCTGATTGTATCGGTCACCCTCTGAAAACTGTAGTAAGGCCTGAGTAGGCCGACTGGACTGACCCTATTGAAACCATTGTTGGGACCTGCGATAGGAGTCTCTAGGCCTTGAACAGGACCCACTGTAGCCGCTCTCATTCCTAGCTCTCTTGTCACTGCCCCTCTGGGCCTCGCAATGAAGCTTCTCAATAGTATGGGCATAGTCAACTACATCAAGGAAAAAGCAACTCGTGGAGACCATAGCTTTGATCTCAATCTGCAGCTGGAGTCTCAAACCTCTAACGAAACATGAAACTATCCCCTCTTCAGTAAGTAGGATCATATTAGCATGGCGGGTGAGCCTCTGTGAGAGACAACTCTACCATCATAAACACTCACAAGTATGAGCCCGTAACTGCTAACCTGGTAGAACTGATCCGCGAAAAAGGTACAAAATGCTCCCCTCACAATGCTTCATAGCGGCAGTCCAGGGAAGCGTTGATCAAGATGAGGAGCCGATTAATGCGCGAGGTGAACCATAGGCAAAGAAGGCCCTCAAAAAAAGTCAGACCAAGAAACCAGAGAAGACCCAGGTACTGATTGGCCCATTTAGCTGATAAGCAGCGAAGTAAGCTCCTATTGACTCCACCAAAACTAGAGTATATAGCAACTCACGGCAAGTTATGAGATACTAATGGGCATCCTCTCTCACAAACCCAGAAAACCTCAGAGGTGATAGTCTAAGAAATACTCCAAGCATCTTCTACTCCTCTAGTGGTATATCTCTCGCCGCAATCACGAGATGGGAACCCCAGGTTTTACCTAGACATGAGGTGCCTCTGCTTCAAGTCGACTCTACACGACTGGTGCTGGTGCTAGTGCAACTGTAGCTGGGCCTACTACATACCCTCAAGTATGGCCAATAACTATGTGATGGATGCCTGAAGCTTGGGAGCGATATCTAGGCTGGCCCCAGCCCCACCAGCTAAGAAGGAGAGGGTTTGTTGCATGCTTCAAATCCCTCTCTCTATCTAGGGCTGGTGTTGCATACCTATCCTACTGGAGAGGTCAACCCCTACTCCTGGCTGGTGCGCGGTGCGTAAGATCAATCCTATGAAAAACTGAAACATGAGAGATTGCATGAAACCAATATTAATACATGATACATGAAAGCGAGATAAAAGAGAGAACATTCCTAACAACACCCTATAGCCTCCATAAGATAGTTCATGGACGTCTCTGCACCGATTTGTAGAACTCTACAAGGTATTAGCTATGTAAAAGTGTGATTGGTGAACCTAGAGCTCTGATAACAACTTGTCACAACCCTATTCCTCGAGTCATGATGGCCTCTATTATAACCCACCAGTAGGTAAGCTAACCCATAACCCAGAACAAAAAGAAACATATATAAGGGTAGAAACAAAGTGGAAGCCGCCAAAAGATATATACACAAAAGATACCTCCCAAAACCTGAAAGTCACAAGTATAGAGTTATCTAACCAAAAGGTGTACAAGTCCCAAAAGTGAACCTAAATACAAAGATTGTCTCAAAAAGCAAAAGACTAGCTAACAAAATATTAAAGGAGACAGGTAAGTCCAGGACGCCAAGTGCTCACCCTCACCTCCGATCCAAGCTGCAAAAGGCTTGAGTAACCAACGGTGGTAGATGGTGCTCGGACCTACATCATGAAACATATGTAGAGTGTAGCATGAGTACCAAAATAATAGGTACTCAGTAGGCATCAAAGGCTAACTGAGCAGGAAAAGTAAAAACAATATGAAATGATAAAATCTAGACACAAACAGAGGTCAAAGTGGGATTAAAGGGAAAGCACATGAGCGTACCAAAATAGAAAGAACTAAGTACAACTCCATTAAACCTAACTGGACCCCATAAGTGCATAAGGTACACTCATGTGCAAGTTTAAATAAAACCAGAATGGACATCCATAAGCTGGATAGGTACACATAATAGCTAAATTTATTAGGAATAAGATGTAGTGAGTCCAGATTTGGAGAAGGCACAGACCGGACCTCTAACCACGAATAACCTCCAAGTAACCAACAAGAGTCGCCTAGCTAAAGAGCATAGAGCCCGGACCTCTAATCGCGGATGAATCTCCCAGGGCGTAAGGTCGTAGCCAAAAGTGTGTCGACTCCGCAGAGGATAAGACCAGACCTTTAATCTGTGAATGGCAATTATCAATTTCGTAGAGGATAATGAGCAGCATGACCAGACCTTTAATCTGTGACTAGAAAGGGTTGCTAAAAGATATCAAGTCATCCATCATCAATGAATCACTATGGAACGACGTCCACTCCCAAGTAATCAATACAACACTCAAAGCTCAAACCAACTCCAGTCCCAAGTCGCCAAGTGAGGCCCCAAATCCCAAGTGTAACAAATGGGGTTGTAGAAAGAGAGAGTGGATAGAAGGTCGTCAAAGTTGACTCAAGTATGCTACACCAGTTTAAAAGGAGCTAAACCGTCTGAATCGACATTATAGTAGAAATAATGCCCAAAAAGGCTCCAACTATCACAAGTCTATGGCAAGCACTAGTCTAAGCCTAGACTAACAACAAACATGCTCAAATATACAATGACAATGTCAAACAATCCTAACCACAAAGTAAGGATGATCAAGAAACACACTAGCATGCCTCAAGTCCCGAAGATCCCGAAATAAGCCTAAAACATGATTTCTAGGAAAGGCAACATGATCAACTAGGTACCTGCCCCCAATTCACTCAAATCAACTTGAATTTACATATTCAAGCCGAATCTAAGGGAAGGAAAGTTGTAGCCTACCGTTAGGCTGACCTCACGTGCTCCAAATCGCAGTTCCAAAGCTTTTTTCCGTGTGACCTCCGAACACTACCACTCTATAAAAAATAGAAACACAATAGCAATACGGTCGTTTAGACGCCAAATTCACTTAAAATAGAGAGGACCAATTTTGGAGTCAAAACGGGAATCATGGGACCCACACCAGAAATTCTAGAAATAACTCCGTCAAAAGGTCCTAATCAGTTCCCCAAACATTTGTTCCAAAGTGGTACACAATTCGGGGATCAAAATAGTGGAATTTAACACATACAATAGTTCAAAACTTCAAGAACCAAAACTAGCTAAGGCAGCATGTTCAACACGAAATTTACCTCAATCGGAGAGCCCCTAACACTTCCTGATCACAACCAACTTCATATCACTTCATTTGGAGCTAAAATGAGAGAGTGATCGCAATTAAAAGGTGAGGTGAAAATCTGATCACGACTAAGTCTTAAAACACTGATGCAGGTGCCGCTTTAGTGGCTACTAACACCGCTAAAGAGATTGGCCAAGAAAAGGTGAGCCTCGCTAAAGTGAGCTCCTGAACTCTAAAGCGGTGAGAGGGTCCCAAAAGTGATAGTCGCTAAAGCGAGCCCCTGGCCACTAAAGTGAGAGTCGCTAAAGCGAAGCCAGGGTCACTAAAGCGACTGCCGCCTGGCTGGCCTAGTCTGCTAAAGCGAAGCCCTGGCCGTTTAAGCAAGGGTCTCTTAAGAGACACTAGGTCCGCAAAGGTGGAGGCACCAGCATCAGGCACCAGAAATTTTTAGGTAAGCCCTTCGGGCTCCGCCTAGGGGCTTGGGATTGGTTCGGAACCCCGTGCATGCAAACAAGATATGCAACCTAATCAAATTCAACATTCTGGACTAAATAGAGAAGTCAAAACTTTCATCTAAGGTCGTATCGATAGAAAGTGGGTCCTACACACAAACTCTATTTAAAGTCAAAATCCACAAGGGGGATCGGAATTAGACTAGGAGTCTCGAGATCCACACGAAGGGTCGTTCTAGATTAAACTTGGCATTCTAGAGATAATCATGCTTGAGGAATTCTTATTCGAGCACGTTTACCAAGAATATTAACCAAGGTCAAACTTAGGCCAAAACTCAAAGCTAAAATACTTAATCACACAAACTCGCACCGAAAGCCTCGGGAGCCATGTCGACCATGCCACGAGCCTAAAATAACCCTTTCGAAGTTGATGGAACTGTCAAAATTAGATTCTGAGGTTGTCTTCCTGAAATGTTAATTGAAATCAACCGTTCAAGCTTTTTATTAGAGGCGAGGGTGAGCACTGGACAACCTAGACTTGTCTCTTTCAGTATTTTGTTAGCTAGTCTTTTGATTTTGAGACAAGCTTGTATTTTAGCTCCACTTTTAGGACTTATACTCTTTTGTTTTAGACAACTTTGTACTTGTGACTTCCAGGTTCTAGGAGGGATCTATTGTATTTATCTTTTGGTTTGTTTCCATCTGTTGTTCTATTTTTGTTATTAAATTACTGCTTCCACTTTGCTTATGCCCTTATATACACTACTTGTTGTTCTGGATTACGGGTTGGCTTACCTACCGGTGGGTTATAGTAGGTGTCATCATGACTCGAGAAATCGAATCATGACAAAAAGAAGTTGCACCACGTGTAGTTTGTTGCCACCAAATCCATAATCACAAAGAAAAATGGCTAGCCAACTCATCTTGGATGCCTTTATATAGTTTGCATCATTTTTTCATCAAACATCACCACTTCAAATATTTTTATGGATTGATGCATCCATAAGCGAGTCTCCATCTTCGGCTTGGGGGCATATTTTGAAGTCTGATTTGTGGAGTTGATGTGTCAAGTAGTTTCTCCTCAAAACTAGGAAGGACTACACCAAAATCTTTTTCTCACCAAAGTCAAAACTAGCGAGGAAGAGGCACAAAGTGTGATTCATCATCAAAGCCGCAATTTAGAGGAAGATGCACTAAGAGTAGTTCTCACCAAAGCTACAATTGTAGAACAAGATGCACTAAGTGTGTTTCATCGGTAAAGCCGCTACTACAAAAGAATATGCACCAAGTGTTGTTCTTCGTCAACAAAGCCACAATCGCAAAGAAAAATGGCTTGCCAACTCGTCTGGAATGCCTTTATAAAGTTTGCACCATCTCTTCATCAAACATCATCACTTCAAATATTTTTATGAATTGATGCAGCCATGAGTGAGCATCTATCTTCGGCATAGGGGCATAATTGAAGACCAAAATACCTCCAAAATCCTAGCTCACAACTATATAAAGGGGTCTTTATAATAACAGAAGGAGAAGAAAAAAAAGAGAAAGACATAGAAAAGTTTTGCTCTTTAGTGGTGATAAGACGAAGTCTTCATCTCCAAGTTGTGAGCCGCAAGTTCCCATATCTCCATGATTGTGATTAAAGCTTGGATCCATATTCGTGGTGAAGTTTCAACAAGTACTTCGTCTATTCAAGAACAAAACAAAGATCTTGAGTTGATGATCGTGAGGAGAAGAATTAGAGAATTATGTATTTTTTATTAGACTTTATAAAGATTGTAACCTTTGCATAAATTATTGAAATATAAATGTCATTGTTTGTTTCTACTTTTCTTTCTTGATTGTTGTTTAAAAAAAACTCAGTCGCTTACGCACACGTAAGTGGTGTGTCTAATACACTTTTTCTTTTATTTTAAAATAACCTTGCCACATGGGTAAAATATTTCAACTTGACAAAAATTAAATAAACTATTAGTATTAGTTAAAAGTTAAAGATTAAAGTATCACTATTCCTAAAAAAACCATTATGAAACTATATAAAATAATGAGAAGAAAGTAGTGAGAAGAGAAAAAGACTTATTATTTCTCTTGAAGGGATAATTTTATTATGAAGAGAACCCCACTATTTATAGGGGAAAATGACTTGGTCCCAAATTCAGGGTTCCTAAATTTTCTCTAAAAGATAGACATCCACTATATTTATAACACTCCCCCTTGAATGTCTAATTCGTAGATAATGTGCATCGTTAAAAATCTTACTAAAAAAATTTTAAAAAAAAAATCTAGTGAAGGAAAAGAGTATACATATCTAATAATCTAGGCTGTCTCATTAAAAATCTTAGAAGGAAAACCAGTAGGACAAAACCTCGTAAGGGAAAAAGAGTGTAGCGTGTATTAACTCCCCCTAATGAGAACATCAATCTAGAGACTAGAATCTTCACATTTCAAGCTTGTGCACCATCTTTGTGAAAGTTGTAGTTGGTAGAGACTTGGTGAATAAATCAGCCACATTGTCATTCGAACGAATCTGTTGCACATTGATATCACCATTCTTTTGGAGCTCATGTGTGTAGAAAATCTTTGGCAAAATGTGTTTTGAACTATCTCCTTTTATGAATCATCCTTCAAGATCAAAGAATTATGCAAGTTCTTCACTTCAATTTCTCTAAGCAAATAATCTATTGCCTTTTGAAAACTCTTCAAAAGTTCAACTCAAGTTATCAACTTGCACAAAAATATGAAAAATTCTTGCTTGATTTAATCCATATGAGGATTATAAATAAGTTATTCAAAAACTTGCATATGTTTTAGATTTTGAATCCTTCAAGAATTTTCATATCAACTTTATCAAGTGACAACATTCAATATTAAATGTATAACATCTTCTAGTGTCTAAATTGCACGTCAAATAAGCTTTATGCTTACCAAGATGCATCATTCTACTTTTTACTTGATAACTATTTCTACACCAACATGTTTTAATAGATGTAGAATTCATATCATCATAATCTTTTATAATATTGCACATTATTGTATCAAAGATATCGTTAATGATATATCATTTTGTATCGGTTCGAAATGCGACATAACTCATTGAGATCTCATTACTTCATTAATTTCAGGTACCTATCCTCTCATGAGGTTTCATGAAATGTTATGTCGTAGGCTCTTCAAGATCACATTGCCTCCTTATTATGATCATTTTGATCCTTTGCTCCTAACCCTTTTTCAAGGATTATTTTATTTAGAATCAATTGGTATATCATGCTCCATGCATGTCGTAGACTTTGTCCTTTAGGGACATTCAAGCATTTGCAACTCTTGGTTGCTTCTTATCTCCACCTTACGTTAGACAAACTAACATACATTCCAATCTACTTTGGAGAATCCATCTTTGTACATCATGGTATATTCATTAATCTTATACCGCACATCAAAATTATCATATGGAAAATATTTGATCCCTAACCATAAATCCATTGAGAGAAAAATTAATCATAATTTATCATTATGATGCATATAATTGCTTTAGTATGCAATACATTATATTTCATATGATGAAACTTTGCTCTCATAAGCAATGATTGACTATTTATCTGAGGCATTTAATGTCATATTATCTTGAATATTTATTAATATTATCAAGATAAATTAACTTGATTACATATTATGAAAGTTATGCTCTTAACTCAACTATCTTGCACAAATAATTTTGCGAATGTCAAACTGCAGGTTGACAATAAACGCACATGTGATTATCTTATAGATGCATCTATTTATCATATCACATGACAAGTGAACGGGCTCGTATTCACCTTTTACACTTTTCAAAATTTAGGGATTTAGTCCCAACATTAGCTGATCCAATCAACTTATCATGAGAACATGCAACACAAAGAACTTGAAGAATCTTTTGGTTCTTCAGTATATGTGTAATAAGTAAACTCCAAGTTTCCCATGACATGTGCATTTTTCTTTTAGTAAATTTTTAATTTACTATCATATGAGCAAAATTTAGATTTACTACTCCGGGAGTAATTTTCAAATTTATTTCTTCTCAATCATTCTACCTCTTCAAAAGGTGAGTCGTGATCCTATCACGATAAAATGCATATCCATATTGATAAGCTCTGTTTTACACAATCACATTCACTTTAATATTGAGTTTATTCAATCCCAATCAATAGGCATTAATCATTAAATGCTTGAGATGAAAATTCTATATTGTTAGCAAGGCGAATGTACTTAATCTGATTATCAGAAAGTTGTGCCAATAATCATATTATTTGTGTCAATAATTTTACAAACGCCAAGTTACGAGATGACAATAGGCACACATGAGACCATTTAGAAAAAGGCATCTATTAGGACCATGAAATATCTAAACAACCCATTAAGTGGGTAAAAAAAGGTCCATAAATATCCCCATGGATACGTTCCAAGAATGCAGGGGACTCAATCTCAAATTTCATTGATGATGGTCTCACAATTAAGTTGCGTGGATAACAAGCATTACAAGAAATTCACCATTTAAAAGAATCTTTAGGTCCTTTAATGGCTGTCTCTTTGAATTTTCTATAATTCGTCTCATCATTATAGACTCATGTTGTCCCAGACGATTATGCCAAAGTACTTAAAGTATTGGAATTAGTAAATTTCTTATTTACTATAGAATATGCCTCAATTGCACTAATTCTTGTCCAATGCAAACCAGAAGATAACATATGTCTGCCCAGAGACATTCTTGGTGATACCATGTCCACGATCAAAGGTCGCAACCTTTTCCACACCTAGCATGGTGGGCTTACACCTCAATCATTTTAGGAAATTGATCTTTATTTTTAGCATTATCAAAAGTTCTCGTTCTTCATGAATGGAACACAATCATCTAAGTACATCAAATTATGATAACTTAGTACCTCATTCCAGATTCATATGCATTATTCAATCACTTGTCTTCTTTCAGACATATTATGAGCTGCTACCACATTCACTTTAGGAAATGAAGTGGTTTCAATAGGACATGTTTCATGACTAATTTCACCCAAAATACATTATTTTGCCTTAATCATTATTATATCATCAATAAGGTGCATTGAGACTCAAACGCAATGTCTTATCCATATAAAGGCTTGTTATGCCATATATAAATTAATGGGACTTAAATCCAACATCTTTCATCGCAGTGCACCAAGATAGAAATATGACGTTTTACCATCTTGGTGCGACTGGACATGAATCCATCGCCATACCCTCTTGGTGTAATTGGACATGAAGCCATCATCTTACCCTCTTAATGTGATGGAATTTGAATCGGTCATCTTACTATCAATCAATAGCATAATAGGCTAATAGAGTGCAAAATAGCTACGGAACGTTAATACGTATACATATAACTCACAAATATTGATAAAAATATTATATTAAGAATTAGCAAAAAGCTCAAATTTATATTACACGTGTGTATTGGTCATCTTATCCTTTGCCACATATCATAATATAACTTACCATAGACACATACCTCATATAAAGGTTGGAAAAATACCTTTCACTAAACTGTGCTCATTTAATTATTTATTAGCATAAACCAAGGAATTCTCTTTCATAGAAATACCAAACACAGTAGAAAAAGTTATTTGTCACCGTTGCTTTTCAATTTATATGTGGCCCCAAAACACCCCACAATTTTGTTTTCTCAATTAGCTTATAGATTAAAGTTAACCAAAAGCTTGCTCAAATAAGAGATCACTTGCAGCATACATGAAAGTACATAAAGCCATAAAACAACAAATATTTCATCCAAAATTAAGATGATGTGAACGGCTTAAGGCAATAATCACAGTATGATGAATATAAGATAACTTATGCAATATAAATATAGTATTAATTAAATCGTGAGCAAATATAATACCAAGATAAAGATGAATAGGTCATACTTGATGTCACGATCCGATTTCTCAAGTCATGATGGCGCCTAAAACCCACCGGTAGGCAAGCCAAACTCTATCCCGGAACTTAAACAGTAATGGGACTAAGAGTGGAAACTAATCCAAAACCAAGCGGAAGCATACAAATATAACACATAAAAGAAGGCTGAAGCGAAACCAAACCAAAATGATATATACAAGACACCTCCCAAAATCTGGAAGTCACATGTATAGAACTACTAACAAGAGTACAAGTCCCAAAAGTGGACCACCGAAACAATTGCCTCGAAAACAAAAGACAAGACAAAATATATATACAGAAGGAGACAGGTAATCCCAGAACGTCATGTGCTCACCCTAGTCTCCTGAAAAGATAGCTCCAGGCCCGATCTCAACGCCGACAACTGGTGCTCGGGCCTGCATCACGAAAACAGATGCAGAGTGTAGCATGAGTACCAAAATAACAGATACCCAGTAGGCATCATAGGCCGACTGAGCAAGAAAGGTATAAACAGGCAGACAAGATAGAATCAACAACAACAGAGGTCAACAGAACAGGAAATGGAAAAGCGGAAAGTAAACTGAGAACCGCTAACTAAACCCAGTTGGGCCCCCCATAAGACCCGCTGGGCACACTCGTGCGCAAGTTTAAATATAAACCCGAACAGACCCCCATAAGCCCAACAGGTACACTGAAAAGCTAGAACTACGGAATCAAGGGACAGAACTCCGAACTGATCAAATACCCAACACTGAACCGATCACAACCCTGATTTTCCAAATCAATACACCAATCCGGCAAGCTACTCCGGGGGCATGAACCCAGCCAGCCGAGTATTGTAAGAAGGGCGGGGTAGGCTGACCCCTCCAATTTACCCAATCACTAAATGCCCAATTAGGCTATCACTTCGGGGGCACTGCCCAGGGACCAGCCCATGCCAGGCGAGTGAGCCTGCTAATATTCTGGGGTGCTATCCCAGCCAAGCGAATGAAGCATCTAATACTCCGGGGGCTCTGTCCCAGCAAGGCGAGTGCATGGGCTATGTCTACTCAACAGAGGTCCACAAATAACCAATGACCAATTGCCCTGCCATCTAATCACTCCGGGGGCGCTGCCCAAGCAAGACAAGTCTGCGAGCTACATCAACTCCGAAAAGGGGTCTCAAATAATTCAGATATCGTGGATCGCTGTCCACTCTCAACAATCCTCAACACGGGACTGGATAAGCCAACGCCAACAGTACAACACAAGACTCAAGATCACGGGCTGCCGCCCCACAAACATACCGACGAAGGCTCCTAGCCTAGCACAATCCAACCGTCAATCGGCTTAATGCAACATCTTTCGGCAGCATCCCACGATCTCAAAAATAGAGGGGAAAGAATCGGAAGATCCAAAAGCCACGAGATCGCCTAAACTAAGGCTCATGCTATCAGACCCAATTCTGCTATACCAGTCTACAAGGATCTAGTCCATCTGAATCGACGTCGGATACATACTCAAGTCAACAGGTGCATAGGACTAAGGCAATGCTACCTTAACCTTTTCTACGTCCGAAATCACAATAATACATCCAGCACAGAACCCAAAGACCCTGACCCACTCATGCATCAACAGATAACCACCCAACAGATAGTCCCCAACACAAATACCAACAATCCAAGTCAACAACCCAATCTACAGCATGATACTAGCCCATAAAAGCCCAACAGTCAACTATAAAATAGGAAATCGGATAAGCAGGGCAACAATACTAGCTAGCCACCCTAGATTCACAAGTATCAACCAACATTTACACATTCAAGCTCAATCTAGATGGAAGGGAAGTCGTAACCTACCAAAAAGCCGATCACAAGCGCTCCAAGTCACTCAACCAGAGATTTTCCCTTCCGAATGGCCTCACACTGCTACCACACTATCAAAAATAGAATCACAGCATCAATACAGTCGTTTAGACACTAAAATCAACAAATTCGGACCAGATCCTTCCCCAAACACGAATCCCAAAATGGATCGCCCATTAGGGGTCGGATCCGCTCCTAACGGCCCACAACAACAATTTACAAAACTAAACAAAATAGGCCAACAAAGAACTTACCCTCGATTTCATGGGAAACGAGAAACACCCGACAAACCCCAACCTAAAACCCACGAAGCCAACGAGAATCCGAATGCCTGGGACTTTGAATCGCCGAACACCGACCACCGAGGAGATTTTTATTAAGGTTTGAAGCTCTCCACAATGGGAGCTTCGACCTCATTAAATAGACACTGCCAGGTCCTTCCTCTCCGCGATCGCGGCCAACCCTCTGCGAACGCGGAGAGTAATCTCCCCAAAGCTCCGCGAACGCAAAGCACAAGCTGCTTCACTATCACACAGACCTCCGCAAACGAGGCCCCAGGCCCGCAAACGCAGAGAACAAGGATCACCCTCACCCAGCAGACCTCCGCGAACGCAAAGAACCCTCCGCGAACGCGGAGCACAAGAAGCCTCTCACCCAATAGACTTCCGTGAACGCGGAGAGCCTTTCGCGAACGCGGAGCACTAGAAACCACCCAGCCTCATAGACCTCCGCAAACGCGGAGTAGACTCTCCCACACCTCCGCGAACGCGGAGTCTATCCCGTGAACGCGGAGAGTAAATGAGTCTGCAGTTTTGACAGCTGCACCAGCTAAGTTTTGGACAATTCCAAAACTCCGACGGGGTGCTCGAGATTCATTCGGAACCCCGTGCACGCAAATGAAATATGCTACCCCCTCGAATTTGACATTTTGGACTAAATGGCCCAATCAAAATTTCCATACGAGGTCGTTTCGATAAAAAGTGGGTCCCACACCCATTTAGCAAATTTCTACCGAAGGCCTCAAAATCATATCGAAAGCTCCCGGTAATTCTCGAAAGGTCAATCTAGACCAAACTCGGCATTCCGAAACTAACCGCGTTGTCCGAATCTTCATCCGAGTGCGTTTTCCAAGAATGTTGACCAAAGTCAAACTTAAATCAAACTTCAAAGACTAAAGAGCTAACTAGCCCCAAAATCACATCGGAAACCCCGGGACTCGGAAAACCCATGCTCCTAGCCTAATTTGGTCGCTCTGGAGCTGATGAAATCGTCAGAATCCTCATCTGAGGTTGTTTACCTGAAGTTATGACCGAAATCAACTTTTCAAGGTTCAAAAGCTCCAAAACAGAAAAACAGGCATAAAACCCAAACGAACGACCAGGCGACCGAACAGTCAGTGCCAGCAAGTCATAATTGACTTGGGGTCGCTACAGGAATGCTCTAAACAACAGAAAGAAGGCATTAACACAGAAATGACCTGGAGGGTCATTACACTTGACGACTATAAGAAATCAAAATTTATCTGGAAAAGGAAAACTCCTCTCAATCGGTTAACATAAAGCCTATAGACAGTCGACATATCTCTCTAAATACTAACTCCAGATGGTAGTATCCAGATCTGTGAATCACATAAATAATTATTATTAACAAAGTAAAGATAAATCATACCTTACGGAAAGGTATGAGAACCCTTTTGAATAACCTATTCAAGATCTCTTTTGCACTTTTCCCATGGGTTGGCATATCTCTTTTTTCCTTCTTCTACCATAATTCTTTAAGGGTAGAACAATCGTGCTGATAACGTGTTATCAAACTATATAAAACAATGAGAAGAAAGTAGGGAGAAGAGAGAAAGACTTATTATTTCTCTTGAAAGGATAATTCTATTATGAAGAGAACCCCACTATTTATAGGGGAAAATAGACTTGATCCCAAAGTTAGGATTCCTAAATTTTCTCTAAAAGATAGACATTCACTATATCTATAACAAAATTGATTTTTTAAAAAAATAAAATTTAAAATATTTTTCTTACCCCTTTCCACCACCACCTCCTTGCGTACCCCTTTCAATATCTCCCCCCACCCCATTTTTTTTTTCATTTTTCTTATTTTTTGTTAGTTATATACATATGTTTTTATGAAAGTATTTTTTTACTTGCATACCGAATATAACAGAAATGAAAATTCTATTTTTAAAAAATCTCGCGGTAAGTAGAAAATACTTTCCTAAAACATATGTAAAACGAGAAAAATGAAAAAATAAAATTGAGAGCTACGGGTTAAGTGGATAGAAATTTTTTAAAATAAAATCTAAAAGAATTAGAAGGAGGGAGAGGGTTGGGGGGAGGGAAAGAAGTAAGATTTTAAAAAAAAACTTCTATAAAAGAAATTTTAAAAAAAATTGGTGGGGGGGGGGGAGTACAATGGAAAGAGGTGGTGGAGTGGAGTAAGAAAAAAAAATTAATTTTTTTTAATTTTTTTTTGGGATAACGATATATTAATCTTTAAATTTTAATTTATACTAATAAATTATTTAATTTTTATCAAGGTGGAATATTTTGTCCATATAGAGTATCACGTGACAATTTCTTTTTAATAAAAGAGAGTGTGGTACATTCAACATCAAGAGAGAAGTGTGTTTCTCAAACTAATGAGTGATAATTTAAATATGAAACTGGCATTCCGAATAGTTTTGGCATTAAACTCAATAGAAGGAGATAGTTTAGATGTGTTTTTGACACTTCAAGCTTTAAGTTATTTTTACTTCTTAATTTATGGATTTTGTAATTAGATTTATTAGCCCAAAACATTTCCTTAAAACATGCCTAATGTATGCTAATTTAATGTCTTAGTTGGTACTCTCTGCCCTTTTTTTCTGCAACGTTATCAATTAATTAAATCAATAATACGAATTCAATCTTCTCGTTACTATTTTTCCAACTATTTATTTAACTAGTTTCTAAATCTTATAACTTATTCTCAGAAAATTACATCGTCAGACAATAAACTGTGATATTTTCAGGTTATTTTTTTTCTTGTCTAATAAATTAAAACCTGCAATTAACCATAAGCATATAGAAATCGAGTAATGATTTTTTAACGATCCGATCTGTCGTTACTAAAGGGCATCTCGTGTGGAGTCCCAAAGATACCGAAAATGCAATGCAGAAATTTAAAAATTTGAGCACACGATGATTTTGGCTCAATTGATATTGGGTCAGGTTGACGTCAGCCTGCCATAGCGGGAGGCTTCTCGCTATAGCAGCATCGCTATAGCGGTCTACAGACGCTATAGCAGGTTGACAAAATTCTGCAACCTAATAATTAATGTGTCTGTCTTTTATTTTCCTTCCACTTTTGAAAGGAGAAGATAGATTAGGGATGCTCCAAAAACCTCCCACAATTCAATCAGATCTTCGTATTTTGCACACACACAAAAAATACAAACAAAAAATCAAACGATACAAATCAATCAAATCTTAGTGTGGTTTTGGAACACAAAAAAATAAACAGAAAATCAGTCGATACAAATACAATTCAATCTAATTTTCATATAATTTAAAATTTGAAAAAAATCAATATATATAAGTACAACAAGCAATTCGTTGGATTTTTTCTTAATTAGTGTGATTATTTGTGATTCGTGAGATTTTTCTTTAATAGCCACACGAGAATCTTGTCGCCCCCCATTTTTTCACAAAACGGGTTGAGTGCACGACCTAACAACTCTTTTGGGGTTGATTAAGAGAAAAGTCGCCAACTAACGAATTAAAGGCGCGTTATGGCACTTATCTAACCTAACTAACTCTAATCTAACTAAGGTCAAACGAACCAGAGATTGGGTAAGGATTCAAGTTACCTCAAAAGAAAGGTGTTAAGCACCCTTCGAGATCCACAAAAGGTGGATCCCGGCCGTATCTCATATTTTCATGTGGGGGTTAACGATTAAACAAATAAGGTCTAATTTTTATTAATTTATAATTAAACTAAATGATAAAAATAAATGAACATTAAATACTTAAATAACATAAACCAAAAAAGAAGATGGGCGGTAAGACAGAAAGACACCATCATATAAGGGAAAGAATAATTTTTAATTTTAAACAACACCAACTTAGACACATAACAATATATAAGAAGAAGAAAAAAACGGAAACCTAAGTAAGATTTACCCTTTTTGGATCAGCACTCGACTTACTCGGTATGCCAAGACAAATTCATAATTTCTTTTGTCGGTTTTTTGCTCGAGTAACCTTCCATCATTTCCAAAGGGCCTAAATACCCCTAACCTCCCTTTTTTCTAAGGTTCATTTGTTATTTTAAAGCCTAAGGCGATCTAAAAAGAAATTATTAAATTAACGTCCTAAAAGTGCCTAACATCCCAACTTAAAGTCCAAGAGGCATTGGACTAACTAAATGGTAGATTTTAGACTTTAAATAAAATATAGGCTACCAATTAGACTCTCTAAGCATCAAGCAAAAACCATATTGGACAACATTTAGCACGTAAAAATCTCAAATTGGCCTCTAGGTTTTATTATTATTTAGCATACTTGCAAACACAATTAAAGTGGAAGGTCTCATGCTAGAGTGTGTGCGCAACAAACAAACATGTAAACAGGTATTATAACAGCATGCTATTTAATATTGAAGAAGGCAGACATCATCATCAAAGTACAGAAATCATCAAAAACTAATCGGTACATCAGGTTTATTTTAATCCCATAACTCTGTTTAGCATGCTCAAATGAATAAATTCTGATAGGCAGGATCTCTACTTAATTAGTCGTTCTTAAATTATTAACATATTAGGTTATGAAATCTAATTAATTAAACTAATCAACATGCTAAAATTATTAATCCTAAATATGATATCTAGATTTAAACATGCTGAAATTATACAATTATTGAATTAAGCACTCATAGATGATAAATGATTAATTAGCATGCTGAAGACTTACTAGTAATCCTATAGGCATGGTATCTAAGTTGCTAACATTTTGCATTAATATTTGCACAACTTATTTTTGACATTCTGAAATTCAAGGCACTATAGTCACAAATCCGATCAATTAGCAAGCTGAAATTTTTTTAATCTTATATGCATGCTTTATACACAAAAAGGTCAAAATTAATTAATTCCTATAGGCATGTTGTCTACTTGTGAAGAACATATTATAAAAATCAGAATTTATTTATATAACAAGCCTTGATAAAAAAAAAAGAGCATACCGAGAGCTATGTCTGTTATTGTTGCTTATTATTCAAGTGTCATGCAAACCCCTTAAGTATTAATATGTGCAATTAAAAGTATTCAAACACATGATCAACTTTAAAATATAAATAAACAAAACTAAATAGATGATTAATATCAATAAAAACTGATTTTACTTTAGTTTGATCCTATAACAAAACCGACGAATGTGCGAAAATAAATAAACACACTCCTATAGGCATGCTTTCTAACACATGTAGGTTGCGATAAAAAAAAATTAGCATGTATATCCCCTCCCACCTAGACGATCCCCGAATTTATTATATATATAGACGTGTTAAGAGTTAATACAAAGAATACACACAATCAAATAGAATAAACCACACTAAAACATCAAAGTAAACTAAAAAAGCAAAACTCCATCCAATTATCCCTTCCTGACGACTCTTAATATCTTGAACTTATCTCAAAGTCCTGCTAAACCAAAGAAAATTACATAGAAAATATATATAATATACAAAGGCATGCTTGTATGACAAACTAATTATCAACACATACACACAAGATTCAACAAATAAGAATCTAACAAATATACACAAGATTCAACAAATAAGAATCTAACAAATATAATATCACATAAAGAAAGGGAGATTAAGTTTAATAAAGAATCTAACCGGTTAAGTAGATTAAGAAATCTGTCTAAACATAAATAAAGCAAGCAATCCATACATCAATATTATAATAATAGTATAAAAATAAGACAGAATAAATAAATAATTACGCAGTCCAAAACTAATAAAATAATAATCTAAAGTTACCAAAAGAGTCAGAAAAAATGGTAATTCGCCAAACAAAGTAGTGATTTTAGCAAAATAAACAAGTGATAAGTCTAACTTTAAATAAGACAAAAGAATCAGTCAACACAAGTCAATAAATATATATATGAAATCAAGCAAGACAAGAAATTGTTTAAAGGAAAGGAAATAACTACAACTTAAAATCATAAATCAACATCCATGTATTAATAAATTTACCATATATTCAAGTGCGAAATTGGTTCAACTAATAAGGCAGGACAGATCAATTCCAAAAATCACAATAAATTACACAAGCAAACAGACATAGCTATTTAAGGCAGGATATGATTACAGCCTAAAAATAATATTCGCATATTATGATGATTTATCATAATTAGACAACTCAGAAAATCGGCAAGAATTGTATATGGGAGGAAAACTAAATCATGACATGAAGCTAGTAATCACATGGGGCATTAATCAATTATATCAGAATTTACAAGGAATAAAATTCGAATTCTGGGCATAAAACATTCAGCAAACCACTATAATTATATTGAGAAATAATATAGGCAATCATGTTTACCAAGAATAAGCAAGTAAAAGAATATTCATCGCAGAAGGCTACTGTGGACTTGTTGTCACAAGTTGTCTAATGACTAAATATTATTTCCAAAATCAGCATTTCATCAACGGGCCAAAATGCACTGATTAGGCGCAATAAACAGTGAAATCGGAAATTAATAAAAGCAAATGAGTGTTAATGAGCAGATTTAGTTCCAATTTAGGCAAGCATAACAATTTCACCATAACCCATTAAACACACCAAAGAATCCGTGAACTTAGAACAACATTTTAATGCACGGAGAGGGGGGCCAGACGATGAGATCATCCAGAGTTCAAACAGACGACATGATTTGCGATGTTCACACGAAACGCTAAGAAATTATATGCGAATTATATCAACATGCAGATATTCGAATCAACCAAAAGCAAAATAAAGAATTCAAACAAAATCTCAGAATGATAATACCCGGTCAGTCGGTGCAAATCCATAAGATCTCGACGATTTCCGATCGCTTGACCTACACCCATGGCGATTACAATCGTTTGTCGGGGTTATTATTTCCGTCAAGCATCGTTTCCAGCTTTGCTAGTCTTGATGATTGGAGCAGCACTCCGGTTGCTACTGTCGTTGATAGAGAAGAGAGAAGGAGGAGCCGGCTGCTGGCTGCTCTCGCCGGCTGCTGCTGTTGTCGCCGGTGCAAAACGGGGGGAGAAGAGGAGAGGGGCAGCGGGGAGGAGAGGAGAAAGAGAAGGAAGGGGTCGGCTGGGTTTTCACGGTGGCTGTCGGTTTGGAGAAGAGGTGGCACCGGTGGTGAAGTTCCCACCGGCAGCTGGTCGGTTTCGTGAGAAAAAGAGGGGGGGTTCGGGGTTTTCTCGATGACGGGGGAAGAGAAAGGGGAAAGGAGAGGAGAGGGTTTCACCGGCTGGTTCTCGCTAGTCGAAGTGACACAGAGAACGAAAGGGGAAGAGAATGGGAGATGCGGTGGTCTCCTTTGAGAGGAGAAAGAGGGAATGAAAAAAACTTAAAGGTTAGGTGCTTTTAGGTATTAAAATAGGATGGTTTGGGAGATTAGATCTCAATCATTGATTCAAAATCACGAAGGGTTAAGATTGAATCAGAAATATTGACCTTATTGAGATGGATGGTTGTGATAGGCTAACATTGAAAGGAATTGTGGCTATAATTGACATAAGAATTGAATTAGAGAGGCTATGATTTAAATGATTTAAGGGAATATTAAATGAATTGCTATTCAATTAATAATGTACTACACATATTAAAAAAAATTTGTATAAAATGAGCACACTTAAATATTTTAAACTTTAAACTGACAAGTCAAATAACTATTTCAAAATTTTACAATCGATAAAATACAATAATAATAATTTGATAAGAATAATGATTATAGTAAAATTTTGTAAAATTATGAATATTAAAATATATAATTATTTACGTAAAAACTATTTATAATTTTTAAACCGTAACAAGAGAAAATGATTTTATAATACATATTTAATCAAATAGCAATTCAGAAAGGGTTGTAGGTCGATCAAAATTGGGTGTCAACACCTACTCCTTGGTTGCTTTAGAATGAAGGATGAATTGTCAAGCAACCAATGTTGACTGAGTAGCCGATTTTGTCCGACCGACAGAAAGATGTCAGTAGGACCAACTGAAAATGATATGGGGTTATGAATAGGGTATGGCCGAGACTTTGGTTTCTATGTCGCCTACATATCTCTGGTATTACGAGAATCAGGCCATGTGTAGTTTTGGATTTAGAAATGGACTATATTCTTAAAAATGAAATAACGGTACAAGATTCAGGTGGAAGCGATAGCAGCTTGAGTGGATAGGATTAGAGCTCGAAGCAGAATGAATAGAGTAAGGAACGCCTTAAGTTATGAGAAGGGATAATATGAGTAGCCAAGAGTCAAGAGGGCCTTTGCGATAATATAAGCATGGCAGTCGTATCTGAGAGGACAATTGATCTTGTCTTTGATCTGTCTGTCTCTGCAAATCTGTAGCTTGCACTATGACTAGATAAAGTGATTAAGGCATATATATCAATTGAATGAAAATCATTTATAAACATGATGCAATTTCCCATATAGACCATGAAATTTGCCTTAAGACTATGGGGATGATGTCTTAGGCTATGACGTCTAGGGCCATGATACGCAAAATTAAATCCTCAGGTCATGAAAATGTTGTCCGTGGGCCATGGAAAAATGACGCCCTTAGACTATGACACCTTCGAATCATGATAAGCAGAAATTAAATCCTTAGGCCATGAAAGATGATGCCTTTAGACCATAACGCCTTAGGAACATAATAAGCAGAAATTAAATCCTCAGGCCATGAAATGATGTATGCAGGCTATGAAAGATGATGCATTTAGACCATGATGCCTTAGGAACACGATAAGCAGAAATTAAATCCTCAGGCCATAAAATGATGTCTGGAGGCTATGAAAGATGATGCATTTAGACTATGACGCCTTCGAAACATAAATAATGAGTAAAGAGAATGTATCTGTTTTGATGTAATTCGGGCATTAAGTGATATTTGTGGCTCGATTCGGTAGAGACTCCATACAGATGTATTCATTTGAGCTCCATGTGATCTTCATGACTTGATTCAACGATAACTCCAATGTAGTTTTCGGGCTCAGTACAATTTTCAGGTTCATTGCAGATGCAATCTTCAGGCACATGCAATTTTTCGGGCACATGCAATATCTCGGGCACAATGCAATCTCGGGCATATGCAATTTTTCGGGCACATGCAATTTCTTGGGCTCATGCAATTTTCTCGGGCACATGCAATTCCTCCCGCACAATGCAATTTCTCAGGCACATGCAATTTTCTCGGACACAATGCAATTTATCGGGCACATGCAATTCTCAGGCTTAATACAATTTCTCGGGCACATGCAATTCTCGGGCTCAAATGCAATTTCTCAGGCATATGCAGTTTCTCGGGCACATGCAATTCCTCCCGCACAATGCAATTTCTCAGGCACATGCAATATCACGGGCTCAATGCAATTCCTCTGGCTCAATGCAATTTATCAGGCACATGTAATTCTCGGGTTCAATGCAATTCTCGAGCTCAATGCAATTCTCGGGCACAATATAATAGTAGCTTAGACCTTCGTCTAGCGATTGTCGGACTCAATGTAAAGTAGCTTGATCCTTTGTCTTGTTGGAAAGATAGAATGTCATTTACTGGCGATTTGTTGAGCTCAGTATGAAGTGGATCGGTCCTTCGACTTGTCATTTCGGGCTCATTGAGAATATGACATGGCTTAGACCTCCGTATTATTGAAAGGCCGGAGTGCCATTTACTGGTGATTATCGCGCCTAGTATAAAGTAGCTTGGTTCTTCGGGCGGTTATTGAAATTGCTTGTTGCATATGTACATGTCTTTTCTGCATTCAAAGAAAAATAGTTAGTTAAAGAGGGGGAGGTTGATCTGTATCTCCGGTTTGGCCAGCGTGCTCCTTTGATGACTGCTTGGAGATCATCCTTCTATTCTAGATGCACTTTTCAAAAATTTTGAGGTCCCCTCAAAAATTTCTGCCCCAATGTAAAATTTCAAATTTTTTTACGCTTCTTTGCGGTCCGAAAGTTGTTTCTCATGAATTTTTTAGACCTCCTCAAAAATTATGCCCCAGTTTCAGGATTCGTAATAGAATGGGATTATTGAGGTCTTCTCAAAATTGTCCCAATCTTATGACTTGAAATCAACTAGTCTTCTGATTGAATTTTTGAGATCCTCTCAAAGTTCTGCCCCGGTATTGTGACTTGCAAGAATACGCTCTTTTGATGGAATTTTTGAGGTCCTCTCAAAAATTCTGCCCTAGTTGCATGCTCAGGAGAAAATGTTTTTGGTGGAATTTTTAAGACTCTTAAAAATTCTGCCTCAGTTACATGCTTAGGAAAATGAAAATTTTTACTAGGATAAGACCGAACTCCATAGGAGCACCTACGTATCTCCTCTTAAACGGGAATCAGGTCTGACGTAGTTCCAAATTACAAAGCAGAAGGGCATAAACTAAAACATTATTCAACAATAACTGAAAATATGGATTCGGGCCAAATTTATTATCCATCCGCTAGTACAGGTACTTCATTACCAGAACTTAATGAAGCCTCAATGTAGAAAACTCAAACATCATAAGCCTTTATTGAAAACTTCTTCAAACGCCTTTCAACATGTTCACTATTGGGATTCCTTTGGTACGAAGTCTTTCAAGTGTATGACTTTGGTATCAATCAATTATTGAATTTTGTCCTTCAAATCACTACATTCTCCTATTGTATGTCCTTTCATCCTTGAATGATAAGCACAAATCTTGTTGGGGTTATACCATTTGGATTGAGTGTCTGGATTCCTAGCAGGAATAGATGTCACATAGCATTTCAAGTGTATGACTTTGGTATCAATCAATTATTGAATTTTGTCCTTCAAATCACTACATTCTCCTATTGTATGTCCTTTCATCCTTGAATGATAAGCACAAATCTTGTTGGGGTTATACCATTTGGATTGAGTGTCTGGATTCCTAGCAGGAATAGATGTCACATAGCCAGCCACCTTAAGCTTTTCATAGAGTTGGTCTACAGGTTCAGCTAAAGGAGTGTAAATTTTGATGGGCTTCTTTTCAACATTGAAGAGATTTTTGCAAATATATCGTTGAGTTGAGGTTTTGGCATTGTGGATGGGATATGTAGGTTGTTGATATGAAGGATGAGGCATTTGATGTGGAGGCATTTGGTTTGGTATGAAAGGTGCACGATACCAAGTAGTTTGGTACAAAGGTGCTTGATATTGGAGAGGTTGTATAGTGAGATTCTGTGGGCATGGAGTAGGATATGGAGGTCTGGAGGCATATATAGGATGTTGGGATGGATATGCGTGAATTGGAAACTGAGTATTCATTAGAGAATGAGAATAGAGCTTGGTTGATTTTGAGGATGAGGAGTAGAGTGAATTGGTGGAGGGTTATTTTGGAAAATTGACTGATTTGTGGCAGTCTGGGTATCCATGTTTGTCTCCAAAGAAGGATTGATAGAGAGTAACAACTTAGCCCATTCACGCATATCAGCTACCTCTTCTTCTAATTCCTTTATTTTTCGCTCCAACCTTGAGACCAACTCACTTGAAGGATATTCATTTTCAATCGTTTCAACCATTTTTGCGGCAACATTGTTAACACTCAATTTTCCCTTTCCCTTGTGATTAGAGCTAAGAGGAGAGGGAATAGCACCTTTTGATCGTGTGTGGTAAATCATGGTCTATAGATCAACCGTTGTGAAGGGGTAAACAAAATAAAAGGAAAAAGGAGACCAAGTTAGAATATTGCATAAATTGAGATAATAAGCACATTGTTTTTTTGCAAAAATAAACGCCCTAAAATGCAAGGAGCCTCGTTGAGCCAGAGGTAGGCCTAAGACGACAAATAAATGATGCACAATGATTAATTCAAATCTTTTTTGCTAATTTGGAGTTTAGAGTTAGAATAAATAAAGAAAACAGACTATTATTTATTGAATGAAATTTTAACCATTACATCGTAATGAGAAAATAGCAACAAAAATAAACTAAGGGAAAAATGGGGTAACATGGAGAAATCATCCTAAAAACTCGACATCTCAAAAATATCGATCCCAAGAGCTTGGCACCATCTGCCCTCTTATGCTTGGAGTGGTTTCATATCCGCGATTCAGCAAATTGCGTGCCCATATATTTTCTCTTTCATCGGTGAGCCCATAGTATCCTTCTCCACTTAATTCTCTGCCTTGACCCTTTTCAGGATCCACATGTAATACTCGAGTGTATAGACGGATTGTCGTGCACCTATGTCAATGGTCAATACCCGCTCCCATCTTCGAAGTATGTTGTGGACTTGTGGATTGTTTGATTCAAAGTCATACTTAAAGTGATCCATGTTGGACCGCAGTGGTATCCCTTGAACCTGTCTGAATTGGTGGAGAACTCGAAGAGGGACGTATGGTTGAACACCTTTTCAGCCAATAAGTTCGATGAAATAGCGTTCATTGCCTCTTACTATTGCACGAGGGGTGGACAACCAAGAAAGTTTCCACTGAACGTGACGGCTGTTGAGTCTTTTCAAAAACATGAACCAATTTTCGATCCCCACGGGTTGGGAAAATGTTCCATTCTTCTCGAATGATTACGAATTTTGTTGCCATAACCGAGGAGGAGATCTATCATGTCGCGTCGTTTATAGAAGTGTTTGATAGCCCACAATTGTAGCAAAAGGTTGCATCCTCTGAATAACATTCTACCATCGACGCATGCAAACAAACTTCTCATTATTTCTGCCAGTATCATGGGCACTATAGTCTTCCTTGGTTTGTTCACCCTTTGGATCAAATCATGAACCACGTAAACCAAACGTGTGTCAATCTTTTCTCTCTCCTTGGGAAAAACTAGAGATCCTAATAGTGCGATGGCAAAAGCTTTCAGGCGATCTATTTCCCATCTTTCAGCAGAGTTGTCGAATTCTCCATAGAAAAACCAATAACCGCCTTCATGGCCAAAGCATGAATACAAAAAGTCGAAGGAGACCCACCCAAGATACAAATAGGTTAATGTTGGATTGTACTCCATTCTCAGGCCTTCTAGAAACTCTCTTGTTGATGGCTTATAGGGTGCGATCATTTCACACTCGTGGTAGGGCAGGTCGGTGAAATCGCTAATTTCTTCGATCGTTGGGGCTAGTTCGAAATCAATAAACTTGAAGACCATTCTTATAGGGTCCCAAAAATTTAGCAGAGCCACGATCAAATGAAGGTCTAGTGCAACATATAAAAAGGCTTGTCAAGCCACCCAAAAGTTGGCGAATCTCCGCTTCATGATCCCTCTTAATATTATTCCACCACTTTCTTAGCTAGGGATTCACATCTACCATCAGTTGCGTATTGACGAAATTAGGAAAGGCCATGACTCAGCAACCAAAATAACAAACAAGTTCTAAACTTCATTTTGGCATAATTTGGCTTAAATTAATTATTATGATCACATTGACACATAATATGCAATTGGTCTAAAGGGTGTTGGGGCCCTTTAGACAATAGGGTGGCTACTAAAAATGTGAATTGACACCAAGGGTCAACCTACCTAGGTTTTATGCATGCATGACTTAATTAAGGACGGATAGCTCTATCTTAAGTTTTCTAAGAGTTGGGTAGACACGGACTGAAGGTATTTTATGCGAGAAAGCTCGTGGTTTCACGATAGTAGAACTATCCGTTTCTGCCATGCATATGCTAACTCTCTAATATATGGTATTTTTCTAGAAGGAAATATTGTGAGAGGTGCAAAGGCACAACATCACGAGAAAATAAAAACAAAGGAGTAGAGGATCCCAATTGAGGAGAAGTATGAGCAGAATGTCAATTTATCAAAGCAGTATAACAATTAGCATTTAGTTGGAAAGCGATAACACATAGGCAATTTAAGGAAAGTGGTAAAGAAATAAATACATAAATAAATAAAAGCAATAAGTATATAAGCATGTATGAGAATCAAACAAATAAGGAAAGGGGATAGGGTTAAACATGGAAGAAAGCAAATAAGGAAAAGGGAAGGGGATTAAACATGGAAAAAAAATAAACAAAGATAGCAAATAAATAAATTCCACATAAAAAAAATATAAAACACGTAATGGTAAGAACCTATTATTCTCAGCAGAGTCGTCATTCTGTCGCGCCCCATTTTTTGGCGAAACAGGTTGAGTGCACGACCTAACAACTCTTTTGGGTTTGATTAAGAGAAGAGTCGTCACCTAACGAATTAAAGACACATTAGGGCACCTATCTATCCTAACTAACTCTAATCTAACTAAAGTCAAACAAACCAGAGATTGGATAATAAGGGTTCAGGTTACCTCGAAGGGATGGCGTTAATCACCCTTCGAGGTCCACAAAAGGTGGGTCCCAACCGTATCTCATATTTTCATGTGGGGTATATAATTAAGCAAATAAGGTCTTATCTTTATTAATCTATAATTAAATTAAGTGATAAAAATAAATGAACATTAAATACTTAAATAACATAAACAAAAAAAGAAGATAAGCGAGAAGATAGAAAGACACCATCATATAAGGGAAAGAATAATTTTTAGTTTTAAACTACCCCAACTTGGACATATAACAATATATAAGAAGAAAAAAAAACAGAAACCTAAGTAAGATTTGCCCTATTTAAATCTGCACTCGACTTACTCGATATGCCAAGACAAGTTCATAATTTCTTTTGTCAGCTTTTTGCTCGAGTCACCTTCCATCATTTCCAAAGGGCCTAAATACCCCTACCCTCCCTTTTTCTAAGGTTCATTTGTTATTTTAAAGCCTAAGGTGATCTAAAAAGAAATTATAAAACTAACATCCTAAAAGATGTCTAGCGTCCCAACTTAAAATCCAAGAGGCATTAGACTAACTAAATGATAGGTTTTAAACTTTAAATAAAATATAAGCTACCTATTAGACTCTCTAAGCGTCAAGCAAAAATCATATTGGACAACATTTAGCACGTAAAATCTCAAATTGGCGTCTAGATTTTATTATCATTTGGCATGCTTGCAAACACAATTAAAGTGGAAGGTCACATGCTAGAGTGTGTGTTCAACAAACAAACATGTAAACATGTAGCATGCTATTTAATATTGAAGAAGGCAGACATCATCATCAAAGTACAGAAATCATCAAATGAATAAATTCATATAGGCAGGATCCCTACTTAATTAATCATTCTGAAATTATTAACACATTAGGCTATGAAATTTAATTAATTAAATTAATCAACATGCTAAAATTATTAATCCTAAACATGATATCTAGATTTAAACATGCTGAAATTATACAATTATTGAATTAAGCACTCACAGGCGATAAATGATTAATTAGCATGTTAAATACTTGCTTGTAATCCTATAGGCATGGTATCTAGGTTGCTAACATTTTGCATTAATATTTGCACAACTTATTTTTGACATTCTGAAAATTCGATCAAATAGCAAGCTGGAATATTTTTAATGCTATATGCATGCTTTATACACAAAAAGGTCAAAATTAATTAATTCCTATGGGCATGCTGTCTACTTGTGAAGAACAGATTATAAATATCAGGATTTATTTATATAACAAGTGTTGATAAAAAAAAAAGAGCACACCGAGAGCTATACTTGTTATTGTTGCTTATTATTCAAGTGTCATGAAAATCCCTTAAGTATTAATATGGGCAATTAAAAGTATTTAAATACATGATCAACTTTAAACTATAATTTAACAACACTAAATAGGTGATTAATATCAATAAAAACTGATATTAATTTAGTTAGATCTTATCATAAAACCGACGAATGTGCGAAAATAAATAAACACACTCCTATAGGCATGCTTTCTAACACATGTAGGTTGCGATAAAATAACAATTAGCATGTTTATCCCCTCCCCCATAGACGATCCCCGAATAAACACACTAAAACATCAAAGTAAACTAAAAAAGCAAAAGTCCATCCGATTATCCTTCACGGCGACTCTTCATATCTTGAACTTATCTCAAAGTCCTGCTAAACCAAAGAAAATTACATAGACAGCATATATAATATACAAAGGCATGCTTGTATGACAAACTAATTATCAACACATACACACAAGATTCAACAAATAAGAACCTAACAAATATAATATCACATAAAGAAAGGGAGATTAAGTTTAATAAAGAATCTAACTGGTTAAGCAGATTAAGAAATCAGCAATGAAGACAAATTTGATCCAAAATTTCGACCAGAACACAGCAAATCCAAAAAAGAAAAACCTTTTTTAGTTTGTAAAGAACTCTTTTTATGTTTGAGAATAGAGGATTATGTTGTTAGAGCGTCTAAGTGAGAAAGAGTATATTTTTTGATTGTTGAAAGTGAGTTGAAAGAAAGAAAGGGGTCTGTTTATATAGTGGGAGAAGGGGTATGGTATTTAAGGAAAAGGAATAAAATTTGAAATCAATTAAAAAAATTACTTCCTTGAATAAAGGGAGCCAAATCAATCAAATTTTTACCAAAAATAAACAAGTAAGAAATCTGTCTAAACATAAATAAAGCAAGCAATCCATACATCAATATAATAACAATAGTATAAAAATCAGACAGAATAAATAAATAATTATGCAGTCCAACACTAATAAAATAATAATCTAAGTTACCAAAAGAGTCGGAAAAAATGGTAATTCGCCAAACAAGTAGGGATTTTACCAAAATAGACAAGTGAGAAGTCTAACTTTAAATAAGACAAAAGAATCAGTTAACACAGGTCAAAAAATATATATATGAAATCAAGCAAGACAAGAAATTGTTTAAAGGAAAGGAAATAACTACAACTTAAAATCATATATCAACATCCATGTATTAATAAATTTACCATATATTCAAGTGCGAAATTGGTTCAACTAATAAGGCAAGACAGATCAATTCCAAAAATCACAATAAATTACACAAGCAAACAGACATAGCTATTTAAAGCAGGATATGATTACAGCCTAAAAATAATATTCACATATTATGATGATTTATCATAATCAGACAAATCAGAAAACTGGCAAAAATTGTATATGGGAGGAAAACTAAATCATGACATGAAGCAGGTAATCACAAGTGGCAATAATCAATTATATCAGAATTTACAAGGAATAAAATTCGAATTCTGGGCGTAAAACATTCAGCAAACCACTATAATTATATTGATAAATAATATAGGCAATCAGGTTTACCAAGAATAAGCAAGTAATAGAATATTCATCGCAGAAGGCTACTGTGGACTTGTTGTCACAAGCTGTCTGATGACTAAATATTATTTCCAAAATCAGCACTTCATCAACTCACCAACATGCACTGATAAGCCGCAATGAACATTGAAATCGGAAATTAACTAAAGCAAATGATTGTTAATGAGCAGATTTAGTTCCAATTTAGGCAAGCATAACAATTTCACCATAACCCATTAAACAAACCAAAGAAACAGTTAACTTAGAACAACATTTTAATGCACAGAGAGGGGGGGCAGACGATGAAATCATCAAAAGTTCAAACAGACGACATAATTTGCGATGTTCATAGAACAACATTTTAATGCACAGAGAGGGGGGGCAGACGATGAAATCATCAAAAGTTCAAACAGACGACATGATTTGCGATGTTCATACGAAACGCTAAGAAATCATATGCGAATTCTATCGACATGCAGACATTAGAATCAACCAAAAGCAAAATAAAGAATTCAAAAAAAGTCTCAGAATGATAATACCCGGTCAGTCGGTGCAAATCCATAAGATCTCGACGATTTCCGATCGCTTGGCCTACACCCATGGCGATTACCGTCGTCTGTCGGGGTTATTATTTCCGTCAAGCATCGTTTCCAGCTTTGCTGGTCTTGCTGATCGGAGCAGCGCTCCGGTTGCTGTTGTCGTTTATGGAGAAGAGAGAAGGAGGAGCCGGCTGCTGCTGTTGTCGCCGGTGCAGAACAGGGGGAGAAGAGGAGAGGGGCAGCAGGGAGGAGAGGAGAAAGAGGAGGAAGGGGTCGGCTGGGTTTTCACGGTGGCTGTCGGTTTGGAGAAGAGGTGGCACCGGTGGTGAAGGTCCCACCGGTAGCTGGTCGGTTTCACGAGAAAACGAGGGGGGTTCGGCGTTTTCCCGATGACGGGGGAAGAGAAAGGGGAGAGGAGACGAGAGGAGAGGGTTTCGCCGGCTAGTTATCGCTAGTCGGAGTGACAGAGAAAACGCAAGGGGAGGAGAATGGGAGATGCGGCGGTCTCCTTTAAGAGGAGAAAGAGTGGTTACGAGTTTTTAGGTATTAAAATAGGAAGGTTTGGGAGATTAGATCTCAACCATTGATTCAAAATCACGAAGGGTTAGGATTGAATCATAAATATTGACCATATTGAGATGGATGGCTGTGATTAAAAGTTAATTGATAAACCAAAAATGGAATAGAATCGGCTAAAATTGAAAGGAACAGGTGGCTATAATTGATATAAGAATTGCTTTGGAGAGGCTAGAATTGAAATGAAATTGAATTGGAAGAAGGGCTATGAATCAAATAAATTGGATTGGAGAGGCTATAATTTAAATGATTTAAGGGAAGATTAAGAGAATTGCTATTCAATTAATAATGTACTACACATATTAAATATTTTTTGTATAACATGAGCATACTGATATATTTTAAACTTTAAATCGACAAGTAAAATAACTATTTCAAAATTTGGCAATCGATAAAATACAATAATAATAATTTGATAAGAATAATGATTATAGTAAAATTATGAATATTTAAATATATAATTATTTACATAAAAACTATTTATAATTTTGAAACCGTAATAAGAGAAAAAGATTTTATAATACATATTTAATCAAATAGCAATTCGGAAAGGGTTATAGGTCTGTCAAAATTGGGTGTCAACAAATCTCATTTATATAAATATTTAACAACCACGCGAGATATACAAATCGACATGGATAGCTACTCAAACAGTAGCTATGTTATGTAATTAGCCAAACATTAGCTATTTTGCTTGTGTTTCAAGTCTTTGTTATTTTTGAAAGTTCCTCAAGGGAAAACTACCTGATCAGACAAAAATTTCTACCATATTTACAGATTCTCCGTATAGTTTGAATAATTACATATTGTCTTACTAACTAATAATTTCATATCAGATTTCAAGTCAAATACACCTAGATACATGTATATTGGCTACCAGATACATTAAAATAGGGAGAGAGGTGAGCAAGAGAAGGAGAGAGGGGAGTGAGATAGCCTATATATCTGAGATATATGGGAATCACACAAAATACATGTATCTGGGATACCAGATACATTCTAAAATACAAATACATAAGGAGAGAGCAAGTGAGATAGGAAAGGCGAGCGAGAGAGTCAAATACATGTGAATCAATTTGTATATAGTGTATATAAAACAAATTAGACCTAATTTTAACCCTATATATTCGAGAAACATGTATCTAAACGCACCAAATACAAGAATCCGAAGTCTGAATTATGATAAAATTCATAATGTTAGAAACTCACTTGAAGAGAAGTAATTTGCTCCTAAACTAATAGGATTTGTGTTGTTTGACCAATGACTTCCTTTTTGTCGGCCCAGCTTAGACCATCTTCAGTCTATCTCTATTTTACTCTCTATTCTCTATATTTGGAGAGTAAAATAGAGAATGGGCTCTCCAACCACCCTATATTTCACTCTTTATTCTCTATTTATAGAGAGTTAAATAGTAGTTCTCCAAATTTGGAGAACTACTATTCATGCTCTCTATTTCACTTTTTGATTATTTTATTATTATTTCTATTATATGATATTTGTAATTAACATATTATAAATCATAAAAGACCATTAATTAAATCTGTAATATTCGTAATTCTTTTTAATGTAATATAACATTTTAAAAAATATATTATTTAATATATACTACTTCATTTCGAATTAATAATATTTCCATTTTTTAAATTTTTTTGTCACTTAAAGAGATATAATTTAAAATTATTTTCATTTTTTCACTATGAAGAATGCACAAAATTTAAATGATAAGGTAAAATTTTTAATTTAAACATACAATACATACCATAATAATTTAAATATAAGAATGCACGAAAATGCTCATTTTGAACTCCGTAACGCATTAATAGAGTATTTATGGGAGCAACTTAATAATCTTAAAAGTTGAATATTTATATAATGTTTATGTAATTGTATTTCATTAATGATTTTACTTTTATTTGATTTATCCATTAACTTGTATAATATATAATATTTGCTTGCAATTTATGTTATTTAGAAATTTAGAACAAAATATAATTTTATATTAAATAAAGAATTTGAAAAGAATAAATTTTTATATTAGGTGAAGATTATATAGGATGATTATTTGAAAAAGAAAAAAAGAAGAGATTTATATTATGAAACAAAAAAAAATGAAATATAAATAATAATATAATATTAAAGAGAAAGAAAAAGATTCCCTTTTAGAAAAAAAAAAAAAAATTGAATTGGAGTTGATTGTCTTGTAAAATAGATAACAGGATTGGAGATATTGTCACTACTATAGCAATATTGTTCATGACACAGTAATGGTTAAATTCTTCACGGATTGTATTTGGGTGAAACAGTGGGCACATTGTATCAGAAAATTATGAGATGCCCAAAGAGTGGAATGGTGGGCACATTGGGCAATCATCAGATTAGCCTATCTAGAAATCTGTATATAAGAGATGCATAAAATTCTCCACTGCACAAGAAACAATGATTACTATGGTAGTCTAGCAATTGCAGAAGATACCCATTATAATATTTAAAGTGTACATGAAACATCCATAAAGTAAAACTCCTTAGGGCGTGCTGTGACAAGATGATCAGCACTCAGCAGCCCTGTACCCCTTTGCATTTCTTCATTTGCCAAGAATTTTCTGCAAACGTGAAACATGTTGGAGAGGCTTCCATTCTCATGCTCTTTCACATTCAACAAAGATCAAGTCAACAACAGTGACCATCTGAAGAAATAACCATAAAAGACCTGTGGCATTTGCAAACAACCAACCAGAAGAATGCATGAGCAGACTTTTGTGCGGGACCAACAACCATGTCTTACCCCTCAGACATTGTAGCACAAGGGAAAAATCTCATGATGAAGCTCGAAAGGGACCAAATACAAATCACCCCAAGAAATTGAAGGACATTTAAAAGTGTGTTCAATGAGCCATTTATTGCCAAGTTCTGTGCACTCATCTCTGCTCCTCTTACTGTCAAAGAAAGGGCTGTTACTAGTTGTGCAGCCCTATTCAGCTGATGCAGCCTGTAAACCTGTAAAATTGTAACAAATAACCTCATCAACTACCATAAAATTCCTTTGGAACATGTGTATTTTTTAAAATAAAATTGCTTTTGAGGATCTCTACTTTGGCAAGTGTTAACTTATTCAATCAGCAAGGAGGATCATAAAATTCTTTCAAGACAAGTGGGAACCAGTGTAAAATCGTACAATCATCTTACTGAATATTTGGATAAACTATCCATGCTTTTGGAGAGACATATTATGAAGTTATTTGGTGAATAAAACAGAACGTTATCAGAAAAAGTCTAAGCAGAAAAACTACAAGTCTAATGTCCAAAGATACTGACATTATAGTAAAGATAAAAATAAGACATCCAACGACAAACTTGAAAATTCTTGTGCTGGTGTAGTCTATCTTAATTGGGGAATCTACTTAATTGGTTTTTCCATTAGAACAATGAAAGTATACATGGGTAATTAAAAGTGCATAGTTTAACGAGTCAACTTAGTAAAGTTTGAGAAATGAAAACTCATTCACGGATCTGGTATTGTTATTAAAGGAACTACAAAAAGAAAGTTTATATAAGTCATTTGAAGTATTTGGAAGGGTTTAAACATCCAGACTGTAGAAAATTAAGTTAGAAGAGCTGCAAAAAGTTTCAGTGGAACACAAGGGAGAGTGTTGGGGGAGGGTGGCCCTATTCCTGTTAACTTTAAAGTTAAACGTCACGGGGCCACAATACAACAAATATCACAGAGGCCAGTGTTCAGTGCTCCCTCTCTACAAAAAACATTCCAAGTGAAATTACCAAGTCGATCTAGTCCTTACCTGAAAAACAATGGGGATAACAGACCATGAAGGTGAGTCAATATATCTTGCGTACTGCTCAAAAGCAAATTGGACAACAATACCAACAAGATAAGGGGCAAGAGTAGCAGAAGCTGCAGGACCGGTCCATGGCCAGACAAACCCCATGGTCACCATTGGAATTATTAGACTAATTGCTAGTACAGAAATTGAAGATATTCTATATCCGAGTGGTGGGGTAATTTTCCTGTCAGAAGATACTAGCTCAAGTGGTCTCCTTAAACGATCTATTAGGACAAGAAACATTGCTGCTCCACAGTAAAAGAGAGCCTCTGTGAAGAATAAGATGAGGAAATCTGCAGGTTAAGAGCACAGTTTATTTAGCAATACTGCGATGAAATAACTGCTTGTTTTTAACTTGAAGAAGGAAAACATTAGCATGAGCATTAAATAACAACAATGCAAACATGATCAACATTTCAGCCACATAACAGGCACCTGATTTTGACACAGATAGTATGTGGCTCGCTATAACTTACAAGGGTCTTCTCTCTCTTAGTGTCTGTAAAGAAATAGATCATGGGTCTAACTCAACTCCAAAGGCTAGCTCAAAGGGAGGAGGATTGTCCAAGCATATAAGGAGAACAATTACCCATCCCATATACGATGTGGTACTCTAAACACTCCCCGTACACCCAGACCTCATTAACCAGGGCATGGACAGTATAATATGGGGGCCCAACACTTGTGATCAAAGAATTGAGATGGACCATGTAAAGAAATGAATCTTGGGTCTAACTCAACCCCAAAAGCTAGCTCAAAGGGAGGAGTAGTCCAAGCCATATAAGGAGACCAATTACCCCATCCCATATCCGATGTGGAACTCTTTAACAGTTCCGCATACAAATCATTGAGTCGGTGGACACAAGATATCGTACTAACACAATTTTGGATGAGTGTTCATTTATTTATTATTCTACTGGCAATAGAAATATGATGATGCAATCAGAAGGATCATCATAGCTTCTTTTGTTCCTTTTTCTTGGGGGTGGTGTGGGGGTTGTTTCTTCTTTGGGGAGCTTAAGCAGGTTGGTAGATAAACTAAATGAAACAATCAGTTTCAAAAAAAAAAGATAAACTAAATGAAACAAATATGAATATGTCAGAAACATGTTATAACATAAGCTTTGCCTACCAGTTAACAAAGAGTCCTCAAATATAGTTGATAATATCCTGCGCAAATAAAGTGAGGGAAAGATGAAAGAGGCTACAAGGACAGCTGGACCAACAAACCACAGTAGAATGTTCTGGTTCTTTGCTGCAGTGGACACAAGGATTTTCTCCTCCCTTCTGTAAGGACGATTGTAGAATGATAGTATGCCAGGCTTACCACCAGCACCTTCAAGTTGGGCATTTGAACTACTGACAGAGGCAATGTATTCAACACTAGGATGTTCACTTTCTTGCTCAGAAACATCTTCCTCAAGCTCACTGTTGGACAACTGGTCCTCTGCAGTGGCAAAGAAACTGAATTGCCTCCTACTGGAACTTCTCAGCATCTTTAGCTTTTCAAGCTTGAAATGATGTGACCTAACAACTTGTGATGGCAGAAGACAGCCAAAGCAAGGGATAAAAAGAAAAGAAAAGGAGAAGAGAACAAATTTACAGCAAGTCATCCAACAGAAGTTAAGCACTCACTTTGAGGGACTTGCTATTAGTAAGGCGACAAGAAGTGACTTAAAGTATCGAATAACAATTTTCTTCCACAAGAAGCGAACCAAATACTAACATTTGGAACATTTTCTTTGCCTACCCTTACTGGAAAGAGATTCAAGGGAGGACATGCAACTTAAACTTTTTTCCGTTTTGGATAAAGGAAATGCAGCCTAAAACTTATATCAGATAATTTATGAAACAATTGCTCAATTGCATCATTAACAAAAATTTTAATTTTGAAAGGAACTTCCCAATTTGACTACCTTTATCGTTTCTTAGACTTTCCACGACAAATCTCTGCATGCAGAAGACTCTTGGTCCTGCACTCACCTGCATGGTAAAGCATGGAATCAAACAAGCACTCTACAAAAGATTGCATAGATCACCGCACGATGGTACTTGAGAAAAAAGATCAAGAAAATACATTTTATTTAAGTATGCTAAGCGTAAAGAGTTCTTCAAGAATAGCCCAAAAGGAAAAGAAGAATCATCTAATCATTTGACTGAGAATAATTCAGCTCAGTGCTTCCAGTATATGGATACGCATAAGACTCGAGGTATAAAGTGCAGTTGCATGACAAAAGACCCTGTGTACCATCTCAAACCAATGAATGTCAAGTCACAATGAAGCCACTTACCATGCACCCAGAGTTCAAGTCAAGAAACATGCTATTAAGCTTATAGGTAACTTAGGACGAACAATTCTGTTCCTTATTCAAGAGGGAAGAAGATACTATTCCATGTAATATACTAGCTTCTGGGCACGCTCTTTACACATGTACCCTTATCAATAAGGATAATTTTTTGAAAAGTAGTTAAATTTTGGTTTAACTTGTTGTTTCTTTTCTGTTTTGTGTCACCAAGTATGATATTTTCATATTTGTGGTGATGTAAACTGAAAAGTAAGTTTGTTTTAAGGATAATACAAAGATATTCCTCTCAGCTTATTTCGAATTTTCAACTACACACAACTTGTACCAAAAGAAAAAACTCAAAATAAACACTTCTTGCAAAAAATCTAAACAAACAATTCTTGCCAAAAAAACTGATAATCAAACCTGCCTGAACAGCTCGTTCCCAGACAGCTAGTGTAAGGTCATCTTCCTTTACCTTTTCATATTTTTCTATCACCTCAACCCATTGACTCTTCAATCTTTTCGCCTATCCAATTGTATAGAGTATTGCAATATCTCAGCACAACCATTTCCTTAACTCATTTTTTCGATAAATCTTTTTTTCTCTAAGATCCCTAATATTATGTTTAGGCCTCATCTTTTAGTGCTTGTCGCAGAAAGGACAATTAGGTGTTGTTGGGTAGTTCAAAGATATAAATGACTCCAGATAGAACTTAGTATCTATGGGATTTAACCCATAATAACCATAATTCTCATATTCAGGTCCTCTAGGACAAACTAGAGGTTTCATGGGATTAAACAACATACTCAGTGAAATCTCACAAGTGGAGCTTGGGGAGGATAGAGTGTACACAAACCTTACCATTACCTCGTAGAGGTAGAGCTGTTTTCGAAAAAGCTTCGGCTCAAGTGCAATAAATCCAGGTACAAAGAAGAAGAAAACAATAAGGAGAATAATAGCAAGTACAGGGTAATGGTGAAATGTCTACCGAAGAGCTGCTGAAAACAACAATAAAATAATATGATAATCCATACACAATAAACAACATACTAAGATAGATTATTCAGGATTGTTGATTTGAAATGATGTGTTTAAGAGGAGTCTCCAGCTGCAATAAAGGTAGAAGCCGGAAAACTTGAAGTTCTCCGGATCTGACTGATTTAGCTCAGGATGAATAGAAGGTTAGAGACTTACCTTGGGGAAGAGCTGGGAGCAGCTTAAATGGAGGATATGCGACATTGGGAAGCTGATTTTGATTTCTCCGGCAGCGGATGGTCGGAGCTCATCTATGGCTGCGTATTCGATGTGGAAACTCAGAGAAGACTCTTTATTTCCCTCTTAGGTTGCCTATTTTAATTTTGTCTTTTCTATCCATTTTTTGTTTGTTTGTTTATTTTGCATTGGTCTTAGACCTGTTAAAAAATATTTTTTTGAAAAACTAAGGTATTTGATTAATCAACAAAATATTAAATAGAAGTAGAAGCCATTTATCTACTGTTAGAACGAAAACTAGAAAATTTCTTATTTCAGGACCAAAATATCCCCACCATATATACATATTTATCAATATATTCCTTACATTTATTTATTTTGTGAAATAATTTTAAATTTATTTTGCTTGATATTTTAAATTATATTTAAATCATCATATCAATATTATATCAATATTTAATTTATTTTTTATTCATTTATGTGTAATATTGAAAATTTGAATATGTACATTTTAATTTAATAATAAAAAAATTAAATTAATTTTTTTATAATAGATATTTAAAATAATTTCTCTTTATAAATAATCTTAATATTAAAAGTGCATTGATACTTGTCATTTTTCTTAATTTGACTGCCAAAAATACTTTTTTAAAAAGATTACTAAAACACAATTTGTCTATCAAAAACATTTTTATATAAATTAACTAAACACAAATTGCTCTTTTTCAAAAGACTTTCTTTCCTGAAAAGCTATTTTTAAAAAGTGCTAAAAATAAGCAATTTTTAGCAGCAATGCCAACAGACTCTTAGATAGACATTGTATATTATCATTTTGTTTTTAATAAAAGAGGCTTATGGGCCTCACTTTTAGATTTTAAGAAAAATACGGATAGATTATTGATGTGAGAAATATAGGAGAAAAATATTATTGAATTGTGTATTTACATTATTAGAGAACTCTTTGATGTTTGGGGTCTTGATTTTATGGGTCCGTTTGTGAGTTCAAATGGGATGAAGTACATACTTGTAGTAGTTGACTATGCGTCCAAATGGGTGGAAGATATTGCGCTTTCTAACAATGAAGGTAAAAGTGTCACCGCGTTTTTGAAAACGAATATCTTCTCCAGGTTTGGTACACCAAGGGTGATTATTAGCGATTGAAGTTCCCACTTTTGTAACAAACTGTTCAAGGCGCTACTTGTGAAGTATGATGTTCGTCACAGCATAGCAACTCCTTAACATCCACAGTCTAGTAGGCAAGTTGAAGTGTCCAATAGAGAAATCAAGCAAATCCTTGCAAAGACTGTGAATGCAAATAGCACTGATTGGTCGAGAAAGCTCGATGATGCTCTATGGGCTTATCGCATTGCCTTCAAGACTCCCATAGGTATGTCTCCTTACCAACTTGTTTTTTGAAAGTCATGTCATTTACCTGTAGAGCTAGAGCATAAGGCAATGTGGGCAATCAAGAAGTTGAATCTAAATCGGTATGCTGTATCAACTCAAGGTTTGAACGAATTGATTGAGCTAGATGAGTTCCGCTTATAGGCATATGAAAGTTCAGCCTTGTATAAAGAGAAGATGAAGAAGTACCATGATCAAAAGATCGAAAAGCAAAATTTTGCTCACGGTGACATGGTACTTCTATTCAACTCACAACTGCGATTGTTTCCTGGCAAGCTCAAGTCCAAGTGGACGGGACCATTTAGAGTTGTTCAAGTATTTGCACATGGAGATGTTGAGCTTGAGAACAAGGAAGGGGCTAAATTCAAAGTAAATGGCCAGAGGATAAAACTCTATATGGGCCAAATGGAAGAAGTCAACGAGTTGATTGAGCAATAGAGCCTTGATGAAGTCTGAGTAATCAAGAGATCTGCGTTGTGCAGCGATGTTAAATCAAGTGCTACTTGGGAGGCAACCCATGATGTAAAATCTAGCCAATTTTAGGAATTTTCTATTTTTATGAAAATTTTAACTTTTGCTCTTAATTTTATGTTTTATTGAGCCATAGTATTGGCTAGATTAGGGTAGAATAGGGTTCGTGTCAAAGAAGAGTCAATAAAAGCTAAAAGGAAGTCCTAATGCAAGCATGTGCAGGGAAGTGATAAAAACTTGGAAAAATTTTAAGTGCAAAAGGGTCTACAGGTCCCATCTACGAGTCGTCATCCACTCGGTAGACCGTAAATGGCATCCATAGAACTTGATGTCCAAAAGCAGCTGCAACTTTAAGTCTACGATTGCAAAGTACGAACTGTACATCAATTGACGGTCCGTAGTTTACCACCGTAGACCCCAGGTATGTTTTGAAATTTTACCAAGTGTTGAGAGGTAATGACAAACCCATCTACGGCCTGTGCAATCATGTACGAACCGTAAACAAGGATTCGTAGTTTTAGACAGGGTCTTTAATTTGACCCGACCTGCGACACAAATTAATATAACCCCCCCTTTTTAAATCATCCCCCCTTTCCCTCTTTTCCATAACCATTGGACACATTCCTCCCACCCCAAATTTCAGTTAATTCATCCCCTCCCAATCCCCAAATCACCCTTTATTCTGCTTCTCTTCTGATTTCTTCCCCAAAATTCCCCTTTTCTGATTTCTTCCCTAAACAGTGTAAGTCCCTCTAAGTTAATAATTCGCGGGTTCGGAGTCGTCTTAATAGTTGTTTACAACATCCCAAACTTCCAACTTCATCTTACTACTACATGTATCGATCTCTTTCTCCAAAATGAGTTTGAAGTTGTAATCGTATGTATACTACTTGACCTCGGGGAAAAATGAATATGAATATTGAGTCTGATACGTTTAAATTTACCCGTGGGATGATGGTGTCGTGGGTGTTGTTACATTTGATGTGAATTATGTGTGTACTGTTTCTAGTTGTGTTCCGGTGTTCCGAACTTAGGGTTTCGATATAAATTTTTTTATCACAAACTTAATTGCATAATTGAAACCTTAATAACGAAGGAATAACATGAATATATGTTGAAATGCATATTCTAGATTTGATTTGATACATTAGTTGTTGTACATTTGTTGGAGCGTAAGGTTTTGATTTGAAATTGACAATGTTATGGTTGACGACCATGACCTACGGCTCGTAGGGCAACCTACAGACCATAGGTCCCCTCCCGTCAGTCTGAAGTGCACAACTATAGCTTAAGTTCTTTTTGACGGTTTGATGTACGGACCGTCCTGGCAGACCGTCATTTAGACTTTAGAAACTTAAAATTTGACTTCCTCATCTACAGTTAGCATCTACGATCCATAGATTCTTCTACCACCCGTAGGTACCAAAAACAGTAGGAGTATATAATTTTTCTTATTTTCTCTTTCTTTTCATGTTTGGGTACTAACATGGTTTTGCAGGTACCATGCTGCCTAAGATCACTCGGCAGTACCAGCGTAAGGGCACCTCTATAGCACCTTTGGCCAGATGGAGTCTTATCGATGAGTCTTCCAAGGAGGAACACAGTGGGTCCGAGTATGACCACCCTTTGAGGGATGGCTCTCCCAAATCACCCCACGCAACTCGATAACAGGCCAAACAGTTGGCCATTGTTCCGGTGAGGGAGAGATCATCTTCCGACGATAGTGATGGTGCTTCCCAGTCTGATGAGGAAGTACAGAGTTCAAGCAGAGGTGGGGAAGAGGTTCAGCCTAGAGCTGGCCCTAGCACCCAGCCTGCAGTTTAGTCCGAGCCTGTTTCTGACTCAGAGTTAGAGTCTGCCTCTGGCTCTGCTTCTACTTTTGCTTCGGGTGACACAGAACCCAGAGTGGAACAACCCATACGAGTTGCACGCAAGCCCAACCAGTGGTGTGTTCCGGGCATGTTCCAATTGTATAATGAGGCCATCTGCCAGAACGCCCACAACAAGCACACCCAACAGATTGAGGAGGAGCGGCAAGTTTTTACATGCAGCCTCCACACCGCTCTCGCCATACATGAGCTATTCAAACACCACAGATGTGATTGGATGGCTGAGAAGCTGGATCGATATAGCCCGATCATGGTGCATGAATTTTATGCTTCATATGCTGCCACAATTTAGCAGACCCTGCCCGAGAGGGCAAATGCATTGGAGCAGCCAACTCTCCTCTTTACTCGTATACGGGATATTCTCATAGACATATCTGAGGCCAACCTCTGCTGTTTTATTTATGGTCCGTCTCACGATCAGCGGATTAACACGGCTGAGTTTGACTATAGGATACAGATGGTCCGCAATAGAGTGGCTATGCGGGTTATGGAGCAGAGGGAGTCACTCCTTAAATGGGTGGCCGGTTATATTGCTGACTAGGGGTTCAATGCAGAGTGGGTCAGAGATATGACCCTTTCAATCAAGAAGGTCACATTGAACTTCGTAGCCAAGTTTTGGTGGTCTATTGTTCGCATTCGGTTGTCTCCTACGATGGCAGACAACCAACTGACATGGGACCGTGCTGTAATGGTAGCGTGCTTGATAGCGGGGCACGAGATTGATTTTACCAGAGTTATTAACTTGAAGATCCATGAGAGGGCTTTCCGAAAGACGACTACCTTGCCCTTCCCTTGTCTCATTTTCAGACTATGTCGCGAGGTGACTGTACCAATATATTTTGCAGAGTCATATATTGAGGTGACTAAGACCGTGGATATCGGTCTTATCAGAGATGAGACTAACCCAGCAGCACCACGTAGGGGTATATTGATCGACTTACTGCCTATGGGCGAAGCATCAGCCTCTACACAGGCTGATGAGGACACTTTTCCAGCTCCTACTATGGAGCCACATGGGTTTATTCCCCCTTCCACAGCTTCAGGTTCGGTCGTGAGCACACCACGTGCTTTCGCTCCTACAGGGTCAACCTTGCTTATGATTGCCAGAGTCAGCAAGTTAGAGACTCAAATGGAAACTCTGATATAACATATTCGCCCTTGGATGCAAAAATCAGTGGGGGAGTCTGAGGCACAGATGGAGCGGATGGTGGAGTTGAAGATACAAGCAGTCAACCGGTGCATTGAGGTTTTTGAGAGCTGAATGATGGAGAGGTCCCAGCCTGGGCCTACAATAGATATTTTTGCCTTCCAGATAGAGTTAGCTATTCTCTGTGCTGATCTTACTGCTTTGACAGCCGTCGACATTTGAAACGACCCCAAAAATGCCCGAAAATATGCTTCGGAAACACCTATAATTGTAATTTCCATATATCTCAAAATCCGTGCATGATTTCGGAAATTCGACTTCATATTCTTATTTGTGGGGTCAAATTGAGTGGGAAATGGGTCTAACCCGAATTTTAGAGCAACCGTATCAAAATTCGAAAATCGCAAAAATTGCGATTTGGAGGGTCAACTTTAAAGGGGCATATCTCTTAGCACACAAGGAACTGGAAGGGCTGTAACCTATTAAATTAAAGCTCTTTGAGTTAGCTTTCCAACGCACTTGGTTTCACCTTAGTCCGAGTTAGGATGAGGGAGTTATGACCATTTTCGTAAAACCTGTCTGTGCAGATTTGCAAATTCCAGAGAGCAGTTTTTTTTAGGCGGGTTGGAGTCATTTTTTTATAAAAAGGGGATATGTCCCATACTTAGTCATTTTCTAAACTCCAAAAACACTCTCTAAGCCCTCTCCAAAAATTCCACCAAGATCTTCAACCAAATTCAAACATCTCAAGCTCTAATTCCGGATTCAAGACTCAATCTCAAGCTTCGATTCTCCATTCCAATCTTCATCAAGGATTCTCCAAAGTTGAGGTATGTGGGTTTGATTGTGGAAACCTTCCTTTCCACAAGTCCAACCATTTATCCTCTATTTCTACTCCAAGTTTATGGGTCCTTATGATTATTTATGAACTCTTGAATTATGGAATTACTACTACACACCCTATTATGGTCCATTTTGCATATTATCATGAAATGGAATTATTATGTGATGTTTATGGTTTACATGCTTCCATGATCAAATTATGAAGGTTGATATATATATGTATGTTGTTGGTGGGCTGATTTATATGGATTTTGGAATTGGTTGGACTTAGTATTCTTGAAATACATGATTTCATTTACATGAACAATTGCCCACCTTGTGTTTGATAAAATGCCCATTTATAGAATTCTTAGGAAAGGGAAGGTCCAAGGTACGTCCTATGAGTCGGATGGTTATGTAATTACTGAAATGGACACATGTATATGATTTTCTCTATATAAGTGTTGTGAGTCGACCAAGCCTAGTACGGGGGGTAGTAGGCCCGTATAACCGTATCGAGGGGTTGGTACCTTGGTTGCCTAGTACGGGGGGTAGTAGGCCCGTATAACCGTATCGAGGGGTTGGTACCTTGGTTGCCTAGTACGGGGGGTAGTAGGCCCGTATAACCATATCGAGGGGTTTGTACCTTGGTCCCTAGCTCGGGGGGTGGTAGGCCCGTGTAACCATATTGAGGGGTTTGTACCTCTTTCGCCTCTCCAAGGGGGTGGTAGGCCTTGGAAATACTATATTGATGGTCACTCGCCACACATGTACTACGTCCCACTAAATATGATTTTTATGTAAGCATCATTAAACATATCATTTCATTAATATGCTATTTATCGGGTATGATTATGCATTTTCCTCTGATGTCCATCTAATGTAGCATTGCATTGCATCCCATATACTTAGTACATTCAAATGTACTAACGCATACTCTATGCCTACATGATGTCACCATGTAGGGACCGGAGCACCGCTTGACCATCCTCCTCCGCGTGGCTAGTACGATTTTCTATAGTGGTTATTGGTGAGTCCTCCATTTCGGGGACGTTGCTCATGATCTTTTGCTATGTATAAAACTTTTCCTTTCTAGTTATGTTTTGACTATGAGGGTGAGCCCGGTAGTTTGTCTTGGCCCCCGCTAAGTACTCATGTTTAGAGGTGGTGTTGGACAAGTTGTGTATTATGCTTGAGCTTGACTCATCTATGGTATTTATGTATCATTTCTTTTTTTTGCTCCCTTAGTCCCGATTTCCCCTTGATTATGCTTATCGTTTATGGTCATTTAATTGCTTCCGCGACCAAGGATGTGTAATGATACGCTATGAGGCTTGTTTGGGGTTCCTTCGGGTTCCCCATTCGCCGGTCACATCTCGGCCCTAGGCTTGGGTCGTGACAACATTACTGCTCCGGTACCTGCCCCGGAAGTTGATGCTGATAATATAGTGCTTCACGCACTTTTTAGTGCTGAGCAGCAGGCTACTGAGTCCTCCTAGGCAGCGGGGAAATGCATCCGGACAGAGGATGACACTGTAACAGAACCTGAGGAGGTGCGGCGGGCCTGCAAGAGGGAGTGATGGGCTTAAGAGGCTTCCCAATGGCAGTCCCTTATAGATGAGCAGCTGAGACAGGCGCAGATGTGAGAGTTGGCTGCGGTAGCTTCCAGATCGGGGCGCACTACTAATGGTGCACCCCGGATTACTATTGAGGGCGTCGCTAAGGACGCTTTGCATGATGATCAAGTGGGTTCCGAGCAATCGGACCCACCTGCTTCTTGATTGGTCTTCGGCGCACATGCGCCATAGGTTTGTTCACCCGATGTTCTTAATTTTGACTTTTGCATTGAGGGCATTGCACTACATTTTTAGTGGGGGTGGGGTGAATGGATTGTGTGTTTTGAGGTGAAGTCTGAGTAACTTTCAACTCACAATCCTTCCTGGGGTTTTCTTGCCTGTGTTCTTTTTCCCCAAGGAACTATTTTTAATTTATGTTGAACCAGCATGTTAAGGATATTAAATGTGTAGAAGTAACCTGGAAGTAAAGCATGACAGCAATAGAGCATGAAATTGATATCCCTCAAAATTTTAATTTGTGCTACGACTGTGAATTTAATAAGTTGAATGTGTAGGATCTTTGTATGAGATGATAAGTATCGATAAGACACTATGACTTAAGCTATAACATTAACCAGATTCATTGATGATTTAATAATTGCAACAAGGTGCCATGTGTGTGTAAGGTTGTTTGTATATTCGTATGGTACGTGCCAATCTAGAACTTGCCCCATTGGTCTTGCGAAGGTGATTTGAACTGGAAACTAGGAGATGATCATAGGCCATTGTTGATACTAAGTCCACTTAAGCCTAAAATCAACCAACCAAAAAGATAAATTTCCCCCTTCGATTCAAATGTTTGAGCCTAAAAGAGTCATGTTCTTTCTTACACCCAATTCACCTTCCCTGATACTATTGTGAAACTCTATTTTGGCCTTGGTCCCTCCTTGGACATTGTGCACCTTGAATTAGGCTAAAAGCCTAAGTTGAGGGTGGCTACTGCAAAGTTACCTAAATTCTGGCCCTAGTCCTTTCTAGGACATTGTGTGCCTCAACTCATACTAAACGTCTAAGATGAGGGTGGCTATTATGAAGGAAAAGCAAGAAAGAAAGGGTATGAAAAGAATCGTGTGTAGAGCAAAGAAAGCAAACTGAGTAAAAATGATTAAAATGGCGTGACTAAACAAAAAAGAAGCAAACAAATAATCAAATGCTTAAACAAGAAGATGAAGAAAAGATAAATCAAGCAAGATGATCAAATCAAAGTCACACTCGAGCTTAAATAACTCTTAAAGAGAAGAGCATAAAGCATGAAGATTTGAAAGAGTGGTTGAAAAAGAGGTTAACTAGCCAATGTAATGTCAAGGAGGGCAAAAAAGTTACTTAATATCCAAAAATACCACACCTAACCCTGACCCTATGTTACAAGCTAAGAAAGTCCTATAGTGATCCCAAGTGACCAGCCTAGGAAGCCAAAGGGGAGAAAATAAGGGCAAGCCTATGGTATTGACCACAAACTGTACTAAATTCGTTTTGAGAGTGAGTGAATACTGAGTCCCTAACTTAAATGTCAAATTCTGTGTGAAAAAGGGATTTCTTTGGGGCAAGGGCACAAGTTGCTTTATTGAAGAATCAGTATCTTGGTGATTGTTGTCTGTGTATGTGAATGTGTTTTTTGATATATCTATGTCATGTTTTGATCCGCATGAGTAAGCTTGTTGAGTTTATGGAGAAATTTGCGCTATGCTGAGAATAAATAAGGAGCATAATGATTGATAAAATATTGTGTGATTGCTCGAATTGTGGGTTGCTTATGCACAAGTGTCATTCAAGTTTGTTGTGTCGCTTGAGGATAAGAAATGATTTTAAGTTGAGGGTGTTGATGTACCATGAACTTAAGGTACTTTTGATGCATTAAACTTAAAGTTTTGCATACTTCTTAAGCATTTTAGTAGTAGATGTGATGGGAGTTGTGTCTAATTTTACAGGAAATAGATTTTTGGAGCAGTTAGTGATTAAAGTGTTGCAGCAGTAGGATTTTGGTGATGTACGAGTCAACTTGCCGTCAATCCTTGACAAGCCGTAAGTTAAAGTCGTAGGTTCAAGAGTTGGGAATTTTAGCTAATTATGGAATGTCGATTGAAGATGACGAGTCGTAGATCATGCCCATAGAAAGTGACCTTCAAATTATTGACTAACTGTTGAATGACGGAAGGTACCTACGAGCCGAAGGTCAGACTACGAGCCGTAGGTCATCAACCGTAGATGACACTGCCGAAGCCAAATTTCCTAATGTTTCCTTTTCCTACCTAGTTTAGGTTTTGTTTTCTATAAATAGAAGTTGTAATTTTCATATTTTATAAGTTTTTGGTGATAGAAAATTTTTGATACATTATTTTTAGCTTTGAGAATTATTTAATCGAACACTTTTGGTATTTAATTCCTGATGCTAGTTTATGCAATTGGCTTTTGTTCTACAATTGTAGATTTTGGATTTCATCTATTCTAATTGTAAGTCTATGATTTATTACTCAAACCCTAATATGAATTGTGAATCTTAAAGCATGAGTAGCTAAATCCACAACTAGGATTGAGGGAACCATGAGTAATTTACTGAGTAAAACTAATAATGAAGTAATTCTTGATAAGGTGTTTATACATGTATTTGTTAATCTCTTACTTTTGAATGCTTTTTAATGGTGCGCAACGTTAGAACTCGCCTCATTCCTACATGCCGGACCAAGGAAGTAATGAACGAGAAAGAGATCAAACAATGGAGATTTGGCGAGATATTCCGCTATCTAATAGTCTAAACCACATACGTAGAGGGCTAATCTGGATCAAAGGTAAGGGTTAGTAAAGCATACACCCATAGAAGGACCAAGTTGTGTGGCGAAATTCCCTATTTGAAGGACCAATCACTTAGGCGATACCTAACTTACCGATCATGCATTTTAGACACTAGAAAAGAGTTACTATTATTAGGTTTACTTAGTTAAGAACTTGTGGGGAACACATGTGCCCTAGTTTCATTCACATATTGATATTACAAACTGCTAATCCTGTTACTTGTTTACTTATTACTACACAATCAATCAATCATAATTTTAGTTTTCAAAACCCTCTTTTTAAGAGATAACTTGGTTAAACGTTCAAATAACCATAAATTGGCCTAAGTCTAAACCATATTCCTCGTGGGATCAACCCTAACATTTGTTAGGTTTTTTATTTGACAACGATCACTTATACTTCTTAAGGGAAGTGTAATTTGGGCATATCACTAAGACCTCAAATATCAGAGTGAACTAAGGAAAATATAGACTTTGCACAACTCTCAACACTACATTGAAAGGTTGTTCGAGTGTGTTTCTCAAGTTGGCATGACTCACAATCTAATGTGGATAGACAAGACAAACTAGGCACCATCCTTTGTAGAACAAACTAGGATGTCCCAAACATTTGTGAATTACATATGGAGAATCTGTAACTAGACATGATATGTAGGAGTTAGGAGAGGCTAGATATTAAAGGCCTTGTCATTCATATCCTACACCAATTGTTTGTCCCGTACTACGGTTATGCATGACAAAAGAGTCCTCAAGAAATAGTATGCCACAATTTAGGGCATAAGTCAAATGACTGACCGATGCAAGATTAAAAGGAGAACCTTGGACATAAAGAACAAAATTTAATGTGACAGAGGATAGTGGATTAGCTTGTCCAAATCCTTTTGCCTTGGTTTTGTTACCATTGACTAAAGTGACAACTGGAAGAGACCATGAGTAAATAATATTTGACAAAAGTAATTTATCATCAGAAATATGATCAGAACTGCCAGAGTCCACAACCCATGATCCAAAAGTAGGAGATTGTGCAATTGAGGCTACTAGTAGAGATATCTACTTACTTGCTCGATATTGAAGACACTCATTATATTCTTCTTTAGATAAATAAACTTGTTTATTATCTGTGATGTTGGATTGAACAACATGCACATTTTCGGGTGGTCGACCATGCAAAGAATAAAATATTTCACGAGTGTGTCCAAGTTTATTACAATAACTATACTTAGGTCAAGAATAACATACATCACTATCACGGCCCAAAATCTTATTAGGCTGTGAGGGCAATGTTGTCATGACCCAAAATCTCATTAGGTCGTGAGGGCACCTATTACCCAATATGTGAACCTTGTTCCCTTATTACCAACTAACAATTCGACTAATGCAGAAATAATATTGAATTAAGCAACTAACTCATATAAGTACGGAATAATTGAACTAAAATCAAACTACCCCAAGGACCTAGTGACACCAGTACAAGAGCATCTATGAATACGAAATAAGACTGAAAAACTAAAGCAGTTGTCTAGAAGGAAATAAGACAGAAAATAAAAGTCTCTAGAATCCAGTACTGTTGAAGAGAAACCAGGTCACCCTGAATTCCAACAATCACCAATCTCAATAACACTCTCTAGCCATGAGAAACCCTAAACCCAAATCTAGTATTTTTGCATCAATCATGGCCATGATGGCCACTGATCAATCATCTACGACAATGATTGATCAACCACATTCAGCTGCACCACCCAAAACTCCCACATCAAATGATAATCAAAGCTTGTCTACAGTGGATTATTCTAAGTTCTTGAAGCCAAATACAATGAATAATAATAGTCCAAGTATGACAAGAGATGTCCCAACAACTAATTTTAAACCTATTACTTTATTACATGGTGAAAATATCTAAAATGGTCTGAAGCTGAAGTATCAAAGATGAACACTATAGAGAATCTTTAACATGCCATTGTTGGAAAATTCTCGTATGGATGGCTGGATTCGGAGGAATTGCGCACTAGTATTCCCGTAATGCAACATAAATGGTGATTGTCAGAGAAGTTATTTTTGAAACAGACATATTCTGATACGATTAGCTTTAAAGGAGGATTTTATTAATCTGACATCTAAGCCAGCCTACTATATCAAAGCAAAGGATTGAGCTACTTATCAGATGAGACCTTTGATATATGATTCTAAGTTTAATGTGGAAGAGGAGACAACTATGGCCATGGCTTGGATATCTTTCCCTAATCTGCTACCTACTTTTTTGTGAAGGAATCCTTGTTCTCTTTAGCATCAGTAGTAGGCACTCCCATACACTTTGACATGGCCACTATTAATGAACTAGACCTAGTTGTGCAAAAGTGAAGCTGCTAGTGGATTTAATAGGTAATTTGCCTGATCATGTTAGAATGGACATCGAGGATGAGTCAACAGGAGCTATAAAAACTTTCAAAGTAAATATACAATATGGTTATCTTCCAAAGTACTGTGGAGAATGTAAACTACAGGGCCATAATATTTATGAGTGGAAAATAATGCACCCAGAATTGGTAAGGGAGAAGACTAAAAACAAGAAGGAGAAAAACAAAGGGAAGTAGCTTGATCAGGAAGGAGAAGAAAGAGCAAAATTCACAAGAAGAGCCACGAAGCAAGGATTAACCAGCCTACTGGCTCTTTTCCTAGGAAGTTGGCAAGCAGTGGAAAACTGGTAGGCAATCCTGAAGACTTGAATGAAGTCACCAATAAGAGGAAAAAAGCTAATACCAATTACTCTACTACACACAATCATAATCAATTTGCTATCCTGGAGGAAACACAACCTGAGGAAAAGAAGAAGGAAGAGAATAAGAGAGATACATGTTTGAAAGAATTGTATAGGTTCTAGGAAGGTGTATCTACTAATGACAAGATAACTCAGGTAGGTGATACTAGTGACTTGTCAGCATTAGTAGATGAAGTCATTGAGACAGCTGCAAGTGATATAATAGAGCAACTGGCTAAAAAAACACAACAAGAAGCAGCTAGTCAGTCATCAGAAAAAAACTCAAGCTATTGAGCCCAAGACACTTAACACTAAGGAAAAAGTGGAACAGGAGGAATCACATAGTACAACAGGGGATGAAGCAGTTCAAGCTACTAATAGTCTACAATTAGCAGTCATTCAAGAGGAAGATACTGCATTGACAAATATCAACAAGGTGAGTGATGCTGATCAAATTCCAGATCAAGTGTCACCTCTTCAGGTTGATGAATCACAAGTGTGTTTTGGGAACATTGAATCCCCAAACCTAGCTCTTCACAACATAGTTTCTCATAATCAGCTCATTGGAGAACTAATGGAGGATGAAAAAGGAGGAACATATACACATAAAGAATTAAAGGAGGACCAAATCATGAAAGATGCAGATCAATCCCCAAGGACAGTCAAAGCAATCAAATCACCAAGGAAAGGGAAAAAGCAAGGTAATGGGGAGAATATTCAGCCAAGTAGAGTTCAACCAAAGAGGACTACAATAAATTCCAACAAACATAAATGATGAAGGAAATAATTTGGAATATTAGGTCAGTAAAGTCACAAAAAGTATTACAAAGAGTGCAATCCCTTCACAGGCATCATAAGTTTGCTTTTGTGGCTTTACTAGAACCTTTTCAGCATATGAAGACAATCAATAGGTATACAAGAAGATTCAAAATGCCTCTAGCATTTAACAATGTAATTGGCAAAATCTGGGTGTTTGTCAATCATGGCTATGAAGTTTCTATAGATGAGGCTTGCTTCCTAGGATCTAGTCCAGATAATCTATCTATGATCTTTCCCCTCAAGCTAGTTAGGGAACTACCTTCGCTCCGCACCTTATCGTTCGATCCAAGCCACGAGGCAAAAGGCAAGCTGACTTAGAGGCTGCGGTCATTCTTGATTAATGTAGCTTCTTCTATTCCAGGCATCAAGCCTGATTAGCTCGAGTAAAGTGAAGTAATTGCCTTTCTTTTCTCTCGACGGCAAAGCTCCTTATTTTCAAATTTGTATAGTGTTCAATAAAGTTGATGCAATAGAAGCTCTTGATGCAATATCTGTTGGTGAAGGCATTCCAGCAAGAGCTCTTACTCTAACAGAACTAGAACCGTCAACTCCAACTGTCCTTATAGATAGGCAAACGTCACCCCCTCTCCTTAGAGTCAAGTGGCTTTCACTCCTTCAAATCCATTATATTGGGAGGCCTAACGAGTGATAATGGTTCACAGTCCGACTGCTAATTCAAGTTACCTTTCAAAGAGATTCCGCATCTACTTATTTCGGGATGAAGACATGTCATCCTTACGATTGCTAATTGAGGCCTAAGGTAAAGCAGTAACTGTATTAAACGTACTACCAATGACTTTGGAGGAATTATTGATTCAAAACTTTCTATCGCTACACCCCCTTTCCACTATCTCAAATAGCGGACTAGCCGTAAGAGAAAGAGGTGTCAAATGCGGCCACTCATCCGCTGAGCTGGCTGAAAGAAGCCAGCAAAGAGTCTTACTCTAAAGAAAAAGCCGATTCCTATTCTAGAAATCCTGCAAACTATTAATCAAAAGTACTTAGCACCACCGCTACAATTGGCGGAAATTTGTTGGCCCTGCATCTATCCCAATGAATTTTTCTCTTTTCCTTAGCCCTCTTCTTTAGCACTGGCTTACTCACAGGAAGCTGGCCTAGCAGATGACTCTTAGTTAGACTGCTTTCATGAATAGGGATTTCCCGCCAGCAGTCTTCTCTTCCTATCACTTCACTTCGTTCTAGAAATCTTATCTCACCGGGTCGAGCGAATGGGAAGGAAGGGATGGGTGGTCATAGCTTTAAACTCTTTTTTTCGAGATGAGAATCATAGACTTTTTTATTACCCAAGCAAGGGAATCCATTTGCCTTGTTTCGGCTGCGCTACCCAGCGCCTAACCCTGTCTCCCCTACTCCTCTTCTGGTTTTTCCATTACCAATCGGGGTAACCCCCGGTCCGACCGCCCCTGACCTAAGAAGAGCTATTATCTTTATGACCAAATAAGGATCCGCTTCTTACTTCTCGAGTGACAGTTCCACGATCTCGACCAATAACTTCTTGGGAGTAGGGGCATTAAAGCTTGCCCAACCTAGTAAAAGGGCTAGGGGATAGAGGGTTTTCTGGGGGAGACAAAGTTTCCAGGTTGGATTTTTTAGATCAAATAGTACTAGCCAACCAAAGTCTTTTGATTGCAATAACCGCGTTTCCCGTTAAAAGTAAAGCGGTGTTCTCTTTAACCAGGTAGAACCCTACTCGTATTACCAAGGTCTTCCGAGTAGGATATGTCATACGTCCATAAGGACGCTTATTCTATTCCAAAAATAGCGGATTCTATAACAACATTCTACCTTTTCAAAGACAGAGCACTCGTGGCACACACTTGGCCCTTTGCCTTAGAAAGAGTTCAACCCACTTGAAAGAGGAAAGGGGAGTAGGCATAGTATAGAAAAGTATGGATTCGGGGTTCATCCCTCAATCAAGCGCTACTTGAAAGTCAGGATAGATTCCACTCTCAGTTAGTACGTACCTTTTTTTAAGCAAGAACTCTTAATCGTTTGTATACCATACCTATGGGCTACTTCACTGAGACGATGGTCAGAGTTTACAAGCTGCTTTGATAGAAGCAGGTTAAGAAAGATAGCTGATCTTTCCCCTTAAGATAGTTAGGGAACTACCTTCGCTTCGCACCTTATCCTTCAATCCAAGCCACGAGGCAAAAGGCAAGCTGACTTCGAGGCTGCGGTCATTCTTGATTGATGTAGCTTCGTCGTCTGTTTTGGTATGAATGAGACACAGAACAGTAGCAGACAAGGCTTCTGATCTCCAGCAAATTACTTTAAGGTTGTAAGATTTAACTAGTGATCAGATTCTAGTGCACACTTCTATGCATGCTAAGTGTGATGTGGCTCTTAGATTGTCACTATGGGAAGAAATTTACAACCTGAGTCATGACATGACTGATCCATGGAGTATAGGGGGAGATTTCAATGTAGTTCTGAATGAAGAATAACAGATAAGTGGTCTTCCTATAAATGGTTAATTATATAAGAAATTCTTTCACTTGGTGGAATGGTAGGGCTGGATCAGATTGTATGTTTGAGAGATTGAATAGGGTTCTAATCAATTCTCAACTTGCTCAGTGCTTTTTAGAAATAGAAATGGAACACCTACCAAGGACTAGCTCTGATCATGCCCCACTCTTGTTGTCATGCAATCATATTGAAATTAAAGTTAAGAAACCTTTCAAGTTTCAAAATCTTGGACAGAACAGGGTTTTTTCAAGGAGGTGGTGAGAATGAATTGAGACTCAAACTACACTCTTAATCCTTTCTTGGATTACAAAAGAAAGATTCAGAGGGTAAAGAAGGCTTTGACTTTATGGAGCAGAGCAACCTATGGAGATATTTTTCAGCACTTGATTATAAGGGAGGAAATAGCAAAAATTAAAGAAATCCTATTTGAGGAAGATCCCAATAGTGAAAATGGAACAATCATGCAAAAGGGTACAGGGAAAATATACCAAGTATCTACATCCGGAGGAAAGGTATTGGCAACAAAAGGCAGGTTATGATTGGTTTGCTAGCGGGGATAAGAATACTAAGTTCTTTCAAAGCATAGTAAAGGGAAGAAGACAAAAAATCTAGTGGTGACCGGTTAGAGGAGGAGCATCATATTGTAGCAGAAGCTGTTAATTTTTACTAGAAACAATTCAAGCAAGAAAGGGATTGTATTGACTTCCTTTTACTTTAACATGTTCCTGAATTAGTCACAGAAGAGGAAAATGAAGTTCTAGGAAAAATGCTAGATTTGCAAGAAGTTCAGAATGTTGTTTTTAATCTTAATAGGGATAGTGCATGTGAGACAGATGGATTAACATGAAGATTTTTTCAAGAATGCTGGGACATAGTAGGATATGGTATTCTGAATATCGTGCAGAGTTTTTTTCTGGGTAACACCCTTCCCAAATCAATTACTCATACTCATTTTGTTTTAATACCAAAGAAAGAGATATCACAGTCTTTCTCTGATAAGAGACCAATTAGTTTGAGTAACTTTGTTAATAAAATTCTTTCTAGAATTTTGCATGATAGACTGGAAGGCATTCTACCTAATCTAATATCCCAAAACCAATCAGGTTTTGTAAAGGGAGAAGTATTATTGAGAATGTGTTGCTGGCTCAGGAATTGATTACTGACTTAGTAAAAAGGTGTAAACCAGCAAACACTGTTATTACACTAGATATGGATAAGGCCTATGATAGAGTATCCTGGTTCTTCTTAAACAGAGTCCTTGGGAAGATGGACTTTTCTGACAAGTTTGTTGACATGATTTGGAGATTGATCTCTAATAATTACTATTCAGTTCTGATAAATGGACAAGCTTATGGATTTTTTCACTCTACAAGAGGCTTGAAACAAGAGGATCCTTTGTCCTCACCACTGTTTATTTTATCTTCTAAAGTCCTAGCTTGAGCTCTAAATGTATTATTTGAAGATGCATAATTTGTAGGATATGGAATGCAAAAGTTGTCACTATCCAAGGTACCCCCTAGACGTGACATGGCGTACAAGACCCCGAGAGGCCTCATACAAGCCACTTAGCATACATACATACAAGACCATAGAATTAGAAGAGTTCAAAGACAATTCATAATCCAAGAGTTTAAGCAATAGCGAAAGTCTACATATAGACTCAAAAGTCATCTAACATAGAAAATGAAAGAACGTTGGGACTTAACCCATACAAAGTCACAGCTAAGGAACATAAAAGTAAGAACAACAATGCTATGTCCTCGAACATATGAGGACTCACCAGGTCTTCCGAAAACCTTCTACTAAGCTTTAGCCAAGAATAGATGGAGAATCGCCGAGCCCTACATTATGAGACAATGTAAGCAAAAGTATGCGTTAGTACAAATATGTACCAAGTATGATAACCATGCATAAAACATTTAAACATGCTACAAGGGGACATTTTCATAATCATGCAATGATCAAGATAAAATATGAGATGAGGGTTTAAAATCATAAGTTATACATCATGATCAATGCAAACTAAACATATTTACTTTACTTGAGAAAATACCTTGAAAGCAACTTAGTTCATTATTGTGGGAAGTAGCCTTAACCGACATGTAAGACCATGTGATCTATCAACATGGAATCCGGTGTTTAACCTTACACCGATAGGGTCATCCTACTTGCCAAGGTAGGACCCTTTACTTAACATATAGCTTACGTGGATCCACTAGCTAGTGTCTATCAAAGACCATCATCCAATGGTGGCACATAGTTTAGGGATAAAGAGATTGCTTCTAGAAATCCGGCCTCTACTAACGGGAGAGTTTCCATCTCAATATCCTCTCGGTGCTAAGCATAAATCCCACGGAATTAGTCATATATCATAATGCATCTTATTATCCATGAAAAGGCACAACTAGAGTTACCAATCCAAGCTTACATCATTTAGAATAGCTCCTTAATCTTTTGATTCAACTTTAGTTGAGAAAGACCTTTCAACAAGTTATGAATCCATTATGTGAGAAAACATTTCACATTCATAGTTTTTGAGTAATAAATGAGAAACCCTTTCACAACTCTCAACAACATCATTGATGCTTCAATCTCAAAGCAATCCATAAATCACCATAATTTTCATAATTTAACATGCATACTTTCATAAAATCCATCTTTTCATCATTCATCAATACATCATGAATCATAGCTTTAGAAATCATTAAAACATGCATGAGTTCATATAAACTTCATTAAAATCCATCTTCTTCATAATTCAACCCAACATTAATGCATAAATCTCTAAATTAGGGGAATTCGTATGGGTTCATGGGGATTCATCTTTAAACAGGTAATTCAACTCAGATCATACTTAGAAAACCATAATTGAAAGTAATTTGATCATAATTGAAAGAACCCACATCATGGAAGAAAACCCTTAAATCAAATTGGGAATTTGATACTAGAAAATTGAGAACTTTAGGGACTCTATGGAGGAATGGGCTCCATAGATGAAGATCATCATACCTCAGTGCCAAAACCTTGAAATCAATGGAGGATTAGGAGGCTTGAATCTTGAAAACCCTAGCTCTTGTTTCTTCTTCTTCTTCTTCAAGCTTTCTAGAGAGAGAAATATTTGGGAAAGGAGAGTTTTGGGAATGATTAGGAATGGGTAAAATTAGGCTTAAAAGGCTTATATAGTGCCTAGGATTAAAGGGTAACCGACTTAGAATAGGGATTAAACATCTAGGGAAAAGACCAAAAGCCCTTAAAAATAACTGTCGGACTGAGACCTACGATTTGGACCTACGGTCCATAGGTCCAACTATGGACCGTCCTGGTCTATCGTTGAAAGAATCAGAAACCTTAAGTCTTAGACCTCCAACGACGGTTGCCATGTACGGTTCGTTGGTCTACTTATGGGCCATACATACCAATCGTTGATCCCAACTTCGACCTTCAAAAATCCACTAAGTCTAAAAGAGATCTCCGAGACACACCTACGGTCCGTGGAAGAAACGATGAACCATTTTGCTAAATCATAAAAAGAGTTCTGAAACTTGACATCTTAAAGACATTCAGTGGGCCAACTACGGTTCCCACGTATGGTCCGTCAGTCCATCTATGGTCCGTAGGTAGCCTCCATCGTCACAGGCACTAGAACCTGCAACTTTTCTTCTTTCAAATCTGAGGTGATACATTATCTCCCCCTTGGGAACATTCGTCCTGGAATAGGAATCATGACATCATAGGAAGGATAGGAACTTTAATCTAACAACCCAACATGCATGCAATCACATAAATGCACATATCCGAGGAGGAAACATCATTTCCAAGCTAAATCATGTTCAAAACATCATTTCCTGAAGGCCATATGCAACTCATACTCAAATGCACATAATCATAGAGAAATCAATCAAGTCAACTCATTTTCTCAAAATTTAAAATCATGAACATGCATAAATGAGGAATCATGGGAATATCTAAGACACATGAGACCAAAATAAGAAACCTTGAGGAACTAAATACCTCAAGCTAGAGTAGGATCGGAGGGAAAGAGATGAGGATATCGGGACATCATATCGGCCTCGGCCTCCCAAGTAGCTCCCTCAACTAATTGATTCCTCCAAAGAACCTTCACGAAGGTAACTTCTTTATTTCTTAACTTCCGGACTTGCCGGTCTAAAATCTCAACCAGAACTTCTTCATAGGAAAGGCTATCCTTTATGCCAAGACTCTTCAATGGCTCTATAGATGTCGGATCACCAACACATTTCTTCAACAAGGAGACGTGGAAAACCGAATGTACCGATGCCAAATCATTAGGCAAGTCAAGTTCATAAGCAATCTTAGCAACACGCCTCAAAATTTGGTATGGGCCCACATAACGGGGACTAAGCTTCCCTTTCTTTCCAAACCTCATTACACCCTTCATGGGTGAAATTTCAAGTAGACCCAATCATCAACATCAAATTCTAAATCTCTCCTTCTAACATCGTCATAGGACTTTTGTCGACTTTGAGCTGTTTTCAACCTTTCTCTAATAATCTGAACTTTCTCCATAGAGTCATGTGCTAACTCGGGACCTATCAAAGAAACTTCCCCAACTTCAAGCCAACCTATAGGAGATCTACACCTCCTCCCATAAAGAGCCTAAAATGGAGCCATACCAATACTCGAATGGTAGCTATTATTATAAGCAAATTCAATCAAAGGAAAATGATCATCCCAATTACCCTTGAAGTCAATCACACAAGCTCTAAACATATCTTCCAAAGTTTGGATAGTTCGCTCCGCTTGCCCATCGGTTTGTGGATGAAAGGCTGTACTAAGCTTAACACGAGTACCAAGACCTTTTTGGAAATACTTCTAAAATTGAGAAGTAAATTGCGTACCACGATCGGAGATAATGGATAAAGGCACTCCATGCAACCTAACTATTTCTCTCAAGTACAATTTAGCATAATTCTCTGCTGAATAAGAAACCTTGACAGGTATGAAATGGGTTGATTTTGTTATACGATCCACAATAACCCAAATCGAATCATATTGCTGCCGGGTGCGTGGTAAACCAACAATAAAGTCCACATTCAAATCTTTCCATTTCCAAGTAGGAATACTTATATCTTGGGACAAACCTCCCCGCTTTTGATGCTCAACTTTCACTTGTTGACAATTAGGACACTCAGCCACAAATTTCGCAATATCCTTCTTCATCCTGTTCCACCAATTGACCTCCCGCAAATCACGGTACATCTTGGTAGCTCCTGGGTGAATGGAATATCTAGAACTATGGGCTTCTGATAAAATTTGTTCCCTTAGGTCATCTACATCAGGAACACATAAACGACCTTGGTATTGAAGCACACTATCTCCCCCTTGGGAGAAAGCCTCAACGAACTTCTTAGGCATCACTTCCTTCAATTCAACCAAATTAGGATCAAGATCTGGCTTAGTCTTCACGTTTGACACAAAGGATGATTCTAAACCATTGTGAATCATAACACCACCCTCACTAGAATCAATTAACCGAACATCTAATAAGGCCAATCTATGAACATCACGAATCAATTCTTTCATACCATCCCCAACCTGAGCAACACTACCCATAGACATTCGACTAAGAGCATCCGTCACCACGTTCGCCTTGCCGGGGTAATAGAGGACACTCATGTCATAGGCTTTTAACAACTCAAGCCACCTCCTTTGGAGAATATTTAGATCTTTTTGCTTGAAAACATATTGCAAACTCTTATGGTTGATAAAGATATCAACATGCACACCATACAAATAATGCCTCCAAATCTTTAAAGCAAACACAACCGCCGCTAATTCTAAATCATGAGTAGGATAGTTCTTTTCATGAATCTTGAGTTGCCTTGAAGCATAAGCAATGACTTTTCCGTTTTGCATAAGAACACACCCTAATCCAATCCTTGAAGCATCACAATAAACCACAAAACCATAGGACCCTTCCGGTAAAGTCAATATTGGAGCCGAGGTATGTCTATCTTTTAATTCTTGAAAACTCTTCTCACACGCTTTAGACCATGTGAACTTAACCTTCTTTTGAGTCAAAGCCATCAATGGAGAATCAATAGAATAAAACCCTTCAACAAACCTCCTATAATAACCAGCCAAGCGCAAGAAACTTTGAATATTCGAAGGTGATAGAGGTCTAGGCCAATTCCTAACCACATCCGTCTTCTTAGGATCTACCTCAATACCCTTACCGGAGACAATGTGACCAAGAAAAGCCACATACCTTATCCAAAACTCGCATTTACTAAACTTCGCAAAGAGTTGATGTTCCTTGAGGACTTGCAACACAACCCTCAAATGACCGGCATGCTCATCCTCACTCCTTGAGTAAATCAAAATATCATCTATGAGCACAATCACAAACATATCAAGATATTGTCTAATCACCCTATTCATCAAATCTATAAATACGGCCGGAGCATTCGTCAACCCAAACGACATCACTAGGAATTCAAAATGGCCATATCTAGTCCGGAAAGCCATTTTTGGAATATCATGCTCTTTCACCCTCAATTGGTTATAACCCAAACGAAGATCAACCTTAGAGAAGTAACTAGCCCCTTGGAGTTGATCAAACAAGTCATCTATCCTTGGAAGAGGATACTTATTCTTAATAGTAACCTTGTTCAATTGATGGTAGTCAATACACATACGGAGTGAACCATCTTTCTTCCTTACAAACAAGACCGGAGCACCCCATGGATAAATACTTGGTCGGATGAAACCCTTATCCAACAAGTCTTTCAATTGCTCCTTTAACTCCTTAAGTTCTGTTGGAGCCATTCGATAAGGAGGAATAGAGATAGGTTGCACATTGGGGAGAAGGTCAATACTAAAGTCTATTTCCCTTTCGGGAGGAACACCGGGTAGATCATCGGGAAACACTTTCGAAAACTCATTAACAATGAGGACCGACTCAAAAGTAGGGGTATCGGAATCCACAACCCTCACCCTAACAAGATGGTATATACAACCCTTAGAAATCATCTTTCTAGCTTTAAGACAAGAAACAAACTGACCCTTAGGCATAGAATTTCCCCCCTTCCACTCTAGGATAGGCTCATTTGGGAATTGAAACTTGACTACTTGGGTCCTACAATCAATCGAAGCATAGCAAGAATGCAACCAATCCATCCCAAGAATAACATCAAAGTCTAGCATATCAAGCTCTACAAGATCAACATGAGTGACTCTATGGGATAAGGAAATGGGACAATTTCTATAGACCCTCTTAGCCACAATAGATTCACCAATAGGAGTAGAGACACAAAAGAGGTCTAACAACACATCCGGAAGAACATCAAACTTCATAGCCACAAAAGGTGACACAAAAGACAAAGTAGCACCGGGATCAAGCAAAGCATAAACATCAAAGTGAAAGACTTTAAACATACTGGTAATCACATCGGGAGAACCCTCTTGCTCATGGCAAGCTTGAAGTGCATAGAATCGATTTTTCTCGGGAGCATTTGAACCCGAACCACTAGGTGAAGCTTGCTTACCTTCTCTTCCCTTAGTTGCGAGAGATGGACAATACCTTATCTTATGACTGCTCTTACCACAACCAAAACAACCATCTGTACCGGCTAGGCATTTGCCGTCATGTTTCTTCCCACACTTAGCACAAGTAGCCGATGAGAATTCACCACCATTTCCTCCTTGAGGTTTAGGGTTAGGCACCCTATCTTTTTTGAACTTAGGAGGATTATTAGAGGAACCTTGATCAGAAAGCCTTTGTTGAAATCTAGAATGACTATGTCCATCGGACCTCGAATGTGAGAAATTTCCATCACTGGTCTTAGCCCTCTTTGCCTCTCTAGACCTTTCCTTAAGTTTCTCCTCTTCTATTGGTATCAAAGCCATGTTGGCAGTATACGTACCTAGCATGAGCAGCTAAGTACATATACTGTCTGGGGCATGACAAAATTTATATTAATTTATGAATTGATTATTTAAGTATTGACTAAGCTATTTTAATATTTTAATATGTTAATTAATATTATGTTCTTAATCTTGTTTCTATATCTGGTGTGAGGTGTTCATTCTTCTCTAAGTGTGTGAGGTAACCGAATAATACCCGGTTCATACGTTGGCTAGCCGAATTGAATAGGTCGTCAAGCTAGGAGAGCGTTTAGACCTTGTATGGTGATCCCGTAGCCAAGATAACTCTAGAGAAAGAACAGATGTAAAACCAAGAGAACCTCCCTTAGAAACTAGATCTAGATCTTTAATATTTCTTTGCATATTATTATATTATTATTGCTTTATCATGCTTGAATTATCTGTTTATATTTAATATGATTTTGTCTATAAGTCCTTAAGACAGTATCGTTTAAAAATGGAAACCAACCAGCATATTTTAAACAGTGTTAACCTATCTTCTCAAGCAACTAAGATTGCTAAACTTGAAAATGATCTTCAAAACTGGAATATACCAGAAGAACCTTTTAAAGCTATTTATCATTTAGGTAAATTTAATTTATTTGTTAATCACAATATTAAAACTTGTGAATCAACTGTTGCTATTAATAATTCTCTTGAAATTATTCGCTTGTTGAATGCTAACGATATTAATCGTTATAAAAATAAATTCAATTATTTGCATATTGGTTTAGTGCAAGTTGCTGTTAAGCCCCTGTTCAGGAAAGGCTTAGACATTCCTATTTGTGTCCTCCTTAGAGATGACAGATTTCTTAATTTTGATGATTCACTGTTAGGTGTTCTTCAAAGTAATCTAGCCGATGGCCCGGTTTACTTTAATTGTTATCCTAACTTTTCAATAGACATTAATGATCCTAATGTCATGGATTCTTTGACACTTAATGTCAAAACAAAAAATCTAAATAGTAAAGCCAATACTCGAGAGATAGCGATTATCTACAGAGTATATTATAGGCTTATGTCTACAACTCTTGCACCAAAGGCTCGAATTGAGAGCCAAAAGGGTGTAACCATGCTCATGGAGGCCAATCATGAGCATAGTTCGATATTCGTCCCTAGATTGATAAATTGGAATGACATTCTGTCTAACGACGAATGGCATTTTGATGCTATCACTCAACCTTTTTCCTCTCACTCAGAGAGATCTCGCATTGAAAGGGTAATTCAATACCCTGATGGTTCTATAGATCTTAAATTCCTTGAGAATTCTTTATCTAGAACTGCTTCTAGAAGAGCGTCTTGTTCGTCTGTCCCAACAAGAATGGCTCCTCATTCGCCATCTGCTCCTTCGAGGACTGCTCCTCACCCACCTTCTTCTTCAAAAACCCCGGAGGATGATGAAGATGAAAAACTTATCCGTAGAGATAATGACAAGGGAAAAGTGACTGGAGTAGATTTCTCTGGAAATGTTCCTAAAGTTTATTATCAAGAAATCCCTGGTAGTCCTACAGCCAGTGAAATGGAACCTCCTCCAAATCCAAAGGATTTTATACCTGATCATTTAAAAATGCTCAAATCTGAAAAGAATTTTATTCCTGATCCTCAGATTTTGCAAAAATCTTGGACTCATCCTGATAACCAAATCAACAGAGATTGGTATAAGAATACTTACACTCTCAAGGAAAGAGAGAATTTTGCTAATTCTTGGATGATAGATATGAAAAGAATTGGTTGCGAAATAGACTTCTTTAAGTGGTTTGAGATGACAGGAAAAATTGAAAATCAGAAGGATTCTCTTAAAGTCATCATCAACAAATGGTATACCACTTCAAACAAAGTTATTGAAGATATCACTCCCCCTCTGGAAGGAATAAATATCCCTATTCAAGGAACTATTATAAAAGCTTCTCCTTTTAAAATCCTCTCCGAAGAAAAACCTTCTGTCATTGCTACTAATCTTGATATCAACAAGATTATAGAACAGAATAATTACACCAATCAAATTCTTCATGTCGTTTCTAGACAAATTGAAGATTCCAAAGAAAAGGCCTCTTTTTCAGGAAGGCCTGTCCCTCTATCTTCTACTAACAGCAGTCAGAAAATAGACCCAAACCCTATATTCAAAATCAATGAATTTTCCCGAGAAAATTATCCCAAGCTCAAAAATACCTTTGATATCTCTGACAATATTTTGGATAAAATAAATGAGAAACTAGCCAATTTTTCTATATCTGATAAAAGAGCTGCTTTCAGAGCTTCTACCAGCACCAGTGGTAAAATAACTACTATCAAAGAAAATATTGTCCAAAAACTCTCCAATGATAGATTTCATAACCGAAAAAACTATCATAAAAGACCTTCTTTCCCAGACCTTCAATATGAGGAAAACGCCTTTCTATCCACTTCTTCTCATGAAGGAAGCAGTATAACCGAATGGAATATTGATGGTTTAGCTGAACATCAAATTTACAACAAACTCCATGAAATGGGGATAGCTATCACAGCTTACAAAATAAGAAATTCTTCTGATAGGGAAGCTGCTTCAATGATCGTTGCAGGATTCACTGGAATGTTAAAACATTGGTGGGATAATTATGTTTCAGAAGAAACTAAAAGAACTATTTATGATACTCATGCTACTGAGATTGTTATTAAAATGGAAGGAACTAATGAGGTTCCTACTGAAGTTTTCAAAGAAGATGCTTGTGCTACTCTTCTCTACCATATAGCAAAGCATTTTATAGGAGAACCTAAGTTATTTCAAGACAGGAGTCTCCAAATCCTCAACAATATCAGTTGTCCGTCTTTAGACGATTTTACCTGGTATAAATATAATTTTATGCAAAAGGTAATGATCAGACCTGATTGTAATCTAGACTTTTGGAAAGAAAGATTTATTAGCGGACTTCCTCCTCTTTTTGCCGATAAGGTAAGAACCAAAATTCAAGATAGAAATGATGGAAAAATTCCTTACGACCAAATGACTTATGGAGATCTTATTAGTGTTATAAACACTGTGGGATTAGAACTTTGTACAGATATCAAGTTGAAGCATCAACTTAAAAAGGAAAAATCTTCGTCAAGAAAAGAATTAGGAAGTTTCTGTCAAGACTTCGGGTTTGTTTCTTTAACCCCTCCTTCAAGGAAAATTAGAAAGGAGAACAAGGATAATAAGAAAACTCATCGAAGTAAGTCTAGAAGAACTACTGAAAAGGATTACAAAAAATCTTCCAAAAGAAGGAAAAAGCATAAAGGATTTAAGAAATCCAAAGAGGATGTATGTTGGACATGCGGAAAAACTGGTCATAGAGCTAGTGAATGCAGATCTGGCAAACAGAAGAAGATCAACAGTCTAGAAATAGACGAAGCAACCAAAGAAAAGCTTTTTTCTATTCTTGAAGAACCTTTGTCCGATTCTTCAAATAATTCTGATGAATATAGCGACGAAGAAAATATCAACGTCGATTATGATTCAGATTCTAGTCAATCGGGAAAAAACTGTAACTGTAACTGCACAGAGGCTTTCTGTGTTTGTGATGATATTCCTCAAGTCAGAGTTCTTAGCAATGACTCTAAAGAAGCTCTCTTCGACATTATTGAACATATTGATAATGAAGAAGCTAGGAAAAAATATCTTATAGAACTCAAGAATATTATTCTCAACCAAAAGGAAAAGCCCAAAGCTCGTACTATGGTTGAACCTTTTAGCATGAAACAAATCATGAATAGGTTCGAAAGAAATGCTGAACCTACCATTTCTGATCTTCATCATGAAGTCAAAACTCTTAAAGAGGAAATCAAAGACATTAAATTCAGACTTGGTAAAGTCGAAACTGATGTCATTGCTGATAAAATCCTCAAAGAGATTTCCAAACAAAATCCTGATGAAGAAACTGAAGATATCCCTGCAAAGGATAATTTAGATTATCCTCCTTTCAATATAGATCTTTCTGCCACTCTTACTCCTAATATCGCGACTACCTCTTGTCCAGGTATCGATGTTATTACTTCTGTTAGACCTCAGAGTCATCATATTCCTATTAAGATTGTTGTCAATAAAAATTTTGTTATTAATAAAATTGCTTTACTTGACAGTGGTGCAGATAGAAATTGCATTGTTAAAGGTATTGTTCCTACAAAGTACTTAGAAAAAAGTACTTCCAAATTATATTCTGCTACTGGTGAGTTACTCAAAATTAATTATAAGCTTTCTAAAGCTCATATTTGTAACAATAATGTTTGTTTAACAAATGATTTCATTATTACTGAAGATATTAATGAAGATATTATTCTTGGAATACCTTTTATCACTCAGATAAAACCTTTTGTCACAAACCTAAATGGTATTACTACTTCCATTCTGGGAAAAGAATTACATTTTCCTTTTGTTAAAACTCTTTCCCAAGATGAAAGTAATTTTATCAGAGAAAAAACGGTTTTCCGAATAAACTCTTTATCTCAGCATGTTAATTTTCTCAAAGAAGAAATTAAAATTAAAAAAATTGAGCAAATTTTAAAAACCCCGGAGATGGTTACTAAAATATCCAATCTTCACAAAAAATTTGAAGATGAAATTTGCTCTGATTTTCCTAATGCTTTTTGGGAAAGAAAAAAGCATATTGTTGATTTACCTTACATTGAAGGTTTTAATGAACAAGCTATTACAACTAAGGCTAGACCTATTCAAATGAATCATGAATTACTTGATTATTGTAAAAAGGAAATTGATAATTTGTTGAAAAATAAAATTATTAATGTTTCTAAATCTCCTTGGAGTTGCTCTGCTTTCTATGTTAACAATAGTGCTGAAAAAGAAAGAGGAGCACCTAGACTTGTAATAAATTATAAGCCTTTGAATGCTGTTTTAAAATGGATTAGGTACCCAATACCTAACAAAAGAGATTTGTTAAAACGAACTTATAAGGCTAATATTTACAGTAAGTTTGATATGAAGTCTGGTTTTTGGCAAATTCAAATTGCTAACAAAGATAAATATAAGACAGCTTTCAATGTCCCATTTGGACAATATGAATGGAATGTCATGCCTTTTGGACTCAAGAATGCTCCTTCTGAATTTCAAAATATCATGAATAACATTTTTAATGATTATAATTACATGTCTATTGTTTATATTGATGATGTGCTTATCTTTTCTGATGATATTGATTCACATTTTAAGCATCTTAATACTTTCTTTAAGATTGTCAAGAACAATGGTTTAGTAGTTAGTGCTAAAAAGATTAAGCTCTTCCAGACCTCTATAAGGTTTCTTGGTCATGATCTTTATCAAGGTAGTTACAAACCGATTTGTAGAGCCATTGAGTTCTCTTCTAAATTTCCTGATGAAATTATTGATAAAACCCAATTACAAAGATTTTTAGGAAGTTTAAATTACGTTGCTGATTTTATTCCAAAGATAAGACAAACTTGTGAACCTTTATATAAAAGGCTCAAGAAGAAACCTGTTCCTTGGGGACCTGACCAAACTCAGGCTGTAATTGTTATTAAAAAGCTTGTACAGAGTCTCCCTTGTTTAGGAATCCCTAATCCTAATGATTTTATGATTGTTGAAACCGATGCTTCTGACTTAGGATATGGAGGTATTCTAAAACAAAGAAGTTCTTTAGAATCTCCCGAACAATTAGTTCGTTTTACTTCAGGAATCTGGAATTCTGCTCAAAAGAATTATTCTACTGTTAAAAAAGAAATCTTGTCTATAGTGCTATGTATTACAAAATTTCAAGATGACTTAATAAACAAAGAATTTTTATTAAGAGTTGATTGTAAATCAGCTAAAGAAATTTTACAAAAAGATGTAAAAAATTTAGTGTCAAAACAAATATTTGCTAGATGGCAAGCTCTACTATCTAGTTTTGATTTTCAAATTGATTTTATAAAAGGAGAAAATAACTCTTTACCTGATTTTCTAACAAGAGAATTTTTACAGGGAAAAAATGAGGCCTTTCAAGCCTAATACTCCTTCTAAAGAAGGAAAACCTATGGCGAAACCATTCGTCTTACCTCCTTTAACACCGGCAAAAACCCCACAAAGACCGGTATTTGATAATAGATTTACTATGCTTGCGGACTATCCAAAATTGCCCGCTCCTCCTCCTAATCCTACCAAATTGATTCAATTAAGGCCGAATAGACCTTTGACTCCTGGAGCATCAAGTTCTAGCGTTCAAACTAAAGACAATTATACAATGAAGACCCCCGAGTCTTTTGCTCAAGCTGTTAAACCTGAATTACCTACTCCAACTACTATCCCAAAAGAAGAAAAATTTGACTTTGTAACAACTCAAATGTTACCCCTATTGGCTCTAGATAGAGAGTATGAAAACCTTGAGATTGGAACTCTTATTAAACCTTGCTACACAGATGGCAACTTTGTTGATACAGATTGTTCTTACAAAACCAGAAAGTTTTACGAAGCTATTTTGGTAGACACAGAATCCATTGAGATTGAACATAACAGGGATGAACAAAATCCTGATTTTATAAGATATTCTCGATTCACTATCAAGAGGATTTTATCACCATTTGAATGGTATACTGATCATTTACACACTCCAGTATCTTTGTCCATGCCACACAAGCCACAAACTTATAATTGGCATGACTACAAAGCAGCTTGGTTCAACTTTATGTATCTTAGGCCAAGACACACTTGGTTTGTTAAATACTGTCCAAAAATAATTAAGTCAATTATCCCTAAATGGTTCTACGAATGGTGGAACATTTTTGGAGGAAATCTGCAGATATTACCACAACAATTTCTCATCAGGTTCACTGAGTTCCAAAGTACTACAGATATATCTACTCTCCCAGAGTATATCAAATTATGTAAATTCTTTATTCAGAAAAGAATTTCTTATATTATTTCTTGGAATTTCACCAAGGTAGAAATAGACAAAATACGCTTCTTAGCTAAAGAAGTAATGATTAAAGGATGGACTCCTAAGCCAACCGGAATCAAGCCCACTATCAACCTAGCAGCAGTCAATCCTGCTAAGCAAAAGGCTTCAAAAGAAGAACTCAAAGCAAAACTCAAAAGAGCTATGGATAATCTTGAAGATTATACTGAAACTCAGATAATGCAGCTAATCAGTGATGCCGCGTCATCTGGGAGCAGTAACGGGGACATGTGTGATCTCAAAGGAATCGCACAGTCATATGTGGACCCCGATTATGAATAGAAACTTGGCTCTTGAGAAAAGTAGAGACCAAAGGTCGGAATTACTTTTCAAAAGGAGACATTTTACTATTCCTAAAAGGAATCCAACAAACTTTACTTTATAAAAGTAAAAGACCCCACTCACCAACCGACACTTTAATTTGTCTATTGTAAAGAAAGAATCCTTCTTCTATAAAAGGAATTCTCTCTTCTCCTTAGAAGGCATCAGCATTTTACCCCAAATACTGAAAACCTCTCTATTCTCTAAGCTTTCAATGTTTTTAATGCTTCCGTCTGTAGCTCTTCCTATGTTCATATAAATAAAAATTTGTAAGTTTTTATTATAACTCTCTTTTGTTAATTATATAACGGATCGGCGGTAATCTTCCGAAGTTGTATTGATAAAATACGACAAGATTTATACGAAGAATTAACAAAAGAGAGTTATAATAAAAAATTACAAATTTTTATTTATATGAACATAGGAAGAGCTACAGACGGAAGCATTAAAAACATTGAAAGCTTAGAGAATAGAGAGGTTTTCAGTATTTGGGGTAAAATGCTGATGCCTTCTAGGGAGAAGAGAGAATTCCTTTTATAGAAGAAGGATTCTTTCTTTACAATAGACAAATTAAAGTGTCGGTTGGTGAGTGGGGTCTTTTACTTTTATAAAGTAAAGTTTGTTGGATTCCTTTTAGGAATAGTAAAATGTCTCCTTTTGAAAAGTAATTCCGACCTTTGGTCTCTACTTTTCTCAAGAGCCAAGTTTCTATTCATAATCGGGGTCCACATATGACTGTGCGATTCCTTTGAGATCACACATGTCCCCGTTACTGCTCCCAGATGACGCGGCATCACTGATTAGCTGCATTATCTGAGTTTCAGTATAATCTTCAAGATTATCCATAGCTCTTTTGAGTTTTGCTTTGAGTTCTTCTTTTGAAGCCTTTTGCTTAGCAGGATTGACTGCTGCTAGGTTGATAGTGGGCTTGATTCCGGTTGGCTTAGGAGTCCATCCTTTAATCATTACTTCTTTAGCTAAGAAGCGTATTTTGTCTATTTCTACCTTGGTGAAATTCCAAGAAATAATATAAGAAATTCTTTTCTGAATAAAGAATTTACATAATTTGATATACTCTGGGAGAGTAGATATATCTGTAGTACTTTGGAACTCAGTGAACCTGATGAGAAATTGTTGTGGTAATATCTGCAGATTTCCTCCAAAAATGTTCCACCATTCGTAGAACCATTTAGGGATAATTGACTTAATTATTTTTGGACAGTATTTAACAAACCAAGTGTGTCTTGGCCTAAGATACATAAAGTTGAACCAAGCTGCTTTGTAGTCATGCCAATTATAAGTTTGTGGCTTGTGTGGCATGGACAAAGATACTGGAGTGTGTAAATGATCAGTATACCATTCAAATGGTGATAAAATCCTCTTGATAGTGAATCGAGAATATCTTATAAAATCAGGATTTTGTTCATCCCTGTTATGTTCAATCTCAATGGATTCTGTGTCTACCAAAATAGCTTCGTAAAACTTTCTGGTTTTGTAAGAACAATCTGTATCAACAAAGTTGCCATCTGTGTAGCAAGGTTTAATAAGAGTTCCAATCTCAAGGTTTTCATACTCTCTATCTAGAGCCAATAGGGGTAACATTTGAGTTGTTACAAAGTCAAATTTTTCTTCTTTTGGGATAGTAGTTGGAGTAGGTAATTCAGGTTTAACAGCTTGAGCAAAAGACTCGGGGGTCTTCATTGTATAATTGTCTTTAGTTTGAACGCTAGAACTTGATGCTCCAGGAGTCAAAGGTCTATTCGGCCTTAATTGAATCAATTTGGTAGGATTAGGAGGAGGAGCGGGCAATTTTGGATAGTCCGCAAGCATAGTAAATCTATTATCAAATACCGGTCTTTGTGGGGTTTTTGCCGGTGTTAAAGGAGGTAAGACGAATGGTTTCGCCATAGGTTTTCCTTCTTTAGAAGGAGTATTAGGCTTGAAAGGCCTCATTTTTTCCCTGTAAAAATTCTCTTGTTAGAAAATCAGGTAAAGAGTTATTTTCTCCTTTTATAAAATCAATTTGAAAATCAAAACTAGATAGTAGAGCTTGCCATCTAGCAAATATTTGTTTTGACACTAAATTTTTTACATCTTTTTGTAAAATTTCTTTAGCTGATTTACAATCAACTCTTAATAAAAATTCTTTGTTTATTAAGTCATCTTGAAATTTTGTAATACATAGCACTATAGACAAGATTTCTTTTTTAACAGTAGAATAATTCTTTTGAGCAGAATTCCAGATTCCTGAAGTAAAACGAACTAATTGTTCGGGAGATTCTAAAGAACTTCTTTGTTTTAGAATACCTCCATATCCTAAGTCAGAAGCATCGGTTTCAACAATCATAAAATCATTAGGATTAGGGATTCCTAAACAAGGGAGACTCTGTACAAGCTTTTTAATAACAATTACAGCCTGAGTTTGGTCAGGTCCCCAAGGAACAGGTTTCTTCTTGAGCCTTTTATATAAAGGTTCACAAGTTTGTCTTATCTTTGGAATAAAATCAGCAACGTAATTTAAACTTCCTAAAAATCTTTGTAATTGGGTTTTATCAATAATTTCATCAGGAAATTTAGAAGAGAACTCAATGGCTCTACAAATCGGTTTGTAACTACCTTGATAAAGATCATGACCAAGAAACCTTATAGAGGTCTGGAAGAGCTTAATCTTTTTAGCACTAACTACTAAACCATTGTTCTTGACAATCTTAAAGAAAGTATTAAGATGCTTAAAATGTGAATCAATATCATCAGAAAAGATAAGCACATCATCAATATAAACAATAGACATGTAATTATAATCATTAAAAATGTTATTCATGATATTTTGAAATTCAGAAGGAGCATTCTTGAGTCCAAAAGGCATGACATTCCATTCATATTGTCCAAATGGGACATTGAAAGCAGTCTTATACTTATCTTTGTTAGCAATTTGAATTTGCCAAAAACCAGACTTCATATCAAACTTACTGTAAATATTAGCCTTATAAGTTCGTTTTAACAAATCTCTTTTGTTAGGTATTGGGTACCTAATCCATTTTAAAACAGCATTCAAAGGCTTATAATTTATTACAAGTCTAGGTGCTCCTCTTTCTTTTTCAGCACTATTGTTAACATAGAAAGCAGAGCAACTCCAAGGAGATTTAGAAACATTAATAATTTTATTTTTCAACAAATTATCAATTTCCTTTTTACAATAATCAAGTAATTCATGATTCATTTGAATAGGTCTAGCCTTAGTTGTAATAGCTTGTTCATTAAAACCTTCAATGTAAGGTAAATCAACAATATGCTTTTTTCTTTCCCAAAAAGCATTAGGAAAATCAGAGCAAATTTCATCTTCAAATTTTTTGTGAAGATTGGATATTTTAGTAACCATCTCCGGGGTTTTTAAAATTTGCTCAATTTTTTTAATTTTAATTTCTTCTTTGAGAAAATTAACATGCTGAGATAAAGAGTTTATTCGGAAAACCGTTTTTTCTCTGATAAAATTACTTTCATCTTGGGAAAGAGTTTTAACAAAAGGAAAATGTAATTCTTTTCCCAGAATGGAAGTAGTAATACCATTTAGGTTTGTGACAAAAGGTTTTATCTGAGTGATAAAAGGTATTCCAAGAATAATATCTTCATTAATATCTTCAGTAATAATGAAATCATTTGTTAAACAAACATTATTGTTACAAATATGAGCTTTAGAAAGCTTATAATTAATTTTGAGTAACTCACCAGTAGCAGAATATAATTTGGAAGTACTTTTTTCTAAGTACTTTGTAGGAACAATACCTTTAACAATGCAATTTCTATCTGCACCACTGTCAAGTAAAGCAATTTTATTAATAACAAAATTTTTATTGACAACAATCTTAATAGGAATATGATGACTCTGAGGTCTAACAGAAGTAATAACATCGATACCTGGACAAGAGGTAGTCGCGATATTAGGAGTAAGAGTGGCAGAAAGATCTATATTGAAAGGAGGATAATCTAAATTATCCTTTGCAGGGATATCTTCAGTTTCTTCATCAGGATTTTGTTTGGAAATCTCTTTGAGGATTTTATCAGCAATGACATCAGTTTCGACTTTACCAAGTCTGAATTTAATGTCTTTGATTTCCTCTTTAAGAGTTTTGACTTCATGATGAAGATCAGAAATGGTAGGTTCAGCATTTCTTTCGAACCTATTCATGATTTGTTTCATGCTAAAAGGTTCAACCATAGTACAAGCTTTGGGCTTTTCCTTTTGGTTGAGAATAATATTCTTGAGTTCTATAAGATATTTTTTCCTAGCTTCTTCATTATCAATATGTTCAATAATGTCGAAGAGAGCTTCTTTAGAGTCATTGCTAAGAACTCTGACTTGAGGAATATCATCACAAACACAGAAAGCCTCTGTGCAGTTACAGTTACAGTTTTTTCCCGATTGACTAGAATCTGAATCATAATCGACGTTGATATTTTCTTCGTCGCTATATTCATCAGAATTATTTGAAGAATCGGACAAAGGTTCTTCAAGAATAGAAAAAAGCTTTTCTTTGGTTGCTTCGTCTATTTCTAGACTGTTGATCTTCTTCTGTTTGCCAGATCTGCATTCACTAGCTCTATGACCAGTTTTTCCGCATGTCCAACATACATCCTCTTTGGATTTCTTAAATCCTTTATGCTTTTTCCTTCTTTTGGAAGATTTTTTGTAATCCTTTTCAGTAGTTCTTCTAGACTTACTTCGATGAGTTTTCTTATTATCCTTGTTCTCCTTTCTAATTTTCCTTGAAGGAGGGGTTAAAGAAACAAACCCGAAGTCTTGACAGAAACTTCCTAATTCTTTTCTTGACGAAGATTTTTCCTTTTTAAGTTGATGCTTCAACTTGATATCTGTACAAAGTTCTAATCCCACAGTGTTTATAACACTAATAAGATCTCCATAAGTCATTTGGTCGTAAGGAATTTTTCCATCATTTCTATCTTGAATTTTGGTTCTTACCTTATCGGCAAAAAGAGGAGGAAGTCCGCTAATAAATCTTTCTTTCCAAAAGTCTAGATTACAATCAGGTCTGATCATTACCTTTTGCATAAAATTATATTTATACCAGGTAAAATCGTCTAAAGACGGACAACTGATATTGTTGAGGATTTGGAGACTCCTGTCTTGAAATAACTTAGGTTCTCCTATAAAATGCTTTGCTATATGGTAGAGAAGAGTAGCACAAGCATCTTCTTTGAAAACTTCAGTAGGAACCTCATTAGTTCCTTCCATTTTAATAACAATCTCAGTAGCATGAGTATCATAAATAGTTCTTTTAGTTTCTTCTGAAACATAATTATCCCACCAATGTTTTAACATTCCAGTGAATCCTGCAACGATCATTGAAGCAGCTTCCCTATCAGAAGAATTTCTTATTTTGTAAGCTGTGATAGCTATCCCCATTTCATGGAGTTTGTTGTAAATTTGATGTTCAGCTAAACCATCAATATTCCATTCGGTTATACTGCTTCCTTCATGAGAAGAAGTGGATAGAAAGGCGTTTTCCTCATATTGAAGGTCTGGGAAAGAAGGTCTTTTATGATAGTTTTTTCGGTTATGAAATCTATCATTGGAGAGTTTTTGGACAATATTTTCTTTGATAGTAGTTATTTTACCACTGGTGCTGGTAGAAGCTCTGAAAGCAGCTCTTTTATCAGATATAGAAAAATTGGCTAGTTTCTCATTTATTTTATCCAAAATATTGTCAGAGATATCAAAGGTATTTTTGAGCTTGGGATAATTTTCTCGGGAAAATTCATTGATTTTGAATATAGGGTTTGGGTCTATTTTCTGACTGCTGTTAGTAGAAGATAGAGGGACAGGCCTTCCTGAAAAAGAGGCCTTTTCTTTGGAATCTTCAATTTGTCTAGAAACGACATGAAGAATTTGATTGGTGTAATTATTCTGTTCTATAATCTTGTTGATATCAAGATTAGTAGCAATGACAGAAGGTTTTTCTTCGGAGAGGATTTTAAAAGGAGAAGCTTTTATAATAGTTCCTTGAATAGGGATATTTATTCCTTCCAGAGGGGGAGTGATATCTTCAATAACTTTGTTTGAAGTGGTATACCATTTGTTGATGATGACTTTAAGAGAATCCTTCTGATTTTCAATTTTTCCTGTCATCTCAAACCACTTAAAGAAGTCTATTTCGCAACCAATTCTTTTCATATCTATCATCCAAGAATTAGCAAAATTCTCTCTTTCCTTGAGAGTGTAAGTATTCTTATACCAATCTCTGTTGATTTGGTTATCAGGATGAGTCCAAGATTTTTGCAAAATCTGAGGATCAGGAATAAAATTCTTTTCAGATTTGAGCATTTTTAAATGATCAGGTATAAAATCCTTTGGATTTGGAGGAGGTTCCATTTCACTGGCTGTAGGACTACCAGGGATTTCTTGATAATAAACTTTAGGAACATTTCCAGAGAAATCTACTCCAGTCACTTTTCCCTTGTCATTATCTCTACGGATAAGTTTTTCATCTTCATCATCCTCCGGGGTTTTTGAAGAAGAAGGTGGGTGAGGAGCAGTCCTCGAAGGAGCAGATGGCGAATGAGGAGCCATTCTTGTTGGGACAGACGAACAAGACGCTCTTCTAGAAGCAGTTCTAGATAAAGAATTCTCAAGGAATTTAAGATCTATAGAACCATCAGGGTATTGAATTACCCTTTCAATGCGAGATCTCTCTGAGTGAGAGGAAAAAGGTTGAGTGATAGCATCAAAATGCCATTCGTCGTTAGACAGAATGTCATTCCAATTTATCAATCTAGGGACGAATATCGAACTATGCTCATGATTGGCCTCCATGAGCATGGTTACACCCTTTTGGCTCTCAATTCGAGCCTTTGGTGCAAGAGTTGTAGACATAAGCCTATAATATACTCTGTAGATAATCGCTATCTCTCGAGTATTGGCTTTACTATTTAGATTTTTTGTTTTGACATTAAGTGTCAAAGAATCCATGACATTAGGATCATTAATGTCTATTGAAAAGTTAGGATAACAATTAAAGTAAACCGGGCCATCGGCTAGATTACTTTGAAGAACACCTAACAGTGAATCATCAAAATTAAGAAATCTGTCATCTCTAAGGAGGACACAAATAGGAATGTCTAAGCCTTTCCTGAACAGGGGCTTAACAGCAACTTGCACTAAACCAATATGCAAATAATTGAATTTATTTTTATAACGATTAATATCGTTAGCATTTAACAAGCGAATAATTTCAAGAGAATTATTAATAGCAACAGTTGATTCACAAGTTTTAATATTGTGATTAACAAATAAATTAAATTTACCTAAATGATAAATAGCTTTAAAAGGTTCTTCTGGTATATTCCAGTTTTGAAGATCATTTTCAAGTTTAGCAATCTTAGTTGCTTGAGAAGATAGGTTAACACTGTTTAAAATACTTCTAAAATTGAGAAGTAAATTGCGTACCACGATCGGAGATAATGGATAAAGGCACTCCATGCAACCTAACTATTTCTCTCAAGTACAATTTAGCATAATTCTCTGCTGAATAAGAAACCTTGACAGGTATGAAATGGGCTGATTTTGTTATACGATCCACAATAACCCAAATCGAATCATATTGCTGCCGGGTGCGTGGTAAACCAACAATAAAGTCCACATTCAAATCTTTCCATTTCCAAGTAGGAATACTTATATCTTGGGACAAACCTCCCCGCTTTTGATGCTCAACTTTCACTTGTTGACAATTAGGACACTCAGCCACAAATTTCACAATATCCTTCTTCATCCTGTTCCACCAATTGACCTCCCGCAAATCACGGTACATCTTGGTAGCTCCTGGGTGAATGGAATATCTAGAACTATGGGCTTCTGATAAAATTTGTTCCCTTAGGTCATCTACATCAGGAACACATAAACAACCTTGGTATTGAAGCACACTATCTCCCCCTTGGGAGAAAGCCTCAACGAACTTCTTAGGCACCACTTCCTTCAATTCAACCAAATTAGGATCAAGATCTGGCTTAGTCTTCACGTTTGACACAAAGGATGATTCTAAACCATTGTGAATCATAACACCACCCTCACTAGAATCAATTAACCGAACATCTAATAAGGCCAATCTATGAACATCACGAATCAATTCTTTCATACCATCCCCAACCTAAGCAACACTACCCATAGACATTCGACTAAGAGCATCCGTCACCACGTTCGCCTTGCCGGGGTAATAGAGGACACTCATGTCATAGGCTTTTAACAACTCAAGCCACCTCCTTTGGAGAATATTTAGATCTTTTTGCTTGAAAACATATTGCAAACTCTTATGGTTGATAAAGATATCAACATGCACACCATACAAATAATGCCTCCAAATCTTTAAAGCAAACACAACCGCCGCTAATTCTAAATCATGAGTAGGATAGTTCTTTTCATGAATCTTGAGTTGCCTTGAAGCATAAGCAATGACTTTTCCGTTTTGCATAAGAACACACCCTAATCCAATCCTTGAAGCATCACAATAAACCACAAAACCATAGGACCCTTCCGGTAAAGTCAATATTGGAGCCGAGGTATGTCTATCTTTTAATTCTTGAAAACTCTTCTCACACGCTTCAGACCATGTGAACTTAACCTTCTTTTGAGTCAAAGCCATCAATGGAGAATCAATAGAATAAAACCCTTCAACAAACCTCCTATAATAACCAGCCAAGCGCAAGAAACTTTGAATATTCGAAGGTGATAGAGGTCTAGGCCAATTCCTAACCACATCCGTCTTCTTAGGATCTACCTCAATACCCTTACCGGAGACAATGTGACCAAGAAAAGCCACATACCTTATCCAAAACTCGCATTTACTAAACTTCGCAAAGAGTTGATGTTCCTTGAGGACTTGCAACACAACCCTCAAATGACCGGCATGCCATCCTCACTCCTTGAGTAAATCAAAATATCATCTATGAGCACAATCACAAACATATCAAGATATTGTCTAATCACCCTATTCATCAAATCTATAAATACGGCCGGAGCATTCGTCAACCCAAACGACATCACTAGGAATTCAAAATGGCCATATCTAGTCCGGAAAGCCATTTTTGGAATATCATCCTCTTTCACCCTCAATTGGTGATAACCCAAACGAAGATCAACCTTAGAGAAGTAACTAGCCCCTTGGAGTTGATCAAACAAGTCATCTATCCTTGGAAGAGGATACTTATTCTTAATAGTAACCTTGTTCAATTGATGGTAGTCAATACACATACAGAGTGAACCATCTTTCTTCCTTACAAACAAGACCGAAGCACCCCATGGATAAATACTTGGTCGGATGAAACCCTTATCCAACAAGTCTTTCAATTGCTCCTTTAACTCCTTAAGTTCTGTTGGAGCCATTCGATAAGGAGGAATAGAGATAGGTTGCACATCGGGGAGAAGGTCAATACTAAAGTCTATTTCCCTTTCGGGAGGAACACCGGGTAGATCATCGGGAAACACTTTCGAAAACTCATTAACAATGAGGACCGACTCAAAAGTAGGGGTATCGGAATCCACAACCCTCACCCTAACAAGATGGTATATACAACCCTTAGAAATCATCTTTCTAGCTTTAAGACAAGAAACAAACTGACCCTTAGGCATAGAATTTCCCCCCTTCCACTCTAGGATAGGCTCATTTGGGAATTGAAACTTGACTACTTGGGTCCTACAATCAATCGAAGCATAGCAAGAATGCAACCAATCCATCCCAAGAATAACATCAAAGTCTAGCATATCAAGCTCTACAAGATCAACATGAGTGACTCTATGGGATAAGGAAATGGGACAATTTCTATAGACCCTCTTAGCCACAATAGATTCACCAATAGGAGTAGAGACACAAAAGAGGTCTAACAACACATCCGGAAGAACATCAAACTTCATAGCCACAAAAGGTGACACAAAAGACAAAGTAGCACCGGGATCAAGCAAAGCATAAACATCAAAGTGAAAGACTTTAAACATACTGGTAATCACATCGGGAGAACCCTCTTGCTCATGGCAAGCTTGAAGTGCATAGAATCGATTTTTCTCGGGAGCATTTGAACCCGAACCACTAGGTGAAGCTTGCTTACCTTCTCTTCCCTTAGTTGCGAGAGATGGACAATACCTTATCTTATGACTGCTCTTACCACAACCAAAACAACCATCTGTACCGGCTAGGCATTTGCCGTCATGTTTCTTCCCACACTTAGCACAAGTAGCCGATGAGAATCCACCACCATTTCCTCCTTGAGGTTTAGGGTTAGGCACCCTATCTTTTTTGAACTTAGGAGGATTATTAGAGGAACCTTGATCAGAAAGCCTTTGTTGAAATCTAGAATGACTATGTCCATCGGACCTCGAATGTGAGAAATTTCCATCACCGGTCTTAGCCCTCTTTGCCTCTCTAGACCTTTCCTTAAGTTTCTCCTCTTCTATTTGTTGAGGATGAACCATTAGGCGAGAAATATCCATGTCATGGATAAGCATAGTAGTACGACATTCCTTAACCACTATTTTGGACACTCCCGAAACGAACTTACTCATTCTTGCCCTAGGATCGGCAACAATAGCAGGAGCATACATAGATAATTGTGTGAACTTCAAGGTATATTCTTTCACACTCATGCTTCCTTGACGAAGATTGATGAACTCGAGCACCCTTGCCTCCCTCATCTCAAGGGGAAATAACCTATCAAGGAAATCAACCTTGAACTTTTTCCAATCAAGAGGGCCCGCATCAGCCGCCCTCTCACTCTTCCATTACTCAAACCATACTTGGGCCACACCCTTAAGTTGATAAGTGGCCAATTCCGCATTTTCTTTCGGCATTACACCCATGATCATTAGCACCTTGTACACCTCATCAATGAACTCTTGAGGATCTTCCTCAACCTTAGAACAATGAAACTCTGGAGGATTCATACTAGTAAAGTACCTCACTCTAGATGCCGTCGTACCCACATTTGGGTTCACGGGAGCCACAACCTCCGTATTGGATTGAGCCATCATGGCTTGAGCCAACACTTGAAAAGCAGCTCTAAACTCCACATTAATCACTTGTTCGGCCAAAGGGTCGACCGGAACTTGAGGAGGAGCTTCTTGTTCCACATACTCTCTCACATTTCTCCTAGCATAAACTCTTCGAGTAGCCATATCCTGAAACGCATAGGATAGGGATTAGGAGAGAGACACATAGAGTTATACTCTATTGCATGACTTAAGAGTAATGAAAGAAGTGGAGTTTCCGAAGCATCTTATAGCCTCTCATTCATAAATGTGACGCGCTTCACACTCATGAACAAGACTATACTCGACGTGGCTTATGAGACATCCTAGAATCTTTCAAAAACCTTGCGCTCTGAATACCAAGTTTGTCAAGATCCAAGGTACCCCCTAGACGTGACATGGCGTACAAGACCCCGAGAGGCCTCATACAAGCCACTTAGCATACATACATACAAGACCATAGAATTAGAAGAGTTCAAAGAAAATTCATAATCCAAGAGTTTAAGCAATAGCGTAAGTCTACATATAGACTCAAAAGTCATCTAACATAGAAAATGAAAGAACGTTGGGACGTAACCCATACAAAGTCACAGCTAAGGAACATAAAAGTAAGAACAACAATGCTATGTCCTCGAACATATGAGGACTCACCAGGTCTTCCGAAAACCTTCTACTAAGCTTTAGCCAAGAATAGATGGAGAATCGCCGAGCCCTACATTATGAGACAATGTAAGCAAAAGTATGCGTTAGTACAAATATGTACCAAGTATGATAACCATGCATAAAACATTTAAACATGCTACAAGGGGACATTTTCATAATCATGCAATGATCAAGATAAAATATGAGATGAGGGTTAAAAATCATAAGTTATACATCATGATCAATGCAAACTAAACATATTTACTTGTGAAAATACCTTGAAAACAACTTAGTTCATTATTGTGGGAAGTAGCCTTAACCGACATGTAAGACCATGTGAGCTATCAACATGGAATTCAGTGTTTAACCTTACACTGATAGGGTCATCCTACTTGCCAAGGTAGGACCCTTTACTTAACATATAGCTTACATGGATCCACTAGCTAGTGTCTATCAAAGACCATCATCCAATGGTGTCACATAGTTTAGGGATAAAGAGATTGCTTCTAGAAACCCTGCCTCTACTAACTGGAGAGTTCCCATCTCAATATCCTCTCGGTGCTAAGCATAAATACCACGGAATTAGTCATTTATCATAATGCATCTTATTATCCATGAAAAGGTACAGCTAGAGTTACAAATCCAAGCTTACATCATTTAGAATAGCTCCTTAATCTTTTGATTCAACTTTAGTTGAGAAAGACGTTTCAACAAGTTATGAATCCATTATGTGAGAAAACCTTTCACATTCATAGTTTTTGAGTAATAAATGAGAAACCCTTTCACAACTCTCAACAACATCATTCATGCTTCAATCTCAAAGCAATCCATAAATCACCATAATTTTTATAATTTAACATGCATACTTTCATAAAATCCATCTTTTTATCATTCATCAATTCACCATGAATCATAGCTTTAGAAATCATTAAAACATGCATGAGTTCATATAAACTTCATTAAAATCCATCTTCTTCATAATTCAACCCAACATTAATACATAAATCTCTAAATTAGGGGAATTCGTATGGGTTCATGGGGGTTCATCTTTAAACAGGTAATTCAACTCAATTCATACTTAGAAAACCATAATTGAAAGTAATTTGATAATAATTGAAAGAACCCACATCATGGAAGAAAACCCTTAAATCAAATTGGGAATTTGATACTTGAAAATTGAGAACTTTAGGGACTCTATGGAGGAATGGGCTCCATAGATGAAGATCATCATACCTCAATGCCAAAACCTTGAAATCAATGGAGGATTAGAAGGCTTGAATCTTGAAAACCCTGGCTCTTGCTTCTTCTTCAAGCTTTCTAGAGAGAAAAATATGTTGGAGAGGAGAGTTTTGGGAATGATTAGGAATGGGTAAAATTAGGCTTAAAGGCTTATATATTGCCTAGGATTAAAGGGTAACCAACATAGATTAGGGATTAAACATCTAGGGAAAAGACCAAAAGCCCTTAAAAATAACTGCAGGACTAAAACCTATGGTTTGGACCTACGGCCCGTCTTGGTCTACCGTAGAAAGAATCAGAAACCTTAAGTCTTAGACCTCCAACGACGGTTTCCATGTACGGTTCGCTGGTCCACTTACGGGCCGTACATACCAACCATTGATCCCAACTTCGACCTTCAAAATTCCACTAAGTTTGAAAGAGATCTACGAGACACACCTACGGTCCATGGAAGAAATGACGAACCGTCTTGCTAAATTGTAAAAAGAGTTCTGAAACTTTACATCTTAAAAACATTTAGTGGACGAACTATGGTTCCCACCAACGGTCCGTCAGTCTATCTATGGTCCGTAGGTCACCTCCGTCATCACTGGCACCAGAACCTACAACTTTTCTTCTTTCAAATCTGAGGTGTTACATTATCTCACCCTTGGGAACATTCGTCCTCGAATTGGAATCAAGACATCATAGGAAGGATATGAACTTTAATCTAACAGCCCAACATGCATGCAATCACATATATGCACATATCCGAGGAGGAAACATCATCTCCAAGCTAAAGCATGTTCAAAACATCATTTCATAAAGGCAATTGCAACTCATACTCAAATGTACATAATCATAGAGAAATCAATCAATTCAACTCATTTTCTCAAAATTTAAACTCATGAACATGCATAAATGAGGAATCATGGGAATATCTAAGACACATGAGACCAAAAGAGGAAACCATGAGGAACAAAATAAGTCAAGCTAGAGTAGTATCGGAGGGAAGAGATGAGGATATCGGGACATCATATCGGCCTCGGCCTCCCAAGTAGCACCCTCAACTAATTGATTCCTTCAAAGAACCTTCACGGAAGTAACTTCTTTATTTCTTAGGTTGTCGGTCTAAAATCTCAACCGGAACTTCTTCATAGGAAAGGCTATCCTTTATGCCAAGACTCTTCAATGGCACTATAGATGTCGGATCACCAACACATTTCTTCAACAAGGAGACGGGGAAAACCGGATGTACCGATGCCAAATCATTAGGCAAGTCAAGTTCATAAGCAACCTTACCAACATGCCTCAAAATTTGATATGGGCCCACATAATGGGGACTAAGCTTCCCTTTCTTTCCAAACCTCATTACACCCTTCATGGGTGAAATTTTCAAGTAGATCCAATCATCAACATCAAATTCTAAATCTCTCCTTCTAACATCGGCATAGGACTTTTGTCGACTTTGAGCTGTTTTCAACCTTTCTCTAACAAGATGAACTTTCTCCATAGCCTCATGTACCAACTCGGGACCTATCAAAGCAACTTCCCCAACTTCAAACCAACCTATAGGAGATCTACACCTTCTACCATAGAGAGCTTCAAATGGAGCCATACCAATACTCGAATGGTAGCTATTATTATAAGCAAATTCAATCAAAGGCAAATGATCATCCCAATTACCCTTGAAGTCAATCACACAAGCTCTCAACATATCTTCAAAAGTTTGGATAGTACTCTCAGCTTCCCCATCGATTTGTGGATGAAAGGCTGTACTATGCTTAACACGAGTACCAAGACCCTTTTGGAAAGACTTCCAAAATTGAGAAGTAAATTGCGCACCACGATCAGAGATAATGGATAAAGGCACTCCATGAAACCTAACCATTTCTCTCAAGTACAATTTGGCATAATTTTCCGCCGAATAAGAAACCTTGACGGGTATGAAATGGGCTGATTTTGTTATACGATCCACAATAACCCAAATCGAATCATATTGCAGCCGGGTGCGTGGTAAACCAACAATGAAGTCCATATTCAAATCTTCCCACTTCCAAGTAGGAATACTTATATCTTGGGACAAACCTCCCGGCTTTTGATGCTCAACTTTCACTTGTTGACAATTAGGACACTTAGACACAAATTCCACAATATTCTTCTTCATCCCGTTCCACCAATAGACCTCTCGCAAATCATTGTACATCATGGTAGCTCCCGGGTGAATGGAATATCTAGAACTATGGGCTTCCAACAATATTCGTTCCCTTAGGTCATCTACATCGGGAACACATTAACGACCTTGATATCGAAGCGCACCATCTCCCCCTTGGGAGAAAGCCTCAACGGACTTCTTGAGCACCGCTTCCTTCAACTCAACCATATTAGGATCAAGATCTTGCTTAGTCTTCAGATCAGATAGAAAGGACGATTTTAAACCATTGCAAATCATAACACCACCCTCACTAGAATCAATCAACCGAACACCCAATCGGGCCAATCTATGAACATCACGAATCAATTCTTTCTTACCATCCTCAACATGAGCAACACTACCCATAGACATCCGACTAAGAGCATCCGCCACCACGTTCGCTTTGCTGGGGTGATAAAGGACACTCATGTCATAGTCTTCTAACAACTCAAGCCACCTCCTTAGGCGAAGATTTAGATCTTTTTCCTTGAAAACATATTGCAAAGTTATATGGTCGGTAAAGACATCAACATGCTAACCATACACATAATTCATCCAAATATTTAAAGCAAACACAACCGCCGCTAATTCTAAATCATGAGTAGGATAGTTCTTTTGATAAATCTTGAGTTGCCTTGAAGCATAAGCAATGACTTTTCCGTTTTGCATAAGAGCACACCCTAACCCAATCCTTGAAGCATTATAATAAACCACAAAAAGAGCTTTTCTAAAGCAATCAATAAGAATGTGGTGGAAAACTGAAGGTAACTCTTTGAGTAAAGCATTTATCAGGTTCTTCCTATGATTATGATGTGGTCTTTTTGGAAGAGGAGGAATATTGTTCTGTATGGGGGAAAACTCTCTATGAACAAGGTCAAAAGGGAAATAAATGATCTGATAAAAAAGTTTATATGGAGTAGGTTTAATCTTATTGCTGGTAATAGGGGGTGGTGTGATATTATACAATTATTGGAAAGATGTCATACCACATATAACTACAAGATTGTAAGGTAGAGCACCCCTTCCCCTCCATGGCTTAAGTGTAATGCTGATGGGGTCTCTAGAGGCAACCCTGGCCCCAGTTATGCATCAAAGACTCAGAAGGTGAGCTTAGAGTTCCTAAGGGATTTCTTCTTCCTAACACAACTAATATGGTGGCTGAAGCAAGAGCCATAAGAGAAGGCATGGTGTATTGTAGTGATAATAATCTCAATAATATTGTTATTGAGACTGATTCACTAGCAATGGTCCAGATCCTAGAAGGCAGATGGGAAATTCCTTGGAATGTGTCAGTTGAGATAAACTTGATTAAGGGTCTATGGACCTTCATTACAGCATGTGTACAACACTATTTTAGAAAGGGAAATACACTAGTTGTTTATATCACTAACCTAGTTTTTGATTTTGCAGGCAATTTTCAATTTAACAATTTTCAGGAAGTTCCAAGTCAAGGAAGAAGACTAATCAACCTTGACAAGTACACGATCCCAAATATTGGAAGATGTTCAACTTAAGAGAACATGAAACACTGAAATAAAGCAACTTGTGGATTGTAATCACTCAGTACAAAAACATGGTCATGTAAGAAGCTATTTCATAGGGTTTAATGTTAGTACTTGGTGAGAGCTTTGGAGGTGTTCAAATAATATTAGACTACTACATGATCGGTTTGGTATTGATGAAAATATCCATGAGTAAACTTTCTAAGCTAGTTCAACAACAGACAGATTCAATAGTATATTAGTTAGGTGAGACATTTACCTGTTCAAGTGGGTCCTGGTAGCTGCAATAGTATAAACATTTTTTTCTTCACCTACATCAAAATTAAGACAAGTTTTTAGTAACTAATAGCCATGTTTACACGGACTTGATGGTGGTATTATCCTCAATCGAGGGTCAACCCATCAATCTATGGAAATAGGGCTAGAGGTTGTTGTAACTTAGTTGCTGATGGTTCGAATTGGATCTAAAGAAATCAGAAGTTGTGCAGATAAAATGATAGTGGCGAGTTGATCCAATCGTTAGATATGGAGCCTGAGTCCATATCAACCCTTTTATCGTCAGTGACATGCTTTGATCTTGAAGGCATGGATGGATTTAGTTGAGCTCTTTAAGCTCCTTCAATTGCTCTGCCTCTTTCTCTTTTCTTTGTTTTTAGGATAGTTTCCATTTTCTGCTTTTAGAAATCAGGGTTTAGGTTTTTAGGTTTTTTATTTGTTTTTTGGTTTTTCTGGATCGGGCCTTTATTCTGGGCCTAGTTCTTTCCTTGTATTTTCTGATTTTTTTTGTTATAAAACTGGGTCTGTCCCGTCATTAATTAAAAGAAATTGCAGTAACAAGTCAACTACCACTAGTACTTGGCTCAGTTTCTGCACACAAAAGGGTACAACAAGTATAGAGTGAGTACAGAAAACACGTGTACTCATCAAGCTTTGATTACTAACCCTTCTTAAGAGTGATAACAAGATATATTCTAAAAGTATCTTTTTCAAAAAATATGATTATGTCATAGTTAAAACATACACTTTTCCATAACTATCAGTTACACCTCTGGTGATATCACAATATGTCTCAAATGTATCAAGTCAAATCAGTTTCACAATAATCTCAACAACTCAAAACCAAATCAATATGAAATGCAATGTAGGTGAAACATAATGCAATGCAATGCACTGACCACAAAAATTGATATACACCTACTTCCTCTAATGGATAGTTGGGACCCAGGGGGACTCATGAGGTCCTTATACCTACCAGAACCATTTTCCAGCAGCATAATGATACTCATCGAAATCATTTTCCATTGGTTCAATACTATTCTTTGAAACCATTTCCCATCAGCTTTGCATGATGTCACTTGCCGAAACCATTTCTCATCGGCATAATAAGGATACGAATCTCATAATAACTCAATGAACAATATCAACCAACAATTATCATGCAACAATAAGAATGGTATGAATATGTATGAACAAATGTATAATATGGGCTCATCAATCGGCCCCACAACTATGGAGCACCAATCACAATATAGTTTACATAATTCACCAGTCTCAACAATACTTATGGGATACTATCAATCAATAATCAATTCATGTAAATTACTCCATATTATGCCACTGGTATCTGCATAAATGCTCGTTATCTCATTTATACAAGTCCCTCTTATTACCCATTACCCTTATGTTTATTTATTACATTAAATATAACACCTCAAAGAAGTAATAAATCTCTACTTGACTCAAACTGAAGTCCAAGTGTCAAATTATGCACTTGCCCTTCCATAACGGTTCCGAATGGTCAAAATCTGTTCAAATATATAATTTTCATAAGAATACGAAGCTAATAACAGCCATATTGCTATATTTAATTTCGGCTCAAAAAGTCACCCAAGCCCTCTAATTCATCTAAGAACCCTTAGAGATATATTTTCTTAATTCAGTATAAATTCTACACGTTTTTGTCCTAAAACTCTGTTCATAATCACATAAAAATTTCATGGAAATGACGAGAATCATTACCTTAGCGCTTTCCCCTTTCTCCCTCTCTTTTCTTTTTTCTTCTTCTGCGTGCATACTCTTTTCCTCGTTTTTTTTTGGTTTCTGTTTGCAACATTCTGCTGATATATATATATATCTTCTTTTCCTTTTTCTTTTTCTTCTTTTCTTTTCTTTTTTAGAAAATCTTAATTTCTCCTCTTTTTTTTTTAATTATTAGCAACACAATAATCTTTTATTTAATCTAAGAATCGTGTCACTCATTTCCAAAAGCCATAAATTATTTATAAATTATTTATAGAAGATACTAAAAGGGTTAAAATCACAAAATTGGGTAAAATTTATAAATTGACTAAGAAGGTCGTTATATTATCCACCACTAAAACACACATTCATCCTCGAACGTAAAGAGAAAGTACCTTCACAACTGTTATATCCTTGGATCTCAGCATCCTAAACTTTCTATTCCTAATAGCCATAGGCTCTTCCTCAAATGTCAAATTTTGATCCAACTGTACCGAGTCCCATTTAATTACATGAAAACAATCACCATGATATTTCTTTAACATCAAAACATGGAAAACTGGATGAACACCTTATAAGTCTGAAGGAATAGCCAACTCATAAGACACCTCCCAAATACGTTGGAGTACCTCAAATGGACCAATGAATCTAGGGTTGAGCTTACCCTTCTTCCCGAACCTCGTAACACCTTTCATGGGTGATACTTTCAACAAAACCTTCTCTCCAATCATGAACTCTAGATCATGAACCTTTTGATCTGCATAACTTTTTATCTACTCTGGGCTGTGAGACGTCTATCCTAAATCAATTTAACCATAACTAACGAATCTCTCAACATATTTGTACCCCAAGGTTTGACCTCGAATGCATTGAACCAACCCACTGTAGAATGACATCTTCTACCATACAAAGCCTCAAACGAGGCCATCTAAAAGCCGGAATGATAACTATTGTTATAAGCAAACTCATCTAATGGCAAAAATTGGTCCCAATGACTACCAAAATCAATCACACTCTCGTAGCATATCCTCCAACACAGTCTGCTCGGACTGGCCAACTATTTGTGGGTGAAAAGCTGTGCTAAACTCCATTGTAGTACCCAAATCATTTTGCATAGACTTCCAAAAATTAGATGTGATCTGAATACCTCGATTTGAAATGATAGAAATTGGCACACCATGCAAATGTATTATCTCCTGGATGTAAATTTTGGCCAACCTCTCTGTAATATATGAAGTTTGATCTGGCACAAAATGAGCTGATTTGGTAAATCTATCCACAATGACCCAAACAACATCAAATTTCCTTATAGTCTGCGGTAGTCCTACAACAAAATCCATGGTAATCCGCTCCCACTTCCACTCAGGTATGGGCATCCCCTAAGACATGCCAACTAGTGTTTGGTGCTCATATTTCACATGTTGGCAGCTCAAACAACAAGAGACATACTCCACAAGGTTTGAGCCACAAATGAGATATGTAACCCAATCAAATTTGACATTCAAAACTCAAAGGAACAGTTGAAACATACATACGAGGTTGTCTCGGTAAAATGTGGGTCCTACACCCAAACTCTATTTTAAGCTAAAATCCACAAGTGAGCTCTGAATTAGCCTGAGAGCCTCGAAATCCACATGAAGGGTCATTCTAAACAAAACTCGACATTTCAGAGCTAACCGTGCTGACAGAATTCTCATCCAGGTACATTTACCAAGAATGTTGACTAAGGTCAAACTTAAGTCATACTTGAAAGTTTTCGCCTAATTGTACAAACTCGCACCGAAAGCCTCGAGAGCTGTGCTGACCATACTTCTAGCCTAAATGGACCATTCCAGAGCTGTCGGAATCATCAGAATTGGATTCTGAGGTCATATTCCTGAACTTTTGATCAAAAAAGGTCGTTCAAGATTCAAAAGCTCCAAAATACAGAAATTCGCATAAAATCTAGATGAACGACCAGGTGACCAAACTGTCAGTTCCAGCAAGTCATAAATCACTTGGGGTTGCTATAGGAACACTTTAAATGATGAATTGGAGGCATTAACACATAAATGACCCGGAGGGTCATTACAACGACCATGCTCAACATTTATATTTTTTTCAAAGTTTAAAATTTTGCATGCTGCATATATGAATTTTTTTTGAGTGAATAATATATCAAAAAACTTACAATATTGAGAGAATTTCATATCTAAAACCTAGAACAATTTAGAGGAGATTATATGTTGGTCGGGATTGAAAGATTCTATTAGCCATTAAATCATCTTTAGAGCTCGATTTTAAAATTCAACGTGTCTCAAATGTGAACTTTTTCGAGTGAATAATAAATCAAAAGACTCGAAACATCGAGAGTGTTGACACCTAATTTTGGAACTCCATATTTAGTCAATTAAGCTTTCATAAATAATAACAACAACAACAATAACAACAACAACAACAACAACAACAACAAAAATAATAAACTTTTATAAAAGTATAAAAAAAGTTTTGATAAAATTTTCCATTTCATTCGGCAAATAATTTCATTATTTTATTTCTTATAAATATTAAATATAAAATGCATATAAATATTTACTACTTGTTTTTATCACTTTTTGAGATAATTTATATCAAATAAATGTTTTTTAAGGTTAGATCATTTTTTGATTTATTACAATTCCCATTGTTGCAAATAAATATTTTTCGTATAATATTTGAATTGGAAGCTGAATTAATTAATTATTTACTAATTCATAATAATTTTATTTTAGAATGTCCAATTTTTGTCAACTAATTTTATTTTACAAAAGTAATTATTTTCAATTTGATCAGTTATGATTATTTAATAAAGAAATTGATTATAACTAAAATATGCTAGATTTTGAGTTAGAAACTTGGCAATCCAAGTTCCCTAAACTCAATCAATCCATGTGTGTCACATAGGCAAACACATGAATTGTGCTTCTTCATCTTTAACCCTAGCCATCCATATTGATCCAATGGTCATAATAAATTCAGCCTTTTACCCTTTATTTATATACTAGATATTGAAAGACCCGTTTTCGGGCCTAATATTGTAATATTAAATTGAATTATACTTATTTAATTTTTTGAAAAATTAATCATGAGTGTTTTAGAGCACGACATTGAATGTCTTACACTTTACAATAAAATTTCTTTTCTATTTCGATAAAATTAAATAAAACTTATAACATTTTAAAGTTTTCATAATTAAAATTTTAAAAAATATTCTCTCATACTCATTTTAATATTGTGTCAAACACACACATTGAATCAAATTACTAATTTATGTGGTATTTTTTAATATTGTACTTGAAAATTTTACTATAAAAATATTAAAATAGTAAATATTATTTGTATTATTTTGTGTTATATTTTGTTGTATAGAAGAGCGAAGAGGTAAAACAACACTCATCACCTACTTGATAAAAATTAAAACGAACCATATTATTCTGTGTAACATATTATTTCAGACCCAATTATGTGGAACAATTTCCTATTTTTAGTTCATCTCGAAAAGAATGTCACATTTCGATAATATAAAATAATTTAACTTTAAAATTCTCATTTTTCCCTTAATGAAATGATTTATAGTCATACAAATGGTCAATGAGTATATTTGACCACAAATTTCAAAATTTCTCCTTTTTGCTTAAACTTTGTGTCCAGAAAAATAGTGTCACATAAATTGAGGTGGAATAAAGCAACAAAAGATGAGAGGAGAGAAAGAAGACTATGCTATAGTTCATATCTTATATAGTACAAAATCTATAGAACAGTGAACAGCAACGAGAGCTTCAAGGTGTCACGACTTGATTCCTCGAGTCATGAGGGCGCCTACCAACCCACCGGTAGGCAAGCCCAACCCTGTCCCAAAACTTAACAATAATGGGATTGAGGGTGGAAACTAACCTCAGCTAAGCGAAAGCATAAATAAAGGAACACATAAGGGAAAGGCGGAAGTGAAACTAACTATATACAAATATGATACGTCCCAGAACCTGGAAGTCACATGTACAGAGCTACTACAAAATGAGTACAAGTCCCAAAATTCGACCACCGAAACAAGACTATCTACAAAGCAAAAGACAAGCCAAAATAAAAGTACAAAAGGAGACAGGTAATCTCAGGACGCCATGTGCTCACCCTCACCTCCGGAACAGACTATAGCAGGCTCAAACTCAACGTTGATAACTGGTGCTCGAACCTGCATCACGAAAATAGATGCAGAGTGTAGCATGAGTACCAATACAACAGGTACCCAATAGGCATTAGGCCGACTGAGCAAGAAAGGTAAAAACAGATTGAAAGGATAGAATCTACCATAACAGAGGTCAACTGAAATAAACATAAACCAATCAACAACAATCTAGGATAAACCTAAACTAAACTTAACCGGCCCCCCATAAGACCCAGAAGGTACACTCAAACAAAGACACAGAAAACATGAACGGACCCCAATAAGCCCGACAGCTACACGAATAAGCTAAATCTACAAGACCGAAGGAAAACCCAATTGAGAATCGAAACCAACAACTCACTCAACTGAAACAATCAGCCAACTCAAACCCAGTCAAAAGTCTGGCTTCCAAATCGGGCCACCCAGCCTTGTACCAACTCCCGGGGGCCCTGCCCTAGACAAAAGAGTGCCCAGGGGGCATAACGACTCCTCTAAGGCCCTGATATCTAATTGCCCAATCAGCTAACACTCTGGGGGACTAACCTAGCTAGACGAGTGCGCGGGGCATGTCAACTCCGAAGAGGACCTCAAATAACTCATATCTAATTTCCCAGCCGGCTAACACTCTGGGGGCCGTGCCCTAGCCAGACGAGTGCGCCAATTAACACTCCGAGGGCCTTGCCCTAGCCAGACGAGTGCGTGAGGCATATCAACTCCGTAGAGGATCTCAAATACCAAATCAATATGGATCGCCGTCCACCGCCAACCACATCACCGCATAACTTACCTTGAAACACCTGAAGCACCAGGACAACACCACTCCTCCGATGCCACATCGGTACCACAGAGATAGGGAGAGAGGCCAGAAGATCACAACAATACAAAGCCAAGCCAGGTTCCTACTATAATACCCAAGTATGCTATTCCGGTCTACAAGGGCCTTGTCCATCAGAATCGACGTCGGATAGATACTAGAGTCGAACATGTGCATAGGCCTAAGGCAATGCTAGCCTAACCTAGTCTAAGGTCAAAAATATAATCCAACACAATAAAGCAGTCAACAGATAATCCGCATGCAACAACACATAAACAAACCCTTCGGTAACATGGTACTACCCCAAAATAGCCCGAAAATCAACCCTAAGGCATGGTTTCTGAGAAGAAGAGAAGAAGTACTATAACCCCACCCCCGATTCACACAAATCAGCATGTATTCACACAATCAAGCTCAATCTAAAAAGAAGGGAAGCTGAAACCTACCGGAAGGCCAACCGTGCGCACTCCAAATCACTTCACTGGAGCTTTTCCCTTCCGAACGGCCTCGGATTGCTTCCACACTATCAAAAATAGAATCACAGCGTCAGTACGATCGTTTAGACACTAAAAACTTCAAAATCGGGAAATGTGGGACCAGCTTCGAAAATCCCAGAATTGACTCCATGAAAAGGTCATAAACCTTCCCCTGAACCTATGTTCCAAAATAGAACACGATTCGGGGTTCGAAACAGTTGACAACACAAGAAAACAAAACATGCAAAACTTTACAAAAACAATCCCAAGGCAGCCACTACGCCTCAAATTCATGGAAAATGGAGCTCACCCAATACTATCCGAGCCAATACCCACAAAACCTACGCAACTCTGAACACCGGGGACTTTGAATCACCGAAAACTGACTTAAAACAAGAAAGATATCAACTATCAAACCTTTGAAATGAAAAGAACCCGATTTCCCCTTCCATTTATAACTGCCAGTCGCTGACCTCCGCGAACGTGGATGGAAAACAAACATACCTCCACGAACGCAGCTAGGGGCCTGCAAATGCGGAAGGAAGAAATCCACACCTCCACGAACGAGGAGAGAAAGGACTCCCAAACCTCCCATACCTCCCATACCTCTACGAAAGTGAAGGCCTACCCGTGAACGAGGAGAGGAGAAGCACAGACCTCCACGAATGTGGATCCAGGACCGCGAACACGAAGAAATAGGACTCACACCTCCACGAACGCGGAGCCAGTCCAGCAAACACAGAGAAGGAATGGGTCTGCAACATATCCTCAAGGACCTGAATAATACGCTCTGACTGGCTATCGGTCTGCGGGTGAAATGCAGTGCTAAGGTCAACACGGGTTCTCAACTCCTCCTGAAATACCCTCAAAAGCTGGAAGTGAAATGTGAACCCCGGTCTGAGATCATAGAGAAAGGTACACCATGAAGACGAACCACCTCCCCAATGTAGATATGAGCTAGTCTATTGGCACTGAAGGAAGTGTGAACTGGAAGGAAGTGTACTAACTTGGTCAATAGACCCATGATGACCCAGATGCTGTCAACACCTCTAGAAGTCTGAGGAAAGCCCACAATGAAATCCATGATGATACACTCCCACTTCCACTCACGAATAGGTAATCTCTACAACTCACCACCAGGCCTCAAATGCTCAGCCTTCACCTGCTGATACTCTATCCCGGAGTGCCACCAAAGACTCATCCTCAAACTGACGGCCACAGATCTGATCTAGCAGAGATGATTGAACTCCCACATAGGCTAACACCTGACTAGTATATGAAACATCAAGCCTGATCATCTGGTTAGATAGGGACTGAATGTCCAAAGCCAAGGGTCTCTCTGAGACAGAAAGGAAGGCTAGATGTAATGACCCTCAAGGGCATTTCTGTGTCAGTGCCTTCTTTCTGTCATTTAGAGCATTCCTGTAGTGACCCCAAGTCATTTATGACTTGCTGGCACTGACTGTTCGATCGCCTGGTCGTTCGTTTGGGTTTTATGCCTATTTTTCTGTTTTGGAGCTTTTGAACCTTGAAAAGTTGATTTCTGTCATAACTTCAGGTAAACGACCTCAGATGAGAATTCTGACGATTCCATCCGCTCCGGAGCGGCCAAATTAGGCTAGAAGCATGGTTTGCCTGAGTCTCGGGGTTTCCAGTGTTATTTTGGGGCATGTTAGCTCAAATAGTCTTTGAAATTTGGTTTAAGATTGACTTCGGTCAACATTCTTGGAAAACACGCTCAGATGAAGATTCTGACAGCGCGGTTAGTTCTTGAATGCCGATTTTGGTCTAGAACGACCTTTTGAGAATTATCGGGAGCTTCCGATCTGATTTTGAGGCCTCAGGTAGAAGTTTGCTAAAATGGTTCCTTGGGTGTGGGACCCACTTTTTGTCGAAACGACCTCAAATGGAAATTTTGACTCCCCATTGAGTCTAGAACGTCAAATTCGAGGGGGTAGCATATTTCGTTTGCGTGCACGGGGTTCCGAATGAATCTCGAGCACCCCGTCGGAGTTTTGGAATTGTCCAAAACTTAGCCGATGCAGCTGTCAAAACTGCAGACTCATTTACTCTCCACGTTCGTGGAGGTGTGGGAGAGTCTACTCCGCGTTCGCGGAGGTCTGTGTAATGAGTGGTTCCTTGAGCTTCGCGTTCGCGGAGCATTGATTGGCTCACCTCCGCATTCGCGGAGAGTTGACCGCGTTCGCGGAGAAGAGGGGCCTGGCAGTGTCTATTTAATGAGGTCGAAGCTCACTCGTTGGAGAGCTTCAAAACCTCATATCTCCCTCATCTTGCATTGGTTTTTGGCGATTCAAAATCCCAGGCATTCATATTCTCGTTGTCTTTGGGGTTTTAGGTTGGTTGGCGTTGGGTGGTCTTCGAATTCCATGAATTCAAGTGGTAAGTTGGTTTTTGGCCTATTTTTGTTAAGTTTTGCATTTTGTTGTTGTTGGCTGTTAGGAGTAGATCCGATCCTTGATGGGCGGTCCATTTTAGGATTCAAGTTCAGGGAAGGATTTAGGACCTTTTCACAGAGTCAATTCCAGAAAATCCAGAGCGGGTCCAACTTTGCCCGATTAGACTCCAAAATTGGTCTGTCTCCGAATTTGTTGATTTTGGTGTTTAAACGACCGTATTGACGCTGTGATTCTATTTTTGATAGCGTGGCAGCAATCTGAGGCCGTTCGGAAGGAACAATCTCTAGTTGAGTGACTTGGAGCACTTGTGATCGGCTTTTTGGTAGGTTACGACTTCCCCTACTTCTAGATTGAGCTTTATTGTGTAAATACTGGTTGATATTTGTGAATCTGGGGTGGCTAGCTAGTATTGGTTTCCTGTTTATCCGAATTCCTATTTTATAGTTGACCGTTGGGCTGTTATGGGCTAGTATCATGCTGTAGATTGGGTTGTTGGCTTGGATTGTTGGTATTTGTGTTGGGGACTATCTGTTGGGTGGTTATCTATTGATGCATGAGTGGGTACAGGCCTTTGGATTCTGTGCTGGGTTAATTATCGTGATTTCAAACATAGAATAGGTTAAGGTAGTATTGCCTTAGTCCTATGCACCTGTTGACTTAAGTATGTATCCGACGACAATTCAGATGGATTAGATCCCTGTAGACTGGTATAGCAGACTTGGGTCTGATAGTATGAGCCTTAGCTTAGGCATTTTTTTGGCTGTCGGACCTTCCGATTCTTTCCCCTCTATCTCTGCGATTGTGGGATGCTGCCGGAAGATGTTGTGTTTGCACCGATTGCTGGTTGGACTGTGCTAAGCTGGGAGCCTTCGTTTGGTATGGTTGTGGGACGGCGGCCCGTGATCTTGAGTCTTGCGTTGTACTGTTGGTGGTGGCTTACCCAGTCCCGTGTTGAGGATTGTTGAGAGTGGACAGTGATCCACGATATCTGAATTATTTGAGAACCTTTTCGGAGTTGATGTAGCCCGCACACTTGTCTGGCTGGGGCAGCGCCCCCGGAGTGGTTAGATGGCAGTGAAATTGGTCATTGGTTATTTGTGGTCCTCTATTGAGTAAACATAGCCCACGTACTCGCCTAGCTCGGACAGAGCCCCCAGAGTATTATATGCTTCATTCGCCTAGCTGGGACAGCGCCCCCAGAATGTTAGCAGGCTCACTCGCCTGGCATGGGCTGGGCCCTGGGCAGTGCCCCCGGAGTGATAGCCTAATTTGACATTTAGTGATTGGGTAAATTGGAGGGGTCGGTGTATCCCGCCCTTCTTGTAGTACTCGGCTGGCTGGGTTCATGCCCTAGGAGTAGCTTGCCAGATTGGTGTATTGATTTGGAGAATCATAGTTGTGATCGTTTCAGTGTTGGGTATTTGATCAGTTCGGAGTTCTATCCCTTTATTTCGTAGTTCTAGCTTTTTAGTGTACCTTCCGGGCTTATGGGGGTCCGTTCGGGTTTTTATTTAAACCTGCGCATGAGTGTGCCCATCGGGTCTTATGGGGGGCCAGCAGGGTTTAGTTAGCGGTTCTCAGTTTTCTTTCCGCTTTTCCGTTTCCTGTTCTGTTGACCTCTGTTGTTGTTGATTCTATCTTGTCTGCCTGTTTTTACCTTTCTTGCTCAGTCGGCCTATGATGCCTACTGGGTTCATGTTGTTTTGGTACTCATGCTAAACTCTGCATCTATTTTCCTGATGCAGGTCCGAGCACCAGTTATCAGCGTTGAGATCGGGCCTGGAGCTATGTTTTCAGGAGACTAGGGTGAGCACATGGCGTTCTGGGATTACCTGTCTCCTTCTATATATATATTTTGGCTTGTCTTTTGTTTTCGAGACAGTTGTTTCGGTGGTCCACTTTTGGGACTTCTTCCCTTGTTAGTAGTTCTTTACATGTGACTTCCAGATTTTGGGAGGTGTCTTGTATATATCATTTTGGTTTGGTTTCGCTTCAGCCTTCTTTTATGTGTTCTTGTTGTATGCTTCCGCTTGGTTTGGACAAGTTTCTACTCTTAGTTCCATTACTGTTAAGTTCCAGGATAGAGTTTGGCTTGCCTACCGGCGGGTAGTGGGCGCCATCATGACTTGAGAAATCGGGTCGTGACACTAGACTACCCATACTCAATGCCTTCTAGCTCAAGGCGTCCGCTACCACATTCGCCTTGCCCGGATGATAGAGAATAGAGAGGTCATAATCCTTCAGGAGCTCAATCCAGTGGCACTGCCTCGAATTAAGATCCCTCTTGGTCATAATGTACTGAAGGCTCCTGTGATCAGTGTAGATCTCACAATGAACTCCGTATAGGTAATACCTCTAGATCTTAAGTGCAAAAACTACCGCTGCCAACTCCAAATCATGAGTGGGGTAGTTGCGCTCATGCAACTTAAGCTACCTCGACGCATAAGCGATAACCCGACCCTGCTGCATCAAAATTGAACCCAAACCAACGCCGGATGCATCACAATAAACCGTGAAGCCCTCGCCCTCAACTAGAAGAGTCAATATATGAGCGGTGGTAAGCAACTCCTTAAGCCTCAGAAAGCTCCTCTCACACTCCTCTGACCACATAAAGGGAACATCCCAGTGGGTCAATCGAGTCAAAGGCGTCATGATAGAAGAGAAACCTTAAACAAAACGCCTGTAGTACCTTGCCAATCCGACGAAGCTCCAAATTTCAGTCACAGAGGTAGGCCTAGCCCAATCATGGGTAACCTCAATCTTCACCGGATCCACCATAATGCCATCCTTGGACACCACGTGCCCCAAGAATGCTACGGACTCAAGCCAAAACTCGCACTTTGAGAACTTTGCATAAAGCCGATGATCTCTCAAAGTCTGGAGCACTATCCTCAAATGATGCTCATGCTCACTATGGCTCCGTGAGTGTACCAAGGTACATTAATGAAGACTATGACAAAGGAATCCATATACGGCATGAATACATGAGTCATCAAGTCCATGAAAGTGGCAGGGGCATTAGTCAACCCAAAAGACATCACTAGGAACTCATAATGGTCGTAACGAGTACTAAATGATGTCTTAGGGATGTCCGCTGCTCTAACCCTCAACTGGTGGTAGCCGGATCTCAAATCAATCTTAAAAAACACTGTAGCACCCTGAGGCTGGTCGAATAGATCATCAATACAAGGCATGGGGTAACGGTTCCTCACTGTCACCTTATTCCGCTGCCTGTAATCAATACACATTTGCATAGTACCGTCCTTCTTCTTCACAAACAGGACTGGTGCACCCCAAGGTGATATACTAGGCCGAATGAATCCCTTACCCAAGAGATCCTGAAGCTGAACATTGAGCTCCTTGAGCTCTACGGGGGCCATACGGTACGGTGCGATGGAAATGGGATGAGTACCCAGCTCCAAGTCAATGAAAAAATCAATATCTCGCTCTGGGGGTAAGCCAGGAAGGTCGGCAGGAAACACATGAGCAAAATCTCAGATATAGGCACGTAATCCACCGTAAGACCCTCCCTACTAACATCTCGAACATAAGCTAGATAAGCCAAACATCCGCTGTCCGCTAGCCTCTAGGCCTAGATACAAGAAATCACCTCAACTGGTGTGCGACTACAAGAACCCTGCCACACTACCGGTGGAATACCAGGCATAGCTAAAGTAACGGTCTTGGAATAGCAATCCAAGACCGCTCGATGAGGGGATAGTCAATCCATGTCCAAAATCAAATCAAAATCCAACATACTAAGCACAATAAGATCAACTCGAGTGTCCTGCCCCTGAATAGTCACCACACAGGATCTACAAACCTGATCCACTAAAAAAGAATCACCTGCAGGGGTCGAAACACGCAACGGTCCCATTAAGGGCTCTGGACTCACCCCCAACTGAGGAGCACAATAAGTAGACACATACGAATAGGTATAACTAGGATCAAATAAAACTGAAGTGGACTGATGGCATAAGACAATCGTACATGTAGTCACATCATCTGACACCTTGGCCTCTGCTCTTGCTAGAGCTGCATAGAATTGGCCCTGGGCGCCTCTACCTTGTGCATCCACCCTGGCACCTATCCTGCCTCCTTGGGGACCTCCCCGTGCACCCTGATACTATCCTCCTCCTCTAGCTAGAGGTGCTGCTGCTGATATCGGTCTCGCTGCCTTAGTAGCTGGTAAGGCTGGTATGGAGATAGGGCACTCCTTGGACCAATGATCCAGCCCCCGTAAGTTAAGTAACCCTGAGACGCCTTGTTCACAGCTGGAGGTCGGCCACCCCGACCTGAGGAACCTGTCTGAATACCGCCTCGGCCTTGACTCAGATCGGCACTATAACCACCCTAGCGGTGCTGGTCACCCTCCGTAGTTTTCAACAAGGCCTGAAACAGGCGACTAGGCTGACCTGGCTAGAACCTCTGAGGACCCGATCCCGAGTATCTCTAGGCTTAGAACGGGACCCACAGAAGCTATCATCCTGCCTGGCCCTCTTGCCGTGGCTCCCTTGGGCCTCACGATGGAGCTGTTCAAGCGTGCGGGCGTGGTTCACAATATCTAGAAAAGAGCGGCCCACTGAAACCATAGACTGCGACTCAATACGCTGTTGCAACCTCAAGCCTCTAACAAAGCATTGGACTCTCTCCTCCTCCGTGGGCAAGATCATAGTGGCATGATGGGATAACTCATGAAATCTAGCCTCGTACTAAGATACAGTCATAGATCCCTGCTCCAACCTCGAGAACTCATCAGGAAGACGATCTCTGATGCTACATGGGATAACAAGAAAGGGCTCTGAAATCTCTGTCCATGTCACTGGCGGGACCCAACTAGCCCAGTCTCCCTGAAAGAATGCCACCACTGCCTGGTAGGCCCATCTAACTAATAACAGTGAAGTCAACTCCTCTAGACTCCATTAACCCAGAGCCTGCAATCACTCATGGCAGGAAGTAATGAACTCGTGGGTGTCCTCCCCAATAGCCCCAAAAAGCCTCAGCGGTGACAACCTCAGAAACACCCTGAGCATCTTCTGCTCCTACAATGGCATGACCCCATCTATGGCATCCGGTTGAACGGTGGCTGGTGCTGGCGGCTGATGAATCTCTAGGGACGCTACTGCAGGCTGACCCTGCTGCTGGATCTCTGGAGCCATTGGGGAAGGCTAACCCTACGGTGCTGGCACTGCCTCTGGATTTGGTGCTGGGGCCGGCTGCTGTTGCTGAATACCCCCTATCGCTGCTAGTATCTACACAAGCATGGCCTAGAGGTCAGGGGTGGTAGCTGATGCAGGCTGTGGCTGGGCTGGTCCCGGCCCCACCGGCTGAGGAGGAATCTTGTCAAATTGAGGCTTCGCCTCCGACTCTGGAGTCCTCTCTCTATCTTAGGCTGGCACCGCAGCCCTACCTCCACCTCAGGGTCGGCCTCTACCCCTAGCTGAGGCTCTATCCACGGGCCCAGGTGCATCACCCCCGGCAACTCTACCGTAGGTGCAAGCCATCATGCGACAGAGTGAAACAAGTAAGATTTAATGAAACCAACCGCACAACAATGCACGAATATGATACAAAATAAGAAAACCACCTAAGAACATTCTATAGCCTCCCGAATATAAGCCATGGACGTCTCCGTACAAATCCAAAGGACTCTACGAGATGCTAGCTCTGTACAAGTGAGATCGGCGAACCTGGGGCTCTGATACCAACTTGTCACGACCCGATTCCAAGAGTCATGAGGGTGCCTACCAACCCGCCGGTAGGCAAGCCCAACCCTGTCCCAAAACTTAACAGTAATAGGATTAAGGGTGGAAACTAACCTCAGCTAAGAGAAAGTACAAATAAAGAAACACATAAGGGAAAGGCGGAAGTGAAACTAACTATATACAACAACGATACCTCCCAAAACCTGGAAGTCACATGTACAGAGCTACTACCAAATGAGTACAAGTCCCAAAAGTGGACCTCCTAAACAAAACTGTCTCAAAAGAAAAACACAAGCCAAAATATAAGTACAGAAGGAGACAGATAATCTCAGGACGCCATGTGCTCACCCTCACCTCTGGAACAGATTGCAGCAGGCTCGAACTCAATGTTGATAACTGGTGCTCAGACCTGCATCATGAAAACAGATGTACAGTGTAGCATGAGTACCAATACAACAGGTACCCAGTAGGCATCAGGCTGATAGAGAAATAAAGGTAAAGACAGACTGAAAGGAAAGAATCTACAATAACAGAGGTCAGCTGAAATAAACACAAACCAATCGACAACAATCTAGGATAAACCTAAGCTAAACCTAACTGGGCCCCCCATAAGACCCAGAAGGTACACTCAAACACAGACACACAAACCCGAACAGACCCCCATAAGCCCGACAGGTACACAGAAAAGCTAAATCTACAAGACCAAAGGAAAACCCAACTAAGAACCGAAACCACCAACCCACTCAACCAAAACAATCAGCCAACTCCAACCCAGTCAAAAGTCTGAATTCCAAATTGGGCCGCTCAGCCTTGTAGCAACTCCCGAGTGCCCTGCCCTAGCCAGTAGAGTGCCCAAGGGGCATAATGACTCCTCCAAGGCCCTGATATCCAATCGTCCAATAAGCTAACACTCCGGGGGCCTGACCAAGCCGTCATGAGTGCGCGGGGCATGTTGACTCCGAAGAGGGCCTCAAATAACTCATATCTAATTGCCCAGTTGATTAACACTCCAGAGGCCCTACCCTAGCCAGACGAGTGTGCTAGCTAGCACTCCGGGGGCCCTGCCCTAGCCAGACGAGTGCGTGATGCATATCAACTCCGTAGAGGATCTCAAATACCAAATCAATATGTATCGTCATCCACCGCCAACCACATCACCACATAACTGACCTTGAAACACCTGAAGCCCCAGAAAAACACCACGCCTCCTATGCCACATCGGTACCACAAAGCTGGGGAGGAAAGCCAGAAGATCACAACAATACAAAGCCAAGCCAGGCTCCTACTATCAGACCCAAGTCTGCTATTCCGGTCTACAAGGACCTAGTCCATCCGAATTGACGTCGGATACATACCAGAGTCAAACAAGTGCATGGGCCTAAGGCAATGCTAGCCTAACCTAGTCTAAGGTCAAAAATATAGTCCAATACAATAAAACAACCAACAGATAATCCACATGCAACAACACATAAACAAACCCTCCGATAACATTGTACTACCCCAAAATAGACCAAAAATCAACCCTAAGGCATGGTTTCTGAGAAGAAGAGAAGAAGTACTAGAACCCCACCACCAATTCACACAAATCAACATGCATTCACACAATCCAGCTCAATCTAAAAGGAAAGGAAGCCGTAACCTACCAGAAGGCCAACCACGCGCGCTCCAAATCACTCCACCGGAGCTTTTCTCTTTCGAACAGCCTCAGACCGCTTCCACGCTAATAAAAATAGAATCACAGCGTCAGTATGGTCGTTTAGACACTAAAAACAACAAAATCGGGGACAGACCAATTTAAGAGTCAAAATCGGGAAATATGGGACCTGCTCCAAAAATCTCAGAATTGACTCAGTGAAAAGGTCCTAAAACTTCCCCCGAACCTATGTTCCAAAACAGAATACAATTCGGGGCTCGAAACAACAGACAACACAAGAAAACAAAACAAGCAAAACTTTACAAAAACAAGCCCAAGGTAGGCACTACGCCTCAAATTCAAGGAAAATGGAGCTCACCCAACACTATTCGAGCCGACACCCACAAAACATACACAAATCCGAATATCAGGGACTTCAATTCACCAAAAACTGACTTAGAATGAAAAAAATATCAACTATCAAACCTTTGAAATGAAAAGAACCCGATTGCCCCTTCCATTTATAACTTCATGTCACTGACCTCCGCGAACGCGGCCAGGGGCCTGTGAACATGGAGGGAAAACAAACATACCTCTGAGAATGTGGCTAGGGGCTCGCGAATGCGGAGGGATGAAATCCACACCTCCGTGAACGCGAAGGCCTATCCGTGAATGCGAAGAGGAAGAGCACAGACCTTCGCGAATGCGGATCCAGGACCGCAAATGTGGAGAACGAGGACTCACACCTCCGCGAACATAGAGTAATGCCCGCGAATGCGGAGAATGAATGGGTCTTCAACATATCCTCAAGGACCTGAATAGTAAGCTCTGACTGGCCATCGGTCTGCGGGTGGAATGCTGTGCTAAGGTCGACACAAGTGCCCAACTCCTCCTGAAATACCCTGCAAAGCTGGAAGTGAACTATGAACCCTGGTCTGAGATGCTAGAAATAGGCACACCATGAAGACGAACCACCTCTCGAATGTAGATGACTTGGTTAATCGATCCACGATGACCCAGATACTGTCAACACCTCTAGAAGTCCGAGGCAAGCCCACAATAAAATCCATGGTGATACGCTCCCACTTCCAATCAGGAATGGGTAATCTCTGCAACTCACCAGCATGCCTCAAATGCTCAGCCTTCACCTACTGATACTCTATCCTGGAGTGCCACCAAAGACTCATCCTCGAATTGAAGGCCATAGATCTGATCTAGCAGAGATGACTGAACTCCCACATAGGCTAACACCCGACTGCTATATGAAACATCAAGCTTGATCATCTGGTTGGCTAGGGACTGAATGTCCACAGCCAAGGGTCGCTCCGAGATAGAAAGGAAGGCTAGATTACCCATACTCACTGCCTTCCGGCTCAAGGCTTCCGCTACAACATTGGTCATAATGTACTGAAGGCTCCTGTGATCAGTGTAGATCTCGCAATGAACTCCATATAGGTAATGCCTCCAAATCTTCAGTGCAAAAACTACCACCGCCAACTCCAAATCATGAGTGGGGTAGTTGCGCTCATGCAGCTTAAGCTGCCTCGATGTATAAGCGATAACTCGACCCTGCATCAAAACACTACCCAAACTAACATCGAATGCGTCACAATAAATCGTGAAGCCCTCGCCTCATGAATTGAGGAATCGGGTCGTGACACAACGGGATTTACATACTTGATGAGACAATATACAACCTCAAACATAGAGAATCTAAAATGCATTGCAAAGATTAATGTAATAGAAAATATGGTAATTCAATAAACTTGTTAAAATTATATTATATATATATATTTACATATTTTTAGTATTTTCAATAATGAAATGGAAAATCTTCTTTACCTGATAATATATATATATATATAAGTAAATAACATAATGTATTTTAAGGAAATAAGAACTATTTTGATTTATATAAATATGAATAAAAAGACCCGAAAGGTCATTTCTAAAAGTATTTATAAAATTATCATTTTACCCCTCCAGATAGTTGATCCGAGTCAATTCTGATAAGTTTATAGAATTGATTTAGAATTTTTATTGAAAGGTTGTGATTTTTGGAAGTTTTGAGATTTGAAAGTCTTAAGTTGTTTAGAAGTGGTTTTCGGTAACAATCAAAGTTTCGAGTCTTGGAATGAAATTCCGTTAGTTCCATCAGCTCCAGAATGTGGAGTTTGATCTAGGAGAGTTGTAGGTTTCAGCTTCAGAGGTGTTTCATGGATTTGAGGCCTTAAGTTGGAGGTTGATGTGATTTTAGTTCTTGGGTTGACTTTGGTCAACATTCGGGGTTCGGATAGGATTTTTGACAATTTCTTTGGATTCAAGGGAAGATTTTAGGTCTAAGGGAGGTTTTGGTTGAATTTCAGAGATCTCGAGCTTAGTTTTGTCTTTTTGAGTGTGAAGGTAGTTTATTGCGACTTTCACAACTTTCAAGTAAAGGAGACCTCATATTCATATTTGGATGGTTCCATTGAGTGTAGAACGTTGAGTTTAGTTTGGTAGCATATTTGGTTTGTGTGTATGGGGTTCTGAACGAATCCTGAGGGTCCATTCAGAGAATTTTTTATTGCTGGTTTTTGATTGAGTGCTGGTGTTTGGTGGCCCCCGTGTTCGTGGGAGGTGGGCCTCATTTGCGGGGCGTCAGAATACAAACCTCTGCATTCGTGGAGGGGCTCCCACGTTCACAGAGGGTTGGGACATCATAACTCTGCATTCGGGAAGGAGCTCCTGCATTCGTAGAAGTTCAGGGACCCAGACCTCCGCATTCACAAAGAACCTCCCGCATTTGCGAAGGGTAAGCTAGCCAAAGAGCCCCATTCGTGAACAGGGATCCGCATTCGCAAAGGACCCCTGGCAGTTAGTTGTCCAAAAATTGTGATTTTACCCTTTTTTTGTTTTACCATCTTTGAGTTCTAGAAACCAATTAGATGCAATTTTCAAAGAGAATGTTCGTGGTGAATCATTGGGTAAGTCTTTGTGGACCTAAAGTATCGTTTCCCAATTATCTTTTGTGGTTTATACATCAAATTATGGTTTTTGAATGGCAAAGTTAGGGGATTTTCAAGAACTTGGATTTTTTAAATATAAAAATGGCGATTTTGGGGTTAATTCAACTTCGTTTTCAAAATGGTTTTCACCAGTGACTTCAAAATGCTATGGGTAATGCTTTCATGTATAAATTTTCAAATTTAACCGTCATTTTCTTATTAAGATTTTTTGATTGATTCTGCCTCATTTTTCAAAATGCTGGATTTTGATGTTGTTAGTTTTAAAATATTATTGTTGCTAATTATTTGAATAGATTGCATTGATTTGGAAGACCAACAAAAGGGGAAAGCTCAAGTCCCGGAGTGAATTGTTGATTAATTGAGGCAAGTGGATTTCTCTATCCTTGTCAAGTGTATTGAATCTCATACTTTTGTGTTGTCTGTGTTGGGGAGTAATGGGACTTGGTGATGGGTTGACTTGTTCATATTGAATGATCCTAATGATGAAAAAGGGATAATAAAAGACAATATATATATATATATATATATATATATATATATATATTGATGTGTGATGTGTTGAGAATGATTTGAATGGTTTATTGATTCATTGTTGATGTTGTATCACGATTGTGTTGTTATGAGTTGTGCATTATTATGGAAATGGTCATCTCCTCATTATTTGTGTGAACATGTCCATTTGCATTGGTTTCGAGATATGGTTGTGGCATGTGTTGTATGAACTGAGAAAGAATAAGGAATTAAAGAATATGTACCATTTTGAGGGACGTGAAACATGCTGTGATGGATATTATGATTCAAGGGATGTGTCGCATGCTGTGACAAATTCTATTATCGAGGATCGTGTCACACACCAGGAGGGATGCATGGATAGATTTTTCCCCTATAGGTCCTGGACTGAGAGACAACAGGTGTGTATCACTAGGTTAGACATGCATCACCATACTTGGCATTGCATTACATATCTTTATCATTGTGAACTTGTGAGTGCTTTTCTATGGAACTTGTGATTAAGGAATATTGTACTTATTGTTGAGGATTTGTAATTATTTAAGAGTTGTTGTTGGGCTGTGTGCTATGTAAATTGTGAATTGTTAGGTTGTGCTGGTTTTGTGTAGGTTATAGCTGTGGAGGTTCAGTTGGAGTGGTAGGAGTACATGTATTATAAATTACTTGACTTTGTGTTTAGGAGTTTACTTGATGAATACCATGTTATTTGGTACTCACCCCTTGCTTCTAGGGCTGCGTATCAGTTGGTTCGGTTCGGTTTTGAAGTTTATCGATTTGACTTATTGGTTATTGGTTTGTAGAGATGCTAAACAGTTAAAAAACCATTAAGATATTGACTTATCGGTTATTGGTCGTTATCGGTTTAACCGTTAAGATTTGACACAAAAAAAGGTCATTAAAAATCACTTAGAAACAAGGTGACAAACCAAATAAACCATACACATGAGTTCACATATAACATTTTGCTAAAAAGCAAACACTTTTACATTGTAGAATACCCAAGAGTTTGAGACAGCCAAAAATAAAAGTAGGAAACTAAACTCTAAGTCAAGGATTTTATATACAAAATGATAAAAATATAATTATTTAATTTACTATCGGGTTATCAGGTTATCGGTTAATCCGTTAAGAAAAAACCTCAAACCGTTAAGACCGATAATCTGATAACAAAAAAATCAAAACCGTTATCAAAACCACTAAATCAATAACCCATTACTGATAAACCAATAACTTTTTTTCGGTTCGAGTTATCGGTTTCAATTCGGTTTTGAACAGCCCTACTTGCTTCTACATGTGTGCACGTTACAATCCTGGATCTTTGTGATCCATCTCTTCTCTTCCTATTCGAGGCTTCATGTGGAGAATTGTGAGGTAACTGTTTACCATCCCAGCTAACCTTTTTCTCCTATTTATGATCTTGTTCTATTTTAGAAACAATGTCATTTGACACTGATGTTTTATTTCAATCAATTGTAATACATTAAAGACATGTGCACAAGACAACCATTTTTGGGGGTTTAATTAAGTTGACTTCGTTATCCGTGTTTTAATTGATATTAACTTTTCATTTTATTTTACTTCTGCATTTTATTGTAATAGTTGGGTCTTAGGCTAACTTTTATTGATGGGATAAGCCGAGTGCCATCACATCCATGTTTGGATCATCACAAATGGTATCAAATCCTTAGGTTCTTAGGTTTCATGTGTATATAAGTCGAGTCTAAATAGAGTCTCAAGGATAGGTACCGAGACGTCTGTACTTATCTTCGTGAGGCTAAGGAGTATCCAATGCACCAAGAACCACACCTACCTAAGGTCTGCCCTCAAAGGAGACCGGACATCCCAATACTGAATGTTGAGGAACCAAGGTAGCCAAATACCTATCAAAGCCTGAGCTGCCCCCAAGCTCTCATAATGGTGAAGAATGCCTCCAACATCAAGGTCCATGTCTGAGTTAGGCCTCCTAGCCGGATCACTTGTTGAAACTCTAGTGGAATGTGTTGTTACTGCTTTGCTCACGTCCATTGAATGCTTCGTGCTATCTATCTAGGAGAAAGTGGATTGCAAAGAAGTAATTTTTAAAGGATAATCGAAGCAAAAACACACGATAAGAGTCAAAAATAAAATTTCCTGAAATTGCCCTATAGCCTCCTGAAGATAGGATACGGACGTCTCCACACCAGTCTGCAGGGCTCTACTTGTAATACCCCAAGCTTCCAAAGAATTTTAATTGCAAAACTCACATGAAGACAGTGACCTACGGAGGCCACCTACGGGCCGTAGATAGATTGACGGGCCGTAGGTGGGGATCGTCAATAGCATTGTGAACTTTCAGGAATTCTAAATTTCTGAACTTTGACCTACGGAGTAGCAAGACGGGTCATAGATCGATTGATGGTCCGTAGCTAAGACTCGTAGGTGTCCCCTAGACTTAGTTTTAATTTTTGACTCAGAAGGCTGACCTACGACTTCAATGTATGGTCCGTCGATGGACCTACGGGCCGTACATTGATGTAATCGTTGCAGGTCCCCTAAATATAGTTTCTGAATCTTTTGACGGAAGGACAGTATGGTCCGTCGTCTGACCTACGGACCGTAGATCCCCTCCGTCGATTGGCCCCGACGGTTTTTAATTAAGGGCTTTTTGGTCTTTTTCCTAATTGTTTACCTATTAATCTAAGTTGGTTATACCCTTAATCTAAGACCTATAAATACTTTATAAGACTAATTCCTCTCATTCTAATTCATTCCTAAACTCTCATCTCCCAAATATTTCTCTCTCTAAAAGAACTCTCTCAACTCTCAAGGAAAAAGAAGTTAGGATCCTCCATTGAAGACCATCAATCTTCTCCAATTTTCTTGTGGATTTCATTGAGGTATGATAGTGTTCACCATTAGGAGTTCTTTTCTCCAATGGGTCCTCTCTCTTCTTCATGATTTTCAAAGAGTTACTCTAACCCAATTGAATTAGGGTTTTGATCATTCATTGTTGGTTCTTCAATTATGATTTCAATTGTCGATTTTATGATTTGTAGTGCACGATCTAGCGTGATGAAGTAACTTAGTGCACGAATTAGCGTGAATTACATGATTTGATGTAAAGATTGTATGAGTCCCCATGATCCCAAGCTAATTCTCCCCAAATTGTTAATCTATGCTTTGATTGTTGGGATGAGCCATGAATTGATGAAGTTATGAATTCTCTATGAAATTATTCATGAAGTATGAACGAATTGAAGATAATCTTATGAACTTAGCATGTTCAAGTCAAAAGCATGATTTTCCTCTATTAAGTGAGTTCCTTCAATATGGGTAAATTGTTTTAATTATGACTTTCTAAGCATGGGCTTGCATTGAATTGCATGATATGAGTTTAAATTGCATGAACCCATATGAACTCTATGAACTATGAATTATGAGCGTGATAATCTAAGTGAGGAAGAAGCTAATGAACTTATGCATGTCTCATATGAAGTTAATAATGAATTAAGGGTGCTTTGAGAGTGAAGTACCAATGTTATGATATGATAATGCTATGGTTGAGTTGTGAAAGGTTTTCTCACATAATACTCCCAATATGACTTAAAAGAACAAGATGCGATTACCCATGTTATTAAGGAGATATTCTAACGACGTAAGCTTGGACAAGGTCCATGGAAGATGAAACATCTATAAACATGATTTTAGCTTGGATTGGTAACCCTAGTTTTACGCCTCCATATATAATGATATGAATATGTTAATGACTAATCCGTGGAAATTATGCTTAGCACCGAGTGGATATTGAGATGGTAGCCCTCCCGTTAATAGAGGCTGGGTCTTCTAGTGAAAGCTCTCCCGTTAGTAGAGGTTGGGTCTTCTAGTGAAAGCTCTCCCGTTAGTAGAGGCTGGGTTTTCTAGATGGAGCTCTCCCGTTAGTTGAGGCCGAGTTTCCAAAAGTAATCTCTATCCCATAAACTATGTTGCCACCATAGGATGTTGTCTTTAAGTAGACATTAGCTAGTGGATCCACACAAGCTAAGAAGTTCATGAACTTACCTTGGCAAGTAGGAAACCTCTTTTCTGTGTGGGGTAGACACCGAATTCCATGTTGATAGCTCACCTAGTCTTACATGTCGGTTAAGGCTTTTCCCCATAAGTTAATTAACAATTGTTCTCATGATAAAGAAAAGAAAAGATGATTTAGCTTGCTTTGGCCTTGATATATGCTTTATGTTTCATGTTTCTCATGTTTTAAGTTTGGCCATCGCATGTCATGATTATATTTCACTCTAGCATGAATTAAGTGTTTATGTGCATTGTTATCATACTCAGTACTTAATTGTGCTAACACATACTCTTGCCTACATTAACTTCTTTGGTGGAGGACGTGGCGATTCACCTTCCACTCGTGGCTAGAGTTTGATTAGAGAGTTGATAGAAGACTTGGTGAGTCCTCATCCATCTAGGGACATAGCCTAGCTCTTATTTCTTTTTCATGTATTTCCTTTCAGTTTTGAATTGTATCGGGTTACGTCCCAAACCTTGTTCTTTATATTAGATTGGCTTTGAGACATGAGATGTGGACTTCTGCTGTTTTATTTAAAAGCTTTGATATGAAATTCTCTTTTGAACTTTTATTCTCTGTTATCTTTTATGTAATGTATGCTAAGTGGCTTGTATGAGGCCTCTCGGGGTCTTGTACGCCATGTCACATCTAGGGGGTACCTTGGGTCGTGACACTACTAGGCATTTGCCCTCAAAACAATGATGCTGATCAACCTGGAGCTCTGATATAGAACTGTCATGACCCGATTTCTCAGGTCATGATGGCACCTACTACACCCCACCAGTAGGTAAGCCTAACCCTTATCTCAAAGCCATAAGCAATGAACTACCAAGTGGAAGTCAACAAAAAGAAGCAAAAGCTTAATACAAAGTAGAGAAGGATAATCAATAGAAAACAATACTGGAACCACCCCACGACCTGGCATCAGTCAGTAATCAAGCATCTAATCCCAAATAAGAGTACAAGGCTTCTACAAATACAAGATAAGTATAGGCAGTCTCTAAATATAATACAAAGACTAAGCCTAGCAAAAACAGACAGAAACTGGTAGCTCTATATGCCAGGAGCTTACCCTAGTCTCTAAAACTCCAAGTTTCTCCGCAAGACTCCAAATCAATGACGATAACTCAAATTGTAATCTGCAGGGGGTAGAAGTGTAGTATGAGTACCAAAAATGTTACTTAATATGCAATGACCGACTGAGCTCAACGATAACACAAGCCTAAATAAAAAGTAATAAGGAGAGCATGGCACAAGTAACTAAACAAGAGATACTAAAGTAAATAGGCAATAAAGAATAAAGATAGGATGCAAAGGGAAAAAAATTAAGTTAAGAACACACCTGGAATGCAAGCCAACATCCTATTCGCAAGCAACTAAGATACCAAGTAAACTACCTACGGTCAGGAGGGCCCAGAAGCACAATTCAACAGCAAAAACCTACCAGCTAACAATAAAATAGTAATAGAGGACATAATATAATCAAACTATAAACTAAACGGACCACCATAAGCCTAGAAGGTACAAACATTAAACATAACCAAACCTCCCCATAAACTAGAGGGTACAAACAACAAACAAGTATACTAGTGATAGGTAATGCATATGAATGCAGATGCATTAGGACTATCAGTAACCAGCTGTAACCAAGTGTATAGACCTACCTCCATGTCGTGTGGGTGAGGTAGGACCCATGCAACTCTCTCATCCGATACTATGGTACTCACGGCCAGAGGGACTCATAGAGGACGCGAATAGTTCATATACACTGCTTGGGCCCGAATCTAGGTCTTATACCAAGTCAACTTCGTAGAGGATCATAAGTAGCCAAAATCATGCAGAAAAGTGCATCGACGCGCTGGCTAGTCAATTAAAAATTGAGCACATCCGAGATGGCTCTAATACCTCAAATAGAAAAGGAGCACATCCCTGATGCCTCATAATATCAAAAGTCAATAAATCAAGTGATCCAAGTGGTACGACCCCTGTTAAAACTAGTTTAGAATAAAAGTGGAGTAAAATAGTATTTCATCGTGAATGATAGGTATGCCAATGTATGAACCATGATCGTACCACAAAAGTTCGTGAGAATAAACAAATAATGCAATGCATGTCATCACCAACATTCAAACAAGGCACTCAAGTCAAATAACCATACAACCACCAAAACCAAGCTACCAAAGGGGAGAGTACTAACCTGGGATCCAACTGGCCTCGCATACGGCCTCAGGCCCAACAATATAACCAAGCTCAATAAGAGTATAATAGGTTTAATGCTAAATGACAAGCGAAGGGACCAAAGAAGAGGTCTTAAATCTATACAAGGGAAACCAACTCAAGGGACGACACCCTACCCCAATCATACTGCTCTACTAAGCATAGCTAGGATCAACTTATAGCTACGTCGTGCCACAAAGGTCACAAGAACCAACACAAGGAGAAAACCCCAATAGAAGCCTTATCTAGAGCAAATTATAACTACAAGGGTGATAAAGCACAACCTAAAGCATCTATGATCTAACCTAGTCTAAGGTCACAAAGTACCAGTCTTAACAAGGATAAAAAAGATTATATGCACCACAAGCGAGCTACAAGCCTAAACTATGGATCCCAACACCCACACAAAGCCCAAGGCTCCTACAAAATAAAGAAAACATAGAGTTACAAGTGGAAAGATAAATACCTTGCAATTACAATCCAAAATTACATGAAATCTATACTAGGCGTTATCTAAGAAGCTCAATCAAGAAAGTACACCGACGCCTACCTCAAAACCGATCAAAACCACTCCGAATCTACCGTACACGAGCTATATGCTTTCAAAATTCCTCCTAACACCGCCACACTATCAAATTATTGATTACATTGTCATTACATATTTTTTTACACTAAGATCGCAATAATTGAAAATAGACAAAAAATTGAGTCAAAATGGGAATGTGGATCCCGCATCAAGAATCCTGAAATTGACTCCATTAAAAGGTCCTAAGTGACTAACAAAGCTTTTGCCTTGAAATGGCGCTCAATTCCATACCCAGAACAGCCCAAACCACCACATGCATCAAAATAACCAATTGAAGAAAATAGAAGAAAATTGGCAGCCTACACTTCTTGAACACACCAGCATGTAGCCACGAAGATAACGAACGTTCATGACTTTGAATCACCTCAATCGGAGTTCCCAAGCTTGAGATATCACGTTTTGAAGTTGGAGGAATAAGCTGAATCGTGTCTGGTCTTATATAAAAAGACAAGACAAATAAGCCTCGTGAACGCGAGAACCAGGTTTGCGAATGTTAAGGTCAGCTTGACCATCCTTCATGAATGCAGGAACTAAGTTGGCAAACGCAAAGGTCATCTTGACTATCTGTTGCGAATGTGAGAACCAGGTTTGCAAACGTGAAGGTCAGCTTGACTGTTCTTCGCTAACACGAGAACTAGGTTTGCGAACGTGAAGAACAATCCAAGATGCACAACAAGGGCTGCATCAGCTGATCCTTAATATTTGAAAAAGCTCCGACGAGGTGCTCGGGATTCATTCAAAACCCCGTGTATACAAATGAAATATGCTACCCTATTGAATTTAGTATTCTGGACTCAACAAAACCATCGAAACTTCCATCCCTGGTCGTTTCATGAAAACATGGGTCCCACACCCAAGTTTTGTTTTTAGCTAAAAATCACAAGAAGGCTCAAAATGAGACTGGAAGCCTAGGGAACCGCACAAAAGGTCGTTCTAGACCAAACTCGACATTCCGGAGCTAACCGCGCTAATGAAATTCTCATGTAAGCATGTTTACCAAGAATGGTGACCGAAGTCAAACATTAGCTTAAGCTTCAAAGTTAAAAAGCCCAATGACACAAACTCACACCACAAGTCTCTGAGCCCGAATGAACCATGCCCATAGCCTTAGATGGCCTTTCTAGAGCTAATAAAACTATCAAAATTACATTTTGAGGCCGTCTTCCTAAACCTTTAACTGAAGTCAACTGTTTCAGTTTCAAAGGCTCCAAAACATGGAAATTTCACATAACCCAAATGAATGATGCGGTAACTGAACTATCAGTCCCAGTAAGTTATAAATGACTTGGAGTCTCTATTGAAAAGCTCTAAATTCTGAAAAAAATTGAAAACAAAGAAAATGACCTGTAAGGTCATTACAATGAAGACTGTTAGGAAACTTTCTTTTGTTCATTCTTTCTCATTGTGTGTGGTTACCTTTGTTAGTACTGAATTGCCGTATGTTCTTTTGATAGATGGCAAGGACTAGAGCTACTGTTACTGGTGGTAGAGGGGAGGAAGTCCCCGAGGTAGTTGTTGAAGCCCCAACTAGAGGTAGGGGCAGAGTCTAAGCTAGAGGCCATGTTCGTGGAGCTGCGCCAGCCAGAGGTTGTGCCAGTGGAGCGCCACCAACAAGGGGTCCTGCTAGAGAGGTCTCTTTAGAGCCTCAGATTGATGTTAGAGAGGACCAGGTTCCTCCAGAGCCCGCATCCATACCTTTGCTTCAGGATACCTTATTGAGGGTCTTAAGTGTGCTCGAGAGCTTTACTCACGGTGATGGTGCGACAATACACCATAGAGATCTCAGACTAGAGTGAGGGCTCAAACCCTAGAGCAGTAGTAGGCTTCACTTATTTAGGATTTAGTGAGGAGGACAACAGTGGGTCCCATGGATGGAAATGATCTTGCATCGCCAGTTGGGTCAACTAAGCCAACAACCTATTCAAAAGCAACTAAGATACCAAGTCAACTACCCAGGGTCAGTAGGACCCTCAACCATAATTCAAAATTCAAAGCTTATTAGCTAACAAAAAAAAAATAACAGGGAACAAAATATAGTCAAACAATAACTTAACTAGACTCCATAAGCTTGGAAGATACAAACAACAAACATAACACAATATGCCCCCAAAACCCGGAGGGTGCAACCAACAAACAAGTATACTGGTGACAGGTAATGAATATAAATGCAGGGTGAGGAACAAAACTATCAGTGACCATCCGGAAGATCTAACCACAAGTAATCCCATAAAGGGGCCACCCATCTAGACAGTAAGCTCCCAAGGGAGTAAGCCGCCCAACTAGAAAGAGTAAACTCGAGGGCATAAATAAGACCGTAGAGGGGCCGCCTAGCATGACAATAAACTCCAGAGAGCGTAAGCCGCCCAGCTAGAAAGAGTAAACTTGGGGGCGTAAGTAAGACCAAAAGTATGCAAAAAAGGGTGTCAATGCGTCAGGTAGTCAAGTAAAAACTAAGCACATTCCAGAGGCCTCTTATATCTCAAGAAGAAAAGGAGAACGTCCCTGACGCCTCGTAATCTCAAAAAAACTTTTTAAATCAAGTGATCCAGGTGGTACAACTTCTGTTAAAACCAATTTAGAGTAAAACCCGAGTAAAATAGTATCTCATCTTGAATGATAACTATGCCAATGCATGAGTCAGGGACGTACCAGAAAATCTGTGAGAATGAACTAACACCAACATTCAAACAAGGTACTTAAGTCAAATAACCATACAACCAACCAAACCATGCTATCAAAGAAGAGAGTACTAACCTAGAATCCAACTGGTCCTTGCATACGGCGTTGATCCCAACATTATAATCAAGCTCAATAAGAGTATACTAGGCCTACCACTAAACAACAAGTGAAGGGATCAAAGAACAGCTCTCAAACAAATATACGGGGAACCAACTCAAAGGACGACACCCTACCCCCAATCATAATGCACCAGCCCATGACTAAGCATATCTAGGACCAACCTACGGCTACGACAAGCCACCAAGGTCACAAGTACTAACACAAGGAGAAACACCCAATACAAGCCCTATATGGAGCAAAAAATAACTGTGAGGGTGATAAAACACAACCTAACGTATCTAAGGTCTAGCCTAGTCTAAGGCCACAAGTATCAATCCTGACAATGATAAAAATAAAAATCTATACCACAAGTGAGACTACAAGCCTAAACTAAGGATCGTGATACCCATAAAAGGCAAAAAACTCATACGAAATCAAGAAAAGATGGAATAACAAGAGGGAAGCTAAATACCCAGCAAATACAAACCAAAATCACATGTAATCTGTACTAAACATTATCTAAGAAGCTCAATAAGGATAGTAGATCGGACCCTACCTCAAAGCCAATCACAAGCGCTCTAAAACCATTGCACACGAGCTATCCAATTCTGAAATGCCTTTGAACCACACTATTAAATTATTGATCACGACGTCCACTACTAGAAATTGGGCCTACAACAAAAGATTGTATGGCAACGGTTCAAGAAGTGTTGCCGTAGATGTCTATAGCAACGGTTATAAGTGTTGCATAAGGTCCGCGACGATATGGGTATATGATATCTTGAAAACCATTACAAAAAATTTGGTATGGCAACGGTTATTCGTAACCGTTGCAATTGACTATTTATAGCAACGATTGTTTATTATATATTTCCCGCCTTATTGTTCCTAGAATATTTACTAAACCGCCAAAACATATATACCAAATTAATTAATTTTCTTTTCCCAAAAATAACAAAACGTATTTCTGGGTGTTCGATCTCTCTAGATAAACGCCGGTGTCCAGTTCGCCCTAATCATTGCCGGTGACCAGTTCACCCAAATCAACGTCAATCTCGCCGTCTTTGGTTCTAATCATTGCTGGTGTGAGTGTATTTGGTTGTGCTGTGCTAGTTTCTCAACTCACACCAATATCATTGTTCTGAAATCTCTGTCTCTAGTTCTAAAATTGTTGTTGTGTTGTGCTTCTATAACTCACACCAAAGCTCCCAAATTTGCTGCACATATCGAGTTCACTGCTCAACTTCACAAAGCCCTAATTTTAGGTTATATTCTCTATTTTCTCATGCCTATTTTTGATTTATTTTCTAATTTTAGGTTATTCTCTTTGAACTATACAGTCAGATGGGTCGATTATTTGAACTGCAGATTTTTTAGTGTGTTGAAGAAGAAAGAAATCAACAATAGTAGCTGAAGAAAAAAATTGTCCTTGAAGAAGGAAGAAATCAACAACAGTACGTTCTTATTTCTTTAAACTATTGATTTTGTGGATATTCATATAGAGTTTCTATTAAAGATTTAGTATGCGTTAAGTTGATGCCTCTAAGAAAATGTCAATACACTATTGTTTATATGTTTGAACTTTGGCTGTCTATTGTTGAGTTTTTTTCGATTTTACTTGTTGTATGAAGATAGACATCTACCGTTAATGAGTAGTGTTTTGATGTAAATTTGAGAATTTTATTATAATATCTAACTGTTGATTGGAGTTGAGATATGATCATGAAGTTACGAGTTGAGATAGTTGTGCGAAAATATGATTCTAATTTAATAGGTATTTCTGGTACAGATGAGAATTTAAACTTAGAAATTAAAATTAGAATTGTTACAGCCGAGCATCGTTAGAACTGTTTTGAGGATTTGTTTTAGAACTCTTTGGAGAAATTGTTTTTGAATTGATAATTCAAGTTTATGTCGTAAGCGGAAGAAAAGAAAGTGAATACAAACCTTATATTGTTAAATTTATTAAAAATTACATATTTGTTGTTCTGATGCTTCAGTTCTTGGGATCTTTTAAGGTGGGAGAAAAGAGACAGTAGAAAAGAAAAGAAAAGAATATTAACTGAACATTAATTAGAATGCCATTTTGACATAAACAATCTGGAAAATTTAAAGTTACACGTCTTCTACCTAGTACTAGTTCTAGTCGTTGGATAGAAGTCCATACACATCATGATATGAAAGCTTAGCTTTGAAAGAGTTGAAAAGAGAAGAATTTTGTTCATTGTGATTCTTATGGTGTTCTTTAAAAGTTTATACATGATGTGATCCAAAAGAATTTTGTTCCTTGTTCCTTGTGATTCTTATGGTGATCTTTAAAGGTTTATCCAAATATGAGCATTATGATATGAAAGCTTAGCTTTGAAAGAGTTGAAAAGAGAAGAATTTTGTTCCTTGTGATTCTTATGGTGTTCTTTAAAAGTTTATACATGATGTGATCCAAAAGAATTTTGTTCCTTGTTCCTTGTGATTATTATGGTGATCTTTAAAGGTTTATCCAAATATGAACATTATGATATGAAAGCTTAGCTTTGAAAGAGTTGAAAAGAGAAGAATTTTGTTCCTTGTGATTCTTATGGTGTTCTTTAAAAGTTTATACATGATGTGATCCAAAAGAATTTTGTTCCTTGTTCCTTGTGATTCTTTAAAAGTTTATCCAAATATGAACATCATGATATGAAATCTTAGCTTTGAAAGTGTTGAAAAGAGAAGAATTTTTTGTGATTCTTATGGTGTTCTTTAAAAGTTTATACATGATATGCTCATATGTCGTTTTATGCTCATAAAAGTTGGATGAATTGCCTAAGATGGACAGATGAGTATATTCGTGGAGTAACCAATTTTCTTGATAAGGCATTTGAACGAGCTTCTCAAGGAAATGAGATATTATGCCCTTGCAAAAAGTGCATTAATTGATATTGGCATTATAGAAATGTGGTGGAGGATCACTTGGTTGTTGACGAGTTCGTTGATCGTTACACTAAATGGGTTTTTCATGGAGAAGGGTCTTCTGCGAGAAATACACCTCATCCAATCAATGATGATGAAGGTTCTAATTTGCATGATGATATTGATGGGCTACTTCATGATACATTTAGAAATGTGGAAGCTGAGTCGGGGCATGGAGAAAGAGCGGGAGAGGGGCTATTTGAAGATGCAAAGAAATTTTTTAAATTATTGGAGGATGGAAAACAACCGTTATATCCAGAGTGTGAAAATTTTACCAAATTGAGTTTCATAATTCGATTGTACTTGTTTAAAACTTTGCATGGGTTGAGTAATGTAGCATTTTCAGACTTGTTAGAATTGTTAAGAGAGGGTTTTCCCTTTGCTCAGATACCAGATTCTTTCAATAAGGCTAAAAAGGTGATACAAGATTTGGGTCTTAATTATGAAAAAATACACGCATGCCCAAATGATTGCATGTTATTCTGGAAGGACAATGAGAAAGTCGATAACTGCTCTATCTGTGGGTCTTCTAGATAGAAAAATATTGGTGCTGCCTCTACTAATGCAAGCTCAAAAATTCCTGCAAAGATTTTAAGGTACTTGCCTTTAAAGCCTAGGCTTCAACAGATATATATGTGTCCTGAAACAGCCATTGCAATGAGATGGCATGCTAATGAATGACCTAATGTTGGAAATTTAAGGCATCCTGCTGATGGGGAAGCATGGAAAGATTTTGATCGTTTACATCCAGACTTCTCTATAGATCTTCGTAATGTTAGGCTGGGTCTCTCAAGTGATGGCTTCAACCCATTTTGAACCATGCGTATTTCTCATAGCACGTGGCCTGTTATGTTAATGAACTATAATTTATTACCGTGGATTTGTATGAAGCCGGAGTATATTATGTTATCAATGATCATTCCAGGCTCATCATCTCCTGGAAATGATATAGATGTGTACCTACAACCAGTAATTGCAGAACTGAAGGAACTATGGGAACTTGGTATTGAAACATATGATGCTGAAACCAAGCAGACATTCCAAATACGTGTAGCCTTAATGTGGACAGTTAGTGATTTTCCAGCACTAGCAATGCTTTTAGGATGGAGCACTAAGGGAAAATTGGCATGCCCTACTTGTAATTATGACACATGCTCTCAATATCTGAAACATAGTCATAAGATGTGTTATTTGGGTCATCAAAGATTTTTACCTCCTGATCATCCATTGCGAAAAGATAAGAAGTCATTTGATGGTAAGGAGGAGCATAGACCTACACCTACTCCTTTGTTGGGCGTAGAATTGCTTGAAGAGTTGTGTGAATTCAAGAATGTCTTTGGAAAGGGTAAGAAAAAAGCTCGGGATAATAAGGGTCTGTGGAAAAAAAGATCTATTTTCTTTGAATTGCCATATTGGGCAAATAACAAATTAAAGCACAATCTTGATGTGATGCACATAGAGAAGAATATATGTGATAGTTTGCTTGGGACTTTATTAGAGATAGATGGAAAGTCAAAAGATCATGTAAATTCTCTCTATGACTTGCGAGAAATGGGAATACGAAAGGAGCTACAACCAATAGAAGATGATGATGGAAATGTAAGTTTGGCCTAGTCATCATTCTTCATGAAGCCAGAACAAAAGAGGTTATTTTGCACTGTCTTCAAAAATGCCAAGTTACCTAAAGGGTGCGCTTCAAATGTATCACATCGCGTGCATGTGAAAGAGATGAAAATATCAGGGTACAAGAGTCATGATGCTCATTTTATGATGCATTACTTGCTTCAGGTTGCCGTTAGAAAGACATTGCCCAAGAAAGTTTCATTGACATTGATATGGTTGGGCAATTTCTTTAGAGCCATATGTAGTAAGGTAATAAGGCGAACAGATCTTGAAAAATTAGAGTCTGAAATTATTGAAATAATTTGTGATCTTGAAATGATTTTTCATCCAGCCTTTTTTGACATAATGCTACATATGCCTATTCATTTAGTGAATGAAATTAAACTTGGGAGTCTGACTCATCTTCGTTGGATGTATTCCATTGAGAGAGAGCTATATAACTTTTAAGGGGCTCATGCGTAATAAAAAATGTCTAGAAGCATCGATAGTAGAGGGTGTTGTGGGTAGAGATTGCTTGAATCGTAGTTCGAGATACCTACATGATGGCGTGAAGACAAGATTCAGTAGGTACCAAACTGAGGATGAGTAATGTGATCAAAATTTGTCACCTATATTTCCTAAGATAGGTCATCCAATTGGAAGTGAGAAGACAAAAAATTGCACTTTTTTGATGGATTCAGAGTTACGTCATGAAGCACATCGGTATGCCCTTTTCAATACAGGAGATGAACAAGTGTAAAATCTTATTGAGTAAGATAAATTATATAACAATTATTTACATTTTAAAATTCATTTGTTTGTTAGGATAAAGTAAATTAAGATTTATAAAGGCCTAGAAATTAAATTTTCAATATTCTTGTTGCAGGGAACATAAGAACATATTGAGTAATCATAGTAGATTGAATGCATGGGCAAGAGCAAGGAATCATAGTCGTGAATTTAGAAATTGGTTTGAAGATAAAGTTAAAAATGTTGAAGTACCTCGACATTTAATATGGCTAGCTAAAGGGCCTAATATGGTGGCCAAGAAATATACTGCATATTTTATCAATGGATATCGATTTCATACAAAAAAGCGGGATGCCCCATGTATAACTCAAAATAGTGGAGTGACTTTATCAGCAACAACCGATAGTTTTGCTAGTGCTCGGGACCAAAATTTCATTGATGAAAATGTTGTTTATTATGGAGTTATTCAAGATATCACTGAGATTTATTATTATGGCTGTTTTAGTGTTGTATTGTTTAGATGTGATTGGTTTCAGAATGAAGTAGATGAATATGGGTTAACTCGAGTATACTTCAACAAGTTATGCAGTAAAGATGACCCTTTTGTGTTGGCATCACAAGTTTATCAAGTGTTTTATGTTGTTGATCCAATTGAGGAAGATGTTTATTATGCAAGGAATAAAGTTCCTATTGATTTATATGATCTAGAGGAAGAGAATTGTCCTAATATAGGAGACATATTTTGGAGGGAGCCTAATGATGACATTGGTTCCTCAGCTAGATTAGATGAGGGTGACTTTAGATGGTCAAGAGAGGATGTGGCCGTTGATATTGTTGATATTCCATGTAATGCACAACAATCAGAAGATACAATTGTAGAAACGTTAGAAGAGGAGGATGATGTTGATGAAACAAATTGGGATTGGATGGAGGAAGATGATTAGACAAGAAAGTTTTGAAGTTTAGTTTAAATATATGCTCATTGTTATTTTCATTTTTATTTTGTGGTTATTACTTTTATTAATACTTTCAGTTGATTTATGGACAAAGATTTTAAATGATTAGGTGATCTTTTTTCTTTTCATTTATGTTGTGCTATTTTATTATTTTTGTTATGTGTAATGAGAGTGAGGTTGGTTTTATTCATGAGGTTTATTAAGTGCAAGAGTTACCTTGGTTGTATAAGAACCTATATAAGAGCTAGTTTGGGTGTTCAGATCTTAAACTATGTGAAATATTAGATCAAATAGTTAGCTTTCTGAAAAAAGTATATTTCTTATTTGTATTACTTATGAATGCAAAAGTTAGCTTTGTTGTATAAGAACTTGTATAAAAGCTGGGTTGGGTGTTAAGATCTTAAACTATGAGAAACTTTAGATCAGATAGTTAGCTTTCTGACAAAAGGTATATTTCTTATGTGTATTATGAAATCTTGAAGCCTAATGCCTACATTTTACATTTCTTTAGCTTCCGGCCAATTCCAAGTAACAGATAGAGAAAAAGAAGTTGCAACATGACTGTTTGATTGCAGAATGCTTCATTCCTATGCAGAGAATAAAATTAACTTGAATGCTTTCTTCTAACCAATTTTATATTTAATTTTTTAAAATTGTAGAGAATTGAACAATCATGAATCAAGAAACATGTGTGACAAAACGCCAGAAAGTTAAGAATTTAAACTATGTTTCAACTGGATCACTTGCTTCTTTGCGAAATAAAAAGGTATCAAAACACAAGCACAAACAGAACTCTGAGTGTATTTCAGCTGTTCAAGTTATGAAGTCAAATGAAAAGTATCACAAGCACAAACAGAACTCGAACTACATTCTAGATGAATCTCAAGTGTCGGAACAAGTGCAACATGTGTCTTTGAATTCTACCTTTCCTACAGCACAAACAGTACATGAGAAAGTGCAACAACTGTTGCCTGATTCTACCACTCCCGTATCACAAGTAGCACATGAACAAGTGCAACAACAGTCACAACTTCCTAGTACTCATGCATCACAACCAATTCAGGAACAAATGCAGCAATGTCCACAAAATTCTACCAATCTTGAAGGAAATAACCAATCTGAGGAACAAGGCAAGCATATATAGATTTAAGTTCATATTATTCCAAAAATTGTCTGAATAACTATAAATCTTTGTTCATATTATTGTAGACCCTACCCTAAACAAGAAAAAAAGAGGTGGTACACAAATGCAGATTGTACATGGACGGAGTGAGCGTAAACTGATCATGCTAAATGAGTTGAACCAACCCGTTGGTCCTACTAAAGAAGTGGTAAATGAATTGGGCAGCTTCCTTGGCACACTGGCAAGAAATGGAACATTCTGTCCTCTTAATGTATTTAACTGGAAGATGTTGAAGACGCATGATGATATGTGGAACTATATCAAGGTTTGAAGTTCTCAATGTTTCATTATTTGGTTGAAAATATTTCATATTTCTTGTGCTGATCTAATTGGATCAAATTGTAGGAAAAATATGACATTCCTGAAGTTGGAAAAGATTGGGCTTTGGGAGCAATTAAACTTGCTTGGAGAGGGTACAAGTGCAGGTTGAAGAAAATGCACTTTTATGCCTATGCCGATGATGAAATTCGAATGGCAAACAGGCCTAAATTTGTTTCAGAATATGTATTTAAGAAAATACTTAAATATTGGAACTCTGATGAAGCTAAGGTGATAAATAAATCATGAATAGCTCATGAGTATTTTTTTTCTCCATTACTTCTAGTATCTGCTTGAATCATGACTTCATTTATTTGCAGGAGACATCCCATACTAATAAAGAGAATTGAACGAAGTTGAGGTATCCACATACTGTTGGCAAGACAAGTTTTGCTATAATTCGCGAGGTTTGATGTTTTCTCGTATAGTTACTATGAGCTTGGTCACTTTATTTAGGAAGATTTTAATGATGACTTGCATGTAACTAGGAAAAAAAAGAAGGAAACTCCTGATGGCTTGTCAAGTAAGGACTTATTTGTGGCTACTAGAAAAAAGAAAACCTGGCCGAGTATACAAGGACTCATATGAAGATACAACTGCCAAAATTGTATGAAATTTTCTGATTCTATGTTGATCGATATGAACTTTATTTTCTTATATATATGATCAGTTCAATTTAATTGAACTCTCTTATCTTGAACCTGATTTGTAGGCTGAAATGGAGAGGATAGAAGCTCAAGAAAGTGAAGATGTTACTCAATCATCTGTTGACTCATTCAGAATAGTTATGGGGCAAGATCATCCAAGTCGAGTAAGATTATATGGATGTGGAGTAACCAAGACTCTTTTGAAACATAAACAGGGAGATTCTGGTCCCTCTTCACAAACTGTTGATGATGAAATGATGCAGAAAAAAATTGAGGAAATGGAAGAGAGGATGCAACAAAGAATGCAAGAAAAATTCAATGAACAAAAAAATACAATGGAAAGAGATGTTACAGTAAACATCATTTCACAGCTTTAACATCTGAATCCAGGATTAACACTTGATCCTAATATGCTAAGATTCACTGTTGGTTCGCCCGGAGATGGGGCTGCTCTTGAACTACTCAATCGTCCATCTGTTGGCTGTAACAATCAAGGTCAGTTCTTTTACTTCTTCTTCTTCCTCTTATACCACTATTTTCTTCCCTCTCTGTTCAAGATTTTCTTCTTCTTATACGCTATCTTGAACAACTCGATCATGATTCGTGCTGGTCACTGTTTATTGCTTGCTGTTAGAACTAACTAGACTGGGTGAAATGCCTAAATATTTAGAAGACATGATCATTTGCTTGCATATCAACCTGAGTATTTAATTGATTTATTGCTTGAGTTTTGACTTGCCAATGTATTGAATTGTTGCCTGAGTAGTAAACTGATTTGTTGCTCGAGTATTGACCTGCCTTAGTATTGAATTGTTGCCCAAGTATTGACCTGCCTTAGTATTGAACTGTTGCCTGAGTATTGAATTTCTGGAGTGTTGCAGTACTATTGCCTGTGTATTGAATTGATAGTGTATTGAACTGTTAATGTCTGAGTATTTTATTGAACTGCTCTGTTGCTTGAGTATGAAATTGTCCGTAGGTTGCACAGGTTGCACTCGCCATCATTAAACTCCCAATTCTGCATATGTCTTCAGATTTTCATTTACTCAGTTGAAGTAGTTGTGTTTTCTTTAGCTCATAATGTCTCCTATTTAAAAATGAGCATTATTAACTGCATTACAACAAGCAAGAATGAGATATAATGAACTAAAGAGAATAAAGAACTTAAGCAAAAGTCATACGAAGAGCACTAACATAAGCACCAATATATCAGCTAATTTACTTTCTACACACTTCCTAGAGCACAGTGCTGAATGCAGGTGTAATGTTAAGCAGCAGTAAAAGCTTGACCATTTTTTCCCAACATTAAATGGTATTTTCCTCTGGGTATGGCAACAAATATTCTCCTCGAAATATTGGGTTGAGAAGCAGTGCTACAGGATGCACTTCCTTTAATTTTATAGTACATATGTAGAGGACAACATTAGTGGCTTAAAATGCATTGCACATTCAGATACCCATCATTGCCACTTAACATAGTTTATATATGAGACCAACTAATTTGTAATTGAGGTGCAGTTAGATTGATATTTATTATTCTTTTCTTTAGGTAATGTTGGAGGATTTTTTTCATAGATTTTTGAGCTAGTGTTAGTGTGTTTGGCGTGCTTAAATGTGTTGAAACCAGTCTAATTTTGATCAATTAGATTGAAGAAAGCCAACACATGAGATTAATGATCAGTGTTTACGGCTTATCCTTAAACTTTGTAGCTTGATTGTCTCAAGGTTCAGGGGTTTTCTTTTCATTGATGCAATAAAGGAATCATGATGTTTAGAGGTTTAGTGAGCAGGATAGATATTGATGATTCATATAGACGACTTCAATTAGTTTGGATTAAGCTGCAGTAGTAGCAATAGCTTTGAAGGGAATTTGGGTGATATTTTTTTTATCACATCTATCTTAGGCTTATCTGGGTTCATCTTTTGGGTATAGATGCTTTAAAGTAATCCATTTTCATCGTCTCTATTTTGCCGATGCGATTCTGGGTTCATCTTTTGGGTATAGATGCTTTAAATTTAATCTTAGTTGCAAATGAATGTTCATCCGTACTAGTTGATGAAGGAGACTTTGCATTTTTGCCTATCATTTGGGATTTAGGGATTTTCTGCCAATGAAGAAAGTAACATAGTTACTGTCTCCTTAAAGTTATTGTTAATAGTTTGTTTGATTGAGGTTTTCACTTGTTATAAAACGGATATCTTCATGCAAATTCTTTTTTGTAGGTGTCGAAAATGATGAAGAAAGGGGAGAAGATCATAGGAGTGAAGATGATCTTGACCTTACTTAAGAAGATTTTTGAATTGTTGATAGATGTTCTAATATTCGTTATGCTACCGAACATTTTAATACTTATATCGTTACTCATTAGTACTCATGTAAAATTTAATGAATCATTTGGGTTTGAACATATGTTTTGCTTTTATAAAACTTTTTGGAAGGACGACTAATTATATATGTATTTCATATTGTATTATAATTTATTATATATATATATATTGATAGTGACTTATTACAACTACGATTAATATTTCGTACAGATCATTGTATAATATGTTGTTAGAACCGTTGCAATAGATAAAATAAGCCATTGCAATAGAACAGGGAACCGTTGCAATAGATAAAATGAGCCGTTGCAATAGAATAGGAAACTATTGATTTATTATCAAAAAACTATTGTTATAAAGAACATAACCGTTGCAATATACGTTCTACGGCAACGCCTATAAAACGTTGCAATTGCCAACTATTATCGTCACATAAGGAGGATAACAAAACCGTTGCTATAGGAGTGTTTATGGTAACGCAAAGTTACAACCGTTGTACAAACCGTTGGCATAGCTCTATGACCATGAGAGCTAATGAAACGCGTGACAAACCGTTGCCATAGAGCTATGGCAATGGTCTCTCAATCTATAGCAACGGTTTTCCCTGCGTTGCCATAGGACCAATTTCTAGTAGTGATCGGTGCATCCGATTTTCCATGTCTCATTGTTAAAGAAATGTGTTGGTGATCCAGCATCTATAGTGCCATTGGAGAGTCTTTGCATAAGGATAGCCTTTCCTATGAAGAAGTTCCGGTTGAGATTTTACACCGGCAAGTCCGGAAGTTAAGGAATAAAGAAGTTGCTTCCGTGAAGGTTCATTGGAGGAATCAATTAGTTGAGGGTTCTACTTGGGAGGCCAAGGCAGATATTATGTCACGCTATCCTCATCTCTTTCCCTCCGACCCTACTCTAGCTTGAGGCATCTAGTTCCTCATGGTTAATTCTTTTGGTTTCATGTGTCTTAGTTATTTCCATGATTCCTTGATTATGCATGTTCATCAAGAGTCTAATTTTGAGAAAATGAGCTAGTTTGATTGGTTTTTTTATGATTATGTGCATTTGAGTGTGAGTTACATAAAGCCTTCATGAAATGATGTTTTGAACATTCTTTATCTTGGAGTTGATGTTTCCTCCTCGGATATGTGCAATTATGTGATTTTATTCTTGTGGGGTTGTTAGATCTAGTTTCTACCTTCCTTATGATGTCTTGAATCTCATTCGAGGACGAATGTTCCCAAGGAGGAGATAATGTAATACCTCGGATTCAAAAAGAGTGGAAAATGCAAATTTTCAGAAATTCCATCCTAAGCTACCCGTAGGTCAAGTCTCGTAGGTGGTACTGGTTTGGGGCAAGAAAAATAAAAAAAATACTCAAGACTCATGAAAAGAACTATCCTACCCATGATATAGAGTTAGCGGTGGTTGTGTTTGCTTTAAAGATTTGAAGACATTATTTGTATGGTGTGCATGTTGATGTCTTTACCGACCATAAGAGTTTGCAATATGAGTTCAAACAAAAAGATCTAAATCTTCGCCAAAGGAGGTGGCTTGAGTTGTTAAAGGACTATGACATGAGTTTCCTCTATCACCCTGGCAAGGCGCACGTGGTGGCAGATGCTCTTAGTCAGTTGTCTATGGGTAGTGTTGCTCATGTTGAGGATTGTAAGAAAGAATTGGTTCGTGATGTTCATATTTTTGACTGATTGGGTGTTCGGTTGGCTGATTCCACCCAAGGCAATGTTATGATTCACAATGGTTCAGAATCGTCCTTTTTGTCCGATGAGAAGACAAAGCAAGATCGTGATCCTAATTTGGTTGAGTTGAAGGAAGCGGTGCTTAAGAAGCCCATTGAGGCCTTCTCCCAAGGGGGAGATGGAGTGCTTCAATATCAAGGTCGTTTATGTGTTCCCGGTGTAGATGACCTAAGAGGACAAATTTTGTCGGAACCCCATAGTTCTCCATATGCCATTCACCCGAGAGCTACCATGATTTACCATGATTTGTGGGAGATCTATTGGTTGAATGGGATGAAGAAGGATATTGTGGAATTTGTGGCTATGTGTCCTAATTGTCAACAAGTGAAAGTTGAGCACCAACAGCCGAGAGGTTTGTACCAAGATACTAGTATTCAAACTATGAAGTGGGAAGATTTGAATATAGACTTTATTGTTGGTTTACCACGTACCCGGCGACAACATGACTCGATTTGGGTTATTGTGGATCGTATGATGAAATCAACCCATTTTATTCTCGTCAAGGTTTCTTACTCGATGAAGAATTATGCTAAGTTGTAGTTGAGAGAAATGGTTAGGTTTCATGGAGTGCCTTTATCCATTATCTCCGATCGTGGTACCCTATTCACCTTTCAAATTTGGAAAACCTTCCAAAAGGGTCTTGGTACTCGTGTTAAGCTTTGCACGGCCTTTCATCCTCAAATCGATGGGCAAGCGGAGCGTACTATTCAAACTTTGGAAGATATGTTGAGACATTGTGTGATTGATTTCAAGGGTAATTGGAATGATCATTTGCCTTTGATTGAGTTTGCCTATAATAATAGCTATCATTCGAGTATTGGTATGGCTCCATTTGAGACTCTTTATGTTAGAAAGTGTAGATCCCCCATAGGTTGGTTTGAAGTTGGTGAAGTTGCTTTGATAGGTCCTGAATTGGTACATGAAGCTATAGAGAAAGTTTGTCTTAATAGAGAAAGGTTGAAAACGACTCAAAGTCGACAAAAGTCCTATGCCGATGTGAGGAGGGATTTAGAATTTGATGTTAATGATTAGGTCTACTTGAAAATTTCACCCATGAAGGGAGTAATGAGGATTGGAAAGAAAAGGAAGCTTAGTCCCCATTATGTGGGCCAATCTCAATTTTTGAGGCGTGTTGGTAAGGTTGCTTATGAACTTGACTTGCCTAATGACTTGGCATCGGTGCATCCGATTTTCCGCGTCTCCTTATTGAAGAAATGTGTTGGTGATCCAACATCTATAGTTCCATTGGAGAGTCTTGGCATAAAGGATAGCCTTTCCTATGAAGAAGTTCTGGTTGAGATTTTAGACCGGCAAGAGAAGTTGCTTCCGTGAAGGTTCTTTGGAGGAATTAATTAGTTGAGGGTGCTACTTGGGAGGCCGAGGACGATATAATGTCCCGCTATCCTCATGTCTTTCCCTTCGACTCTACTCTAGCTTGAGGTATCTAGTTCCTCATGGTTCATTCTTTTAGTTTCATGTGTCTTAGTTTTTTCCCCGATTTCTTGATTATGCATGTTCATGAAGAGTCTAATTTTGAGAAAATGAGCTAGCTTGATTGATTTCTCTATGATTATGTACATTTGAGTGTGATTTGCATAAAGCATTCATGAAATGATGTTTTGAACATGCTTTAGCTTGGAGTTGATGTTTCTTCCTCGGATATGTCCAATTATGTGATTTCATTCTTTTTTGTTTGTTAGATCTTGTTTCTACCTTCCTTATGATGTCTTGAATCTCATTGGAGGACAAATGTTCCCAAGGGGGAGATAATGTAAAATCTCGGATGCGAAAATAGTGGAAAATGCAAATTTTCATAAATTCTAGCCTGACCTACGGTTGGCACCAACCTACCAACCGTAGGTCAAGTAGTAGGTGAGGGGGGGAGTCGGTTTTCCTTAAGATATCTTTTGGTCTTTTCACCCAGTGACTCATTTACTAAATTAAGTTGGTTCCCTACAATTCCTATCACTATATAAACCTTTTTAAGCCTAAAACCTACTTTTCAACTTCTCCTAAAAACATTCTCCCAAATATTTCTCTCTCTAGAAGTTAGAAGAAGAAGAAGAAGAGGTCAAGTTAGGGTTCAAGAATCAAGCTTCCATTCCCCTCTTCCCAAATTTCAGTAAATTCACCCCCTTACACTCCCCAATTCATCCTTTCAATCATCCCCCACCCCCTATATATTCATCTTCTTCCCCAAACTCCCTCTGCCCTTTACCCTTTTTTGATTTCATTCCCCAAACGGTGTAAACTTCGTCTTCATTAATTAGTCACGGGTTCAGAGTCTTTCTAGTGATTGTTACGAGGCAATATCACACACAACTTTTACTTTATACATCACTAAACGTACTGATTTTAAACTACAGTGTCAATTTGAAGTTGTAATTGAATGTATGACACTTGACCTCGGGTAGAAATCAATATCAATATTGTGTTTCTTAAGTCTACAATTACCCATGGGAGGATGGTGATGTGAGTGTACTACCTTCTAGTAGTGTTCTTGACTTAGGGATTTTGTTTAATTTCATTGTTTGATGTTTAATCGCATGTTGGAAACCCTAGGTACGAAAGAATAACTTGATTTTATGTTGAACTGCATAGTCCAGAAGTGGTTTGATGAAATAGATGTTGTCTTGGCTTTGTTGGTTAGAGTATTGGTCTGAAACTGACCCTGTGATGGTCCACGACCACGACCTACGGCTCGTAGGTCAACCTTTGAACCGTAGGTCCTGTCCCATCAGTCTGAAGTACACTACAGTAGCCCAAGTTGTGAACAACGATTTGGCTTACGATCCATCATTTCATCGATGGACCTTCCTGGCAAACCATCATTACAACTTCTGAAACTACAATTTGACCTCCTGAATTACAATTGGGACCAACGAACCGTTGAAGCATCGACGGTCCGTCAGTACCAACCGTTGGTCCCCTCTGCAAGTTTTTGTGTTACCTTTCGTTAGAGTCGTGCTTTATTTTTCTTTTATTTTATCTTTCTTTTCTTCTTTTGTTTGACTATTTGAGTACTAATATGGTCTCCGTAGGTACTATGCCGCAAAAAGTTACTCGTCACTACGGGTGGAGGTCCAAATCCACGGCCCTTTCTGCTTGCTTTTAGCTTATTGATGAACCTACGGATGATGAGCGGAGTGGGTCAGAGTACGACCCTCCCATAGGAGATGCCTCGCCTAGGTCACCCCGTACTACTTGCCATCAAGCCTGGCAACTGGCTATTGCTTACACAATGGAGGAGTCACACTTCGACGACTCACATGATCCTCCCTAGTCTGACGAGGAAGCACAACGTTCGTCTGATGGTGGTGAGGTGTCCCAGCCTTCATAGTCTGAGCTTGGCTCTGACTTCGACTCAGTTGTTGCATCTACCTCTGATGCCTCTTCATCCGGTTTGGCCCATGACCCTCATCATGGTCGGGTTGAACCCATAACCCTCACTATAGATCCAAACAGATGGTTCGTTAGGGCTATGTATCAGATTTTTTATGATGGCTTACACATGAACGTTCAGGAGAAGCTAGCCCGGACCATAATCGATGAGAGCCGGGTACTTTCCAGTAGCCTACACATAGTGCCTGTAGTGCATAAGCTGTTCAAAAAGCACCGATGTGAATGGATGGCAGAGAACCTGGGTAGATACAGTCCGATGATAATGAGGTAGTTCTATGCTTCTTACGCCTCGACGGTGAAGAATGCTCTACCTCCACGGGGCTTGGCATTGACTCAACCGCCCCTCTTGTTTAATTTTTTTTGGGGCATTCCATTTGATTTATCGAAGGATACAGTCCACTGTTTTATTTAAGCCCCTTCTCACTCTCAGCACATTAATACGGCTGAATATGATTGTAGGATGAGTATGGTGCAGAATAGAGCTGCCATGCGTGACACTAATCAGCGAGAGAGTTTATTACGCTGGATGATGAATTTGACTGTGATGAGTGGGAGAACGCCGCATGGGTCTGAGATATGACGTTGCCTATCCAGAAAGCAACACTTAGTTTTGCGGCAAAGTTCTGGTGGTCCATTATTCGGACCAAACTTCTCCCACTAGGGCTGATAACATAGTGACCTGGGATCGCGTAGGGATGTTTGCCTCATCGATGGTGGGGCATGAGATTGACTTCTCTGATCATCATAGCTGAGTTTCATGAACGGGCATTCTTAGAGAAGACCACGTTGCCGTTCCCGTGTTTGGTTTTTTTCCTTGCAGAGAAGCAATTGCTCCTATCTGGGGTTGTGATAGGTTTATAGAGGTGACCAAGACGGTCGATGTAGGCATGATTTGGGATGGTACAAATCCTGCAGACCTATGGAGGAGTATCTCAGTTGCTTTACCACCTTTGAGAAAGAGCCTTGACGATGCTCAGGCAGCAGAGGGCACTACTCCCCCTACCATAGAGCCCCATGAACTATCCATCCCCCCTCTACTTCAGGTTTAGCTACGAGCAAACCTCGTGCTCCTGCTCTCACAGGGTTTGCCATGCTGCCACTGGGTCGGGTCGACAAATTAGAGACTCAAATGGTGACCTTTTGCATCATATTAGGCCTTGGATGTAGAAATCAGTTGGGGAATATGAGGCACGCACTGAGAGGGCCATGGAGATAAAGATACAAGCTCTGCACCAGCGGATTGATGTTTTTGAGAGCCGGATGATGGATAGGCCTCAACCTTGGCCAACTATTGTGTTGCTGCAATCTAGACGGACTTGGCTCAGGTTCGTTCTGACAGTAATGCCTTGATCGCTATAGGTACTACTGTACCGGAACTTGCCTCGAATGATGCCGATAAGATAGTGCCTAACGCACTATTTGGTACTAGGCAGCAGACTTCTACTTCCTCCCATGCAATGGGGAAGCGCGTCCGGACTGGCGAGGATGTTGATATAGACTTGGAGGAGATGCGGCGAGCCCGTAAGAGGGAGAGACAGAAATTAGAGGCTGCCCAGCACCAGTCCACACAAGAGGAGCATCTCTGTCAGGAGCGTTTGTGTTAGTTGGCTGTCGGATCGGGGTGGACTACTAATGGTGCACCCTAAACTACTATTATGGGCATTACTGAGGGTGCCTTTCTTGATGATCCAACGGGTTCTGGGAAATCGGATCCACCCGCTTTTTGATTGGTCTTCGGTGCATATGCACCACAGGTTTGTCTCACCCGATGTCTTTATTTTTAGTTGTGCATTGAGGACATTGCACTATCTTTTTATGTGGCGGTGGGGTGAATGGATTGTGAGTTTTGGAATGAAGTCTGAGTAACTTAACTCAAAATCATTCCTTGGGTTTTTCTTGCCTGTGTTCTTTTTCCCCATGGAACTGTTTTATTTTATGTTGAAGTCAGAGGAGGCTGACATTGAAAGATATATTTATAAGTCACATTTATTCCTAGGTGAAACATATTCACCCTATCTACTCCACGTTGAAGTCAGAGAAGGTTGGCGTTGAAGAATATTTATATTACATTATCAGAAGTGGTGGTGTTCAAATATATCCTGTCGATGGATTCTCACATGTCCTACCGATAGACATGCATTTATTTTGCCCAAAGATCCTACCGATGGATCATTTTCATTCGTCCTACCGATGGACATACATTCATATCCTAACGATGGATCATTTTCATTCGTCCTACCGATGGATATACATTCATATTCTACCGATGGGTCATCTTCATTCGTCTTACCGATAGACATACATTCATATCTTATCGATGGATCATTTTCATTCGTCCTACCAATGGACATGAATTCATATCCTACTGATGGATCATTTTCATTCGTCCTAACGATGGACATGCATTTGTATCCCACCGATGGATCATCACATATCTTATTGATAGATTCTTATATGTCCTACCGATGAACATTCATTTATTTTTCCAAATATCCTATCAATGGATTCATATTTTCCTATCAATAGACTAACAATCATTTTTCCACCACACTCATATCCTGCCGATGGATGTTGTTTGGATTTTCAACAAAATCACACCACTCTTCAACAATCAGACAAAGGTTTTCTATATGCATGGATTTTTAATCAAGAATGACTTCGAATCACAAAGACAACAACGTATTCACAAAAAACATGCAAAGAAGAAGGTAGAAAGTATCATAAGGGATGCTACCTTTTTTTTAATTTATGGTCTACTAATGAGTTTTATCTTTATTTTTAAAGAATATCCAAGAGGATGCATTCTCAATTAAGCCACATGTGTGGGCTACGTCAACAAAGACTCAGTACAACGTGGAATCTTTTGGAAGCTAGTCAACGAGCGACTTTTACAGCATTCAAACTACACTTTTATATGATGGTCATATGTTCGCTCAAAACTGGATTTGTCAATTTTCTTTCTCCATGATTTCTTTCATCAATCATATCCAACGAATGGACAACTGTTGAAACCAAATTTTGGCCTAACATTTTAAAAATTCATATTTTTAAGTTTTATTCATTAAATAGTTCAAAATACTTTTTTTGTAATTTTATAAAACTTTATTGATAATTATTCTTATATTTTAAAATGTTAAGATTTATATCAGTTTATTTTGATTATATTATTTTTTGTCACAGTCATTTGAATATATTGTGAATATTTGTTCAAATTGATTAAATCATCATTTTTTGTTAAATTATATTTTTGACATCCCATTGGTTACATTCGTCACATTTTTTTAATATTCATTTTATTCGTTATGTTTGTTAATATTCATTTTGATAATTTTGCACAGCCTAAAAATACATTTAAATATGGATAAGATTTGCATACACATATATTTTATTAAACAGTGGTTTTGGCCCACGATTTTAGGGTTATGGTATTGTACTAAGGTGGTTTTAAATTTTCTATTTAAACAATAGGTTGGTCATTAAGTTAGATGGTGGTGGATAAACTTTCAAGATTTGATGGTGGAAAATTTCTCAAATGAGTGAAAACCCTAAAAGCTCTTTCCATTTTTACTTTCCAAAAGGTCAGCCGCTACAGTTAGCATTTTCCTTTTTTCGACAAGAATTCGGCGAGCCTCAACCAAGCAACCACCACCACTCCAAGAAAACCCACCCAAAAAGCAACCAAAACACCCCGAAACGACCACCACCCGACCAAAACCCTCGCTGGTAAACCACCTCACAACCAGACCCCAACTCTGGCGAAGCAGACCACACTTCACCGCCTCTTTTCTCTAGCCAAAACGTCACAAAAAACACCAAAATCGACCCCACTGGTAGACTTCCCTCAACCCGTCTTCCTTCTCAAACCAACAACCACTAGAAATGACCCCAAATCCCACTCGAAACCCACCATATCCCATCACCAAACGACCTCTGCCAGACCCACCACAGATTGACCAAAACCCCTATCCCTTTTTTCGGTGAAGCGCCACCAAACAACAACCAGCAGCCACCAGAACTCCAGAAAATTAACCAAGCGCCACTACTAGCCTGTCAACAACAAACACGGCGACACTACCACAAAATCGACACTCTCTGGCGGAATCGGTCACAAGAAACTATCAGATCCAATGTTCTCGAGTAAAATATATATCGTTCTTTCTCTTTTAAGTTTTGTTTAGTCTCTGTTTTATTATTGCAAAGTAATTGATATTCTTTCTGAGTGAAGTAATTATTCATGTAGATTGTTTTTTTTGTTTGTTAGCCTTATTTTATTATTATTCATTTGTTAGTTGTTTTGTATAAATTTGTTCAAATTTGTTTTAGTAATTCTTTCTTAGAATGTTTACAGGATGTTGAAATTATATAAATATTTTTTGGTTGATTTTTTTCATTATTATTATATTATATTTTCCGTCAAATTATTTACCTTGTTCTCATTATATTTTTATTGTTTTAGAGTTTAATCTTAAGAAAATTAGCTTAATGTTTTGTGATGTTATAATTGTTACGCACTGAATTTATTCATCATTGGTTGCTATTTATTTATTGCACACTGTTCACATATGACGTTGCAGAAATTGTATTATTGTTTTGTTAGATGTTTGATAGTTTGGTGGTTGTTATTTTTATTATTATTATTGGGATATGTTGTTATAATATGATGGTTGTATATTGCTTTATATTTAGACATTCTTTTTTAGTTAATTAATTAATTGGTTTCCTAGTTTGTCCTAAAATTAGGTGGCGACTCCTAAATAAAAATTGTTTTCTCAAAATTCTTTTAAATTTAATTGAATTGAGTTAATTTATTATTTTTTCAGTCACCACAACGTTTTGTCTTATTTGAATAAAATAGGGATGTAAACACTATGAACATCACGAACCAACTCCTTCTTATCATCCTCTACATGTGCAACACTACCCATTTATAGTTAACTAAGAGCATCTGCCACTACATTCGCCTTACCGGGGTGATAGAGGAAACTCATGTTGTAATCTTTCAACAACTCAAGACACCTCCAATCCTTTTGAGTGAATACCTATTTCAAACTCTTGTGGTCCGTGAACACATCTACATGCACATCATACAAGTAATGCCTCCAAATCTTTAAGGCAAAAATAATCGTAGCTAATTCCAAATCATGGGTAGGATAGTTCTTTTCGTGAATCCTAAGTTGTCTTGAGACATAGACAATAACTTTCCCATTTTGCATAAGTACACGTCCTAATCCGATCCCTGAAGCATCACAATACACTACAAATGCATTAGAACCTTCCATAAAAGTCAAGACCGGAGCGGAGGTAAGCCTATCTTTCAACTCTTGAAAACTCTTTTCACATGCTTACGACCAGAAGAACTTAAGCTTCTTTTGTGTCAACGAGGTCAATAGAGAGGCAATAGAAGAAAACACTTCCACAAACCTTCTATAATATCCGGCCAAACTCAAGAAGCTACGAATATCCGTAGGAGATAGAGATCTAGGCCAATTCTTAACCACTTCCATCTTCTTAGGATCCACCTCAATACCTTTAGCAGAGACAATGTGACAAAGGAAAGCCACTGATCTCAATCAAAACTCACATTTATTTAACTTACCATATAACTCACGATCCTCAAGAATTTTCAACACGTAAAATCCTTAAATGATTGGCATGCTCATCCTCACTCCGAGAATAAATCAAGATATCACCAATAAATACTATCACACACATAACAAGATGTTGTCTAAGAACTTTATTCATCAAATCCATGAAAACGGCTGGAGCATTAGTCAACCCAAAAGACATTACAAAAAACTCATAATGACCTTACCTTGTTCGGAAAGTCATTTAAAAAAATATCACATTCCCTTACTCTCAATTGATGATAACCCGACTGAAGGTCAATCTTTGGGAAGAAACTAAAACCTTGAAGTTGATCAAACAAGTCATCGATTCTAGGGATAGGACACTTATTCTAAATGGTAACCTTGTTCTATTGGCGATAGTCAATGCACATTCATAGGGAACCATCCTTCTTTCAAACAAACAACACCGGAGCACCTCATAAAGAAATAATTGATCTAATGAAACCCTTATCAACCAAATTCTTCAATTGGTTTTTTAACTCATTAAGTTCTATCGGAGACATACAGTAAGGAGGAATAGAGAGAGGTTACATATTTGGGAGAAGGTCAATATCGAAGTCTATTTCCCTTTCGGGTGGAACACCGAGTAGATCATTGGGAAACACTTCCAAAAACTCATTTACAACGGGAATCAACTCAAGAGCAGGGATTTTGGAATCCGTATCCCTAACCCGCACAAGATGACATATGCAACCCTAAGAAATTATTTTCCTAGACTTTAGACAAGAAACAATCTGACCCTTAGGCAAAGAATTTCTGCCTTTACACTTTAGGACGGACTCATTTGAAAATTCAAACTAAACCACACGGGTTCTGCAATCAACCGAAGCATAACATGAATAAAGCCAGTCCATACCTAGAATAACATTACCATCTAACATATCAAGCTCTAGAAGATCAACATGAGTGACTCTATGGGATAAGGAAACATGATAAATTCTATAGACTCTTTTAGCCACAATAGATTCACCAATATGAGTAGAAACTGAAAAAGGGTCCAACAACACATCCGGATAAAAATCAAATCTCATAGCTACATAAGGTGCCACAAAAGATAAAGTAGCCTTGGATCAAGAAAAGCATAAACATCAATATGAAAGACTTTCAACATACCAGTAACAATATCGGGAGACCCTCTTAATCATGTCGAGTTTGAATAGCATAGAATTGGTTTTGCTTTGGACCACCCGAACCTGAACCACTAAGCGGAGCTTTCCTACCATGTTTTCCCTTGATGATTCTAGATGGGCAATATCTCAAGTGGTGACCACTATTACCAGAACCAAAACAATTATTTGTACCCATCAAACTTTTTTTTGAATGACTCTTGCCACACTTTTTGCATCCGGGAACTGAAGAATCATTTCCACTACCATTTCCTCCTTGAGGCTTAGGGTCAGACAACTTCTATTTATTGAACTTAGGAGCCGGAGCACTGGAGGAACCTTGACCGGAAAACCTTTGTCAAAATCTAGAATGACCATGTCCATTGGACCTTGAATGTGAAAAGTCAACATCACTGGTCCTTGCCTACTTTTCCTCTCTACACCTTTCCTTGAACTTCTCCTCTTCAATTTGTTGAGCATGAGTCTATAAACAAGAAATGTCTTTTTTCCTTAATAATCATGGTGGTACGACATTCCTTAACCACCATCTCGGACACTCCCGAAACAAACTTTACCATTCTTGCCCTGGGATGGGCAACCATAGTAGGAGCATATCTGTGTGAATTTTAAGGCATACTCCTTCACACTCATATTCCGTTGATGAAGGTTAATAAATTCAAGTAGATTTGCCTCTCTAATCTCAAGAGGAAAGCAACCTTAAATTTTTCCTAATCAATAGAGCCCGCATCAACCGCCCTTTCTTCCTACCACTCAGCATACCAAATTTGAGCAACACCCTTTAGTTGGTAAGCGACCAATTTTTTCTTCTCAACTGGCACCACTCCCATAATCATTGAGATCTTGTACACTTCATCAATGAACTCTTGAGGATCTTCCTCAACCTTGGAACCACGAAATTCAGGGAGATTCATCCTAGTGAAGTGCCTCACTCTAGTTGCCTCCGTACCCAAATTTGGGCTCACCAGGACCACAACCTTACTATTGGCATGGCATGGGCCAAAACATGAAAAGTGGCTCGGAACTCTGCATTAGTCACTTGCTAAGCCAAAGGGTCGACCAAAACTTGAGGAGCTTCTTGTTCCACATTCTCATTTGCATTTCTACTAACCTATTCTCTTTGAGGGGCCATAGCCTTAAAAGCATCAGATACAGGCTAAGAGAGAGACATATAGAGTTAAACTCTATCGCATGAATTTAGAATAATGAAAGAAGTGGAATTTCCTAAACGTCTTATAGCTGCCAATTCATAAATGTGGTGCGCTTCACATTCATTAACAAGACTTGTAAACTTTATTATGACCGTCCCTCATTGGTTGTCCCTGGATTCTATCATCAAGAAGTGTATCCATGGCTTCTTGTACTAATTTCTCCTGACACATTACTATTTCTCCATTTGTAGATCTACTTGTTGTTAATAAATCGGTAAGCTGCTCGACACGGCTTGACAGACTTCCTAGGATCTTTCTAAATTTTTGTGCGCTGAGTTCCAAGTTTATCATGACCCAAAGTACCCCCTAGGTGTGACATGGTGTATTCGACCCCAAGAGGCCCTACACAAGCCACCTAGCACACATTGTACAAGATAAATAGAAAATATATTCAAAAGACAACTTTCATATCATAAAAGAGTTTGACATAACCAGAAGCCTAAATAGTAATGAAAAGCCATCTACTACAATATAAGAGTGGTTGGGACGTAACCCATACACCACATACAGTATCTAAAAACTATAAAGACATAAGGTTAGTAAATATGTCTCGATCTTCAGAGCATGAGGACTTACCAACTCTTCAAATCCTGTTAAATGATCAACTAGCCACAAGTGTGAGAGGAAGGAGCGTAGGACCCTACATTAATGAGGCAATGTAGGCACAAGTATGCATTAGTACATAGAATTTACTAAGCATGGGGAAATATGCATAAAAATAGACATGATAGTGATATGCCCAAATTACACATCCCTTAAGAAGTATAAGGGGCCGTTGTCATATAAAGAACCTAACAAAGGTTAATCCCACAATGAATATGGTTCAGACTTAGCCTAATTTATTATTGAGTGTACATTTAGCCAAGTTATTTCTATAAAAATTGGGGGGGGGGAGTTTGAATACAAAAATAATAATTGATTGATGTGTAGTAGCAAGTAAACAAGTAACATGATTTGCAGTTTGTAATATCAGTATGAGAATGAAACTAGGGCGTATGTGTTCCCCACAAGTTCTTAACTCAGTAATCCTAATAGTAGGAACTCTTTCCTAGTGTTTAACATGCATATTCGGTAAGTTGCGTATCTCCTAAGTGATTGATCCTCCAAATAAGGAGTTTGACCACGTAACTTGGTCCGTCTACAGGTGTATACTTTACTAACCCTTACTTTTGACCCATATTAGCCCTCAGTGTATTTGGTTCAGGATATTAGATAGCGGATTATCATGCTAAATCTTTGTTGTTTAACATCTTTCTCATTCATTACTTCCTTGGTCTGACAAGTAGAAATGAGGCAAGTTCTAACGTTGTAAACCATTAAAAAGCATTCAAAACAAAGAGAGTAAAAATTCATGTGTAAACACTTATCAAGAATTACTTAATTATTAGTCTTACATTTGTTAATTACTCATTGTTCCCATAACCCTAGTTGTGGATTTAGTTATTCATGCTTGAGTGTTCACAATTCATATTAGGATTTAGAGAATAAATCATGAACTTACTATTAGAATAGATGGAATCCAAAATCTTCAATTGAAAAACAAAAGCAAATTTCATAAACCAAACTTTAAGAATTAAATGCCAAAAGTGTTTGCACAATAATTTGTAAAGCTAAAATAATGTATCTCGTAACGTCTAACTCTAAAAAAAATGAAAATTACAACTTATATTTATTGGAAAAAAATCCTAAACCGAATAGGGAAAGGAAGACTAAGAAAATTCGGTCTTGAGCAATGTCACCTACGGTTGGCCACCTATGCCTCGTCGATGTAACGAAGGCTCATAGGTTCCTTCGTCGTTCAGCAGTTGGTAAATATTCTTAGAGAAGTCTACCTACAGCTCGTAGGTCTAAGCACGGCCCGTCCTTTTCAACCTTTGTTCACGTACTGAAACACACCTTCTCTAAAGTTTTCTACTATTCTTCATATACGGTTCGTAGTATGAATTATGGCTCATCATTCTTCAATCGTCGTTCCATACTTAGCTTCAATTCCAAGCACTTGAACCTACGACTTTAACTTACGGCTCGTCAAAGGAATGACGGCTCGTAAGTGAAGTCATCTATCACCAAAAATATTGCTGCTGCAACTTCTTTTACACCAACTGCTCCAAAACCTATTTTATGCAAACTCAAACACAAGCACCATCACATCTAATAACAAAATACAGAAGATTCATACAAAATTCTAAGTTTAATATATCAAAAGTACCGTAAGTTCACAGAACATTAGATAGCATGAATAGTTTAAACATGTAATTCAGGACCAACATTTGAAAGATTAAAGAAGCAACATAGTATAAATCATAAGATATAGTCAATGCATTTAAAATATGAGACATAAGAAAGCTTTAAAGAAGCATATTTGTTTTGTGGGATGTTAGCTTTAACCAACAATAAGACCCTAAGAGCTATATCATGGAATCTTGTATATCCCTCATATCGAAAAAAGGGGATTCTACTTGCCAAGGTAGAATCCGTACACATCATATTTTGCTTAAGTGAATCAACTAGCTAGGTCATTTAAGACAATCCTATGGGGGCACGTAGTTTTGGACTAGAGGTTGCTACTAGAGACTACCTTATTTGAGCCTCCACCTCAAAGCCCTCTCGATGCTAAGTAAAAATCCTAAAGGAATAAATAAAAAATAATTATTATCATAACATAAGAAAGGCAATGATCAATACTAATTAAAATCTTTAAAATCAAAACATTGAATAGCTCCTAAAAAGACAATTCAAGCATAGGTTAGAAAACCTTTCACCAATTTAAATTCATATGTGAGAAATACCTTTCACAATGTCATATGTGTGGAAACTTTCATAATTACATTGATAATTTAGTCTAAAAGCATCCTATCATCATCAACATCATTTTCATAGGACTTGCATAGATTTTAAAATTTATAGTTCGTATGTTCATGATTTCTTCATAAGTTCATAGTAAAAAATTAGAGATCATACATGGGTTCATAAGATTTCCACTCAATATCATGTAAGTACGTTAAATCATGGAATTGAAGATTGAAAAACAACAATTTAATCATAATTGAATAGAACCCATAGAGAATTAATTTTATTAAAATTGAATTAAGGAATTGAAAATATTGGGAACCCCATGGAGGAATGGATTCCATAGATTAATACCCACATACCTTGATACTCAAAGCCCAAGAAAAAATGGTGAATTGAAGACTTTGAAGTGAAAACCTAGCTTCTTCTTCTTCCTTAGCTTGAGAGAGAATTTGGGAGAATGAATTTTGTTTGGTTTTGGGGAATTAGGAGAATGAGTTAAAAATGGGTAGATGTAGGAATTAAAGTTTTTATATAGAATAGGGAGCAAAACGACATACTTTAGGCGTAAAACATATAGGAAAAGACACAAAAGCCCTTAAGACTTAATTGGCGGAATATGTCTACAGGTCTGACCTATAAACTGTAAAACTACTTAAGGTCCTTACTGGTCAGCTGTGGACCAAGTACTGGGACCATAAAATTTTCTCAACTTTGACGAGACCCTTCTATGTTCTGTAGGACTTCCTGCGGTCCATAGAACCAAATCGTAGAACTCAATTTTAACCCCAAAATTTCACTAAGTCTGGATTGCTTCTACGAAACCCATCTACAACTAGTAGATCAATCGACGGATCCTCCCTGTCAATTGTAGGATGAGACATTGAAACTTGCTTTTCAAAAAATTATTTTCCAATTTTCTATGAGACTGGTCTACGACCTGTAGAATATTATGTGAACCATAAACTGGTCTCGTAGACCTATACCAATAGCTTAAAATATGCAATCTTTACCCTGTTTGAAAAACTGAGGTGTTACAAAAAAACTTAAAGCTTAAAATTTGATACATTTTCTCTCTACTATGGGCTATTTATAGTTTCCCCAAAAATTAGCCCAAACTCCCAAGTGTGACCTGCTCGAGGACATTAGATGGGCTCACCTAGCACGTTTGGCGAATCGTTGTTTGCTCTCACCGTTCTTTGGCTTCACGCTTTAGGTGTTTAAACCTCAGTTGGCGAACTCAAAGAGTCAGCCATTCATATTCGGTGGATTCCCAATTACAACCTTTTTTGCCCATTCATCCTTCATTTTAACTCAGAAATTTGTCACCTTCGAAGACAGATCTTCTAGCTCACCTAATGACTTCAGCGAATAGCAGTTTCCACTTTTGTTTGCCGACCTATCTTGAATATTTTCAATCGTGAACATTGTTACTTTAGCGGAGGTACGACCTATTAGGCAATCCGCCAAAGGTGACTCTCAGCTTAGAGTTTACACTCTTTCTAATGTTTCTGGCCTCTTTTTCATAGATTCATCCTACCTTGTCCTTTAGCCTTCATAGCTACAAAATATCAAAATATCATCATAAGAGGATGTAAATAGGCATTGAGGACACTAATTGTTAAACTAAAAAGGCCTCAAATGAATGGAAATCTACCACTCTTCAACACCCCCAACTTAAACTTTTGCTTGTCCTCAAGTAGATCAAGAACATAATTAGTTCAACAAGGGTGCCTACAATAGTTCTCATTGTTAGTTAATATGCAAGTGTCATTAGAAGACTACTAGCAAGTATATGCACTACTCAATCATGCTCAAAAATATTCAAAGGAACACTAGTCGGTATCAAACCAAGCTCAAGCTCACTAATGCTCCCTTCTATAGCAAAACCATTTTTCAATAAAAGCATTCAAGTGCCCTCACAACAAGAACGATTAGATGCTCTCACAAAGCACATCAACAAAGAAGTTAGGAATTAATACAACTCTCACTCTCCGAAAGAGAAATACATGCAACCTTCTTCCCATAGGTTTGCCCATATTTTCCAATCATCACACAACCTGGTTTCAATAAGATCTTAAGGGTCTTTTCAGGCTTGTAATGGGGCTGAGGGTAAAGGTATGGTAAATTTTGCCCAGTGACTTCACATTATCAATGCATTATTGTACTCATTTTCACCTCTTCTCAAGTTCTTTTAATTCTTTTCACTTGGATACTCAAACCTCAATGTTTCACTCAATTTATTGGACACCACTTTTATTTTATCACAACCTTTTTTTCATTTCATTTTCAAGCTTTTGCTCACTTTTTTTATAAGGAGAGGTTCCTTCTTTTTGCCTCAAACCTCTAGGTTGAGTCTCACTCTTCTTTCTTCTTTTTCACTTGGCTTTTCTTCCTCCTTTCTTTCCACACCCTCAACATAGGCTTTTGACATAAGGTCGCTATTCAAATTAACCAATGCTTAGAAAAGTATTTATGGATGAGAAATTAGAGACATATTTGGTTGAAGAGATTTCAATGAGGTTGCCAACAAATGGTTTAGGCTCAAATAGTACGAAGATGGATGCACACCCACATAAGGTAGTAACCAAATGTATGAATATTTGGGTTTCCTCTCAAAATTTATACCAAAGATCATTTCGTGCAATCACCAAGGATAAACAATTAGACTAACAAGGCAAATTTTAAGAATCAACAAGCATGCTTGCAAGTAGGATCTCACCACACATGGCACTTCAAACACAATCATTTAGCATAGCTCTACAAAATCAAGAAGCTTATGTTTGATTTCATTGTAAGGCTCACATCAATATGTAGCTAGTCAACACAATAATCAAAAAGAGCACTCAAAACTAAAGCCACGCCAATTTCTTCTTGCAACATCAACACAAAACATATTTCTCATCATGAGTATTATCCAAAACAAGGATATTGGACAATATCAATCCTCGAACATAAACAGTGAAAAGACAAGCAATCTTAATCATTTCACAACTCTACAAATTAAGGGGCAATGGATAGAGAGACAAAATGAAATCAAAACCAACCAAATAATATAAAGAAAACAAAAATACTAAAACATTTAAAATTACAACTAAAATAACAAAACACAATCCAAAAAGGGGAATATAGGCAAGGTGCCCTCACCCCCACAAAAAGGTATCTAGAAGTGCCCCCAATGCTATAAAAATATGACTATGAAAGAAAAATGAGTGAAAAGTCCCCCTGGCAGGCTATGCATGTGAAGAGCTCTGATCCTAAGGCTTGGAGGAGATGGCTTCAACTAGAGCATCAGTACCCGACACAACTGAAATAGGAGGCATCAATGTAGAATCAATTGGGGCATCAGTGTCTTACACATTAGGAAGAGGACTAGTAGAGTTTGAAGGAAAGATCCCACTAGTGCCAATCGTGGTGGTCTCCAGATGAGATCTCTCAAACGTAGCATGCACCATCAACTCCTCAATGTCCTGTAGCTCACCCAAAGTCACAGCAATCACCTGCTCATCAGCTCTCCTTAACTCTTCCTCATCATTCTCCTCGGCTAGATCATCCTCAGCCTTATCATCAATCGGCTGGTCATCTAACCCAGAAAGTTCATCAACTCTCGGCTCAGTAGGAGGCACAACCTTGGGCATCTCGGGAAACAGAACCTCACCCCATAACAGGGAAATTTTAGTGGACTTCAACTGGTTCACATCATCCCTAAGAGTATCTATTTTGCCTCACAACTCAGTCAATTTGGTAGAGCTGCCCTCATATTTCTCTTGTTCCTCAACCCTAGCTATGAGGTTATCAAACCTCTCTCCATATGAAGCTAACATAGTTCGATGGCTCACAATCTCAGCTCAACAGGGTATATGGCAGCCTCAATGGCCCTAGTAATAATTTTGGGCATCTCCCTCTCAAGTCTAGCTGCCCTAGCATCCGTAGAATGGGAAATGCTGCCCATCTTATAAATCAAGGCCTGAGTCAATGGAGGCCCAGATGTAGGGGTAGGAGCAATCGAGGTCGAGGGGTCCAAGAGAGCTCCACACTAGGAGCGAGACAAGAAGTATCTGACAGAAGAGTAGTGGGATCTACAACCGGTGTAGTATCAGGTGGTGGCGACTTCCTTCTAGACGCATCATCCCTCATATAATCAGCCTCTATCCTACGGATATCACTGGATGAGGCGGGGGTAACTCAGACATCAGTCTTCTCCCAGAATTGGAACTTTGGCAGCCTCACAATGTTGTGTGATCAACACTGGTAAGGGTAGTGAGATCTACTTCTATTGGGCACTCATAAGTATCTCCTCCGCAATAATGGACCCAACATGAATCTCCTCCTGGGCAATGATATTACCAACCAATACGACCTTTTGGTGTCAGAGGATTGACTCGTTCTAGGATGGCAGTAGGTTGCTACTGATAAACTTGAACCAAAATTACGCGGTCATGTTTATATATTTCTTCTCAATCCTTGCCCCGTATCCCATCCATGGGGGAGTAATATCTGAAACTAAGGGTGCCAACCACCCTTTATGTGCATCAAACCTCTGCTTCAAATGAAACTTGTACATACCATCCCTTTTGCCTTTGGTGCATACAATATCATTTATTGCACCCGGATGGCACTGTAACATCCTCCCTCAGAATTTACCTCTTCCAAGGGTCTCCAAGCCGCCCCTTCCTTTTCTTGGGCAATGCCTTTGCATAGGCAGCGTAGAACTCATGAACCCATGCTAGGACATATGGAGGTCGAGCTCTTCTGAGTAGCTCAAACCCGTGGAACTTTGTCATGCCCCTTATGGCTAGGTAGTCAATTATCACGCCATCCATGGACAATCTTCTCTTCTCGAGTATAGTACACTTCTCTGCTACTTTGAGCCTATTGAGGGATCTTTGAGCTATCATCGGGAGCACTCTTGAAGAACTTGCATTTTAATAGGGTTCTGAGGTGGTTTCGAACAAGTATCCATCCTTTTCTTTGCCAAAACCTTTTTAGGTGTTGTAGCCTCAAAACTTTCTTTTGTTTTTCAGTCACACACGTAGAGCTGCACGGAATGACTTGTTGTTGTGTGGAGGGCTCATTTATCACTATCCCATTTTTCTTCTTTTGAGGAGGAAGAGGAGGAGTGGAGCCTGGCTCAGAGCTTGAGGATACTACCCTGGAAGAGCCTAGAGCTTGGGTTTTTCCCATTTCCTGTAAGGCACAACATTTCAAAACAAAGATCGGGTGATGGTTAGTTTAAAAGAAGTCCACAAAAATCACAGTTGAAACAATTTCGTGAGGCTCGCTGAAAGGAAAAGGTTATTTGCCCAATAGGTTGGGCGGGCTTAGACGAGCTCACCGATGTTGACAGGAGAAAAAAAAACTTCACTCAGGCATCATGGGCAGTGTCAACTCCAACTTAGTGATCTACCGAGTTTGTTTCAGTGAGCTAAGACAAGCCCGCCAAAAGTGACATTATAAAGAAATTCAGGGATAGTTATAAGGGTGATATCAGCTCAAACTCAGTGATCCACTGAGTTGATTTTGACAAACTAAGACAAGCCCACCGAATGTTACATGACCTAAGTCACAAATTAAAAATTAAAAGGCAATTAGGGGCTTACTTGATGATTCACCTAATTACCTTTGCAAGCTAAGACAAGTCCGTCGAACAGGTAATTTCAGCCCAATGCCCATTTTAAAAAATTAAACACAAAAATGCAACACTACTGTAACACCTCGGATTTGAAAAGAAGGAAAATTTCTGGTTTTTCAGAACGGGTGCCAGTACTGACGGAAGCCACCTACGAACCGTAGGTTAACTGACGATTCTTAGGTGGGAACCGTAGACGGCAAGGTAAACTTTTTTAAAATGTCAAGTTTCAGAATCCTCTCTACAACCCAACAAGACGGTCCGTCATTGTTTCTACGGACCGTAGGTAGGTCTCGTAAAGCATCTCGAGACTTAGTAAAATTTTAAAGCCTTAAGTTGGGACCTACGGTTCCCATGGATGGTTTGTCAATGGACCTATGAACCGTACATAGGTCTCGTCATTTGATGCCAAAAATTATCAGTTTCTGAATCTTTCTACTATTGACTAGGACGATCCGTAGTTGGACCTATAGACAGTAGGTCGAAACCGTAGGTCGAAGTTGGCAGTTATTTTAAGGGATTTTTGGTCTTTTCCCTTATTGATCTATTCTAATCTAGGTCAGTTTAGTCCTAATCCTGGACCCTACATAAGACTTCGAAGCCTAATTCTACCCATTCTAATCACTTTCAAACTCCCTCTAAAGCTTTCCCCAAATATTTCTCTCTCTAAAAGCTTGAAGAAAAAGAATAAAAATCTAGGGTTTCAAGATCAAGCCTCCTAATACTCCATTGATTGTGGGTTTTTGACATCAAGGTATGATAGCTTTCACCTATGGAGTCCTTTCCTCCATAGGGTTCTTAGATTCTCGAATTTTTGTAAAGTTAGATTCATCAATTGGAAATATGGTTTTCTTCTATCCTAGTGGTTCTTTCAAATTATGATCTAATTGATTGAATTGAGTCTTTTTATGCATGAATTGAGCTAATTGCATATTTTAAAGATGAATTCCCATTAACTTATGTGAAATTCATGATTTCTAGATTATGATCATATTATGGGGTTTTGAACTATGAAAAGATGAATTAATGATGATATGCATGTTCTCTAAGAAATTGATAATGATTTAACTTACTTTGAGGGTGAAGCATTGTTATTGTTGTGAAAGGTTTTTCTCAACCAAACTTTTAATCAAGAATAAGGAGCTTTTCTAATGATGAGACACGAGGCAATTACCCATGTCTTCTAATGATGAGATAAGTTATGAATTATGATTAATTCGTGGGAATTATAATTAGCACTGAGAGGATACCGAGATGGAAGCTCTCCCGTTTAGAGGCCGGGTTTCTAGTAGCAATCTCCTTATTCCATAACTATGTGCCACCATAGGTTTGTCTTAGATAGACATTAGCTAGTGGATCCATATAAGCTAGAATTTATGGTTCTTACCTTGGCAAGTAAGGGCACCTCTTTTTGGTGTGGGGTAGACACCGGATTCCATGTTATGGCTCACATGGTCTATGTCGGTTAAGGCTCACTTCTCACAATAATGAACTAAGGTTACTTTCTAAAGGTATTTCAAGCATGTGTTGTTTCAAATAGTTTCTATCATGTCTTCATATGATTCAACTTGGTCATTGCATCTTACGTATAGCTTCTTTTTAGCATGATTTTATAACCTGTATGCATAGTTATCATACTTGGTACATTCTTTGTACTAACACATACTCTTGCCTACATGTTCTCACAAATGTAGGCTCTGGCCCCTCTTGCAACACCTCGAATTCAAAAAGATGAAAAATTTCTGGTTTTTCAGGTCTGGTGTCGGTACTAACAAAAGCCATATACGGACCGTAGGTCGACTTACTGGCCGTAGGTGAGAACCATAGATGGCAAGGTAAATATTTTCAAACATCAAGTTTTAGGGTCTTTTCCACGACTCAACAAGATGGTCTATCATTGTTTCTAACAACCATAGGTAGGTCTCGTAGGACTCTCCAGACTTAGTGAAAATTTTGAGGGTTAGTGAAAATTTTGAGGGTTCAAGGATGGACTGACGGTTGGTAGGTACGGTCCGTCAATGGACCTATGAACTGTACATGGGGTCCCGTCAATTGAATGTCCAAGATTATAGGTTTTGAACTTTTCTACGATTGACCAAGATGGTCCGTAGTTGGACCGACGAACCGTAGGTCATAACCGTAGGTCATAACCGTAGGTCATAACCGTAGGTCATAACCGTAGGTCATAACCGTAGGTCATAACCGTAGGTCATAACCGTAGGTCTGAATCTGACAGTTATTTTTAAGGGCTTTTTAGTCTTTTCCCTAATTGATCTATTCCTAATCTAAATCAGTTTAGTCCTAATTCTAACCCCTATTTAAGTCCTTTAAACCTAATTCTACCATTTTCTAATTACTTCCAAACTCCCTCATAAATCTTTCCCCAAATAATTCTCTTTAAAAGTACTTGAAGAAGAAGAAGAAGAAGAATCTAGGGTTTCAAGATCAAGCCTCCTAATCCTCCATTGCTAGTGGGATTTTGGCATCAAGGTATGATAGTTCTTCACCTATGGAGTCCTTTCCTCCATAGGGTTCCTAAATTCTTCAATTTTCACAAGTTAGAATCTCCAATTGAAATTAGTGTTTTCTTCAATCTCATGGGTTCTTTCCAATTATGATCTAATTGATTGAATTATGTTTATTTATGCATGAATTGAGTTAATTCAATGATTTTAAGATGAAATTATATGAGCCCATGCATGAACCATGATTTCTAATATATGAGTCAATGATGAAGTTTATGAATGATCAAAAGATGAATTTTATGAAGATATGCATGTTCAAATTTTGAAATTGATGATGATTTAAGATTACTTTGAGCGTGAAACATAAATGTATTTGTTGTTGTGTTGTGAAAGGATTTTCTAACATAAAGGATTCATAGGGTTGAAAGGTTTTCTCAACTAAACTTGAATCAAGAACTAAGGGGCTATTTTAATGAAACTAGATTGGATTGTCTATTTGATATGCCTTCCGAGAATGAAGGGACAAGAGGCGATTATCCATGCCCCCTGATGATAAGACAAGAGGTGATTACCTATGTCTATTAATGATAAGATAAGTTATAAATTATGAATAATCCGTGGGAACTATGCTTAGCACCAAGTGGACAAGTGGTGATTACCCATGTCCCATAAACTATGTGCCACCATAGGTTGTCTTAGATAGACATTAGCTAGTGGATACACTAAAGCTTGAAGTTATGGTTCTTACCTTGGAAAGTAAGGGCACCTCTTTTTGTTGTGGGGTAGACATTGGATTCCATATTATAGCTCATATGGTCTATGTCGGTTAAGGTTCACTTCCCACAATAATGAACTAAAGTTGCTTTTAAAGGTGTTTTCAAAAGTTCTTTAAGATGTTTAACTTGAATTGGCCATGATTATGATTTACATTTTTTAACATATTAGTTATAATAAAGTTTGGTCATTGCATATCATTTAAATGTCCTGTCACGACCCAAGCCTAGGGCCTAGATGTGATCGGCGAATGGGGAACCCGAAGGAACCCCAAACAAGCCTCATAGCGTATCATTACACATCCTTGGTCGCGGAAGCAATTAAATGACCATAAACGATAAGCATAATCAAGGGGGAAATCGGGACTAAGGGAGCAAGAAAAAAAAAAGAAATGATATATAAATACCATAGATGAGTCAAGCTCAAGCATAATACACAACTTGTCCAACACCACCTCTAAACATGAGTACTTAGCGGGGGCCAAGACAAACTACCGGGCTCACCCTCATAGTCAAAACATAACTAGAAAGGAAAAGTTTTATACATAGCAAAAGATCATGAGCAACGTCCCCGAAATGGAGGACTCACCAATAACCACTATAGAAAATCGTACTAGCCACGCGGAGGAGGATGGTCAAGCGGTGCTCCGGTCCCTACATGGTGACATCATGTAGGCATAGAGTATGCGTTAGTACATTTGAATGTACTAAGTATATGGGATGCAATGCAATGCTTCATTAGATGGACATCATAGGAAAAATGCGTAATCATACCCAATAGATAGCATATTAATGAAATGATATGTATAATGATGCTTACATAAAAATCATATTTAGTGGGACGTAGTACATGTGTGGCGAGTGACCATCAATATAGTATTTCCAAGGCCTACCACCCCCTTGGAGAGGCGAAAGAGGTACAAACCCCTCAATATGGTTACACGGGCCTACCACCCCCCGAGCTAGGGACCAAGGTACAAACCCCTCGATATGGTTATACGGGCCTACTACCCCCCGTACTAGGCAACCAAGGTACCAACCCCTCGATACGGTTATACGGGCCTACTACCCCCCGTACTAGGCAACCAAGGTACCAACCCCTCGATACGGTTATACGGGCCTACTACCCCCCGTACTAGGCAACCAAGGTACCAACCCCTCGATACGGTTATACGGGCCTACTACCCCCCGTACTAGGCTTGGTCGACTCACAACACTTATATAGAGAAAATCATATACATGTGTCCATTTCATCATCATTTCAGTAATTACATAACCATCCGACTCATAGGACGTACCTTGGACCTTCCCTTTCCTAAGAATTCTATAAATGGGCATTTTATCAAACACAAGGTGGGCAATTGTTCATGTAAATGAAATCATGTATTTCAAGAATACTAAGTCCAACCAATTCCAAAATCCATATAAATCAGCCCACCAACAACATACATATATATATCAACCTTCATAATTTGATCATGGAAGCATGTAAACCATAAACATCACATAATAATTCCATTTCATGATAATATGCAAAATGGACCATAATAGGGTGTGTAGTAGTAATTCCATAATTCAAGAGTTCATAAATAATCATAAGGACCCATAAACTTGAAGTAGAAATAGAGGATAAATGGTTGGACTTGTGGAAAGGAAGGTTTCCACAATCAAACCCACATACCTCAACTTTGGAGAATCCTTGATGAAGATTGGAATGGAGAATCGAAGCTTGAGATTGAGTTTTGAATCCGGAATTAGAGCTTGAGATGTTTGAATTTGGTTGAAGATCTTGGTGGAATTTTTGGAGAGGGCTTAGAGAGTGTTTTTGGAGTTAAGAAAAATGACTAAGTATGGGACATATCCCCTTTTTATAAAAAATGACTCCAACCCGCCTAAAAAAAAACTGCTCTCTGGAATTTGCAAATCTGCACAGACAGGTTTTACGAAAATGGTCATAACTCCCTCATCCTAACTCGGACTAAGGTGAAACCAAGTGCGTTGGAAAGCTAACTCAAAGAGCTTTAATTTGATAGGTTGCAGCCCTTCCAGTTCCTTGTGTGCTAAGAGATATGCCCCTTTAAAGTTGACCCTCCAAATCGCAATTTTTGCGATTTTCGAATTTTGATACGGTTGCTCTAAAATTCGGGTTAGACCCATTTCCCACTCAATTTGACCCCACAAATAAGAATATGAAGTCGAATTTCCGAAATCATGCACGGATTTTGAGATATATGGAAATTACAATTATAGGTGTTTCCGAAGCACATTTTCGGGCATTTTTGGGGTCGTTTCAATATCTCCCCCTTGGGAACATTCGTCCCCGAATGTTAAAGAAACGTACATGAGAGACACAAATATGGAAAAGTTCAGCCCACATAAGGATGCAACAATGCACTTACACCTTATTTCAAAACCTCAATATAGTTGTAAAACCACAATGAACTTGTCAACTTAAACATGAATGTATACAATGACATGGGGGCTGAACTTAAAACCTGAGATTTTATAAAGGGCTTAGATCAATACCTTAGGCTCGAGTAGAGTGGAAAAGATAAGGATATTGCCTTTGCATGTCCGCTTCGGCCTCCCAAGTAGCACTTTCAACTTGTTGATTTCTCCAAAGGACTTTAATGGAAGCCACATCTTTGTTTCTCAACCTCTTCACTTGTCTATCTAAAATCTGGACCGGAACCTCTTCATAGGTCAAATTATCTTCAACAACACCCACAACATCAAGAGACACAATGGCATTCGGATCACCCACACACTTCCTCAACATAGACACATGAAATACCGGATGAACCAAATCCATCTCGCTAGGCAATTCCAACTCATAAGCTACCTTGCCAATTCTCCTCATCACCTTATAAGGACCCACGTATCTTGGGCTCAACTTGCCCTTCTTACCAAAACGAACCACACCCTTCATGGGTGTCACTTTCAAATAAACCCAATCACCAACTCGGAATTCAAGAGCCCTTCTCCTCACATCGGCATAGGACTTTTGGCGACTTTGGGCCATCTTCAACCTTTCTCTAATCATCCTAACCTTCTAAAGAGCCTCCATAACTAGGTCTGGTCCTAACAAGGCCACCTCACCAACCTCAAACCACCCAACCGGTGATCTACAACGCCTCCCATAGAGAGCCTCAAAAGGAGCCATACCGATGCTAGAATGATAGCTATTGTTATAGGCAAACTCAATCAATGGAAGATGATCATCCCAACTACCCTTAAGCTCCAATACACAAGCCCTAAGCATATCCTCAAGTGTTTGGATAGTCCTTTCGGCTTGTCCATCCGTTTGCGGGTGAAAGGCCGTAGAAGCTTAACTCTCGTACCTAGACCCCTTTGAAAAGACTTCCAAAAGTGTGAAGTAAATTGAGTACCACGGTCCGATATGATGGATAGAGGAATCCCATGCAACCTTACCAAGTCATGAATATATAACCTTGCATAATCTTCCGCCCCATATGTTGTCTTTACCGGTAGAAAATGAGCCGATTTTGTCATCCTATCAACCACCACCCAAATAGAATCAAAACCTTTTCTAGTCTTGGGTAAACCAACTACAAAATCCATATTAATTTTCTTCCCACTTCCAAGTAGGAATCTCTATGTCTTGGGTTAGACCACCCGGCCTTTGATGTTCGGCCTTGACTTGTTGACAACTATGACAACCGGAGACGAATTTGGCAATGTCCTTCTTCATGCCTCTCCACCAATACACATCCCTCAAATCTCTATACATTTTGGTGGAACCGGGGTGGATGGAGTAGGAAGAATTATGAGCCTCCTCAAGAATTTTCTCCCTCAAACCATCAACACAAGGCACACACAACCTACCTTGGTACCTAAGGGCACCATCTCCCCCTTGGGAGAAAACTTCCACCTTGCTCTCTTTCACCAAGGCCTTCAATTCAAACAAGGAAGAATCAAGATCTTGTTTTGCTATCACCTCATCAACCAAGGAAGACCTAGCACCATCAACAACGACCACACCACCATTACCAACCTCTTCCAACCTAACCCCCAACCTAGCCAACCGATGTACCTCCCTAGCCATTTCCCTATCAATCACCAATATCAACATGAGCTAGGCTACCCATAGACACCCTACTCAAAGCATCCGCCACCACATTAGCTTTACCGGGATGATAATGCACACTCATATCATAATCTTTAAGAAATTCTAGCCACCTTCTTTGTCTCAAGTTGAGATCTTTTGGGTGAAGACATATTGGAGGCTCTTATGATCGGTGAACACATCGACATGTACCCCATACAAATAATGACGCCAAATCTTTAAAGCAAACACCACCGCGGCTAATTCAAGATCATGCGTAGGATAGTTCTTTTCATGCACTTTGAGTTGTCTAGAAGCATAGGCTATCACCTTACCATTTTGCATTAGGACACAACCCAAGCCAACTCTAGAAGCATCACAATACACAACAAATCCCTCAAGCCCATCCGGTAGTGACAATATAGGAGCGGACACAAGTTTATCTTTCAAGGTTTGAAAACTCCTTTCGCACTCGTCGGTCCACTCAAACTTAGCCTTCTTTTGTGTCAACTTAGTCATGGGAGAAGCAATAGAAGAAAACCCATTCACAAATCTCCGGTAGTAACCCGCTAAGCCCAAGAAGCTCCTAATATCCGACGGGGTCAATGGCCTAGGCCAATTTCTAATCACATCGGTCTTCTTAGGGTCTACCTTAATACCATCCCCCGACACCACATGACCTAGGAAGGCAACCTCCCTCAACCAAAATTCACACTTTTCATACTTGGCATACAACTTCTCCTCTCTTAATCTTTGCAACACAACCCTCAAGTGACCCGTATGTTCTTCCTCGCTATGCGAATAGATTAAAATATCATCAATGAAGACCACAACAAAGGAATCAAGGTAGGGTTTAAAGACCCTATTCATTAGGTCCATGAAGGTAGCCGGTGCATTGGTCAACCCAAAGGACACGACCACAAATTCATAATGTCCATACCTAGTCCGGAAGGCTGTCTTGGGAATGTCACCCTCCCTCACCTTCACTTGATGATACCCGGACCGAAGATCAATCTTAGAGAAGTGGCTAGCCCCTTGCAATTGGTCGAACAAGTCATCAATCCTAGGAAGAGGATATTTATTCTTGACGGTGACCCTATTGAGTTGCCGGTAATCGATACACATCCTAAGGGACCCATCTTTCTTCTTCACAAACAACACCGGTGCACCCCATGGTGATTGGCTAGGCCTAATAAAACCCTTCTCCAACAAGTCCCTCAATTGTTCTTTCAACTCCTTTAACTCCGCCGGGGCCATACGGTAAGGGGAATAGAAATGGGTTGAGTATCGGGGAGGAGGTCTATGCCAAAATCTATTTCCCTTTCGGGAGGAACACCGGGAAGGTCATTAGGAAAGACATCAAGGAATTCATTTACGACCGGAACCGACTCTATAAGAAGGGTTTTGGACTCCACATCCCTAACCCTCACAAGGTGATAGAGACACCCTTAGAGATCAACTTACGGGCTTTAATGCAAGAGATGAATCTACCCTTGACTACCACATTTTGGCTTTCCCACTCAAGAATGGGTTCACTTGGGAATTGGAACTTGACCCTACGGGTTCTACAATCAATAGAAGCATAGTATGCATGCAACCAATCCATCCCAAGAACAACATCAAAATCGACCATGTTCAACTCAACAAGATCACAAGGCAATATTTTATGCAAGATGCAAATAGGACAATTTCTATAGACCTTCCTAGCAACAATATATGCACCAATAGGAGTAGACACCTTATATGACTCACGCAACAAGTCGGGCTCAACATGAAACTTTTTGGCAACAAAGGGGGTGACAAAAGAAAGAGAGGCACCCGGATCAATTAGTGCATGATCTAGCATAGCAAAGAACAACCGTTAGGGAAGAACTTAATTCAACTCTACGGCACGACTTAGAACATGGAGAAGGGAAACATTTCCTAAAACGTCTCATAGCCTCCTACTCATAGTTGTGGTGCACAACACAACCATGAATCGGACTCTAATCAACGCGGTGTGTTGGACTCCGAGGATCATTCAACCTAGTGCTCTGATACCAAGTTTGTCACGACCCAAGCCTAGGGCCTAGGTGTGACCGGCGAATGGGGAACCCGAAGGAACCCCAAACAAGCCTCATAGCGTATCATTACACATCCTTGGTCGCGGAAGCAATTAAATGACCATAAACGATAAGCATAATCAAGGGGGAAATCGGGACTAAGGGAGCAAGAAAAAAAAAGAAATGATACATAAATACCATAGATGAGTCAAGCTCAAGCATAATACACAACTTGTCCAACACCACCTCTAAACATGAGTACTTAGCGGGGGCCAAGACAAACTACCGGGCTCACCCTCATAGTCAAAACATAACTAGAAAGGAAAAGTTTTATACATAGCAAAAGATCATGAGCAACGTCCCCGAAATGGAGGACTCACCAATAACCACTATAGAAAATCGTACTAGCCACGCGGAGGAGGATGGTCAAGCGGTGCTCCGGTCCCTACATGGTGACATCATGTAGGCATAGAGTATGCGTTAGTACATTTGAATGTACTAAGTATATGGGATGCAATGCAATGCTACATTAGATGGACATCATAGGAAAATGCGTAATCATACCCAATAGATAGCATATTAATGAAATGATATGTATAATGATGCTTACATAAAAATCATATTTAGTGGGACGTAGTACATGTGTGGCGAGTGACCATCAATATAGTATTTCTAAGGCCTACCATCCCCTTGGAGAGGAGAAAGAGGTACAAACCCCTCAATATTGTTACACGGGCCTACCACCTCCCGAGCTAGGGACCAAGGTACAAACCCCTCGATACGGTTATACGGGCCTACTACCCCCCGTACCAGGCAACCAAGGTACCAACCCCTCGATACGGTTATACGGGCCTACTACCCCCCGTACTAGGCAACCAAGGTACCAACCCCTCGATACGGTTATACGGGCCTACTACCCCCCGTACTAGGCTTGGTCGACTCACAACACTTATATAGAGAAAATCATATACATGTGTCCATTTCATCATCATTTCAGTAATTACATAACATCCGACTCATAGGACGTACCTTGGACCTTCCCTTTCCTAAGAATTCTATAAATGGGCATTTTATCAAACACAAGGTGGGCAATTGTTCATGTAAATGAAATCATGTATTTCAAGAATACTAAGTCCAACCAATTCCAAAATCCATATAAATCAGCCCACCAACAACATACATATATATATCAACCTTCATAATTTGATCATGGAAGCATGTAAACCATAAACATCACATAATAATTCCATTTAATGATAATATGCAAAATGGACCATAATAGGGTGTGTAGTAGTAATTCCATAATTCAAGAATTCATAAATAATCATAAGGACCCATAAACTTGAAGTAGAAATAGAGGATAAATGGTTGGACTTGTGGAAAGGAAGGTTTCCACAATCAAACCCACATACCTCAACTTTGGAGAATCCTTGATGAAGATTGGAATGGAGAATCGAAGCTTGAGATTGAGTCTTGAATCCGGAATTAGAGCTTGAGATGTTTGAATTTGGTTGAAGATCTTGGTGGAATTTTTGGAGAGGGCTTAGAGAGTGTTTTTGGAGTTTAGAAAATGACTAAGTATGGGACATATCCCCTTTTTATAAAAAATGACTCCAACCCGCCTAAAAAAAAACTGCTCTCTGGAATTTGCAAATCTGCACAGACAGGTTTTACGAAAATGGTCATAACTCCCTCATCCTAACTCGGACTAAGGTGAAACCAAGTGCGTTGGAAAGCTAACTCAAAGAGCTTTAATTTGATAGGTTGCAGCCCTTCCAGTTCCTTGTGTGCTAAGAGATATGCCCCTTTAAAGTTGACCCTCCAAATCGCAATTTTTGCGATTTTCGAATTTTGATACGGTTGCTCTAAAATTCGGGTTAGACCCATTCCCTACTCAATTTGACCCCACAAAAAAGAATATGAAGTCGAATTTCCGAAATCATGCACGGATTTTGAGATATATGGAAATTACAATTATAGGTGTTTCCGAAACACATTTTCGGGCATTTTTGGGGTCGTTTCATGGCCCCTTTAGCATGATGTTATAACTTTTTGCATTGCTATCATACTTGGTACATTCTTGTACTAACACATACTCTTGCCTACATGTTCTCACAAATGTAGGATCCAGCTCATCTCATCCACTTGTGGCTAGTTCGTCTTTATTGGGATTTTGAAGACTTGGTGAGTCCTCATATGTTCGAGGACTATCGCATGTTTATCTTTTCATGTCATTTTACTTTTGAACTTGTATGGGTTATGTCCCAACTTTGAATCGTTCATGTATTAGATGGCTTTGAGACTATGTTAGACTTCTGCTACTTTTGTCAACTCTTAAGGTTGTGAAAATTGTCTTTTGAACTCTTATCTACTATTATATTGTATGATGTATGCTAAGTGGCTTGTATGTGCCTTTCCGGGTGTTGTACGACATGTCACATCTAGGGGGTACTTTAGGTTGTGACAAACTTGGTATTTAGAGTACAAAGTTTTAAAAGGGTCCTAGGATGTTTCACAAACCACGTCGAGTAGATTCTTGTTCGTGGGTGCGAAGCGTGCCACACTTATGAATGAGAGGTTATAAAATGTTCAGGAAACTCCACTTCTTTCATTGCTCTAAACTCATGCGATAGAGTTTTACTCTATATGTCTCTCTCCTAATCCCTATCTGATGCTTTCAAAGATATGGCCACTCGAAGGGCATATGCTAGGAGGAATGCGAGAGAGAATGTGGAACAAGAAGCTTCTCAAGAAGCTCCTCAAGTTTCGGTCGACCCTTTGGCTGAGCCAGTGACTAATGCAGAGTTTAGGGTTGCTTTTCAAGTGTTGACCCATGTCATGATGGCTCTAGCCAATAGGGAGGTTGTGGTCCCTATGAACCCAAATATGGGTACGATGGCATCTAGATTGAGGGACTTTACTAGGATGAACCCTCCGGAGTTTCATGGGTCTAAGGTTGAGGAAGATCCCCAAGAGTTTATTATAAGGTGTTAATGATCATGGGTGTAACCCCGGTGGAAAAGGCAGAATTGGTTTCTTATCAACTCAAGGGTGTGGCTCAAGTGTGGTTTGAACAATGGAAGAGTGAGAGGGCAGTTGATGCGGGGTTCTCTTGATTAGGAGAAGTTTAAGGTCGCTTTCCTTGATAGGTTCTTTCCCCTTGAGATGAGGGAGGAAAGGGTGCTTGAGTTCATCAACCTTCATCAACGAAACATGAGTGTAAATGAGTATGCTTTGAAGTTTACACAATTTTCTAGGTATGCTCCAACTATGGTTGCCGATCCTAGGGCAAGGATGAGTATGTTTGTTTTGGGAATGTCCAAAATGGTGGTCAAAGAATGTTGTACCGCTATGCTTATCCATGATATGGACATTTCTCATCTAATGGTTCATGCTCAACAAATAGAAGAGGTGAAACTTACGGAAAGGTCTAGGAAGGCAAAGAGGGCTAAGACCGGTGATGGTGACTTTTCACGCTCAAGCTCCAATGGGTATGACCATTCAAAGTTTCGAAAAAGGTTCTCTAGTCAAGTTTCCTCTAATTCTATGGTCCCTAAATTCAACCAGGAAAGGGTGTCTAATCCTAAGCCTCAAGGAGGAAATGGTGGTGGATTTCTATTGTCTTTTTGTGCCAAATGTGGGAAGAATCATGAGGGTAAATGCCTAGCTAGTTCCAACGCATTCTTTGGTTGTTGCAAGATGGATCATAAGATTAGGGATGGTCCCTCCGTTGCTAAGAATGTAGGAGATAACCATCGACGGGGTCAACCTTATCCTTCATCAGGTTCTAGTGGGAGTCTAAAGCAAAACCAATTTTATGCACTCCAATCTCTTCATGAGTAAGAGAGTTCTCCCGATGTGGTTACCAATATGTTGAAAGTCTTCCATCTTGATGTTTATGCTTTGCTTGACCCCGGTGCTACTTTGTCTTTTGTGACGCCATATGTGGCTATGAAGTTTGATGTTCTTCTGGATGTATTACAAGATCCCTTTTATGTCTCTACTCCTATTTGTGAATCCATCGTGGCTACGAGAGTTTATAGAAATTGTCCCGTCTCCTTATCCGGTAGAGTCACTCATGTTGATTTATTAGACCTTGATATGTTAGATTTCGATGTTATTCTTGGGATGGATTGGTTGCATTCATGTTATGCTTCTATTGATTGTAGAATCCGAACAGTCATGTAACACCCCAAGCTTCCAAGAGATTTTAAAACGCAGAACTCACCTGAAGATAGTGACCTACGAAGGCCACCTACGGGCCATAGATGGATTGACGGGCCGTAGGTGGGAACCGTCAATGGCACTATGAAATTTGAGGATTTCAAAGTTTCTGAACCTTGACCTACGAAACAGCAGGACGGTTCGTAGTTCAGTTGACGGGCCGTAGATGGGTTCCGTAGATGCCTTCCAGACTTAGCCAAGTTTTCAGCCCAAAATGAACTTTCTCAATCAATTGACGGAAGAACAGGACGGTCCGTCAATTGATGTACGGACCGTAGATCCTGTTCGTCGATTGGCCCCGACAGTTTTTAATTAAGGGCTTTTTTGGTCTTTTTCCTAATTGTTTACCTATTAGGCTAAATCGGTTATACCCTTAATCTTAGACCTATAAATACTTTCTAAGCCTAATTCCTTTCATTCTAATTCATTCCAAAACTCTCCTCTCTCAAATATTTCTCTCTCTAAAAAAAAAAAACTCTCTCAACTCTCAAGGAAGAAGAAAGAGCTTGAGTCCTCCATTGAAGACCTTCAATCTTCTCCAATTTCTTGTGGATTGCTTTGAGGTATGATAGTGTTCACCATTAGGAGTCTTTTCCTCCAATGGGCCCTTCCTCTTCTTCATGATTTTCAAAGGTTTACTCTAACCCAATTGAATTAGGGTTTGTGATCAATCATTGTGGGTGATATCGCCCAAACTACACCTCCCTAAGGAAGTATAAGCGGTCGCTGTCAAATAAAGAACCTAACAGAGGTTAGGGTCGATCCCACGAGGAATATGGTTTAGACTTAGGCTAAATTAAGATCAAGTGTACTTTTAGCCAAATTATTTCTAAAGTAAAAAAGGGGGGAGATTATAATTAAACTAATATTTAAACTACTGAAACAAACTAAAAACTAGCAGAAATTATGCAAAATTGTGATATCAATATGAAGACGAAACTAGGGTTTATGTGTTCCCCATAAGTTCTTAACTCAGTAACCCTAACAATGGTAATTCTTTTCAATGATTAGCATGCATGATCGGTAAGTTATGTATCCCTAATTGATTGGTCCTCTAAATAGGGAATTTCACTCCGCAACTTGGTTCGTCTACGTGTGTCGATTTACTAACCCTTACCTTTGACCCAGATTAACCCACAACTATTTCTAGGTTTGATTATTAGATAGCGGAATATCAACGTCTAAATCTCTGTTGTATAATCTCTTAGATGTTCTTTACTGCCTATACCGGGTTCGCAAGAATTAGGAGATGTTCTAATGTTTAAAACCATTAGAAAATGTTCTAAGCAAAGAGATTTACAAAAGCATGCATAAACACATTCAAGAATTACACAATATTAGGTTTACTTTTGTTAATTACTCATGGTTCCCACAACCCTAGTTGTGGAATTTAGCTACTCATGCTTATTTGTTCACAAACAATGCTAGGTTAGAATAATTCATGAACTTACAACAATCAAAGATGAAATCCACGATCTTGAATTGAAAATCAAACTTGTATTGCATAAACAAGTTTAAGAATGAATAATCCCAAAACAATAAGGTTCAAGTCCCAAAAACGCCAACTCCTACGAATACAAATAAATAATAAATAAATATTAAAGGAGAAGAAAGAATACACCAAAATTCTCTGGCCTCCACGGCGGCTCTTCCCAAGTTCCAAAGCTTTAAATTATTCTTGAGTTCTTCTCCCCCTCTAGAATAATTTTATGTGCCCTATTTATGGATTTAGAAATTCCAAATAAAATAATTAAGTCCAAAACAAATTAGGAAACCAAAACCCAATTAAATTGGGTTTTCCGAATTTTTCTGGAAAAGTTGCCGCCTCAACAAAATAATTGATGTCTCAATGGCTGCCACGGCTGCCATGTGGCAGCCATATGCAATTTGAATTGCAATTTCAGCCGCAATTTGTTTATATACATAGTTATATTATTTAATTAAATTTAATCAATTAAGCTGCCTACTTGATTTTCCTTCTAGAATCTTCTATTTTTAATTCGTTTTAGCTCCAAACTTCTTCATCTTTACACCAATTTAATCCTACAAATAAAATATACTATTTAGCAAAATTCATAAAATTTATGCTCAAAACGGACAAATAAAAATAATAAATATGAGGCAAATAATGATTAAATATGTATATTTTTAGCCTCACATCAACACCCCACACTTAAAATTTTGCTCGTCCTCGAGCAACCGTTAAAGCTCATCTCAAAAAATTTAACTTGGAATACCACCACTTTGATTGTCACAAATGATTAAGCCATGTTACAAATTATAATATCAAGTACTCTTCCAATCATTATGCAAGACAAAACAACAAACTTCTAACCTCCCAACCTCAAAGACGGACTCTACTTATCAAATTAGGTTTGTTCTCCTATTCCATCAAAGAAAGCTAATAAAATCACCTATCTATCATGAAACAAGTGCCCTCACAAGAAGAAATAGTCCACACACTCAATTTAAAGAATCGAATATAAATTAAGGACAAAGCATCAAAGAACGACTCTCTCACTCACAAAAGAATTCACATGTATGCATAAAGAACCATAGGCTTGCCCATTATGTACATCTCCACTAATTAAGTATGCTTGAATAGAATCAAATAGGACTTTAACGGGTTGTAATGTTGGCTAGGGGACAGGTAGGAAATTATATAATAGTGACTTAAAATTTCTCTAAGCACTTTGCATTTCTTTTATTTTTTTCTCATCACCCATTATTTTTATCATTTTTTTTTCAGCCCTCCCTTCAATTATTTTCACAAGTAATTCTCATCATATCAAGAATGCTTCAATAATATTTTTTTCTTTTTCCAGCAAATTTTTTTTTCTTGTCACACTCTTTCTAAGAAGGCCTTCTCATCACAAACAAGTATCATTGGTCACCATTTCTTTTCTTTTTTTCACTCAACCATCCCTTTTCTTCAGATTTAATAATTTTATCACAATTTATGCTACAGTGCTCAAGGAAGCAGAGTGCAAAAATTAGGGATTCAAATAAATTGGATCAAGATAAGTATTAGGCTACCAAACGAAAGGCTACAAGCTCAAAGGGGTTACTAGTGATATAATATCTGAAAGAGACTAAAACTTTCAAGACAAATCAAAGAAAGCCTATTATCATCTTCTAAACAAAGAAATACTTTTTATTTCGCTTCAATAACATGCAGGGCAAGTTCTAGACTAAGATGCAAAACATGGAATATATGCAAACAACCTCACCACAAATGGCACAAGTCTCGATCAAGATGGATCAATTCTACTTCTAAGATAGACAGGATCATTACAACCTATAAATAAGAATAAGTTATGTACAGAGTCCCAACCATGAGCCTAGGTGTCAAAAATCTATTTCAAATTTTATTCTCAAGAACTCAAAGAAAAGTACTACTCAACTCAGGCTTAAATTGCTAATATCAAACAAGTCAAAATGGTCTTTTCTTTTCTCTCCAAATAAAATAAAATAAAATAAAAAAATTTACCCGGTTCAAAGGGCGCCCCCTCGGAAAAGAACCGAGGCCATAAGAAAAACCAAGGGATGGATGAGATATGCCACTAAAAACTAAAAAAATAAAAATAAATAATAATAATAATAAAGAAAATCTTTTTGTATTTTTTTTCAACTAAAATTAAAATCCTATGGCATATTCACCCTTAAGCTCACAACTATCGGAAGAATTTTCACCCCACACTTAAAATCATTCCTTGTTCCCAAAGCAATTTATAGAAAAGAGAAGAAGAAGAGGGGTGAGAAATACTCCTTGGGCCCTCTATGGCCTAGCTAAAAACATGTTTTCTCTCCATTCATCAAGGGTCGCGCGCACCCCACACTTAAGCTCAAAACGTGTTCCTCAGCTTCAAAGTTGGGTACTCAGACTTCCCCTAAATCTGTAAAAACAAAAAAAAAAATTACACTAAAATAAATAAAAATAAGAAGCTACACTACGAATTGGGTTGCCTCCCAATAAGCGCTTGATTTAATGTCGCGGCACGACACTATTAATTTTACTATTTTTCCTTCCACTTTGAAGATATGAATTGCACCCCCAATTTTGCATCAATTTTTCTATTCCGCTCAAGAGGTGGTGGTCCAGGTGGGATCCAAATGATGTCCGCAATAGTCCATCCAATTGCCATTTTGTACCGCTTCAGCATCGCAACTAGAGCTTCCACTTGTCCTACATCAAGGTCAGCGGCAATAATAACATGCAATGTATTGTTCTGACCCAAGAATACATACCTCAAGTGGGTTGGAAGAGCTTTCAATTCCAACTCCGGGGGTTCATCAATGGATGGTCTTATGGGCTGAGTCTCTCGATTGAGTAAATTCAAGTCAAGCTTGGGTTCACGACGATAGATACCTCCTCCATTCAGTGCAGCCACCAATGCATCATATTCAGGAATTCCATCGCTATCAAAATTCATAATCACCACTGCTAGCGCTTTGACTCCTAGCCTCTCCTCGAAGGGCACCTCTGGGTTGGGCTCATCCGCATACCTCAACACTGATAGAGCCTTAATGTCGCTATGGTGCTTTATTAATTTGCAGATGTTGAAGGTCACCTCTTTATTGTTTAAGCGAAACTTCATCTGCCCTTTTTCCAGATCTACCAAAGCGCGCCCTGTTGCAAGAAATGGTCTGCCCAAGATTATGGGCACTTCAAAATCTACCTCGCAATCAAGAATCACGAAGTCCGCCAAAAATAGGAATGTCTCCACTTATTCCAAGACATCATGAAGTACTCCTATCGGTTTCTTTACCGTCCGGTCGACCATCAATAGCCTCATTGCAGTCGGCTTCGGGGTTCCCAAGCCCAATTTCTTGAATATGGGTAGCGGCATGTGTCCTAATTATCAACAAGTGAAAGTTGAACATCAAAAGCCAGGAGGTTTGTCCCAAGATATTAGTATTCCTTCTTGGAAGTGGGAAGATTTGAATGGACTTTATTATTGGCTTACCATGCACCCGGTGACAACATGACTCGATTTGGGTTATTGTAGATCGTATGACGAAATCAACTCATTACATTCCTGTCAAGGTTTCTTATTTGGTGGAAGACTATGCTATGTTGTAACTAAGGGAAATGGTTAGGTTGCATGGAGTGCCTTTATCCATCATATCTGATCGTGGTACCAAATTCACTTCTCAATTTTGCAAATCTTTCCAAAAGGGGCTTGGTACCTGTGTTAAGCTTAGAACGGCCTTTCATCCTCAAACTGATGGGAAAGTAGAGCGTACTATCCAAACTTTGAAAGATATGTCGAGAGCTCGTGTGATTGACTTCAAGGGTAATTGGGATGATCATTTGCCTTTGATCGAGTTTGCTTACAATAATAGCTATCATTCAGTATTGGTATGGCTCCGTTTGAGGCTCTATATGGTATGAAGGCTAGATCTCTTATAGGTTGGTTTGAAGCCTGAATTGGTCCATGAGGCTATGGAGAAAGTTCGACTTATTAGAGAGAGGTTGAAAATGGCTCAAAGTTGACAAAAGTCCTATGCTGATGTTAGAAGGAGAAATCTAGAATTTGATGTTAATGATAGGGTTTACTTTAAAATATCACCCATGAAGGGTGTGATGAGATTTGGGAAGAAAGGGAAGCTTATTCCCCATTATGTGGGCCCATATCAGATATTAAGGCGTATTAGTAAGGTTGCTTACGATCTTAACTTGCCTAATGATTTGGCATCGCTTCATTCGGTTTTCCATGTCAGTTTTTTAAAGAAATGTGTTGGTGATCCGGCATCTATAGTGCCATTGGATAGTCTTCTTATAAAAGATAGTCTTTCTTATGAAGAGGTTCCAGTTGAGATTTTAGATCCGCAAGTTTGAAAGTTGATAAATAAAGAAGTTTCTTTCATTAAGGTTCTTTAGAGGAGTTAGTTAGTTGAGGTTGCTACTTGAGAGGCTGAGGCCGAGGGGGATATGATATCCCACTATCCTCATCTTTTTCCCTCCACCCTTAGTCTAGCTTGAGGTATTTAGTTCCTCATGGTACACTCTTTTCGTCTCATGTGTCTTAGATATTCCCATGATTCCTCATTTATGCATGATCATAAAAAGCTTAAATTTTGAGAAAATGAGTTAACTTGATTGATTTCTTCATGTTTATGTGCATTTGAGTATATGTTGCATATAGACCTTATGAAATGATTTTTTGAACAAACTTTAACTTGCAGTTGATGTTACCTCCTCGGATATGTGCATTTATTTGATTACATTCATGTTGGGCTGTTAGATTTAGTTTCTATCCTTCTTAAGATGTTTTGATAGTCATTCGAGGATGAATGTTCCCACGGGGGAGATATTGTACACCTCGTATTCGAAAAGAAGGAAAATTTCTATTTTTTCATGTCTGGGGCCAGTACTAACGGAAACCATCTATGGATGGTAGGTCAACTTAAGGGCCGTAGGTGAGAACCGTAGATGGCAAGGTAAATATTTTCAAATGTCAAGTTTCAATGTCTTTTCCATGAATCAATAGGACAATCCGTCATTGTTTCTACGGACCGTAGGTAGGTCTCGTAGTTCTCTCTAGACTTAGTGAAAATTTTGAGGGTTCAAGGTTCGACTGACAGTAGGTAGGTATGGTCCGTCAATGGACCTATGAACCGTATATGAGGTCCCATCATTTGAAGGTCCAAGATCATAGTTTCTGAACTTTTTTATGGTTGACCAGGACGGTCTATAGTTGGACTAATGGATCGTAGGTCGGAACCGTAGGTATGAATTCAACAGTTATTTTTAAGGGTTTTTTGGTTTTTTTCCTAATTGATAATTCCTAATCTAAGTGTCACGACTCAGGGTAGCCCCTAGATGTAACACGGCGTACAAGACCCCGAGAGGCCTCATACAAGCCCTTAGCATACATAACATATAAGATAATAGAGAAATAAGAGTTCAAAAGAGCATTTTTATATCAAAGCTTTACTCAAGACAACGGAAGTCTAAAACTCATATCTCAAAGCCTTCTAAAATCATAGAATACAAATAAAAGTGATAGGGACGCAACCCAATACAATATCCAACATAAGGAAATACATCAAAGTAAAATCCAACAAGGCTATTTCCTCAGATGGATGAGGACTCACCAAGTCTTCTTCTCAACTCAAAGTCAATGCTCTAGCCACGAGTAGGAGAACTGCCACGTCCTACACCAAAGAAGCTGATGCAGGCAAGAGTATGCTTTAGAACAATAAAGTACTGAGTGTGATAGCCATATGCATAAACTCATAAAACATGCTAGAAACTGAGTTATAAACATGACATGCAATTGGCCAAGCTAAACATGATAAGGCATATAAGCAAATAACATAAAGCATAAACCGTGGACAAAGTAAGTTAAATCATCTTTCTTTTACTCTTCTTCTCTTTACTTTACTTTTTGTAACCCATGCACCATTGTGCAAGCTGAAGTGTGGGAAAAGCCTTAAAGCTATCTGTAGACCATGGAATAACTCAACATGGAATCTGGTGTCTGCCCTACATCGAAAAAGGGCCATTCTACTTGCAAGGTAGAATCTTGAACCATAGCCTACGTGGATCCACTAGCTAAGCTGATATAATATGGGCGTGTTAAAGACCACCTATGGGGGCACATAGGCATAGGACATATGGGGACTTGTCACCCGTCCACTCGGTTCTATGCATAAATCCCACTATACAATCATCAATATTGATATCCACGGAAACGAACAACTGGGTTGCTAATCCAAGCTAAACATGGCTTCACATACCATGGACTAGTCCAAGCTTACTTCATTGAGTGCTTCTTCTTTCATGGACTTGTCCAAGCTTACACCCCTATAATAGCTTCTTAAGCTCTTGATTTAATTTTAGTTAAGTAAACATTTTAACAAGTTATGAATCCTTTACATGTGAGAAAACCTTTCACAAGCTTAGGTTGAGCATTATATGAGAAAAACCTTTCAAGACTCAACATCATCATATCATAGATTTCATATAAAAAATGCTTGATTCTATAAACCTCTTTCTTCACGATTCTATCATGCTTTTTCTTCATAGCTAATGGGTTCATGTTGCCTTTATTTTAAACCATGCATTTCAATGAAAGCTAGCTCTTTAAAAGTCATAATCAAGGCAATTTAGTCATACTTGAAGTAACCCACATAAAAGAGGAAAATCATGCTTTTTTACTTGAACATGCTAAATTCATGCACTTAACCCCAATTCATGCTCAATTTCATAAATGATCCCTCAATTTCATCAATTCATATCTCAACCCAACAATCAAGACATAGATTATCAAATTGGGGAGGATTTACTTGCGATCATGGAGGTTCATGCAATAATTACAATTAGACATGTAATTCACACTACATCGTGCACTAAATTACTTTACCCACGCTAGATCGTGCACTACCAAGCATTAAATCAGTAAGTGAACTCATACATAAAGAACCCATAACAGTTGATCAAACCCTAGCTTGCTTGAAGGGAATTGAACCTTGAAATTCATGAAGAAAAGGGAGGGCCCAATTGAAGAAGCAACTCCATTGGTGAATACCATCATACCTTAGCAAAGCCCACTAGAAATTGGAGGAAATTGGGTGATCTTCAATGGAGGACTTAGCTTCTTCTTCTTCCTTGAGCTAGAGAGAATTTCTTTTAGAGAGAGAAATATTTGAGAGGTAAATTTAGGGAATGAATTAGAATGAAGTGATTTAGGTATAGAAAACTATATAAAGGATCTTCATTAAGGGTAAAACCTACTTAGTTAATTTGAGAATTAACCAGGGAAAAGACCAAAAAGTCCTTAATTAAAAACTGTCGGAGCCCATCTAAGTTCAGGACCTACGGTTTGTAAATCCATTGATGGACCATCCTGTTGAACCGTCAAAAGATTCAGAGAGTTGGTATCTGGGGACCCTGCAACGACTATTTCTATCTACGGTTTGTAGGTCTATCTACGGACCGTACACCTCAACCGTAATCACAGCCTGAGGTTCAAGAATTTAACCAAGTTTGGGGGACATCTACGATCATTTTCTACGGACCGTAAACCTGATTACGGCCAGTAAGTGGCCTCCGTAGGTCACTGCCAACAGGTAAATTCTACATCTTCATTCTTTGGAAAGCTGGGGTATTACAATATCTCCCCCTTGGGGACATTCATCCTCTAATGAGAACCTGGACATCAGGAGAAGGGTGATAGGCTCGCACTAACAACCCAACCTAACATGCAAGCATTTAATGCACATATCTGAGGAGGAAACATCAACTCCAAGCTAAAGCATGCTCAACACTAAATTTATGAAGACTTTATGCAACTCGTACTCATTGCACATATATCATATTAGACTCTTCATGAACATGCATAAAATCAAGGAATCATGGAAATCAACTATGACACATGAGACCAAAAGAATGAACCATGAGGAACTAGGTACCTCAAGCTAGAGGAGGATCGGAAGGAAAGAGATGAGGATAGCGGGATATCATATCAGCCTCGGCCTCCCAAGTAGCACCCCAACTAATTGATTCCTTCATAGCACTTTCACGGAAGCAACTTCTTTAATTCTTAACTTCCGGACTTGTCTGTCTAAAATCTCAATCGGAACCTCTTCATAGGAAATACTATCCTTTATGCCAAGAGTCTCTATTGGCACTATAGAGGTCGGATCACCAACACACTTTTTCAACAATGAGACATGGAAAACTGGATGCACCAATGCAAACTCATTAGGCAAATCAAGCTCATAAGCAACCTTACCAACACGCGTCAAAATCTGATATGGGCATACATAACGGGGACTAAGCAACCTATGGGAGATCTACACCTCCTACAATAGAGAGCCTCAAATGGAGCCATACTAATACTAGAATGGTAGCTATTATTATAACCAAACTCGATCAAAGGCAAATGGTCATCTCAAGTACCCTTGATCTCAATAACACAAGCTCTCACCATATCTTCTAAAGTCTGAATAGTACGCTCCACTTGCCCATTGGTTTGGGGATGAAAGGCCGTGCTAAGCTTAACACGAGTACTAAGACATTTTTTGAATGACTTCCAAAATTGAGAAGTAAACTGGGCACCTCGATCAGAGATAATGAATAAAGGCACTCCATGCAGCCTAACCATCTCCCTCATGTACAACTTAGCATAACCCTCCGTCGAATAAGAAGTTTTGACGGGACTGAAATGGGCTGACTTGGTCATTCTATCAACCACAACCCAAATCGAATCATAGTGTTGCCTAGTGCGAGGCAAACCTACTACGAAATCCATATTCACATTTTCCCACTTCCAAATAGGAATCTGTATGTCTTGGGTCAAACCTCTCGGTCTCTGATGCTCAACCTTCACTTGTTGGCAATTAGGAAACTTAGCCACAAATTCTGCAATGTATTTTTTCATGCCATTCCACCAATAGATTTCGCACAAATCACGTACATCTTGGTAGCTCCCGGGTTGATAGAATATCTAGAACTATGAGCTTTCGACAAAATTTGCCCTCTCAAATCATCAACGTCGGGAACACATAAGTGACCTTGGTATTGAAGTACACCATCTCCCCCTTGGGAGAAAACCTCTATGGACTTCTTGAGAACCGCTTCATTCAATTCAACAAAATTAGGATCAAGGTCTTGCTTATCTTTTACATCATGCACAAAAGAGGATTCAGAACCATTGTGAATGGTAACTCCACCCTTAGCGGAATCAATTAATCGAACACCCAATCGGGCTAAACTATGAACATCACGAACAAACTCTTTCTTGCAATCCTCAATATGCCCAACACTGCCCATAGACAATCTACTAAGAGCATCCGCCACCATATTAACCTTGCTGGGGTGATAGAGAACACTCATATCATAATTTTTTAGAAATTCAAGCCATCTTCTTTGGCGGAGATTCAAATATTTCTTCTTAAACACATACTGGAGACTCTTCTGATCGGTGAGGACATGCACTCCATACAAGTAATGTCTCCATATTTTCAAAGAAAACACCACCGCTGCCAACTCTAAGTCATGAGTGGGATAGTTCTTCTCATGCACCTTTAGTTGCCTCAAAGCATAGGCAATCAACTTTCCATTTTTCATAAGAACACACCCTAGCCCAATCCTTGAGGCATCACAATACACTACAAAACCATCGGTTCCTTCCGGTAGAGTCAATATCGGGGCCGAAGTAAGTTTGTCTTTCAATTCTTGAAAACTCCTTTCACAAGCCTCGGACCACATAAACTTAGCTTTCTTTTGAGTCAAAGCCGTCAACGGAGAAGCAATTGAAGAAAACCCCTCAACAAACCTCCTATAATAACCGGCTAAACCCAAGAAAGTACGAATGTCCGAAGGTGATAAAGGTCTAGGCCAATTCTTGACCGCTTCGGTCTTCTTAGGATCTACCTCAATACCCTCACCGGAAACAATGTGACCAAAAAAAGCCACGGATCTCAACCAAAATTCACACTTGCTAAACTTTGCAAAGAGTTGTTGATCCTTGAGGACTTGCAACACAACCCTCAAATGACTAGCATGCTCATCCTCATTCCTTGAGTAGATCAAGATATCATCAATAAACACAATCACAAACATGTCAAGGTATCGCTTCAACACTCTATTCATCAAGTCCATGAATACGGCAAGAGAATTTTTCAACCAAAACGACATAACCAAGAACTCATAGTGACCATACCTTGTTCGGAAAGCTGTTTTTGGAATATCATCTTCTTTCACCATTAATTGGTGATAACCCGAACAAAGGTCGATCTTAGAAAGGTAACTAGAACCTTGAAGTTGATCAAACAAATCATCTATCCTTGGCAAATGATTCTTATTCTTTATTGTAACCTTATTCAATTGACGATAGTCGATGCACATACGGCGTGAACCATCTTTCTTTCTCACGAACAATACCGGAGCACCCCATGGGGAAACATTTTGTGGGATGAAACCCTTATCCAACAAGTCTTTTAGTTGTTCTTTCAACTATTTAAGTTCTGTCGGAGCCATTCTATAAGGAGGAATAGAGATAGGTTGCGTATCTGGGAGAAGATCAATATCGAAGTCTATTTCCCTTTCGGGAGGAATACCGAGCAAGTCATCGGGAAACACTTCTGGAAACTCACTAGCAGCGGGGAACGACTCAAGAGTAGGGGTTTCAGAATATACATCCCTCACCCTAACTAGATGATAAATGCAACCCTTAGAGATCATCTTTCTAGCTTTTAGATAAGAAACAAATCGACCTCGAAACATAGAATTTCCCCCCCTCCACTCTAGGATAGGCTCATTAGGGAACTGAAACTTGACCACTCTGGTCCTACAATCAATAGAGGCATAACAAGCATGTAACCAATCCATCCCAAGAGTGACATCGAAATCTAGCATATCTAGCTCAATGAGATCAACAAGAGTAACTTTATGGGATAAGGAAATGGAGCAACTTCTATAAACCCTCTTAGCTAAAATAGACTCTCCTGTCGGAGTAGAAACAAGGATAGGATCTAGCAACATATCCGGTACAATATCAAACCGCATGGCCACATAGGGCGTCACAAAGGACAAAGTAGCACCGGGATCTAACAAGGCATAGACATCAAAATGGAAAACTTTCAACGTACCGGTGACCACATTGGGTGAGCTCTCTTGCTCACGACGAGCCTGAACTACATAAAATCTTTTTCGCTTAGGAGAACCTAAACCCGAACTACTTGGGGCAGCTTGCTTACCCTCTCCTTCTCTAGCCGAGAGAGATGGGCAATCTCTCATATTGTGATCAGCCTTACCACAAGTATAGCAACCATCCAAACCAGCTAGGCATTTGCCTTCATGCCTCCTCCCACATCTAGTACAATTAGGCAAAAATGATCCATCACCGTTCCCTCCTTGAGGCTTAGGGTTTGTCACCCTATCATTTTTGGATCTCGGAGGAGCCTTGTAAGAACCTTGATTAGAGAACCTTTGGCAAAATCTTGAATGACCACGTCTATCAGATTTTGCATGGGCAAAGTTGCATCTCCGGTTCTAGCTCGCTTAGTCTCTCTAGATCTCCCTTTAAGCTTTTCTTCTTCAATTTGTTTGGTATAAACCATGAGGTGAGAAATATCCATGTCATGCACAAGCATGGCAGTACGACACTCTTTCACCAACATATCGGACACTCCCGACACAAATTTGCTCATTCTTGCCCTTGGGTCGGCAACTATGGACGGAGCATATCTAGCCAATTGTGTGAACTTCAATGGATATTCTTTCACACTCATACTCCCTTGACAAATATTAATAAACTCAAGCACCTTGACCTCTCTCTTCTCAAGAGGGAAGAATCGATCAAGGAAGGCACTCTTAAACCTCTCCCATCCTATGGGACCTTCATCAATATCCCTTTCGCTCTTCCATTGATTGTACCATGTTTGGGCAACACCTTTGAGTTGATAAGTGTAATACCCCATCTTTCCAAGGAACAAAGATGCAGAATTTAGTAGGCAGTGACCTACGGATGCCACTTACGGGCCGTAGTCTAGTTGACGGGCCGTATGTGAGGAGCCGTCAATGGCTCTGTCAATTTCAGTAATTCTCAATCTCTGAAGTGTGATCTACGGAGTAGCAGGATGGATCGTGAGTCAGTTGACAGTTCGTAGGAAGTAACCGCATATGTCCCCTAGACTTGGTTAAATTCTTGAACCTCAGGCTGTGATCTACGGTTGAGGTGTACGGTCCGTAGATGGACCTACCAATAGTAGATTGAAAGCGTCGTTGCAGAGTCCCCAGATACCAATTCTCTTAATCCTTTACCACATTGAGGAAATATTTTGATGATTTCTTGCGGGTGTTTGAGAAGGTGAAGTCTATGGTACAAAATAGGCAAGTTATTCATCATGAAGATAAACCTAAGGAGTAACCTTTGGAAGAAAATCAAGATACTCCTTATATGGATGATACTAAGAAGTTGAATATGGAAGTCAAAACACCCACTCCTTGTGCCCCAAAATGGAAGTTAAACTTGAAAGGATCTTCTAACCCTTCACGAGGAATCCTTGGCACTTGTCCTATCTCCTATAAAATTGAGAGACAAAAGATTCAGAGGAGTAAGGGTGTGAAAAGTGAAAACTCTAAAATTGAAAAAGGAGAGATTGGGTGGAGTGATGTGAGAGGGTTGTTGCATTCTTCTCCTAATTCATGTAACTTTCCATTCTCTAGTTGTTTGAAAACTTGTGCAGGTATCCTTGGAAGCAAGCCTAGTGAGGTACCTCAAAATGTGAAGAATCATGAGGTTCTTGAAAGCTTCCATAAGGAGAAAATGTGCTCCAATGTTTAAAACCAAGGTGAAGATACTTTATGTTATGAGCTACGAGGTATCCTTGGAAAAAAGCCTAGTGAGGCACCTCTAAATGTGAAGAATCACGAGGTTCTTGAAAGCTTCCACAAGGAGAAAATGTGCTCCAATGTTGAAAACCAAGGTGAAGACACTTCATGTTATGAGTTACGAGGTAACAATGCTAATTCCTGCACTTCCTAAAGCTAGGGAATTCATTATTTGTCTAATAGCCAATTGAGTATAAGTGATAGCTTTATTTCATGTGAGCTTAATGATTCTTTCTCACATAGTGATAATGTGTTTTTTGAGAGTGTTCATACACTACTTGATCCTATTGATGACCGAATAGATTCTTCTTGTAAGATCAATTTGTGTCCACCTACTGTTGACACTTGTGCCTTGAGTAATATTACATTGTCATGTAGTTCTTTGCCATGCTTTGATAATGTACATGTTGAAAATGTGGATACACTAGTTGATCCTATTGATGACCAAGTTGACTATTCTAGTAAAGTCAATTTGTGTCCACCAAGTGTTGATACATGTGCTTTAAATGATAGTTCATTTTCAAGTGATATTTGTGTTGATCAACTTATGTGTAATAATCCCTTGTGTGATGTTGACATGACTAAAGATGGTGAAATGCATAGTGGTGTGTGTTGGCATGATAGAAGTGTAGTCCCTTTTGAAGGCTACAAGTGATTGAGAATCCACTACTGTATAATGACACACTTTCCGAAGATGGAACTCTCTTCTTGGAAGATGATAGTAAGTCTATTAGAGGGATTAGTGGTCAAAAGGAAGAGGGTGCATTTTCTACAAAGAGCCCTTCATTCTTGTGTGACCCCATTCTTGAGCAAGACCTTAATGCTTGTGGATCAAAGTGTGACTCTATATGTGGGCACACCTTGGATGAAGTTCATTTATGTAGCACCTTTCTCTATTACGTGTTTGTATATGACGATGTTCATGCATTTGAGTGGAGTATGATATTGGAAGAGAAGGGTGCCAACAAGGGAAAAAGGGTGTGCTTGATCTATGTTCATGGATTTCCTTTCCGTTTGACCCCGGTAATGAGTTCAATTGTGACACTTGCTTAGTGATGCTTGGTCAAGATGACAAGCACAATTCGGAGGATTTTTCTGGCACCTTTCCCTATAATGGAAAGTTCTTCTTGAGGGATTATAATCCACTTGAGGGGCCTATGTTGTGTGTGGGGAAGGGTAGTTTTCTAGCCTCCTTTCTGTACTATCTCTTTGCGTATGATCTCGTTGATTGGACATCTTATGCGGGTAGGAGTTATTTGTCAAGAGAAGGTGAAGTTTATCTTAAATTTGTCATGTTATCTTTGTGTGTTCCATCTTGTGATGTAATGAGTAATAGGATCCATGAACCTAATTGTGATCTTACATATAGGAACACCTTAGATGACCCTGATGCGGATGACACCTTTCTCTACTAACATTGCATGTGGGGGTTTCATTGAGGTCTATCCATCATTGTATGACCCGATTACGTGCATGGAACTATTATCATTTTGACCCCAATGAATGTTTGGGAGTATTGGAGCTTGTAGTAGTGCCATCATTTGGCTGGTATTATCCTTTTGATGTGAGGAATAACCAATTTCATTTTTCTCCATCTATGGTCTTAATAGTCACAATAATAGAGGATATTTGGTTGTTCATTGAGATTGAGTCTCCTTGGTGTAACGTTTTTTATGCTAACTATTGTACTAACCATCATGGCTACGAGGATATGTTTGTTGTTTGTCCTTTTCATGGTTTTGCAAGGTTTGGATTAGAGGACGAATCATTTTCAAGGAGAGGATGATAACGACATGGATAGCATGGATTACATGAAAGCTTTAGACATGATCGACACAAAGTAAAGACATACAATGTGTGCAAGGTCCATCAAAGTGAAGAGAAAGAAGAAAGAGGCCATTTGTGTAAATGGTGATCTCATAAATTCATGAATTCACAAAAGAAGACAACCAAAAAAGACCATTATCTCATTAAGGGTAAAATTGTAAAGAAAATGTCTTCTTTATTTTATTAGTATAAATAGTAGTCTTTTTCATTACGGAAGACTTAGATTATAAATATTTTGAATGTTGAATGAATAAACTCTTTGAAGAGTGTAGTTTAAGGGTGGAATCCCTTTAGTTTAGTGTAGTTTAGTGCAGCTAAATCTAGATTAGTGATGGGTGGATTCCCATTGTTGATTTAGGATTACTTAACCTTGATTTCACTTGGATTGCTCTTTTATGGTTTCCAATTTGAGTTGTTTCTTTTCGAATTCAAGTTTCTCTTCTTCCTTGGTTGATTGTTTATTCAATTAGCCTTTCTATCTTCTCTTCTCATCTCTTATTTCTCATCTATCTTACTTTTGTGTTGTTAATTCCACATTTGATTTCAATTGGTTTCATCCCCAATTGTCTTAGATAGACATTAGCTAGTGGATCTAGTAAGCTAGAAGTTATAGTTCTTAACTTGGCAAGTAAGGACACCTTTTCTCAGTGTGGGGTAGACAACAAATTCCATATTCTGGCTCACATGGTCTATGTCGGTTAAGGCACTTCTCACAATAATGAACTAAGGTTACTTTCTAAAGGTATTTCAAGAATGTGTTGTTTCACAGATGATTTCCTTGCATTGACCATGGCTTTTATCTCATGTTTTCTATCATGTCATCATATGATTCAACTTGGTCATTGCATCTTATGTATAGCCCATTTATAGCATGATTTTATAACCTCTATGCATAGATATCATACTTGGTACATTCTTTGTACTAACGCATACTCTTGCCTACATGTTCTCACAAATGTAGGATCCGGCTCCTCTCCATCCAATCTTGTCTAGTTCGTTGCATTTGAGATTCGAAGACTTGGTGAGTCCTTATTCTTCAAGGACAAATGCCATGTTTATGCATTTATGCCATTTCATTTTAGAACTTGTATGGGTTACGCCCCACTTTCATTCTATTGATGTATTAGATGGTTTTAAGACTATGTTTAGACTTTTGCTACTTTTGTCAACTCTTTTGATGCATAGATTGTCATTTGAACTATTATTTACTATTATCTTGTATGATGCATGCTAAGTAGCTTGTATGGGGCATTTTGGGGTCTTGTATGCCATGTCACGTCTAGGGAGTACTTTAGGTCGTGATAACTACCAACGCCCAAGCAATTTCACAAGTTACCAATATGCCTAACCACCCATGGGTGCTCAGACTTCCCCCAAAATTTCACAAAGCATTGACAAATCGATAATTTTCCCTTATGAAAGAGGTCACTCTATCCATTATTAGGGAAATACAAGTTGAAAGAATAACATTGGGCTAATCAGACTTCACCTAATTACAATTCAAGAAAAACTCAATTCAAACATTTAACTTTCACAATCAATTTTAGCAATTCAAGGCACACAATAAACTATCCTAGATCATGGGTAACATTCAATCGACTAAATAAACACAACCCATACGAATTAAAAAGAAAAACATCAACAACAACAACTAGCCTAGACAATATGCATCAATATTAAGCAGAGACAATAAAAATAACTTCGAAAACCAACTTCAGACAAGCACAGAACAACGAGAAAGAGGGAGAAAGGGTTTTTTCCAAGAATATCAAATGTATACACACTCCAAGCAAGTAAATCGAAGTGCAATGATGTCACGACCCGAAGTACCTCCTAGACGTGACATGGCATACAAGACCCCGAAAGGCCTCATACAAGTCACTTAGCATACATTCATACAAGATAGTAGATAGTAGAAATTAAAGAGTCCAAAAGATAAAATCACAACAGAGTTTAAGAACATCAGCGGAAGTCTACATCTCATGTCTCAAGCCATCTAACATAATAAAACAGAAATGAAGGTTTGGGACGCAGCCCAGTACAATATCCAAAAGTAATATGGAAAGCATGAAAAGAGTAACAAGGTTAGGTCCTCAGGCATAGGAGGCCTCACCAAGTCTTCACTATCACTGAAACTGACTAACCACGAGTGGGATGAGAAGAACCGCCAAGCCCTACATCAATAGAATCAAGTAGGCAAAAGTATGCGTTAGTACAATCAAGTACCAAGTATGATAGCAATGCACACAGGGGCATATAAACCATGCTAGAATGACATATAATCATGAAATGCAATGGCCAAGCTAAAAACATGATAAATATGAGAAACATGAAACATAAAGCATATCTCAAGGCCAAAGCAAGCTAAATCATCTTTCTTTCTTTTCTCTACTTCATCAGGAGAAAACTTGTTCATTAGTTGTGGGGAAATAGCCTTAACCGACATATAAGACCATGTGAGCTATGAACATGGAATACGGTGTCTGCCCCACACCAAAAAGGGGTGTCCTATTTGCCAAGGTAAGACCATGAACTGCTTAACTTGTGTCTATCATAGACCATCACCCTATGGTGGCACATAGGTTATGGGACATGGGTAATCGCCACTTGTCCACTCGGTACAAAGCATACTTCCCACGGATTTATCATAGTTCATTTTATCTTAGGTAGACATGGGTAATCGCCTCTTGTCTACATAGTCATAACCTCATTATTAGTAGACTTGGGTAATCGCTGCTTGTCTACATTAGGGAACATGGGTAATCACCTCTTGTCCCTTCATAGAATAGCTTCTTAAGAACATGGGTAATCGCCTCTTGTTCTTCTATTAGTCATGATTTAATTATTAGTAGACATGGGTAATCGCCTCTTGTCTACATTAGGGAACATGGGTAATCGCCTCTTGTTCCTTCATAGAATAGTTCCTTAATCATGGATTCAAGCTTAGTTGAGCAAACCTTTCAACAAGTTATGAATCATTACGTGTGAGAAAACCTTTCACATTCATAGGTTGAGCATTACATGAGAAACCCTTTCACAACTCAACATTTGCACTGACATATCATAATTTCATATAAAACATGCTTGATTCTATAAACGTCTTTCTTCATGATTCTATCATGCTTTTTTCTTCATAAACATACATGAGTTCATAAGCTTAATATTTACATACCTCATCATGCTCTTAACTCATAAATCATGGGCTCATAAGCTTCACCTCAACACATGCAATTCAATGCAAGCAAATACTTAGAAAGCCATAAATCAAGGCAATTTAGTCGTAATTGAGGTAACCCACATAATAGAGGAAAATCATAGATTTCGATTCATCATGCATCTTTTCAAAAAAATATCCTCTTTTCATCATTCATAGTCTTACATGGAATTCATAGCTTGATAATCATAATCCTTAACTCAATTCACAAAGAGTTCATGCAATTCATCTTTTCTCAATCAACCCACAATAATAAGCAAAATCATAAATTGAGGGATACTTAGCATAAGCTCATAGGATTCATCAAGTTGCATGTAAACCACGCTAAATCGTGCACTAGCTTACTTTACCACGCCTGGTCGTGCACTATCAATCATAACATCAACAATGGAAAGCATAATGAAGAACCCATAAGAATTTGTCAAAACCCTAGCTCTCTTGGGCAAGTTTATACATTGAAAACCTAAAGGAAAGAGAACCCATTGGAGGAAAGACTCCAAATGGTAAATACTATTATACCTCAATGCCAATGCCTTTAAATAAAAGGGGGATTGATGACCTTGATGAGAACCCTAGCTCTCTTCTTCTCCTTCTTGTTCTTCTAGAGAGAGGAATATTTTGGGAGATGAGAGTTGGAAATGAAGGGATTAGGGCTTACAAAATATAAATAGGGCCAATACTAAGGGGCAAAATTATCTAGTATAAGGAATAAACATTTAGGGAAAAAGTCCAAAAAGCCCTTAAATAAAACTGTCGGGGCCAATCGACGGACAGGGCCTACAGTCCGTACATTCACTGACAGACCATCCTGCTCTTCCGTCAATCGATTCAGAAAGTTCATTTTGGACTAAAAATTTGGAAAGTCTGGAAGGCATCTACGGAACCCATCTACAGCCCGTTAACCGAACTACGAACAGTACTGCTATTCCGTAGGTCAAGGTTCAGAAACTAAAAATTCATAAAGTTGGCAGGGCCATCGATGGTTCCCATCTACGGCCCGTCACTCCACCTATGGTCCGTAGATGGCCTCTGTCGTCACTGGCACCAGAAAAATTTTAAAAGTCCATTTTTCCTTCTTTTCAAAAACTGGGGTGTTACAATATCTCCCCCTTGGGAACATTCGTCCTCGAATGAGAACCTGGATATCCTGAGAAGGGCGATAGACTCGAACTAACAACCCAACCTAGCATGCAAGCACGCAAATGCACATATCCGAGGAGGAAACATCAACTCCAAGCTAAAGCATGCTCAATACAAAATTCATGAAGACTTTATGCAACTCATACTCAATGCACATATATCATGTTAGACTCTTCATGAACATGCATAAATCAAGAAATCATGGAAATCAACTATGACACATGAGACCAAAAGAATGAACCATGAGGAACTAGGTACCTCAAGATAGAGGAGGATCGAAAGGAAAGAGATGAGGATAGCGGGACATCATATCGGCCTCGGCCTCCCAAGTAGCACCCTCAACTAATTGATTCCTCCATAGAACTTTCACGGAAGCAACTTCTTTATTTCTTAACTTTCGGACTTTTCGGTCTAGGATCTCAACCTAAACCTCTTCATAAGAAAGGCTATCCTTAATTCCAAGAGTCTCTATTGGCACTACAGAGGTCGGACCACCAATACACTTTCTCAACAATGAGACATGGAAAACCGGATGCACTGATGCCAACTCATTAGGCAATTCAAACTAATAGGCAACCTTACCAACACGCTTCAAAATCTGATATGGGCCTACATAACGAGGACTAAGCTTCCCTTTCTTCCCAAATCTCATTACACCCTTCATAGGCGAAATTTTCAAGTAAACCCAATCATCAACATCAAATTCTAATTTTCTTCTTCTTATATCGGCATAAGACTTTTGTCGACTTTGTGCCGTTTTCAGCCTTTCTCTATTAAGCCGAACTTTCTCCATAGCTTCATGCAATAACTCGGGGTCTATCAAAGCAACTTCCCCAATTTTAAACCAACCTATGGGTGATCTACACCTTCTACCATAGAGAGCTTTAAATGGAGCCATACCAATAATAGAATGGTAGCTGTTATTATAAGCAAACTCAATCAAAGGCAAATGGTCATCCCAATTACCCTTGAAATCAATTATACAAGCCCTCAACATATCTTCCAAACTTTGGATAGTACGCTTCGCTTGTCCATCGGTTTGAGGATGAAAAGCCGTACTAAGCTTAACACGAGTACCAAGACCCTTTTGAAAAGACTTACAAAATTGAGAAGTAAATTGTGCACCACGATCAGGGATGATGGATAAAGGCACTCCATGCAACCTAACCACTTCCTTCAAGTACAACTTAGCATAATCCTTCGCCGAATAAGAAACCTTGACGGGAATGAAATGGGCTGATTTCATCATACGATCTACAACCACCCAAATCGAATCATACTGTGCCGAGTGTGCAGCAAGCCGACAACAAAGTCCATGTTCACATCTTCCCACTTCCAAGTAGGACTATCAATATCTTGTGATAGACCTCCCGGTCTTTGGTGTTCAACTTTCACTTGTTGGCAATTAGGACAGCTAGCCACAAATCTCGCAATATCCTTCTTCATCCCATTCAACCAATAGATCTCCCGCAAGTCACGGTACATCTTGGTAGCTCCCGGGTAAATGGAATAACGAGAACCATGGGCCTCAATCATGATTTGTCCTCTTAGGTCATCTACATTAGGGACACATAAACGACCACCCTGATATCTGAGCACTCCATCTCCCCTTGAGAGAAAGCCTTAACGAACTTCTTTAGCACCGCTTCTTTCAATTCGACTAGGTTCGGATCAGGATCTTGCTTAGCTTTCACATCCTGCACATAGGAATATTCTGAACCACTGTGGACCATAACACCACCTTGGGTGGAATCAATTAATCACACACCCAAACGAGGCAATCTATGAACATCCCAAACTAGTTCCCTTTTACCATCCTCAATATGGGCAACACTACCCATTGACATCTGACTAAGAGCATCTGCCACCACGTTGGCCTTGCCAGGGTGATAGAGGACATTCATTTCATAGTCCTTTAATAGCTCAAGCTACCTTCGTTGGCGAAGATTTAGATCCTTTTGCTTAAATACATATTGCAAACTCTTATGGTCAGTAAAGACGTCAACATGGACACCATACAAGTAATGCCGCCATATCTTTAGAGCAAACACAACCGCCGCTAACTCCAAATCATGAGTAGGGTAATTCTTTTCATGCACCTTTAGTTGCCTTGAAGCATACACAATGTCTTTCTCATTTTTCATAAGTACACACCCCAACCCAATTCTGGAAGCATCACAATAGACCACAAACCCATTGGACCCTTCCAGTATGGTCAACACCGGAGCCGAGGTAAGTCAATCTTTCAACTCTTGAAAACTCGCTACACACCTTTCGGACCAAGTAAACTTAGCCTTCTTTTGAGTTAGAGCCGTCAATGGTGAAGCAATTGAAGAAAACCCTTCAACAAACCTTCAATAGTAACCGGCCAAACCCAAGAAACTACGAATATCTGAAGGTGATAGAGGTCTAGGCCAATTATTAACCGCATCTGTCTTCTTAGGATCAATCTCGACACCTTTACCGGAAACAATGTGACAAAGGAAGGCTACGGACCTTAACCAAAACTCACATTTCTCGAACTTAGCAAAGAGTTGTTGGTCCTTGAGAACTTGTAACACAATCCTCAAATGATCAGCATGCTCACTAACACTCCTTGAGTAAATCAAGATATCATCTATAAACACAATGACGAACATATCAAGGTATTGTCTAAACACCCGATTCATCAAATCCATGAACACGGTCGGAGCATTAGTCAACCCAAAAGACATCACTAGAAACTCATAGTTCCCATATCTTATCCAGAAAGCTATTTTTGGGATGTCATCATCCCTTACCTTCAATTGGTGATAGCCCAAACGAAGATCAATCTTAGAGAAATAACTAGCCCATTGGAGTTGGTCAAACAAATCATCAATTCTCGGGAGAGGATACTTATTCTTGATAGTAACCTTATTCAATTGGCGGTAGTCAATACACATACGGAGTGACCCATCTTTCTTTCTAACAAACAAGACCGGAGCACCCCATGGAGAAATACTTGGTCGGATAAAACCCTTATCCAACAAATCTTTCAACTGCTCATTTAGTTCCTTAAGTTCTGCCGGAGCCATTCTATAAGGAGGAACAGAGATAGGTTGCGTATCAGGGAGAAGGTCAATACCAAAATCTATTTCCCTCTCTGGAGGAACACCGGGTAAATCATTGAGAAACACTTACGGAAATTCATTAACAACAGGGACTGATTCAAGAGTAGGGGTTTCAGAATTCACATTCCTCACCCTAACAAGATGGTACATGCAACCCTTAGAAATCATCTTTCTAGCTTGTAGATAAGGAACAAATTGACCCTTAAGCATAGAATTTCCCCCTTTCCACTCCAGGATAGGCTCATCTGGAAATTGGAACTTGACCATTCGGGTCCTACAATCAATAGAGGCATAACAAGAATGCAACCAATCCATCCCGAGGATAACATCAAAGTCTAGCATATCAAGATCTACAAGATCCACATGAGTGACTCTATGGAATAAAGAGATGGAACAATTTCTATAGACTCTCTTAGCCACAATAGATTCACCAATAGGAGTAGAGACACGGAATGGATCTAACAGCACATTCAGAACAACATCAAACTTCATAGCTACATAAGGCATCACAAGAGACAATGTAGCACCGGGATCAAGCAAAGCATAAACATCAAAGTGGAAGATTTTCAACATACCGGTAACCACATCTGGAGAACCCTCTTGCTCATGATGGGCCTGAAGTTCATAGAACCGATTTTGCTTTTGATTTCCACTAGAACTTGCCAGATTTTGGGATTGAGCCCTTCGATGATTTTCTCCTTCCTTCATAGCATCCAAGGGACAATCCCTTACTTTATGACCCATCTTACCACATCCAAAACATGCATTTGAACTGGCTAGACAAGTACCCTCGTGTTTCCTGCCACACTTGGCACAAGTAGGCTATGAGGAGCCACTACCATTTCCTCCTTGAGGCTTAGGGTTAAACACCCTTTCTTTGTTGAACTTAAGAAGGGTATTGGAAGGCCCTTGATTATAGAACCTTTGTCTAGGCTTAAAATGACCATGTCCATCGGACCTTGAATGAGAGAATCCATCATCACCAGTCCTAGCCCTCTTGAAGTTCCTAGACCTTTCCTTGAGCTTCTCCTCCTCTATTTGTTGTGCATGAATCATGAGGCGAGAAATATCCATATCATTAATAAACATGGCAGTACGACACTCCTTGACCACCATTTCGGACACTCCCGAAACAAATTTGCTCATTCTTGCCCTAGGATCGGGCCATATCGAGTCAACTATGTGAACTTCAAAGCATACTCTTTCATACCCATACTCCCTTGATGAAGGTTTATGAACTCGAGCACCTTAGCCTCCCTCATCTCAAGGGGAAAGAATCTATCAAAGAAAGCACCCTTGAATTTCTCCTACTCCAGAGGACCTTCATCAGCTGCCATCTCACTCTTCCATTGGTTGTACCAAATTTGAGCGACACCCTTGAGTTGGTAGGTGGCAAATTCTGCATTTTCTGTCGGTGACACTCCCATGATCATCAACACTTTATAAACCTCGTCAATAAACTCTTAAGGATCTTCCTCCACTTTAGAACCGTGAAACTTCAGAGGGTTCATCCGGGTGAAGTCCCTCACTCTTGACGCCACCGTACCCGCATTTGGGTTCACGGGAGCCACAACCTCCCTATTGGCTTGAGCCACCATGGCTTGGGCCAACACCTGAAAAGCAACCCTGAACTCCGCATTGGTCACTTGCTCAGCCAAAGGATCGACCGGAACTTGAAGAGCTTGAGGAGGGGTTTCTTGCTCTTCACTCTCTCTCGCATTCCTTCGAGTGTAAGCTCTTCGAGACGCCACATCCTGAAATGCATAGGATAGGGATTAGGAGAGAGGGGCATATAGAGTACCACTATATGCACGACTTAAGGATAATGAAGAAGTGGAGTTTCCTAATCATCTTGTAGCCTCTCATTCCTTAATGTGGCGTGCTTTAGACTCATTAACAAGACTCTACTCGACGTGGCTTATGAGACATCCTAGAATCTTTCTAAAACCTTGTGCTCTGAATACCAAGTTTGTCACGACCCAAGGTGCCCCCTAGACATGACATGGCATACAAGACACAAAAAGGCCTCATACAAGCCACTTAGCATACATTCATACAAGATAGTTGAAATTAAAGAGTCCAAAAGATAAAATCACAATAGAGTTTAAGAACATCAGCGGAAGTCTCCATCTTATGTCTCAAGCCATCTAACATAATAGAATAGAAATGAAGGTTTGGGACGTAGCCCAGTAAAATATCCAAAAGTAAAACGAAAAGCATGAAAAGAGTAACAAGGTTAGGTCCTCGGACATAGGAGGCCTCACCAAGTCTTCACTATCACTGAAACTGACTAACCACGAGTGGGATGAGAAGAACCGCCAAGCCCTACATCAATAAAATCAAGTAGGCAAAAGTATGCGTTAGTACAATCAAGTACCAAGTATGATAGCAATGCACACAGGGGCATATAAACCATGCTAGAATGACATATAATCATGACATGCAATGGCCAAGCTAAAAACATGATAAACATGAGAAACATGAAACATAAAGCATATCTCAAGGCCAAAGCAAGCTAAATCATCTTTCTTTCTTTTCTCTACTTCATCAGGAGAACACTTGTTCATTAGTTGTGGGGAAATAGCCTTAACCGACATATAAGACCATGTGAGCTATGAACATGGAATCCGGTGTCTGCCCCACACCAAAAAGGGGTGTCCTATTTGCCAAGGTAAGACCATGAACTGCTTAACTTGTGTCTATCATAGACCATCACCCTATGGTGGCACATAGGTTATGGGACATGGGTAATCGCCACTTGTCCACTCGGTACTAAGCATACTTCCCACGGATTTATCATAGTTCATTTTATCTTAGGTAGACATGGGTAATCGCCTCTTGTCTACATAGTCATAACCTCATTATTAGTAGACTTGGGTAATCGCTGCTTGTCTACATTAGGGAACATGGGTAATCGCCTCTTGTCCCTTCATAGAATAGCTCCTTAAGAACATGGGTAATCGCCTCTTGTTCTTCTATTAGTCATGATTTCATTATTAGTAGACATGGGTAATCGCCTCTTGTTCCTTCATAGAATAGTTCCTTAATCATGGTTTCAAGCTTAGTTGAGCAAACCTTTCAACAAGTTATGAATCATTACGTGTGAGAAAACCTTTCACATTCATAGGTTGAGCATTACATGAGAAACCCTTTCACAACTCAACATTTGCACTAACATATCATAGTTTTATATAAAACATGCTTGATTCTATAAACCTCTTTCTTCATGATTATATCATGCTTTTTTCTTCATAAACATACACGAGTTCATAAGCTTAATATTTACATACCTCATCATGTTCTTAACTCATAAATCATGGGCTCATAAGCTTCACCTCAACACATGCAATTCAATGCAAGCAAATACTTAGAAAGCCATAAATCAAGGCAATTTAGTCGTAATTGAGGTAACCCATATAATAGAGGAAAATCATAGATTTCGATTCATCATGCATCTTTTCATAAAAATATCTTCTTTTCATCATTCATAGTCTTACATGGAATTCATAGCCTGATAATCATAATCTTAACTCAATTCACAAAGAGTTCATGCAATTCATCTTTTCTCAACCAACCCACAATCATAAGCAAAATCATAAATTGGGGGATACTTAGCATAAGCTCATGGGATTCATCAAGTTGCATGTAAAACACGCTAAATCATGCACTAGCTTACTTTACCACGCTAGATCGTGCACTATCAACCATAACATCAATAATGGAAAGCATAATGAAGAACCCATAAGAATTTGTCAAAACCCTAGCTTTCTTGGGCAAGACTATACCTTGAAAACCTTAAGGAAAAGAGAACCCATTGGAGGAAAGACTCCAAATGGTAAATACTATTATACCTCAATGCCAATGCCTTGAAATAAAAGGGGGATTGATGACCTTGATGAGAACCCTATCTCTCTTCTTCTCCTTCTTGTTCTTCTAGAGAGAGGAATATTTTGGGAGATGAGAGTTGGAAATGAAGGGATTAGGGATTAGAAAAAATAAATAGGGCCAATGCTAAGGGACAAAATTGTCTAGTATAAGGAATAAACATTTTGGGAAAAAGTCAAAAAAGCCCTTAAATAAAACTGTCGGGGCCAATCGACGAATAGGGCCTACGGTCCATACATCCATTGACGGACCGTCCTGCTCTTCTGTCAATCGATTCAAAAAGTTCGTTTTAGACTGAAAATTTGGCTAAGTCATGAAGGCATCTACGGAACCCATATACAGCCCGTCAACCGAACTACGAACCGTCCTGCTATTCTGTAGGTCAAGGTTCAGAAACTAAAAATACATAAAGTTGGCAGGGCCATTGACGGTTCCCATCTATGGCCCGTCACTCCACCTACGGTCCGTAGATGGTCTCCGTCGTCACTGGCACCAGAAAAATTTTAAAAGTGCATTTTCCCTTCTTTTCAAAAACGGGGGTGTTACAAATGAGCACACACTAGTATATAGACTTAGGATTGAGAATTTAGGAAGAGAAAATGGCCTAAAAGATCAAAAGATGCCTTTTAAATTTGGAAAAGACCCTTGGCCTTTTTATGTTAGGCACATTAGGAGTTCTGCAAATAACATCACCGAACGTGTTATGCAAATCATTGAAGGAGATTAAGCTTGCCGATGATGCCTGAACAAATATCAACCTGAAGTTCAACACAACATATCGGATGTAGTTCGCCCGCTGTTATTCGGTGAATAACAGTTGACAATACCAACTTTCAAAATTCATGTCTCAGAAGAAGAGCATGAAGATGTCTTCCTAACCACTTCAGCAAGTCACCAAATGGGTATATGCATTACCCGTTATGAACTTTTCAACTTTTTGACTTCATTTCAACTTGTACTGACAACACACGTTATTGAAAGTAATAATATAAACTTGGGTTGCCTCCCAAGAGGCGCCTTATTTAACGTTATGACACGACATATTTCTTACTTATCAAGCATCATTTTTGGGATTGGGGATAGTGTCACTAGGCAACGTCCCTTTTTGCCTTGGATTTAAATGGGCGGAGATTCCATACATTAGAGTTTCAAGCTGCTTGATTGATAGGGAGTTGGAAGTAACCATTTGAGTCAAAGTGGATATATTATTCTTCAAGTCCTTCAAGTTTGAAGTACCTCCGATCCAGCTTGCTCTTTTTGTTTGTGACGATCATGAGGTAGAATGTATCTATCATTTTTAGCTTCATGATCTCTCTAGTAACCACCTCGATCTCTCTAATCTCTCCATCCATTATCTTTTCCTTGTTCCAACCTTTGTTCTCACCTAGTATTAGATAGTTTGGATGAGAACCCCCCATTTGGTTCCCCAAGTATTGCACGACTTCATTGTATAATGCCTCAAACACGGAATCATCAAGACAATGCCCACTTCTTCTACCAACCGCGTTCACCGATTTGAGTTCACCTCCCATGACATGTTTGGAAAACAGTTCAAGTTGGGTCATCATCTTAGCCATGTTCTCATCACATTCCTGGTTCTTCTCCATTTGTTCCTTTCTCATACCTAAGTGTAGAAAAGATATTTGATTCTCCCTAGTATTTCATGCTAGGTTTATTTTAGTCATACCATCAAGCAACATTGTTTCCACATTGTACGATTATCGTATCAGCCCACCTTGAATAGTTTGTTAGCTAACCCTTTGTTGACTGAATCAAGGCAACAATAAAAATATTGCAACAACAAATTGTTCGGAACACCATGTGTTGGACATTATAGCACCAACTTCTTAAATCTCAACCAAGTCTCGTGGAGAGGTTCACCTACCATACTTTAGTAGTTCTTGATGCTATCTCTAAGCTTCACCATTTTCGAGAGAGGGAAAAATCTTTCCAAGAAAACTTCTGTTAGTTTCTCCCACAAAGTTATGGAGTCAATTGGTAGTTCAGCCAGCCACCTAGTTTCTTCCCCCTTTAAGGAGAAAGGAAATAGCCTTAACTGTATAGACTCTTGTTTGATGTTCTTAAAGATGAAAGGTCCACAAATGTCTATGAAATTTTTGAGATTTTCATGGGAGTTTTCATGAGCAAAACCTCCAAACATTCCTCTCATTTGTAGCAATTGGAGCAAAGTTCCTGTCACATGAAACATAGATCTCCCAATGGTAGGAGGTAACTGGATTGATCCCGTACTTTCAACGACATTAACATGCTTGCATCGTCACTTCCATCGTCACTACACCAAACAACAATCTACTACAAACACACAATTTCACAAACTAACTTCACATATTGAATTATTAGAAATCACTCCCCGGCAACGGTGCCATTTTTGATAACACTCAAATTACTCTTAAAACTATTAAAAGAGTAAGCAGCCATTAGTAATAAAAATACCCAATAAGTGAGTCAGGGCCAAACCCCTCAAGGAGTGATATAATGCGAGGAATTCAATTAGCAAATCATGAAGAATGCAAACCAATTCATTGTAGCAATTAGGACAATTGGGTGGATGATTCCACCAAATTTAATAAAGAGATTTTGGTATCAATTATCACAATTCAACTAGAAAAACAGGGATTCAAACAAGTAAGAGAGGATCCAGGGCTACGAGGATTGGTATTGATGTCAAATAGGGGTACAAGTGCTTGCTCAATAATGCTAGACAAACATGGATAGGCTAGGTAATCTTCACTGACACCAATATTCTTTCGATATCAGAGCATCATATCATATAATCTCCTTTCCGACTCTTCTATGTAAAACATAAATCAACTCAATACCTTACTAAAATATTTCTTTCAAGAAGATTTGGCAATTAGAATTGAACAACAAGTTCTCTTTCAAGCAAACTACAGCAATCAAATCTAATTTACAAGCATTAAACTATTTACCCACTTCAATTAATCTCTTTCAAACATCAATTGAAGATCTAAACTAAGATTATGTTTGCAACCTTAACCAATAAATTAACCCTATTCTTCATAGCTCAAATCCATGAATGTACAACAGTAAAATACAGTGAGACACAAGACCCACTAAATTACATAAACATCCAACCCCATAATCACTCCCCTAGATTTGGGGTTTTAGCCAAGCATCATAAAAGGAAAAGAAATTATATAATTGATGTTCTCATCCACTAGAAACTTCAAATTAATCAATAATCTTCAATACCCACTTTGAATTGAACCCATAATTGTCAATAACATGGTTGCTCAAAAACCTCAAAAACTAAGAAAGTAGAAAAAGATGACAAAAGCTCAAAACTCCACAAAAATATGAAAAGCTAAAGTAAAAAGATTCAAAGCTCAATATTGGGTAAATTTTCTCTCTCCTTTGGGCTATTAATAGTTTTCCCAAAAATTAGCCTGAAATCCCATGAGCGACCTGATCAGCGACATTATACGGGCTCACCTAGCACGTTTGGTGAATCGCCATTTTCTCTTTAGCTCACCCTTTCTTTGGCTTCAGGCTTCAGGTGTTTGAACCTTGGTTGGCAAACTCGATCGAGCCAACCTTTCACATTTGGTGGATCAATGATAACCACCTTGCTCACCCATTCATTCTTAATTTTAACTCTGAAATCTGTCACCTTCGGCGATAGATCTTCTAGCTCACCAAGTGACTTCGGCAAATCACCATTTCCACTTTGGTTCGCCGACCTGCCTTGAATATTTTCAATCATGAACACTGTCACTTTATGTAAAGTATGGCCTATTATGTGATCCTCCCTTTTTGTTAGGTGACTCTCAGCTTAGAGTTTACACTCTTTTCAATGTTTCTGGCCTCCTTTTCATAGATTCATCCTTGCCTTGTCTTTTAGCCATCATAGCTACAAAACATCAAAATATCATCAGAATAGGACATAAATAGGCATTGAGTACACTAATTGTTGAACTAAAAAAGCCTTAAATAAGTGGAAAGCTACCACTCATCTGTATGTCATGCAAGATTAATCTTGCTCATCTTATCAAGCAAAGATGAAGCCACCTGAAACGATTGTCGCATGATTCCATCTCGGATGAGTTGATCAGCAATCCCCTTGTTCACGGTCTCAAGACTCTGATAAAATTATTTCAACAACACTTTATCCGGCAACTTGTGATTAGGACATTCTAACACCAGCTTTTTGAACCTCAACTATGTTATATGAATTGGCTCACCATCAATTCGCTTGAAATTTTGAATACTATCCCAAAGCTTCACCATCCTAGAAGGAGGAAAGAATCTCTCAAAAAGTTCTTTGGTTAGCTCTTCCCAAAAAGTATTTGAGTCCCTTGGTAGCTCGTCCAACCATTTTGTTGCTTTCCCTATTAGAGAAAGGGAGAACAATCTCATTCGAATGGACTCTTGAAAGATATTCTTGAAGGTAAATGGACCACACACATCCATGAAGTAGTAAATGTGGTCATGGGTATCTTCATTAGCTAGCCCCCCCAAATATTTCCTTCATTTGAGTAGTTAGAGAATGGTCTTGGTCACATGAAATATAGCATTTCCCATAGTTGGGGGCCAATGATAGCTCCCGCAATCGCTAGTGCATTAAAATCGACGTTGTTCAAGTTCCCAGGTCATCATTCAGCCAATTGTAACTAGTGTTGTTGCTCCGAATAACACTTATATCATCACCTATCAAGAGAACAACAATGAAGCAAATGGTAAGAGTGTTCTACTACAACTAAATTAGTTAAAAAAATTACTTAACTAAAAGAACACTAAACACCACTCCCCTGCAATGGTGCCATTTTAATAATGCTTAGATTACTTGTATAACAATTCAACGAGTAGGTGATTGTTCGCAATATAATTACCCAACATTTGAGGTTAGAGTAAAATTCCATAGGGAGCGGTATAAGTAAGAATTTAATTACAAAGTTAAATCATGATCTAATCTTTTGTAGTGAAATAATAAGAAGTGTTAAACATAAATAAAGTTGGCTGCCTCCAATTATCAATTAGAGGTGATTTATTAACAAATTTTAACTGGAGTAAATTAAAACGAGTATTTTTCAAGTGGAGTAACGTAGATCGAGGAAGAATCTTTAAAAAAAATTGCTCTTACTACTAAGCTACTGAGGAACAACAGGAGATTCGATCTCATAGAGTTCAATTCCCATTCTCTAGATTCTAGGAGTGTGCGGAAATGAATATTAATGTTAAATAATGGATCAATGTGATTGTTCAGTAAAATTAGTTGCCCATGGATAGGATAGATTAATCTTAAATAGAACATTACATTTCTCAATAGCAACATTTTGATCATAGGAGCTCATTTCAAAGACTCCCATGTAGAATATGCTAAATAATCCATTACCTTGACATAGGTTTTCTTTTTCAAGCAAATCTAGCATTTAGAGATGAAATCCCAAATTTCTCTTTTCAAGAAAATATGGAATTCATATCTAATATGCAAGCATTAAACTAGCCATCCACTTCATGTAACCCTTTTCAAGCAATACATGAAGATCTAAAGTAGAATCAAGTTTGCAACCTCAGTTAATAAATTAACACTTGACAATCAGTTTTAATCAATGAAAACTAATGTAAAACATAACAATACACAAAAATCCACTAAACTAATCAATACCGAACTTCAATTACACACCCCTAGAATCGGGGTTTTAGCTAATCATATCGAGATTAACATTAGTTTAACCAAAAACTTTGTTCTCCATCTGAATTGATGAATTAAAACTTCAAAATCTAATAAACCCAACTCCAAATTCAACTAAATTGGATTACATATTTTCTTAACACACAAAATCTTAGAATGTTCTTCTATACTCAAATTTCAGATAGTGTAAGCTGAGTTTTCTCTTTCCTCTCAACCTCATTATTAGTCGGGCTCACCGAGTCACTCGGTGAGTCTCCGACTGTCACTTCTTCTCGTCTTTTATTCCTTGACTTCAGGCTCCAGGTGTCTGAACCATAGTTGGCAAGCCTGAAGGACATTGATTTTCACATTCAACGAGTCATCGAATATAACCTATGCGCATCTTTTTTATCTTTATTTTAGCTTAGCTATTCTGTCACTTTCAGTGAGTTCTTTTCATCTCACTGGTAGAGTTTGGCAATTCACCATTTGATCCTTCTTCTTGTTGACCTGCCTTGAGCTTTTCATAGAAGACTCTTTCCATTTTGGTGAAGTCTAGAACTTTTGGCAAGTCGCCAAGTGCCTTTAGCGAGCATCAGCTTCACAAATTTTATGTTTTTTGATTTTTTTACTTCTTATGACATGTATTTGTCCTTGCATTCCAAGTACATTCTTGAGTCGGTTCATTATCCTTTATATCTTTCTTCTACTCCTTATTTCTTTTCTATCATATTATATTTCCTACTTAGTTACTTGTGCTCTGCTTTCCTTATTTACTTGTTGTTTATACATGGTTTATCTTTGGAGCTCAGTCGGTTGATACAAAGTATCACTTATTGGTACTCATACTACACTTCTGCACACTGCGGATCATAGTATGATTTCTCGCCATTGATTTGGATTTTATACTGAGCTTCTTAAAAAGCTTTATACTCTTATTTTGATTAGATGCTCTATTATTGACCGATGCCAGGTCTTGGGGATGGTTTGTTGTGTTATTTTAGTTGATCTCTTTTTCTTCTCATTGTTTTCAACTTCATGCTTCTTATTATTGTCTTTCACTTGATAGCCCGTTGCCTATTGTTTTGGGCTATGGGTTAGGCTTACCTACTAGTGGGAGGTAGTAGGTGTCATCATGACCTAAGAAATTGGGTCGTCACTGATAGTTGGAACAAAGTTTGGGTTTTCCACATAAAGTAACAAGTTTGGGAGAAGTCTAAGTATTGCAAGAACTACTAATGTTGCGGCCTTTGACCTTATAGGGAGTTTGTTGTACCATTTTATTATTTATGGCATGCATTGAGGACAATGCGCAATTCTAAGTGTGGGGTGGATAGATACTTTACGCTCGACATTAAAAGTAGTTAATAATCTCTCTTGGTTTTTCTTTGTGCATCGGCTATTTTTTGATTGATGTATTAGAATCGAGTAAAATTTAAAAAATAGGATTAGATTCTTCTTCTTTTTCCGGTTTTAGGAGTAGTAATGGAGAAAGAGAAGAAAGACCCTTTTGACTTGAATGATACTAGCATATTTAGGCCTAAGCTTGAGAACTACTTTTCTGTGAGTGCTTGAGTGTTAAATAAAATAGCAAACTTTCTCACACTTAGGCTCAGGGTAGTGACTCTCTATACAACTTATTTTTATATTATAGTTCATGATTGTCACGACCCAAAGTACCCCCTTGACGTGACATAGCGTACAAGACCCCGAAAGGCCTCATACAAGCTACTTAGCATGCATACATATAAGATCATACAGATTTAAGAGTTCAAAAATCACATAATATCAAAGCTTTTAAGAAAAATTGTGGAAGTCTACATCTCATGTCTCAAAGCCAATCTATCATAGGAATGAGAAATAAAGTTTGGGATGTAACCCAATACAATGCCAGAATGAAAGAAACATAAAAGAAATAACAACAAGGCTATGTCCTTGAATGAGAATCAAGACATCATAAGGAGGGTAAGAAAAAAGAGCTAACTACCCAACCTAAAATGTAATCACATAAATGCACATATCCGAGGAGGAAAACATCAACTCCAAGCTAAAGCATGTTCAATACATCATTTCATGAAGACTTTATGCAACTTGTACTGAATGCACATAATCATAGATGAATCAATTAAGCTAGCTCATTTTCACACTTAAACTCTTCATAAACATACATAATCAAGGAATGATGGGGATAACCAAGACACATGAAACCAAAAAATGAACCATGAGGAACGAGATACCTCAAGATATAGTAGGATTGGAAGGATTAAGATGAGGATATCGGGACATCATATCGGCCTCGGCCTCCCAAGTAGTACTCTCTACCAATTGATTCCTCCAAAGAACCTTCACGGAAGCAACTTCTTTATTTCTTAGCTTTCGGACTTGCCGGTCTAAAATCTCAACCGAAACTTCTTCATAGGAAAAACTATCGTTTATGCCAAGATTCTCCAATGGAACTATAGATGTCGGATCACAAACACATTTCTTCAACAATGAGACATGGAAAACCGGATGTACCGATACTAAATTGTTAGGCAAGTCAAGTTCATAAGCAACCTTACCGACACGTCTCACAATTTGATATGGGCCTACATAGAAGGGACTAAGCTTCCCTTTCTTCCCAAATCTCATTACACCCTTCATGGGTGAAATTTTCAAGTAAACCCAATCATCAAAATTAAATTCTAAATATCTCCTTCTAACATCGGCATAGGACTTTTGTCGACTTTGAGCTGTTTTCAACCTTTCCCTAATAAGCTAAACTTTCTCCATAGCCTCATGTACCAACTCAGGACCTATAAAGGTGACTTCACAAACTTCGAACCAACCTATAGGAGATCTACACCTCCTTCTATAGAGAGCCTCAAATGGAGCCATGCAAATACTAGAATGGTAGCTATTGTTATATGCAAACTCAATCAAAGGCAAATGGTCATCCCAATTACCCTTGAAATCAATTATACAAGCCCTCAACATATCTTCCAAACTTTGGATAGTACGCTTCGCTTGTCCATCGGTTTGAGGATGAAAAGCCGTACTAAGCTTAACACGAGTACCAAGACCCTTTTGAAAAGACTTACAAAATTGAGAAGTAAATTGTGCACCACGATCAGGGATGATGGATAAAGGCACTCCATGCAACCTAACCACTTCCTTCAAGTACAACTTAGCATAATCCTTCGCCGAATAAGAAACCTTGACGGGAATGAAATGGGTTAATTTTGTCATACGATCCACAATAACCCAAATTGAATCATATTGTTGCCGGGTACGTGGTAAACCAACAATAAAGTCCATGTTCAAATCTTCCCACTTCCTAGTCGGAATACTAATATCTTGGGAAAAACCTCCCGGCTTTTGATGCTCAACCTTCACTTGTTGAAAATTAGGACACTTAGACACAAATTCCGCAACATTCTTTTTCATCCCATTCAACCAGTAGATCTCCCGCAAATCACGGTACATCGTGGTAGCTCCCGGGTGGATGGAATATCAGGAACTATGGGCTTCCGATAAAATTTGCCCTTTTAAACCATCTACATCGAGAATACACAAACGACCTTGATATTGAAGTACACCTTCTCCCCTTTGGGAGAAAGCCTCAATGGACCTTTTGAGCACCGCTTCCTTCAACTCAACCAAATTAGGATCAAGATCTTGTTTAGCCCTCACATCATGCACAAAGGATGATTCGGAACCAGTGAAACCATAACACCACCTTTAGTGGGATCAACCAACCGAAAACCCAATCAGTCCAATCTATGAATATCACGAACCAACGCTTTCTTACCATCCTCAACATGAGCAACACTACCCATAGATAACTGACTAAGAGCATCCGCCATCACATTAGCCTTGCCGGGATGATAGAGGACACTCATGTCATAGTCTTTTAACAACTCAAGCCACCTCCTTTGGCAAAGATTTAGATCCTTTTGTTTGAACACATATTGCAAACTTATATGGTCGGTAAAAATGTCGACATGCACACAATACAAATAATGCCTCCAAATTTTTAGAGCAAACACAACCGCCGCTTATTCTAGGTCATGAGTAGGATAGTTCTTTTCATTAAACTTAAGTTGCCTTGAAGCGTAATCAATAACTTTCCCATTTTGCATAAGAACACATCCTAGTCCTATTCTCGAGGCATGACAGTAAACCACAAAACCATCGAACCCTTTCGGCAAAGTCAATATCGGAGCCGAGGTAAGTCTATATTTCAATCCTTGAAAACTCTTCTCACACTCTTCTTACCAAGTGAACTCAACCTTCTTTTGAGTCAAAGCCATCAATGGGGAAGCAATCGAAGAAAACTCTTCAACAAACCTCCTATAATAACCGGCTAAACCCAAGAAACTATGAATATCCGAAAGTGATAGAGGTCTAGGCCAATTCTTAACTACATACGTCTTCTTAGGATCTACCTCAACACCCTTACCGGAGACAATGTGACCAAGAAAAGCCACGGACCTTAGCCAAAACTCATATTTACTAAACTTTGCGAAGAGTTGATGGTCCTTAAGAATTTACAATACATTCCTCAAATGATCGGCATGCTCACCTTCACTCCTTGAGTAAATCAAAATATCATTTATGAACACAATCACAAACATGTCAAGGTATTGTCTAAAAACCCTATTCATTAAATCCATAAACGCCGCCGGAGCATTTGTCAATAAAAACTACATCACTAAGAATTTATAATGGCCATATTTAGTCTGGAAAGCCATTTTTGGAATATCATTTTATTTCACCCTCAATTGGTGATAACCCGAATAAAGGTCGATTTTAGAAAAGTAGCTAACCCCTTGAAGTTGATCAAACAAGTCATCTATTCTTAGAAGAGGATACTTATTCTTAATGGATAACCTTGTCCAATTAGCGATAGTCAATGCACATACGAAGTGAACCATCTTTCTTTCTTACAAACAAGACCGGAGCACCCCATGGAGATATACTTGGTCGGATGAAATCCTTATCCAACAAGTCTTTCAATTGCTCTTTTAGTTCCTTAAGTTCCACCGGAGCCATTCTTTATGGAGGAATAGAGGTAGGTTGCATATCCGGGAGAAGGTCACTACCAAAATCTATTTCTCTTACAGGAGGAATATCGGGTAAATCATCGGGATACACTTTCGGAAACTCATTAACAACGGGGATCGACTCAAGAGTAGGGGTTTCAGAATCCACATCCCTCACCCTAACAAGATGGTACATTCATCCCTTATAAATCATCTTTCTAGCTTTAAGACATGACACAAATTGACCTCTAGGCATGGACTTTTCCCCCTTCCACTCTAGGATAGTCTCATTTGGGAATTGAAACTTGACCATTCAGGTCCTACAATCAATAGAAGCATAACAAGAGTGCAACCAATCCATCCCAAGAATAACATCAAAATCTAGCATATCAACTTCTACAAGATCAACATGAGTGACTCTATGGGATAAGGAGACGGAACAATTTCTATAGATTCTCTTAGCCACAATGGATTCGCCAATCTGAGTAGAGATATGAAAAGGATCTAACAATACATCCGGAACAACATCAAACCTCATGGCCACATATGGCGTCACAAAAGACAAAGTAGCACCGGGATCAAGCAAGGCATAAACATCAAAGTGAAAGACTTTCAACATACCTGTAACCATATCGGGAGAACCCTCTTGCTCATGGCAAGCTTGAAGTGCATAAAATCGGTTTTGCTTGGGAGCATTTGGACCCGAACCATTAAGTGGAGTTTTCTTACCTTCTCTTCCCTTAGCCATGAGAGATGGACAATCTTATATCTTATGACCACTTTTACCACATCCGAAGCAACCATCCGTATCGGCTAAACACTTGCCCTCATGTTTCTTCCCACACCTAGCACAAGTAGTCGATGAAAATCCACCACCATTCCCTCCTTGAGGCTTAGGGTTAGACACCCTATCTTTGTTGAACATAGGAGGAGCATGGGAGGAACCTTGACCGGAAGACCCTCGTCGAAATCTAGAATGACCATGTCCCTCGGACCTTGAATGTGAGAAATTACCATCACCGGTCTTAGCCCTCTTTGCTTCTCTAGACCTTTGTTTAAGCTTTTCCTCTCCTATTTGTTGAACATGCACCATAAGACTAGAAATATCCATATCATGGATAAGCATAGCGGCAGGACATTCCTTGACCACCATTTCGGACACTTTCAAAACAAATTTACTCATTCTTGCCCTAGGATCGGCAACCATAGAACGAGCATATCGAGACAATTGTGTGAACTTCAAAGCATATTCTTTCACACTCATGTTTCCTTGAAGAAGGTTGATAAACTCAAGAACCCTTGCCTCCCTCATTTCAAGGGGAAAGAACCTATTAAGAAAAGCAGCCTTGAATTTCTCCCAATCAAGAGGACCCGCATCATCCACCCTCTCACTCTTCCACTGGTTGAACCAAACTTGGGCAACACCTTTAAGTTGATAAGCGGCTAACTCTGCCTTTTCCTCCGGTGTCACATCCATGATCATTACCACCTTGTACACTTCATCAATGAACTCTTGAGGATCTTCCTCCACCTTTGAACCATGAAATTCCATAGGGTTCATCCTTGTGAAATCCCTCACCCTTGATGCCGCCGTACCCACATTTGGGTTCACGGGAGCCACAACCTCTCTATTGGCTTGAGCCGTCATGTCTTTAGCCAACACTTGAAAAGCAGCCGTAAACTCTGCATTGGACACTTGTTCGGCCAAAGGGTCGGCCGAAACTTGAGGAGCTTGAGGAGGAGCTTGTCGTTCCATATTCTCTCCCACATTTCTTCTAGCATAAGCTCTTCGGGTAGCCATATCATGAAACACATAGGATAGGGATTAGGAGAGAGACATGTAGAGTTAAACTCTATGGCACGACTTAAGAGTAATGAAAGAAGTGAAGTTTCTTAAACATCTTATAACCTCTCATTCATTAATGTGGCGTGTTTCACACTCATGAACAAGACTCTACTCGATGCGTCTTATGAGACATCCTAGAATCTTTCTAAAACCTGGCTCTGATACAAACTTTGTGATGACCCAAGGTACCCCCTAGACGTGACATGGCTTACAAGACCCCGAAAGGCCTCATATAAGCCACTTAGCATGCATACATATAAGATCATAGAGATTTAAGAGTTCAAAAACCACATAATATCAAAGCTTTTAAGAAAAATAGCGGAAGTCTACATCTCATGTCTCAAAGTCAATCTATAATAAGAATGAGAAATAAAGTTTGGGACGTAACCCAATACAATGCAAAAATGAAAGGAACATAAAAAATAACAACTAGGCTATGTCCTCGAATGGATGAGGACTCACCAAGTCTTCAGCAATCCTTCTACTAAGCTCTAGCCACGAATAGATGGAGAATTGTCGAGCCCTACATTAACAAGTCAATGTAGGCAAGATTATGCGTTAGTACAATCAAGTACCTAGTATGATCGCAATGCACAAAATCATTGAAAACAAGCTAAAACGGAACATTTTCATGACATGCAATGACCAAGATAAAACATGATAAAGGTTAGAAAACATGAAACATAAACCATGGCCAAAGTAAGTTAAACATCTTTACTTTACTTGAGGAACATCATAAAAACACTTTAGTTCATTGTTGTGGGAAATTAGCCTTAACCGACATTTAAGACCATGTGAGCTATCAACATGGAACCTGACATACTCCCTACATCGGAAGGGCCATCCTACTTGCCAAGGTAGGACCCATAACATCTAGCTTACGTGGATCCACTAGCTAATAAAAGGTCTATTAAGACATCCTATGGGGGCACTTAGGTATGGGACATGGGAGATTTCAACTTGTCCACTCGGTGCTAAGCTTAAATCCCATGTAATAGTCCTTGGTCATATTATTAATCCATGGAAAGGTACATCAAGGAACAACAATTCAAGCTAAATCATGTGTACAGACGTTTCATATTCCATGGACATAGTCCAAGCTTACTTCATTAGAATAGTTCCTTAAAGCTTTCATTCAACTTTAGTTGAGAAAACCTTTCAACAATTTATGAATCCTTTGCATGTGAGAAAACCTTTCACAATTCAACAATATCTTCAATTAAGCTTCAATGTTAAAGTAATTCATAAATCATCATAATTTCCTTAGTTGAACATGCATACTTCATAAAACCCATTTTTCATCATTCATCAATTTCATCATGAATCATAGCTTTTGAAATCATAAAAACATGCATGAGTTCAAATAAACTTCATAAATTTTATCTTCTTCATAATTCAACCCATCATCAATGCATAATTATCAAAATTGGGGGAATTTGTGTGGGTTCATGGGGATTCATCTAAAAACATGTAAATCAACACAATTCATACTTAGAAAACAATATTTGAAAGTAATTGGACCATAACTGAAAGAACCCACATCATAGAAGAAAGTCCTTAAATCAAATTGGGGATTTTGTACTTTGAAAATTGGAGAATTTTAGGATTCCATGGAAGAAAGGGCTCCATGGATGAACACTATCATACCTTAGGGTCTTGATTCCTTAAGCAATTGATGAGGAAAAGCTTGATTTCTTGAACCCTAGCTTGTTGTCTTCTTCTTCTTCTAACTTCTAGAGAGAGAAATATTTGAGGTGGAAGAATTTGGGGAAATCTTGTAAAGTGATTGAAAAGGGTAGATTTTAGGATTAAAAGACTTTATATAGTGTTCTGAAGGGCCATAAACCAACTTAGTTGGGTAAATAGGCCATTACATGAAAAGACCAAACGATCCCTCATTAAAATTCTACCAACGACCCAACCTACGACCTTGACCTACGGTTGGTAGGTCAACCTACTTCCCGTAGATGATCAACAGTAGGTCAGCCTACCTAAGCCACAAAAATTAAATTATTTTCTCCCCCAAACCAGTAGCATCCATGACCTCACCCCCCCCCCCCTCTAGACCTACGATCAGTAAGTCAAATAACCAACCGTAAGTCATGGTAATAGGTCACTACTTAGAATATTTTTCAAACCTTTCCCCTAGGCAGCCTTACAAACGAGCCTTACCCCCTTGACCTAGTGTTGTTAAGTCCACCAACGGCTGGTAGGTCAAGTGGTAGGTCACCAAAGTTCCCAAAAATTGAAATTTTTTGCCTTTTTCGAATCCGGGGTATTACAATGATGACCCTGTCTGTCTTAACAGTAGAATTGATTCATCTTGATTGCAACTTCTTCTATGAGAGTTGAGAATTTCTTGCATATATTACATTTTTTTCACTTAGTCTAGAACTTGTCCAACATGTTATTGAAGAAAATTAATAAATGTTGCTCAATTTAGAAGATGATAATAGACTTTCTTTGATCTGTTTGTAAAATTTTAGCCTTTTACGATATTGCTACCACTAGTTAGCCCTTTGAGCCTATGGCCTTTCATTTGGTAACAAAAATTTTGAATTGACCTATTTGTTGAATTTCTAGTTTTTGCACCCTGCTTCCTTCAGTACTATAACATAGACTATGGTAAAATTGTTAAGATTGAATAAAAAGGATGGTCAACAGTAAGAGTGATCAATGATATCTATAAAGTGATGAAAATACCCTCTTTGAAAGAATGTGACAAAAAAAAAAGGAAGAAAGTTACTGGAAAGAAAAAAAAGATATTGAAACGTTCTTGATATGAGGAAAATACTTGTGAAAATAATTGATGAAAGGAGACTAAAAAATAAAGTGATGAAAATATTGGGTGATGAAGTCTGTAAGTGCAAAGTGCTTAGGGAAGTTTATGATACTATTATATAGTTATCCTGCCCATCCCCTAGCCAACATTACAACCCATTAAAGTCTTGTTTGATTCTATTCGAGCATGTTTAATTAGTAGAGATGTAAATAATGGGCAAGTGTATTGTTCTTTTTGCGTACATGTGAATTTCATTGTGAGTGTGAAAGTTGTTCTTTGATGCTAAGTCCTTAAATTAAATTTAGTTATTTGATTTGAGTGTGTGGACTATTTCTTCTCGTGAGGTACTTGTTTCGTGATTGATTGGTGATTTTATTAACTTTGTTTGATAGAGTAGGTGAGTGAGCTTAAATTTGATAAGTAATAGTCCATCTCTGAGGTTAGAAGGTTAGAAGTTTGTTGTTTGATTATGTTGGTTTGTATATCTCACATGATGATAAGGAAGTCTACATGATAAAGTCAGTTGCTAGTGGCTTATTCATTTGTATCAACCAAAGCGGTGACATTCCTATGCTTGATTTAGAGAGATGAATTTTAATGCTTACAAAATGATGAGAAAGAGTGTAAGTGTGGGGTGTTGATGTTAGGTAAAAATGCATATTGTAACACCCCAAATTTCAAAGAGAAAAAGTGCATTTTTTCAAAATTTTGGTACCAGTGACTATGGAGGCCACCAATGGACCGTAGGTGGAATGACGGGCCGTAGGTGGGAACCGTCGATTGCAATGGAAACCTTTAGGATTTCAAGTTCTAAACTTTGATCTACAGAGCAACAGGACGGGTCGTCATCCAATTGACGGTCCGTAGATGGGTCTCGTAGATCCCCTCCAGACATAGCAAAATTTTAAGCCTAGGTTGAGGTCTCTGAATCCATTGACGGAAGAACAGGACAGTCCATCGTTTGACTTACGGACTGTAGATGGACCCCGACAGTTATTATTTAAGGGCATTTTGGTCTTTTCCTTAAATGTTTAACTCCTAATCTAAGTCGGTTATACCCTTAACCCAAACCCTATATATATTTCCTATGCCTAATTTTACTCATTCTAAGCCATTTTAAAAAATCTCTTCTCTCTAATATTTCTCTCTCTAAGAAATTCTCTCAATTCTCAAGGAAGAAGAAGGGCTAGGATCCTCCAATGAAGGTCATCAATTTCTAGAAAATTATTGTGGGCTTTGTTGAGGTATGTTAGTATTCACCATTTGGATCCCTTTCCTCCAATGGGTTCTTAACTTTCTTCAATTCTCAAGGATCAATCTTCCCCAATTGAATTAGGATTTTGATCAATTCTTATGGGTTCTTCAATTATAATTTCTATTGTTGAATTTAAGATTTCGTAGTGCACGATCTAGCGTGATAAAGTAATTTAGTGCACGAATTAGCGTGATTTATATGATTTGATGTAAAGATTGAATGAATCCCCATGAACCCATGCCATTTCTCCCCATATTTCAAAATCTATGCTTTGATTGGTGGGTTGAGCTATGAATTGAGGAATTTTATGAAATCTCTATGAATATATGCATGAATTATGAATGAACTAAGCACAATTTTATGGAATTAAGCATATTCAAGTCAAAAGCATGATTTTTCCTATATTATGTGAGTCACTTCAAGTATGGGTAAATTGCCTTGTTTATGGCTTTCTAAGCATGAGATTGCATTGAATTACATGATTTAAGTTGAACTCTTATGAACCCATATGAATTCTATGTCTATGAATTATGAGCATGATCAACTATGTAAAGATGAAGTTTATGAAATCATGCATGTCTCATATGAATTTAATGATGAATTAATGGTGCTTTGAGATTGAAGTACGAAAGTTTATGATATGTTGATGTTGTGTTGAGTAGTGAAAGGGTTTCTCACGTAATGCTCACACTATGAATTAAATGAACAAGAGGCGATTACCCATGTTCTTAAGGAGCTATTCTAATGAAGAGACAAGAGGCGATTACCCACGTTCCCTAATGTAGACAAGAGGCAATCACCCATGCCTACCTTTGATAAATGAACTAAGATTAATCCATGGCAATTATACTTAGCACCGAGTGGAAAAGTAGCGATTACCCATGTCCCATAAACTATGTAACACCATAGGACGATGGTCTATGATATACACTAGCTAGTGGATCCACGTAAGCTAAGAAGTTATGGTCCAACCTTGGTAAGTAGGGCAACCCTTTTTCAGTTTAGGGTAGACACCAGATTTCATGTTGATAGCTCACATAGTTTTATATGTAGGTTAAGGCTATTTCCCACAACTAATGAACTAAAGTGTTGTTATGATGTTCTCAAGTAAAGTGAAGTAAACATGTTTAGCTTGCTTTGGCCACGGTGTATGTTTCATGTTTCCTAACGTTTATCATGTTTTAGCTTGGGCATTGAATGTCACAAAAATGTCTCATTTTAGCATGTTTTAAATTTTTTATGTGCATTGCTATCATACTTGGTACTTGATTGTACTAACGCATACTCTTGCCTACATTAACTTCTTTGATGTAGGACTTGGCGATTCTCCATCCACTCGTGGCTAGAGCTTAGTAGAAGATTGTGAAGACTTGGTGAGTCCTCGTCCCTTCGAGGACATAGCCTAGTTGTTCTTACCTTTATTTTTTGTCCATTTGACATTGTATTGGGTTACGTCCCAAACTTTATTTTTCTTTCTTATGTTATATTGGCTTTGAGACATAAGATGTAGACTTCCGCTATTTTCTTAAAAGCTTTGATATGACATTGCCTTTTTAACTCTTAATCTCTACGATCTTGTATGTATGTACACTAAGTGGCTTGTATGAGGCTTTTCGGGGTATTGTACGCCATGAAACATCTAGGGGTACCTTGGGTCGTGACAAACTTGGTATTCCGAGCACAAGGTTTTAGAAAGATCCTCGAATGTCTCATAAGCCACGTGAAGTAGAGTCTTGTTCATGAGTGTGAAGTGCGCCACATTTATGAATGAGAGGCTATAAGATGTTTAAGAAACTTCACTTCTTTCATTACTCCTAAGTCGTGCCATAGATTTAACTCTATATGTCTCTCTCCTAATCCTTATCCTATACGTTTCAGGATATGGCGACCCGAAAAGCTTATGCTAGAAGAAATGCGGGAGAGAATGTGGATCAAAGAGCACCTCGTCAAGCTCCACAAGTTTTGGTCGACCCTTTGGCCGAACAAGTATCTATTGCGGAGTTTAGGGCTACTTTTCAAGTGTTGGCTCAAGCCGTGATGGCTCAAGCCAATAGAGAGGTTGTGGCTCCCGTGAACCTGAACATGGGTACGGAGGCATCAAGAGTGAGGGACTTCACTAGAATGAACCCTCTAGAATTTCATGGCTCTAAGGTTGAGGAAGATCCTCAAGAATTCATTGATAAAATGTACAAGGTGTTGATGATCATGGGTGTGGTGTCGGAGGAAAAGGCGGAGTTGGCCGCTTATCAACTCAAGGGTGTTGCTCAAATTTGGTTCAACCAATGGAAGAGTGAGAGGGCGGTTAATGAGGGTCGTCTTGATTGGGAGAAATTCTAGGTTGCTTTCCTTGATAGGTTCTTTCCCCTTGAGATGAGGGAGGCAAGGGTCCTTGAGTTCATCAACCTTCGTCAAGGGAACATGAGTGTGAAAGAGTATGCTTTGAAGTTCACACAATTGTTTCGATATGCTCTTTCAATAGTTGTCGATCCTAGGGTGAGAATGATTAAGTTGTTTCAGGAGTGTCCGAAATGGTGGTCATGGAGTGTCATACCGCCATGCTTGTCAATGACATGGATATTTCTCGTCTTATGGGTATTCTCAACAGATAAAAGAGGATAAACTTAAGGAAAGGTCTAGAGAAACAAAGAGGGCTAGGACCGGTGATGGTAAATTTTCACATTCACGGTCTGATAGACATGGTCGTCCTAAATTTTGACAAATGTTTTTCGGTCAAGGCTCATCCAATGCTCCTCCTAAGTTCAACAAAGATAGGGTGTCTAACCCTAAGCCTTAAGGAGGAAATGGTGGTGGGTCTTCATCGACTACTTGTGCTAGGTGTGGGAGAAAGCATGAGGGTAAATGTCTAGCCGGTTCTAATGCATGCTTTTATTGTGGTAAGATGGATCGCAAGGTATTAGTGGCTAAGAATGAAGGGGATAACCGTTGACGCCCTCAATCCCAAAATCCATAGAGTTCTAGTGGAAATACAAAGCAAAACTAGTTCTATGCACTTCAAGCTCGTCATGAGCAAGAGAGCTCTCCTGATGTGGTTACCGGTATGTTGAAAGTTTTTCACTATGATGTTTATACCTTGCTTGATCTCGGTGCTACTTTGTCTTTTGTGAAGCCATATGTGGCTATGAGGTTTGATGTTGTTCCGAATGTGTTTCTAGATCCTTTTCATGTCTCTACTCCGATTGGTGAATCTATTGTGGCTAAGAGAGTCTATAGAAATGGTCTCGTCTCTTTACCTCATAGAGTCAATTATGTTGATCTTGTAGAGCTTGATATGTTAGATTTTGATGTTATTCTTGGGATGGTTTGGTTGCATTCTTGTTATGCTTCTGTTGATTGTAGGACCCGAATGGTCAAGTTTCAATTTCCTAATGAGCCTATCCTAGAGTGGAAATGGGAAAATTCTATGGTTAGAGGTCAATTTGTTTCTTATCTAAAAGCTAGAAAGATGATTTATAAGGGTTTCTTATACAATCTTGTTAGGGTGAGGGATATAGATTCCGCAACCCCTACTCTTGAGTCGGTCCCCATTGTTAATGAGTTTCCGGAAGTGTTTCTCGATGATTTACCCGGTATTCCTCCTGAAAGGGAAATAGACTTCGGTATTGACCTTCTTCCGGATATGCGACCTATTTCTATTCTTCCTCATAGAATGGCTCCGGTGGAACTTAAGGAGCTAAAGGAGCAATTGAAAGACTTGTTGGATAAGGGCTTCATCCGACAAAGTGTTTCTCCATGGGATGGTCCGGTCTTGTTTGTGAGAAAGAAAGATGGTTCACTCCGTATGTGCATTGACTACCGTTAATTGAACAAGGTTACCGTTAAGAATAAGTATCCTCTTCCAAGGATAGTTGACTTTTTTGATCAACTACAAGGGGCTAGTTATTTTTCTAAGATCGACCTTCGTTTGGGCTATCACCAAATGAGGGTGAAAGAGGATGATATCCCGAAAATGGGTTTTCGGACTAGGTATGGCCACTACAAGTTCTTGGTAATGTCGTTTGGGTTGAAAAATGCCCTGGCCATGTTTATGGACTTGATGAATAGGGTGTTTAAACAATACCTTGACATGTTCGTGATTGTGTTTATTGATGATATCTTGATCTACTCAAGGAATGAGGTTGAACATTCCAATCAATTGAGGATTGTTTTACAAGTCCTCAAGGATCAACTACTCTTTGCGAAGTTTAGTAAATGCGAGTTTTGGCTAAGGTCCGTGGCTTTTCTTTGTCATATTGTCTCCGGTAAAGGTATTGAGGTAGATCCTAAGAAGACGGATGCGGTTAAGAATTGGCCTGGACGTCTATAGCGTTCGGATATCCGTAGTTTCTTGGGCTTAGCCGACTATTATAAGAGGTTTGTTTAAGGGTTTTCTTTGATTGCTTCTCCATTGACGGCTTTGACTGAAAAGAAGGTTAAGCTTATATGGTCCGAGGCATGTGAGAAGAGTTTCCAAGAATTGAAAGATAGACTTACTTCGGCTCCGATATTGACTCTACCGGAAGGATCCGATAGTTTTGTGGTTTATTGGGATGCCTCGAGAATTGGGTTAGGATGTGTTCTTATGAATAATGGGAAAGTTATTGCTTATGCTTCAAGACAACTCAAGGTACATGAAAAGAACTATCCTACTCATGACCTAGAATTAGCGGCGGTTGTATTCACTTTGAAAATATGGCGGCATTATTTGTATGGGGTACATGTGGATATCTTTACCGACCATAAGAGTTTACAATATGTGTTCAAACAGAAAGATCTGAATCTTCGCCAAAGAAGGTGGCTTGAGTTATTAAAAGACTATGATATGAGTGTCCTCTGTCACCCCAGCAAGGCTAATGTGGTGGCGGATGCTCTTAGTCGGTTATCTATGGGTAGTGTTGGTCATATTGAGGATGGTAAGAAAAAGTTGGCTCACGATGTTCATAGGTTGGCCAGACTGGGTGTTCGGTTGGTTGATTCCACTAAAGGTGGTGTTATGGTTCATAATGGTGCCGAATCATCTTTCATGTATGATGTGAAGGCTAACCAAGATCTTGATCCTAATTTGGTCTAGTTGAAGGAAGCGGTGCTCAAGAAGTCCGTTGAGGCTTTCTCCCAAGGGGGAGATGGTGTGATTTGATATCAAGGTGGTTTGTGTGTACCCAATGTAGATGACTTACGAGGATAAATTTTATCGAAAATTCATGGTTCTCGATATCCCATTCACTTGGGATCTACCAAGATGTACCGTGACTTGCGAGAGATCTATTGGTTGAATGGAATAAAGAAGGATATTGCAGAATTTGTGGCTAAGTGTCCTAATTGCCAATAAGTGAAGGTTGAGCATCAAAAGTCGGGAGGTTTGACCCAAGATATTAGTATTCCTACGTGGAAGTGGGAAGATGTGAATATGGACTTTATTGTTGGTTTACCACGCACTCGGCGACAACATGATATGATTTGTGTTATTGTAGATCAAATTACGAAATCAGCCCATTTCATACCTATCAAAACTTCTTATTAGGCGGAGGATTATGCTAAGTTGAATTTGACGGAAATGGTTAGGCTGCATGGAGTACCTTTATCCATTATCTCAGATCGTGGTGCACAATTCACTTCTCAATTTTGGAAGTCGTTCCAAGAAGGTCTTGGTACTTGTGTTAAGCTTAATACAACCTATCATCCCCAGACCGATGGGCAAGCGGAGTGTACTATCCAAACCTTGGAAGATATGTTGAGAGCTTGTGTAATTGATTTCAAGGGTAATTGGGATGATCATTTGCCTTTAATTGAATTTGCCTATAATAATAGCTACCATTCTAGCATTGGTATGGCTCCATTTGAGGTTCTTTATGGTAGGACGTGTAGATCTCCTATAGGTTGGTTTGAAATTGGTGAAGTTGCTTTGATAGGCCCCGAGTTGGTACATGAGGCTATGGAGAAAGTTCAGCTTATTAGATAAAGGTTGAAAATGGCCCAAAGTCGACAAAAGTATTATGCCGACGTTAGAAGGAGAGACTTAGAATTTGATGTAGATGATTGGGTTTACTTGAAAATTTCACCCATGAAGGGCGTAATGATATTTGGGAAGAAAGGGAAGCTAAGTCCCCGTTATGTAGGCCCATATCAAATTTTGAGACGTGTTGGTAAGGTTGCTTACGAACTTGATTTGCCTAATGAGTTGGCATCGGTACATCCGGTTTTCCATGTCTCATTGTTGAAGAAGTGTGTTGGTGATCCGACATCTATAGTGCCATTAGAGATTCTTGGAATGAAGGATAGTCTTTCCTATGAAGAAGTTACAGTTGAAATTTTAGACGGGCAAGTCCGAAAGTTATGAAATAAAGAGGTTGCTTCCGTGAAAGTTCTTTGGAAGAACCAATTAGTTGAGTGTTCTACTTGGTAGGCAGAGGCCAATATGATGTCCCGATATCCTCATCTCTTTCCTTCCGATCCTACTCTAGCTTAAGGTACCTAGTTCCTCATGGTTCATTCTTTTGGTCTCATGTGTCTTAGTCATTTCAATGATTCGTTGATTATGCCTGTTTATGAAGATTCTAAATGTTGTAAAAATGAGCTAGCTTGATTGATTTATCCATGATTATGTGCATTTAAATATGTGTTGCATAAAGTTTTCATGGAATGATGTGTTGAATATGCTTTAGCTTGGAGTTGATGTTTCCTCCTCGGATATGTGCATTTATGTGATTGCATTCTAGGTTGGGTTGTTAGCCCTTGATTCTTACCCTTCTCTTGATGTTTTGACTCTCATTCGAGGAAGAATGTTCCCAAAGGGGAGATATTGTAACACACAAAATTTCAAAGAGAGAAAATGCAGCTTTTCAAAATTTTGGTGCCAGTGACTACGGAGACCACCTACAGACCGTAGGTGGAATGACGGGGAGTAGGTGGGAACCGTCGATGGTACTGTAAGCCTTTAGGATTTCAAGTTTCTGAACTTTGATCTACGGAGCAACAGGATGGGTCGTCGTTCAATTGACGGTTCGTAGATGGGTCCCGTAGATCCCCTCAAGACTTAGCCAAATTTTAAGCCTAGGTTGAGGTCTCCAAATCCATTGACAGAAGGACAGGAGGGTCCGTCGTTTGACTTATTGACCGTAGGTCCTGACCGTAGATGGACCCCGACAGTTATTATTTAAGGGCATTTTGGTCTTTTCCCTAAATGTTTAATTCCTAATCTAAGTCGATTATACCCTTAACGCAGACCCTATATATATTTCCTAAGCCTAATTTTACTCATTCTAAACCATTTAAAAAAATTTCTTCTCTCTAATATTTCTCTCTCTTAGAAATTCTCTCAATTCTCAAGGAAGAAGAAGGGCTAGGATCCTCCAATGAAGGTCATCAATTTCTAGAAAATTATTGTGGGCTTTGTTGAGGTATGTTAGTATTCACCATTTGGAGCCCTTTCCTCCAATGGGTTCTTAACTTTCTTCAATTCTCAAGGATCAATCTTCTCCAATTGAATTAGGGTTTTGATCAATTCTTATGGGTTCTTCAATTATAATTTCTATTGTTGAATTTAAGATTTCGTAGTGCACGATCTAGCGTGATAAAGTAATTTAGTGCATGAATTAGCGTGATTTATATGATTTGATGTAAAGATTGAATGAATCCCCATGAACCCATGCCATTTCTCGCCAAATTTCAAAATCTATGCTTTGATTGGTGGGTTGAGCTATGAATTGAGGAATTTTATGAAATCTCTATGAATATATGCATGAATTATGAATGAACTAAGTACGATTTTATGGAATTAAGCATATTCAAGTCAAAAGCATGATTTTTCCTATATTATGTGAGTCACTTCAAGTATGGGTAAATTGCCTTGTTTATGGCTTTCTAAGCATGAGATTGCATTGAATTACATGATTTAAGTTGAACTCTTATGAACCCATATGAATTCTATGTCTATGAATTATGAGCATGATCAACTATGTAAAGATGAAGTTTATGAAATCATGCATGTCTCATATTAATTTAATGATGAATTAAGGGTGCTTTGAGATTGAAGTACGAAAGTTTATGATATGTTGATGTTGTGTTGAGTAGTGAAAGGGTTTCTCACGTAATGCTCACACTATGAATTAAATGAACAAGAGGTGATTACCTACGTTCTTAGGGAGCTATTCTAATGAAGGGACAAGAGGCGATTACCCACGTTCCCTAATGTAGACAAGAGGCGATTCACCCCTGCCTACCTATGATAAATGAACTATGATTAATCCATGGGAATTATGCTTAGCACCGAATGAACAAGTGGCGATTACCCATGTCCCATAAACTATATGACACCATAGGACGATGGTCTATGATAGACACAAGCTACTGGATCCACGTAAGCTAAGAAGTAATGGTCCTACCTTTGCAAGTAGGGCAACCCTTTTTAGGTGTAGGGTAGACACCGTATTCCATGTTGATAGCGCACATAGTCATATATGTCGGTTAAGGCTATTTCCCACAACTAATGAACTAAAGTGTTGTTATGATGTTTTCAAGTAAAGTGAAGTAAAGATGTTTAGCTTGCTTTGGCCATGGTTTTTGTTTCATATTTCCTAACCTTTATCATGTTTTAGCTTGGGCATTGCATGTCACAAAAATGTCTCATTTTAGCATGTTTTAAATGTTTTATGTGCATTGCAATCATCCTTGGTACTTGATTGTACTAACGCATTGTCTTGCCTACATTAACTTCTTTGATGTAGGACTTGGCGATTCTCCATCCACTCGTGGCTAGAGCTTACTAGAAGATTGTGAAGACTTGGTGAGTCCTCGTCCCTTCGAGGACATAGCCTAGTTGTTCTTACCTTTATTTTTTGTCCATTTGACATTGTATTGGGTTACGTCCTAAACTTTATTTTTCTTTCTTATGTTAGATTTGCTTTGAGACATGAGATGTAGAGTTCCGCTATTTTCTTAAAAGCTTTGATATGACATTGCCTTTTTAACTCTTAATCTCTATGATCTTGTATGTATGTATGCTAAGTGGCTTGTATGAGGCCTTTCGGGGTCTTGTACGCCATGTCACGTCTAGGGGGCACCTTGGGTCGTGATACATATAAGACCTCACATGTGTTCTTTTGCGATCACTTGATCATTATTAGGATCGTTGTATGCTTATTACGTGTGTTTCTTTGCATTGAAGTTTTGTCCGAGCTAATAGGCATGTTTGTAAAGAAAATAGACTTGTTATGGAGATTCAAAATTTGAGTAGAAGCCCATTAAAAAGATCAAAAATGCATTTGATAGCCATTGAGCTAAAAGATGTTAGAAAGTGAAGAACTTGATAGTGCAGCAATAGGACGTGCGCGAAGCAGTCACGCTACCATGACCGCTCCATGCCAGTTGAAAAGAAACAAATAAAATCAAGAAATTGTGGCTTCTAAAAAATTGACCATGTGCGGAGCGACCACGCTATTTGGCCCACTTAGCATACGACCACAAATATACCTGATCGAATTTATTTTTGCTAAAGGTTATTTTTGTCAACAAATGAAAGATGTGCGGTATAAATAGTGTATTAACCTAGATATTGTGGGGTTTACACAGCTTTTGGGAGGAAGAATGAGGAGAAGAGCCGGCACATTGGAATTCTTCAAAGAGTTTCATTCTCTTCTACTCTCTTACTTGTAGTTATGCAAATCTATGTTATGTTCATAAACTCTATTATGAGTAGCTAGATTTGTTTTAGGGTTTTGATGTAACCTTTTGTTGGATGAACTTTTGTTACGCTTTTATATAATTGAGTTATTCTTTAATCTCTATTTGTTCAACTACATAGTGATTGTAGTTAATTAATTGGTCAGCGATTAACGGTGTTGTTATATCTTATTCTTTTCGAGAAATTTTGATATTAGGTTTTTGTTGAACAACGTCACTTCGAATTAGTAAGAGATTAATCACAATGATTTAAATGTGGAGGTTAGAGATAACAAATTTTTGACGCAATCTAAGTGAATAGATTAATCAATTAACTAGGGTTTATTCGAGAAAATAATGCTAGGAAATTACTACACTTGGTTGAGAGATATTTGTAGTAAGAGAATATTCATGATCTATAGAGATTACTTTGGCGAAATTATAGATAATGTAGCAAGAAGGAGTTCGACAATTGGGAAAATCATAACTCTAGGCCTCTTTAATCTTAATGTCAACCCATTCATTTTGATTGATAATTTTTATTTCTTTAAAATTTGTTAGTTATTTTTTTATAAATAAGAATCTTTATCATTAAAGATAAATAATTGATCAAACCTATTTTCTTGGCGATATTTAATAGTTATAGCTAAATCATAATTCTCAGTGGGATTCAACTCTGGGCTTAAAAATTGGATTATTTTTGCTTTGACCACTTATCTTGTTTAGGATGAGTTTTGGGCATGATAAATAACCTTTTCGGATGTTATACATGCAAGATCGATAAATTATTTATCACCTAAATGGATAATTTCCTAAGTAGATGAATATCACCTCGCAACATGATTAGTCTACGGGTTTATGTTTTACCAACCCTTACCTTTGATCCCAACTAGCTATCTCTGGTTAAGTTCAAGATATTAGATAAGAGTTGATTTGATATCCTCAAATCTCTGTTGTGCAATCCTTTTTCCCATCTGTTACCCCCTTGGTCCAGCAAGTAAGAATAAGGTGTGTTCTAACATTGTACTCCGTTAACAAGAAATCAAAGCGAAGAAAAACGCAATACATGCATGCACACCATTCAAGGATTACTATGTATTAGGTATACTACACTAGTTGTGGGTTTAGCTACTCATAATTATACTATGACAATCAATAATAATTAAATTAAATTAAATCATGCAGTTACAATATGAATCTTCAAAAGCCAAAATCTTGAATTGAAGCTCAAAGTAGAATTAAACGATCGACGTGTAATAAATATCCAAATTCAAGAAGAAAAGCAAAAGAGTTGTATTACTTCTAATTCCTGAACCAAAACATGCATAACAATGTAAAAGAAAACCTAGGAAAAGTATTTATGAACATAAAAACCCTATCCAAAAGAATATGAGAAAACTGGATTTGGCAACGTTTACGACACATTGTACAGATCGTAGTTTGTTGTATGGTTCATGGAGCCCTCTCATTAATTGAAGTGTATGCAGTCTCTAGACTTTTTCTATATATGAGATCTATTATCTGAGGAAACTTCTACGTCTTGTACAGTGTATTGATGAGTGGGTGATTTTCACTCATTTGGAGTCCTTTTCTTATGATTTTGTGGCACTCAAGTACATAGAGAGGCTAATTTTCCTTTGGATATGGTTGTTTCAGGTACATATTGGTTATAAAAGAGTTTTGATGGAAAAGAATGGAAATGGGGGGCAAAATGGAGCTAAAAACAGAGAAATTTGAGCTGGCAGTGCAGTACTCTCCGCGAACGCAGAGAGCTAGGCGTGACCGCGGAACTCTAGCCGGCTATGAACCGAACGCGGAACATCCTCTGTGAATGCGGAGTGTAACTTTTCTGAGGATCACGAACGCAGTGCTTTCTCCGCGAATGCGGAGTGCAAGTAGGCTGACCTCCGCGAATGCGGAGCTACCTTCGTGAACGCAGAGAAAAAACCGTGACTAGTGTCTGGGCAATTCTGGAAATTCACATTTTGACCCTAATTCAACAAATACACTGAAACACAACCAATTGAAGGATATCATAACACACCATACCAGATCAGAGAATAGAGAAAAAATAACCTAGAGAGAAGAACTTTGGGGATTGAGGCTTTGGCATAGCTTGAGAGCAAGATTCTTCAACAAACACCATTAGAGTGAAGATTGTGAGCTTGGGTTGTAATTATCTTTCATCCTTTCTTCAACTCTTTTCTTTGTATTGTTGAATTTTAGGTGTAATTATTGATTGGTGATTTGGATATTGTGTTAGACATAATCAATATTTGGGTTTTTGATTTATATCTGGTGCTTTTGCAATTAGTTGATTTCTTTCTCATTTATGAAATGTGTTTTTGATTATCTAATTGATCTCATGATTTAATTGATTTTCATTGGAATTGATCACTCCTTGGACTTGCTCATTTACTTTGATTGAGCTTGTTAGAGTCAATTGAGGTTGGAAAAGATTGATTGGTGCATTAATTTAGGTTTAGCAACACAATTGTCAGATTTTTGCTAGTAATAGTAAATCCTTGCATTGCCTTTAATCGGATTCCTTGTGTTCCCACTTGATTGAGTTTGTGAGAACTAGTTGAGAAATATTTGCCTATGTTTGATAGAATTAGGTATATAATTTTGAATCTGAGGCATTTATGATTTTATGCATGATTAATTTAGATTGTATGAAGCTAGTTTGCAATGGATCATATGGGTTTTAATTGATTTCCCATTCCCAAATCGCTTTGGGAATCTTGTTCAAAAAGGCTTTGTCCCTTGTTCTTCTCTATCACTTATCCTAATTCGGTACTTGAAATCTTCTTATTTTATAATTGTATCTTATATTTCGGATTCAAACTAGTAGCTTGTAATTCTTTGTTTCTTCAATCGCCTTGCACATTGTTGCTCATGGAATCGACCCCAACTCTTCGTTGGGTTTATACTTGTTTAGCGTTATCAAAAATGGAACCATTGCCGGGGAACAAATTGCCGTATTGAATTGATTTAGAATTTATAGTTTACTAGTTTCTATCCAAATTGTGAATATTGGTTTTAGCTTTGTTTTTATTTATTTTATGTCTTGTTGTGAAGGAACAAGGTTTGGCGATTACAAGCCCGACGTTAATGACCCATGGCCTTGTCGTGGAAGACCTCATGTTGTAATAGTTATGTGGATGCCTCTTTAGGTGAAGAGATGGGTGTTGTGAGACAAGATTGGCTCTTGTGCCTATCTCAACAACTTGAAAAGCCTGTGATGCTAAGAGATCTATTGTTCCAAATGAGGGATGAATTCCACAACTTGCACTTAACTAGGTGCCATAAGATGATCCAACTTGAGTTTGAAATTGCTACTTTGAAGGACAATGTGAGATCAACGTTTGGAGTACGTAAGGCTCCTTGTCAAATGGTCAAAAGTAGAGCGTTGGAGTTGGAATCTCCAAAAAAAGGGGTTGTGTTCAATATTGATTAAATCTTGGGTGTTTGCAACCAAACCAAGAAAATAAAATAACAAGTTGCCGAAATTAAGTCAATGATATTAGAGTTGCAAGAAAAAGCAAAAATGATCTTATATAGCAACTCTAATTCATTGGAAAGTGATGGTGTCATGCACTTGAGGACCAAGAGTTATGAAGTTCGATGTTCGAATGGCCTAGTGACACCATCACTATTGCCCAATGCTCCTCCACGAAAGAATGATATGAAGTTGGGCAAGAAATTCAAATCTTTGAAGTGGAGAGATTGAGTGAAACACGTGATACTCTCATGTCATCCCCATGCCCTTCGAAGAGAAAATGATTCAATGTTGGGGAGACGGTACATTGCCTAGAAGTGGAAACATAAAGGGTGATGTAACCGGCATCGCGCCGTGACGTTAAAATTGTGCGCTTGATGGGAGGCAACCCATCGGTATCCAAAATATTGATTTCTGAATTTTCTTTAATTTTTAGGATAGACAAGAATTTTATTTTTGACTAATCCTCATGATTTCACAGTGTTTGGAAGTGTTTTGAACAGGTTTGGTAGATAAAATGCACTTAGGATTGAAGTTTGGGGTTGAACTACCTTCAAAACGGGGGTTGGAACACTTTTTTGCAGCTGAAGGTCGCCAAAGTGCATTGGGTGAGTCGGCAAATGGCCCCATCCATCGCCAAAAATTCCAGAATGCAGCCAGGGATCCAGGCCTAAATTGCTCTCCACGAACGCGGAAGGTCATGGTATGTTAAAAGGCAGAAATGCCAAAGGTTGAAATCAGTTTAAAAACACCCCTTTTAAAAGAAAATTTGTCCCTTCATTCAAAGAACCGAAAATTCTCCCTAACTTCTCCCCTCATGTACTTTTCTTCCTAATTTACTAATTGGTGGTTGGAATCTACATTGAAGGTATGCTTTTTACCATCTTGTGCGTTTACTTTTGATGAGTGGAGATCAGAAATTGTGCTTTACTGTTCTTGATTCGAATTTGTTTGATTGTATGTGTTTAATTATTGGTTATTGTGTAGAGTTCTTGATAGTTGCCTTGTGATTATTGATATATGATTTGTTAGGCTTGTTTTGGGAATAATTTTTGTGGAAAATCTTTCAAATATGTGTGCGTAATTGTGTTCTTAATTAGAACTTGAATCATTGTGATACTTTGTTTGTTTTTGGGTAGGATTAATGTTTGTAGTGTTGTGGTTGTGTTGGCTTTGGTTGGGGTTGAAATTGGGGGCAGATTTATGTCCAAAATTGTTGAATTCTTGATGCCCATTACTTGTTCGGCAATATACTTGAATGAACAGTTCTTCTGGGGAGGATGACTTCTCCGCAAACGCGGACCTCTATCCGTGAATGCGGAGGTCTAGGTTCCCTTGTACTCCGCAAACGCGGCCAACTTGTCCGCGAATGCGGAGATCTGCTATGTTCTAAGTCGGCTGCCTCTCTGCAAACGTGGAGGTAAGGTTGTTATTGATGAGTGGGTGATTTTCACTCATTTGGATTCCTTTTCTTATGATTTTGTGGCACTCAAGTAGAGAAAGAGGCTAATTTTCCTTTGAATATGGTTTTTTCAGGTACATGTTGGTTAAAAAGGAGTTTTGATAGAAATGAATTGAAATTGGGGTAAAATGGAGCTGAAAACAGAAAAATTGGAGCTGGTAGTGCAGTACTCTCCGCGAATGAAGAGAGCTGGGCACGACCGCGGAGCTCTAGCCGGCAATGAACCGCGAATGCGGGACATCCTCTACGAACGCGGAGTACAACTTATCTGAGTACCACGAACACGGTGCTTTCTCCGCGAACACAGAGAGCAATTACGCTGACCTCTGGGAATGCGGAACTACCTCCACGAACGCGAAGAAGAAATCGTGACTGGCGTCTGGGCAGTTCTGGAAATTCACATTTTGACCCTAATTCACCATATACACTGAAACACAGCCAATTGAGGGATATCATAACACACCATACCAGATCAGAGAACAGAGAAAAATTATCCTTGAGAGAAGAACTTTGGGGATTGAGGCTTGGGCATAGCTTTGAGATCAAGATTCCTCAACAAACACCATTAGAGTGAAGATTGTGAGCTTGGGTTGTAATTATCTTTCATCCTTTCTTCAACTCTTTGCATTGTATTGTTGAATTTTAGGTGTAATTGTTGATTGGTGATTAGGATATTGTGTTAGACATAATCAATATTTGGGATTTTGATTTATATCTTGTGCTTTTGCAATTAGTTGATTTCTATCTCATTTATGAAATGGGTTTTTGATTATCTAATTGATATCAAGCTTTAATTACTTTCCATTTGAATATATCACTCCTTGGACTTGCCCATTTACTTTTATTGAGCTTGTTAGAGTCAATTGAGGTTGGGAAAGATTTATTGGTGCATTAATTGAGGTTTAGCAATTCAATTGTCGGATTTTTGCTAGTAATAGGAAATCCTTGCATTGCCTTTAATCGGATTGCTTGTGTTGCCACTTGATTGGGTTCGTGAGAACTAGTTGAGAAATATTTTCCTATGTTAGATAGAATTAGGTAGATAATTTGGAATCCGAGGCATATATGATTTTACCCATGATTAATTTATTTGTATGAACCTAGTTTGCAATGGATCGTATGGGTTTTAATTGATTTCCCATTCCCAAATCCCTTTGGTAATCTTGTTTGAAAAGGCTTTGTCTCTTGTTCTCCTCCATCCCCTATCCTAATTCGGTACTTGAAATCTTCTCATTTTATAATTGTATCTTATATTTCTTATTCAAACTAGCAGCTTGTAATTCTTTGTTTCTTCAATCGCCTTGCACATTGTTCCTCATGGGATAGACCCCAACTTTTCATTGGGTTTATACTTGTTAGCGACGTCCCACACTTTGAATCGTAAGAGGTGTTGTTGAGTGTTATCATCCATCGATAAGTCTCAGGCACTTTTCTTTCCAACTCTTTGAATCTCAACAATGAGACCCTTTACATGTCTCGTAAAACCTTTCACGGCACGTCATGTTAACTCGAGGACTTCCTATCCTCTTTTGCATACCTTTAGTACTTTTTTAAAGATCCAGGTCTACAACTCGTAGATACTTTTATGATCGTTACTGCATACTCATACACTTAAGAACCTATTTCACCATTCTCTAAACTTTCTTCTACAAGAGCATCTATGGTTTGTGGTTCAAACACTGACTCACAGAATGACTCATAGATGGCCAAAAGTTTACTACAACATTTGACTTCCAACACTTAGCCATGGAATCATTTTTCCTGCAAAACTACTAGAAAACACATCAAATATACTAAAATGTGCTAGAGAATTTACAAAATTTTTATGTTTTAAGGATCAAAGGTGTCGTAAATCCATTATACATCAGAATCAGGGTTTTCTTAACTTTTTGTATTTGGCATACACTATTATATCGTAAATAAAAAAAATAACAAAAAAAATTAAATCACAAAATAATGACTAAAAGTCAAATACCACATTTACGCTAATCCAAAAGTTATATTCCCTGGCAGCGATGCCAAAATTGATACACCCAAATTACAACTCCCAAAAGAAGTATAAAAAGGTTGTTGTTCAAATATAAAACCTAACCAATGTTTGGGTTGACCCCATGGGGAATATGATTTGGACCTAGGTTAATTGCAGTTATTTGTGCTCTTAGTCATTTTATTTTTGAAAGAGGGGGGTTAGGCAATCTTTAAGATCTTCACAAATTAGCAATTAACAAAATATAAAGTAAACATATTTTGAATCAAATGAGAGACGAAACTAGGATTTTGTGATTCCCATGAAGTCATAACTTAGTAAGACCAAATCTTACTAACCTTTTCTAGTGTGTCGCATGCAATATCGGTTAGTTAATTTCACCTAAGTGGTTGGTCACCTAAATAGATGAATCTCACCATTAAACTTTGTCCTTTTACGAGGGTTTGCATTACTAACCCTTACCCTTGATCCCAACTTAGCTATTCCCAGACGAGGTTAAACTATTAGATAAGGGGCCTCAAATATTTGTTATGTAATCCATATTCGCATTCTTCCCCCCTTTGGTCCAGCAAGTAAAAATAAGGTAGGTTCTAATGTTTTCAACAATTAAAATCAATGAAAGCGAAGGAAAAAACAACATATACATGCACAACTTTCAAGGATTACTAGGTATTAGGTCTATTTTCTTAATTCTTCATAGTTTCCACAACCCTAGTTGTGAGTTTAGCTACACATACTTGTATGATAACAATCAATTATAAATTATTTAAGCATAACCATACATTTTCAAGATAAACGGTGGAAACTCAGAATCATGAATTAAAACTTAAAGTCAAAAGTCAAGAATCACAATGTAATTTTTCTTCAAATTCAAGAACAAATGCAAGAATACTTGTTTTCTCTTTCATTCAGAAAATAAATTAAAATAAAGTGTATAAGAAAACTTAGGAAAGTATTTCTAGTCATTAAAAACCTATCCTAAACAAAGTAGGAAAATAGTGGTTGGCAACTTTTACGACCCCATCTACGGATGGTAGATCTATCTACAAGTTGTGGAATCCTACCATAAATGGTTGTGAATGTTGATCTTTGGGACCTTTTCCATGGACTGGATATACGATCCGTGGAACCTTCTATGGATCATGATCTTCACTCGTAAATTCCAAGCATTCAGTACCTTCTCTAATTCTCAACTACTACTACTTTCTATGGCTCATATATCTTTTCGTAGCTCGTACTTACCACTGGTAAAAATCTTCCTTTTGGCATAAATCTGAATCTCATGTACAAGCCCTATCTATGAATCGTGAAACAAATTATGGCTCATGGTTTCTAGTCATAAAGCTCAGGCTTTTCCGCATAACCCCTGAATCTCTATCTATGAAGGCATCTATGGCTCTTGGTTAAAACTAGGGTCATAGACCGCCCTTGTGAATTCCAAAAACTACTTGAACTATTCCTCTTTCTTATGCTTAGCTACCGAATTATGTTTTACCTGCAAAATATATCAAATCTACTAAAAAGCGCTAAAGGACTTACTTAAATCCTAAGTCTTAAGCATCAAACGTATCGTAAATCCAAAGCAACAGTGCTACTCATTTTCCCTCACCAAAAAGAAGTCTCAATCACACACATAGTGTCATGGTAGTAGAGGAGGTGGAACAAAATAACAATAGTTATATGGTAGTAGTACTGGTAAGGCTTATAGTAGAAAACTTACCAATCTCAATAGTACTTGATAGTCCAGTTGTTGACCATGTGAATAACATAAAGGGTGAGAAACATATTAATAGGCTATCAAAAATCATTGGGAGAATAGAAATGATCAAGTGGAGTATGACAGATAAAGCTCACTAAGTAACATAACTATAGACAAGGTAGTGATAATGCTCAAACTACCCTCAAAACAAGTTTGAAGAGTAGTCTATCGTTGTCAATAAAAATACCTAACTAAGAGTCGGGGTCGAATCCAATAGTGAACAATATGCTGGAAACTTAAAAGATAAAGGTTAACTAGATACTAGTTTGAATCTAAAAATGCAATGTGCAAAATTATCAAATAAAAGGCAATTTTTATAACTACACTAAAAATGGGGTCAAGAAAATATCAGGCAAGGGATGTATCGAAATTGAGAAATTCGGTATTTAATCAATACTAAATGATCTATTGCAATTCAATTCATGCTCATTCAATCATAGATAGGCTAGATCATCATAAGTCAACCCTAATCTAATTTTGGTCTCAAAGGGTTATATCACGATATCTCCTTTTGGTCTCAATCATGCTAATACCAAACAATCCAAGACCTTAATCTAAACCTCTATATCTAGCAAGTTTATCATTCAACCAAGCAAACTTGAATTATCTCCTTTCTGTCTCAAATCTAGGAATCAAACCCAAACATGATCATCAAACTAATTCTCCACTTCACAGATTCTATTTTCAAGAAAACCATGAAGATTAGAAGCTAGATTCGAGCATGCACTCTCAAATCATAATTTCAAACATGAGAACTAGATTAAACCTATTTCATGAATTCAAACATAGAAGCAAGGAATTACAAAAAAAATAGAGCAATAAATCAAAAACCCAAGTAGCTTTACCTATTTCTAGCACAAAAGCCCCAATTTCATACACATAATTACACCCACAATTCTAGCAATTATGAACAAGATAATGAAGAAGGGTAAAAGAAATTTACTAAATTACAACACAATCTCCAAATCCACAACTGAAATATGAGGCAACTTACCTTCAATGTCTCAACCTAAGATTAAGAACAATGTAAAATCTACTTTTTGCTTAGATGAGTTTTCCTATCTCTAACTTCTCTCTAATAATTCATGGATGATTCATGATGTTCCACTATAGCCGTATTTTCTAAATTTTGATCCAATGCTTGAGAATTTCCCATTATGCCCCTATCTATATGGGCGGTCTCTACAAAAGTGGCTGGGAGTACAACAAAATTGGATGTTGCAAAAGCAAACATCCTATCACTTAAGTGAACTTCGCCTTTCTTGACCAGTTCGTAAAAGCAAACCCCGCATCATCATTTAAGTGACCAGTTGACTTTTGTTGACTATTCGTAAAAGCGAACACCAACTCACAGATATGAGATCTGGGCTCAATTTTCTGCCAAGTTCAGCACCTTTTCCACTTTTGTGCATCATTTTTCCTCCCAACAACAAACACCTGAAATTAACACAATTCAATGGATAGTTATCTTCTTTCTCTACTTAAGTGCCACAAAATCATAAGAAAAGAGCCTCAAATGAGTGCAAATTCACCACTCATCAACAACCCCAACATAAAAACCTTGCTTGTCCGCAAGCAAAACAAAATCCAAAACATAAGAGGCACTTAATTTAAGCACAACATCCTTCTATTTGAACTAAGGGTCCTGGTCATGGCTTTGATTGGTAATAATAATTAGCAATCAAACAAGAAATTTCCAATCCAAGCAACTCCCTCAAGTTCAAGCACAATTTCAAAACTCAATGATTTTCAAGTGTGATCAAGTGACAATAAGAATTCTCAAGAAGTGGCTCACAAATACTAATATACTAAAAACTTCCCTTGACTCAATTTTTGACTCTATCAACTTTACCAATCAATCCTAGTTTTCATTCCCTCGCAAGAAAAGAAATGTCCCACAACAGTACACACAACTATTTACAATACAAGGGACAAAGATGCGAACACTCACTCTCACAATGAATCATCTCATGAATACAAATGTCACACCATAGGCTTGCCTATATTTCAAATAAACAACGAATAAATTTCTTTCAATTGAAGATCTCAAAGGACTTTGTTAAGCTTGTAATGTAGGCTTGGGAAAGGTTAGGAAATCATTTAGGTAAAAGGGACTACACCCTCCTTGAACACTACACAACAACTCATCATTCACCAACTTTTCTACTTTTTCTTCATTTTTCAACTCAATGCACATTTCACAATATTTTCTTATTTGTCCTTGTTCCCATTATAGATGCCCCACATGAAACCATTTTCAAATTTTTGGAGGATTCAAGTCTCATTTATTCAATCTCTTTCTTTCGTTTTCCTAACTTTTTCTTTCTTTGAAACTCTCTCCTTCATTCTCAAATTCTTTGCTCTTGTCTTTTTTTATAAATCCCTCGTGTGATAAGCATCCCATTTATGAGTTTCCCATAAGACCCCCCAACTTAGGCTTTTAGCCTCAACTTTTACAATCTTCAAGTTCAAGGAGGGCAGGATTCAAAAGAAGGTTACTTTTCAAAATGGACAAGGCTTGTAATGTTGTTGCCAATGAAAGGGATAAGGCTAAAAAGGGGACAACTAAGAATTTATTTAGTGCAAAGGGGGGATTTTTAGGACAAGTGAACTTAAAGAACATAAAAGAAAGCCTATGATCATTTCTCTAACCAAATTCAATCAAGACGAACATTTCAAGACCAATTGGGCAAGTTCTAGGTGAAAAAAGTAAGCATAAGGCATTATTCAACAACTCACCACACATGGCGTGAAAACTATTCAAGAGCTCAATTTCACTTCCTCGTCAAGAACAAAGGAGTTATTTTTCACTTCACCACCCAGTAATTTGGAGTCAGAAAAGAGCAAAAACGTTGTCACAAAATCATTCATTTTCATAAAAGTTTTTGAAGGGTGCCTCATTTTACGATTCACGAGGCTTGACAAAATTTATTAGCACCAAAGAAGTCACAACCTCACATCAAAGCACTATAAAGCCAACAACACTCAACAAAATAATGATCTGACCTTAAGAATGATGTCACACGATCTATCATTGGGCAAATTCAAACCTTTTTGTTGATCATTCACAAGGGCTTCCAAACTCACAAGCTACGGGTATCAGACTTCCCCTGCTTCAAGGCATACAAGAATGAAACACTATCATCAAAATTTATAACTAAAAAATGGAAACTAACAAAAGATACTACTAGAATAAAACAAAAACATTATTGAAATAACAAATTAACACAATAAATAAAAGCATCAAAAACAATAATCCAAAATGTCAACCAAAACAAGATAAATAACCCAAAAGGGGAGCACCCCCCAACTAAAGTTGGGGTTGTGTCCTCACAGCACAACTATGAAAATCACAAAGAAAATACGAAAGGGCTTCCTAGGCTGCCTCAATCATCTTCATCAATATCAGTGGCCTTGCTATCTTCAGCTCCACCATCATCGATCTATGTAGCAGATTCATCTCCATCTTCCTCCGGCCTAGGATTCAGAAGTGGCTCATTTGCCTTCAACACTATCCAAAGCCTTTGACCCTTTTCCACATCCGAGTAAAGAACTTTTCTCTTCTCTTCTCCCGCTTCTTCATCTTACTATGTGAGATGATTAACTCACCATGTGACTTAGCCAAACTAGCGTAGACCTTCTCCAAATTTCCAAGTTGAGCTTTTTGCTTTCTTTGATCAATCAAGTATGCATCAAACTCAGTTTGGGGCATATAGGATATCGGCCTAGAAGATGACTCACCCGGACCTTGAGGCAGCCTCGTCACTATCTCCTTGACAATCTTTTACTCACTTGCCAATAACTCAAAAGGGCCCAAAATTGGAGATGTATGAAAATCCTCCTCCACAAGTATGGACTTTCCAGAATAAACTTTCCTCTTCTTACTTTTAATAACCGTACCCTTACCACACATCCTAATAGGAAAGATAGGATTTTTGGGCTCCACCCAAGTATCACCGGGAAGCACCTCTACCGTAGCCTATTTGCACAGCTTTGCGATCAGATATGGAACAACAAGAGATAGGATGTCATGCATCTTGAATTCCCAGAATTCTTTCACAATCAAATGGCCTATATTCAACGAGACATCATCAAGTACGCACACCACTATTTTTGCCTGCAACACTGGAATGTTGCTAATATTCCCACTTGGGGAGATGCGGTTGCATACAATCGATATCCATACTCTTGCCTGAGTTGTCTATTCTGAACATAGAATCTCATCTTTTGTGATGGCCCATGGGATATTATTGCCTGGGCATAGCTTTTATGCTAAGTAAGCACCTGATTCACAATCCTTGGCTGTGAAGGAATCAATATCATGGTCTCATATCCCATATATGGCATTGATCGCCTCCGGCCCATAGTTGACAACCTTGCCCCGAATGGTGATTAATCCTGATGTCATGTCGATCTCCATGTGGTTAGCATAGAAGTCCCTCACCCATTGCTCATTTGCCTTGCATGGTTTGGGTGCAAAGCATATCCAACAGGAGTGCTCCAACCTTTGATAGAAGTTTGGAAGTAATTCAGCAATTTTGTCAAGTGAAATGCCTTTCTCAAGAAGTAGGTTCTTCTTCATCAAATCTGAAAAGTAGTTCTCTTGTGCTTGGAGAGAGACAAACTGATGTTGATCATATTCTACCGCTGCTTCCTCTTCAAAACCATGTTCCTATGCCATTCTTGACTTCGTAAAAATCTAAAAATCCCAATAGCATAAAAGTGTGAGAATCATGTGTTAAACACAACTATTTCATTGTTAGAAGTCAAAGAAAGAGGTTAGGAATCAATTTGAAGTCAAAACAGGCCAGCAAAAAACTTTACCCTGGTAGGAAAGTGGGCTATGATCTTGCAAAAGAAATACCATTTTCGCTTATGCGAACCTCTCAAAAGCAACCCGGAGACCGCTTATGTTGAAATCACAAAAGTGAAGAGGGATCACTTAAGAGAATTTCGCTTTTGCAATGGCGAATCTGCTTTCGCGAATAGTCGCCTCCCTCAACATGAACAAGAAACTTTTAATTTCCAATTTAGCATGAAATTTCAACTACCAGCAGTGCAAAATCTACAACAACCAAACAAGCAACCAAGATACTTAATCATTTCGGCACAACAAGTTTGGAAAATCAGCCTTGAGTTCTTTATGGCATTTTATCAAACACATGGTGCCCAATCAGTTTTTCATCAATTACATCATGAAGTGGGTACTCAAGACTTCCTCAAATATTCTAAATCAGCCCATACACATAAATTTAACAATTTAAGCAAGGAATTCGGCCAACACACACAATTTTAACCCCTAAGTTAGAGAAGTTACTACCCACTAAATACCCCCAACTTTCAACAAGACAATCAAATTAACCAATAAATATTACCACTTCAAGGGAGTAAGAGTGAGAGAGACTTACCGGATAATGTTTGCACAAGGAAGACCAAGAGTTTGAAATCTTTTTGAGACAAGTGAGGAGGAGAACAAGAAGTTGGACCTTTTATTTAGGGCGGTTTGCCCGTTTGGCTTCTATCCACTGCTTTTTTAAATTCTTACCTTCGCTTAAGCGGCATCTGGTTGCTTTTGCAAAACCTCATGAAAGGGCGGGGTTCACTTACGGGAGTGCTCCTCCGCTTAAGCAATGATCACTTTTGCGAGAGGGAGCCGCTTTTGCGGACTTTGCTTAAGCGAACAGCCTTTTGCTTTTGCGACTTTTGAGACACTTTTGGCTGGTTGCTCACTGTCAATTTCAGCAGACTTGGGGCTATTGGGAAATTTTCTCATATTGGGCGAGCCTGGGCGCCCAAAAAGCTTCGTAAGTCATATTTTGAGGGGAATTTTACCCCGAACATCATTTCCTTCAGGACCTACGCCTCCAAACCTGTTATATTTAATTTTAGAACTCCAAAATCATGAGGATTAACAATAATATAAAACTAATAGCTACGTTTATTTTGATTTCGATGGGTTGCCTCCCATCAAGCGCACAATATAACGTCGTGGTGTGACGCTGGTTACATTATCCTTTATATGTTATCTTTGAGGCAACGAACCTTCTCTCCAACTTTAGATCATATTCATTCCAAAGAGCACTGGGAGTGTAAGAGAGAATCACATATTTCACCTGATCACTCCACTTTGAAAACTTAAATTTCTTGCCCAACTATGCATCATTCTTTCGTTTTAGAACCTTGGGCAATATTGAGGATGACAGGGTTATTGTGCCACTTTAATATTGCTTTTCATGATTATTGACCTTCAACAATGTGACACCCTCGATTTCACAAGAACTAAAGTTGCCATTTATGATCTTTTTGGCTTTTTCTTGCAATTCTAATATCATGCTATTTATTTCGGCTTCTTGGATTGTTATTGGTTTTGATTGGTTGCACAAGCTCAGGAAATCTTCTATATCCTCCTCAATCTTTTCTCTTATATTTTCTTTAAACAATTCAATCCCGAATATGAGTTGGATTGTCTCATCACACCAAGCAAGGTGTAAGTCGTGAGACCCTTCTTTGCTCTTTCCGACCATTGGATAATGAGGAGTTTTAACCCTCATGGTTGTTCTCACCTTATCCCTAAGAGTAGAAAGTCCAAACTCAAAGTTGACCATTTCATAGCACCGAGCTAGGTGCATTTTCGAAGCCTTTCCTTCTCTTGGGAGAGTAGTTGTAGGGCTTTCTTGCCCAAAATGAGCTTTTCATCCATGACCCTGAGCTTCAATTGACTTATCACATTTGTTTCACCACAAGATCATGGGTCGGTATATGACATACCAATCAAAAATATTTCATCATCACAAAAAGCCATAGAAGAGTACACGAGAAAATAAAGACAACTATTCACAATCTAGATAGAAACAAGTAAACTAGGAATCCTAAATCAATTCAATACTCCTAATTGTTCCCGGCAACGACACCATTTTTGATAACGTTGAAACTACCCTCAAAATAAGTTCAAAGAGTAAGCGATCGTTGTCAATAAAAATACCCAACTAAGAGTCCAGATCGAATCCCACATGAAAAAATATGCCGAACACTGATAAAATAAAGGTTAATTAGATAGTAGTTTGAATCTAAACATGCAATGCACAAAACTATCAAATAAAATGCGATTTTTCTAACTACACTAAGAATGGGTCAAGACATTATCAAGCAAGGGATGTATGTTAATTGAGAAAATTGAGATTTAATCAATACTCAATGATCCATTGTAATTAAATCCATGCTAATTAAATCACAAATAGGCTAGATCATCATAAGTCAACCCTAATCTTATTTCGATCTCAATGGGTTATATCACTATATAGCCATTCGGTTTCAATGGGTTATATCAATATATCTCCATTCGGCCTCAATCACGTTAATTCGAAATAACCAAAGACCTTAATCTAAACCTCTATTCCTTTCAAGTTTATCATTCAACCAAGCAAACCTAAATTATCTCCTGTCGGTCTCAAATCTAGGAATCAATGTCAAACATGATCATCAACCTAATTCTCCACTTCATGGATTGTATTTTCAAGCAATCCATGAAGATCGGAAGCTAGATTCGAGCGTGCACTCTCAAATCATAATTTCAAACATGAGAACTAGATTAAACCTATTTCATAAATTCAAACATAGAAGCAAGGAATTACAAAAGCAATACAACAATAAATCAAAAACACAAATAGTTTTGTCTATTTCTAGTACAAAAGCCTCAATTTCATACACACAATTATACCCACATTTCTAGCAATTAAGAATACGGAAATGAAGAAGGGTAAAATTAATTTACTAAATTAGAACACAATCTCAAAATCCACAATTGAAATGTGAGGCAAGTTGCCTTCAATGTCTCAACCCAATATTAAGAATAATGTAAAATCTTGTCATAACCCAATGTACCCCCTAGACGTGACATGGCATACAAGATCCCTGAAAGGACTCATAGAAGGCACTTAGCATGCATATACAAGATAATTGAAATCAAGAGTGTATAAAAACAAGTGCAAGTCATAAGAGTTTTATAAAACGAAGCGGAAATGTACATAGTCTCAAGCCATCTATTACATCATAGAGTGATGGGGAAGTAACCTACACATCACTTATCACAACTCAACAACATCATCAATTAAGCTTCAATCTCAAAAAATTCATAAATCATCATAAATTTCAAAATTGAACATGCATACTTTCACAAAACCCATCTTTTGATCATTCATAATTTATCATTAAATCATAGCTTTTAGAAATGGTAAATCAAGCATGGGCTCATATTAAATTCATAAAATTGATCTTCTTCATAATTCTACCCATCAACAATTCATAATTTTCAAAATTGGGGAAATCACATGGGTTCATGTGGATTCATCTTAATTCATGAAATTCAACTCAATTCGTGGTTCATAGTTCAAAAACAGTCAATTAAATCAGCATTGAAAAAAACCCATGGCATAGAAGAAAAACCCTAACTTCAACGGATGATTTTTAACTTGTAAAATAGATAATTTTGGAACTCTATGGAAGAAAGGGCTTCATAGATGATGACTATCATACCTTAATGCCAAAACCTTGAAATCAATGGAGGATTAGGAGGCTTGATCTTGAAATCCTAGATTCTCCTTCTTCTTCTTCAAGCTTCAAGAGAGAGAAATATTTGGGAGAGGTGAGTTTTGGGAATATTTAGGAATGGGTAGAATTTGGCTTAAAAGGTTTATATAGGTTCTAGGTTAAGGGTCAAACCGACTTAGATTAGGAATTAAAAACCTAGGGAACAGACCAAAAAGCCCTTTAAAATTAACTGTTAGAACCCTATCTACTGTTGGACCTACGGTCCATAAGTCAACCTACGGACCGTCTTGTTCTACCGTAGATAGGTTCAGAGACTGTCAACCTTGGACCCTGCAACGACAGACCCCATGTATGATCTATGGGTCGACCTACGGCCCGTACATGGCCACCGTAGATCAAACTCTTGACCCTGAAAATTTTACTAAGTGTGGATCTCACCTACAAGACCTACCTTCGACTGGTACATGGATCGACGGTCCGTCCTAGCAAGCCGTATAAAAGTATTGAGGCTTAACATTTTAAGGAACCTGGACTAGCCAACCATGGGCCTGACCTACGGTCCGTAGGTGGCTCCGTTCGTACTGGCACCAGCAAATTCCAGAAAACTGAAATTATTTCCTTTACGAATCTGAGGTGTTACAATATCTCCCTCTTGGGAACATTCATCCTCGAATGGGGATCAAGACATCATAAGGAAGGTAAATCAAGATTTAACAACCCAAAATGCATGCAATCATATAAATGCACATATATATCCAAGGAAGAAACATCAACTCCAAGCTAAAGAATGTTCAAAACATCATTTCATGAAGGCTTAATGCAATTCACAGTCAAATGCACATAATCATAGGGAAATCAATCAATCTAGCTCACTTCTCAAAATTTAGACTTTTCATGAACATGCATAATCAAGGAATCATGGAAACAACTATGACACATGAAACCAAAAGAATGAACCATGAGGAACTAGGTACCTCAAGGTAGAGTAGGATCGGAGGGAAAAAGATGAGGATATCAGGACATCATATCGGCCTCGGCCTCCCAATTACCACCCTCAACTAATTGATTCCTCAAAAGAACCTTCACGAAAGCTACTTCTTTATTTCTTAACTTTCGGACCTGCCGATCTATAACCTCAATCGGGACTTCTTCATAGAAAAGACTGTCCTTTATGCCAAGATTCTCTAATGGCACTATAGACGCAGTATCACCAACATATTTCTTCAACAATGAGACATGAAAAACCGGATGCACCGATGCCAAGTCATTAGGCAAGTCAAGTTCATAAGCAACCTTACCAATACATTTAAAAATTTGATATGGACCTACATAAGGGGACTGATCTTTCCTTTCTTCCCGAATCTCATTAAATCCTTCATGGGCGAAATTTTCAAGTATACCCAATCATCAACATCAAATTCTAAATCTCTCTTTCTAACATCGGCATAGGACTTTTGTTGACTTTGAGTTGTTTTCAACCTCTCTCTAATAAGTCAAACTTTCTCCATACCCTAATGTACGAACTCTAGACCTATCAAAGAAACTTCACCAACTTCAAACCAACCTATAGGAGATCTACACCTCCTACCATAAAGAGCTTCAAATGAAGCCATACCAATACTAGAATGGTAGCTATTATTATAAGCAAATTCAATCAAAGGCAAATGATCATCCCAATTACCTTGAAATCAATCACACAAGCTGTCAACATATCTTCCAAAGTTTGAATAGTACGTTCTGCTAGCCAATCGGTTTGAGGATGAAAGATCGTGCTAAGCTTAACACGAGTACCAAATCCCTTTAGGAAGACCTTCCAAAATTTAGAAGTAAATTGTGCACCACGATCGGAGATAATGGATAAAGGCACTCTATGCAACCTAACCATTTCTCTCAATTACAACTTCGCATAATCCTCCGCCGAATAAGAAACTTTGATGGGAATGAAATGGGCTGATTTCATCATACGATCCACAATAACCCAAATCGAAGTATATTGCCGCTGGGTGTTGGTAAACCTACAACAAAATCCATATTCAAATCTTCCCACTTCCAAGTAGGAATACTAATATATTGGGACAAACCTCTCGGGTTTGATGCTCAACTTTCATTTGCTGACAATTAGGACACTTAGCTACAAATTCCGCAATATCCTTCTTCATCTCATTCCACCAATAGATCTCCCATAAATCATGGTACATCTTGGTAGCTCCCGGGTGAATGGAATATCGAGAACCATGGGCTTTCGACAAAATTTGTATTATTAGGTCATCTACATCAGGAACACATTGACGACCTTGATATGGAAGCACACCATCTACCACTTCGGAGAAAGCCTCAACGAACTTCTTGAGCACCGCTTCCTTCAAATCAACCAAATTAGGATCAAGATCTTGCTTAGTCTTCACATCAGACACAAAGGACGATTCCGAACCATCGTGAATCATAACACCACTCTCACTAGAATCAATCAACCGAACTCCCAATCGGGCCAAACTATGAACATCACAAACCAATTCTTTCTTACCATCCTCAACATGAGCAACACTACCCATAGATAACCGACTAAGAGCATCTGCCATCGCATTTGCCTTGTCGGGGTGATAGAGGACACTCATGTCATAGTCCTTTAACAACTCAAGCCACCTCTTTTGGCAAAGATTTAGATCTTTTTGTTTGAACACATATTCCAAACTCTTATGGTGGGTAAAAATGTCAACATATACACCATACTAATTATGCCTCCAAATCTTTAAAGCAAACACAACCGCCGCTAATTCAAAATAATGAGTAGGATAATTCTTTTCATGAATCTTGATTTGCCTTGAAGCATAAGCAATGACTTTTCCATTTTGCATAAGAACACACCCTAACACAATCCTTAAAGCATCACAATAAACCACAAAACCATCGAACCCTTCCGGTAATGTCAATATCGGAGCCGAGGTAAGTTTATCTTTCAACTCTAGAAAACTCTTCTCACACGCTTCGGACCATGTGAACCTAACCTTCTTTTGAGTCAAAGCCTTCAATGGGGAAGCAATTGAGGAAAACCCTTTAACAAACCTCCTATAGTAACCATCCAAACCCAAGAAACTCTGAATATCTGAAGGTGATAGAGGTCTAGGCCAATTCCTAACCACATTTGTCTTCTTAGGATCTACCTCAATACCTTTACCGGAGACAATGTGACCAAGAAAGGCCACAGACCTTAGCCAAAACTCACATTTACTAAACTTTGCAAAGATTTGTTGGTCCTTGAGGACTTGTAAGACAATCCTTAAATGATCAGCATGCTCATCCTCACTCCTTGAGTAAATAAAAATATCATCAATGAACACAATCACAAACATATCAACATATTGTCTAAACACCCCATTCATCTAATCCATAAATGCGGCCGGAGCATTCGTCAACCCAAACGATATGACTAGGAATTCAGAATGGCCATATCTAGTCCAGAAAGCCATTTTCGGAATGTCATCTTCTTTTACCCTCAATTGGTGATAACCCTAACGAAGATCAATCTTAGAAAAGTAACTTTCCCCTTGGAGTTGATCAAACAAATCATCTACTCTTGGAAGAGGATACTTATTCATAATAGTAACCTTGTTCAATTGTCGGTAGTCAACGCACATACGAAGTGAACCATCTTTCCTTATAACAAACAAACCTGAGCACCCCATAGAGAGATACTTGGTCGGATGAAACCCTTATCCAACAAATCTTTCACTTACTCCTTTAACTCCTTAAGTTCTGCCGGAGCCATTTGGTAAGGAGGAATAGAGATAGGTTGCATATCGGGGATAAGATCAATACCAAAGTTTATTTTCCTTTCAAAAGGAACACAGGGTAGATCATCTAGAAACACTTTCAGAAACTCATTAACAACGGGAACCGACTCAAGAGTAGGGGTTTTGGAATCCACATCCCTCACCTTAACAAGACGGTATATGCACCCCTTAGAAATCATCTTTGTAGCTTTAAGACAAGAAACTAATTGACCCTTAGGCATATAATTTCCCCCCTTACACTCTAGGGTAGGCTCATTTTGTAATTTAAACTTGACCACTCAGGTCCTACAATTAATAGAAACATAACAAGAATGCAACCTATCTATCCCAAGAATAACGTCAAAATCTAACATATCAAGCTCTAAAAGATCAACATGAGTGACTCTATAGGATAAGGGGACGGGACAATTTCTATAGACTCTATTAGCCACAATAGAGTCACCAATAGGAGTAGAGACACAAAAGGGATCTAACAATACATCTGGAAGAACATCAAACCTCATAGCCACATATGCCATCACAAAAGAGAAAGTAGCAATGGGATAAAGCAAGGCATAAACACCAAAGTGAAAGTCTTTCAATATACCAGTAACAACATCGGGAGAACCCTTTTATTCATAGCGAGCTTGAAGTGCATAGAATCAATTTTGCTTGGGAGCATTTGAACTCGAACCACAAGGTGGAGCTTTCTTACCTTCTCTTCCCTTAGCCGTGAGAGATGGACAATCCCTTATCTTATGACCGCTCTTACCAAAATTGAAGCAACCCTCCGTACCGGCTAAGCACTTGCCCTAGTGTTTCTTCCCACACTTAGCATAAGTAGCCGGTGAGAATCCACCACCATTTCCTCCTTGTGGCTTAGGGTTTGGCACCCTATCTTTGTTGAACTTAGGAGGAGCATGGGAGGAACCTTAACCTAAAACCTTTGTAAAAATCCAGAGCAACCATGTCCATCAGACCTGGAATGTGAGAAATTCCCATCACCGGTCTTAGTCCTCTTTGCCTCTCTAGACCTTTCCTTAAGTTTCTCCTCTTCTATTTGTTGAGCATGAACCATGAGACGAGAAATATCCATATCATGGATAAGCATAGCAATACGACATTTCTTGACCACCATTTCAGATACTCCTAAAAGGAACTTACTCATCCTTGCCCTAGGATCAACAACCATAGTGGGAGAATATCGAGACAATTGTGTGATCTTCAAAGCATACTATTTCTCACTCATGCTTCCTTGATGAAGATTGATGAAATCAAGAACCCTTGCCTCCCTCATCTCAAGGGAAAGAACCTATCAAGGAAAGCAACCTTAAACTTTTCCCAATCAAGAGGATCTGCATCATCCACCCTTTCACCCTTCCATTGCTCAAACCACACTTGAGCCACACCCTTAAGTTGATTAGCAGCCAACTCCACCTTTTCCTCCGGCGTCACATCCTTGATTATTAGAACCACTACACCTCATCAATGTACTCTTGAAGATCTTCCTCAACCTTAGAACCATGAAAATTCAGAGGGCTCACTCTAGTGAAGTCCCTCACTCTTGATGCCACAGTACCCACATTTGGGTTCACGGGAAACACAACCTCTCTATTGGCTTGAGCCGTCATGGCACTAGCAAACACTTGAAAAGCAGCCCGAAACTCTGCATTAGACACTTGTTCGGCCAAAGGGTCGGCCGGAACTTGAGGAGCTTGAGGAGGAGCTTCTTGTTCCATATTCCCCCTCGCATTTCTCCTAGCATAAGCTCTTCGAGTAGCCATATACTGAAACGCATAGGATAGAGATTAGGAGAGAGACATATAGAGTTACACTCTATCGGATGACTTAGGAGTAATGAAAGAAGTGGAGTTTACTAAACATCTTATATCTTCTCATTCATAAGTGTGGCGCGCTTCACACTCATAAACAAGACTCTACTTGACGTGCCTTATGAGACTTCCTAGGATCTTTCTAAAACCTTGTGATCTAAATACAAAGTTTGTCATGACCCAAGGTACCCCTTAGACGTGACATAGTGTACATGACCCCGCAAGGCCTCATATAAGCCACTTAGCATGCATAGACAAGATAATGGAAATCAAGAGTGTATAAAAACAAGTCCAAGTCATAAGAGTTTTATAAAATGAAGCGAAAATCTACATAGCCTCAAGCCATCTATTACATCATAGAGTGATGGGGACATAACCCACACATCACATACAAAAGTCTAGAATAGAAAGACATAAAAGAAATGAAAGAGTCTCGGTCCTCAGAGCATGAGGACTCACCATTCATCAAGAATCCTTCAACTAGACTCTAGCCACGAATATATGGAGAAGAGTCATCACGGCCTACATTAATAAATCAATGAAGGCAAGAGTATGTGTTAGTACAATCACGTACCAAATATGCACAAAATCATTTAAACATGCAAAAATGGGACATTTTCATGACATGCAATAACCAAGCTAAAATATGAAAAAAGTTAGAAACATAAGTCACAAACCATGGTCAAAGTAAGCTAAACATCTTTACTTTACTTGTGAAAATATCTTAAAAGCACTTTAGTTCTTTTTTTGTGGGAAATTGCCTTAACCGACATGTATGACCATGTGAGCTATCAACATAGAATCCGGTGTCTAACCCCACACCGATAGGGCCATCCTACTTGCGAAGGTAGGACCCTTTACTAAACATATAGCTTACGTGGATCCACTATCTAGTGTCTATCATGGACCATCATCCTATGGGGGCACATAGGTAAGGGATATGAGATTGCTTTTGGAAACCTGACCTCTACTACGGGATAACTTCCACTAGAAACCCAGCCTCTACTATGGGAGAGCTTCCATCTTAATATCATCTCGGGGTGAAGCATAAATCCGATGGAATAGTCATAATTCTTATTCATCTTATTATCCATGGAAATATACAACTATAGTTACCAATCCAAGCTAAAGTTTATTAGAATAGCTCCTTAAACCTTTGATTCAACTTTAGTTGAGAAAACCTTTCAACAAGTTATGAATCCCTTTTTGTGAGAAAAATCCTTTCACATTTCATAGTTTGAGTAATATGTGAGAAAACCTTTCACAGCTCAACAACCTCATCAATAAGTTTCAATCTCAAAGCAATTCATAAATCATCATAAATTTCAAAATTGAACATGCATACTTTCATAAAACCCATCTTTTCATCATTCATAATTAATCAAAAAATCACACCCTTTCGAAATCGTAAATCATGCATGGGCTCATATAAACTTCATAAAATTCATCTTCTTCATAATTCAACCCATCAACAATTCATAAATTTTGAAATTGGGGAAATCACATGGGTTCATGGGGATTCAACTTAATTCATGAAATTCAACTCAATTCATGCTTTTGTAGTTCATAAAACAATCAATTAAATCAACATTGAAAAGAACCCGTGACATAGAAGAAAAACCCTAACTTCCATGGAGGATTTTTAACTTGTAAAATAGAGAATTTTGGAACTCTATGGAGGAAAGGTCTCCATAGATGAAGACTATCATACCTTAATTCCAAAACCTTGAAATCAATGGAGGATTAGGAGGCTTGATCTTGAAACCCTAGATTCTCCTTCTTCAAGCTTCTAGAGAGAGAAATATTTGGGAGAGGTGAGTTTTGGGAATGTTTAGAAATGGGTAGAATTTGGCTTAAAAGGTTTATATAGGGTCTAGGTTAAGGGCCAAACTGACTTAGATTAGGAATTAAACACCTAAGGAAAAGACCAAAAAGCCCATTAAAAATAACTGTCAGACCCCTATCTACGGTTGGACCTACGGACCATCCTGTTATACCATAGATTGGTCTAGAGACTATCAACCTTTGATCCTGCAATGACGGACCCCATGTACAAACTGTGGATTGACCTATGACCTGTACATGGCCACCGAAGATCAAACTCTTGGACCTGCAAATTTCACTAAGTGTTGGTCTCACCTACGAGACCTACCTTAAGCTCGTACATGGATCGACGGTCCATCCTGGCAAGCTGTATAAAAGTACTGAGGCTTAACATTTTAAGGAACCTGGACAAGCCAAGCACGGGTCTGACCTATGATCCATAGGTGGCTCCGTTGGTAATGGCACCAGTAAATTCAAGAAAGCTAAAATTCTTTCCTTTACGAATCCGAGGTGTTACAAATCTACTTTTTGCTTAGATGAATTTTTCTCTCTCTAACTTCTCTCTAACAAGATTAAAAATGGAATAGACAATGGGTAAGAGCGAATGATAGGGGTCTCACACCAATGATGTGATAAGCATTGGTACGAGTACTGGTGTTATAAAGGTAAACTTTATTACTACAGAATGATGAATTGTAAATCAAGAATCTCAAAGCATATAGGTATTAGCTGATGTATTATTGACTAAGTTTCTTTTGTGTGGTTGTGTTTTTTTATTGAACCCATATATTTGTGATAGTTGAGGTGATTATATGTTATACCGACATTTGATTGGTTGAGATGCATCTCATCCCCTTTTGTTGATATTGTATTATGCACATTCATTGGCATCAGATTGAGTATAAGTTGGGCACGTGGAGATCGTCTGTTAAGGGTGATAATGCTCAAACCACTCTCTAAAACAAGTTCAAAGAGTGAGCAATCATTGCCAATAAAAATACCCAACTAAGAGTCGGGGTCGAATCCCATAAGGAACATTATGACGGCAATCGAAAAGATAAAGGCTAACTAGATACTAATTTGAATCTAAACATTTAATGTACAAAACTATCAAATAAAAGGTAATTTTTCTAACAACACTAAGAACGGGGTCAAGACAATATCAAGCAAGGGATGTATGGCAATTGGGAAATTTGGGATTTAATCAAATACTAAATGATCCATTGCAATTTAATTCATGCTTATTCAATCATATATAGGTTAGATCATCATAAGTCAACCCTAATCTCCTTCCGGTCTTAAAGTGTTATTCCATGATATCTCCTTTCGGTCTCAATCGCTTCAACACAAAACAATACATGACCTTAATCTAAACCTCTATTTCTAGCAAGTTTATCATTCAACTAAGCAAACCTAAATTATATCCTTTCGGTCTCAAATTTAGGAATCAAAGTCAAACATGATCATCAATCTAATTTTCCACTTCACGTATTCTATTTTCAAGCAATCCTCAAAGTTCGTAAGCTAGATTCAAACGTGCAATCTTGAATCATTAATTCAAACATGAAAACTAGATTAAACCGATATCATGAATGTAAGCAAGGAAACAAGGAATTACAAAAGCAATACAACAATAAATCAAAAACCCAAATAGCTTTGTCTATTTCTAGTACAAAAGCCTCAATTTCATACACACAATTACACCCACATTTCTAGCAATTAAGAATATGGAAATGAAGAAGGGTAAAATTAATTTACTAAGATAGAACACAATCTACAAATCCACAAATGAAATGTGAACCAACTTGCCTTCAATGTCTCAACCCAAAATTAAGAACAATATAAAATCTACTTCTTTCTTGGATGAGTTTTTCTCTGTCTCACTTCTTTCTAACAATTCATGGATGATTAATAATGTCCCACTCTAGCCCTATTTCTTAATTTGGATCAAATGCTTGAGAATTTCCTACTCTACCCCCGTCTGGATATGCAGTCTCCGCAAAAGAGGCTGGGAGTTCGCAAAAGCAGATGTCGCAAAAGCAAACATCCTATTGCTTAAGAGAACCCCGTGTTTCTTGACCAGTTCGCAAAAGAAAACCCCGCATCATTGCTTAAGCACCACTTGACTTTGGTCAACTATTCACAAAAGTGAACACTAGCTCACAGATGCAAGATCTGGGGCTCACTTATCTACCAAGTTCAGCTCCTTTTCAACTTTTGTGTATCATTTTTCCTCCCAGAAACAAAAACCTAAAATTAACACAATTCAAAGGATAATTAGCCTCTTTCTCTACTTGAGTGCCGCAAAATCATAAGAAAAGCGCCTCAAATGAGTGCAAGTTCACTACTCATCAATACCCCCAACTTAATCTTGCTTGTCCTCAAGCAAAAAAAAAATCCAAAACATAAGAGGCACTTTATTTAAGCACAACACCCTTCTATTTCAACTAAGAGTCTTGGTCATGTCTTTGATTGGTAATAATAATTAGCAAGCAAACAATTGATTTCCAATCCAAGCAACTCCCTGAAGTTCAAGCACAATTTCAAAACTCAATGATTTTCAGGAGTGATCAAGTGACAATTAGAATTCTGAAGAAGTGACTCACAAATGCTAGTAAACTAACAACTTCCCTTGACTCAATTTTGGGCTCTATCAATTAACCAATCCATCCTCGTTTTCAAGCCCTCACAAGAAAAAAAATATTCCACAAAAGCACACACAATTATTTACAATACAAGGGGAAAAGATGCAAACACTCATTGTCACAATGAATCATCTCATGCACACAAATGCCACACCATAGGCTTGCCCATATTTTCAATCAACATCGACTTAATTTCATTCTGTTGGACATCTCAAAGGACTTTGTTAAGCTTGTAATGTAGGCTTAGGGAAGGTTAGGAATTCATTTAGGTAAAAGTGACTACACCCTCCTTGAACACTACAAAACAACTTATCATTCATCAACGTTTTCACTTTTTCTTAATTTTTTTAGTTCAATGCACATTTCATAATATTTTCTTATTTTTCCTTTCTTATTCCCATTCTAAATGCCCCACATGCAACCATTTTAAAATTTTTGGACGATTCAAGTCTCGTTTATTCAATCCCTTTCTTTCTTTTTCACAACTTTTTCTTTCTTTAAAACCTTCTCCTCCATTCTCAAATTCTTTTCTCATCATTTTTATTATCAAGTCCTCATGTGATACGCATTCCATTTATGAGTTTCTCATAACACCCCCAACTTAGGCTTTTAGCCTCAACTTTCACAATTCTCAAGTTCAAGGAGGGAAGGGTTCAAAAGAAGGTTACTTTTTTTCAAAAAGAACAAGACTTTTAATGTGGTAGCCAATAAAAGGGATAAGGCTCAAAAGGGGACAACAAAGGATATATTTACTGCAAAGGTGGGATTTTTAGGCCAAGTGGAGTTAAAGAACATCAAAGAAAGCCTAGGATCATTTCTCCAACAAAATTCAATCAAGACCAACATTTCAAGACCAATCGGGCAAGATCTAGGTAACAAAAGTAAACACGAGGTATTATTCAACAACTCACCACACATGGCATGAAAACTATTCAAGATGGTTCAATTGCACTTCCTTGTCAAGAACAAAGGATTTATTTTTCACTTCACCACCTAGAAATTTGGAGTCACAACAAGAGTCAAAACATTCATTTGAACAAAATTTTTTGAAGGGTGCCTCATTTTACAATTCACAAGGCTTGACTAAATTTATTAGTACCAAACAAGTCACAACCTCACATCAAAGCACCATAAAGCCAACAACACTCAACAAAATGATGATTTGCCCTTAAGAATGACGTCACCCAATCTATCATTGGGCAAATTCAAGCCTTTTTGTTGTGAATTCACAAGGGCTTCCAAACTCACAAGCTACGGGTAGTAAAACTTCCCCTGTTTCAAGGCATACAAGAATGAAACACAATCATCACAATTAATTACTACAAAATGGAAACTAAAAAAAGATACTACTATAATAAAACCAAAACATAATAAAAATGACCAATCCGCAAAATAAACAAAAGCATCCAAAACAACAATCAAAACAAGATAAACAACCCAAAAGGGGAGCACCCCAACTAAAGATGGTGTTGTGTCCACACAGCACAACTATGAAAATCACCAAGAGAATACGAAAGGGCTCCCTGGGCTGCCTCAATCATCTCCATCAGTGACGATGGCCTCACTATCCTCAGTTCTGATAACGCTCAACCAAACCTCTTACGATTTGAAGTGTGGGCGATCGCTATGACAGTATAAACTAAATGAAGAGTTGGGGTCGATCCCACGAGGAACAATGTACAAGGCGATTGAAGAAACAAAGAATTACTAGCTACTAGTTTGAATCCTAAATGAAAGGTACAATTATAAAATGAGAAGATTTCAAGTAATGAATTTAGGATAGGGGATATAGGATAACAAGGAGCAAAGCTATATCGAACAAGATTACCAAAGGGATTCGGGAATGGGAAATCGATCAATGCCCATACGATCCATTGCACACTAACATCATACAACCTCAATTAGTTATGGGTAGAATCATATATGCCTCGGACTCTAAATTATCTAAAAAATTCTATCGAACATAAGCAAATATTTCTCAACTAGTTCTCAAGAACCCAATCAAGTGGCAACACAAGCAATCCGAATAAAGGCTATGCAAGGATTCACTATTTCTAGCAACAATCCAACAAATGATTTGTTAAACCTCAATCAATGCACCAATCAATCTTATCCAACCTTAACTAACTCTCACAATCTAAATCAAAGTAGATGGGCAAGTCCAAAGAGTGATAAATTCCTTTGGAAAAGCAATTAAAGAATGAGATCAACTGGATAATCAAAAACACATTTCATAAATGATTAAGCATTCAACTAATTACAAAAGCACAAGATAGAAATCAAAAACCCAAATATTGGTTATGTCTAACACAATATCCAAATCACGAATCAAAAATTAACATCTAGAATTCAACAATACAAAGCAAAGAGTTGAAGAAGGAATGAAAAATAATTTCAAATCAGGCTCACAATCTTCACTCTAATGGTGTTTGTTGAAGAATCTTGCTCTCAAAGCTAAGCCCAAGCCTCAATCCCCAAGGTTCTTCTCTCTAGTTTCCCAGTACAATCTATTCAATGTTCTCTCTCTCAAAATGGTTGTGTTTCAGTGTATATGGTGAATTAGCGTCAAAATGTGAAATTCCCGAACTGCCCAGACGTTAGTCACCTTTCTTCTCCACGTTCACGGAGGTAGCTCAACATTTGCGGAGCTCAGTATAATTATACTCTGCATTCGCGGAGGACATCTGTGTTTGCGGTACTCAACCTAAATGCACTCTGTGTTCATGGAGGCATCCCATATTTGCGCCTCATAGCTGGCTTGCACTCTGCGTTCGCGGAGAGTATTTCACTGCCATCTCCAAAATCCTTATTTTTAGCTCCATTTTCCCCCAATTTCCATTCTTTTTCATCAAAGCTCCTTTTTAATGAACATGTACCTGCAACAACCATATTCAAAGGAAAGTTAGCCTCTTTCTCTATTTAAGTACCACAAAATCACAAGAAAAGGACTTCAAATGAGTGAAAATCACCCACTCATCAACACCCCCAACTTAGAAACTTTGCTTGTGCTCAAGCAAAACAAGATTAAAACACAAGAGGCAATCACATTAAGCATAACACACTTTCATTCCAAGTAGAGATCATGCTCAAGACTTTGGTTGGTACTAACAAATAGTCTTCAAGCACACTTTTCACAAAATCACCCCCTCATTCTCAAGGAATATTTTTCAACAATCAAGAATCATTAAGTGACAAAAACTCAAACTCAGGAAATGACTCAACTCTTTGGCTCTTTTTCATGCTCACTTGAAGCAATTTGGAATTTCTAAAATCACTACTCAATAAATTTACATGCCCTTACAAGAAAAGAAATGTCACAAAACACTCACAAGTATTTACAAACAAGGGACAAAAGCACAAACGCTCACACTCACAATAGAACATCTCATGCACACAAATGTCACACCATAGGCTTGCCCATATTTTCAATCAACATTGCCTCAACTTCATTTTGTTAGAAATCACAAAGGACTTTGTTAAGCTTGTAATGTAGGCTTAGGGAAGGTAAGGATATCATTCAGGTACAAGTGACTGCACCCTACTTGAACTCTACTCAACAACCCAACATTTTCAAACTTTTCCTGATTTTCTTCACTTTCTAAATCAATGCACATTTCACATTCTCTTTTTCTTATTTTCACTCTAGATGCCCCACATGCAATCATTTTCTACCTTTGGAGGATTCAAGACTCAATTATTCACCTTTCTCCTTCAATTCTCTTTTTCAAAACATTTTCTTTCTTTTTGACTTTTTCCTCCATTCATCATTCTCTTCTCTTTTTTTTTAGCAAGATCTTATGCAATAGGCATCCCTTCTATGAATTTTCCACAACACCCCCAACTTAGGCTTTTAGCCTCAACTCTCACAACTTTAATTCCAAGGAGGGAAAGGGTTCAAGAGAGATATATATTTTCAAAATGGCTAAGGCTTGTAAGGAGGTTGCCAATAAAAAAGATTTAGGCTCAAAGGGGACAACTAAGGATACATTTAGTGCAAAGGTGGGATTTTTAGGCCAAGTGGACTTCAAGAACAATCAAAGAAAGCCTAAGATCATTTTTCCAACCCAACTCAATTAAGACCAAAGTATCAAGACCAACAGGGCAAGTTCTAGGTGGCACAAGCAAACACAAGGCATTATTCAACAACTCACCACACGTGTCATGCAAATCACTCAAAGTGGATCAAAATCATATTTCCTTTTCAAAAAACAAGTGGCATTGAACAATTAAACCGCCAACGAATCAAAAGTCACAAAAAGAGTCACAAGAGTTGTCACAAAATCCTTCAACACATGCTCATTTTTCAAAACCGAGGAGTATGTTCAAAAATACATTTTTCGCAAGCAAGACTATATTCTTAGTAACAAACAAGCCACAATCTCCCAAAAAGACAACGATGAATTTACACTTAAGAAAGTCGTCAACCAATCCATCATTGGGCAAATTCATACATCAATTCGGGATCGGCTACTCAGACCTCACCGCACAACAACAATGGCTACTCAGACTTCACCACACAAGCAATTAACGCTTTACCCTTAAGAAAGTCGTCACTCTATCCATCATAGGGCATTGCCAAGCAACAACAACACCATCTTAAGAAAAAACAAATAAAATAAAGAAGCTATTAAAAGCAATAAACTACTAAAACGAAAGCGACTAATCCAACACAATACACGATTGAGCTCCAAAAGCCCGACAAGGGCACATCATCCATAAACAAAACAAGAGCCCTACAAGGGCACATCATCCACAAAATAAAACAAATATCCAACAACATAATCCCACACATCCAAAATAGTCAATACAAAACAAAAGTTATAAGGAAGGCACCCTAACTAAAAATCGAACTATGTCCTCCAATACAAAAATCAAAAGAGAATACGAGGGGCTCCCTGAAGTCCAATCACTCTGAGCTAGACTCAGAGGGGAAGGACAGGTCCTCATCATCAAATGGACTTGTACAACATAGACACTGGAGCTTTCCCATCATCTTTCTTAGAAATCGACTCTTCCTCATCTCGTGCCCCTGGAAAGTACGTTGTCTCTGCTTAATCTTCCCCTGCCTCCGACATAGATGCTCCAATCTATCGGACATAACTTTCTGTGCAGCAGCTACAGAAGCAATAGTAGGTGCAGATGGACTTTCAGATGTGTCTCCAGACGGTTCGGTAGGGAGGCAACCAACTAGCTCTCGGATCTGAGCATCCACTCCCTGTATCTAAGAAGATATGTATCCCATCGTGGCAGGTCCAAATTGGAGGGGTCCTGCAGAAGATGAAGCACCAGTCTCAAAAGTGGGCTCGGTGAACTTCTTGAACTGGGGATCGGCCACATCGATCTTCCTCTTCTTGTTCTGTCTACTCTGGCCGCCCCTCTTCTTCAGTTCGTATGTCTCCTTCTCGGGCTTCTTCTCCTCATCAGTGGGCAGCCTCAACACTCCATCACGGTATCATAGCTGAGTGATCAAAGAAGGAAAGATAAGACTCTGGGCTCTCCCCTGAGCCACCTCAATAATATGAACAACAATCAACTGGCCCACATTAACCGCCAGCCCATCCATACACACTGCTATCACCAAAGCCTTGTCCAAGGTGAGCTTGGTGTCATGATTAGAATGAATGACCCGAGCACATATAATCGAGAGCCAAGTCTTGGCCTCAGCAGTGAACTCATGGGAATCAACCCCTCTCTTTGTCTCAAACCACTCTAGATGCTCACCATCATGTAGTTTATCAACCAGCCACTGACTACCTAGCTCCTTGAAATGCTCCAAATATATCTTGTTATCTGCATCTGGGAGACCATAATAAGCATTAATCAACGCTGGGCTGAAATGCACTTGTATCCCTCAAACGGTAGTAACGGCGGCCTCATTAAAATCAGTCTCCGAGGCATTAGCATAAAACTCAGCTACGATGGTGTAATTAGCCTTGATAGGCTCAGCAACAAACACCATCCATCCACTATACTCAACCTGGAGAAAGAAATCTGACATCCCATTTTTGAGCTTTTCTAAGCAAATCCCCTTCTCCTTCACAACAGCCCGGCCCAGGCATTCATCGTACTTTCAGACACATTTAGAAGAAAGGAACCTAGTGGCATCAAAATAATCTTCATCGGGTGCAATATTTGATAGTTGAGGGATGTTGTCGATTGACATATTTTGCTCAAAGTACCTACAAAAGAAGCCAACATGTTAAAAGTTCTTGTGGACACTTAAAAAAATGTATTAGGAAGTATTTAGGCGAAAGAAAATAATTAAAAGAGGTCCCGATCAATTTTTACAATGTTACTATTTTGGGACAGAGTTGAATTCTTCTCCGCGTTCGCGGAGAATAAACGACCTTGCCTCCTCATTCGCGGCTTAGTGGCAGACAAGCTACCGCGTACATGGACAAGTTGGCGCATTTGCGGAAAACAATGGTTCGTAGACTTCCGTGTTCGCGGATAGAGGTCTGCGTTTGCGGAGAAGTCATCGTCCCAGAAAAATAGTGTTCTCTAAGACATTCCAACAAACACAATATGGGCATCAAAATTTCAACAATATTTAACAATAATCCTCCCCCAAATCAGCTCCCAACACCAATTATCAACAATCAACACAACAACCATCTAATTCCACTACACAAATCAATAATTCATCACAAAATTCAAGATCAATTTAAGAACACAATTAGGCACAAAATTTAAATCTTTACTCACCCGACTATACCAAAAATATACTAAAAAGAAGGAGTTATGGCATGCCTTTCAAGTTTATTTGAACCACAAGCAATAAATTCGAAAACAAAAGAGACAAGGGAGAGAATATAGGGGTGTTTTTCGATTTATAACTGAGGGGGAAAAAGAGGGGATGTATATGGTTCTTTTTCTTTTGGAACTGAACTGCCTTTTGCAGTTCTGACTTTTAAAGTACCCGAACCTCCGTGTTCGCATGAAGAGGGCGCGTTCGCGGAGGTTCTTACATTTTGACCTCCGCGTTCGCAGACTCCCTTTCGCGTTCGCGGAGAGTTTTGAGACCTGGACTCCTGGATACCTTTTGGAAATTTTTTGGATGGGTGGGTCCATTATGCAACTCGCCAATTTTTTTTGGTGACCTTCAGCTGCCAAAAAGTGTTCCAACCCCCATTTTGAAGGAAGTTCAACCCCAACTTCAATCCCGAGTACATGTTTTCTTCCGAACCTGTTCAAAACACATCCAAACACTTTGAAATCATGAGGATTAGTCAAAAATAAAATTTGAATCTATCCTAAAAATTAAAGGAAACTCAAAATTAACCGAAAATTAAAATTTTGAATACCGATGGGTTTCCTCCCATCAAGCGCACAATTTAACGTCGCGGCGCGACACCGGTTACACCACCCTTTATGTTTCTACTTTTAGGCAACGTACCATCTCCCCAACTTTGAATCATTTTCTCTTCTATGGGCATGGGGATGACATGGGAGCATCACGCGTTTCACTCGATCTCTCCACTTCGAAGATTTGAATTTCTTGCCCAACTTCACATCATTCTTTCGTGGAGGAGCATTGGGCAAGAGTGATAGTGTCACTAGGCCATTAGAGCATCGAACTTCATAACTCTTATCCCTCAAATGCATGACACCATCAAGTTCCAATGTACTAGAGTTGCCATATATGATTTTTTTTACTTTTTCATGCACTCTAGTATCATTGCCTTAATATTGGCATCTTGGAATTTTATTGGCTTGGTTTGGTTGTAAATATCAAAGATCTCATCAATGTAGAACACAACCCTTTTTTCTTGACTGTCCAACTCCAATGCCTTACTCTTGACCACTTAACAAGGAGCCTTACGTACCCCAAATGTTGATCTTGCAATGGCCTTCAAAGTAACAATCTCAAACTCAAGTTGGATCATCTCATGGAACCTAGCTAGGTGCAAGTCACGGAAGTCATCCCTCATTTGGAACATTAAGTCTCTTAGCCTCACACCGTGTTCAGGGCATTGAGACAAGTACAAGAGCCAAGCTTGACTCACAACACCCATCTCTTCACACTTCCCTTCATCAAAAGAGGCATCCACACAACTATTCCTAACATGAAGTCTTCCACATCATGGCCATGGATCATCAACATAGGGCTTGCAATCGCCAAACTTTGATCCATCATAAGAAGCCATACCAACAAACAAAAACAAAACAAAAACAAATATTCACCATTTGGATAGAAACTAGTAGACAATAAACTCAAAATCAATTCAAAACGCCAAATTGTTCCCTGGCAGCGGCGCCATTTTTTATAATGCTCAACCACACCTCCTACGATTCGAAGTATGGGTGGTCGCTAAGCAAGTATAAACCCAACAAAGAGTTGGGGTCGATCCCACGAGGAACAATGTGGAAGGCGATTTAACAAACAAAGAATTATTAGCTACTAGTTTGAATCCTAAATGAAAGGTATAATTATAAAATGAGAAGATTTCAAGTAACGAATTTAGGATAGGGGATATAGGAGAAGAAGGAGCAAAGCTATATCGAATAAGATTACCAAAGGGATTTGGGAATGGGAAATCAATCAATACCCATATGATCCATTGCACACTAACATCATACAATCTCAATTAATCATGGGTAGAATCATATATGCCTCGGAATCTGAATTATCTACCTAATTCTATCGAACATAGGAAAATATTTCTCAACTAGTTCTCACGAACCCAATCAAGTTGCAACACATGCAATCCGATTAAAGGCAATGCAAGGATTCACTATTTCTAGCAACAATCCAACAAATGAGTTGTTAAATCTCAATCAATGCACCAGTCAATCCTACCCAACCTCGATTATCTCTCACAAGCTAAATCAAAGTAGATGGGCAAGTCCTAGGAGTGATCATTTCCTTTAGAAAAGCAATTAAAGTATGAGATCAATTGGATAATCAAAAACCCATTTCATAAATGATAAAGCATTCAACTAATTATAAAAGCACAAGATAGAAATTAAAAACCAAAATATTGATTATTTCTAACGCAATATCCAAATCACCAATCAACAATTAATACCTAGAATTCAACAATACAAAGCAAAGTATTGAAGAAGGAATGAAAAATAATTACAAATTAAGCTCACAATCTTCACTCTAATGGTGTTTGTTGAGGAATCTTGCTCTCAAAGCTAAGCCCAAGCCTCAATCCACAAGGTTCTTCTCTCTAGTTTTCAAGTCCAATCTATTCAATGTTCTCTCTCTCAAATGGCTGTGTTTTAGTGTATATGGTTAAATAGGCTCAAAATGTGAAATTCCAGAATTGCCCAGATGATAGTCACCTTTCTTCTCCTTGTTCGCAGAGGTAATGCAGAGCTCGGTATAATTATACTCCGCGTTCACGGAGGACGTCCACGTTCACGGTACTCGACCTGAATGCACTCCACATTCGTGGTAGCTTCCCACGTTTGCGCCTCACAGCTGGCTTGCACTCCGCGGTCGCGCCCAGCTCTCTGCGTTCGCAGAGAGTATTTCACAGCCAGCTCCAAAATCCTTGTTTTTAGCTCTATTTTGCCCCAATTCCATTCTTTTTCATCAAAGCTTCATTTTACCCAACACGTACCTGAAACAACTATATTCAAAGGAAAGTTAGCCTCTTTCTCTACTTAAGTACCACAAAATCACAAGAAAAGGACTCCAAATGAGTGAAAATCACCCACTCATCAAGCTCCACCATCATCGCTCTAGGTAGTAGGTTTATCTCCATCTTCCTCTGGCCTAGAAGTCTGGAGTCACTCATTTTCCTTCAACACTTTTGAAAGACCTTTAACTCATTTCCATATCAGAGTAAAGAACGTGTATCTACTCTTCTCCCACTTCTTCATCTTACTATGTGAGATGCTTAACTCACCATATGACTTAGCCAAACCGGTGTAGGCCTTCTCCAAATTTGCATGTTGAGCTTTTTTCCTTCCTTTAAGCAATCAAGTATTTATCAAACTCACTTTGGGGAACACATGATGTTAGCCTAGAAGATGACTCACCCAGCCCTTGAGGTAGCTTTGTCACTATCTCCTTCACAATCTTCAACTCACTTGCCAATGACTCAAAAGGGCCCAAAACTGGAGATGTATGAGAATCATCCTCCAAATGTACAAACTTCCCATAATCAACTTTCCTCTTCTTACTTTTCACAACCATGCCCTGAACACGCATTCTAAGGGGAAAGATAGGATTTTTGTCCGTGATCTGAGATGGAATTGCAAGAGATATGCTGTCATGCATCTTGAATTCCCAAAAGTCATTCACGATTAAATAACCTATATTAAATGGGACATCATCAAGAACACACACCACTATTTGTGCCCGCAACACAGAAATGCTGCTAATATTCCCACTTGGGGAGATGCCGCTGCATACAATCGACATCCATATTCTTGCCTCGGCCATCAAGTCTGAACAAAGAATCCTGGCTTTTGTGATGGCCCATTGGACATTTTTGCCTTGACATAACTTTGATGCTAACCAAGCACCTGACTCACAATCCTTGGCCATGAAGGTCTCAATATCATGGTCTCGCAGCCCATAGACAACATTGATTTCCTACGGCCCATTGTTGACATCCTTATCCTGAATGGTTATTGACATTGATGTCATGTCGGTCTCCATGAGGTTAGCACAGAACTCACTCACCCGTTGCTCATTTGCCTTGCATTGATCAGGTGCAAAGCATATCAAATCAGAATGTTCCAACCTTTGATAGAAGTTTGGAAGTAGTTCAACAATTTTGTCAAGTGAAATGACTCCCTCAAAAAGTAGCTTCTTCTTCATAAAATCTCAATTGTAGTTCTCCTAAGCTTGGAGAGAGATAAAGTGATGTTGGTCATATTCTACCACCACTTCCTTTTCGAAACCATGTTCCTGCGCCATTTTTGACTTCGTAGAAATCTGAAAATCCTAATAGCATACAAGTGTGAGAATCGTGTGTTAAACAATGCATTTCATTGGTAGAAGTCCAAGAAAAAGGTTATGAATAAATCAAGAGTAAAAACAAGCCTGCTGCAAATTTTACCTTGGAATAAAAATTCCCTCTGATCTCGCAAAAATGAGACCATGTTCTCTTAAGAGAACCTCGCAAAAGCGAGCAGGAGGCCGCTATGCAAAAATCACAAAAGCAAATAGGGATCGCTTAAGCAAACTTCACTTTTGCGATGGCGAGTCTCCCCCCTCAACATGAATAACAAACTTAAAATTTCAAATTTAGCATGAAATTTCAACGACCAGCAGTGCAAAATCAACAAAAACCAAACAAGCAACCAAGAAAATCAATCATATCGACAAAAGAAGTTTCGAAAATCATCCTTGAGTTCTTTTGGGAATTTTATCAAACACATGGTTCCCAATCGATTTTTCATCAATTACATCATGAAATGGGTAGTCAAGACTTCCCCAAATATTCTAAATCAGCACAAACACATGCATTTAACAATTTAAGTAAGAAGTTCGGCCAACACACTCACAATTTTAACCCCCCAAGTTAGAGAAGTTACTACCCACTAAATACCCCCAACTTTCAACAAGGCAATCAAATTAACTAATAAATATTACCACCTCAACAGAATGATAGTGAGAGAGATATACCGGATTGTGTTTGCCCAAATAAGACTAAGAGTTTGAAATCGCTTTGATATAAGTGAGGACGAAAACAAATAGTTTGACCTTTTATTTTGGGATACTTGCCCATTTGTCTTCTGTCCATGGCCTTTTTAAACTCTTACCTTCGCTTAAGTGAAATCTTGTCACTTTTGCGACCTCTCATGAAAGGGTGGGGTTCGCTTAAGCAAATTCTCCTCCACTTATGTAATGATCACTTTTGCGAGAGGGAGCCACTTTTGCGGACTTCACTTAAGCGAACAACCTTTCACATTTGTGACTTCTGAGACACTTTTAGCAAGATGCTCATTATCCATTTTGGCGGACTTGGGGGCTATTGGGTGATTCACCTTGTCTCATTAGATGATTCTGGGAGCCCAATAGCTTCCCAAGTCATATTTTGAGGGGTGTTTTAACCCTAGACTTCATTTCCTTCAAGACCTGTACCTCCAAACCTGTTCAAATTAATACCGAAACTCCAAAATCATGAGGATTAGTAAAAAAAACAATTTAAACTAAGAACTACATTTATTTAGATTTTGATGGGTTTCCTCCCATCAAGCGCACAATTTAACATTGCAGCACGACGCCGGTTACGTCACCCTTTGTATTTCCACTTCGAGGTAATGAACTTTCTCCCCAACTTTAGATCATCTTTACTCCGAAGAGCATGGGGAATGCAAGAGAGAATCACATGCTTCATCCAATCTCTCTACTTTTAAGACTTCAATTTCTAACCCAACTGTGCATCATTCTTCTACTTTGGAACCTTGGGGAAGAGTGAGGATGATAGGGTCATTGGGCCACTTGAACATTTCTCTTCATGATTGTTTGCCCTTAATAGTGTGACACCCTTGATTTCACATAAACTAAAGTTGCCATTTATGTTCTTTTTGGCTTATTCTTGTAACTCCAGTATCATGATATTTAATTCATCTTCTTGGATTGTTATTGGTTTGGGTCAGTTGCACAAGTTCAAGATATCTTATATATAAACCTCAATCCTTTCTCTTGTATTAGCTTTAAACATTTCAATCCCGAACATGAGTTGGATAATCTCATCACACCAAGAAAGGTACAAGTCATGAGACCTTTCTTCACTCTTTCTGGCCATTGGATAATGAGGAGTTTTCACCCTCATGATTGTTCTCACCTTAGACCTAAGAGTAGCAAGTCCAAACTCAAAGTCGACCATGTAATATGTAACACCTCGAAAGTTTGAAAGTTGAAACAAAATGGATAATATAGAAAATTTGTCTAAGACTGGTTTTACGAGTCCAACCTACGGACCATAGGATCTACGGACTATAGGAAGGAAACCGTAGAACCAGGGTAGAGTTTTTAAAAATCAAGTTTTAGTACCTCAGTAGATGGTTGACCAGAACGACCCGTCAATCTTGTACGAGTCATAGTTTTTGTCTCGTAGGTAAGTCCAAGACATAATGAAATTTGAGGGTTAAGTTTGTTTCTACGATTGGTGTCTACGGATCGTAGGATTTCCTATCAGTCGTAGATAGGTTCTGTCAAAGTTAGTCCAAATTCAGAAGTTTATGTACTTTTATACGATTGACCAGTACAATCCGTAGGTCAAAACCATATAAATGAGCCGAAAGTTATTTTAAGGGGCTTTTAGGTCTTTTCCCTAAGTCATTAATGTCTAAACTAGGTCATTTTTGTCCTACTCCTAAGTCCTGTATAATTATTTTAAGTCTAAAAACTACGCATTCTAAATCATTCCCCTAAATCACTTAATTTCCTCCAAGTTTATCCCCTTAAAATTCCCACAAATTCAAGGAAGAGCAAATTAGGGTTTCAAACATTAAGGTCTCAACTTCACCATAGCAATTGGGCTTTGAACTCTAAGGTATGTTAGTATTCACCTATGGAGTCCTTTCCTCCATAAGGTTCCTAAGTTCTTCAATCTTTACAAGTTAGATTCTCAAATCAAAGTTAGGGTTTTATTCAATCTTCATGGGTTCTTTTTAATTGTGATTCAATTGATTGTTTTCTATCTTTTTATGTATGAATCGAGTAATTATATGTTTTAAGTAGAATTCACATGAAACCATGCATGATCCATGATTTTTAGCGTATGAGCATATAATGAAGATTTTGAACTAGGAAAGATGTATTTATGAAGATATGCATGTCCTTCTATGAAATTGATATAAATGATTTAAGGTTGTTTTGAGAGTAAAGCATCAATGTTGTTGTTGTGAAAGGTTTCCTGACGTACTACTAAGAACATGATTGTAAAAGGGTTTTCTCACAAAAGGATTCATAAGGTTGAAAGGTTTTCTCACCTAAGTTGAATCAAGATTAATGAGTTATTCTAAATGAACTTTATCTTGTATTTGTTGCTTAATTGTGCCTTTCCATGGATGATGAAATGAATAAGGTTAATGACTATTCTGTGGGATTTTTGCGTAGCACCTAGAGTATATTGAGATGGAGGCTCTCCCATTAGTAGAAGCTGAGTTTCTAATATCAATTTCCTTATCTCATAACTATGTGCCACCATAGGATGATTATCTTAGATAGACATTATCTAGTGGATCCACGTTAGCTCAGACTCACGGTTCTTACCTTGGCAAGTAAGGACATCTCATTTTGGTGTGGGATAGACAAAGGACATCTATTTTTAGCGTGGGATAGACACCGGATTCTATCTTTTAGCTCACATGGTCTATGTTGATTACATGGTAAACTTCCCATAATAATGAACTAAGGTTACTTCTAGAGTATATCAGAAGTGCTTTAAAGATGTTTAGCTTGCATTTACCATGATTATGATTTACATTTTCTAACCCTTTTATATTATGGTTTAGCTTGGTCATTACATGTCATGTAAAGTCCTTTTTTGCATGATTTCATAACTCTTATGCATTGCTATCATACTCAGTACATTCCATGTACTAATGCATACTTGTGCCTACATTGTTTCACTAATATAGTGTCAGAAGCTCCTATCTCTCACATTCATGGCTAGTTGATATTTTGGGCATTCACGGATTGGTGAGTCCTCATGTTCCGAGGACCGAGATACTTTTACAGCTTTATGTCATTTCAAATTTCAGACTTGTATGTGATGTATGAGTTATGTTCCAATCACTTCTTTTGATGTAATAGATGGCTTAATGAGACTTATGTTAGAATTCCACTTTGCCAAACTCTTTTATGATATAAGACTATCTTTTGAAATCTTAATTTCTATTATCTTATACGATGTGTGCCAAGTGGCTTATGTAGGGCCTCTCAGGGTCTTATACGCCATGTCACATCTAGGGTATACTTTAGGTTGTGACAAACTTGGTATTCAGAGCACAAGGTTTAGAAAGATCCTAGGATGTCTCATAAGCCATTTCGAGTAGAGTCCTGCTCATCAGTGTGAAGGGCATCACATTTATGAATAAGAGGTTATAAAATTTTTAGGAAACTCCACTTCTTCCATTACTCTGAGTCCTTTGATAGAGTTTAACTCTATATGTATCTGTCCTAATCCTTATCTGATGTTTTTTAGGTTATGGCCCCTCAAAGAGCATACATTAGAAGAAATGCAGGTGAGAATGTGGGACAAGAAACTCCACAAGAAGCTCCTTAAGTTTCAGCCGACCCTTTGGTCGAGCAAGTGACTAATGAAGAATTTTGAGCCACTTTTCAAGTGTTGGCTCAAGCTATGATGGCTCAAGACAATAGGGAGTTTGTGGTCCCCGTTAACCTAAATGTGTGTACGGTGGCAACTAGAGTAAGAGACTTCACTAGAATGATTTCCCCAGAGTTCATGGTTCCAAGATTGAGGAAGACCCTCAAGAGTTCATTGATGAGGTGTATAAGATCTTGATGATCATGGGTGTAATGCCAGTAGAAAAGGCAGAATTAGCCTCTTATCAAGTTAAGGGTGTTGCTCGAGTTTGGTTTGATCAATGGAAGGAAGAGAGGACGGTAGATGCGGGTCCTCTTAGTTTGGAAAAGTTTAATGCTGCTTTCCTTGATAGGTTCTTTCCCCTTGAGATGAGAGAGGCAGAGGTACTTGAATTTGTCAACCTTCATCAAGGAAATATGAGTGTGAAAGAGTATACTTTTAAATTCACACAATTGTCCAAATATGCTCTTTCTGTGGTTGCAATTCTAGAACAAGGATGAGTAAATATCTTTTGCATGTATCTGAAATAGTGATTAGGGAATGTCGTACCACCATTCTCATTAAGGAAATAGATATTTCTCTCCTAATGATACATGCTCAACAAATAGAATATGAGAAACTTAAGGAAAGATCTAGGGAGGCAAAGAGGGCAAGGACCGGTGATGGTGACTTTTCACATTCGAGGTCCGATGCACATAGTTGTTCTAAATTCCGATAAAAGTTCTCTAGTCAAGGTTCCTCTAATGCTCCGATTCCAAAGTTCAATAAAGATAGGGTGTCTAACCCTAAGCCTCAAGGAGGAAATAGTGGTGAATCTTTATTGTCTACTTGTGCTAGGTATGGAAGGAAGCATGAGGGTAAATGCTTAGCCGGTATAGATGGTTGCTTTGGTTGTGGTAAGAGTGGTTACAAGATAAGGGATTGTCCATCACTTACTATTAAGGGAAGAGAATGAAGGCAAGCTCCGTCTAGTGGTTCGGGTTCAAGTTCCCCAAAGCAAAACATATTTATGCCTTTCAAACTTGATATGAGCAAGAGGGTTTTCCCGATATGGTTATCGATATGCTGAAAGAATTTCGTCTTGATCTTTATGCTTTACTTAATCCCGGTGCTACTTTGTCTTTGTGATGCCATATGTGGCTATGAGGTTTGATGTTTCTCTAAATGTGTTGTTAGACCCTTTTTCTGTCTCAACTCCTATTGGTGAATATATTGTGGATAAGAGAGTCAATAAAAATTGTCCCGTCTCCTTACCCCATAGAGTCACTCATGTTGATCTTGTAGAGCTTGATATGTTAGATTTTGATGTTGTTCTTGGTATGGATTGGCTCCATTCTTGTTATGCTCCTTTTGATTGTTGAACCCGACTGGTCAAGTTTAAGTTTCCAAATGAACCCGTCCTAGAGTGAAAAGGGGGAAAATCTATGCCTAAGGGTAAGTTTGTTTCTTGTCTCAAAGCTAGAAAGATGCTTTCTAAGGGTTGCATATATCACCATGTTTGGGTTTGGGATATAAAATCTGAAACCCCAATTCTTGAGTCGATCCCCGTTGTGAATGAGTTTCTAGAAGTGTTCCTAGATGATCTACTCAGTATCCCTCCCAAAAAGGAAATAGACTTCAGTGTTAACCTTCTCCCATATACGCAACCTATCTCTATTCCTCCTTATCGTATGGCTCTAGCAGAACTTAAGGAATTGAAGGAATAATTGAAAGATTAGTTGGATAAAGATTTCATCAGACCGAGTATCTCTCTATGCGGTGCTCTAGTGTTATTTGTTCGGAAGAAGGATTGTTCACTTCACATGTGTATCGATTACCGGCAATTGAACAAGGTTACCATTAAGAATAAATATCCTGTCCCAAGGATAAATGATTAGTTTGATCAACTCCAAGGAGCGAGTTATTTCTCCATGATTGTTCTCTGATTGGGTTATCACTAATTGAGGGTAAAAGAAGATGACATTTCGAAGATGGATTTTCAAACACGGTATGTTCATTATGAGTTTTTGGTAATGTCGTTTGGTTTGACTAATGCTTCGACCACATTTATCTATTTAATGAATAGAGTGTTTAGACAATATCTTGACATGTTTGTAATCATATTTATTGATGGCATCTTGATTTACTCACGAAGAAAGGATGAGCATGCCGATCATTTGAGGATTGTGATGCAAGTCCTCGAGGACCAACAACTATTTGCAAAGATAAATAAAAGTGAGTTTTGGTTGAGATCCGTGACTTTTCTTAATCACATAATTTCCAGTAAAGGTATTGAGTTAGATCCTAAGAAGATGGATGGGGTTAAGAATTGGCCTAGACCTCTATCCCCTTCAGATATTCAAAGTTTCTTGGGTTTGGCTGGATATTATGGAAGGTTTGTGGAAGGATTTTCTTCGATCACCTCTCCATTGACTGCATTGACCCAAAAGAAAGTGAAGTTCTTATGGTCAAAAGCGTGTGATAAGAGTTCCAAGAGTTGAAAGATAGACTCATTTGGGCTCCTATTTTTACTTTACCAGAAGGATCCGATGGGTTTGTTGTTTATTGTGATGCTTCAAGAATTGGATTAGGGTGTGTTCTTATGCAAAATGGAAAAGTGATTACTTATGCTTCAAGGTAACTTAAAATTCATGAAAAGAACTATCATACTCATTATTTGGAGCTAGACGCAGTAGGTTTTGCCTTAAATATCTACAGACACTATTTGTATGGTGGTTATTTTAATGTCTTTACCAACTACAAAAGTTTGCAATATGTGTACATGCAAAAGGATCTAAATTTTCACCAACGTAGATGGCTAGAACTCTTGAAGGACTATGACATGAGTGCCCTTTATCACCCGGGCAAAGCTAATGTGTTAGCCGATGCCTTAAGTCGATTGTCCATGAATAGCGTTGCACATGTTGAGGATTGTAAAAAAGAGTTGGTTCGTGATGTTTATAGACCAGCTTGGCTCGGTGTTTTACTAATTTATTCTACGAGGGAGGTGTCATTGTTCATAATGGTTTGGAATCGTCATACGAGTCGGATGTGAATGCCAAGAAAAGTTTTCCGATTTTTGTTGAATTGAAGGAAGCAGTGCTTAAAAAGTCCATTGAGGCTTTTTCCCAAGGGGGAGATAGTATGCTTAGATATCAAGGTCGGTTTTGTGTTCCCAATGTTGATAACTTGAGAGAATAGATTTTATTAGAATCCCATAGTTCTTGATATTTCATTCACCCGAGAGCCAAAAAGATGTACCTTGACTTGCGGGAGGTCTATTGCTGGAATTTGATGAAGAAGGATCTTGCGAAATTTTTGGCTAAATGCCCTAATTGTCAAAAAGTGAAAGTTGAGCATCAAAAGTCAGGAGGTTTGTCCCAAGATATTAGAATTCCTAGTTGGAAGTGAGAAGATCTGAATATGGACTTTATTTTTGGTTTACCCCGCACTTGGTGACAACATGACTCAATTTGGGTTATAGTAGATCATATGGCGAAGTCGAGTCATTTAATTCCCATGAAGGTTTCTTATTCGGCATATGATTATGCTATGTTGTATCTAAGGGAGATGGTTAGGCTGCATGGAGTATCCCTATCCATTATCTCCGATTGTGGTACTCAATTTACTTTAAGTTTTAAAAATCTTTTCAAAAGGGTCTTGGTACTCGTGTCAAGATTAGTACAACATTTCATCCTCAAACTGATTTGCAAGCGGAGCAACTATTCACACTTTGAAAGATATGGCGAGAGCTTGTGTAATTGATTTCAAGGGTAATTGGGATGATCACTTGCCTTTGATTGAGTTTGCATATAACAATAGCTATCATTCAAGTGTTGGCATGGCCCCCTTTGAGGCTCTTTATGGAAGGAGGTGTAGATCTCCTATTGGTCTTCTTGAAGTTTGTGAGGTTGCTTTGATAGGTTCCGAGTTGGCACATGAGGCCACGGAGAATGTTCGACTTATTAGAAAAAGGCTGAAAATGTCTGAATGTTGACAAAAGTCCTATGTCGATGTTAGAAGAAGAGATCTTGAGTTTGATGTTGAGGATTGGGTTTACTTGAAAATTTCACCTATGAAGGTGTCATGAGTTTTGAAGAGAAGGGGAAACTTAGTCCCCGATATGTAGGCCCATATCAATTTCGAGGCGTATTGGTAAAGTTGCCTCTGATCTTGATTTACCTAATGATTTAGCATCGGTACATCCGGTATTCCTTATCTCCTGGTTGAAGAGGTATGTTTGAGATCAAACATCTATTGTTCCTTTGGAAGGTTTGGGAGTTAAAGAAAATCTTTATTATGCGGAAGTTTCGGTTGAGATTTTGAACTGACAAGTCCGAAAGTTGAGAAATAAAGAAGTTGCTTCCGTGAAGGTTCTTTTGAGGAATCAGTTAGTTGAGAGTACTACTTGGGAGGCTGAGGCCGATATGATGTCTTGATATCCTCATCTCTTCCCCTCCGTTCCTACTCTAGCTTGAGGTATTTAGCTCCTCATGGTTTATCCTTTTGGTTTCATGTGTCTCAGTCATTCTCATTTTTCCTCATGCATGCATGCTCATGAAAAATCTGATTTTTGATGTTATGATCTAGCTTGGGGTGATTTTCCATGTGTATGTACATGAAGGATGAATTGCATGTATGCTTATTGATAAGATGTTTGAATATAGTTTATCTTGGAATTGATATCCCTCTTCGGATATGTGTGTTTATGTGATCGCATTCATGTTGGGTTGTTAGTTTCTCTCTACTGTATTCATACCAACTTAAGTCCCATTCGAGGATGAATATTTCCAAGGGGGAGATATTGTAGCACCTCAGAAGTTAGAAAGTCGAAAGGAAAAGGATAATGCAGAAAATTTGTCTGAGATTGGTTTAAGGAGTCTAACCTATGGACCGTAGGAAGGGAACAATAGAACCAGGGTAGAGTTTTTGAAAAATCAAGTTTCAGGACCTTAATAGATGGTTGACCGAGACGGCCCATCAATCCCTGTACGAGTCATAGTTTTTGTCCCGTAGGTATGTCCCAAACTAAGTGAAATTTTGAAGGTTATGTTGGTTTCTACGATTGGTGTCTACGGACTATAGGAAGACCTACAAGCCGTAGATAGGTTCCGTCAATGTTAGTAAAAATTCAAAAGTTTTTGTACTTTTCTACGGTTTACCAATACGGTCCCTAGGTCGAAAATGTAGAAAGGGGCCGACAATTATTTTATGGGGCTTTTAGGTCTTTTCCCTAAGTAATTAATTTCCAAACTAGGTCATTTTGGTCCTAATCCTAAGCCCTATATAGGTATTTTAAGCTTAAAAACTACCCATTCTAAGTCATTCCCCTAAATCCTAAAATTCCCTCCAAGTTCATACCCTTCAAATTCCCTCAAATTCAAGGAAGAGCAAATTAGGGTTTCTAGCATTACAGTCTCAAATTCAGCATACCAATTGGGCTTTGAACTCTAAGGTATTTTAGTATTCACCTATGGAGTCCTTTCCTCCATAGGGTTCCTAAATTCTGTAAGTTTTACAACTTAGATTCTCAAATCAAAGTTAAGGTTTTATTCAATTTTCATGGGTTCTTTTCAATTGTAATTCTATTGGTTGTTTTCTATCTTTTTATGCATGAATCGAAGTAATGAGATATTTTTATGTTGAATTGAAAAGAACCCATGCATGATCCATGATTTTTATCCTATGATCATATGATGAAGATTTTGAACTATGAAAGATGAATTTATGAAGATATGCATGTCCATTTAAGAAATTGATATAAATGATTTAAGGTTGCTTTGAGACTAAAGAATCAATATTTTTGTTGTTGTTGTTGTGAAAGGTTTTCTCACATACTACTAAGAACATGATTGTGAAAGGGTTTTCTCGCAAAAGGATTCATAATTTTGAAAGTTTTTCTCACCTAAGTTGAATCATGATTAAGGAGCTATTCTAAATGAACTTTATCTTGGATTTGTTGCTTAATTGTGCCATTCCATGGATGATGAAATGAATAAGGTTAATGACTATTCAATCGGATTACTGCTTAGCACCGAGAGGATATTAAGATGGAGGCTCTCCCGTTAGTAAAGGTCGAGTTTCTAGTAGAAATCTCCTTATCACATAGCTATGTTCCACCATAGGATGATTGTCTTAGATATACAATAGCTAGTGGATCCACTTCAGCTCAGACTCATGGTTCTTAACTTGGCAAGTAATGATATCTCTTTTCAGTGTGCGATAAACACTGGCTCCATGTTATAGCTCACATGGTCTATGTCGGTTAAATGTTAAACTTCCCACAATAATGAACTAAGGTTACTTCTAAAGTGTCTCACAAGTTTTTTTTAATGATCTTTAGCTTGCATTGACCATGATTATGATTTACGTTTTCTAACCCTTTCATCTTATGGTTTAGCTTGGTCATTGCATGTCATGTAAAGTCCTTTTTTGCATTATTTCATAACTCTTATGCATTGATATCATACTTAATACATTCTATGTACTAATGCATACTTGTGCCTACATTGTTCAATAATGTTGGGTCAGGCTCTCCTACCTCTCACACTCGTGGCTAGTTTATCTTTTAGGCATTCACGGATTTGTGAGTCCTCAGGTTCCGAGAACTGAGATACTTTTACAGCTTTATGTCATTTCAGTTTTTAGACTTGTATATGATGTATGGGTTACGTCCCAATCACCTTTTTTGATGTAATAGATGGCTTAATGAGACTTATATTAGACTTCCGTTTTGTCAAACTCTTATATGATATAAGACTGTCTTTTGAAATCTTAATTTCTATTATCTTATATGATGTATGCTAAGTGGCTTGTGTAGGACCTCTCGGGGTCATATACGTCATGTCATGTCTTAGGTTGTACTTTGGGTCGTGACACCATAGCACCTCGCTTGGTGAATATTTTGAAGCCTTTCCTTCTCTTGGAAGAGTAGGTGTAGGGCTTTCTTACCCCAAACGAGCTTTTCATCCATGACCCTAAGCCTCAATTGACCTATCACATTTGTTTCACCACAAGGCCATGGGTCGGTATAGGGCATATCGATCCAAAATATTTCATGATCACAAAAAGCCATAGAAACAAAACACAAGAAAATAAAGACAAATATTCACAATCTAGATAGAAAGAAGTAAACTAGGAATCCTAAATCAATTCATTATGCCTAATTGTTCCCCAGCAACGGTGCAATTTTTTATAACACTCAAACCACTCTCTAAAACAAGTCCAAAGAGTAAGCAATCGTTTTCAATAAGAATACCCAACTAAGAATCAAGGTCAAATCCCACAAGAAACAATATGATGGCAATCAAAAAGATAAAGGCTAACTAAATACTAGTTTGAATCTAAACATGCAATGTACAAAACTATCAAATAAAAGGTAATTTTTCTAAATACACTAAGAACGGGATCTAGACAATATCAAGCAAGGAATGTATGGCAATTGGGAAATTCCGGATTTAATCAATACTCAATGATCCATTGTAATTCAATCCATGCTCATTCAATCATTGATAGGATAGATCATCTTAAGTGAACTCTAATATCCTTTCGATCTCAAAGGGTAATATCATGACATATCCTGTCGGTCTCAATCGCGCCAAAACAAAATAATCCATGACCTTAATCTAAACCTCTATTTCTAGAAAGTTTATCATTCAACTTAGCAAACCTAAATTATCTCCTTTCGGTCTCAAATTTAGGAATCAAAGTCAAACATGATCATCAATCTAATTCTTCACGTCATAGATTCTATTTTCAAGCAACCCATGAAGATTGAAAGCTAGATTCAAGAGTGCACTCTTGAATAATTAATTCAAACATGAAAACTAGATAGAACCTATATCATGAAAGCAAGCAAGGAAACAAGGAATTACAAAGGAAATAGAGCAATAAATCAAATACCCAAATAGATTTGTCTATTTCTAGCACAAAAGCTCCAAATTCATACACACAATTATATCTAGATTTATAGCAAATAAATAACAAGGAAATTAAGAAGGTTAAAAGGATTTTACTAAAAAAGAACACAATCTCCAAATCCAGATATGAAATGTGAGGCAATTGCCTTCAATGTCTCAACCCAAAATTAAGAACAATATAAAATCTACTTTTTGCTTATATGAGTTTTTCTCTCTCTTACTTCTTTCTAACAATTCATGGATGATCAATAATGTTCCACTCTAGCCCTATTTTCTGTACTTGGATCCAATGCTTGAGAATTTCAAATTTTGCCCCTGTTTAGATAGGCGGTCTACGCAAAAGCGTCTAGGAGTTTGCAAAAGTGGATGTCACAAAAGTAAACATCCTATTGCTTAAGCGAACTCCGCCTTTCTTGACATGTTCACAAAAGTGTACCCTGCATCACTGCTTAAGCAACCAGTTGACTTTGGTCAGTTGTTCACAAAAGCGAACACTAGCTCGCAAATATGAAATCTAGGGCTCACTTTTTTGCTAGGTTCAGCTCCTTTTCAAATTTTGTGCATCATTTTTCCTCCCAGTAATAAACACTTGAAATTAACACAATTCAAAGGATAATTAGCCTCTTTCTCTACCTGAGTGCCATAAAATCATAAGAAAAAAGCCTCAAATGAGTATAAATTCACAACTCATCACTGAGGATTGTTTGATTTTATGATAGTGCATTGAGATCATCCGCCCAAACACATAGAGATTGTCTGTGTCGGTATATAAACCTCGTGAGTCCCCCATGTGTCACAAAATCTCGATGTATTTTCAAGAAGTATCGTGTATATACGATTGAGAGAGTACTTGGCATCTAAGGCATATTATTTCATGGTGTCGCATTGCATTGCATCTCATTACATCCTTGATTTTTGTTGATTATGTGCTTTATTGGTTGTTGGACAATACGTGATATTTGATTGTTCCTATTTGATAAAACTTTAGTAATAAGTATCATGTAGACTTGTATAAGTAAAAGGATGATATTCTTATATGCACTCTTGTCAATACTTCTTCGTTGTCGGTCTATGAGATAAATTGAGTACATGTAGTTTAAAACTCATACTACACTTGTTACACTCTTTTGTTGTGCCAATTTGATTCTTAATATGAGCAAATCTCATAAAGCTTTTTGAGTCCAAGCTTGGAGTATCTAGATGTTGTGGTGAGCTGCTTGGCTGTTTCCCTGCCCACACCTCCCTCTATCTTATTATTTATTCTGTTGTTTTAGTATTCAGATAGGATATTTCTTACATTCAGACTTGTCATTTTAGTTTAAAACTTGCACCGTATTGTAGAAGCTCTTGTACTTATGACACCAAAATCTTGGATGGTAATTTAGCTTTCTGCACTTAATACTTATGACAGACATAGTGTTTGAGATATTCTACTTGTCATTTATATTTTCACCTTATTTATTTAATTAATATGATAAAACTAGTGGGTTAGCTTACGTATAGGTTGGAAAAATAGGTTCCATCACGACATGTAAATTTGGATCGTGACAGTCGATTATTTCCACAGAGTTTGATTGGATTCGTAAATTTTTAAAGGGGTTCACTAGTTATCTTCAAGAGGACACAACCTCTCTTTTGCTATCAAGTGGTATGTTCTAGAGTATTATTGACCATGCCAGGATTATCAAGAATATTCAGCATGCTAGACAGGGTAGCGGTACCAAGAGGTTATCAGCGATCGTTCATCCAAAGGTAGAGATTATTTAGCCCAAGGCTCACAAGGTTATCAAGATAGATAAGTACAGGCCGCTATTTAGAGTACAGATGGTGTTAATTGATCAAGGCCTAGTTAGAATGATCAGGGTGTGCATAGTGGATCTTCAGGTAAGGAAAGGCATGCAAAATCTTCTGGTTAACCTCAGCGGAGTTCAAGTTCTCATGGTTGTTTTATTTGTGAGGATTTTAGGCACAAGGCAAAGGATTACCCCAGACGTGCTTCTTTTAAGGTCTAGTCAGGATCACAGGCTACTCATTCTATGCCAGGTCTAGCAGCATGAGGTATTTCACAGAGTTCTAGAGGTGGTGCCAAGGGCACTGAGGGTGGAGCTTAGGGATCTCGAGGTAGAGCTCATGGTGGCTCTCTGACTAGTGGTGACCGCAGACAGTTTTATGCTATATCGGATAGATCAAAGGTAGAGGCTTCAGATGCAGTGATCAAAGGTACCATCCCAGTCTATCATTGTTCTGCTACAGTATTATTTGATTCTAGATCAACTTACTCTTATGTGTCTACTTATTTTACTACACGTATTGATCATGTGTGTGAGTCCCTTGTTGTGCATTTTAATGTCTCTACCCTAGTAGGTGATTCCTTAGTGGTGGATCAGGTGTACCAGGGGTGTGTAGTGACATTTTTTGATAGTGAGACTCAGGTAGACCTAATTTTACTTGATATGCTTGATTTTAATGTGGTATTAGGTATGGAATGATTATATCCCTATCATGCTATTTTAGATTGTTATGCTAAGAATCTGACCTTAGCTTATCTTGATTTACCTCGATTAGTGTGGAAAGGTTCTTTGAGTTTGTATTTGAAGAGAGTGATATCTTTATTTTGTTCCCACCGTATGATGGAGAAGGGATGCTTATCATATTTGGCTCATATTCATTATCTTAACAAGGATCCATCCCCTTTAGACACCATGAGAATGGTGAGAGAGTTCATGAATGTGTTTTCTACAGACTTATAGTGTGTTCCTCTAGATCGTGCCATTGATTTTGTGGTTGACTTAGAGCTGGGCACTAAGACCATTACCATCTCTCCTTACCAGATGGCTCTAGAGGAGTCGAAGGAATTGAATGACTTGTTGTAGAAAGGGTTTATTCAGCCTAGTGTATCACCGTGGGGGGCACTGGTCTTATTTGTGAAGAAGAAGGATGGTAGTATGAGGATGTGTATTGATTATTGACAATTGAACAAGTCTTTGGTCAAGAATAAGTATTGTCTTCCCTACATTGATGATTTATTTGATAATCTTCAGGGTGCATCAGTAATTCTCTAAGATTTACTTGAGGTCGGGCTACCATCAGTTGAGAGTTTGGGATTCTGATATACCGAAGGCTACTTTTAGGACTGGTTATAGGAATTATGAGTTCGTAGTCATATCCTTCGGACTAACTAATGCTCCAACCGCTTTTATGGAGTTGATGAACTGGGTATTTTTGCCTTAGTTTGATTCCTTTGTGATTATGTTTAATAATGATATCTTGGTTTATTCCAAGAATGAGATAGATCATGTTTGTCACTTGAGGACCATACTTCAGAGGTTGAGAGAGAAGTAGTTGTATGCAAAATTCTCCAAGTGTGAGTTTTAGCTAGAGTCCGTGAGTTTCTTGGGTCATGTGGTGACCAAGGATGGTATTATGGTTGATCCGGCCAAGGTTGCGGTAGTTTGTGATTGGGTGAGACCTATTTTTCCTATCGAGATTCAGAGTTTCATCAGGTTAGCAGGCTATTATTGTTTGTTTGTTTAAAGTTTCTCTTCCATCAAAGCTCCATTGACTAAGTTGACTCAGAAGACTTTGGTATTTCTATGGACCGATGAGTGTGAGGTGAGCTTTCAAAATGTCAAGTAGTTATTGACCTCAGCACCTGTCTTAGCATTACCCAAGGAGGGTGTGGCATTTATGGTTTACTATGATGCTTCGAGCGTTCGTCTAGGTTGTGTATTGATGTAAAAGGGGAGAGTCATAGACTATGCTTCTCGACATTTAAAGGTTCATGGAGAGAACTGCACTACTCATGATTTAGAGTTAGCGGCTATGGTTTTGTCTTGAAGTTATTGAGGCATTATCTCTATGGTGTGCATTGTGAGATCTTTACCAATCATCATAGCCTTAAGTATCTCATTTCCCAACCGAATCTGAATATGATATAGCATAGATGGTTGGAATTGTTGAAAGACTATGACATCACCATTATTTATCATCTAGGCAAGGTAAACATGGTAGTGGATGCTTTGAGTCGGAAGACGCCTAGTATGGGTAGATTAGCCTTTCTTAAGGTGGAGAAGAGACCTTTTGTTTAGAGGCTCAGTCGTAGGCTAGATATTTAGTTCAACTTTATATTTATGCACCACACCATGTTTTATCCTTCGTTGAGGCTAGGTCTACATTGACGGATCAAATTCCTTCCCACTAGTTTGAGGATGACAAGTTGAGAGTAATTCGGGATAAGGTGTTGAGCGTGAAGCTAAGTCATCATCTCTTGAACCTGAGGGAGTATTGAGGATTTGTGGTCGTATTATTATTCCTAAAATTAGTGGTTGGGTGCGTATGATGTTAGAGGAGCCTCATTGTTCTAAATACTCTATTCACCCGGAGATAGCTAAAATGTACCATCATTTGAAGCAACAGGATTGGTAGTGTTGTATGAAGAGATACATTGCCAACTTTGTGGCCAAATATTTGAACTGTGAGCAAGTGAAGTATGAGCATCAAACACCGAGTAGTACGATGCAAAGGATGCCCATCCCTCAGTGGAAGTGGGAGTGCATTACTATGGATTTATGACTCGATTACTCTTGACTTTGGGTAAGTTTTATTCTATTTGGGTTATTGTGGACCGGTTGACCAAGTCAGTTCATTTCATTTCGGTGATGATTAACTATAATACGGAGTAGTTTGCTAGGATCTAGATTTGTGATATTGGTCGGTTGCATCAAGTGCCCATTTCTATTGTATTGATAAAGGTGCAACAGTTCACCTCTCATTTCTGGAGTTCTACGCAGGGGCAGATGGGTACTAAGCTTGAGTTGAGTAACGCCTTCCATCCTCAGACCGATGGCCAGTCGGAGCAGACTATCCAAGTGCTTGAGGATATGTTTCAGGCTTCTTTCATGGACTTTGGTGGTCATTTAGACAAATCCCTACTTCCTGTGGAGTTTGGTTATAACTACAATTAGCATTCTAGATTTCAGATAGCTACGTTTAAGGCTTTATATGGTAGGAGGTGTAGATCTCCCGTCGGATGGTTCAATTTATTTGGAGTATGACCTTGGGGCACTGATTTGTTGAGAGACTCCATGGATAGAGTGAAGTTGATTCAGCAGCACCTTGTGACCGTACAGAGTAGGCAGAAGAGTATGCAGATAAGTATGTCACGGATGTGCTCTTTTCTATTGGTGAGGGGGTATTGCTTATGGTATCACCCACCAAATGTGTGATGAGGTTTGGAAAGAAAGAAAAGTTCTACCCGTGGTTCAGTGGACCTTTGAAGATTTTAGGGAAGTGTGGAGAGGTAGTCTATAGGTTGGCCTTGCCTCTGAGCCTTTCAGTGGTCCACCTTGAGTTTCATGTCTTGATGCTTAAGAGATATGGTCATGATGATTCTCATATGATTCAGTGGGACTCAGTTTCTTTGGATCAAAAATTTTCCTTTGAGGAGGAGCCGATTGTTTTCTTGGATAGGCAAACTATACAGTTGAGATCCAAGCATATTGAGCCAATGAAGGTGCAGTTGAGGCACCGATTGGTTGAGGAGGTGACGTGGGATGTGGAGTCTGAAATGTATCGTAGATACCCTCAGCTTTTCATCCCTTTAGGTACCTTATATTGCTTTTCGTTCGAGGAAGAACACATGTTTTAGTGGTGGATAGTGTAATATCCCATTTCTTGTGAATTTGCTTTTAATTGTGAAATGAACATTTTTCTCTCCCCCTTAGCATTTTCATGCTTAGTTTGTGTTTTTGGAATGGTAGGTGTGGTCCCCAATGCGATCGGGTGTGTTTTTGGCGATTTTACCCTTTTGAGTTGAGAATTCTTGGTATGGTTGACTTTGGTCAATATTTTAAGTTTTGAGCATTAGATGGAGATTCCATCGCGTCCAGAACGTTGAGTTTAAGCTAGTCATATGGTTGGTCAGGTTTCCGGGCCCTAGGTTGAGTTTATGGTGTTCAGGTGAGAAGTTGGATTTTAAGCCTTAAGAGTGGCCCGAGAGGGTAATTCGATCATTGACCTCGTTTCGGAAATCTGGCGATTCCATTGAGTGCGAAATATAATATTTAGTGGGGTTGCATGTCTAGTTTATTTTAATCGAGCTCCGAATGATTTTTGAGGGTTCATTTGGGGGCATGTTTCCTTTTGTTGAGTTTCTAGTCTTCAGTTTCTGGTGCAGGTAGTTTTGACCTACGCGATCAAAGCCCTTAGGCTCGTGATAGCGATGTGTCTTCTATGTGGCCTTCGTGATTGCAACCTGTAGGCTCGCATCACGTTGAATCGGTCTCTTCAGCTTTCACAGATGTGGAAAATGGGTTTCAGATCACCATGTAAACTTCATGCCCTTCGCGACCGCGAGAGTTAATGGCTCGCGATCGCGAGACTATTTTCCACCTAGACAGAACCAAAATTTGGGATTCTTCCACTTTTTCTCATTTCCTCCATTTTCAATCTTTTGGAGCTTTGGGAAGGTGATTCTCAGGAGCATTTTTGTGCAAACTAGTGTGCGTAAGCTTTCCCTACCAATCCTTTGTTGATTACTTGAATTTTTATCATCGAAAACACTTTTAAATTATTGATTCCAATGTGGGTTTTGGGGGTTTTCCCCTTAAGTTGGAAAATTGGTATTTGCATGAATTGGGACTCGTTTTTTGGTCACTTTTAATGGGATTTTCAACCACAAATTCCTCTTGGCTTGTAGATTATGTTTTTCAGATAAAAAAATTTGATTTTACCCTTTCAATTTCAAAAGTGATTTTTGGACTATTTTACCCCTGACTTCTAATCCTATCAATATTGGTATCATTGGGCACCTTTTGATGAACTCTTTCAATTCTTGATAGTTGGGGATCATTTCGGTGATCATGTGGTTGAGGAAGTGCTCTGATAGAGTTGTTCGAGTGAAGTTTTGCCTTCGAGGTAGGTTTGGCTACCCCTCTTTTAAACTGAGATGAGTAAGTGATCTTTCTTAGGAAGTCAACTATAAAATTAATTGTACTATGAGTTTTAGAGGTTGGTAAGTATTTAGCTTTTTTTTTAGTTCGTATGATGCCTATTTGTGATGCTTAGCCCATGTAGAGGTTTGGGTGATATCTTCAATTGTTGCTGGAAACATGTGATATTTGAGTATATGCCCGAGGGAGGGGCTATGTGGTCTACCTTTATATTTGACATTGAGATGCCTGAGTTAGGGGCTTGAGTTGATATTTGAACATCTTAAAATGAAAAAAATGCTTTCTAAGTGGTAAAGACTAATTTTAAATGGATTCCTCCACTAACCCAATCATTTGAGGACATATTTCATGACTTGTTGAGTTTGAGAACTTTATGCTATTCAAAATCCTTGGTGAATTGATAATACCTTTGTGTTGTATGTATTGTGATGCATTCATCCTCATTCATCACATCATTGTTCATGGAAATATGAGAAGAGGAGAAATACTATATTTGAGAAAGAAAAAGTGACACCTTATTTATATCTTTGACCATGAGCTAGGTGGAAAGTTGATAAGATTGGTATATGGACTGTGAGTCCGCCATGGGTCCTTGTTTGGAAGCTAAAGCTCGACAATGTGTATGCTGATAATGATCAAACTACTCTTCAAAACCAATTAAAAGAGTAGGCAGTCGTTGTCAATAAATATACCCAACTAAGAGTCGGGGTCAAATACCACAAGGAGTAGTGCGATGTTAAGGATCCAACCGATGAATTAAAATGCAACTAATCTAACTATAGTGAAGAGAAACTTAGGTGGATCATTCCACAAAAATGTATCGAGTAGTTTTGAAAACAAGTAAGAAAAACAACTAAATAAAACATGGGTTTAAATGAGATTAAGTAGACCTAGGGGTGTAAGGGAGCGCATTGATACTAATTAGGGGTAAACTTGCATTGCCCAGTAATGCTTGACAACTACAAATAAGTTGGGTCATCTTTGATGATGGTAATCTTCTTTCAATCTCACAAGATCAGTTCAGAGAATCTCCTTTTGATCTTATCTATGTGGAAAACTAAACAACTGTAACACCCCAGAATTGAAAAGAGTCAAAAAAATTTCAAATTTTTAGAACTTACAGCCTGACCTGCGGTTGGAAACAATGCCACCTACCAACCGTAGGTCAAGCTCGTGGATGCTACTGGTTTGGGGCAAGAAAACTCAAAAGAAATAATTTTTTGGTGACCTACTACATGACCTACTGTAAGTAGGTGGACCTGCCAACCGTAGGTCAGGTGAGGGGATTCGGGATTTTCTTCAAGGGATCTTTTGGTCTTTTTACCCAATGGCTCATTTACTAAATTAAGTTAGTTCCCTACAGTTCTTAGCACTATATAAACTTTTTTAAGACTAAAATCGACTTTTCCAAATCATTCCCAAAACTCTCCTCTCCCAAATAATTCTCTTTCTAGAAAAAAAGTTTGAAGAAGAAGAAGAAGAGGTCAAGTTAGGGTTCAAGAATCAAGCTTCCATTCCTCAAATTGCTTAGGCGCTTTGAACGTCAAGGTATGATAACCTTCATTTATGGTGCCCTTTCCTCCATAGGGTCCCTAAAATTCTCTATTTTACAAGTTAGAAATTCTCACGTAATACTCACACTATGAATTTGAAAGGAACAACAGGTAAATACCTATGTTTCCGAAGGAGCTATTCTAAGGAGAAGGACAACTGGCGATTACCCATGTTCCCTAATGATAAGACAAGAGATGATCACCCATGTCTTTTGATGATATCACGAGTTATGAAATTATGTTTAATGATAGACAAGAGGCGATTCCCCATGTCTACTTATGAAAATAGAACTATGACTATTTCGTGGGAATTATGCTTAGCACCGAGTGGACAAGTGGTGATTACCCATGTCCCATAAACTATGTGCCACCATAGGATGATTGTCTTGATAGACATTGGCTAGTGGATCCACGTAAGCTAGAAGTTTATGGTCTTACCTTGGCAAGTAGGACACCTCTTTTTGGTGTGGGTTAGACACCGGATTCCATGTTGATAGCCCACACGGGCTTACATGTCGGTTAAGGCTACTTCCCACAATAATGAACTAAAGTGACTTTTTAAGGCATTTCACAAGTAAAGTAAAGGTGTTTAGCTTGCATTAATCATGATTTATAACTTATCATTTCTAACCCTTTTCTCATGGTTTAGCTTGATCATTGCATGATATGAAAATGTCCGTTTTAGCATGTTTAAATGTTTTATGCATGTTTATCATACTTGGTACATTTTTGTACTAACGCATACTCTTTCCTACATTTTCTTGTAAGTGTAGGATCTGGCTCATCCCCATCTTCTCGTGGTAGTTCGTGATATTAGAGATCTTAAATAATTTGGTGAGTCCTCATATGTTCGAGGACGTAGCCACATTTACTTTCATGTCATTTACTCTCTTTTAAATACCTTGTATGGGTTACATCCCAATGTTTCTTTCTATGAGTTTTAGATGGCTTTGAGACTATATGTTTAGACTTCCGCTATGCTTTGTAAACTCTTTTGATATGAAAGTGTCTTTTGAACTCCTAAATTTCTATTATCTTTTACGATGCATGCTAAATGGCTTGTATGAGGCCTTTTGAGGTCTTGTACGCTATGTCACATCTAGGGGGTACCTTGGGTCGTGAAAAACTTGGTATTCAGAGCATAAGGTTTTAGAAAGGTCCTAGGAAGTGTCATAAGCCACGTGGAGTAGAGTCTTGTTTATGAGTGTGAAACGCGCCAAATTTATGAATGAGAGGCTAAAAGATGATTAGGAAACTCCACTTCTTTATTCATTCTTAAGTCATGCGATAGAGTCTAACTCTATATGTCTCTGTTCTAATCCCTATCCTATGCGTTTCAGGATGTGGCTACTCGAAGGGCTTATGCTAAGAGAAATGCGGGAGAGAATGTGGAACAAGAAGCTCCTCCTCAAGCTCCTCAAGTTCCGGCCGACCCTTTGGCCGAACAAGTGACTAATGTGGAGTTTAGGGCTGCTTTTCAAGTGCTGGCTCAAGCCATGATAGCTCAAGCCAATAGGGAGGTTATGGCTCCCGCGAACCCAAATGTGGGTACGACGGCATCTAGAGTGAAGGACTTCACTAGAATGAATCCTCCGGAGTTCCATGGTCTAAGGTAGAGGAATATACTCAAAAGTTTATTGATGAGATATACAAGGTGTTGATGTTCATGGGTGTGACGCTGGAGGAAAAGGCGGAGTTGGCCGCTTATCAACTTAAGGGTGTGGCTCAAGTGTGGTTTGAGCAATGAAAGAGTGAGAAGGAGGTTGATGTGGGTCCTCTTGATTGGGGGAAGTTCAAGGTTGCTTTGTTTGACAGGTTCTTTCCCGTTGAGATGAGGGAGGCAAGGGTGCTTAAATTCATCAACCTTCGTCAAGGAAGCATGAGTGTGAAAGAGTATGCTCTGAAGTTCACACAATTGTCTCGATATGCTTCTATTATGGTTGTAGATCCTAGGGCAAGAATGAGTAAGTTCATGTCGGGAGTGTCTGAAATAGTGGTCAAGGAATGTGGTACCGCTATGCTTATCCATGATATGGACATTTCTCACCTAATGGTTCATGCTCAACAAATAGAAGAGGAGAAACTTAAGGAAACATCTAGAGAGGCAAAAAGGGCTAAGACAAGTGATAGTAATTTTTCACATTCAAGGTCCGATGGACATGATCATTTGAAGTCTCAAAAAAGGTTTTCCAACGAAGGTCTCTACAATGATCCACCTAAATTTAACAAAAATGGGGTGTCTAACCCTAAACCTCAAGGAGGAGATGATGGTAGATTCTCATCAACGACTTGTGCAAAGTGTGGAAGGAAACATGATGGCAATTGTCTAGCCGGTTCTAATGCATGCTTTGGTAGTCGCAAGACGGACCACAAGATAATGGATTGTCCCTTAGTGGCTAAGAAGGAGGGAGATAATCGTCGATAGATTCAACCCCAAAATTCATCGGGTTCAAGTGCTCAAAAGCAAAACTGATTCTATGCTCTTCAAACTCGACAAGATCATGACGGTTCCCCAAATGTGGAGATTGGTAAGTTATGATCTTTTAGCTTGTGGTTATGCATTGTTTGATGTTGGGTGATTTGTTGGCTATGATATGACTTCATGTGTGGTTAGTGTGCTTAAGGTCGACTTTAAAATTCGTAAGGAAACTCTTTAAGTGTTTACTTGTATCAATGGTTTTGTGGTTGTTAAGACTTTGGTGTCATGCTTGAGTAGAGGGAGATGGATTTGAAAGGACTAGAGAGGTTTGCTCCCAAGGGGTAGATAATGTGGTTCATGATTGGTGTGCGAGACCATTTAAATTGTCGGAAAGGTTCCTTGCTTGGGATTGATATGTGAAAGTTCAGAGGTGATGTGATGTTTTAATGTCCCTATCCTTATCCTTCTACCTTCGGGTCTAGCTTGAGGCCTTAGCCCCTCATGGTTCACTCTTAAGAATTCTTGTGTTCTAGTCATTCCCAGTTTTCCTCATGCATGCATGCTCATGAAAAAATTGATTTTTCGAAGATATAATTTAGCTTGATTGATTTCTTTATAATTGTGTGCATTTGAGTATGATTTGCATGTATGTCTTATGAAATGATGCTTTGAACATGCTTTAGCTTGGAGTTGATGTTTCCTCCGCAGATATGTGCAATTATGTGATTTCATTCTTGTTAGGTTGTTAGATCTTGTTTTTACCTTCCTTATGATGTCTTGAGTTCCATTCGAGGGCGAATGTTCCCAAGGGGGAGATAATGTAACACCTCGGATTCGAAAAGAGTCAAAATTTTTTTATCATTTTCAAAACTTACGGCCAGACCTATAGTTGGCACCAACGATTGGTAGGTGGACCTACCAACTGTAGGTCAAGCTTGTGGAAGCTACTGGTTTGGGGCAAGAAAACTAAAAAAATAATTTTTTGGTGACCTACTACATGACCTACAGTCAGTAGGTGGACCTACCAACCGTAGGTCAAGTAGTAAGTGAGGGGATCTAGGATTTTCTTGAAGGGATCTTTTGGTCTTTTTACCCAGTGACTCATTTACTAAATTAAGTCGGTTCCCTACACTTCTTAGCACTATATAACCCCTTTTAAGCCTAAAATCTACTTTTACAAATCATTCCCAAACCTCTCCTCTCCCAAATAATTCTCTCTCTAGAAAAAAGCTTGAAGAAGAAGAAAAAGAGGTCAAGTTAGGGTTCAAGAATCAAGCTTCCATTCCTCAATTTGCTTAAGGGCATTTAACCTCAAGGTATGATAATCTTCATCTATGGAGCCCTTTCCTCCATAGAGTCCCTAAAATTCTCTATTTTACAAGTTAGAAATTTTCCATTGAAGTTAGGGTTTTCTTCTATGCCATGGGTGATATAAAATGTTAATTTAATAGATTGTTTTATGAACTATGAAGCATGAATTGAGTTGAATTTCATGAATTAAGATCAATCCCCATGAACCCATGTGATTTCCCTAATTTCGAAATTTGGATTTGTTGATGGGTTGAATTATGAAGAGATAAATTTTATGAAGTCCATATGAACTCATACATGATTTATGTTTCCTAAAGCTATGATTTCATGATGAATTATGAATGATCAAAAGATGGGTTTTATGAAAGTATGCATGTTCAATCAAAAACTAAGATTTTCCTCTTTTATGTAGGTTCTTTCAACTATGATCAAATTGCTTTGTTCATGGTTTCTAAGCATGAAATTGGATTGAGTTGCATGTTTTCAGAAGAATTCTCATGAGCCCATGTGAAATCTATGGTTTTCAAGTTGTGAGTTATGATGAACTATGCAAAGGTGAAGTTAATGAGATCATGCAATTTATTATGAAATTTATGATTATTTAAGACTTGCTTTGAGATTGAAGCATCAAAGTTGAAGTAAAATTGATGTTGTGGTTGAGTTGTGAAAGGGTTTCTTACGTAATACTCACACTATGAATTTGAAAGGAATAAGAGGCGATTACCCATGTTTCCTAAGGAGCAATTCTAAGGAGAGGGACAAGAGGCGATCACCCATGTCTTCTAATCATGTGATGACCTATGAAATTATGTTTACTGATAGACAAGAGGTGCTTCCCCATGTCTACTTATGAAAATATAACTATGATTATTCCGAGGGAATTATGCTTAGCACCTAGTGGACAAGTGATGATTACCCATATCACATAAACTATGTGCCACCATAGGATGATTGTCTAGATAGACATTAGCTAGTGGATCCACGTAAGCTAGAAGTTTATGGTCTTACCTTGGCAAGTAGGACACCTCTTTTCGGTGTGGGTTAGACACCGGATTCAATGTTGATAGCTCACATGGTCTTATATGTCGGTTAAGGCTACTTCCCACAATAATGAACTAAAGTGACTTTTAAGGCATTTCACAAGTAAAGTAAAGGTGTTTAGCTTGCATTGATCATGATTTATAACTTATGATTTATAACCCTTTTCTCATGGTTTAGCTTGATCATTACATGATATGAAATGTCCCTTTTAGCATGTTTAAATGTTTTATGAATGTTTATCATACTCGGTACATTTTTGTACGCATACTCTTACCTACATTTTCTTATAAGTATAGGATCCGGCTCATCCCCATCTTCTCGTGGCTAGTTTCTGATATTAGAGATCTTGAAGAATTTGGTGAGTCCTCATATATTCGAGGACGTAGCCACATTTACTTTCATGCCGCTTACTTTCTTTTAAAGACCTTGTGTGGGTTACGTCCTAACGTTTCTTTCTATGAGTTTTAGATTTCTTTGAGACTATATGTTTAGACTTCCGCTATGCTTTGTAAACTCTTTTGATATGGTGTTGTCTTTTGAACTCTTAAATTGCTATTATCTTGTACGATGTATACTAAGTGGCTTGTATGAGGCCTTTAGGGGTCTTGTACGCCATGTCATGTCTAGAGGGTACCTTGGGTCGTGACAACAATCCAATACCTTGCTTTTATCGCCTTAGTTTAGAGAGATTGCAAACATTGAGACAATTACCCACTCCTATTGGTCTTTTTTCAAGCAGCAATTAGAGATCTAAGATAGAATTAAGTTGGCCACCTTAATTCCTAAATTAACCACATGCTAACAACTCAAATTCATAGAAATCAGCAAGAAAATAGAGCAATCCAACATACCCACTAATTTATATGAATATCCAACCCCATAATTACACCCCTAGAACTTGAAGTTTTAGCCACCCATAAAAAAAAGTGCAGAAATTATAATCAACACCCACTTCGATTTCACCCTCCAATTGTTAATTACAAGAGTGGTGTTTAAAACCAAAATCTAAGAACAATGCCCAAGAGTTTCACTCTCTATGAGTTCTAAGAGTAAAAACTAATAAAAGATCAATTACCCCACTTTCTCTCTTTTCCCAACTATTTATACTTTTCAAAAAGATTCTTCCGCATCCCATTCGGTGACATTAGTCGGGCTCGCCAAACATATTTTTAGCATATCATTGTTCTTGTCTTTCAGCTCACTGATAACGCTCAACTACACCTCTTATAATTCAAAGTGTAGGCGGTCGCTAACAAGTATAAATCCAATGGTGAGTTGGGGTCGATCGACAAGGAGTGATACGGAGAAAAATTCAAATACAAAGTGTGAAAGTGTTCTAATCTCTTGTTGAATAGAAATAAACAAAACACAACATAATGTAAATCAATAGATTTCAATTATCAATATTAAGAGAGTTTGGTAACCAATTGTTAACGAAGATGATTAACTTGGGGTTTGAACAAATAGAGCGGGGACCTTAGGAGTGTGTCAGCAATTGAATACTAATTTTGCTTAATTGGTAATTAATAATTTCTTTAAGTTGTTGAATCTCAATGGGCATGATGGATTGTAACTATAACAATCATTTTTATCAGCTATCATGTTTCAAGCGAGTTCTTTCAAACCTAACATGCTTAACAATGCAAAGCAACCCAAATCCTTAATTTAACCCACTTTATCAAGTTGGGTTGTAAAGACAAGTGTCAATACAACTATCAATCATATATTCCACTCTAAGCACCTTTCACAAGCAAGCATAGAGATCTAAATCTAGAAAAAAATTTGCAACTTCAGTTCATAAATGAAAGCATGAATAAACAACTGAACCCATTTCCAAACAACATTAAATCTAGCAATTATTTAATACCCACAAGCTAATTTATGTATCAAATTACATAGTCACACTCCTAAGGAAACGAGGTTTAGCCATGCGTAACAAAAAGCAAAAAATAGTTACCAAAATGATTCTCCATTCGAATATCAAAATTTCCAATGCTCAATGTCAAAAATTAAGACTAAAACCTTCAAAACCTCAATATATGAGCTCAAAACCCTCTCTAAGAATATTCAATATTTTTAAAAAATATTTAAAAACTGTCCAAAGTCTGTGTTCCTCTTTCTCTCTCTTCAAAAATCAATTTATGTGTTTCCAAAAACTTCCCAATATTTCAGTACGCAAATCTCCTCGGCAAAGTTAGTCGAGATCACCGAACGACTCGGCAATTCGCAGAGCCAACTCGACTTTGGACTTGACTTCTACATTCGGTTGTTCTGTTCCTTTAGGTGAGCTAGATCGAGATCACCGTTCCATTCGGTGATTTGCGAAAGTGTACTTTCGTTCGCCGAGTTGGCTTAGTTCATGATCCAACTCGCTAGACCTTTTGGAAAGCTAGAAGCTCACTCAGCTAGTCGCTGAGTGTCTTTTGCAAGCTCCAGCCTTCCTTTTCTTCAGCTTTTCCAACTTTTTCTCTTCTTTTTGCAATGTAATGTCCTTTCCTTGTTTCTAAGCCTCCATGGCTGCACATAAACAATTTAACATCAGTTATGCACAAAAAATAAGCCTTGAGGACACTAATTCATTAAATAACAAGCCCTAAATGAGTTAAAAATTCCCGACTCAACAACACCCTCAACTTAAACGTTTGCTTGTTCTTAAGTAAAACTTGAGATCAATTAGGTCAATAGGGATGTCAACAAGTAGTTCTCCTTGAGAATCAACATGAAAGTGCACACAAGGTTTAATTTAAACATGCAATGATCAAATGTGCACTCAAAGTTTCAAACTCTAACTAGCCATCATCAATTAGAGTTCATGCTCACAAATGCTTGCTTCAAACGCAAATTTATGCCCAACAAAAGTATTCAAATGCCCTCATACCAAGAATGATTCCATTCTCTCACAAAGCCAATCAAAGACTATACTTAAGGAATCAAAATCAACTCTCGCACTAACAATAAGAAAGACATGCATGATTTTACCCATAGGCTTGCCCGTATTTTCCATTCAACACATCACTTGGCTTATGCAAGATCAAAAAGGTCTTTGAAGGCTTGTAATAGGGTTGAGGGTAAGGGTATGATCATTTTGGCTTAGTGACTCTACCTTCATGAAGCATGGCTCAAATTCAACTTATTTTCCTTTTCTTTCATTCTTTTCATATTCACAACTCATCATAGGCCTATTCATCGCACACAAAAATTTTGAGTGTAGCTTATCAAATACCCCTTTTTATTTCCACAAGAATGCACAATGGATACAAATTATTCATTTCTTTTCTTTCTACTCTCTTTTTTTATGTATGGAGGGGTTCCATCTTTTTTACAAGTTTCCAAGGAAAAATTTCACAAACTTCTTGCTCGGCCTCTTTCCTTACTCTTACCACACCCCCAACTTAGGTTGTTGGCCTAACTTGTCTATTCAAACAAATCAATGCTTCACGAAGGTTATAGGTGGGAAAAACTTGATAATTTCAACAACCAGTCTAAACAATTGTGTTCATGTTTCATCCAAAGAAAAGGTTAGGCTCAAATGGTGCAAAGCTAGGTTCATACACTCACAAGGTTGTCACACAAAGGTATAGCAATTCGGTTCACTCACAAAAATTCATGCCTAAGATCATTTCCTTTATTCACCAATGCTAGTAAACTAGACCAACGGCGCAAATTCTAAGTATCATCATGCACACTTTTAAAGTAAAGCTCACCACACATGGCATCCAAACACAATTGTGGATCACAAATCTATAAGTTAAGCTTGCATGCAACGGTCATTGCAAGACTTACTTTGACATTCGACAAGTCACAATGAGATGCTAAGAGTTCACACGAGATTTATGCAATTCAAATTTCCTCGTTGGACTCAAACAAACATATCATTCATCAATAACACTATTCAAGTCATCGATATTGATCACAACAGACACTCGAACGTACAAGAGAACAATAACAAACATTCACAATCAAACAATCTCGAGAGAGAAGCCAAATGAATAAAAACCAAAACCAAAACATTCACTACTAAAGCAACATGAAAACAACACAATAGCTCAAAAACAAAATAGAACCAAAAGGGTAGGTAGCTAGATACCTTCACCCCACCAAAAAGAGAGAGGCAGTGTCCTCAATGCAAAAATTAAACCAAAAGTAGCAACAGGAAATAAAATGGACGGAGAGTAAAGATCCCCATGTCAGGCTAGGCTTGAGGCGAACTCTGGCTCACTGATGTGGCCTCAACCTGGGCATCAGTGCCCTGGTCCACTGCAACTCCGCAAGGCTGTGCAACGACCCCTTCCGTAGGCGTAGACCCACTAGAACCAATCATGGAAGTGTCGTGTAGGGACGTCTTCGTGGCTACGTGAACTATGTCACACTCGAATTCCTAAAAGTCCTCGTACACATCAATATCACGAGCAACTAAGTCCTCCTCATCTGTATCGGGAGTGTATGAATCCTTATCCTCATCTGCCGCAACAACATCTCCAGTAACAGTAGTGGAGGGATCTTAGAATCAGCTGGCCCCACCTGCCCGGTCTTTTGAACCAAAGGCAACTCAAAACTAGGGTCCTCAAGGACATCTACACTACCCGAAAGCATTGATATGTTGGTGGACTTCAATTCATCCACATCCTGATACAGACCAGCAATATCAGCCTTCACGACTATCAAATCTGTGGAGCTGTGGTCTGTCGTCTCACACACCTCAACCCTAGTGGTGAGGGCATCCAATGCTACTCTATGGGCAATGATCAACTCACGTTGTTCCTTCAACTCTTCCCAAATGGGAGCAAGTGCAGTAGTAATAGCACGATAAATCATAGAAGGAATAGTGGCCTTAACCCAAGAAGCCCTCACATCGGTCGAATGGGAAAGGTTGCCCATTTTATATATCATCGCCTGAGGCAAAGAAGGATGGGAGGCAAGAGGAGGAGTAGGAGTAGTAGAGGTCGAAGAGGTAGGTATACCTGAAGTCTCGACGGTGGTAGGGGGAGGTGTAGGACTAGCCTCCATAGTCTCCATATCTACAACAGGAGAAGTGTCCACCAAAGTTTTCTTCTTCTTATCTGCTTCATCTTTCAAATACTCCACTTCTATCCGATGAATATCACAAGACGAGGAATGAGTAACCTCAATATCCGTCTTTGCCTTAAAGGGCACACCTGCTCGGCGACACAAGGAGCTTATCTATATTAGAAATGGAAATGAGGTTTGATTTTGTTTTTTCCTCATAGCCATCTGCTGCGCAATAATAGACCCACATTTAGCCTCTTTCGGTCGATGATACACTTCAAGCGTGCAGCCTTCGGATGCATGCTAATGGATTCATTTTGTGACGGCATCAATGCGTTACTGATGAACCCGAACCACTACAATACTGTGATGTTCATATCTTTCTTCTTAATAGTGACCCCCGCCTCAATCCATAGGGGTGTCGCATCACTCAATAATGGGGAAAGCCACCCCTTCAAGTCTTCCTATGTCATAATCTTCATTTTGTCAACAAAAGAGTGCCGAGTTCGCACTGGGCAATCCAACTCATCATTGATATCTATCTTACTGTAGTTAACCTTCTTTCCCCGCACCTCCACAAACTCAACAGGTGCTATCAAACTAGCTTTGTTTTTCCATTTTGGGATCAGTTTGGCGTACCCTTCATAGAATTCTCGAACCTCTGTAGAACTGCAGCGTCTCCAAAATAGTGGGATATCTATCCACCACGCAATTTGTTGACAACGTCTTTTCCTCAAGTATAGTCCGCAAGCCAGCGGCCTTTAACTGATTCATTGATCGACGAGGATTCTCCCGGATAGGAGGTACTTATGATGAGCGTAGCTTTTAACATTTACGCTTTGTCTACTCAATTTACGGCACTGGTGTATGGACTGGAGTCCCGAACCCCATAGCCTTTTCATTCTCAGATTTGGAGGAGGAGAATTGGATGGAATCAACATCCACACTACTCTTCGAACTAGTGCTTGTTGCTACTTGCTTTTTACCCTTTGCGAGCGCCTGTGCAGGTTTACAATGAGTGGGTTGGGGCTGCTCACCCTCCATTGAAATCACAACCCCCTTTGCTTTTTTTTGGGCTAGTGGACCTCGTGTTGGAACTTTAGGTCTTGCCATACCATAAACACACACAAACGAGAGAAAAATTTGATCGTAAAAGGTTAGGAACCCAAAATTCTAAAAACTGAAGAAAAACTCACCGAAGCAATTCGGTGTATCGTCGAGTCCGTTCGGTGAGCATTAGAGGCTTCGGCAAACGTTACAAAAAATGCCAATAAAAATTTAGACCAAAAAGGGTGATCTCAAAACTATTCGGCGAGCAAAAGAACCCTCACCAAATGTTATAGAAAATTTCTGCAAAAAATACAGGTCAAAAGAGCGAGATTAATGGCATTCGACAACTCACCGAATACACTTCAGCGAAGTGAAGGTTCATCGCCGAAAGTACCAGCGGTTCCTCTTCACAAACTTGGCAGTTAGGCGATGGGGAGGACATTTGGTGACATGTTGAACCAACTTGGTGAGCTCAACGATGCTCGCCGACATGGCAGAATGCATCACCTCCCCATTTGTTTTATTTACAACCAACAGCCTACGACACATCAATTCAAGCACAAATTCAAACAATTACCAACTAGCCACTATCAATTCACTAACGAGGATACTCAGACTTCTCCTAATCAATCCAAATTTAACAAACACGATGATTTTTCCCTTAAGAATGCCGTCACCCAATCCATCATTGGGCAAATTCAAGTCATTTGGTTGAATTCGGGTTGCTCAGACTTCACCCACACACTACCCAACATGCAACACCCACAATTTAATCATCTAACATGAGAAACTATAAAAATTTGCCCAAACAATTGATTTAACAAGCTTGAATTCAATTTAAAACTATACGAATCAACAGGCATACAATCAAGGCAAAATATTTAACTAATCAATGATAAGCCCATTATACTATCACTTAGTATTTAAAATATGGAATGGAAGTAGACAAAATTTGAAAACCAACCTCCAATTAGAGGATGAGACAGATGCACCAAAGAGGGAAGGGAGAGAAATCCAAACGACACTCGAGACGTAAATCAGATGACACATAAATAGAACTATAGTCTAAAGTTTGAGGGAAAAGGTAGAGGAGTCAAAAATTTCAAATAAAAGAGAAGATTTGAATTTATAAGGCAAGAGACATTACGGTGCGCGCCCTATTCGGCAAGCTGAACTAACATCGCCGAACGACTAGACGGTGCACCGAATGGGCCACAGCCCATTGAACTTGACAGAAAATTCAGTCGTTCGGGAGGTGCAAAGGGTGAACTCAATCGGGTTAGCCAATCCAACTTGACAACTTGCCGAATGGGTCCTAAGCTCGCCCGAATTTCTTGAACATTCACATTGGGGCGCTCTCCAAAGTAAAGCTTTAGTCTTGGCCCTATCACCTTGAACATCAACCCATCTTCGTTTTCAACTTCTATTGCCCCATTTGTAAACACACGATTTACTTTAACCATTTTGACTTGAGCTTTCCCGGAAAGAGTCTCAGACGAGAGTTGCAGAGCAACACAAGGTCACCAACTTTAAATTTTTGATGAAGGATTTTGGCGTCATGTCACTTCTTTATTTTCTCCTTGTAAAGGGTTGAACTCTCATAAGCTTGCAGCCGACACTCTTCCAAAGCACGGAGCTGGTCAATTCGATTCTTTGACACATCCTCCCAATTCAAGTTCATGGCCTTCAAGGCCCACAACTCCTTATGCTCATGTTCAACCCGTAGATGACAAGATTTACCAAACATCAATTGATATGGGGACATACCAATCCGGGTCTCAAATGTAGTTCTATATGCCCAAAGAGCATAATCTCCAAAGAGCATAATCTAACTTTTGGGACCAATCGGTTCGATTTGCATTAACGGTCTTGGTAAAAATCCCTTTGATTTCTCGATTTGACACCTCGGCTGGCCCACTTGTTTGCGAATGATAAGGGGTGGCAACTTTATTGTCACGACCCGATTCCTCAAGTTATGATGACGTCTACAACCCACCAGTAGGCAAGCCAAACTCTATCCCGGAACTTAACAGTAATGGGACTAAGAGTGGAAACCAGTCAAAACCAAGCGGAAGCATACAAATAAAACACGTACAAGGAGGCTGAAGCGAAACCAACCCTAAATGATATATACCATACCTCCCAAAATCTGGAAGTCATATGTACAGAAGTACTAACCAGAATAAAAGTTCCAAAAGTGGACCACAGAAACAACTATCTCAAAAACAAAAGACAAGCAAAAATATAAATACAAAAGGAGACAAGTAATCCTAGAACGCCTTGTTGTCACCCTAGTCTCCTGAAAAGACAGCCCCAGGCCCAAACTCAACGCTGATAACTGGTGCTCGAACCTGCATCACGAAACAGATGCAGAGTGTAGCATGAGTACAAAAACAATAGGTACTCAGTAGGCATCATAAGCCGACTGGGCAAGAAAGGTAAAGACAGGCAGACAATATAGAATCAGCAACAAAAATAATAGTGGTCAACAGAACGAGCGAAAAGTAAAATGAGGATCACTAATTAAACCCAACTGGGCCCCCCATAAGACCCGTTAGGCACACACGTGCGCAAGTTTAAATAAAACTTGAATGGGCCCCCATAAGCCCGACAGGTACACTGAGAAACTAGGACTACAATATCGAAGGAACTAAACTCTGAACCGATCAACCAACCAATACTACACTGGTCACTAGTCTGACTCTCCCACCCATTATATCAATCCTGCAACTGCTCCGGGGGCATGGGCCCATCCAGTCAAGTGCTGCAAAAAAGGTGGTGTACTCTGACCCCTCCAAATCAACTGATATTCATCTGTTTGACTGGGCTATCATTCCAGGGGCATTGCCTTGGGCCCCGTCTATGCCAGCCAAGTGAACCATCCTAACCCTCCGGGGGCATTGGCCTAGCTAGATGAGTGCGCCATATACCACTGCGGGGACATTGGCCTAGCAAGATGAGTGTATCGTACATCACTCCAGGGGTATTGGCTAAGCCAGACGAGTGTGCCACACAACACTCCGCAGAGGGCCTCCAAGAACTCATATAACATGGATTGCCGTCCTCACCCCATGTATGCTCAATACTTAGCAGATTACAACAATCAAACATAACCACGTTATACAAAACATCATGGGCCGCCGCCCTCACAAGCATATCAACCGAGGGCTCCAACCCAAGCACAATCCAATTGATCATCGGCGCGAAGGCAGCATCTTCTGACAACATCCCAAGAATCACAATGATAAGGGAGAAAGGGTCGGAAGGTCCGAAAGCCACGAAAATGCCTATAATAAGGCTCATACTATCAGACCCAAGTCATCTACACCATTCTACAATGATCTAGTTCATCCGAATCGACGTCAGATACATACTCAAGTCACCCGTGTACGTGGGACTAAGTCATCATCACAACAACCTATTCTAAGGCGTAGCCACAATAATCAGCCAATAACAAAATGAAATCACCCGGACCTAATCATGCAACATCAGATAACCACCAACAGATACCATCAATCCAAGTCTACAACTCAACCTACAACATGATACTAGCCTATAATAGCTCAACAACCAACTCCAAACTAAGGAATCGGGGAAATAAGGGAAACAACCGTAGCCAACCACCCCAGATTCACAAATATCAACCGAAATTTGCACATTCAAGCTCAATCTAGAAGGAAGGAAAGTCGTAACCTACCAGAACGCCGATCACAAGTGCTCCAAGTCACTCAGCCGAAGATTTCCCCTTCCGAACGACCTCAGACTGCTACCACACTATCAAAAATAGAATAACAGCGTCAATACGGTAGTTTAGACACTAAAATCAACAAATTTGGAGACATACCAATTTTGGAGTCAAATCAGGTAAAGTGGGACCCGCTTCGGATTTTCTTGAATTGACTCCGTGAAAAGATCCCAAATCTTTCCCCAAACACAAATCCCAAAATGGATAGCCCATTAGGGGTCGGATTTGCTCCTAACAGCCCACAAAAACAAATCACAAAATTAAACAAAATAGGCCAACAAAGAACTTACCCTCGATTTCATGGAAAACGAGGAACACCTAACGAACCCCAACCTAAAACCCATGAAGCCAACGAGAATTTGGACGCCTCGGACTTCAAATTGCAGAAAACAGATGCAAGACGAGGGAGATATGAGGTTTTGAAGTTCTCCAACGAGTGATCTTCGACTTCATTAAATAGACACTGCCAGGCCCCTCTTCTCCGCGAACGAGGTCAATGCTCCACGAACGTGGAGGTGAGCCAATCAGTACTCCGCAAACGTGGCCCCCGACCCACGAACTCAGAGGGCAAAGATCCTCCCTCACACAACGAACCTCCGCGAACGCGGAGCACAGAAGCACCCTCAACTCACATGCCTCCGCTATTGCGGAGAACCTCTTCTGCAGTTTTGACAGCTGCACCGGCTAAGTTTTGTACAATTCCAAAACTCTGACGAGGTGCTCGGGATTCGTTCGGAACCCCGTCAACGTAAACGAATTATCCTACGCCCTCGAATTCGACGTTTCAGACTCAATGGTGCAGTCAAAGTTTCAATACGCGGTCGTTTCGACAAAAAGTGGATCCGACACCTAATGAGCAATTTTAGACAAGTTCTACCAGAGGTCTCAAAATCAGATCGGAAGCTCTCGATATTTTCAGAGAGTCGTTCTAGGCCAAAGTCGGCATTTCAAAACTAACCGCGCTGTCAGAATCTTCATCCAAGCGTGTTTTCCAAGAAAGTTGACCAGAGTCAACCTTATACAAAATTTCAAAGACTAAAGAGCTAATTGGCCCCAAAATCACACCGAAAACCCCGGGACTCAGGGAACCCATGCTCCTAGCCAAATTTGGTTGCTCCGGGGCTGATGGAACTGTCAAAATTCTCATCTGAGGTTGTTCACCTGAAGTTATGACCGAAATCAACTTTTCAAGGTTCAAAAGCTCAAAAACAGAAAAATAGGCATAAAATCCAAATGAACGACCAGGCGACCGAACAATCAGTGCCAGCAAATCATAGATGACTTGGGGTAGCTACAAAAACACTCTAAACGACAAAAAAGAGGCATTAACATAGAAATTACTTGGAGGGTCATTACATTTATGCTTGAGTTTATACTTGCTCAATAACGATGCAAACATTCTATTATAGAAGTGAGAGCCCCCATCACTAATAAGTACACGTGGAGTGCAAAACCTTGTGAAAATGTACCACTTAAGGAATTTAACCACACTTCTCCCTTCATTATTAGGTAAGGCCACAGCCTCTACCCATTTAGAGACAAAGTCAACAGCCACTAAGGTGTATTTTTTCCCATTAGAACTCACAAATGGCCCCATGAAATCGATTCCCCATACATCAAACGACTCAACCTCTAAAATAGGAGTAAGAGGTAATTCATGCCTTCGCGATACTCCTCCTTGCTTTTGACATTGCACACAGTTCTTGATAAGGGAGTTCACATCTTGATACAAAATTGGCCAATAATAACTACTTTGTAGTACCTAAGCAGTTGTCCGCACTCCACTATGGTGCCCCCCAACTGGTGATGCATGGCAAGCGTCAAGAATAGCATCTACCTCAACTTCCGAAACCCATCTTCTAATTATAGGATCCGCACACTCCCGGACTAAGTAAGACTCATCCCAAAAATACTTCTTCACATCAAAAAAGAACCTTTTTCATTGGTAAAAGTTCAGCCCATCAAGAAGAATTTGCAAAATAAGCGTACCAAGGTGGGGTACCATTCGACACTACCATCACCAACTCATCTGGAAAAGCTTCCTCAATGTCTTTTTCACCAGAAATAACCACATTCATTTCAAGCCTCGACAAGTAGTCCGCCAATTGGTTCTCACACCCTTTTTAGATCTTTGACTTCAAAGTCAAACTCTTGCAACAATAACACCCATCAGATCAACCTTGGCTTTGCATCTTTCTTAGCCATCAAGTAACATATAGCAGCATGGTCGGTATGTACCACAACCTAGGTCACCAACAAATAGGCTCTAAACTTCTCAAAAGCATACACCACGGCTAACAACTCCTGCTCAGTGATGGTGTAGTTCTTTTGAGCAACATTCAAAGTCTTGCTTGCATAATAGACTCGGTGAAATAAACTTCCCTTGTGTTGGCCAAGTACAACTCAAAAATCCACACCGCTACCATCACACAGTAACTCAAATGGAATGCTCAAATACTGAGTAACAATGATTGGAGCCGAAACCAGTTTCTCTTTTAGACACAAAAATGCCTTGATGCAAGCTTCATCAAACTCGAAGACACTTTCTTTTTCAAGTAGCTTGCAAAGAGGATAAACTAACTTAGAAAAATTCTTTATGAACCTCCGGTAGAAACCCGCATGACCCAAGAAGCTTATAACACCTATAATCGAAATAGGAGAAGGCAACTTGGCGATAACTTCAACTTCAGCATGATCAACTTGTATACCCTCCCCCAGAATTTTGTGCCCGAACATAATGCCTTCCTTGACCACAAAGTGACATTTCTCCCAATTGAGCACAAGGTTTGTTTTAACAAATCTTTGCAAAACTCTACCAAGGTGCTCAAGGCACGCTTCAAATGTATCCCCCACAACTGAAAAGTCATCTATGAAGACTTCCATCGAATCCTCTACCATATCGGATAAAATAGAGAGCATACACTGTTGAAACGTCACCGATGCATTACACAATCTGAAAGGCATTCTTTGGAAAGAAAACATCCCATAGGGAGATATGAAGTTGTCTTTTCTTGATCCTCCAGTGCAATGGAGATTTGATCATAATCGGAGTAACCATCCAAGAAACAATACCATCCACGACCCGCTAGTCTATCAAGCATCCGAATCATAAGGGGCATTGGAAAGTGATCCTTCTCGGTCCATGCGTTTAATTTCCTATAATCCATACTTAAATGCCAACCGGTAACAAGTCGCATTGGCACAAGCTCACCTTTTTCATTTAGGACCACGGGCATACCACCTTTCTTTGGAACTCATTGAACGGGGCTCACCCACTTGCTATCCGCAATAGGGTAAACAACTCCCGCATCAAGCCACTTAATGATCTCTTTTTTGACAACTTCTTGCATTGGAGGATTCAACCTCCTTTGATGTTCAACATTTGGCTTACAATCATTATCCAACTGAATTTTATGGGTACAAATTCCGAAAGGAATTCCCACAATGTTGGCAATAGTCCATCCAATAGCCCTGATAAACTTTTTTAGCACACTAACAAGCGCTTGTGTTTGCCATTCAAGAAAATCTGCAGCAATAATCACGGGTAATGTGTTATTAGCTTCTAGTAATAATACGTACCTTCAGTTCAAGCTTTGGTGGTTCTTCAATGGATGGCTTTGCGGGAGGACTTTCCCTATTCTTCAAATTGATATCAAGCTTCACGAGGTTCTTAGAGTAAGACCCTAAGTACGATAGAGCAGCCACTACCTCATCATAATCTTGAATTTCTTCCCCATCGTAATTCAATAGGACGGCGGCCAAAGACTCACCAACATAAGACGCTTGATAGGATGCCAATAGGACGCTTGATAGAACGGTCGGCCATGAGAAGACACATAGTTGTTGACTAGGTTCACCCCAAGTTCCACTAATATGGCATAGGGCATCAAATTTGTACTTGCCCCAAAATCACACAATGCTTTAGAAAATTGAAACATCCCTATAGTGCAAGGGATAGTAAATGCCCCTGGGTCATGCTTCTTGACTACCACCTTTGACATAATTGCACTACAACTATGGGATACTTCAACCGTCTCAAAGTTCATACTTCTCTTCTTTGTGACCAATTCTTTCATAAACTTTGCATAACCCGGCATCTCTAACAACGCTTGCACCAACGACAGATTAATAGAAAGAATTTTTGAAGAAGGAGAGAAATTTTTGGAACTTCACGTCTTCATCCCTCTTCTTTAGTCTTTGAGGAAATGGTGGATTAACTTTGGGAAATGGCTTTGTTGTTATTGAGGGAAGAACGAGCCCCATCTTTGACTTTTTAGACTTACCAGAAACAACACTTTTTGGTGCCTCATCAACCTCATTGAAAGTCTCATTGTTCAATTCTTCGGCAAATCCATCACCCTCAAGAACGAAAATTTTCCCTTTACTTGGGCTTGCTTTATCATCATTTAGCACATCACTTCCCAAAACTTTACCACTCCGGGTCAAGATTGCCATGCATTGGGCATTATAGTTCTTTGGATTGGCCAAGGTATTGCTAGGATGACCCTTTTTTGGTCTTGGATTTAAGTGAGCTGAGATTTGTCCCATTTGGGTCTCAAGTTGTTTTATAGAAATTGAATGAGAGGTCACTGTTTGATTCAAAGAAGAGAAGTAAGCTTTTATCTCCCTGAATACTTTATCTGATCCCTCTACCGTGTTTAAGATGCAAACAAGCATATTGTCACGACCCAAGGTACCTCCTAGACGTGACATGGCGTACAAGACCCCGAGAGGCCTCATACAAGCCACTTAGCATACATATATACAAGATCATAAAGATATAGAGGTTCAAAAGATAATGTTTATATAAAATCTTTAATGAAATAGCGGAAGTCTACATCAATGTCTCAAAGCCAATCTATCATGAGAAAGTGAAATAAGGCTCCAGACGTAACCCAATACAATGCCAAAATGAACAAAACATAAGGGTAAGAACAACTAGGCTATGTTCTCGAATGGATGAAGACTCACCAAGTCTTCACAATCTTCGACTAAGCTCTAGACACGAGTGGATGAAGAATCGCCATGCCCTACATCAACAAGTCAATGTAGGCAAGAGCATGCGTTAATAAAATCAAGTACCAAGTATGATAGCAATGCATGAAATCATTTAAAACATGCCAAAATGGGACTTTTTATGATATGCAATGACCAAGCTAAACATGATAAAGGATAGAAAACATGACACATAAATCATGGTCAAAGCAAACTCAACACCTTTACTTTACTTGAGAGACATCGTAAAAGAACTTTAGTTCATTGTTTTGGGGATGTAGCCTTAACTGACATATAAGACCATGTGAGCTATCAACATGGAATCCGGTGTCTAACCCCACATCGATAGGGCCATCCTACTTGCCAAGGTAGGACCCTTTACATAACATATAGCTTACGTTGATCCACTAGCTAGTGTCTATCATAGAACATCATCCTATGGTGGCACATAGTTTATGGGACATGGGTAATTGCCACTTGTCCCCTCGGAGCTAAGCATAATTCCCACGGATTAGACATAGTTCAATTATCATAATTAGACATGGGTAGTCGCCTATTGTCTTTCATTAGTCATAAGTTCATTATTAGTAGAATTGGGTGATCGCCTCTTGTCTACATTAGGGAATATGGGTGATCGCCTCTTGTCCCTTAGAATAGCTCCTTAATCATCAATTGAAGGTTAGTTGGCAATCCTTTCAACAAGTTCTGAATTATTACATGTCAGAAAACCTTTCACATTCATGGGTTGAGTAATACATAAGAATTATTTTCACACTCAACAACATCATCAACATATCATATACTTTAGTACTTCAATCTCAAAGCACCCTTAATTCATTATTTACTTCATATGAGACATGCATAATTTCATAAACTACAACTTTACATAGCTCATCATGGTCATACTTTGCAAATCATAAGGTTCACATAGATTCATGTAAATTCCTCTTAAATCATGCAATTCAATGCAAACTCACGCATAGAAAGCCATAAACAAGTCAATTTGTTCATAATTGAAGGAACGCACATAATAGAGGAAAATCATTGTTTTTGGTTGAACATGCTTGCTTTCATAAGACCATCATTAGGTCATTCATAATCTTATGCATGAAAAGTATTAGCTTAGGAATCAGAATTCATGCATGGATTCATAGAGATTTCACATAATTCATCACTTCATAATTCAACCCACCAATCAAAGTATAGATTTTGAAGTTTGGGGGGAGTAGCATGGGTTCATCCAATTTCTACATCAAGTGATATAAATAAATCTAATTCGTGCACTAAATTATTTTATTACGCTAGATCATGCACTAGGAATCATAAAATCAACAATTGGAAATCATAATTTAAGAACCTATAAGAATTGATCAAAACCCTAACTTAATTTGGGGAATTAGAACTTTGAAAACTTGAAGAAATTAGGGACCCATTGGTGGCAAGGACTCCAAATGGTGAATTCTAACATACCTCAACAAAGCCCACAAGAAATTGCTACAAAGTAATGACCTTTAATGGAGGATCCTAGCCTTTCTTCTTCATTGAGATTGGAGAGAATTTTCTAGAGAGAGAAATATTTGAGAGAGGAGAATTTTGGGAATGACTTAGAATGAGTAAAATTAGGCTTTGGAAGCTTATATAGGGTATGGATTAAAGGCATAACCGACTTAGATTAGGAGTTAGACATTTAGGGAAAAGACCGAAAAGCCCTTAATTAATAACTGTCGAGGCCCATCGACGGTCAGGACTTACGATTCGTAAGTTCATCCATAGACCATCGTTGGGTTCAGAAATTGTCAACTTAGACCCTGCAACGACGGGTCCCATGTACGGCTCGTAGGTCAAATTACTGATCATACATGGCAACCGTAGGTCAGGACTTAAGGCCTAAGAATTTGGTCCAGTCTGGAGGAGACCTACGAGACCCATCTACAGCTCGTTCATTGGACGATAGGCCATCCTGGCAGGCCGTCGTTGGGGTTTTGAAACATGATATTTTGAAAACATGGGCTTGCCACTTACGGTTCCCACCTATGGGTCGTAAGTCTATCGACGAGCTGTAGGTGGCCTCCCTCATTACTGGCAGTAACCCATAAATTCTAAAAAAAATTCCACCCTCAAATCTGGGGTATTACATTATCCCCCCAGGAACATTCGTCCTCGAATGAGAATCAAGACATCATAAGGAGGGTAAGAACAAGAACTAACAACCTAACCTAGAATGCAATCACATAAATGCACATATCCGAGGAGGAAACATCAACTCCAAGCTAAAGCATATTCAACACATCATTTCATGAAAACTTTATGCAACTCATATTCAATGCACATAATCATAGAGAAATCAATCAAGTTAACTCATTTGCACAACATTTAGACTCTTCATGAACATGCACAATCAAGGAATTATGTAAATGACTAAGACACATGAGATCAAAAGAATAAACCATGAGGAACAAGGTACCTCAAGCTAGAGTAGGATCAGAAGGAAAGAGATGAGGATATTGAGACACTATATTGGCCTCGCCCTCCCAAGTAGAACCCTCAACTAATTGATTCCTCCAAAGAACTTTCACCGAAGCTACTTCTTTATTTCTTAACTTTCGGACTTGCCGGTCCAAAATCTCAACCGGGACTTCCTCATAGGAAAGACTATCCTTTATGCCAAGAATCTCCAATGGCACTATAGATGTCGGATAACCAACACATTTCTTCAACAATGAGACTTGGAAAACCAGATGTACCGATGCCAACTCGTTAGGTAAATCAAGTTCATAAGCAACCTTACAAACATGTCTCAAAATTTTATATGGGTCTACATAACAGGGACTTAGCTTCTCTTTCTTCCCAAATCTCATTACACCCTTCATGGGTGAAATTTTCAAGTAAACCCAATCATCCACATCAAATTCTAAATCTCTCCTTCTAACATCGGCATAGGACTTTTGTCGACTTTGGGCCATTTTCAACCTTTCTCTTATAAGTCATACTTTCTCCATAGCCTCATGCACCAACTCGGGTCCTATCAAATAAAACTTCACCAACTTCCAACCAACCTATAGGAGATCTACACCTCCTACCATAGAGAGCTTCAAATGGAGCCATACCAATGCTAGAATGGTAGCTATTATTATAAGCAAATTCAATTAAAGCCAAATGATCATCCCAATTACCCTTGAAATCAATTACACAAGCTCTCAACATATCTTCAAAAGTTTGTATAGGACGCTCCGCTTGCCCATCGGTTTGAGGATGAAAGGCCGTACTAAGCTTTACATGATTTACCAAGACCCCTTTGGAAGGATTTCAAAAATTGAGAAGTAAATTGGGCACCACGATCGGAGATAATGCATAAAGGCACTCCATGCAGTCTAACCATTTCCCTCAAGTACAACTTAGCATAATCTTTTGCTGAATAAGAAACTTTGACGGGAATGAGATTGGTTGATTTCTTCATACGATCCACAATAACCCAAATCAAATAATATTCTCGCCGGGTGCATGGTAAACCAACAATAAAGTCCATATTCACATCTTCCCATTTCCAAGTAGGAATACAAATGTCTTGGGTAAAACCTCCCATTTTTGGTGCTCAACTTTTACTTGTTGACAGTTAGGACATTTAGCCACAAACTCCGCAATATCCTTCTTCATCCCATTCTACCAATAGACCTTCCGCAAATAACGATACATCTTGGTAGCTCCCGGGTGAATGGAATATCGAGAACTATGGGCTTTCGATAAAAATTGTCCTCTTAAGTCATCTACCTTGGGAACACACAAACGATCTTGATATCGAAGCGCACAATCTCCCTCTTTGGAGAAAACCTCAACGGACTTCTTGAGCACAACTTCCTTCAACTCGACCAAATCAGGATCAAGATCTTGTTTAGCCTTCACATCATGCATGAAGGACGATTCGGAACCATTATGAACCATAATACAACCTTTAGTGGAATCAACCAACCGAACACCCAATCGGCCCAATCTATGAACATCACGAACCAACTCTTTCTTATCTTCCTCTACATGAGCAACACTACCCATTGACAACCGACTAAGAGCATCTGCCACCACATTAGCCTTATCGTGGTGATAGAGGACACTTAAGTCATAGTCTTTTAACAACTCTGGCCACCTCATTTGGCAAAGATTTAGGTCTTTTTGTTTGAAAACATATTTCAAATTCTTACGGTCGATAAAAATGTCAACATGCACACCGTACAAATAATGCCTCCAATTTTTTTGAGCAAACACAAGCTCTGCTAATTCTAGGTCATGAGTAGGATAGTTCTTTTCCTGAACCTTGAGTTGCCTTGAAGCTTAACAATGACTTTTCCATTTTGCATAAGAACACATCCTAGCTTGATTCTCGAGGCATCACAATAAACTACAAAGCCATCGGACCCTTCCGGCACAGTCAATATCGGAGCCGAAGTAAGTCTATCTTTCAACTCTTGAAAACACTTCTCACACTCTTCGGACCAAGTGAACTTAACCTTCTTTTGAGTCAAAGCCGTCAAAGGGGAAGCAATCGAAGAAAACCCTTCAACAAACCTCCTATAATAACTGGCTAAACCCAAGAAACTATGGATATTTGAAGGTGATAGAGGTCTAGGCAAATTTCTAACCACATCTGTCTTCTTAGGATCTACCTAAATACCTTTACCAGAGATGATGTGACAAAGGAATGCCATGGACCTTAGCCGAAACTCACATTTACTAAACTTTGCAAAGATTTGTTGGTCCTTGAGGACTTGCAAGACAATCCTCAAATAATCGGCATGCTCACCTTCACTCCTTGAGTAAATCAAAATATCATCAATAAACACAATCACAAACATATCAAGATGCTATCTAAACACCCTATTCATCAAGTCCATAAATGCGTCCGGAGCATTTGTCAACCCAAATGACATTACTAGGAATTCATAATGGCCATTATCTAGTCCGGAAAGCCATTTTTGGAATAGCATCTTTTTTTCACTCTCAATTGGTGATAACCTGATCGAAGGTCGATCATAGAGATGTAACTAGCCCCTTGAAGTTGATAAAACAAGTCATCTATTCTTGGAAGAGGATACTTATTCTTGATGGTAACCTTGTTCAGTTGGCGGCATTCATTGCACATACGAAGTGAACCATCTTTCTTCTATACAAACAAGACCGGAGCACCATGGAGAAATACTTGGTCGGATGAAACCCTTATCCAACAAGTCTTTCAATTGCTCCTTTAGTTCCTTAAGTTCCACCGAGGCATTCTATAAGGAGGAATAGAAATAGGTTGCGTATCCGGGAGAAGGTCAATACCGAAGTCTATTTCCCTTTCGGGAGGAATACCGGGTAAATCATCGAGAAACACTTTCAAAAACTCATTAACAATGGGGACCGACTTTCTAGATGGTATATGCAACCCTTAGAAATTGTCTTTCTAGCTTTAAGACAAGAAACAAATTTACCTCTAACCATAGAATTTCCCCCTTTCTACTCTAGGATAGTCTCATTCGAAAATTGAAACTTGACCATTTGGGTCCTACAATCAATAGAAGCATAACAAGAATGCAACAAATCCATCCCAAGAATAACATCAAAATCTAACATATCGAGTTCTACATGATCAACATAAGTGACTCTATGAGATAAAGAGATGGGACAATTTTTATAGACTCTCTTAGCCACAACAGATTCACCAATCGGAGTAGAGACATGAAATTGATCTAGCAACAAATCCAGAACAACATCGAACCTCATGGCCACATATGGCATCACAAAAGACAATGTAGCACCGGGATCAAGCAAAGCATAAACATAAAAGTGAAAGACTTTGAACGTACCAGTAACCACATCGAGAGAACCCTCTTGCTCAAGACGAGCCTGAAGTGCATAAAACTGGTTTTTGCTTCTGACTTTCACTAGAACTTGATGGATATTGAGGTTGAGTGCGTCGACGGTTATCACCTTCATTCTTAGCCACAAAGGGGAAATCCCTTATCTTGTGATCCATCTTGCCACAACCAAAGCATGCATTAGAACCGGCTAGACACTTGCACTCATGCTTCTTCCCACACTTGGCACAAGTAGTTAATGAAGAGCCACCACCATTCTCTCCTTGAGGCTTAGGGTTAGACACCCTATCTTTCTTTGACTTGGGAGGAGCATTGGAGGAACCTTGACCAGAAAACCTTTGTCAAAATCTAGGACGACCATGTCCATCCGACCTTGAATGTGAAAAGTTACCATCACCGGTCATAGCCCTCTTCGTCTCTCTAGACCTTTCCTTGAGCGTTTCTTCTTATAGTTGTTGAGCGTACACCATAAGGCGAGAAATATCCATGTCATTGATAAGCATAGCGGTGCGGCACTCTTTGACCAACATTTCAGACACTCTCGAGACAAACTTACTCATTCTTGCCCTAGGATAGGTAACTATGGAAGGAGCATATCAGGACAATTGTGTGAATTTGAAAGCATACTCTTTCACACTCATGCTCTCTTGATGAAGGTTGATAAACTCAAGCACCCTTGCCTCCCTTATCTCAAGGGGAAAGAGCCTATCAAGGAAAGCACCCTTGAATTTCTCCCAATCAAGAGGACCCTCATTAACCGCCCTCTCACTCTTCCATTGGTTGAACCAAACTTGAGCAACACCCTTGAGTTGATAAGCGGCCAACTCCGGCGTAACACCCATGATCATCAATACCTTGTACACTTCATCTATGAATTCTTGAGGATCTTCCTCCATCATAGAACCATGAAATTCTAGAGGGTTCATCCTTGTGAAGTCCCTTACCCTTGATGTCGCTATACCCACATTTTAGTTCACGGGTGCCACAACCTCTCTATTGGCTTGAGCCGTCACGGCTTGGGACAACACTTGAAAAGAAGTCCTAAACTCCGCATTAGATACTTTTTCGGCCAAAGGATCGACCGGAACTTGTGGAGCTTGAGGAGGAGCTTGTTGATCCACATTCTCTCCCGCATTTCTTCTAGCATAAGCTCTTTGGGTCGCCATATCCTGAAACGCATAGGATAGGGATTAGGTGAGAGATATATAGAGTTAAACTATAAGGCACGACTTAGGAGTAATGAAAGAAGTGGAGTTTCTTAAACGTCTTATAGCCTCTCATTCATAAATGTGGCGCGCTTCACACTCATGAACAAGACTCTACTTGATGCGGCTTATGAGACATCCTAGGATCTTTCTAAAACCTTTTGCTCTGAATACTAAGTTTGTCATGACAAAAGGTACCCCCTAGACGTGACATGGAGTACAAGACCCCGAGAGGCCTCATAAAAGCCACTTAGCATACATACATACAAGATCATAAAGATATAGAGGTTCAAAAGATAATGTTTACATCAAAGCTTTAAGGAAATAACGAAAGTCTACATCAATGTCTCAAAGCTAATCTATCATGAGAAAGTGAAATAAGGTTCGGGACGTAACCCAATACAAGGCCAAAATGAACAAAACATAAGGTTATGAACAACTAGGCCATGTCCTCGAATGGATGAGGACTCACCAAGACTTCACAATCTTCTACTAAGAACTAGCCCCGAGTGGATGGAGAATCGCCATGCCCTACATCAACAACTCAATGAAGGCAAGAGTATGCGTTAGTACAATCAAGTACCAAGTATGATAGCAATGCATGAAATCATTTAAAACATGCCAAAATGGGACATTTTCATGATATGCAATGACCAAGCTAAACATGATAAAGGTTAGAAAACATGAAACATAAATCATGCTCAAAGCAAACTAAACATCTTTACTTTACTTGAGAGACATCATCAAAGCACTTTAGTCCTTTGTTTGGGGGATCTAGCCTTAACCGACATATAAGATCATGTGAGCTATCAAAACATGGAATCCGGTGTATAACCCCACACCGATAGGGCCATCTTACTTGCCAAGGTAGGACCCTTTACTTAACATATTGCTTACGTTGATCCACTAGGTAGTGTCTATCGTAGACCATCATCCTATGGTGGCACATAGTTTATGGGACATGGGTAATCGTCACTTGTCCACTCGGTGCTAACCACAATAGCCACGGATTAGACATAGTTAAATTATCATAATTAGACATGGGTAGTCGCCTGGGTTCTATCATTAGTCATAAGTTAATTATTAGTAGACTTAGGTGATCCTCTCTTGTCTACATTAGAGAACATGGGTGATCGTCTCTTGTCCCTTAGAATAGCTCCTTAATCATCAATTCAAGGTTAGTTGAGCAATCCTTTAATCAAGTTATGAATTATTACATGTGAGAAAACCTTTCACATTCATAGGTTGAGTAATGCATAAGAATTCCTTTCACACTCAACAACATCATCAACATATCATATACTTTAATACATCAATCTCAAAGCACCCTTAATTAATCATTTACTTCATATGAGACATGCATAATTTCATAAACTTCATCTTTACGTAGTTCATCATGCTCATACTTTGCAAATCATAAGGTTCACATAGATTCATGGAAATTCCTCTTAAATCATGTAATTCAATACAAACTCATGCTTAGAAAGCCATAGACAAGTCAATTTGACCATAATTGAAGGAACCCACATAATAGAGGAAAATCATTGTTTTTGGTTGAACATGCTTGCTTTCATAAGACCATCATTAGGTCATTCATAATCTTATTCATGAAAAGTCTTAGCTTAGGAATCATAATTCATGCATGGAATCATAGAGATATCACTTAATTCATCACGTCATAATTCAACCCACCAATCAAAGTATAGATTTCCAAGTTTGGGGGGAATAGCATGGGTTCATCCAATTTGTACATCAAGTCATATAAATTACACTAATTTGTGCACTAAATTACTTTATCAGGCTAGATCGTGCACTAGGAATCATAAAATCAATAATTGGAAATCATAGTTGAAGAACCCATAAGAATTGATCAAAACCCTAACTTAATTTAGGGAATTTGAACTTTGAAAACTTGAAGAAACTAGGGATCCATTGAAGGAAAGGACTCCAAATGGTGAATTCTAACATACCTCAACAAAGCCCACAAGAAATTGCTAGAAAGTGATGACCTTCAATGGAGGATCCTAGCCCTTCTTCTTCCTTGAGATTGGAGAGAACTTTCTAGAGAGAGAAATATTTGAGAGAGGAGAATTTTGGGAATGACTTAGAATGAGTAAAATTAGGATTAGGAAACTTATATAGTGTCTGGGTTAAGGGCATAACCGACTTAGATTAGGAGTTAGACATTTTGGAAAAAGACCAAAGAGCCCTAAATTAATAACTGTCGGGGCCTATCGATTGTCAGGATTTACGATCCGTAAGGCCATCCATGGACCGTCGATGGTCAACCGTCGTTGGGTTCAGAAATTGTCAACTTAGACCATGTAATGACGGGTCCTATGTACGGCTCGTAGGTCAAACAACGGACCATACATGGCAACTGTAGGTTAGGACTTAAGGCTTAAGAATTTTGCCAAGTCTGGAGGAGACCTACGAGACCCATCTACGACTTGTTCATTGGACGACGGACCGTCCTGGCAGGCCGTCATTGGGGTTCTGAAACTTGACATTTTGAAAACTTGGGCTTGCCACTTACGGTTCCCACCTATGGGCTGTAAGTCAACTAACGAGCCGTAGGTGTCCTCCGTCGTTACTAGCAGTAACCCGAAAATTCCAAAAAAATTTCCACCCTCGAATCTGGGGTGTTACACATATCCTCAATCAAAAAGCTCTCGAAGTCGGCATTTGATTCTTTTGGTTTTGGACGGTCATGGGGAGCTATGTAACGATCTCTATCACCATCCCTATCTCTCTAATTGGCACCCCCGTCACGCCAATATCGATCTCTATCCCTTCAGCCACCATCACGATCTTTGTTCCCACCTTGATTCCCGCCCGGCCTTAAATAGCTTGGAGGAGAACGTCCCACTTGGTTCGACAAAAATTGCACCTCTTTATTATACATGGCGTCAAATTATGCATCATTCGGGCTCATTCCACTACTAGCACAACTGCATTCACAGCCTTATGACCACCTCCCATGACATGTTTTGTCAACAAATCCATTTGGGTCATCATCTTTGCCATGTTTTCATCACGCTCCTGGTTCTTCTCCATTTGTTCTTTGGTCAACCCATTATTTAGAGGAGATACATGATCCTCTCTCGTATGTCACGCTCGATGAATCTTGGTAATCTCATCAAACAACGCTGACACTACCGCAAATGGTTGTCTCATGATTCCACCCCTGATAAGTTTATGGCGACACCATTGTTGACGGTGTCAAGACTCTGATAGAAATATTGCAAGATCACATTGTCCGGTAACCCATGAGTAGGACATTGGAGGAGCAACTTCTGAAACCTCAACCAAGTTTCATGAATGGGCTCACCATCAATCCGTTTGAAGTTTTGATTGCTATCCCTCAACTTCAACATCCTCGAGGCAGGGAAAAATCTTTCAAGGAACACCTCTGTGAGCTCCTCCCAAGAGGTAATAGAGTCCCTTGGCAGTTTGGCCAACCACTTCGTTGTTTCCACCACTAGTGAAAAGAGAAACAAACAAAGCCGAATTGACTCTTGAGTGATATTCCTAAAGGAGAATGGTCCGCACACATCTAGGAATTGCGAATGTGATCTTCAGTGTCCTCATAAGCAAGTCCCCCAAAGAAACCTTTCATTTGTAGCAGCTGAAGCATAGTTTCGGCCACATGAAAAATAGCGCTGCCCAAAGTTGGGGGAAAACGAATAGCTCCGGCACTTCCCATTTGATCCGCATTGACATTGTTCAAGTTTTCGATGTCTTCATCGTGCCCAAGTTGACTAGCAGCGTTAATTTCATTCACACTCATTTCTTTACCTGTTGGGAGAAAACAACACAAATACTAATAAGAAAATCCTACTACAACCAAATTAGTTTACAAAAACACTTCAATAAAAGAATTCTTAACACCACTCCCCGGCAACGGTGCCATTTTTGATAACGCTCAACTACACCTCATATAATTCAAAGTGTAGGCGGTCGCTAACAAGTATAAACCCAACGGTGAGTTGTGGTCAATCCCACAAGGAGTGATATGGAGAAGAATTCAAATACGAAGTATGAAAGTGTTCTAATCTCTTGTAGAATAGAAATAAATGAAATGCAACATAATGTAAATCAATAAGTTTCAATTATCAATATTAAGAGAGTTTTATAACCAATTGTTAATGAGGATGATTAACTTGGGGTTTGAACAAATATAGAGGGGACCTTAGGATTGTATGAGCAATCGAATACTAATTTCGCTTAATGGGTAATGAATAATTTCTTTAAATTGTTGAATCTCACTAGGTAGGATAGATTGTAACTAGAATTGTCATTTTTCAATCAGACATAATATTTCAAGCGAGTTCTTTAGAACCTCACGTGCTTAACAATGCAACGCAACCCAAATCCTTAATTTAACCCAATTTATCAAGATGGGTTATAGAGACAAGTGTCAATACAACTATCAATCATATATTCTACTCTAAGCACCTTTCACAAGCAAGCATATAGATCTAAGGCTAAAACTGAATTCGCAACTTCAGTTCATAAATGAAAACATGAATAAACAACTCAACCCATTTTAAAACAACGTTAAATCTAGCAATTAATAATACCCACAAGCTAATTTATGTATCCGATTACATAGTCACACCCCTAAGGAAATGGGGTTTAGCCAAGCATAACAAAAGGCAAGAAATAGTTACCAAAAGGATTCTCCATCAAAATGTAAAAATCTCCAATGGTCAATGTCAAATATTAAGACAAAAACCTTCAAAACCCCAATATCTGAGCTCAAAACCCTCTCTAAGAATATTCAATATTGTAACAATATCTAAAAACTGTCCAAAGTTTGTGTTCCTCTTTCTCTCTCTTCAAAAAACAATTTATTTGTTCCCAAAAACTTCCCAATAGTTTAGTACGCAAATCTCATCGGAAAATTTAGTCGAGATCGTTGAACGACTCGACGAACCGCCGATGAGCACAATTTCTCGCCCTTTGGACTTGACTTTCGCATCCAGTTGTTCTATTCCTTTAGGCGAACTGGATCGAGATCACCGTTCCATTCGGTGATTTGCCGAAGTGTACTTTCATTCGCTGAGTTGGCTTAGTTCATGAGCCAATTCACTGGACCTTTTGGGGAGCTGAAAGCTCACTCAGCGAGTCGCCGAGTGGCTTTTGCGAGATTTGACCTTCCTTTTCTTCAACCTTTCAAACTTTTTTTCTTCTTTTAACAATGTAAAGTCCTTGCCTTGTTTTGAATCCTCCATGGCTGCTCATAAATAATTTAACATTAGGTATGCAAAAAAAATAGGCATTGAGGACACTAATTCATTAAATAACAAGCCCTAAATGAGTCAAAATTCTCGACTCATCACTCACCATGTTTCAACAAATGCATTCAAGTGCCCTCATATCAAGAATGATTCCATGCTCTCACAAAGTAAATCAATGAAGAAGTAAGGAATCAATGCAACTGTCACTCTCCTAAAAGAGAAATACATGCAAGATCCATCCCATAGGTTTGCCCATATTTTCCAATCATCACATAACCCAATTTATGCAAGATCTCAAGCGTTTTTAGGCTTGAAATGGGTTGAGGGTAAGGTATGGTCGATTTGTCTTAGTGACTTCACCTTTTCAAAGCATTGTTGCAATCATCTGCACTTATTCTCAAGTTCTTTTCATTCTTTTTCATTTGAGAACTCAAACTTTGACTTGTCAATCATTTTATTGGGAACCCTCTTTTATTCTATCAGCTCTCTTTTTCATTTAAACTTTTCAACATTGTTCATCACAATACCTCTTTTTTTTAAAGGAGTGGCTCCTTTTTTTTGTAACACATTTCAAATTTGAGTCTCATTTCATCTTCCTTTGCCTTTTACTCGATGTTTCTTCCTCCTTCCTTTCCACACCCCCAAATTAGGCCAAAAGCCTAAGTTGTCTATTTGAACAAACCAATGCTTCAGAAAGGATTTTGGGTGAGAAGGCAGGGACAAATTGGCTCTAGGGGTTTCAATATGGTGGTCAACAAATTATTTAGGCTCAAATGGTGCCAAAATGGATGCACACCCTCAAAAGGTAGTCATAAAGGATATGGAAGTTTTGTGTTCCCGCTCAGAATTTTCGCCCAAGATCATATCTTACACTTACCAAGGCTTAGACAATTAGACTAAAAAGGCGAATTCTAGAATTCCACACACATACTTTAGGGTAAAACCTCACCACACATGGCACTTCAAATACACTCATTTAGCATATCCCGACAAGATCAAAAGCTTGCGTGTAATGTTCATTCCAAGGCTCACATCAAGACCCAGCTAGTCAACACAAAGTTCAGAAAGATCACTCAAAAGTGCAACCGCATCAATTTCTTTCTTGCAACACAAACACTGAACACTATGCTCATCATAAGCACTATTCAAGTGATCGATACTAAACACAATCAATTCTCCAATTCTTCATCAATGAAAACTCAAACATGCTACAAATTAGAGGATAGAGACACAAAAGTGCTCTAGCTAAGGGGTAGGGGTGGGCACCCAAAGTGCCTCACACCCCACCAAAAGAAATATGTAGTGTCCTTAAAGCAAAGAAACGAAATAATTGAGTTTAGAATGATGGACTCCTTGAATTCTAGAGAACTGAGATCGCCGAACAGGTCGATGGATCACCAACCACGGACATATTGCGTACCGTGCCTGTAGCTTATGACAATATTGAGTCCAACTTGGTGAGCTGCAGAATGATCTCCTAAATTAAATAGGCAAATCGCCGAAATTCCATGTGCATCATCAAAATTGACAGTGCACCCTCTAATTTATGCTGCCAATTAGGCAAACTGAATCAGGTTCGCCCAACCACATCGGAGGATCACCTAGATGGGCATACATTTTGCCAAAGTTGAGATACCAATTGGGAAAACTCGTTGGAGCTTCGCTTAAGTGTTTCGGCGCATCGCTGAATGCCTCTCTCAATGGCCGATCTTCAGTCTGTCCAACACAAGTGACACCCAAATTATTGAAAACTACTAACACTTGGATTACCTCCCAAGAAGCGCTTGAGTTAATGTCTCGGTACAATGTGTATATGCATTCATGCATCATCCAAGTACACCACTTCATCAACTCTAACATCACAACCTTCCCCAAAGTATACCTTTAACCTTTGGTCGTTAACTTTTAATTTGACCCCCTTTGCTTCTTCAATTTCAAAGGCTCCATTTCCCTACAGCCTTGTGATGGTGTACATACAAGTCCACTTGGAGTTAAGCTTACCCGGGAAAAGTTTCAATCTTGAATTAAAAAGTACGACTAGCTCACCTAATCTAAAATTCTGAGGCAAGATCTTTGCATCGTTCCACCGTTTAACTTTCTCTTTATTGAGGACGGGGCTTTCATATGCTTGCAGCCGTAACTCTTCCAATTCAAGGAGTTGATTCACATGATTTTTGGCTGCCACTTCCCAATTTAAATTCACCCTCTTCAATGCTCATAAGGCTTTATGCTCTAATTCAACTGGAAGGTAGGAAGCCTTTGCAAATACAAATTTTTATGGAGACATGTCAATAGGGGATTTGAAAGCAGTGTGATAGGCCCACAATGAATCATCAAGTTTGCTAGACAAATCAGTGCGATGGAAATTCACTATTTTCAGTAAGCTGCCCTTTATCTCCCGGTTGAACACCTCAACTTGTCCACTAGATTACGAATGGTACGGTGTTGCAACTTTATGTTTGACTCCATACTTAGATAGAAGTGCTTCAAATTGAAGGTTGTAAAAATGTGATCCCCCATCACTTATAATGATCCTCAGGGTCCCGAATCTTTTTAAAATATTCTTTTTGAGGAACTTTGTGACATTTCTCCCTTCATTGTTTGGTAATTTTATTGATTCCACCCATTTGGACATATAATCGACTGCCACAAGAATGTACTTATTCCCAAAAGAACTGGGAAAAGATCCTAAGAAATCAATTCCCTAAACGTTAAACAACCCAATCTCAAGAATTTGTGACAAAGGTAACTCATGCTGCCTTGAAATATTCCCCTGCATTTGATATTGTACGCAACACCTACAAAAGGAATGAGCATCCTTGAACATCATTGGCCAGAAGCAACCACGTTGCAAAACTTTAGAGGCGTGCGTATGCCTCCATGATGACCACTCACCGGTGAAGCATGGCAAGTTTCATGTATTTCGTTCATCTCCACCTCCGGCACACAATGTCGGATAACATTATCATCACACTCCCTAAAAAGAAAGGTCTCATCCCATATATACCTCTTCACATCAAATAAGAATCTTCTCTTTTGATGATTATTCAAAGCATCAGGTAAAAGCCCACAACAATTAAATTAGCGTAATCAGCATACAAAGGAATAGAAGTTTGACAAATTGACATTATCAATTCATCTGGGAAAGCATCATTTATGTCTCTTCTCTCCATTATTACAGCATCATATTCAAGCCTTTATAATTGATCGTCTACTTGATTTTCACACCCCTTTCTATCCCTTACCACAAAATCAAACCCTTGGAGGAGAAGCACCCACCGGATGAGTCTAGGCTTTGCTTCTTTCTTTGTCATTAGGTATCTTAATGCAGCATGATTCGTTAGCACAATCACCTTGGTGCTCAACAAATATGCTTGAAACTTCTCGAACCCATACACCACAGCCAACAACTCTTGTTCCATGATAGCGTAGTTCGTTTGAGCATAATTTAAGGTCTTGCTAGCATTATAGATGGGATGAAAGAACTTGTTTTTTCGCTGTCCATGAACAGCCCCAAGTGTAAACCCACTAGCATCACACATCATTTCATTTGGGAGACTCCAATCTGGGGCTATTATGATAGGGGCTGAAACAAGTTTCTCTTTCAAGATCACAAAAGCATTTAAGCAAGCTACATCAAAGTCGAAAGCACTTTCCTATTCAAGCAGCCTACACAATGGAATAACAATTTTGGAGAAGTCTTTGATGAACCATCTGTAAAATCTTGCATGACCAAGGAAACTTCTTACACCTTTTATCGAAATTTGAGGAGTTAGTTTGTCAATCAGTTGGATTTTGACTTGATCAATTTCAATACATTTTCCACAAATTTTATGCCCTAGTATGATTCCCTCCTTAACCATGAAGTGGAATTTCTACCAATTAAGAAACAAGTTTGAATCTACACACTTTTGAAGTACCATATCTAAATGCTTCAAGCACTCCTCAAAAGAGTCCCCTATAACTGAGAAGTCATCCATGAAGACCTCCATTGCATCCTCTACCATATCTGCAAATATTGAGAGCATACACCTTTGAAAAGTAGTCAGTGCATTACACAAACCAAAGGGCATTTGCTTGAAAGCAAAAGTCTCATAGGGACAAGTAAATGTTGTCTTCTCTTGATCTTCCGGTACTATGGATACTTGATTATACCCGCAATAACCATCGAGAAAGTAATACCATTCCTTACCTACAAGCCTATCGAGCATCTGATGAATGAAGGGCATGGAAAAATGTACCTTCTTGGTCCATGAGTTGAGTTTCCTGTAATCCATGCATACTCGCTATCCGGTCACAGGCCTAGTAGCAACAAGCTCATCTTTCTCATTTGGGACCACCGTTATACCACCCTTCTTAGGGACACATCGGATCGGGCTCACCCATTGGCTATCCGCAATTGGGAAAATAACTCATACGTCCAACCATTTAATGATATCCTTTTTTAAAACTTCTTGCATTGGAGGATTTAACCTCCTTTAGTGCTCAATACTTAGCTTTCAACCATCAGTCAAGTTAATCTTGTGTGTGAACACACCCGGAGAGATCCCAACTATATCGACAATTGACCACCCCAAAGCTCTAATATGCTTCTTCAACACTTCAAGTAACAAATCCATTTGCCATTTTATAAGATCACTAGATATCATCACCGGTAGTGTGTTTTCCCCCAAGAAAATATATTTGAGATGAGGGGGAAGTTCTATCAATTCTAACTTCGGTGTCTCATAATAGATGGCTCGGCCGGTGTTTCTTCTCGACCAGACACATCAAGATCCAACTTCTTTTGGAATGAAGTATAGGAGCCTAAACCAACAGGAGCAGCCACAACATCATCATAGTCGCTTATGTCAGCTTGATCATAATTTAGTAGCACGGCTGCCAATGACTCCCCACAATACGAAGCCTCCCCAATACTTGCAACTGCTTCATCTATCTGATCCAATTGAGACACAACATGCACATCATTTGGATACTTCATTGATTTGTGAATATTGAAGCTAACTACTTCATCATTGACTCGATATTTCAATTGACCACCTTCCCCATCAACTAGAGCTTTCCTCATGGTCAAGAATTGTCTCCCAAGAATAACAGGCATGCCAATATTGATCTTGCAATCAAGAACTACAAATTTAGTAGGGAACACAAACTTTTCTACCTTTACCAATACATCATATACCACACCAACTGGCCTCTTTAGTGAGCGGTCAGCCATCAAAAGTCTCATGTTTGTTGGTTTTGGTTTATCAAGCCCAAGCTTGTTAAAGATCATCAATGACATCAAATTAATACTCGCACCAAGATCACATAAGGCTTTTGCAAATGTACATGCACCTATGGTACATAGAATTTGAAGGCTCCCATATCCTTTTTCTTGAGAACAACATTCTTTGTCATTACCGCACCATAAGTTTGTAGCATTTCAATTGTTTCACAATCTATCATTCCCTTCTTTGTCGCCAATTCTTTCAGATATTTGGCATAGCCCGGCATCTCGATCAAAGCATCCACCAAAGGGATATTCACTTTCAAATCTTTTACTATCCCTAAGAATTTTTGGAACTTTGCATTGTCATCCTTCTTCTTCAAACGTTGAGGAAAAGGTGGATTTATCTTGATTTTAGGAAGTATGGTTGGAGCGGCAACATCACTATATTTCACACTTGGCTTAGGATTGTCTTCAACCTCTTTTATTTTTACCTCCATTTGTTTTATAGGTAGCTCATCATCAGCTACCCTTTGAGCGTCTATATTATCGAGCCTTGTTCTTTCTTGCAAAGTCTTCCCACTTTGGGTACTATGGCTGAAACTTGAATGGCATTCATGATTTGACTTTCATTAAAAAGGGGCACCATATCTTCATTAGGATTTGAATACACAAGGGCATTCAAGTGACCCATCTTTTCTTCAAATACTTTAATGGAGGATGAGTGCAAGATCATAGTAGTAGATAATGTTGAAACATCACTCTTCATTTTTTGCAAAATCAAATCAGATTCTTCCACCTTACCAAAAACTTTAGTTAACAAATCTTCCGTTGGAGTGCTCACCGGATCTTGCAAATCATGAAGTTAGGTATACCTGCCAATTTCACATTCCTTTCCATACCAACTTCTTTCACTATTTTTAGTCCAACCTTGATTTTCAGAAAGCCTTGAATAACCTAACCGAAAACCGTGTGATTTGTCACCCCTCGGATAAGATCTCTCCTCATACCTCTTATGGGATACATCATTCACTGAATTCACACTAATTCCCATAACATGCTATGTTAACTTATCAAGTTGAGTCGTTAATTAAGCAATACTATTATCACGCGCTTGATTCTTCTCCTCTTGCTCCTTAAGCATTTCTAAATGTGGGAGTGAATCATAATCTTCACTAGTGTACCAAGCTTGGTTAATTTTGGTCATCTCATCAAGCAACTTTGATGCCTCTACGAATAACTGCTTAACTATACTGCCCCGAACAAGATGATCAGCCAATCCTTTATTTATAACATCAAGAATTTGGTAAAAGTATTGCAACAACAGCTCGTCAAGAAAACCATGGATTGGACATTGTAACAACACCATTTTAAAACGTAGCCAAACTTCATGTACGGGTTCTCCATTCACTCTTTTGAAATTCTAAATATATTTTCTCAATTTCATTACTTTAAACGGAGGAAAGAACCTCTCAAGAAAAGCTTCAATCAATTCTTTCCATGAGGTGATGGAACCCGGTGGCAGCTCAACCAACCACTCACCCATCAAGGAAAAAGGGAACAACCTCAGCCGCATTGACTCCTGGGAAATGTCCTCAACCTCAAAAGGTCTACACACATTCACAAACTTTTAAAGGGGGTCATTGGGATTATCATGCTCAAAGCCTCCGAATAATACCCTCAATTCAATCAGCTACAACATTGTTTTGGTCACCACGAAGGTAGTATTCTTTAGGACAAGTGGTAACTGAATCGCTCTAATTTTCTCGGTCACATTGGAGTTTATTTCCTCCAATCTCTTAATTTCATTATCCTGCCCATGACGACTAGATTTGTCATCACTATTTGAAACCATCTTTCACCTATCAACTGAACACCAAAAACAAACTCAAACATAAGCTTGTTCAACTACAAGTAGATGAGTACACAATTTAATTCACAAATTGAATTCCTAACTACTACTCCCTCGCAACGGTGCCATTTTTGATAACGTACAAACTACTCTTTAAAACTAATTAACAGAGTAGGCAGTCATTGTCTATAAAAATGCTCAACTAGGAGTCAGGGTCGAATCTCAGTAGTGCAACGTTAAGGATCCAATAGATGAATTAAAATGCAACTAATCTAATTATAGTGAAGAGAAACTTTGGTGGATCATTCCAACAAAATGTATCAAGTAGTTTTGAAATCAATTAAGAAACACAAACTAAATAAAGCAGGGGCTTAAACGAAATTAAGCAGATATAGGGGTGTAAGGGAGTGCATTGATACTAACTAGGGGTAAACTTGCATTGCTCAGTAATGTTTAACAACTACAAATAAGCTAGGTAATCTTTGATGACACTAATCTTCTTTCGATCTCATAGCATCAGTTCATCGAATCTCCTTTCCATCCCATCTATGTGCGAAACTAAACAATCCAATACCTTGCTTCAATCACCTAAATTTAGAGAGATTGCAAACATTGAGACAATTACCCAGTCTTATTGGTCTTTTTCGAGCACCAATTAGATATCTAAGATAGAATTAAGTTATCCACCTTTATTCCTCAATTAACCACATGCTAAAAGCTCAAATTCATAGAAATCAGCAAGAAAAAAGAGCAATACAACATACCCACTAATTTATATCAACACCCAACCCCATAATTACACCCCTTGAAATTGGGGTTTTAGCCACCCATCACAAGAAGTGTAGAAATTATACCTTCCATGATAGCAACCATGAGTGCAGTGAATTTAAGCAATTAATATCAACACCCACTTCTATTTCACCCTCCAATTGTTAATTCCAAGAGTGATGTTTAAAATCTAAATCTAAGAACAATGCCCGAGAGTTTCTCTCTCTAAAATTCTTAATAGTAAAAATGGATAAAAGATCGATCCCCTCTTTTTCTCTCTTTCCAACTATTTATACTTTTCAAAAAGATTCTTTGGCATCCCATTCGGCGACATTAGTTGGGCTTGCCGAACCAATTCGGTGCATCACCATTCTTTTCATTCATCTCACCCTTTACTGGCTCCAGGCTTCAGGTGTTTGAACCTCAGTCAACAGGCTCGATGGAACCTACCTTTCACTTTTGGCAGATCACCGAATATCACCATTTTTTGCCTTTTGGGCCATCTCTTTTCTTTCGAGTACCATCAAATTCGGCGATGCTCAGCAACTTTGCCTTTTTCACTTGGCGGATGGCCTATGCATCTCTTCTTCGCCCATTGATTTTAACGCTTTGACCTTACATCTGTTCATTTCGGAGAGATACAACCTCTTGGGCGATTAGCCCATTTTATTAGGCGATCATCAAGCTGGGCTTTTCTGCTCCTTTTCAATTTTATTGGCCTTTCTTTCAATCGTTCATCCTTGCCTTGTCCCTTAGCCTTCATGGCTGCAAATCATAGAAATATCATTAGAATAGGACAAACTTAGGCATTGAGGACATGAATTGTTGAGCTAAATCGGCCTCAAATGCGTGTAAATCTACCACTCATCATATACGAAAGGTTGTGCGACGACCTTCGTTCCACCATATAATTTCATCATTCCACCTCATTGCATTGCATTGGCTAGTTTTATTATGTTTTGTAACTTTCTTATCTATTGATATGAGTATTAACTCTATCCTTATGTGTTTAGCTTATTCGCGTCATACTATATAAATTGGCGGCATCAATACCAAAATGAGACTTTTTTATATACAGGTGGAAGTATTTCATAGTTTATTTCTTAAGTCTAATTAGTTGTTTATACTCATTCGATCTAACCTACTTAGTACATATGGATTGTACTCACCCCTACTCCTGTTATCTTTGATACAGATCCTAGTCAGGGTGATCTTCGTAGTAGTTGATCGGAACCAGCGATTTCTTTTCTTTTGGAGTTGTGGTGATATCCTGATTTCGAATCGTCATTGGTCTCCATCTATCATTTTGCAGTCTTTAATTTTTTTTCAAAAACTTGAGATGTATTTCATAATCTAGAAATGTATTAGATGCTCTTTATGATTATGCTTCTAGGTTTTGATAACTTCTTTGTTGTTTTCTTTTTGATTGTAGCCTGACTTTCATTTTGAATTCTCGTATGTGCTACTTCTTTCAGCTTACACACCATTTTGGGGTCCTCCGAGTGTGTGTCATCATGACCTCGACTTCTAGGTCGTGACAATAACTATATATGTTGTATAAATAGAAAACTTTCATAAATAAATTTTACATTGATATAAATGATAAAAGTACTTACTAACTATATACCATTGTACATGAAGAAAAAAAGAATAAATAAATATATGTAGATATATTATAGATGAACTTCATGTTTGCATTTCTTAGTGCTAATTTCTACTTGTGAGCAATAAATTTAAAATATTGATGTTTTAGATAGCAACTCTCAATGACTTACAATTTTATATAATTTGTTTCAAACAAATTGATTAAATTAGAATCCTGATATATTTATGTCATCATGCTATAACAAAATATATATATATATTAAATCACAAGAGATTCACAACCTAAAAGTGAATGTTCCAATAACTAATGCCAACATTAAATTACTTTATTGATGTTTAAGTTTTGATTGTGATAACTAAAATATAGATCAAAATTCTAAATAATATTTTTTGAGAACATTTTTTTAAAAATAGGAAAAATAATAGGGACAACTTAAATTTTCTCTATATGAAGTTAAACTAAAATATATAATCAGTTATACTGGGTCCGTACAATGGACCTTAAATTATCTAGTTTCTACTCCCTCTGTCCAGTTTATATGGCTTACTTTCCTTTTTAGTCAGTCCCAAAAAGAATGACACATTTCTATATTAAGTAACAATTTAACTTTAAAATGTCCATTACTCTTAATGAAATGATTTATAGCGTGATGCCAAGTCATGAGGCAAGTCAAGTTCATAAGCAACCTTACCAACACGCCTCAAAATTTGATATGGGCTCACATAACGAGGACTAAGCTTCCATTTCTTTCCAACCCTCATTACACCCTTCATGGGTGAAATTTTCAAGTAGACCCAATCATTAACATCAAATTCTAAATCCCTCCTTCTCACATCGGCATAGGACTTTTGTCGACTTTGAGTCGTTTTCAACCTTTATCTAATAAGCCGAACTTTCTCCATAGCTTCATGTACCAATTCGGGACCTATCAAAGCAACTTCACCAACTTCAAAACAACATATGGGAGATCTACACCTCCTACCATAAAGAGCCTCAAATGGAGCCATACCAATATTCGAATGATAGCTATTATTATAGGCAAACTCGATCAAAGGCAAATGATCATCCCAATTTCTTCTAATGTTTTGATAGCTATTATTATAGGCAAACACAAGGTCTCAACATTTCTTCTAATGTTTTGATAGTATGCTCCGCTTGCCCATCAATTTGAGGATGAAAGGTTGTGCTAAGCTTAACACGAGTAACAAGACCCTTTTGGAAGGATTTCAAAAATTGAGAGGTGAATTGGGTACCACGATCGGATATAATGGATAAATGCACTCCATGCAATCTAACTATTTCTCTCAAGTACAACTTAGCATAATCCTTCACCACATAAGAAACCTTGACGGGAATAAAATAGGATGATTTCGTCATACGATCCACAATAACCCAAATCGAGTCATGTTGTCACCGGGTACGTGGTAAACCAATAGTAAGTCCATGTTCAAATCTTCCCACTTCCAAGTTTAAATACTAATATCTTTGGACAAACCTCCCGGCTTTTGGTGCTCAACATTCACTTGTTGAAAATTAGGACACTTAGCCACAAATTCCACAATATCCTTCTTCATCCAATTCCACCAATAGATCTCCCGCAAATTATGGTACATCTTGGTAGTTCCCGAGTGAATGAAATATGGAGAACTATGGGGTTCTGACAAAATTTGTCCTCTTAGGTCATCTACATTGGGAACACATAAAAGACCTTGATATTGAAGCACTCCATCTCCCCCTTGGGAGAATGCCTCAATGGACTTCTTAAGCACCGCTTCCTTCAACTCAACGAAATTAGGATCAAGATCTTTCTTAGTCTTCACATCGGACACAAAGTACGATTCTGAACCATTGTGAATCATAACACCGCCTTGGGTGGAATCATCCAACCGAACACCCAATCGGGCAAAACTATGAACATCACGAACCAATTCTTTCTTACCATGAGCAACACCACCCATAGACAACTAACTAAGAGCATCCGCCACAACGTTCACCTTGCCGAGGTGATATAGAACACTCATGTCATAGTCCTTTAGCAACTCAAGCCACTTATTTTGGTGAAGATTTAGATCGTTTTGTTTGAACTCATATTGCAAACTCTTATGGTCGGTAAAGACATCAACATGCACACCATACAAATAATGCCTTCCAATATTTAAAGCAAACACAACCTCCGCTAACTCTAAGTCATGGGTAGGATAGTTCTTTTCATGTGTCTTGAGTATTTTTTTGTATTTTTGTTGGCCCAAACCAGTAGCGCCTACAAGATTTGACCTACGGGTAGCTCAGGATGGAATTTCTGAAAATTTGCATTTTCCAGTCTTTTCGAATTCGCGGTGTTACATTATCTCACCCTTGGGAATATGCGTTCACGAATGAGATTCAAGACATCATAAGGAAGGTAGAAGCAAGATCTAACAACCCAACAAGAATGAAATCACATAATTGCACATATCCGAGGAGGAAACATCAACTCCAACCTAAAGCATGTTCAAAACATCATTTCATGAAGGCTTTATGCACCTCACACTGAAATGCACATAATCATAGAGAAATAAATCAAGCTAGCTCATTTTCTAAAAATTAGACTCTTCATGAACATTCATAATCAAGGAATCATGGAAATAACTAAGACACATGAAACCAAAAGAATGAACCAAGAGGAACTAGATACCTCAAGCTAGAGTAGGGACAGAGGGAAAGAGATGAGGATAGTGTGACATCATATCAGCCTCGGCCTCCCAAGTAGAACCCTGTACTAATTGTTCCTCCAATGAACCTTCACGGAAGCAACTTTTTTATTCCTTAACTTTCGGACTTGCCAGTCTAAAATCTCAACCTGAGCTTCTTCATAGGAAAGGCTATCCTTAATGCCAAGACTCTCCAATGGCACTACAGATGTCGGATCACCAACACATTTCTTCAACAAGGAGAAGTGGAAAACTGGATGCACCAATGCCAAGTCATTAGGCAAGTCAAGTTCATAAGCAACCTTACCAACACCCCTTAAAATTTGATATGGGCCCACATAACGGGGACTACGCTTCCCTTGCTTTCCATACCTCATTACACCGTTCATGGGTGAAATTTTCAAGTAGACCCAATCATTAACATCAAGTTCTAAATCCCTCCTTCTGACATTGGCATAGGACTTTTGTCGACTTTGAACCGTTTTCAACCTTTCGCTAATAAGCCAAACTTTCTCCATAGCTTCATGTACCAATTCGGAGCCTATCAATGGAACTTCACCAACTTCAAACAAACCTATGGGGGATCTACACCTCCTACCATAAAGAGCTCCAAATGGAGCCATACCAATACTTGAATGATAGAAATTATTATAGGCAAACTCAATCAAAGGCAAATGATAATCCCAATTACCCTTGAAATCAATCACACAACCTCTCGACATATCTTCCAAAATTTGGATAGTACGCTCTGCTTGCCCTTCGGTTTGAGGATAAAAGGTCGTGCTAAGGTTAACACGAGTACCAAAACCCTTACGAAAAGATTTCCAAAATTTAGAATTGAATTGGGTACCACGATCGAAGATAATGGATAAAAGCATTCCATGCAACCTAACCATTTCTCTCAAGTACAACTTAGCATAATCCTTAGCCGAGTAAGAAACCTTGATGGGAAAAAATGGGCTGATTTCGTCATACGATCCACAATAACCTAAATCGAGTCATGTTGTCACCGGGTACGTGGTGAACCAACAATAAAGTCCATGTTCAAATTTTCCCACTTCCATGTTGGAATACTAATATCTTGGGAAAAACCTCCCGGCTTTTGGTTCTCAACTTTCACTTGTTGACAATTAGGACATTTAGCCACAAATTCTGCAATATCCTTCTTCATCCCATTCCACCAATAGATCTCCCGCAAATCACGGTACATCTTGGTAGCTCCCGGGTTAATGAAATATCGAAAACTATGGGCTTCCGACAAAATTTGTCCTCTTAGGCCATCTACATCGGGAACACATAAACGACCTTGATATCGAAGCACTGAATCTCCCACTTGGGAGAAGTCCTCAATGGACTTCTTAAGCACCGCTTCCTTGAACTCCACCAAATTAGGATCAAGATCTTGCTTAGTCTTCACATCGGACACAAAGGACAATTCTGAACCATTGTGAATCGTAACACCGCCTTGGGTGGAATCAGCCAACCGAACACCCAATCAGGCAAAACTATGAACATCACAAACCAGCTCTTTCTTACCATCCTCAACATGAGCAACACTACCTATACACAATCGACTAAAAGCATCCGCCACCACGTTCGCCTTGCCGGGGCTATAAAGGACACTCATGTCATAGTCCTTTAACAATTCAATTAACCTCTTTTGGCAAAGATTTAGATCTTTTTGTTTGAAAACATATTGCAATCTCTTCTGGTCGGTAAAGACATCAACATGCACACCATACAAATGGAGAAGGAATATAAATATTAGTCAGATGAAAGCCATAGCTAGTTGAAAGAAAAATCCAAGAATAAGGTTCCTGTAGTCAGGCTTGATTTTTGGAATTCGTATCTTGAGGAAAAAGTTTAAATTTTTGTGTCTCATTACTTCGATCCCTATTGGAAATCATCTACTAAGACCAAATCTGCTCACTGCATGTACATTTGTTAATCATGATAATGTTACAAAGTGGAAGATGAGATTATCACAATAGTTAAGTCTTATCTATTGGGCTTTTTAAATCTACCAAATTATTATTTTGTTCATGAATGTATAATTCTAGCTTACTCTTTTTGTATTTGACTGTTTGTTGGCACACATTTAAATGACTAATGTCCGTAATCTCTGCATCTTTGCTGGTATAATCATCAAAATGCATTCTGATCTGCGTTATTGTTGTTACTTAAATACAAACTTTTTTGTATTATTATCAGAGAGGGATTATCCTAAGAAGGGCTAAAGAAATTAGAGGCAGCATGGTTTTTTTAAAGAGGTATCTCTCACTTTATTAAATCTTAGGGGATTCTTCCTTTATATTACTTCTAATTTATTTGCTGGATTTTTTTGTGCAATTCTTTTTCATGGATTTGTATGTACGATAATGGAGTGTATGTATATAAAAATATTTACTAGTTTTGTTGTAACAACTAATTTTGTACACCTTAGGAGAATCCCACTCCTTGACTTCCTTCAAAGTAGGCTATCACGGATGTGAGCCCTTAAAAAACCAAAATCAATTATATATTTATTCCATAAAAAACTACATTTTCTAGTTCGTTTAGATGCTCTGAACATGTCAACCCTTTCTCAAAGTTCTAGTTGTATTTGTTGTATGATAGTATCTCTATACACAATATGGTCCCATTGTTCTTCCTTAACCTTTGATTCAACTTTAGTTGAGAAAACCATTCAACAAGTTATGAATCCTTTATGTGAGAAAACCTTTCATATTCATCAATTATCATCATTGATACTTCTACCTCAAAGATTTTTAAAATCATCATCAACTTCATAAAAGACATACACAAATTCATAAACATAGTCTTTTCATAGTTCATCATAAATCATAACTTGAAAACCATAGATTTCACATGGGTTCACGAAAATTAATCTTAAAACATGCAGTTCAACTCTACTTCATCCTTAAAAAACCATAAACAAAGCAATTTGATCATAATTGAAAGAACCCATATGATAGAAGAAAACCTAGTTTTTGATTCAACAATCTTTACTTAGAAAATTAGGATTTATAGTCCAATTCATAGATCAATACATGGGTTAACATGGAATTAGTTTAAAAACATGTAATTGAGTCTAAATCATCAACACAAGATCATAAGTACATAATTGAATCCATACAAATAGAACCCACGAAGAATAAAATCAAAACCTAGTTTAATTTTGGAAAATTGAATTGGAGAATTGAAGAAAACCTTGGGGCCCAAATGGATGAATGGAACCCATTGATGAACTCCCTACATACCTCAATTGAAGCCCTAAACAATGATGAAGAATGGAGACTTGAACTTGAAGAAACCTAGCTTGACTTCTTCTTCTTCTTGATTCTACTAAAGAGAGAAATATTTGATAGAGGAGAGTTTGGGAAACTTGTAAAGTGATTTTGGAAGGGTAGATTTTAGGATTAAAAGGGCTTATATAGTGTTAGGAGAAGGTATAAACTGACTTAGATTACTAAATAGGTCATTAGGTGAAAAGACCAAACGACCCCTCTTTAAACATCCACCAACGTCCCACTTACTACATGACCTACGGTTGGTAGGTCAACCTACTGCCCGTAGGTGACCAACCGTAGGTCATACTGCCTTAGTCCCTAAAAATAAAATTAATTACTCCTTCCAACCAGTAGCATCAACGACCTTCCCCCACTCTTGACCTACTATTAGTAAGTCATGTAGTAGGTCACTCCTTAGAATTTTTTTACAACTTCTTCCCTTAGGGAGACCCACCTACTACTCCTACCCCTCCTGACCTACTATTGGTAAGTCAAACGAAGATTGGTAAGTAAAATAGTAAGTCACTCCTGAGAAATTTTTCCAACTTTTTTCTTCTTGGGCAGCCTTACCTACGGTTTCTACCCCCCTTGACCTACTGTTGGTAAGTCCACCAACGATTAGTAGGTCAAGTAGTAGGTCACCAAAGTTTCCAAAAATTGAAATTTTTTGCCCTTTCGAATCCGGGGTTTTATATTATCTCCCCCTTGGGAACATTCATCCTAAAATGAGAATCAAGACATGATAAAGAAGGTAGAAACAAGATCTAAAAACCCAACCAAAAATGCAATCACACAAGTACACATATCTGAGGAGGAAACATCAACTACAATCTAATACATGTTAAAAACATCGTTTCATGAAGGCTTAATGCAACTCATACTCAAATTCACATAACTATGAAGAAATCAATTAAGCTAGCTCATTTTTCTCAAAATTTAGACTCTTCATGAACATGCACAATCAAGAAATCAATCAAGCTAAATCATATCTTTGAAAAACTCAAATTTTCATGAGCATGAATGCATAAGGAAGCATGAGAATGACTAAGACGCAAGAAATCTTAAGAGCGAGCCATGAGAGGCTAAGGCCTCAAGCTAGACCTAAAGATAATAAAAAGAGATAGGGATACTAAGAGATCACATCGCCTCTGGCCTTTCACATACCCCACCATAACGAGGAACCTTCCATGATCAACATAGCTCTATTCACATATTCCAACCATGAAGCACACCATCTCCCCCTTGGGAGTAAACATCTCTAGTCTTTTCAAATCTTTCTCCCTCAACTCAAACATAACATCAAAGTCTTAACAACCACAAAAGCATTAAAACAAGTAAACACTGAAGAAGTTTCTACAAGGATTTCAAAGTCGACCTTAATCACACTAACCAAACATGGAGTCTTATCATAGCCAACAAATCACCCAACATTAAACAATGCATAACCACAAGCTAAAAGATCATAACTTATCAATTTCCACATCTGGGGAACCTTTGTGATTGTGTCGAGTTCGAAGTGCATATGACTTACCTTGTCGTTGACCACATTTCTTTATTCTTGTCATTTCTAGAGGGACAATCCCTCATCTTGTGACAACTCTTTCCATAACCATAGCAACCATCTGAACCGGCTAGACACTCACCCTTGTGTCTTCTTCCACATTCCAGGCACTTGGGCCATATTTTCTTACTTGAATCCTTACCTTGAGAACAATTTCCTTCACCGGACCTTGGATGTGAAGAATCACCATCATTTCTTCTTGCCCTCTTTGAATCCCCAGTCTTCTCCTTAAGTTCTCCTCTTTTATTTATTGAGCATGCATCATTAGACGAGAAATGTCCATTTCCTTGATGAGCATAGTGGTACGGTTTTCCTTAACCACCAATTCGGATACACCCGAAACGAACTTGCTCATCCTTGCCCTAGAGTCGGCAACCATGGTAGGAGCATACTTAGACATTTGCGTGAACTTCAAAGCATACTCCTTCACACTCATATCCCCTTGACGAAGGTTAATGAACTCAAGTACCTTTGCCTCCCTCATCTCAAGGGGAAAGAACCTATCAAGAAAAGCAACCTTAAATTTCTCCCAATCAAGAGGACCAGCATTAACTACCCTCTCACTCTTCTATTGTTAAAACCACACTTGAGTAACACCCTTAAGTTGATAAGCGGCAAACTCTGGCTTTTCCTCCGACGTCACACCCAAGTTAATCAACACCTTGTAAACCTCATAAATGAACTCTTGAGGATCCTCCTCAACCTTTGAACCATGAAAATCCAGAGGGTTCATCCTAATAATGTCCCTCACTCATGTTGCTGCCGTACACACATTTAGGTTCACGGAAGCCACAACCTCTCTATTGGCTAGAGCCAATACTTGAAAATCAGCACTAAATTCCGCATTACTCACTTGTTCGGCCAAAAGGTCAGCCGGACTTGAGGAGCTTGAGGAGAAGCTTCTTGTTCCACATTCCCTCCCACATTTTTCGTAGAATGAGCTCTTCGAGTAGCCATATCCTGAAACATAGGATAGGGATTAGGAGAGAAAGACCTATGAGGTTGAACTATATCGCACGACTTAAGAGTAATGAAAGAAGTGAAGTTTCTTAAACGTCTTATAGCCTATCATTCATAAATGTGGCGCACTTCACACTCATGAACAAGACTCTACTCGACGTGGCTTATGAGATATCCTAGGATCTTTCTAAAACCTGGCTCTGATACGAAGTTTGTCATGACCCAAAGTACCCCCTTGCCGTGACATGGCGTACAAGACCCCAAAAGGCCTCATGCAAGCCACTTTTCATACTTAGACAAGGTAATAGAATCAAAGAGTACGAAAGTAAGTTTCATATCATAAGAGTTTGATACAAGTAGTAGAAAACTAAACATAGTGTCAAAGCCGTCTAAACTCATAGAATGAAAAGTTGGGGCGTAACCCATACAAAGTTCAACAATAAAGACATAAAACATAAAGTAGTTACGTCCTCGGATGTATGATGACTCACCATATTTTTAACATCGTTCTACTAAGCTCTAACCTTGAGTGGATGGAGAAACGCCAAATCCTACATTATGAGACAATGTAGGCTAAATTATGCGTTAGTACATGGAATGTACCAAGTATGAGGGGAATGCAATAAAATATTTAAATCATGCTAAAAAGGGACATTTTCATGGAATACAATGACCAAGAAAAACATGAAGTACAAACAGTTAGAAATCATAAGTCATAAGCCAAGGTCAATGCAAGCTAAACATTTTTACATCACTTGTGAAATACTTTGAAAGTCCTTTTAGTTCATTATTGTGGGAAATTACCTTAACCAATAATTAAAGACCATGTGAGCTATCTACATGGATTCCGACATACCCCCTACATCGGAAGGGCCCATCCTACTTGCCAAGGTAGGACCCATAACATCTAGCTTACGTGGATCCACTAGCTAAGGTCTACTTAAAGACAATCATCCTATGGTGGTACGTAGTTTAGGGAAAATAGATTACTGCTAGAGACTCCCCCACCTCTAACAGAAGAGCCTCCATCTCAATACCCTCTCGGTGCTAAGTACATATCCCACGGAATTAGTTATCTTGTTATCCATCGTAAGGTACAACTAGAGTTTCCAATCAAAGCTAAAATCATGCATATAGACGTTTCATATTCCATGGACAAGTACAAGCTTACGTCATTATAATAGCTCCTTAACCTTTGATTCAACTTTAGTTGAGAAAACCTTTCAACAAGTTATGAATCCTTTATGTGAGAAAACCTTTCAAATTCATCAATTATCAACATTGAGACTTCTACCTCAAAGCTTCTTAAAATCATCATCAACTTCATAAAAGACACACAAAAATTCATAAACTTCATCTTTTCATAGTTCATCATAAATCATAACTTGAAAACCATAGATTTCACATGGGTTCAAGAAAATTCATCTTAAACATGCAATTCAACTCTACTTCATGCTTAGAAAATCATAAACAAAGCATTTTGATCATAATTGAAAGAACCCACATGATACAAGAAAACCTAGTTTTTGATTAAACAATCTTTACTTAGAAAATTATGATTTATAGTCCAATTAATAGATCAATACATGGGCTGGCAAGGAATTAGTTGAAAAACATGTAATTGAGTCTACATCATCAAAAGTAGATCATATGTAAATAACTGAATCCATACAAATAGAACCATGAACAATAAAATCAAACCTTGTTCGATTTTGGGAAATTGAAGAAAACCTTGGGGGCTCAATGGATGAATGGAACCCATTGATGAACTCCCTACATACCTCAATTGAAGCCGTAAACGATGATGAAGAATAGAAACTTGAACTTGAAGAACCCTTGCTTGACTTCTTCTTCTTCTTGATTCTAGAGAGAGAAATATTTGAGAGAGGAGAGTTTGGGAAACTTATAAAGTGATTTTGAAAGGGTAGATTTTAGGATTAAAAGGGCTTATATAGTGTTAGGAGAAGGTATAAAACAACTTAGATTAGTAAATAGGCAATTAGGTGAAAAAACCCAACTACCCCTCTTTAAAAATCCACCACAACCCACTTAGTACATGACCTACGGTTGGTATGTCAACCTACTGCCCGTAGGTGACAAACCATAGGTCATACTGCCTTAGCCCCAAAAAATTAAATTAATTCCCCCTTCCAACAAATAGCATCAATGACCCCCCCCCCCCCCCCGCCCCCCCTTTCTTGACCTACTATTAGTAAGTCAAACGACTATTGGTAAGTCATGTAGTAGGTCACTCCTTAGAATTTTTTTTCCAACTTCTTCCCTTAGGCAGACCCACCTACTACTCCTACCCCTCTTGACCTACCATTGGTAAGTCAAACGAAGATTGGCAAGTCAAGTAGTAAGTCACTCCTTAGAAAATTTTCCAAATTTTTTCTTCTTGGGCAACCTTACGTATGGTTCCTACCCCCTTGACCTATTGTTGGTAAGTCCACCAACGATTAGTAGGTCAAGTAGTAAGTCACCAAAGTTTTCAAATATTGAAATTTTTCGCCCTCTCCAATCTGGGGTGTTATAGGGGCATAACCCATGCAAAGTTTCAATGAAAGTAAATGACATGAATGTAAATTTTACTACATCCTCGAACATATGAGGACTCATCAAATTCTTCAAGGTCTCTAATATCACGAACTAGCCACGAGAAGATGGAGATGAGCCGGATCCTACACTTATAAGAAAATGTAGGCAAGAGTATGCCTTAGTACAAAAATGTACCATGTATGATAACCATGCACATAGGTTGAAAAGTAATGCAAAAAGGGAAATTTTCATGACATGCAAAGTCCAACACTAAAACATGAAGTAAAAAGGGTTAGAAAACATAAGTCATAAACCAAGGTCAATACAAGCTAAATATCTTTAAAAAATTTGAGAGATACCTTGAAAGTCACTTTAGTTCATTATTGTGGGAAGTTAGCCTTAATCGACATGTAAGACCATGTGAGCTATAAACATGGAATTCGGTGTCCTCCCTACACCGATAGGGCCATCCTACTTGCCAAGGTAGGACCCTTAAAATTCTAGCTTACGTGGATCCACTAGCTAATGTCCATTAAGACAATCATACTTTGGTAGCACATAGTAAAGGGATAAGGAGATTGCTACTGGAAACCCGGCCTTTACATACGAGAGAGCTTCCATCTCGATATCCACACGGTGCTAAGCTGAAATCCCATAAAATTAGTTATTTAAGAATAACTCATACTTTATCATCATCGTTAATAGACATGGGTAATCGCCTCTTGTCTATCATTAGAATAGCTCCTTAATCTTTGATTCAACTTTAGTTGAGAAAACCAATAAACATCTTATGAATCCTTTATGTGAGAAAACCTTTCACATTCATGATTTGAGCAACAAGTGAGAAACCCTTTCACAACTTAACAACAACATCATTCATGCTTCAATCTCAACGCAAATCATAAATCACCATAATTTTCATAATTGAACATTCATACTTCATAAAATCCATCTTTTGATCATTCATAATTCATCATGAAATCATAGCTTTTAGAAATCATAAATCATGCATGGGTTCATATGGATATCATAAAATTCATCTCTTCATAATTCAACCCATCAATGAATCCTAATTTCGAAATTTTGGGGAAATCACATGGGTTCATGGGAGTTCATCTTAATTCATGAAATTCAACTCAATTCATGCTTCATAATTCATAAAACAATCAACTAACTCAACATTGAAAAGAGCCCATGGCATAGAAGAAAACTCTAACTTCAATGGAGAATTTCTAACTTGTAAATTAGAGAATTTAGGGACTCTATGGAGGAAAGGGCTCCATAGATGAAGATCATCACACCTTGGGGTTCAAAACCCTTAAGCAATTTGAGAAATGAAAGCTTGATTGTTGAACCCTAACTTGACCTCTTCTTCTTCTTCTTCTAACTTCTAGAGAGAGAAATATTTGGGAGAAGTTGAAATGTAGATTTTAGGCTTAAAAAGGTTTATATAGTGATAGGAAATGTAGGGAACTGACTCAATTTAGTAAATGAGTCATTGGGTGAAAAGGCCAAAAGATCCCTTAAGGAAAGCCGACTCCCCCCTCACCTACTACTTGACCTACGGTTGGTAGGTCCACCTACTGACCGTAGGTCATGTAGTAGGTCACCCAAAAAAATATATTTGTATTTTTCTTTCCCCAAACTAATAGCACCTACGAGACTTGACCTACGGTTGGTAGGTCCACCTACCTACCGTTGGTGCCAACTGTAGGTCAGGCTAGAATTTCTAAAAAATTAGCATTTTCCACTCTTTTCGAATTCAAGGTGTTACAGGAAGTGTTGAAGGCAGTGCGATAAGCCCATACAGCATCATCGAGCTTTCTCAACCAATCAGCTCTATTAGCATTCACAGTCTTTGCTAGGATTTGCTTGATTTCTCTATTAGATACTTCAACCTGCCCACTAGTCTACGGATGATAAGGAGTTGCTACGCTATGATGAACACCATACTTCTCAAGCAACACCTTGAAAAATTTGTTATAAAGGTGGGAACCTCCATCGCAAATAATCGCCCTTGGTGTACCAAACCTGGAGAAGATTCTTTTTCAAAAATGCGGTGACACTGTTACCTTCAGTGTTAGAAAGCGCAACAGCTTCCACCCATTTGGACACATAGCCAACCACTACAAGTATGTACTTTATCCCACTTTAACTCACAAATGTATCCAACATCAAGGATCCAAACATCAAAGAGTTCAATCACAAATATCGGGTTCATTGGGAGTTCTTGTTTCCGTGAAGTACCTCCTTCTCTTTGGCATCGATCATAGGACTTGGAGAAATTATGAGCATCTTGGTGAATGGTAGGAAAATAGTACCATATTGTAATATTTTATGAGCAGTCCAGATAGCACTATGATGACCACCAACAAGAGACGTATGGCAAGCTTTGAATATACTCAACATCTCAACCTCAGACACACATTGACGAATAATCCCATCAGTATAGACACAAAATAAGTAAAGATCTTCCCAGAAAAACTTTGTGACATCAGACATGAATTGCCTTCAGGATGGAATGATAGATCCGAAGGTACCACATCACTTTCCAAGTAATTGGCAAAATCTGCAAACGAAGGGATAAGATCACAAGAAGCAGCCAATATTAGTTCGTCTGAGAATGTATCATTAATCTCGACTATATCCTCTAGCTTCAACATAGCTTCTTCTTTTAATCTTGACAAGTCATTAGCCACTTGACTTTCTGTCCCCTTTCTATCTCTTACCTCAAAGTCAAATTCCTGCAGTAGTAGTACTCATCGAATCAGCCTCGGTTTTGTGTCCTTCTTTGCCATGAGATACCTTAATGCAGAATGATCAGTGTGCACAATTACTTTAGTACCCAGCAAGAAAGCTCTGAACTTCTCAAACGCAAAGACTACGACAGGCTATTCTTCTTCAGTGACAGTGTAGTTCTTTTGAGCAACATTTAAAGCTTTACTCACATAATATATGGAATGAAGAATCTTCTTTGGCCTTTGTCCCAATACGATGTCGAGTGCCACCCCGCTCGCATCACACATGACTTCAAACGGTTGTCCCCAAACTGGTGAAAGAATGATACGTGCAGAGATCAACTTCTTTTTCAGCTCCTCAAATGCTTTCAAACAAGCATAATAAAATATAAACGTTATCTCCTTTTCAATCAGTTTGTACAAAGGGTTTGCAATTTTCAAGAAATCTTTTATAAATCTCCTATAGAAACCTGCATGCCCTAGAAAACTTCTAACACCTTTAACAGATATTGGTGGTAGTAGTTATTCCATCACCTCAACTTTTGCTTTATCAACCTCATTACCTTTTTGTGACATTCTACGGCCCAGAACTATTCCTTCTTTTACCATGAATACCTTAATAGTGTATTCCACCATATCAAAAAATATAGACATCATGCAAAGCTGAAAAGTTGCCGATGCATTACACAAATCGAATGACATTCTTTTGAATGCGAATGTCCCATAAGGACAAGTGAAGTGGTATTATCTTTATCTTTCGGGGCTGTAGAGATCATGCTAAAGCCCTAATATCAATCCAGAAAGCGGTACCATCCTTTGCCAGCAAGATGATCTAATATTTTGTCCATGAAGGGCATCGAAAAGTGATCTTTCTCAGTCCATTCATTCAACTTTTGATAGTCCATACGAACCCTCCATCGAGTGACAGGCCACATTGAAATGACCTCATTCTTTGCATTGGGAACTGCAGTGATTCAACCCTTCTTTGGCACACATTGATCCGGGCACACCTAGTTACTATCCGCAATTGGAAACACCACTCCAGCATCTAACCACTTGTTGATTTGTTTCTTTACCACCTCTTGCATTGGTGAATTCAATCTTCTCTAGTGTTCAATACTTGGTTTGCAATCCGGCATGAGTTGGATTTTGTGCGAGCATATTCTCGGTGGAATACAAATAATATTAGCAATCGTCCATCCATTCGCCTTTTTGTACCGCTTAAGCACCGATATCAAAGCTTCTACTTGACCTTCATTCAAATCAACAGCTATAACTACAGGCAAAGTATTATTTTTGCCCAAGAAAACATACCACAAGTGAGATTGAAGAGCTTTTAGCTCCAACTTTAGAGGCTCATTAATAGATCGTTTTGTAGGTATAGTGTCCTGATTCTTTAGATCCAAATCCACTTTCATTGGTTGGCTACGATGAAAGCCACCATCATTAACTGCAGCAACTTACTTTTCATATTCATCAATACCATCCCCATGAAAAATCATGAGTATCGTAGCTAGTGCTTCAACACCTAGTCTCTCTTCAATAGGTACATCCGGCTTCTCCTCATCGGTATGGTTCACCACTAAGATTGATTTATGTTCACTTTCATGCTTCATGGATCTGCAGATGTTAAATGTTACCTCTTCATTGTTCGAATGAAACTTCATCTGCCCTTTTTCCATATCTACTAGTGCGCGCTCCGTGGCAAGGTATGGTCTCCCTAGTATTATAGGTACTTCAAAATCAACCTCGCAGTCTAATATCACAAAATCTGCCGGAAAGATGAATGCCTCAACTTTCACCAAAACATCTTGAAGCACCTCAATTCGTTTCTTCACAGTACATCAGCCATAAGTAGCCTCATTGCAGTCAGTTTGGGGGCTCCCAAGCCCAATTTCTTGAACATAAATAGCAATATACAATTTAAGCTAGAACCTAAGTTACACAATGCCTTCACGAAGTGCATCATACCAATCGTGCATGGGATGGTAAATGCCTAGGATCTTCCTTCTTTTTCACTAACGACCGAGTAGCAATGGCGCTACAATGTTGCAGCTTATCATCATCTTCAAAACTTACAGCTCTCTTCTTGGTCACAAGATCCTTCATGAACTTTGCATAACCGGGAATCTGTTCTTATGCTTCAAGCAAAGGAACATTTATAGACAACTATTTTAGCATAAGGATAAACTTTCAATCCTTCCCTTCTTTCTCTTCTTTACCAACCTTTGTGGAAAAGGAGGTGGAGGTCTTTTCATAGGAATGGCATTTTGCGTGATTTACACCTCCTTCTCGTTTTGATCTCTAGGTAGTTTCGCTACCTCGACTTCATCTTCATCTTGTTTCTTCGCACTTTCCACTCCAATTGGCATAGGAGGGTCGACGATCTACTTTGCACCTCGAGTAGTGACTACTATACAATGGCCATCATTCTTAGGATTTTGAACCGTATTGCTGGGAAGTGTTTCCTGTTGGCGCCGATTTTCATTCAAAGATAGGTGATTCAACTGCTGCTCAATCTGTCAAATTGACACTGCATGTGACTCTACCTTTTGCCCGATGCCAGATAAGTCGTTATGCATCTCCTTTAAATTATCATCCATAGAGTCAAACAGTTTCATCATGTTGCTCATCATATCTTTGATGTGAGTCAGACTCGATCCTCCTTCTCGGTTTCCTGGTGGGATGTATAGGCCACTTCTATCATTCCTATTATTATACCCAATTCTGTTGTAGTTATTATCTCGGTTGTAGTTACCTTCATGATTATACTGCCCTTCCTGATTGTAGTTACTAAAGTTTTGACCTTGATTCCCTTGATCTTGGAGCTAATTATCCTGATTGGACCCTTGGGCATTAGTCTGGAAACCCCCTGGTTGGTCATTCACAAGATTCGCATCCTCTTCATATTTGTACCCATCAGTTGGTGGAGCATTATTCTAGTAATGGACATCATTAAATTTTCCTGCATTTCCACTCACATGTTTTAGAACCATACCTACCTCTGTCCTTAACTGCACCATCTCTTCATGAATATCATCATTGGATTGGTTTGGTGCAGCTTTTATTGAGAAAGTGCTCTTTGCTATAGCCGATGTTCTAGTGCTCCATGCTTTATTGTTCTTTGAGATCTTTTCTAGTTTATCTGCAATCTCTTGGAATGTGTTTTCTCCATAGGATCCTCCAGCAATAGTGTCTAACACATCTTTTCCATTGTAATTTGACCCTCTGTAGAAATACTCCTTAATCGATTCATCATAATGTGATGGTCCGGCACACTTCACATGAAACCTGTAAACCTGTCCCAAGAATCACTGACAGACTCCCCATGTAAACCAACAAAAATATTAAGTTTATCTTTGAGTTTTAGCTTCTTACATAACGGGAAGTATTTTTTGAGAAACACTCGATGCAGCTCATTCTAGGTGCTAATAGAGTTGTATGGGAGTTCGAACAACATTACAGTAGCATCACCTGTCAAAGATAGCAAGAACACACTCAAACCAATCGCATCCATATCTAAGTCCGATCTTCCCACACTGCTCCTACATACTCTGATTACCTTACTTAGATGAGCATATGGGTCTTTTGATTGTAGCCCAGCAAATAGTCCTCGGGATGTCAGCATCTGCATAAGACTGCTAGTAACCACAAAAGTGTGTCTAGCTGGTAATGGAGGAATAACTATGGCTCCGGTCGATCCTACAACAATACGATCAACCTCATAGTTGAGGCGGACATTAGGTGCAGGTTAGTTCTGCACTCTAACATCATTATCAACAAGAAGATTTTGTTGAATGTTTCATGGCACGTCCTCCACTCTCGGAGGTTTGATTCCAGGTATCTCTCAATGACCCTCTCTATTGGGATCATGTTCGCGTCTCTCTTGTTGACCTGTTCCAGCCAATCTTCGCAGAGTTCTTCTTAATTCTGGGTCGTAATGAGTTAGAGGAATGCATTGACTTCGATGATTTGGCATACACTGGAACTAAGATTTGTAGACAACAAAAATAAAATAAACGTAAATTGAGAAATAATTGACTAAAGTGTGATAACAAAATTAATCTAATCTAAAAGCCTTATTCCCCAGCAGCGGTGCATAAATTTGATATGCCCAAATTACAACTTCCTTAAGAAGTATAAGCGGTCGTTGTCAAATAAATAACCTAACAAAGGTTAGGGTCGATTCCACAAGGAATATGGTTCAGACTTAGTCTAATTTATTGTTATTTGAATGTCTAGCCAAGTTATCTTTGTAAAAAGAGGGGTTTTAAAAATTAAATTATGATTGATTGACTGTGTTAGAAACTCACTCGGTGAGTCACTGGGTGGCTTTCGCAAGCTATAGCCTCCCTTTTCTTTAGTTTTTCCAACTTTTTCGCTTCTTTTCGCAATGTACCGTCCTTGCCTTGTTCTTAAGCATCCATGGCTGCACAAAAACAAATTAGCATTAGTTATAAACACAATATAGGCATTGAGGACACTAATTCATTGAATAACAAGCCCTAAATGAGTCAAAATTCCCAACTCATAAACACCCCCAACTTAAACTTTTGCTTGTCCTCAAATAAAACATGAGATCAATCAGGTCAACAGGGATGTCCACAAATAGTTCTCCTTGAGAGTCAACATGAGAATGCACACAAGGTTTAAACATGCAATGTTCAAATGTGCACTCAAAGATTCAAACTCTGCCTAGCCATCATCAACTAGAGTCCATGCTCACAAATGCTCACTTCAAACGTAAATTCATGCCCAGCAAAAGTATTTGAATGCCTTCACATCAAGAATGATTCCATGCTCTCAAAAAGTCCATCAAAGACTATAATTAAGGAATCAAAATCAATGCTCACACTCGCAAATGAGAAAAACATGCATGACATTACCAATATGCTTCCACGTATTTCTAACCAACACATCACTAGGCTTATGAAGGATCAAAAAGGTCTTTCAAGGTTTGTAATAGGGCTGAGGGTCAGGGTATGATCATTTTGGGCTTAGTGACTCTACCTTCATGAAGCATAGTTCAAATTTCAATTCTTTTCCTTTTCATTCATTCTTTTCATATTCAAAACTCATCCTTGGACTATTCATAGCATACAAAAATTTTGGTATATCCCTTTTTATTTCCACAACAATGCACAATGGATACAATTTATTCATTTCTTTTTCTTTCTTCTCTTTTCTTTTACCTCTTTTATTCTTCTTTTTTTAAATATGGAGGTCCATCTTTTTCACAAGTTTCCAAGGACAAAGTTCACAAACTTCTTGCTCGGTTTCTTTCCTCACTCATACCACACGCCCAACTTAGGCTCTTGGCTTTAGTTGGCTATTCAAACAAAACAATGCTTCACGAAGGTTATAGGTGGGAAATACATGGCAACTTCAACAATCGTTCTAAACATATGTGTTCATGTTTCATCAAAAGAAAAGGGTAGGCTCAAATGGTGCCAAGAAAGATTCACACACTCACAAGGTTGTCATACAAAGGTATAACAATTACGTTCACTCTCAAAAATTCATGCCTAAGATCATTTCCTTCAGTCAGCAATGCTAGTCAATTGAACCAGCGGGGCAAGTTGTAGGTATCAACATGCACACTTTTCAGGTAAACCTCGCCTCATATGGCATCCAAAGACAATTGTGGATCACAACTCTACTAGTTAAGCTTGCATGCAACGATAATGGCAAGACTCACCTCGACATTCAACTAGTCACAATAAGATGCTAAGAGTTCACACAAGAATTATGCAACTCAAATTACCTCGTTGGACTCACACAAACATATCGTTCATCAAGAGCACTATTCAAGTAATTGATATTGGTCACAACCGACACTCGAATGTACAAGAGAACAATAACCAATCATTCACAAACAAACATTAACAATCAAGGGAGAAGTCAATGAATCAAAAACCAAAACATTCAATATTAACGCAACATGAACCAGCACAATATCCAAATGAAAACACACAATATCTCAAAAGCTAAATACAACCAAAAGGGTAGGTAGCTAGATACCTTCACCCCACCAAAAAGAGACAAGCAGTGCCCTTAATGAAAAAATAAAACTAAGAGTATCAATAGGAAATAAATTGGAGGGAGAGTAAACATCCCCCTGTTAGGCTAGGCCTGAGTTTAACTGTTGCTCGGTGATGTGGCCTCAACCTAGGCATCAGTGACCTACTCTACTCCAACTTTGGAAGGCTGTGCAGCGACCTCTGCCATGGGATTAGACCCACTACAACCAATCATGAACGTGACGTGTAGTGACTCCTCTGTCGCCACCCATACCAAGTCACCCTCTAAATCCTATAAATCCTCCTACACGTATCTCTCACGAGCAACGAAGTCCTCCTGATCCATCTCGGGAGTATCTGTATCCCTGTCCTCATTATCAGCAGTATCTCCAGTAGTAGTAGTCGGAGGGATCTCATAATCAGCTTGCCTTACCTGCCTGGTATTTTAAACTCCAGGCAACTCAAAACTAGTGTCCTTGGGGACGTCTACACTACCCCACATAATCGATATGTTGGTAGACTTCAATTAATCCACATTCTGATGTAGACCAGCAATATCAGCCTTCACGTTTGTCGAATCAGTAGGGTTGTGGTCTGTCATCTCACATACCTCAACTCGAGCAGTGAGGGCATCCAATGTTAGCCCATGGGCAGTGATCAATTTATGTTGTTCCTTCAATTCTTATTGAATAGGAGCAAGTACAGCAGTAAGGGCATGATCAATCATGGAAGGAACAACAACCTCAACTCGAGAAGCCGTCACATCAGTCGAATGGGCAAGGTTGCCCATTTTGTAAATCATAGCCTGAAGTCTCGATGGTGGTAGGGGGAGGTGTAGGACCAGACTCCATAGTCTCTATGTCAACAACTAGAGAAGTGTCCACCAGATTTTTATTCTTCCTCTCCGCTTCATCCTTAAAATATTCCACTTTGATCCGATGAATATCACAAGACGAGGAATGAGTATCCTCGATATCCTTCTTTGCCTCAAAAGGCACATCGGCCTGACGACACAGGGAGCTGATCAATATTGGAAAGGGCAATGAGGTTTTATTTATTTTGGCCTTCATAGCCATCTCATGAGCAATAACAGACCCTAGATTAAGCCTCTTCTTGCCGATTGTAGATCCCAACAGTACAATCTTTTGATGCCGGATAATTCATTCATTTTGGGATAGCATCAATGTGCTTCTGTTGAATCCAAAGTAGTACCGTGTGGCGATGTTCAGATCCTTCTTCTCTATTATGACCCCCACCTCGATCTATGGGGGCGTTGCATCACACAACAATGGGACAAGACACCTCTTCAAGTCATCCAAAGTCTGAATCTTTATTTTGTCGGTCAAAGAATGCCGAGCTTGCACTGTGCAATCCGATTCATCATTGATGTCAGTCTCACTGCACTTGACCTTTTTACCCCGCACCTCTACAAATTAGAGAAGTGCCATTGAACTAGCCTTCTTCTTACCTTTCTGGATAAATATTGCGTACCCTTCATAGAATTCTCGAACCCATGAAGGAACGTATGGGCTCCGATGTTTCGTGAACTTCTTAAATCTGTGGTACCGCAGCATCTCCTAGAAAGTAGGATATTTGTCCACCGCACCATCTGTGGACAACCTCTTCTCCTCTAGTATGGTCCTCTAACCCTCTTGCTTTAATCGATTCATAGACCTTGGAGGATTTAAAAGAATAAGAGGCAGTTGTGGTGCCTATGGTTCCAATGATACATGTGGTGCCAGTAGTACCTATGGTTCCAATGATACATGTGGTGCCAGTAGTACCTATGGTGCCTATAGTAATCTCTGGAGTGCAGCTCTAAATGCCTTTGCTTAATCAACTCAGCTATTGGAGCTCCGGACACCACTGCCATTTCGTTCTTGGAGTCGGATGAGGTGAATTGGATTGAATCAACTTCCACACTGCTCTGCTTGCTTCTACTGGCTACTACCTGCTTCTTTCCCTTCCCTCTCACCTATGAAGGTTGACGACGAGTGGGTTGGGGCTGGGTACCTTTCTCTGTAATAACAAACCCTTTTGCTTTCTTTCGAGGTGGTGGACCTGGTGCTGGAACTTTAGGTTTAGCCATACCTATAAAAGCATAGAAATGGGAACAAAATTCGATCACAAAAGGGTTAGGGAAATAGACTTTTCAAAAAAATTGAAGAAAATTTCACCGAACAAGTCGCCGAGTCCATTCGGCGAGCAGTAGAGGTATAACCGAAAGTTCAAGAAAAATTTAGCAAAATTTCAGGTCAAAATGGAGATCTCAAGACCATTTTGTGTGTCGCTGAGGTCACTCGACGAGGAACGTGAACCTGGCTGAATGTTACAAAAAATCTTAGCACAAAAACATGTCAAAAAGGCTATAGGGAGGACATTTGGCGACACGCCGAACCAACTTGGCGAGCTCGACGAAGCTTACTGAAATGGCCTAACACATTACCTCCCCATATTTTTTGATTCACAACTAACAGCCCACGACACATCAATTCAAGCATGATTTTCAACAATTAGAAACTACCCGCGAACAATTTACTATCCGGAGGTACTAAAACTTCCCCCAATCGATTCAAATTTAACAAAAAATGACAATTTTTACCCTTAAGAATGCCGTCACCCAACCTATCATCGGGAAAATTCAAGTCATTTTGTAAAATTTAGGTTACTCATACTACACCTGCACATTACCCAACATGCCACACCCACAGTTCCATCATCTAACACGAGAAATTCAAACTAAAACGCCCAAACAATTTATTTAATCATGCTCAAATTTAATTTAAACTATATGAATCAACGGGTATTCAATCAAGGCAAAAAAATTAACTAATCAATGATAAGCCCACTACACTCCCAATTAGAATTTCAAATACGGCATGAAAACAAATGAAGTTTGAAAAACCAACCTCTTGTTAGACGATGAGATAGACACAACAAATAGGAAAGGTGAAAGGAATCACAACGATGCTCCAGACCCAAATCACAGGACACTAAATACGAAATTATAATCTAAAGTTTTAGGGAAAGAGTAGAGGAGTCGAAAATTTCAAAAAAAAGAGAAGATTTTTAATATAGAAGGTCATAAACCCTTCAGTTCGTGCCCCAATCAGCGAGCTGACTAATGTCCCCGATCCACTCGGTGATGCGTCGAATGGGCCACCGCTCACCAAACTTGATAGAAATTTTGTCCTAGTAGGTGCAAAGGGTGAACTCGATTGGGTTCATGGATCCAACTCACTGAATTGGCTATTAGCTTACCCAATCTTCAAGAACTTCCCTCACTTTGTACCTTTAGGGGTGATGCATATGGGCGATAATGGGGGCTATTCGGTGACTCGTTGAGTAGTCTAGCCTCACGCATATGTGCATTTCTTCCAAAATACGAACTCCAACCTATGCATTCAAGAAATGTTTTTCAAACAACAAAAAGTAAAGCTTGGGTTGCCTCCCAAGAAGCACTTTAGTTAATGTCGTGGTACGACGTGGACATGCCTTCAAGCATCATGTAAATACACCATATCAATAACAGTCACATTAGGACACTCTCCAAAGTAAAGCTTCAGTCTTTGCCCATTCACCTTGAACATCGACCCATCCTCGTTTTCAACTTCGATTGCTCCATTAGTAAACACATGATTTACTTTAAACGGACCTGATCATTTTGACTTTAGTTTTCTTAGAAAGTGACTCATACGAGAGTTGTAGAGAAACACAACATCACCAACTTTAAATTCTCGATAAAGGATTCTGGAGTCATGCCACTGCTTCATTTTCTCCTTATAAAGGGCTGAACTCTCATAGGCCTGAAGCCAAAACTCTTCCAAAGCATGGAGTTAGTCAAGTCGATCCTTTGATGCATCTTCCCAATTCAAGTTCATGGCCTTCAAGGCCCACAATACTTTATGCTCAAGTTCAACTTCCAGATGAAAAGATTTACCAAATACTAATTGGTACGGTGACATACAAATCAAGGTCTTGAATTCAGTTCTATACGCCCAAAGAGTGTCATTTAAGTTCCCGGACCAATCGGTTTGATTTTCATTAACAGTCTTGGGCAAAATCTCATTAATTTTCTGATTTGACACCTCGACTTTCCCACTTGTTTGCGGATGATAAGGGGTGGCAACCTTCTGCTACACTCCATACTTGCTCAATAATGATGCAAACATTCGGTTACAGAAGTAAGAGCACCCACAACTAATAATTGCACGTGGAGTGCAGAACCTTGTAAAAATGTACCGCTTGAGGAATTGAACGACACTTCTCCCTTCATTATTAGGAAAGGCCACATCCTCTACCCATTGAGAGATGTAGTGAACAGCCACCAAGATGTATTTATTCCCATAAGAACTCACAAAAGGCTACATGAAATTGATTCCCCACACATCAAACAACTCAACTTCTAAAATAGGTGTGAGAGGTTATTCATACCTTCGTGATACTCCTCCTTGCTTTTGAGATTGCACACACTTCTTGACAAGGGAGTTCATATTTTGATACAATGTTGGAAAATAATAAGCACTTTGTAGTACCTTCACGGCTTTACGCACTCCACTCTAGTGTCCACCAACCGGTGATGCGTGGCAAGCGTTAAGAATAGCATCTACCTCAACTTTGGAAACGTATATTCTAATCATTTGATCCACACACTCCCGAAATAAGTAAGGTTCATCAAAAAAATACTTCTTCACATAAAATAGGAACCAATTTCATTGGTAAAAATTCAGCCCATGTGGAAGAATCTTACACACCACATAATTGGCAAAATCAGCATACCAAAGCGTGGTACCATTCAACACAACCATCACCGACTCATTCGGAAAGGCTCCCCAATGTCTTTTTCACCGGAAACAACCACATTCATTTCAAGTCTCGACAAGTGGTCTACCACTTGGTTCTCACACCCTTTTGAATATTTGACATCAAAGTCAAAGTCTTGCAACAACACCACCCTTCGGATCAACCTTGGCTTTGCATCCTTCTTAGCCATCAAGTAACGTATAGCAGCATGGTCGGTGTGTACCACTACCTTAGTCCCCAAAAAATAGGCTCTAAACTTCTCAAAAGCATACACCACGGCTAACAACTCTTGCTTTGTGACGGTGTAATTCTTTTGAGCTACATTCAAAGTCTTGCTTGCATAATAGACCGGATGAAACAAATTTCCCTTCCATTGGCCAAGTGCAGCCCCAAACGCCACACCGTTAGCATCACACATTAGCTCAAATGGGATGCTCCAATCCGGAGAAACAATGATTGGGGCCGAAACTAGCTTTTCTTTTAGGCAAAAAAATGCTTTGATGCAAGCTTCATCAAACTCGAAGACACTTTCTTTTTCAAGTAGCTTACAAAGAGGGTAAGTTGTCTTAGAGAAATCTTTTATGAACCTCTGGTAGAAACCCGAATGAGCCAAGAAGCTTCTAACACCTTTAATTGAAATAGGCGGAGGTAACTTGGTGATAACTTCAACTTTAGCTTGATCAACTTGTATGCCTTCTCCTAAAATTTTGTGCACGAACAAAACACCTTCCTTGACAATGAAGTAATATTTTTCGCAATTGAGCACAAGGTTTGTTTCAACTCATCTTTGCAAGATTCTACCAAGGTGCTCAAGGCATGCTTCGAATGTATCCCCCACAACTGAAAAGTCATCCATGAAGACTTCCATCGAAACCTCTACCATATCGGCAAAAATAGAGAGCATACACCATTGAAATGTCACCGGTGCATTACATAATCCGGAAGGCATTCTTTTAAAGCAAACTTCCCATAAGGACATGTGAAAGTTGTCATGTCTTGATCCTCCAATGCAATAGAGATTTGATTAGAACCAGAGTAACGATCCAAGAAGCAATACCATCCCCGACCCGCTAGTCTATAAAGCATCTGATCCATAAAGTGCATTGGAAAGTGATCCTTCTCGGTCCATGCATTCAACTTCCTATAATCAATGCATACACGCCAACAGGTAACCAATCACAATGGTACAAGCTCACCTTTTTCATTTGGGACCACGGTCATACACCCTTTCTTTGGAATGCATTGAATAGGGCTCACCCACTTGCTATTTGCAATAGGGTAAACCACTCCCACATCAAGCCACTTAATGATCTCCTTTTTAACAACTTCTTGCGTTGGAGGATTCAACCTCCTTTGATGTTCAACACTTGGCTTACAATCACTATCCAGTTGAATTTTGTGGTTCCAAATACTGGGAGAAATTCCCACAATGTCGGCAATCATCCATCCAAAATCCTTGATAAACTTTTTCAACACACTAGCAAGCACTTTTGTTTTCCAGTCAACCAAATCCGTGGCAATAATCACAGGTAAAAGTGTTATTAGCCCCTAAGAACACATAAAGGTGCAGTGGAAGTACCTTCAATTCAAGGTTTTGTGGTTCTTCAATGGATGGTTTTGTGGGAGGAATTTCCTTATTCTTCAAGTCAATATCAGGCTTCACGGGGTTCTTAGAATAAGACCCTAAACCCGATAGAGTAGCCACTACCTCATCATAATCTTGAATTTCTTCCCCATCGTAAATCAAGAAGACGACGGCCAAAGACTCACAAACACAAGAAATGTCACCCACACTAGCAACCGCTTCATCAATCACATCAATAACCGATATTACATGGAGGTTACTAGGTTTCTTCATAGACTTGTAAACATTGAAAGTAACTTCCTCATCATTTATCAAAAATTTTAAATCACCATTTTCCATATCAACAAGAGCTCTCTCGGTTGCAAAGAACGGCATACCGAGAATAATAGGAACCTCGGCATCAATCTCACAATTGAGGATTACAAAAGTTGCTAGAAATATAAACTTTTCTACCTTCACCAAAATATCATAGAGGATGCCAATACGACATTTGATAGAACGGTCGCCCATGAGAAGACACATAGTTATTCCCTTAGGCTCACCTAGCCAAAGTTTCTTTAAAATGGCATAGGGCATTAAGTTTATAGTTTCCCCCAAATCACACAACGCTTTAGCAAATTGAAACATCCCTATAGTGCAAGAGACGGTAAATGCCCCTGGGTCATCCTTCTTGACAACCACTTTTCACATAATGGCACTACAATTATGGGATACTTCAACCATATTGAAATTCGTACTTCTCTTCTTCGTGACAAACTCTTTCATAAAAATTGCACACTTCAACATTTTAGACCCACAGCCACCCCGGTAAAGTGTAGCATAAACAAGCAAAAAGTGTGGTCTTTGATAAAAGGCTACACTTTTGACTTTAAGAAACACCTTTTAGGAGGTGGCCTAAAGAAGCGTAACCTTAGAAATTAGGCCACACTTTTTAAATGTCGCCATAGCAGCTACACTTAAAAAGTATATCACCAAAGGGGTATAAAGGGCATGCTTTATAATATTTCATTAACAACACTTTTATTGGATTATACCACACTTAAAAGCGTGGCCTTTGTTTTGTCATTGGTCACACTCTAAAAGTGTTGCCTTTTATATCACATCTACAACAACACTTATAAATTGTAATTTTTCCTATGTACAAGATAAAATAAGCCACACATTGGACGTCCCTATAGCCATACTTTTGAAGTGTGGCAATTCTGTGTAAAATTTTTGTAGCCACAATTTTTCATTTTTGCACGATAATAATTTGGATTTGCATATATTCAACAACACATAATTAAATATATAACTGATCTAAAGAAATTGCTAATAAATAATTCGAAGGTTATATATCAAATAACCTCAAGAAACATGTCTTGTACATTCCATACTTAGAAAGCAATTGCTTAAAGATCTCTACTAGAAATAAATTCCACAAAACCAAATGTATTCAAATATGACAATAACAAAAACTCTTTATCGTTCACTACAATAGATCGAGTTTATTTCTGGCCACTATTCAAATTCAATCACCGCCATTTTCCTACACATTCAAAATAAAATTATAAGTTGGAGAAATATAGAATGAGGTAAAGAAGAAAGATAAATGATAGAATAGAGAAGGAAATTGTAGTGAAGCAAAAGAATAACTTCTTTTTTGGGAATAGTTTTTCTACCTTGAAGCCTTTTTCTTCACAATGTTTTGGGTATTTTGCATCAACTGGAGACATTTCCCAAGCAAGAAAATAAAGAAAGAAGGAAAAGCAAGGGGTACTAGCAAATGAGAGATAAAGATGAAGATGACACAATCGAGCATACTATCCATCAGGTATCAAGGGATGGAGACCTATCACCAAAGCAAAGTAAAAGCTTACAATGGGATACTAGCAAGAATAAGGCTAATTAATAAATTAGTCCCTTAATTATCAAACCACAATAAGGAGAAGCAAGTTAAAGACTTGAGTTGTGGGATCATACCACGCCCCTTTGTGGGATCAGACTTGAGTTGTTCTGTAACAGCTGTGTATGCAAGAATTTCTGGATTTTCTTCCTTCTAATGAAGTCCATCACCTTATTTGGTTGGGATCAGACCACGCCCCTTTATATGTTATGTACAACATATTGGCCAGCAGTGATACAATTTTTCAGAAATTACAAGCCTAGGCTATATCATTGTTTGGTTAAGTGGAAGAAACCAATCAAAGGTACAATCAAAATCAATTCAGATGGAGCAAGCCATGGAAATCCAGGATTAAGCTCTTATGGTTTCTGCCTAAGGAATGATTGTGGTAATATAGTTTACGCATAGGCAGGACAGATAGGAGAAGTGTCAAGTCTAGCGGCAGAGACTACAGCAATTCATAAAGCTATGAGATATTGCCTTAGTCAAGAAATTCTAAATTTTATCATAGAGACAAACTCAATGATACTCAGGAATAGGGGTGTAAAAAATAAGCAGATTTCATGGCGTTCTTCTCAGATTTTTGTTCGCACCATCTTTCTCTCTTGTTGCAGTGAGAGTTCAAATCTCTTTTTCCAAGTTCGTACCATCTTTCTCTCACTAATTAGATTCAAGTTTTCTTTCGCTTTTCCTTTTGGGTTTCAAATTCTTCCAAGATTCAAGCTTCAATGAGTTTAAATTGATTTTTTGGTCACTTCTATGCTAATTAGAGGTTTGTTTATTGTTGTATTCTTGTTAATTTCAATTGGGTTTTTGTTATTTTTTAATGGGTATAAAGTTTAGTATTGGATTGAAAAGATAAAAGTAGTACCTAGCCGAATCTATCTTTTTTTTTATAAACAGGACATTCTAAAGTTTAGTATTAAGAACCTTGGCTTGAAGTTAAATCGGAAGGTACGTCAAGATGTATTGACGAGATGGAATTCCACATTCTTGATGCTTAATAGTTCTATTCCCTATCATCGAGCAAATTCTGGTGGCATAGGTTGATAGGATATAAATTCTTCAAAATAGCACTAATTTTTATATGATGCCAGGGCACTAATTTTAATATGATGCTTCAAAGTAGTGTACTGTAGGTTTCGTTACATTTGTTTTTGTGCTGATGCATTTTCTTCTATTGTGTAGACACTATTAGTAAATACTCTATCGGGTTTCTATTACTTCCTACTAACACAAATATCGGTATTGTTCATGAGCTACTTTTGGTTGTTATAGGTTCTGCTATCACTGGTTCAATTGGAAAAGAGTGTGCTGATATATGACCAAGAATTGCAGATTTTGATACATTGTATGGGATCAAAGGATTGTTTTTGTTATATCATTGAGTTAGTCCAGTTGTGTTCTTCACTGTGTCCAGGCTTGGCATGGTGAAGAGAATAGGTTTCGTTCCGTCTTCTAAATACGTAGATCTGGAATGTTTCTATTGGCACTAAACTTAAGTTTTGAGCTCTAAGACCACTGTGTCCAATCTTGCCATGGTGAACTGCTATCACTGGTCCAATTACAGATTATGATACATTTTATTTGGAAGTGTTGTTATTGTCACATATACCAACAAATGTAGTATTGTTCGTATAGATCATGCAAGAAAATAAGAATTATGGTAGGAAAATACATCATTTTCTCATAAAAATATTTCACAAGAATGTACCAAGCAACTGTTTCAAAATATAGCTACTACAAATGCCACAATATCAAAGGAAAGTCAAAAACACCTAAAAAAAAGGGAGAAATGTCCAAAACGGACCTGATATTCACGACATCAAAATTTGGTTACAGAATAAACAGCATGGTCGCTATATATAAAATTGATCATGAGCAGGATACGAAAAAGAGTAATGGCATCGTTATAAAAGAACTAGCTGACAATCACAAAACCAATACCTTAAAAGAGTTTCCTAGAAAAGTCAATGGAAAAATAGGTGAAGAAAATACATTGGACAACTTCAAGAAGAACACCAATCAAGTAAAAAATAAGTGGAGATACAAAAGGAAAAAAATGAAGAAAGAAAAAGAGGTTTTATTTATGTAGATGCTGTAATAATACTGTTTTCATATCAGAATAATCAACCTAACACGAGTTTTTATGCTATTGTTTTCATGAGAAAGATTGTAACTGCATCAGATGCCCAACAAATAACACCATTAACTCATCAAGAGTTCTTAGCATATCTGTGCCTCTTCAACAGATTAACAAGATGAAACAAGCAACATTAATAACAAGATGAGGCAAAGCTCTAGTAGATTAACACGAGGAAGTAAAATCTTTTGCAACACAATAAGATAGAGCTTTTCTTATTGAAGTTGCCTCTACATTAATAATAGGATGATGCTTTACATCTTCTTATTCATACAAACATTTACATTAAACAAACTAATACTACCATAAGGAACACATTTACATTGTTTCTTTTCTCTTTTCTATTTTGTCTCTATTTCTCCCCTTAATTTTCACTTTTTATTGGATTTGATTGAACTAGTTCACCACTGTTGAGGGATAGGTAAAGGCTAATAGTTTTTACTTTCTGCTAAGTAAAAGTTCAAAAGCCAGAAGTTCATACAAACTGGATTCACATAATCGAAAATGTCACACTTAGAATTCAACCTCATGTAACAAAATATATGTTTTACCCGATATAAGGGATTCAATTGAACCCCTTGAACAAATTTGAGTAACAATAATGAGCCACCGGCAACAACATGTAAACTAACATATCCAGAATGATCACGACCAAGATGGAATACACATGGATGGGAAAACAATTCAACAGCATGGTCGCTCTGAAACTGATCATGACCAGAGAATGTGCATACTACTAATAGAGAATGTAAAATACAATATGCAGACTACTAACAGAGAATATGAAATACAAAGTACCTTTTGAAGAACTGAATCATGAGTTGACCATGAAGAATGTGGTAGATTTTGGCCTCTTACAACTTGTGCGCTACATGCATCAACAGGTGAAGCAAGGTTAGATCCGACACATGACCCTCATATATCTTGAACATTCAATCCAGGGTTGTTTTGTAGCAATTGACTAAATAAATGTCGCATTTCTTCTCTTATTTGATTCACTTCTTTCTTCAGAGAAAGTTATTTCATTGGCATGATTTTGTTTAAGCTTGTTAGTTTCCTCATTTTTCTTCAAAGAACTTGTTGTCACTGATCTACCCTAGCACCTAAGTCGACCACGCTGCTCCTTTCCAAACACTGCCTTAAATGCATCATCAGTTGTTTCCCCGGAATTTTGGCAATTCTGAAGTTCAGCCTGTTAAATAAAATTGACATACATAGTGAACGGTAAAAACTATTAAAAACTTAAATTTGGGTATCCACCTGAATTTCCTTTTTAAAAAACTTACTATTGCAACTTGGGTATCAGCCTGAATTTCCTTTCCCGTCTTTGTACGAGTTGCAATAATATTTCAGACTTTGATGGTTCCTCATTTTTTTCTTTGGCTACACGCTACAAATTATATCAAAAGAAATTAAAAAAATATCAATATGTTCTAATAAAGTACAAAAAATGAAATTCAATTTTTTTACGAAATGTCAACTAAGTATTAACGATGCCACGCGTACTTTTGCAAAATTAATAGGTCCCATTCGATGCTTCCATTTTTGTTTTTTCCTGTTTTGAGAATTCATCTCATAGATGGCCTATATATTATAAAATAAAAAGAGATGTTCGAATTTATAAATAAAAAAAAGAATAGATATGATGCAAAGTATGTTGAAGAGTAGAAATGCACTATAGTAGCCTTACTTGAACAGTTGGGTGTTTCCAATACTCGATCATCCGGCAGAATTGAACTTCTGGAATGTCATCGGGGCGTTTTGCTAGCATATCCTCAACAGTGCTATTTTATCAAAGAATCTCTCTTTAATTTTTTGTTTGTGTCGCCTCCAAGCATCACGAAGACCAGTCATCACCCACTTCTCTCCTTCTACTGGAATTACGAATTTGGATTGCAAAATAAAATATATTTAACTTCAGTCAGTAAAAGAAATAATAAAATATGCAATCTCAAAACTGATTGTTCTTACATTGATATATTTCCACATGCGCCTTTTAGTATCATTTTGCACCGTATGCTAACTAGTGTACATCAAGTTGATGAATCTAGGATTCCTTGCTATTGTTCCTATAAAGTTTGTTAATTCCGGCACTATATTATCAGTTCGTCCCACTGCTTGTCCTTTATCAAATATGACCTCCTTTCTTTCTTCGAAATTTCTTGCATGAATATTCTTACATGTTGTTTGTCGTCGAACTTTTTTTGGCTCCGATATTCCTAGATTGGTGTAACAGCAGGAAGTAAGAAATTTCTTTATAATGAGTAGTAAATCTTACAAGGTTTAAGACATACCTTTTGTACTATAATCATTGTCAATTTCCTCTTCTATAGCACAGTCATCCCCGCCGATTTCTCTTGTCCACAAGATCATCCAATCCATTATTATGTTCATTAATAAAAGGAGCATGCATAAATTCAACATCATATACTGTGTGGTTACCATGTTTTGTTTCATCACCTATGTGTATCCCTTTGTTTTTCTGAAACTGATCAAGAGTAGAAGCTGGTATGATCGACTTCCCCTTTACCTGCTTGCAGTTTGGTAGATTATGAATATCATGTTCTTGTGTATCTGTTGTTTTTCCAGAAACTGATCAAGACTGATGGCTGGTAGGACTGACTTCCTGTTCACCTGTTTGAAGTTTAGTAGATCCTGAATACAATATTGCTCCTCTCCGTTAGCAAGTGTGGTTCCAGTCACATGTACTGAAGTAGTAACACCTTCCTTAGAAGACGTTTGGAACCTAAAGTTATGCATTGGAAGCTTAATTCCTTTCTCTTGAATGGACTCTCCAGATTGAAAGAAGCTCTGTTTAGTTTGTCCTTTCGCCGCAATCATATGTGAGGTCCTAAGCTCTTTCTTAGTTTTATCATTGCGTTCGTTCACAAGTTGTTCTCTCTTAATCTTGAATTTGTTGACCAATTCGGCACTTGATCGGTATTGCACCTTAGAATTCAGATTCTTCAATGGACTTTGAGCTTTGTTTGGATTCAAACCCTTTTTCTTTAGTGTTGCTGATTGATTCATTCTTCCCGCTTTCTTTTAATCTCTTTATTTTCTTTCCTCGAGTAAGTTAACCTAGAAAATAATAATTAGGTGATTAAAGAAGCCAACAGAAAATACTAACTTCAAAAGAAATTGTGTTGTATAATTTAGGAAGAGTAGTGAACTAATGATTAGCTTCTAGAAAGTGAAGGGAGTACTACCTACAGAGAGGACTGACTTCACAAAGAGTTCACTAGTATGCAACTGTTCAATTAAAAAATTCCTCCGAAAACACAGCAGAGTTCACTGTTCAGCAATAGTGTAGAGTTCACTGTGCTGCCTCTAATGTCCACTGCCTGATAATAATAGGAAAACAATAAGTATTTAAATAACAACGACAATTTATATTTACAGATCAGAAAGTAGTTTGATAATTGCATCAGGAATACTTTCGAGATTAGTAACCTTAGTCATATAAGTTTGTTCCAACAAACAGTCAAATAAAAAATAGTAATGCTAAAATTACAGGTTCATCAACAAAATAATAGTGAGATAAATTGAAGAAGCCAACGTAAATTACTTAACCAGATAACAATCGGGTGCATGAAAAAAGACAACAGAATACTTAAAGATTGCAGCGATCTAATCTTCAATTCCACATATTAGATATCTTAAGGTGTTTGGACAAAAAAATAGTTAAATAACAAAAGTGTGAGTCAGCACTATATGGTCATCACAAAAATAATAAAACTCATGGTGCGTCATCTTCAAACTCGTCTTCAAACTCATCTTCAGACTCATCTTCATACTTGTCTTCATGCTCATTTTCAGACTCCTCTTCATACTAGTCTTCATACTCATCTTCAAACTCCTCTTCATACTCGACTTCAAGTTTTTGAGTAACAAATTCCTCCGAAGGCACATCAATAATTCTTTCCGGTACATCAGCCCTTATTAAAAGAACTTCACCATTATCTTCTGGTATAGATGGTCACATCAAATGTTCAGATAACTCATTTTCATAACTTTGTGGGAGTTCAGATTCAACTTGATCACTTATGCTAAACAAGAGTCTCGGAACAGTTTTCATGACATAATGTCTATCTTGATCATATGGATCTTGCACATAGAAGCATTGATGCACTTGAGATGCAAGAACAAAAGGCTCTTTCTGAGAGCATCTCTTGTTAAAATAGACATAATTAAGGCCATAATTATATTTTTCAACCTCATACCAATCCCACTTAAATAGAAGAACTTTAAAATGACCATAATAGTCTAACTCAACTATATCAACTATTCTACCATAATAAGTCAAATCTGCAGCAATCGAGTGTTTATCCTTTCAGCTTGCAAAGCTTGTAGTTGAGGCAACTGGTGTAACACCACTATTTTGGGTTTTACGACTTGCTTCACGCTGCCTAATATGGAATCTGCATCCATTAATGAGATACGCAGAATATCTTTTAGCAACAGAATTTGGTACTCTAGACAGTTGTTTTATCAAAGAGGCACATCCTCTTGCAAATCATGAGTTTCAAACCATTAAGAAAAGTTTTGACAATGATTCTTGGCCTTGCTCCATTTAGATATTCGCGGCTGATTATTAACCTCTTGCTCATGCTCTCTACACAACATGTACTTTTTTGTTAAATGATAAATACAATAAGTTAAAAATTAATTATACAAAAGGAAATACTATATTTAAATTAAAGTACCTAACATATTCTTGAACCTTATCACAATTGCCCAATAAGTATGCATGTGCATGACTTAGTGACTAGTTATCTAAGACAAATGGATCAGTTTTCTTTGCTCATAGAGGACATCCTTTGTTAGGAAACAAACTCACAGTTGCTGCATCAGTTGGGTCACACTCATCATTATTTTGGTCCCTTCTGTCAAATCTGGTATGTACACCCCCATGCATATATTTAGAGAATAAATTCATACACTTTATTCCCACGTGTGTCTCTGCTATGCAACATTCTAGATAACATCTGTTGCGGATATATGATTTGAATGTACCCATTTTTCTTTCAGGGGAATACATCATTCTGTTCTGAACCGGACCTCCTAATCTCACTTCATTCGCCAAATGAATAGGCATATGAATCATTATATCAAAAAATGTCGGAAAAAAAATTAGCTCCAACTGATTTATTGTTTCTCTAATCTCTACTACTAAGCAATCTAGTTCCTCTAATTTGATAACTTTTTGACACAAACGACGGAAGAAGGAACTTAGACGAATCAAAGCAATAGCCACATGATCACGAAGGATGCTTTTAATTGGTATTGGAAGCAAATAATGTAACATGAAATGAGCATCATGGGTCTTATAACCAACACTTTTCTTTCATCCAGTTGCACACACCTAGATATATTAGAGGCACTACCAACAGGCAGCTTGGCTGTCTTTATAACTCGACAAAAAACTGATTTCTCTCCATTTGACATTGAGAAGCAAGCTTTTGCAAACTTTGTTCTCTTATTATCTCCTGTATCTTTTAGATGAAGATTCTTTCTAATTCCCATCTCTTTCAAATCATACCGACCTTTTGCATGATCTTTTGTTTTGCCAGAAATATCCAAAAGATTTCCAAGTATGCTATCAACTATGTTCTTCTCTATGTGCGTTACATCAAGGTTGTGACGTAACAAGTTGTGATGCCAATAAGGTAATTCAAAAAAGATTGATCTGTTTTTCCATGGGCCATCATTCGATCTCTTTCTCTTCTTTCCAAATACATTTTAAAAACCTTGTAACCTATTAAGCACATCAGTACCCTTTAATAAAGGTGGAGGAGGCCTAAATTTAGTTTTTCCATTGAAAGATCCTTTTTTAGATCTCCATGGATGATCCATGGGTAGAAAAGCACAATGATCCATATAACACATTTTTCGACTATGTTGAAGATAGCGAGAATTAGTGCCACAGCTACAACAAGGGCAAGCAAGCTTTCCTTTTGTACTCCAACCAAATAACATATCATATGCAGGAAAGTCATTGATGGTCCACATAAGAGCTTCTCGCATTTGAAAAGTTTGATTTCTTGAATCATCATATGTTTCAACCCTAGAATCCCACAACAAATTTCACTCATCTATCAATGGCTGTAAGTAAATATCAATGTCATTTCCAGGTGATCGTGGCCCAGGTATAATTAAAGATAGTGTACAATATTAAGATTTCGTGCACACCCAAGGCGAAAGATTATACACAACCAACATAAATGGCCATGTGCTATGAGATATACTCATGGTTTGAAATGGATTGAACCCATCACTTGCCAAGCGAAGTCTCACATTGCGAGAATCTAGTGCGAAATCTGGTTGCAACCTATCAAAATCTTTCCATACTTGACCATCAGCGGGATGCCTTAACTTTCCATTGTTAGAATGCTCCTCGTCATGCCACCTCAAAGAATCTGCCATCTTTGAGCACTTAAATAACCTTTTGAGTCTAGGAATTAATGGAAAGTATCTCAAAGTTTTTGCTGAAACTCGATGTGGATTTTTAGAAGGCTCAAGCTCACTATCAACTTCAGATATTTAATATATCGGGAAGCTCTGCATGTATGACAGAATTCATCATCCTTATGATCATTCCTAAACAACATGCAATCATTGGGACATGCATCAATTTTATCATAATCAAGACCGAGATTCTTAACCATAGTCTTGGTTTTATTGTAAGACAGAGGAATGTTCAACTAGGGCCTCGCCTCTTTTAATAACACTAAAAGAGAAGTGAATGATTCATTACTCCATCCGTGTAGACACTTCAACAAATATAAGCGAATTGTGAATGATAATTTAGAGAATCCTTTACAACCAGGATATAATTCTTGGCTTGCCTCTTCATCTAAGTTATAGAATTTCTTGTCTTCTGCTTTTGGACCATCATAAACTCATTCAGCTTGTGCAACATCTCTAAATTGATCATTGAACAACCCATCAATGTCATCATGCGAGTAATCCATATCATCATCAACTTTCAACTTGATATCCCATTCCCCGTGATTGATCCATCTAGTATAACCTTTAACAAATCCATAGCATATTAGATGATCACACACTACATTCCTTCTAGTCCAATGAATATTACAACATTTTGCACATGGACACTGAATTTCCTCGCCTTGAGGATCTCCATAAGAGTAAGCAAAATCTAGGAAAGATTCAACACCAACAATATACTCTTTGCTATACCTTGCTAAATACATCAAATCCTTGGATGGGAGATTTGAATTCCTAAATTAAATATTGATATTTCATCTTTTAGTAAACAATCATTAAATCATTAACAACTTCACAAATAAATTTTGAGATGATAAAAATTTCTTACCTAGTCATAGCACTTGTGCTATGCCAAATCAAACGTCGAATCCTCCGCAAATGTTTTTGAATGTTTATTATACTTCAAAGGAAAAATAAGTAAAATTAATTTGATTGGCATAACTAAGAAAGAAAGTAAATAAATGGAACTTAATTGATTAAAAGTTAAAGTTTTGTGAGTGAATTTAAATACTCATCATCAAATTTGTTTTGCACAATTTACATAGGAAACTAATAAGTTATACATCAAGTGTTACCTAACTACAGAAAGTTAATAACCTTAGTCAAATAGAAGTTTTAACAAAATAAAAAAAAGGTTAACATATATCTAATACACAGAGAGAACTATCCTCTCCCTCACACACACTATTACAAAAGGGTGAGAAAGTACAGAAATTTCAGAAAATGTTGAAACTTGAAGAAATGTTTAAAGTTTACCTACCATAGAGTCGATGAAGCGAAATGAGATGTCGAGGATGATTCTGGCTGAAGCAAAATTGACAAAGTATTGAAGTGCTGAAACCACATAGGACTTTGATTAAGCGAAGAACTAATGCCCATAAATATATATATCCTTAGCAATTAAGGAATTTAAGTGAACTAATTCAAATTAAGAAATTCTATCAAGAAGCAGGTTCAGGTTGTAAACAACATTTTAAAGAAGTTCAAACACATTTTTTCGAAGACCAACAGTACAATATAGTGTGAAAATCTTTTGGATCTTTTTAAAACTAAGTCCAAAATTTTAAAATCTCATTCTTGTGCACACACAGTAAGAGAAATATCAAACATCTACTACCATGTTTAAACATTCAAGCAAACATTACAATGATCCTATAATAGATAGTCGATCACAGAGCAAAGCTTCACTATATCAATGCCAAGTACATAAAATTTCTCACACTGGAAGCCTCTATTCTCAAACAAAAATAACCCAACTCCATTGGTTCAAAAAGGGGGATGCCAATTCCAATTACTTTCATTCTATAATGAGGGGAAGGAGAAGGAGGTTGTTTATACACACAATTTTTACTGATAATGATGAATGGGTTCAGGGTGATGAAAATATTGAAAAAGCAACTGGTGATTATTTCCAGCACATATTTCAGGTCATGAAAAACAGAATTAATGAGGATATTCTTAACTGTCTTCCTAGAATGGTTACTCCTTAACATAATCAATTACTCCATGATTGAAAGATTAGCAGAGAGGATTGAAAGCACAGAGAAACAATATGCAAACAGTTGATACTAGTCAAAAAAGGGTAATTTAATTACTACAAAAGACCACACAAGGGACACTTCTAGTCAAGGGTGTCAGATTTCCCAGAAAATATAGCTATAGGGTAAATCAGTTCTCCTACTCACACTCCTCAAAACACTGTGATTTCGGGGTCAACAGATGCACAAGATCAAAAGGATGGTAGTGAGCAGCATATGAAACATTCTAACAACAAGTCACAAGGCAGGTTAAGCAAGAGTAAAAGAGATGCTATTAAAATAAAGCAACAAAAAGAGGATTTAAAGCTCAGAGTAACAATATGCAGACTGTTGATACTGGTAAAAAACAAGGTAATTTAATTACTACAGCAGACAACACGAGGGACATTTCTAGTCAATGGTATCAGATGTTCAGAGAAAATATAGCTACAAGGTATATTAGTTCTCCTACTCACACTCCTCAAAAGACTGTGATTTAGGGGTCTACATATTCACAAGATCAAAAGGATGGTAGTGAACATCATATGAAATCTCCTAACAAAAACACAACACCAAGAAGGCTTCCACCAGTACATCAACTACATCTGCTAAGTTATCCCTGGCTTGAAGCAAGATTAGTTGTAATCTAGCATCCTCAAGGGTGAAAATTTACTTATAGAAGGACTGTGAATAAGAAGAAGTTGTGAAATTTTTCAAGACTCTAGAAGTATTCAAGGATTAACAGAGTCCTATGATAAGAAAAGGTTTACTGGAAACCTGATTTAAAAAAATATTCACTGATTTTCCTTAAAGTGTTATGTAGCCTTCCAGGTTCTAAAATTAGGAAGACAAACTATTATCATTATCTAAAGTAGGCAAGTTGAATCAAATTTTAAGTGCTCCTATTTTTAGAAAAGATCAACAACTTTAGTAATACATATCTTTACTAGTTTAAAAGGGACGCAGACAAATTATATCTGTAAACATCTTGTAAACATACAATCAATCAACATAGAATTAAAGCACCATTGTTCTCTCAGTGAACTACTAATAGTAGTTTCAAAAAATTATATGATACTCGTATTTAGGCTACTCAATAATACATTAAACTAACTGATTTACATAATTTTGATTAAATAAATCTTCAAAACTTGTTCATATATCCTTAGTTTTTCGATTCGTGCCACTACTTTAAAATTAAGATTACTAAGTTTAAATAGCATAACATAAATAAAGATCTAACTTAGATTTTAATAAAGTACAAGAATGCTATGAAGCAACAAAAGCCTATTTTCAAAAAGAAATCATGCACTAATAGAATTGCACTAAATAATATCTACAAATCTATACACTTCAGCAAGAAACATTAGAGTAGATTGCTTACAAATGTAAAACAAGTTGAGGATGTTCCAGCACTTTGCCAATATCAAAGAACCCACCAGCCAACAATTACCTGAAAGTAGTTTTTGCATCAAAACATGAAAAATATTACACTTGATTGAAGAACCAAATGGAAGTTGACAGAAGTCTCAAACACTTCATTTAAGATAGAGAAGACTACAACAATGTATACTTTAACCCTGTATGCTAGGATAGGCCAATAAAACATTTTGCATAAAATGATTCACAAAAAAGTCACAAAGTCTGATATTATGCATCTATACTACCTTAAAAGCATGAACTATAAAACTTGAAAGTCAAATTACTACTAAACCCTTAACTTAAAAGACCTACAGACAAATTCCTATAATGCCCCAGACTTACAAAACATACTATTAAATGTGTGTGACTTTATACAAGCCTCCAGCACTCTATGCTTGACCTCCTTCCCAACAGTCACTACCTACGCTGCCTTCACTTTTAACATATGCCAACGTTCATGACTTCCCAAATAGACACATCCTTATCTTCTATGAATTCTAACAGATGGCAACGCCTATGAACTTCCAAATAGATGTAACCCTTAGCTTTTCACTCTGTAAAACAAACAAACTAGACCGATGCTTCCCTTCAAACCTCCAATCATTGGATTTAACACACAAGTACACTCTGTCACCTCACATATTCAAACGGTCGACCTTTGCAAATAAAAAATTCCACTATTGTCTATCCACATCCTCTCCCGACCTTGCACAAAACAGTTGTATACAAGACAAGTTGTAGAAGTACAATCAAAGGGTACCATTTTTATTCTTAAAAGTCATTTGGTTAAGAACAATTCGAGACTGGACTTTAGGTTGTATAAATTGCATTAACATTATCATTAACATGGGAAACAGATTACAACTTCCCAACAAACATCTAAATTCTGCAGAAAACTATATGGTATACACTATTATATTCGCTTAGTAAATCAAACCTTTTTCTTGACTCTGTTATTTGTTTTCCCCTTATGAGCAGGCAAATTAGTCATATTAAAAGTATTCCTTCACCCACAAAATAAATTTATTGATTGGTTTATGCGTTGGTAAAGTTGTTACCCATGTTAACGAGTTGTAAGTTGAACACTACTTCTCTTGTTTACTAGATCTCTTAATAATATCTCCCTTGTTTTCAGATCATTTGAAAAATTTATTGAATTTTACAAGAATGTTCTTGAATTTCTACCTGTAAAGATGCCTGGATCAATCAATTTTAATGGCTCTTGGTAATTTGATGTTGATTTTTATCTGTTAATAAATTACAAAGAAAAAGTGCATAAAGCAAAATTCTGCATGTTACATTAATGAAGATCTTTTCTGAATCTTTAGTTCATCATAATATTATATTGAGATTCTATGTATTTCATGGTGTTTTTTTGTATGACAGGTTGTTTAGTTATGGAATTGAGATTCATATACTTCAATTGGAAGATCCTGAAGAAATGCCAAAGAAAACTAAAATCAATCGGAATGATAACCATATCTCCTTCTAGGTAAATTACTTGGTTTCTCTAACGTTATTACCATCTTCACACTCCCCCTATAACCAATAAATGAAAATATGGTTGAAATTTCAATAGGAGTGCTGCCTACAATTTAACATGTATAGGGCACTCATTAACTTAAGTAATTACCCTTGCGCCAACAAATATATGGACTGTTATTTGTTCAATGGATTAATTCTTCTTGTCCAACAACGAAATGCTACTAACACCATAAACCAACGTCCCCTCCAACCATCACAAGTCGTCACCTCCAACACTAACAATTTAGGCAAAAAACAACCTTGACCAAATCCCCCACAGTTGTGACTTATGGCATTACTCTATTTATTCGAAACTAACGCATATGCCAATTATAAAAAGAATCATCTGATGCGTGTAATACTACTACAAGCTAAAAACCAAGAAATCAACACAAATCGTATCAACAATATTAGGAAAATCAATAAACACAAGCGAAATTTTTTACCCCCACACAATAAACCCATATGCAATAAACCTAGACTTAAAAAATAGAGATTTCTGCCTGATAAACTCTATCCTAAAAAATTCTTTCGATAGTTCTTTCCCAGGTGAGTAGTAACCCATATTGATGGTGGACAACCATCAATGGAGCTCGAAAATTTCAATTTCAAAAGGGAATTTTTGTATTTTGAAAGCATTCGATTTGCTTTGGGCAAAAATCATTACTTTGTGAAAAAATCATTACTTTCGACACTAATTTCTGTGTATTGAAAGAAGAAATACCTGAATCAATTTCTTAGTTAGGGTTTGCTAATGAAACTTCGGCAGTGAGAGCTGGCTGATGAAATTTCAAGAAAGAGAGAGATTGAGTTTTGAGTTATTTTTTTTGGCCAATTGAAAATTTGAGAGAGAGTGTAAATATTTTGGAGGGAATAGAATATTTTCGTGAAAATATTATAAAAACTATAGTGCCACACTTGTAAAGTGTTGTTTTAAAAGTTATTAAAATAGCACATTTTAAAAGTATAGTCGTATGGGTAAATATGTGTAGCCAATAATATCATGATATGGCAACGCTTATTAAGTGTATCATATACCACTATAGAGCACGCTTTATAAACGTTGCCCGTAATATCGCTGCCAAAAGCGAAAACTAAGGCTACGCTTAATAAGCTGGCCAAAAATATTTTAGGCAACACTTTACAAGCGTTTTCCAGATTCAGTGTGGCCGTAGGCCTAAAATGTTGTAGTGGCATAACTAGGCATCTCTAACAACACTTCCACTAATCGAAGATTAATAGAAAGAGTTTTGAAGACGAAAAGAATTTTTTGAACTTTGCGTCTTCATTCCTTCTCTTCAATTTTTGATTCCCTCCTCTTAAATCTTTGGGCAACGGCTTAATAGGTACTGAGGGAGGAACACCCCCCATCTTTGACTTCTTAGCCTCATCGGAAACAATCTTTTTCGGTGCATCATAAACCTCAATAGAAGTTTCATTCTTTAATTCTTCCGAAAGTCCATCACCCTCAAAATCAATAATCTTTCCTTTACTCTGACTTGCTTTATCATCATTTAGTACATCACTACCCACAATCTTACCACTCCGGGTCATGATGGCCATGCATTTTGCCTTTTCATACTTTGTATTTGCCAAGGTGTCTCTAGGAAGACTCTCTTTTTGTCTTGAATTTGGATGAGCTGAGATTTGACCCATTTGGGTCTCAAGTTGCTTTATAGAAACTGAATGAGAGGTCATTGTTTTATTTAAAGAGGAGAAGTCGGATTTCATCTCCTTGAGCACTTTATCTGATCCATCTACCTTGTTTAGGATGTGGGCAAGCATATCCTTGGTCTGAAAGCTCTCGGGGTCGGCATTTGGTTCTTTTGGCTTGGGATGGTCATGGGGAGGCAAATAACGATCTCTATCTCTCCAATTTTCATTCCTATCATATCACTCTTGATAGTTATCTCTCATACCTCTATCACGATCTTTGTTCATACTTGATTCCCGCTCGGCCTTGGATTGCTCGGACGAGAACTCCCCACTTGGTTCGACAAAAAATTTACCTCTTTATTATACATGGCTTCAAATTGTGCATCATCTGAGCTCGTTCCACTACTAGCACCAACCGCATTCACAGCCTTATAACCACCTCCTATGACATGTTTTGTCAACAAATCCATTTGGGTCATCATGTTGGCCATGTTTTCATCACACTCTTAGTTGTTCTCCATTTGTTCTTTGGTCAACCCAACATTAAAAGGAGACACCTGATCCTCTCTCGTATTCCATGGTCGATTAATCTTTGTAATCTCATCAATCATGGCTAACGCTACGGCAAATTGTTGTCTCATGATTCAACCCCTGATAAGTTGATTGGCAACACCCTTATTTAAAGAGTCAAGATTCCGCTAGAAATATTGCAAGAGCACTTTGTCCAGCAATTCATCATTAGGACATTTGAGGAGAATCTTTTGAAACCTCAACCAAGTTTCATGAATGGGCTCACCATCAATCCGCTTGCAATTTTGAATGCTATCCCTCAACTTCAACATCCTCGAGGGAGGAAAAACTATTTCATAAAACGCCTCCGTGAGCTCCTCCCAAGAAGTAATACAATCCCTTGGTAGTCTAGGCACTTCGTTTCTTCCCCCACTAGAGAAAAGGGAAACAAATGAAGCCGAATTGACTCTTGAGAAATATTCCTAAAAGTGAATGGTCTGCACACATCCATGAAATTGTGAATGTGATCATGAGGGTCCTCATGAGCAAGTCTCCCAAAGAAACCTTTCATTTGTAGTAGCTGGAGCATCGTTCCGGTCACATGAAAAATAGCGTTACCAACAGTTGGGGGTAAACGCATAGCTCCAACACTTCCCATTTGATCCGCATTGACATCATTCAACCTTCTGATGTCGTCATTGTGCCCAAGTTGACTAGCAGCATTACTCCCATTCACACTCATTTTTTCACCTGTTTAGAGCAACAACAAAAAAATACTAATAATAAAGTTCTACTACAACGAAACAAGTTCGCAAACCACTTCAATAAAATTCCCTGGCAGCGGTGCCATTTTTTATAACGCTCAACTGCACCTCTTATAATTCAATGTGTATGCGGTTGCTAACAAGTATAAATCCAACGGTAAGTTGGGGTGAATCCCACAAGGAGTGGTACGAAAAAGAATTCAAATATGAAGTATGTAAGTATTCTAATCTCTTTTAGAATTGAAATAAATAAAATGCAACATAATGTAAATCAATAAGCTTCAATTATCAATATTAAGAGATTTTAGTAACCAATTGTTAACTATGATGAATAATGATGAGTGGGTGATTTTCACTCATTTGGAGTCCTTTTCTTGTGATTTTGTGGCACTTAAGTAGAGAAAGAGGCCAATTTTCCTTTGAATATGGTTGTTTCAGGTACATGATGGTTAAAAAGGAGTTTGATGAAAAAGAATAAAAATTGGGGCAAAATGGACCTAAAATAAGGATTTTTGAGATAGCAGTGACGTACTCTTCGCGAACGCGGAGAGTCGGGCGCAAACATGGAGATCAAGTCTACTGTGAAGCGTGAATGCCAAAAGCTTCTGCGAATGCTAAGTTCAACCATGCTAAGCACCGCGAACGTAGGACATCCTCCGTGAACGCAGAGAAGAAACCGTGCCAGGCGTCTCAGCTATTCTGAAAATTCACATTTTGACACTAATTCACCATATACACTGAAACACAGCCAATTTGGAGAAAAAAACCACAACAGAAAATTGAGATCAGATCATAGAGAAAACTATCCAAGAGAGAAGAAGTTTGGGGATTGAGGCTTAGGCATAGCTTTGAGGGCAAGATTCCTCAACAAACACCATTAGAATGAAGATTGTGATCTTGGGTTGGAACTATTTTTCATCTTTCTTCAACTCTTTGTTTTGTATTGTTGAATTCTAGGTGTTAATTGTTGATTAGTGATTTGGATATTCTTTTAGACATAATCAATATTTGGGTTGTTGATTTCTATCTTGTGCTTTTGTAATTAGTTGATTTCTTTCTCATATACGGAATGGGTTTCTGATTATCCAATTGATCTCATGCTTTAAATGCTTTCCATTGGAATTGATCACTCCTAGGACTTGCCCATTTACTTTGATTGAGCTTGTTAGAGTCAATTGAGGTTGGGAAAGGTTGGTTGGTGCATTTTTCGAGGTTTAAGAACTCATTTTTTGGATTTTAGCTAGTAATAGTAAATGCTTTCAATGCCTTCAATCGTATTGCTTGTGTTGCCACTTCTTTGTGTTCGTGAGATCTTGTTGAGAAATATTTGCCTACATTCATGAGAAATAGGTGGATGATTTAGATTCCAAGGAATATATGATTTTACCCAAGATTAATTGATATCGTATGAAGCTATTTTGCAGTGGATCGTACGGGTTTTAATTGATTTCCCATTCCCAAATCCCGTTGGTAATCTTGTTCTAAAAGGATTTGTCCCTTGTTCTCCTCTATCCCCTATCCTATAATTGTTATTCGAAATCTTTTCATATTATAATTGTATTTTGTATTCGCATTCAAATTAATAGCTAGATATTCTTTATTTCTTCAATTGCCTTCCACATTGTTACTCGTGGGATCGACCCTAACTCTTCGTTGGGTTTATACTTGTTAACGACCACCCACATTTTGAATTGTAAGAGGTGTGGTTGAGCGTAGTCAAAAATGGCGCCGTGACGATCCATTGCATACTAGCATCATACAATGTAAATTAATCATGGGTAAAATCATATATGTATTGGAATCTAAATCATACACCTATTTCTGACGAATATAGACAAACATTTCTCAAGTAGTTCTCACGAAACCAATCAAGTGGAAACACAACAATCCGATTAAAGTTAATGTAAGGATTCACTATTACTAGCTAAAATCTGACAAATGAGTAGTTACACCGCAAATAATGCACCAATCAATCTTTCTCAACTTCAATTGACTCTAACAAGCTCAATCAAAGTAAATGGGCATGTCCAAGGAGTGATCAATTCCATAGGAAAGCAATTATAGCATGAAATCAATTGGATAATCAAAAACCCACTTTATATAAGAGAAAACATTCAATTAATTACAAAAGCACAAGATAGAAATCAACAATCCAAATATTGATTTTGTCTAACACAATAACCAAATAACTAATCAACAATTAACACCTAGAATTTAACAATACAAAGCAAAGAGTTGAACAAAGATGAAAAATAGTTACAACCCAAGCTTACAATCTTCACTCTAATGGTGTTTGTTGAGGATTCTTACTCTCAAAGTTATGCCGAAGCCTCAATCCCCAAAGTTCTGTTTTGGTTACACCTCTAAATTTGTTGTGTTTCAGTGTATATGGTGAATTAGGGTCAAAATGTGAATTTTCGAAAATGTCCAGACGCCTGGCACAGTTTCTTCTCCGCGTTAGTGGAGGATGTCCCGTGTTTGAGGTACTCAGCATGGTTGAACTCCGCATTAGCGGAAGCTCCCCACATTCGTGCTTCACTATAGACTTGATCTCCACGTTCGCACTCGACTCTCCGCATTCGCAGAGAGTACTTCACTGCCACCTCCAAAATCCTTGTTTTTAGCTCCATTTAGCCCCAATTTCCATTCTTTTTCATCAAAACTGCTTTTTAACCATCATGTACCTGAAAGCACCATATTCAAAGGAAAACTAGCCTCTTTCTCTACTTAAGTGCCACAAAATCACAAGAAAAGGACTACAAATAAGTGAAAATCACTCACTTATCAACTTTTTTTTGATAACGCTTAACCACACCTCTTACAATTCAAAATGCGGGCGGTCACTAACAAGTATAAACCCAACGAAGAGTTGGGGTTGATCCCACGAGGAACAATGTTCAAGGAAATTGAAGAAATAAAGAATATGTAGCTTCTAGTTTGAATCCGAAATGAAAGATACAATTATAATATGAGATGATTTCAAGTAACGAATTAGGATAGGGGATAGAGGATAACAAGGGACAAAGACTTTTCGAACAAGATTACCAAATGTATTTGGGAATGGGAAATCAATTAAATCCCATACGATCCATTGCAAACTAGTTTCATACAATCTCAAGTAATCATGCGTAAAATAGTATCTGCCTCGGAATCTAAATTACACACCTATTTCTCATGAATATAGGAAAATAATTCTAAACTAGTTCTCACACACCCAATCAAGTTGTAACACAAGCGATCCAATTAAAGGCAATGCAAGGATTTATTATTACTAGCTAAAATCCGACAAATGAGTCGTTACACCTCAAATAATGCAACAATCAGTCTTTCCCAACCTCAATTGACTCTAACCAGCTCGATCAAAGTAAATGAGCAAGTCCTAGGATTGATCAATACCATAGGAAAGCAATTAAAGTAGGAGATCATTTGGATAATCAAAAACCCTGGATAATCAAAAACCCACTTCAAATAAGAGAAATCATTCAACTAATTACAAAAGCACAAGATAGAAATCAACAACCCAAATATTGATATGTCTAACACAATATCTAAATCACTAATCAACAATTAACACCTAGAATTCAACAATACAAAAAAAGTGTTCAAGAAAGATGAAAAATAGTTACAACCCAAACTCACAATCTTCACTCTAATTGTGTTTGTTGAGGAATCTTGCTCTCAAAGCTATGCCCAAGCCTCAATCCCCAAAGTTCTTCTCTTTATTTTTTGTGTAATCCCAGCCTAATTTTTGATCTCTTGTGTCTCTCCCCAAATTGGTTGTGTTTCAGTGTATATGGTGAATTAGGGTAAAAATGTGAATTTCTAGAACTGCTCAGACGCTAGTCACAGTTTCTTCTCCTCGTTCGCGGAGGTAGCTCCACGTTTGTGGAGCTCAGCGTAATTGCACTCCGTGTTCGTAGAGGATGATCTACGTTCGTGGTACTCAGCATGGTTGAACTCCGCATTCATGGAGGATATCCCGCGTTCGCGCTTCACAGGCACCTAGATCTCCGTATTCGCGCCCAACTCTCTGCGTTCGCTGAGAGTACTTCACTGCCAGCTCAAATTTCTCTGATTTTAGCTCCATTTTGTCCCATTTTCCATTCTTTTTCATCAAAACTCGTTTTTAACCATCATGTACCTGAAACAACCATATTCAAACGAAAATTTGCCTTTTTCTCTACTTAAGTACCACAAAATCACAAGAAAAGGACTCAAAATGAGTGAAAGTCACCCACTCATCAACACTCCAAACTTAGAAACTTTGCTTGTCCTCAAGCAAAACAAAATAAAAAACACAAGAGCCAATCAGTTTAACCACAATACTCTCTCATTTCAACTAAGGATCAAGATCATGATCATGGCTTTGGTTGGTACTAACAAATAGATTTCAAGCAAACTTTTCACAAAAACAACCCCTCATTCTCATGGAGCATTTTTCAAAAACCCAAGAATCATTAAGTGACATCAACTCAAACTCAAGAAATGACTCAATTCCGTAGCTCTTCTACATGCACACTTAATGCAATTAGGAATTTTCAAAAATCACCAACCAAGCAACTTACATACCCTCACAAGAAAAGAAATATCCCAAAACACTCACAAAGTATTTACAGAGAAGGGATAAAAGCAAAAACACTCCCACTCACAAAAGAACATCTCATGAACACAAATGTCACACCATAGGCTTGCTCATAATTTCAATCCACATTGACTCTACTTCATTTGGTTAGAAATCACAAAGGTCTTTGTTAAGCTTGTAATGTAGTCTTAGGGAAGGTTAGAATATCATTTGGGTATAAGTGACTACACCGTCTTTGAACTCTACTCACCAACCTAACATTTCCAACTTTTCCACATTTTCTTCACTTTCAAAACTAATGCACATTCCACACTCTCCTTTTCTTATTTTCACTCTAGATGTCCCACATGCAACCATTTTCAACCTTTGGAGGATTCAAGATTCTTTTATTCACTTTCTTTTTCACAACTTTTTCTTTTTTTTGACTTCTTTCTCCATTCATCCTTCTTTTTTTTTATAACAAGCTCTTATGCAATAGGCATCCCTTCTATGAATTTCCCAAAACACCCCAACTTAGGCTTTTAGCCTCAACTCTCACAACTTCAGGTTCAAGGAGGGAAAGGGTTCAAGAGAGATGTATATTTTCAAAGTGGATAAGGCTTGTAATGAGGTTGCCAATAAAAATGATTTAGGCTCAAAGGGGACAACTAAGGATACATTTAGTGCAAAGGTGGGATATTTAGGCCGAGTGGACTTCAAGAAAAATCAAAGAAAGACTAAGATCATTTTTCAACCTAACTCAATTAAGGCAAATATTTCAAGACTAACCGGGCAAGTTCTAGGTAGCATAAGCGAACACAAGGCATTATTCAAAAACTTACCACACATGGCATGAAAATCACTCAAGATGGATCAAAATCTTATTTCCTTTTCAACAAACAAGTGGGAATGAATAATTAAATCTCCAATGAATCAAAAGTCACAAAAAGAGTCAGAAGAGTTGTCACAAAATCATTCCAAACATGCTCAATTTTCAAAACAGAGGGGTATGTTCAAAATATTTGTCACATGCAAGACTACATTCTTAGTACCAAACAAGCCACAACCTCCGAAAAAGAAAACGATGAATTTACCCTTAAGAAAGCCGTCAACCAAACCATCATTGGGCAAATTTATACATCTATTCGGGATCAACACTTAGACTTCGCCGCACATCAACAAAGGCTACTCAAAGCTCACCACACAACCACAATGGCTACTCAGACTTCACCACACAACAACCATGGCTACTCAGACTTTAACACAAAATGAACCGATGTTTTACCCTTAAGAAAGTTGTCACTCTATCCATCATAGGGAATCACCACTCAACAACATCTGAAATCAACAACACCATCACAAAATAAAATCAACAAAATAAAGAAGCTATCAAAAGCAATAAAAACTAATAAAACAAAAACACAATCCACAATTAAGATACAAAAGCTCGACAAGGGCACAACATCCAGAAACAAAATAAACATCTAACAACTTAATCCCAAACATCAAAAACAGGAAATACAAAACAGGAGCAACAAGGGAGGTACCCCCAACCGAAAATCAAATTGTCTCCTTACAGTACAGATATCAAAAGAGATTTTGAGGGACTCCCTGAAGTGCATTCAATTTGAGCTCTCATAGGAGGGAAATGTGAGGTCCTCATCATCTAAAGCACCGCTCCCACATAAGCTCCTAAGCTTTCCCATCATCTTTCTCAGGAACTTGCTTTTCCTTTTCTCATGTTCTCGAAAGGTCCTCTGACGCGCTCAATCTTTCCCTACCTCTGACTCATATGCACAAGCCTTTTGGACATAGCCTTCTATGCAGTAGCAACAGAAGTAATAGGGGGTGCACCCTCTGCAGTGGTAGCACCAGACGGGCCAGAAGGAAGGCCAACAACCAACCCCTCTAATCTGCGCATCGACTCTAGAGTTCTGGGAGGATAGATGGCGCATAGTGGAAGGTTCGAATTGGAGAGGTCCTGTAGCAGATGAAGCACCAGCTGCAGAATCGGGCTCAGTGAACTGTCCAAACTAGGAGTCAGCCACATCAATCTTCCTCTTTTTATTCCTGTCGCCCTGTGCACCCCTCTTCTTTAGAGGGAGAATTTCTTTGGCCGGCTTCTTCTCTTCATCAATGGGCAGTCTTGATACCACAACATTGTAGCACAGCTGAGTGATCAAAGAAGGGAAAATAATGCTCTTGGCTCTCCCCTGAGCCACCTCAATGATATGATCCACAATATGGTGCCACACATTCACCTCCAGCCCATCCATAATAGCTGCAATCACAAGCACCCTATCACAGGTGACCTCGGTATCATGGGTGGAAGGTATGTACCGAGCACATATGATAGAGAGCCAAGTCTTGGCCTCAGCTGTGAACTCATGGAACTCCACCCCTCTCTTATACTCAAACCACTCCCGAGGCTCACCATTATGTAACATATCCACGAGCCACTGACCACCTAAATCTTTGCAGCGGTCCAAATACTCAATGCTGTTAGCATTCGGGAGACCGTATAAAGCATTAATCATGGTCGGGCTGAAAGACACCTGCACCCCTCGAACGGTGGTCACCGCTGCTTCATTAAAGTCTGTCTCCAAGCCGGTTATAGAACTCTGACATTCCACTCTGGAGCATCTCCAAACAAATGTGCTTCTCCTTTACCACAGCTCAGCCTAAGTATTGATCGTATTTGTGGGAACATTTAAATGACAGGAACTTAGTTGCGTCAAAGTACTCTTCTTTCGGTGCAATTTTGGACAATTGGGGGATATTGTAGGTCGACATTGTAAGCCCAAAGTACCTACAAAAGATACCAACATGTTGAAAGTTCTTATGTACACTTAAAACAATGTATTAGGAAGTATTAAGGCCAAAGAAAATAATTAAAAGAGGTCCCGAGCGATGCCTTGCAAAACTACTGTTTTGGGACAGAATCGATTTCTTCTCTACATCCGTGCTCATAGAGAGTTAACAGCCTTACCTATGCATTCGTGGAGAGGCAGCTGCGTTCGCTGCTCAGCACATACCGGACCTCTGTGTTCATAGAGTAGTTGGCCGCGTTCGCGGAGTACAAAGAGAGAGAGAGACCTCTACATTCATGGATAGAGGTCCACATTCGCGCAGAAGTCGTCTTCTCCAGAAAAATAGTTAACTCAGGCATATCATAAAACAGGGGGTGGGCAACAATTTTTTAAACAAATTTCAACAATAATCAACTCACAATTTATACCCCAAATATAAGCAACTCCATAACAACACTACAAACATGCAATATACCCAAAATCAAACAATATAACACAACAATTCAAGTCCAAATCAATAAAGGCATCAAAGCATAATTTTTCATGTTTTATTTAACAAAAAACCAACTAAAAATAGGGGTTAAGCAAATACTTGAAGTGTTGATCTCAAATACCAAGTCAGGAACTAGGAAGAAATATAGATTAGGGGAGAATTTAGGGGGAATTTCAGGTTTTTAGCCTTGTCGGAAAAGGGGGGATGCATATATATTTCTTTTTGTTAAGAAATGAACTGACCCTTTGGCACTTCTGACTATTAAAGTACCTGAACCTCCGCGTTCGCGCCCCTGTGGAAATCCCTAATCTCTGCGTTAGCGCTGAATAGGGCATGTTCACGGAGATTCTGTCACTTTGACCTTCGCGTTCGCGGACTCCCTTCCGTCTTCATGGAGAGTACTTGAGGCCTGAACCCCTTGTAGATCTCTGGAATTTTTGGCAATGGGTGGGTCCATTTGGTGACTTGCCCAATGCACTTTGGAGACTCTTAGCTGCCAAAAATTGTTCCAACCCCTATTTTGAAGGTAGTTCAAACCCAAACTTCAATCCCAAGTTGATTTTTGCTTCCAAACCTGTTCAAAACACATTCAAACACTTTGTAATCATAAGAATTGGTCAAAAACATAATTCTAATCTATCCTAAAAATAAAAATTTACTAAAAATAAAATTTTTCGATACCGATGGGTTGCCTCCCATCAAGCGCAAAATTTAACATCGCGGCGCGATGCCAGTTGCATGACCCTTTATGTTTCCACTCCGAGGCAATGTACCTTCTCCCCAACTTTGAATCATTTTCACTTCGAAGGGCATGTGGATGACATGAGAGCATCACACATTTCACTCGACCTCTCCACTTCGAAGATTTGAATTTCTTGCCCAACTTCACATCATTTTTTCGTGAAGGAGCATTGGGCAATAGTGATAGAGTCAATAGGCTATTTGAGCATCGAACTTTGTAAGCCTTTGCCTTCAAGTGAATGACATCATCACTCTCAAATAAACTAGAGTCGCCATATATGATCTTTTTGGCTTTTTTTTGCAACTCTAGTATCATTTCCTTGATTTTGGCATCTTGGAATATTATTTGCTTTGTTTGGTTGCAAATACCCAAGATTTGTCTATTCTAATCACAACCCCTTTTTCTTGAGATGCCAAATGCAACGCTTTACTTTTGACCACTTAAAAAGGAGCCTTACGTAGTCCAATTGTTGATTTCACATTGGTCTTCAAAGTAACAATTTCAAACTCAGGTTCGATTATTTCATGGCACCTAGTTAGGTGCATGTTGTGGAATTCATCCCTCATTTGGAACATTAGATCCCTTAGCATCACACCCTTTCCAAGTCGTTGAGATAGGCACAAGAGCCAATCTTGACTCACAACACCCATCTCTTCACCTAAAGAGGCGTCCACATAACTATTCTCAACATTAGGTCTTCCACAACAAGGCCTTGGGTCAGCAACGTAGGGCCTGCAATCGCCAAAATTTGTTCCTTCACAAGAAGCCATAAAAACAAACAAAAACAAAAACAAAGAAAGCAACTATTCATAAATTTTATAGAAGCTAGTAAACTATAAATTCTAAATCAATTCAATACGCCAAACTGTTCCCCGACAACGATACAATTTTTTGATAACGCTCAATCACACCTCTTACAATTCGAAGTGTGGGCGGTCGCTAACACGTATAAATCCAACGAAGATTTGTGGTCGATCCCACGAGGAACAATGTGCAAGGTGATTGAAGAATTAACGAATATCTAGCTACTAGTTTGAATCCGAAATATAAGATACAAATATAAAATGAGGAGATTTCATGTAACGACTAAGGATAGGGGATAGAGGAGAACAAGGAACAAAGCCTTTTTGAACAAGATTGCCAATGGGATTTTTGAATGGGAAATCAATCAAAATGCATACGATCCATCGCACGTTAGCATCATGCAATCTAAATTAATCATGGGTAAAATCATATATGCCTCCGAATCTAAATCAACCACCTATTTCTCATGAATATAGGAAAATATTTACCAACTAGTTCTCACGAACCCAATCAAGTGACAACACAATCAATTCCAATTAATGGCAATGCAAGGATATACTAATACTTGCTAAAATACGACAAATGAGTAATTACTCCTCAAATAATGCACCAATAAATATTTCCCAACCTCAATTGACTCTTACAAACTCAATCAAAGTAAATGGGAAAGTCTAAGCAGTGATCAATTCCAATGGAAAACAATTAAAGCATGAGATCAATTGCATAAACAAATATAAGAGAAAGCATTCAACTAATTACAAAAGCACAAGATAGAAATCAAAAACCCAAATATTGTTTATTACTAACACAATATCCAAATCACCAATCAACAATTACACCTAAAATTCAACACTACGAAGCAAAGAGTTGAAGAAACGATGATAAATAATTACAACCCAACCTAACAATCATCAATCTAATGGTGTTTGTTGAGGAATCATGCTCTCAAAGCCATGCCCAAGCCTCAATCCCCAAAGTTCTTCCCTCTATTTTTAGTTTAATCACAACCTCAATTCAATTCTCTGGTGTGGTTTTTTTTTCTCCAAATCTATTGTGTTTCAGTGTATATGGTGAATTAGGGTCAAAACAAGAATTTAAGAAATGCCCAGACTCCAGTCACAGTTTCTTCTCCGCACTCGTGGAGGTAGCTCCGCGTTTGTGGAGCTCAGCATAATTGCACTCCGCATTTGAGGAGGATGTCCCGCGTTTGCAATACTCATCATGGTTGAAATCCGTGTTCACGGAGGATATCCTGCGTTCGCGGAGGATATCTTGTGTTCATGCTTCACATGCGACTATATCTCTATGTTCGTGCCCAACTCTCCACGTTAACAAAGAGTACTTCACTTCCAGCTCTAATTTCTCTATTTTTAGCTCCATTTTGCCCCAATTTCTATTCTTTTTCATCAAAACTCCTTTTTATCCATCATGTACCTGAAAAAACCATATTCAACGGAAAATTAGCCTCTTTCTCTACTTAAGTGCCACAAAATTACAAGAAAAGAACTCCAAACGAGTGAAAAACACCCACTCATCAACAGTTGATAAGTGGATGATTTTCACTCATTCGAAGTCCTTTTCTTGTGATTTTGTGGCACTTAAGTAGAGAAAGAGGCTAATCTTCCTTTGATTATGGTTATTTCAGGTACATGATGGTTAAAAAGGAGTTTTGATGAAAAAGAATAGAAATTCGGGCAAAATGGAGCTTAAAACAAGGATTTTAGAGCTGGCAGTGAAGTACTCTCCGCGAACGCGGAGAGTCGGGCACGAACGCAGAGATCAAGTCTACTGCGAAGTGTGAACACAGGAAGCTTCCGTGAACAAAGAGTTCAATGATGTTGCGTATCGTGAACGCTGGACATCCTCCGCGAATGCGTAGTACAATTACGCTGATCTCTGTGAACGCGGAGCTACCTCTGCGAACACGGAGAAGAAACCATGCAAGGTGTCTGGGCAGTTATGGAAATTCACATTTTGACCCTAATTAACGATATACACTGAAACACCTGCCTATTTGGAGGGGGAACCGGAATAGAATATAGAGAAAAACCATCCAAAAGAGAAGAACTTTGGGGATTGAGGCTTGGGCATAGCTTTGAGAGAAAGATTCCTGAAGAAACAACACTTGAGTGAAGATTGTGAGTTTCGGTTGCCACTATTTTTCATCTTTCTTCAACTCTTTGTTTTGTATTGTTGAAATCTAGGTGTTAATTGTTGATTAGTAATTTGGATATTGTGTTAGACATTATCAATATTTCGGTTGTTTATTTCTATCTTGTGCTTTTGCAATTAGTTGATTTCTTTCTCATATATGAAATGGGTTTTTGATTATCCAATTGATCTCATGCTTTAATTGCTTTCCATTAAAAATTGATCACTCCTTGGACTTTACCATTTACTTTGATTGAGCTTGTTAGAGTCAATTGAGGTTGGAAAAGATTTATTGGTGCATTATTTGATGTGTAACTACTCATTTGTTGGATTTTAGCGAGTAATAGCAAATCCTTCCATTGCCTTTAATCGGATTGCTAGTGTTGCCACATGATTGGGTTCGTGAGAACTAGTTGAGATATACTTGTCTATATTCATTAGAAATATGTGAGTAATTTAGATTCCGAGGCATATATGATTTTACCCATGATTAATTTAGATTGTATGATGCTAGTTTGCAATGGATTGTATGGGTTTTAATTGATTTTCCATTCCAAAATCCCTTTGGTAATCCTGTTCGAAAAAGCTTTGTTCCTTGTTCTCCTCTATCACCTATCCTTAATACGTTCCTTGAATTTTTCTTTTTATAATTGTATATTTTATTTTTGATTCAAACTAGTAGCCTGTAATTCTTTGTTTCTTCAATCGCCTAGCTTATTGTTCCTCGTGGGATCGACCTCAACTCTTCATTGGGTTTATACTTGTTAGCGACCATCGACACTTCGAATTGCTATTATTGATAACCCAGTTTTGATTTGCAGAGGCGCGAACGCACCCATATTGTTCACGAATGTAGAGAAGTGTTGTACTTAAAAAGTTAGAACTGCAAAAGGCAATTTAGTTTCAAAGAAAACAAACCATATGTCTCCCCTTTTGTTCTACCTCAACCATAAGGCGAAAATTTTGCCCAAATTATCCCCTCATCTTCTTTGCTTCCTAGCTTTTGCTTTGTGGGTTGCATCAACTTCTTAGGTATGTCTTTACCCCTTCACTTTAGTACATTTTTAGTAAGTGATAACTGAATTATGATGCTTTAAAGTGTGTATGTGATTTGAACTTGATTGTATCTGGTTAATTAGTGGTTTATGGGTCGAATTATTGATGATTTTATTATAATTGTTGATATTTGATTTATTCGGGGTAAGTTCTATGGAAGAAAAAACTTGAAGTATCACGCCTCATTGTGTTCTTAATCTTAACATGAATTATGTGTTTAATTATTGATTTTTGTGGTGGAATTAGATGTTGGTTGTGAGGAGTGTTGCTAATTGTGGTTTTGGGATCGAATTGGGGGTTGATTTTATGTAAAGAAGTGTTGAATTTTCGTTGCCCTCACCCTATTTGATGAAATGCTTGAGTGAACTGCTTTTCTTAAGAAGACAACTTCTCCTAGAACGCAGACCTCTGTCCATGAATGCGGAGGTCTCTGTCCCATTGTACTCCGCGAACGCGGACAGATGGTCCGCAAATGCTCATATCTGTCATGCTTTGAGCTGTGAACATGGATACCTTTCTACGAATGCGGAGATAAGGCTGTTAACTCTCTACGAATGTGGAGGCTTCTCCGCAAACGCGGAGATGAAATCGATTCTGTCCCAAAATAGTAACTTTGAAATGAATCAATCGGGACCACTTTTAATTATTTTCTATGGCCTAAATACTTCCTAATATGTTGTTTTAAGTGTCCACAAGAACTTTTAACATGCTGGCTTCTTTTGTAGCTACTTTGAGTTAAAAATGTCTATAGACAACATTCCCCGAGAGTCCAAAATTGCACAGGGAGAAGATTACTTTGATGCACCTAGATTCCTGTCATCCAAATACGCCCGCAAATACGATGAATACCTGGGTAGAGCTGTTGTGAAGGAAAAGGGAATTTGTTTGGAAAAACTCGAGAGTGGAATGCCGGATTTTTATAACCGGCTTGTGGCTAGTAGATGGATGGTGCCGAGCCTATCAAGGCTAATCACACTATCGTGGCAGCGTTTTATGCAAATACTCTAGAGACTGACTTAAATAAAGCTGCAGTTACTACCGTCTTAGGGGTGAAAGTGTGTTTCAACCCGACAATGATTAATACTTCTTATGGTCTCCCGAATGCTGACAACATGGTGAATTTGGATAGCTACAAAGTGTTGGGTGGCTAGTGGCTCGTGGATAAGTTACATAATGGTGAGCCTCAAGAGTGATTCGAGAATAACAGAGGGGTGAAGTCCCGTGAATTAACAGCTGAGGACAAGACTTGGCACTCTACCATATGTGCTAAGGTCATACCTTCCACCCATGATACGGAGGTGACTTTCGATAGGGCGCTTGTGATTGCAGTTATTATGGATGGGCTTGAGGGGAATGTGGGCAGCTGATTGTGGATCGTATCATCGAGGTGGCTTAGGGGAGAGCCAAGATCATATCATCGAGGTGCCTCAGTTGATTTTTGATCATATCATCAAAGTTCGACCATGTTGAGTACCGCAACATGGGACATCCTTCGTGAATGCGGAATGCAATTATGCTAAGCTCCGCGAGCGCGGAGTTACCTCCGAGAATGAGCAGAAGAAACCGTGCCAAGCATCTGAGGAGTTATGGAAATTCACATATTGAGCCTAATTCACCATATACACTGAAACACAGCCAATATGGAGAAAAAAACACACTAGAGAATTGAGATCAGATCATAGAGTAAAACTATAGAAGAACTTTTGGGATTGAGGCTTGGGCATAGCTTTGAGAGTAAGATTTCTCAACAAACACTGTTAGAGTTAAGATTGTGAGCTTGGATTGTAGCTATTTTTCGTATTTCTTCAACTCTTTGTTTTGTATTGTTGAATTCTAGGTGTTAATTATTGATTAGTGATTTGGATATTGTGTTAGACATAATCAATATTTGGGTTGTTGATTTCAATCTTGTGCTTTCGTAATTAGTTGATTTCTTTCTCATATATGAAATGGGTTTTTGATTATCCGATTGATCTCATCGTTTAATTGCTTTCCATTGGAATTGAGCACTCCTAGGACTTGCCCATTTACTTTGATTGAGCTTGTTAGAGTCAATTGAGGTTGGGAAAGGTGATTGGTGCATTATTTGAGGTTTAACAATTCATTTATTGGATTTTAGCTAGTAACAGTATATCCTTGCATCGGCTTTAATCGGATTACTTGTGTTGCCACTTGATTGGGTTCGTGAAAACTTGTTGAGAAATATTTGCCTATATTTGTGAGAAATAGGCAGATGATTTAGATTTCGAGGCATATATGATTTTACCCATGATTAACTGAGATCGTATGAAGCTAGTTTGCAATGGATCGTATGGATTTTAATTGATTTCCCATTCCCAAATCCCGTTTGTAATCTTGTCCCTTGTTCTCCTCTATCTCCTATCCTAAATTCGTTACTTTAAATTTTTTCATATTATAATTGTATTTTTTATTTCATATTCAAATTAGTAGCTAGATATTCTTTATTTTTTCAATTGCCTTGCACATTGTTCCTCATGGGATCGACCCCAACTCTTCGTTGGGTTTATACTTGTTAGCGATCACCCACTTTTCGAATATTAAGAGGTTTGGTTGAGCGTTATCAATTAACACGAAGATTGAACAAATAGAGAGGGAATGTTAGGAGTGTCTGAGCAACCGAATACTAATTTTGCTTAATGGGTAATTAATAATTACTTTAAGTCGTTGAATCTCAATGAGTAGGATGGATTGGAACTATAATAGCCATTTTTAAATCAACTATCAAACTTCAAATGAGTTCTTTCGAACCTCAACAAGCTTAGCAATTCAAAGCAACCCAAATTCTTAATTTTACCCACTTTATCAAGCTGGGTTGCAAAGACAAAAGTCAATACAACTATCAATCGCATATTCCACTCTAAGCATCTTTCACAAGCAAGCAAATAGATCTAAAGCTAGAACTGAATTTGCAACTTAAATTTATAAATGAAAACATGAATGAATAACTTAACCCATTTCAAAAAAACATTAATTCTAGCAATTAATAATACGCACAAGCTAATTTATGTATTCGATTACATAGTCACACCCCTTAGGAAAGGGGGTTTTAGCCAAACATAACAAAAAGCAAGAAATAATTACCATAAAGGTTCTCCATCTAAATGTCAACAATTTCAATGTTCAATGCCAAAAATAAAGACTAAAACCTTAAAACCCCATTATCTAAGCTCAAAAACCTCTATAAGAATATTCAATATTGCCAAATGTCAAATGTCTATATGTCCAACCTTAGACTGATGCCTTTCTCTCTCTACAAATAATAAATTTACATGTTCCCAAAAACTTTCCAACATTTCAGTATGTGGGACCACTTGGTGATATTAGCAAGGATTGCCGAATGACTCGGCGATCCACCGATGTACTCCTTCTCCCCATTTGGACTTGATTCTTGCCTTCAGTTGTTTTGTTAATTTAGGCGAGCTGGATCGAGCTCGCCATTCTAATCGGCGTGTCGCCGAATTGCCCTTTTTTTGGCTGAGTTGGCTTAGTTAATGATCCAACTCGCTAGACCTTTTGGGGAGCTAGAAACTTACTTGGCAAGTCACCGAGTGCCTTTTACGAGCTACAGCTTCCCTTTTCTTCAGCTTTTCCAACTTTTTTGCTTCTTTTCGCAATGTGCTTTCCTTGCCTTGTTCTTAAGCCTCCATTACTGCACATAAACAAATTAACATTAGTTATGAACACAGACTAGGCATTGAGGACACTAATTCATTAAATAACATGCCCTAAATGAGCCGAAATTCCCGACTCATCATATTAACAAGTAACAAAATCCACAGATTGTAATATCAATATAAGAATGAAACTAGGGCACATGTGTTTCTCACAAGTTCTTAACTAAGTAAACCTAATAATAGTAACTCTTTTATAATATTTAACATGCATTATCGGTAAGTTCAGTATCACCTAAGTGATTGGTCCTCCAAATAGAGAATTTCACCATGGAACTTTTTCCGTCTATAGGTGTATGCTTTACTAACCCTTACCTTTGACCCAGATTAGCCCTCTACATATGTGGTTTAGGCTATAAGAATGCGGAATATCACGCCAAATCTCCGTTGTTTTATCTCTTTCTCATTTATTACTTCTTTAGTCCAGCAAATAGGAATGAGGTGAGTTATATTATTGCACACAGTTAAAAAGCATTTGAAACGAAAATATTAAAAAATACATTCATAAACATTTTATCAAGAATTGCCTCATTATTAGTTTTACCTTGTTAATTACTCATGGTTCCCACAACCCTAGTTGTGGATTTAGTTGTTCATGCTTGATTGTTCACAAATCATGTTAGGGTTTAGAAATAAATCATGAACTTACAATTAGATGAAATCCACAATCTTGAATTGAAGATCAAAAACCAATTGTAAAACCAATTTGAAGAATTAAATACCAAAAGTGTTTGACTAAATAATTCCTAATGCCAAAATAATGTATCACAAATTGTCTGTCACCAAAAACTTATGTAAAATGAAAACTACAACTTTTATTTATAGAAAAAAAAAACTAAACTAAGTAAGAAAAGGAAACTTAAGGAAATCTGGTTTTTAGCAGCATCACCATTTGCTGGCCACCTACGGCTCGTGAGAGCAACAACGGCTCGCAGGTCTAGCCGTCATTAAGCAGTTAGTCAATTTCTTAAAGAGTTCCACCTACGGGCATGACCTTCGGCTCGTAGGTCTAAGTACGGCCCGTCCTGTTCAACCATTATTCAAGTACTGAAACTCATCCTCTCTGAATCCATCGATGACTCTTCATCTACGGTTCATAGCAGTACATATGGTTCGTCGTTCCTAACCATCGTTCTATACTTAGCTAAATTCTTAAGCACCTGAACCAAGCGTCCAACCTACAGCTCGACAAAGGAATGACGGCTCCTAGGTCGACTCGTACATCATCAAAACTTGACTGCTGCACCACTTTAATCATCAACTTCTTCAAAAACAAATTTCCTCTAAAATTGAACACAAATACAATCACACCTACTACCAAAATACTTCAGAAGTATAGAAAACTATAAGTTTAATGCATCAAAAGTACTGTAAGTTCATGGTACATCATTACACCTGGGTACTTTGGGTCGTCACAAACTTGTTCAGAGCACAAGGTTATAGAAATGTCCTAGTAAGTCTGACAAGCCGCATCGAGTAGACTCTTCATGAATTTGAAGCCTGCCATATTTATGAATAGGCAGCTATAAGACATTTAGGAAATTCCACTTCTATCATCATTCTAAATTCGTGCGATAGAGTTTAACTCTATATGTCTTTCTCGTAACCCGTATACGATGCTTTTTGGGATATAAACCCTCGAAGAGTAAACATTAGAAGAAATGCAAATGAGAATGTGAAACAAGAAGCTCCTCAAGTTTCGATCGACCCTTTGGCTGAGGAAGTGACCAACTCAGAGTTCTGAGCCACTTTTCATGTTTTTTGCCAATGCAATGACGGCTCAAGCCAATAGGGAGGTTGTGGTCCCCATGAACCCAAATGTGGCTATGGCGGCAACTCGAGTGAAGAACTTCACTAGGATGAATTCCTCGAAAATTCATTGTTCTTAGGTTGAGGAAGATCCTCAAGATTTCATTGATGAAGTTTACAAGTTCTTGATGATTATAGGAGTGAGGCCGATTTAGAAGGTGGACTTGGTTGCTTACCAACTCAAGGGTGTTGCTCAAATTTGGTATGCTCAATGGAAGGAAGAAAGATTGGTTGATACGAGCACTATTGATTAGAAAAAGTTTAAGGTTGCTTTCCTTGATAGGTTCTTCCCCCTTGAGATGAGAGAGACAAAGGTACTTGAATTCATTAACATTCATTAAGGTAATATGAGTGTCAAGGAGTAAGCCTTGAAATTCTCATAATTTTCCAAATATGCTCCTACTATTGTTGTCGATCCTAGGGAAAGAATAAGCAAGTTTGTTTGGAGAGTGTCTGAGAAGGTGGTTAAGGAATGTCGTACCGCTATGCTTATTAAGGAAATGGAAATTTCTCATTTAATGACTCATGCCCAATAAATTGGAGAGGTAAAGCTCAAGGAAAGGTCTAGGGAGGCAAAGAGGGAAAGGACCAGTGATGGTGATTTTTCACATTCAAGGTCCAATGGACATGATTGTTCCAGATTCCGACAAAGGTTTTTTGATCAACAATCCTCTAATCTACCGTCTCCTAAATTAAACGAAGATAGGGTGTCTAACCCTAAGCCTCAAGGATGAAATGGTGGTGGAAATGGATCTTCGGTTCCCGCATGCCAAGAGTGTGGTGAGAGTCATTCAAGTAAATGTTCGATGGGTACAACTAATACTTTTGGTTGGGATAAAAGTGGTCATTGTTTGAGAGATTATCCATCAAGAATTGATAAGGGAAAAGATGGCAGGAAAGCTCCACTTAGTGGTTCTAGTTCATGTGCTCCAAAGGAAAACTGGTTCTATGCGCTTCAAACTCGACATGATCAAGAAGGTTCTCCCGATGTTGTTACTGGTATGTTGAAAGTCTTTAATCTTGATGCTTATGCTTTGCTTGATCCCGGTGCTACTTTATCTTTTGTGGCTCCTTATGTGGCTATGAGATTTGATGTTTGTCCAGATATATTGTTGAACCCTTTATCTGTCTCTACTCCTATTAGTGAATCTATTGTGGCTAAAAGAGTCTATAGAAATGGTCCTATTTCCATATCCCATAGATTCACTCAAGTTGATCATGTACATCTTGATATGTTAGATTTTGATGTTATTCTTAATATGGACATGCTTAATTCTTGTTGTGTGCCGGTTGATTGTAGAACCCGTGTGGTTAAGTTTCAGTTTCCAAATGAGTCCGTCCCAGAGTTTGAAGGGGGAAGTTCTATGACTAAGGATCAGTTTGTTTCTTGTCTAAAGGCTAGGAAAATAATTTCTAAGGGTTACATATATCAACTTGTTCGGATTAGGGATAGAGATTCGGAAACCCCTACTCTTGAGTCGTTTCCCATTGTAAATATGTTTCTGGAAGTGTTTCCTGAAGTTCTACATGGTGTTCCATCCAAAAGGAAAATAGACTTTGGTATTGACCATCTCCTTGATATGTAAACTATCTCTAATCCTCCTTACGAGTGACTATGGTTGAACTTAAGGAGTTAGAGGATCAATTGAAGGATTTTTTAGATAAGGGTTTCATTAGACTGAGTATCTCTCCATGGGGTACTCCGATGTTATTTTTTCAAAAGAAGGATGGTTCTCTCCGAATGTGCATCGACTGACGACAATTGAACAAGGTTACCATTAAGCATAAGTATCCTATCTCAAGAATCGATTACTTTTTTGATCAACTTCAAGGTGATAGTTTCTTCTCTAAGATTGACCTTCGGTCGGTTATCATCAATTGAGAGTAAGGGAATGTGATATTCCTAAAATGGCTTTCCGAATAAGGTATGGTCATTATGAGTTTTTGGTGATGTCGTTTGAGTTGAAAAATGCTTCAGCCACTTTTAGGGATTTGATGAATAGAGTGTTTATAGAATATCTTGATATGTTTGTGATAGTATTTATTGATGAATCTGGATTTATTCTTGAGTGAGGATTAGCATGCCAATCATTTGAGGATTGTGTTGCAAATTCTTAAGAATTGTGTGTAGCTAAGTTCAATAAATGTGAGTTTTTGTTAAGATTCGTGCCTTTCCTTGGACACATTTTCTCTGGTAACAATATTGAGATGGATCCAAAGAAGATGAAAGTGTTTAAGAATTGGCCTAGACCTCTATCTCCTTCGTATATTCGTTTCTTCTTGGGTTTTGCAAGATATTATAGAAGGTTTGTGGAAAGGTTTTCTTCTATTGCCTCTCCATTTATCTCGTTGACTCAAAAGAAGGTTAAGTTCTTATGGTCGGAAGCATGTGAAAAGAGTTTTCAAGAGTTGAAAGATAGGCTTACCTCCACTCTGGTGTTGACTTTGCCAGAAGTTTTCGATGGGTTTGTGGTGTTTTTTTATGATTCAAGGATTGGATTAGGATTAGTACTTATGTAAAATGGAAAAGTTATTGCCTATGCCTCAAGGCAGGTTAAGATTCACGAAAAGAACTATCCTATCAATGATTTGGAATTAGTTGCGGTTGTTTTTGCCTTAAAGATTTGGAGGCATTACTTGTATTGTGTGCATGTAGATGTGTTCAAGGACCACAAGTGTTTGAAATTCCTATTCACTCAAAAGGATTTTAATCTTCACCAAAGGAGGTGGCTTGAGTTGTTGAAAGATTCTGACATTAGTGTCCTCTATCACCCCGGTAAGGCTAATGTAGTAGCGGATGCTCTTACTTAACTATCAATGGGTAGTGTTGCTCATGTAGAAGATCATAAGAAGTAGTTGGTTCGTGATGTTCATAGATTGGCCCGATTTGTTGTTCGGTTAGTTGATTCTTATTAAGGTGATGTATTTGTTCATAATGGTTTGTAATAATCTTTTGTATCGGATGTAAAGGCTAAGCAAGATCTTGATCCGCTAATGGTTGATTTGAAGAAGTTGTTTTTTGATAAATCCATTGAGGATTTCACCCATGGGGGAGGTAGAATCATTCAATACCAGGGTCGGTTATATGTTTCGAATGTTGATGAGTTGAGGAATCAGATTCTGACAGAAGCCTAGAGTTTCTGGTATTCTATCCCCTTGAAGCCACCAAAATGTACCATGATTTGTCGGAGGTCTATTGATTGAATGGGATGAAAAAGGATATTGCAAAATTTGTGGCTAAGTGTCCTAATTGTCAAAAAGTTAAGGTTGAGCACAAAGCCCGGGAGGTTTGTCTCAAGATATTACTCTTCCTACCAGGAAATGGGACGGTTTGAATATTGACTTTTATAATTGTTTACCCCGCACTCGGTGGCAACATGATTCAATTTTTGTTATTCTGGATCGTATGACGAAGTCAGCTCAGTTTATTACCATCAAGGCTTCTTATTCTGCAGACGATTATGATAGGTTATATATCAAAGAAATGGTTAGGTTGCACGGGGTGCCACTATCCATTATCTCCGATCTTGGTACCCAATTTGCTTCATAATTTTGGAAGTAATTCTACATAAGTCTTGGTACCCGAGTTAAGCCTAGTACTTCTGTTCATCCCTAAATCGATGGGCAAATGTTGTGGCTCCCGTGAACCAAAATGTGGGTACGACGACATCAAGAGTGAGGTACTTTATGAAGATTAATCCTTCAGAATTCCATGGCTCTAACGTTGAGGAAGATCCTCAAGAGTTCATTGATGAAGTTTACAAGGTGTTGATGATCATGGGTGTGACGCCAGAAGATAAGGTGGAGTTGGCCGCTTATCAACTCAAGAGTGTTGCCCAAATTTGCTTCAATCAATGGAAGAGTGAGAGGGCGGTTAATTAGGGTCCCCTTGATTGGGAGAAATTCAAGGTTGCTTTCCTTGATAGGTTCTTCTCTCTTGAGAAGAGATGCGCTAAGGTGCTTGAGTTTATCAACCTTTGACAAGGAAATATGAGTGTGAAAGATATGCATTGAAGTTCACACAATTGGCTAGATATGCTCCGTCCATAGAGCAAATTTGTGTTGGAAGTGTCTGATATGTTGGTGAAAGAGTGTCGCACCGCCATGCTTGTGCATGACTTGGATATTTCTTTCCTCATGGTTTATGCCGAACAAATTGAAGAAGAAAAGCTTAAGGAAAGGTCTAGGGAGACCAAGAGGGCAAGGACCGGAGATGGAAACTTTTCCCATGCAAGGTCCGATGGATATGGTCATCCAAGATTTCGACCAAGGTTCTCTAACCAAGGCTCATCCAATACTCTTTCGAAGTCCAACAATGATAGGGTGTCTAACCCCAAGTCTCAAGGAGGGAATAATGGTGGTTGTTTATTGGCTTCTTGTACCAAGTGTGGGAAAAATCATGAAGGTAGATGTCTAGCCGGTACGAATGGTTGTTATAATTGTGGAAAGAGTAGTCACAAGATGAGGGATTGTCCATCTCTCACGTCCAAGGGAAGAGAGAATAAGCAAGCTCCACCTAGGAGATCGGGCTGGAATGCTCAGAAGCAAAACCAATTTTATGCACTTCAGGCTCATCATGAGCAAGAAAGCTCTCCCGATGTGGTTACGGGTATGTTAAGAGTTTTCCATTTTGATGTTTATGCTTTGCTTGATCCCAGTGCTACCTTGTCTTTTGTGACGCCATATGTGGCTATAAGGTTTGATGAAGTTCCGGATGCATTGCTAGATCCTTTTCGTGTTTCTACTCCGATAGGAGAATCTATCATGGCTAAGATAGTTTATAGAGATTGTCCCGTCTCCTTATCCCATAGAGTCACTCATATTGATCTTGTAGAGCTTGATATGCTAGATTTTGATGTTATTCTTTGGATGGATTGTTTGCATGCTAGTTATGCCTCTATTGACTGTAGGACCCGAATGGTCAAGTTTCAGTTTCAAAATGAGCCTCTCCTAGAGTGGAAGGGATGAAATTCTATGTTTCGAGGTCAATTTGTTTCTTATCTAAAAGCTAGAAAGATGATCTCAAAGGGTTGCATTTACCATCTTGTTAAGGTGAGGGATATAGATTCCGAGACCCCTACTCTCGAGTCGGTCCCCGTTGTTAATGAGTTTCCGGAAGTGTTTCCCGATGACTTGCCCCGTATTCCTCCCGAAAGGGAAATAGACTTCGGCATTGACCTTCTCCCAAATACGCAACCTATTTCTATTCCTCCTTATGGAATGGCTCCGGTGGAACTTAAAGAACTAAAAGAGCAGTTGAAAGAATTGTTGGATAAGGGTTTCATCCGGCCAAGTATTTCTCCATGGGGTGCTCCGGTCTTGTTTGTAAGGAAGAATGATGGTTCACTCCGTATGTGTATCGACTATCGCCAATTGAACTAGGTTACCATTAAGAATAAGTATCCTCTACCAAGGATAGATGACTTGTTGATCAACTTCAAGGGGTTAGTTATTTCTCTAAGATCGACCTTCGTTCGGGCTATCACCAATTAAGGGTGAAGGAAGATGATATTCCGAAAACGGCTTTCCGGACTAGGTATGGTCACTACGAGTTCTTGGTAATGTCTTTTGGGTTGACAAATGCTCCGGCCGCATTTATGGACTTGTTGAATAGAGTGTTTAAGCAATCCCTTGACATGTTTGTGATTGTGTTTATTGATGACATTTTAACCTACTCCAAGAATGAGGGTGAACATGTTAATCATTTGAGGATTGTGTTCCAAGTCTTGAAGGATGAGCAACTCTTTGCGAAGATTAGTAAATGTGAGTTTTGGTTAAGGTCCATTTTGGTTAAGGTCCGTGGCTTTTCTTGGTCACATTGTTTCCGGTAAGGGCATTGAGGTAGATCCTAAGAAGACGGAAGCGGTTAAGAATTGGCTTAAACCTTTATCACCTTCGGATATCCGAAGCTTCTTGGGCTTAGCCGGTTATTATAGGAGGTTTGTTGAAGGGTTTTCATCCATTGCTTCTCCATTGACGACTTTGACTCAAAAGAAGGTTAAATTCACATTGTTTGAAGCATGTGAAACGAGTTTTTAAGAGTTGAAGGATCGACTTACTTCGGCTTCAATATTGACTCTACCGGAAGGATCCGATGGTTTGGTGGTTTATTGTGATGCCTCGAGAATTGGGCTAGGATGTGTTCTTATGCAAAATGGGAAGGTCATTGCTTATGCTTCAAGACAACTTAAGGTGCACGAAAACAACTATCCTACTCATGACTTGGAATTAGCGGCAGTTGTGTTTGCTTTGAAAATAAGGCGACATTATTTGTATAGAGTACATGTATATGTCTTCACCGACCATAAGAGTTTGCAATATGTGTTTAAACAAAAAGATTTGAATCTCCGCCAAAAAAGGTGGCTCGAGTTGTTAAAAGACTATAATATGAGTGTTCCCTATCACCCCGGTTAGGCTAACGTGGTGGAAGATGCTCTTAGCCGATTATCTATGGGTAGTGTTTCTCATGTTGAGGATGGTAAGAATGAGTTGGTTCGCGATGTTCATAGATTGTCTCGATTGGGTTTTAGATTGGTTGATTCTACTAAAGGTGGTGTTACGGTTCACAAGGGTTCCGAATCCTCTTTTGTGCATGATGTGAAAGCTACGCAAGGTCATGATCCTAACTTGTTTGAACTAAAGGAAGCAGTACTCAAGAAGTCCATAGAGGTTTTCTCCCAAGGGGGAGATGGTGTGCTTCGATATCAAAGTCGTTTGTGTGTCCCCAATGTAGAGGACTTAAGAGAGAGAATTTTATCAGAAGCCCATAGTTGTCGATATTCCATCCACCCAGGAGCTACCAAAATGTACCGTGATTTGCAGGAAATTTATTGGTGGAACGGAATGAAGAAAGATATTATGGAATTTGTGGCTAAGTGTCCTAAGTGCCAACAAGTGAAAGTTGAGCATCAAAGGCCGGGAGGTTTGACCCAAGATATTAGTATTCTTACTTAGAAGTGGGAAGATGTGAATATGGATTTTATTGTAGATTTTCCTCGCATAAGGCGACAATTTGATTCGATTTGGGTGGTTGTTGATAGAATGACAAAGTCAGCCCATTTCATTCCCATCAAGACTTCTTATTCGGCGGAGGATTATTCTAAGTTGTATTTCAGGGAGATGGTTAGAGTGCATGGAGTGCCTTTATCCATTATCTTCGATCGTGGTGCACAATTTACTTCTCAATTTTGGAAGTCATTCCAAAAAGGCCTTGGTACTCATGTTAAGCTTAGTACGGCCTTTCATCCCCAAACCGATGGGCAAGCGGAGCGCACTATTCAAACCTTGGAAGATATGTTGAGAGCTTGTGTAATTGATTTCAAGGGTACTTGGGATAATCACTTGCCTTTGATTGAGTTTTCTTATAACAATACCTACCATTCTAGTATTGGTATGGCTCCATTTGAGGCTCTCTATGGTAGGAGGTGTAGATCACCTATAGGTTGATTTGAAATTGGTGAAGTTTGAGAGGTTGAAAACGGCTCAAAGTCGACAAAAGTCCTATGCCGATGTTAGGAGAAGAGAATTAGAATTCGATGTGGATGATTGGGTTTACTTGAAAATATCACCCATGAAGGGTGTAATGAGATTTGGGAAGAAAGGAAAGCTTAGTCCCCGTTATATAGGCCCATATCAGATCTTGAGACGTGTTGGTAAGGTTGCTTATGAGCTTGACTTGCCTAATGATTTGGTATCTGTGCATCCAGCTTTCCATGTCTCATTATTGAAGAAGTGTGTTTGTGATCCGATAACTATAGTGCCATTAGAGAATCTTGGCATAAAGGATAGTCTTTCGTATGAAGAGGTTCCTATTGAGATTTTAGACCGGCAAGTCCAGAAGTTAAGAAATAAGAAAGTTGCTTCCGTAAAAGTTCTATAGAGGAATCAATTGGTTGAGGGCGCTACTTGGGAGGCTGAGGCCGATATGATGTCCCAATATCCTCATCTCTTTCCATCCGATCCTACTCTAGCTTGAGTTATCTTGATCCTCATGGTTCATTCTTTTGGTCTCATGTGTCATAATTGATTTCCATGATTCCTTGATTATGTATGTTCATGAAGAGTCTTATATGATTATGTGCATTTGAGTATGAGTTGGATAAAGTCTTCATGATATGATGTGTTGATCATGCTTTAGCTTGGAGTTGATGTTTCCTCCTCGGATATGTGCATTTATGTGATTGCATGCTAGGTAGGGTTGTTAGTCCGTGTCTATTACCCTTCTCAAGATGTCTTGATTCTCATTCGAGGACGAATGTTCCCAAGGAGGAGATATTGTAACACCCTAAGCTTCCAAGGGATTTTAAAATGCAGAACTCACCTGAAGACAGTGGCCTACGGAGGCCACCTACGGGCCGTAGATTGATTGACGGGCCATAGGTGGGAACCGTCAGTGGCACTGTGAAATTTCAGGATTTCCAAGTTTCTGAACTTTGATCTATGGAGTAGCAGGACGGTTCGTAGTTCAGTTGATGGGCCGTAGATGGGTCCTGTAGATGCTTTCCAGACTTAACCACATTTTTAGCACAAAATGAACTTTCGGAATCAATTGACGGAAGAGCAGGACGGTCCGTCAATTGATGTACGGACCGTAGATCCTGTCTGTCGATTGGCTCCGACAATTTTTAATTAAGGGCTTTTTGGTCTATTTCCTAATTGACTACCAATTAAGCTAAGTCGGTTATGCCCTTAATCTTAGACCAATAAATACTTTCTAAGCCTAATTCCTTTCATTCTAATTCATTCCAAAACTCTCCTCTCTCAAATATTTCTCTCTCTAAAAAGAAACTCTCTTAAAGTTTCAAGGAAGAAGAAGAAGCGAGGATCCTCCATTGAAGACCTTTGATCTTCTTCAATTTCTTGTGGATTTCCTTGAGGTATGATAGTATTCACCATTAGGAGTCCTTTCCTCCTATGGGTTCTTCCTCTTCTTCATGATTTTCAAAGGTTACTCTACCTCAATTGAATTAGTGTTTGTGATTAATCACTGTGGGTTCTTCAATTATGATTCCAATTATTGATTTTATGATTGCTAGTGCACGATTTAGCGTGATAAAGTAACTTAGTGCATGAATTAGCGTTAATTACATGATTTGATGTAAAGATTGTATGAACCCCCATGATCCCAAGCTAATTCTCCCCAATTGGATAATCTATGCTTTGATTGTTGGGTTGAGTTATGATTTGATGAAAATTGTGAATTCTCTATGAAATCAAGCATGATTTTCCTCTATTATGTGAGTTCCTTCAAGTATGGGTAAATTGTCTTAATTATGGCTTTCTAAGCATGATCTTGCATTGAATTGCATCATATGAGTTGAACTTGCATGAACCCATATGAACTCTATGAACTACGAAATATGAGCATGATGAATTAAGGCTGCTTTTAGAGTAAAGTGCCAAAGTTATGATATGATGATGCTATGGTTGAGTTGTGAAAAGTTTTCTCACGTAATTCTCCCAATATGACTTAAAAGAACAAGAGGCGATTAACCATGTTCTTAAGGAGCTATTCTAATGAATGAAGGGACAAGAGGCGATTACCAATGTACCCTAATGTAGACAAAGCGGTGATTACCCAAGTCGACCAATAATGAGCTTATGACTAATGTAGACAAGAGGCGATTACCCATATCTACCTAGGGTAAAATGAACCATGATTAATCCGTGGGAAGTATGCTTAGTATCGAGTGGACAAGTGGCGATTACCCATGTACCATAACCTATGTGCCCCCATAGGCCACCCCATTACGGTTTGGGGTAGACACCGGATTCCATGTTGATAGCTCACATGGTCTTATATGTCGGTTAAGGCTATTCCCCACAAGTTAATGAATAAGTGTTCCGATGATGAAGTAAAGAAAAGAAGGAAAGATTATTTAGCTTGCTTTGGCCTTGATATACGCTTTATGTTTCATTTTTTTCATGTTTATCATGTTTTTAACTTGGCCATTACATGTCATGATTATGTCTCTCTCTAGCATGATTTATGTGTTTATGTGCATTGCTATCATACTTAGTACTTAATTATGCTAACGCATACTCTTGCCCATATTAACTACTTTGGTGTAGGACGTGGCAATTCACCTTCCACTCGGGGCTAGAGCATTGACTTAGAGTTGGGAAGACGACTTGGTGAGTCCTCATCCATCCGAGGACATGGCCTAGTTGTTCTTATTTTCATGTCTTTCTTTTCAGTGTTGGATATTGTATTGGGCTGCGTCCCTATAGCTTTTATTCGTATTCTATGATGTTAGAAGGCTTTGAGACATGAGTTGTAGACTTCCACTATTTTGAGTAAAACCTTGATATAAAATGCTCTTTGAACTCTTATTTCTCTATCATCTTGTATGTTATGTATACTAAGGGCTTGAATGAGGCCTATCGGGTCTTGTATGCCGTGTTACATCTAGGGGCTACCCTGGGTCATGACAGGTGCTAAGCTTTATTCTCATGGAATAATCATAAGTCTTGACTTATCTTATCATTAGAATAGCTCCTTATTCTCGATTCAACATTTTGGTTGAGAAAACCTTTCAACCCTTATGAATCCTTCATGTGAGAAAATCCTTTCACAAATCATGTTTTGTGTAGTATGTGAGAAATCCTTTCAAAATCCAATAACAAAAACATCTATGCTTAACTCTCAAAGAAAATCTTAAATCATCATCAAATTTCATAATTTGAACATGCGTAACTTCATAAAACTTATCCCTTGATCATTCATAAACTTCATCATAGACTTATAGCATAGAAATCATAAATCAAGCAACGGGTCATATAATTTCATCTTAAAATCATTGAATTAACTCAATTCATGCATAGATAAACATAATTCAATTAATTATATCATAATTGAAAAGAACCCATCAGATTGAACAAAACCCTAATTTCAATTGGAGATTCTAACTTGTGAAAATTGAAGAATTTAGAAACTCTATGGAGAAAAGGACTCCATAGGTGAAGAACTATCATACCTTGATACCAAAAGCCCACTAGCAATTGAGGATTAGGAGGCTTTATTTTGAAACCCCATATTTTTCTTCTTCTTCTTCTTCTTCTTCAAGCATCTATAGAGAGAAATATTTAGGGGGAAAATTTGGAGAGAGTTTGGAAGTTATTATAATGAGTAGAATTAGGCTTATAAGACTTATATAGGCTCTATGAATTGGACTTAACTGACTTAGATTAGAAATAGATCAATTAGGGAAAAGACAAAAGAGCCCTAAAAAACTAACTGCCGACTTTGACCTACGATCCATAGGTCTAACTACGGACTATCCTGGTTAACCTTAGAATGTCAAGTTAACTCATTTTACCAAAATTTAAGTTTTTTCATGAACATGCATAAATGAGGAATCATGGGAATATCAATGACACATGAGACCAAAAGAGTGAACCATGAGGAACTAAGTACCTTAAACTATAGCAGGAGCAGAGAGAAAAAGATGTGGATAGCGGGACATAATATCGGCCTTGTCCTCCCAAGTAGCACCCTCAACTAACTGATTTCTTCAAAGAACCTTAACGGAAATGACTTCTTTATTTCTGAACATCCGAACTTGTCGGTCTAAAATCTCAATCGAAATAACTTTGTAAGAAATACTCTCGTTTATAGCAAGACTCTCCAATGGCACGATGACGGATCACCAACACATTTCATTAACAAAGAGACATGGAAAACCAGATGAATTGATGCTAAATCATTACACAAGTCAAGTACATAAGCAACCTTACCAATTCACCTCAAAATCTAATATGGACCCGCATAACGGGGACTTAGCTTCCTTTTCTACCCAAACCTCATTACACCCTTCATGGGTGAGATTTTCAAGTTAATTCAATCATTAACATCAAATTCCAAATCACTTCTCCTAACATCGGCATAGGGCTTTAGTCGACTTTGGGCCAGCTTCAACATTTCTGTAATAAGTAAAAAAATTTCCATAGCCTCATGTACCATCTCGAGACCTATCAAGGAAACTTCGTCAACTTCAAACCAACCTATAGGAGATCTACACCTCCTACCATAAAGAGCCTCAAATAGAGCCACACCGATACTTAAATGATAGCTATTAGTATAAGCAAACTCGATCAAAGGCAAATGATCATCCCAATTACCCTTAAAATCAATCACACAAGCTCTCAACATATCTTCCAATGGTTATAGTACGCTCCGCTTTCCCATCGGTTTGAGGATGAAAGGTCGTACAATGCTTAACACGAATACCAAGCCCCTTTTGGAAAGATTTCCAAAACTGAGAAGCGAATTGGGTACCACAATAAGATATGATGTATAGGGGAACTCCATGCAACATAACCATCTCTCTTAGGTACAACTTAACATAGTCTTCCACCGAATAAGAAACCTTGACGGGAATGAAATGAGTTGATTTCGTCATACGAACAACAATAACCCAAATCAAGTCATATTGTCAACGGGTGCGTGGTAAAAGAACAATGAAATCCATATTCAAATCTTCCCATTTCAAAGTAGGAATACTAAGTTCTTTGAATAAGCCTCCCGACTTTTGGTGCTCAACTTTCACTTGTTTATAATTAGGGCACTTAGCCACAAATTCCGCAATGTCCTTCTTCATCCCATTCATCTAATAGACCTCCAGCAAATCACGGTTCATCTTAGTGGCTCCCAGTTTAATGAAATATTGGGAACTATGGGCTTCTGATAAATCTACTCCCTCAAGTTATGAAGATTCGGAATGCACAACCGACCTTGATATCGAAGTACACCATCTCCTCCTTGGAAGAGCGGCTCAATGAACTTTTTAAGTACCGCTTCCTTTAAGACCATCAAGATTTGATCAATACCTTGCTTCGCTTTGAGATCGGACACAAAGGACGATTATGAAACATTATGAACAATCACTCCACCGTCAATAGAATCGATTTGTTGAACACCCAATTAGGCCAATCTATGAATGTCTCAAACTATTTCCTTTTTATTGTCCTCGACATGAACAACACTACCCGAGTATGACGGACTGAGGGCAGCTGCTACCACATTCGACTTGCCAGGGTGACAGAGGACTCTCATGTCATAGTAATTTAACAACTCAAGCAACCTCCTTTGGTGATGATTCAGATCCTTTTTCTTGAACACATATTGCAAACTCTTGTAGTTGGTGAAGACATCATCATGGACATCATACAAATAGTGGCTCCAAATCTTTAAAGAAAACACAATTGTCGCTAGTTCTATGTTATGGGTGGGATAGTTCTTTTCATGAATCTTAACTTTCCTTTAAGCATAAGAAATAACTTTCCCTTTTTGCATACAGACATATCCTAGTCAAACCCTTGAAGCATTACTATAAACAACAAACCCATCGGATCCTTCCGATAAAGTTAACGTCGGAGCGGAGGTAAGCCTATCTTTTAAATCTTGGAAAATTTTCTCACATACTTATGACCACACGAACTTAACTTTCCTTTGAGTCAATGCCATCAACAGAGAGGCGACGGAAGAAAATCCCATAACAAACCTTTTGCAGTAATCAACCAAACCCAAGAAACTTCAAATATCTTAAGGGGATAGAGGTCTAGGCCAATTTTTAAACACATCTGTTTTCTTAGGATCAACCTCTGTACCCTTATCAATAATAATGTGACCAAGAAAAGCCACGGACCTCAACCAAAACTCACATTTACTGAACTTTGCAAAGAGTTATTGGTCCTTGAGAACTTGCAACACAATCCTCAAATGAGTGGTATGACCATCCTCATTTCTTGAGTAAATTAAAATATCATTGATGAACACAATCACAAAAATATCAAAGTATTGTCTAAATGCCCTATTCATCAAATCCATACATGCGGCCAGAGCATTTGTTAAGCTAAACGACATTACTAAGAATTCGTAATGGCCATATCTAGTCTGAAAAGCTACTTTCGGAATGTCATCTTCCTTTACCCTCAACTGGTGATAGCCCGATTGAAGGTCAATCTTTGAGAAATAACTCGCTCCTTTGAGTTGGTAAAAAAAATCATCTATCCTTGGGAGAGCATACTTATTCTTAATAGTTACCTTATTCAATTGCCGATAATCAATACACATATGGAGTGAACCATCCTTCTTTCGAATAAACAACACTAGAGCACCCCATGGAGAGATACTAGGTAGGATGAAACACTTATCCAACAAGTCTTTTAATTACTTCTTCAATCCCTTAAGTTCAGCCAGAGCCATTCAATAAGTAAAAATAAAGATAGGTTGCGTATCTGGGAGAAGGTCAATACTGAAGTCTATTTTCCTTTCGGGAGGAACATCGGGTAGATCATTGGGAAACACTTACTAAAACTAATTTACAATGGGGACCGAATCAAAGATAGGGGTTTCAGAATCCATATCCCTAACCTGAACAGGATGTTATACGCAACCCTTAGAAATCATCTTCCTAACTTTAAGAAAAGAAACAAATTGACTCTTAAGCATAGAATTTCCACCTTTCCACACTAAGATAGGCTCATTTGGAAATTGCAACATAACCATTCGGGTTCTACCATCAATAGAAGCATAACAAGAATACAGACAATCAATCCAAAGAATAACATAGAAATCTAGCATATCATGCTCTACAAGATCAACCTGAGTGTGTCTATGGGATAAGGAGACAAGACATTTTCTATAGACTCTCTCAGCCACATAGATTCACCAATAGGAGTATAGACAAAAAAGGGATCTAATAATACATTCGAAAGAACATCAAACCTCATAGTCACATATGGCGTGACAAAAGACAAGGTAGCACCGGGGTCAAGCAAAGCATAAACTTAAAGATGGAAGACTTTCAATGTACGAGTAAGCACATCAAGAGAAGTCTCTTGCTCATAACGAGTTTGAAGTGCATAGAATATGTTTTGCTTGGGAGCATTGGAACCCAAACCACTAGGTGGAGCTTGTCTACCTTATTTTACCTTAGCCACAAGTGATGGACAATCACTTATCTTACAACCACTCTTACCACAACCAAAGAAACCATCCGTGTCGGCAAAGCACTTTCCCTCGTGCTACTTTTTAGATATAGAACAAGTAGTCAATGGAAATCCACCACCATTCCCTCATTGAGGTTTAGGGTTAGGCACTATATCCCTGTTGAACTTAGGAGGAGCATTGGAGGAACCTTGACTGAAGAACCTTTGTCGAATCTTAGGACGACCATACCCATCAGACCTTGAGTGTGAAAAGTCACAATCACCGTACTTAGTCCTCTTTGCCTCCCTAGACCTTATCTTAAGTTTCTCCTCTTCTATTTGTTGAGCAAGAACTATTAGATGAGAAATGTCGATATCATTGATGAGCATAGCAGTACAAAATTCTTTGACCACCATTTCTGAAACTTCTAAAATAAACTTACTCATACTTGCCCTAGGATCTACAACCATAGTAGGAGCATACCTTGACAATAGTGTGAATTTCAAAGCATAGTCTTTCACACTCATGTTTCCTTGGCGAAGGTTGATGAACTCAAGCACCTTTGTCTACCTCATCTCAAGGGGAAAGAACCTTTCAAGGAAAGCAACCATAAACTTCTCCCAATCAAGAGGACCTGCATCAACTGCCCTCTCACTCTTCCATTGTTCAAACCACTCCTGAGCCACACCCTTGAGTTGATAAGCGGCCAATTCTACTGTTTCCACCGGGATTGCACCATGGTCATTTGCACCTTCTGCACCTCATCAATAAACTCTTGAGGATCTTCCTCAACCTTAGACCCATTAAAACTACGGAGGGTTAATCCTAGTGAAGTCCCTCAATATCGATGTCGTTGTACCCACATTTGGGTTCACAGGGACCACAACCTCCCTATTGGCTTGAGCCGTCATGGCTTGGGCCAACACTTAAAAAGCAGCCCAAAACACCGCGTTAGTCACATGCTCGGCCAAAGGGTAACTCGTGGCTAGATCTTAGTTTATGTTCTTTTTGTAACATTGTCTTGGGTTACGTCCTAAACCTTATTTCACTTTCTTATGTTAGATTGTCTTTGAGACATTGATGTAAACTTCCGCTATTTCCCTAATGCTTGATATAACAAATTGTCTTTTGAACCTCTATTTCTCTATGATCTTGTATGTATGCATGCTAAGTGGCTTGTATGAGGCCTCTCGGGGTGTTGTACGCCATGTCACATCTAGAGGGTACCTTGGGTCATGAAAAACTTGGTATACAGAGCACAAGCTTTTAGAAAGATCCTAGGATGCTCATAAGCTGCATCGAGTAAAGTCTTGTTCATGAATGTGAAGTGCACCACATTTATGAATGAGAGGCTATAAGATGTTTAAGAAACTTCACTTCTTTCATTATTCCTAAGATCAGCCATAGTTTTTAACTCTATATGTCTCTCTCCCCTAATCCCTATCCTATGCGTTTCAGGATATGGCGACTCGAAGAGCTTAGCTTGAAGAAATGTGAGAGAGAATATGGATGAACATGCTCCTCCTCAAGCTCCACAAGTTCCGGTCGATCCTTTCACCAAACAAGTATGTAATGTGGAGTTTGGGGCTGCTTTTCAAGTTTTTGTTCAAGCCAATAGAGAGGTTGTGGCTCCCGTGAACTCAAATGTGTGTTCGGAGGCATCTAGAGTGAGGGACTTCAGAAGGATGAACCCTCCGGAGTTTTACGGTTCCAAGGTTGAGGAAGATCCTCAAGAATTAATTGATGAGGTTTCTAAGGTGTTGATTATCATGGGTGTAACACCGGAAGAGAAGGCAGAGTTGGCCGTTATCAACTTAAGGACGTTGCTCAAATTTGGTTTACCCAATTGAAGGAAGGGAGGGCGATTAATGAGGGTCCTCTTGATTGGGAGAAATTCAAGGTTGCTTTCCTTGATAGGTTCTTTCCCCTTGAGATGAGGGAGGCAAGGTGCTTGATTTTATTAACCTTCGACAAGGAAACATGAGTGTGAAAGAGTATGCTTTGAAGTTCACACAATTGTCCCGATATGCTCCTTTTATGGTTGCCGATCCTAGGGCGAGAATTAGTAAGTTTGTTTCGTGAGTGTCCGAAATGGTGGTCAAAGATTGCCGCACCGCGATGCTTATCAATTATATGGATATCTCTCGTCTAATGAGTCATTCCCAATAAATAGAAGAGGAGAAACTCAAGGAAAGGTTTAGAGAGGCAAAGAGGGCTAAGACCGGTGATGGTAACTTTTTGTACTGAAGGTCTGAGGGACAAGGTCATTTCAAGCCTCGACAAAGGTTTTTCGGTCAAGGTTCCTCTAATGCTCCTCCTAAGTACAACAAAGATAGGGTGTCTAACCCTAAGCCTCAAGGAGGGAATGGTAGTGGCTTTTTATAGACCACTTGTCCCAAGTGTGGAAAGAGGCATGAGGGTAAATGTCTCATCGATTCGAATGCATGCTTCGGTTGTTTTAAGACGGATCACAAGATAAGGGATTGCCCCTTAGTGGCTAAGAAAGAAGGAGATAATCATCGACAGACTCAACCACAAAGCCCAGTGGGCTCTAGTGGAAACCAAAAGCAAAATCGATTCTATGCGCTTCAAGCTCGTGAAGAGCAAGAGTGTTCTCCCTATGTGGTCACCGGTATGTTGAAAGTTTTCCACCTTGATGTTTATGCTTTGCTTGATCCCAGTGCTATCTTGTCTTTTGTGACGCCATATGTGGCTCTGAGGTTTGATATTGTGCCGGATGTATTGTTAGATCATTTTCATGTCTCTACTCCTATTGGTTAATCTATTGTGGCTAGGAAAGTCTATAGAAATATCCCCGTCTCCTTATCCCGTAGACTCATTTGTGTTGATCTTGTAGAGCTTGATATGCTAGATTTTGATGTTATTCTTGGGATGGAGTGGTTGCATTCTTGCTATGCTTCTATTGATTGTAGGACCCGAATGGTCAAGTTTCAACTTCCAAATCAGCCTATCCTAGAGTGGAAAGGGGGAAATTCTATGGTTAGAGGTAAAGTTATTTCTTGTCTTAAAGCTAGAAAGATGATTTCTAAAGGTTGAATATACCATCTTATTAGGGTGAGGGATATAGATTATGAAACCCCTACTCTTGAGTCGGTCCCTGTTGTTAATAAGTTTCCAGAAGTGTTTCCCGATGATTTACCCGGTATTCCTCCCGAAAGGGAAATAGACTTCGGTATTGACCTTCTCCCGTATACGCAACCTATTTCTATTCCTCCTTATCGAATGGCTTGGGCGAAACTTAAGGAACTAAAAGAGCAATTGAAAGACTTGTTGGATAAGGGTTTTATCCGACCAAGTATTTCTCCATGGGGTGCTACGGTTTTGTTTGTAAGGAAGAAAGATGGCTCACTCCGTATGTACATTGATTACCTCCAGTTGAACAAGGTTACCATTAAGAATAAGTATCCTCTTCCAAGGATAGATGGTTTGTTTTATCAACTACAAGGGGTTAATTACTTCTCCAAGATCGACCTTCGATCGGGTTATCACCAATTGAGCGTGAAGGAAGATGATATTCTGAAAATGGCTTTCTGGACTAGATATGGCCATTATGAATTCCTAGTGATGCATTTGGGATGAAAAATACTCCGGCCGCGTTTATGGACTTGATGAATAGGGTGTTTAGACAGTATCTTGATATGCTTGTGATTGTGTTTATTGATGATATTTTGATTTACTCAAGCAGTGAAGGTGAGCATGCCGATCATTTGAGGATTGTCTTGCAAGTCCTCAAGGACCAACAACTCTTTGCAAAGTTTACTAAATGTGAGTTTTGGCTAAGGTCCATGGCATTTCTTGGTCACATTGTCTCTAGTAAAGGTGTTGAAGTAGATCTCAAGAAGACGGATGTGGTTAGGAATTGGCCTAGACCTCTACCACCTTAAGATATTCGTAGCTTCTTGGGCTTAGCCGGTTACTATAGGAGATTTGTTGAAGGGTTTTCTTCGATTGTTTCTCCGGTGACGACTTTGACTCAAAAGAAGGTTAAGTTCACTTGGACCGAAGCATGTGAGAAGAGTTTTCAAGAGTTGAAAGATAGACTTCGGCTCTGATAGTGACTTTGCCGGAAGGGTCCGATGGCTTTGTGTTTTATTGTGATGCCTCGAGAATTAGGCTAGAATGTGTTCTTTTGCAAAGTTGAAAAGTTATTTCTTACGTTTCAAGGCAACTCAAGGTACATGAAAAGAACTATCCTACTCATGATTTAGAGCTAGCGACTGTTGTGTTTGCTTTAAAGATTTGGAGCCATTATTTGTACGGTGTGCATGTTGATGTCTTCACCGATCATAAGAGTTTGCAATATTTGTTTAAAAAAAAAGATCTAAATCTTCGCCAAAGGAGGTGGCTCGAGTTGTTAAAAGACTATGACATGAGTGTCCTCTCTCACCCCGGCAAGGCTAATGTGGTGGCGGATGCTCTTAGTTGGTTATCTATGGGTAGTGTTGCTTACGCTGAGGATGATAAGAAAGAGTTGGCTCGTGATGTTCATAGATTTGCCCGATGAGGTGTTCGGTTAGTTGATTCAACTAAAGGTGGTGTTATGGTCTACAATGGCTCCGAATCATCTTTTGTACATGATGTGAAGGCTAAACAAGATCTTGATTCTAATTTGGTTGAGTTGAATGAAGCGGTACTTAAAAAGTCCATAGAGGCTTTCTCCCAAGGGGGAGATGGTGTGCTTCGATATCAAGGACGCGTGTGTGTTCCCGATGTACATGATTTAATAGGACAAATTTATCGGAAGCTCGTAGTTCTCGATATTCCATTCACCCAGGAGCTACGAAGATGTACCATGATTTGCGGGAGGTCTATTGGTGGAATGGGATGAAGAAGGATATTGCGAAGTTTGTGGCTAAATGTCCTAATTGTCAACAAGTGAAGGTTAGCATTAAAAGCCGGGAGGTTTATCTCAAGACATTGATATTCCTACTTGGAAGTGGGAAGAAATGAGTATGGATTTTATTGTAGGTTTACCACACACACGGCGGCAATATGATTCGATTTGGGTGATTGTAGATCGTATGATGAAATCAGCCCATTTCATTCCCGGCAAAGTTTCCTATTTGACGAAAGATTATGCTAAGTTGTACTTGAGGGAAATGGTTAGGTTGCATGGAGTGCCTTTATCCATTATATCCGATCAGCGTGCCCAATTTACTTCTCAATTTTGGAAATCTTTCAAAAAGGGTCTTGGTACTCGTGTTAAGCTTATTACGACCTTTCATTCTCAAACCGATGGGCAAGCAGAGCGTACTATTCAAACTTTGGAAGATATGTTGAGAGCTTGCGTAATTAATTTTAAAGGTAATTGGGATGATCATTTGCCTTTAATTGAGTTTGCATATAATAATAGCTACCATTCTAGTATTGGCATGGCCCCGTTTGAGGCTCTCTATTGTAGGAGGTGCAGATCTCCTATAGGTTAGTTTGAAGTTGGTGAAGTCGCTTTGATAGGTCCCAAATTGGTGCATGAGGCTATGGAGAAAGTTCGACTTATTACAGAGAGGTTGAAAACGGCCCAAAGTCAACAAAAGTCTTATGTCGATGTTAGAAGGAGAGATCTAGAATTTGATGTTGATGATTGGGTTTACTTGAAAATATCACCAATGAAGAGTGTAAAGAGATTTCGAAAGAAAGAGGAAACTTAGTCCCCGTTATGTAGGCCCATATCACATTTTGAGACCTGTTGGTAAGGTTGCTGATGTACTTGATTTGCCTAATCATTTGGCATCGGTACATCCATTTTTACATGTCTCATTGTTGAAGAAATATGTTGGTGATCCGACATCTACAGTGCCATTGGATAATCTTGCCATAAAGATAGTCTTTCCTATGAAGAAGTCCTTGTTGAGATTTTAGACCAACAAGTCCGAAAGATAAGAAATAAGAAAGTTGCCTCCGTGAAGGTTCTTTGGAGGAATCAATTAGTTGAGGGTGCTACTTGGGAGGCCGAGGCCGATATGATGTCCCGATATCCTCATCTTTTTCCCTCCGATCCTACTCTAGCTTGAAGTACCTAGTTCCTCATGGTTTATTCTTTTGGTCTCATGTGTCTTAGATATTCTCATGATTCCTCATTTATGCATGTTCATGAAGAGTCTAAATGTTATGAAAATGATTTAACTTGATTGATTTCTATATGATTATGTGCATTAAATATGAGTTGCATAAAGTCTTCATGAAATGATGTGTTGAACATGCTTTAGCTTGGAGTTGATGTTTCCTCCTCGGATATGTGCATTTATGTGATTATATTCTTGGTTGGGTTATTAGTTCTTGTTCTTACCCTCCTTATGATGTCTTGATTCTCATTCGAGGACGAATGTTCCCAAGGGGGAGATATTGTAACACCTCGAGTTTTCATAGAAAAAAAATACAGCTTTTCAAAATTCTGGTACTAGTGACTACGGAGGTGACCTACGAGCCGTAGATGGAATGACGGGCCGTAGGTGGGAACCGTTGATCGCACTAGAAAACCTTCAGAATTTCAAGTTTCTGATCTTTGACTTACGGAGCAACAAGACGAGTCGTGGTCCAATGTACGGTTCGTAGGTGGGTCTCGTAGATCCCCTCCAGACTTAGCAAAATTTTAGGCCTAAGTTGAGGTCTCGGAATCAATTGTCGGAGGAACAAGACAGTTCGTCGATGGAGTTACGGATGTAGGTCCTGACTGTATATGTGTCCCGACAGTTTTTATTTAAAGGCTTTTTTGTCTTTTTCCCTAAATGTTTAACTCCTAGTCTAAGTCGGTTATACCCTTAACCCAGACCCTATATATATTTCCTAAGCCTTATTTCACTTATTCTAAATCATTCCCAAAAATATCCTCTCTCAAAATATTTCTCTCTCTAATAAATTCTCTCAACTCTAGAGGTAAAAGAAGGGCTAGGATCCTCCAGGTGAAGGTCATCAATTTCTAGCAATTTCTTGTGGGCTTTGTTGAGGTATGTTAGCATTCACCATTTGGAGCCCTTTCCTCCAATGGGTCCCTAGTTTCTTCAAGTTTCAAAGTTCAATTCTCCAATTGAATTAGGGTTTTGATAAATTCTTATGGGTTCTTCAACTATGATTTCCAATTGTTGATTTTATGATTCCTAGTGTACGATCTAGCATTATAAAGTAATTTAGTGAAAGATCTAGCATGATATATGATCTTCAAATATGATTTATAAATAATGATTTTTCTTCTATCATGTGGGTTCTTTCATATATGATCATGTTACTTTAAGTATGGCTTCCTAAGCATGAATTTGTATTTAATTGCATGATTTAAGTTGAATTCTAATGAACCCATGTGAATTCTATGATCTATGAATTATGAGCATAATGAAATATGAAAAGATGAAGTCTATGAAATTATGCATGTCTCTTATGAAGCTAATGATGAATTAAGGGTGTTTTGAGATTGAAACACCAAAATTTATGATATGTTGATGTTATTGTTGAGTTATGAAAGGATTTCTCATATTTTGCTCAACCCATGAATGTGAAAGTTTTTCTCACATATAATAATTCATAACTTGTTGAAAGGCTTGCTCAACTAAACTTGAATTGGTGACTAAGGAGCTATTCTAAGTAAGGGACAAGAGGCGATTACCCATGTCTACTCATGATGTTTGAACTATGATTAATCCATGGGATTTATGCTTAGCACCGAGTGGACAAGTGGCGATTACCCATGTCCCATAAACTATATGCCACCATAGGATGTATGTCTTTAAGTAGACACTAGCTAGTGGATCCACGTAAGCTAAAAGCTCATGGTCTTACCTTGGCAACTAGGACAGCTCTTTTCGGTGTGGGGTAGACACTGGATTCCATGTTGATAGCTCACATGGTCTTATATGTCGGTTAAGGCTATTTCCCATAATAATGAACTAAAGTGACTTGAAGGTTTTTATCAAGTAATTGAAGTATGCATGGCTTGCGTTGACCTTAAATGATGAATCTTATGCTTTTCTACTCATATCTATCATATTCTCACTTGGTTATTGCATGTTTATGAGTATGTCCCCTTTTGTATGTTTAAATAATTTATGTGCATGGCTATAATACTTGGTACTTGATTGTACTAACGCATATTCTTGCCTACATTGACTTGTTGATGTAGGTCTTGGCGATTCACCATCCACTCGTGGCTAGAGCCTAGTTGAAAAATTGGGAAGACTTGGTGAGTCCTCATCCATCCGAGGACATAGCCTTGTTGTTCTTACTTTAATGTTCTTTCATTGACATTGTATTGGTTTACGTCCCAAACCTTATTTCACTTTCTTATGTTAGATTGGCTTTCAGATATTGATGTAGACTTCCGCTATTTCCTTAAAGCTTGATATAACAAATTGTCTTTTGAACCTCTATTTCTCTATGATCTTGTATATATGCATGCTAAGTGGCTTGTATGAGGCCTCTCGAGATCTTGTACGCCATTTCACGTCTAGGTGGTACCTTGGGTCGTGACAGAGATTTTGTTAAGCCAAACGACATTACTAAGAATTTGAAATGGCCATATGTAGTCCGAAAGGTTGTCTTCAGAATGTCATCTTCATTCACCCTCAATTTGTGATTGCCCGATCGAAGGTCAATCTTGAAGAAGTAACTTGCCCTTTTGAGTTTGAAAAACAATCATCTAACCTTTGGGAGGATACTTATTCTTAATAGTAACCTTATTCAATTGCTGATAATCAATAAACATATGGAGTGAACCGTTCCTACTTTTGAACAAACAACACTGGGGCACCCCATGGAGAGATACTAGGTGGGATGAAACCCTAATCCAACAAGTCTTTTAATTGCTCCTTCATATCCTTAAGTTCTGCTGGAGCCATTCGATAAGGAAAAATAGATATAGGTTGAATATCTTGGAGAAGGTCAATACCGGAGTCTATTTCCCTTTCGTGATGAACACTCAGTAGATCATCGAGAAACACTTCCAAAAACACATTTACAATGGGGACCGACTCAAAGATAGGGGTTTCGGAATCCATATCCCTAACCAAAAAAAATGGTGTACGTAACCCTTAAAATTCATCTTCCTAGCTTTAAGACAAGAAATAAATCGACTCTTAAACATATAATTTTCCCCTTTCCACTCTATAATAGGCTCATTTGGAAATAAAAACTTGACCATTTGGGTTCTACAATCAACAGAATCATAACATGAATGCACCAATCCATCCCAAGAATAACATCAAAATCTATCATATGTTCTACAAGATCAAAATGGGTGACTATGGGATAAGGGGAGTGGACATTTTCTATAGACTCTCTTTGCCATGATAGATTCACCAATAGGAGTAGAGACAGAAAAGGGATCTAATAATACATCCAGAAGAACATCAAACCTCGTAGCCATCTATAGCATCACAAAAGACAAGGTAGCACGGGGTCATGCAAAGCATAAACATCAAGATAGAAGACTTTCAACATACCGATAACCACATCGGGAGAACTTTCTTGCTCATGACGAGTTTGAACCGCATAGAATCTATTTTGCTTAGGAGTATTAGAACCTGAACCACTAAGTGGAGCTTTTCTACCTTATCTTCCCTCTGCCGTAAGTGATGAACATTCCCTTATCTTATGACCACTCTTACCGCAACCAAAGCAACCATCTGTGCGGGCTAAGCACTTGCCCACATGCTTCTTTCCACACATAGTACAAGTAGTCAATGGAAATCCACCACCATTCCCTCCTTGAGGTTTAGGGTTACGCATACTATCCTTGTTGAACTTAGGAGGAGCATTGGAGGAACCTTGACCGGAGATCCTTGGTCAAAACTTAGAAGGACGATACCCATCCGACCTTGAGCGTGAAAAGTCAACATCACCGGTCTTAGTCCTCTTTGCCTCCCTAGACCTTTTCTTAAGTTTCTCATCATCTATTTGTTGAACATGAACCACTAGACGAGAAATATCCATATCACTGATGAATATAGCAATACGGCTTTCCTTTGACCACCATTTTTGACACTCCCAAAATAAACTTACTCATCCTTGCCCAGGGATCGACAACCATAGTAGGAGTATACCTAGACAATTATGTGAATTTCAAAGCGTACTCCTTCGCACTCATGTTTCCTTGGAGAGAGTTGATGAACTCAAGAAAATTTGTCTCCCTCGTCTCAAGGGGAAAGAACCTATCAAGGAAAGAAACCTTAAACTTTTCTCAATCAAGAGGAACCGCATCAACTGCCTTCTCACTTTTCAATAGTAAAACTACACTTGAGCCACACCCTTGAGTTGAAAGAGGTGAATTCCACCTTTTCCACCGAGGTTACACCCATGATCATTAGCACCTTATACATCTCATCAATAAACTCTTGAGGATCTTCCTCAACATTAGATGCAAGAAACTCTGGAGTGTTCATCCTAGTGAAGTCCCTCACTACGGATGGCATTGTACCCACATTTGGATTAACGGGGACCACAATCTCCCTATTGGCTTGAGCCATCATGGCTTGGGCAAAAACTTGAAAAGCAGCCCTAAACTCTGTGTTAGTCACTTGGTCAATCAAAGGGTCGACCAAAACTTGAGAAGCCTCTCGAGAAGCGTCTTGCTCCATATTTTCTCTCGCAATCCTCCTATCATATGCCCTTCGAGTGGCTATATCCTAAAAAGTAACGGATAGGGATTAGGAGAGAGACATATAGAGTTAAACTCTATCGTACGATTTTATATTGATGAAAGAACAGGATTTTCCTAAACATCTTATAGCCTCTCGCTCATAAGTGTGGTGCACTTCAGACCCATGAACAAGACTCTACTCGACATAGCTTAGGAAACATCCTCGGACATTTCTAAAACCTTGTGCTCTGAATACCAAGTTTTTCAACACCTAAAGTACCCCCCCTAGACGTGACATGGCGTAAAAGACCCCAAAAGGACCCATACAAGCCACTTAACATACATCATACTAGATAATAGTAGTTAAGAGTTTAAAAGAACATTTTTCAAATCATTAACAGTTGACAAGACTAGCAGAAGTCTATCATAGTTTCGAAGACATCTAATACATGAATAGAATGAAAGTGGGAGGTAATCCATACAAGTCTTAATATGAAAAATGACATGTAAAGATAAACGTGGCATTTTCCTCGAAGTGTGAGGACTCACCAAGTTTTCAAATCTCTAAGTACTCACTAGCCACGAGCGAAAGGAGAAGAATCGTCAAGCCCTTCATTATGAGACCATGTAGGCAAAAAGTATGCGTTAGTACATGGAATGTACCAAGTACGATAGCAATGCAGAAAGTTATAGAATCAGCTAACGAGAATATTTACATGACATCCAATGACTAAACTTTATTATAAATGACATGTTAGAAAACGTAAATCATAGTCATGGCCAATGCAATTTAAACATCTTAAAGCACATTTGGAAATACCTTTCAAAGAAACTTTAGTTCATTATTGTGGGAAGAGAGCCTTAAACGACATACACCATGTGAGCTATAATATGGAATCCGGTGTCTACCCCACACCGAAAAGAGGTGTCCTTCTTTCCAAGGTAAGAACCATAACTTCTAGCATAGGTGGATCCACTAGATAATGTCTATCTAAGACAATCATCCTATGGTAGTACATCGTTATGGAATAAAGAGATAGCTACTAGAAACCCAGTCTCTACTGACGGGAGAGCTTCCAGCTCAATATCCACTTTGTGCTAAGTATAATTCCCATGGATTAATCATAACTCTTGACTTATCTTATCATTAGAATAGCTCCTTATTCGTTATTCAAAGTTTTTGTTGAGAAGACCTTTCAACCCTTATGAATCCTTCATGTGATAAAATCCTTTCACAAATTATATTTTGAGTAGTATGTGAAAATCTTATGACCACCCAATGAAAACAACGCTTATGCTTCATTCTCAAAGAAAATTATAAATCATCATCAAATTTCATAATTTTAACATGCATTACTTTATAAAACTCATCCCTTGATCATTCATAAACTTAATCTTAGACTTATAGCTAAGAAATCATAAATCAAGCATGAGCTGATATAATTTTATCTTAAAATCATTGATTAACTCAATTCATGGATAAATAAACATAATTCAATTAATTAGATCAAAATTGGAATGAACCCATGAGATTTAAGAAAACCCTAATTTCTATTGGAGATTCTAACTTGTGAAAATTGAAGAATTTAGGAACCCTATAGAGGAAAGGACTCCATAGGTTATGAACTATCATATCTTGATGCCAAAATCCCTCTAGCAATGGAGGATTAGGAGGCTTGATCTTGAAACCCTAGATTCTTCTTCTTTTTCTTCAAGCTTCTAGAGAGAGAAATATATGGGGAAAAGATTTGGAGGGAGTTTGGAAGTGATTAAATGAGTAGAATTAGTATTAGAAGTCGTATATAGGGCCTAGGATTAGGACTTAACCGACATAGATTAGGAATAAATCAATTAGGGAAAATACCAAAGATCCCTAAAAAAATAATTACCGGCTTCGACCTACGGTCCGTAGGTCCAACTAAGGACCGTCCTGGTGAACCGTTGAAAGATTAAAAAACTATGGTTTTTGACCTTCAAACGATGGGACACCATGTACGGTCAGTAGGTCCATTGATGGACCGTACATACCAACCGTCAGTCCAACCTTGAACACTTAAAATCTCAATAAGTTAGGGGTGACCTACGAGACCCATCTACGGTCCGTAGAAGCAAGGACATGCTGTCTTGCTGAGTCATAGAAAGGATCCTGAAACTTGAAATTTTTAAAAAGTTTACGTTGCAATCTATGGTTCCCACCTATGGCTCATAAGTCAACCTACGGTCCATAGGTGGCTTCTGTAAGTATTGGCACCAGTTTTGAATAACCAGAAATTTTCATCCTTTTCAAATCCGAGGTTTCATACATTATTGGTATTTCATAGGGTATATGCTCTCAAAAATTCAAACTCATGCCTGATAGTAAACCAAGTATCAAACACTAGAGAAAATTGAATCCACTGATGCAAGAAGTTGTACAGAAGAAGATTATCAAGTGGTTAGATGCGGGCATAGTTTATCCGATTCTAGATAGCAATAGGGTATGTCTGCTGTACTGCGTGCTTAAGAAGGGAGGAATAAATGTGGTTCCTAATGCAAAGAAAGAGCTTATTCCGATGAGGCCGGTTACTGGTTAGAGGATCTGCATGGATTATCACAAGTTGAATGTATGGATAGAGAAGGATCACTTCCAAATGTCGTTCATGGACAAGATGTTAGAATGCATTGTTTGATAGGGTTGGTACTATTTTCTACACGAGTATTCGGGCTATAACTAAATATCAATAGCACCAAAAGACTAAGAAAAAACCATTTTCACTTGTCCCTAAGGCATGTTTGTGTTCGTGAGGAGGCCATTCTTATTGTGTAATGCACCGATGACATTTCAACATTGCATGACGTCTATTTTTCTAATATGGCAGAAGATACCATCGAGGTATTTATGGATGACTTCTCGGTGGTTGGTGACTCTTTTGATGATTGCCTGACACACATAGGTGACGTTCTTAAATAGTGTGATGAGTGTAATCTCATGCTGAACTGGGAAAAATGTCTCTTCATCGTCAAAGAAGGTATAGTCCTTGATCATTGAATCTCTCGAAAAGTTATCGAGGTTGATAGGGAAAAATTCGAAGTGATTAAAAAATTGTCACCATCAATCTCTATGAAAGGAGTTAAAAGGTTTTTGGTTCATGCTGGTTTTTATAGGAAATTTATTAAAGATTTCTCAAAAATTGCACACCCATTGTGCAAGTTGCTTAAAAAAGAGACAAAATTTGAGTTTGGTGATGCTTGTCTGAAATCATTTGAGGGGCTGAAAGAGAAGTTGATTTCTGTACCGATCATTATTTAATCAGATTGGGGACAACCATTTAAAGTTATGTGTAATGCGAGTGGGGTAGCACTTGTCATAGTGTTGGGGCAAATGCGAGAGAAGATTCTTCACCACATATATTATGCAAACAAAGCATTGAATGTTGCTCAAAAGAACTATACGGTCACTGAATAAGAATTGCCTTCTGTAGTCTTCGCGTTTGAAAATTTTAGATCCTACTTTCTCGGCACTAAAGTCATTGTGCACATAGATCATTCAGCATTGAGATGTCCTATGGAAAAAAAAGATGCAAAGTCGAGACTAATTCGATGGGTGCTATTGTTGCAAGAATTCGATTTTGAAATAAGAGATATAATAGGTACTGAAAATAACATTGCAGATCACTTGTCGAGATTAGAGAAAGTGGCAATGTTGAGGTTATCCGCTTTAGTTGAAATTGATTACACATTCCCAGACGAAAAGGTTTTGGCTTCTTCCTTTGATCTTATTGCTTGGTTCGCAGACACATCTAATTACTTGGCGAGTGATGTGGTGCCTTCAGATTTGTTATTCCACCAAACATGGAAATTCATGTCAGATGTGAAAAAAAATTATGGGAAGAACCTTATTTATTTCGTATCTGTGCTAATAGGATTATTTGTCGATGTATTCATGAGGTAGATATGATGAGTATATTGGAAGCTTGCCATTCGCCTCCTATTGGTGGCCATCATAGTGGTATCTAGGTTGCTCATAAGATCTTGCAGTGTATGTATTATTTGCCTTCTATCCACCAAGATTCTCATGATTTCACCAAGTCTTGTAATAATTGTAAAAGAGAAGGAGGTATTTTGACGAAACAAGAACTCCCACTGAATCCTATTCTGGTGATTGAACTATTTGATAGTTGGGGCCTTGACTTTATGGGTAAACTTGTTAGTTTGAATAGGATGAAGTACACCTTTGTAGCGGTTGACTATGTATCTAAATGGGTGGAGGCTGTTGCACTTTCAAACAATGAAGGAAAAAGTGTCACCGCATTCCCTAAAAAGAATATCTTCTCAAGATTTGGTACACCAAGGGCGTTTATAAATGATGAAGGCTCTCCCCTTTTGTAATAAGTTGTTCAAGACATTTCTTGAAAAGTATGGTGTTCGACACAGCGTAGCAACTACTTATCATCTGTAGACTAGTGGGCAAGTTGAAGTGTCAAATAGAGAGATTAAACAAATCCTTGTAAAGATTGTGAATGTGAATAGAACTGATTGGTCAAGAAGGCTTCACGATGCTCTATGGTCCTATCGCACTGCATTCAAGACTCCCATAGGTATGTCTCCTTACGAACTCATGTATGGAAACTCTTGTAACTTTCCTATAGAGTTAGAGTATAAAGCAATGTGGGCACTCAAGAATTTTAATCTAGATGAGTTGAACGAACTTGATGAGTTTTGCCTAAAAGCATATGAAATTTCAGCCTTGTATAATGTAAATTAAAAGAAATACCATGATCAAAAGATCGAAAAGCATTAATTTTATCCCGGTGATTTTGTACTTCTATTCAATTCTAGGCTGCACTAGTTTCCTATGATGCTCAAATCCAAGTGGATGGGACCATTCAGAGTCGTACAAGTGTTTTCTCATAGAGCAGTTGAACTTGAGAATAAGGAGGAAACGAGAATTAAGGTGAATGGTCAAAGGATAAAAATCTACTTAGGTCAACTGACAGAGGTCAAAGAGGTGACTGAATAATGGGATCTTGATAAAGTCTGAGTAATCAAGGAATCTGCGTCGTTCTGTGACCTTAAATCAAGCACTACTTGGGAGGCAAGCCAAGATATAATTTAGCTATGTTGTTAAATTTTATAGTGATTTTTATGATTTTTAAGCTTGAGTTTTAGGTTGATTAAGTTGGATTTAGGTCCGTGTCCAAAAAAGTGTCAAGAAAAAGTAAAAGGCAGTCCTAACGTTTTCTACATGTGAAGGAAAGAAAACAAAAAACTGCAAAAATCTCAAACTGCAGAGAGTTCTACGGTTCCCATATATGGATCCCCGATCATTTTACGAATCGTAGGTGGCATCCGTAAAATGTATTATCCAAATACAGCTGAATCTTTAAGTCTACAGATGCACAGTACAGATCGAAGAATCTTTGACGGTCCGTAGTTTGCATCTGTAGACCCCAGGTATGTTTCTTCAATTTGTCTAAGTGTCAAATACATTGACGGAAGCCATCTACGGAATGTAGGAATTATTACGGACTGTAGATGGGCTTTCGTCGAAACTCACCTGTTTTAGTTGAAAGACCTGACCGTGACCCTTAAATTATAAAACCATCATTTTTCAATTCTTCCCACTTTCAACTTTTCTCCCAACAGTTACAACCCTTTAAAATCCTATCCTAACTGTTTCCATTCCTCTTCACTCACATCCCAAACTCCATAAATCAATCCATTCTCCACAAATAAGTCCAAAAACTCCATCATATTCATCAGCACTTCCCAAATTATCCATTCATAGGGCGCGGGTTAGTCAAAACACAATAAGACCTCCAATTTGTTAAAACATCGCACCACACACATGCAACTTCGAATTATAATTAAAGGTATGAACTTCATCACTGAAATAATTCCAAAAAATTGAAATTTAGAGTTGTGACTGGACCTTGGGTTGACGAGCATTTAAAATTGTTTCATAAACTGCCAGTTTAAATCTACCTTTGGGATGACAGTCGTGAGCTAATTACTTGTGCTTGTACTAGTTTTAGGGATGTAGGTTGATAGGGGATGGGTAGGGGGACAATTTAGTATTTTGTCCCGGTTGACCCAGCCCTGTTTGGGCCGGTCCCATCCTGATTGAACCAGCCGGTCTCGCTACACAATTTAATTTTTTTTTTCTAATTTTTAAAATATATATGTTAGGGACCGTTCGCGCGACGGCTAGTGGGTCCCCCCAACGGATATATGAGATTGTTTGAGTCCCAAATACCCTCCTACCAGCCCCTACTCTTTAAACTTTTATTTTAACCCTCAAGTTACATAAAATACACTTTAGTGCACTCTTTGTATTATAAATACCCCTTTATCCTTCACTATTTCTCACAAATTATCTACTCTCTCAATTGTATATTCTATATTATCTCATTCTTGAATCTTGATTTCACTTAATTCTCAATTCTTACTTTATATCATAATATTTATATTTCAATTAATATCATAATATTTATATTTAATTTATGTATATTTTATATTGTTGCTATCAAGTATTGAAGTTACAACTTAAAACATACAATAGTTTTTTGGATCAAGATTCAAGAATTGGTTATAACTGTCTTCTATTAATGTAGAGGTTTGGTACATTAGTTGCATTTCTTCATTTATAAATTTTTTTCGCAATTAGTTTTTGTTTTATTATTATTTTTATATTACATTTCACATTTTATTAAATATGAGTTCTAATTAAAAAAATACCGGTAAGGAAAAAGCAATAACCACTATTTCTAATATATTTAATTTTTCTAAAAAAGGTAGTAAGGAAAAAATAAAAGTTAATGTGGTGGTTCTTCTTATAAATCAATGCCTAGAGTTAGAATTAATACTAATGATTCTTCTTTTATTGATGATACTTCTTTCCCTCCTCATTATAATATATATACAAATATTGAAATTGATCATTAATTTTTTGAACGACGTTTTGGTAATACTAATGTTGATGAAAATTTAAGTGAAGAAGTACAAGTTGCTTTGGAATAAGGTGAATTGGATGAAACACCTATCAGTTTGGCGACAGAAGCTCCAACTCAAACTACAACTCCAACTGACCAAGATAGTCAACTCCCCCCCCCCTTGTACCTCCTATAAGGGGAAAGGTGAAGTATCAATGCCCCAAAACTTTTGGCAATTTATAACTTTAGAAACTGAAAACTCTCTTGCTATTTGTAATAAGTGTAAATAACACTTTATACATAGACCTGGTGGAGGTCATAGTGGAATGGGGGATTTAAATAGATATTTGCTATATTGTAGACCGGTTAAATATAAGGCGGCCAAAGCTCTAGCCGATAGAAAAAAAGGAATTCAAATTGATGATGTTGATATTAATTCTAATGTTAATCAATCGGTAGAGGGTTCTAACATGGTACAAGGAATATTGAATTCTTCTTATTCTTGTTGTCCAATTACACAACATAAATATAATAAAGAAAGAGATCGCAAAAATTTAGCTAAGATGATTTTTGTTTGTGGTTTGCCTTTTGGTTTTCCTTCACATCCCAGTTTTATTGAATATGTTCAACAAACTTATAATCCGTTATTTAAAGGTGTTTCAAGAAATACACTTAAATTTGATATTTGCAAGTAGGATGGCCCTTCCGATCTAGGGAGTATGTCGGATTCCATGTTGATAGCTCACATAGTCTTAAATGACGGTTAAGGCTAACTTCCCAAAACAATGAACCATAGTGTTTTTATGATGTTCCTTAAGTAAAGTAAATATGTTTTTCTTGCTTTTGCCATGGTTTATGTTTTATGTTTTCTAACCTTTATCATGTTTTAGCTTGGTTATTGCATGTCAAGAAAATGTCCCGTTTCAGCATGTTTTAAATGATTTTGTGTATTGCTATCATACTTGTTACTTGATTGTACTAACACATACTCTTGCCTACATTGAATTGTTAGTGTAGGGCCCGGTGATTCACCATATATTCCTAGCTAGAGCTTAGTAAAAGGTTTTGGAAGACTTGGTGAGTCCTCATACATTTGAGGACATAGCCTTGTTGTTCTTACTTTTATGTTCTTTCATTTTGACATTGTATTGGGTTACGTCCCAAATGTTATTTTTCATTCTTATGTTAAATTGGCTTTGAGACATGAGATGTAGACTTCTTGAATGTATGTATGCTAAGTGGCTTGTATGCGACCTTTTGGGGTCTTGTACGCCATGTCACGTCTAAGGGGTACCTTGGGTCGTGACATATTTCAATGATTGCAGCGAGAGCTATGCCGCTAAAGGAGTCAAAAAATTTTGGAATGTTCTTGAGACTATCACATCTAAGGTTTTTCTGGGGTGATTGGGGAGAATGCACATGAGTTTCTTACTACTTGCCATGAGTTGCTATATACCATGGGTTTGGTGGAGTTGAGAGAAGATGACTTCATCTATTATAAGCTTGATGGGCCAACTAGGCTGTGTTGGTATTCATATCTAGAGACAAGGCCAATGAGGTCTCCAAGGGCTACAAGGGTTGTGTTTTTAGAGGCCTTCTTTGCTAGGTTTATCCCATGGAGCGTTAGAGATAGGCTATGGGATCAGCTTTTGAAGTTATAGCCGTGTTCTATGACTGGGTCAGAGTACGAGATGATGTTTCACGAGGTCTCCTTTACTGTTATGATGATATTGATTCTGTGGAGGAGAGTGCTTATTTCTTTATTCGGGGTTTGAGACTATAGTTACATTTTTATGACCCAGTCTATGGTTTAAGTGGGCTATTCTATCATAGATGTAGCTGATAATGCATGCACTAATGAGCAGCTCTATTGTCAGGCCCATAGGGGCAGCAACAAGATGGCTATGCATGAGGGCAACTATAATGGGTCTTGTTCTATGGCCAGGGACGCTTATGATAGGCCTCGCAAACAGTTTTAGTAGGGTCCATCCAATCGACCTGTTTAGGCATTACTTCAGGCTTCAGAGGATGACCGGTATAGTTAGGGTTATGCTAGTATGGGTAAGAGCTGGAAGGGTTTGTAGTTGGGTGCTTTAGGCCGTGGTGGACATTATTCTGCAGGATGATCTTCTTAGGGTTGCTATAACTGTGGGGGACTTGATCATTTGTCTAGGTACTGTGCGCAACTTGGGATGATTGCATGTGTTCTACACCCACCTAGGCCAGTTGTAACGGTAGAACCTCTAGCTAGAGGCGGTGCCTTGGGTGGACCTAGGGAGACATTTCAAGTGGTAGGGTTAATGCTCGGGGTAAGGACAGTCAGGCCCATTTGTAAGCAACTCCAATGAAGGTGAAGACTATGCCATTAGAAAATGTCATCACATGTACGATTCTTTTATGCCATTACCCTACCTCAATTTTATTTGATCTAGCTCTACTTTTTCATATGTATCTGTGTATTTTTTTTCCCATTTGAGTATGAGCTAAAAAATTTTGACAGTACGGTTGTGTGTGTCAACCATGATGGGTGAGTCTTTCATAGTGGATCAGGTGTTCCAATAATATTTGATGTCTATTCAGGGGTGTGACACCCCGAATGACCTTATTTTGCTTGTTATGTTTGAATTTGATGTGATTTTGCGTATGGACTGGTTATCCCCCTACTGCACGATCTTGGATTGCTTTTTTAAGACTGTTACCTTAACCTAGCCCACCATTACGCAAGTGGTAAGGTAGGTCTCTTGTAATCGAAGAGGTGCATTAGTTATCTCTTTCATTCAAGCCCGGATGTTACTGGCTAGTGGTTGATTATTTTACTTTTCTTATGTGTGGCATGTTAGAAGGAAGGTTCCTTTGATTGATTCGGTTCCTATTATTCGTTAGTTTATGGATGTGTTTCCTACTGACCTACCTGACCTTCCCCCGGAGCAAGACATTGACTTTGCTATTGACCTTGAGCCGAGCACCCATCCTATTTCTATGCTTCCTTATCAGATGACCCATGCAGAGATCAGGGAGCTTAGTGTTCATCTTGAGGATCTCTTGAGTAAGGGTATCATTCATCCTAGTGTGTCATCTTGGGGTGCCCCCATCCTGTTTGTGAAGAAGAAGGATGGTTCCATGCGGATGTGTGTTGACTACATACAACTAAATAAAGTGACAATGAAGAACCCGTTACCCCATGCCTCAGATTGATGATCTATTTGACCATCTTTACGGCGGCACAATCTTTTCTAAGATTTATTTGAGATATGATTACCATCAAGTGACGATTAGGGTAGCAAAAGATGTGTCGTAGATTTTATGACACTTGTAATGCTTAAAACATGGGTTTTTGTGTGTCTTTTTGCACTTGCTGGTAGATTTGATTGCGTTTTGTCCTTAATTTTTAGGAAAACAGGATCTTAGCCGGTAACTTATAGACGTGTGTTGAGGCAGTGTTATTTTTGCCATCTACGAGCCATACTACAAGTCATGGTTTGAACCATGAGCAGTACATGGACTTGTATATGAGAGATCTGAATTTGTGATTTCTAGTCTAAGGTTTACGAAGAGACATTATGAATAGTAGATACTTGGCTGTAGTAAGAGATCAGAAAGTTGATGAATCAGGACCTGAAATATACAAGGAACCAGTACTTGGAGATCAGAAGAAGTCACCTACTAGAACATGAGTGAACATTACGAGTCGTAGAAGTATGAATGGGCCTTTCTTTATGTTCCGTAGATGATATTCAGAAAGTTGAAATATAGAAGGCTCATACCACGACTAGACAGGACGGATCGTAGTCTAGTCTACGGATCATAATTGTTACCCATAGAAAATGTCCATAAGTTCATTATTCACTCCAATCCAGGAGAGGACTCCATGATCTGTACAAAGGACTATGGTCCGTACTTTTGAGTCATTGAAGCCGCCGAATTTATGCTTTCCTAAATCAGTTTTCCTTAGGTTTTATATGTTTATAAATAATTTTCTTAGGGTTTATTTATGATATTATGTCATTTTGAGTTCGTAAATTATTAGTGAACAACATTTGCTTTAATTCTTGAATTCTTGGGATTTTTAATTACATATTAATCCTTAACTATTAACTTTCTAATACAATTGAAGATTCCCAATTAACAATATTTATATTGTAAGTTCAGCATTTCTTTTGACCAAATTATTATGCATTTTGAGCAAACAAATATGACTAGCTAATTCCATAAGTATGGTTATGCGAACCGTGAAGAATTAACAATGTAGACCTAATAAATAGTAATTCTTAAATAGTGTTTATGCATGTATTGTTTTTCTCTTCGCTTTGATTGCATTTTAATGGTGGCCAATGTTAGAACCTTGTGTATTACCACTTTCCTGACCAAGGGGGTATCGAATGGGATACAGGATAACAAAATGAAGATTTGAGTTTATCCACCCTCATCTAATAGCTTGAACTTACCTAGGGATAGCTAATTTGGAATCAAACATAAGGGTTAGTAAAGCATACACCCGTAGAGTGTCCAAGTTGTGTGGTGAAATTCATCTACATAGGTGAACAGCCACTTAGGTGATAAATAATTTACTAGTCTTGAATGCTACACACTAGACAAGGTTAATACAATAAGGTTCTATTGAGTTAAGGATTCGTGGGGAACACTATCACCCTAGTTTCATCTTATATTGATTTATGACAAATTAAACTCTTACTTTGTTACTTTCTACTTGCAAACATTGCAATCAATAACTTTTATACAACCCCCCCCCCTTTTACACAAAATATATGACTAATAGCGCATGTTTTAACAATTGATCTAAGTCTGAACCTAATTCCTTGTGGGATCGACCCTAACCTCATTTCGGCTCTTTACTTGGGAAATGACCGCTTTGTACTTCTTTTGGGAGATGTAATTTGGGAGTATAAAATTTGAGCACCGCTGCCGGAGAATAAGGCTTTTGGATTAGATTAATTGTGTTATTTGACTATTAGTCATTATTTTTAAATTTATATTTTTTCTTGTATTTTTTTATACAGGTTGCGTTGTAGTGCATGACCAACACGTAGAGTCAAGGCATACCCTTGATTCCATTTGATCCCAAAATCTAAAGATTCATCATCACGTGAATGGACAACTTAGTTGGTCCTCAAATGGAAGAAGAAGTCGCAGAACGACTCCGAATGGAAGAAGTGAATGTCCACCAGAATGCACCTCAGAATGTTCGGATCAACCAGCCTTTAGTGTAATACCTCCAACCACCAAGACAAAGACCAGAGTTTGGTATTTGGAACAACTATAAGATAGATCATAATGCTATTGGGACTACTGGTGCCATTGTGTTACCTTCATTGCTTCCTGGATCATATTTTGTTATTTCTAGTAGCATGATGTAAATATTCAACATAAGACAATTGTTCTCAGGCAATCCATTCGAAGAGCAATATGCTTATCTGAACATTGTTGTTTGTCTCTGCCAGAGCAGTGTAGCAGACTTTGATTTGGATGTCATTAGAATGCATGTGTTCCCATATAACTCAATCACATCATGGAGGTAGTTACATGATGTTTTTCTAGAGAAATATTTCCCATTATATAAGAAGTTAAAACTGAAGGATGCAATCACCAACTTCCAACAAATACCTCGGGAGCCGTTAAGTTCTACATGGAAAAGATTTACAAAATATCTGAGAAGGTGCCAAACCACATAATTCCTTACGATTCGCTCCTAGAGATCTTTTGTAAAGTATTGGACGACAATCATAAGGTAGTAGCAGAAATTATCAATGAAGGATTATTCATGGAAAATACTTTTGAGGAAGCGATGGACAAACTTGATCGGGTAACTAAAACAAATAGAGTTTGGAATACAACGGACACAGAAACCACGAAGAGCACTTTTGTAGTAGGCGCTACCCAAGATTCAATGAGAGACACTGAGGACTTGAGCCAATAAGTAGCACAGATGAGAAGGGGGTTTAGTATGATTTTGAAACAAAATAGATAAATGGTTCAGAAAAAGTCAATGCAATAGTCTACCAAGGCAGAGCACCAAAACATGAGGATGAAGCATATGAAGAGGACGCATACTATGTGGATGTTTAGACGAGGGGTTTCTAGATCATTGTCCAAGCTTCCAATCAAGATACTTGGAAAAAAGGTCATGCCTACCATAAGGATAACACTTTCAACAAGAAGGAAACTACAATTGTCACAAAAACTAAAATTGGGATAATAACTTCAACAGAAAAGGTAACTACAATCGCGATAACAACTACAATCAGAATAGGTACAATGATCGAAATAAGACCCAAGACTGAGAAGGCGAATGGACGAGGAGAGGCAACTATATAAATGAAAGGAGTGGTGCATATGTACCACCAGGTAATCGAGGTGGAGGATCAGGGTTCATAAGGCTTAAGGATATGATCACCAAAATGGTAAAAAAATTTGAAGCTTCTAATGACAACATCAAAGAGATATGAAATGACCTACTGTGTATGAATTAGAAAGTAGAGTTGCATGCTACATCCATCAAACAGATTGAGCATCAGTTGGGTCAGATTTCGACATCCTTAAATCAATGCCAAAATGGAACACTTCTAAGCAATACAGTCAAAAATCTAAAAAATATTTGGCATTGCATGGCAGCCATTACACGAGGTGGTAAAAAGACCATAGATTCCCCAATGCCCATAATAGTAGAGAGCCTGAATGACCCCAAATCTACTAAAGATAAACATGTCCGGGAACCAAAAGATGTAATGGAGGGGGTGGGATAAGGAAGCCACTCAAATTATAACTCCCATGCCTCCACCTCCTCCACTCTTTCCACAGAGATTAGTAAAGAAAATTGAGGAAGGAAAATATCAAAAGTTTATCTCAATGTTGAAGCAACTCTCAATTAATGTCCCTTTAATTGAAACACTAGAGCAGATGTCAGGCTTTGCAAAGTTCATGAAAGATCCAGTTACTAAAAAGAGGACCACGAGCTTTTAAGGTTGCGAAATGTTGCAACACTGTAGTGTCATAGACACCAAATTGTTCGTGCTAAAAAAGAAAGATCTTGGAGCATTCACAATACTATGTACAATTGATGCATTACATTTGGCTAGAGCTCTATGTGATTTGGTTTCTAGAATAAATTTGATGCCACTATTAGTGTTGAAACAGTTAATTATAGCAGATTGGACTTTCAAGAAACCAATTGGTGTTTTTCATGATGTTCACGTTAAAGTGGAGACATTCATATTTCCTGCAGACTTTGTGATTCTTGACTATGAGGATGATTTTGAAGTACCTATAATCTTGGGGAGATCATTCCTTTCCACCGGGTGTTCTTTAGTTGACACGGAGAAGGGATAAATGAAGTATATATTGAATAATAAAGAGGTAACTTTCAATATCTATCAGCCGATGAAACATCAAACTTACCTTAAAGTTGGGTTAGTCGTGAACTTTAACTATTGATGAATAACTGAGGTTCTTATTAAAGAAAAATTGGGTGTTGAGGAATTAGCGATAGTGATCATGAATTTTGATGGAGAGCACATTAGGGAGTACTAGGAGATGGTACATGCACTTGATGGATTAGGAAAGTACAATTTTTCATAGAATAAAATCAACTTGGATTCGAAGAATAGAGAAATCCCACCTGTAAAATCGTCCATTAATAAGCCACCAACATTAGAACTCAAAGCCCTTCACTCTCACTTATGATATGTTTTCTTGGGGTCTAGCAAATATCTTGCCGGTCATTATAGTTGTTGTTCTAAGCAAAAGACAAGTGGAGGCATTGACATATATGTAAGGACGCTTTAAGAGGGCAATTGGATGGTCCATTGCTGACATTATAGGCATCCCACCAGGCACATATTCTCACAATATACAACTCATGCCGGACTACAAACCTAGTATTGAGCACCTTAGGATACTAAATCCACCTATGTAAGAGGTCGTCAAGAAGGAGATTGTCAAGTTGTTATATGTTGGAGTGGCTTATTTGATTGTAGACACTAAATTGGTAAACCCTGTCAAAGTATGCTTAAAACAGGAGGAATCAATGTGGTTCCAACTGCGAAGAATGAGATCATTCACTGGTTGGATTGTATGCATATACTACTAGAAGTTGAATGCACGGATAAGAAAAGGCTACTTCCCAATGTCATTCATGGATTAAATGCTAGATCTTCTTGCAGGTAAATGATGATACTATTTTTTTACAGTTATTCAAGCTACAATCATACCTGAAGACCAAGAGAAGACAACTTTCACTTGCCCATATGGGACATTTGCGTTCAAGAAGATGTCATTCGGGTTGTGTATTGCATTGACCACTATTTAGTGTTGCATGATTCCATATTTTTTGATATGGTAGAAAACACAATTGAAGTTATTATAGATTACTCTTTGGTTGTAGGTAACTCATTTGATGATTTCTTGGCTTATTTAGGTGACGTACTTAAGAGGTGTGAAGAATACAATCTTGTGCTAAATTGGGAGAAATGTCAATTCATGATGAAAGAAGGCAAAGTTCTTTGCCATTGGATATCTAGTAAAGGTATTGAGGTTCATCAAGCAAAAATCAAGGTGATTGAAAATTTGCCCCCACTAATCTCAGTAAAAGGAGTAAAAAACTTTTTCGGACATTCTAGATTTTATCATAGGTTTATCAAAGATTTTTCATAAATAACATACCCATTGTGTATGTTAGTCGAGAAGGAGATGAAGTTTATTTTTGATGAGGTTTGTCCAAAAGCATTTGAAGGGTTGAAGGAGAAGCTGATTACAACACCATAATTGTTTCTCCAGATTGGACCCGACCATTTGACATTATGTGTGATATGAGTGGGGTGGCTCTTGGCGTAGTGTTAGGTCAAAGGCGTGAGAATATTCTACATCCCATATACTATACTAACAAAGTTGTTAATGTTGCTCAAAGAAAATACATAGTAACAGAACAAGAAATATTTGTCGTGGTCTTCACATTCGAGAAGTTCAAATCTTACTTGCTTAGCGCTAAGGTAATTGTGCACACTGATCATGCAACATTGAGGTACCTTATGGTAAAGAAGGATGCTAAGCCAACACTGATTCATTGGGTGTTTTTGTTGCAAGAGTTTCATTTTGAGGTTAGAGACAAAAAAGGGACTAAATTAGGTTGCTGACTACTTGTCCATACTAGAAGAAAAAGCAATGCTAAAATTGGCTAATGGTTTTGATATAAATGATACTTTCCCATATGAGTAAGTTTTGGCAATGTCTCATGATCTTATTATGTGGTTCACAGATTTTGCTAATTATTTGGTGTGTGATATGGTACCTTTAGATTTGTCTTTTCACTAGCGCCGAAAGTTTATGTCTGATGTAAAGAAGCTTTTCTAGGAAGAACCTTATTTGTTTCTTGTTTTTGCTGATGTGCTTATTCGTCGCTGTATAACTGAGGTAGAGAAGTAGAGTATATTAGAAGCATGTAATTCATCCCTTGTTTGAGGTCATCATAGTGGTATCTGCACTACACTTAAAATTTTGCAATGTAGGTACTAATGACCTACTATGTACGAACATACTCATGATTTTACAAAATCCTGTGATCATTTTCAAAGAGAGATATTTCAAGGAAACATGAACTGCCACTCGCTCCTATTTTGGTAATTTAACTATTCGATGTATGCGGCCTTGACTTTATTGCTTCTTTTGTAAGTTCTATTGGGATGAAGTAAATACTAGTGGCTGTTGTTTATGTGTCAAAATGGCTTGAGGCCATAGCGCTTCCTGATAATGAAGGCAAAAATGTCACAATATTTCTTAAAAGAAATATCTTCTCCAGATTTGGGACACCATAGTCAATTATCAGCGATGGAGGTTCCCACTTTTCTAATAGGTTGTTCAAAGTGTTGATTGAGAAAAATAAGGTTCAATATAGTGTAGCAACTCCCTATCATCTGAAAACTAGTGGGCATGCCGAAGGTTCAAATCTTGAGATAAAGTAGATCCTAGCAAAGATTGTCAATGCACATAGAACTGACTTGTCAAAAATCTTGATGATGTCTTATGGGCCTATAGAACTACATTTAATACTCCCATAAGTATGTCTCCTTATAAACTTGTATATGGGAAGTCTTGTCATCTGCCGATAGAACTAGATCATAAAGCCATGTGGGCAGTCAAAAAGCAAAATCTAGACTTGGGAGATACATCAAATCAGACACTGAATCAACGAAATGGGCTTGATGAGTTTTCCCTAAAAGCGTATGAAAGTTTAGCCTTATACAAAAAAATGAAGGAGTATCATGACCAAAAGATTGAAAATCAAGAATTTGCACTCAAAGATTTGTTCCATCTATTCAACTCAAGGCTCCTCTTATTTATTTGCAAACTAAGGTCAAAATTAATGGGACCATTGTGAGTGGTTCAAGTATTCTCATACGGAGTAGTGGAATTGGAAATCAATGAGGGAATGAGGTTGAAAATAAATGGGCAAACAATAAAAGCTTATATGGGCACTGCAGAGGAACGCAAGGTGGTAGAAGCATGGGTTCTTGGTGAAATATGAGAAAACAAGGAGCATGCGTTGTGCTGTGGTGTTGAATCAAGCGCTTCTTGAGAGGCAACTAAAGATATATTGTTTTTTGTTCTTTGTAATTCTCTTTAATTTTTGATCAATTCTTAGGTTAGCATAGGTTAGATTGGTGTTATTGACAGGTTAGAGTAAAGGAAATGATAGGGGAGGCCTAATGGTTTTGAAGTTTTCAGGTATTAGAGGAAAAAATTGGAAAAATAATAGTTGTAAAAGGTTCTACTAGTATGATATGTGGGTCGTGGCTCAATCCACGGCTCTTGGAACCTAGGATAAACTTGGTACCTTATAGGACTTGTTCTACTAGCCCTTTTTACGAGTCGTGGTTAAGTTTATGAACCGTAGTTGGTACTTGTAGAATTCATGGTACATGACCAGCTCTAGATTTAGATCTATGAGTACAAAGTGCGGATCATGTATTTAACCATGATCTGTAGATTGTTCTCGTATATCCTAGGTATGTTTTTGAAACTTTTGTGTTCAGAACTGACATCACAAATCTCTTCAAGAAACTGTAGAAGTTTCTACGGCTCGTAGACGAGCTTCGTGAAGCCCAAGTTAGTTAAAATTAAACCCGACCCGACTAGTGATCCCCTTTTGTTTAAATTACCCCCAATTCAATTTATTCCTCCCAAATCCATCCCCTTTCTCTCATTATTCAACTGTTACACCCTTTCAATACTCCCCTCCAAAATTCTCAACCGTTACACCTCTTTACTTCCACTCCATATAATTGGCCACTTCCTACCACTTTAATCTTTCTATCACCATTATCTCAACCATAAATGTTTTCAAAATCACCCAACATACACTGCCATAGGATTGATCAAGCGGGTCAATTACGTTCAATCAAGTTCTCGAGCACATTGAATTACCACACTCTGATAATCTCCTAAATCTCATAAAGGTATGTGGTCCAATTCACCACCTTTTTTACATTAGGTTGATTTACATGAATTGGGGTTAATAATTTTATTTTTAAAAATTTCTATATTTTAAACCCTATATATGATGGTTAGTAAGTGTATGAAATCAAAAAGATGTTGATAAGCTGAGCTATATTATTATGTTGAGATGTTTGTAAATGCAATGTTATTGATTAAATTTTAATTCAACACTAAAATGGGGGGGGGGGGTCTTAACACCTACAAAGGTCATCTATGGATCATGGAATAACCCATGGGTCACAGTTGACCTTCGTAGACAATGCCTTGAGGTTCAATATCCGGAGTTTTATTTCATGTGAAGGACGAGCCCTATCTAGGAGTTGTAGAACCATCTATGGATCGTGGATAGGACTCAGAGTCCTGAGGTTTGTTAAAAATTTTCTAAGACCTATGAGCATTTGTACATTCCCTAGAAAATCTTACAACTCGTACATCAGCATCGTAATCCTAAATTTAGGTTGGCCATCATTGGGAACTACGAGTTGACCTACAAACCATATTGTCAGCCCATTGTTCCACTATCTGTGACATGAATGTTTGCCTACCCTTTCATGAGAGGGTTTTACGACTCATTTTCTTTCAATGAGACATAGTTATAACCACTCGTAACGCCTTATCATAAAATACAAAAAGATTTTTTATGTTTTTCATTGATTTTATATTAAGTTCTTGTTTTCCTTACTTGGTTTATGGTAATAATATGAGTCCCGCAGGTATCATGCATCCTAAACAAAACTTAAAGCATGGGGTAAAGGTTGGCACACCATCAAGGAAGAAAAGGGCTCAGGCAATAACGACTCAAATACAAAATGAGGTTACCAATGATAAACAAAATGGATCTGAGGTACAATATTCTATCAATTCTGACTCCAACACCATGTCCCACGCAATCCAAAATTACACAAAGAAAATTACACCAGATACCGAGCTTCAAAAAATTGCTTCTCCTACCCATACGATATAGCATCCACTTCAGACAGTTTGAAGAGGGGGAAGGATCCTCGAATGGGGAAAGTGAAGGTAGCCAATCTAGTTTGTATTCAGAGTCCAATAACTCCTCATCTGCGATAGATGCACAAGGCACTCTGGTGCGTACTATCAATACAACGGGCTGAGACCAGGTTAGGTGGTGTGTTATGATCATGGCTGACATATATCGAGAGTGGACTACTTTTGACTGAGGCACTCTTAAGAGAGGCATATTTGAGGAGCCTCAGATACTGACAAGAGGATTGATAATAGTTCCTGATATATAAGCCACCTTCTCGCGATATATAATTTTAATGGACGGCTGCACCACTGGGAAACTACTACTCTGCGATGGTTGAAGAACTCTACGCTTCATATATCACAAAAGATGCAAAAAAATAAGCCGATGAAAAAAAAAGAGGCTGAGCTGCCTCCACTTGTGAGTACACTGGAACGAAGTACACCATCCATCATTTCCTATATGAGCCGGAGTACGAGCAGACTACAAAAAGCGATGAGTCTTACTACCATATGTGCACATTTAGGGATCAAAACAAGATGAAGGACCCAACTCAAAAGGCTTAGGGGATGAGATGGGTTGCTGACTACATAGCCGAGAGAGGTGTTGATGCCCAGTGGGTATCTACTTTGGTTCTGATTAAAAAGGCCACACTGAGTTTTGTGGGGAAGTTTTACTAGGCCAGAGTGACATCTGGCCTATTCCCCACCATGGAAGATAATACCCCGACCCTCGATCGTGCATTATTTGTGGCGAACAACATAGTGCGGTACGGATTTCATTTCCCTTAGTACATTATAAAGGAGATTTTTGAGAGGGCATTCCTAGATATAACTATCATTCCCTTCCCATGCATGATTTATAGGCTTTGTTGGGATTTCTGAGTATAGATTATGCAGATGGTAGATCGACTGATTGAGGTTACTTAGATTAGGATTTAGGGCTAACTAAGGATACACTAATCTTGCTGCATAGAGACGAGTTCAAAAATATGAGGTAAAATTGCCAATGTTGTTTGAGAGGCCGGTCACAGAGAAGGATATACATAATGCTGCCCATAGGAAGATAATACTACTACAGAGTCAAAGGGGGTTGCCACCACCTCTGCCTTGCCTTTAGTAGCATCCCAACCGGCATGTCGCACCAACATTTTGCTGGCTTGGTCACCATTTTTGCAAAAGTTTTACACGGGCTGGTTCAGAGACAGACACAAACTAAGCCTCAGTTAGCACAGTTGAACTAGCAGACCAAGACAGGGGTCCATACATCAATTTCTTAGGGGAGGAGTGGGTAGCTATGAGGATGCAAATTGTCGTAGATGGGGTGTCCCAAGAGATAAAGGGAGGATAGATGAGTTTGAGCAGAGGTTGACTGGGCACTTGCGTAGCATACAGAGTCCTGATGTATATGATTTGGAGAAGGAGATAGATAATCTCTGAGCAGAGCTCACTGCATTGGACACCACACTAGAACAACTCCCTCATACTTCTACTATGCCTATGTCAGCTGCCCCATCAGTGTATGTTGATTTTTTTTACTGATGATGACCCTCATCCTGGCCTTTGAAAGATGGCACACACAGATGATGATGTTGATGAGGAGTAAGAGGATAGAGCCAGAAATAAAGAGCACTGCGATATTGAGGCTAGCACACATATTTACATTGTGGATGAGCAGTTGAGGATAGAGAGAGAGCAATAACACACTGCTGGTGCATCTAGTTTTGCACCACCTTTGAATAGCACCTATATGGTCTTGACTAAATCACCGAGAGTTACTATGGGTTCCATAGTGTTGGACCTATCAACTAATACTCCGGACTCCGATCTTTAGATGCCACATATTTGTCTTCACTCTTGTTTTAGTTTTACTTGATTTAGTGCATTAGGGACAATACAAATCTTTTAGAGATAGGATGGGGATTCTTTTTTTGACAAGTATCTTTGTGACGTTTGAGTAACCAAGTTACTTGTCCAATCTTTGCTTGTGAGTGTCTCAATGAAGTCTAAGTACCCTAGATACTCACAACTGTCCTTGGTCTTTTCTTGATGTGTTTTTTCCCTTAGGGTCTTTAATTTCTATTGAACCATCATGTCTAGGATGTTTTGTGAAGGTTAAAGAAGAATATGAATATATGCCATGATGACTGAATTTTAACTAAAAATAGGACCCTTTCAAATTTTTGATGTGTTGTGTCTATTTCACTAATATGTTAACTATGTGGAATCTTTGCATGACATGACATCTACTGATAGGATAAGCATGACTTAATCTAAAACTTTAACAGGACAAATCTATGATTGATAATGAAACTTTGTGCCATATTTTTGTGAGATCATTGCTTCATTCTTATTGTGTATGCCAATTCAGAATTTCCATAGTTAGTCTTGCTAAGACAGTTGAGCAGTTGGTTAGGAAAGGATCATAAGTCATTGTTGAAACTAACCCACTTAGCCTATAAACAACCAACTAAATGAAGATGTATCCCCATATCCAAATATTTGATCCTGAAATAAACAATTTTATCGTATTATCCAATTCACCTTCCTTATTTTTCATGGTTAACAAATATTTTAACCCTGGTCCCTCCCTGGACATTGTGCACTTAAACTCTACCAAAATACCTAAGTTAAGGTTGGCTACTATAGTGGAAAACGTGAAAATAAAGGGTATAAAAAGAATACAGTAATGAAAAAAGGGAATTAAATGGGTGTGGAAGCAATAAAGAAAGAGAAAATGATGAAAAGAAGAAAAGGCACATAAAAGAAAAAAAAGAATGAACGTCACACTCAAACATTGATGAGAAACGTTATGAAAAAGGAGAATAGGGGTGAAATAATCACTAGTTGAAAAAAGTGGAGTTAAGCTAAGGTAGTGTAAAATGGGTAAAAGTCACTATATCAAAATATACCATACCTGTCCCTTAGCCTATGTTATAAGACAATAAGGTCTTATATTGTTTCTAATTCAATAGTTCAAGAGTCTAAGATTTTAAAATAAGGGAAAGCCTATTGTATTGTGTATCCATTGTTTGAATTTATTCTGTAAGAGTGAGTGTGTACCTAGTCTCTATTCTTGAAAATCATGATATGGTATTAAAAAAGAACTTCTTTTTGATAAGGGCGCAAGTAGCACTGTTGAGAATTTATGGTCTATGTTATTTTTGGTTGTGTATGTAACCTTATATGTTGGTATAGTGATGTCATGTATTAATCTGGAAGTGTTAGAGTGAGAAGAGAAACTTATGCACTAGATATTGAATGAAAACAGAGGGTGCTGAGATTGCAAAAGCCATGTAATTGTCGTAGGTTCTTGTTCTTCATTTCTATGTATCCTAATGTTTTAGTTGGGTTAGTCACTTTAGGACAAGCAATGATTTAAGTTGAGGGTGTTGATATGTTGCGAGTTTGTCGAACTTGTAATGCTTAAAACATGGGATTTTGCGAGTCTTTTAGCAGTTGTTAGTAGATTTGATTGTGTTTTGTCCTTATTTTGCAGGTAAAATGGATTTTGGTAGCTGAGGTATAGAAGAAGGTTAAGGAAGTGTAATTTTGTCCATCTACGAGCCATGCCATGAGCTGTGGTCTGAACCATGAGCCATAAATGGTCTCGTGGATGAGAGATCATAAAAGATGACTTCCAATATGAGGTTTACAAAGAGACAGTTTAAATTGTGCTGAAGTTGAGGAGCCGTATATATTTGGTAAAATTTACATATCATGAAGTTGATAACTCAGGACCTGAAATACATGAGGAACCAATAGGATTCGTAAAAAGTTCATGATTCATAGACTCAAGCTCGTAGAAAGAAGTACTAGATATCTGATGAAGTCACCTACAAGACCATGAGGGAACATTATGAGCCATAGAAGTTTGCATGGGCTGTACTTGGGGGTCCATAGATGATATTCAGAAAGTTTAAATTCAGAAGGCTCAGACCATGACTAGACACGACGGATTATAGTCTGATCTGCAGACCATCATTCTTAGCCGTAGAAAATGTCCTAAGGTTGATTTTTCACTTCCATCAATGAGAGGACTCCACGATCCGTACAGAAGACTACCATCGTACTTTGTTGTCATAGAAGATGCAAAATTCCTACTTTCCAAATCTGTTCTATTAGGTTTTATATGTCTATAAATACTTTTCTTTGGGTTAATTTATGATATTATGTCATTTTTAAGTTCTTGAAATATTAGTGAACCATATATATTTACTTTAATTTTTGAATTCTTGGGATTCTTAATTACATATTGATCGTTAACCTTTGACTTTGTAATTCAATTGAAAATTCTGAATTATCAATATTCAGATTGTAAATTCATTATTTCTTTTGACCAAATTATTATCAAATGTTATCAAACAACTATGAGTTGGTAAATCCAAATCTAGGGTTGTCGAAACCATGAAGAATTAGTGATGTAGACATAATAAATAGGAATTCCTGAATAGTGTTTATGCATGTATTGTTTTTCTCTTCGCATTGATTACTTTTTAATGGTGGCCAATGTAAGAACTTCTATTATTTCTACTTTCCTGACCACGAGAATAATGAATAGGAAAAAGGATTATATAATGAAGATCTGAGGCTATCAACCCTCATCTAATAGCTTAATGTTACCTAGGCATAGCTAATTTGGGATCAAAGATAAGGTTTAGTAAAGAATACACCCATAGACTGACCAGGTATCATGGTGAAGTTCATGTACTTAGGTGACAAACAACTTAGGTGATAAATAACTTACTGATCTTGCATACTACAAGCTAGACAAGGTTACTACTATAAGGTTCTATTGAGTTAAGAATTCGTAGATAACACAAATGCCCTAGTTTTGTCTTATATTGATTTATAACAAGTTAAACAGTTACTTTGTTACTTGATACTCATGAACATTGTAATTAATAAATTTTACACAAACCCCCCCCCCTTTACAGAAATAATACCACTAAGAGTGCAAATAATAACAATTAAGCTATGTTTGAACCTCATTCCTTGTGGGATCGACCCGAACCTCTGTTAGGTTCTTTTTTTTGGACAACACCGCTTTATATTTCTTTAGGAAGGTGTAGTTTAGGCATATTAGCGGACATCCCTAAGACCACATTTAGGACATTTTATGGTCATTATAAGTTTCTAATGATGTATTTTGGGTTGACTAATGCCCCAATCACCTTACGGGATTTGATGACACGTATGTTTTGGCCATACAATTATTCCTTTGTCATTGTTTTCATAGATGACATTATGGTACACCCACGGAGTCAGGGAGAGCATGAAAAGCATCTAAGGATTGTGCTCCAAACTTTGAGATATTAGCATATTTATGCAGAGTTCTCAAAGTATGTGTTTTAGCTTAAATTTGTAACATTCATGGGGTACGTGGTGTCAAAGAATGGAATTATGTGGATATGATGAACATTGAGGCTATTTGTCTTTGGGCTAGGCCCACTTCTGTGATTAAGATTCGAAAGCTTTGTCCGATTAGCACACTACAACAGACAATTTGTGGAGGGTTTCTCTGCTATTGCAACACTTTTGACCTGGTTGACTTATCTTGATGTTCCATTTTAGTGGTTTAAAGAATTTGAATTGAGCTTTCAAAAGCTGAAAGAGATGCTTACCATCGCTCATATGCTGACACTTCCAGCTGAGGGTGAGGGTTTCACAGTGTATTGTGATATATCTGGCATTTGTTTGGGTTGTGTATTGATACAGTGATAACACTCAAGTGTCTTCTTTAAAACCAATTAAAAGCGACATCTGTTATTGTCAATAATAATTTAATGAAGAGTTTAGGTCGAATCCCGCAGTGAATGATATATCGTAGAAAATTCTTATCAAGAAATTTGGATTGTAAAATTTCTCATTTGTAATAGTAATAACAAGTGGGTGGAGAATTCTACCAATTTATTAAAAATATTTGGGTATCAATTATAACAATTAAACTAAAATTTCAGAGAATTCAAGAATTAAAAAGCAATATAGGGGTGCGATGGTCGGCAGTCGATGTCACATAGGGGTGATTTTGCTGCTCTATAGTGATGAGCATTTATGAATAGGCTAGGTCATCTTCAATGACGTTAATCATCTTTCCATGTCAAAGCATCTATGCATAAAATCTCATGTCTGTCTAATCTAAATGTCAATCTAAACTACCAAATACCTTACTCTATTCTCTCTTTCGATGCTGAAATAGGGCAACTAGATCTGACTCATAACCTCTATTTTAAAGCAAGCTTTAGACATCAAACATAAATTGCTATTATTGGACTAATTACCCACTCCAACCAATCTCTTTCGAGCATCGACTAGAGATCAAAAGTAGGAGTTAAATTTGCAACATTAATCCATAAATTAACCTCATGCTAATTAACCCTAATTCATGTATGAATAGCAGCAAAACAGAGCATAGCACAATACCCACTACATCAAAATCAACACCCAACCCCATAATTGAATCCCTAAATCTTGGGGTTTTAGTAACTCATCTCAAGAAGTAAAGAAAGTATATCTTTCATGAAAGCAGCCATAGGTAACATAGAAATAAGAAATTACAAGTAAACCCACTTTCGATTCAACTTCAATTTACAAATTGAAGAGCAAGGTTGAAAACCACAAAATCTTGAAAGTGTTCTTCACAAAGATTAAGTGTTTTCTCTCTCTCAAAAATTCAAAACTCTCAATTCTAGAAAAGAAAAGCTGAATTTTGAACTCTCTCTCTCATTTGGGCTATTTATAGTTTCCCAAAATTTGGCCAAAAAATCAATGTTTGTCTCTTTCGATGACATTAGCCGGGCATGCTGAGTTCGTTCGGTAAATCGCCTTGATGCTTCAGCTCACCTTTTCATGAACTAGTCTTTAGATGTTTGAAACTTAGTCAGTGAACTCTATTGAGTCAGCCTTTCACTTTCTGTAAATCTTTGAGTACCACTTTAGTTCGCCTTTTAAGCATTCAATTTTTCTCCTTGCACTGTCTCTTTGGGTGACTATCAGCAAGGTCACCCTTCTCATTCAATGTATCGCCTTATCTATTGGAGTTCGGCGACCAGTTTTGATAAATGCATGTGCTATGCACTGTCATTTTGGTCGAGCCGCTTTTCTTTGTTTTGTGATCAACGATGTATAGTTTGCATTTCTTTTTGCATTTTTTTCCATTCTTACAAACATCAATCCTTGCCTTGTCCATTTATCTTCCTAGCTGCAAATTATCAACATTTCATCAGAATAGGAAAAAATTAGTCACTGAAGACACTAATAATTGCGCTAAATAGACCTCAAATGAGTGCAAACCCACCACTCATCAACACCCCAACTTAAACTTTTTCTTGTCCTCAAGTAAATCATGAACACAATTAGCTCAATAAGGGTGTCTACCATAGTATTCAATGAGAGCCAACATGCAAGTGCCATAACAAACTACTCTCAACAACATGTTACACTCAATCATGATTAAAAAGCATCAAATGATGACTAGCTGGTTTCAACACAAGCTCAAGCTCAATTTAGCTTCTTTTCTAATGCAAGAACATGTTTCAATAAATATATTCAAGTTTCCTCATATCAAGAATGATTTCATGGTGTCAAAAAACAAATCAACAAAGGAATAAGGAATCAATGCAACTCTCACTCTATCAAAAGAGAAATGCATGCAAGCTTTATCACATAGGTTTGCCCATATTTTTCAATCATCATACAACCTTGTTCATGCAAGATCTCAAGGGTCTTTTAGGCTTTTAATAGGGCTGAAGGTTAAGGTACGATCAATTTGGCTCATTGACTTTACCTTGTCAAAGCATTGTTGCAATCATCTTCACCTCTTCTCGAGTTCTTTTCATTCTTTTTTCATTTGAGAACTCAAAAAATGATTTATTACTCAACTATTCGGAAACCCCTATATTTCACTAAATCTCTTTTTTCATTTCTATTTTTCCAGCATATTTTTATCACAACAACTCTTTTCTTCTTTTTTTATATGTAGGTGTCCTTTCTTTTTGTAACACACTTCAAAGTTGAGTCTCATTTTATCTTTATTTGCCCTTCCTTGGCTTTCATTTCTCCTTCCTTTCCACACCCCCAATTTAGGTTTTTGACCTAAGTTGTCTATTTAAACATAACAATGCTTCAAAAAGGATTTAAGGTGAGAAGGTAGGAACAATTTGGTTCAAGAGGCTTTCTTTTTGTTGTTCCAACAAATGGGTTATGCTCAAATGGTACCAAAATGGATCCACACCCTCAAAAGGCAGTCACAAAATATTATGGACATTTGGGTTCCCTCTTTGCATTGTTGCCCAAGATCACACCTCACATTCACCAAGATTTAAATAATTTAACTAACAAGGCAAATTCTAGGACTCCACACATATGCTTTCAAGTAAGACCTCACCACACATGGAACTTTGAAATACACTCATTTAGCATATCCCGAAAAGATCAAAAGTGTATGTGTGATGTTCATTGTAAGGCTCGCATCAAAATGTAGCTAGTCAACTAAAGATTTACAGAAATCGCTCAAAAGTGCAACCATATCAATTTCATTCTCGCAACACCATCACTCTACATCATGCTCATCATGAGTACTATTCAAGACATCGATATTGAACAAAATCTATCCTCAAATCATTATCAATGAAAACTTTAAACATTTCATGATTTTCCAAACTCATGGGGGTGGCTAAATCAAAAGAGGATGAAATAAATACCAGAGACGCACTCAACAAAAAACTTTAATATAAACAAAAATAATGTATTACAATCATCTAAAACTAAAAATAATTGAATACAAGCAAAAAGTGGAATATTGGCTCAAAGGCCCTCCCCTCACAAAAATGAAATAAGAAATGTCCTTAATGTGATAAAAATAAAGTATGGGAGGCTGAGATAGAAAGGTCCCCCTAGCAGGCTATGCCTGTGCAGCACGATTATCGGGAGTATCTTAAAGGGAAGCATTGTCTAGCACATCAATGCCCGACAGGATCACCGGAGGCAGTAGTGAAGACTTAATTGGGGCATCAGTGCCCGTCTCAACACTGAGAGGGATGGTGGAGTCTAAAGAGACTCTACTAGTACCAACCGGTGAAGTCTCTCGAAAGGATCTCTCTAGGGTCTCCCAAATATGACCTCCTCGATCTCCTGCATCTCCATTAGAGTCTATGCAATCCCACACTCATTTTCATCACACCTCAGCTCCTTATCATTAGTCTCCTCTAGAAAATCATCATCGACCCCCTCAGCATCCATATCATAAAGAACTACACCCATAACTATCTCAGGCTACACACTAGAAGTCAGGTCACCGCTAGGTATCACCTGTGGCTCAGAGGCTGGTGCGTCTTGTAGGGGTACATCACCCCAAAGAATGGAGATGTAAATGGACTGCAGCTGAGTCACCTCCACTTGCAAAGACGCAAGCTCACCCCTAATGGTGTCTAGTGCTCCAGTGTTATCCTTGTCCTTCTCATGGGCCTCTAATCTAGCAGTGAGATTGTCCAACCTCACACCATTGCTCTAGATCAGCCCCTCACATCTAGCTACCTTGTCCCTTAAGGATGCGAAAGCCTTCTCAATAGACATATCAATGATCCATGGCATGTCTGTCTCAATGCGTGCGACTCTAACATCTACCAACCGAGCAAGGCTGTATATCTGATAAATCATTGCCTGAGTCAAGGGGACAGGCAATAGGAGAAGGCATAGAAGTAGCAGTAGCAATATGATTACAAGTAGGAGCAGGAGTAGAAGAAACTGAAGCATAGTAGAAGATGAAGATATACCTTCCTGCTCCACAAAAGGAGCAAGTGTGCTTTCCACAGCTACAAGTGTACTAGGATCAACTATGGGCATCGTGTCTGGTCGTGGTGGCTACCTCCGTGCCGCATCATCCCTCAAATACTTAGCCTCAATCCTCTGAATGTCATTGGAAGAGGCCGGTGTGATCCTCATGTCTTTCTTCCCCCAAAAGGGAACTTCTGCTCGCTTGCATAACTGAGTTATGAGCACTGGGAAAGGGAGGGAGGTATGTTCTTTCCTAGCCCATAGCAACATCTCCTCCACAATTATGGTGTCAACATTTATCTGCTTCCTTTTAATGATAGTGCCCACTAGCACTGCCTTTAGATGTTAGAGTATTGATTAATTTTTTGATGACATGTTATTACTACTAATAAATCCGAACCAGTACCGGGCTTTGATATTGAGGTCCTTCTTTTCTATCATCGTTCCCTATGCATCCGGATCTGATATGCTTCATCAGTAGTAGAAGGGGTGCATAGTGCTGTGTTAACTTAACGCACATGACACGGGACCATCTTTTCCCACACTTCCACTTCATCCAATGGTTTCAAGATAGTACCCTTTCTCTTTTTGGGCAATACCTTATCATAGACTTTGTAGAACTCTCTAACCCACTTTGGCACATAGGTTGTTTGGCTTTAGTAAATTGCTCAAACTGGATGAATATATTAGCTTCGCATATGGTCGGGTAGTCACTCATGACTCTTTCAGTTGATAGCCTACGTTTCTCAAGAATTGTTCATTCTCCGTCTATGTTGAGCCTATTTAAGGAACTTGGAGCTATTATCGGGAGAACACGGGATGTCAAAGTTGGATCTTGTGCAGGTAACGCTAAGTTGGAGCACATGTTCACCTTCTTGGTGGCAATATATTTTCTAACATTCTTACCCCTGTTGGTAGGGGTCAAAGAATTGGCTTATTGGGCAAGAGGAACCTTAGATGGATCATTAATAGAAATACCCCTGTGTCTCTTCAGAGGAGGAGGAGGAGGAGGAGAGTCTCTGTTAGAATCGATGTCTGATCTCACAACCTTTTTACCTTTTGTCTGTGCAATTAACTGCAAAGAACACATTCAAACATAGGATTGTGAAAGTAAGTTGAAATCAAATGCATTTCAAAATACAGTTCAAAAGTTATCTTGAGGCTCGCCTAATGGGAAAGTGAATCGCCTAACAGGATTGGCTAGCTCAGGCGAGGTCGTAAAATTAGACAGTAGAAAAAATCTCAAGAATCACGCATAAAGGGTGGAGTCAATTCCCACTCTGCAATACACCAAGTTGGTTTCGATGGGCTAAGAAAAGTCCACCAAAAGTGACAGTGCAATTTGAAAAGAAACAAGCATCAAAGGCGATGTTCTCTCTCGCTCGGTGATTCACCAAGTGAGTTTTGGCGGATAAAGACAAGCCCACCAAATGGAACACTACCCAAGGTCACATATTGCTAAAGAAGGTGAGCTAGGTCTTAGTCGATGATTCACCTAACCTTCTTGGGGATCTAAGATAAGCCTGCCGAACAGGAACTGTTCAGCCCAAGCCTAATTTTTACAGCTAAAACCACCATACACAACAAATACTAGTTCCCCATCATCATTAAAACCCACCTATATGCTTATCTACCTATGGGTACTCAGACTTCCCCCAGTTATTTTAAGTATTGCTCAAATTTGACAATTTGCCCTTAAGAAAGTAGTTACCTTGTCTATCATTTGGCAAGATCATGCAATTGGGTGAACACTAGGTTAATCAGACTTCACCCACATCTAATTAGGTATAGACCTAGCACATATATTAGTTCAATTTTAAATTTCAACCAACATAATAAAAATTAGCATTCTACAGGCACACGTGCCCTAATTCATAGGCACAGTTCAATAAGCACAAAATAAAGCTACCCAACGAAATCTAAAAATCAATATCACTTAATAGCTTCTAGCCCACACCCATATTGCAATTTTATGCATGAAATTCTTAATAGAAATCTAAAACCAACCTTAGAATGAAGTACAACTCAAGAAAATCAAGGAAATAGGGTTCGGTTGGCAGTGAAAGCAAGCAAATGCACTCCTCAACTTTAAAATCACACACTCAAAACTCACAAACACTCAAATGTTGAAATATAAAACAAAAGAGAGGAGAAAGTTTCAAAATATCAAAGAGATTGCTCTTTGAATTTGAATTGTCCCTTGGCCTTTTATATTAGGCCCGTTCGGCGATCTCGAGTAACGTCGCAAAACTTGTTAGGCGAATCTGTAATTGGAGCTCAAGCTCGCCTAATATGCCTAAACAAACACCAAACCTGAATGCTCATTCGGCGGACCCGATGGAATCTGCATAGTGCACTTCGGTGAATCACCATTTGGAGCTTAGACCGCATAAATTGACAGTGCACTTTTCCACATGTTCAAGCTCAGAAGGTGAACAAGAATGTTTCCGAGAAACACCTTTGTCGTATCACCGTTTAGGCTTTTGAATCATCTAATGTTTCCCTTTTAAACCTTTCAACCTCTTCTCAACCTTCACTCACAATGCACGTTATTTAAAGAAATAAAAACAAAAGTAAAGACTTGGGTTTCCTCCAAATAAGAACCTTATTTAACGTAATGGCACGACTTTGTTCTTAATTTCTTAACATTCATTTATTGGATTTCAGATGGTGTCACTAAGCAAAGTTCCCTTTTGCCATAAATTGAGATGCGTGGAGATCTGGCACAATTGGGTTTCTTGTTGCTTGATAGAAACCAAATGAGAAGTCATTGTTTGGGATAAAGTAGAGAAGTCATTTTTCAATTCCTTCAATACTTTGTAGAACCCTTCAACCTTTTTGAAGATCATTCAAATAATTTTTTGGTGTGGTTTCCTTCTGACCCATCTGGGTCTTTTGGTCGTTAACGATCATGTGGAGGAACATACCTACGTTTTTCAACCTCCCTATCTCTCCAATTTCCACCTCGCCAATCTTTCTAACCATTATCTCTATCCTTGTTCCAACCTTGGTTAGCACCTTGTTGTTGATAATTGGTGTGAGAATCCCTCATTTGGTTGCCAAATTATTGAACTTCCTCATTGTATAATGCGTCAAATTTGACATCATCCAGGCATTGCCCACTATTGATTCCAATCGCATTGATCGACTTAAGTCCACCTCCCATGACATGTTCGGACAACAAATCAAGTTGGGTCATCATTTTGGCCATGTTTTCATCTCGTTCATGGTCTTTCTCAATTTGTTCTTTACTCATATCCACCTGTAAAATAGGCAATTGGTCTTCCCTAGTATGCCATGTTTGGTTAACTTTACTCATATCATCTAGCAGTAACATAACCACATCATATGGCTCTCTCATTCGTCCTTCTTTGACCAAATGATCAGCCACACCGTCATTGACATAATCAAGGCTACAATAAAAGTATTGTAGCCGCAAATGGTCCGGAACACCGTGTGTTTGACATTTCAAGGGTAGTTTCTTAAACCTCAACCAAGTCTCATGTATAGGTTCACCTCGAATGCACTTGAAATTTTGGATCTGGGTTTGAAGTTTAACTATCTTTGAGGGTGGAAAGAATCTCCCAAAGAAAGTACAAGTTAATTCATCCTACAAAGTGATAGAGTCATTTAGCTATTTTGCCAACCATCTTGAAGCTTCACCCATTAAAGAGAATAGGAATTACCTCAACCTTATGGACTCTTAAGAGATGTTTTTGAACACAAATGGCCCACATACCTCCACAAAATTACTAAGTTTTTCATGGGGATCCTCATGAGCTAGTTCCCCAAACACTCCTATTAGTTTGAGTAATTGTAGTATTGTTCAAGTTACACGTACTACAACCCTCCCGATTGTGGGAGGTATCAAGATGGCTCCTGCAGTTTGAATAATATTCACATGCATATCATTCAAATCACCCATGTTGTCGGTTTGACCATAGGGACTATCGTTGTCAGTACCATGGCCACTCATTGTGTAAAAGCTGCAAATCAGCCAACAACAACATAAAACAAAAATCTACAACAACTAAACAAAATTAAAATCTAATTCGCCAAGAACATTTCCTTGGAAGTGGCACCATTTTTGATAACGCTCAAGTGTCCTCTTTAAAACCAACTAAAAGGGACAACAATCGTCGTTAATAAAAACCCAATGAAGAGTTGGGGTCGAATCTCACAGGAAACTGTATATTGTAGAAAATTCTTATCAAGAAATTTGTATTGTAAAATAGCTCATATGTATTAGTAATAAGAAGTGGGTGGATAACTCCATAAATTTAATAAAAGATTTAGGTATCAATTATCACAATTAAACTAAAATTTCAGAGAATTAAAGAATTAAAAAGCAATCTAGGTGTGCGGGGATTGGAAATCGATTTCATATAGGGGTGATTGTGCTGCTTTATAGTGATGAACATTTATGAATAGGCTAGGTCATCTTCAATGACGCTATTCATCTTTCAATCTCAAAGCATCTATGCATAGAATCTCTTTCCAGTCTCATCTAAATGACAATCTAAATAACCTACTACCTTACTCTATTCTCTCTTTCGATGCAAAAATAGGGCAACTATATCCGACCTATAACCTTATTTTCAAATAAGTTACAGACATCAAAACTAAATTTCTAGTATTGGACTAATTACCTACTCCAATAAATCTCTTTCGAGCATTGATCGGAGATAGGAAGTAGGAATTAAGTTTGAAACGTTAACTAATAAATTAACCCCACGCTAATTAGCCCAAATTTATATATGAACAACAACAAAAAAGAGTATAGCTTAATACCAACTACATTAAATCAACAACCAACCCCATAAATGCACCCCGAGATCTTAGTGTTTGAGCCACCCATCAAAAAAAGTAAAGAAAGTATACCTTCCATGAAAGCATCCATGGGTTACATAAAATTAAGCGATTACAAGTAAATCCACTTCGGATTGAACTTCAATTTATCAAATTCAAACCTAGAAAGTGTTCTTCACATATGTTAAGTGTTTTCTCTCTCTCTAAAATTCAAAACTCTCAATTCTAGAATAAAATCCAAATTTTGAACTCTCTCTCTCATTTGGGCTATTTATAGTATCCCAAAATTTTTCCTAAAAACTCAATGTTCGTCTCATTTGGTGACATTAATCGGGCTCACCGAGTTTCGGTGGATCACCTCTGAGGCTTGAGATCACCTTTTCATGCTCTTGGCTTCAAGTGTTTGAACCTTAGTCAGTGAAGTTGATTGAGTCAATCTTTCACCTTTAGGGAATCACCGAGTACCACCTTAGATTGCCTTTCAAGCATTCAATTTTTCTCCTTGCACTATCATTTTCAGTGACGATCAGCAAGGTCACCCTTCTCATTCAGTGTATCGCCTAATCTGTTCGAGTTTGCCGACCTGTTTCGATAAACACAAGTGCTATGCAGTATAATTTTTGGCGAGGTGAGGATTACTAGGCGATCCTTCTTTCTTTGTTTGGCGGTGAACAATGTATAGTTTGCACTTCTTTTAGCATTTTTTTCTATTCTTTCAAACAAACATCCTTGCCTTGTCCATTTTCTTTCCTACCTTCAAATTATCAATATTTCATTAGAATAGGAAAAAATTAGGTACTGAGGACATTAATTATTAAGCTAAATAGATCTCAAATAAGTCCAAATCTACCACTCATCACAGTGGGTCCAGGTTATAGCTTAGGCAAAGAGACAACTTAAGTAGCATGAGTGCACCTACCTCACTTATGCCTATGAGTTAGCGATGGTAGTTTTTGTTCTTATGATATAGAGGTACTACTTGTATGGTGTTCGATGTGAGATCTATACTGATCATAGGAGTCTTAAGTACATTATGAGCCTGAGGGACCTTAATTCGAGGTAGCACCATTGGATTGAGCTCTTGAAAGACTACAAACTCTCTATGATATACTATTGGGGCAAGGTGAATATAGTAGCAGATTCCTTGAGCTAGAAGGCAGTGAGCAAGTCTTGCCTTGAGCTAGAAGGCCTTCTTTTCTAATATGGAGTGACCGTTGGCTTTAGACATTCAGTCTTTAGCTAATAGGATGATTTAACTCTATATTTCAAATTCTAGGTAGGTGTTGGCCTATGTGGGAATCTAGTCTTTCTTATTGAAGCGGATTCATGATCGCAAGTTTGAGGATGAGACCTTGGTGGCCATTCATGATCGAGTGTTGGGAGGTAATGCTGGTCAGTCTACCTTAGATTCAGATGTAGTGTTAAAATTTGTTGGTTGTATCTATGTTATGAGGGTTGGAGATTTGATTCAATAAATTATTTATGAGGCCCGTGATTCTAGATATTCTATCCATCTAAGAACCTCAACGATGTATCGTGATTTGAGGCAGCACAACTGGTGGAGCATTACAAGAAGAGATATTGCAGACTATGTGTCATGTTGCCTTTGTTGCCATGAAGTGAATTTTGAGCAGTTGTGGCCTCGTAGTGTGTTGTGGAGATTTCATACTTTTGAGCGGAGGTGGTAGTGTGTCATTATGGACTTTGTTGTGGGTTTACCTCTGAGTTCTATAGGTGTTGACTGCCACGACCCAATTTCTCAAGTCATGATGGCGCCTACAACCCACTAGTAGGCAAGCCAAACTCTATCATAGAACTTCAATGTAATGGGAGTAAGAGTGGGAACTAGTCCAAACCAAGCGGAAGCAACAAATAGAACACATATGAAAGTGGAAGCGAAACCAAAATAATATATAGAAGACACCTCCCAAAATCTGGAAGTCACATGTACAGAACCACTAACAAGAATACAAGTCCCAAAAGTGGACCACCGAAACAGCCGTCTTGAAAACAAAAGCCAAGCAAAAATATATATACAGAAGGAGACAAGTAATCCTAGAACGCCATGTGCTCACCCTAGTTTCCTGAAAAGACCGCTCCAGGCCTGATCTCAACGCTGATAACTGGTGCTCGGACCTTAATCACGAAAACAGATGCAGAGTGTAGCATGAGTACCAAAAAAATAGGTACCCAATAGGCATCATAGACCGACTGAGCAAGAATGGAAAAAACAGGCCGACAAGATAGAAAAAACAACAACAGCAGATGTCAACAGAATGAAAACAAAAAAAGCGGAAAGTAAACTGAGGATAGCTAATTAAACCTAGCTAGGCCCCCCATAAGACCAGCTGGGCACACTCGTGCGCAAGTTTAAATAAAAACCCGAACGGACCCCCATAAGCCTGACAGGTACACTGAAAAGCTAGAACTACAGAATCAAGGGATAGAACTCCAAACTGCTCAAATACAAAACACTGAACCGATCACAACTCTGATTTTCCAAATCAATACACCAATCTGGCAAGCTACTCTGGGAGCATGAACCCAGCCAATCGAGTACTGTAAGAAGGGCGGGGGTACGCCGGCCCCTCTAAATAACCTGGTATCCAGCTGTCCAAATAAGCTATCACTCTGGGGGCATCGCCCTAGGTCCATCCCAAACCAGCCAAGTGAGCCATGTACCACTCCAGGCGCATTAAGCCAGCCTGACGACTGTGCCATCTACCACTCCAGGGGAATTAACCCAGCCAGATGAGTGTGCCATCTACCACTCCGGAGGCATCAACCCAGCAAGATGAGTGTTCCATCTACCACTCTAGGGCATTAAGCAAGCTAGACGAGTGCGCCAACTACCACTCCGGGGGCATTAACCCAGCGAGACGAGTGTACAACCTACGTCTACTCTGCAGAGGATCTCAAATAACCCATATATAGTCGATCGCCGTCCACCCCCCCACATATCCTCAACACAGAACAGGATAAAGTCAACACCAACCATACCATGTAAGACTACCATCACGGACTGCCGCCCTCATAGGAATATAAACCGAAGGCTCCCAACCTAACACAATTCAACCGACAATCGACGTAACGGCGACATCTTTCGGCAGCATCCCAAGAATCGTATAGATAAGGGAGAAAGAATCGGAAGATCCGAAAGCCACGAAAACACCTATAATAAGGCTCATACTATCAGACGCAAGTCTACTATACCAGTATACAAGGATCTAGTTAATCAAAATCGATGTCGGATACATACTAAAGTCAACTAGGTACATGGGACTATGTCAACCATATAATAGCCTATTCTAAGGCTGAATCACAATAATCAGCCAATCACAGAGTGAAAAAACCCGGTCCCACTCATGCTACATCAGATAAAATCAAACAGATAGCCCACAATACAAACATGAAATCAATCAAGTGAACAACTCAGCCTATAGTATGATACTAGGTAATAACAACCCAACAGTTAACTCCAAACTAAGCAATCGGGGAATAAAGGAAACAACCTTAGCCAACCACCCCAGATTCACAAATATCGACCAGCAATTACGTATTCAAGCTCAATCTAGAAGGAAGGGAAGCGGTAACCTACCAAAAAGTTGATAGGTCCCAAATCCTTCCCCAAACACGAATCCCAAAATAGGTCGCCCATTAGGGGTCGGATCCGCTCCTAACATCCCACAACAACAAATCACAAAACTAAACAAAATAGGCCAACAAAGAACTTACCCTTGATTTCATGGAAAACGAGGAACACCAAACAAACCCCAACCTAAAAGCCAAGAAGCCAACGAGAATCTGAGGGCCTAGGACTTCGAATCACATAAACCGACCACCGAGGAGATTTTTATGAAGGTTTGAAGCTCTCAAAAATAGGAGCTTCGACCTCATTAATTGACACTGCCAGGTCATTTCTCTCCGCGAACGTGGCAAAGCCTCCATGAACACGGAGAGTAATCTCCTCAAAGCTCCACGAACAGGGCCCCATACCCGCTAACACGGAGAACAAGGATCGCCCTCACCCAGAAGACCTCCAGGAACGCAGAGAACCCCCCACGAACGCGGAGCACAAGAAGCCTCTCACCCAACAGGCTTCCACGAACGCGGAGAGTCTTCCGAGAATGCGGAGCACTAGGAACCACCCAGCCTCAAAGACCTCCGCGAATAAGGCCTCCTGCCCGCGAATGCGGAGTAGCTCTCCCACACCTCCGTGAATGCGGAGCTTCTCCCGCGAACGTAGAGAGTACATGAGTCTGCAGTTTTGACAGCTTCACCAACTACATTTTGGACAGTTCAAAAACTCCGACGGGGTGCTCGAAATTCGTCCGGAACCTCATGCACACAAACGAGATATTCCCACCCTTCGAATTCGACATTCCAAATTCAATGGCACAACCGTAATTTCCATATGAGGTCATTTTGACAAAAAGTTTGTCCCACACCCAATGAGCCACTTTAGCCAACTTCTATCGGAGGTCTCAAAATCAGATAGGAAGCCCCCGGTAATTCTTGGAGGGTCATTCTAGACCAAACTCCGCATTCTGGAACTAACCGCGCAGTAAGAAACTTCATCCTAGCAATTTTTCAAAGATTGTTGACCGAAGTCAACCTTAAACCAAATTACAAAGAATAAAGAGTTAACTGGTCCAAAAATCACACCGAAAACCCCGGGACTCGAGCAACCCAAGCTCCTAGTCTAATTTTGTCGCTCCGGAGCTGATGGAACCGTCAAAATTCTCATCTGAGGCTTTTTACCTGAAGTTATGACAGAAATGAACCTTTCAAGGTTCAAAAGCTCCAAAATAGAAAAATAGGCATAAAACCCGAACGAACGACCAAGCGACAGGACAGTAAGTGCCAGCACGTCATAAATGACTTGGGATCGCTACAGGAACGCTCTAAACGACAGAAAGAAGACATTAACACAGAAATGACCTAGAGGGTCATTACAATATCCACTACTAAAAGGACTTTCATCCGCGAAAGTAATGATCAAGAAGTACCTGAGGGCTTAAATAAGCAGGGGAACTTCTCTCCCATCTCCCGCTCGATCTCCCAGGTAGCCTTCTCAACTGGACGATTCCTTCAATGAACCTTAACCACATGAATGACTTTCGACCTCAGCTGCCTCTCATCTTTGGAAAAAATAGCAACTGGCTCCTCTGTATAAGTCAAGTGATCATCTAACTCAACGGCACCATAGTGGAGCACATGAGACTCATCTGGAACATATCGACGCAACATTGAAACATGTAATACTGAATGAACGGCTGAGAATGCTGCAGGTAATGCCAACTCATAAGCCACCTCACTAACTGCCCTTAAAATCTCAAAAGGCCCGATATAGCTGGGGCTAAGCTTGCCCTGCAGCCCAAATCTCATCACGCCCTTCATGGGCGATACTCGGAGGAATACTTTGTCACCCACGGCAAAACACAACGGTCGACACCTGCGGTCTGCATAACTCCGCTGTCTACTCTGAGCCGTTCTGACCCTATCCTGAATTAACCTCACACGCTCCAAGGACTCTTGAAACAAATCTGTGCCATACGGCCTAGGCTCTGTAGACTCAAACCAACCGACTGGAGTGCGACAACGGGGCCACCTGGATATTGGAATGGTAGCTGTGGTCCCATTGACCCCCAAAGTTTATAACACAGGCCCGCAACATATCCTCAAGAACCTGAATAGTGCGCTCTAACAGGCCATCAGTCTACGGGTGAAATGATGTGCTAAGATCTACATGGGTGCCCAACTTCTCCTGAAATGCTCTCCAGAAGCTGGAAGTGAACTGTGGGCCCCGGTCTAAGATTATAGAAACAGGCACACCATGAAGAAGGACTACCTCCCAGATGTAGATACGGGTTAAACTCTCAGCATGGTAGGATATATGAACAGGGATGAAGTATGTTGACTTGATCAACCGATCCATGATGACCCAGATACTATCAAAACACCTAGGAGTCCGTGGTAACCCAATAACGAAGCCCATGGTGATACGCTCCCATTTCCACTCCGGAATGGGAATCTCTGCAACTCTCCACCAGGCCTCAAATACTTGTCCTTCACTTGCCGGTAACACAAACAACGAGACACATAGTCTGAGATGTCCCTCCTCATAATGCTCCACCAGTAATATTACCTCAAATCACGTTACATCTTAGTTGTGCCTGGATGAATACAATATCTCGAATCATGGGCCCCGCTGAGGATCAGCTGGATAAACAGAGGTCAACAGAACGAAAACAAAAAATGCGTAAAGTAAACTGAGGATAGCTAATTAAACCCAGTTGGGCCCCCCATAAGATCCGTTGGGCACATTCATGCACAAGTTTAAATAAAAACTCGAACGAAGCCCCATATGCCGGACAAATACACTGAAGAGTTAGAACTACGGAATCAAGGGACAGAACTCTGAACTGATAAAATACCCAACACTGAACCGATCACAACCCTGATTTTTCAAATCAATACACCAATCCGGCATGCTACTCCGGGGAAATGAACCAAGCCAGTCGAGTATTGTAAGAAGGGCGGGAGTACGCCGACCCCTCTAAATAACCTGGTATCCAGCTGTCCAAATAGGATATCACTCTAGGGGCATCACCCAAGGCCCAACCCATACCAGCCAAGAGAGCCATCTAACACTCCGGGGGCATGAACCCAGCCAGACGAGTGTGCCATCTACCACTCCGGGGGCATTAACCAAGCCAGGCGAGTGTGCCATCTACCACTCCGGGGGCATTAACCCAGCAAGACGAGTGTGCCATCTACAACTCCGAGGGCATTAACCCATCCAGACGAGTGTGTCATCTACCACTTCGAGGGCATTAACCCAGCCAGATGAGTGTACCATCTATGTCTACTCCGCATAGGACCTCAAATAACCCATATATCGTTGATCGCCGTCCACCCCCAACATATCCTCAACATAAAACTGGATAAAGTCAACACCAACCATACCACGCAAGACTAACATCATTGGTCGCACGCTTAAAAGGAATATCAATCGAAGGATCCCAGCCTAACACAATTCAACCGACAATCGGCGTAATAGTGACATCTTCCGGCAGCATCCCAAGAATTGCAGAGATAAGGGAGAAAGAATCTGAAGATCCATAAGCCATAAAAACGCCTGTACTAAGGCTCATACTGTCAGACCCAAGTCTGCTATACCAGTCTACAAGGATCTACTTCACCCAAATCGACGTCGGATACATACTCAAGTCATACAGGTACATGGGACTATGTCAACCATATAACAGCCTATTATAAGGCAAAATCACAAATCAGCCAATCACGAAGTGAAAGAATCCGGTCCCACTCATGAAACATAAGATAACAACCAACAGATACCCCACAATACAAAGATCAAATAAATCAAGTAAACAACCAAGCCTATAGAATGATACTAGCTCATAACAACCCTATAGTCAGCTCCAATCTAAGGAATCGGGGAATAAGGGAAACAACCTTAGCCAGCCAACCAAGATTCACAAATATCGCCCAGCAATTGCACATTCAAGCTCAATCTAGAAGGAAAGAAAGTCGTAACATACAAAAATGCCGATCCCAAGCTCTCGAAGTAACTCAACCAGAGATTTTCCCTTACGAACGACCTCAGACTGCTGCCACGCTATCAAAAATAGAATCACAGCATCAATACGGTCGTTTAGACACTAAAATCAACAAATTCGAAGACATATCAATTTTAGAGTCAAATCAGCCAAAGTCTCCGAATTTTCTAGAATTGACTCCGTGAAAAGGTCCCAAATCCTTCCCCAAACACGAATACCAAAATGGGTTGCCCATTAGAGGTCGGAACTGCTCCTAACAGCCCACAACAACAAATAACAAAACTAAATAAAATAGGCAAACAAAGAACTTACCCTCGATTTCAGGGAAAATGAGGAACACCCAACAAACCCCAACCTAAAACCCACGAAACCAATGAGAATTCGAGCGCCTGTGACTTCGAATCTCCAAAAATCGACCACCGACGAGATTTTTATGAAGTTTTAAATCCCTCCAAAATGGGAGCTTCGACCTCATTAAATACACAATGCCAGGTCATTCCTCTTCGCGAACGTGGCAAAACCTCCGCGAACGCGGCCCCAGGCCCGCGAATGCACAGAACAAGGATCACCCTCACCCCACAGACCTCCGCGAACGCGAAGCACAAGAAGCCTCCCATTCAAAAGGCTTCTGCGAACGCGGAGAGGCTTCCGCGAACGCGGAGAGGCTTCCGCTAACTCGGAGCACTAGGAACCATGCAGCCTCACAGACCTCCGCGAACGCAGAGTAAACTCTCCCACACCTCCGCGAACGCGGAGCCTATCCCGTGAAAGCGGAGAGTAAATGAGTCTGCAGTTTTGACAGCTGCACCAGCTAAGTTTTGGAAAATTCAAAAACTTCGACGGGGTGCTCAGGATTCATTCAAAACCCTGTGCCCACAAATGAATTATGCAACCCCCTCGATTTAAATCTTTCGGACTCTACGGTGTAGCAAAAATTTATATACGACGTCATTTGGATAAAAAGTGGGTTCCACACCCAATGAGTCATTTTAGCCAACTTCTACCGGAGGTCTCAAAATGATATCGAAAGCTCCCGGTAATTCTCGAAGGGTCGTTCTAGACAAAACTTTGCATTTCAATATAAACCGCGCTACTGAAATCTTCATCCGAGTGCGTTTTCCAAGGATGTTGACCGAAGTCAACTTTAAACCAAATTTGAAAAACTAAAGAACTAACTGGCCAAAAAATAACACAGAAAACCCCGGGACTCGGGCAAGCTATGCTCCTAGCCTAATTTTGTCGCTCCGAAGCTGATGGAACCATTAGAATTCTCATCTGAGGTTGTCCACCTGAAGTTATGACCGAAATCAACTTTTCAAGGTTCAAAAGCTCCAAAAAAGAAAAAAAGGCATAAAACCCAAATGAACGACTAGGCGACCGAACAGTCAGTGCCCGCAAGTCATAAATGACTTGGCGCCACACTCGTGCGCAAGTTTAAATAAAAACCCGAACGGACCCCCATAAGCCTGACAGGTACACTGAAAAGCTAGAACTACATAATCAAGGTACAGAACTCCAAACTGCTCAAATACCAAACACTGAACCGATCACAAATCTGATTTTCCAAATCAATACACCAATCAGGCAAGCTACTCTGGGAGCATGAACCCAGCCAACCGAGTACTATAAGAAGGGCGGGGGTACGCCGGCCCCTATAAATAACCTGGTATCCAGCTGTCCAAATAAGCTATCACTCTGGGGGATCGCCCTAGGTCCATCCCAAACCAGCCAAGTGAGCCATGTACCACTCCGGGGCATTAAGCCAGCCTGACGACTGTGCCATCTACCACTCAAGGGGAATTAACCCAGCCAGATGAGTGTGCCATCTACCACTCCGGAGGCATCAACCCAGCAAGATGAGTGTTCCATCTACCACTCTGGGGCATTAAGCAAGCTAGACGAGTGTGCCAACTACCACTCCTGGGGCATTAACCCAGCGAGACGAGTGTACAACCTACGTCTACTCTGCAGAGGATCTCAAATAACCCATATAAAGTCGATCGCCGTCCACCCCCCCACATATCCTCAACACAGAACAGGATAAAGTCAACACCAACCATACCATGCCAGACTAACATCACGGACTGCCGCCCTCACAGGAATATAAACCGAAGGCTCCCAACCTAACACAATTCAACCGACAATCGACGTAACGGCGACATCTTTCGGCAGCATCCCAAGAATCGTAGAGATAAGCGAGAAAGAATCGGAATATCCGAAAGCCACGAAAACACCTATAATAAGGCTCATACTATCAGACGCAAGTCTACTATACCAGTATACAAGGATCTAGTTCATCCAAATCGATGTCGGATACATACTAAAGTCAACTAGGTACATGGGACTATGTCAACCATATAACAGCCTATTCTAAGGCTGAATCACAATAATCAGCCAATCACAGAGTGAAAAAACCCGGTCCCACTCATGCTACATCAGATAAAATCCAACAGATAGCCCACAATACAAACATGAAATCAATCAAGTGAACAACTCAGCCTATAGTATGATACTAGGTAATAACAACCCAACAGTTAACTCAAAACTAAGCAATCGGGGAATAAAGGAAACAACCTTAGCCAACCACCCCAGATTCACAAATATCGACCAGCAATTACGTATTCAAGCTCAATCTAGAAGGAAGGGAAACGGTAACCTACCAAAAAGTTGATAGGTCCCAAATCCTTCCCCAAACACGAATCCCAAAATAGGTCGCCCATTAGGGGTCGGATCCGCTCCTAACATCCCACAACAACAAATCAGAAAACTAAACAAAATAGGCCAACAAAGAACTTACCCTTGATTACATGGAAAACGAGGAACACCAAACAAACCCCAACCTAAAAGCCGAGAAGCCAACGAGAATCTGAGGGCCTAGGACTTCGAATCACAAAAACCGACCACCGAGGAGATTTTTATGAAGGTTTGAAGCTCTCAAAAATCGGAGATTCGACCTCATTAAATAGACACTGCCAGGTCCTTTCTCTCCGCGAACGTGGCCAAGCCTCTATGAACACGGAGAGTAATCTCCCCAAAGTTCCACGAACAGGGCCCCAGACCCGCTAACACGGAGAACAAGGATCGCCCTCACCCAGAAGACCCCCAGGAACGCAGAAAACCCCCCACGAACGCGGAGTATAAGAAGCCTCTCACCCAACAGGCTTCCACGAACGTGGAGAGTCTTCCGAGAATGCGGAGCACTAGGAACCACCCAGCCTCAAAGACCTCCGCGAACGCGGCCTCCTGCCTGCGAACGCGGAGTAGCTCTCCCACACCTCCGTGAATGCGGAGCTTCTCCCGCGAACATAGAGAGTACATGAGTCTGCAGTTTTGACAGCTTCACCAACTACATTTTGGACAATTCCAAAACTCCGACGGGGTGTTCGAATTCGTCCGGAAGCTCATGCACACAAACGAGATATTCCCACCCCTCGAATTCAACATTCCAAATTCAGTGGCACAACCGTAATTTCCATATGAGGTCATTTTGACAAAAAGTGTGTCCCACACCCAATGAGCCATTTTAGCCAACTTCTATCGGAGGTCTCAAAATCAGATCGGAAGCCCCCGGTAATTCTTGAAGGGTAATTCTAGACCAAACTCCGCATTCTGGAGCTAACCGCGCTGTAAGAAACTTCATCCTAGCAATTTTTCAAAGATTGTTGACCGAAGTCAACCTTAAACCAAATTACAAAGAATAAAGAGTTAACTGGTCAAAAAATCACACCGAAAACCCCGGGACTCGAGCAACCAAAGCTCCTAGTCTAATTTTGTCGCTCCGGAGCTGATGGAACCGCCAAAATTCTCATCTGAGGCTTTTTACCTAAAGTTATGACATAAATCAACCTTTCAAGGTTCAAAAGCTCCAAAATAGAAAAATAGGCATAAAACACGAACGAACGACCAAGCGACAGGACAGTAAGTGCCAGCACGTCATAAATGACTTGGGATCGCTACAGGAACGCTCTAAACGACAGAAAGAAGACATTAACACAGAAATGACCTAGAGGGTCATTACAATATCCACTACTAAAAGGACTTTCGTCCGCGAAAGTAATGATCAAGAAGTACCTGAGGGCTCAAATATGCAGGGGAACTTCTCTCGCATCTCCCGCTCGATCTCCCAGGTAGCCTTCTCAACTGGACGATTCCTTCAATCAACCTTAACCACATGAATGACTCTCGACCTCAGCTGCCTCTCATCTTTGGAAAAAATAGCAACTCGCTCCTCTGTATAAGTCAAGCGATCATCTAACTCAATGGCACCATAGTGGAGCACATGAGAGTCATCGGGAACATATCGACGCAGCATCGAAACATGTAATACTGGATGAACAGCTGAGAATGTTGCAGGTAAAGCCAACTCATAAGCCACCTCACTAACTGCCCTTAAAATCTCAAAAGGCACGATATAGCTGGGGCTAAGCTAGCCCCGCCGCCCAAATCTCATCGCGCCCTTTATGGGCGATACTCGGAGGAATACTTTGTCACCCACGGCAAAACACAACGGTCGACACCTGCGGTCTGCATAACTCCGCTGTCTACTCTGAGCCGTTCTGAGCCTATCCTGAATTAACCTCACATGCTCCAAGGACTCTTGAAACAAATCTGTGCCATGCAGCCTAGGCTCTGTAGACTCAAACCAACCGACTGGAGTGCGACAACGGGGCCACCTGGATGCTGGAATGGTAGTTGTGGTCCCATTAACCCCTAAAGTTTATACCACAGGCCCGCAACATATCCTCAAGAACCTGAATAGTGCGCTCTCACAGGCCATCAGTCTACGGGTGAAATGATATGCTAAGATCTACACGGGTGCCCAACTTCTCCTGAAATGCTCTCCAGAAGCTGGAAGTGAACTGTGGGCCCCGGTCTAAGATTATAGAAACCGGCACACCATGAAAAAGGACTACCTCCCAGATGTAGATACGGGCTAAACTCTCAGCATGGTAGGATATATGAACAGGGATGAAATATGCTGACTTGGTCAACCGATCCATGATGACCCAGATATTGTCAACACCCCTAGGAGTCCGTGGTAACCCAATAACGAAGTCCATGGTGATACGCTCCCATTTCCACTCCGGAATGGGAATCTCTGCAACTCTCCACCAGGCCTCAAATGCTTGGCCTTCACTTGCCGGTAACACAAACAACGAGACACATAGTCTGAGATGTCCCTCTTCAAAATGCTCCACCAGTAATGTTGCCTCAAATCACGATACATCTTAGCTGTGCCTGGATGAATAGAATATCTGGAATAATGGGCCCCGCTGAGGATCAGCTGGATAAACAGAGGTCAACAGAACGAAAACAAAAAACGCGTAAAGTAAACTGAGGATATCTAATTAAACCTAGTTGGTCCCCCCATAAGATCCGTTGGGCACATTCATGCGCAAGTTTAAATAAAAACTCGAACGAAGCCCCATATGCCCGATAAATACACTGAAGAGTTAGAACTATGGAATCAAGGGACATAATTCTGAACTGATAAAATACCCAACAATAAACCGATCACAACTCGGATTTTTCAAATCAATAAACCAATCCGGCATGCTACTCCGGGGGCATGAACCAAGCCAGTCGAGTACAGTAAGAAGGGCGGGAGTACGCCGACCCCTTTAAATAACCTGGTATCCAGTTGTCCAAATAGGCTATCACCCTAGGGGCATCACCCAAGGCCCAACCCATACCAGCCAAGAGAGCCATCTAACACTCTGGGGGCATGAACCCAGCCAGACGAGTGTGCCATCTACTACTCCGGGGGCATTAACCAAGATAGGCGAGTGTGCCATCTACCACTCCTAGGGCATTAACTCAGCAAGACGAGTGTGCCATCTACCACTCCGAGGGCATTAACCCATCCAGACAAGTGTGTCATCTACCACTTCGAGGGCATTAACCCAGCCAGATGAGTGTACCATCTATGTCTACTCCGCATAGGACCTCAAATAACCCATATATCGTTGATCGCCATCCACCCCCAACATATCCTCAACATAGAACTGGATAAAGTCAACACCAACCATACCACGCAAGACTAACATCATTGGTCGCACGCTTAAAAGGAATATCAATCAAAGGATCCCAGCCTAACACAATTCAACCGACAATCGGCGTAATACTGACATCTTCCGGCAGCATCCCAAGAATTGCAGAGATAAAGGAGAAAGAATCTGAAGATCCAAAAGCCATAAAAACGCTTGTACTAAGGCTCATACTGTCAGACCCAAGTCTGCTATACCAGTCTACAAGGATCTACTTCATCCCAATCGACGTCGGATACATACTCAAGTCATACAGGTACATGGGACTATGTCAACCATATAACAGCCTATTCTAAGGAAAAATCACAACAATCAGCCAATCACGAAGTGAAAGAATCCGGTCCCACTCATGAAACGTAAGATAACAACCAACAGATACCCCACAATACAAAGATCAAATAAATCAAGTAAACAACCTAGCCTATAGAATGATACTAGCTCATAACAACCCTACAGTCAGCTCCAAACTAAGGAATCGGGGAATAAGGGAAACAACCTTAGCCAACCACCCCAGATTCACAAATATCGACCAGCAATTACACATTCAAGCTCAATCTAGAAGGAAAGAAAGTCGTAACCTACCAAAATGCCGATCACAAGCTCTCGAAGTAACTCAACCAGAGATTTTCCCTTACGAACGACCTCAGACTGCTGCCACGCTATCAAAAATAGAATCACAGCATCAATACGGTCGTTTAGACACTAAAATCAACAAATTCGAAGGCATAGCAATTTTAGAGTCAAATCAGGCAAAGTTTCCAAATTTTCTAGAATTGACTTCGTGAAAAGGTCCCAAATCCTTCCCCAAACACGAATCCCAAAATGGGTCACCCATTAGAGGTCGGATCTGCTCCTAACAGCCCACAACAACAAATCACAAAACTAAATAAAATAGGCAAACAAAGAACTTACCCTCGATTTCAGGGAAAACGAGGAACACCCAATGAACCCCAACCTAAAACCCACGAAACCAATGAGAATTCGAGCGCCTGTGACTTCGAATCGCCGAAAATCGACCACCGAGGAGATTTTTATGAAGGTTTAAAGCCCTCCAAAATGGGAGCTTCGACCTCATTAAATACACAATGCCAGGTCATTCCTCTTCGCGAACGCGGCAAAACCTCCGCGAACGCGGCCCCAGGCCCGCGAATGCACAGAACAAGGATCACCATCACCCCACAGACCTCCGCGAACGCGAAGCACAAGAAACCTCCCATTCAAAAGGATTCTGCGAACGCGGAGCACTAGGAACCATGCAGCCTCACAGACCTCCGCGAACACAGATTATACTCTCCCACACCTCCGCGAACGCAGAGCCTATCCCGTGAAAGCGGAGAGTAAATGAGTCTGCAATTTTGACAGCTGCACCAGCTAAGTTTTGGAAAATTCAAAAACTTCGACGGGGTGGTCGGGATTCATTCAAAACCCCGTGCCCACAAATGAATTATGCAACCCCCTCGATTTAAATCTTCCGGACTCTACGGCGTAGCCAAAATTTATATACGAGGTCATTTGGATAAAAAGTGGGTCCCACACCCAATGAGTCACTTTAGCCAACTTCTACCGGAGGTCTCAAAATGATATCGAAAGCTCCCAGTAATTCTCAAAGGGTCGTTCTAGACAAAACTTTGCATTTCAAAATAAACCGCGCTGCTGAAATCTTCATCCGAGTGCGTTTTCCAAGAATGTTGACCGAAGTCAACTTTAAACCAAATTTCAAAGACTAAAGAACTAACTGGCCAAAAAATCACACCGAAAACCCCGGGACTCGGGCAACCATGCTCTTAGCCTAATTTTGTCGCTCCAGAGCTGATGGAACCATTAGAATTCTCATCTGAGGTTGTTTACCTGAAGTTATGAACGAAATCAACTTTTCAAGGTTCAAAAGCTCCAAAAAAGAAAAAAAGGCATAAAACCCAAATGAACGACTAGGCGACCGAACAGTCAGTGCTCGCAAGTCATAAATGACTTGGGGCCACTACAGGAACGCTCTAAACGAAAGAAAGAAAACATTAACACAGAAATGACCTGGAGGGTCATTATATTGAAAACTTTCTGGGTCATCGTTGATCGATTGACCAAGTCAACACATTTCCTTTCCATTTAGTCTTTTTTTAGTTGAGAGGTTGAGTCGCATCTATATTTGGGAGGAAGTATTTCTTCATGGTTTGTTTGTATCTATCATTTTATAACGGGGTTCTCAGTTAACTTCTAGCTTTTGGAGAACCTTTCAAGAGGAGTATTGTACTCGTGTTGACCTTAGCACAACTTTCCACCAGCAGAGCGATGGTCAATCGAAGCATACATTCAGGTTCTTGAAGATATGTCGCGGACCTATGTTTTGGATTTTAGAGTTTAATGAGACCAGTTCTTTCCTTTGGCAGAGTTTGGTTACAAAAAGAGCTACCACTCTTGTGTTAAGATGGCCTCGTTCGAGGCCTTGTACGGTAGGTATTTGATAAGAAAGAAAGGGACAATTGAAACAAATAAGAAAACATATGCGGAATTATCGAAATCTCATCGAATTCATGAGCAACAAAGGACTTTATACCTTCACCTCTCAATTGAATCCGATCAAATAACAATAACCCAAACTCAATCAAAAAAGAGATAACCGAATTGAATCCAAAATGAGGGTAACTTGATGATCGATTAAGCTGGAAGAAGTTAACACAAGCAATATCGGGAATCGACCCTAATCACTCAACTACAATTACTAACTATGAACTACACTAATGCTAGCTACACCTAGAAACTACAACCTTCAAAGCTTTCAAATATTCAATTTATCATAATATTCATAATCTACGTCTTCCAAAATAATAAAACTACTATTTATACTAAGGAAATAAAGAAGACACTTCCTTGACAATTTTACCCTTAATGAGATAAGGGCCATGTTTGGTTATCTTTTTTTGTGAATTCTATAATTCATGAGATGACCATTTGCACACATGGCCACTTTCTTCCATCTCTTAACTTTGATGGACCTTTAATACATTTTTTGTCTTTATTTGGTGTCAATCAAGCTCCTGTAAAGCTATCATATGATCTTTGCTACCCATGACGTTATCAACTTTGCCACTCTTTTGTTGGTTTGTTTGAGTCTGCATAACCTAGGCTGCATGGTGTTGATTTGCTTCAGGAGGCCTTAGATCATATGCGGGTAATTCAATATGAGCTCAGGAAAACTCAGAGTGTGCACCATAGTTGTGCTAACCGTAGGCGTCGTCCGTTAAGGTTTGGAGCTGGTGACCATGTATTCCTTCATGTGTCACCTATGAAGTGCGTGATGATTGGTTAAGGACGAAGGGAAGCTTAGCCTCGGGTATATTGGGCCATTTGGAATTCTTCGAGCGGTTAGTGATATTGTTTATGAGTTGGCCCTACCTCTTACATTTTCAGTTATTCACCCAGTTTTTCAAATTTTTATGTAGCACCGTTATGTTCCTGACCAGTCTCATATACTCCAGTATGATTTAATTAAGTTGGATGATTGTTTGACCTTTGTGGAGGAGCCTATCGTTATTCTAGCTAGAGATGTACGACGGTTGCATTTGGGAGCCATTCCTGTGGCTAAGGTTCCTGTTAGAGACATCTTCCACTTGAGAAGGCTACCACGGAGACCGACCATGAAATGCGAGAGCAATTTGTCAGCTTGTTTGAGCATTCATATACTTCTTAACTCTTACTTTCCCGGACGAAAGTCCTTGTTGTAGCAGACCTTGTAATGACCCTAAAGGTCATTTTTGAGTAAATGCCTTCTTTTTATAATTTAGAGCATTCATGTAGCAACCCCAAGTCATTTATGACCTGTTGGGACAAACATCTTAGTCAGTTGGTTGTTTTCTTGGTTTCTATGTAAGTTTCACTATGTTGGAGCTGTCGAAACTTGAAAGGTTGACTTCAATCAAAAGTTCAGGAAGACAGCCTCATAGTGAAATCATTACGGTTCTGCTAACTTTAGAATCTCAAATTTGGTCTAGAAGGACCTTTTGAGCATATCCCGAGGCTTTTAGGCTAATTTCGAGCCCTCTTATGGAATTTGGCTTACAATGGTGCTAGGATATGGAATCCATTTTTATTCTAGACGAACTTAGTTCAAAGATTTGACTGCTCCATTCAATCAAAAATATCAAGTTTGGTGGGTTAACACATTTCATTTGCATGCATGGGGTTCTCAACGAATCCCGAGCACCCTATCAGTGATTTTGGGATGGCCAAACTAGAAGATATCCATTAGATGGTGCGGTCCTCATTTGTCCTTTCCCTTCGCGGGTCAATTATCTGCAATTGAAAATGCCAAGTCTGATGGCCTCTTTGATTGTGAGGCTCGGGCCGGATTCTCAAGGGACTAGCCCCTTGTCATTGCTTTTAACGGATCCTTAGCTGCCTTTGTGAAGGTCTGGCTCGTTTCCTACCTTGATCGCGGGAGCCACTCCACATTCGTGAAGGCCAATTACATAGACCTCCGCGACTCAGGGCCCTCCTGACTGCGATCACAATGATCATTTTTTTCTACTCTTTTTAATTAAAGATCAGACCGCGATAAGCCTATGGGAAATATTTCCAATTGTGATTGTGGGAGCTACAGATGTCTGATTGTGGTGTTTCAATGCTCTATGTGATCGGGGAGTTTGGGGCTACGCGTTAGAGTGCTTATGAAGTATCGGAATTGATTATTTCAGGTAAATTTAGTTTTAAATGGGTTGCCAACCCTCTTCTTCATTGCCTTAATTAGTGAAAATATGCATGTCTTTTTTTTTGAAGTTCTGAGCCCCGAATTGTCTCCCAATTTGGGATACAAATTAAGGATTTAAATTGGACCTTTTGACTGAGTCAATTGCGAAATTTTCAGCATGGGTCCCACATTTCTTAATTTGACTAAAATTTATGTCCATCTCTGTTTGTTGTGTTTTTAGTGTCCAAATGACTGCCTTACCATTGTGATCTTTTTTTTTATAGTGTGGCAGCATTAAGAGGATGTACGAAAGGGAAAACTCTAGAATTATGATTAGGAGCACGCGGTCTGCTTCCAGGTAGGCTATGACTTACCTTCAATTAGATTAAGCTCAATTATGTAAATGGATGTTCATTTGTGTAAATTTTTTGTTGTTACCTACTTGATCATGCTTATATTTCTAGAAATCATGTTTTAGGCTATTTATCTGGTTTTCGTGACTGTTAACACCTTGGTTTTATTGTTTGAGATCATACTTACCTTGTGGTGTGTTTTGGTATGTATTTATTTGTTGATTTCGAGCATATTTGGTCTTTGTCTAGGTGTAGACTAGTGTTACACTATACTTGCATATTTTTGTAGCCTATAGACCTTAGAATCTCTCCGATGGTTTTTCAGACGACTTAGCCCCTTGTAAACTGATGAAGAAGATTTGGGTTTGATAGAATGAGCCTTAGATTAGGCGATGACTTAGCTCTTATGACCTTTTATATATGATCCCTATTTCTACGGCCATATTGGGTTATGGTTGAGATATCAGGCTTCGTTTGGCAAATTATGGGTTGGATTTTGTTTGGGCTTTGAGTATTGTATGGATTACCTAGTAGTAGACGTCGTTCAAAGGTGGCACTATGATGATGATTAGACATGAGATCATTCATAGCAGCTCTTATGGATGTGGATTTAAGGTGTGATCAAGCTACTCTATTATTAAGCACATATTCAAGGTTTTGATATATAATCTTCAGTCGTAGTCCATGATTTGGACCCATTATCCTCTATCGAGTTGATACTTATCGACTTGATCTTATAGGTTCTTTTGGGAGGCTTATCTGCGGTTTGATGTCTAGGCAACGCACTCTCTGACTTTGGACTCACCGGGCTCTATTCTTAGTAGTTGTAGATATTTTGTGTACCTGTCCAACTTATGGCTGTCTATTTGGGTTTTACATAAATTTACGAATGAATGTACCTTCTGGGCTTATGGGGGTCCAGTTAGGCTTAGTTAGTTGTTGCTTATTTCATTTCAGTTCTTAGTACACTTGTGTGCATTTCTTTTAGAATTCCGCTCTTTGACATTAGTTGTGTTAGATTCTCGCATATCATATTGCCTTTACTTTTCTTGCTTAGTCAGCCTATGACTCCTACTTAGTACCTATTGTTTTGCTGTCATGCTACACTCCATATCTATTTCATGATTCAGGTCCGAGCAGTAGTTATCAGCACTGACATCGAGCTTATTGTTGCTGCATTTGGAGGCTAGGGTAAGCACATGGCGTTGTGGACTTTGCTTGTCTCCGTCTTTATTTTGATGACTAGTCTTTTTGTATTTTAAGACAAGTCTTTGTATTTTGGGTCCAATCTTCAGACTTGTACTCTTTTATTCAGCATATCTATATTCATGACTTCAAGGTTTTGGGAGGGATCTTCATTTATATATATATACTAGTTTCACGGCACGTGCGTTGCAATTATGTATCATATCATATAGTATACGGTGTTGTAAAATAGAATTAGTATTACTAAATTAAAACATTTCAGTAAATAAATATAACTAAAAGAACATCGAATAAGTGTTTTTAAATGATTAATACAGATTGTCATAGGGTTACTTGTTTTGTGAGATCGTTGAAACATTTCAAAATACATTAAAAGTTTTAAAATGGGGAGAAAGTGAAATTTCTTTAGTAGTATTTTTTTTTTACTTCACTCATGTCATAGTTTCTAGATTCCATAATGTGAAATTAATGTGGATATGTAGTTTTTTATTGTTGTTATTTTGTTATAGTTTATCAGTATACACAATTTACTAATTAATTGATTATATTTTCACGTAGTTAGAATTCTTTGTTAATTTATTGTCAAGTGTGGTTGTATATATATTATTAATATGGTGTTGAAGATAAAACTCAATACAACCAAGGAATTATCAAAAGATAATTGGTCTTTTAGCATAGTAAAACCTTGTTAATGTCTATTGAAAAATTTCATGACTACTATAGCGAGGTGTTGTTATATATTTATATTGATATTTGACATTTTGGTCTCATTTAGATATTAAAAATACACAACATGATCGTGTATTAATTTTGGTTAATAAAAACAAAGAATCTATTTGTAAACAAATTTAATCAATAAAATTGGAAAAAAATATATATATATAAAAAGGTCACCAATAGCCTTTTCTGTTGAGGTTATGACCATAAATGATGGACACCATTTAAGTAAAAATTTTCTAGTGAGATAATATTACAAAAATTGTACTTCTATAGTGAATATCGACACTGTTATAAGTAGAATGTTATATAGATAAAAAATATAACATGAAATATAATGCTAAAGAAAATTAGGCCGTTACAGTGAAATGTTGTGATAAGAAATGCTGCTTAAATAGAGGTTTGACTGTATGTCAAATATTTAGCTTGATCAATTCTTTGTTTTATATATATATATATATATATATGAACAACATCACCTATGGTGAAAATATTTCATTTCTTAAAGTTTCTATCTTATCTTTGTGAAATTGTACTCTTCTCATTTTTTATGCCACATACATATTATATAGTTGTTGTCTAATGAAAGCATCTAGTATCTTACTAAAGTTGTATCGTGATATAAAACATTAAACTTTTTCAATAAAAAAATAATAGATGAATAATATTTAAAATATAATTTATAGAATCTTTAATTTGATTTACTATCATTTTATAATCAATCACTATTTTTAATCTATTTTTATATAGCTACCAAGGAGTGTATCTTGTGACATAACATTTTATCAGATTAAAATGAACATAAAATAACAAAAAATTCATACTTAAAAAATTTCATACTCAATATAAATTTTTTAAAAAAGACAAAGTATATGGAATAGTTCATAGCAATTGAAGAAGGAAGACGAAAATATATGTTAATGCTATATTCACTCTAGTGTTCCATTTGATTGAAATCCCTTGCCACCAACACTTTACTTTCTCCGATCATTTTTACTTGCTTTAATTCGACTTGACATATCTATTAAAAATAATTATTATCATGGTTATAGTATCATATTATCTCTATAATTGATGTTTTGTATTAAATAAAAGTGAAAATCTATTTTTGAAATATTACATCAAAACTAATAATTCAATGGACTACGTTGCTGCCCGTTGTTTTAGCAAAATTAGGAAGAAACTCCTTCGTTTGAAGTAAAAGAATAAAAAATGGAAAAACAAAGAAGAAATATCTTACCCCAATCATGTGTCTTTTTCATATTTGTTATTTATTATTGTCTTTCCCACACCCTGATCTATTAATTTTTATAGAAAAACAATCCACAATGTGTGTATTTGTCACTGTTCATTCGTTAGAGAAACATTAATTATTTAATTATCTCTCGAATGAAAACTTAAAAGAAATTAAGTAAAGAAACAAAATAGGAAAAAAGAAATAAAAATCTCTGCGCACCATAAATAGAACTTTTATGTGTGAAGAAAAGTTCATAGTTAATTGCACATTTCTATGTGCTCTTCTTTTTTTATTTAATAAAAAGCCAATACCTAAATTTTAATGATAAGAACTTCAGCATATCAATGGACGTTGCACGTGTATATTATGCTAATTAGAAATAATTTTCTAAAATGATATAAGTTATATTGAAGTATGTATGTGATGAAATTCTTAGGAGAAAAATACGAGTGCGAATAGAAAAGACACAACCCTTTGAAAGAGTAACAATTGATCGGAAAAGTCAAAACCCTTTGAAAAAGTTACAAAGCTTTGAAAAAATCACAACTCATCGGAAAAGTCACAACCCTTTGGAAAAGTCACAACCCTTCAAAAAAGTCACAACTCATCGGAGAAGTCACAAATCTTTGGAAAAGTCATAACCTTTCAGAAAAGTCACAACTCATCAGTAAAGTCATAATCTTTCGGAAAAGCCACAACTCATCGGAAAATTCACAACCCTTCAATGTCAGACATTGTCTACCTTTAATATAAAACAAATAAATATGTGAATAAATCAACTAAATTAAGTATTTTTAATTGGGGTTATTATAATAATCTAACATTCAAGTTTGAGAGTTAATGCTTTGAAGGTAGTATAGATATATATATATATATATATATATATATATTGCCTTGCTTCCGCTTTCTCTCCCGTTATTGCTTTTTCATTATTGTTTCTTCTTGTTTGTACCCTTATACCCGTTACTTGTTGCTCCGGGTTATGGATTGACTAACCTACTAATCGGTTATAGTAGGTGCCGTCATGACTCAACTGGAGTGGTAAGGGTGTCTAACCTCTATCCATAAGCAAGAAATTTCTCATGCTGCTCTCTCAGCCCATCACAAATGGTAGTAAGAGTAGCCTCATTGGCACACTCCTATCATAGAAGGAACAATGGCCTCAAGCCGTAACACTCTCACATCAGTCGAATGAGCAAGATTGCCTTCCGGAACACAACTTCCTGCATTAATGGGGATGAGAGGTAGTAGAAGTAGCAGCTAAAGCAGTAGTAGGGGTACCTGAAGCCTCGACAGTATGAGCAGGAGATGTAGAATCAACCTCTAGAGACTCCACATCTATAATGGGTAAAGAGTCAACTAGTGTCTTCTTCTTCCGGTCAATCTTATTCCTTAAGTACTCCACCTCTATCTGGCCAATTTCACAAGCTTGGTATCGAGTGATCTCAACATCCTTCTTCACTATGAAGGGTACACCCGCCTTGCGACACAAATAGGTAATTAATACAGGAAATGGTAATGAGGTCTGATTTTGCTTAGCACTCATAGCTATCTCAACTATAATAATAGATCCCAAATTTAGACTGCTCCCGGATAATTATAACACCCAACAACGCTCCCTTTGGGTGACGGAGTGTAGACTCATTCTAGGACGACATCGAAGAACTGTTAATGAACCCAAACCAATATCCTGCAGTGATATTGATGTCATTCTCAATTATTTTCCCCTCCTCAATCCAAAAGAGTGTAGCATCACTCAATAATGGGGCAAGCCACCCCTTAAACTCATCAAAAGTGCTAAAAAATGTATCTGCCAATGAGTAACCAGTACGCACTATGCAATCCACCCTTCATACCCTTAATTTTTCTTATTCTAAGACATCGACCAAGAGTAAACCAAAGACCCCATGCTATCGATGTCATCAACACCTCTCGACTCAGCAAGTTTCTTCTTGTCCCTATATCTCACTCATGTATACTTGCACTGAGTTGGTTTTGGATTTTTTTCCAGTTCGAAGATCACAACACCATTTAGTTTCTTTTGAGGGTGGAGGAGGAGTGTTAAGTGTAGCATTCTTAAGCAAAGCATGGTTTTTCCGGGCCATAACAGCACAACACATCACTCAAGAAACACATTGCGAGTGAAAGGCTAGTGAAAAAGTCAAGAATTCTTAAAATTGCCTCTTTTGCTCGTTGAATCAACTCGGTAGATCACCGATTGAGATTGGCGATCTGTACGGCTCATCGCTAAAATGATTAGAGACTCCCGTTGTAAAAATCAGCCAGAGAGGTGATGGAGCGAGCAAACCAGTGAGACGCCGAGTTCATTTGGCATGCCCAACGGAGCTAAACAGACTTACTCAACAGAAAGCCTCCCCATCTATAACAAAAGGCGAACATGGGAGCTATTTCGAAAGTCATTGATCGGACCACTTTGTTCCAAAAAAGGCACCTCCATAGCCTTCAATTAATTTTAACAGGTTCACAATACGATTAAACAATTCAACCCATTTTTCAATCAATTCTAACCTACCCACAATGGTTCAACTAGCTGGGGTACTCAAACTTCTCCCTAATAAATTCTACTTTAACAAAAGAATAATTTTCCTAACAGAAGATGTCACTCAATCCATACTTGTGAAAAATTAGGTCAATTGTCTTAATTTCAACAAACGCTACTCATTCAACATTATTTTTGGTGACAAAAATCACGATCATAAGAAACACAACCCATTACCTACTCAAATTCAACAACACCCCAAGATGAAAAACATCAATTTTGATTGCCAAGGTTATGCACATATGAATTAAGCATGATTACTCATGATAGCACCAAGAAACAATTGAATACAACCAAAGCCCATTGTCAATATCAAACTAATTCCAAGAAAACCAAAACTAAAATTGATCCAATAGAAGACCAACCTCAATCAATTACAAAGCAATGAATCAGGAGAGCAAGAGTGATGAAATTGCATTATAACAATTTTATACTTTAACGAGATGATGATGACAAACATAGGTAAAGTAAACTAAGGTTGTACGAGTGAGAGGAGAGAGAAAAATTTGAAAGAATATAAAAAGTTTGAATCCAAAAGGTCAAAAGAACATTGGCTCTTTAGTGTGCGACAACTTCAGCAAAGTCGACTAACACTGCCGAATGGACTCAGTGATCCACCGATTGGAACTTAGCTCACTGAAAACTTTAGAGAAAACCTGCAGGTTTTTGACACAAATGGCGATGCCCCTTCTTCTGCTGAATGGAACTTAGTGGGTCACCAAATGGGAATGGTGATGGCCTCCAAGAAATGGGAGGCTAGGCAAAAAAAGGTGATCCTGATGAGCGATCATCAAGGAGATTCAGCGACTCCCTAACTATACCATTACCTCACCCTTTTGTTCAATTCATTCAATATTTAACTATAACGTACACGTCTAACAATTTTTTTTGAAAATAACATAAAGTAAACCTTAGGTTTCCTCCTAAAAAGCGTCTTACTTTACATTGTGGCACGATGTGAACACGCAACTCAAGAGTCATCGAAGTACATCAAATCAATGGTAGCCACATTCGGATGTTTCAAAAAATACATCAGCCATTGACTATCCACCTTGAACTTTGAACTTTCCTCGTTCTTAACCTCAATATCATCATTAAGGAAACATGAACCACACAAAAGAGCCCGCACCATTCATACCTCAACTTGCCTAGAATAACGTCAACCTTGAGTTATAGAGCAAAAATGAATCTCCCACTCTAAACTCCCTTTGCAAGATCTTAGTATCATATAAATTTTTCATCCTCTTCATGTATAGAGCTTAGCTTTCATAAGCCCTCAAATAAAATTCCTCCATTTCATGCAATTGATTAACACGACCTTCGGAGGACTCTTCCCAATTCATATTCAACATCTGTAAAGCCCACAATGCCTTGTGCTGTAATTTGATGGGAAAGTGACATTATTTTAAAAATATAAGTTGGTATGGAGACACGCCAATGGGAGTCTTATATGCTGTTTGATATTCCCGAAGAGAATCCTCCTATTCACGGAACCAATCCTTTCTATTTGCGTTCACCATTTTAGACAAGAGACTTTTGATCTTCATATTTGATACCTCTACTTTACCACTTGTTTTGGGAATGTAAAGGGTAGTAACCTTATGCTTTAGTCCATAGTTTCCCAACAAATATTCAAACATTCGGTTATAAAAATGAGATCCCCCATTAGTAATGATTGCAAGAGGAGGGCCAAATCTGGTTAAAATGTACAACTTTAAGAATTGGATCATAGTTCTCCCTTCATTTGTAGGTAGGGACACTATCTCTACCCATTTGGACACATAATCAACAACAACCATGATATATTTGTTCCCATAAGAACTCACAAAAGGCCCAATGAAATCAATAACCCATATGTCAAACAATTAACCTCTAGAATTAGAGTGCGAGGCAATTCATCACATTGGGACACACCACTTGGCCTTTTGCATTGCATACAAGTTTTCGCAAGGGCATTAACATCTTGATACAATGATGAAACAAAATATCCTCTTTAAAGAACTTTTGAAGCCGTATGCAACAAACAATGATGTCCACTGACGGCTAATGCATGCCAAGCCACAAGGATATCATTCACTTCAACTTCTGGAACACATCTATAGATAACTTGATCAGTAAATTCACGAAACAAATATGGCTCATCCAAATAATATTTCTTGACATCTAAAAGAAATCTTTTTCTTTGGTATAGATTCAGCAACTCAGATAAGTTACCACAAAAACGTAATTTACAAAGTCTGAATACCAAGGCGTAGCATCATTTGAGAAAGCCATAACACACTCATTGGGGAATGACTCACCAATGTACATTTCTCTAGAATTCAACACATTAGAATCAAGGTGAGATTAGTGATGCGCAACTTTATTCTTACAACCTTTTCTATCTTTAACTTCAAAATCAAACAATTAAAACAATAACACCCTCCTTATCAATGTTGGTTTTGCTTCATTCAATTCCATCAAATATTGAATCACAACATGATCCATATGAACTATCACTTTGGTTCCCAAAAGATAAGCCCACATTTTTTCTAAGTCATGCACCACAACAAATAATTTTTGTTTAGTCACATTGAAATTTTTCTGAGCAACATTCAATGTTTTACTTGCATAGTACACAAGATAAAACAACTTCTCTTTCCTTTGGCCAAGTACCGCATAATGAGCTACACCACTAGCATCATACATTAACTCAAATGGAAGTCTCCAATATGTTATTACAATGATTGGGGCTGAAATAATTTTCTTGTTTGGACAAGAAAATGCGTCGATTGTGGCTCATCTCGAACCTGACTCATGCAGGTACCACCCCTACTATTCTAGTCAACCTTTGAAGCCTGCAGTGAGGCTTGAACTGGCCAGCTTGACTCACCCTACTGAAACTATTGGCGGGGCCTATTCTAGAAGTCCCTAGGCCTTGAATGGAACCCACTATAGTTTCCCTCATATGTATCCCTCTTGTCACTAACCCCATGGGCCTCACGACAAAGTAGCTGAACAATACGGGCATGTTCAACTATGTATAGAAAAGAACGGCCCACTAAAACTATATAATGAGTCTCAATCTGAAGCTATAGTCTCAAACCTCAGATGAAGCACTGAACCATCTCCTCCTCAGTAGGTAAGATCACGATAACATGGTGGGAGAGCTCGTGAAATCTCACCTCATGTTCAGATACAGTCATGGAGACCTACTCTATCTTTAAAAACTAATCCTGCAGTCTATCTCTAACACTACGGGGAATGAACCTTGATAAGAAAGCCTCAGAAAACTCTGTCTATGACACCAGAGGAGGCCTAGTTGGCCTAGTCTCAAGATAAGAATGCCACCACTAGTTAGCTGACCCATCAAGTTGGTAAGCAGTGAAGTCGACTCCTCTTGACTCGACTAAGCCCAAAGTATATAGTCGCTCATGGAAAGTAGAGAGAAACTTATGGGCATCCTTTCCAGTTGCCTCAGAAAAACTCAGATGTGAAAGTCTCAAAAACACTCCGAGCATCTTCTACTCTTCTAGCAGCATAGCTCCGGCTGCAATCAAGGGCTGGGTAAACCCATTTGGTACCTAAACCTGAGGAGCCTTTATTGTAGGTTGACCCTGTAGGGCTGATAGTGGTGGAACTCTAGCTGTAGCTATAGCTGGACCCTGCTGCATACCCCCAAGCATGGTCAAAAGCTTAGTAGTGCCTGCCTAGAGATTGGGAGCCATAGTTAGTGTGGGTGGTGGTTGGGCTGGTGCTGGCCCCATCGGCCAATGAGAAATATAAGCTGCTTGAGGATCCATTGCCGGCTCTAGTTCCTTCTCTCTATTAGGGGCTGGTGTTGCAGCCCTGACTTGTTGAGGAGGCCGACCTCTGCCCCTTGTCGTCGCGTGGTGCTTACAAGCCATCCTGCGAAAGAATGAAACTAGTGAGATTGCATGAAACCAATAAGACACACGTTGCATGAAAGCGATACAGAAGAGAGAATATTCCTACCGGCACCCTGTAGCCTCCCAAAGATAGGATACAGATGCCTCCACACAAATCTGCAGGACTCTACTAGTTATTAGCTCTATACAAGTGAGACCGATGAATCCGGCTCTAATACCAACTTGTCATGACCCAATTTCTTGAGTCATGATGGCACCTACTTTAACCCTCCAGTAGTTTGGCCACCCCATAACCTAGAACAAAAACTAATGGAAACAAGGGATGAAATAAAGCATAAGCAATAATTTATCAACTCAAATAGAAGAAAAGGTGGAAGCAAGTCAAAACATATATATACATTCAAAATCTTTCCAAAACCTAGAATACACAACTACAAAGCTTCTAATTTTAAAAAGTACGAGTCCCAAAAGTGGACCAAAAATGCAATGCTTGTTTCAAAAGGCAAAAGACCAGCCAATAAAATAAAAAATTGTTACAAGTAAGTCCAGCACGCCATGTGCTCACCCTCACCTTTGAATGGAAGCTTCAACATGATCGAATACCAACACTGGTATACGCTAGTGCTTGCACTTGCATCATCAAATAGATGCAGAGTGTAGCATGAGTACCAAATAACAGGTACTCATTAGGTATCATAGGCCTACTGAGGAAGAGAAGTAAAAGTAATAGGAAATGCTAGAATAAAACACAAATAGAGGTCAGAGAATGGAATGCTAAAGCAAATACACACGACTGTAGTAAGAATGGGAATTCAATATGTACAACTAAATAAACCTCACTAGGCCCCCGTATACCTAGAAGGTACACTGATCTGCAAGTTTAGGTAAGAACCCGAACGAACCCCCATATGCTTGATGGGTACAAAAAATAGCTAAAACTACTAAGAATTGTTCATGGAGAAAGCGTAGCCCATGCCTCGAACCATGGATAGCCTCCCAAGTAATCAATACGAGTAACACATAGATAGAGAGGGTGTAGCCTAGACCTTAAACTGCAGATGGCCTCCAAAAGGGGAAATAAGCTTATCCAATCCATAGAGTGCATAGCCTAGACCTCAAACTACAGATATCCCTCAAAAGTAGCCAATAAGATCTAGCTGATATGTGTCAACTCCATAGAGGATAAATATGCTCGAACATTAGATTGCGGCAATAGATCAAGTGCCTAGACCTTCAATCTAAGTCTTTTGTAGTTATCTACAAATTCCATGTCAAATCATCATCATAGAAGAACCATGGAACGACGTTCACTCCTAAGTAGCAAATACAATACTTCAAGCCAAACTAGCCCAAGATCTCAAGGTCCCAAGTGAAGCCCAATATTTCAACCGTAATCATGAGGCCATAGAAAGAGGGGGAATGGATAAAAGGTCATCAAGGCTGATTCAATGCCTAATGTAGGGGACATTCTATTGGACCTAAGTCCGCTACAATAGTCTATATTGAGCTAAACCATCCAAAAAGACGCTAGAGAAAAACTAATGCCAAGTGGCTCTAAATATTGTAGGTATATGGAAAACACTATTCTAAGCCTTGACTAAGTACAAACATGCTCTAATTAAAAAAACTAACAACAACAAAGGCATACCACAAGGTAAGGACGATCCAATTATCTAGTTACATGCTTCTAGTCCAGAAAAGCCTAAAACATAGATTCTATGTAACTAATCACGCTTAACTATGTACCCAACTAAAATTTACACAAATCAACATTCTTTCCCATAGTCAAGCTCAGTCTAAGGAATGATAAACCATAGCATACCTTTAGGCTAAATGCCCACACTCCAAATCATGACTCTAGAGCTTTTCCCTACTAAACATCCTCCAAACATTGCAACACTATCATTAATAGAATAACAATATTAGTACTGTCATTGGACTTAAAAAATTCTCATAACATAGGAGACAAACAAAAATTGAAGTCAAAATAGGAATGTGGGACCCACATAAGAAATTTTGGAATACAAAAGATCCTAATTTCCATGCTAAACTTGTGTCCCAATATGGAACACAATTCAGTTGTTGGAAAAGCCCGAGCAATAAATATGCAACAATTAACTAAATTAAGAACAATAACAACATAATGCAGCCTCTAAATAACGGATTTTACTTCAAATGAAGCCTCCCCGAGACTCCGAGACTAATCGCGCACATAGACCAAAAGATTCTTGAAAAACCAATCTTCAAATCACCCAAATCGGAGATATATTGAGAGATAATTCACCACTTTAATTTTCACAACTATGTTTGATTAGGTGTTGGTCTTTATTTAAAAGATAAGATTGAAAACCTTCATCACAAACATGGAGAAAGGGGTGGCGATCGCGGCCCATTTGAAAGTTTACCATAGCGATTACACAGGTTATACCTTGTGATCACAATGACCATGCATGGTCAATACGGATCAGCTCTTCATCATGACCGTGTCTAGAGGCCACGCGATTGCAATAACTGAGGAAGCGATATCCTAGCATTGCAGCTAAGGCCTCGCGATCACAGAGAACAAAAAACCTGCTCTTCACGATCGTAGCCAAGTGGCCCACAAACACGAAAGGAAATTTTACCCTAAACCAATTGATGTATATCAGCTGGTTTTTAGAAAGTCCAAATTCTCTGACAGGGTGCTCGGGATTCGTTTGGAACCATGTGCACATAAACAAGATATGCTACCCCACAAAATTCAACATTTCAGACTCAATGAAGCAGTCAAATTTTCATATGAGGTCATCTTGGAAAAAAGTAGATCCCACATCCAAACTCAATTTTTAGCAAGAATCTACAAGGGGTCAAACAATTAGCTCGAGAGCCTTGGTGTGTCAGTAGTTTTGACTCATTTAGAGCTTCTTATTCAATGAAATTTTATCCTCAATGCCTATTTTGTGTTCAAAACTGATGTTAAATTGTTTATGTGTAGCCATGGTGGCTCAAGAACAAGGCAAGGACATTACATTGCGAAAACGAACGAAAAAGTATGAAATTTTGAAGAAAAAGGATGTTGGAGCTCTCAAAAGACACTCAGCGACTCGCCGAGTGAGCTCATAGCTCGCCCAAAAGGCCAGCAAGATGTGTCAGGAACTAGGCCAAGTCGGTGAACCAAGGGACATTTCGGTGATACACCGAACAAAACAGTGAACTCAACTTAGATCGCCTAAAGTACCAGAACCAAATGAGGTAGAAATAAAGTACAAAAAGGTGAAGTGAAGCACTTTGGCGGATCAGCGAGTCACTTGGCGAGCCCAATTTATTTCGCCGAATGGTCCCATGTGGAAAAATGTTTAGAAATTTTTGGGAACATATAAATTGAAGTTTGAAGAGAGAGAAAGGCATCAAACAGTACAAGACTGAAGAAAACATTCATACTTTTGATACTTTTGAGCTATTGAACATTTATTGAGGGTTTTGATCTTAGACATTAGGTTTTGAAGGTTCAATCTTATTTTTTAGCATTTGAGTATTGAAGACTTTGTCATTCAGATGGAAAACATTTTTGGTAAATATCTCTTACTTTTGGCTATGGTTGGCTAAAATTCTTGTCCTTAGGGGTGTGAATATGTAATCAGATACATAAATTAGCTTATGGGTGTTTCTAATTGTTGTATTTAATGTTGCCTTGAAATGGGTTAAGTTGTTTATCCATATTTTCAATTTTGAGCTGAAGTTGCAAATTTAGTTCTACTTTATATCTCTATGCTTTCTTCTAATAGATGCATTAGAGTGAGGTTTATAACTGATATTTGTATTGATTCTTGTCGATACAACCCAGCTTGGTAAAGTGGATTTAAATAAGGAATTGGGTTGTTTTGTGTTGAAAGGTTGTTGAGGTTAAATATAACTTGCTTGATACATGATAGCTGATTGATAAATAGCTGTCATAGTCATAATCCATCCTACCCATTGAGATACAACAACTTGAAGCAATTAGTATTCACGCATTAAGCGAAATTAGTTTCCGATTGCTCACACATTCCTAAGGTCATATTCTTTATTGATTAAAACCACGTGTTAATAATCTTTATTATAAATTGGTTACTACTCTCTTGATATTGATAATTAAAACATTATGATTTTTTTTATTTTGTGTTTTGCATATTTAGATTCTACAAAAGATTATAACACACTTATACTTCGTAATTGAATTGTTTTACGCACCACTCCTTGTGGGATCGACCCCAACTCACCGCTGGGTTTATACTTGTTAGCAAATGCCAACACTTTGAATTATAAGAGGCGTAGTTGAGCATTATCAAAAATGGCGCCACTGCCAGGGAGTGGCGTTTTGAATTCCTTTATAGAAGTGTCTTTGTGAACTAATTTAGCTATAGTAGAACGTTCTTATTAGTTTGTTGTTGTTGGTTCTCTCAATAGGTGAAGAGATGAGTGTGAATGGGAGTAATGCTGCAGTCAACTTGGGCATGATGACGACATTGGAAACTTCAACGATGTCAATGCGGATCAAATGGGAAGAGTTGGAGCTATTCGTTTACCCCCAACTGTGGGTAACACTATTTTTCTTGTGACCGGAACTATGCTCCAGCTGTTGCAAATGAAAGGTTTCTTTGGGGGACTTTCTCATGAGGACCCTCATGATCACATTTGCAACTTTGTGGATGTGAGTACCATTTACCTTTAGTAATATCTCTCAAGAGTCAATCCGGCTTCGTTTGTTTCCCTAATCTCTAATGGGAGAGGCAATGAAGTGGTTGGCCAAAAAACCAAGAGGATCTACTACTTCTTGGGAGGAGCTCACTGAGGTGTTTTATGAAAGATTCTTCCCTCCCTCAAATATTGTGAAGTTGAGAGATGACATTAAAAATTTCAAGCGGATTGAGGGTGCACCTGTTCATGAAACTTGGTTGAGGTTTCAAAAGCTACTCCTCCAATATCCTACTCATGGGTTGCCTGAAAACGTGCTCTTGCAATATTTCTATCGGAGTCTTGATTCCATCGACAAAGCTATCGCTAATCATCTTATCCGGGATGGAATCATGAGACAACCATTTGTCGTGGCATCGGCTTTGATTGATCAGATGACTAAGATTAACCGAGCATGGCACAAGGAAGAGGATCAAGTGTCTCCTCTGAATGTTGGGCTGAATAAAGAACAAATGGAGAAGAACCAAGAGCGCGATGAAAACATGGCTAATATGATGACTCAAATGGATTTGTTGACAAAACATGTCATGGAAGGTGGTTATAAGGCTGTGAATGTGGTTGGCGCTAGTGGTGGAATGAGTCCGGATGATGCACAATTCGAAGCCATGTATGATGAAGAGGTACAATTTTTGTCAAACCAAGTGGGGGGTTCTCGTCCAAGCTATCCAAGGCAGGGCAGGAATCAAGGTTGGAACAAAGATTGTGATGGTGGTTTGAGAGATAAAGATCGGGATTGGGGTGATAGGGGTGCAAATTAGAGAGATAGAGATGGTGATAGAGATCGATATGTGCCTCTCCATGACCATCCAAAACCAAAAGAACAAAATGCCGATCCCGAGAATTTTTGTATCGAGGATATGCTTGCCCACATCCTAAACAAGGTAGAAGGATTGGATAAAGTGCTCCAGGATGTGAAAGCTGAATTCTCCTCTTTGAATCAAATGGTGACCTCTCATTCTATTTTTATATAGGAACTTGAGATCCAAATGAGTCAAATCTCAGCGCATTTAAACCCAAGACAAAAGTGGGGTCTTCCGAGTTACACCTTGGCAAATCCGAAGAATGACAAAGCCCAATGCCACAAAATCTCAATCCGAAGTGGTAAGGTTGTGGGAAGTGATGTGCTAAATGACAATAAATCTGGTCCAATTAAAGGGAACACTGTTGTTTTTTAAGGTGATGAACTTGCTGAAAAATTGAACAATGAAACTTCCGATAAGGTTGATAATGCACCGAAAAATGTTGTTTTTGGTGATGCTTAAGGGTGGGCGTCATTTCTTCCTCGGTATCTCCAAAGCCATTGCCCAAAGTCACTCCACCATTTCCTCAAATATTAAAGAAGAGGGATGAGGACGCAAAAATTTCGAAAGTTTCTCTCAATTTTCATAACTCTTTCTATTAATCTTCCATTGGTGGAGGCATTGTTAGAGATGCTAGGTTATGTAAAATTTATGAAAGAATTGGTAATGAAAAAGAGAAGTATGGATTTCGAGATGGTTGAAGTGTCCCAGAGTTGTAGTGCCATTTTGTCAAATGTGTTTGTCAAGAAGGATCATCTAGGGGCATTCACTATTCCTTGCACTATAGGGATGTTTCAATTTGCGAAAGCTTTGTTGTATTTGGGGGATAGTATAAATTTGATGCCCTATGCCATTTTCAAGCAACATGGGCTAGGTGAGCCTAAGTCAATAACTATGCGTCATCTCATTGCCGATCATTCTATCAAGTGTACTATTGGAATTCTCTATGACATCTTTGTGAAAGTAGAAAAAATTATATTTCCGGCAAATTTTGGGATCCTTGATTGCAAGATTGATGTCGAAGTTCCTATTATTCTTGATAGGCCAAGTTTGGGTACCAGGAGAGTTCTTGTTGATGAGGAAAGTTGTGATTTGAAATTTTGGGTAAATTATGAGGAAGTTAATTTCAACATGTGCAAATCTATGAAGCAACCAAGTGACCTCCGTGTGATTTCAGTTCTTGACGTGATTGATTAAGCGGTTGCTAGTGTGGGTAAAATTTCATGTATTTGTTAATCTTTGGCTACCGTCCTCTTGAATTATGATGGTGAAGAAATTCAAGATTAGGATGAGGTAGTGGGTGCTTTATCAGGTTTAGGGTCTTTTCCTAAGAACCCCGTGAAGCTTGATATTGATTTGAAGAATAGGGAAAGTCCTCCCGCAAGACCATCTATTGAAGAATCACCAAAGCTTGAGTAGAAGGTACTTCCACCGCACCTTGGCTATGTGTTCTTGGGAGCTAATAACACTCTACTCGTGATTATTGCTGTGGATTTGATTGAATGGTAAATACAAGAACTTGTTAGTGTGTTGAAAAAGTTCATCAAGGCTATTGGATGGAAGATTGCCGACATTGTGGGAATTTCTCCTGGTATTTGTACCCAAAAAATTCAATTTGATAGTGATTGTAAGCCGAGTGTTGAACATCGAAGGAGGTTGAATCCTCCAATGCAAGAAGTCGTAAAAAAGGAGATCATTAAGTGGCTTACCCTAATGCAGATAGCAAGTGGGTGAGCCCTGTTCAATGCGTCCCAAAGAAAGGTGGTATGACCGTGGTCCCAATTAAAAAAGATGAGGTTGTACCATTGCAATCTGTCACCGATTAGCGTGTATGTATGGACTATCAAAAATTGAATACATGGACCAAGAAGGACCATTTTCCAATGCCCTTTATGGATCAGATGCTTGATAAGCATGCGGGGCGCGGAGGGTATTGTTTCTTGGATGGTTATTTCAATAATAATCAGATCTCGATTGCATTTGAAGATCAAGAAAAGACTACTTTCACAAGTCCGTATGGGACCTTTGCTTTCAAAAGAATGCCTTTCGGGTTGTGCAATGCACCAACAACTTTTCAAAGGTGTATGATATCCATTTTCGCCGATATGGTAGAAGATTCTATGGAAGTCTTTATGGATGATGTTTTGGTTGTTGGGGACACATTTGAAGTGTGCCTTGAGAACCTTGGTAGAGTCTTGCAAAGATGCGTTGAAACAAACCTTGTTCTCAATTGTGAAAAATGTCACTTCATGGTCAAGAAAGGTATTGTGTTGGGGCAAAAATTTTTGGGACAAGGCATACAAGTTGATGAAGCAAAAGATGAAGTTATAGCCAAGCTTCCTTCTCTCGTTTCGGTTAAAGGTTTTACAAGCTTCTTGGGTCATGCGGGTTTCTAGCGGAGGTTCATAAAAGACTTCTCTAAGATAGCTTCTTCTCTTTGCAAGCTACTTGAAAAAGAAAGTTTATTCGAACTTCATGAAGCTTATGTCAAGGCATATTTGTGTCTAAAAGAGAAGTTAGTTTCGGCTCCTATCGTTGTTGCTCTGGATTGGATTATTTCATTTGAGCTCATGTACAATTCTAGTAGTGTGGCCTTGGGGGCAATACTTGGCCAACACAAGGGAAAATTATTTCACCCGGTCTATTATGCAAGCAAAACGTTGAATGTAGCTCAAAATAACCACACTGTCACTAAGAAAGAGTTGTTAGCCGTGGTGTATGCTTTTGAGAAGTTTAGAGCATATTTACTGGGGACCAAGGTAGTGGTGCACACCGACAATGCTGCTATACGTTACTTGATGACCAAAAAGGATGCAAATCAAAGATTGATCCGATTGGTGTTGTTGTTGCAAGAGTTTGACTTTGAAGTTAAAGATCAAAAAGGATTTGAAAACCAAGTGGCAGATCACATGTCGAGGCTTGAAACGAATGTGGTCATTTCCGGTGAAAAAGACATCAATGAAGCCTTTCTCAATGAGTCGGTGATGGTAGTCTGGAATGGTACCACACCTTGGTATACTGATTTTCCAAATTAAGTGGTGTGTGGGATTCTTCCTGATTGGTTGAAATTTTACCAAGGAAATAGGTTTCTTTTTAATGTGAAGAAGTATTTTTGGGATAAGCCTTACTTATTCCGGGAGTGTGCAGATATGATTAGAAGATCTGTTCCGGAAGTTGAGGTAGATGCTATTCTTGACGCTTGCCATGCGTCACCAGTTGGTGGACACCATAGTGGAGTGCGTACAGCTGCAAAGTTGTTACTATTGGACAACGTTGTATCAAGATGCAAACTCCTTCTTCAGAAAATGTGTTCAATATCAAAAGCAAGGAGGAGTGTCGCGATGGCATGAATTACCTCTCACTCCGATTTTTGAGGTTGAGTTGTTTGATGTATGGGGAATCGATTTCATAGGGCCTTTTATGAGTTCTTATGGTAACAAATACATCTTTGTGGTTGTTGACTACGTCTCTAAATGGGTAGAGGCTATGGCCTTCCTAATAATGAAGGGAGAAGTGTGGTTCAATTCCTCAAGCGGTACATTTTCACAAGGTTTGGCACTCCACGTTCAATTATAGTGATGGGGGCTCTCATTTCTTTAATCGAATGTTTTCTTCAATATTAATCAATTATGGAGTAAAGCATAAGGTTTTTACTCCTTAAAATCCACAAACAAGTGGGCAAGTCGAGGTGTCAAACTGGAAAATCAAAGGAATTTTAGCCAAGACCGTTAAAGAAAATCGAACCGATTGGTCCCGAAAGTTAGATGACACTCTTTGGGCATATTGAGCGGCATTTAAGACCCCGATTGGTATGTCCCCATACCTATTGGTGTTTGGTAAATCTTTTCATCTACCGGTTGAGCTTTAACATAAGTCGTTGTGGGCCTTGAAGGCCATGAATTTGAATTGGATAGATGCATCCAAGGGACGAGTTGACCAACACCATGCTTTGAAAGAGTTTCAACTTTGAGCTTATGACAGTTCCACTCTTTATAAGGAGAAAATGAAGAAGAGGCATGAAGCCAAATTCCATCATCAAGAATTTAATGTTGGTGATCTTGTGTTCCTCTACAATTCTCCTCTGAGACTCTTTCTGGGAAAACTCAACTCAAATTGGTCGGGCCCGTTTAAAGTGCATCCTGTGTTTACAAATGGGGCAATAGAAGTTGAAAAGAAGGCTGGGTAAATGTTCAAGGTGAATGGGCAATGACTTAAGCTTTACTTTGGAAAGTGCCCCAATGTGACAGTGATTGTTAGGTTATGCTGAGATGTGGTTGAGCTGAAGTCCACTGATATAGCTATGGTGTGGGGTAGTGTCGATGTCCCCAAGGACCCTCCGACTACTATGACAAGAGCCACTGTTGTAGCTGATGATCCAATAGAGGCGGACACCCCTGAGACGGATGAGGAGGACCTCGCTGCTCGTGATAGAGAGATCTATGCATATTTAAAGGACCTTGAGGGTGACTTGGTGCGGGCTGCTATGGTGTCTTCACTTCGTGATACATCTATGATTGGGTCGAGTGGGTCTAAGCCCACAGCTAAGAACATCGTACAACCCTCTAGAGTAGAGCCAGACACTGATGCCCAGGTCGAGGCTACACCACCTCACCGGCGCTCGCCTTAGGCCTTGCCTGACAAGGGATCTTTACTCTCCCTCCATTTTACTTCCTGTTGATACTTTTATTTTAATTTCGTATTGAGGACATCAATAATTTCCTTTTTTTGGAGTGAAGGCATCTAGTTACCTAACCTTTTGGATTTTATGTTTGTTTTGATATGGTGTTGATTGTGTTTTTCGACATATGGTTATGTTGCTATTGTTGAATTCAGCTAGAGTGAATGTGTTGATCTTTATCCCTTTAGTTCTCTCTCTCTCTATCGATCCTTTGTTTATGATTGATTGGTTGTGGTTCTTTTGTGCATTTGAGTATCGATTGTGATCAATATCGATGACTTGAATAGTGCTCTAGATGAACGATATGTTTGTGTGAGTACAACGAGGAAATTTGAGTGGCATAGTCTTATGTGAACTCTTAGCATCTCATTGGGATTAATTGAATGTCGAAGTGAGTCTTTCAATTACCGTTGCACACAAGCTTGACTCGTAGAGTTGTGATCCCCAATTGTATTTGGATGCCATGTGTGGTGAGCTTTAATTGAAAGGCGTGCATGATGATACCTAGAACTTATCCCGTTGGTCCAATTGACTTGGATTGGTGAATTAAGGAAATGATCTTAGGCATAAACTTTTGAGAGTGAACCTAATATCTATACCCTTGTTTTACCACCTTGTGAGTGTGTGAATGTAGCTTGGCACCATTTGAGCCTATGATACATCTAAACTTACACCTCAATACAGAAGTGTAAATGGTCAAAGTCAATTTATAGAACTCAATTGGAGTTGTTGTCGATCCCACAGGGAATTTGCTATAGAAATAGTTGTACTGGCGTTCTTATTTAATTGTGGTTAATATTTTTGAAAGGAAAAAATAAAAATGCAAGAAAGTAAATAATGGTAGTTTTATGTTAACACTAGTTGTTGAGCTATCAGGACTTCAATTGGATTGGAGAAATGATAATTTCAAGATTTGTTTGATCAGATTCTAACAGATACTACGGTTGTGTTCCACATTACACTACTAGACTCACATGATTTAATTTCAACTGGTTTCTACTTATTGAAGTCTGAATATCCTAGCACGATAGTTCCATCTAACAACTTCTCAGCCTCATTAAATGTTTTTTCACTCATTTCTTTTCAACCATGGAGTGTCTAACTTCTAACAAGTTGTGCTTTAGCGTAGTAATTATTTTCTCTCAAACTCTAACACTCCACACCACTCATCCGGAGTTTGTTTTGGCTTTATTCCAATCGTTACTTTTCTCTCAAACAAGTAAATCATACACGCTAACTCTAATGCATGCACTCACTAGAGGCTAATTATGTTGAAAGCAAAAACACACAGACAGTTCACAAGGAAAAGTTAGTCTTGTTAAATCTGGAATTATATTCGTATCATGTTTCCCACAACCCTAGTGTCACGACCCAAGGTACCCCCTAGATGTGACATGGAGTACAAGACCCCGAGAGGCCTCATACAAACCACTTAGCATGCATACATACAAGATCATAACGAGAGAGAGTTCGAAAGAGATTTTCATATCAAAGCTTTAAACGAAATAGTAGAAGTCTACATCTCATTTCTCAAAGCCAATCTAATATAAAGAACAAGGTCTAGGATGTAACCCAATAAAAATCAGAAACTAAAATGAAAATACATGAAAGGAAATAAGAACTAGGCTATGTCCTCGGATGGATGAGGACTCACCAAGTCTTCTATCGAATCTCAAATCATGCTCTAGCCACGAGTGGATGGTGAATCACCACATCCTACATCAAAGAAGTTAATGTAGATAAAAGTATGCGTTAGCACAAATAAGTACTAAGTATGATCGCAATGCACATAAACACATAAACCATGCTAGAGTGAGGTATAATCATGACATGCATGGGCCACACTGATATATGATAAAAAGCATAAGGAACATGAAGCATAAAGCATGTACCATGGCCAAAGCAAGCTAAAAACTCTTAGAATTCTTCTCTTTACTTTATCGTACAAACACTTGTGTTCATTGACTTGTGGGGAATAGCCTTAACCGACATATAAGACCATGTGAGCTATCAACATGGAATTCGGTGTCTACCCCACATCGAAAAGAGGTGTCCTACTTTCCAACGTAACACCATGAACTTCTTAGCTTATGTAGATCCACTAGCTAGTATCTATCATAGACCATCACCCTATGGTGGCACATAGGTTATGGGACATGGGTAATCACCGCTTGTCCACTCAAAACTAAGCGTACTTCCCATGAATTAATCATAGTTCATTTAATCTTACGTAGACATGGGTGGTTGCCACTTGTCTACATTAGGGAACATGGGTAATTGCCTCTTGTCCCTTCATTCATTAGAATAGCTCCTTAAGAACACGGGTAATCGCCATTGTTCTTCTATTAGTCATGTTGGGAGAATTACATGAGAACACCTTTCACAACTCAACCATAACATCATCGATTCATAACTTTGGTACTTTACTCTCAAAGCATCCTTAATTCATTACAAACTTCATATGAGCCATGCATAAGTTCATTAGCTTTATCTTTACTTAATTAATCATGCTCATAGTTCATAGATCATAGAGTTCATGTAAGTTCAACTCATATCATGCAAATTAATGAAAGCTCACGCTTAGAATGCCATAATTAAGACAATTTACCCATACATGAAGGAACTCACATAATAGAGGAATATCATGATTTTGACTTGATCATGCTAAATTCATAGGATTATCCTCAATTCATTCATAATTCATGCTTAGTTTCATAAAGATGCCATAAACTTCATCAATTCATAGATCAACCCAACAATCAAAACATAGATTATCAAATTGGGGAGGATTAGCTTGGGATCATAGGGGTTCATGAAATCTGTACATCAAATCATGTGATTCACGCTAATCCGTGCACTAAGTTACTTTATCACGCTAGATCATGCACTAAGAATCATAAACTCAACAATTGAAATCATAATTGAAGAACCCACAATAATTGATCAAAACCCTAATTTAATTGGGGTAGAGTAAACCTTGAAAATCTTGAAGAAAAGGGAGGACCCATTGGAGGAAAGGACTCCTATTAGTGAACACTATCATACCTCAAAGGAACCCACAATAATTTGGTGAAGATTGAAGGTCTTCAATGGAGGATCCTAGCTTCTTCTTCTTCCTTGAAGCTTGAGAGAGCTTCTTTTTGAGATAGAAATATTTGAGAGGAGATATTTGGGAATGAAATATAATGAGAGAAATTAGGCTTAAGAAGTATTTATTGGGTTTAGATTAGGGGTATAACCGACTTAGCTTATTAGGAAATAAATTTGGGAAAAGACCAAAAACCCCTTAATTAATAATTTTCGGGGCCAATCGACGGACAAGATCTACGGTCCATACATCAATTGAAGGGCCGTCCTGTGCTTCCATCAATTGATTCAGAAAGTTTATTTTTGGGTGAAAATTTTGCCAAGTCTGGAAGGCATTTACGGGATCCATCTACGGCCCGTCAACTAACTACGAACGATCCTGCTATTCCGTATGTCAAAGTTCAGAAACTTGAAAATCTTGAAAGTTCAGAGTGCCATTAACGGTCCCCACCTATGATACGTCAATCCATCTTCGGCCCGTAGGTGGCCTCCGTAGGTCAATGTTTTCAGGTGAGTTTTGCAATTTAAATTCTTTGAAAGCTTGGGGTATTACAATATCTCCTCCTTGGGAACATTCATCCTTGAATGAGAATCAAGACATCATGAGAATGATAATAGACACGGACTAACAACCCAACCTAGCATGCAATCACATAAGTGCACATATCCGAGGAGGAAACATCAAATCCAAGCTAAAGCATGATCAACATATCATATCATGAAGACTTTATGCAGCTTAGACTCAAATGCACATAATCGTATATGAAAATTCATGAACATGCATAATCAAGGAATCATGGAAATCAACAATGACACATGAGACCAAAAGAATGAACCATGAGGAACTAGATACCTCAACCTAGAGAAGGATTGGAAGGAAATAGATGAGGATATCAGGACATCATATCGGCCTCGACCCCCCAAGTAGCACCCTCAACTAATTGATTCCTCCGTAGAACTTTTACGGAAGCAACTTCTTTATCTCTTAACTTCCGGAGTTGCCGGTCTAAAATCTCAATCGGAACTTCTTCATAAGTAAGACTATCCTTTATGCCAAGATTCTCTAATCGCACTATAGAGGTCGGATCATCAACACACTTCTTCAACAATGAGACATGGAAAATCGGATGCACCGATACAAAATTATTAGGAAAGTCAAGCTCATAGGCAACCTTACCAACACGTCTCAAAATCTGATATGGGCCTACATAACGGGGACTAAGCTTCCCTTTCTTCCCAAATCTCATTACACCCTTCATGGGTGAGATTTTCAAGTAAACCCAATCATCAACATCAAATTCTAATTATCTTCTTCTAACATCGGCATAGGATTTTTGCCAACTTTGGGCCATTTTCAACCTTTCCCTAATAAGTCGAACTTTCTCCATAGCCTGATGTACCCACTCTGAGCCTATCAAAGCAACTTCACTAACTTCAAACCAACCTATAGGAGACCAACACCTCCTACCGTAGAGAGCCTCAAATGAAGCCATACAAATGCTATAATGGTAGCTATTATTCTAAGCCAACTCAATCAAAGAAAAATGATCATCCCAAGTACCCTTGAAATCGATTACACAAGGTCTCAACATATCTTCCAAGGTCTGAATAGTACGTTCTACTTGCCCATCGATTTGGGGATGAAAGGTTGTACTAAGCTTAACACGAGTACCAAGGCCTTTTGGAACAACTTCAAAAATTGAGAAGTAAATTGTGCACCACGATTAGAAATGATGGATAAAGGCACTCCATGAATCCTAACCATCTCCCTCAAATACAGCCTAACATAATCCTCCGCCGAATAAGAAGTCTTGATGGAAATTAAATGGGCTGAATTTGTCATTCTATCGACAACGACCCAAATCTAATCATATTGTCACTTAGTGCGAGGCAAACCAACAATAAAATCCATATTCACATCTTCCCACTTCCAAGTAGGAATGCTAATATCTTGGGTCAAACCTCCTGACCTTTAATGCTCAACTTTCACTAGTTGACAATTAGGGCGCTTAGCCACAAACTCTGCAATACCTTTCTTCATTCCGTTCCACCAATAAATTTCCCACAAATCATGGTACATTTTGGTAGCTCTTGGGTGGATGGAATATCGAGAACTATGAGCTTCCAAAAAAATTTGCTCTCTTAAGCTCTCTACATTTGGAACACACAAATGACCTTGATATCGAAGCACACCATCTCCCCCTTGGGAGAAAGCCTCAACGGACTTCTTTAGAACCGCTTCTTTTAATTCAACTAAGTTAGGATCAAGAGTTTGTTTAGCCTTCACATCATGCACAAAAGAGGATTCGGAACCATTATGAACCGTAACACCACCTTTAGTACAATCAACCAATCTAACACCCAATCGGGCCAATCTATGAACATCTCGAACAACCGCTTTCTTACCATTCTCAACATGAGCAACACTACCTATAGATAGTCGACTAAGAGCACCCGCCACCACATTAGCTTTACCGGGGTGATAGAGAACACTAAAATCATAATCTTTTAACAACTCAAGCCACCTTCTTTGGCGGAGATTCAAATCTTTCTTCTGAAACACATATTGCAAACTCTTATGGTCGATGAAGACATCTACATGTACCCCATACAAATAATGTCGCCATATTTTCAAAGCAAACACCACCGCAGCTAATTCAAAGTCATGAGTAGGATAATTCTTTTCGTGCACCTTAAGTTGCCTTGAAGCATAAGCAATGACTTTCCCGTTTTGTTTAAGAACACATCCTAGCCCAATTCTCGAGGCATCACAATAAACAACAAAACCATCGGATCCTTCCTGTAGAGTCAATATCGGAGCCGAAGTAAGTCGATCTTTCAATTCTTGGAAACTCTTCTCACATGCCTCGAACCATACAAACTTAACCTTCTTTTGAGTCAAAGTCGTTAATGGAGAAGCAATAGATGAAAACTCTTCAACATACCTCCTATAATAACCGGCTAAGCCTAAGAAACTATGGATATCCGAAGGTGATAAAGGTTTAGGAAAATTCTTAACCGGTTCCGTCTTCTTAGGATCTACCTCAATACCCTTACCGAAGAGAATATGACAAAGAAAAGCCATGGACCTTAACCAAAACTCACATTTACTAAACTTCGCAAAGAGTTGTTGGTCCTTTAGTACTTGCAATACAGCCCTCAAATGATTAACATGCTCACCCTAATTCTTTGAGTAGATCTAAATATCGTCAATAAACACCATCACAAACATGTCAAGGTATTGCTTAAACACTCTATTCATCAAGTCCATAAATGCGGCCGAAGCATTTGTCAACCCAAACGACATCTCCAAGAACTCGTAGTGACCATACCTAGTCCGGAAAGCCATTTTCGGAATATCATCTTCTTTCACTCTCAATTGGTGATAGCCCGAACGAAGGTCGATCTTAGAGAAATAACTATCCCCTTGAAGTTGGTCAAACAAGTCATCTTTCCTTGGTAGAGGATACTTATTCTTAATGGTGACCTTGTTCAATCGGCGATAGTCAATGCACATGCGGAGTGAACCATCTTTCTTCCTCACAAACAAGACTGGACCACCCAATGAGAAACACTTGGTCGGATGAAACCCTTATCCAACAAGTCTTTTAATTGCTTTTTTAGTTCCTTAAGTTCTGTCGGGGCCATTCTATAAGGAGGAAAAGAAATAGGTTGCGTATCCGGGACAAGGTCAATACCGAAGTCTATTTTCCTTTCGAGAGGAATACCAGGTAAATCATTGGGAAATACTCCTGGAAACTCATTACCAACGGGGATCGACTCAAGAGTAGGGGTTTCGGAATCTACATCCCTTACCCTAACAAGATGGTAAATGCAACCCTTAGAGATCATCTTTCTAGCTTTTAGGTAAGAAACAAATTGACCTCTAAACATAGAATTTCCCCCCTTCCACTCTAGGATAAGCTCACTTGGGAATTTAAATTTGACCATTCGAGTCCTACAATCAATCGAGGCATAACAAGCATGCAACCGATCCATCCCAAGAATTACATCAAAATTTAGCATATCAATCTCTACAAGATCAATATGAGAGAATCTATGGGATAAGGAGACGGGACAATCCCTATAAACTCTCTTAGCCATGATACATTCTCCAATCAGAGTAAAAACACGAAAAGGATCTAGTAACACATCCGGAACATCATCAAACCTCATAGCCACATATGGCGTCACAAAAGACAAGGTAGCACCGGGATCAAGCAAAGCATAAACATCAAAGTGGAAAACTTTAAGCATATCGGTGACCACATCGGGAGAGCTCTCTTGTTCATGACGACCTTGAAAGGCATAAAATCGGTTTTGCTTCTGATTCCCACTAGAACTTGATGGATTTTTGGATTGAACGCGTCCACGGTTATCCTCTTCCGGCGTCACACCCATAATCATCAACACCTTGTACACTTCATCAATGAATTCATGAAGATCTTCCTCAAACTTAGAACCATGGAATTCCGTAGGATTCATCCTCGTAAAGTCCCTCACTCTTGATGCCACCGTACCCACATTTGGGTTCACTGGAGCCACCACCTCTCTATTGTCTTGAGCCGTCACGGATTGAGCCAACACTTGGAAAGCAGCCCTAAACTCCGCATTAGTAACTTGTTCCACCAAAGCGTCGGCCGAAACTTGAGGAGCTTGAGGAGAAGCTTCTTGTTCCACATTCTCTCCCATGTTTCTTCTAGCACAAGCTCTTCGAGTCGCCATATCCTGAAATGCATAGGATAGGGATTAGCAGAGAGACTTACAGAGTAAACACTATGGCACGACTTAGGAATAATGAAAGAAGTGGAATTTCTTAAATGTCTTATAGCATCTCCTTCATAAGTATGGCGCGCTTCACACTCATGAACAAGACTCTAATTGATGCGGCTTATGAGACATCCTAGGATCTTTCTAAAACCATGTGCTCTGAATACCAACTTTATCATTACCCAAGGTACACCCTAGATGTGACATGGCATAGAAGACCCCAAGAGGCCTCTTACAAATCACTTAGCATACATACATACAAGATCATAAAGAGATAGAGTTCGGAAGAGATTTTCATATCAAAGTTTTTAAACGAAACAGCAGAAATCTGCATCTCATGTCTCAAAGCCAATCTAATATAAAGAACAAGGTCAGGGATGTAACTCAATACAAATCTGAAACTGAAATGAAAATACATGAAAGGAAATAAGAAAGAGGCTATGTCCTCTGATGGATGAGGACTCACCAAGTATTCTATCAAATCTAAAATAAAGGTCATGCCACGAGTGGATGGTTATTCGCCTTGTCCTACATCAAAGAAGTTAATGTAGATAAGAGTATGCGTTAGCACAAATAAGTACTAAGTATGATCGCAATGCACATAAACACATAAACCATGCTAGAGTGAGGTATAATCATGACATGCATGGGCCACACTAGTATATGATAAAAAGCATAAGGAACATGAAGCATAAAGCATGTACCATGGCCAAAGCAAGCTAAAAACTCTTAGAATTCTTCTCTTTACTTTATCGTAGGAACACTTGTGTTCATTGACTTGTGGGGAATATCCTTAACCGACATATAAGACCATGTGAGCTATCAACATGGAATTCGGTGTCTACCCCACACCGAAAAGAGGTGTCCTACTTTCCAACGTAAGACCATGAACTTCTTAGCTTATGTAGATCCACTAGCTAGTATCTATCATAGACCATCACCCTATGGTGGCACATAGGTTATGGGACATGGGTAATCGCCGCTTGTCCACTCGGTACTAAGCATACATCCCACATATTAATCATAGTTCATTTTATCTTAGGTAGACATGGGTAGTCGCCACTTGTCTACATTAAGGAACATGGGTAATCACCTCTTGTCCCTTCATTCATTAGAATAGCTCCTTCAGAACATGGGTAATTGCCTCTTGTTCTTCTATTAATCATGTTGGGAGAACTACGTTAGAACACCTTTCACCACTCAACCATAACATCATCGATTCATAACTTTGGTACTTTACTCTCAAAGTACCCTTAACTCATTACCAACTTCATATGAGACATGCATAAGTTCATTAGCTTTATCTTTACTTAGTTCATCATGCTCATAGTTCATAGATCATAGAGTTCATATGGGTTCAACTCATATCATGCAAATTAATGCAAGCATATGCTTAGAAAGCCATAATTAAGAAAAATTATGCATACTTGAAGGAACTCACATAATAGAGGAAAATCATGCTTTTGACTTGACCATGCTAAATTCATAGGATTATCCTCAATTCATTCCTAATTCATGCTTAATTTTATAAAGATGCCATAAACTTCATTAAAATCATAGCTCAACCCACCAATCATAACATAAATTATCAAATTGGGAAGGATTAGCTTGGGATCATAGGGGTTCATGAAATCTTTACATCAAATCATGTGATTCACGCTAATTCGTGCACTAAGTTACTTTATCACGCTAGATCGTGCACTAAGAATTATAAACTCAACAATTGAAATCATAATTAAAGAACCTACAATAATTGAACAAAACCCTAATTTAATTAGGGTAGAGTAAACCTTGAAAATCTTGAAGAAAAGGGAGGACCCATTGGAGGAAAGGACTCCTAATGGTGAACACTATCAAACCTCAAAGGAACCCACAAGAATTTGGTGAAGATTGAAGGTCTTCAATAGGGGATCCTACCTTCTTCTTCTTCCTTGAAGCTTGAGAGAGTTTCTTTTAGAGAGAGAAATATTTGAGAGGAGATATTTGGGCCTGAAATATAATGAGATAAATTAGGCTTAAGAAGTATTTATAGGGTTTAGACTAGGGGTATAACCGAATTAGGTTATTAGGAAATTAATTTGGGAAAAGACCAAAAAGCCCTTAATTAATAACTATCGGGGCCAATCGACGGACAACACAAAAAAGATCTACGGTCCGTACATCACTTGACGGACCATCCTGTTCTTCCATCAATTGATTCAGAAAGTTCATTTTGGGCTGAAAATTTGGCCATGTCTAGAAGGCATTTACGGAACCCATCTATGGCCCGTCAACTGAACTACGAACCGTCCTACTACTCCGTAGGTCAAAGTTCAGAAACTTGGGAATCGTGAAAGTTCACAGTGCAATTGACAGTCCCCACCCTGTGGCTCGTCAATCAATCTACGGCCCGTAGGTGGCCTCCGTAGGTCACTGTCTTCAGGTGAGTTCTGCAATTTAAGTTCTTTGAAAGATTGGGGTATTACACCTAGTTGTGGTGTTTAGCTGCTTATTTTATCAAGGAAAACGAGATAGAACAATATTGTAAACATGATAATAGTACTAACAATAATTGAGATCCAAAAGTTCCTTGAATAATGATGTTAAACCCAGAACAATCGAATTCCCCCAAATCAAACAAATTCAGTCAACAAGAGTAAAATGATGTTTTTTGGTTTTCAGATAGTGTTTTTTTTTTGTCAAAAATATTCCAAAAAATAATTAATGATGATCCAACACCCTAAAAATAAACCCTAGGTAATAATATAATAGTCTTTGAAAACAAGTCCTAATGTAATAAGGATTCTACTGTCGCCTGCCTTTACGAAGAGCTTCACGATTCGTGATCTGTTGTACGGCTCGTGAGGTAAGTCGAGATCCACACTTAGAAAAAACTCAACCCTTAGTTGATACACACTTCACGAGACTCCATACGATCCGTACACTGCTCCACGACTTGTGGAGAGTATCGTGGTCTTCACTTGAGTGAAATTCCAGGCCCTTAGGTTGTATACTCTTCACGAGACTCCATACGACCCGTGCACTGCTCCACGACTCATGGAGTGTGTCGTGGTTTTCACTAGAGCAAAATTCAAGGCTTTCCATTGTTCCTTTCACAACATTCTTTCCATTTTACACATCCAAGTGTTTTACCTCTAATAACTCCAAAGAGAACATCATATCCACATAGAAACACATGATTTCACGCTTTAATCCTCTGTTTTGAGCATCAATTGTGCCGTGAAATCACGACACATCAACACCTTCAACTTAGATCATTGCTTGTCCACAAGCGATAAAAAGAAAGCACTCGATCATTCAAAACATAAACCACGTAAAAACATATAGCAGCTCTCTCAATTACAACCTTATCAACATTCGTCATGCAAGAATCAATGGATGATATCTCTATTACACAAAGTCGATCATGCTTATGCTAGTACCCACAATTAGTTTACTTAATCAACTATCAAATGCTACCATGATGCCCTCACAACAAAGATATCCCATACACATGATATTTTGGGATTTATGGCTACTCTCACTCTCTGAAACGAACTTCTAACACCGCAAATATTCAGAACATAAGCTTGCCCTCATTTTGTACGCTCCAACCATTAAACAACCGGAATAGGATCACTATAGGAATTTTATTCGCTTGTAACGTTGCCTCGGGTTAGTGTTTGGAACATTTTGTCTATAAGTGACTATTACCCCGTTTCTCCAAAGCTCTTACCAGCACCACCTTTATTTCATAACGTCCTGGTACCCGCACCTTTCCTTTTTATGAACACCATTTTTTTATTTTTATATATATATTTTTTTTTCTTTTCTTTTTTTTTTAACTACCATTTGCATTTTGGTTTCGTGCCTTTGGAGTCTTTTATTCAGTTATTGACTAGCCTCACAAGGTAGAATCTCCAATTGAAATTAGGGTTTTCTTCTATCTCATAGGTTCTTTACAATTATGATCTAATTAATTGAATTATGTCTATTTATGCATGAATTGAGTTAATTAAATGATTTTAAGTGAAACAATATGAACCCATGCATGATTTATGAATTCTATGCTATAAATCTATGATGAAGTTTATGAATGATCAAAGGATGGATATTATGGAGTTATGCATGTTCAAATTATGAAATCATGATATTTTAGATTTGCTTTGAGAGTGGAGAGTAAATGCTGTTGTTATTGGGTTGTGAAATGATTTGTCACATAATACTCAAAACATGATTTGTGAAAGGATTTTCCTCACAGGAAGGATTCATAAGGGTTGAATGGTTTTCTCAACTAAACTTTGAATCAAGATTAAAGAACTATTCTAATGAATGCCATCTTGAATTGTCTATTTGATGTGCCTTCCTAATGAAAGGAAAAGTGGCGATTACCCATGTCTCTAACGATAAGAAAAGAGGCGATTACCCATGACTATAAATGATAAGAAAAATTATGAATTATGAATAATCCGTGGGAACTATGCTTAGAACTGAGTGGACAAGTGGCGATCACCCATGTACTATAAACTACGTGCCACCATAGATTGTCTTAGATAGACATTGGCTAGTGGATCCACTTTAGCTAGAAACTATGGTTCTTACCAAGGCAAGTAAGGACACTTCTTTTCGGTGTGTGGTAGACACCAGATTCCATGTTATAGCTCACATCGTCCATGTCGGTTAAGTCACACTTCCCACAATAATGAAATAAAGACGCTTTTAATGGTGTTTTCAAAAGTGCTTTAAGATGTTTAACTTGCAATGGCCATGATTATGATTTACGTTTTCTAACATGTCTTTTATAATTAAGCTTTGTCATTACATAACATGTAAATGTCCCCTTTAGCATGACTGTATAACTTTGTGCATTGCTGTCATACTTGGTATATTCTTGTACTAACGTATACTCTTGCCTAAATGTTCTCACAAATATAGGATCAGGTCCATCTCTATCCACTCATGGTTAGTTCGTCTTCATTAGGATTTTGAAGACTTGGTCAGTCCTCATATGTTCGAGGACAAATGCAATGTTTATCTTTTCATGTCACTTTACTTTTGAACCTGTATGGGTTACGTCCCATCTTTCCTTCTATTCATATAGTAGATGGTTTTGAGACTATGTGAGAATTCCGCTACTTTTTTCAACTCTTAATGATTGGAAAATTGTCTTTTAAACTCTTATCTACTTTTATCTTGTATGATGTATGCTAAGTGGCTTGTATATGGCCTTTCAGGGTCTTGTACGTCATGTCACGCCTAGGGGGTACTTTAGGTCGTGACACGTGGTCACGCAAGTAATATAGTGGCTCTTAAATAGCCAGATTATTCACATGTATGCAAAAAGAACCATATGCTTGCCCATTATGTACATCTCCAATAATTAAGTATGATCGAATAGAATCAAATAGGACTTTGATGAGTTGAAATGTAGGCTAGGGGACGGGTAGGAAAACTATATAGTAGTGACTTACACTATCTTTAGCACTTTGCACTTTTAGACTTCATCACCCATTATTTTCATCTCTTTATTTTCAGCCCTCTCTTCAACAATCATTTCACAAGTAATTCTTATCATCTCAAAAATCCTTCAATCATTTTTTTATCCATTTATTTTCAACGAGAGCACCATTTTTTCTATATATTTTCTTCTCTCTCACTTTTTTTTTCAAGTCATAGTCTTTCAAAAAGGGCTTTTTCATCACTTTATTGCTATCATTGATTACCTTTTACACCCAGCAATCTTTTTCTTCTGAATTAACAATTATAATAAGTCTAGGCTACAGTGCTCAAGTAAGCAAGATGAAAAAACTGGGGATTCAACAAAATCATTAAGGGCAAATTATGTCTACAAACAAAAGGCTACAAGCTCAAAAGGCTAACTAGTGATAATATCTAAAAGGGCTGAAATTTACAAGACAAAAAAAAAGTCTATTATCATCTCCTAAACAAAGCAACACTTTTTATTTCGCTTCAATAACATACATAGCAAGTTCTAGATTATGATGCAAAACATGGAATAAATAAATTCTCACCACACATGGCACAAGTATCAATCAAGATGGATCAATTCTACTTCTAAGAGAGACATGATCATAACAAACAACAAAATAAAATAAGCTATTTATAAAGTCACAATTATGAGTCTCGGTGTCAAAGAGTCTGTAATTTCATTAGAAATCAAGCATTCACAAGAAAGTACTACTCAAAATTAGGCCTAAATAGCATGTATCACACAACTCAAAAGGGTCTTTTCTTTTCTCTCCAAAAAATTAAAAATAAAAATTTACTCCCTATAAAAGATAATCGGTTCAAAGGGTCTATCCTCAGGAAAAAAATAACAGAAAAAAAAGCCAAGGAACTCATCTTAAAAAAAGAAAATACTCAATAAAATAGTAAAAGCTACGAATTCATTCCCCAACCCCACAGTTAATACATGTCATGTCCCCAGTGCAACAACTGATGCTAAGAGTGAAAGAAAGAGTTTTTTTTTTGTTTTTTTTATGACATGAAAAAAATAAAAGAAGGGTTGGGCTAAGTGTCCTTCTACTAACAAATAAAACTTTATTTGTTTATTTATTTACTTTAAGAAAAAACATTTCGTACCCAGGTCCACAACACGGCCTAGATACAGACTTTACTATCCGAAAATTTTTTATTTTAAAAAAAGTCAATATCAAACAACTCTGAAGCACATTTTACCCTACCCAACATATACAAGAATAATCCTCACCCCATACTACAAAAGATACTATGTCCCCAAAACATCAATTAAAATACGAAAACAAGGGTTAGGAAAACTCCTTGAGTCCTTTAGGCCTAGCTAGTTACATGCTCTCTTAATTGTCATCAAAGGTCATATGTACCCTACACTTAAGCTCAAACTTGCTCCTTTGATTCAAATTTTTTGGTACTTAGACATTCCTTAATTTGTAAAAACTAGACCAAAAGAAAAAATGATACTAATAAAATACAAATAAAATAAAATAAGAAGTTACACAACTAATTGGATTACTTCCCAATAAGCGCCTGATTTAACGGTGCGGCATGCCTTAATTAAAGCCACCACTTTTCTTTTTCACTTTGAAATTATAAATTGTACCCCTAACTTTACATCTATTTTTATGCTCCTCTTAAAGGGCAGTAGTATAAAGATAAAGGAACTCAGTAATAGATGCCGCATCTTGCTCTTCTGGGCCCTTATGCGAGGAATGTCATTATGTCTTCGTGGACTAGAAAACTTTAGGATGTAGGGGCCTTGTTCCTCATCTATACACTCCTCGAATAATTCAAATGACTTGAATTTCATGTTGTTATCCAAACATAATGTAGAAAAATGTTTAGAATGAGATATAAGATGCCTCAACTCCAAAGAAGCATTATTTACAACATTCCCACTTTTGTAATCCTTCGCAACATTGACACTAGAGAATAAAGTATAATTGAATGGTTGGAATTTCTCTTTTTGCTCCACTAGTTGGTCCTCATCGTCATCAATATCTGAGCTAAATTGATTTATTTCTTGTGTAAGCTCAACTCTTCCTTCTATTTGTTGGGTTGTAATGTTTGTCAGACCATCACGGATAGACTCCTGAATTTTTAGAAATTAAGTTTGTTCTTGTAGCCAAGAATGGCTCACTATCTCTATTTCTTCAAAACTTACTCTCGTTGGATTTCAATCTCTTACTCTAATTGAGTATTATCGTCAACCTTAGCTTGAAGTTCCATGAATTTTGCCTGCAGTTCCATGGTTTTTGCTCGCTGTTCCATGAGTATTGATTCCAGTTCCATGAGTGCTAAATTATTTTTGTCCAACATCTCCATAACTTGCTTTAAATAAATATTGTGTGCCTCTTGTTCAACATTCTCCACTTCATCACCCCTGCCAACATCACAAATAGCAGAAGAATCATAATAGGGGTTTGGGGGAGGGCAATAAGAGTTAGGACAACTATTCCAATGACCATATTAACCAACACATATATGACATATAGGACACTAAATATCCAAATGGGGTCCATCACAATACTTACAAGGATATCCATCATCCAACCACCATTTAACCCAATCATCCATATCAATAAGAGTACCAATTTATTCAATGAAATTTTTTAATAATAATAAAATAATTAAGAAGAAAAAAAACATAAATAAATAAAAAGAAAAAGTATAACCTAGAAGAATAATTAATATCTAAGTCTTTGGCAGCGGCGCCAAAAACTTGCTCCTTCCAATTACACACACAAGTGTACGTAGTCGCGCAAGTAATATAGTGACTCTTAAAGAGCCGGATTACCGAACCCAAAGGACTTGTCGATTAATTATTTTTATTAAATTATACTAGTCTAATTATTTATTCAACAGTGCTAAAAGTATTTGACTTATAACCAAAAGAATGCAAGAATTAAATACTAAGATTACCTAAATATGATTGGGGAAATTCAAGGGCTACAACCTACTTAGAATTCATGCATAATATCTTTTTGTACGAACTTCAGTTGGTTATCAAAACGTTGATATACAAGGTTGAATATATGATCATGGTCTCCTGACCTCTTGTCGCCTACTACAATAGGCAGTCTACCTACATCGTTGAGCGGGGATAAACTGAACCAATTGCAGAGCATTAAGGTTTCATCTTGTTTAGTAATCAAGGAAGGTCTCTAGGTATATCCCTATCCTAGATACTCTAAATTAGAGTGCTTCACAAGCATAGCCTATAAGGGAGACCCTTTATCTCAGCCTCCTTGTACTTTTGTTTACATTGCATTGAGGACACTGCAAAAGCCTATGTTTTGGTGCTTGTGCACCAACTGAACAAAGAGGAATAATATAAAAGGATAGTGTACCATAAGATTTAAAATGAAAAAGTGCTTAATTGAGTGCAAAGATTAAATAATTTGAAGAAGGCATGTACAAATTGTTGGTGTGAGCTCAATGTGTGCACATGTCGTAAGTTAAAGGAAAAATGGGTGTTTGAAATGGGAAAACATCATTAGAAAGGAGAAATAAGGTTGTAGTGAATAAAAAATGTGAGCGATGTGCTAAAATTTAGAGGTGAAAGCATTAGGGATGTATCCTAGTCACTTCACCAAATGATTCCATATCTTTTGCTCAAGCCTAAGTTATACCCACAAGTCCTTGGAGATTTTGAGCTTTGTCAATCTACATTAGTAGCAATCCATATACACCGGAAAAAAATGGTTCGGTGTTCTTATACTTGAATTCACTTGCGAGAGTGAGTATTTTTGCATTATCTATATTCTCCTGAATTGGCATTTATAATTATGTGTGAGATTTTCTCTAATGTGAGCGAAATTGCGGCATTGCATCCTTCATATGAATAGTGATGTCTTGGTTTCAATTGAGATATATGAATGAGATAAATTCTTGTGAATATTTAGTCAAACCTTGAAGGTTAATGCCATTAACTTGAGATGCTTTGAAATTGTGTTTGAAGGAAAAATTGTCACAGTTTTGTGTTTTGAATGAAAGAGATTTTAAAAGAAAGAAAACCTTTGCCTAGTGAACGGTGGTGGAACCAAATGTGAGTTGTGTTTCTAAAGAGAGTCTTTTATTTTGAGTCTTTTGTTCATATTATTTTGAGTCTACTGTGTAATTACGAAAATTCTATCTTAGGTGTGACTAAGTTTAAGTCCTATGCTTGGTGAGTGATTTGCTTTAGGATAAGCAATAGTTCAAGTTTGGGGTTTGATGAGTTGTTATTTTATTAACCCATTAAACTCAAATTTACTAGTTATTTCTGTGTTTTGATACTAATTGAGGGGATTTTAGGCCCTAGTTATATTTATTTCTGAAAGAATTGAAGGCTGAAATGGAGAAGTGATTAGCACTTCACAACTATGAATTGGTTTTCCGCCGGTCCAGTCCAACTCGAAGAGCGGAAGTTTAAGGGAAAAACATACTCAAGGAATAAAGTACTATCTTTGGAAGTTTCTTTGAAAGATTCTAACGATAGAATAGAGATTTGTATAAATATGTACCTTTATCTTCATCCCATCTAGGGAGAGTGGATATATAACTTTCGAGAAGAACTTTTGACATATAATTAATTTTGATATTGTAGTTAAGAACTTTTCTTGTATAGGAAAAAACCTCATATTTGCATCACACTAAGCATGGATTTCAGATTTTGATAATCAAATTAGCTTGAAATGGAGATTTTTTACATGGGTATTGCCTTTATTTATTCTTGTATTAGTAGCTAAATCCTTAGCTAGGGATGTGTGTGCTAGGTTGGGGTTTAACACCCTAAAACGTTATTGATTAATTGGTTCTAAAATTTATTGTATGCCATAGATCTATTATTATCTTGAAGTTTTAATCTAAAATCAATGGTTGCAATATTGATTGAGCTCTCTAACACAATTTTTGCTTGAGATAGCAAAAGGCAGCAGAGTAACAGTTTAAAGTGAGGTCTTGTTGAAATTATTCTTTGGGTTTGAGTTAGAGATGAGCTAATCTGAGTAATTTCTCATTTAATGATATGAGCTAGAGATAGTCTATCTACTCGAGCAATATTGAAGTTTATTGGTAAGGTTCTTTGAGTTTGAGAGAATCCAAGAGACAATAATTTAATACTTCGAGAGAATATCACATGTAGGCTAGACCAAACACTATCCATGTAACAATCGATTTAGTTACAATTAATATCGGCCAGTTTGAGTTGAAACCCAAATCGTAAAGCACACACCCCTTGTCTTTTCCAAACATTCTAGAGCATATTTGCATTGATTCCCTGTTTATGTACTTTATATTGGCAAACTTAAGTGTTCCTAAAACTGCCGCATTTTATATATATATATATATTTATTACTCGTTTATTTTGAATTAGGAAAGCAGTTGAGAGTGATCCCATCTTCCAATCCTTGTGGTTCGACCCCGACTTTTAAGGTTGGGTATGATTTTGCAAACGACTGCCTATGATCTAAAAAATGAGACATAGTTGAGCTTCCATAGGATGTCATGCATGTACTAAATTTTGACTTGAAGAGATTTGAATCACATTTCAATCATCTTACAACTTTGTGATTGGTTAAGAGGATGAGAATCAGTAAAACTGATCCTATGGTGAATTTGGGAGAAATGAGGTCAAACCATGACATTTTTTAGTTGGACATGTGTGGAAGGTAAAATGGCATTCCTCTCTTTAAGGCAATAGAGTTTGAAAGGCTTCATTCTCAACGCATTTTTGTTCGACATCACCACCCCATATGCATAACCATGTTCTTGATTCAAAATTTGGGCAATGATTCATATCTTCAAAATTGAGGCATAAGAGGTGAGGTACTTGCATCGCACCGCGATGTTAACTTGTACGCTTGATGGGAGGCAATCCATAATTTAAAATTTTGAGTTGTTAGGTATTTTCTTTGTTAAAATAGTTTCGTACTTTATTTTTGACTAATCAAAAAAGTTTCAAGTGTGGTGAGCTAAATTGAGCAGGTGGAATTGGGAAAGTTTTGTGACCTCGTTGGTTAAGCGAGTTATAGGGAGAAACTTCAGCGAAACTTCTTTCTTAGGAGTTGAGGCATTGAAGCACAAATGCGCCACAACTATGGAGGTATCTGAGGATGAGTTCCTTTAAGCAGATACAGTACCACAGAAGCAGTACCGCCATAGAGAATAAAATGCCACAAGTTTTACTATCGTGTGATATTACCAATTAAGACAAGTAAGGAAATTAAGAAGTTTAAAAAATCCTCCACCATTACTCCAAACAGTTTCTTCTCCTTCAATTACAACTTGTTCTTCCTTCAAGTCCCTCTCACATTCACAGAATTCACACCCTCTAGCAAGAAAAAGAAAAGGTTCCTCATGAAGAATATGTATTTCAAACAAGGAATCATCAAGAGAAATTTTTTACAACACTTCCGTTTTAAAAGTTCATTAAATCAGGTATGACTTCGAAATTTCCTTTAAATATGGCCATCAATTAAAAGGTAAAGTTGTGCTTTAGATTGATGGGTTTCAAATATGTATGAATGCGGTTGTAAATTGCGATTTAGGACGTAATAATGAGTCTTTGAACTCCTAAGAATTTGGATGTCAGAGTAAATATTTTAAATGCAAAAACCATGTTAGTGTATGTGTTCTTTGTTCAGATGTGTGCCGCATCTACGGGTGGCGAATCTGCACCTAATCTTTGTAGGTGCATAAAAAATTTGGGTATTTTATTACATCTTCATACGGTGTATTTGTGTGTGGTGGTGATAAACACTCAACCACACATATCACGATTCAAAGTGTGGGTGGTTGCTATGCAAGTATAAACCCAAAGAGGACTTGGGGTCGTTTACAGGAGGAACAATGTGCTAGGCGATTGAAGAAACGAAGAATTGCTACCTACTAGGTTGAATCCGAAATATAAAATACAATTATAAAAAGAGAAGGTTTGTAGTAACGAAATTAGGATAGAGGATAGAAGAGACCAAGGAACAAAGTTATATCGAACAAGATTACCAAAGGGATTTGGGAATGGGAAATCAATCAATATCTATACGATCCATTGCAAATTAGCATCAATACAATATCAATCAATCATGGATAATCTCATATATGCTTCGGAAGCTAAATTATCTACCTAATTCTATCGAACATAGGCAAATATTTCTCACGAACCCAATCGAATGGCAACACAAGAAATCCTATCAAAGGCAATGCAAGGACTCACTATTTCTAGAAAAATCCGGCAATTGTGTTACGAAACCTCAATTTGATGCACCAATCAATCATACCCAACCTCAATTAACTCTCACAAGCTAAATCAAAGTAAATGGGCAAGCCCAAGGAGTGATCAATTCCAATGGAAAGCAATTAAAGCATGAGATCAATTGTATAATCAAAAACTCATTTCATAAATTATAAAGCATTCAACTAATTGCAAAAGCACAAGATAGAAATCAAAACCCAAATATTGATTATCTCTAATTAAATATCCAAATCACTAATCAACAATTAATACCTAAGATTCAACAATACAAAGCAAAGAGTTGAAGAAACGTGAAAACTAATTACAACCCAAGCTCACAATCTTCACTCTAATGGTGTTTGTTGAGGAATCTTTATCTCAAAGCAATGCCCAAGCCTCAATCCCCAAAGTCTTCTTCTCTATTCTCTTTCTGTTTTTTCTTGAATATTCTCATGTTTTTCCCAAGCTCCCCTCTAAAATGGCTGTGAATCAGTGACTAAGGTGAATTGCGGTAAAAATGTGAATTTCCAGAACTGCTCAGACGTCCATCACTTTTTCTTCTCCGTGTTCGCGGAGGTAGCTCCGCGTTCGTGGTGCTCACTATAGTCCTTTTCCGCGTTCGCGGAAGCTTCCCCTATTTGCTCCTCACAGCTGGCTTGCACTCTGCGTTCGCGCCCAGAGCTCCACCTTCGCGGAGAGCACTTCACTGCCAGCTCCAAAATCTTTGTTATTAGCTCCATTTTACCCCAATTTTCATTCTTTTTCACCAAAGCTCCTCTTTCACCAACATGTACCTGAAACACAATATTCAAAGGAAAATTAGCCTGTTTCTCTACTTAAGTACTACAAAATCGACAAGAAAAGGACTCCAAATGACTTTAAATCACCCACTCATCAACACCCCAAACATAGAAACTTTGCTTGTCCTCAAGCAAAACAAATGCAAAAGCACAAGAGGCAACAAAATCAAAAGGACAAGAGGCAATCACAATATGTACAACACACTTTCAATCCGAATAGAGGTCATGATCATGACTTTGGTTGGTACTAACAAATAGTCCTCAAGCAAACTTTTCACAAAAACAATCCCTCATTTCCAAGGAATTTTTTCAAAAACTAAGAATCAGTAAGTGACACCAACTCATACTCAAGAAATGACTCAACTCTTTAGCTCTTTTTCATGCTCACTTGATGCAAATTGGAATTCTGAAAATCACCATTCAAGTAACCCACATGCATTCACAAGAAAAAATTGCCCCAAAAGCACTCACAAAGTATTTACAAGACAAGGGACAACAACACAAACACTCACACTCACACTCACGAAAGAACATCTTATGCCCACAAGTACCACACCATAGGCTTGCCCTTATTTTCAATCAACATTGCCTCAACTTCATTTGGTTAGATATCACAAAGTATTTTGTTAAGCTTGTAACGTAGGCTTAGGGAAGGTAAGGATACCGTTTAGGTACAAGTGACTACACCCTCATTGAACTCTACTCAACAACTCAACATTTTTCAACTTTTCCATATTATCTTCACTTTCCAAACCAATGCAAAATTCACCTTCATTTTCTTTGTTTTTATTCTTGATGCCCCACACGCAACCATTTTCAACTTTAGGAGGATTCAAGCTTCTTTTATTCTCTTTCTTTTTCACAACTTTTTCTTTCATTTAAACATCTTCCCCCATTCATCACTTTTTTAATCAAGCTCTTATGCAATAGGCATCCCTTCTATGAATTTTCCAAAACACCCCCAACTTAGGCTTTTAGCCTCAGTTTCACAACATCAAGGTCAAGGAGAGGAAGGGTTCAAAAGAGGAATGTATTTTCAAAATCGCTAAGGCTTGTAACAAGGTTGCAAATAAAAGGGTATTAGTCTCAAAGGGGACTACTAGGGATTCATTTGGTGCAAAGGTGGTATATTTAGGCAAAGTGGACTTCAAAAACAATCAAAGAAAGCCTAAGATCATTTTTCCAACCAAACTCAATTACGACCAATATTTCAAGACTAACCGGGCAAGTTCTAGGCGGTACAAGAAAACACAGGGAATTATTCAACAAATCACCACACATGGCATTCAAATCACTCAAGATGGATCAAAATCTCATTTCCTTTTCAACAAACAAGTGGCATTAAACAATAAAACCTCCAACGAATCGAGAGTCACAAGAGTTGTCCAAAAATCATTCAACACTTGCTCAATTTTCAAAATGGAGGGGTATGCTCAAAACACATTTTTCGCAAACAAGACTATATTTTTAGTACCAAACAAGCCACAACCTCCCAAAAAGAAAATGACCAATTTGCATTAAGAAAGCCGTCAGCCAATCCATCATTGGGCAAGCTCATACATAAATTCAGGACCGGTTACTCAGACTTCACCAGCAATGGCTACTCAGACTTCACCAACAAAACACAATGACATTTACCCTTAAGGAAGTCGTCACTCTATCCATCATAAGGCATCGCAAATCAATAACAACTCCAAACAACAACACCATCTCATGACAAAAGAAATAAACTAAAGAAACAATCAACAACAAAAAAATGACTATTCTAGTACATTCATCAATTAAAGTTCCAAAAGCCCGACAAGGGCATATCATCCATAAACAAACCAAATATCCAACAATAGAAATAAAACAACCATAACAATCCAAAACATCCTAAAAAATAAATATAGAACAACAGTCAAAAGAGAAGCAATCCCAATTAATCATCATGATTCAATTTTCAATCACCAAAACAAACTATAATAGGGGGCTAAAGACATACCTCTAGTAGGGAGATGACCGCAAGGCAAAAACTAGGAAGCAAAGCAAACAAAAAGAGGAAGAAGTTAGGGAGATTTCGGGTTTCAATCGATGAAGGGAAAGGGGAATGGATGATTTCGCTTTAAAAAGAACTTTTGAAAATTGTTTTTCACCATTTCGCATTTCTGCCTTTTAAAATACCTCACCTTCTCCGCGTTCGCGGAGACACTCCGTGTTCGCGGATCTCTATGATATCTGATCTTCACGTTCGCAGTCAAGAGGGTGCATTCGCGGAGAGCACTTAACTGTCAGCTCCAAAATCTTTGTTTTTAGCTCCATTTTGCCACAATTTTCATTCGTTTTCATCAAAGCTCCATTTTCACCAACATGTACCGGAAACACAACATTGAAAGGAAAATTAGCCTCTTTCTCTACTTATGTACTAAAAAATCGACAAGAAAAGGACTCTAAATGAGAGTAAATCACCCACTCATCAGGTAGATAATCACAAGCGGTCGCATTGGGCACAAGTAGGTTATTTATTTTTCTTAACTAGCTGAAAATGATGAAGCCACGAAGTAGAAATTCTTCTGTTGAAGCAATGCCTCTCTTGCGATGGTTCTTTCATAGGAGCGAACATTAATGAATAGTGAGGGCCACTGGAGTTGAAGTTTTTTCACTGAAGCAAACTCGCACATATGGGATAAGAGCCTCCCAAGAGACCAGTGCGCTGTTCCTAAGGTTTCTAGGTGTAAATTTTCCTTTGGTTCTATGTTATTTAAAGGCCGTGTGGTTTTCAACTATAATATCAAAGTAGATTACCAAAGAATTGAGGCAATGAGGAATTGGTTGAGCCTCACAATTTTAACAGTGATATAGAGTTTCTTGGGTTTTGTTGAATATTATAGAATATTTGTAGAAGTATTTCACTCTATTTATTCTTCATTGACCAAATTGACTCAGAATAAGACCAAAATTCAATGATCAAAGTCATGTAAAAAGTTTCCTAAGAGTTGAAAATGAAATTGACTTCTGCACTGGTATTCACTCTACTAGTGGCCATTGATGGGTTCATAGTATATTGTAATTCTTTAGAAAATTTTCTTGGATGTTTCTTGATGCAACATGGGATGTTAGAAGTTTACTTTTCAAGTAATCATAAGAACCATGAGAATAACTATCTAATCCATGACTTGAAAATTGGCAGCAGTTGTATTTGTGTTAAAAATATGGCATTGCTATCTGATGGATTTCATAATGATATTTTTACCGACCATTAAAAAATATTGTATATTTTCAATTAGAGCGAATTGAACCTCCAAAAATGGAGATGGCTTGAGTTATTCAAAGATTATAAAATTGATATTTTCTATTATTCGAGGAAGGCGAATGTGGTAGCCGATCCCCTTAACTAATTGTCCTTGAGAATTTTGGCTCACAATAAAGAAGAAAAGAGGGAATTGACACAAGATATCTATTGATTGGGAGGTCTTGGGGTTTGACTTTTAGACTCCGGGTAAAGGACATGGTTATTTGGAATAGGGAAGAATCACCCGTAGTAGTTGAAGTGAAGGAGAAACAATTTTAATGATCCTTTATTACTTCGGTTAATGGAAGGAGATTTCACAAGGAAAAGAAAATGACTATTGAAAAAGGGGAAGATGATACCTTAAGGTACCAAGAAAAGTTATGTGTTCCAAATATACATGGACTCTGCCGATTGGTGAATCTCTTATAGTGAGTTGAGACTATTGAGATTGTGCAATGTTGATTTATGACGGTCTTACTTCGAGTAATATGATTGAGTTAGATATGATGGACTTCAATGTCATATGGGAATGGATTGGTTAGCTACATGTTTTGCTTATGTCGATTGTAGAGTAATGGTTGTCGAAATCCATTTTTTAGACAATCTAGTTCTAGAGTGGAAAGATAAATATTCCTATCCTAAGGGTGGATTCATTTCAAAACATAAGTCCTTAGGGATTATTCTTAAAGGCTTAATATATAATCTTGTTCAAGTTAGGAGTACAGAGCATAAACTACTAGTTCTTTAGTCGATTGTTGTATTTTGTATTTCTAGATGTCTTCCTTGATGAGCTTCCAAGAATCACTTCTGAAAGGGAAATTGAGTTTGCTATTGATCTACTCCAAATATTTAACCAATATTCAATCCTCTTTACAAGATGGTTTCTTTTGAGACAAGAGATTTAAAGGAAAAATTTAAGTATCTTCTTGAAAAAGGGTTCATTAAGCCTGATGCATCACTGTGGAGTGAACTAGTGCAGTTTTTCTTAAAAGGATGGGTCCTTGATATTGTGTATCAATTAACGATTGCTTAATTTGGTTACAATCAACAATAAATGCCCACTTCCAAGAATTGATGATCTTTTTGATATCTTGTAGGGCGCCAAATGTATTTCAAAAATTGATTTGAGATCAGGGTATCACCAATGGTGATTTGAAGGGATAGTGGTTCCGATGAAGGCCTTCAGAACGATATATGGAAACATTGAGTTTATAGTAATGTTATTCAAGATTACTAATTCCCCAACAATGTTGTGGTCCTAATGAACCGGGTCTGCAAGAAATTCTTGGATGTATTGTGATTGTATTTGTAACACCTTAGAATTTATGATTATCTTTTATTTCGCTTAAAAGGCATAGAAGACAAAATTTGAGAATTTTATTGTAATACCGCTCACATTTTAAAATATCTCTTTTAAATAAAAATTTCATAAAAAAATATTTTTAGTCTCTTTCAAAAATCCCTTAAATATTTATGAAAGAAATTGATATATTTGTCTATATTATTTTATAAGAGTTTATAGATTATTAAAATTTTAATTGAGATACTGAGACTAGTTGTATTAAAAGATTATTACTATTTGAGATATGCATTATTCAAAATAATTTTCTATTAATTATAATATATGTAAAAAGTTATATATATTTAACCACGAGCCTAGGCAATACAAAAATAAATACATAGTGGGATAAGAGTATAGGGAGTATTAACACCACCACTTCCACGGGGGTGGTGGAGAAGAGCAGCAATCAATAGTAGCATCATTATACTTTTTAATTTATCAATTAAGTGACATCAAACTTGAGGAATTCATTTTAAGGTGGCTATTACATGTGACATTATATATGTATATATATATGTGTGTGTGTGTGTGTGCAGCAACTTGAATTGTCATTTTTTTCTTACAAGACATGGTTTTCTAACCTCTGCAATACGGACTTCTCTACATATATGCATAGTCACACTAGGAAGAAGTTTTGTGGGAAAATAAGATTTTTTCGGTTTATTCAATTACAAAAATATAAGTGATTATCTATATGAAGTTGTTTAAGCCCGTATTCAAGGTATATTTAGCAAAATTCTATTTTATATTGTATAAATCCTAAAACTTATAAATCATCGAGTAAGTCATTTTAACTATTCCATTGCTAAAAGACCCTCTATGAAGTGCATTGGGATATCAACTGAGCTTATTTATTGACTTTATAATGCTTGTACTATTGTGAAGTATGTTTGATAGTTAAAGTTATTTTTCATAGAGTTTCTTGTTCCTTATGCCTATTAGCGAGCTATTGTCCTAAAGAGCGAGGTAGAAATGACGGAGATTTATCTTTTTGTATCTAAGGGAGTTGATAGGCATCTCAGTCTCCTTTTGAGTTCCTAAATGATTAATTTGCTAAGTTGAAGTCAAGTCAAGATTTTTGAGTCTATTGTGAGCTTCATAGGCCTAAATGGTCATATGAAAGTTAATGAAGTTACGATGAGATTCTTTACGAACATAAGCGCTTAATGAACATCCTCAAGTTTAAGTTATCTTTCTAAATTTGAGTTAAGTATTCAAGTTTATTCTAAACGCGAATGAGGTTCTATGAGTCGTTTACATGTTATATGAATGTGAATACGAGATTATGAGAATAAGGGTACCAAAGAGCAAAAATTGTTGCAGTTCTTGTTACGGCCTACTATGTGCATTAAGAGTTCATACGATGATATGTTATGCATTTAATCCGAGCTATAATATGAGAGAAAGGAGCCTATTCACCCTAAAGTATAAGGATATTGTACAAATGGCCATAAGTTGGCAAATACGATACTGATTACCTAACGAAAGAAACTTCCATTGATAGGATTTTGTTGGGTATGTCACACACACACACACACACAGATATATATATATATATATATATTCAAGCATACCATGCATATTGGATTACTATGAGGTCAAATGTCTGCCGTGGAAGCTATCAAAGTTTTAGTTTGAGGTATCTCTATTACCTTTTTTCTTGCAACCATTTATGATTTTACTTTTTACCTTCCATACTTGTACATTTACGTTTGTACTGACATCCCATCGCTTGAGGGACGTTGCATTTCATGCTGGAGGTTATGACAGAGGTCTTTATTGGACTTTGCAACAGGTGCGTTGTTTTAGCTGAGGATTGGTAAGCTCCATTCTTCGTCAAGCTGTTGGTTGTCTATAGGTTATGCATACTTTACTTATATACATAGTAATTGGTACTATCGGGACCTTGTCTTAACCATTTAAGTTTTACTATGCGTAGAGACTTATAGACATACTATGTTAGGCCTTTCCTACTTTCCATTTGTATCCTTGTTGGTTTATTCTATTTGATTTCAGTTGCACCCTTGTTCTCTTGCCAGTTCTTTATTAGTTAAGTTGGCCTTGTTGGCACTTTTCTTATGTTATTTATATTGTTGTGACCTTGCCGATATATTTATCTTATTTAAGCAGTGTATTTTAATGGCCTTGTCACCTCTCATTGTCCTCTTTCCATGATGTTTTAGTTGATAGCTCAGTTGAATAGAGTACCGGGTGACAATTGCACCTCCCTTAGTTTGAGGAGTGACAATATTTATTGATGATATTTTAATATACTCGCGGTCTGAAGTTGAAAAGGCGGATCAGTTGCGTGCAGTTTTTCATACACTTCAAGATGATAGATTATATATGAAGTTCGCCAAGTGTGACTTTCGATTAACTTCAGTGGCTTTTTTTTGCCATATATTTATAGATAAAGCTATTAAAGTTGACGATTAGAATATTGAAGATATAAAGATTTGTCCAAGTTCCTTTACCCTATGGAGGTCCATATGCTTTTTTGGCATGACATGTTATTAGTGTAACACCTTGGATTCCAAAAGAAGGAATTTCTTGTTTTTCAGGTTTGGTGCCTGTACCTACCTACGGGCCATAGGTCGACTTATGGTCCGTAGGTGAGAACCGGCAAGATAAATTCTTAAAAATATCAAGTTTAGGGATCCCATTGACGGTTTGCCAGGACGGCCCGTCATTCCATGAACGAGTCATAGGTAAGGTCTCGTAGGTCATCCCAACAGTTAGCAAAATTTTGAGGGTCTATGTTTGGACCAACAACTGGTATACACAGTCTGTAAGTGGACTAACGGACCGTACATGGCAACCGTCGTTCGAAGCCTAAAATTCTTAGCTTCTAAACCCCATTGACGGTTGGACAGGACAGTCCGTAGTTGGACCTATGGATTGTAGGTCGGAACCGTAGCTCGGGATCTGGTAGTTAATTTTAAGGGCTTTTTGGCCTTTTTCTAAATGATCTATATCTAATCTAAGTCGGTTAAGCCCTAATCCTAGCCCCAATATAAGACTTCTAAGCAAAAATTCTACCCTTTCTAATAACTTTTCAACTTCCCCCAAAATCCCTCCATTCTACTCTCAAATATTTCTCTCTCTAGAATCTTAGAGAAGAAGAAGAAGGTTCTAGGGTTTCCATTCAAGTCTCCTAAGTTCACCATTGATTTCAAGCCTTTGGCATCAAGGTATGATAGATTAACCTATAGAGTCCTTTCCTCCATAGGGTTCCTTAATTCTCCAATTTTTAAAGATTAGAATTCCCCAATTGAAATTAGGATTTTCTTCTCTCTCATGTGTTCTTTCATATTATGATCCAGTCGATCGAATTATGTTTATTTATGCATGAATTGAGTTAATTGAATGACTTTAAGGTGAAATTATATGAGCCCATATATGATCTATGATTTTTAAGCTATGATGTCTATGAATGATCCAAAGACGAATTTTATGAAGTTATGCATGTTCAAACTTTGAAATTATGATGATTTAAGATTTGCTTCGAGAGTGAAGCATAAATGTTGATGATGTTTAATTATGAAAGGATTTTTCTCACGTGAAGGATTCATAAGGGTTGAAAGGTTTTCTTAGCTAAACTTGAATTAAAGAGTAAGGAGCTATTATAATGAGTAAAAAGGGGCAAGAGGCAATTACCCATGTTCCCTAATGATGAGACAAGAGGCGATTGCCCATGTCTATTAATGATACGATAAGCTATGAATAATAATTATTCCGTGGGATTTATGCTTAGCACCGAGTGGACAAGTGGCGATTACCCATATCCCAAAAACTATGTGTCACCATAAGTTGTCTTGATAGACATTAGCTAGGGGATCCACTTAAGCTAGAAACCAAGGTTCTTTCCTTGGCAAGTAAGGACACCTCTTTTCGGTGTGGGGTAGATACCAGATTCCATGTTATAGCTCACATGGTCTATATCGGTTAAGGCTAATTCCCCACATAATGAACTCAGGTTACTTTCTAAGGGTTTATTAATCAAATGTTGTTTTAAGATGATTAACCTGCATTGACCATGACTTTTACTTCATGTTTTCTATCATGTCATCCTATGATTTAAACTTGGTCATGGTATCTTATGTATAACCCTTTTTAGCATGCTTTTGTAATGTTATGCATAGTTATCATACTTGGTACTATTTTGTACTAAGGCATACTCTTGCCTACATTTTCTTATTAGTGTAGGATCCGGCTTATCCCTATCCTCCCATGGCTAGTTCGTTGTGACAGAGACTTTAAAAGATTTGGTAGTCCTTATTTGTTCGAGGACATAGCCACATTTACCTTTCATGTCATTTTTCTTTAAGACTTGTACGGATTACGTCCTAATTTAATTTTAATGATGTAGTAGATGTCTTTGTGACAATGTTTAGATTTCCGCTACTTTTATACAAATTATCCTTGAACCTCTTAGTTACTATTATCTTGTATGATACATGCTAAGTGGCTTGTGTGGGGCCTTTCAGTGTCTTGTATGCCATGTCAAGTGTAGGGGGTATTTTAGGTCGTGAAAAACTTGGTATTAGAGCCAAGTTTTAGAAAGGTCCTAGGATGTATCATAGGCCACGTCGAGTAGAGTTTTGTTCATGGGTGTGAAGCGTGCCACGTTTATGAATGGAGGCTATAATATGTCGAGGAAACTCCACTCCTTTCATCACTCTAAAGTCATGCGATAGAGTTTAACTCTATATGTCCCTCTCTTAATCACTATCCGATGCTTTTTAGGATATGGACACTCGAAGGGCATATGCTAGGAGAAATGCGAGAGAAAACATGGAACAAGAAGTTCCTTAAGTTCCGATTGACCTTTTGGTCGAGCAAGTGACTAATGAAGAGTTCAGGGCTACTTTTCATGTATTGTCCCAAGCCATGACGCCTAAAGCCATAGGGAGGTTGTGGTCCCCGTGAACCCAAATATGGGTACGACGGCAGCTAGAGTGAAGGTCTTCACTAGGATGAACCCTTCGGAGTTTTATGGTTCAAGGGTCGAGGAAGATCCTAAAGATATGTTGAGAACTTGTTTGATAGACTTCAAGGGTATTTGGGATGATCATTTGCCTTTGATTTAGTTCTCTTATAACAATAGCTATCATTCCAGTATTGGTATGGCTCCATTTGAGGCTCTTTATGGTAGGTGGTGTAGATCTCCTATAAGTTGGTTTGAAGTTGGTGAAGTAGCTTTGATAGGTCCCGAATTGGTACATGAGGCTATGGAGAAAGTTTGGCTTATTAGAGAAAGATTGAAAATGGCTCAAAGTCGACAAAAGTCCTATGACGATGTTGGAAGGAGAGATCTAGAATTCGATGTTAAGGATTGGGTGTACTGGAAAATTCCACCCATGAAGGGTGTAATGATGTTTGGGAGGAAGGGAAAGCTTAGTCCAGGTTATGTGGGCCCATATATGATTTTGAGGCCAATTGGTAAGGTTGTTTATGAACTTGACTTGCCTAATGATTTGACATTAATTAATCCGATTTTCCATGTCTCCTTATTGAAGAAGTGTATTGGTGATTCGGAATCTATTATGCCATTGGAGAGTCTTGGTGTAAAGGAGAGTCTTTCTTATGAAGAGGTTCCAGTTGAGGTTCTACACCGGCAAGTTTTGAAGTTGATAAATAAAGAAGTTGCTTCCGTAAAAGTCCTTCGGAGGAATAAGTGTGTTGAGGGTGCCACTTGGGAGGACTAGGCCGATTTGATGTCCCATTATCCTCATCTTTTTCCCTCCATTCCTACTCTAGCTTGAGGTATTTTTTCCTCATGGTTCACTCTTTTGGTCTCATGCATCTTAGATATTCCCATGATTCCTCATTTATGCATGTTCATGAAAAAGCTTAATTTTAGAGAAAATGAGTTAACTTAATTGATTTCTCCATGTTTATGTGCATTTGAGTATATGTTGCATATGGACCTTATGAGATAATGTTTTGAACATGCTTTAGCTTGGATTTGATGTTTCCTCCTCGGATATGTGCATTTATGTGATTGCGTTTATGTTGGGCTAGTAGATTTAGTTCCTATCCTTCTTATGATGTCTTGATTCTCATTCGAGGACGAATGTTCACAAGCGGGAGATATTGTAACATCTCAGATTTGAAAAGAAGGATTTTTTTGTTTTTCAGGTCTATGCTAGTACCAATGGAAGCCACCTATGGGCCGTAAGTCGACTTACGGGCCGTAGGTGGGAACTGTAGGTGGTAAGATGAATTTTTGAAATTATCAAGTTTCACGATCCCATTGACGGTTTGCCAAGATGGACCTTCATTCAAAGAACAAGTCGTAGGTAAGGTCACATAGGTCATCCCAAGAGTTAGTGAAACTTTGAAGGTCTATGTTGGGACCAACGACTGGTATGTACGGTTCATAAGTGGACCAACGGACCGTACATGGCTACCGTCATTCAAAGAAAAAAATTGTTAGCTTTTAAATCCCATTGACGATTGGGCAGGATGGTCCGTAGTTTGACCTACGAACATTAGGTCAGGATCCGACAATTAATTTTAAGGTCTTTTTGGTCTTTTCCCTAAATGATCTATTCCTATTCTAAGTCAGTTAAACCCTAATCCTAGCCCTTATATAAGACTTCTAAGCCTAAATTCTACCCTTCCTAATCACTTTTCAACTTCTCCCAAAATCCCTCCAATCTCCTCTCAAATATTTCTCTCTCTAGAAGCTCGAAGAAGAAAAAGAAGGTTCTAGGGTTTCCATTTAAGTCTCCTAAGTTCACCATTGATTTCAAGCTTTTGGCATCAAGGTATGATTGCTTTCACCTATGGAGTCCTTTCCTCCATAGGGTTCCTAAATTCTAAAATTTGCAAAGATTATAATGCTCCAATTAAAATTAAAGTTTTCTTCTATCTTGTGGGTTCTTTCCAATTATGATCCAGTCGATTAAATTATGTTTATTTATGCGTGAATTGCGTTAGTTGAATGATTTTAAGGTAAAAATATATGAGCCCATGCATGATCTTTGATTTTTAAGCTATGAGTCTATGATAAAGTCTATGAATGATCAAAAGATGAATTTTATGAAGTTATGCATGTTCAAACAATGAAATTATGATGATTTAAGATTTTCTTTGATAATGAAGCATAAATGGTGATGATGTTGAATTGTGAAAGGATTTTTCTCTCATGAAGGACTCATAAAAGTTGAAAGGTTTTCTCAACTAAACTTGAATAAACAATTAAGGAGCTATTCTAATGAATAAAAAGGGGCAAGTTGCGATTACCCATGTTTCCTAATGATGAGACAAGAGGTGATTAACCATGTCTATTAATTATAAGATAATCTATGATTATGAATATTTCGTGGGATTTATGCTTAGCTCCGAGTGGACAAGTGGTGATTACCCCTATCCCATAAACTATTTTCCACAATAGGTTGTCTTGTTAGACATTAGCAAGTGGATCCACATAATCTAGAAACGATGATTCTTACCTTGGCAAGTAAGGAAAACTCTTTTCAGTGTGGGGTAGACACTGGATTCCATGTTATAGCTCACATGGTCTATGTTGGTTAAGGCTAATTCGCCACATAATGAACTGAGGTTACTTTCTAAGGGGTTATTAAGCATATGTTGTTTTAAGATGATTTACTTGCGTTGACCATGACTTTTACTTCATGTTTTCTATCATGTTATCCTATGATTTAAACTTGATCATGGTGTCTTAAGTATAGCCCTTTTTTATCATGAATTTGTAACCTTATGCATAGTTATCATACTTGGTACAATTTTGTACTAATGTATACTCTTGCCTACATTTTCTTATAAGTGTAGGATCCGGCTTATCTCCATCCTCCCTTGGCTAGTTCGTTGTGACAGAGACATTGAAGATTTGGTGAGTCATCATATGTTCGACGACATACCACATTTACCTTTCATGTTATTTTTCTTTAAGACTTTTATGGGTTACGTCCCACTTTAATTTAAATGATGTTTGAGATGGCTTTGAGACAATGTTTAGACTTCCACTACTTTGATATAAATTGTCTTTGAACTTCTTACTTAATATTATCTTGTATGATGCATGTTAAATGGCCTGTATGAAGCCTTTCGGGGTCTTGTACGCCATGTCACGTCTAGGGGTGCTTAAGGTCGTAAAATTTAGCAAAGATCTTGTCATGATCTAAGAATATTCCCTAGACGTGACATGGTACCTAGATTCCTATGAGACCCCAAGAAAACCACATGCCCTAGCACGACACTAGGAAAACAAAATAATGAAATAAAGAGATAAGTGAAATAAAAGTCTGAAATGAAAATCTCATCATAATATGGAAAATCTAAATACAAGACTCATAATGTGGAAATGCTAATGTCTGAATAAGCATCTATCATAAGTGAGTCGCTAGAAAAATCCCTAGCTCACTCGAACATCTGAAACGAAAAATAAAGTTTGAATGATCATAGAGAAAACATAAGTGGTATGTCCTCGAAACATGAGGACTCACCAATAGTTGTGCAAGGCCAATAAGAGTCCGTACTAGCCACGTGCCTAATATGGAGTGTGAACACCTATATTATTAAATAATATAGGCATAAAAATATATGTAGTCCATACTTGGAATATATTGCGCATGGAAAAATACATAAAATGACATGAGAACATGATGAGTCTGAAAATTTGTCAATGTAATGACCAAGTAAACATAACATAAATTTGATCATATTATTTCATAAAACATATTACGTATGAGGTCATGCATTTTTTAAATAATAATCATAACATATAAATAAATCATAAGCTTTTGTAGTGCATTTTGTTAACTAATATAAACCATGTGAGCTACCACATGGAGTTCAATGTAATGCTTCCAAACCAAAAAGAGCCTATCCTACTTGCGACGGTAAGAGCCATAATCATTAGCTTAGGAGGATCCACTAGCTGGTGTCCAATCTGGACATTACCTAAAGGGGCAAGTAGTTTTAAGACCTGGGTAAGCACCACTATTTCGACTTGGTGCTAAGTAAACTCCTAACGGAAAACATGCATAATCATATTCATATTCATAATCTTTGAAACATTAAGAATATATTACTACCAAATCATTCATACATAATCTCATAGTCATAAAAATAGATCCTTTAAATCATGATTTCATAACATACTCTTAAGAGACACTTTAATCGAGAGTATCTAAATCATGCTAATCATTCATAATGGGAGGTACTTCAATCAGAAGCTCATATTTTCATGTGAAGTTAATAATAATTGTTTTCAAAAATAACCTTGATTCATTAAATTCTTCATATCACAATGCATGCATATCAACATAGCTTACTTCATGATCACTAAATACTTGCATAGTATGTGCTCATGAAAATGCCATTGAAAATATTGAAATATGGGCAAATCATGTACAATTAGATCATTCATGGAGAGAAAACTTAAATTTAGTAGAACCCATAAGAAATCATGAAAACCCTACAATTGGGCATCAAGCATAAAGTGAAATTTGAGGTTTATTTGAGACTCAATAGGTGGAGAAGGACCAATTGATAAAGTTCAAACATACCTTGACGAAGCCTTAATTATGTGAAATGTTCGATGGTGACTTGAAATCCTTGGAACCCTAGCTTGCTTGGAAAAGAAGGTTCAGAGAGAATTTTATATTTTTGAGAATGAGAGGGAATGGGGAGGTTAGGGGTCTTAGGAACCAATTAAAATCTTCAAAATAGGCATATAACGACATAATATATGAGTTAAAAAAGTAGGAAAAGACCCAAATAACCCTGAGAAAATAATTATCGGACAGGTCTACGGACACCATCTACGATCCGTACATGATTCTTCAGACTGTACTGTCAATCCATGGACTCAAAGTACTAAAATCTAATATCTTGATGAAGAACCATGAAAAGCTACCGTGATTCATCGTCCACTATACGACACATACATGCCATCCCTAGAACCCTAAGTAGTGAAATCCCCACTTTATGATGTTGGAGTCCACGATTCCCAACTATCACCCATAATCCCTTCTATAGTCCGTACTAGCAAGTTATGCATTGAGATCTTGAAAGTTTGACTTTCTGATGTTTTCTGAATCCCATTCTACGAGCCTATATACGACTCGTACAACTAATAACAACCCATACATAGGCCTCGTGAAACACTGCACTAACAACTTTTCAACCTCTAATTGACTTTTATACTTTTGGTGTGTTACAATATATCCCCCTTCAGAACATTTGTCCTTGAATGAGGCTAAACTAAAAATTAATAGAGTAGGGAAAGATCTAATAGCCCAATATGAATGCAAAACATATAATATTCGTAAAACATGAGGAGTAATCAACTCCAAGCTTAAACATGAAGTTTAAAACTAATTTCGTGAACATTCATACATCGAAATAATGAGAATAGATGAAACACATGATCCAAAAGAGTACATAGGAGGTACTAATACCTCAAAATGAAACTGAATTAGAGAGAAACAAATTGGGGTATTGGGATATCATGTCGACTTTTGCCTCCCAACTAGCACCCTCAACTACCGGATTCCTCCAAAGTACTTTCACATAATCAACTTCTTTATTCCACAACTTGTGAACCTGGCATTCAAGAATCTCAACTGTAACCTCTATATAAGAGAGACTTTCTTTCACACAGATACGTTCTAAAGCCAAAACTGAAGTTCGATCACTAATGTATTTCTTCAGCAAAGAAACATGAAACACCGGATGAACTGATGCTAAGTCTAAAGGCAAATCCAACTAATAAGCCAAACTACAAAATGCCTCAAAATGTGATATGCACCTACATATCGGGGACTAAGCTTCCCTTTCTAACCGAACTTAACCCACCCCTGCATAGGTGAAATTTTCAAGCAAACTCAATCAATAACGACAAGTTCAAGCTCACTCCTCCTCACATCTACATAGGATTTTTGTCTACTCTAAGCCTTATTCAATTAATCCCTAATAAGTCAAACTTTCTCCATCACCTCATGAACTAACTCGGGCCCTATCAACGACATCTTACCAACTTCAAACTAATTTATAGGAGAACAACACCTCCTACCACAGAGAGCCTCAATTGGAGCCATCTGAATACTGGAGTGATAACTATTATCATATGCAAACTCAATCAAAGGAAAATGATAATCCCAATTACCCTTAAAGTCAATCACACAAGATCTCAACATATCCTCAAAAGTATGAATAGTGTGTTCAGCCTGACAGTTGGTCTACATGGGAAAAGGTGTGCTAAGCTTAACTTGAGTACCTAGTCCTTTTTGAAATGATCTCCAAAATTGAGAAGTGAACTTAGTACCTCTGTCCGAAAAGATGCATAAAAATACACCGTTAAACTTGACCATTTCTCAAATATAGAGCCTAGAACAGTCTTCGGCTGAATATGAGGTCTTAACTGGGAGGAAATGTGCTGAGTTAGTCATTCGGTCTACAATAATCCAAATAGAATCATGCTATTTGTAACGACCCGATTTCTCAAGTCATGACGGCGCCTACAGCCCACCGGTAGGCAAGCTAAACTCTATCCCAGAACTTCATAGTAATGGGACTAAGAGGGGAAACTAGTCCAAAACAAGCGGAAGCATACAAATAAAACATAGGTGAGAGAGTTGAAACGAAACCAATAAAAAATGATATATACAATACCTCCTAAAATCTGAAAGTCACATATACAGAACTACTATCCAGAATGCAAGTCTCAAAAGTGGACCGCAGAAACAACTATCTCGAAAGAAAAAGACAAGCAAAAATATATATACAGAAGGAGAAAGGTAGTCCCAGAACGCCAGCCCGACCACAAAATTGATAACTGCTGCTCGGACCTGCATCACGAAAACAGATGCAGAGTGTAGCATGAGTATCAAAACAACAGGTACCTAGTAAACATCATAGGCCGACTAAGCAAGAAAGGTAAAAATCGGCAGACAAGATAGAATCAACAAAAATAGAGGTCAACAGAACGGAAACAGAAAAGCGAAAAGTAAACTGAGTATAGCTAAGCTAAACCCAGCTGGGCCCCCCAAAAGACCCGCTGGGCACACTCGTGTGCAAATTAAAATAAAACCCGAATGGACCCCCATAAGCCCAACGGTACACAGAAGGGCTAATCTATAGTAACGAAAGAAGATCCAACACTAAAAAGCTGCAACACCCATAGGTCCCGGGCCTAAAAAGTTAATACTTGGGCCCCGCCCAATGATCAGTCATGAGGTGGAAATACCGGACTCTAACCGGTTAACGTCAGTCTCGATCTTGAATAAAACATGGGCCTAGTCCCATCAGTCACGAGCTGGAAATACCAGACTCTAATTGGGTAACGTCAGTCTCGAGCTAGAACATTACCTGGGCCCAGCCCTATCAGTCACAAGCTCAAAATACCAGACTTTAACCGTGTAACGTTAGCCTCGAACTGGAGCGAATCAGTTTACACTCAACAGTCTAGCATTGGAAATATCGGTTCCAATTAGGTAACGTCAACTGTGGGCTGGGACTAGTAGTCTACGCTCCACGGACTCGCACGGGGAATAACGTGCCGCAATCAAATAATGTCAGCTACGGACCGGAGCTGGTAGCCTACCCCTGATAGCCTAACAGCGAAAATACAAGATAGGAATTGCGTAACATCAGCTACGTACATGGGCTAACAGTCTCAAACAAGATAAAGCCACTACGAGCAATACAACTAAAGGCTAAACATCACGGGATGCCGCCCCTACAAGATTATCTAAAGAAGGCTCCCAGCCTAACACAATCCAACCATCAATCTGCTCAGTGCAACATCTTCCGGAAGCATCCCACGATATCAATGCAACATTTTCCGGCAGCATCTTCAGCTGCCTCACATCTCTGTCCAAAATAGGAACTGGCTCCTCTGTAAAAGTCAAGCGATCATCCAACTCAACGGCATCATACTAGAGCACATGAGACTCATCTGGAACATATCGACGCAACATCAAATGATGGAATACTGGATGAACGGCTGAGAATGCTTGAGGTAAGGCCAACTCATAAGCCACCTCGCCAACTGCCCTCAAAATCTCAAAAGGCCCGATAGACCTGGGGCTAAGCTTGCCCGCCTCCCAAATCTCATCACGCCATTCATGGGCGATACTCGGAGGAATAATCTGTCACCCACGGCAAAACTCAACGGTCGACGCCTGCAGTCTGCATAACTCCGCTGTCCACTCTTAGATGTCCTGAGCCTATCCTGAATAAACCTCACATAATCCAAGGACTCCTGAAACAAATCTGTGCCATGAAGCCTAGGCTCAAAAGACTCAAACCAACCGACTGGAGTGCGACAACGCCTACCATATAGGGCCTCAAACGAGGCCATCTGGATGTTGGAATGGTAGCTGTTGTTGTACCCAAACTCTACCAAGGGCCAGAAGTGGTCCCACTAACCCACAAAGTCTATAACACAGGCCCGTAAAATATCCTTAAGAACCTGAATAGTGCGCTCTTATTAAACATCAGTCTGCGGGTGAAATGTTGTGCTAAGATCCATAGGAGTGCCCAATTCCTCCTGAAATGCTCTCAAAAAGCTGGAAGTAAACTGTGGGCCTTCGTCTGAGATGATAGAAACAGGCACACCATAGAGACGGACTACCTCCCGGATGTAGATACGGGCTAACCTCTCAGAATGGTAGGATGTACGAACGGGGATGAAGTGTGCTGACTTGGTCAATCTATCCACGATGACCCAGTTACTGTCAACACTCCTAGGAGTCCTTGGCAACCCAACAACGAAGTCCATGGTGATACGCTCCCACTTCCACTCAGGAATGGGTAATCTCTACAACTCTCCACCAGGCCTCATAGCTCGGCCTTCACCTGCTGGCAACACTAACAACGGGACACACAGTCTGCGATGTCCCTGCTCATACTGCTCCACCAGTAATGCTGCCTCAAATCACGATACATCTTTTTTGTGCCCGGATGAATAGAGTTTCTGGAATCATAGGCCTCGGTAAGGATCATCTGGATCAAATCACCAACTCTGGGAACGCACAATCGGCTAGAAAACCTCAAAACCCCATCTAAATCTAAGGAAGAATGAGCGATATCACTTGCCAACACTCTATCATCGAGTGCTACCAAAGACTCATCCTCAAACTAACGACTATAGATCTGATCTAGCAGAGAATACTGAACTCCAACATATGCTAATACCCTACTGGAATCTAAAATATCAACTCTGATCATCTGATTGGCTAAGGACTGAATGTCCAAAGCCAATGGTTGCTCCGAAATAGAAAGGAAGGCCAGACTACCCATACTCGCTGCCTTCCGACTCAAGGCTTCTGCTACTACATTTGCCTTGCCCGAATGGTAGAGAATAGAGAGATCATAGCCACTCAGGAGCTCAATCCACCGATGCTGCCTCGAATTAAGGTCCCTCTGACTCATGATGTACTGAAGGCTTCTGTGATCAGTGCAGATCTCACAATGAACTCCATACAGGTAGTGCCTCCAAATCTAAAGCGCGAAAAGTACCGCCACCAACTCAAAATAGTGAGTGGGGTAGTTGCGCTCGTGCGGCTTAAGGTGCCTCGACGCATAAGAAATAACCCAGCCCTACTGCAGTAGTCTACTATCAAGACCCAGGGTAGCCCCTACATGTAACACGGCGTACAAGACCCCGAGAGACCTCATAGAAGCCCTTAGCATACATAACCTACAAGATAATAGATAAGTAAGAGTTCAAAAGAGTATTTTATATCAAAGCTTTAATCAAAACAGCGGAAGTCTACATCTCATGTCTCAAAGCCTTCGAATATCATAGAATAAGAATAAAAGTGATAGGGACGCAACCCAATACAATATCAAACATAAGGAAAGACATCAAAGTAAAATCAAACAAGACTATGTCCTCGTATGGATGAGGATTCACCAAGTCTTCTTGTCAACTCTAAGTCAATGCTCTAGCCACGAGTAGGAGAACTGCCACGTCCTACACCTAAAAAGTTGATGCAGACAAGAGTATGCGTTAGCACAATAAAGTACTAAGTATGATAGCCATGCACATAAACTCATAAAATACGCTAGAAACTAAGATATAAACAGGACATGCAATTGGCAAGCTAAACATGATAAGGCATATAAGCAAATAGCATAAAGCATAAACCGTGGCCAAAGCAAGCTAAATCATCTTTCTTTTACTCTTCTTTTCTTTACTTTACTTTTAGTAACCCATGCACCATTGTGCAAGCTAAAGTGTGGGAAAAGCCTTAAACCGATTTGTAGACCTTGGAATAACTCAACATGGAATCCAGTGTCTGCCCTACACCGACAAAGGGCCATTCTACTTGCCAAGGTTTAATCCTGAACCATTGCCTACGTGGATCCCCTAGCTTAACTGATAAAATATGGGCCTGTTAAAGACCACCTATGGGGACACATAGGCATAGGACATATGGGGACTTGTTACCCGTCCACTCGGTTCTATGCATAATTCCCACTCTACAATCATAAATATTGATATCCATGGAAAGGCACAACTGGGGTTGCCAATCAAAGCTAAACATTACTTCACATACCATGGACTAGTCCAAGCTTACTTCATGTAGTGTTTCTTCTTTGATGGACTTGTCCAAGCTTACACCGCTAGAAGAGCTTCTTTAAGCTCTTGATTCAATTTTAGTTAAGCAAACCTTTTAACAAGTTGTGAATCATTTACATGTGAGAAAACCTTTCACAAGCTTAGGTTGAGCATTCTATGAGAAAACCCTTTCAAGACTTAACATCATCATATCATAGATTTCATATAAAACATGCTTGATTCTATAAACCTCTTTCTTCATGATTCTATCATGCTTTTTTCTTCATAGCTAATGGGTTCATATTGCCTTTATTTTAAACCATGGAATTTAAGGCAAGCAAGCTCTTAAAATTCATAATCAAGGCAATTTAGTCATACTTGATGTAACCCACATAAAAGAGGAAAATCATGCTTTTACTTGAACATGCTACAATCATGCACTTAACACCAATTCATGCTCCATTTCATAGATGATCCCTCAATTTCATCAATTCATATCTCAACCCATCAATTCATATCTCAACCCATCAATCAAGGCATAGATTATCAAATTGGGGAGAATTTACTTGGGATCATGGGGGTTCATGCAATAATTTCAATTAGACATGTAATTCATGCTAGATCGTCCACTAAATTACTTTATCCACGCTAGATCGTGCACTACCAAGCATTAAATCATTATTTGAAATCATACTTGAAGAACCCATAACAATTGATCAAACCCTAGCTTACTTGAAGGGAATTGATCCTTGAAATTCATGAAGAAAAGGGAGGGTCCAATGGAAGAAGCAACTCCATTGGTCAATACCATCATACCTTAGCAAAGCCCACTAGAAATTGGAGGAAATTGGGTGATCTTCAATGGAGGACTTAGCTTATTCTTTTCCTTGAGCTAGAGAGGATTTCTTTTAGAGAGGGAAATATTTGAGAGTTGAATTTAGGAAATGAGTTAGAATGAAGTGATTTAGGTATAGAAAACCATATAAGGGACCTTCATTAAGGGTAAAACCGACTTAGATAATTAGGGGATTAACCAGGGAAAAGACAAAAAAACCCTTAATTAAAACTGTTGGGGCCCATCTACGGCCAGGACCTAAGGTCCGTACATCCATTGACAGACCGTCCTATTGAACCGTTAAATGATTAAGAGAATTGGTATCTTGGTACCCTGCAATGATGCTTTCAATCTACGGTTGGTAGGTCCATCTACGGATCATACACCTCAACCATAGATCACAGCCTAAGGTTCTAGCTTTTAACCAAGTCTGGGGGACATCTGCGGTTACTTCCTACGGACCGTCAACTGACTCACGATCCATCCTGCTACTTTTTAGATCAAACTTCAAAGACTGAGAATTACTAAAATTGACAGTGCCATTGACGGATACTCACCTACGGCCCGTCAACCGGACTACGGCCCGTAAGTGGCCTCCGTAGGTCACTACCTACTAAATTCTTCAATTTCGCTCCTTGGAAAGCTGGGGTATTACAATATCTCCCCCTTGGGGAAATTCATCCTTGAATGAGAACCTGGACATCAGGAGAAGGGTGATAGACTCCGACTAACAACCCAACCTAACATGCAAGCATATAATGCACATATCCGAGGAGGAAACATCAACTCCAAGCCAAAGCCTGCTCAACACTAATTCATGAAGAATTTATGCAACTCATACTCAATGCACATATATAATAGTAGACTTTTCATGCATAAAATCAAGGAATCATGGAAATCAATTATGAAACATTAGACCAAAAGAATGAATCATGAAGAACTAGGTATCTCAAGCTACAGGAGGATCGGAAGGAAAAAGATGAGGATAGCAGGACATCATATCAGCCTCGGCCTCCCAAGTAGCACCCTCAACTAATTGATTCCTCCATAGAAATTTCACGGAAGCAACTTCTTTATTTCGCAACTTTCGGATTTGTCGGTCTAAAATCTCAACCGGAACCTCTTCATAGGAAAGACTATCCTTTATGCTAAGAGTCTCTATTGGCACTATAGAGGTCGGATCACCATCACATTTCTTCAACAATGAGACATAGAAAATCGGATGCACCGACACCCAATCACTTGGCAAATCAAGCTCATAAGCAACCTTACCAACACGTCTCAAAATTTGATATGGGCCTACATAACGGGGACTGAGCTTCCCTTTCTTTCCAAATCTCATTACACCCTTCAAAGGTGAAATTTTTAAGTAAACCCAATCATCAACATCAAATTCTAATTCTCTTCTTCTAACATCGACATAGGACTTTTGTCGACTTTGAGCCGTTTTCAACCTTTCGCTAATAAGCCGAACTTTCTCCATAGCCTCATGCACTAACTCCGGGCCTATCAAAGTAAACTCACTAACTTCAAACAAACCTATAGGAGATCTACACCTCCTACCATAGAGAGCCTCGAACGGAGCCATACCAATGCTAGAATGGTGGCTATTATTATATGCAAACTCAATTAAAGGCAAATGGTCATCCCAAGTACCCTTGAACTCAATTACACAAGCTCTCAACATATCTTCTAAAGTATGAATAGTACGCTCTGCTTCCCCTTCGGTTTGAGGATGAAAGGCCGTGCTAAACTTAACACGAGTACCAAGACCTTTTTGGAATGACTTCAAAAATTTATAAGTAAACTGGGCACCTCGATCAGAGATAGTGGATAAAGGCACTCCATGCAGCCTAACCATCTCCCTCATGTATAACTTAGCATTATCCTCCGCCGAATAAGAAGTCTTGACGAGAATGAAATGGGCTGACTTAGTCATTCTATCAACCACAACCCAAATCAAATCATAGTGTCGCCTTGTGCGAGGCAAACCTACTACGAAATCCATATTCACATCTTCTCACTTCCAAGTAGGAATTTCTATGTCTTGGGTCAAACCTCCTAGTCTCTAATGCTCAACCATCACTTGTTGTCAATTAGGACACTTTGCCACAAATTCCGTAAAGTCTTTCTTCATTCCATTCCACCAATAGATTTCCCGCAAATCACTGTACATATTGGTAGCTCCCGGGTGGATAGAATATCAAGAACTATGAGCTTCCGACAAAATTTGCCCTCTGAAATCATCAACGTCGGGAACACATAAGCGACCTTGGTAACAAAGTACACCATCTCCCCCTTGGGAGAAAACCTTTATGGACTTCTTGACAACCGCTTCTTTCAATTTCACCAAAATTGTATCAAGGTCTTACTTAGCTTTTACATCATGAACAAAAGAGGATTCGAAAAACCATTGTGAACGGTAACTCTACCCTTAGCGGAATCAATCAACCGAACACCCAATTGGGCTAAACTATGAACATCACTAAAAAACTTTTTCTTACCATTCTCAATATGCGCAACCCTGCCCATAGACAATCTACTAAGAGCATCCGCCACTACATTAGCCTTGCCGGGATGATAGAGAACACTCATATCATAATCTTTAGCAATTTAAGCCATCTTTTTTGGCGGAGATTCAAATCTTTCTACTTGAAAACATATCAGAGACTCTTATGATCAGTGAAGACATCTACATGTACTCCATACAAGTAGTGTCTCCATATTTTCAAAGCAAACACCACCGCTGCCAACTCTAAGTCATGAGTGGGATAGTTCTTCTTAAGCACCTTTAGTTGCCTCGAAGCATAGGCAATCACCTTTCTGTTTAGCATAAGAACACACCCTAGCCCAATCCTTGAGGCATCAGAATAAACTACAAAACCATCGGTTCCTTTCGGTAGAGTCAATGTCGGGGCCGAAGTAAGTCTATCGTTCAACTCTTGGAAACTCCTTTCACAAGCCTCAGACCACATAAACCTAGCTTTCTTTTAAGTCAAAGCCATCAATGGAGAAGCAATTGAAGAAAACCCCTCAATAAACCTCCTATAATAACCGGCTAAACCCAAGAATTAAGAATGTCTGAACGTGATAAAGGTCTAGGCCAATTCTTGACCGCTTCGGTCTTTTTAGGATCTACCTCAATACCCTCACCGGAAACAATGTGACAAAGAAAAGCCACGGATCTCAAAAAAAATTCACACTTGTTAAACTTTGCAAAGAGTTATTGATCCTTGAGGACTTGCAAGACAACCCTCAAATGACTAGCATGCTCATCCTCATTCCTTGAGTATATCAAGATATCATCAATAAACACAATCATGAACATGCCAATGTATTGCTTAAAAACCCTATTCATCAAGTCAATGAATGCGGCCGGAGCATTTGTCAACCCAAACAACATAACATAAAACTCATAGTGATCATACCTTGTTCGGAAACCCATTTTCGGAATATCATCTTCTTTCACCCTGAATTGGTGATAACCCAAACGAAGGTCGATCTTAGAGAAACAACTAGCCCCTTGAAGTTGGTACAACAAATCATCTATCCTTGGTAAAGGATACTTATTCTTAATGGTAACCTTATTCAATTGGCCATAGTCGATGCACATTCGAAGTGAACCATCTTTATTCCTTACAAACAATACCAGAGCACCCATGGAGAAACGCTTGGTCGGATGAAAACCTTATCGAACAAGTCTTTCAATTGCTCTATCAATTCCTTAAGTTCCCCCGGAGTCATTCTATAGGGAGGAATAGAGGTAGGTTGCATATCTGGGAGAAGGTCAATACCGAAGTCTATTTCCCTTTAGGGAGGAATACCGGGCAAGTCATTGGGAAACACTTCTGGAAACTCACTAGCAATGGGGACCAACTCAAGAGTAGGGGGTTTGGAATCTACATCCCTCACCCAAACGAGATGATGAATGCAACCCTTAGAGATCATTTTTCTAGCCTTTAGATAAGAAACGAATTGACCTCGAAACATAGAATTTCCCCCCCTTCCACTCTAGGATAGGCTCATTAGTGAATTGAAACTTGACCACTCTGGTCCTAAAATCAATAGAGGCATAACAAGCATGCAATAAATCCATCCCAAGAATGACATTGAAATCTAGCATATCTAGCTCTATGAGATCGGCAAGAGTAACTTTATAGGATAAGGAAATGGAGCAAACTCTATAAACCCTCTTAGCTAAAATAGACTCTCCTATCGGAGTAGAAACAAGGATAGGATCTAACAACATATCCGGTACAATATCAAATCGCATGGTCACATTGGGTGTCACAAAGGACAATGTAGCACCGGGATCTAACAAGGCATAGACATCAAAATGGAAAACTTTCAACGTACCGGTGACCACATCAGGTGAGCTCTCTTGCTCATGACGATCCTGAAGTGCATAAAACATGTTATGCTTAGGAGCTCCTGAACCCGAATTACTTGGGGCAACTTGCTTACCCTCTCTTCCTTTAGCCAAGAGAGATGGGCAATCTCTCATCTTGTGACCAGCCTTACCACATGTATAGCAACCATTCGAACTTGCTAGTCATTTTCCTTCATGCCTCCTCCCACATCTAGTACAACTAGGCAAAGAAGATCAACCACCGTTCCCTCCTTGAGGCTTAGGGTATCGCACCCTATCATTGTTGGATCTCGAAGGAGCCTTGGAAGAACCTTGATTAGAGAACCTATGGCGAAATCTTGAACAATCACGTCCCTCGAATTTTGCATGAGAAAAGTTGCCACCTCCGGTTCTAGCCCGCTTAGTCTCACTAGATCTCCCTTTAAGCTTTTCTTCTTCAATTTTTTTAGCATAAACCATGAGGTGAGAAATATCAATGTCATGCACAAGCATGGAAGTGCGGCACTCTTTCACCAACATATCGGACACTCCCGACACAAATTTGCTTGCTCTTGCCCTTGGTTTGGCAATTATGGATGGAGCATATCTAGCCAATTGTGTGAACTTCAATGCATATTCTTTCACACTCGTACTTCCTTGACGAAGATTAATAAACTCAAGCACCTTTGCCTCTCTCTTCTCAAGAGGGAAGAATCGATCAAGGAAAGCGCTCTTAAACCTCTCCCATCCAATGGGACATTCATCAATAGCCCTTTCACTCTTCCATTGATTGTACCAAGTTTGGGCAACACCTTTTAGTTGATAAGCGGCCAACTCCGCCTTTTATTCCGGTGTCACACCCAATATCATCAACACTTTATAAACTTCATCAATGAACTCTTGAGGATCCTCTTCCACCTTAGAGACATGAAATTCTTGAGGATTCATCCTTATGATGTCTCTCACCCTCGACACCGCCGTACCCATATTTGGGTTCACGGGAAACACTACTTCTCTATTGGCTTTGGCCACACGGCTTGGGCCAAAGCTTGGAAAGCAGCCCTAAATTTTGAAGGGGTCACTTGCTTAGCCAAAGGGTCGGCCGTAGCTTGTGCAGCTTGAGGAGGAGCTCGTTGCCCTTCATTCTATCTTGCATTCCTAGTAGCATAGGCCCTTCGAGATGCCATATCCTATAACGCGTAGGATAGGTGATTAAGAGAGAGATATAGAGTTAAACTCTATGGCACGACTCAACAGTAACAAAAGAAGTGAAGTTTCCTAAACATCTTGTAGTCTCGCATTCATAAGTGTGGCGTGCTTCACACCCATGAACAAGACTCTACTCGATGCGGCTTATGAGACATCCTAACATCTTTCTAAAACCTGGCTCTGATACAAAGTTTGTCACGACCCGGGGTAGCCCCTAGATGTAACACAGCGTACAAGACCCTGAGAGGCCTCATACAAGCCCTTAGAATACATAACATACAAGATAATAGAGAAGCAAGAGTTCAAAAGAGCATTTTATATCAAAGCTTTAATCAAAATAGCGGAAGTCAACATCTCATGTCTCAAAGCCTTCTAATATCATAGAAAACAAATAAAAGTGATAGGGACGCAGCCCAATACAATATCCAACATAACGAAAGACATCAAAGTAAAATCCAACAAGGCTATTTCCTCGGATGGATGAGGACTCACCAAGTGTTCTTGTCAAATCTAAGTCAATGCTCTAGCCACGAGTAGGAGAACTGCCACATCCTATACCAAAGAAGTCGATGCAGGAAAGAGTATGCGTTAGCACAATAAAATACTAAGTATGATAGCCATGCACATAAACTCATAAAACATGCTAGAAACTGAGATATAAACATGACATGCAATTGGCCAAGCTAAACATGATAAGGCATATAAGCAAATAGCATAAAGCATAAACCGTGGCCAAAGCAAGCTAAATCATCTTTCTTTTACTCTTCTTTTCTTTTCTTTACTATTAGTAACCCATGCACCATTGTACAAGCTGAAGTGTGGGAAAAGCCTTAAACCGATCTGTAGACCATGGAATAACTCAACATGGAATCCGGTGTCTGCCCTACACCGGAAAAGGGCCATTCTACTTGCCAAGGTAGAATCAGGAACAATAGCCTACGTGGATGCACCAGCTAAGCTGATAAAATATGGGCCTGTTAAAGAACACCTATGGGGGCACATAGGCATAGGACATATGGGGACTTGTCACCTGTCCACTCATTCTATGCATAATTCCCACTATGCAATCGTAAATATTGATATCCATGGTAAGTAACAACTGGGGTTGCCAATCCTAGCTAAACATGACTTCACATACCATGGACTAGTCCAAGCTTACTTCATTGAGTGTTTCTTCTTTGATAGACTTGTCCAAGCTTACACCTCTAGAATAGATTCTTTAAGCTCTTGATTCAATTTTAGTTAAGCAAACCTTTTAACAAGTTATGAATCCTTTACATGTGAGAAAACCTTTCACAAGCTTAGGTTGAGCATTATATGAGAAAACCCTTTCAAGACTCAACAACGTCATATCATAGATTTCATATAAAACATGCTTGATTCTATAAACCTCTTTCTTCAAGATTCTATCATGCTTTTTTCTTCATAGCTAATGGGTTCATATTGCCTTTATTTTAAACCATGCAATTCAATGCAAGCTAGCTCTTAAAAGTCATAATCAAGGCAATTTAGTCATTCTTGAAGTAACCCACATAAAAGAGGAAAATCATGCTTTTGCTTGAACATGCTACATTCATGCACTTAACCCCAATTCATGCTCAATTTCATAGATGATCCCTCAATTTCATCAATTCATATCTCAACACATCAATCAAGGCATAGATTATCAAATTGGGGAGAATTTACTTGGGATCATTGGGGTTCATGCAATAATTTCAATTAGACATGTAATTCATGCTAGATCGTGCACTAAATTACTTTATCCACGCTCTACCAAACATTAAATCAGTTTTTGAAATCATACTTGAAGAACCCATAACAATTGATCAAACCCTAGCTTGCTTGAAGGGAATTGATCCTTGAAATTCTTGAAGAAAAGGGACGGTCCAATGGAAGAAGCAACTCCATTGTGTCAATACCATCATACCTTTGCAAAGCCCACTAGAAATTGGAGGAAATTGGGTGATCTTCAATGGAGGACTTAGCTTCTTCTTCTTCCTTGAGCTAGAGAGGATTTCTTTTAGAGAGAGAAATATTTGAGAGTTGAATTTAGCGAATGAGTTACAATGAAGTGATTTAGGTATAGAAAACTATATAAGGGACCTTCTTTAAGGGTAAAACCGACTTAGATAATTAGGGGATTAACCAAGGAAAAGACCAAAAAGCCCTTAATTAAAACTGTCGGGGCCCATATATGGTCAGGACCTACAGTCCGTACATCCCTTGACGGACCGTCCGGTTGAACCGTCAAAAGATTCATAGAATTGGTATCTGGGGACCCTACAACAACGCTTTCAATCTATGGTTGGTAGGTACATCTACGGACCGTACACTTAAATCGTAGATCACAACCTGAGGTTCAAGAATTTAACCAAGTCTGGGGACATCTGCGGTTACTTCTTACAGACCGTCAACTGACTCACTATCCGTCCTGCTAATCCGTAGATCACACTTCAGAGACTGAGAGTTACTGAAATTGACAGAGACATTGACAGTTCCTCACCTACGGCCCGTCAACGGGACTACGGCCCGCAAGTGGCCTCCATAGGTCACTGCCTACTAAATTATGCATCTTCGTTCCTTGGAAAGCTGGGGTATTACATCTTGACTCCACGGACTCGCACTGGGAATAACAGGCTGCAATCATATAATGTCAACTATGGACCGGAGCTGCTAGCCTACCCCCGACAGCCTAGCAGTGAAAATACTGGATGGGCACCGCGTAACATTAGCTGTGTCCTTGAGCTAAAAATCTCTAACAAGATAAAGCCACTACGAACAATACAACGCATGGCTTAACATCACGGGCCGCCGCCCCCACAAAAGTATCAAACGAAGGCTCATAGCCTAACACAATCCAACCGTCAATCTGCTCAATGCAACATGTCCCGCTGCATCCCGCGATCTAAAAATTAGAGTGGAAAGAATTGGAAGATCCAGAAGCCACGAGATCGCCTAAACTAAGGCTCATGCTATCAGACCTAAGTCTTCTATACATGTCTACAAGGATCTAGTCCATCCGAATCGACGTCGGATACGTACTAAAGTCAACAAGTGCATAGGACTAAGGCAATACTAGCTTAACCTATTCTACGGCTAAAATCACAATCATCAACCAAACACGGAAGAAAATCACCCGGACCCACTCATACAACAACAGATAACCACCTAACAGATAACCCGCACACAAATACCAACAATCCGAGTCAACAGCCCAACTACAGCATGATACTAACCCAGAACAGCCCAACAATCAATTCTAAAATAGGGAATAGGATAAGCAGGGGAACAATACTAGCTAACCACCCCATATTCACACATATCAACTAGCATTTACACATTAAAGCTCAATCTAGAAAGAATAGAAGTCGTAACCTAACCAAACGTCGATCTCAAGCGCTACAAGTCACTCAACTGGAAATTTTCCAATTCGTACGGCCTCAGACTGCTGCCAAGCTATAAAAAATAGAATCACAGCGTCAATACGGTCGTATAGACACTAACATCAACAAATTCGGAGACCGACCAATTTTGGAGTCAAATCGAACAAAGTGGGACTTGCAGTGGATTTCCAGAATTGACTCCGTGAAAAGGTCCTAAATACTTCCCGAAACTTGAATCCCAAAATGGACCGCCCATGAGGTTCGGATCTACTCCTAACAACCAACAACAACAAAATGCAAAACATAACAAAAATAGGCCAAAAACCAAGTTACCACTCGAATTCCCAGAATTTGAGGACCACCTAATGCCAACTAACCTAAAACCCACAAAGCCAACGAGAATATTAACGCTTGGGACTTCGAATCGCCGAAAACTGATGCAAGATGAGGTAGATATGAGGTTTTGAAGCTCTCCAACGATTGAACTTCGACCTCATTAAATAGACACTACCAGGCCCCTGTTTTCAGCGAACTCAGTCAGCGCTCCGCGAATGCAGAAGTGAGCAAATAAGTCCTCCACAAACGCATCCCAAGGCCCATGAACGCGGAGAGTAAAATCTCCCCTCAACCAAAAAACCACATCGAATGCGAAACTCAGGGAACCACTCACTACACAGACCTCCGCGAACGCAGAGCCTATCCTGCAAACACGGAGAGTAACTAAGTCTGAAGTCTTTAGAAAGGCACCAGCTATGTTTTGGACAATTCCACAACTCCGACGGGGTGCTCGCGATTTGTTCGAAACCTCGTGCACGTAAATGAAATATGCTACCCCCTCGAATTCAACGTTTTGGACTCAATGGCGCAGTCAAAATTTCCATACGAGGTCGTTTTGACAAAACGAAGGTCCCAAACCCAATAAGCCATTTTAGCCAACTTCTACCGGAGGCCTCAAAATTAGATCGGAAGCTCCCGATAATTCTCGAAAGGTCATTGTAGACCAAACTCGACATTTTTGAACTAATCGTGTTGTCAAAATTTCCATCCGAGTGCGTTTTCCAAGAATGTTGACCGAAGTCAACCTTAAGCCAAATTTCAAAGACTAAGGAGCTAATTGGCCCCAAAATCACACTGGAAACCCTGGTACTCAGGCGAACCATGCTTCTAGCCTAATTTGGCCACTCCGGAGCTGATGGAAAGTTTAGAATTCTCATTTGAGGTGGTTTACCTGAAGTTATGATCGAAATCAACCTTTAAAGGTTCAAAAGCTCCAAAACAGAAAAATAGGCATAAAACCCAAACGAACGACTAGGCGACCGAACAGTCAGTGCCAACAAGTAATAAATGACTTGGGGTCGCCACAGGAACGCTCTAAATGAGATAAAGAAGGCATTAACACATAAATGACCTGGAGGGTCATTACAATATCCACTACTTAAAGGACTTTTGTTCGCGAAAGTAAGGATCAAGAAGTACTTGAGGGCTCAAATAAGCTAGGGAACTGTTCCCGTATCTCGTGCTTCATCTCCCAGATAGCCTCATCAGCTGGACGATGCCTTCAAAAAATCTTAACCGCAGGAATGACTCTCGACCTCAGCAGCCTCACATCTCTAGAAAAAATAGCAACTGGCTCCTCTATCTATGTCAAGCGATCATCCAACTCAACGGCATCATACTGAAGCACATGAGACTCATGTGGAACATATCGACGCAGCATCAAAACATGGAATATTGGATGAACGATTGAGAATGCTGGAGGTAAAGCAAACTCATAAGCCACCTCGCCAATTGCCCAAAAAATCTCAAAACGCCCGATATACTTGGGGCTAAGCTTGCCCCGCCTCCCAAATCTCATCACGCCCTTCATGGACGATAGTCGGAGGAATACTCTATCACCCACGGCAAAACTCAACGGTAGATGCCTGCGGTCTACATAACTCCATTGTCTACTCTGAGCTGTCCTGAGCCTATCCTGAATCAACGTCACATGATCCAAGGACTCCTGAAACAAATCTATGCCATGCGGCCTAGGCTCCATAAACTCAAACCAACCGACTGTAGTGCAATAATGCCTACCATATAGGGCCTCAAATGGGGCCATCTGGATGCTGGAATGGTAGCTGTTGTTGTATGCCAACTCTGCCAAGGGCAAGAAGTGGTCCCATTGACCCTCAAAGTCTATAACATAGACAAATCGACAAAGGAGTCAAAATTTGTGGAGGAAAATATTCCTACTAAATCTCGGCCTTGTCAAATGAATGCTGAATTAGTTGAATTTTGTAAAACTGAGATTGATAATCTTTTGCAAAAGGGTTTGATTAAACCTTCTAAATCTCCTTGGTCTTGTACTGCTTTTTATGTTAATAATGTAGCAGAAAAGGAAAGAGGTATGCCTAGATTGGTAATAAATTATAAACCTTTGAATAAATTTCTTAAATGGATTAGATATCCTATTCCTAATAAAAGGGATTTATTATCTAGGTTATATGATTCCAATATTTTCTCAAAATTTGATTTAAAATCAGGATATTGGCAAATTTAGATATCTAAAGAGCATGCTTATAGGACTGCTTTTAATGTATCTTTTGGTCAATATGAATGGAATGTTATGCCATTTGGTTTAAAGAATGCTCCTTCTGAATTTCAGAAAATAATGAATGATATTTTTAATCCTTATATGGATTTTATTATTGTTTATATTGATGACATTCTTGTTTATTCTAAAACTCTAGAAATGCATATTAAGCATTTAGATATCTTTAAAAGAATTGTTATTCAAAATGGTTTAGTTATTTCCAAACCAAAAATGAGTTTGTTTCAAACAGAGGTTAGATTTTTAGGTCATTTGATTTGTCAAGGTAAAATAACGCCTATTCAAAGATCTATTTCTTTTGCATCAAAGTTTCCTGATGTAATAACAGACAGGACTCAGCTTCAAAGATTTTTGGGGAGTTTAAATTATATTTCTCCTTTTTATAAAAATCTATCTCGAGATTTAACTCCTTTATTTGATAGATTAAAAAAAGATTATAAACAGCCTTGGACTAATGAACATACTGCCTTGGTCAAATTTGTTAAACAAAAGATAAATGATTTGCCTTGTCTAACTCTTGCTAATCCTGCTTGGATAAAAATTGTTGAAACTGATTCGTCGAATATTGGTTATGGAGGAATTTTAAAACAAATTAATCCTCATGATAAAACTGAATATTTGATTCGGTATCATTCTAGAAAATGGACTGATGCTCAGAAAAAATAAGCCACGGTGGCACATGAATTGCTTACCATTGTTAAATGTGTATTAAAATTTCGAGATGATTTATATAATCAAAAGTTTTTGATAAAAACTGATGCTCAAGTGGTTAAAGTTATGTTTCATAAAGATTTTAAACATGATGCGTCTAAATTAATATTTTCCAGTTGGCAAGCACAGTTAGCCCCGTTTGATTTTGAAATCCTTTATAAGAAAGGGAGTGATAATTCTCTTCCAGATTTCTTATCTAGAGAATTTATCCAATGAATTCTGAATACCTTAGTATTTTCATTGAGCGAGCTAATTTGATAGCTATTTTACAGGTGATAAAATTGCCCAGAGATTTACAAGAAAATATTCTTGAAAAAATTATTCATGAAATTATGAGACAAGATTTGATAGACGCAATTCATGAATTGTTGATTGAAGAACAACGAGATGATTTTATATATGATTACTTATCAGAATAAAATTTGTTTCGTTTGCAGAATGGAATCCTTTAATTACAGAGGAAAAAGTAAAGGAAGAGGAGGAGGAAGATCATCCTCCCAGTCATAGTCATACTCACAAGCATCCTCGTATGGATCAGCTTCTGGTAGCTCCCCAGTTATACAAATGGGAAGAAAAAGTTTGATAAATGAGAAAATATCTCAGCCTTCCAATTCTATACATTTGGAAGATATTCCAGAAGACAACCCTTTATATGCTCAATTACAGGCATCTCTAGGTAAGCAAAAGCAAAAAGATACTTTTGCTTCAATAGCTCAAGAAGACACTGATGATATCAGGTCTTATGAAAAAGTATCAAAACAAGAGATGATATTCCTTGTTGAAAATTCTGAGATTCAAAGAAAAGATGAACCATGGAAAATATTTCATAGGTATTTAATAAATGGATTATATTTCCCAGGTGAGTCATACAAAACCCGATCATATTATGAGACTATTTTGAAAGAAACTGGAAGTGCTTAATTTCAGCATTTTTTTTTATATAATTCAAGCGAGAATGTTTATAACTTCTCAAAAATTATTATTAAACAGATAATAACTGTTGAAGAATGGGGAATATCTACCATGAAAGAAAGGTAGATAAGCCTTAATCAAGTAAAAATGAGTTTTACTTATTGGGATTATGTTCAAGCCTTTGATAAAGTTCTTTATATAATAATGATAGACATAAACATACTTGGTTTGTCAAGGTATGTTCAAAGATATTTGAACAGATGATTCCTAATTGGTTTCTAAGGTGGTGGTCATATCATGGCCCGACAGTCAAGATCTTGCCGTACAACTTTTTAAAGTTATACAAAGAATGGGTAAACATTTCTGCCAAATTAAAAGAAGTTTATCATGCAGATCATATTTGCTATTTGGAAACTATTGATCAGATATATTTCTTTATTGAGTTTTCAATTCCATGGATCCATAAATGGACTCCTGAATTCGGATTTACTTCGGAGCAAATCCCTTGTTTATACAGGGTATTTTATGACAACTTTTGGGATAAATTAATCAAGAAAGATCCCAAGACTAAGGTTCTATTTGGGCAAGACCTTCTTGATGAAATTCAAGAAAAAATTAGAGAATACTCTACTACGCCATTAAAAGAAATTTCAGTGGATAATTCAGTCAGACATATTGCTCGACGAATTTCAGTTAAGGATGGTGATAAAGATGAAATGATTGAGAAATATCTCGATGAAATAAAAAGAAATTTGTTACAAACGATTAATCAATTTGATAGATCAGATACTTGAATGCGAAGTGAGACAAGTAATGATGATATTTTAACAGATGCTCAACCTTTGGAACCAGAAGAGATAATTTCTGAAGACTCATTGAAAAGAGCAGAAGAATTACTCAGAGAAATCAGAGGAAAAGCAAAACAGTAAAGCCGCCATGAGGGCCCAATGAAACAGTATATAAACTGTAAGAAAGCACTATAAATAGTGTGCAATGGACCTAGATGTCGGGTCACTGTATAAAAAGTAGAAATAGTTTGTTTTCTTTCTTTTTTGTTATAAATAGAGGCTTTACTTCTGAGAAGAAGCAAGTCGTTTTTAGGCAAGCTTTGGTTTTCTCTCTTGTAAAGATTCTTGTATCTACTTCTAAAAAATCTATAAAATCTTCAGACTGTTGAAGGAAAAGGCAGTGCAACGCCTTAAGGTACTGTTATTTTTATTTCTTTCCTATTTTTGTTAAAACTATGTGTAGCTAAGTAAAGATCATATCCATATTAAATATGTAATCCGAGATCTGAGTTAACTATGAAAATAATCTAGACTCAATTTAGATGGAAAAGATAAAGTTATTATCCTTTTAACTTGGTTTCGAGATGGTGGTACAGTTAGATCTTAATACTGTTCTTGTTAGTTTCTGTTTGGAGAGCCGGAGGAAAGTAAGTCCTTGTTTTTAGTGATGAAGGGGCAATTAAATTCCCGGTTAGAAAATCTAAACAGAGATTACCAAAGTAGTATTTAGTATCTAGACAGGCCCTTTGCTCGGGTAAAAGAAGTTCAACTTCATACCATACAGTTATTATGAGAATAATTTTTTCTTTTATATTTCGATTGTATACCCCTAGTACGGGTACTACTATCACTAGATCTAAGTTATTATGGCGGACTACCGCCCGATAACTCGGTCTTGTTATATTATCTAGGTTCTATGATTCCATTATTTTCTCAAAATTTCATTTAAAATCAGGATATTGGCAAATTCAGATATCTAAAGAGCATGCTTATAGGACTGCTTTTAATGTACCTTTTGGTCAATATGAATCCGTCCTCATACTGCTCCACCAGTAATGCTGCCTCAAATCATGATACATCTTAGCTGTGCCCGAATGAATAGAGTATCTTGAATCATGAGCCTCGCTAAGGATCAGTTGGATCAAATCACCAACTTTGGGAATGCACAATCGGCCAGCAAACCTCAAAACCCCATCTGAATCTAAGAAAGCCTAACCGGCATCACCTGCCAACACTTTATCTCCGAGTGCTACCAAAGGCTCATCCTCTAAATGACGACTACATATCTGATCAAGTAGAGATGACTGAACCCCAATATATGCTAATACCTTGTTGGAATTTTAAACATCAAGTCTGATCATCTGATTGGCTAAGGACTGAATGTCGAAAGCCAAGGGTTGCTCTGAAATAGAAAGGAAGGCTAGACTACCCATACTCTCTGTCTTCCGAGTCAAGGCGTCCGCTACTACATTCGCCTTGCCCGGATGGTAGAGAATAGAAAGATCATAGTCCTTTAGGAGCTCAATCCACTAACGCTGTCTTGAATTAAGGTCCCTATGAGTCATGATGTACTGAAGACTTCTGTGATCAGTGTAGATCTCACAATGAACTCCATACAAGTGGTGCCTCCAAATCTTAAGCGCAAAAACTACCTCCGCTAACTCCAAATCATGAGTGGGGTAGTTTCGCCCGTGCGGCTTAAGCTACCTTGACGCGTAAGCAATAACCCGGCCCTGCTGCATCAGAACATAACCAAAACCAACATCGGATGCGTCTCAATAGATCGTGAAGCCCTCACCCTCAACTGGAAGAGTCAATATATGAGTGGTGGTAAGCAACTCCTTAAGCCTCAGAAAGCTCCTCTCACACTCCTCCAACTGCACAAATAGAATGTTCTTGCTAGTCAACCGAGTCAAAGGTTCCGCTAAGGTGGAGATACTCTCAACAAAGCGTCTGTAGTACGCTGCCAATCCGATGAAGCACCGTATTTTAGTCACAGAAGTTGGCCTAGCCCAACTACGGATAGCCTCAATCTTTGCCGGATCCACCATAATGCCATCCTTGGACACCAACGTGCCCCAAGAATGCTACAGATTTTAGCCAAAACTCGCACTTTGAGAAATTGGCATCAAACCGATGATCTCTCAAAGTCTGGAGCACTATCCTCAAATGCTGCTCATGCTCACGATGGCTCCACGAGTATACCAAGATGCCATCGATGAAGACAATGACAAAGGAGTCCAAATACGGCCTGAACACTCGAGTCATCAAATCCATAAAGGTGGCAGGGGCATTAGTCAACCCAAAAGACATAACCTGGAACTCATAATGGCCATAGCGAGTCCTAAATACTGTCTTAGGATGTCCGTTGCTCTAATCCTTAGTTGATGATAACCAGATCACAAGTCGTTCTTAGACAACCCAGCAGCACCCTGAAGCTAGTCGAATAGATCATCAATACGAGGCGCAGGATAACGGTTCTTCACCGTCACCTTATTCAACTGTCTATAATCGATACACATCCACATGGTGCCATCCTTCTTCTTCACAAACACGATTGGGGCACCTCAAGGTGACACATTAGGTTTGATGAACTCTCTACTCAAGAGATGCTAGAGTTGATCACTGAGCTCCCTAAGCTCTCCAGTTCTATGTGGTACGGTGGGATAGAGATGGGATGAGTACCCGGCTCCAAGTTTATGCAAAAGTCAATGTTTCGATCTGGGGGTAGGCCAGGAAGGTCAGAAGGAAACACATCTGCGAACTCTCAGATAAGAGGCACTGAATAAAATGTCGGGCCCTCCCTACTCACATCTCTAACATAAGCCAGGTAAGCCAAGCAACCGCTGTCCTCCAGCCTCTGGGCTCGAATACAATAAATCACCCTAACCAGTGTGCGACTACAAGAACCTTGCCACACAACCGGCAGGATACCAGGAATTGATAAAGTCATGATCTTGGTATAAAAGTCCAAGATAGCCCGGTGAGGAGATAGCAAATCCATAACTAGAATCACATCAAAGTCTACCATACATAGCACAATAAGATCAACCAGAGTGTCTTGCCCCCGAATGGTCACCACACAGGACCTGAAAACCCGATCCATTACTGGGGTCGAAACACGCAATGGAACCGATAAGGGCTGAGGACTCACTCCAAATCGAGGCACATAGTAATCAGACACATATGAATAGGTAGAACCTAGATCAAACAAGACTGAAGCGAGCTGACGGCATAAGAGAACTGTACCTGTGATAACATCATCTGATGCCTCGGCCTCTGCTCTTGCTCGAGCTGCATAAGAGTTGCCCTGCGCGACTCTACCCCGCGTATCCACTCTACCACCTGTCTTTCCTCTCCTGGGGCCTCCCTGAGAACCCTGCTGCTAACCCCCTGCTCTAGCTGGAGGTGCTGCTACCAAAACCGGTGTCGCTGCCTAAGGGGCTGGTAAAGCTGACCTGGATAAAAGGCACTCCCTGGCCCAATGACCGAACTCCCCACAAGTGTAGCAACCTTGAGAAGACCTGCTAAATGCTGAAGGTCGGCCACACCGACCTGATGCACCTGTCTGAAACCTGCCTTGACCCTGACTCAGACCAGCACTAGAACCTCTCTGACAATGCTGATCTCCTTCTGAGGTCTTCAATGCTGCCTGAAATGGGCGCTGGACTACCATTGCTTGAACCCCTGGTGACCCCAACCTCGGGTATCCCTCGACCTGTGATGGGTCCCACTGAAGCTTTCATCCGATCTGGGCCTCTTGCCGCTGCCCTCGTGGGCCTCACGACGAAGATGATCAATTTTACGGGCATGGTCTACCACCTCTATAAACAAATAGCTCACTCCCAACAATGACTGCAACTCAATCCTCAGCTACAGTCTCAACCCTCTAACGAAGCATCGGACCCGCTCCTTTTCTATAGGTAGAATCATAGTAGCATCACGGGACAACTCAAGAAATCTGATCTCGTACTCAGTCACCATCATGGAGCCTCGCTCCGACCTTAAGAACTCATCACGAAGGTAATCCCTGACGCTCCATGGAATAAACATGACAAGAAAAACCATAAAAAACTACTCCCATGGTACTGGTGGTGCTCCGGTTGGCCTGGTCTCAATGAACGAATGTCACCACTGTCTGGATGGTCTATCCAGTTGATAAGCTTTGAAGTCAGCTCTTCTAGACTCCACTAAACCCAAGGTCTGAGGTCTGCAACCTCTCACGGTAATTAGTTAAGAACTTGTGGGCATCCTCCCCCGCAACCTTGAGAGAACCTCAGTGGTGAAATTCTAAGAAACACCCCGAGCATCTTCTGCTCTCGTAGAGGCATAACCCAGTCCAATGGGTCATGCTGAACCACGGCTGGAGCTGGTGGCGGAAGAACCTCTGGTGCCACTACTGCAGGCTGGTCTTGTTGTGCCTGAACCGGCTCTAGGACTGGTGATGGGGCCGACTGCTGCTGCATACTTCCAATTGCAGCTAGAATCTTAGAAAGCATGCCCTGAAGATCTGCTGGTGCTTGTGGTGGCTAAGTTGGTCCCGGCCCCACCGATTGAGGAGGAATTTGTTCTTCTTGAGGCTTTGACTCCAACTCCGGAGTCCTCTCTCTCTCTGTCAGTCTAGTGCTGCAGCACCACGTCGACCTCCTCTGCGTGTAAAAGCCATCCCTGTAATAGAACAGAACAAGTGAGATTTCAAGAAACCAATTGGACAGCAACGCACGAAAAGGATACAAAGTAAGAAAACATCCTAAGGACATCATGTATCCTCCTAAAGATAAGTCACGAACGTCTCTGCACCGATCCCCAAGACTCTACTATATGTTAGTTCTGTACAAGTGAGACCAACGAACCTAGGCTCTTATACCAATTTTTCACGACTCGATTTCTCAAGTCATGATGGCGCGTACTGCCCACCGGTAGTCAATCCAAACTCTATCCCGGAACTTAACAGTAATGGGACTAAGAGAGGAAACTAGTCAAAAACAAGAGAAAGCATACAAATAAAACACAGACGAGAGAGCTTAAGAGAAACCAACCCAAAATGATATATACAATACCTCCAAAAATCTTGAAGTCACATGTATAGAACTACTAACAAGAATAAACGTCCCAAAAGTGGACCGCATATACAAATGTCTCGAAAACTAAAGACAAGCCAAAATATACGTACAGAAGGAGACAGGTAATCCCAGAACAACATGTGCTCACCCTAGTTTCCTCAAAAGACAGCTCCAGGCCCGGCCTCCACACTGTTAACTGGTGCTACGACCTGCATCTAGATGCAGAGTGTAGCATGAGTACGAAAACAATAGGTACCCAGTAAGAATCATAGGCCGACGGAGCAAGAAAGGTAAAAACAGGTAGACAAGATATAATCAACTACAACATAGGTCAAAAGAACGGAAACAGAAAAGTGAAAACTAAACTGAGTATAGCTAAGCTAAACCCAGCAAGGCCCCCCATAAGACCCGCTGGGCACACTCATGCGTAAGTTGAAATAAAACCCGAACGGACCCCCATAAGCCCGATATGTACGCAGAAGGGCTAATCTATAGTAACAAAAGAAGATCCAAAACCAGAAGTGGAAAAACGCATGGGTCCCATAACCAAAAAGATAATTCTTGGGCCCCACCCAATCATCAGTGGAGCTGAAAATACCATACTCTAATCGGGTAACGTCAGTCTCGATCTGGAACAATACCTGGGCCCAGCCCCATCAGTCACAAGCTGGAAATACCGGACTCTAACCGAGTATCATCAGTCTCGAGCTGGAACAATACCTGGTCCCAGCCCCATCAGTCACGAGCTGGAAATACCGGACTCTAATCGTGTAACGTCAGCCTCGGACTGGAGCTAATAAGTCTATGCTCAACAGTCTAGAACTGGAAATATCCGTTTTAACCTGGTAACGTCAACTCCGGGCTGGGACTAGTAGTCTACACTCCAAGGACTCGCATTGGGAATAATATGTTGCAATCGTATAACGCCATCTATGAAACGGAGGTAGTAGCCTACCCCCGATAGCCTAGCGCTGAAAATACTGGATGGTAACCGCGTAACATCAGCTACGTACTGGATCGAACAACCTCGAACCAGATAAAGCCACTACAAGTAATACAACGCAAGGTTAAACTTCACCGGCCGCCAGCCCCACAAGAGGATCAAACGAATGCTCCCAGCCTAACACAATCCAACTGTTAATCGGCTCAATGCAACATTTTCCGGTAGAATCCCACGATCTCAGAAATAGAGGGGAAGGAATCAGAAGATCCGAAAGCCACGAGATCACCTAAACTAAGGCTCATGCTATCAGACCTAAGTTTTCTATACCAGTCTACAAGAATCTAGTCCATCCGAATCGATGTCGGACACATACTCAGGTGAACAGGTTCATAGGACTAAGACAATACTACCTGAACTTATTCCAAGGCCGAAATAACAATAGTCAACCAAGCACAAAAGAATATCACCCAGACACACTCATGCAACAACATATAACGACCTAACAGATAACCCAAACACAAATACCAACAATCCGAGTCAATAACCCAACTACAGCACGATACTAACTCAGAACAGCCCAACAATAAATTTTAAAATAGGAAATTGGATAAGCAGGGGAACAATACTAGCTAAGCACCCCAGATTCACACATATTAAAGCTCAATCTAGAAAGAAGGGAAGCCGTAACCTACTAAAAAGCCGATCACAAGCGCTCCAAGTCACTCAATCGGAGATTTTCTCTTCCCATACGGCCTCAGACTGCTGCAAAGCTATTAAAAATAGAATCATAGCGTCAATACGGTCGTTTAGACACTAACATCGACATATTTGGAGACGGACCGATTTTGGAGTCAAATCAAGTAAACTGGGACCCACTTTGGATTTTCTTGAATTGACTTTGTGAAAAGGTCCTAAATCCTTCCCTGAAATTGAATCCCAAAATGGACCGCCCATCAAGACTCGGATCTACTCCTAACAGCCAACAACAAAAAAATATAAAACCTAAAAAAAATAGGCCAAAAACAAACTTACCACTCTAATTCACGGACTTTGAGGACAAGCCAATGCCAACCAACCTAAATCCCCTGAAGCCGACGAGAATCTGAATGCCTGGGACTTCGAATAGCTGAAAATCGATGCAAGATGAGGGATATATGAGGTTTTGAAGCTCTCCAACGAGTGAGCTTCGACCTCATTAAATATACACTGCTAGGCCCCTTTTCTCCACGAACGAGGTCAATGCTCCGCGAACGTGGAGGTGAGCAAATTAGTGCTCCGTGAACGCGGTCCAAGGCTTGCGAACTCGGAGAACAAAATCTCCCCTCACCCAACAAACCTCCGCGAATGCGGAGCTCAGGGAACCACTCACTACACAGACCTCCGCCAAAACGAAGTAGACTCTCCCACACCACCACGAACGCGGAGAGTAAATGAGTCTGCAGTTTTGACAGCTGCACCAGCTAAGTTTTGGATAATTCAAAAACTCTGACGGGGTGCTCGGGATTCGTTCGAAATCTCGTGAACGCAAACAAAATATGATACCCCCTCAAATTCGACATTCCGGACTCAATGGCACAGTTGAAATTTCCATACAAGGTCGTTTCGACAAAAAGAGGGTTCCACACCCAATGAGACATTTTAGCCAACTTCTATCGGAGACCTCAAAATCAGATCGAAAGCTCCCGGTAATTCTCGAAAGGTCGTTCTAGACCAAACTCAGCATTCCAAAACAAACCGTGCTGTCGAAATTTCCAACTGAGCACATTTTCCAAGAATGTTGACTGAAGTCAACCTTAAACCAAATTTCTGAGAATAAGGAGCTAACTTGCCCCAAAATCACACTGGAAACCCCGAGACTCGGGTGAACCATGCTTCTAGCCTAATTTGGCCGCTACAGAGTTGATGGAATTGTCAGAATTCTCATCTGAGGTCGTTTACCTTAAGTTATGATCGAAATCAACTTTTGAAGGTTCAAAAGCTCCAAAACAGAAAAATAGGCATAAAACCCAAACGAACCACCAAGTGACCGAACATTCAGCTCCAGCAAGTCAGAAATGACTTGGGGTCACCACAGGAATGCTCAAAATGACAGAAAGAAGGCATTAACACAGAAATGACCTGGAGTGTCATTACACTATCGATGAGTATGAGGTAAACCTGTAATGAAGTCCCTGTTAAAATCTTCCATCTTCCGTGTAGGAATGCTAATATCTTGAGTCATTCCGCCTGATTTCTTATGCTCAACTTTCACTTGTGGATAATTTAGACACTTAGCCTAAAATTCCATAATATCCTTCTTCACCTCATTCCACCAATAAACTTCCCGTAGATCATGGTACATATTAGTGGCTCCCGGGTGAATAGAATACAAAGAACTTTAAGCTTTTGATAACTTCTATTGCCTCAACTCATCAACATTTAGAACACATAAACAACATTTGACACCACAAAGATAGTGTCTCCATATCTTTAATGCAAAAACCTCCACCACCAACTCCAAATCGTGAGTAGAGTGAATCTTCTCGTGAATCTTAAGTTGCCTAGAAGCATAGGCTATGACCTTATCATTCTGCATCAACATGTAACAAAGACCAATCCTTGAGGCATCACAAATTCAAAAAAACTATCAAAACCTTCCAGTAAAGTCAAAACTATGGCTGAAGTAAGACAAGTCTTCAACTCTTGCAAACTCTCCTCACAAGCTTTGGACCATTCAAATTTCATTTTTTTCTTAGTCAAAGTAGTCTAAGGAGAAGCAATAGAGGAGAATTCTTCAACAAACCATCTGTAATAACTAGCCATTCCGAAGAAACTCATAATGTTTGAGGGAGAAAGAGGTCTAGACAATCCACTAACATAATATGGCCAAGGAACGCTACCGACCTCAACAAAAACTCACACTTGCTTAACTTAACATAGAACTAATGATCCTTGAGAATTCACAACACAATGTTCAAATGATTAGCATGCTCATCTTTATTCTGAGCATAGATTAAAATGTCATCAATAACAACAATGACAAACATATCAAAATACTGTTTGAACACCCTGTAATCAAATCCATAAATGCTCAAAAAGCATTCCTTAGTCTAAAAGACATAACTAAAAATTCATAGTGACCATACCGTGTTCTGAATTCAATGTTAGGAATGTCACCTTCTCTTACTCTAAGCTGATTATAACTCAATTTGAAGTCTATCTTAGAGAAAACGTTAGCACCTTGAAGTTGATCGAACATGTCATCAATACTTGGGATGGGATACTTATTCTTGATTGTGACCATATAAAATTATTTATAATCAACACACATTCTGAAAGAGCCATCTTTCTTACAAACAAAGAGAACTGGAGCACCCTATAGAAAAATACTCAGTCAAATTACACCCTTATCCAAATTGTCCTTTAACTGGTCCTTCATCTTCTTAAGCTCTTCCCGAGCCATTCTATATGGAGGAATAGAGATAGGTTGGGTATTTGGAATGATATTAATTACAAACTTGATCTCCCTTCTGGAAGGAACTCTAGGAAGATTGTCTGAAAACACTTCCAGAAACTCATTCACAACAGGAACTAGATCAAGAGTAGGGGTTTCAGAATTCATATCCTTAACATGAACCAGATGATAAGTATAACCTTTAGAAATTATCTCTGGCCTTAAGCCACGACATAAGCTGACCTATAGGTGTTGAATTACTACCCTCTATGATTTGTTTATCTAGAAACAAAAATTTAAAAACTGTGGTTCTACAGTAAATAGAGGCATAAAAAGCATGAAACAAATCCATACAAAGAATAACATCGAAATTAAGCATGTCTAACTTTACTAGATAACCTGAGGTGATTTTCTAAAAAACTAAGACCGGGAGATTTTTGAAAACTCTTTTAGCTAAAACTAATTCACCAATAGGAGTAGATACTCACAAGGGTTCTTATAGAATTTTAAGACTAACATCAAACATCATAGCAACATAATGTGTCACGAAACATAATGTGGCTCTTGCATCTAACAAGGTATAAACAAAAATCTGAAAGATTTGTAATATACCAGTGACCACATCAGTGAAAACTTCCTAATCCTATCATGTATGAAGAGCATAAAACATGTTGTGATGCTCTTTGACACCAAAATTAGATGAAGTACCCAGTTGAGTTGAGCGACCTGAAGAAACACTAGCTTGAGCCTATCGACGACCATCTTTACCCTTGATCAAACAAAAAAAATCCCTCGATTTATGACTAGCCTTTCCACAACCAAAGCATACAAAAGTATCGGCTAAGCAATCACCCGAATGCCTCTTCCCACACTTTTGACATGTGGGGAATCAACATACACAAGAAGCACTACTTTGAAACTTAGGGTTAGTGTCACGGCCCGATCCCTCAGGTCATGATGGCATCTACTACAACCCACCAATAGGTAAGCCTAAACCATAGCCCGGAACCAGAAGTAATGGACTATAAAACCAAAGAGGAACCAATAGAGAAATAAACGATAACGAAGAGCTGAAAGAAGGGTCGACATATATACAACCAAGGAACAGCGCCCAAGATTTTACATCAGCCAAGAGTCGAGCATCTAAACAAAACAACAGTACAAAGCTCAAACAATTACAATACAAAATAGATACAAGCATTCTTTGAAAGCAAGTATAGACTAGTCCTAGCTCAAACAGATGGAAATCGGTAACTCTGGAAGCCAGGAGCTCACCCAATTTCGGAATGCAAGCTTCTCTGCACCAAGACAAAATCACCAATGATAACCCGTACTAGGATCTGCAAGGAGATGAAGTGTAGTATGAGTATCAAAGGAATGGTATTCAGCAGGCATAGGCCGACTGAGCTCCATAGATAAGGCAAGCATAAAAAGCATATAAATGGGGTAGGAACAAAACAGGACAGGTAACTACAATAGGATCCACACAAGGTAAAGCAGGAACAAGATTAAGGAGCTAGGATAAAAGAAGAAAGGAGAAAGAGTAAAAGACGCACCTGCAAAAGCAAGTCACACCTAGTAACAATAAGAGAGCACAACAGGAAGAAAGAAATGCTAACTGCCGCCGCTAATCCGCTAAGAACTAAATCCAACTAAGACAAGCAGAAAGAACCAATCACAAATAAAGACTAAGACACCCTGAAGACCCACTACAATTACAACACAAGATACGACCAAATATAATCAGATAATAACTGGTCGAAAACCCATACCCCCGAACGGTACACAACATACCCCCGGCACCCATAAACTGGGGGACCAAACAACAAAGAAGTGTACTGGTGATAGGCAATGCTAATGAATACAAGTTTGTATTAAAACTAGTAACATCATCTGTGGCTTTCAGAGAACGATATCACCTTAGTGTATTGACCCACCTCGGGCCCCGGCCTGCCAGGTGGGACCCATGCGACTCCCTCATCTGGTTAAGTGGTGCACCGGCCAGAGGGGCCCATAGGGATGCGAGAAGTCTGTATACACTGCCTGGGCCCTAACCAGGTCTGACATACCATAAAGCATCCCCATAGTGGTACCGGAGAGTGAGTGACCAAGCCGATGTAGAAAAAAGGGTGACGCCGCACCGGATATCAATAAAAATGGAGCGCATCCTGGATGCCTATGAAACTTCCATTATAAAAAGAGTACGTCCTCGATGCCTCAAAAGTTTCAAAATCAGTTTCTCAAAGTACTCCTGGTGGTACGACTCCCATTTAAACCTGTTTTTAGAAAATAGTAAAAGTATGAGAATGACCTGTCAAAATAGTAGTAAAACCCAAAGAATGAACTAGGATAGTACCAAAGTCATGTGAAAAAATGCCCAATCAATGCAAGTATGCCATCACCGACATCCAAACAAGGTACACATAATCAAAAAAGAAATACCAAATCATGCCGCACTACCAATTCAAGGGAGACTAACCTGGGATACAATTGCTTCATGAATACGGCCTCTGGCCCAACAATAGAAAATAAACAATAAGGTATCATAAGCCTACCGCTAGTCAGGAAAAGCAGTAATCGAGATATCGCTCAGAATCAACATAGGGGGAGAAATATCTCTAGGATCGACGCCTTTGCCCAATATATGTAGTCTCAGTTCCCAACAAGCACGACTAAGCCAAACCTATGGCTGTGATGAGACTCGGAGGTCTCAGGCACAAGCACAAGGCACACCGTTCAACACAAACCCTACCGAAAGCTTCACCGAGCTGTAAGGGCGGTATATCCCACAACAAAGCACCAAAGGCTCAAACCTAGATTAGGTTCATCACTACCAATAGTAAGCAAGGATAATAATGCTAAGCCAATAACCACAACCCAAGCCCAAAGCCTACTCTAAGAATTTTACGAGACTACTCTAGTTTAAATTTCAATCGGAGTCAAAAAAGAGGAGATGAAAGGGAGGCTAGTTCTATACTCGGAAATTACAAAACTTAATCACATGCAATGAATACTAAATGATATCTAATAAAGCTCAGTCAAAGTAGGAGACCGAAGCTTACCTCGAAGATGATCACGCGCTTTCATAATACACCCAATTGAAGCTTTCCACCTCCGAATCACCTCAAATCGCTGCCACGCTATAAACATAGTAAACACAACGTCATTACGGATGTTTTGACACCAAAATCGCTGAAATCGGAGACGGCCCAAAATAAGGAATAAATTGGGATTGTGGAACCTGCGCCAGAAATTCAAAAATCGACTTCATGAAAAGGTTCAATTTACCTTACTATACACGTGTCCCAAAATAGGGCACAATTTGATGCACGGAAAAGAAGAAATCAGCCCATGCAATAAAATTCACAAAAAGCTAATTAAAATGACCGGCTCAGCTGCTTTAACGAGGAATTTACCTCAAACAGATAGTACCAAATTGTTTCCGAACATTCCAATGCATAGCCACGAAATTCCCAAACACGCTGGACTTCGAATCACCCAAAACGAAGCTCTAAAACTCAAAATATTTGATATTTAAAATTTGAAAAAATATTGAAAACTGGCCTGCCTTATATGGCCGACCATGCAGCGCGAATGCGGCAAGTCGAGCGTGAACGCGCACGCCAACGGCTGGGGACACCAGATCAGTACACCAGCTGATTTCAGCCTTTTCAAAGTCTCCGACGGTAATATGCTACCTCACTAAATTCGACGTTACAGACTCAACGGCGCTGTCAAAATTTCCATATGAGGTAATCTCAATAAAAAGTGGGTCACACACCCAAAGCGTCATTTTAGCCAAAATCCACAAAGAGCCTCAGAATTAGACCGAAAGCCCCGGGAAGCACACGAAGGGTCATTCTAGACCAAACTCGGCATTACGGAACTAACCGCGCCGCCGAAATTCTCATCCGAGAGTGTTTACCAAGAATGCTGATCAAAGTCAATCCTAAGCCAAATTTTAAAGCCTAAAGCGCCAAATGGCCCCAAAGTCACATCAAAAGTCTCGAGACTCATGCCAACCATGCTACTAGGATAATTTGGCCTCTCCGGAGCTGATGGAATCATCAGAATTCCACTCTGATGTTGTTTTCTTTGAGTTCTGACCAAAGTCATCAGTTGTACTCTAAAAGCTCCAAAACAGAGAAATGGGCGTAAAATCCAAATGATCGATAAGGCGACCGAACAGTCTGTGCCTCCAAGTCATAAATGACGTGGGATTGCTACAGAAAAGCTTTAAACGTTGAAAAGATTGGAAAATGGAGAAAATGACCTGGAGGGTCATTACAACATCCACTACTAAAAGGACTTTCATCCAAGTCATTTATGACTTGCGGTGGCTACAGAAAAGCTCTAAACGCTGAAAAGATCAAAAAATGGAGAAAATGACCTGGAGGGTCATTATAACATCCACTACTAAAAGGACTTTCGTCCGCAAAAGTAGAAGGATAAGTAAAATCTGAAGGCACGAAATGATGAAGATATAGGGGCCGCATGCTCCACCAGACCCTCAGACACCCTCCCGAATCGAACAACGCCATCACAGAACTCAGGCTAAGAGGAACATACTCAAATACCCTTCAAACTCCAAATGCCCCTCCAATTCCCTTTTTTGCTCCAACTCTCGCTCAATCAAGCTGAACTTGAACAAAAACACCATGTTCTTCTAAGGAAAACAAAAACCATACCGAAACCACCGAAAGGAGAAACACAAGACCATGGCAGATGCAACTCAGCTCATAATTCAAAATGCTTGCCTTATGCTCCAAATCCATCCTCTTCTAGCCACCAAGTGCATTCTGCCGGTCCTTGGCCATCCTGAATACTACAAACACCATCTGAAACTTCCTTACAGAACAATACAGCACCAACCTTGAAGGGGTTACATACTCTATCTGAACATGAAGGAGCGACACCCGCCAAAATAAGTAACTCAACCCAGGGGAAGGCCAAAAATTCAAATCTCAAATTCAAAAGCCAGCAATCCAAGTTGAAGCTCAACCTCCTAAGTTAACACTCTACTCACAAGGGCGATCATCCCATGAATGACAAGGCTACACTGAGCCTAGCTCCAGTGAACTACTCTTACCATAGGGACTTCCGCAACGCCGACACCATAAGCCCACAACTACTCAACGGGCGCAACTCTGTTTCGGTCATCCTAGTCTAAGAGAAACAAAGCCGTTAGGCAGTGAATAAGCATAGTCAACCAATCAATAACGGTCAAAGGGCACCAATCCCTATCTACGAACATCGCGAGACACCCAATATCCTAAAAGCAAAGCTTCCATCAAGAGCAAGTTCAAAAATCTCACATTTCACGAATTACTTAAACCCAATCCTTGATGATAGACCTTTTAATCAACCTTTAATTCTCCATCATAAGCTAAAATCTGAACCCACCGAGGGACACCACCATTCTGGCTCCAGAACACATCCAACACCTCGAGAGCTACCAACCCAATCGCAAGGAACCAGCCACAACAATACCAAGGTACAACAAGAAGTCACATTTCCCAAATTCCAAGTAACTGTGGAAAGGACCAAGCCCTCAAAATTGGCATTACAAAAGAAATGAGAAAGCAAATCACAGCAGCTACCAAGTCTATTAAGGAGCGATGAACCAGATAGACCGAACGAGCAAACAACCACTATGAAATCTCAAGAGCTGAGAACTATCTAGGGCAAGAGAGGGAAAACCGCGAGCCCATCTACTGACACAACATAGAAGGCTATGCCACCTTTCTTTCAACTCCAATAGCCACAAATCTTCCAATCACCAACAAACCCCAAACTCCAAGAATAAAGCAAAGAAACAAATCATGTAGATAAAAAGGGAGCAAACCTCAACTTCACAGTCTCAGGGCTGAAAATACCGATAAGACAAGGGAAGAATCGACAAACGGGATCTACTACAACTCTGAAGAAGGCATACCTCCATTTACATACAACCTCAATAACCCACCCTTCAGCTGTGAACCCAAAAATACCAAGCAACACAGTAAACGTCTATGCAAATAAAAACTAGAATGGCAGGAGAGAAATACTAATCACGGCCACACTAGCTATGCACAAAGGTAAGAAGACCCAATCAACCACCAGTCCAACGCTATGGCACGCAACTAAGGCAACCTTCTAAGCCAACTATATCCACAAGCACTGACATCCCAGAACCAATAAAGCTAGTCTAGCCACCTATCTAACAAGCATCAGCACCACAGCAACAACAATCGATAAGGAGGACCAAAAAAGGGGAAGCTAACTAGCTAGACCGCAAACTCAAACACAGCCACCGCCACCAAGGCAAAGGCACAGGTAGTTGCTCAACCACTACTCTCAGAAATAAGAATACGACCCAATCAATCCACTACTAAAAGAAATCAACTACGGAGCTAAAACACACAAAGAGACCCCAATAAAGGCAGCCACCACAATCAGGAGATAAACAACAAGTTAAATAGACACATAAGGATATAATAACCCCCAAAACCACACAAGATCAACAAACCTGATCCACTACTAAAGAATCCCCTACTGGGGTCAAAAGACGCAAAGGTACAACAAATGACACTGGGTCACCCTCAACCGAGGATTAAAATAAGCCAGCACATACGAATAAGAAAAACTAGGATCAAATAAAGCTGAAGCTGGCTAATGGCATAAGAGACCTGTACATATGATCACATGATCAAATGCCTCGGCCTCTACTCTAGCTGGAGCTGCATAGAAATGGCCCTGGGTGCCCATACCACGCGTATCCACCATGCCACCTATCCTGCCTCCCCGGGGACCTCCCCGATTGCCCTAATGCTGACCTCCTTCTCTAGCTGGAGATGTTACCACTGATACCATTCTCACTGCCTGAGGGCTTGGTAGGGATGGTCTGGAGACAGGGCACTCCCTAGACCAATGACAAAGGTCCCCACACGTAAAGCAACCGAGAGAAGATCCGCTCACAGCTTGAGGCTGACCACCCCGACCTGATGAACCTATCTGAAACTACTGGTAGACCAGTTCCTACGTAACTCTAGGTCTAGAACGCGGCCCTTTAACTCTACCATCCTGCATGTCCCTCTTGCCGCTGCCTCTGTACACCTCAAGGTATGCCTGCTCCACTGCCCTCACATGGCTAACTATCTGAGAAAAGGTGGACCCAACCTCTAACATGTGCTCTAACGCCGAACGGAGTGGCAATGATAACCCCTTTACAAATTCCAGACTCATATCCCGATCTGTAGAGAATAATATGAGCTTGTGCCCCGCCAATTCAAGAAATCCCAATACATGCTCAGATATCGATACCAAACCCTGTTGTGGCCCCACCGACCCAAATCTTTCCTCAGTAGTACCCACTGCACCAAGAACTGCACATGCCGAAAGTGTACCCCCAAACGAACTCGGGCCTTCTTACACTGAACCTCGAGGAGCCAAGGTAGCCGATGACTCCAATGGATCCTGGGCTGCCCCCAAACTATCCGTCTACTAAAGAAAATCTCCGATCTCAGGGTCTATGCCTGACTGAGGCCCTGTAGCCTGACCAAATGTTGAACCTCCATCCATGCCTGTCCAACGCCTCAAACTATCCATCTAAAGAGAGAGGATTTCGAAAAAGCAATTTTTAGAGGTTAGCCGGAACGAAAACACACGATACAGAGTCAAAAACATAATTTCCTAAGAATGTCCTATACCCTCCCGAAGATAGGACATGGATGTCAATGCACCGATCCACAGGACTCTACTAGGCATTTGCTCTCATACCAACGATGCCGGTCAACCTGTCTCTGATACCAAACTGTCACGACCCAATCCCTCAAGTCATGATGGAACCTACTATCACCCAAAAGTAGGTAAGCCTAACCAATAAGCTAGAACCAGAAGCAATGGGATAACAAACCAAAGAGAAACCAATAGAGAAATAAACGATAATGAAGAGGAGGAAGAAGGGTCGACATATATACAACCAAGGACCGCCCCCACGGCCAGGCATCAGTCAGTAGTCGAACATCTAAACAAAACAAGAGTACAAAGCTTAAACAAGTACAATACAAAATAGATATAGACAGTCTTCGAAGTTAAGTAAAGATTAGTCCTAGCTCAAACAGATGGAAATCAGCAATTTCGAACGCCAGGAGTGTCACGACCCAAGGTACCCCCTAGATGTGACATGGCCTACAAGACCCGGAGAGCTCTCATACAAGCCACTTAGCATACATTGCATACAAGATAATAGAGAATAAAAGTTCAAAAGAAAATATCATATCAAAGCTTTCAAAAGAAACAGTGGAAGTCTACATCTCATGTCTCAAAGCCAATCTAATATAAAGAACAAGGTTTGGGACGTAACCCAATACAATTCAAAACTGAAAGGAAATTCATGAAAAAGAAATAAGAGCTAGGCTATGTCCTCGGATGGATGAGGACTCACCAAGTCTTCTACCAACTACCTAATCAAACTCTAGCCATGAGGGGAAGGTGAATCGCTACGTCCTACACAATAGAAGTTAATGTAGGCAAAAGTATGTGTTAGCACAATTACGTACTAAGTATGAAAGCAATGCACATAAACACGTAATTCATGCTAGAGTGAAATATAATCATGACATGCAATGGCCAAACTTAAAACATGAGAAACATGAAACATAAATCATATATCAAGGCCAAAGAAAGCTAAATAATCTTTCTTTCTTTTCTTTACTTCATCATGAGAATACTTTTTCATTAACTTACGGAGAAAAGCCTTAACCGACATGTAAGACCATGTGAGCTATCAACATGGAATCCGGTGTCTACCCCACACTGAAAAGAGGTGTCCTACTTGCCAAGGTAAGACCATAAACTTCTTAGCTTATGTGGATCCACTAGCTAATGTCTACTTAAAGACAACATCCTATGGTGGCAACATAGTTTATAAGATAGAGATTGCTTTTGGAGACTCGGCCTCAACTAATGGGACAGCTCCATCTAGAAAACTCGACCTCTACTAATGGGAGAGCTTTAACTAGAAGACCTGGCCTCTACTAACGGGAGGGCTCCCATCTTAATTTCCACTCGGTGCTAAGCATAATTCCCATGGATTAGTCATTAACATATTCATATCATTACACATGGAGATGTACAACAAGGGTTACCAATCAAGCTTACGTCATTAGAATAGCTCCTTAAGAACGTGGGTAATCACCTGTTGCTCTTTTAAGTTATATTGGGAGTATTATGTGAGAAAACCTTTCACAACTCAACCATAGAATCATCATATCATAGCTTTGGTACTTCACTCTCAAAGAACCCTTAATTTATTATTAACTTCATATGAGACATGCACAAGTTCATTAACTTCTTCTTCACTTAGATTATCATGCTCATACTTCGTAGTTCATAGAGTTCATATGGGTTAATGCAAGTTCAACTCATATCATGCATTTCAATGCAAGCTCATGCTTAGAAAGCCATAATTAAGACAATTTATCTATATTTGAAGGAACCCACTTAATAGAGGAAAATCATGATTTTTACTTGAACATGCTAAATTCATAAGATTATCCTCAATTCATTCATACTTCATGCATAATTTCATAGATGATCCATAACTTCATCAATTCATGGCTCAACCCAACAATCAAAGCATATATTATCAATTTGGGGAGAATTAGCTTGGGATCATGCGGATTCATACAATCTTTACATCAAATCATGTAATTCACGCTAATTCGTGCACCAAGTTACTTTATTACGCTAGATCGTGCACTACAAATCATATAATCAATAATTTAATTCATAATTGAAGAACCCACAATGATTGATCAAAACCCTAAGTCAATTGGGTAAGAGTAAACCTTTGAAAATCATGAAGAAGAGGGAGGACCCATTGGTGGAAAGAAATCCTAATGGTGAACACTATCATATCTCAATGAAATCCACAAAAAAATTGGAGAAGATTGATGGTCTTCAATGGAGGATCCTAACTTCTTCTTCCTTGTGAGTTGAGAGTTCTTATAGAGAGAAATATTTGGGAGATGAGAGTTTAGGAATGAATTAGAAAGAGATGAATTAGGCTTAGAAAGTATTTATCAGTCTTAAATTAAGGGTATAACCGACTTATCTTACAAGGTAAACAATTAGGGAAAAGAACAAAAAGCCCTTAATTAAAAACTGTCGTGGCCAATCGAGGGAGGGAACTACGGTCCTTAGGTCAGACGAAGGAGCGTACTGTCCTACTGTCAAAAGATTCAGAAACTATATTTAGGGGTCCTACAACGACGACATCAATGTACGGCTCCTAGGTCCATTGATGGACCGTACATTGAAGTTGTAGGTCAACCTTCTGAGTCAAAATTAAAACTATGTCTGGGGGACACCTACGATTCTTAACTACGGACCGTCAATCGATCTGTGACCCGTCCCTCTACTCCGTAGGTCAAAGTTCAGAAACTTAGAAATTCTGAAAATTTACAGTTGCATCGACGGTCCCCACCTATGGCCCGTCATTCCATCTATGGCCCATAAGTGGCCTCCATAGGTCACTTACTTCAGTTAAATTCTGCAATTAAATTATTTGAAAGCTTTGGATATTACAATATCTCCCCCTTGGGAACATTCATCCTCGAATGAGAATCAAGACATCATGAGAAGGGTAATAGACACGGACTAAAAACCCAACCTAGCATATAATCACAGAAATGCACATATTCGAGGAGGAAACATCAACACCAAGCTAAAGCATGTTCAACACATTATTTCATGAAGACTTTATTAAACTCATACTCAATGCACATAATCATACTAGACTCTTCATGAACATGTATAATCAAGAGACCAAATAATGAACCATGAGGAACTAGATACCCCAAGCTAGAGTAGGATCGGAAGGAAAGAGATGAGGATATCGGGACATCATATCAGCCTCGGCCTCCCAAGTAGCACCCTCAACGAATTGATTCCTCCAAAAGAACTTTCACGGAAGCAACTTTTTGGTTTCTCAACTTCCGGAGTTGCCGGTCTAAAATCTCAACTGGAACCACTTCATAGTAAAGACTATCCTTTATGCCAAGATTTTCTAATGGCACTATAGATGTCGTATCACCACCACATTTCTTCAACAATGAGACATGGAAAACCGGATGCACCGATGCCAAATCATTAGGCAAGTCAAGCTCATAAGCAACCTTACCAACACGCCTCAAAATCTGATATGGGCCTACATAGCTGGGACTAAGCTTCCCTTTCTTCCTAAATTTCATCACACCCTTCATGGGAGAAATTTTCAAGTAAACCCAATCATCAACATCAAATTCTTAATATCTTCTTCTAACATCGACATAGGACTTTTGTCGACTTTGAGCCATTTTCAACCTTTCTCTAATAAGCCGAACTTTCTCCATAGCCTCATGCACCAACTATGGGCCTATCAAAGCAACTTTACCAACTTCAAACAAACCTATAGGAGACCTACACCTCCTACCATAGAGAGCCACAAATGGAGCCATACCAATGCTAGAATGGTAGCTATTATTATAAGCAAACTCAATCAAAGGCTAATGATCATCCCAAGTACCCTTGAAATCAATTACACAAGCTCTCAACATATCTTCCAAGGTCTAAATAGTATGCTCAACTTGCCCATCAGTTTGGGAATGAAAGGTTGTACTAAGCTTAACACGAGTACCAAGGCATTTTTGGAACGACTTAAAAAATTTAGAAGTAAATTGTGCACCACGATCACAGATAATGGATAAAGGCACTCCATGAAGCCTCACCATTTCCCTCAAGTAAAACTTAGCATAATCCTCCACGGAATAAGAAGTCTTGACAGGAATGAATTGGGCTGACTTCGTCATTCTATCAACCATAACCCAAATCGAATCATATTGTCACCTAGTGCGAGGAAAACCAACACTAAAATCCATATTCACATCTTTCTAATTTCAAGTAGGAACACTGATGTCTAGGGTCAAACATCCCGGCTTTTGATGCTCAACTTTCACTTGTTGAAAACTTGGACACTTAGCAAAAAATTCCGCAATATCCTTCTTCATTCCGTTCTACCAATAAATCTCCCACAAATCACGGTACATTTTGATAGCTCTTGGGTGGATTGAATATCGATAATTATGAGCTTCCGACAAAATATGTCCTCTCAAGTCATCAACATCGGGAACACATAAATGACTTTCATAACGAAGCACACCATCTCCCCCTTGGGAGAAAACCTCTATGGACTTCTTGAGTACCGCTTCCTTTTGTTCAGCAAAGTTAGGATCAAAATCTTGCTTAGCTTTCACATCATGCACAAAAAAGAAAATTCAGAACCATTGTGAACCGTAACACCACCCTTAGCGGAATCAATCAACCAAACACCCAATCGGGCTAGACTATGCATATCACAAACCAACTCTTTCTTACCATCCTCAACATGATCAACACTACCCATAGACAATCGACTACGAGCATCCACCACCACATTAGCTTTACCGGGGTGATAGAGAACACTCATATCATAGTCTTACAACAACTCAAGCAACCTTCTTTAGCGAAGATTCAGATCTTTCTGTTTAAACACATATTGTAAACTCTTATGGTCGGTAAAGACATCCACATGTACCCGATACAAAAAATGCCGCCATATTTTCAAAGCGAACACAACCGCTGCCAATTCTAAGTCATGAGTAGGATAGTTCTTTTCATATACCTTAAGTTGCCTTGAAGGATAAGCAATAACTTTCCTGTTTTGAATAATAACACATCCTAACCCAATTCTCGAGGCATCACAATAAACCACAAAGCCATCGGATCCTTCCGGTAAAGTCAATATTGGAGCCGAAGTAAGTCTATCATTCAACTCTTTGAAACTCTTCTCGCATGCCTTGGACCACATCAATTTAACCTTATTTTGAGTCAAAGCCGTCAATGGAGAAGCAATCGAGGAAAACCCTTCAACAAACCTCCTATAATAACTGGCTAAACTCAAGAAACTACGAATATACGAAGGTGATAGAGGTCTAGGCCAATTCTTAACAACATTCGTCTTCTTAGGATCTACCTCAATACCTTTACTGGATACAATGTGCCAAAGAAAAGCCACGAATCATAACAAAAACTCACATTTACTAAACTTTGCAAATAGTTGTTGGTCCGTGAGGACTTGCAATACAATCCTAAATGATTAGCATGCTCATCCTCATTCCTTGAGTAAATCAAGATATCATCAATAAACACAATCACAAACATGTCAAGGTATTACTTAAACACCCTGTTCATCAAGTCCATAAATGCGGCCGGAGCATTTGTTAACCCGAATGACATAACCAAGAACTAGTAGTGACCATACCTAGTCCGAAAAGCCATTTTCAAAATATTATCTTCTTTTACCCTCAATTGGTGATAGCCCGAACGAAGGTTGATCTTAGGGAAATAACTAGCCCCTTGAAGTTGATCAAACAAGTCGTCTATCCTTGGTAGAGGATACTTATTCTTAATAGTAACGTTATTTAATTGGTGATAGTCGATACATATACAGAGTGAACCATCTTTCTTCCTTACAAACAAGACCAGAGCACCCCATGGAGAAATACTTGGCCGGATGAAACCCTTATCCATCAAGTCTTTCAACTACACTTTTAGTTCCGTCGGAGCCATTCTATAAGGAGGAATAGAAATAGGTTGCGTATCTGGGAGAAGGTCAATATAGAAGTCTATATCCCTTTCGGGTGGAATACCGGGCAAGTCATCGGGAAACACTTCCGGAAACTCATTAACAATAGGGACCGACTCAAGAGTAGGGGTCTCGAAATCTATATTCCTCACCCTAACAAGATTGTAAATGCAACCCTTTGCAACCATCTTTCTAGCTTTTAGATAAGAAACAAATTGACCTCGAAACATAGAATTTCCTCCCTTCCACTTTAGGATAGGCTCATTGAAACTGAAACTTGACCATTTGGGTCCTACAATCAATAGAGGCATAACAAGCATGCAACCAATCAATCCCAAGGACAACATCAAAATCTAGCATATCTAGCTCTATGAGATCAACAAGAGTAACTCTATGGGATAGGGAAATGGGGCAATTTCTTTAGACCCTCTTAGCTAAGATAGATTCTCCAATCTGAGTAGAAACACGAAAAGGATCTAGCAATATATCCGAAAAAACATCAAACTGCATGGCCATATACGGCGTCACAAAAGATAAGGTAGCACTAGGATCAAGTAAGGCATACACATCAAAATGGAAAATTCTTAACATACCAGTGACCACGTCGGGAAAGCTCTCTTGCTCATGACGAGCCTGAAGTGCATAAAACTGAATTTACTTCTTAGCATTCGAACCCGATCCTCTAGGAGGAGCTTGCTTATTCTCCCTTCCCTTGGCCATGAGAGATAGACAATCCCTCATCTTCTGACCACTCTTTACACAACTATAACAACCATCCGTATCGACTAAACATCTACCCTCATGCTTTTTTCCACACTTGGCACAAGGAGCCAATAAAGAACCACCATTATTTCCTTCTTGAGACTTGGGGTTAGACACCCTATCATTGTTGAACTTCGGATGATCATTGGATGAGCCTTGATCGAAAAAGCTTTGCCGAAATCTAGGACATCCATGTCCATCGGACCTTGCATGGGAAAAGTTATCATCTCCGGTCCTAGCCCTCTTTGTCTCTCTAGACCTTTCCTTAACCTTTTCTTCCTCTATTTATTGGGCATACACCATGAGATGAGAAATTTCCATATCATTAACAAGCATAGAAGTGTGGCATTCTTTAACCAACATTTCAGACACCCCCAAAACAAACTTACTCATTCTTGCCCTCCGATCGGCAACGATGAAAGGAGCATATCGGGAAAAATGTGTGAACCTCAAAGCATACTCTTTCACACTCATATTTCCTTGTCGAAGGTTGATAAACTCAAGTACCTTTGCCTCCCTCATTTAAGGGGAAATAATTTATCAAGGAAAGCGACCTTGAATTTCTCCCAATCAAGAGGACCCTCATTGACCATCCTCTCACTCTTCCATTGTTTGAACCAAATTTGGGCAACAACCTCGAGTTGATAAGCGGCAACCTCCACCTTTTCCTCCGGCGTTACACCCATGATCATCAACACCTTGTAAACTTCATCGATGAACTCTTAAGGATCTTCCTGAGACCTTGGAGACATGAAATTCCGGAGGATTCATTCTAGTAAAGTCCCTCACTTTTGACACAGCCGTAACTACATTTGGGTTCACGGGAGCCACCACCTCTCTATTGGCTTGGGCCATCAGGGCTTGAGCCAACACTTGGAAAGCAGCCCTAAACTCTGCATTAGTCACTTGTTCGGCCAAAGGATCGACCGGAACTTGAGGAGCTTGAGGAGGAGCTTCTTGATCCACGTTCTCTCCCATGTTTCTTCTAGCTAAGCTCTTCGAGTTGCCATATCCTTAAACACATAGGATAGGGATTAGGAGAGAGACTTATAGAGTTAAACTCTATGGCACGACTTAAGAGTAATGAAAGAACTGGAGTTTCTTAAACGCCTTACAGCCTCTCATTCATGGGTGTGAATTCATAAGTGTGGCGCGCTTCACACCCATGAACAAGACTCTACTTGATGCGGCTTATGAGACATCCTAGGATCTTTCTAAACCCTTGCGCTCTGAATACTAAGTTTGTCAGGACCCAAGGTACCCCCTAGATGTGACATGGCGTACAAGACCTGGAGAGGCATTGATCTGAGGCCAAAAATATATTTTCTTATCATTAATTGCCTCATATTTATTATTTATATTTGTCTTCTTTTTAGCATGGATTTTATGGATTGTGCTAAATAGTGTATTTTATTTGTAGGATTAAATTGGTACAAAGTTGAAGAAGTTTGGAGCTAAAATGAATTAATTATGAAAGATTGAAGAAGAAAATCAAGCAGGCAGCTTAATGGATTAAATTGAATATTATATTAATATTTATATATATGGAAAAGTTGGGCGGCGGACAGAGGAAATCCAATTCCTTTTGGTTTTGGATTCCTACTTTGTTTTGGACTCAATTATTTTATTCATGGTTTTCTACATCTATAAATAGTCCATAGAAATAATTATTTAGGAGAGCTATTTTTTTTGGTGTGGAAGACCAAGGGATTACAATTCATCTTTGGGTTCAATTCTCTACTTCTTCTTTATGTTTGAATTTTATGAAACTTATTATTTTTGAGTTTATGAATATTATGTGTGGCTAAAAACCCTTGTTCTGGGGCTGTAGCTGCGGGTTATTATTGAACATCAAATTGCTTTGAATTGATTATTGGTTATCATATACATTACTTTTACATTCTTGTTTTAGTATTTCGTGCTAGGCCACCATAGAAATAAATCTATTGTCTATTCTTGGACTCGAGAGATGAAGAGGTAGATAGACCAGAGAATGCAAAGTGCTTGTTCTAACTTTGTTTAGATTCGTGTTCAGGAGTGACACCCAGACGAACACCTCGCTTGGTTACGAAATAGGATGAAATATAAATGCTCGGCAATTAGGACTGCCTATCCCCGCTCAACGATGAAGTTAGACAGCTAGTTGGAGTAGGCGATTAGAGGTCGAGAGATCATGATCATAAAATCAATCCCGTAAATCAATATTTTGATAATCTTAGTTAATTCATTGCATGAGATGCGATACATGAAACCCTATGCATGTTGCACCCTTGGAATTGTCCCAATCACTATAAGTTAATCTTAGTATTTAATTCTTGCATTCTTTTATTTCTTTTGATACTCTTAAATAAATAATTAGACTAGTATAATTTAGTAAATAGTTAATTGACAAGTCGTTGTGGGTTCGATATTCTGGTTCCTAAAGAGACACTTATTACTTCTGCGACCACGTACACTTACGTGTGCATTTAGGAGCAACAAGTTTTTGGCGCCATTGCCGGGGACTTAGAAACAAACTATTCTTCTAGGTTATACTTTTTCTTTTTTATTTATTTATAATTTTTTTAGTTAATTTTTTTCTTTCTACACAATTAAATTTTTTTTCTCTTTGGATAATTTGGTACTCCTATTGATATGACTGATTGGGATAGATCGTGGTTGGTGAGAAGTATCCTTGTAATTATTGTAATGGACCCCACTTGGATATCGAGTGTCCTATTTGTCATATATGTGGTGGTCAATTTGGTCATTGGAATGGTTGTCCTAACTCTTATTCCCCTCCCCCTGCCCTGTATTATGATTCTTATGTTATCTGTGATGTTGACAGGGGTGTTGAAGTGGGGAATGCCCAAAGAGGTGGAGGTACGCAGAAATATGGGAACACGAATAACTCAAGTTGGAGGAACCACCCCAACTTCTCATGGGGTGGAAATCAGAATCAACACCAAAATCAGGCTCAAGGGCAGAACCAATACAGACCACAAGGTAATGGACAACAATTTCAACAGCCAAATAATCAAGGTGCGAAGCAAGGGGGCATGACTAATGAGGAGTTGTTCCAAAAGATAAGTACAGAAATCAACAACAAAAATGAAGAACACTATAGGAAGTTGGGAGAAGAGTTGAGAAGCACCCAGTTAGCGCAGAAAAATCTAGAAAGGCAGTTCGCTCAATTGGCTAATGAAGTCAATGTGCGTCCTCCTGGAGGTCTTCCGGGTGACACGGATCCTAACCCAAGGCAACTCAATGCGGTGAGTACAAGGAGTGGATTACAACTGGAAGAACTAGTTCCAAAGAAGAGAAGTTCTGAGGCGGTGAGAGAAGAAAAGAAACCCGAAGATGTGGTTCAAGATGCAAATGTTGATAGGATTGTTCCTCAAATAAAACGACCCCCTCCGTTTCCTCAAAAGTTCAGAAAGCAGAACGAGGATGAATGCTTCGGTAAGTTTTTGTCTCTCCTTAAACAAGTTAACATTAATCTCCCTTTGGTTGATATTTTGCAGGGAATTCCTAAGTATGCCAACTATGTGAAGGAGATAGTGGAGCAAAAAGAGGAATTCCAACCATTCAACTATACCTTATTCCTTAATGTCAATGTTGAGAAAGAGTACAAAAGTGAGAATGTTGTAAATAATGTTGCTTTGGAGTTGAGGCATTTTGGATCTCATTCAAAACACTTGACTATAAATGAGGAACAAGGCCCCGACATCCTAATGTTTTCGAACCCACATAGACAAAACGACATTCCTCACATAAGGGCCAAGAAGTGCAAGATGCGACATTTATTACTTGGTTCTTTTATCTTTATACCACCACCCCTAGAGAGGAGAAGAAAAATTGATGAAAAGTTAGGGGTACAATTCATAAGTTCAAAGTGGAAAGAAAAGTGGTGAATTTACTTGTGTCGTGCTGCGACGTTAAATTAGGCGCTTATTGGGAGGCAACCCAATTGGTAGTGTAGCTTCTTATTATTATTTTTTTGTAGTGTCATTTTTTTTCTTCTTTTCTTTTGGTCTTGTTTTTGCAGATTAGGGGAAGTCTGAGTACCCAAGAATTTTGAGCTAAGGAGCACGTTTGAGCTTAAGCGTGGGGTGATGACCCTTGATGAAAATTAAGAGAACATGCTACTAGCTAGGCCTAGAGGCCTCAGGGAGTTTTCCTAACCCTTGTTTTAAATTTTATTTGATGCTTTGGGGACATAGCATCTTTTTAAGTGTGGGGTGGAGGAATGAATTCCTAGTTTTTACTGCTTTATCGAGTCTTTTTGTATTTTTAGGTGGGTTCCTCAGCTTTTGTTTTCCATACTTTTCCTGAGGATAGTCCCTTTGAACCGATAGGGAGTAAATTTTTTATTTTTTATTTTTTTATTTTATTTTAGAGAAAAGAAAAGACCCTTTTGAGTTGTTTGATACTTGCTATTTAGGCCTAATTTTAAGTAGTACGTTCTTGTGAATGCTTGATTGCTAATGAAATTGTAGACTCTTTGACACTTAGGCTCATGGTTGTGATTTTGTTTATAGCTTGTTTTATTTTGTAGTTTGTTATGATCATGTCTCTCTTAGAAGTGGAATTGATCCATCTTGAATGATACTTGTGCCATGTGTGGTGAGAATTTGTCTATTCCATGTTTTTCATCTTAGTCTAGAACTTGCCCTGCATGTTATTGAAGCGAAATAAAAGTGTTGCTCAGTTTAGGAGATGATAATAGCCTTTCTTTGATTTGTCTTGTAAATTTTAGCCTTTTCAGATATTATATCACTAGTTCGCCCTTTTGAGCCTGTAGCCTTTTGTTGGTAGCCATATTTTGCCCTTAACCATTTTGTTGAATCCCTAGTTTTTGCACCTTGCTTCCTTGAGCACTGTAGCATAGACTTATTATAATTGTTATATCTGGAAAAATAAAAGGGATGGTTGAATGAAAAAGAAATCAATGGTATCTACAAAGTGGTGAAAAAAGCCCTATTCAAAAGAATGTGACATGAAAAAAGAAAAAAAAATCTTTGAGAAAAAAAATTATTATTGTGAAAGAAAAAAAATGATTGAATCATTCTTGAGATGATGAGAATTATTTGTGAAATAATTTTTGAAAAGAGGGCTAAAAATAAAGAGAAGAAAATAATGGGTGATGAAGTCTAAAAATGCAAAGTTCTAAGGGAAGTGTGAGTCACTATTATATAATTTTCCTACCTATCCCTTAGCCTACATTACAACCCGTTAAAGTCCTATTTTAATCTATTCAAGCATGCTTAATTAGTGGAGATATACATAATGGGCAAGCACATGGTTCTTTGAGCATACATGTGAATTTTCTTTGTGAGTGTGAGATTTGATCTTTAATGTGAAGTCCTTAATTTATATTCAATCTTTTGAATTGAGTGTGTGGACTATTTCTTCTTGTGAGGGCACTAGTTTCATGATAGATAGGTGATGTTATTAACTTTCTTTGATGAGAGTAGGTGAGCGTCATTCCATGAGGTTAGGAGGTTAGAGGTTTGTTGTTTATTTGGATGTCTTGCATAATGAGCGGGAATTGTACTTGATGTTTTAAAATTTCAATATGGCCTAATTTTTTGTATCAACCAAAGTGATAGCTTCCTAGTATGATTTTTTAGATGAGCTTTAATGTTTGCTCGAGAACGAACAAAAGTTTAAGTGTGGGGTGTTGATCTGAGGTCAAAAATATATTTTCTTATCACTAATTGCCTCATATTTATTATTTATATTTGTCTTTTTTTTAGCATGGATTTTATGGATTGTGCTAAATAGTGTATTTTATTTGTAGGATTAAATTGGTACAAAGTTGAAGAAGTTTGGAGCTAAAATGAATTAATTATGAAAGATTGAAGAAGGAAAATCAAGCAGCTAGCTTAATGGATTAAATTGAATATTATATTAATATTTATATATATGGAAAGGTTGGGCGGCGGACAGAGGAAATCCAATTCCTTTTGGTTTTGGATTCCTACTTTGTTTTGGACTCAATTATTTTATTCAGGGTTTTCTACATCTATAAATAGTCCATAGAAATAATTATTTAGGAGAGCTAGTTTTTTGTGAGTGGAAGAGCAAGGGATAACAATTCATCTTTGGGTTCAATTCTCTACTTCTTCTTTAGGTTTGAATTTTATGAAACTTATTATTTTTGAGTTTATGAATATTATGTATGGCTAAAACCCTTGTTCTGGAACTGTAGCTACGGGTTATTGTTGAACATCTAATTGCTTTGAATTGATTATTGGTTATCATATACATTACTTTTACATTCTTGTTTTAGTATTTCATGCTAGGCCACCATAAAAAATAAATCTATTGTCTATTCTTGGACTCGAGAGATGAAGAGGTAGATAGACCAGAGAATGCAAAGAGCTTGTTCTAACTTTGTTTAGATTCGTGTTCAGGAGTGACGCCCAGACGAACACCTCTCTTGGTTACGAAACAGGAAGAAATATAAATGCTCGCCAATTAGGACTGCCTATCCCTGCTCAACGATGTAGTTAGACAACTAGTTGGAGTAGGCGATTAGAGGTCGAGAGATCATGATCATAAAATCAATCCTGTAAATCAGTAATTTGATAACCTTAGTTAATTCATTGCATGAGATGCGATACATGAAACCCTATGCATGCTGCAGCCCTGGAATTGTCCTAATCACTATAAGTTAATCTTTGTATTTAATTCTTGCATTCTTTTATTTCTTTTGATACTCTTAAATAAATAATTAGACTAGTATAATTTAGTAAATAGTTAATTGACAAGTCCCTGTGGGTTCGATATTCCGGTTCTTAAAGAGCCATTTATTACTTCTGCGACCACGTACACTTACGTGTGCATTTGGGAGCAACAGGCATCATACAAGCCACTTAGCATACATTACATACAAGATAATAGAGAATAAAAGTTCAAAAGAGAATTTTATATCAAAGCTTTCAAAAGAAACAGCGGAAGTCTACATCTCATGTCTCAAAGACAATCTAATATAAAGAACAAGGTTTGGGACATAACCCATTACAATTCAAAACTTAAAGGAAATACATGAAAAAGAAATAAGAGCTAGGCTATGTCCTTGGATGGATGAGGACTCACCAAGTCTTCTATCAACTCCCTAATCAAACTCTAGCCACGAGTGGAAGGTAAATTGTCATTTCCTACACCAAAGAAGTTAATGTAGGCTAAAATATGCGTTAGCACAATTAAGTACTAAGTATGATAGCAATGCACATAAACACGTAATTCAAGCTAGAGTGAAATATAATCATGACATGCGATGGCTAAACTTAAAACATGATAAACATGAAACATAAAGCATATATCAAGGCCAAACAAAGCTATATCATCATTCTTTGTTTACTTTACTTCATCATGAGAACACTTGTTCATTAACTTATGGGGAAAAGCTTTAACCGACATGTAAGCCAATGTGAGCTATCAACATGGAATCCTGTGTCTATCCCACACCAAAAAGATGAGTCCTACTTGCCAAGGTAAGACCATGAACTTCTTAGCTTATGTGGATCCACTAGCTAATATCAACTTAAAGACAACATCCTATGGTGTCAACATAGTTTATGGGATAGAGATTGCTTTTGGAGACTCGACCTCAACTAAAGGGAGAGCTCCATCTAGAAAACCCGGCCTCTACTAACGGGAGAGTTTTCACTAGAAGACCCGGCCTTTACTAATGAGAGGGCTCCAATCTCAATATCCACTTGGTGCTAAGGATAATTCCCACGGATTAATCATTAACATATTCATATCATTATACATGGAGAGGTACAACTAGGGTTGCCAATCAAAGCTAAAATCATGTTTATAGACGTTTCATCTTCCATGGACCTTGTCCAAGCTTACATCATTAGAATAGCTCCTTAAGAACATGAGTAATCGCCTGTTGTTCTTTTAAGTCATATTGGGAGTATTATGTGAGAAAACCTTTCACAACTCAACCATAGCATCATCATATCATAACTTTGGTACTTCACTCTCAAAGCACCCTTAATTTATTATTAACTTCATATGAGACATGCATAAGTTCATTAGCTTCTTCTTCACTTAGATTATCATGCTCATACTTCGTAGTTCATACAGTTCATATGGGTTAATGCAAGTTCAACTCATATCATGCAATTCAATGCAAGCTCATGCTTAGAAAGCCATAATTAAGACGATTTATCCATATTTGAAGGAACTCACTTAATAGAGGAAAATCATGCTTTCGACTTGAACATGCTAAATTCATAAGATGATCCTAAATTCATTCATACTTCATACATAATTTCATAGAGGATTCATAACTTCATCAATTCATGGCTCAGCCCAACAATCAAAGCATAGATTATCAATTTGGGGAGAATTAGCTTGGGATCATGCGGACTCATACAATCTTTACATCAAATCATGTAATTCACGCTAATTTTTGCACTAAGTTACATTATCACGCTAGATCGTGCACTACAAATCATAAAATCAATAATTTAAATCATAATTGAAGAACCCACAATGATTGATCAAAACCCTAAGTCAATTGGGTTAGAATAAACCTTTGAAAATCATGAAGAAGAGGGAGGACCCATTGGAGGAAAGAAATACTAATGGTGAACACTATCATATCTCAATGAAATCCACAAGAAAACTGGAGAAGATTGATGGTCTTCAATGGAGGTTCCTAACTTCCTCTTCCTTGTGAGTTGAGAGTTCTTATAGAGAGAGAAATATTTAGGAGATGAGAGTTTAGAAATGAATTAGAATGAGAGGAACTAGGCTTAGAAAGTATTTATAGGTCTTAGATTAAGGGTATAACCGACTTAGCTTAATAGGTAAACAGTTATGGAAAAGACCAAAAATCCCTTAATTAAAAACTGTCGGGGCCAATCGACGGAGGGGATCTACGGTCCGTAGGTCAGACGATGGACCTTACTGTCCTTCCACCAAAAGATTTAGAAACTATGTTTAGGGGAACTGCAACGATGACATCTACGTACGGCTCATAGGTCCACTGACGGACCGTACATTGAAGTCATAGGTCAGCCTTCTGAGTCAAAATTAAAACTAAGTCTGGAGGACACATACGAGTCTTAGCTACAAACCGTTAATCAATTTGTGACCCGTCCTGCTACTCCGTAGGTCAAAGTTCAGAAACTTAGAAATCCTTAAGATTTACAGTCCCATCGACGGTCCCCACCTACGGCCCGTCATTCCATCTACGGCCCGTAGGTGGCCTCCGTAGGTCACTTACTTCAATTAAATTCTGCAATTAAATTCTTTGGAAGCTTGGGGTATTACGAGGAGCTCACCCAATCTCCGAATGCAAGTTGCGCCGCACCAAGATCAAATCACCGGCGATAACCCATACTATGATCTACAGGGGGCAGAAGTGTAGTATGAGTACCAAACGAAAGGTACACAGTCGGCATAGGCCGAGTGAGCTCCATAAATAAAGCAAGCATAAAATGCACGTAAACATGGTAGGAATAACACATGTAACTACAATAGGATCTACACAAGGTAAAGCAAGAACAAGAGCAAGGAGCTACGATAAAAGAAGAAAGGTGAAAGAGTCAAAAACGTACCTGCAAACGCAAATCACACCTAGTCAAAATAAGAGAGCAAAATAGGAAGAACGAAATGCTGACTGCTACCGCTAATCACCTAAGAACTAAATCCAATTAAGCCTAGAAGGAAGAACCAATCACAAATCCATACTAAGACACCTTGAAGACCCACAAAAATTACAACACTAGATAAGATCAAAGATAATCAGATAATAACCGGCCGGACGCCCATACCCCCCCGACGGTACACAACATACCCCCGGCCCCTATAAACCGGGGGTCCAAAAAGCAAACAAGTATACTGGTGGTAGGCAATGCTAATGATTGAAAGTTTGTAGTAAAAGCCGATAACATCATCGATGGCTCTCAGAGAACAACAACACCCAAGTGTATATACCAACCCCGTTCCCCAGCCCCCGGCTTGCTAGGTGGGACCCATGCGACTCCCTCATCCCGTTCAGTGGTACACCGGCCAGAGGGGACCATAGGGACACGGGAAGTCTATATACACTGCCTGGGCCCGAACTAGATCTTTCATACCATAAAGCATCCTCGTAGTGGTACCGAAGAGTGAGTGGCCAGGCCGACGTAGAAAAAAAGGCTACACCGCGCCGGATATCAATTAAAACAGAGTGCATCCCAGATTCCTATGAAACTTCCAGTATAAAAAGAGTACGTCCTCGATGCCTCAAAAGTTTCAGAATCAGTTTCTCAAAGTAGTCCCGGTGGTACGACTCCCATTAAAACCTATTTTTAGAAAATAGTAAAGTATGAGAATGACCTCTCAAAATAGTAGTAAAAACACAAAGAATGAACCGGGATCGTACCATAGACATGTGAGAAAAAGCTCAATAAATGCAAGCATGCCATCACTAACATCCAAACAAGGTATACATAATCAAAAAAGAAATAACAAATCATTCCACACTACTAATGCAAGGGAGACTAACATGGGATCCAATTGCTCCTCGAATACGGCTTATGGCCCAGCAATAGACAATAAACAATAAGGCATCATAAGCCTACTGCTAGTAAGGAAACGCAGTAATCGAGACATTACTCAGAATCAACATGGGGGGAGAAATAACTCTAGGATCATCGTCTTACCCCAATATATGTCGTCTCATCTCCCAACGAGCACAAGTAAGGAAAATTTACGGCTGCGACAAGCCTCAGAGGTCTCAGGCACTAGCACAAGGCACACCATTCAGTACAAGCCCTACCAGAAGCTACACAGAGCTGTAAGGGCGGTATATCCCACAACAAAGCACCTAAGGCTCAAACCTAGCCTAAGTTCATCACTACCAATCTTAAGCAAGGATAATAATGCTAAGCAAAAAACCACAACCCAAGCCCAAAACCAACTCTAAGGATTTTACGAGACTACTCTAGTCTAAAGTTCAATCGGAGTCAAGAAAGAGGAGATGAAAGGAGGCAAGTTCTATACTAGGCAATTACCAACGTAAATCACATGCAATGAATACTAAATGATATCTAATAAAGCTCAGCCAAAGTAGGAGACTGAAGCCTACCTCAAAGCCGATCACGCGCGCTTCGAAACCACCCAATTGAAGCTTTCAACCTCCGAATCAGCTGCAATAGATTCCACGCTATCAACATAGTAATCACAACATCATTATGGACATTTTGACAACAAAATCGCAGGAATCGGAGATGGACCCAAAGTTGGGACTAAAATGACATTGTGGAACCCGCGCCGAAAATCCCAAAATTGACTCCGTGAAAAGGTTCATTTTACCTTATTGAACTGGTGTCCCCAAATAAGGCACAATTAGATTCTCGGAAATGAAGAAATCAGCCCATATAATAAAATTCACAATAAGATAATAAAAATGACCGGGGCAGCAGCTTTAACGGAGAATTTACCTCAAACATAGAGTACTCAATAGTTTTTGAACAGTCCAATACGTAACCACGAACTTCCCGAACGCGCTGGACTTCGAATCACCCAAAACGGAGCTCTAGAACTCAAGATATTTGATTTTGAGAATTGAAATAAAAAACTAAAAATGGGCCTGCCTTATATGGCCAACCATGTAGCGCGAACGCACACGCCAGCATGCCGGTGAAGCGTTAACGCGGTCGGTCGAGCGCGAATGCACACTCCAGCACGCTAGTGCAGCACGAACGTGGCTGATCTTGCGCGAACGCGCACACCAGCACACCGGTGCAGTGTGAACGCGGCCAGTCTAGCGCACACGCCAACGGCTGGGCGCACCAGATCAGCACACCAGCTGATTTTTCAGCCTTTTCAAAGTCTCCGACGGGGTGTCCGGGATTTGGTTGGAATCCCATGCGTGCAAACGGACTATTCAACCCTACTAAATTCAACGTTCCAGACTCAACAGCGCAGTCGACATTTCCATACGATGTTATCTCGATAAAAATTAGGTCCCACACCCAAAGCGTCATATTAGCCAAAATGCACAAAGAGCCTCAGAATTAGACCAGAAGCTCCGAGAAGCACACGAAGGGTCATTCTAGACTAAAATCGGCATTCCGGATCTAACAGCGCTGACGAAATTCTCATTCTAGCGCGTTTACCAAGAATATTGACCAAAGTCAACCCTAAGCAAAATTTCAAAGGCTAAAGCGCCAAATGGCCCCAAAGTCACACCGAAAGCCTCGGGACTCTTGCCAACCATGCTACTAGCCTAATTTAGCCACTCCGGAGCTGATGGAACCATTAGAATTCCACTCTGATGTTGCTTTCCTTGTGTTTTTACCGAAGTCATCAGTTGAAACTCCGAAACCTCCAAAACACAGACACGGGTATAAAATCCAAACGATCGACCAGGCGACTAAAGAGTCAGAGCTAGTAAGTCATAAATGACTTGGAGTCGCTACAGAAAAGCTCTAAATGCTAAAAAGATTGGAAAATAGAGAAAATGACCTAGAGGAGGTCATTACAGTTAGGCACCCTATTCTTGTTGAACTTAGGCACCTAAGAACTAGTAGAAGATGGGGCCGGGATTGAATACCTTTCCCTAATAGAGGAACGACCACACCACCTGATCTCTGATTAGAGTATCAACACTATCGATCTGAGCCCTCTTAGTCTCCCTAGCACTATCTTTAATCTTTTGTTCCTCAATTTGTTGAACATGAGTCATCAACCTAGAAATATCCATATCCTTAATTAACATAGTGGTTCTACACTCATTCACAACCATCTTTTAGACATTGGAAATAAACTTGCTCATACGGTCGTAGAGTCGGCCACCATAGCCGGAGCATACTTGGAGAGTTAAGTGAATTTCAAAGCATACTCCCTCACACTCATATTTTCTTGGCTTAAGTTGATGAACTCTTGAACCTTAGCTTCTCTCATCTCAAGAGGGAAGAGCGATCTAAAAAAGCACCTTTGAACTTGTTTCAATCCAAAGGTCCTACAGTAACAATCCTTTCTTCCGTTCATTGCTTGAACTAAATTTGAGCAACCCCTTTCAATTGATAAGAAGCCAATTCCACACTCTCAACTGGAGTAATGCCCATAATCTCAACAATCTTTTGAATCCCCTCAACGAACTCTTGTGCATCATTATCCACCTTCGAAACATAGAATTTCAAAGGATACATTCTTGTGATGTCTTGAACTCTGCTCACCACAGTACCCATATTTGGGTTCACGGGAGCTACAACCTCACTCTTGGCTTGAGTAGTCATGGCTTGGGCTAGAACTTGTAAAGCAACAAAAAACTCGACATGAGTTACTTTCTCGGCCAAAGGATCAAGCGAAGCTTGTGGGGCTTCTTGCTTCACATTCAAGTTCCTTCTTACTGGAGCTTTTCTTGGAGGCGTCGTTCTGAAAAACATACAACATGAGTTAAAAGGAAACCTTATAGAGTTAAACTCTACCGCACGATTGGACAGTTATTAAAGAAGTAAAGTTTCTTAAACATCTCGTAGACTCTAATTCATTAATATGACGTGCTTCACACCCATTAACAAGACTTTACTTAACAAAACTTTCCTACACCCTAAGACACTTGAACTTCATGCTTTGAATACAATGTCTGTACAATTAGGCAATTTAACGTCCAATTTAAGGCTTAAGTTTGACTTTAATCAACATTCTGAGTAAACAAGGTCAAATAAGGATTTCGTCAGTGCGGCTAGCTCTGGAATGTTGAGTTTCGTCTTGAACGACCCTTCGTTTAGATCCCAAGGCTTCCGGGCTGATTTCGAGCCCTTTTGTGGATTTTAGCTTAAAATGGAGTTTGTGTGCGGGACCCACTTTTTACCAAGATGACCTCATATGGGAATTTTAACTGCTCCGCCGGGTCAAGAATATGAAATTTGGTTGGGTTGCATATCTCGTTTATGTGCACGGGGTTCCAAATGAATTCGGAACACCACATCAAAGAGTTGGGACTTGGCCAAACCAAATGATATGCATCAGCTGGTGCAGGCAAGTTTTTTTCTTCGCATTTGTGGGCCTCTTGCCACGATTGTGGAGGTCAAGTGACCTGAGGGCCGCATTTACGGAGCCTCGGCCGCGATCGAGAACGTCGCATGCATGTAGGCATCACCATGAATGCAGAGATTTTTTTCGCTTCGTGCTTCATTCGTGAGGCTTGCATTCGCGGTGGACTACCATATTCACAAAGAGTCGTGAGGAGTGGTCTTATTTAAAGACCAGTCACGATGGCAGCTTGGGCTGTGAGTTGGAAAATATGTTTTCTTCCCCGATTTTTGTCGGAATTTTTTAATTCAATGTCACACACATTCGTATTTGTCGTGGCTATGTGTTAGAGTGATCGGATTGCATTGGTGGACCTCCGTTTGAGGTAAATATTTCTTTGAAGGTGCTGCCCTGCCCTTTTCTTTAGCTTTTTCATTTATTAAATTACATGTTGTTTTTGTGGCTATTTCGGGCCTCGAATTGTGTTTTACTTTGGGACACAAGTTCGAGGCATAGTTTATGACCTCTTGACATAGACAATTCTATAATTTTCAGCATGGATCCCACTATTCTCATTTGACTCAAAAATTGGTTCGTCTCTGTTTTATGTGTTTTGGTTTCTAAGCAATAGTACTTACATTGTGATCAGATTTTTGATAGTGTGGCAGCGTTCGGACGCCGTTCAGAAAGGAAAAGTTCCAGCCTTGTGATTTGGAGAGCACTCGATAGGACTAGAGGTAGGCTATGCCTTCCTTTGTATTTAAATTGAGCATGAATGTATAAATTCGTGATCGTAAGTGTGAATTAGGGGCAGGTACCTAGTCATTTCTTCTCTTCTTCTTAGAAACCATGATTTAGGATTGTTCGAGGTGATTATGAGGGTAGTACCATGCTAGTATGGTTTGTTTTATGGTTTGCATGCTATATGAAATTACTTGAGTTTGTTGCTTCCTGATTCTTGTTTGCCCTTAGCCTGGGATAGCCTAGTGTTGCGTTAGACTTTTGAACCTTATGGTTTGCTTTGTCCCCAACGTCAATTCAGACAGACTAGGTCCATGTATATTCGAATAGGAGACTTGAGTCTGATATTTTGAGCCTTAGATTAGGCATTATCATGACTTTATTGAACTTCTATGCTCTCTCTCTCCCTATTTATGTGAGTCCGAGGCGTTATCGGAGGTCTGTGCTATTGCGATACTTGGAGATTGAGTTGTACTTTGCTGGGAGCCTTCTTTTGATAACTTTGGGAGCGGACGTTGATCCATAATGGCTTGGAGCCTACTTGAGTTCTTCTTCAAAGTAAACTCGCCGCTGAGTCACTCTTGATAGCTGGGTTGCTTACGCCATTGGGAGAGGACTGGCTAACTAGGTGGCCTTGATATCTGAGATTCTCTACGGAGTTAACATGCCTCGGGTCACTTTTGCTAGCTTGGTGCCTTACACCCCTAGGAGTAGACTGGCTGGATGGGAGTCCTAGATTGACTATCACTCTTGCTAAATGGGCTAGAAGTTGACTAGTTTATTGGTTTCGTGGTTACTTGGGTTGTGAGTCTAGCTGATATTCCTCGTTCCTACTTTGGGTTAATTGTACTTACTTATAGGCTTAGCTATTTTGTGTACATGTCAGGCTTATGGGGATCCGTTCAAGTATATATTTTAACCTGCACATGATTGTACCTTATGGGCTTATGGTATCAAGTTAGGTTTAGTTTAGTTGTACATAGATTTACTTTATGTATACTCGTGTGCCTTCTTTCTTTCCCACTTTGACCTTTGCTCATGTCTAGATTCTATCTTTTCTTATTTTGTTTTCCTTTCTTGCTTAATCGACCTATGATGCCTACTAAGTACCTTTGTTTTGGTACTTATGCTACACTCTGTATCTTTTTGTGATGCAGGTCCTAGTACTAGCTACCAGCGGTGATCGTTCATGCCATCTTTTGTCGCTTGTGGATACCAAATATGAGAATGACCACTTGGCATCCTGAACCAGCCTATCTCCTTCTATTCTTATGTTAGCTAGTCTTTTGCCCCTGCGACGGCTAGTTGTGGTCCACTTTTTGGACTTGTATTTGTTCTTACTAGACATCTCTTTACTCGTAACTTCCAAATTCTAGGAGGGTTTTCTTTTTATATAGCTTTTGGTTTTCTTCCCATTTTAGTCTTTTCGTATAGGTAGTACTATTTTCTATTTGGTTCTGCCCTTAAACCTATTACTCATTTTTTGTATTATGGGTTGGCTTACCTATTGATGGGGTATAGTAGGTGCAATCTTGACCCAAGAAATCGGATTATGAAAAGATAGTATAAGAACCACAAGTTCACTAGTCTCACTTGTATAGAGCTAATACCTAGTAGAGTCCTATGGATTGGTGTGGAGATGTCTGTATCCTATCTTTGGGAGGCTACAGGGTGTCTTTAGGAATTTTTACTTTATGTATCTTGTTCGTCTAATGCGAGAGTTATTTGTTTCCCGAGATATCACTTGTTCATTATTTTCACAAGATGACTCGTACTTGCAGCACGGTGGCTAGGTGTACGGGTCTACCTCCCATGCCTGGTAGAGGTGCAGTACCACACACGGTTAGAGAGAGGGATCCGAAGCCCATGCTAGATCCTTTAGCAGCCCGTGTTCCAGATCAGCTATTGGTGCTCGGACCAGCTCAATCACCACTCTGATTGGCTGTGGATGCACACCTTCAAGCCGCTACTGCCTAACTTTTGACAGTGCATGGGGGTATCCAGCAAGCCCCAACTCCAGCACCAGCACTGGCACCTGCGACATCACCAGTTCAGTAGGAACATACTATAGTAGAGGCACCCAGGGCCCCTATACCACCATGGGGTACCCATCCCGTGATTGCAGTCAGAGCTATGTTGATAGAGGAGCAGAAGATGCTTAGAGTGGTATTGAAACTCTCACCTCTGAGGTTTTTTGTGGTAGTGGGTGAGGATTCCCACTAGTTTCTTTCTACCTGCCATTAGTGGCTTTATACTTTTGGGTTAGTGGAGTCGAGAGGATTGGGATTCACTGCATATTAGGTAGATGGGATAGCCAGGTAGTGGTGGCATACATTTATTGACACCAGGCTAACTGGTTCCTCTCCGATCACCTGCGCCGATTTCTCTATGGCCTTATTTTCCAGATTCATCCTTCACAGCATCAGAGATCACCTCCGACATTAGTTCTCTAGATTAGAGCAGAGCTCCATGACTGTGTTAGAGTATGAGGTAAGGTTTAACGAGCTCTCTAACTATCCCACCATGATTCTACCTACTGAGGAGCATAGAGTTTGGTGCTTTGTTTGTGGGTTGAGACTCTAGCTTCGGATTGAGACTCAGTCCATGGTCTCTACGGGTTGCTCTTTTCTAGATGTTGTTGATCATGCTCGCACTATTGAGGAGCATTGTCGTGAGTCCCTCAGGGACCGAAATAAGAGAGCCAGACATGAGGGTAGCTACAGTAGGTCCCGCTCCAGGCCCTGAGACTTTTATGATATGGTTCGATATTGGTGTGAGCATGGACATCCCAGTCGACCTGTTCAAGCCTTATTGAAAAGTTTAGGGGGTGATCGGTATAGCCGAAGTCAGGTTTGCTAGAGCTAGAGTCATGAGTCCCAGGCTAGTGCTATACGTCATGGTGGTTGTTCTTATGGGAGAAGATCATCTCTGGGCTGTTTTGAGTATGACGAGTTAGGCGACAAGGCCAAAGATTGCCTTTTGCATTGGTGGATTACTCCAATTCCACAGCAAGATCTACGAGCAGCATCTCGAGCTAGGGGTCAAGTTCAGGGTTAGGATGGTCGTGGTGGACAACAAGGTATTCGGGGTGGTCCTAGGGGAGGCAGGTCAGGTGGTAGGACTGATGGCCAGAACAGAGGTGGACATAGCCATTTCTATGTAGCTCCAGCAAGGGCGGAGGCTGACGCATCAGATGATGTGATCAAAAGTATGATTTTTTTATGCTTTCTAGCCACCTAGGCTTTATTTGACCCAGCTTCTACATATTCTGTTGTGTTTGTGCGTTATGCTTCTCATTTGGGTAAGAGTTCTGAGCCTATGGAAGTGCCGTTGTGTGTGTTGAACCTGTTGGAAAACTACATGCACAGCGGAAGCATACCAGAATCATATTGCTTACATGAATAATAAACAACAAATATATTTATGCTAGAACAAATAAACTTGCTAAAATTTAATCCAAGAATTACCTCTTGAAGCATGAACAAATATCTTGCGAATGCACAAGTTTGACAGACCTTCAAACGAATCCACAGTCTTCTACAGTTATCCCAAGTTCACATCCAAACTTTCTCAATACTTGGGTGGGCAAGCATCAATAGAAAACCTTCAATTTCTTTCTAGGTTAGGCGAATCCTTATTTATAGAGATTTTGTGCCACTCCAAAAAGGAGAAGAAAACCCAGTTTTCTTATAATCCTTTTCCCATAGGATTCTGAGTTCTAGTTAAATATAGGCACTGGAGAGACCACATAATTAATTACTAAGGCTTCCTATTCTGGAAATAATTTCAAATAATTAATTTGAATTATTCTTACCATAATAAATTACAAATCATTCCACTAAAAATTCATAATTGCACTCCTCTATTAATATTTCAAAATTCCCCATTAAACACTTATGTAATTCCCCATGTTAAGATTACATATACTAATCATTAAATTAAATTTTGAATTTAATTAAATGATTAATTTCCTTTAGAGCACTGCTTAATTTTTTTCATGTGTCGGATTCATAAATCGACATGCAAGGTTTGACACCAGGGAAACTTATAAGCTTCTCAAAAAGGCATATCAATCAATCTCTATAACGAGGCATGTATTCCATCAACTAACTTATTATTTCACCAATATATATTATTATCATCAAATCTACCATACATATTGAGCCATCTCAGAAACACATATTTTAATAAATAAAAACAATAATTAATATATAGAGATCATAATAGTTATATCAGGATTAAAAATATAAGTACATTTAACAATTTAGAAAATATGTTTTTATCAGTCAGTCTAAAACAACTATCTCTACTCGGTCTTGTTCAATACATAAAAAATGCACTAGCAAAAGAAGTTTGAACTATACAGCTCCCATAATCAAGATAAATTACATATAATCTTGTACTTACAATCGTACCGATTGCATGTTCAATTTCCATCTCAGATCGTGAACAAAAAACTTTATACTTATAAGAACCAATGATTTAATCCTCTGTGTATAAGCCAAAACTCTATATAGTAAATCATCTACTATATAAGTAAATAGACACCATAAACGAATATGTGATCCATTAAAACTGAGTAACTAATTATTCTATAATAAATACAATATATAATCATATGGTTTATAGCATATATCCCAACAATCTCCCACTTAGACTTTTATCCATCACAATTGTTATGATGTACTATATCTAAATGCATCATTAATAGTATATATCCTAACAATCTCCCACTTAGATGTTTAATCTTGAAAAAAATTAGAATACTATGTCTAAACACATGATTAATAGTATATACACTAACAATCTCCCACTTAGACTCTTAACTATGCATTTACAACTTTCACATGCATTCCTTTAATTCTTATTGAAAGAATTTTTACCAAGTTGTTTTCTCCTTCTATTTTGTCTAGTAGTGCTTCGTGGTAACAAATCTTTTTGTACTAGATATTGAGGGTCTTTATCATGAAACCCTCCAAGAGTGTACTTCATTTCGGGGTTTCTATCATGAAAGTCCTCTCAAGCATAAAAACAAACCAATCTTCGTTATGATTCTCTCACTACGACTCAGTACTACTACTATAATCACACTAACATGTTCATGAGTCTTAATATTTTCTTCAAAACCTTTTGGTGTTGAAATATTAACAATTTTTATGTAGTATTCTTTAATTTGCTCAACATCACTCCCACTACTTGAAGTAGTAGATTTTTTTATGTCTAGTAACATTTCTCCCACTACTTAAATGCAATGGAACGTCTATTCTGACATAGCAGTTAGATGTTCTTGAGCATCTGAATTTACAATTGACTCATTTGTTATTTCTTTCTTCAGTTCCTGTAAAACTAATTTACCTTTATGAAGATGGTTTACTAAATGATCATTTTCTAGAAATTTGACAGTTGTGTTAATAATTACCTTATTTTCTTTAGGATAGTAAAATTATACTTCTTTCATTCTTTTGGATATCCAATTAACACATACACACATCTCATTCTTAATTTCAATTTGCTTATTCTCCCTCTCAGCACATATTCCATACAATTCTATATTTGAACATGTCATAGATTAGACTTACGTCAAATTCAACTAGTTCTATAGGTGTCCAAGGTACTGACTTTAAAGGAATTAAATTCAGAATGTGATATGTAGTTCTTAGAACATATATATCCCAAAAGAAACAAAATAACTACGAGTAAGTCAATCATTAATCTTATCATCTTCACAAGAATCTATTTCTTTTCTCTTTTACACCAATCTATTATAGAGTGCATGGTGTAGACAATTGAAATGCAATTATTCTATCAAATAAGTAACTCATGAGCTCTGCAGAGAGATATACGTTACTACAATTCCATTGCAGTGGCTTTTTATATTTTTCATGATTCTATTTTAATTTCTGTCTTAAATATTTTTAGTTTACCAAGACATTCAAACTTACAAAACATCAAAAATATATGTTCATATCATGAGTAACCTTCTGAAAATTTTAGAATACTCAAATTCACCTCTAGCGTGAATATTTCATTTACCGCACAAATCAGAATAAATTAATTCTAAATTATCACTACCTCCATTTCCGTTTTAAGAGGAAAGGTATCTTAGTAATTTTTCTTTCTAAACAGGACTTATATGTTGGTAGTGACTTCACTTTCAATGAACCGCTACATCCATCCTTTAACCAACTTCAAAGTTCTATCAAGAATAAATGACTTAGACACTAGTGTACAAATAAATTTCATTCAATTTAAAAGATATTTTCCCTTACTAGATAGATTAATATAATTCAATTAATGAGAGATAATACTAATAAAATATTCACGCATCAATATATCTCTATCGAAAGAAATTCTTGAGTAGTACTAAGTGAGTCTGTACAGTCTATTGATAATTTGAGATATAATATATTAAATAGATCATAATATATCAAATAGTCCCAAATAATAAAATTCAAGGCTCATTTTATACAAATATATCCATGCATCTCGAATAGTCAATTGATGGGATCGGAGAACTATTCATGCAATACACATGTACAATAACCGATTATTCACTACATAAACTTATACAGACCTAACTCAGATTGAGAGTCTACTGTGCGTTTAAGTCAAGTGAAAATCCTCTAGTTACATTGATCCAATCATATATTACTCAGTTTAGGAGAGTTAATACAAATTATCAAAACTAGAGATTAAATACATAGTGACTTGTATTAATTTCATCCGATAAGGAGGAAGGTCTAAGCTATCACATGAAACTAATACTTCACTACAATTTAATCTTGGCAATCAAGGGAGGGAACCCTATAACCAAATATGACCAAAAAACTCATATAACGATCCGAAAAAAATAGTATTTCTTACTAGGTTGTTCTTATGATTCTACATTTCAAATCAATCAGAGTCTTCTTTTTTTGAACTCCAAAACCATGATTAATTTGGTTGAAAACGTTGTTTGGCCATAATAGAATTTAAAATTTTTCATTCAGTAATTCTTATCACATATTATCAAATAGATATACGAATCAAGAACAAAGAAAAAAAATTCTAAAAACTATTTACATTATCTGAGTACTATTTTCCAAAAATCAGCATGTTTATGTATACATTGAATATTAAAATTCAAACACACTTCTCATGGATATCCATTCATCTTGAACGATAAATTTTGATGAAAAATAACTACTCATGAAACTTACATATGTGTTATCAGATATTCCCTCCAACAAAATTAAAACAAAAGCTAACTCAGATTGAGAGTATATATTAATTTATGCGAAGTGAATATCATTATCCCTAGATCCATTGATCAAATTTAATATTACTTTGATAGGGAGAGTCAATACTGATCATAAAACAAGAGATTAAATTTTAATGACTTGTATTAATTTCATCACATATGGAGGAAGGTTTAAGCCAACACATGAGCTTAATACTTCACTAAAATTTAGTCATGAAGACCATAGAGAACAATTTATGTCACCACTATATCATAGTCAAGTAATTTTCATTAAAATTAATTTTTAATATACAAAAAAAATTATCCAAGAAACAACATTTGAACGACCTCAGAATACCAAATCACTGCATAAATATAGGTATTTTTAATTTGATCATTTCTGATGAACCTACCGAATTTCAGATCAACCAGAGTTCAAAATTAATAATTATCTCCAAAGCTATGATCAAATTCAGATTCAAACGATTTAAGAAAAAATGATCAGATCTTTATCCTTATCATATATCAATTCATGTTAACTCATCATGTGTAATTGTGTACCACATTTAACATAAATAAAACCAATATAAAGGATTATTCCATACTAAATCACATTTTTAATTCGAAAGAACAACTAAAAAAAAAAATATCTTGACGACCTCAAAAAAAAACATAACCAATAGCAGTGAGTATTTCTTGATAGGCTGTTCAGGTCAATCGGAGTCTATAAAATAAATTTATTTGCAAAGCTATGACCAAATTCAAATTCAAGTGATTTAAGCATCTTTAAGAATTAAAACAATATGAGTTACATTCTTATCACATATCAATTCATGTTAAATCACCATGTGTAATCATGTTTCAGATTCAAGATAAATATAACTGACATGAAGAATGACCATATCATATTCAAAGCAAAACTTAATCTGACAAACTACATAAAACCCATCTAAATGATTTTTGATGAAACCATCAAATTTCAAGTCAATCAGAGATCATAAAATTCATGACCGCCACCTAAACTATGACCAAATTTGAAAATTAATCATTTTAGGCATAGTTAAAGATTGAAACAACATGATTCATATTTTCACTCTTTTGATAATTATCTCATGAGCACAATACATACGTTAAGTTCTTTCTTTATCAAAGACACACAAAACCTTTTTATAACAAATCGTTCTCTCCATTAATACATCTGAGAATCTAAGATATTATGTTTTCTCTTTTTGAGTGCAAACATTGATATCTCTTCTCATGAATAAATTAACCATTACTAATATCTTAAGGTAAATCTCCATTCATGTAAATAAATATTTACCACTAGTATTCACTTAGAAAAATTTATATGAGATACATTGAAGATATTCTAATGACTCAAATAAATAGATCACTTTCTTGAATTCTATTTAATAATCATAATTTTCAATCCTCATACTAATACAATTTTGCATGCATAAGTCTATTAAGAATTTTTAATGATTTAACTAAATAAACCAGTAAGATGGTAATTATTATTTATCATAAAGTTCTTAATGTATACAACATTATATACGTCTAAGGGAATAATTATATCCATGAAAAATAAGTTTTCCATGGATATCTTAGATGGACCAATCAAAACGAAGATTCTGGCAAAGTGCTCAATTAATACGTAATGGAAAAAGGGCAAAACATACCAGCCTTTTATCCCACTTTTGTTAATTATTTATTTTAATATTCAACTAATTAAATTCAAACAAAACAAAAAATAATTTAGATGGTACTCAATAACTTAGTCATGGAAAACTACTGTGTAAAACGACAAACATGAGACCACAAAATAATTTATGTTAAAAATGATTTTCAATTTCAGACCAAATTTGAACCAATTAACATAGCATCTTATGTTGACCGTGGCGATACAACAATCTTTTCAATTTTTCTATATACCATCCAAGTTATCTATTTAGATATAAGCGTGGCTCTTGATGCCAATTGTTGGAAAACTATATGCATAGCGGAAGCTTAAAAGAATCATGTTGATTATATGAATAATAGACAACAAATACGTTTATGCTAGAACACATAAACTTGCAGAAATTTAATTCAAGAATTGCAGTGATGATGGTTGAGATGAGGATAGCGAGGCCACCGACACTGATGGGGAGGATTGAGCCAGCCCAAGAAGCCCTTCGTATTCTATTTTTGAGTTTTATAGTGTGTTGTGAGGACACAACTTCATTTTTAGTTGGGGGTGCTCCCCTGTGGGTTGTATAATCATTTTTTGATTGATATTTTGGATTATTGTTTTGGATGTTTTTTCTTATTGTGTGGATCAGTCATTTCTTTTATGTTTTGGTTTTATTATATTAGTGTCATTTGTTAGTTTATGGTTTGTGGTAATACAATTGAGATGATGATGTTTTGCGGTTGTATGCCTTGAAGCAGCGGAAGTCTGAGTACCCGTAGCTTGTGAGTTTTGAAGCCCTTGTGAATGCTCAATGAAAAGGCTTGAATTTTCCCAATGATAGATTGAGTGACATCATTCTTAAGGTCAAATAATCACTTTGTCGAGTATTGTTGACTTGGTGGAGTCTTGATGGTAGTTCTGACTTATTTGGTACTAATAGATTTAGTCAAGATTTGTGAATCGTAAAATGAGGCAAATTGATCCTTTTTGAATAGTGTTCATGCCGTGTGTGGTGATTCTTTGTGAATAATACCTTGTGCTCACTCGTGTTAATTAGAACTTGCCCGATTAGTCTTGAAATATTGGTCTTGAGTGAGTTCGGTTTGAGAAATGATCTTAGACTTTCTTTGATTGTCCTTGAAGTCCACTTAGATTAAAATTCCCACATTTGCACTAAATATATTCTTACTTGTCCCCCTTGAGCCTTATCCTTTTTATTGGAAACCACATTACAAGCCTTGACCTGTTTGAAAAATAACCTTTTTATTGGCAACCACATTACAAGCCTTGACCTTTTTGAAAAATAACCTTCTTTTGAACTATTCCCTCTTTAACTTGAAAATTGTGAAAGTTGAGGCTTAAAGCCTAAGTGAGGGTTTTAAAGGGAACTTATTGATAGATGCTTACCACATGAAGGCTTGATAAAAATAAAAGAGAGTTGAAGAATGGAGGAGAAAAGTTTCAAAGAAAGAAAAAGTTGTGAAAATGGTTGCATGTGGGGTATCGAGAATAAGAATAAGAAAAAAAATGTGAAGTGTGCACTGAGTTGAAAGATGAAGAAAAAGTGAAAAGGTTGATGAATGATGAGTTGATGTGCAGTGTTTAAGGAGGGTGCAGTCACTTCTACCTAAATGACTCCATAACCTTCCCTAAGCCTACGTTACAATCTTAACAAAGACCTTTGAGATCTCAAACCAAATGAAATTGGGTTGATGTTGATTGAAAATATGGGCAAGCCTATGGTGTGACATTTGTGTGCATAAGATGATTCTTTCTGAGTGTGAATACTTGTGTGTTCTTTTGTGGGGCATTTCTTTTCTTGTTAGGGCATGAATGCAAGGATGGACTGGTGAAGTTGATAGACTCCAAAATTTAGTCAAGGGAAGTTGTTGGAGTACAAGTGATTGTGAGTCACTTCTTGAGAACCCTTGTCGTCACTTGATCATTTTTTGGAAGTCATGGAATTTTGAAACTGGGCTTGAACTTGAGGGAGTTGTTTGGATTTGAAATCGCTTGATTGCATACTAATTATTAGTGCCAACCAAAATCATGACCATGATCATTTGTGAAAATTGAAGAGTTTTGTGCTTAAATTGAGTGGCTCTTGTGTTTTGGATTATTTTTTGCTTGAGAACAAGAAAATTTTTAAGTTGGGGGTGTTGATGAGTCGTGAATTTGCACTCATTTGATGCTCTTTTCTTATGATTTTATGCCACTCAAACTACAGAAAGAGGCTAATTATCCTTTTAATTGTGTTAATTTCAGGTGGTTGTTGCTGGGATAGCAGACGATTCACAAAAGTGAAAAAACAGCAAAACCTTGCAAAAAAACAAGCCCCCGATCTCGCACCTGCGAGCTGGGATTCGCTTAGGCGAACATCCAACCAAAGTCAACTGACTGCTTAAGAAAAGTGGTCCAAAAAGGTAAAGGTCGCTTAAGCAAACTTATGTTCTCTCTACTGAAGTTTACTTTTGCGAACCTCCTGTCGCTCTTGCAAAGCCCGCCTAATCAGAAAGGGGCAGCATGGGAAATTCTCAAGCATTAGACCCAAAATTTAGAAAATAGGGTTAGAGTGAGGGGAATTCATCATCCGAGAGTTGTTAGGGAGAGAACATTGTAGAGAGAAAACCTCATCTTAAAGTAGATTTTATTTTGTTCTTAAGCTTGGGGTGAGACATTGAAGGCAAGTTGCCTCACATTCCATTTCTGGATTTGGAGATTGTGTTCTTTTTTAGAAAATTCCTTTTACCCTTCTTCATTTCCTTGTTCTTAATTGCTAGAAATGTAGGTGTGATTGTGTGTATGAAATTGGAGCTTTTGTGCTAGAAATAGACAAAGCTATTTGGGTATTTGATTAATTTCTCTATTGCTTTAGTAATTCCTTGTTTCCATGTTTGATTTCATGAAATAGATTCAATTTAGTTTTCATGTTTGAATTTATGGGTGGAGAGTGCACTCTCAATCCTAGCTACCAATCTTCGTGGGTTGTTTAAAAATAGGATATGTGGAGTGGAGAATCCGATTGATAATCGCATTTTAGCTTTGAATCTTGAATTTGAGACCAAAATGAGATAAATTAGGGTTTCATTGTTGAGTGCAAGGCTTGCTCAAAAGAGAGGTCTAAGTTAAGGTAGTGGATTATTTTGTATTGTTGCGATTGAGACCGAAAGGATATATAGTGATATAACCCTTTCAGACAGAAAGGAGAATAGGGTTGAATTAGGATTATCTAGCGTATCTATTATTGAATGATCTTTGTTTGAATTTTTCGGTAGTTTTCACTGCCATGCAGTTGACTCATCACGATTGCGGGATTAGAGAATACAATCACGGAATTTCAAAATTTATCACTTTGCGATCGTGAAATGAGAATTCATGAGCAAAGAACAGATTTAGCCCATGAAAAAAAATTTCTTTGGCATTTCATCGAACAGGTTACTTGTAACCTGTACTCATGCCGTTTTCACAAAAAAATCAATATACAAGATTATCATATTAAGATCAATTTTAGTAACTGAACAAAGAATTTAGCCAGAGACAATATCAAGTAATGGATAATTGTGATTTAGGAAATCCCAAACTCAACCCTCATTCAACGATCTATTGCCATCTCTACACATGAAAATCAATCAAAGGTAGGCTAGATTATCATCATTTAACACTTATCTCTTCTCGGTATCAAAGTACTTTCTCACGATATCACCTTTCGGTCTCAATCCTGTTCAACAACAACACAATCCAATACCTTAATCTAAACCCCAATTTCTGGCAAGTTTAGAATTCAAAAAAGAAAACACAAATTATCTTCTTTCGGTCTAAAATTTAGGACTCAAAGCCAAATATGATTATTTATCTAATTCTCCACTTCATGAATTCTCTTTCAAACAACCCACGAAGATCAAAATTTAGATTCAAGCGTGAACTCTCAAATCATAGATTAAAGCATGAGTATTAGATTACAATCTAGTTATGAAAGTATGAAATCACACACAAAAGAATTAGAATGAGCATCAAGACCCAAATGAATTGTCTATTTCTAGCACAAAACCCCAATCTCAATTAGAAATTACACCCACATTTCTAGAAATTTAAAGCAAGGAAATAAGGAAAGAAATAAGAAATTTACTAATAAGAAGACAATCTTCAAAAGCCAATAGTGAATAGTGAAGCAACTTGCCTACAAATCTTTACCAATAATTAAATCTATAACTTTTTCCATACACTAAGTGAAAAAGATTATATTTTCTCTCTAGGATTGTTTCATAGTATAAACAATGACTGTTGATGAGTGTAAAATGGGTTTTTGGGATCAATTTGGTGAAATTACCAATCTGCCTAAGTGCCAGATGATTCCTTCATCGCAATCGCGACCACATAATCTCACGATCGTGATGAGTAATGTCATAAGATCATGCATTCGCGAACATTGTCCACTCGGTTGCAAGGTTTGAATTTCTTGGCCTATGCGATCACGATCTCTTTTTGACGCAGTCGCGATGAGTACTTTTTTGCCAACTCCACATTCTTCCAATTGACTCCTTTTTGCCTCAATTCCACTTGGTTTCTTCAAATATCTTCGAAATCAACTCTCCATTTTATTTTCCTATGAATAACAAAACATTCTCAAATGAGTGAAAATTCACCACTCATAAGGGTTCATATGAAATCAATTAAAGACCTTGTAATTGAATCAAATCATTCATAGTAAGATTGAAATCATTATAAATTGGACCCATGGAGATTAACATGAAACCCTAGATAATTGGGTGAAATTAACTTTTAGAGATTGAGATTTCTTGGGACCTAATGGATGAATGGAATCCATTGGTCCATTCCTACATACCTTGATAATCAAATACTAGCAAGCAAGAGAGGATACAAAATTTGAAGCTTGAAACCCTAGCTTCTCTTCCTTGAGCTTTAGAGAATTTGGAGAGGATGAATTTAGATGGGAATTTGGGGATTTGAGAGAATTAGAGGCTTTGTGTAGATTTAGGAGTTGAAAATCAGTTATAGAGGTAGTTATAGGTCAAAAACAATATAGTTTAGGGGTCGGGTAGATAGGAAAGGACCAAACTAAACTCAAGGTCCACAACTTCCTTCCTACGGCCCGTAAAACCCTCTATAGTCCATATATAGGACTCATAGTCATTGTACTAGTGCCAAAACTGAAGTTTTCCTTTTCTTTTCAACTTTCAAATATCCGAGGTATTAGAGTCTCACATGATCACAATGTAATTACATGGTCCTCTCATGGAAGAACAAGCCAAACCGTAGTATCATACCAGTAAACCAACCATATATAATCATACTAGGCATAATATCTGAGCCAAGTGATAATGTTGAAATCACTCTCTAAAACCAACTAAAAAACTGAACGATTGTAGTCAGTAAAAAATCCAACGAAGAGTTTGGTCGAATCCCACAGGGAATGGTGTATCGTAGAAAATTCCTTATCAAGAAATTTAGATTTTAAATTGATTCATTCTTATTAGTAAGAACAATTGGGCTGATGGAACCACCAATTTAATGTAAAGCTTTGGTTATCAATTATCGCAATTAAACTAAAAATTAAACGAAGTCAAGACTTATCAAATAATATAGGGGTGCGGGGATTGGAAGTCAATCTCAAATAGGGTAATTGTCCTGCTCTATTGTGATGAACATTCATGAATAGGCTATGTCATCCTCAACGACAACAATCTTTTTTCGATCTCAAAGCATCTATGCATAGAATCTCTTTTAGGTCTTATCTATATGCCAATCCAAAAGAACCCAATACCTTACTCAATCCTCTCTTTTAAGAATAGGGAAAATAGATCTGAACCATAACCTCTATTTCAAGCAAGTTATAGACATCAAACCTAAATTGGTAGTATTGAACTAATTACCCATTGCAATTAATCCCTCTCGAGCCTCAAATAGAGATCGGAAGTAGGAGTTAAGTTTGCAACTGTAACCCATACGTTAACCCCATGGTAATTAGAAAAAAATCATGCATGAAAAGCAGCAAAACAGAGAATAGCACAATATCAACTACATTAAATTAACACCCAACCCCATTAGAGCACCCTTGATCTTGGGGTTTTAACCACCCATAACAAAAAGCAAAGAAGTTATACCTTTCATGAAAGAAGCCATGGGTAGCATGAAATTAGGCAATTACAAGCAAACCCACATTGGATTAAATTTCAATTTGTAAGATTCAACCATAAAGTTGTAAAACCCCAAAAACTAGAAAAGTGCTCTTCAAAGGTAAAAGTGTTCACTAAAACTATCTCTCAAAAATAACACTCTTGTAACTATTTTTTCCAAACTCTCTGAAAATTACATTCTTTGGGCTATTTATAATTTCCCAAAATTTGACCCAAAAATCCAGTGTCTGACAGCTTCGGCGACATTAGTCGGGGTCACCAAACCTACTCGGCAGATTGCTCTTTGCTCCTCAGCTCGCCCTTCGCTCCTCAGCTCGTCTTGTGATGCTCTAAGCTTCAGGTGTTTGAACCTCAGTCTTTGACTTCTCTTGAGTCAGCCTTTCACGTTTGTATATTGCCGAATACCACCTTAGTTTGCCATTTGAACATTAAATATTTGTCTTGCACATTGTCACTTTAGGCGGTGTTCATCAAGACTGCCTTTCTCTCTCGGTGCATCACCTTTAGCACTGGAGTTTGCCGACCTTCTATGGTAGATACAAGTGCCTCGCACCGTCACTTGGGGTGACGTCATGCTCAATAGGCGATCCGCCCTTCCTGTTAGGCGATTAACAATGTTCACTTTCATTTCTTTTTGTATTTTTGGCCCTTCTTTCAAGCATTAGTCCTTGCCTTGTTCAATTGCCTTCATAGCAGTAAATCATCAATATTCTATTAGAAAAGGGTAAAATTAGTCATTGAGGACACTAATTTTTGAGCTAAATGGACCTTAAATGAGTGCAAATCTACCACTCATCAATACCCCCCAACTTAAACTTTTTCTTATCCGCAAGTAAATCAAGAACACAATATGCTCAATAAGGGTGTCTACAACAGTACTCAATGAGAGCTAGCATGCAAGTTTCATAGCAAGATTACTTTCAATAATATGTTACTCTAAATCATGATCAAAAGATTTAAATGATCACTAGCTAGCCTCAACACAAGCGCAAGTTCCCTTAAGCTTCTTGTTTAATGCAAGATCATATTTCAACAAATGCATTCAAGTGACCTCACATCAAGAACGATTTCATGCTCTCACAAAGTAATTTCAACAAAGGTGTAAGTAATCGTTGGAACTCACACTCTCTCAAAAGAGAAATACATGCAGGCTTGTCCCATAGGTTTACCCATATTTTCCAATCATCACATTATCCAGCTCATGTAAGATCTCAAGGGTCCTTAAGAATTGTAATGGGGCTGAGGGTTAAGGCATGATCAATTTTTTCACAACCTAAAGGACTCCCTAGACGTGGCATAGCGTACAAGATCTCGAAAAGCCATATACAAGCCACTTAGCATGCACCATACAAGATAATAGTAAGTAAGAAGTTCAAAGACAATTTATATCAAAGTAGCAGAAGTCTAAACATAGTCTCAAAGCCATCTAATACATCATTGAAATGAAAGTGGGACGTAACCAATACAAGTCTTAAAAGAAAACGACATAAAAAGAAAAGGCGGATGTGTCCTCGAACATATGATGACTCACCAAGTCATCAAAGTCTCTATCACAACGAACTAGCCACGGGAGGATGGAGATACGCTGGATCCTACAATAATAAGAAAATGTAGGTAAGAGTATGCATTAGTACAAGAATGTACCAAGTATGATAACTATGCATAAAGGTTATAAAATCATGCTAAAAAGGGGTATGCATGTGATACAATGACCTAGTTAAATCATAGGATGACATGATAGAAAACATGAATTAAAGAGCCATAGTCAATGCCAGTAAATCAACTTAAAGCAACATATGCTTAATAAGCCTTTAGAAAGTAACCTTTGTTCATTATGTGGGGAATTAGCCTTAACCGACATAGACCATGTGAGCTACAACATGGAATCTGATGTCTACACTACACCGAAAAGAGGTGTCCTTACTTGCCAAGGTATGAACCATAACTTCTAGCTTAAGTGGATCCACTAGCTAATGTCTATAAAGACAATCTATGATGGCACATAGTTTATGGGACATGGGTAATCGCCACTTGTCCACTAGGTGCTAAGCATAAATCCCATGGAATAGCCATAATTCATAGCTTATCTTATCATTAATAGACATGGGTAATCGCCTCTTGTCTCATCATTGGGGAACGTGGGTAATGACCTCTTGTCCCTTATTATGGAAGGCACATCAAATAGCCAATCCAAATCATATTTCATTAGAATATCTCCTTAATCTGTGATTCACGTTTAGTTGAGAAAACTTTTCAACCCGTATGAATTCTTTGAGTGAGAAAATCCTTTCACAATTCAACATCATCAACATTTATGCTTCACTCTCAAAGCATATCTTAAATCATCACAATTTCATAGTTTGAACTTGTATAACTTCATAAAATTCATCTTTTTATCCTTCACAAACATCATCATATACTCATAGCTTAAAAATCATAGATCATGCATGGACTCATGTAATTTCACCTTAAAGTCATTCAATTAACTCAATTCATGCATAAAAAGACTCAATTCTATCCATTAGATCAAAATTTGAAAGAACCTATAGGATAGGAGAAAAATTCTAATTTTAGTTGAAGAATCTAACTTTAAAAAATTAGAAACTTAAGGAACTCTATGGAGGAAAGGACTCCATAGGTGAACGCTATCATACCTTGATGTCAAAAGCTTGAAATCAATGGTGAACTTAGGTGATTTGAATGGAAACCCTAGAACCTCCTTCTTCTTATTCAATCTTCAAGAGAGAGAAATATTTGGGGAAAGATTTTTTCTGGAGGGAATTTAGAATTGATTAGAAAGGGTAGAATTAGGCTTAGAAGCCTTATATAGTGTCTAGGATTAGGGCTTAACCGACTTAGATTAAGAATAGTTAAATTAGGGAAATCACCAAAAAGCCATTAAAATTAACTGTCGGATCTTGACCTACGATTCTTAGGTCAAACTATAGACCATCCTGTCCAATCGTAGAAAGATTTAGAAACTATTTCTTTGGACCTTCAAATGACGGGAACCCATGTACGGTCCGTAGGTCCGTTGATGGGCCGTACATACCAATAGCCAGTCCAACCTTGAACCCTTAAAATTTTCACTAAGTCTTGAGTGATCGACGAGACCTACCTACAGTCCGTAGAAACAATAATGGATCGTCCTGGTGAGTCGTAGAAAGGATCCTGAAACTTTACATTTTCAAAATGTTCACCTTGCCACCTACAGTTCCCACCTTTGGCCCATAAGTCGAGCTATGGTTCTTAGATGGCTTTCATTGGTACTGGCACCAGACCCGAAAACCAAAAATTTCCTTCCTATTGAATTCGAGGTATTACAATATCTCCCTCTTAGGAGCATTCATCCTCGCATGAGAATGAAGACATCATAAGAAGGATAAGAACTAACTCTAACAGCCCAACATGAATGCAATCACATAAATGCACATATCCGAGTAGAAAACATCAACTCGAAGCTAAAGCATGTTCAAAACAACATCTCATAAGGTCTGTATGCAACATATGCTCAAATGGACATAAACATGAAGAAATCAATTAAGTTAACTCATTTTCTCAAAAATTAAGCTCTTTTTTTCATGAACATGCATAAATGAGAACTCATGGGAATATTTAAAACACATGAGACGAAAAGAGTAAACCATGAGGAACTTAATACCTCAGGCTAGAGTAGGAGTGGAGGGAAAGAGATGAGGATAATGAGACATCATATCGGCCTCGAGCTCCAAAGTAGCACCCTCAACTAGTTGATTCCTCCAAAGAACTTTTACGGAAGCAACATTTTTGTATCTCCACTTTCGAACTTGCCGGTGTAAAATCTCAACCGGAACCTCTTTGTAAGAAAGACTCTCCTTTACAGAAAGACTATCCAATTGCACGATATATGCCATATCACCAACACATTTCTTCAATACGGAGACATTGAAAACCAAATGAATCGATGCTAAATCAATATGCAAGTCAAGTTCATAAGCAACCTTACCAATTCGTCTCAAAATTTGATATGGGCCCACTTAACAGGGACTAAGCTTTCCTTTCTTACCAAACCTCTTTACACCCTTCATGTGTGAGATTTTAAAGTATACCCAATCATTAACATCAAATTCTAGATCTCTCATTCTAACTTCGGCATAAGACTTTTGTCGATTTTGAGCCGTTTTCAACCTTTCTCTAATAAGCTGAACTTTTTCCATAGTCTCATGTCCCAATTTAGGACCTATCAAAGTGACTTCACCAACTTCAATCCAACCTATAGGAGATCTACACCGCCTACCATAAACATCCTCAAATAGAGCCATACCAATACTCGAAGGGTAGCTATTATTATAAGCAAGTTCAATCAAAGGCAAATGATAAACCCAATTACCCTTGAAATCAATCACACAAGCTCTCAACATATCTTCCAATGTTTGGATCATACGCTCCGCTTGCCCATCAGTTTGAGGATGGAAGGCCGTGCTAAGCTTAACACGGGTATCGAGGCTCTTTTTGAAAGAATTCTACAATTGAGAAGTGAACTGTGTACCACAGTCAGATATAATTGATAAGGGCACACCATGCAACCTAACAATTTCCCTTAGGTACAACTTAGCATAGTCTTCCGCCGAATAAGAAACTTTGATGGGAATGAAATGAGTTTATTTCGTTTTACGATTCACGATAACCCAAATCGAGTCATTTTGTTGCCAGGTGCGTGGTAAACCAAGAATGAAGTCCATATTCAAGTCTTCCCACTTCCAAGTAGGAATACTAGTATCTTGGGACAAACTTCCCAGCTTTTGATGCTAAACATTCACTTGTTTACAATTAGGACACTTAGCCAAAAATTTCGCAATATCGTTTTTCATCCCATTACACCAATACACCTCCTGCAAGTCACGGTACATCTTGGTGGCTCCTGGGTGAATGGAATATAGGGAACTATGGGCTTCCGATAAAATCTACTCCCTCAAGTTAATAACATTCAGAACACACAACCGACCTGTATATCGGAGTACACCATATCCTCCTGGGATAAAGCCTCAACGGACTTCTTAAGCACCGCTTCCCTTTATTCCATCAAGATTTGATCAATACCTTGCTTTCCTTAAATATCTAACACAAGGGACGATTCTACACCATTATGAACAACAACGTCTCCATCATTAGAATCATCCAACCGAACACCCAATTAGGTCAATCTATGAACATCTCGAGCCAATTCCTTCTTATCATCCTCCAAATGAGCAACACTACCCATGGATAATCGATTAAGGGCATCCGCGAACACATTCACTTTGATGGGGGTGATAGAGGACACTCATGTCATAGTTCTTTAACAACTCAAGCCACCTTCTTGGTGAAGACTCAGAACCTTTTGCTTGAAAAGGCACTGTAAACTCTTATGGTCGGTGAAGACATCAACATGGATACCATATAAGTAATGCCTCTAAATATTTATGGCAAACACAACCGCAGCCAGTTCTAAGTCATGGATAGGATAGTTCCTTTCATGAATCTTAAGTTGCCTTAAAGCATAAGCAATCACCTTAACGTTTTGCAAAAGGACACATCCCAACCCTATTCTTGAGGCATCACAATAAAAAACAAATCCATCGGATCCTTTCAATAAAGTCAATATCGGAGCGGAGGTAAGCTTGTCTTTCAATTCTTGGAGGCTCTTCTCACATGCTTCAGACCACACAGACTTAACTTTCTTTTGGGTTAATTCCGTCAATGGAGAGGCAATTAAAGATAACCTTTCAACGAACCTTCTATAGTAACCAGCCAAACCCAAGACACTTCTAATAGCTAAAAGGATAAAGATCTAGGCCAACTTTTAACCACCTCCGTCTTCTTAGGATATACCTCAATACCTTTACTAGAAATAATGTGACCAATAAAAGCCACGGACGTCAACCAAAACTAACATTTACTAAACTTTGCAAAGTGTTTTTGGTCCTTGAGGACTTGCAACACAATCCTCAAATGGTTAGTATGCTCATCCTCACTCCTTGAGTAAATCAAAATATCGTCGATGAACACAATTAAAAATGTATATAGGTATTGTCTAAACACCCTATTAATCAAATCCATAAATGTAGCCGGAGCATTCATTAAACCAAACGATAATACTAAGAATTCGTAGTGACCATATCTTGTCCAAAAAGTTGTCTTCGGAATGTCATCTTCCTTCACCCTCAATTGGTGATAGCCTGACCGAAGGTGAATCTTAGAGAAGTAACTCACTCCTTGCAGTTGATCAAAAAAATCATCTATCCTTGGAAGAGGATACTTATTCTTCATAGTAAGCTTATTCAATTGCCGATAAGCAATGCACATGCGATGCGAACCATCCTTTTTTCGAACAAACAAAACTAGAGCGCCCCATGGAGAGATACTTGGTCTAATGAAGCCCTAATCCAACACATATTTCTATTGCTCCTTTAATTCCTTAAGTTTTGCCGGAGCTATTTGGCAAGAAGGAATAAAGATGGGTTGAATATTTGGGAGTAGGTTAATACCGAAGTCTATTTCCCTTTCGGGTGGAACATCGGTAGATCATCGGGAAACACTTCCTAAAATTCATTAATAACTGGGACCGACTCAAAGATCGGGCTTTGGAACTCCATGTCCCAAACACGAACAAGATGGTAAATGCAACCTTAAGAAATCATCTTTGCAGCTTTAAGACAAGAAACAAGATGACTCTTAAGCATATAATTTCCCTCTCTCCACTCTAGGATAGGCTCATTTGGAAATTGAAACTTGACCACTCAGGTCCTATGACCATAGAAACATAACATGAATGCGACCAATCCATCCCAAGAATAACATGAAAATCTAACATATCAAGATCTACAAGATCAACATGAGTGACTCTATCAGATTGGGAGATGGGACAATCTCTATAGACTCTCTTAGCCACGATAGATTCACCAATAGAAGTAGAGACAGAAAAAAGATCTAACAACACATCTAGAAGAATATCAAACCTCATAGCCATGTATGGCGTCACAAAATACAAGGTAGCACCAGGATCAAGCAAAGCATAAACATCGATATTAAAGACTTTTAACATACCGGTAACTACATCGAGTGAACCCTCTTGCTCATGATGAGTTTGGAGTGCGTAGAATCTATTTTGCTTCTGATTTCCACTAGACCCTGATGGAGGATAAGGTTGAGCCCTACGACGGTCATCTCCTCCTTTGTTAGCAACAGAGGGACAGTCCCTAATCTTATGATCCGTCTTGCCACAACCAAAGCATGCATTGGAACCGACTAAGCATTTACCCTCATACTTCTTCCCACATTTGGCACAAGTAGACAATAGAGGTCCACCACCATTCCCTCCTTAAGGTTTAGGGTTAGACACTCTTTCCTTGTTGAACTTAGGAGGAGCATTAGAGGAACCTTGACGGGAGAACCTTTGTTGAAACTTAGGACGACCATACCTATCGAATCTTGGGCATGGAAAGTCACCAACACCGGTCTTAGCCCTCTTTGCCTCCCTGGACTTTTCCATAAGTTTCTCCTCTTCTATTTGTTGCGCATGAACCATTAGACGAGAAATGTCCATATCATTGATAAGCATAGCAGTACGTCATTCTTTGACCACCATTTTGGACACTCCCGAAACTAACTTACTCATTGTTGCCCAAGGATCGGCAACCATAGTAGGAGCATACCTTGAAAATTGTGTGAATTTTAATGCATACTCCTTCACACCCATGTTTCTTTGATGAAGATTAATGAACTCAAGAACCATTGCCTTCCTCATCTCAAGGGAAAAGAACCTATCAAGGAAAGCAACCTCAAACTTCTCCTAATGAAGAGGACCTGCATCAACCACTCTCTCACTCTTGCATTGCTCAAACCAAACTTGAGCCACACCCATGAGTTGATAAGTGGCAAATTTCATCTTTTCCACCGGGGCTACACCTATGATCAATATAACCTTATACACGTCATCAATAAAATTTTGAGGATCTTCCTCAACCTTGGAACCATGAAACTCCGGGGGGTTCATTCTAGTGAAATCCCTCACTGTGCACGCTGCCGCAACAACATGTGGTTTCACGGAGACCACAACCTCCCTTTTGGCTTGCGCCATCATGGCTTGGGCCAGCACTTGAAAAGCAGCTCTAAACTCTTCATAAGTTACTTGCTCGGCCAAAGGGTCGATCGGAACTAGAGGAGCTTCTTCTCCCACATTCTCGCTCGCATTCCTTCTAGCATATGCCCTTTGAGTGGCCATATCCTGAAAAACATCGGATAGGGATTAGGAGAGAGGCATATAGAGTTAAACTCTATCGCATAACTTTAGAGTGATGAGAGAAGTAGAGTTTCCTAAACATCTTACAGCCTCTCATTCATAAGTGTTGCGCGCTTCACACCCATGAACAAGACTCTACTCTACGTGGCTTATCAAACATCCTAGGACCTTTCTAAAACCTTGTGCTCTTAATACCAAGTTTGTCACGACCTTAAGTACCTCCTAGATGTGACATGACGTACAAGACCCCGGAAGGCCCCGTACAAGCCACTTAAAATGCATCATACAAGATAATAGTAAGTAAGAAGTTTAAAGAAAATTTATATCAAAGTAGCGGAAGTCTAAACATAGTCTCAAAGCCATCTAATACATCATTGAAATGAAAGTGGGATGTAACCCATTCAAGTCTTAAAAGAAAATGACATAAAAGGAAAATGTGTCCATGTCCTCGAACATATGAGGACTCACCAAGTCTTCAAAGTCTCTATCACAATGAACTAGCCACGGGAGGATGGAGATAAGCCGGATCCTACACTTATAAGAAAATGTAGGTAAGAGTACGTGTTAGTACAAGAATGTACAAAGTATGATAACTATGCATAAAGGTCACAAAATCATGCTAAAAAAGGGGTATGCATGTGATACAATGACTGTATTAAATCATACGATGACAAGATAGAAAACATGAAGTAAAAAGCCATAGTCAATGCAAAGAAATCATCTTAAAACAACATATGCTTATTAAGACTTTAGAAAGTAACCTTATTTCATTATGTAGGAAATTATCCTCAACTGACATAGACCATGTGAGCTACAACATGGAATCCAGTGTCAAACCCACACCAAAAAGAGGTGTCCTTACATGCGAAGGTAAGAACCATAATTTCTAGCTTAAGTGGATCCACTAGCTAATGTCTATCGAAACAATCTATGGTGGCACATAGTTTATGGGACATGGGTAATCGCAAGTTGTCCACTCGGTGCTAAGCATAAATCCCATGGAATAGTCATAATTCATAGCTTATCTTATCATTCACAGACATGGGTAATCATCTCTTGTCTCGCCATTTAGGAACATGGGTTATCGCCTCTTGTCCCTTATTATTGAAAGCACATCAAATAGCCAATCAAAATTATATTTCATTAGAATAGCTCTGTAATCTTTGATTCAAGTTTAGTTGAGAAAACCCTTCAACCCTTATGAATCCTTTATGTGAGAAAATCCTTTAACAATTCAACATCATCGACATTTATGCTTCACTCTCAAAGTAAATTTTAAATCAACATAATTTCATAGTTTGAACATGCATAACTTCATAAAATTCATCTTTTGATCCTTCATCATAGACTAATAGCTTAAAAATCATACATCATGCATGGGCTAATATAACTTCACCTTAAATTCATTAAATTGACTCAGTTTATGCATCATAAGACTCAATTCATTCCATTAGATCATAATTTGAAACAACTCATAGGATAGGAGAAAATCCCTAATTTCAATTGAAGAATCTAACTTTACAAAATTGGAGAATTTAGGAACCCTATGGAGGAAAGGAATCTATAGGTGAAAGCTATCATACCTTGATGCCAAAATCTTGAAATCAATGGTGAACTTAGGAGACTTGAATGGAAACCCTAGAACCTTCTTCTTCTTCGTCAATCTTCTACAGAGAAATATTTGGGGAAAACTTTATTTGGAGGGAGTTTAGAATTTATTAGAATGGGTAGAATTAGGCTTAGAAGCCTTATATAGGGTCTAGGATAGGGCTTAACCTACTTAGACTATCAATATGTCTATTAGGAAAAAGACCAAAAAGCCCTTAAAATTATCTGTCAGATCTCAACCTACGATTAGTAGGTCTAACTACGGACCGTCCTGTCCAACTGTAGAAAGATTCATAAACTATTTCTTTGGACCTTCAGACGACGGGAACCCATGTATGGTCCATAGGTCCATTGATGGGCCGTACATACCAACCATCAAACCAACCTTGCACCCTAAAATTTTTCACTAAGTCTGGAGAGACCTACGAAACCTACCTATGGTCTGTAGAAACTATAAAGGACACTTCTTGCTGATTCGTAGAAAGGATCCTAAAACTTGACATTTTCAAAAATTTCACCTTGCCACCTACGGTTCCTACGTACGGCCCATATTTCTTCTTACGATCTGTAGATGGCTTCCGTTGGTACTGGCACCAGAACTGAAAACATGAAATTTCCTTCCTTTTGAATCCGTGGTGTTACAAATATGGATTGGTGACTTCACTTTTTGAAAGCATTGTTCCAATCATCATCACCTCTTCTCAAGTTCTTTTCCTTCATTTTTTATTTGAGGACTTCAACCCTTGATATGTCATGCACTTTATTTGGAATCCCCTTTTATTTTATTCAATCCTCTTTCTCATTTCTATTTTCTCTCATTCAACACATTTTCTCTCTTTTTTTATAAGGATGTGTTCCTTCTTTTTAGAGGCATTTTCAAAGTTGAGCCTTATTTCATATTTCTTTGCCTTTTACTTAGCTTTCATTCATCCTTCCTTTCTACACCTCAACTTAGGCTTTTGGCCTAAGTTGGCTATTCAAACATCACAATGCTTCAAAAAGGGTTTTTGGTGATAAGGTATGGATAATTTGGTTCAAAAGGCTTCTTTTGGTTGACAACAAATGGATTAAGCTCAAATGGAACAAAAATGGATTCCGTCCTCACAAGGTACTCGCAAAAGGTTTATGAACAATTTGGTTCCCTCATTGATTTTTTTCCCAAGATCATGTCTAACAATCACCAATACTAACACAATTTGAATAACAAGGAAAATTCTACGGCTTCACATCCATGCTGTCAAGTAAAACCTCACCACTCATGGAACTTCAAAATACACTCATTTAGCACAACCCAAAAAGATAAAAAAGTGTACGTGTGTTGTTTATTGCAAGGCTCACATCAAAACCCAGCTATCCAACTAAAGATTCAAGAGTGTAACCACATAAATTTCATTCTCACAACACCAACACTACGCAGCATGCTCATCATGAGTACTATTTAAGACATCGATATTGAACACAATCGATTCTCAAATTCTTATCAATGAAAACTCCAAGCATTTCATGATTTTAAAACTAATGGGGGGTTGCATTCATCAAGAGAGAATGAAAAATGAAGTAAAGAAACACAATTTCCTAAAAGAGCACTCTAATATAAATAAACATCAACTACAATTGTTCGAAAGAAAAAAATAACAAAATACAAACAAAAAGTGTATATTGGCACAAAGGACCTCACCCAACAAAAAATAAAATGTAGTATCCTCAATGCAACATGAAAGAAAATACTAGGGGGCTGAGATACAGGATCCCCCTGAAAGGCTATGTCTATTGAGCTCTCTCATCTTGAGTCTCGGGTGGAGAAGCCTCAAAATGGGCATCGATGCCCAGCAAAATTATCACTGGATATGGCAATGAAGGAACAGCTAGGGCATCAATGCCTATCTAAGAATCATGAAGTGTGGTAGAGTCTGGAGTGACAACACTAGACCCACCTCTGTAATCTCACGAAGAGATCTCTCTGAGGCAGCATGAAAGATGACCTCCCTTGTCTCCTGCATCTCTATCAGGGTCTCAACAATCTTATGCTCTTCTTCTTGCAATCTCTCCTCACCAGTCTCCTAAGCCAACTCCTCATTGGCCTCATCATCCTCGTTCTCAGATACAATAACAGAGTCTAAAGCAACTCCCGGCACACTACAAGAAGACATAGTGCAAGGCATCTCAGGCACTAGGGAAGCATCATATGAAAGGGAAACATTGCCCCACATTTTTGAGATGTCCATGGAATGAATCTAGACAACGTCAACCCTCAATGTAGTAACCTCATCTCTCAGGGTGTCCACAACACTAGAACTACCCTTGTCCTTTTCTAAAGCTGCTATTATACCAATCAAATCATCTAATCTCAAAGTTTGGCCCTCTACGACCTCTTCACACTTGACCACCCGCTCAGTCAGAGGAGCCAAGGCTCTCTGAATAGCCTGGTCAATTAGTCGTGGCAAGTCCTTCTCAACCCGAGTAGCTCTAACATCTTCTGATTAAGTAAGACTGCCTATCTGGTAAATAAGTACCAAGGTCAATGGAGGACGGGCAACATGAAAGGGGGTAGGCCTCATAGAAGCAAAAGGTACAAAAGCAGTAACAGAAACAGAAGAGCCATCAACATATGTAGGAGTAGGAATACTTGCCTGCTATACAGAAGGAGAAAGTGTGTTAGTCTCAAGTGCCAATGCGGCATGGTCAATTACTAGAGTGGAGTCAGGTAGTGGCGGCTTCCTCCGAGCCACTTCATCTCTCAAAAACTCGGCCTAGATCCTCCGAATGTCACTACAGGAGACTAGTGTGATCTTGACATCAGTTTTCCATTGAAAAGGAACTCTAACCCTTTTGCATAGCTAGGTAATAAGCACTTGGAAGGGAAGAGAAGTCTGCTCCTATCTGGCTCGAAGTAATATCTCTTTCACAATTATCTCTCCTACATTAATTTTCTCCATTTCAATGATGGAACCCACTAACATATCCTTCGGATGCCATAGTATAGATTCATTTTGGGATGGCATCACATTGCTACTGATAAATCTAAACGAGTATCTCGCCACTATGCTCAGGTCCTTCTTTTAAATCTTGGCACCTTTAGCCATCCAAAAAGGTGTAGACTCACAAGATATAAGAGGGGCTAGCCACTCTTTTAATGTATCAAAAATTTTCGTCATTCTGATCTAGTACTCGTCGATGTGATTGTTCGAGGTCCCCAGTACCGTATTAATCACAGTGGCATGACACTACACCTTCTTACCTAGAACTTCCACTTCATCCACTATCTTTTAGCAATTCCTTTTCTCTTCTTCAACAATTCCTTGGCATAGGCATCATAAAACTCTCGAACCCACTTGGGTATATATGGTTTCTTGGCCATTATAAACTGGTCCAGTTTGTGGAACTTGATTGCCTACCATATTGCGGGATACTCACTCATGATGCCATTATTCGAGAGTCAGCGCTCCTCCAAAATGGTTCATTTTTCATTTGCCTTGAGCTATTCAAAGCTCTTGGAACTATAATCGGGAGAATACGAGAAGCAGGGTTGGTACATTGGAAGATGACATCAATTTTGTGCGAATACTCACCTGCTTCTTGGCTATATGGTTCCGCACCTTTTCGAACCTGTATGTAGGTGTCTGAGGGTTTGTTTGTCGGGCATTTGAGAACTAAAATGGCCCATTAATTGAAATGCCCTTTAACTTCTTTTGAGGAGGCAGAGGAGGAGAGGACTCTCTATCCTGTCCATTGCCGAAGGAGACTACATTCTTACCTTTTGTTCTTGCCATTACCTGTAATGAACACATTAAAGTATGAGATATGTAAAGGTTAGTTGAAATCAAAAGCACTTTGTATCATTTTTAAAAAAAACTCTTGGGGTTTGCCTAAAGAAAAGGCATATCACCCAATAGGATAGGCAGACTACAGTGAGCCCACCAAAATGGACAGAAGAAATTAACTCATGATTTAGGCATAAAAGGTTAAGTCATTGCCAACTCGATGATTCACAAAACTGGTTTTGGCAAGCTAAGACAAGACCGCCAAAACTAATAGTGCAAAAGGGAAAGAAACAGGTATCAAGGGCGATATCCTCTCCCACTCGGCAATATGCAAGATGGGTTGGACGGGCTAAGACAAGCCTTCCAAATGGAACATACCCAAGGCCATGCACAACCTAAACAGGGCGATCTAGGGCTTACTCGGTGATTTGCATAACTTTCTTGGCAAGCTAAGACAAGTCCACCTAATAGGAAATTTCAGCCAAGTGCCAAATTTTCACAGTAAAATTCAATCATGCAATACAAATACGAGTTTCCCCCAACATTAAAATTTACCTATATACTTGTTCTACCCTTCGGTACACAGATTTCCTCAGATATCATAAATATTGCACTAATTGATTATTTTCACTTAAGAATGTAGTTACCTTGTCTATCATTGGGCAAAATCATGAAATGGGTCAACACTGAACTACTCATACTTCACTCACATTCAATTAAGCACAGACCCAGCGAGTATATCCACTCAATTTAGCAATATAACCAACACAATCACGATTCACAATTTAAACAGGCATTCACAATTAAAAACACATGGGCACAGTTCAATTTAAATAATATGATGCTACCCCAAGAAATTAAGAACACATTCTAAGTTCAAGATCTGAAGCTCACACCCTATATGTAATCTAAACTCAAAATTATCAACAAGAAGTTGAAACACCAACCTTAATGTCGAAAAAAAAGCAAGAGACTGAGGAATTGGGATTGGGTTGACTTAGACTCCAAGAAAATGCATTCCTAGTACCTCAAAAAACTCAAACGAGCCACACAAACACTCAAAATGCATGACACAAGAGAATGGAATCGAAAAGGCTTTAAAAATTTCAAAGGTTTTGATTTTTGAATTTAAATTAACCCTTGGCCTTCTTATACAAGGCTTGTTTGGCGCACTTACTAACATCACTGAACGTGTTCGGCGTATCACCATCTGGAGCTTAAGCTTGACGAACATGTCTTACCAAGTACAGCACCTTAAGGCTGCTTCGGCAAACCCGATGGTGTCCAGTTAGTGCACTTCGGTAAATCGCTCTTTGGAGTTCTGATCGCCAATCTTGACAGTAAATTTTTTAATCAATCCCAGCTCAAACAGCAGACAAGAGTTTGTCTACGTAATGGCTTCGGCGTATCGCCGAGTTGGTTTTGGCATCGCCTAAGCTTCCCTTTTCAATCTTTAAACCTCTTCTCAGTGTGCACTCACAATGCACGTTATTTAAAAGAAATAAAAACAAAAGTAAAGACTTGGGTTGCCTCCCAAGAAGCACCTTATTTAACATCGTGGTACTATATAGTCCTCAAACTCAACATTCATTCTTGTGGTTCTAGATGGTGTCACTAGGATACGTTCCCTTTTGCCTTGGATTTAGATGAGTGGCAATTTGACCCAGTTGGGTCTCCAGCTGTTTAATGGAAATTGAGTGAGAAGTCAACGTCTTTGATAAAGTGGAGAAGTCATTTTTCAATACCATCAACACATTATCGAACCCTTAAAACTTATTGTAGATCCTTGCAAACATGTCCTTAGGCTAGCTTCCTTCTAGCTCACTTCATTCTTTTGGGCATGGATGATCATGGGGAGGCACATATCTATCTTTTTCCATCTCCCTATCTCTCCAATTTCCACCTCACCATTTTTTCTAACCACTATCTCTATCCTTGTTCCAACCTTGGTTCTCACCTTGTCGTTTATAATTCGTGTGAGAACCCCCCACTTAATTTCCTAGGTATTTAACTTCTTCATTGTATAATGCTTCAAATTTTGCATCATCCGGGCACTTTTCAATGTTAGTTGCAACTGCATTTACCGACTTGGTTCAACCTCCCATGACATGTTTGGACTATAAATAGATTTGGGTCATCCTTTTTACCATGTTTTCATCCCTTTCCTAGTCCTTGTCGATTTGTTCTTTTGTTAGACCCACTAGTAGAGTAGGCACCCGGTCCTCTATAATGTGTCATGTTTGGTTAACCTTAGTCATATCATAAAGCAACAACCCATCCACCTCATACGGTTGTCTCATTAAACCACCATGGAGTAATTGATCAGCCACACCTTTATTGACTGAATCAAGGCTGAAGTAAAAGTATTGCAGAAGCAGATTGTCTGGAACGCCATGTGTTTAATACTGTAAGAGAAACCTCTTAAACCTCAACTATTTCTCATGCAATGGTTCACCTCCAATATGCTTAAATTTTTTTATTTGTATCCGGAGTTTAACTATCTTCGAAGGTTGAAAGAATCTTTCCAAGAAGACATCAATTAGCTCATCCCATGAAGTGATTGAATCATTTGGCAACTACACCAACCATCATGTAGCCTCTCCCATTAATTAAGTTGCTGATTTCTGATATCTTGCTATAGTGGGACTCAGATTGGTATAGCGAGGGACCTCCCTCTATGGAGAGTTGCCATCAGCCCAACCCCAAAATAAGTTAATCCCAAATACATCGTTCTCATTTTTTTGGATTTCTTGCACTACCCTACCAAACCTTTTCGACTCCATACAAGGTGCCCTTTAGTAACGATGGATTCGGTCATTACGGTAGATACAAATTCAACAATAATTCATCCCCGAACAACTACCAAGGTGGAAAGAAAATAGACAAGTTATCGTGGTGCACCGCACGATTCAATATGTCAGGAACACACACGTACTACACAAGAGAAACCACATCACCTCATCTCACATCCCCAAATTAACGAGGAGGAAAAACGAATGCATGAAACCATGGCAAAGTTTTTCATCCCGCCCATTATACTAGACAGTGCAATAGCGGCACTGCTGAAGTGACTACCCAGCCGCTATAGCAGCCTCAAAGAAATTAGAAATTTAAGAGTGAGGGGAATGGGATTTTATTCCCATTTGCCTCTTTCTAACTTCCAAAAACTCTCTCAATTCTCAGGCTAGCACATTCAAAGCTTTGAAGTCAAGGTTATTGTCGTTCTCTCTACTCTTCCTATTACAATAAATGAATAATCATTAAAGCATGCTAAGATTTCAATAGAGTGGAATAGGAATTGGGCTATTTATAAATTTGATAAATAACTGATGTGAATATCTAAGTTCTTGAAGCACGAGGCTTCCTCTAATGTTTACAACACCACTACAACATTCTGGGTGTATGGATAACGGGAAAAAGACATAAATCAGTTCTGAAATGGTGGGGGAAGTTGAAGGACTGTTGTTGAAGGAAACTTAAATTCAGACATGATTTAGTATTCAAAATGACCAATTTTTTACATATTTAAGTAGAGGAGTACTTTAGGAACACTGATCTATAGAAAATTTGTGAAAAGTGATACTATTTTTGCAAAGCGGCGCAATTTTCGTGCCCCCAGAGTTTTGAATGAAGAAGTTCATTGTAGCGGACTTTATCTTCAGTATAAAAGTGTTTCTATATGAGGCTACGGTTAACCATAATGGCCTCCGCTAAAGCACTCTGAGAGCCTTTATGCCTCTCGCTATAGTGAGAGGCGTAGAAATACTACAGGTTTTTGGGTTGTCAACAGTAAGGATTTTTAATTCGAAGCAGTTCTATAACTATTCTAAGGTCCCCTAAGTCATGATTTCTTATTTTTAGGCTAAAAGTGGAACAAACTGAAGAACAAGTAATGGGTCCTGACAACCCCTATCAGAGATTTCTGGATCCTACTTGCAGAACATGGTTCAGGGATATACAAAGGTCTAGCTTCTACTGCGAGAGGGCCTTTAAAATGGGTAGAGGTTTTGGACAGTCTCCAGCTTTCTATAATCAACTTTAAGCGTTTTGTTGAGGCCCTTTGATGGAGACCCCTCCCTTTTCACAGAGCGGGTAGGTGAAAGAATTCTATGCCCACCTTCCAACAGTCCTTTGGGATTACTTGACTCCTACTCTCTACATCAGAGGGGTGGACATCTCGATAGATGCATATTCTCTAAACATAGAACTAGGAATGTCGGAGGCCCGTCATGATCTTTACATGAATAATCTACGGGAGATGGACCTTACCTATTGAGGAGCACACTTGTGGAAGAAATGTACAGGTCAGTTGGATCACCACAGATCAGGCTTAATAGCCATTACTACTCGCCCAATGCCCCGATGTGGTTAACCCTCGTGGGTTGGAGGATGCATCCATCGGGCCATCTTACAAATATTAACAACCCTCGAAACCTACTGGTAAATGAATAATTGTTCGGATCCCAGAAAGTGTGGGGAAGCAAATATTGTTAGAGTGGAAGGACTTCTATCGCGGTACTAAGGAATCCCCTTTCCTTTCTAGATTAGTTTATGTGCTTTGAAGGCAAACAGGGTTGCCCTGGTTTATACAAACCACGAGGTGGATCTTGATGATGTATTCAACCCCTACTGGTGAGTAAAATCCCCATAGAGCACTTAAGAGAAGGAAGAGAGATGAGCCTGGGAGCTGCCATACCGCCAATGGTGTGGAAGAGGATGACGACTCTGCCACCACCTAGTATCAACTCTCAATCACTAGAACTTTCCTAGAGGTCAACTTGGCCGCCATCAAGAGGTATATGGAGACTACTGATGATGTAAATTCAGCCTCACCTTCTCCTTTTTAGGAGATAGTCACGCTTTGTAGAGAGCATGATGCTAAGAGGAGGAAGGGTCACTCCTGTGACTGTCTGCTGGTGCGGATGTGGAAGACCATGAAGGTATTACCCTACGGTAGAAGATGCCCCTGCTAGAGTTCGAGGACTTTGAAGATGTCCCATTCATGCGGGGCCCATAGGCGGATTACCCCAGTCCCTGAGGTGGTAGGAGCTTGGTAGGATTTCCCCCTTTTTTAGACACAGATACCATTCCTGGTTTGCCCTGTTTAGGAAAAAGACATCTTCATTTTCTTTTCTGGTTTTGAAAGCACATAGATACTTGATATTGGGATTGTTTATTCCCTTCTTTCTTTGCTAGACTGCTTTGGATTATGCTTGAATGAGTTTTTCTACTATTTTTCTATATCAACCGGAACTGCACATGTGATAGAAATTTGAGTGGGGTGAAAATGCAAAGTGAGGGGAAATAGTGTTGAGTGCCTGATTCCCTCACTATAGCGACAAGAAGCCCGCTATTGCTTTGTCCATTATAACGCTTGTGCCCTACTGTAGCGACTTTTGCTATGACGAGATACCTTCTTCCATAGCGGGAGTGCTATAGCGGTCAGGCATCCACTATGGCAACCCGACTATTTCAAGCCATGACTCAAAAGTTCAGCAACTTACCCCTCTTCCATGCTTGTACCAACTCTTGGAAACACCTTATCACCTAACAAGGCAATCCCATGACTGATCCTAATAACGAGTGTTATAATCATTAAAAATCCCTAACTAATTATATATTCCATATTGTAGGACCTTTTCCAGCAATGCATAGACAAGAATCAACATTACAGCGTTTAAAACCACTTATGAAACACTCCAAGAAAACCTTTCATAACAATAAATCCCACAATTATGCAACAATAACTTCTTTTTCCCCATGGTTCCTTACCAAAATTGGGCTGGGAGTGGACTGGATTATTGGGTATTGTGGTTACTTGGGCTGGGAGCCTGGTTTTCGCTTCGTGGCACTCTTCTTTCAATAGACTTAGCTATTGTGTGTACCTTTTGGGCTTATGGATGTCCATTTGGGTTTTATTTAAACTTGTGCACGAGTATACCTTCTAGGATTATAGGGCCCAGTTAGGTTTAGTTTAGCTACACTTATATTTACTTTTGGTATTCTTGTGTGCTTTCTTTCATATCCATTTTGACTTCTATTCGTGTCTAGATTATATCTTTTCATATTGCCTTTAACTTTCTTGCTCAGTCGGCCTATGATGCTTACTGAGTACCTTTGTATTATGCTGAACTCTACATCTATTTCATGACGTAGGTCATAGTACCAGCTACCAGCGGTGATTATTCATGCCATCATCAGCTTTTGGGATCGAAGACGAGGGTGAGCACTTGGCATCTTAGACTTGCTAGTCTCCTTCTGTATATTGTATAACTAGTCTTTTGTTTTTGAGACAGATTTGCTTTTAATCCACTCTTGGGACTTATGCTCTCATTTTAGACACCTCTTTACTTATGACTTCCAGGTTCTGGGAGGTATCTTATGTATATATAGTTTTGATTTGCTTTCGCTTCTGATTTGTTTTATTGTCTAAGTGTTGTTTGGTTTAATTCTAGCCTTACACTCATTAATTGTCATTATGGGTTACAGATTGGCTTACCTATTGATGGGTTATAGTAGGTAATATCATGATTTGAGAAATCAGGTTGTGACAAGGATATAAATAATAAAACTCACAAAGGGGTACAATCCTAAACTAAGCCTTCGTTGAAGGTCCTTCCTTTTTAGACTTCTTGTCAACTCTGAATGACAACACCTTTTTGATGAAATAGAAGCTTGTGAAGATCCTACGTCGACTATAATAAGCTATTAAAATGAACTCCCAACCCTGATGAACAATGATTTTCCAAAGGCCGTATATATTCTTCAAATTTAAACACATAAGTATGTTCATTCATTTAGTCCAAGGCTGTTTTGGAGTTAAGGTTGTCTTTTTAATGGGCCCAAGATGCCATAGGGATTGGGTTACTTAGGCAAATGAGCTAATTTCAAGGTTTTGGCTTAGATCTGCACTAGTAGATTAAGAATGGGTTTTATTTTTAAGTGGGCCAGTAACCCGAACGGACTATTTAGGTTGGGGAAAAGTTAAAAACCGTTGACCGCTCAAGGTCAAATCACTTAGTAAGGGTACCCCCGATAAACATTTTGTATTTCCAATGGTTGCGACCCGCATAACCGTACTTTAGGCTTTCAATTCAAAAAGTGTCAAATGGCGGAAAAAATTATATGAATGCAATGAAAGTTTAATATTCAGAATTTAAATGCATAAAGAACAAATAATGAAAGTAAATTACTAAATTTCACATTTCTGAATAGTTAGCCAAATAAGTCAATCAAAGTGATAGTTAGAACCTAAATAAATTTTGTAGCGAACTCGTCATTTTTGTTAGGTGTCGTGATTTACTTTTTAAAAAACAAATTTGAAAGGTTCTAACTATAAAACAATTAAGAAAACATACTTGGAAAGAGTCACCACTTATTTTTTAAAAAATTTAAGAAAACCTAATTTAAAAAGACTCTAACAGATTAAGCCTTTAAAAATTTAGAGAAAAATAGGTAAGTGATTCAAATTTCCACTTTGAGAAGGTGTTAGCACTAAAAGTATCCACTAACATGCGGCTATCAGATGATTGACTTAAATATTGAATAACTTTTGGGAAATGAATTCAGAGTAAGGAAAAATATTTTAAGAAAATGAACTTTTGAAAACAGTCTGTGTAATTAAGAACATGTATGGTTTTGACCAGAAGTATATGATTAAGTAAATAAAAGAAGACAAGTTGATAATATGAAATTCATTTAACCAACTAAACCAAAGAAATAGTCCATCTTTTCGGGAATTCAATTAACTTCATTAAAACATTTAAAGTTAGAACATTAATACAAACAAAAAATAATTATAATTGAATAACTACATAATTAAAGGAACGAGATTTTCAGGGCCAAGTATGGTTTAATGTTCGCTTGGACCAGCAACTTGGTACTTGTTGCTGCATTTTTTGGGCTTTTAGCCCAATTTTCATTTTTGTATATCCATTGTTTATCACTATATGTCTTGTATCTCGGCTATAAATTATTTTCATATCAGACCATTTTACACTTGTTTTGATTTCCAAAACCTTTAACTCAGCCTCTATTTCCCTATATTTGAGTCCTTGTACTGGGAATGACTCAATGCGGTTGGGTTCAGCCCAATGGTGAAATGCGAAAATACAACCCAAGGTAAGATGCATTCACAAAGAAAATAGAAGAAGAATCAAATACATAAAATTAATGGATACATTGAATTATGATGATAAGATAACCAGTTGTTTCGCAACTGAAGAAAAACGAAGAGAGGCAAAAACTATAAAGCTACATAAAGCATTAATTTTACTGGATTAACTAAAGCAAGTCTTCTGCTACAGAGAAGAGAAACACAAATTTTCATTCCAAAAGAATGTAGTTCTAAGACATGGTAAAGTATGCACATGAAAAAAAGAACACATATTTTATTAACTCAAAATCATGTAATAGTATATCCTGCTCGAACATATGTAATGAAACTCTAAAGAAAAAGCACAATCAAGCATGCATAAGACATCTGGACATATTATTGAAGCATAACAAATATAGCTAGAACCACTGTAAAAGGAAACCAAGACCATAAACAAAATACTTGCCACTAGAGCAGTGATCAAAGACCTAAAATTTGAAAGTAATTCATTGCCCAACTCAGACTTGATGTACCACAGTAAGGAAAAAAAGACATGTACGTTGATAAGACATGCTCATTCAATAATTAATTCATGAATGAACAACAAGTTCTAACAACACACTTTGCATTGTCGTATCTCTGTTTTACAATCAAATATAAATTATAGACCAAATCAATAAAGTAAAAAAATATCAATTTAATAGCTTATTTTAGTGTCATGCCCAACCAAAATTTATTTATAAGTCAAACATTAAAAAGTAATATGATAAATATTAACTTAAGGTAGGTCAAGTGTGTGTAGTCTTATGTATATGGAATTATAAGATCAACATAAACAACAAAGAAGTATATGATAGTATTGGTATCATGCTCAAAGCAAAAAATAAGACCGATAATAGCCTAACGAACACTAAAGATATTATCCGAGATCATTAACCATACAAATAAAAATAGACCAAGCACACAGCACTCAATATCGAGATAGAAACGAAACAATGAATAACTACTAGAATCATCACACATAAATTAAACAATAAGACAAAGAACTAAACAACAAAATTAAAAATGGAAAAGTATTACCTTCTTCGGAGCACAAACTGAGACGATGATCTTGACCATGAAGAACTTCCGTACTTGTGAACCGATTTCAATGAACTATGGCAAGCAAAAGAGCTTCGAATTCGAGGAATGGAAACTCAAAATTTTCTCTATTTTAGAGGATGAATCATTGGTTTTTGAAATGAGAATTTTGTGTGCTTTTAGGGAAAAATCTCATCTCTAAAATTCATTGTTTTTCTCTTAGAGGATTCTAGCCATCCCAAAATAGCTAAGTAATGGGGTATGTATAGAATTATTTTAGGAATCCATATGGGGGGAAGGAGGACGGAATTTCGAAAATGAATTTCATATTCCCCAAGAGATAAGGTTGGTGAGTTGTGAATTGGTATGAATTTTGTGGGAAATCCAAAGGAATTTTTAATTTTTAATGGATAAATCTGTTGAGGATTTCACCTAGAAACATCTACAGCCCTCCATGTGGAAAAATCTCTCCTAATCGAGTTGAGTTCGTATGAGAAGGACGAGAAACATGCATTGGATTTTTGTTAGAGTTGTTATGGCTTCAATCGGGTTTTGCTGCCGAAGAATAGAAGAGTAAGAGGGTGTGGTGAGGTGTATTGTAAGTGTGTATGTATATGTTTCCTGAAGAGTGTAAAGTGTGGCATGAATTAACGATATGGGGAAATTTATTTGAGAATTGGCCATTTGAATTGCAATTATAGATATTTTAGGTTAAAACATAGTCATTTTCGGGTTAATTGATGAATTCAGCTACAATTGAAATAAGAGGAATTGTTATTGATTAATAATTGAGCTTCTTAAATTTATCAAGATAAAATAATTAATTTAATCATAAACTAATTACTACAAAAATAAAAGCTATTAATTGTACTAAACTACATTAATAAATATTTAACTTAAAACTTCATTTTTGAATGACTTTTCTAAATATTTAAATATATATATTTTTTATTTTATTAGGAAAATGACAAAAATAACCTAAAATGACTTGAAAATATTTAAATTTTTTAAAAGATAACTATTTCAAATTATTTGAAAATTGAATAAGCTCGATAATTAACACACATTATGGAGAGTCAAAATTAGATGTCAATAAAAAGAATGCTTGAATATTGATGAAACTTTTTGTCCAAATCAATTTTTATCCAATACAAATATTAGAATAATTAGAATAACCAAAAAGAAATCTATTTTATAGACTAAAAAATGTTCAAAATCATCCACTGCAGGCCCATGGCACAGAGTCAATCACGGACCTACCTATTTTCTTTTCTTCACAACTCCGCATCAAGATCCATGACACGGAGTTCTCGACAACCTCTGTGGTAAGTTGGGGAAAATTTTGCCTCCCAACTCCATGGCACATCGTGAGCGTGGAGTTGGGCTTCATTTTGATCCAAGCTTACCTTTGTGTTTATTTTACTAGTCCGCTCATCTCGTGGCCTCAACTTTACCTACAACAAAATGCATCTATATTTAAGTATCGAATTCACGCGATTTCATCCTACGAACACCTAATCTCATTGATTGACCTAATATCAATATCATAACTTAAAACAATCTAACATAAATAATTTTATTCTCTAATTTAGCTAAAATATGGGTTTTACTTGGCTCTTATACTAAAAAATACACCTAATAGGATAAATGCCACGTCTACAGGAGTTTTGAGAAAAACAAAAAAAATTATTTTGGTATAATTAAACAGTCATTGGTCATGTATTTTTTAATCTCATAAATATTGTGGTATGTTGTGGCAACAAAAATTTGTCATATGTTGTGTACTTATGGTACAACAAAAGTAAATCAAGAAACATGTCTTGCATGTACTATTTTTTTCCATGAAAATAATTATATAAATTTCTCCTTAGAGAAGATGCTCACCATACCAATAATGTCATGGAATATGTAATAGTACACAACATTAATTGGAAGCTCCAAAAGAGCGATTATATTACTATCGGAGGTATAAAGTTGTTCATAATATGGGGTTGTAGTAAATCTTAAAAGAAACTTTTTAAATTTTGAAGGAATTGGAAAGAAAAATTATTATATTGAGATTATACAATTATGGTAAGATTTAATATCTTCATTACTATAATTGAAGCGGATTATAAATATTTCCTAAAAGGTTACCCACCTTTTTTTTTCTATATAAATATGGCATGTTGATGGAATCAAATGTAAAAGTAAACTAGAATTTACTGGAACAAAGCTCAATGAGCAGACCCGTTGCCTATTTTTGTTCAAATGTGAAGCAAAAGTAATTAAGAATTCATGTGGCTATATGTTGAAAATATAAAAAATTCTTCAAGAATTCCCTTATATTGCTTGTTCTCATAATAAAATAACCATGGTACCAGCTATGATTTGGATACTATCCTCTTAAGTTTTGGAACACAAAAAAATGAATAAGGATCCATTCACTAGTCATGTGAACCTTTTGCAATTAAATTATAAAAATAGTTGATATAGGGATGACCACATGTGCTTTGCTATAAATTTACAAATTGGTTTTCTAAGGTTATTTGTTTGAATTGCTAAATTAAGAGCACAATTTCAAACAAAAAAATTATGTTGATATCATTTGTTGATTAAGCATAAAATGTATGCCTTTAATAATTGCTAAATCATTGCTAATGAGAACAAAACTCCCAGGTAAAATATGTTAAGAGATAATTTTACTTAACATGTAGCAGCACATGTACGCATCAAAACAAAAAGGTTTCTTAATCACAATTGGTTCAGCGTCATCAACTAAATAATATCTATCTAAATATTTTAATGTGTAGTACCTAATTTAATTGCTCCACTGATAACACTTAACTATGTCTCATATTTAAGACATAGGTAGTCGTATACAAAATAGTATAAAACTTATGAGGACGGGGTAAAATCCACAAGGACTGACAGGGAGGTTATAACACCTATCGCATTTAAGGTTGTCCTTTATCCCATATCTATAGTGACCCTCATGGTCATTCCTATATTTATGCATTCTATTCATCGTTTAGAGTGTTCATATAGACACCCTAAGTAATTTATGATTTGCTAGAACTGACAGTTCGGTTACCTAGTCATTTATTTGGTTTTTATTCAAATTTTTGTGTATTTGGAGCTTTTGAACCTTGAATGGTCATTTTTATCAAAATTTCAAGAAGATGACATCAAAATAAAATTATGACGATTCTATCAACTCCAGAAGGGTCATTTTGGGCTAGCAGCATGATCGACATAACTCTCGAGGCTTTAAGTGTGAGTTTGTATGATTAGGCGTTTTAACTTTCAAGTTAAGGCCTAGGTTTAATCTTGGTCAACATTCTCGGTAAACATGCCCATATAAAAATTCTTCCAGTGTGGTTAGCACTAAAATGTTGAGTTTGGTCAAGAACGACCCTTCATGTAGATCCCAAGATCCCCCTTGTGGATTTTGCTTAAAATAGAGTTGGGTGTCGGACCAATCTTTTGCCAAGACGACTTTGTAGGGATGTTTTGAATTCTCCATTGAGTCTAGAATTTCAAATTTTATTGGGTTGCATTTCTGGTATAATTGCACGGGGTTTCGAACAAAATTCGAGCACGGGAGACTTTGCTTAAAATTTCTGGTGCCTGATGCTGGTGCAGTCCACTTTGGTGGCCTTGAGCTCACTTAAACGACTTTTGCTTTAGAATCCAGGGCACTGCATGAGCAATCAAGGTCAGCTAGGCAGCCCTCACATTAGAAACCTTGGCATAGCTTAAGCGGTGATCACTTTAGCGACCAAGGGCTCGCTTAAGCGAGTTGTGCCAACCTATGGTACGACGTTTCCATGACAATGGTGTTGCTTTAGTGAGCTTTGCTTTAGCTATACAGGGCTCACAGTAGTGAGGCCTGCCTCTTTTTGGGTGTAAGATAAAGGGACGTAAGTGATCGACTAAGCGAACTTCGGGTAGTATTTTAATAAAGACTTAGTCGCGATTTTAGCTATTATTTCAATATTTATTTGGTGATTTCTCCCTCTACAGAGCTCTACTTTGAGTGATTCAAAATGTAGTGTGTTTGTGGTTATTAGGACTATGTTGTGGAGTGATCAGTGATCGGTGGGCATCCTTCGTTTGAGGTGAATTTGAATTTTAGTAGGTTCTCTTAGTTATTTTTGCTCTTATTTGAGAAGTTTTGCGTGTCGGTTGATCCGTGCCTCGGATTGTGTTCCATTTTGGAACACAAGTTTGGGTGTTGTTTAGGATCTTTTGATGGAGTCAATTCTATAAATTTTAGCACGAGTCCAAAAATTCCCATTTGACTCTGAAATTGTCCCTTTCCCTTTCATATGTTTTTAGTGTTGAAACAATTGTATTGAGGTTCTTATCCTATTGTTGATAAAGTGGCAGGATTCTGAGGCCAATAAGAAGGGAAAGACTCCGACATTGTTATTTTTAGTGCGTGCGGTAAGCCTCAAGGTAGGCTATGCCTTTCCTCTCTATTAGATTGAGGTTTAATGTTTAAATTCATGTTTATTCGAGTGAACTGGAAGCAGGTACCTAGATGTTATTATTTCCTTTCTTAGATACCATGTTTTAGGCTTGATCGGCTATGTTCTGGTGTAGTACTAGGCTAGTCGAGGATTTTTTGTTTGAATTCTATCTCGTCAATTAACTTATATGCTGTTATTTTGTTGTACTGAAGCACGTATGGCCTTAGTGTAGGACTATGCTAGCTTTGCCTTAGACTTACGATTCTTGTGGCCTTTAGGCCTTATGTCCTCTCTGATGTCATTCAGATGGATTATTTCTTTCTAGACTAGAGTAGAAAACTTGATTTTGGTCTATTGAGTCTTAGTTTAGGTGTTGTTTTAGCTTGGTCGAGCGTCTATTCGCTCCTCCTATTTCTACGTCCTTGTTATCATACTGAAGGTTTTTGTTCTTCACTAGGTGATTCGGGATTGGAGTTGCGCATGTCGGGAGCCATTTTATTGACTTCCTAAGTTTGTACATCGTTCCACGATGGTGGTGATGATAGATGTTATGTGGTACTTCGAGGTTCTTATTTGTGCCTCTAGGTTTCTCTTGCTAGCTTGCCTGGTGCCCCTCGAAGGTATTGGCTGGCTGGGTGATAGTCTTATTTGTGCCCATGGGTTAGTCCTGCTAGCTGGGCTGATGCCCCTGGGAGTTTACTGGTTGGCTTGGCGATGGTCTTATTGGTACACCCGAGTTACTTTTACTAGCTGGGCTGGTGCCCCTGGGAGTTTACTAGCTGTTGGGTGATAGGTTTATTGGTGCACCCAGGTACTCTTGCTAGCTCGGCAAGTGCCCCGGGGAGTTACTGTCTGGCAGGGCAGCCCCGAGGTTTACTCTGGCTAGCTAGGCTGGTGCCCGTGGCAGTCTACTGTCTGGATTGGCAGGCCCATTATTGTTATGGTTTGAGGTTGTTAGTTGTGGCTCGAAGTCAGGATTATGCTTCTTGGTCCTAGATTCACTCTACTTTACTATTGTAGTTAGCTATTCTGTGTACCTGTCGGTCTTATCGGGGTCCATTCATGTTTTCATTTTAACTTGCGAACGAGCGTACCTTTTGGGCTTACGGGGGTCTAGTTAGGTTTAGAGTAGTTGTACTTAGATTTACTTTTGGTATGCTTGTTTGGTTTCCTTTAAATTCCGCTATGGCCTCTGTTTGTGTCAAGATTCTATCGTTTCATATTTTCTTTACCTTTTTTCATAGTCAGCCTATGATGCCTACTAAGTATCTTTGTGTTGGTACTCATGTTGTAGTCTGCATCTATTTCGTGATGCATGTCCTAGTACCAGCTACCAAAGGTGATTGTTTGTGCAACCAACAGTTTTTTGAATCAGAGACGAGGGTGAATACTTGGCGACTTTGACTTGCTTGTCTTCTTCTTTATATTGAATAACTAATCTTTTGCTTTTGAGACAATCTTTGTTTAGGTCCACTTTTGGGACTTGTACACTTTTCTTACCACAACTCTATACTCGTGACTTCCAGGTTTTGGGAGGTATCTTTTGTGTATATATAGTTTGGTTTGCTTCTGCTTCTGTCTAATTTTATTGTCTAAAGTTTTGTTCCACTTATTTCTACCCTTGTACTCATTACTTGTCATGACCCGAGACTACACTAGTCGTAACACAGTGCTTAGAATCACAAGTGACTCTAAGCTAATTCTTTATACCGCCATGGTCATGAGCAACTAAATATGAACATGTAAAAGAATGAAAATGACTGAACGAAAGAACAATTGTGGAATAATGGTTCAATATATTTTTTACCAAAGTTTTGTATACAACAATTGTAATGTGAAAAGAATCTTGAATTGAATAGACTGAATACATCAACTCTAACTGACTATCTATGAAGCCTATACTAATACTGAATATAGTTAGCGGGACATGACCCCTGCTTACCATAATCAATACATGTGAATAGAAATAACATACTAGAACTATAAACTAACTTGAGAGCTTGAAATAAGAGAAATTTTCACCTTCTGACTGGATGTTGCGATCCAACTGACTAGGATCCTGATGGTAAGAACCTGAATCTACATCATATAAATTTTTAGGCACAAGTGGTATGCGAATAAATACTTTGAATGTACTGAGTATCAGATATATTCAAGATAATTTGTAAAGTTGTATGTTATGAATTTAAATAAGATATGCAAGACCAAGTAAAACGTGATAAAAGCCTTTATAAAGAAATCATAAATCATATATGAGGTCAATGCATATTTAAAACCATTTGAGAAGCTTTCATAAAACCTTTGAAGAAAATATAGTTCTTCTGTGGGATATTAGCGTTAACATACAATAGACCATGCGAGTTATAACATTGAATCTGATGTAACTCCCACAACGAGAAGGGAGAATCTACTTGCTAAGATAGAACTCGTATGATGATTCATATGCTATTTGTGGATCCACTAGCTAAGTTATTTAACACAATCTTACGGGGACACGTAGTTTTGAACTAGAGGTTGCTTCTAGAGACTACCCTATTTGAGTCTCCACCTCAAAGTTCTCTCGATGCGAAGTTAAATCCCAATAGAATAGTCCAATTTCATAAACATAACATCATCCATGGAAAAACACAATTAAGTAACTAATCCAGGCTTAAATCATCATAAAGTAGGTCTTTAAATCATGAATCGTGCATGTGTGAGAAAAACCTTTCACCTAATCATGATTCCTTAATATGTGATAAAACCTTTTACAATTTCATTGATGCTTAACAGAAAAGCAATCTTTAAATCAGAAAACTTCTTTTCATAAATCATGCATGAACTTTCATAAAGCACCATTCATAGGTTCATCACTTTCTTGAGATACTTCTTGAAAATAATGCTATTGAAGTAAAATATACTTTCTTGAACTCTTTCTTGAAAGACATCTTTAAAATCTTTAACATACTTTATTTGTGAAATTAATGCATATGAAATACTTCAACAAGGTTTTTAAGTAACTTTGATTTGAAAGGGATCCATGTTGTATAAGAGCATCAACCATACATCAAAGATTATTAATGATATAATGTACCATAATTTTGATGATAAAAATCAAGAATCAATGATAGAAGATAAAGGGATTTCAAAATCATAGAATCTTGGGTAAAAATCCTAGCTTTGATCTTAAAAACATATGTTGTAGAAGTAGGGCGTAAGGGAGAACAAACTTCCTCACTTTAATAATCTTACATACCTTAAACGCTCAATGAATCTTGAAGAAGAATCTTAATTTGAAGAAGCACGATCAAGAAATCCTTTTTTGAGATTCTTAAATGAGTTTCTTGCAAAGCCTATGGCCAATGGTTAAGGATTCTATTAACGATTCATGATTACAAGAAGGAATTGAATTGGAAAGACTGAAATCTTTGGAGAAGGATTTACCTTGAAAAAGAATACTAAAAAAGATTTGTAAGAACATTGCTTGAATAAGAATCTTGAAAAATATTTGAAAGAATCTTGTTTGGAAGTCTTATGATTGCTTTTCCTTAGATTTTTATCTTAGGGTTTCAGAGAGAAGAGGGATGAATTAAACTGATGGAAATATGATTGTGTAGGGCTTTAAACAAATTGAGAAAATCGCATTAAGGTTTCCTAGTAGTATAAGGACAAGAAAATTACCTTATTTAGAATTTTTCTGCGGCCAAAATAGAATTACACTTCGTTATTTAGTAAATTGATCATAATTTTGTACTCCGAACTCATAATGATGCAAACTTTGTGGCAATGGACAGAAAATTCAAAGACCTTTAACTTTATTGGTATGGGCCACGTAAATCTTAATATTCTAAGAGATATGGTCATTTGAAGTTGAGTCAAGCAAAAGCTTATATGGAAACTCAATCAATCACGAAACTTTCAACTCAACTTTGTGTTAGAGGATTATTATAACCTTAATTCATCTCCAAATCTCTTCTCACACTAAATAATTGACCTTAATACCTATGCACAATTAAGAATTAACCAGTAAAACCCTATACACATCTGAAGAATGATTCGGGTCTTAGCTTAATGACTTTCGGGGTACTACATTACTTATCATTCTGGGTTACGGGTTGGCTTACCATCTAGTGGGTTATATTAGGTGCCATGATGAGTCAAGCAATCAGGTCACGACAAAAGAGTACCTGCGGGAACCAATAAAACAATTGCCCAACCAGCTAGTAAAGTCCCAGGGGCACCAGCCTAACTTGCAATAGTAACCTGGCGGTAACAATAAGACCATTGCCCAGTCAACCAGTAAACTCCCAGGGGCACCATCCCAGTTAGCAAGGGTAACCCAAGGGCAACAATAAGACCTTGAAGTACCTCATATCACCTATTATCAACACCACCGTGGAATGACATCCAAACTCAAGAAATTGACAAAAATGCTCCCAGCTTGCGCCACTCCAATCCTGAATCGGCCAGTGAAGCACGAAAATTCTCGGTATCACAAAAGTGATACAGAAATAGGGAGAGTGAATAAAAGCTCGACCAAGCTGAAACAATGCCTAAACTAAGGCTCATTCTATCAGACTCAAGTCTACTACTCAAGTCTACAAGGAACTAATCCATCTGAATGAAGTTAGAGAAGACATAAGGCCTAAAGGCCACAAGAGTCGCATGTCTAAGGAAACAATATCCTAGTCCTAGACTAAGGCCACCCATGCTTTTATACAACAATATATAACAACAAAAAAGTCAATTCACCAAATAGAATTTAAACACAAAATCCCCGACTAGCATGGTACTACACCCGAATAGAGCCGATCAAACCTAAAATATGGTATCTAGGAATGCAAATAAGAATAACTAGGTACCTACCCCGCAATTCAATCTTATCAGCATGAATTTACACATTCAACCTCAATCTAATAGAGGGGAATGGCGTAGCCTACTTTTAGGCTGACCGCGCACACTCCAAATCCCAATTCCGGAGCCTTTTCCTTCCAAATAACCTTAGATCACTGCCATGGTATCAAAAATAGGATCACAATGTCAATACGGTCATTTCAACACATAAAACACATAAAACGATAATGGGCCAATTTTAGAGTCAAACAGGAATTATGGGACCCACACTGGAATTTCTTGAATTCACTCCGACAAAAGTCCTAAACAGCACCACAAACTTGTATTCCAAAATTGAACATGATCCGGAGCTCGGAATAGTGAACAACAACAAACATGCGAATACTCACAAATAAGAGAAAAAATAACTAAGACAGCTTACTAAAACACAAATTCACCTCAAACGAAGGATGCCCACCAATCACTGATTACTTCGAAGTGTATTCCTAATTACACAAACACACCACACTTTGATTCACTCAAAATGGTGCTCTGGAGAAAGAGAAATCACCAAATCAAAATTGAAATAATAGCTGAAATCACCATTAAATATGTATTAAAAGACTGCCTGAAGTTCGCTTAAGCGATCACTTACGTCGCTTAAGCGAAAACCCGACAAGAGGCACACCTCGATTTTGCGAGGCCCATGAATCTTAAGTGAAGCTCGCTAAAGTGATGTCAGGGTCACGGAAGCGGCCTACCTCAAGATGACCAAGTTCGCTAAAGCGATCGTCGCTTAAGTGATCCCATGGTTGCAAACGTGAGGGCTGCTAGGCTGCCCTGGCTCACTATGCGGATCCCTTGTCGCTAGAGTGAAGGTTGCTTAAGCAAGCCGAGTGCCACAAAAGCAGCCTGCTCCTAGGGATGACAATGGGGCGGGGCGGATGCTGGGCGGGGTGGGTTTAAGGCTATGCAGGGTGGGGCGGGTTTAAGGTTGTGTGGGGCGGGAGGGATGCGAGGAGAGGTGGATTGCGGGTATATGTTATTTTGCGGGTTCAAATTTAATTTTAACTTTTTACATGTTATAAGAGTGATAGTGCATTATTTCTTAAAATAATTTCTTTAAAGCTACTAAAATATTCAAGATAGTAAATTTAAATGGTTCAATTAAAAAAAATACAATTTCTTACATGTTTCTCAGTTGACCTCTAATACATAAATCTTTAAGTCATTATCTATTATATTAATACAACTTAATGAAAAATAAATTTATTTGTATGTATTTCATTTTTAGTATCAATCTTAACTAGAAAAAGAAAATATCAAAAAAATTGTGCGGGGCGGGTTGAAAATGAAAAAGTTGTTATGCGGGGGAGGCATAAAATTTTTTTGGGGTAAGCTTACCTTGCCCCGCACCGCCCCATTTCCATCCCTACCTGTAAAGGTATCACTCATAATCAATTTTCAGCATAGTCTTTTGGGCTACACTTGGGGACTAGGGATTGGTTGGAACCCCTTGCACACAAAGTGCCACAACCCATGGTACCCCCTATACGTGACATGACGTACAAGACCCCGAAAGGCCTCGAACACGCCACTTAGCATGCATAGACAAGAGAATGGAAATCAAGAGTGTATAAAAACAAGTCCAAGTCATAAGAGTTTTATAAAACTAAGCGGAAATCTACATTGTCTCATGCCATCTATTAAATCATAGAGTGACGGGGAAATAACCCTCACATCCCATACAAAATTTTAGAATAGACAGACATAAAAGAAATGAAAGAGTCTCGATCCTCAAAGCATGAGGACTCACCAATCTTCAAAAATCCTTCAACTAGGCTCTAGCCACGAATCGATGGAGGAGAGTCGTCACGCCCTATATTAATAAATCAATGTAGGCAGGAGTATGCGTTAGTACAATCACGTACAAAGTATGATAGCAATGCACAAAATCATTTAAGCATGCAAAAACGGGTCATTTTCATGACATGCAATGACCAAGCTAAAACATGAAAATGTTTAGAAACATAAGTCATAAACCATGGTCAAAGCAAGCTAAACATCTTTACATCACTTGAGAAATATCTTTAAAAGCACTTTAGTTCATTGTTTATGGGAAGTAGCCTTAACCGACATGTAAGACCATGTGAGCTATCAACATAGAATCCGGTGTCTAACCCCACACTGATAGGTCCATCCTACTTGCCAAGGTAGGACCCTTTACAAAACATACAGCTTACGTGGATCCACTAGCTAGTGTCTATCATAGACCATCATCCTATGGTGGCACATAGTTTATGGCACAAGATATTTCTTTTGGAAACCCGGCCTCTACTACAAGAGTCATAATTCTTATTCATCTTATTATTATGGAAAGGTACAACTAGAGTTACCAATCCAAGCTTACATCATTTAGAATAGCTCGTTAAACCTTTTTATTCAACTTTAGTTGAGAAAACCTTTCAACAAGTTATGAATCCCTTTATGTGAGAAAAATTCTTTCACATTCATAGATTTAGTAATATGTGAGAAAACTTTTCACTACTCAACAACATCATTCATGCTTCAATCTCAAAGCAATTCATAAAGCATAAAACTTTTCATAATTGAACATGCATACTTTCGTAAAACCTATTTTTTGATCATTCACAATTCATCATGAAATCATAGCTATTAGAAATCGTATATCATGCATGGGTTCATATAAAATTCATGAAATTCATCTTCTTCACAACTCAATCCATCAACAATTCATAAATTTTGAAATTTGGGGAAGTCAAATGGGTTCATGGGGATTCATCTTAATTCATGAAATTCAACTCAATTCATGCATCATAGTTCATAAAACAATCAATTAAGTAAACAATAAAAAGAACCCATGACATAGAAGGAAAACCCTAACTTTAATGGGGGATTTCTAACTTGTAAAATAGAGAAATTTTTGAACTCTACGTAGGAAAGGGCTCCATAGATTCAGACTATCATACCTTCATGCCAAAATCTTGAAATCAATGGAGGACTAGGAGGCTTGATCTTGAAACCCTATATTCTCCCTCTTCTTCTTCTTCAAACTTCTTGAGGGAAAAATATTTAGGAGAGAAGTGTTTTTGGAATGTTTAGCAATGGGTAGAATTTTTCTTAAAAGATTTATATAAGGTCTAGGTTAAGGGCCAAACCGACTTATATTAGGAATTAAACACCTAGGGAAAAGACCAAAAGGCCCTTTAAAAATAACTGTCGGGCCCCTATCTACGGTTGGACCTACGGTCTGTAAGTCAACCTACAAACCGTCATGTCCTACCGTAGATAGATTCATAGACTATCAACCTTGAACCCCGCAATGAAGGACCCCATGAACGGTCTGTGGGTCAATCTACGGACCGTACATGACCACCGTAGGTCAAATTCTTAGCCCTAAAAATTTAACTAAGTATGGGTCTCACCTACGAGACCTACCTACGGCTCGTACATATATTGACAATCTATCCTAGCAAGCCATATAAAAGTACTGAAGCTTAACATTTTAGGGAATTTGGACCAGCCAACCACGGTCCTGACCTACGATGTGTAGGTCAGTCCATGGGTAGTAGGTGGCTCCGTTGGTAGTGGCACTAGCGAATTCTAGAAAACTGAAATTCTTTCCTTTACTAATCCGAGGTGTTACAGTATCTCCCCCTTGGGAACATTCGTCCTCGAATGGGAATCAAGACATGATAAGAAGAGTAAGAACTTAATCTAACAGCCCAGCATGAATGCAATTATATAAATGCACATATCCGAGGAGGAAAACATCACTCCAAGCTAAAGCATGTTCAAAACATCATTTCTTGAAGGCTTAATGCAATTCAAACTCAATTGCACATAATCATAGGGAAATCAATCAAGCTAGCTCATTCTTAAGAATTTAGACTCTTCATGAACATGCATAATAAAGGAATCATGGAAAATAGCTATGACACATGAAACCAAAAGAATGAACCATGAGGAACTAGGTACCTTAAGCTAGAGTAGGATCGGAGGGAAAAATATGAGGATATCGAGACATCATATCGGCCTCACCCTCCCAAGTAGCACCCTCAACAAACTGATTCATCCAAAGAACCTTCATGGAAGCAACTTCTTTATTTATTAACTTCCGGACTTGCCGGTCTAAAATCTCAACCAGGACTTCTTCATAGGAAAGACTATCCTTTATGCCAAGAGTCTCTAATGGCACTATAGATGCCGGATCACCAACACATTTCTTCAACAAGGAAACAAGGAAAATCGGATGCACCGATGCCAAATTATTAGGCAAGTCAAGCTCATAAGCAACCTTACCAACACGTCTTAAAATTTGATATGGGCATACATAACGGGGACTAAGCTTCCTTTTCTTCCCGAAACTCATTACACCCTTCATGGGCGAAGTTTTCAACTAAACACAATCATCAACATGAAATTTTAAATCTCTCCTTCTATCATTGGCATAGGACTTTTATCGACTTTGACCAATTTTCAACTTCTGTATAATAAGCGGAACTTTGTCCATAGCCTCTTGTACAAACTCGGGACCTATCAAGGCAACTTCACCAACTTCAAACCAACCTAGAGGAGATCTACACCTCCTACCATAAAGAGCCTCAAATGGAGCTGTACCAATACTAGAATGGTAGCAATTATTATATGCAAACTCAATCAAAGGTAAATAATCATCCCAATTACCCTTGAAATAAATCACACAAGCTCTCAACATATCTTCCAAAGTATGGATAGTACGTTCCGCTTGCCCATCGGTTTGAGGATGAAAGGTCGTGCTAAGCATAACATGAGTACCAAGACCCTTTTGGAAAGACTTCCAAAATTGAGAGGTAAATTGTGCACTACGATATGAGATAAAGTATAAAGGCACTCCATGCAACCTAATTATCTCTCTCTAGTACAACTTAGCATAATCCTCTACCGAATAAGAAACCTTGACGTTAATGAAATGGGCTGATTTCGTCATACGATCCACAATCACCCAAATGGAATCGTATTGTCGCCGGCTGCATGGTAAACCAAAAATAATGTCCATATTCAAATCTTTCCACTTCCAAGTAGGATTACTAATATCTTGGGACAAACCTCCTGGCTTTTGATTCTCAACTTTCACTTGTTGGCAATTAGGAAAATTAGCCTCAAATTTTGCAATATCCTTCTTCATCCCATTCCACCAATAGACCTCCCGCAAATCATGGTACATCTTGGTAGCTCCCAGATGAATGGAATACCGAGAATTATGGGATTTCGACAAAATATGTCCTCTTATGTCATCTACATTGGGAACACATAAACGACCTTGATATCGAAGCACACCATCTCCCCTTAGGATAAAGCCTCAACGGACTTCTTAAGCACCGCTTCCTTCAACTTAACAATATTAGGATCAAGATCTTGCTTAGTCTTCACATCGGACACAAAGGATGATTCCGAACCATTGTGAATCATAACACCGCTTTCACTAGAATTGATCAACCGAACACCCAATCGGGCAAAACTACGAACATCACGAACCAATTCTTTCTTACCATCCTCAACATGAGCAACACTACCCATAGACAACCAACTAAGAGCATTCGCCACCACGTTTGCATTTCTTAGATGATAGTGGACACTCATGTCATAGTCCTTTAACAACTCAAGCCACCTCCTTTGGTGAAGATTTAGATCTTTTTGTTTGAACGCATATTGCAAACACTTACGGTCGGTAAAAATGTCAACATGCAAACCATACAAATAATGCCTCCAAATCTTTAAAGAAAGCACAACCGCCGTTAATTCTAAATCATGAGTATTATAGTTCTTTTCATGAATCTTGAGTTGCCTCGAAGCATAAGCAATGACTTTTACATGTTGCATAAGAACACACCCTAACCCAATCCTTGAATGATCACAATAAACTACAAAACCATCGGACCCTTCCGGTAAAGTCAAAATCGGAGCCGAGGTAAGTTTATCTTTCAACTCTTGAAAACTTTTCTCACATGCTTCAGACCATGTAAACTTAACCTTCTTTTGAGTCAAAGCCGTCAATAGAGAAGCAATCGAAGAAAACCCTTCAACAAACCTTCTATAGTAACCGGCAAAACCCAAGAAACTCTGAATATCCGAAGATGATAGAGGTCTAGGCCAATTCTTAACCACATCCATCTTCTTAGAATCTACCTCAATACCTTTACCGGAGACAATGTGACAAAGAAAAGCCACGGGCCTTAGCCAAAACTCATATTCACTAAACTTCACAAAGAATTGTGGTCCTTGAGGACTGGCACTACAATCCTCAAATGATCGGCATGCTCACCCTCACTCCCTGAGTAAATCAAAATATCATCTATGAACACAATCACAAACATATTAAGATATTGTCTAAATACACTATTCATCAAATCCATAAACGCGGCCAGAGCATTTGTCAACCCAAACAACATCACTAGGAATTCATTCGGGAACTATGGGCTTTTGATAAAATCTGCTCCCTCAAGTTAATAACATTCAGAACACACAACCGACCTATATATCAGAGTACACCATCTCCTCCTTGGGATAAAGCCTCAACGGACTTCTTAAGCACCGCTTCCCATAATTCCATCAAGATTTGATCAATACCTTGCTTTGCTTTAATATCTAACAGAAGGGACGATTCTACACCATTATGAACAACAACGTCGCCATCATTAGAATCATCCAATCGAACACCCAATTAGGCCAATCTATGAACATCTCGAGCCAATTCCTTCTTATCATTCTCCACATGAGCAACACTACCCATGGATAATCGACTAAGGGCATCCGCGGCCACATTTACTTTGATGGTGGTGATAGAGGACACTCATGTCATAGTCCTTTAACAACTCAAGCCACCTTCTTTGGTGAAGACCCAGAACATTTTGCTTGAAAAGGTATTGTAAACTCTTATGGTCGGTGAAGACATCAACATGGACACAATATAAGTTATGCCTCTAAATATTTAGGGCAAACACAACCGCCGCCAGTTCTAATTCATGGATAGGATAGTTCCTTTCATGAATCTTAAGTTTCCTTGAAGCATAAGCAATCACCTTCACGTTTTGCAGAAGGACACATCCCAACCCTATTCTTGAGGCATCACAAAAAAAAAATCCATCGGATCCTTTCGGTAAAGTCAATATCGGAGTGGAGGTAAGCTTATCTTTCAATTCTTGGAGGCTCTTCTCACATGCTTCAGACCACACAGACTTAACTTTCTTTTGGGTTAATGCCGTCAATGGAGAGGCAATTAAAGATAACCTTTCAACGAACCTTCTATAATAACCAGCCTAACCCAAGACACTTCTAATAGCTAAAGGGATAAAGGTCTAGGCCAACTTTTAACCACCTCCGTCTTCTTCGGATATACCTCAATGCCTTTACTACAAATAATGTGACCAATAAAAACCACGAACGTCAACCAAAACTAACATTTACTAAATTTTGCAAAGAGTTTTTTGTCCTTGAGGACTTGCAACACAATCCTCAAATGGTTAGGATGCTCATCCACACTCCTTGAGTAAATCAAAATATCGTCGATGAACACAATTTAAAATGTATCTAGGTATTGTCTAAACACCCTATTAATAAAATCCATAAATGCAGCCGGAGCATTCATCAAACCAAACGACATTACTAAGAATTCGTAGTGACCATATCTTGTCCAAAAAGTTGTCTTCGAAATGTCATCTTCCTTCACCCTCAATTGGTGATAGCCTGACCGAAGGTGAATCTTAGAGAAGTAACTCACTCCTTGCAGTTGATCAAACAAATCATCTATCCTTGGAAGAGGATACTTATTCTTAATAGTAAGCTTATTCAATTGCCGATAAGCAATGCACATGCGAAGCGAACCATCCTTCTTTCTAACAAACAAAACTGGAGCACCCCATGGAGAGATACTTAGTCTAATGAAGCCCTGATGCAACAAATATTTCTATTGCTCCTTTAATTCCTTAAGTTTTGCCGAAGCTATTTGGCAAGAAGGAATAAAGATGGGTTGAATTTTTGGGAGTAGGTCAATACCGAAGTCTATTTCCTTTTCGGGAGGAACATCGGTAGATCATCGGGAAACACATCCTAAAATTCATTAACAACTAGGACCGGCTCAAAGATAGGGCTTTGGAACTCCATGTCCCAAACCCGAACAAGATGGTAAATGCAACCTTAAGAAATCATCTTTGCAGGTTTAAGACAAGAAACAAGCTGACTCTTAAGCATAGAATTTCCCCTTCTCCACTCTAGGATAGGCTCATTTTGAAATTGAAACTTGATCACTCAGGTCCTATAGTCCATAGAAGCATAACATGAATGCGACCAATCCATCCCAAGAATAACATGAAAATCTAACATAACAAGCTCTACAAGATCAACATGAGTGATTCTATGAGATAGGGAGACGGGACAATCTCTATAGACTCTCTTAGCCACGATAGATTCAGCAATAGAAGTAGAGACAGAAAAAAGATCTAACAACACATCTAGAAGAATATCAAACCTCATAGCCATGTATGGCATCACAGAAGACAAGGTAGCACCGGGATCAAGCAAACCATAAACATCGACATTAAAGACTTTCAACATACCGGTAACTACATCGAGTGAACCCTTTTGCTCATGATGAGTTTGGAGTGCATATAATCTATTTTGCTTCTGATTTCCACTAGACCCTAATGGAGGATAAGGTTGAGCCCTACGACGGTCATCTCCTCATTTGTTAGCAACGGAGGAACAGTCCCTAATCTTATGATCCATCTTGCCACAACCAAAGCATGCATTGGAACTGACTAAGCATTTACCCTCATACTTCTTTCCACATTTGGCACAAGTAGATAATAGAGGTCCACCACCATTCCCTCCTTGAGGTTTAGGATTAGACACCCTTTCCTTGTTGAACTTAGGAGGAGCATTGGAGGAACCTTGACCGGAGAACCTTTGTCGAAACTTAGGACGACCATACCCATCGAATCTTGGGCATGAAAAGTCACCAACACCGGTCTTAGCCCTCTTTGCCTCCTTGGACTTTTCCCTAAGTTTCTCCTATTCTATTTGTTGCGCATGAACCATTAGACGAGAAATGTCCATTTCATTGATAAGCATAGCAGTACGTCATTCTTTGACCACCATTTTGGACACTCCCGAAATTAACTTACTCATTGTTGCTCTAGGATCGGCAACCATAGTAAGAGCATACCTTGAAAATTTTGTGAATTTTAATGCATACTCCCTCACACCCAAGGTTCTTTGATGAAGGTTAATGAACTCAAGAACCAGCGCCTTCCTCATCTCAAGGGAAAAGAACCTATCAAGGAAAGCACCCTCAAACTTCTCCCAATGAAGAGGACCTGCATCAACAACCCTCTCACTCTTGCATTGCTCAAACCACACTTGAGCCACACCCATGAGTTGATAAGCGGCCAATTTCATCTTTTCCATCGGGGTTACACCTATGATCATTATAACCTTATACACGTCATCAATAAATTTTTGAGGATCTTCCTCAACCTTGGAACCATGAAACTTCGGGGGTTCATTCTAGTGAAATCCCTCACTGTGCAGGCTGTCGCACCAATATTTTTTTTCACGGGGACCACAGCCTCCCTTTAGGCTTGGGCCAACACTTGAAATGCAGCTCTAAACTCTGCATAAGTTACTTGCTCGGCCAAAGGGTCGATCGGAACTAGAGGAGCTTCTTCTTCCACATTCTCGCTCGCATTCCTCCTAGCATATGCCCTTTGAGTGGCCATATCCAGAAAAACATCGGATAGGGATTAGGAGAGAGACATATAGAGTTAAACTCTATCGTATAACTTTAGAGTGATGAGAGAAGTAGAGTTTCCTAAACATCTTACATCCTCTCATTCATAAGTGTTGCGCGCTTCACACCCATGAACAAGACTCTACTCTACGTGGCTTATCAAACATCCTAGGACCTTTCTAAAACCTTGTGCTCTTAATACCAAGTTTGTCACGACCTTTAGTACCTCCTAGATGTGACATGGCGTACAAGACCCCATAAGGCCTCATACAAGCCACTTAAAATGCATCATACAAGATAATAGTAAGTAAGAAGTTTAAAGAAAATTTTTATCAAAGTAGCGGAAGTCTAAACATAGTCTCAAAGCCATCTAATACATCATTGAAATGAAAGTGGGATGTAACCCATTCAAGTCTTAAAAGAAAATGACATAAAAGGAAAATGTGGCCATATCCTCGAACATATGAGGACTCACCAAGTCTTCAAAGCCTCTATCACGATGAACTAGCCACGGGAAGATGGAGATAAGCCGGATCCTACACTTACAAGAAAATGTAGGTAAGAGTACGTGTTAGTACAAGAATGTACAAAGTATGATAACTATGCATAAAGGTTACAAAATCATGCTAAAAAAGGGGTATGCATGTGATACAATGACCGTATTAAATCATACGATGACAAGATAGAAAACATGAAGTAAAAAGCCATAGTCAATGCAAGGAAATCATCTTAAAACAGCATATGCTTATTAAGACTTTAGAAAGTAACCTTATTTCATTATGTAGGAAATTATCCTCAACTGACATAGACCATGTGAGCTACAACATGGATTCCGGTGTCAAACCCACACCAAAAAGAGGTGTCCTTACATGTGAAGGTAAGAACCATAACTTCTAGCTTAAGTGGATCCACTAGCTAATGTCTATCGAAACAACCTATGGTGGCACATAGTTTATGGGACATGGGTAATCGCCAGTTGTCCACTCGGTGCTAAGCATAAATCCCATGGAATAGTCATAATTCATAGCTTATCTTATCATTCACAGACATGGGTAATCATCTCTTGTCTCGTCATTTAGGAACATGGGTTATTGCCTCTTGTCCCTTATTATGGAAAGCACATCAAATAGCCAATCAAAATTATATTTCATTAGAATAGCTCCGTAATCTTTGATTCAAGTTTAGTTGAGAAAACCCTTCAACCCTTATGAATCCTTTATGTGAGAAAATCCTTTCACAATTAAAAATCCTCAACATTTATGCTTCACTCTCAAAGTAAATTTTAAATCAACATAATTTCATAGTTTGAGCATGCATAACTTCATAAAATTCATCTTTTGATCCTTCATCGTAGACTCATAGCTTAAAAATCATACATCATGCATGGGCTAATATAACTTCACCTAAAATTCATTAAATTGACTCAATTCATGCATAATAAGACTCAATTCAATCCATTAGATCATAATTTGAAACAACTCATAGGATAGGAGAAAATCCCTAATTCGAATTGAAGAATCTAACTTTACGAAATTGGAGAATTTAGGAACCCTATGGAGGAAAGGACTCTATAGGTGAAAGGTATCATACCTTGATGCCAAAATCTTGAAATCAATGGTGAACATAGGAGACTTGAATGGAAACCCTAGAACCTTCTTCTTCTTCGTCAATCTTCTACAGAGAAATATTTGGGGAAAACATTATTTGGAGAGAGTTTAGAATTGATTAGAATGTGCAGAATTAGGATTAGAAGTCTTATATAGTGTCTAGGATAAGGCTTAACCTACTTAGACTAGGAATATGTCAATTAGGAAAAAGACCAAAAAGTCCTTAAAATTAACTGTTAGATCTCAACCTACGGTTCGTAGGTCTAACTACGGACCGTTCTGTCCAACTGTAGAAAAATTCATAAACTATTTCTTTGGACCTTCAGATGATGGGAACCCATGTACGGTACATAGGTCCATTGATGGGCCGTACATACCAACCGTCAATTCAACCTTGAACCCTTAAAATTTTCACTAAGTCTGGAGAGACCTACGAAACCTACCTATGGTCCGTAAAAACTATAAAGGACACTTCCTGCTGAGTCGTAGAAAGGATCCTAAAACTTGACATTTTCAAAAATTTCACCTTGCCACCTACGGTTCCTACCTACGGCCCATATTTCTTCCTACGATCTGTAGATGGCTTCCGTTGGTACTGGCGCCAGAACTGAAAACATGAAATTTCCTTCCTTTTGAATCCGTGGTGTTACAAATATGGATTGGTGACTTCACCCTTTGAAAGTATTGTTCCAATCATCATCACCTCTTCTAAAGTTCTTTTCCTTCTTTTTTCATTTGAGGACTTCAACCCTTGATATGTCATGCACTTTATTTGGAATCCCCTTTTTATTTTATTCAATCCTCTAGCTCATTTCTATTTTTCTCTCGTTCAACACATTTTCTCTCTTTTTTTATAAGGATGTGTTCCTTCTTTTTAGAGGCATTTTCAAAGTTGAGCCTTATTTCATATTTCTTTGCCTTTTACTTAGCTTTCATTCATCCTTCCTTTCTACACCTCAACTTAGGCTTTTGGCCTAAGTTGGCTATTCAAACATCACAATGCTTCAAAAAGGGTTTTTGGAGATAAGGTATGGATAATTTGGTTGAAAAGGCTTCTTTTGGTTGACAACAAATGGATTAAGCTCAAGTGGAACAAAAATGGATTCCGTCCTCACAAGGTACTCGCAAAAGCTTTATGAACAATTTGGTTCCCTCATTGATTTTTTTCCCAAAATCATGTCTAACAATCATTAAGATTAACACAATTTGAATAACAAGGAAAATTCTAGGACTTCAAATCCATGCTATGAAGTAAAACCTCACCACTCATGGAACTTCAAAATACACTCATTTATCACACCCCGAAAAGATAAAAAAGTGTATGTGTGATGTTTATTGCAAGGCTCACATCAAAACCCAGCTAGCCAACTAAAGATTCAGGAGTGCAACCACATCAATTTCATTCTCACAACACCAACACTACACATCATGCTCATCATGAGTACTACTTAAGACATCGATATTGAACACAATCGATTCTCAAATTCTTATCAATGAAAACTCCAAGCATTTCATGATTTTAAACTAATGAGGGGTTGCAATCATCAAGAGAGAATGAAAAATGAGGTAAAGAGACACAATTTCCTAAAAGAGCACTCTAATATAAATAAACGTCAACTACAATTGTTCAAAAGAAAAAAATAACAAAATACAAACAAAAAGTGTATATTGGCACAAAGGAACTCACTGAATAAAAAATAAAATGTAGTGTCCTCAATCCAACATGAAAGAAAATACTAGGGGGCTGAGATACAGGATCCCCCTAAAAGGCTATGTCTATTGAGCTCTCTCATCTGGAGTCTCGGGTGGAGATGCCTCAAAATGGGCATCGATGCCCAGCAAAATTATCACAAGATATGGCAATAAAGGAACAGCTTGGGCATCAATGCCTATCTCAGAATCAGGAAGTGTGGTAGAGTCTGGAGTGACAACACTAGACCCACCTCTGTAATCTCACGAAGAGATCTCTCTAGGGCAACATGAAGGATGACCTCCTCTGTCTCCTGCATCTCTATCAGGGTCTCAGCAATCTTATGGTCTTCTTCTTGCAATTTGTCCTGATCAGTCTCCTAAGCCAACTCCTCATCGGCCTCATCATCCTTATTCTCAGATACAATATCAGCATCTAAAGCAACTCCCGACACACTACAAGAAGGCATAGTGCAAGGCATCTCAGGCACTGGGGAAGCATCATATGAAAGGGAAACATCGCCCCACATTTTTGAGATGTCCATGGAATGAATCTAGACAATGTCAGCCCTCAATGTAGTAACCTCATCTCTCAGGGTGTCCACAACACTAGAACTACCCTTTGCCTCTTCTAAAGCTGCTATTATACCAATCAAATCATGTAATCTCAAAGTGTGGCCCTCTACGACCTCTTCACACTTGACCACCTGCTTAGACAGAGGAGCCAAGGCTCTCTGAATAGCCTTGTCAATTAGTTGTGGCAAGTCCTTCTCAACCTGAGTAGCTCTAACATCTGCTGATCGAGCAAGACTGCCTATCTGGTAAATAAGTACCAAGGTCAATGGAGGACGGGCAACATGAAAAGGGGTAGGCCTCATAGTAGCAAAAGGTACAAATGCAGTAACAGAATCAGAAGAGCCATCAACATATGTTGGAGTAGGAATACCTGCCTGCTCCACAGAATGAGAAAGTGTGCTGGTCTCAAGTGCCAATGCGGCACGGTGAATTACTAGAGTGGAGTCAGGTGGTGGCGGCTTCCTCCGAGCCACTTCATCTCTGAATAACTCGGCCTAGATCCTCAGAATGTCACTACAGGAGACTGGTGTGATCTTGATATCATTTTTCCATTGAAAAGGAACTCTAACCCTTTTTCATAGCTGGGTAATGAGCACTTGGAAGGGAAGAGAAGTCTGCTCCTATCTGGCCCGAAGTAATATCTCTTTCACAATTATCTCTCCTACATTAATTTTCTCCATTTCAATGATGGAACCCACTAACATATCCTTCGGATGCCATAGTACAGATTCATTTTGGGATGGCATCACATTGCTACTGATAAATCTAAACGAGTATCTCGCCACTATGCTCAAGTCCTTCTTTTAAATCTTGGCACCTTTAGCCATCCAAAAAGGTGTAGACTCACCACATATAAGAAGGGCTAGCCACTCTTTTAATGTATCAAAAATTTTCATCATTCTGATTTTGTACTCGTCAGTGTGATTGTTCGGGGTCCCCAGTACCGCATTAATCATAGTGGCATGACACTGCACCTTCTTACCTCGAACTTCCACTTCATCCACTATCTTTTAGCAGTTCTTTTTCTCTTCTTCAACAATTCCTTGGCATAGGCATCTAAAAAATCTTGAACCCACTTGGGTATATATGGTTTCCTGGCCATTATGAACTGGTCCAGTTTGTGGAACTTGATTGCCTACCATATTGCGGGATACTCACTCATGATGACATCATTCGAGAGTCAGCACTCCTAAAAAATGGTTCATTTTTCATCTGCCTTAAGCTATTCAAACTCTTGGAGCTATAATCGGGAGAATGCGAGAAGCAGGGTTGGTACATTGGAAGATGACATCAATTTTGTGCAAATACTCACCTGCTTCTTGGCTATATGGTTTCGCACCTTTTCGCCCCTGTATGTAGGTGTCTGAGGGTTTATTTTTCGGGCATTTGAGAACATAGATGGCTCATTAATTGAAATGCCCTTTTACTTCTTTTGAGGAGGCAGAGGAGGAGAGGACTCTCTATCCTGTCCATTGCCGGAGAAGACCATTTTCTTACCGTTTGTTCTTACCATTACCTGTAATGAACACATTAAAGTACAAGATATGTGAAGGTTAGTTGAAATCAAAAGCACTTTGTATCATGTTTTAAAAAAACTCTTGGGGTTTGCCTAAAGAAAAGGCATATCACCCAATAGGATAGGCAGACTACAGTGAGCCCACCGAAATGGACAGAAGCCATTATCTCATGATTTAGGCATAAAAGGTGAAGTCAATGCCAACTCGGTGATTCACAAAACTTGTTTTGGAAAGCTAAGACAAGACCCCCAAAACTAAAAGTGCAAAAGGGAAAGAAACAAGCATCAAGGGCGATATCCTCTCCCACTCGGGAATATGCCAAATGGGTTGGACGAGCTAAGACAAGCCTTCCAAATGGAACATACCCAAAGCCATGCAAAACCTAAACAGGGTGATCTGGGGCTTACTAGGTGATTTGCCTTAGCGAGCTAAGACAAGTCCACCTAATACGAAATTTCAGCCCAGTGCCAAATTTTCACAGCAAAATCCAATCATGCAATACAAATACGAGTTTCCCCCAACATTAAAATTTACCTATATACTTGTTCTACCCTTCAGTACAATGATTTCCTAAGATATCATAAATATTGCACTAATTGATTATTTTCACTTAAGAATGTAGTTACCTAGTCTATCATTGGGCAAAATCATGAAATGGGTCAACACTGAACTACTCAGACTTCACTCACATTCAATTAAGCACAGACCCAGCAAGTATATCCACTCAATTTAGCAATATAACCAACACAATCACGATTAACAATTTAAACAGGCATTCACAATTAAAAACACATGTGCACAGTTCAATTTAAATAATATGATGCTACCCCAAGAAATTAAGAACACAATCTAAGTTCAAGGTCTCAAGCCCACACCCTATATGTATTCTAAACTCAAAATTATCAACAAGAAGTTGAAACACCAACCTTAATGTCGGAAAAAAAAGAAAGAGACTGAGGAATTGGGATTGGGTTGACTTAGACTCCAAGAAAATGCATGACACAAGAGAATGGAATCGAAAAGGCTTTAACAATTTCAAAGGTTTTGATTTTTGAATTTAAATTAACCCTTTTTATACAAGGCCTGTTTGGCGCACTTACTAACGTCACTGAACGTGTTCGGCGTATCACTATGTAGAGCTTAAGCTTGACGAAGATGTCTTACCAAGTACAGAACCTTAAGGCTGCTTCGGCAAACCCGATGGTGTCTAGTTAGTGCACTTCGGCGAATCCTTCTTTGGAGTTCTGATCGCCAATCTTGACAGTACATTTTTTAATCAATTCCAGCTCAAACAGCAGACAAGAGTTTGTCCGCATAATGGCTTCGGCGTATCACCGAGTTGGTTTTGGCATCGCCTAAGCTTCCCTTTTCCATCTTTAAACCTCTTCTCAGTGTGCACTCACAATGCACGTTATTTAAAAGAAATAAAAACAAAAGAAAAGACCTGGGTTGCCTCCCCAGAAGCACCTTATTTAACGTCGTGGCACTATATAGTCCTCAAACTCAACATTCATTCTTGTGGTTCGAGTTGGTGTCACTAGGATACGTTCCCTTTTGCCTTGAGTTTAAATGAGTGGCAATTTGACCCAGTTGGGTCTCCACCTGTTTAATGGAAATTGAGTGAGAAGTCACCGTCTTTGATAAAGTGGAGAGGTCATTTTTCAATACCATCAACATCTTATCGAACCCTTAAAACTTGTTGTAGATCCTTGCTAGCATGTCCTTAGGCTAGCTTCCTTCTAGCTCACTTCATTCTTTTGGGCATGGATGATCATGGGGAGGCACATATCTATCTTTTTCCATCTCTCTATCTCTTCAATTTCCACCTCACCAATTTTTCTAACCACTATCTCTATCCTTGTTCCAAACTCGGCCCACCTTGCCATTGATAATTGGTGTGAGAACCCCCCACTTAATTTCCTAGGTATTTAACTTCTTCATTGTATAATGCTTCAAATTTTGCATCATCCGGGCATTGTCCAATGTTAGTTGCAACTGCATTTACCGACGTGGTTCAACCTCCCATGATATGTTTGGACGATAAATAGATTTGGGTCATCATTTTTACCATGTTTTCATTCCTTTCCTTGTCCTTCTCGATTTGTTCTTTTGTTAGACCCACTAGTAGAGTAGGCACCTGGTCTTCTATAATGTGTCATGCTTGGTGAACCTTAGTCATATCATAAAGCAACAACCCATCCACCTCATACGGTTGTCTCATTAAACCACCATGGAGTAATTGATCAGCCACACCTTTATTGACTGAATTAAGGCTGAAGTAAAAGTATTACAGAAGCAGATTGTCTGGAACGCCATGTGTTTGACACTGTAAGAGAAACCTCTTGAACCTCAGCTATGTCTCATGCAACGGTTCACCTCCAATATGTTTAAATTTTTTTATTTGTATCCGGAGTTTAACTATCTTCGAAGGTTGAAAGAATCTTTCCAAGAAGGCATCAATTAGTTCATCCCATGAAGTGATTGAATCATTTGGCAACTACGCCAACCATCATGTAGCCTCTCCCATTAATTAGGTTGCTGATCTCTGATATCTTGCTATAGTGGGACTCAGATTGGTATATCGAGGGACCTCTCTCTATGGAGAGCTGCCATCAGCCCAACCCCAAAAAAAATTAATCCAAAATACATCGTGCTCAATTTTTTGAAATTCATGCACTACCCTACCAAACCTTTACGAGTCCATACAAGGTGCCCTTTAGTAACGCTGGATTGGTTCATTACGGTAGATACAAATTAAACAATAATTAATCCCCGAACAACTACCAAGGTGGAAAGAAAATAGACCTGTTATTGAGGTGCACCGCATGATTCAATATGTCGGGAACACACACGTACTACACAAAAGACACCACGTCACCTCATCCCACATCCCAAAATTACCGAGGAGGAAAAACGAATGCATGAAACCATGGCAAAGTTTTTCATCCCGCCCATTATACTAGACAGTGCAATAGCGGCATTGCTGCAGTGACTACCCAGCCGCTATAGCAGCCTCAAAGAAATTAGAAATTTAAGAGCGAGGGGAATGGGATTTCATTCCCATTTGCCTCTTTCTAACTTCCAAAAACTCTCTCAATTCTCAGGCTAGAACATTCAAAGCTTTGAAGTCAAGGTAATTGTTGTTCTCCCTACTCTTCCTATTATAATAAATGAATAATCATTAAAGCATGCTAAGATTTCAATAGAGTGGAATAGGAATTGGGCTATTTACAAATTTGATAAATAACTGATGTGAATATCTAAATTCTTGAAGCACAAGGCTTCCCCTAATGTTTACAACACAACTACAACATTCTGGGTGTATGGATTACGGGAAAAAGACATAAATCAGTTCTGAAATGGTGGGGGAAGTTGAAGGGCTGTTGTTGAAGGAAACTTAAATTCAGACATGATTTAGGATTCAAAATGACCAGTTTTTTACATATTTTAGTAGAGGAGTACTTTAGGAACACAGATCTATAGAAAATTTGTGAAAAGTGATACTATTTTGGCAAAGCGGCACAATTTTCGTGCCCCCAGAGTTTTGAATGAAGAAGCACTTTGTAGTGGACTTTATCTTCAGTATAGAAGTGTTGCTATATGAGGCTACGGTTAACCATAATGGCCTCCGCTAAAGCACTCTGAGAGCCTTTATGTCTCTCGCTATAGTGAACCCCAGACTGCTATAGTGAGAGGCGTAGAAATACTACAGGTTTTTGGGTTGTCAACAGTAAGGATTTTTAATTCGAAGCAGTTCTATAACTATTCTAAGGTCCCCTAAGTCATGATTTCTTATTTTTAGCCTAAAAGTGGAACAAACTGAAGAACATGTGATGGGTCCTGACTACCCCTATCGGAGGTTTCTGAATCTTGCTTGCAGGACAAGGTTCGGGGATATACAGAGGTCTAGCTTCTACTGCGAGAGGGCCTTTAAAAAGGGGAGAGTTTATGGACAGGCTCCAGCCTTCTATAATCAACTTCTAGCGTTTTGTTGAGGCCCTTCGATGGAGACCCCTCCCTTGTCACAGAGCGGGTGGGTGAAAGAGTTCTATGCCCACCTTCCAACAGTCCTTTGGGATTCCTTGACTCCTACTCTCTACATCAGAGGGGTGGACATCTCGATCGATGCATATTCTCTAAACATAGAACTGGGAATGTCGGAGGCCCGTCAAGATCATTACATGAATAATCTACGGGAGATGGACCTTACCTATTGAGGAACACACTTGTGGAAGAAACGTAATGCAAGGAGGTCAGTTGGATCACCACAGATGAGGCTTAATAACCATTACTACTCGCCATATGCCCCGATATGGTTAACCTTAGTGGCTTGGAGGATGCATCCATCAGGCAATCTTACAAATATGAACAATCCTCGAAACCTACTGGTAGATGAATCATTGTTCAGATCCCAGAAAGTGTGGGGAAGCAAATATTGTTAGAGTGGAAGGACTTCTATCGCGGTACTAAGGAATCCCCTTTCCTTTCTAGATTAGTTTATGTGCTTTGTAGGTAAATAGGGTTGCCCCTGGTTTATACAAACCATGAGGTGGATCATGATGATGCATTCAACCCCTACTGGTGAGTAAAATCCCCATAGAGCACTTAAGAGAAGAAAGACAGATGAGCTTGGGAGCTGCCATATCGCCAATGGTGTGAAAGAGGATGACGACTCTGCCGCCACCTAGTATCAGCTCTCAATCACTAGAACTTTCCTAGAGGTCAACTTGGCCGCCATCAAGAGGTATATGGAGACTACTAATGATGTAAATTCAACCTTACTTTCTCCTTTTTAGGAGATAGTCGCGCTTTGTAGAGAGCATGATGCTAAGAGGAGGAAAGGTCGCTCTTGTGACTGTCTGCTGGTGTGGATGTGGAAGACCATGAAGGTATTACCCTTTGGTAGAAGGTGCCCCTGCTAGAGTTCGAGGAATTTGAAGAGGTCCCATTCATGCGGGGCCCATTGGCGGATGACCCCAGTCCATGAGGTGGTAGGAGCTTGGTAGGATTTCCCCCTTTTTTAGACACAGATACAATTCCTGGTTAGCCGCGTTTGGGAAAACGACATCTTCATTTGCTTTTTTGATTTTGAAAGCACATAGATGCTTGATATTGGGATTGTTTATTCCCTTCTTTCTTTGCTAGACTGCTTTGGATTATGCTTGAATGAGTTTTTCTGCTATTTTTCTATATCGTCTGGAACTATACATGTGATAAAAATTTGAGTAGGGTGAAAATGCAAAGTGAGGGGAAATAGTGTTGAGTGCCTGATTCCCTCACTATAGCGACAAGAAGCCTGCTATCGCTTTGTCCATTATAACGCTTGTGCCCTACTGTAGAGACTTCCGCTATGACGAGATACCTTCTGCCATAGCGGGAGTGCTATAGCGGTCGGGCATCCACTACGGCAACCCGACTATTTCCAGCCATGACTCAAAAGTTCAGCAACTTACCCCCCTTCCATGCTTGTACAACCTCTTGGAAACACCTTATCACCTAACAGGGCAATTCCATGACTGATCCCAATAACGAGTGTTATGATCATTCAAAATCCCTAACTCATTATATATTCCATATTCTAGGACCTTTTCCAGCAATGCATAGACAAGAATCAACATTACATCATTTAAAACCACTTATGAAACACTTCAAGAAAACTTTTCATAACAATAAATCCCACAATTATGCAACAATAACTTCTTTTTCCCCATGGTTCCTTACCAAAATTGCGCCGAGAGTGGACTGGATTATTGGGTATTGTGGTTACTTGGGCTAGGAGCCTGTCTTTCTCTTCGTGGCACTCTTCTTTCGATAGACTTAGCTATTGTGTGTACCTTTCGGGCATATGGGAGTCCATTTGGGTTTTATTTAAACTTGTGCACAAGAATACCTTCTAGGATTATGGGGCCCAGTTAGGTTTAGTTTAGCTACACTTAGATTTACTTTGGTATTCTTGTGTGCTTTCTTTCATATCCATTTTGACTTCTATTCGTGTCTAGATTCTATCTTTTCATATTGCCTTTACCTTTCTTGCTCGGTCGGCCTATGACGCCTAATGAGTACCTTTGTTGTGGTATTATGCTGCACTCTACATCTATTTCATGACGTAGGTCATAGTACCAGCTACCAACGGTGATTATTCATGCCATCATCCTCTTTTTGGATCGAAGACGAGGGTGAGCACTTGGCATCTTAGACTTGCTAGTCTACTTCTGTATATTGTATAACTAGTCTTTTGTTTTTAAGACAGCTTTACTTTTAATCCACTTTTGGGACTTGTGCTCTCATTTTAGAAACCTCTGTACTCATGACTTCCAGGTTCTGGGAGGTATCTTGTGTATATATAGTTTTTATTTGCTTTCGCTTCTGCTTTGTTTTATTGTCTAAGTGTTGTTTGGTTTAATTCTAGCCTTACACTCATTAATTGTCATTATGGGTTACAGATTGGCTTACCCATTGATGCTTTATAGTAGGTGATATCATGATTCGGGAAATCAGGTTATGACACGAATATAAATAATCAAACTCACACAGGGGTACAATCCTAAACTAAGCCTTCGTTGAAGGTTCTTCCTTTTTAGAGTTCTTGTCACCTTTGAATGACAAAACCTTTTTGATGGAATAGAAGCTTGTGAAGATCCTACGTCAACTATAATAAGTTATTAAAATGAACTCCCAACCCTGATGAACAATGATTTTCCAAAGGGAGTATATATTCTTCAAATTTAAACACATAAGTATGATCATTCATTTAGTCCAAGGCTGTTTTGGAATTAAGGTTATCTTTTTAATGGGCCCAAGATGCCTTAGGGATTGGGTTACTTAGGAAAATGTGCTAATTTCAAGGTTTTGGCTTAGATCTGCACTAGTTGATTAAGAATGGGTTTTATTTTTAAGTGGGCCAGTAACTCGAACGGACTATTTAGGCTGGAGAAAAGTTAACTACCGTTGACCGCTCGAGGTCAAATCACTTAGTAAGGATACCTCCGATAAACATTTTGGATTTCCAACGGTTGCGACCCGCATAACCGTACTTTAGGCTTTCAATTCAAAAAGTGTCAAATGGCGGAAAAAATGATATGAATGCAATGAAAGTTTAAAATTCAGAATTTAAATGCATAAAGAACAAATAATGAAAGTAAATTACTAATTTTCACATTTTTTAATAGTTAATCAAATATGTCAATCAAAGTGATGGTTAGAACCTAAGTAAATTATGTAGCGAAGTCGTCATTTTTTTTAGGTGTCGTGATTTACCTTTTAAAAAACAAATTTGAAAGGTTCTAACTATAAAACAGTTAAGAAAATATACTTAGAAAGAGTCGTCACTTAGTTTTTAAAAAATTTAAGAAAACCTAATTTAAAAAGACTCTAACAGATTAAGCCTTTAAAAATTTAGAGAAAAATAGGTAAGTGATTCAAATTTTCACTTTGAGAAGGTGTTAGCACTCAAAGTATCCACTAGCATGCGGTTATCAGATGATTGACTTAAATATTGAATAACTTTTGGGAAAAGAATTTAGAGTAAGGAAAAATATTTTAAGAAAATGAACTTTTGAAAACAGTGTGTGTAATTAAGAACAGGAATGGTTTTGACCAAAAGTATATGATTAAGTAAATAAAACAAGACAAGTTGATAATATGAAATACATTTAACCAACTAAACCAAAGAAATAGTCCATCTTTTGGGGAATTCAATTAAGTTCATTAAAACATTTAAAGTTAGAACATTAATACAAACAAAAAATAATTATAATTGAATAACTAGATAATTAAAGGAACGAGATTTTCAGGGCCAAGTATGGTTTAATGTTCACTTGGACCAGCAACTTGGGCCTTGTTGCTACATTTTTTGGGCTTTTAGCCCAATTTTCATTTTTGTATATCCATTGTTTATCACTATATGTCTTGTATATCGGCTATAAATTATTTGCATATCAGACCATTTTACACTTGTTTTACTTTCAAAAACCTTTAACTCAGCCTCTATTTCCCTATATTTGAGTCCTTGTACTGGAAATGACTTGATGCGGTTGGGTTCAGCCCAATGGTGAAATGCAAAAATACAACCCAAGGTAAGATGCATTCACAAAGAAAATAGAAGAAGAATCAAATACATAAAGTTAATGGATACATTGAATTATGAAGACAAGATAACCATTTGTTTGGCAACTGAAGAAAAACCAAGAGAGGCAAAAACTATAAAGCTACGTAAAGCATTAATTTTATTGGATTAACTAAAGCAAGTCTTCTGCTACAGAGAAGAGAAACACTAATTTTCATTCCAAAAGAATGTAGTTCTAAGACATAGTGAAGTATGCACATGAAAAAAAGAACACATATTTTATCAACTCAAAATCATGTAATAGTATATCCTGCTCGAACATATGTAATGAAAATCTAAAGAAAAAGCACAATCAAGCATGCATAAGACATCTAGACATAATATTGAAGCATAACAAATATAGCTAGAACCACTGTAAAAGGAAACCAAGACCATAAACAAAATACTTGCCACTAGAGTAGTGATCAAAGACCTAAAATTTGAAAGTAATTCATTGCTCAACTAAGACTGATGTACCACAGTAAGGAAAAAAAAGACATGTACGTTGATAAGACATGCTCATTCAATAATTAATTCATGAATGAACAACAAGTTCTAACAACACCCTTTGCATTGTCGTATCTCCGTTTTACAATCAAATATAAATTATAGACCAAATCAATAAAGTAAAAAAATATCAATTTATTAGTTTATTTTAGTGTCATGCCCAACCAAAATTTATTTATAAGTGAAACATTAAGAAGTAATATGATAAATATTAACTTAAGGTGAGTCAAGTGTGTGTATTTTTACGTATATGGAATTATAAGATCAACATAAACAAAAAAGAAGTATATGCTAGTATTGGTATCATGCTCACAGTCAAAAATAAGACCGATAATAGCCTAACAAACACTAAAGATATTATCCGAGATCATTAACCATACAAATAAAAATAGACCGAGCACATAGCACTCAATATCGAGATAGAAATGAAACAATGAATAACACCTAGAATCATCACACAGAAATTAAACAATAAGACCAAGAACTAAACAACAAAATTAAAAATGGAAAAGAATTACCTTCTTCGGAGCAGCAAATTGAGACGATGATCTTGACCATGAAGAACTTCCGTACTTGTGAGCCGATTTCGATGAACTATGGCAAGCAAAAGAGCTTCGAATTCCAGGAATGGAAACTCAAAATTTTCTCTATTTTAGAGGATGAATCATTGGTTTTTGAAATGAGAATTTTGTGTGCTTTTAGGGAAAAATCTCATCTCTAAAATTCATTTTTTTTCTCTTAGAGGATTCTAGCCATCCCAAAATAGTGAAGTAATGGGGAATATATAGAATTATTTTAGGAATCGATATGGGGGGAAGGAGGACGGAATTTCGAAAATGAATTTCATATTCCCCAAGAGATAAGGTTGGTGAGTTGTGAATTGGTATGAATTTTGTGGGAAATCCAAAGGAATTTTTAATTTTTAATGGATAAATCTGTTGAGGATTTCACCTAGAAACATCTATAGCCCTCCATGTGGAAAAGTCTCTCCTAATCGCATTAAGTTCGTATGAGAAGGACGAGAAACATGCATTGGATTTTTGTTAGAGTTGTTATGGCTTCAGTCGGGTTTTGCTGCCGAAGAATAGAAGAGTAAGAGGGTGTGGTGAGGTGTATTGTAAGTGTGTATGTATATGTTTCCTGAAGAGTGTAGTGTGTGGCATGAATTAACGATATGGGGAAATATATTTGAGAATTGGCCATTTGAATTGCAATTATAGATATTTTAGTTTAAAACATATTCATTTTCGGGTTAATTGATGAATTCAGATACTATTGAAATAAGAGGAATTGTTATTGGTTAACAATTGAGCTCCTTAAATTTATCAAGATAAAATAATTAATCTAATCATAAACTAATTACTACAAAAATAAAAGCTATTAATTGTACTAAACTACATTAATAAATATTTAACTTAAAACTTCATTTTTGAATGACTTTTCTAAATATTTAAATATATATATTGTTTATTTTATTAGGCAAATGACAAAAATAACCTAAAATGACTTGAAAATATTTAAATTTTTTAAAAACTAATTATTTCAAATTTTTTGAAAATTGAAGAAGCTCATAATTAACACACATTATGGAGAGTCAAAATTAGATGTCAATAAAAAGAATGCTTGAATATTGATGAAACTTTTTGTCCAAGTCAATTTTTATCCAATACAAATATTTGAATAATTAGAATAACCAAAAAGAAATCTATTTTATAGACTAAAAAATGTTCAAAATCATCCACTGCAGGCCCGTGGTACAGAGTCCATCATGGACCTACCCATTTTCTTTTCTTCACAACTCCGCATCAAGATCCATGACACGGAGTTCTCGACAACCTCTGTGGTAAGTTGGAGAAAATTTTGCCTCCCAACTCCATGGCACATCGTGAGCGTGGAGTTGGGCTTCATTTTGATCCAAGCTTTCCTTTGTGTTTATTTTACTAGTCTGCTCATCTCGTGGCCTCAACTTTACCTACAACCAAATGCATCCATATTTAAGTATCGATTTCACGCGATTTCATCCTACGAACACCTAATCTGATTGATTGACCTAATATCAATGTTATAACTTAAAACAATCTAACATAAATGATTTTATTCTCTAATTTAGCAAAAATATGGGTTTTACTTGGCTCTTATACTAAAAAATACACCCCAAAGGATAAATGCCACGTCTCACCTCTACAAGAGTTTTGAGAAAAACAAAAAACAATATTTTGGTATAATTAAACAGTCATTGGTCATGTATTTTTTAATCTCATAAATATTGTGGTATGTTGTGGTAACACAAATTTGTCATATGTTGTGTACATATGGTACAACAAAAGTAAATCAAGAAACATGTCTTGCATGTACTATTTTTTTCCATGAAAATAATAATATAAATTTCTCCTTAGAGAAGATGTTCACCATACCAATAATGTCATGGAATATGTAATAGTACACAACATTAATTGTAAGCTCCAAAAGAGCGATTATATTACTATCGGAGGAATAAAGTTGTTCATAATATGGGGTTGTAGTAAATCTTAAAAGAAACTTTTTAAATTTTGAAGGAATTGGAAAGAAAAATTATTATATTGAGATTATACAAATATGGTAAGATTTAATATCTTCATTACTATAATTGAAGCGGATTATAAATATTTCCTAAAAGGTTACCCACCTTTTTTTTTCTTATTTTTTCTATATAAATATGGCATGTTGATGGAATCAAATGTAAAAGTAAACTAGAATTTACTGGAACAAAGATCAATGAGCATGACCCGTTGGCTATTTTTGTTCAAATGTGAAGCAAAAGTAATTAAGAATTCATGTGGCTATATGTTGAAAATATAAAAAATTCTTCAAGAATTCCCTTATATTGCTTGTTCTCATAATAAAATAACCATGGTACCAGCTATGATTTGGATACTATCCTCTTAAGTTTTGGAACACAAAAAAATGAATAAGGATCCATATACTGGTCATGTGAACCTTTTGCAATTAAATTGTAAAAATAGTTGATATAGGGATGACCACATGTGCTTTGCTATAAATTTACAAAATTGGTTTTCTAAGGTTATTTGTTTGAATTGCTAAATTAAGAGCACAATTTCAAACTAAAAAATTATGTTGATATCATTAGTTGATTAAGCATAAAATGTATGCCTTTAATAATAGCTAAACCATTGCTAATGAGAACAAAAATCCCAGGTAAAATATGTTATGAGATAATTTTACTTAACATGCAGCAGCACATGTACGTATAAAAACAAAAAGGTTTCTTAATCACAATTGGTTCAGCGTCATCAACTAAATAATATCTATCTAAAAATTTTAATGTGCAGTACCTAATTTAATTGCTCCACTGATAACGCTCAACTATGTCTCATATTTAAGACATAGGTAGTCGTATACAAAATAATATCAAACTTATGAGGACGGGGTCAAATCCACAAGGACTGACAGGGAGGTTATAACACCCATCACATTTAAGGTTGTCCTTCATCCCATATCTATAGTGACCCTCATGGTCATTTCTATATTTATGCATTCTATTCGTCGTTTAGAGCCTTCATATAGAGACCCTAAGTAATTTATGATTAGCTGGAACTGACAGTTCTGTCAGCTAGTCATTTATTTGGTTTTTATTCAAATTTTTGTGTATTTGGAGCTTTTGAACCTTGAATGGTCATTTTTTATCAAAATTTCAAGAAGATGACATCAAAATAAAATTATGACGATTCCATCAACTCCAGAAGGGTCATTTTGGGCTAGCAGCATGATCCACACGACTCTCGAGGCTTTAAGTGTGAGTTTGTATGATTAGGCGTTTTATATTTCAAGTTAAGGCCTAGGTTTAATCTTGGTCAACATTCTTAGTAAACATGCCCATATAAGAATTCTTCCAGTGTGGTTAGCACTAAAATGTTGAGTTTGGTCTAGAACGACCCTTCATGTAGATCCCAAGAGCCCACTTGTGGAATTTGCTTAAAATAGAGTTGGGTGTCGGACCAACCTTTTGCCAAGACGACTTTGTATGGATGTTTTGAATTCTCCGTTGAGTCTAGAATTTAAAATTTTATTGGGTTGCATATCTCGTTTAATTGCACGGGGTTCCGAACAAAATTCGAGCACTGGAGACTTTGCTTAAAATTGCTGGTGCCTGATGTTGGTGCAGGCCACTTTTGTAGCCTTGAGCTCACTTAAACGACTTTTTCTTTAGAGTCCAGGGCACTGCATGAGCAAGCAAGGTCATCCAGGCAGCCCTCACATTAGAAACCTTGGCATAGCTTAAGCAGTGATCGCTTTAGCGGCCAGGGGCTCACTTAAGCGAGTTGTGCCTACCTATGGTACGTCGTTTCTGTGACCCTGGTGTTGCTTTAGTGAGCTTTTCTTAAGCTATACAGGGCTCACAGTAGTGAGGCCTGCCTCTTGTTGGGTGTAAGCTAAAGTGACGTAAGTGATCGACTAAGTGAACTTCGGGCACTATTTTAATAAAGACTTCGTCGCGATTTTAGCTATTATTTCAATATTTATTTGGTGATTTCGCCCTCTACAGAGCTCTACTTTGAGTGATTCAAAATGTAGTGTGTTTGTGGTTATCAGGACTATGTTCTGGAGTGATCAGTGGGCATCCTTCGTTTGAGGTGAATTTGAATTTTAGTAGGTTCTCTTAGTTATTTTTGCTCTTATTTGAGAAAGTTTGCATGTCGGTTGTTCCGTGCCTCGGATTGTGTTCCATTTCGGAACACAAGTTTTGGTGTTGTTTAGGATCTTTTGATGGAGTAAATTCTATAAGTTTTAGCACGAGTCCAAAAATTCCCGTTTCACTCTGAAATTGTCCCTTTCCCTTTCATATGTTTTTAGTATTGAAACAACTGTATTGATGTTCTTATCCTATTGTTGATAAAGTGGCAGGATTCTTAGGCCGTTAAGAAGGGGAAAACTCCAAGATTGTTATTTTGAGTGCGCGCGGTTAGCCTCAAGGTAGGCTATGCCTTTCCTCTCTATTAGATTGAGGTTTAATATTTAAATTCATGTTGATTAGAGTGAAATGGAAGCAGGTACCTGGATGTTATTATTTCCTTTCTTAGATACCATGTTTTAGGCTTGATCGACTATGTTCGGGTGTATTACCAGGCTAGTTGAGGATTTTTTGTTTAAATTCTATCTCGTGAATTAACTTGTATGCTGTTATTTTGTTCTACTAAAGCACGTACGGCCTTAGTGTAGGACTATGCTAGCTTTTCCTTAGACTTACGATTCTTGTGGCCTTTAGGCCTTATGTCCTCTCTCATGTCATTCGGACGGATTATTTCTTTCTAGACTAGAGTAGAAAACTTGATTCTGTTAGAATGAGTCTTAGTTTAGGTGTTGTTTCAGCTTGGTCGAGCGTCTATTCGCTCTTCCTATTTCTACGTCATTGTTATCATACCAAAGGTTTTTGTTCTTCACTAGTTGATTCGGAATTGGAGTGGTGCATGTCGGGAGCCTTTTTATTGACTTCCTTAGTTTGTACATCATTCCACGATGGTGGTGATGATAGATGTTATGTGGTACTTCGAGGTTCTTATTTGTGCCTCTAGGTTTCTCTTGGAAGCTGGGCTGATGCCCCTCGAAAGTATTGGTTGGCTGGGTGATAGTCTTATTTGTGCCCATGGGTTAGTCCTACTAGCTGGGCTGATGCCCCTAGGAGTTTATTGGTTGGCTTGGCGATGGTCTTATTGGTACCCCCGGGTTACTTTTACTAGCTGGGCTGGTGCCCCTGGGAGTTTACTAGCTGGCTAGGTGATAGGTTTATTGGTGCACCCGGGTACTCTTGCTAGCTCGGCAAGTGCCCCGAGGAGTTATTGTCTGGCAAGGCAGCCCCGAGGTTTACTCTTGCTAGCTAGGCTGGTTCCCGTGGGAGTCTACTGTCTGGATTGGCGGGCCCATTATTCTTATAGTTTGAGGTTGTTAGTTGTGGCTCGAAGTAAGGTTTATGCTTCTTGGTCCTAGATTCACTCTACTTTACTCTTGTAGTTAGCTATTCTGTGTACCTGTCGGTCTTATCGGGGTTCATTCATGTTTTTATTTTAACTTGCGAATGAGTGTACCTTCTGGGTTTACGGGGGTCTAGTTAGGTTTAAAGTAGTTGTACTTAGATTTACTTTTGGTATGCTTGTTTGGTTTCCTTTAAATTCCGCTTTGGCCTCTGTTTGTGTCAAGATTCTATCTTTTCATATTTTCTTTACCTTTTTTCATAGTAAGCCTATGATCCCTACTAAGTATCTTTGTGTTGGTACTCATGTTGTAGTCTGCATCTGTTTTGTTATGCATGTCCTAGTACCAGCTACCAAAGGTGATTGTTTGTGCAACCAACAATTTTTTGAATCAGAGACGAGGGTGAATACTTGGCGACTTTGACTTGCTTGTCTTCTTCTTTATATTGAATAACTAATCTTTTGCTTTTGAGACAATCTTTGTTTAGGTCCACTTTTGGGACTTGTACACTTTTCTTACCACAACTCTATACTCGTGACTTCCAGGTTTTGGGAGGTATCTTTTGTGTATATATAGTTTGGTTTGCTTCTGCTTCTGTCTAATTTTATTGTCTAAAGTTTTGTTCCACTTATTTCTACCCTTGTACTCATTACTTGTCATGACCCGAGACTACACTAGTCGTAACACAGTGCTTAGAATCACAAGTGACTCTAAGCTAATTCTTTATACCGCCATGGTCATGAGCAACTAAATATGAACATGTAAAAGAATGAAAATGACTGAACGAAAGAACAATTGTGGAATAATGGTTCAATATATTTTTTACCAAAGTTTTGTATACAACAATTGTAATGTGAAAAGAATGTTGAATTGAATAGACTGAATACATCAACTCTAGCTGACTATCTATGAAGCCTATACTAATACTGAATATAGTTAGCGGGACATGACCCCTGCTTACCATAATCAATACATGTGAATAGAAATAACATACTAGAACTATAAACTAACTTGAGAGCTTGAAATAAGAGAAATTTTCACCTTCTGACTGGATGTGCGATCCAACTGACTAGGATCCTGATGGTAAGAACCTGAATCTACATCATATAAATTTGTAGGCACAAGTGGTATGCGAATAAGTACTTTGAATGTACTGAGTATCAGATATATTCAAGATAATTTGTAAAGTTGTATGTTATGAATTTAAATAAGATATGTAAAACCAAGTAAAACGTGATAAAAGCCTTTATAAAGAAATCATAAATCATATACGAGGTCAATGCATACTTAAAACCATTTGAGAAGCTTTCATAAAACCTTTGAAGAAAATATAGTTCTTCAGTGGGATATTAGCGTTAACATACAATAGACCATGCGAGCTTTAACATTGAATCTAATGTAACTCCCACAACGAGAAGGGAGAGCGTAGTTGCTAAGATAGAACTGTATGATGATTCATATGCTATTTGTGGATCCACTAGCTAAGTCATTTAACACAATCCTATGGGGACACGTAGTTTGGAACTAGAGGTTGCTTCTAGAGACTACCCTATTTGAGTCTCCACCTCAAAGTTCTCTCGATGCAAAGTTAAATCCCAATAGAATAGTCAAATTTCATAAACATAACATCATACATGGAAAACCACAATTAAGTAACTAATCCAGGCTTAAATCATCATAGAGTAACTCTTTAAATCATGAATCGTGCATGTCTTAGAAAAACCTTTCACCTAATCATGATTCCTTAATATGTGATAAAACCTTTTACAATTTAATTGATGCTTAACAGAAAAGCAATCTTTAAATCAGAAAAAATCTTTTCATAAATAATGCATGAACTTTCATAAAGCACCATTCATTGGTTCATCACTTTCTTGAGATACTTCTTGAAAATAATGCTATTGAAGTAAAATATACTTTCTTGAACTCTTTCTTGAAAGACATCTTTAAAATCTTGAACATACTTTATTTGTGAAATTAATGCATATGATATACTTCAACAAGGTTTTTAAATAACTTTGATTTGAAAGGGATCCATGTTGTATAAGAGCATCAACCATAAATCAAAGATTATTAATGATATAATGTACCATAATTTTGATGATAAAAATCAAGAATCAATGATAGAAGATAAAGGGAATTCAAAATCATAGAATCTTTGGTAAAAATCTTAGCTTTGATCTTAAAAACATATGTTGTAGAAGTAGGGCGCAAGGAAGAACAAACTTCCTCACTTTAATAATCTTACATACTTTAAACGCTCCATGAATCTTAATTTGAAGAAGCATGATCAAGAAATCCTTTTTTGAGATTCTTAAATGAGTTTCTTGCAAAGCCTATGGCCAAATGTTAAGAATTCTATAAACGATTCATGATTACAAGAAGGACTTGAATTGGAAAGACTGAAATCTTTGGAGAAGGATTTACCTTGAAAAAGAATACTAAAAAATATTTGTAAGAACATTGCTTGAATAAGAATCTTGAAAAATATTTGAAAGAATCTTGTTTGGAAGTCTTATGATTGCTTTTCCTTAGATTTTTATCTTAGGGTTTCAGAGAAAAGAGGGATGAATTAAACTGATGGAAATATGATTGTGTAGGCCTTTAAAGAAATTGAGAAAATTGCATTAAGGTTTCCTAGTAGTATAAGGACAAGAAAATTACCTTATTTAGAATTTTCCCGCGGCCAAAATAGAATTAAACTGCATTATTTAGTAAATTGATCATAACTCTCTACTCCGAACTCATAATGATGCAAACTTTGTGGCATTGGAAAGAAAATTCATAGACCTTTAAATTTATTGGTATGGGCCACGTAAATCTTAATATTCTAAGAGATATGGTCATTTGAAGTTGAGTCAAGCAAAACTTATATGGAAACTCAATCAATCACGAAACTTTCAACTCAACTTTGTGTTAGAGGATTATTATAACCTTAATTCATCTCCAAATATCTTCCCACACTAAATAATTGACCTTAATACCTATGCACAGTTAATAATTAACCGGTAAAACCCTATACACATCTGAAGAATGATTCGGGTCTTAGCTTAAAGACTTTCGGGGTGCTACATTACTTGTCATTCTGGGTTACGGGTTGGCTTACCTGCTAGTGGGTTATATTAGGTGCCATGATGAGTCAAGAAATCAGGTCACGACAAAAGAGTACCTAGGGGAACCAATAAAACCATCACCCAACCAGCTAGTAAAGTCCCAGGGGCACCAGCCTAACTTGCAACAGTAACTCGGCGGTAACAATAAGACGATTGCCCAGCCAACCAGTAAACTCCCAGGGGCACCATCCCAGTTAGCAAGGGTAACCAGGGGCAACAATAAGACCTTGAAGTACCTCATATCACCTATTATCAACACCACCGTGGAACGACATTCAAACTCAAGAAATTGAAAAAAATACTCCCAGCCTGCGCCACTCCAAGCCTGAATCGCCCAGTGAAGCACGAAAATTATCGGTATCACAACAGTGATATAGAAATAGGGAGAGTGAATAAAAGCTCGACCAAGCTGAAACAATGCCTAAACTAAGGCTCATTCTACCAGACTCAAGTCTACTACTCAAGTCTACAAGGAACTAATCCATCTGAATGACGTCAGAGAAGACATAACGCCTAAAGGCCACAAGACTCGCATGTCTAAGGAAACAATATCCTAGTCCTAGACTAAGGCCACCCATGCTTTTATACAACAATATATAGCAACAGAAAAGTCAATTCACCAAAAATAATTTAAACACAAAAGCCCCGACTAGCATGGTACTACACCCGAACAGAGCCGATCAAACCTAAAATATGGTATCTAGGAAAGCAAATAAGAATAACAAGGTACCTACCCCGTAATTCAATCTAATCAGCATGAATTTACACATTCAACCTCAATCTAATAGAGGGGAATATCGTAGCCTACCTTTAGGCTGACCGTGCACACTCCACATCCCAATTCCGGAGCCTTTTCCTTCCAAATAGCCTTAGATCACTGCCATGGTATCAAAAATAGGATCACAATGTCAATACGGTCATTTCAACACAAAAAACCCATAAAACAATGATGGGCCAATTTTATAGTCAAACAGGAATTATGGGACCCACACTGGAATTTCTAGAATTCACTCCGACCAAAGGTCCTAAACAGCACCCCAAACTTGTATTCCAAAATTGAACATGATTCGGAGCTCGGAATAGTGAACAACAACCAACATACGAATACTCACAAATAAGAGAAAAAATAACTAAGACAGCTTACTAAAACACAAAGTCACCTCAAAAGAAGGATGCCCGCCAATCATTGATTACTTCGAAGTGTATTTCTAATTACACAAACACACCACACTTTGATTCACTCAAAATGGAGCTCTGGAGAGGGAGAAATCACCAAATCAGAATTGAAATAATAGCTGAAATCACGACTAAATATGAATTAAAAGACAGCCTGAAGTTCGCTTAAGCGATCACTTACGTCGCTTAAGAGAAAACCCAACAAGAGGCACACCTCGATTCTGTGAGGCCCATGACTCTTAAGTGAAGCTCGCTAAAGTGATGTCAGGGTCACGGAAGCGTCCTACCTCAAGATGGCCAAGCTCGCTGAAGCTAGCTCGTGGCCACTAAAGCTATCGTCGCCTAAGTGATCCCATCGTTTCTAACGTGAGGGCTGCTAGGCTGCCCTTGCTCACTATGCGGATCCCTGGTCGCTAGAGTGAAGGTTGCTTTAGCAAGACGAGTGCCACAAAAGCAGCCTGCTCCTAGGGATGGCAATGGGGCGGGGCGGATGCTGGGCGGGGTGGGTTTAAGGCTATGCAGGGTGGGGCGGGTTTAAGGTTGTGTGGGGCGGGAGGGATGTGGGGCTGGGTGAATTGCGGGTATATGTGATTTTATGCTGTTCAAATTTAATTTTAACTTTTTACATGTTATAAGAGTGATAGTGCATTATTTCTTAAAATAATTTCTTTAAAGCTACTAAAATATTCAAGATAGTAAATTTAAATGGTTCAATAAAAAATAATACAATTTCTTACATGTTTCTCAGTTGACCTCTAATACATAAATCTTTAAGTCATTATCTATTATATTAATACAACTTAATGAAAAATAAATTTATTTGTATGCATTTCATTTATAGTATCAATCTTTACTAGAAAAAGAAAATATCAAAAACTTGTGCGGGGCGGGTTGAAAATGAAAAAGTTGTTATGCGGGGGAGGCATAAAAATTTTGGGGGGTAAGCTCACCTTGCACACATCATCAATTTTGGGGGGTTGAAAATGAAAAAGTTGTAAAGGTATCACTCATCATCAATTTTCAGCAAAGTCTTTTGGGCTCCACTCGGGGACTCGGGATTGGTTGGAGCCCCTTGCACACAAAGTGCCACAACCCATGGTACCCCCTATACGTGACATGGCGTACAAGACCCCGAAAGGCCTCGTACACGTCGCTTAGCATGCATAGACAAGATAATGGAAATCAAGAGTGCATAAAAATAAGTCCAAGTCATACGAGTTTTATAAAACTAAGCGGAAATCTATATTGTCTCATGCCATCTATTAAATCATAGAGTGACGGGGACGTAACCCTCACATCCCATACAAAAGTTTAGAATAGACAGACATAAAAGAAATGAAAGAGTCTCGATCCTCAAAGCATGAGGACTCACCACTCTTCAAAAATCCTTCAACTAGGCTCTAGCCACGAATCGATGGAGAAGACTCGTCACGCCCTATATTAATAATTCAATGTAGGCAAGAGTATGCGTTAGTACAATCAAGTACCAAGTATGATAGCAATGCACAAAATCATTTACGCATGCAAAAAGGGGACATTTTTATGACATGCAAAGACCAAGCTAAAACATGAAAATGGTTAGAAACATAAGTCATAAACCATGGTCAAAGCAAGCTAAACATCTTTACATCACTTGAGAAATATCTTTAAAAGCACTTCAGTTCATTGTTTATGGGAAGTAGCCTTAACCGACATGTAAGACCATCTGAGCTATCAACATGGAATCCGGTGTCTAACCCCACACCGATAGGGCCATCCTACTTGCCAAGGTAGGACCATTTACAAAACATATAGCTTACGTGGATCCACTAGCTAGTGTCTATCATAGACCATCATCCTATGGTGGCAAATAGTTTATGGGACAAGATATTTCTTTTGGAAACCCGACCTCTACTATGGGAAAGCTTCCATCTCAATATCCTCTCGATGCTAAGCATAAATCCCACAGAATTAGTCATAATTCTTATTCATCTTATTATCCATGGAAAGGTACACCTAGAGTTACCAATCCAAGCTTACATCATTTAGAATAGCTCCTTAAACCTTTTGATTCAACTTTAGTTGAGAAAACTTTTCAACAAGTTATGAATCCCTTTATGTGAGAAAAATTCTTTCACATTCATAGATTTAGTAATATGTGAGAAACCTTTTGACAACTCAACAACAACATCATTCATGCTTCAATCTCAAAGCAATTCATAAATCATAAATAATTCATAATTGAACATGCATACTTTCATAAAACCTATTTTTTGATCATTCATAATTCATCATGAAATCATAGCTTTTAGAAATCGTATATCATGCATGGGTTCATATAAATTTCATGAAATTCATCTTCTTCACAACTCAACCCATCAACAATTCATAAATTTTGAAATTAGGGGAAGTCAAATGGGTTCATGGGGATTCATCTTAATTCATGAAATGCAACTCAATTCATGCATCATAGTTCATAAAACAACCAATTAAATAAACATTAAAAAGAACCCATGACATAGAAGGAAAACCCTAACTTCAATGGGTGATTTCTAACTTGTAAAATAGAGAATTTTTGAACACTACGGAGGAAAGGGCTCCATAGATTCAGAGTATCATACCTTCATGCCAAAATCTTGAAATCAATGGAGGACTAGGAGGCTTGATCTTGAAACCCTATATTCTCCCTCTTCTTCTTCTTCATACTTCTTGAGAGAGAAATATTTGGGAGAGAAGTGTTTTGGGAATGTTTAGGAATGGGTAGAATTTTTCTTAAAAGGTTTATATAGGGTCTAGGTTAAGGGCCTAACCGACTTATATTAGGAATTAAACACCTAGGGAAAAGACCAAAAGGCCCTTTAAAAATAATTGTCGGGCCCCTATCTACGGTTGGACCTACGGTCTGTAAGTCAACCTACAAACCGTCCTGTCCTACCGTAGATAGATTCATAAACTATCAACCTTGAACCCCGCAATGAAGGACCCCATGAACGGTCCGTGGGTCAATCAACGGCCCGTACATGACCACCGTAGGTCAAATTCTTAGCCCTAATAATTTAACTAAGTATGAGTCTCACCTACAATACCTACCTACGGCTCGTACATAGATTGACGATCTGTCCTAGCAAGCCATATAAAAGTACTGAAGCTTAACATTTTAAGGATTCTGGACCAGCCAACCACGGTCCTGACCTACGGTGTGTAGGTCAGTCCATGGGTCGTAGGTGGCTCCGTTGGTAGTGGCACTAGCAAATTCTAGAAAACTGAAATTCTTTCCTTTACTAATCCGAGGTGTTACAGTATCTCCCCCTTGGGAGCATTCATCCTCGAATGGGAATCAAGACATGATAAGAAGAGTAAGAACTTAATCTAACAGCCCATCATGAATGCAATTATATAAATGCACATATTCGAGGAGGAAAACATCACTCCAAGCTAAAGCATGTTCAAAACATAAGTTCATGAAGGCTTAATGCAATTCAAACTCAATTGCACATAATCATAGGGAAATCAATCAAGCTAGCTCATTCTTAAAAATTTAGACTCTTCATGAACATGCATAATAAAGGAATCATGGACAATAGATATGACACATGAAACTGAAAGAATGAACCATGAGGAACTAGGTACCTTAAGCTAGAGTAGGATCAGATGGAAAAAAGATGAGGATATCGAGACATCATATCGGCCTCGCCCTCCCAAGTACCACCCTCAACAAACTGATTCCTCTAAAGAACCTTCATGGAAGCAACTTCTTTATTTCTTAACTTCCGGACTTGCCGGTCTAAAATCTCAACCAGGTCTTCTTCATAGGAAAGACTATCCTTTATGCCAAGATTCTCTAATGGCACTATAGATGCCGGATCACCAACACATTTCTTCAACAAGGAAACATGGAAAATCGGATGCACCGATGCCAAATCATTAGGCAAGTCAAGCTCATAAGCAACCTTACCAACACATCTCAAAATTTGATATGGGCCTACATAATGGGGACTAAGCTTCCCTTTCTTCCCGAATCTCATTACACCCTTCATGGGCGAAGTTTCAACTAAACCCAATCATCAACATGAAATTTTAAATCTCTCCTTCTAATATCCGCATAGGACTTTTATCGATTTTGAGCTATTATCAACTTCTCTATAATAAGCAGAACTTTTTCCATACCCTCTTGTACCAACTCGGGACCTATCAAGGCAACTTCACCAACTTCAAACCAACCTAAAGAAGATCTACACCTCCTACCATAAAGAGCGTCAAATTGAGCCATACCAATACTAGAATGGTAGCTATTATTATATGCAAATTCAATCAAAGGCAAATGATCATCCCAATTACCCTTGAAATAAATCACACAAGCTCTCAACATATCTTCCAAAGTATGGATAGTACGTTCCGCTTGCCCATCGGTTTGATGATGAAAGGTCGTGCTAAGCATAACACGAGTTCCAAGACCCTTTTGGAAAGACTTCCAAAATTGAGAAGTAAATTGTGCACCAGGATATGAGATAATGGATAAAGGCACTCCATGCAACCTAACTATCTCTCTCAAGTACAACTTAGCATAATCCTCTGCGGAATAAGAAACCTTGACGGGAATGAAATGGGCTGATTTCGTCATACGATCCACAATCACCCAAATGGAATAGTATTTTCGCCGGTTGCATGGTAAACCAACAATAAAGTCCATATTCAAATCTTTCCACTTCAAAGTAGGATTACTAATATCTTGGGACAAACCTCATGGCTTTTGATGCTCAACTTTCACTTGTTGGCAATTAGGAAAATTAGCCTCAAATTTTGCAATATCCTTCTTCATCCCATTCCACCAATAGACCTCCCGCAAATCATGGTACATCTTGGTAGCTCCCAGATGAATGGAATATCGAGAATTATGGGATTTCGACAAAATATGTCCTCTTATATCATCTACATTTGGAACACATAAACGACCTTGATATCGAAGCACACCATCTCCCCTTAGGATAAAGCCTCAACGGACTTCTTGAGCACCGCTTCCTTCAACTTATGAATATTAGGATCAAGATCTTGCTTAGTCTTCACATCGGACACAAAGGATGATTCCGAACCATTGTGAATCATAACACCGCTTTCACTAGAATCGATCAACCAAACACCCAATCGGGCAAAACTATGAACATCACGAACCAATTATTTCTTACCGTCCTCAACATGAGCAACGCTACCCATAGACAATCGACTAAGAGCATTCGCCACCACGTTCGCGTTTCTTAGATGATAGTGGACACTCATGTCATAGTCCTTAACAACTCAAGCCACCTCCTTTGGTGAAGATTTAGATCTTTTTGTTTGAACACATATTGCAAACACTTACGGTCGGTAAAAATGTCAACATGCAAACCATACAAATAATGTCTCCAAATCTTTAAAGCAAACACAAACGCCGCTAATTCTAAATCATGAGTAGGATAGTTCTTTCCATGAATCTTAAGTTGCCTCGAAGCATAAGCAATGACTTTTACATATTGCATAAGAACACACCCAACTCAATAAACCACAAAACCATCGGTCCCTTCCGGTAAAGTCAAAATCAGAGCCGAGGTAAGTTTATCTTTCAACTCTTGAAAACTCTTCTCACATGGTTCAGACCATGTAAACTTAACCTTCTTTTGAGTCAAAGCCGTCAATAGAGAAGCAATCGAAGAAAACCCTTCAACAAACCTCCTATAGTAACCGGCAAAACCCAAGAAACTCTGAATATCCTAAGATGATAGAAGTCTAGGCCAATTCTTAACCACATTCATCTTCTTAGGATCTACCTCAATACCTTTACTGGAGACAAAGTGACAAAGAAAAGCCACGGGCCTTAGCCAAAACTCATATTCACTAAACTTCACAAAGAATTGTGGTCCTTGAGGACTTGCAATACAATCCTCAAATGATCGGCATGCTCACCCTCACTCCCTGAGTAAATCAAAATATCATCTATGAACACAATCACAAACATATTAAGATATTATCTAAATACACTATTCATCAAATCCATAAATGCAGCCAGAGCATTTGTCAACCCAAACGACATCACTAGGAATTCATAATGACCATATCTAGTCCGAAAAGCCATTTTCAAAATGTCATTTTCTTTCACCCTCAATTGGTGATAACCCGACCGAAGATAGATCTTAGAAAAGTAACTTGCCCCTTGGAGTTGAGCAAACAAGTCATCTATCCTTGTAAGTGGATACTTATTCTTAATAGTAACCATGTTCAATTGACGGTAGTCAATGCACATACGAAGTGAACCGTCTTTCTTTCTATCAAATAAAATTGGAGGACCCCATGGAGAGATACTTGGTCGGATGAAATCCTTATCCAACAAATCATTTAATTGCTCATTTAACTCCTTAAGTTCTGCCGGAGCCATTCGGTAAGGAGGAATAGAGATAGGTTACATATCGGGAAGGAGATCAATGCCAAAGTCTATTTCCCTTTCGGGAGGAACACCGGGTATATCATTGGGAGACACTTCCGAAAACTCAGTAACAACGAGAACCGACTGAAGAGTAGGGGTTTCAGAATCCACCTCCCTCACCCTAACAAGATGGTATACGCACCCCTTAGTGATCATCTTTCTAGCTTTAAAACAGGAAACAAACTGACCCTTAGGCATAGAATTTCCCCCCTTCCACTCTATGATAGGCTCATTTGAGAGTTGAAACTTGACCATTCGAGTCCTACAATCAATAGAGGCATAACAAGAATGCAACCAATCAATCCCAATGATAACATCAAAATCTAACATATCAAGCTCTACAAGATCAACACGAGTGACTCTGTGGGATAAGGAGATGAGACAATTTATTTAGACTCTCTTACCCACAATAGATTCACCAATAGGAGTAGAGACAAAAAAGGGATCCTACAACACGTCCGGAAGAACATCAAACCTCATAGCCATATATGGCTTCAAAAAATACAAAGTAGCACCAGGATCAAGCGAAGCATAAATATCAAAGTGAAAGACTTTCAACATATTGGTAATTACATTGGGAGAACCCTCTTGCTCATGGAGAGCTTGAAGTGCATAGAATCAATTTTGTTTGGTAGCATTTGGACCCTACCCACTAGGTGGAGCTTTGTTACCTTCTCTTCCCTTAGCCATGAGAGATAGACAATCCCTTATCTTATGACCGCTCTTACCACAACCGAAGAAACCATCCGTACCGGCTAAGCACTTGCCCTCGTGTTTCTTTCCACACTTAGCACAAGTAGCCGATGAGAATCCACCACAATTTCCTCCTTGAGGCTTAGGGTTAGGCGCCCTATCCTTGTTGAACTTAGGAGGAGCATTGGAGGAATCTTGACCGGAAAACCTTTGTAGAAATCTAGAACGGCCATGTCCATCGGACGTTGAATGTGAGAAATTACCATCACCGATCTTAGCCCTATTTGCCTCTCTAGACCCTTCCTTAAGTTTCTCCTCTTCTATTTGTTGAGCATGAACGATGAGACAAGAAATATCCATATCATGGATAAGCATAGTAGTACGACTTTCCTTGACCACCATTTCAGACACTCCTAAAACAAAGTTACTCATCCTTGCCCTAGTATCGACAACCATAGTAGGAGCATATCGATATAATTTGGTCAACTTCAAAGCATACTCCTTCACACTCATGCTTCCTTGACGAAGGTTGATGAACTCAAGCACCCTTGCCTCCTTCATCTACAGGGGAAAAAACCTACCGAGAAAAGCAACCTTGAACTTTTCCCAATCAAGAGGACCCGCATCAACTGCCCTCTCACTCTTCCATTGCTCAAAACACACTTGAGCCACACCCTTAACTTGATAAGCGGCAAACTCCTTCTTATCCTCCGGCGTCACACTCATGATCATTAGCACCTTGTACACCTCATCAATGAACTCATTGGGATCTTCCTCAACCGTAGAACCATGAAATCTTTTAGGGTTTATTCTAGTGAAGTCCCTCAATCTCGATGCTTCCGTACCCACATTTGGGTTCATGGGAGCCACAACCTCCCTATTGGTTTGAGCCGTCATGGCTTGAGCCAATACTTGGAAAGCAGCCCTAAACTCCGCATTAGTCACTTGTTCGGCCAAAGGATCGGTGGGAACTTGGGGAGCTTGAGGGGGAGCTTCTTGTTCCACATACTCCCTCACATTTGTCATAGCATAAGCTCTTTGAGTAGCCATATCAAAAAACACATAGGATAGGGATTAGGAGAGAGACATATAGAGTTACACTCTATCGCACGACTTAGGAGTAATGAAAGAAGTTGAGTTTCCTAACCATCTTATAGCCTCTCATTCATAAGTATGGCGCGCTTAACACCAATAAACAAGACTCTACTCGACGTGGCTTATGAGAACTCCTAGGATCATTCTAAAACCTTGTGCTCTGAATACAAAGTTTGTCACAATCCAAGTTACCCCCCTAGATGTGACATGGCTTATAAGACCCCGAAAGGCCTCGTACAAACAACTTATCATGCATAGAGAAGATAATGGAAATCAAGATTGTATAAAAACAAGTTCAAGTCATAAGAGTTTTATAAAACGAAGCAGAAATCTACATAGTCTCAAGCAATCTATTACATCATAGAGTGATGGGGATGTAACCCTCACATCCCACACAAAAGTCTAGAATAGACAGACATAAAATAAATGAAAGTGTCTCGGTCCTCGAAGCATGAGGACTCACCAATATTCAAGAATCCCTAACCTAGGCTCTAGCCACGAATCGATGGAGAAGAGTCTTCACGCCCAACATTAATAAATCAATGTAGATAGGAGTATGCGTTAGTACAATCAAGTACCAAGTATGATAGCAATGCACTAAATCATTTAAACATGCAAAAACGGGACATTTACATGACATGCAATGCCCAAGCTAGAACATGAAAATGGTTAGAAACATAAGTCATAAACCATGGTCAAAGCAAGCTAAACATCTTTACATCACTTGAGAAATATCTTTAAAAGCACTTCAGTTCATTGTTTATGGGAAGTAGCCTTAACCGACATGTAAGACCATCTGAGCTATCAACATGGAATCCAGTGTCTAACCCCACACCGATAGGGCCATCCTACTTGCCAAGGTAGGACCATTTACAAAACATATAGCTTACGTGGATCCACTAGCTAGTGTCTATCATAGACCATCATCCTATGGTGGCAAATAGTTTATGGGACAAGATATTTCTTTTGGAAACCCGACCTCTACTATGGGAAAGCTTCCATCTCAATATCCTCTCGATGCTAAGCATAAATCCCACAGAATTAGTCATAATTCTTATTCATCTTATTATCCATGGAAAGGTACACCTAGAGTTACCAATCCAAGCTTACATCATTTAGAATAGCTCCTTAAACCTTTTGATTCAACTTTAGTTGAGAAAACTTTTCAACAAGTTATGAATCCCTTTATGTGAGAAAATCCCTTTCATATTCATAGATTGAGTAATATGTGAGAAAACCTTTCACAACTCAACAACAACATCATTAATGCTTCAATCTCAAAGCAATTCATAAATCATCAAAATTTTCATAATTGAACATGCATACTTTCATAAAACCCATCTTTTGATCATTCACAATTCATTATTAAATCATAGCTTTTATAATCGTAAATCATGCATGGGTTCATATAAACTTCATGAAATTCATCTTATTCACAATTCAACCCATCAACAATTAATAAATTTCAAAATTTGGGGAAGTCACATGGTTTCATGGGGATTCATCTTAATTCATGAAATTCAAATCAATTTATGCTTCATAGTTCATAAAACAAACAATTAAATAACCATTGAAAAGAACCCATGACATAGAAGGAAAACCCTAACTTCAATGGGCGATTTCTAAATAGTAAAATAAAGAATTTAGGAACTCTATGGAGGAAAGGGCTCCATAGATGAAGACTATCATACCTTAATGCCAAAACTTTGAAATCAATGGAGGATTATGAGGTTTGATCTTGAACCCTATATTCTCCTTCTTATTCTTCTTCAAGCTTCTAGAGAGAGAAATATTTGGGAGAGGAGAGTCTTGGTAATGTTTAGGAATGGGTAGAATTTTTCTTAAAAGGTTTATATAGGGTCTAGGTTAAGGGTTAAACCAACTTAGATTAGGAATTAAACACCTAGGGAAAAGATCATAAAGCCTTTTAAAAATAACTGTCAGACCCCTATCTACGATTGGACCTACGGTCCTTAAGTGAACATGCAGAGCGTTTTGTCCTACCGTAGATAGATTCAGAGACTATCAACCTTGGACCCTGCAACGACGAATTTCTTGTACCTTCCGTGGATCAATCTAAGACCCTTCCATGGCCACCGTAGGTCCAATTCTTGGCCCTGAATATTTAACTAAGTAAGGGTCTCACCTACTAAACCTAGCTACAGCTCGTACATAGATCGACGGTCCGTCCTAGCAAGCTGTATAAAAGTACGGAGGCTTAACATTTTAAGGAACCTGGACTAGCCAACAATGGGCGTGACCTGTTGTCCGTAGGTCAGTCCACGGGTCGTAAGTGGCTCCGTTCGTACTGGCACCAGCAAATTCTAGAAAACTGAAATTTTTTCCTTTAAGAATGCGAGGTGTTACACAAACGAAATATGCAACCCAATCAAATTTTACATTTCAGACACAGTGGAGGGTTTGAAACTTTAATTCGTGGTAATCTTGGTAAAAAGTGGGTTCCCCACTCAGTTTTAAGCAAAAATTCACAAGGAGCTCAGATTTAGCTTGGAAGCCTCAAAATCTGCATGAAGAGTCATTCGAGAACAAACTCAACATTCTAGAGCTAACCACGCTAATGGAATTCTCACCTCGAACCAAGAATGTTGACTAAGGTCAAACTTAGGCCTTAACTTGAAAACAAAAATGCCTAATCGCACAAATAAGTACTGGAAGCCTCGGGAGTCATGCCAACCTTGCTTCTATCTCAAAATTACCCTTCTAGAGTTGATGCCATTGTCAAAATTGGATTCTAGGGTTATTTTCTTTAACTTTTGATAAAAAATGACCATTCAAGGTTCTAAGGCTTCAAACCACAAAAAATTCACTTAAAAACCAAACAAACGATCAGGTGACCGAATTATCAGTCCCTGCAAATCATAATTGACTTGGGGTCACTATATGAACTCTCTAAATGATGAAAAGAAGGCAAAAACACAGAAATGACCTAGAGGGTCATTACGACATCTACAACTAAAAGGACTTTCACCCGTGAAAGTAAGAACCAAGAAATACCTGAAGGCTCAAATAATTCAGGAAATTGATCCCATGGCACATCTCTGGCTAAAATGGCAACTGGCTCCTCCATAAAAGTAAAGCAGTCATCCAACTCTATTGCATCATACTGGAGCACATGAGAATCATTAGAAACATACCCGTTAAGGCTTATGAGCCAAAATTTGAGTGTTTTATCATAATACTGTGCGTATTCAGGAATATTCAATTAAAATTTGAATTTGATTAAAAAAATATTTTATTTTCCTCCTAAATTGTCTTCAATATTTATTGAAAAAATCTATAGTTACGATATATTTGTGCATGTATTATTTTAAAAGATTTTTATAATTTATTAATAGTTTTGCGGAGATGGTAAGTCTAGATACGTCAAGAAATTATTATTATTATATGAAATACGATTTACTTAAAATAATTTTCTACTAATTTTAATATAATCAGAAGGTTTAATTCATATTACCACAAACATGTGCAATACACGAATACTTACATAAAGAGATAAGAATATTTTTATTGCAATGCTCACACCGCATGGAGGTGAAAGGTCTAGACAAGACATATAGTTAATAGTTAGTTGGTGTCCAGCATTTCATTTCAAATATATTATTTGTAACTCGTACTTAACAACACGTGACTTCTTTTACGTCGGCCAAAATTGCCTAGGTTTATATAAAACTACTATGGTACTATTGTATTTTTATTTCCAGTATCCCTTATTCCCTCTAAATTCATTACCTAAAAAACATTTGTATAGGTGTTGCATATGAGCCTATGCATATATGTTACGCCAACAATTTTGTGGGAAACATATTTTAGCGATTTTTTCATTCACCAAGACAAAACTTATTATGTATATCAAGTTATTCGAGTTCAAATTAAAGGTATGTGAAGGCTATTTCTTTCTCTTTTTTTTGGCTTGATTCATTAAGAATTGTTATTTTTGGTTTGCACTTAGAACCATTGGTGTTATTCTTGTTAAAACTCTTATGTAGTGGTGTCGGTTTCATGTCAAGCTAATGAGTAGGAGGTGGTTGTATATATTGTTTTTGTTAGGGGCGTACATTGCTGGGTGGATTCGGGTTTTTTTAAATATCAAAAAAAACCATTTGCATCAACGTTTTAAATTTATAAAACAAACAAAACTAATTAAACTAAGGTTTTTCAACCTCAGTTTTTTTTGGACTTTTTGGGTTTTCATATTTTTCGAATTTTCCAGTAAAGTATTCATACAAACATATAATTAACTTGTGATCTAAATATTTCTTTACTTCTATCAAAAGAAAACTATCTAAAGTGTTCCTTAAGAAAATAATACACAATATGAGATAAGTGATGACACTAAGATATTCAACAAAGAATAATAATAAAATCGCATAAAATAAATATTGCGAATTAATAAATCAGAATGAAAATGATCATAATTCAAAAGTACTTAATCATGATAAAAATAAGTCTAATAAAGATTAGTTGCATTATTAAATATTAAAGAAAAAATAAAATAAAATTATATATTTTAAATGTCTAAACTAGTGTAAAACTAAAGAACAAATATTCAACATTATTGTCATTCTTAGCGTTGAATTAATTTTGTTTTTGTTAACTTTAATATTGATTTTATTTTTGTTTAAACTTTATTAGAGTTACTAATATCTATGGACTATAACTCTTATTCGACCATTCAAAATTCTAAGTCTCAAAAACTTGAAATAATACGTTAAAAGATAAAAATTATGATAAGGTATAAGAAATATTTAGAAATTATATCAAAGTAAATACTTTAATGTATAAAAGTAATTTTACAAATTATATATATAATGCAAGATTTGTTTGATTTCGGGTTCACATTTTTTTAGTTAAAACCAAATCAAGCCAAATATAGTCAGAGTGTTTTCCAATACCTAACCAAGTCAAATCAAACCATTAGTCAGTTTTTTTTGGTTTGACTCAGTTTGCAGTTTGATTTGGTTTTTGATTTTGTTTTGTACACCCCTAGTTGTGGTTATCAGATTACAGTGATTGTTGAACTACCTAGTATTATAATTGTGATACGTAGGAGGAATGATTGCATATGGATTACTCGTGAGGTTTCTATTTTGTGTATATATATGTTCCTACTTTACGTGTTCTCCTAGAAATCATGGTGGCCTTGATGGCCCAAACAAGACTTGTGTGCTAGATGGTTATCATTTAATATGAACTATTGGGAGTAGTTGTTTCCTTGTAAGCTTTCAGATATCATGGTGGCCTCGACGACTTGAAAAAGATTGGTGTTCTAAATGGTTATTGCTTTATAAAAAATTTTGGGTTACAGAGATTCTTGTTGTGGAGTAATGTTAGTTTTATTTCCGTACATACATACACATAGTGCATATGCATTGTATTTCATGCCTTTGAGGCTATGGATCAGAGTGTTCGCCTACGCTGCATTGCATATTCTTATGTACTATGGCTTGAGTTTTTGTTGTCAGCAAAGTACGGGATCTCTAAGACTTGGTATGTATTGGTACTTTGGTGATGTAAGATAGGGCAGAAGCAGGTAGATTGGGTTGCGTGTTAGCAATAACATGTTATTCTTGTTGTAGTACCTTTAGTTGTGTGACCCGAGGCAGGGGAAAGTAAGACTGTTAGTGGCTACAGTTAGTTTTATTATGATTGTATTGCATTACATTGCATTCGTCATCATGTGATTTTGGTTTGCACCTACCGAGCTTATGGGGCTCTGATAGGTAGTTGTGTGACGTTCGAACTACTTATTCTTTACATTATTTTGAACAAGGGAAGTGGGTAAAAACTATGCATTTTGTGTGGTTTTAGTGAACTATTGATTTTAGGGAAAGTACGGTTGTCATATTGTTGTTTCTATTGTTTTGTCGCCTTACATGCTCGGTATATAATTTCATACTAACATCCCCATTGCCTTAGGGGCACTGCATTCATGCCTACATGTTTTCATGTAGACAGGGATCCTCATGCTTGTGGTTGAGTTCAGCTTATGATTGGTACGCTCTATTCTTTATAAAGTTTCTAAGTCTTGAGTCTTTTCTTTCTTTGCACAGTTAATGGGTACGTCAGGGCCTTGTCCTAGCTGGTTGTTAGTGATCTTTAATTTTAGAGGCTTATAGATATCTATTGTGGGTTTGTGGGTCAATTATGGCCTTGTTGACAATTGTAGGCTTGATTTTTTGCCTTGTCAGCCTTTTTTTATATTCCTATGTCCAAGTGGCTTTTAGGCAGTTTTTGATTTTAAAGCGACCTTGTTGATTTGTTCTATTTCTCTGTTCATTTATATTATGAACGTTGTGTGATCTTCATGCATCATCGGCCTCGAGTTGTTGCAGGTGGTGTTTTTTTGGCTGGTTTTGATCAGTTTACTTAGTCAAGTGAGGCACTAGGTGCGTTTGCACCTCCCTTTATTTGGGACGTGACAGAGAATTACGCTAAAATAGTTTTATTGATCAATAAAAACTAGCACGATGAATATATATATATATGTGTGAGAGATTTAGGGAACAATTGTAAATAGTCAATATCAAGTATCAAAAGCAAGGAGACAACACAAATTAAATAAGTTCTACCATGGTTGGAATATACTAGGGGTTTGTACATTCCGATGGGGTTTCAACACAATAGATGAAGACTAATCAAATCAAAATCAATTAATATATGGTTAACATTTGGTCTAGTCTACATTAAATATTCTCTTGAACTATTAAACGTATGTCCCTTGGATTCTCTCAAACTCCAAGACCATTACAACAAAACACCAAACATTGCTTGAGTGGATAGACTATACCTAGCTCATATCCTTAAATGAAAAATTGGTCAGATTAGACTATCTGTAGATCTAATCCAACAACTAATTTCATCGAGTCCTAACTAATGAAGTCCTACCGTACTCTATTTTACTTTCTCAAGCATAAATAGTATTGAAGAGTTCAACCTATATTTGCAATCACTAATTTTTTTATTAAAACTTCAAGACAATAATAGATCCATGCATAATAACCAATTTAAGAACTAATCAGTCAATACACATTAGGTTTTAAACCATCTTTCACACACATCCCTACCTATAGATTTAGCTACTCATAAATTAAGAAATAGAGATTATAACCATAGAGAAAAACTTCATTTCCAGCAAAAATTGATAGTTAAAGTTGAGATCCAAGTTAAGAAAGGTACAAATCTGGGTTTTGTTCCTTATCAAACAAGAAAACTTCTTATCTACTTTCTATCACTACTTACAATATCCAAAAATTAGAAACTCTCTCTTCTATTCCCAATTGGGAATAAAATAATAGTACATAATTAAACAAATCTCTAATCTATCGTTGAAATCTTTCAAAGAAAGCACTTTATCTTTTTTGCCCTGACTTTCGTTCTTTGACTAGCATTGGGCCGGTGAAACGCCAGTAAAAAATTACGCATCGCTAATCACAATGCTTCTTCCAACTTCACTTCTTCAGTCACACCCCTACTTGGATCGGCAAAATGCCGATCAGGATTTGTTCAGCTCCCGCTTGTCATCGGTTCTTGAGGCTATTTCTTTCTAGTCAAGCACAGGAGATTGTAGTTGTGTTCTGTGAGCCATTGTTTCCTTTCATCAGTATGCTTTAGTTATTTTAAGCATCAAATCCTTCAACCATCACTTTTCCATGGAATGTGTCACACCCTGAGCCTACACCCTGGACATGGCTGGCACTCAGAACCATTGCTGGTCCCAAGTGAACCCTTATCCTGGCTTACTACTATATTGAAGGCTACAAAACATATGCAAAAGTTTATAAAAGATGAGCATGCAAGAACTTTACAAATAAGTTCAAATACTGCATAGTTAAAAAAATATGTATAATATGTATATGTTTGGAAAACAACTACGATCGTAACTTAACTGACTCATCTATGAAGCCTGTAACATACCGAAGAAAGATTATCGGAATAAGAATACAGGATATCTGAATGCTATACTAAATATATAAACAAACTACTAATACTTGAAATAAATGGGAGGCCTCTGAAAGCAAGAAGATCTGGCCAAAGCTGGAGAAAGATGATCTTAATGATATGTCTATTGTCATGAGTACCTGAATCTGCATCATAAAATGATGCAGTGCCGAATGGCATCAATACATGGAATGTACGATATCTAAAATAGTTGAATTTAACAATAGACTAAAACTGAACAGAGGTTAATGAATAACTCAGAAGATAGACTAAAATAAAGTCAACTGAATAGTAAAACATGCATTTGTTCTTTAACAATTAAAACTTTAAAACTTAATATATGCAATAATAGCAAATACTGAAAACAATATAATTTTACTTTCCTTGGGGATTTCTTACAATCGACTAACACCTCGTGAGCTTGTGATGTTCAATAGCTAACATAGTTGGAAGGGCTTCCCTACACCTTGCAAGAGTATAGAAGCATATCATATCTATATTGATCCATTAATCTAGGCCTCCTAAGGTCAGATGGTCAACTGACAAATCGGTGAAACATAATTCTACGCATAGTTATGGGACTTGGGTTTTCTAAACCCGTGTCCTCTCGGTGGTAAATAGTCCTTCAAAAATAAAATATTTTCATATAATTCTCATAGGTAGAAAAATAATATATTATATTTGAATCTTATATTAGACTAAGCTAAAAAGTCATATTTAACATAACCTGAAATCATATTATGAGTCTATGCTCAAATCTGTAAAACTATATTGCTGGTGAGGCTAAGCTCACAACTATCTTAAAACATACTTATATTCTAAGTTTTCATGATAAAAGAACATTCTCTTTGGAAATTGATGAGTGGTAGATTTCCACTCATTTGAGGCCTTTTTAGTTCAATTAGTGTCCTCAAAGCCTATTTATGTCATACTCTGATGATATTTTGATATTTTGCAACTATGAAGAATAAAGGACAAGGCAATGATGAATATATGAAAAAGAGGCCAAAAACATTGAAAGTAATATAAACTCCAAACAAATAATTACCTAACCAAAAGGGTGGATCACCCAATAGGCCAGACATCGCCCAATTTGACAGTGTTCACAATTGAAAATATTCTAGGTAGGTCAGTGGATTAAAATTGAAATGTGATTCATCAAAGATTATTGGGCAAGCTAGAAGTTCCATCGCCGAAGGTGATAGATCTCCGAGTTAAAATGAAAGCTTAAGCGACTAACTGGATCGTAATCAGCGATCTGCCGAATGTGAAAGGATGACTCAATCGAGTTATCCAACTAAGGTTTAAACACCTGAAGCCTGAAGAAAGGAAATGGAGAGCTAAAGAGCAAACGGTGATCCACCAAACGTGCTAGGCGAGCCCGACTAACATCACTGAACTGGCCGAGCGTGAAATTTTGGACCAATTTTTGGGAAACTATAAATAGTCAAAAAGAGAGAGAAAATGTATCTGATTTTAGGTCACAATTTAGATAAGAATTTATACATGAGACTTTGTATGAGATTTTAATTAGTTTTTTACCCTTTGAGAAATATTCTTAGTTCTTGGGATTTTTAAAAATCTTGTAATTGATATTTGAGGGTTCAAATTGAAGTGGGTATTGAAGCTCCATTGGCTGAAAAAACAATTGGTATACTTTCTTTTCCTTTTATGAATATTGACTAAAACCCCAATTCTAGGGGTGTGATTATGGAGTTGGGTGTTCATTTAATGTTGTGGGTCTTGTGTCTTACTCTATTTTGCTGTTGTATATTCATTGATTTGAGCTAATTAGCATGGGGTTAATTCATGGGTTAAGATTTAAAACTTAATCCTAGTCTAGATCTTTGATTGATGCTAAAAAAAAAATTAGTAGAAGTGGGTAATTAGTTTAATGACTGCAATTTAAATATAGTTGTTTGAGTTTGCTAAAAAGTGAAATTGTGGTTCAATTCTAGTTGCCAAATCTGCTCTAAAGAGAAATTTGAGTATGGTATAGGGTTGATTTTGTGATTCACATAGATGAGATCGAAAGAAGATTCAATGATATAATGCTATGAGATGGAAAGAAGATTAGTGTCACTAAAGATTACCCAGCCTATTCACGATTGTTTAGCTTTATTGAGCAAGCATAAATACCCCTGTTTGACAACGATACCAATCCCCACACCCCTAGATCATCTCTTACTTGTTTGATTCCTAATTTTTGTTTAATTATGATAATTGATACCAAATCTCTTTTAGTAAAATTGGTGGAATCATTCACCCATCTCTTTTAATTACTACAATGAATCGATTTGCATGCTTAATTTTCAAATTGAATTTTTTGCATTATATCATTCTATGTGGGATTCGACCCCAACTCTCTTGTTGGGTATTTTTATTTCTAACGACCACTTACTCTTCTAATTGTTTTTGAGAGTAATTTGAGCATTATAAAATATGGCACCCTTGTTGGAGAGTGATTGTAATACCCCAAGCTTCCAAAGGATTTTAAAATGCAGAACTCACCTGAAGACAGTGACCTATGGAGGCCACCTACGGGCCGTAGATGGATTGATGGGCTATAGGTGGGGACCGTCAATGGCACTTTGAAATTTGAGGATTTCCAAATTTTTTAACTTTGACCTACGGGTAGCAGGACGGTTCGTGAGTCGAACGACGGTCCGTAGAACGTAACCGTAGATTACCCCAGATTTAGCCAACTCTTTAAACTCAAGCAGTGATCTACAGTTGTGGTGTACGGTCCGTAGATGGACCTACCAACCGTAAATCGAGACCGACGTTGCAGGGTCTCCAGATACCAACTCTCTGAATCTTTTGACGGTTCAACAGGATGGTCCATCAAAGCATGTACGGACCGTAGATCCTGTCCTTTGATTGGCCCCAACAATTTTTAATAAAGTGCTTTTTGGTCTTTTTCCTAATTGATTACCTATTAAGCTAAGTCGGTTATACCATTAACCTTAGACCTATAAATACTTTCTAAACCTAATTCCTTTCATTCTAATTCATTCAAAAACTCTCCACTCTCAAAGATTTCTCGCTCAAAAAAAAGAAACTCTCTCAACTCTCAAGGAAGAAGGAGATTGAATCCTCCATCGAAGACCTTTAATCTTCTCCAATTTCTTGTGGATTGCTTTGAGGTATGATAGTGTTCACCATTAGGAGTCTTTTCCTCCAATGGGCCCTTCCTCCTTTTCATGTATTTTCCCTGTTGTTCGGATTGTATTGGGTTACGTCCCAAACTTTATCTCTTTATGTTAGAATGGCTTTGAGACATGAGATGTAGACTTTCGCTATTTTCCTTTTTAAACTTTGATATGAGAAACTCTTTGAACTTTTAATCTCTATTATCTTGGATGTATGTATGCTAAGTGGCTTGTATGAGGCCTTTCGGGGTCTTGTACGCCATGTCACGTCTAGGGGGTACCTTGGGTCGTGACAAACTTGGTATTTAGAGCACAAGGTTTTAGAAAGATCCTAGGATGTCTCATAAGCCGCGTCAAGTAGAGTTTTGTTCATGAGTGTGAAGCGCGCCACATTTATGAATGAGAGGCTATAAGACGTTTAAGAAATTCCACTTCCTTCATTACTCTGAAGTCGTGCCATAGAGTTTAGCTCTATATATCTCTCTCTTAATCCCTATCCTACGCGTTTCAGGATATGGCGAAGCTCAAGGAGAGGTCTAGAGAGGCAAAGAGGGCTAAGACTGGCGATTATAATTTCTCACATTCAAGTTCCGATGGGCATGATCGTTTTAAGTCGCAACAAAGGTTTTCCGGTCAAGATTCCTCCAATGATCAACCTAAGTTCAATAAAGATAGGGTGTCTAACACTAAGCCTCAAGAAGAGAATGGTGGTGGATTCTCATCGACCACTTGTGCTAAGTGTGGAGGGAAGCATGACGACAATTGTTTGGCCGGATCTAATGCATGCTTTGGTTGTGGCAAGAGGGGTAACAAGATAAGGGATTGTCCCTTAGTGGTTAGGATGGAGGGAGATAATCGTCGATGGACTCAACCTCAAAATTCATCTGGTTCAAGCGCTCAAAAGCAAAACCGACTCTATGCACTTCAAGCTCAGCATGAGCAAGAGGATTCCCCAGATGCGGTAATTTGTAAGTTATGATCCTTTAGCTTGTGGGTATGCGTTGATAAATGTTGGTTGTTTGATTGCCTATGATAAGACTCCACGTGTAGTTAGAGTGTTTAAGGTCGACTTTGAAATCCTTGTGGAAACTTCTTAGGTGTTTACTTGTATCAATGGTTTTGTGGTTGTTGAGGTCTTGGGTATTATGTTTTGATTAAGGGAGATGGATTCGGGAGGATTAGAGGGGTTTGCTCCCAAGGGAGGGGAGATAGTGTATTTCTTGATTGGTAAGTGTGGGAACTAATTTACCGAAAGGAGTCTCTTGTTCTGGTTATTATATGCGAGGTCGGAGGTGATGTGATATCCTAGTATCCCTATCCTTCTTTTCTTCAACCTATGGATCTAGTTGAGGCCCTAGTTCCTCATGGTTCAATTTTTTGGTCTCGTGTGTCATAGTTGATTTCCATGATTCCTTGATTATGCATGTTCATGAAAGAGTCTTATATGATTATGTGCATTTGAGTATGAGTTGCATAAAGTCTTCATGATATGATGTGGTGATCATGCTTTAGCTTGGGTTTGATGTTTCCTCCACGGATATGTTCACTTATGTGATTGCATGCTAGGTTGGTTTGTTAGTCCGTGTCTATTACCCTTCTCGAGATGTCTTGATTCTCATTCGAGGACGAATGTTCCCAAGGGGGAGATATTGTAACACACATAGCTTCAAAAGGATTTTAAAATGCAGAACTCACCTGAAGACAGTTACCTACGGAGGCCACCTACTGGCTGTAGATGGATTGACGGGCCGTAGGTGGGGACCATCAATGGCACTGTGAAATTTGAGGATTTCCAAGTTTCTGAACTTTGACCTACGGGTAGCAGGACGGTTCGTGATTCGAACAACGGTCCGTAGAACATTACCGTAGATTACCCCACACTTAGCCAACTCCTTAAACTCAGGCAGTGATCTACGGTTGTGGTGTACGGTCCGTAGATGGACCTACCAACCGTAAATCAAGACCGTCGTTGCAGGGTCTCCAAATATCAACTCTCTGAATCTTTTGACGGTTCAACAGGACAGTCCGTCAAAGGATGTATGGACCTTAGATCCTGTCCGTCGATTGGCCCCGACAGTTTTTAATTAAGTGTTTTTTGTTCTTTTTCCTAATTGATTACCTATTAAGCTAAGTCGGTTATACCATTAATCTTAAACCTATAAATACTTTATAAGCCTAATTCCTTTCATTCTAATTCATTCCAAAACTCTCATCTCTCAAAGATTTCTCTCTCAAAAAAAAGAATCTCTCTCAACTCTCAAGGAAGAAGGAGGAGCTTGAATCCTCCATTGAACACCTTCAATCTTCTCCAATTTCTTGTGGATTTCTTTGAGGTATGATAGTGTTCACCATTAGGAGTCTTTTCATCCAATGGGCCCTTCCTCTTCTTCATGATTTTCAAAGGTTTACTCTAACCCAATTGATTTAGGGTTTGTGATCAATTATTGTGGGTTCTTCAATTTTGATTCCAATTATTGATTTTGTGATTCCTAGTGCACGATTTAGCTTGATAAAGTAACTTAGTGCACGAATTAGCGTGAATTACATGATTTGATGTAAAGATATCATGAGCCTCCATGATACCAAGCTAATTCTCCCCAATTTTATAATCTATGCTTTGATTGTTGGGTTGAGTTATGATTTGATGAAGTTTATGAATTCTCTATGAAATCAAGCATGAATTATGAATGAATTTAGCTCAAGTCAAAAGCATGATTTTCATCTATTATGTGAGTTCCTTCAAGTAGGGGTAAATTGTCTTAATTATGACTTTCTAAGCATGAGCTTGCATTGAATTGCATGTATTGATTTGAACTTGCATGAACCCATATGAACTCTATGAACTATGAAATATAAGCATGATGAATTAAGGGTGCTTTGAGAGTAAAGTGCCAAAGTTATGACATGATAATGCTATGGTGGAGTAGTGAAAGGTTTTCTCACGTAATCCTCCCATTATGATAAAAAAAGAACAAAGAGGCGATTACCCATGTTCTTAAGGAGCTATTCTAATGATGTAAGTTGGACAAGGTCCATGAACGATGAATATCTATAAGCATGATTTTAGCTTGAATTGGTAACCTAGTTGTACCTTTTCATGTTTAATGATATAAATAGGTTAATGACTAATCCGTGGGAATTATGCGTAGCACCGAGTGGATATTGAGATGGAAGCCCTCCCATTAGTAGAGTCCAGGTCTTCTAGTGAAAGCTCTCCCGTTAGTAGAGGCCAGGTTTTCTAGATGGAACTCTCCCGTTAGTTGAGGCCGTGTCTCTTAAAGCAATCTCTATCCCATAAACTATGTTGCCGCCATAGGATGTCTTGAATAGACCTTTGATTAGCTAGTGGATCCACTTAAGCTAAGAAGTTCATGGTCTTACCTTGGCAAGTAGGACACCCCTTTACGGTGTGGGGTAGACACTAGATTCCATGTTGATAACTCACATGGTCTTATATGTCAGTTAAGGCTTTTCCCCAGAAGATAATGAATATGTGTTCTCATGATGAAGTAAAGAAAAGAAGGAAAGATGAATTAGCTTGCTTTGGCCTTGATATGTGCTTTATGTTTTCATGTTTCTCATTTTATCATGTTTTTAGGTTGGCCATTACATGTCATGATTATGTCTTTCTCTCTTGCATGATTTATGTGTTTATGTGCATTGCTATCACACTTAGTACTTAATTGTGCTAACGCATACTCTTGCCTACATTAACTACTTTGGTGTAGGACTTGGCGATTCACCTCCCACTGGTGGCTAGAGCTTTAGTAGAAGATTGATAGAACACTTGGTGAGTCCTCATCCATCCGAGGACATAGCCTAGTTGTTCTTATTTTTCATTTATTTTCCCTTTTGATCGGATTTTATTGGGTTACGTCCCAAACTTTATCTCTTTATGTTAGAATGGCTTTGAGACATGAGATGTAGACTTCCGCTATTTTCCTTTTTAAACTTTGATATGAGAAACTCTTTGAACTCTTAATCTCTATTATCTTAGATATATGTATGCTAAGTGGCTTGTATGAGGCCTTTCGGGGTCTTGTACGCTATGTCACGTCTAGGGGGTACCTTGGGTCGTGACAGTGATGGCTAAGAATTCATTTTGTAAAATTAGTTTGTAAACCTGTTTGTTTGTGGTAGATTGTTGTTTGGCTTTGTTGTTGTGCCTTATTCGCAGGTGGAACTTTGAGCGATGATGGAAGTGACTATTCTATGTCATTATGGAAAAAATGATAACATGGGAAATATGAACGACGTGCATGTTAAAGTCATTTCAAGTACAGGAGGAATGTAGTTTCCTCTTACAACAAGGAGAGCCATGTTTCATGTCACTGGAACTATGCCCCAACTACTCCAAATGAGAGGAATGCTTGGAGGTCTTGCTTATGAAGACCCCCATGAACATCTCTGAAATTTTAGACATTTGTCGACCTTTCACATTTAAGAACATTAGACAAGAGTCTATCCAGTTGAGGCTATTCCCTTTCTCCTTAATGGGGGAAGCAACTACGTGGCTAGCTGAACTACCAATGACTCCATAACTTCTTGGTAGGAGTTAACAAGGCATTCTTGGAAAGCTTTTTCTATCCCTCGAAAATGGTGAATCTTAGAGATAGCATTCAGAACTTCAAGAGAGTGGTAGGTGAACCTCTTTAGGAGAATTGGTTGAGACTTCAGAAGTTGGTGCTACAATGTCTAACACATGGTATTCCAGACAATTTGTTGCTGCAATATTTCTACTGTAGCCTTGATTTGGTTAATGAAGGGTTGGCTGACCAACTCATACAAGGAGGGATGATGAGACAACCATATGATGTGTCAATGATGTTTCTTGATCATATGACTAAGATAAACCGAGCATGGCGTACTAGGGAGGATCAAGTATCTTCTCCACACTTGGGTATGAGCAAGGAGCAAATGAAGAAGAGTCATGAGCATGATGAGAATATGGATAAGATGATGACCTAACTTAACTTGTTATCCAAACATGTCATAAGAAGTGGACTGAAATCGGTAAATACGGGTGGTACAAGTAGTGGGCAATGCCCAGATGAAGCCAATTTTGAGCCATTATATAATGAAAAATTACAATACATGGGAAACCAAATGGGGGATTCTCATCCAAACTATCCTAGATCAGGTGGAAACAAGGAAAGAGATAATAGCTGGAGAGATTGGTGAGATCGAGGCGGCAATTGGAGAAATCATGAAGCTGAAAATGATAGATATATTCCACCTCATTATCATCCCAAACTAAAAGAGGAAGCTGGACAGGAAGTAAACCGAATTGATGATATGTTAACAAGGATCTTCAACAAGGTTGAAGGGTCCGATAATGTGTTCAAGGACTTGAAAAATGACTTCTCCACATTGACTCAAACAGTTACTTCTCACTCCGGGTCAATCAAGCATCTAGAAACTCAAATGTGTTAAATCTCCACCCACTTAAATCCAAGGAAAAAGGGACATTGCCTAGTGCCACCATCCCCAACACCAAAAATGATGCTTAATGAGTAAGAACTATGTTGTGCCTCGACGTTTAAAATTGTGCTTCTAGGCCAGAAACCCAAGTTCATTTTATTGCTTTCAATAAGTTGTGTTGTAACTGCAGGGTAAAATGAAGTCAAAAAGATGAAAAGGATGCAATGGGCGTTGCAAGTACCCATTCGGTGATAAGCCGAAATGGTTAGGGGCGGACATCTTCATGTTCACCTTCTTAGCCAAAAAAATTGAAAAATTTCAGAATTGAAATTCAAGTGTGGTATTTAGTTAGGCCTCATCTGCAAGCTTAAGCTCTTTCGGTGATTCACTGAATGCGATCAATGACATTAGTCGCATACTGCCGATCGTGCATGACATAAAATGGCCATGAGTCTTTTCAAATTTTAGAAGGCGTCCTTTGATCTTTTTGTACATTTTCGCTTCCTAAACTCCCAATACCTTTGTTTTAGCGCTAGTGTGTGCTCGTGTGCTTCGATTGACTTTATTGGAGTTTGTTTTTTATGGAGATTCTTGACCCCCAAAGACTTCCTCCCTCATTATTGTTGTGTGTTGCTTGTCTAAGGTTTGTTCTTGAGATTGTTTTTGTTGCCCTAGCTTTATATTGATGCATATTGATTGGACTTTGTGTTATTGTTGATTTTGTGCTGTTAGAATCTTGTGGGTAGCTTAAGTCTATTGCATGATGCTCGTGAAATAGGATAGTTAATTTTGTGCTTGACCTTGTTAAAATTGATTATGAAGGTTAAATGTATAAATTGACTTGTAATCGATTGGGTTTTGTTTGAATTTGAATTTGGTGAAGTCTGACTAGCCTAGTGTGTCCTTTAGACTTGTATCTACCCAATAATGGATAAGGTGACATCTTTCTTAAGGGCAACTCATCAATTTGGAAATTCTTTGTGCATTTTTTAGGGAAGTCAGAGTACCCTTGGGTAGAATAGCATGTGTGTAACTTGTGAAATTGATTGGGTACTAGGTAATGTTTTATGTTAGTGTTTCATTATTGAAAATTTGACCTTTGTCTAAAATACCTATTCGGCTGGCTTGTCTTAGATCGCTTATGTGAATAGGAGAATCACCGAGTAAGTCCCAATCACCTTTTGCGTTTGAATTTTTACTTGGTTATTGTCACATTTGGCAGGCTTTTCTTAGTCCGCCAAAACTAACTCGACAGATCGCCAAGTTGGAGTTGACATCGCCCTTATACGTGGTCCTAAATTGTTTCTCTTGTCACTTTGGGTGAACTTGTCTTATCCCATTGAAACAAACTCAGTGGATTACCGAGTTGCAGTTGGCATCACCTATCATGCCGAAGTGAAATTTAATTTTTTTTCTGTCAACTTTGGCAAGCTTGTTTGAGCTCGCCCAACTTGTTAGGAAAATCACTTTTTCATTCAGTGAACCTCACAACATTGTTTCAACTGTGATGTCTGTGTAATTTTTTTCAACTAACCTTCATCTAATTTTTATTTTTAAATGTTGTGCCTTGAATGAAATGGGAAAAGCAAGAGGTAAAAGAGTTGTGTCCTCTAACTTTTGGCATTAATCTTATCCTCCTCCACCCCCTTAAAAGAAGAAAATGAGGATAGTAATAAATTACCCATCTGAGCAGCAGTGTGTCACTCTGTGCACCTCTACGCGTGTGAGTGAACAACCAAAGAAAGTAGTGGTGAAGAAGAGGAAGAACATCCGATTGAAGTTGCCTCAAAACCCATTCACCAAAGTGAGTACATCTAGACTGCTCCTGGTTATTGCTCCAAGGGCCCTTAATAGGCTCAAAATAGGAGGGGAGTAGACTATACTCAAGGAGAGGCATTTGTGTATGGATGGAGCCATTAGGGACTACCTAGCCATTAGGAGTGCAATCATATTTCATGGGTTTGACTGATTCACTCGACCTCGACCCCATATGTTCTAACTTAGGTATGATGAGTCGGTAGTTTTGACTCACTTATAGCGTCGTTTGTGCCAAATTAGTGTCCTTAATGCCTATTTTGCACCTATAACTAATGTTAAATTGTTTACGTGCAACATGAAGGATTTGAATGAGGCAAGGAAAAGACAATGCAAAGAGAATCAGTAAAGTTACAAAATGGAAAGAAAAAGGAAGCTAGAACTCGCAAAAAGGAACTCGGTGATACACTGAGTGGACATTTTCATCGCCTAAAGTTTGAGCAGTCAAGGAGAGGATTAAAGGAAAAATGACGAGCTAAAGAAGAAATCGGTGCATCACCGAGTTCAAAAGGCAAGCCCGATGGAATCCGCCTAAAGTTCCAGGAGCAAAACTGTACAAAAGCAAAGAGACAAAAGGCGAGATTGAGCAACTCGGCGCATCGCCAATTGGAAGGTGAGCCCGACTTACGTCGCCGAATGGTCCTAAAATTCAAATTCGTGGGAAATTTTTGAGAGATATAAATAGAAAATTTTAAATGAGAGAAAGGAGAGTTGGATAACATTGTATTGAGAGAACAAAGTACATTGCATTTTTGAATACTTAGAGTTAATTGGGTGAATTATTCTTGGGAGTTTTTGAGAATCAGATATTGGGTGTAATTTTAGTTGATTTTATCTGCTATTTAAAGACTTGGATACTTAATGGTTGATGTTTTTGGTAACTATTTCTTTATTCTCACTATGATTGGGTAAAACCCCAATGCCTTAGGGGTGTGATTATGTGTTCAAATGCCTAATTAGCATATGGGTCTTATGGATTGATGAATTAAATGTTGAATTAGAATGGGTTCAGTTGTTAATTCATGTTTTCATCTTATGAATTGAAGTTGCAAGTTTATTTCTAGTTTATATCCCTTTGTATGCTTGTCAAAGAAGCATTTGAGTGGAATTAGCAATTGATAATTGTAAGAGTTTTTACTTGTACTACCCACCTTGTTAAAGAGGGTTGTATTAAGGTAGAAGATTGTGTTCTTAGTGTATAGCCTATTAGGGTTTGGTAAAACCCAATTAAAAGCACTGTAGTTGGTTGTAAAATAGCTATCGTAGTCGTAATCTTGCCTACCCATTATAATTAAGCATACTTAAGCAATTTGTAATGACCCATTTAGTGAAATTGGTAGTTGAACATGAAATTGGAAGTTGAACACTCACACTTACCTAAGGTTTCATTTCTCATTGGTTTAATTCCTCTTTAATTCGTGTTTGTTGATTTTAATCATTCAAAACCCTTCTTATTTTACAATTGTAATTTCAAAGATTTACATTATGCATCAATTCACTTGTTTACATCTACAAAAAGCTAGATCACTTTAATACTTCATATTTGAATTCTATACTTAGTTTCATTCCTTGTGGGATCGACCCCAACTCTTCGTTGGGTTTATACTGTTAGCGACTGCCTACATCTTGAATTATTATAGGTGTAGTTGGGCGTTATCAAAAGTGGCGCAGTTGCTAGGGAATGGCGTTTAGAATTCTTGTATCGACGTATTTTAGTGAATTAGTTTGATTGTAGTTGAATTTACTTATTAGTCTTTTCTTTGATTATTTTCACCAGGTGACAACATGAGTGACGATGCTAGTGTTATTGTATAGAATGATGATATGCATCATGTGAATGATGATGTTGGTAATCTGAATGACTTCAATGTAGCTCAAGTTGAAAGTGCTGGAGCCATACGCTTGCCCTCTACTGTGGGTAATTCTATCTTTCATGTGACCGGAACCATGCTTCAGTTGTTCCAAATCAAAGGTTCCTTTGGAGGACTTGCTCATGGGGATCCCCATGAGCATATTAAGAACATTCTTGACGTGTGTTGCCCTTTCACATTAAAAAACGTCTCTCAAGAGTCAATCCGACTTTGGTTGTTTCCCTTTTCTCTAACTGGGATGCAACAAAGTGGTTGGCTAAACTACCAAGAGATTCAATTACTTCTTCGGTGGAACTGATGGAAGCATTCCTTGAATGATTATTTCCCTCTTCGAATATGGTGAAGTTGAGAGATGGTATTCAGAACTTCAAGAATCTCGATGGTGAACCAATCCATAAGACATGGCTCAGATTCCAAAAGCTCCTTCTACAATGCCCTACTATTGGTTTACCTAAAAATGTGTTGTTGATATACTTCTACCATAGCCTTGATTCAGTAAACAAGTCTATCGCTGATCATTTAATTCAAGGTGAAATAATCAGACAACCATTTCCTATTGCGTCAGGATTACTTGATGATATGACTATAATCAACCTGGCATGGCACGCAAGAGAAGTCGAAGTATCACCTTTTATGGTAGGAATGACTAAGGAGCAAATTGAGAAAGATCAAGAGTGTGATGTGAATATGGCTAAGATGATGACCCAAATGGATTCATGGACAAATCATGTTATGGGTGCTGGTTCCAAAGTCGTGAATGTAGTTGCTATGAGCCCGGATGATGCTACATTTGAAACCATGTACAATGAAGAATTCCAATTTGTGTCGAATCAAATGGTGGGTTCTTGTCCGAGCTATCAAAGGCTGGGTCAGAATCAAGGTTGTAACAAAGAACATGGTATTGGTTGAAGACACAATCGGGAGTGGCGTGATCGAGGTGTAAATTGGAGAGCTGGTGAGAGAAATTGGTATGTGCCTCCACATGATCATCCCAAAGTTACCAAACCAAAGGCTGATCCGGAAAGTTTTAGAACTGAAGATATGCTTGCTCGTATTTTTTACACAAGGTGGAAGGTTCAGACAAAGTACTCAAAGAGTTGAGGGCTGATTTCTCTTCTATAAATCAAACGGTGACTTCTCACTCCACTTCAATTAAACATCTTGAATCTCAAATGGTCCAAATATCCACTCAATTGCATCAAAGACCAAATGGTGGCCTTCCTAGCGACACATTGGCTAACCCAAAGAACGAGAATGCTCAGTGTAATGCGATTATGACTCGAAGTGGCAAAGTTTTGGGTAGCGATGTTGTTGAGGTTGATAGGGTTGAACGGAGTAAAATCCCACCTATTGTGAGTAATGATGATGGTCTTGAGGATAGTGTGAACAAAGATGTTCCCAACAAAGATGTTGATTCAACTAATGATGTTACTCTCGGTAGAACTTTCACGTCTAAGGTTGGGGATGTGTCTAAATTGATTTCTCTAAAGCCGTTACCTAAAATAAACCCTCCTTTTCCACAAAAGTTGAAGAACAGAGATGACAATGAAAATTTTCAAAAGTTTCTCTCTATTTTTAAGTATCTCTATATAAATCTTTCACCGGTGGATGCATTACTAGAAATGCCCGGGTATGCTATGTTTATGAAGGAATCGGTCACGAAAAAGAGAAGTATGGACTTTGAAACGGTTGAGGTATCCTATAGTTGCAGCGCTATTATGTCAAATGTTGTTGCTTAAAAGGATGATCCTGGAGCGTTCACGATACCTTGTACTATTGGGGTGTTAAAGTTTGCCAAAGAGTTGTGTGATTTTGGAGATAGTATTAACTTGATGCCATATGCAATTTTCAAGCAACTTGGGCTAGGTGAGCCTAAGTCAACCACAATGCGACTTCTCATGGCAGATCGCTCTATTACGTGACATATCGGTGTTCTTTATGATATTTTGGTAAAGGTTGACAAGTTCATTTTTCTGGCAGATTTTGTTATTCTTGAGTGTGAGATGGATGCCGAGATCCCGATTATTCTTGGTAGACCATTCTTGGCTACTGGAAGAGCTTTGGTTGATGTGGAGAGTGGCGACTTGAAATTTAGAGTGGATGAGGAGGAAGTCACTTTTAATGTGTGTAACTCTATGAAACAACCCAATGACATCCATGTGGTGTCAGTTATTGATGTGATCGATGAAGCGGTTGCTAGTATTTGTGAAATTTCTTGTATTGGTGAATCTTTGGCAGTTGTCCTTTTGAATTATGATGGAGAAGAGATCCAAGATTATGATGAAGTGGTTACTGCTATATCGGGTTTAAGTTCTTACTCAAAAATGCCTTCGAAGCTTGAAATTGATTTGAAGAATAGAGAAAGTCCTCCCGCGAAGCCATCCATTGAAGCACCCCCGAAGCTTGAATTTAAAGCTCTTCTTCTCATCTTTGATATGTATTTTTGGGGGCTAATAACACCTTGCCGGTAATCATTGCTGCTGACCTATTTAAAGGGCAGGTACAAGCTCTTGTTAGTGTGCTAAAAAGATTTATCAATGCCATTAGATGGACAATTGCTAATATTGTGGGGATTCCTCCCGGTATTTGTACACAAGATTCAGTTTGAAGTTCATTGTAAACCCATCGTTGAGCACCAAAAGAGGTTGAATCCTCCAAAGCAAGAAGTAGTTAAGAAGGAAATCATCAAGTAGTTAGATGCGGGTGTAGTTTACTCTATAGCGGATAGAAAGTAGGTAAGCCCGGTTCAATGTTTTCCAAAGAAGCGTGGTATGACTGTGTTCCCGAATGAGAAAGGTGAACTTGTGCCAATGCGACCAGTTACCGGTTGGCGTGTGTGCATGGACTATGGAAAGCTTAATTCGGCAATTGAGAAAGATCATTTTCCAATGCCTTTTATGGACCAGATGCTTGATAGATTGGCGGGGCGTGGATGGTATTGCTTCCTGGATGGTTACTCTGGTTACAATAAAATTTCCATAACCCCGGAGGATCAAGACAAAACTACTTTCACCTATCCCTATGGGACATTTGCATTTAAACGAATGTCTTTTGGATTGTGTAATGCACTGGCAATGTTCCAAATGCGTATGTTGTCTATTTTTGCTAATATGGTTGTAAGACTCAATGGAGGTTTTTATGGATGACTTTTCTATAGTTGGAAACTCATTTGAAGAATGCCTTTAACACTTAGGACGAGTCTTAAAGAGATGTGTTGCAATAAACCTCATACTTAATTGGGAGAAGTGTCATTTCATGGTGAAAAAAGGGATTGTTTTGGGGCACAGGATTTCAGGGAAAGGTATACAAGTGGATCAAGCAAAGATTGAAATTATTGCCAAGTTACCACACCTATCTCAATTAAAGTGTCCAAAGTTTTTTAGGGCATGTGGGTTTCTACCAGCGGTTTATAAAGGATCTCTCTAAGATAGCTCATCCTCTTTGCAAGCTACTTGAGAATGACAGTGTTTTTATGTTTAATGAGGCATGTATGATTGCTTTTGAGTGTCTAATGGAGAAACTTGTGTCGGTTCCGGTCATTGTTGCCCCAGATTGGGGTAACCTATTCGAGTTAATGTGTGATGCTAGATACGTTGGCTTGGGTGTTGTACTTGGTCAACGTAGAGGCAAGTTATTCCACCCGATCTACTATGCGAGCAAGACCTTGAATGTGGCTCAAAGAAACTACACTATTACCGAACAAGAGTTTTAGGCTGTAGTGTACACTTTTGAGAAATTTCGAGCTTACTTATTGGAAACTAAGGTAGTGGTGCACACCAACCATGCAGCTATACGCTACTTAATGGCAAAAACGGATGCAAAATTGAGACTGATTCGATGGGTGTTGTTATTGCAAGAGTTCAATTTTGAGGTCAAAGACCGGAAAGGATGTGAAAATCAGGTGGCTGATCATTTATCAAGACTCGAAACAACTGTTGTTGTGTCAGGTGACAAAGATATTGAAGATGCTTTTCCTAATGAGGTGGTCATGATAGTCTCTAAGGGTTCCATTCCTTGGTTTGCCGATTTTGCCAACTATGTAGTGTGTGGAATTATTCCCGATGGGCTGACATTGTATCAATGCGAGAGGTTTCTTTTTTATTCGAAAATGTATTTTTTTAATGAACCTTACCTATTTCGGGAATGTGCTGATTAAATAATTAGGAGATGTGAACCAGAGGTCGAAATTGATTCTATCCTTGGTGCATTCCATGTATCTCCGGTTGGTGGACACTATAGTGGGGTACGTACAACTGCCAAGGTGTTGCAAAGTGGCTATTATTGGCCAATGATGTATCAAGATGCAAATTCCCTTGTCCACAGGTGTATTCAATTGCAAAAGCAAGGATGAGTGTCACGAAGAGACGAGCTTCCCCTTATTCAAATCCTTGAGGTTGAATTGTTTGATGTGTGGGGAATTGATTTTATGGGCTCTTTCGTGAGTTCTTATGGGAACAAATACATTTTGGTGGCCGTTGATTATGTGTCGAACTGGGTAGAAGTTGTGGCTGTGGCTTTACCCAACAACGAAAGATAAAGTGTCATTACATTTTTTAAGTGGTATATTTTTACAAGGTTTTGCACACCATGAACAATTATTAGTGATGGGGGTTCACACTTTTTGAACCGATTGTTCGCATCACTATTGAGAAAGTATGGAGTAAAGCACAAGGTTGCCACCCCTTACCATCCGTAAACAAGTGGATAGGTTGAAGTATCAAACCGGGAAATTAAAGAATTTTTTGCAAAAATCGTGAATGCAAATCATTCTGATTGGTTGCGAAGGTTAGATGATGCTTTATGGGCCGATTGAACTACTTTTAAAACCCCAATTGGTATGTCGCCATATCCGTTGGTGTTCGGGAAATCATGTCATCTCTCGGTGGAACTCGAGCGTAAAGCCTTGTGGTGTTTGAAAACCATAAATTTGAATGGGGATGTTGCATCTAAGAGTTGGGTTGACCAACATCATGTTTTGGAAGAATTTTGGCTTCGAGCTTTTGAAAGTGCTGCTCTTTATAAGGAGAAAATGAAAAGGTGGCATAATGCCAAGACACTTCATCGAGAATTTAGGGTGGGTGATTGTGTGTTGCTCTACAATTCTTAATTGAGGCTATTTACGGTAAGCTCAAGTCCAAGTGGTGAGGCCCTTTTAAATTTAATCGTGTGTTTGACAACGGGGCTATTGAAGTTCAAGGTGAAAATGGGTCGTTCTTTAAAGTTAATGGGCAAAGGCTGAAACTCTACTTTTGAGAGGCTCCCGTTGTGCGATTGATTGATGTGGTGTACTTGGACGATGCTTAAATCCATGTTCAAGTCGTGCCACAATGTTAAATAAGGTGCCTCTTGGGAGGCAACTCAAGTTATATGTTAGTGTTTTTGAATAACGTGTGTTGAGTTTGTAGGTTGGCATATAAAATTTCGAGTGCTATTTAATAGGCAAGGAGCTTGACCAATCGGCGTATCGCCTAAAGACCCCTAGGATAACCTAACTTCGTCAAAACTTGAAGGCTGCAATTGAGTGCTACATTGGAAGATTAGGCGAGCAAATTGACCATTCGGCGCATCACCGAGCTGAAAGGGATCCCGATCTAGCTCGCCTTCTAGACATATACAATGGCCTGGACTCTTGTGTTTTCGGTGAGAAATGGTACCAGTTGGCATGTCACGGAGTTAAACGGTAACGTTAATTCCATCACCCTTTGGGTGCAAAATACAGGGTTTTTAATCTTTTGAAATTCAAACTTTGATCGCGCTTGAGATTTTCCTTGTCTCCTCACACACCCACTCACTCTTGCATTTCAATTTACATTTTTGTTGCCATTAGCTGTTGTTCGAGTGCATTGGACATGCCCCCATTCCCCTTTTAATCGTTGTGCATCGTATGTTCGGCCTTGAGGTTAGTTTTCTTGGGTTTCGATTTTTATGAGCTTCTTTTGTAAATTTTATCTCGTAATTAACTAGGTGCTTGCTTTTATACTATGTTGTATGCCTTGATTGCTTCCTATTATTTTGAATGTATGATTTAGGATCTGTTTGTGATGAATTTGCATGGTTTCAAGCTTTGTGTAATGGGTGTTAGGATTGTATGAAGTGAGTTATGGTTTAATCGTTGTGTGAAGTCTCAATAGCCTCAAATTTAATCAAATGGCTTGAATTTTCCCAATGATGGATTGGGTGACGTCTTTCTTAAGTACAAATCGTCATTTTATTGTTGTCAATTTGGTTTTGGGGAAGTCTGAGTACCTCAAAAAGAAATTTTGCATGGTTATGGCTTATTTTGTTGAGATTTGAGCTTTAATTGTTGCATATTGGGTTGTTAGTTGCTAATCATAAAACTTTTAGAAAGGGTGTTGTTTCTAATTGGATCGACAAGCCAAGTTGGGCTCGCCGTTCAGATCAGCGATGCGCCCATTGCACCAATCATCGCCCTTTGATTGATTAATTGTTGACTGTGTGTTCTGTCATATTCAGCGATCTCTCTTTTAGCTCACCGAGTGAACTCAATGACTAGCCGAATGAATTTTTCATCACCCTTTTTGCTTAATTTTTGCCTAAGCTGGGTCTGTTACTTTCGGGAATGCCTTTCTTGGTCGCCCACTAGCTTAGGCGACTCGCCAACCTATTCGGCGAGTCTTTTGCAACTTTTCCCGTTCGACCCTGCTCTAACCCGTTTCTATCAATCTTTGTGTTTTTTTTGACAGATATGACTCCCCGTAAGGTTGTTGCTCAGAAACATCCTCTAAAGAAAGCTAAAGGGATTGAAATAGTTTTGGACGTTTCTCTACCTCGAATGCAACGACCCCAACAACCCCAATCAAAGGTGAAGGGCAAGGAAACACTCCATGAGGTGTCCTCTTCGGTGAGTGGAGACTTATCTATACAGTTCACATCTACAAAATCTGGAAGTTCTGAGGCTAAGGAGTCTGGGACTCCTATTGGTGAGCTTTTAAAATGGACGCGTGCTGACTTGCGGTGCAAGTCACAATATGACCCATTTGCTAGGGTCAATGCCTCCAAGACTAGTTCTGAGCCCCAGGTGGCTCCTACTACTTCTTCTCCTGTCACGGATGCTGCTCCCACTCCAGGACCAGTCTCAATCAATCCTCCAAGATTGAGGAACCTCTCAAAAGCTTAGGGTCAGAGTACAATCCCCAAGGAGAAGAGATTGTCTACCAATGGGGTGGTGGACAGATACCCCCTGGTATGGCACACAATCCGCCACAATAATTTTTAGATCTTCACCAGGCCCCGTGACCCTTATGTACCTACTTGGGTCCGGGAGTTCTATGATTCCTACGCCAGTTTAGTTCCACGAGTCAAGAAGTTGGCACAATCTATGCAGCCTGTTGATTTTGTGATGGTGCACGGGAGGAAAGTAAAGTGTAGCCAAACATGGATTAATTCAGTCCTTGGTTGCACCGTTGGGTATCGGCACTCCTTTGCCGTCTTTCTCAAGGGGAATTTTGAGATTATATAGAGGTGATTGGCTCTGCTCATAACTGAGGCCTCCCCCCGGTGGTTGGATACGAGAGCCATAATTGAGAAGAGGAACCTCAACATTGTGTCTCATTATTGGTTCAATTTTCTGTGTAGTACACTCATGCCTTCGTAGAATGAGTTGATACTTAGGCATTCAAAGGCTGCCCTCCTTGGCTGTATTATTGATCGGCAGTGCTTGAATTTGGGGATGATAATAAAGAGTGAGATGCTTATGAGGGCTAAAAAGTAGCACACGTCCCTACAGTTCCCAATATCGATTAGTGCGTTGTGCAAGCGGGCCGGTGTCCCTTTTGACAAGAAAACAGATGTCGAGGTCACTTCTACCTCGTTTTGTGACATTCGGAGGATTGAGGCCGACTACATGAAAGATGAGGCCGAAAGACGAAAGAGAGCCCCTGTTGATACATCTCCGGCTGTGATTGTTGAGGCCATGGAGACGGGTTCCTCCATTCCTGTAGTTGAGCCGACAGGTGTTCGTGTTTCCTGCACTCCAGCCCCTTCCACTCCGGCACCAGCCTCCACTTCTGCCCCCGCACCACCTCCAGCTCCGAGTCCCCGGCTTTTCACACAAGCCATGCTTATTAAGAAGGGACACCTTGCGCATTCAGCGGACATCCGAGCTTATAGGGTTGAGGTAGCTGTTCCAGGGATGATTGAGAGAACCTTTTTTGCCACTCTTGGTCCCGTTCTAGCAGAGTTGGCTGAGCAGTGCCGACTTATTATAGCTCATGGGGAGGCTTTGGAGGCCCTCACTGTTAGAGTTGAGTCAAGTGAGTAGCAAAAGGGTAGCTCCGCAGAGCTGACAACCATACGTGCAGATATTTCTTACCTAAGGAAGGATGTGGATGAGCTGAAGTCCACCGACATCACCATGCTATGGGATAGTGTGGATGTGCCAGAGGGTATGAGTGCCAATAGTCCCACACCTGCCACCTCCGGTGTTTTCTCGATGGCCGTTGTTGATGGTGTGTCTGATACACCTGACACAGATGAAGAGGATCTAGTTGTGCATGATCGAGAGGTTTATGCAGACCTTGCGGACTTAGAGGATGATATGGTCAAGGCTTCCACTGCTGCTTCTCTGTGGGTTACATCCATGGTTGGGCCAAGTGAGGCCAGACAGACCAAGGAGAGTGCACGGGGCACTGATGCCTAGGCTGAGGACACACCTTCTGCATAGCACGACAGGGGACTATCTTATGCACTCTAGCTCTATATATGTTTTTATGTTTATTTTTGTCCTTTTGCATTGAGGACACTACTTTATCTTTTTGGTGGGGTGGTGTTTCCCCCTTTGTTTGTATGTTTGGATTACTATTTTTTATTCGATTTATAAATGTGACTTTTGTTTCTCTCATGATATCTCTCTTTAATTATGGTTGCTGATGTTGTGCTGAATGAATGAATGCAGTTCTCTTTTACTTTTGAGCGTCGATTGTGTTCAATATCGATGACTTGAACAGTGCTCTTGATTGAACAATATGTTGTTGTGTGTCCAACGAGGTAAATTGGAGTTGCATAGTCTTGTGTAAACTCTTAGCCTCTTGTTGTGACTCGGGAATTTTCTATGATGAGCCTTGCTATGACCATTGCACGCAAGCTTGACTTGTAAAGTTTTGACCCACAATTGTGTTTGAATGTCATGAGTGGTGGGCTTTACTTGAAAGGTGTGTATGATAATGCCTAGAACTTTCCCCGGTAGTCCAATTAACTAAGCTTTGGTGAATGTAGGAAATGATCTTAGGCATGTATTTTTTAGGGTGAACTTAATTGCTATACCTTTGTTGGCCACCTTGTGAGGATGTGAACCCAGCTTAGCACCATTTGAGGCTAACCTTTCCCTTGATTGAAATACATATGCTAAAACTTTAGCCGTTTGTTTGAAAATGCCGTCTCTCCCCAACCTATAACCTTCGTGAAGTATTGGTTAGTTTAAATAGCCAACTCAGGCCAAAAGCCTAAGTTGGGGTGTGGTGAGAATGAAGGAAGAAGTCGAGCTATAGGTTCGTGAACTTGATCCATTAAAAAGATTGTGTAAGAAAAAGATGGAACTCCTCCATGTAAAAAAAAAAGAAAAAAAAGAGGAGAAGATGAAAAGAAAAAGAAAAAGAAAGAAAAAGATTCAAATAAGATAGTGTTGTTGTGAATTGATGTAAACATAAGAGGGGATATTCCTAAAAATGTTTTGTGTGCTACAAAGTGGCGAAATATCAAGTGAGAAGTTGAAAATTGTTAAAGAAAGGGAAGGAGAGGTGAGTTGGGAACCATACTTCACGAAGACAAAGCCTCTATCCCAAAAATTGATCATACCTTAAATCCCAGCCCCGTTACAAGCCTCTAAAGTCCTTTTTGATCTTACATGAACCTTGTGATGGTTAGATGGAAAACTCGGGCAAGCATATGGACAAAGTTATGCAAACTATTTCTCTTTTGAGAGTGTGAGTGTTGTTTTGATTCTGAAATGCTAATCTACAATTGAATTTGGGCAAGACGTGGAATCCTTTTTGGGGTAAGGGCATTAAAATGTCTGTGTGGGAATAATTTTACGTTTTTAGGTAAGCATTTGTGAGCGTAGACTTTAAATGGTGATGGCTAGTCAGAATTTGATGCTTTTGGTATACATTTGATCCTTTTATCTTAGATTAATTCTTGTGTGCACTTTTATGTGAGTTCTTAAGTAGCACTGCTTGTAGACATCCCTATTGAGTTCATTGATCTATTGTTTTACTTGAGGAAAAACAAAAGTTTAAGTTGGGGGTATTGATGAGTCGGTAGTTTTGACTCATTTATAACTTCGTTTGTGCAAAATTAGTGTCCTTAATGCCTATTTTGCACCTATAACTAATGTTAAATCATTTGTGTGCAGCATGAAGGATTTGGAATGAAGCAAGGACAAGATAATGCAAAGAGAAGCTGTAAAGTTACAAAATGGAAGAAAAAAAGGATGCTGGAACTAACAAAAATGAACTCGGCGACACGCCAAGTGGACATTCTCATCGCCTAAAGTTCTAGCAGTCAAGAAGAGGATTAATGGCAAAACGGTGAGCTAAAGAACAGATCGGCGCATCACCGAGTTTAAAAGGCGAGCCCAATGGACACCGCTAAAGTTCCAGAAGTAAGACTGTACAAAAGCCAAGAGACAAAAGGCGAGATTGAGCAACTCGGCGCATCGCCTATTTTGAAAATTTTTAAGAGCTATAAATTGAAAATTTTAAATGAGAAAAAGGAGAGTTGGATAGCATTGTATTTAGAAAACAAATTACATTGCATTTTTTAATACTTAGAGTTAATTGGATGAATTATTCTTGGGAGTTTTTGAGAATCAGACATTGGGTGTAATTTTAGTTGATTGTATCTGCTGTTTGAAGACTTGGGAACTCAATGGCTAATGTTTTTTGTAACTATTTCTTCATTTTCACTATGATTGGCTAAAACCCCAATGCCTTAGGGGTGTGACAATGTGTTCAAAGGCCTAATTAGCTTATGGGTCTTATGGATTGCTGAATTAAATGTTGAATTAGAATGGGTTCAATTTTTAATTCATGTTTTCATCTTATGAATTGAAGTTGCAAATTCAGTTCTAGTTTATATCTCTTTGTATGCTTGTCAAAGATGCATTTGAGTGGAATTAGCAATTGATAATTGTACGAGTTTTTACTTGTACTACCCAACTTGTTAAACTGTGTTGAATTAAGGTAGAAGATTGTGTTCTTATTGTATAGCCTATTCGGGTTTGGTAAAATCCAATTGAAAGCATGGTAGTTGGTTATAAAATAGCTATCATAGTCGTAATCTTGCCTACCCATTATAATTCAGCATACTTAAGCAATTCGTAATGACCCATTTATTGAAATTGATAGTTGAATACTCACACATCCCTAAGGTCCAATTTCTCATTGGTTTAATTCCTCATTAATTCGTGTTTGTTGATTTTAATCATTCAAAACCCTTCTTATTTGACAATTGAAATTTAAGAGATTTACATTATGCATCGATTCACTTGTTTACATCTACAAAAAGCTAGATTACTTTAATATTTCATATTTGACTTCTACACTTAGTTCCATTCATCGTGGGATCAACCCCAACTCTTCGTTGGGTTTATATTGCTAGCGACTGCCTACATCTTGAATCATTATAGGTGTAGTTGAGCGTTATCAGGGTACACGAGTTCTATGCAGCCTATGCAAAGGCCTTTCCTAAGAAAAGAAAATGTGTTGTTTTGAAACCCTTCGACGATGTCAAAGTCTGAGATAAGATGGTTCAATGTCATGTGGGTGCCATCAATGATATTTTTGGTACAAAAGGTAATAGGGCTGACAGGTACAAGATTCGTATAAGGCAAAGTTTTGACACACTTAAGGGGTGACTGGTACCCCTAATCTCAGACATAACTCCCTCTTGGATGTAAGACGAGGCAAGAATTTAGAAGAAGGATATCAATATCACCGCTCGGTTTTGGTTTTGGTTCATAAGTAGTATTCTTATGTCATCCAGAACGAGTTTATCCTCCGACATCCAAAGGTCATATAGGTTGGTAACATCAATTACCGGGAGGAGATACACGTCGGGGCCATCAAAGAGGAGGAGATGCTAATGGGAGCTTGTCAGGAGTGGACATCTCTTCCATTCCCAGTCTTGATCACACAGATATGTAAGGCGGCAAGAGTGCCATTTAGAGAGAGGACTGATGTCTGTGTTACCTCTGACTTCTACTATGACATTCGGAGGATAGAGGCTGATTATTTGAGAGATGATGCAGCTAGGAAAAAGCCACTGTAACCTGACACCACACCAGTAGTGGATCCTACTACTCTTGAGACAAATGTTGCTAGTCCCGCTCCTTGCGTGGAGCACTCAGGTATCACTCCGCCTTTATGTAGTCCTCCTACTTTTTCTGCATCATCCAATTTGACTACACCTACTCCTGCACCCCGACGTCCATTGACTTAGGCCTTTATTTATAAGATGGACAACCTTGCTCAATTGGCGGATTCTAGGGGATCTAGGCTAGAGAGAGATGCCCAAGATTATTTAGAGGGTGATTGAGACTGCTATGTGCTTGATCAGGGTAGAGGTTTTACTATATCAAGCTACTCTAGTTTCATATGGGGAGAGGTTGGATAACCTCATAGCTAGAGCATGGGAGAGAGAGAAGTGTAAGGGCAGTTCCACTGATCTGATTGAATTAAGGGGAGACATAGCTAGAGTTAGGGCTGATATGGAACAGCTGAAGTCCACTAATATTTCTTTGCTGTGGGGCGAGGTTCCCTTGACCGAGATGCCCAAGGTTGTGCCTCCTACTAAGATGAGTGTTGATGCACCTAGTGGGGTTGCTGAGCAGCCAGCAGATGTTAATGATGCTAAGGAGAATGAAGAGGATGAGTTCTAGAGAGATGTTGAGCAGGTAATTTGCTGAGACCCTTGTGGAGTTGTAAGCTATAGAGGAGACGATGGTGCACGCGACCAAAGAGAGATCTCGTTTTGAGACTTCCATGATTGGCCCTAGTGGGGTCTGTCCTTCAGACTCTACCATTCCTCCTCTTGATGTGCCAGGCACTAATGCCTCTATGGATGCTACATTGTTGTCTCATGTTTCAGTTGTGCCGGGTACTAATGCTCATGATGATGTCATACCCTCCGAGCCTTAGGATCAGTGTTCTTCACAGGGAAAGCCTGTCAGTGGGACTTTTCACTCACACTTCTCCCATACTTATTTTGATAGTATTGAGGACACTACTAGTACTTTTTGGTGGGGTGAGGGCACCTGTATCTATATTCCCCTTTTGGACTATATTTTGTTATTTAAGTTTTTATTTTGAGATATTTTTAGTATTTTGGTTTTGTTTATGATATGTTGTTTGTTTTTTACGTCATTTTGTCTCTCTATCCATTGCTCCATGATTTTGAAGTTGTGAAATGATTGAGATTGCTTGTGTTTACATTGTTGATGTTCTAGGATTGCATTTGTCCAATATTGATGTCTTGGATAGTACTCATGATGAGAAATGTATTTTGTGTTAATATTCCAAGAAGAAATCGGTGTGGCTTTACTTTTGAATGATCTTTTTTATTCTTCTATTGACTAGTTATGTATTGTATGAACCTTGCAATGAACATCAAACCAAAACTTCTTGATTTGTTGAGCTGTGCAAAATGATTTTTTTGAAGTTCCATGTGTGGTGAGGTCCTACTTGAAAGCATGCTTGTTGATTTCTAGAATTTACCTTGTTAGTCTAATTCTCTAGCCTTTGTGAATGCAATAAATGTTCTTGGGCATGAATTTTGAGAGGGAAACCAAATATTCATACCTTTTTTGACTACCTTGTGAAGGTGTACAACCATTTTTAGATCATTTGAGCCTTAACCATTTGTTGTCAACCTTGTTGAAACTTTTTGAACCAAATATGTCCCTAACTTCTCAACCATTATTCTTAACATTGCTTTATTTGAATAGCCAACATAGGCTAAAATCCTAAGTTTTGGGGTGTGGAAAGGAAGGAAGAAAGAAAGCCAAGTAAAAAAAGAAGGAATAAGAGGGAGACTCAACCTCGAAGTTTGTATCAAAAAGAACGAACCCCTCCTTATAAAAAGAGTGAGCAAAAGCTTATAAATGAAATAAAAAACATAGTCTTGATTAAATAAAAGGGGTTTCCAATGAATTGAGTGAAAAAAATTGAGGTTTGAGTCTCCAAGTGAAAAGAATGAAAAGATATTGAGAAGAGGTGAAGATGAGTACAACAATGCATTGAAAAGGTGAAGTCACTGAACCAAATTGTCCATACCTTCACTCTAGCCTCATTACAAGCCTGAAGAGACCCTTGAGATCTTGAATAGACTAGGTTGTGTGAAGATTGGAAAATACGGGCAAACCTATGGGATGAAGCTTGCATGTATTTCTCTTTTGGAGAGCGAGAGTTGTATTGATTCCTAACTTCTTTGTTGATGTTCTTTGTGAGAGCATGGAATCATTTTTATTGTGAGGGCACTTGAATGCTTTTGTTGAACCATGGTTTTGCATTAAAAGGGGGCACTTGTGAGCTTGAGCTTTGATTGATACCGGCTAATCAACATTTGAAGCTTTTTGAGCATGATTGAGTATGGCAGATGCTTGTAAGTAGTCTTTTTAGAGCACTTGCATGTTAACACACATTTGAGAACGATTGTAGACACCCTTGTGGAACTAATTGTGTTCTTGAGTTACATTAGGACAAGAAAAAGTTTAAGTTGAAGGTGTTGATGAGTGGTCGATTTTAACTTATTTGAAGACTTTTTAGTTCAAAAATTAATGTACTTAATGCGTATTTATATCCTATTATGATGATATATTGATATTTTCCAGGTATGAAGGCTAAAGGACAAGGCAAGGATGAATATATGAAAAAGAGGCCAAAACATTACAAGGAGTATAAACTCCCAACTTGTAGTTGCCTAACCAAAAGGGTGGATCGCGCAATAAGCCAGACCTCACAAAATTTAACAGTGTTCACAATTGAAAATATTCAAGGCAATTTGGTGGACTAAAATAAAAATTACAATTCACCAAAGATTATTGGGCGAGCTAGAAGTTCCATCACCGAAAGTGATAGATCACGGAGTTAAAAGGAAAGCTTAAGGGGCGAATAGGGTGGTAACCAGCAATCCACTAAATATTAAAGGCTAACTCGATCAAGTTCGCCAATTGAGGTTCAAACACCTGAAGTCTAAAGCAAAGGAAGGGCGAGCTAAAGAGCAAACGTCGATCGACCAAACAAGCTAGGTGAGCCCGACTAACAACCCCAAACTGGCTGCACATGGACTTTTGATCAATTTTCGAGAAACTATAAATAGTCTAAAGGAGAGAGAAAATATATCACATTTTAGATCAGAATTTTTACATAAAGCTTTGTATGAGATTTTAATTAGTCTTTTACCCTTGGAGAAATATTCTTAGTTTTTGGGGTATTTGAATAATCCTGTAATTGACATTTGAGGGTTCAACTTGAAGTGAGAGTTGAAGATTATTGCTTAATCTTAACTCTCCAATGGCTAAAAACATAATTAGTATACTTTATTTTTTCCTTCTGTGATGCTTGGCTAAAACCTCAATTCTAGGGGTGTGATTCTTGGGTTGGGTGTTGATTTAATTTAGTGGGTCTTGTGTCCTTCTCTATTTTACTACTGTATATTTATGGATTTGAGCTAATTAGTATGGGATTAATTTATGAGTTAAGGTTGCAAACTTAATCCTAGTCTAGATCTTTTATTGATTCTTGAAAAAGATTAGCTAAAGTGGGTAGTTAGTTTAATGCTTGTAATTTAGATTTGATTGTTGTAGTTTGCTCGAAAGAGAAATTGTGGTTCAATTCTAGTTGCCAAATCTGCTAGAAAGAGAGATACTATGAAGGTATTGGTTTGATTTGTGATTCACATTGATCAGATCGAAAGGAAATTCTATGATATGACGCTACGATATCGAAAGAAGATTAGTGTCATTAAAGTATACTCAGCATATTCATGATTGTTTAGCACTATTTATCAAGTACAAGTACCCCTATTTGACATTGATACCAATCCCCTACCCTTAGATCGTCTTTTACTTGTTTGATTCCCTAATTTTAGTTTAATTGTGATAATTCATACCAAATCTCATTTAGTAAATTTGGCGGAAACATCCACCCATCTCCTTTAAGTACTATAATGAATCGGCATGCATTCTTCATTTCCTAATTGAATTCCTTGCATTATATCACTCTCTATGGGATTTGACCCCGACTCTCTTGTTGGGTATTTTTATTGCTAACAATTTCTTACTCTTCTATTTGTTTTTAGAGTAATTTGACCATTATCAGAAATCATATATATCTTTGATGAAATGTTTTAAACTTTCATAATGAATCCTTCAAATGACTATACTTTCTTTGAAACGTAATCTTTTAAATATGTATAAGAAATTTCATGAAAATATACTTTCTCGAAATACTTCTTGAAATAATACACTTGAAATTAAAAATAGTAATACTTTCTTGGAATTGAAACTTACTTTGCTCACGAAAACAATGCATATGAGATACTATGATATGATATTTTAGATAACATTGGCTAAAAGAGATTCATGTGATATAATAAGCATGAACCAACAATCAAGAATCATGAATGAATATGAAGTACCATAATTGTGAAAATAAAAATCAAGAATCAAAGATAAGAGATAGAAAGAATTCAAAAGTCGTGATCTCTTGCGGTAAAAACTCAAGCTTTGATCTTACTAACTAAGATTATAGATGTAGGACATGAGGAAGAACTTAATACCTCACTATGATAGCCTTACAAACGTTAAATGTTCCATGAATATTGAAAAAGAACCATAACTTGAAGAAATACGATCAAGAAATTCTTTCTTTTGATTCTTGAAAGTTTCTTGAAAAACCTATGGCCAATAGTTAAGTTTTCTATTAATGATTCATAATTATCTGAAGGAATTCAAGTTAGAAAGATTGAAATCTTTAGAAAGGGACTTACCTTGAATAAGAATCTTGGAAAAGATTTGAAAGAACCTTTCTTGGAAGTTCTACGCTTGGATTTTCCTTAGAATTTTGTCTTGGAGTTTGAGAGAGAGGAAAGGAGGGAATAAGAGATGAAAATCTGATTGATTATAGATTTTTAGGAGTTAAGAAATTATTTTAGGGTTTTCCTAGGACTAAAAAGATAAAATCGACCTTTTTAGTATTTTTCCCATCGGGCAAAACATCACATCATTGTGCTAGGTTAGTAAAATGATCATAACATTTTACTCCAAATAGTGATTGATGAAAATTTGGTAGCTTTGGAATGAAGACTCAAATACATTTATTTTGATAGGTTATGAGATACTGAACTCTTAATATTCAAAGAGATACGTTCATTTGAAGTGTGGTGCCTAGAGAAAGTTTCAAAGGAAGTTTATTGCTTCAACAAAGCTTAGTATATTTTGCTATCAATTTTGTCTAAGATAAAGTGACAACATAATGGGTTATTAATATTTTAAGGAATATTAATTGGGTCATTTTGCTACCCCTTAAGGAAAAGCAAAAAGAGTGGGTGTTTGACCACATTTATTTCAATATAGAGAGAAATGTACAATAATTTTAGTACTTAAATAAAATAAAAGGGGGAAAGCCAAGCAAGTGAAAATGTTGAAGGAATACACGTACAGTGCTACTACCAATTCCTATCTATTACCTCTTCTTCTTTCTCATAAACAAGTTAAAACGATTTGAAAGAGTAAGAAAGAGACTACAAGGAGGAAATCATACCAACATCTTCAAGGATCATATGAATTCAAGGAATTTTTTGGGAGTCTGAAGAACTGATTTCAGATATTTAAAGTGGGTTTGATTTCCAAGAGGTAAACTCTCTATTCTTCTCTTAAATATGATAAGGATAACTATTTGGGATAGTTGATTGGAATTTTGCTAGCTCTTGAATGGGTCTTGCTACTTAGGGTTCTTAAAAAAGAGAAAGTAAGGAAATTATGATAAAAATGGATTTTTTGGTTGTTTCTATTTATGGCAGAATCAATATTGAACCTTGTAAGCTGGCAAAATAAATAAGGAATTCACTCGAAATGATTGTTAAGGATGTGACTAGTTTTGGCATCGGTGAAACTATTGGAATGAATTATTTTATAAGCCTATGGATTATTGATGGACATATAAATTATTTTGTAGTTAATTATGTTGGATTGATTAATCGTAATGGAATAACGGAAGCTAGTGATTGGTTGTGTGAAAGACTACACCCTCATACGTTGAGTTGTTTCGAATTTCTGGTACTGTCATTAGCTACAAATTCATTCAAGGTATATGAAGCTAAACTCCCTTCACTTTTAAGAGATTGCAAGGAAGAAATCATACCAACATCATTAAGGATCATACTAATTGAAGGAATTTTTTGTCAACCTCAAGAACTGATTTCAGATATTTAATGTGGGTTTGAGTTCCAAGAGGTAAACTCTCTATTCTTATCTTAAATATGTTTATGGATAACTATTTGGGACAATTGATTTGAATTTTTCTCGCTCTTGAAATGGTTCTTGCTACTTAGGGTTCTTAAAAAGGAGAAAGAAAGGAAATTATGATAAAAATAGATTTTTGGGTTGTTTCTATGTTACGTGTTTCTCATATAAAGGTCAAGTTAGTTCCCTTGAATCATGAAAATACAACCTTCGTATTTGCCTCCTACTTAATTAATGATTTAAGCTTACAGGTATTCATGCCAGCCCCTTCGAGTTGAGTTTCTTAACATTTTGGCTTATCGTAAGTATTTTTACTTGGATTTATTATGAGCCATATGGTACATGTATAATTGTGTTACATGAGAATAAACAATTGTAGGATAGTTGTGCTTAAATAGGTAAGGATGTAGATGACATAGACATAAGCTAAAATGGGAACAAGTGTTTAGATAGTTGATATTATGTACCATGTAGAGACATTACATAATTAGTTGAATAATCCTTAGAATAAATTATATTTCATAGGCCTTCTAAGGCTTTATTCTATAAAAGATAGAGACGAGAGAGAATTCATCGGTTTTACTAGATACATCCGCGCAACGTGATTCTATGCAGAGGATTGAGACCACACCATTATAGTGAACCCTACGTTGTGGTGTACCCGCCCTTGTGGCCTCATTTGCATTTAGAATCAGCTGAGATGTCATATGCTAATTTCCCCTAACTCGAGATGATACATGGAAAATGTGGCCTGCGGGTAGACCCTCATAGTGAGACCACGGGAGCATACCTCATACGAGACCACGATTACAGTATATGCATATAGGCATAGAGATAATATTTTCAAAATTCTTGTCTTACAATTGACCTAGATCGCTTTTGATAGGCCATCGTGTGATCAATTTTTTTAGGAATAGTTGAAGCACTTCACCTAGGCAAACTATAGGGTTATATTATGAAGAACGCTTTCTTTGAACATTATATGATGAACTAATTAAGTTGGTGCATAGGTTACTGTTGTATATCAAATATATATTCCTTGTATGCTCATAATTCTTTAAATTTAACATTTGGTTCATACGAGCTTTCATACTTGTCTACATGTTATTCTTTCTGCTTTACATATATATACATGTTGTATATGTATTGATGTCCCAGTCTATGGGGTGCTGCATTTCATTGTAAATGCAAGAGCAGGTTCATAAGGGAGCAGACATACACACTAAGTTCTTTTGTCGACTTCAATTTGTGTTTGGGTGAGCTCCATCTCTATTCGGGGTCAGCTTATGTCTAATATTTTTGTGTATATATATAGGTTGCTAGTAGTGTATGTCGAGTTCAGTCTCGACAAGTTATTAGTAGTTTTATGTTGTAAATCCTTTAGAGGCTTCCTAGATTTTGCAAAGTATCATGTTGTTTAGTTTTTTTTCAAAAATAGTATTATAGACTATATATAGCATATGTTGGTTATTCCACTCTCTATTAGCTTATAACGTATTTCATGTCATGGCTTATTTGTATGTCAGATGTCCACACGTTCTTGTCCACCCTCCTTTTCGGGACGTGACAAACTATATATCATAGCATAGGTTCAGTTGTCCGAGGGAGTCTATGAAGCTGTGTCTAGTAGGACCTTGCTTATTAATGTATTGCACGCCACATTTATTATTAAGGGACTGCAAGGGAATTTACCTTTTTTTGTAATTTAGAATGGGTGATAGAGCTTATCATAGAAAGCTACTACTAACTCATATTCTTCTTATTTGTAATACAAATCATTTATGATATAGATACAGATAAAGTAGTCCATGTGGCCACTACTGACACCACTCATGATGTACCCACCATAGGGTAGTCTCCAGTATTAGTTTATTAGACTAGGGATCAAAAAGGTTTGCCAAGTCCTATGATTTTAGGGCCTTAAGTGCTCAGAACAGAAGAACATGTAGGGGTTTCCACACCTTTAATGGTGCCATCAGTAATTCAAATACTGCCACCAGGTATTTAAGAGCAACATATGAGAGGAGTGATACAGTTGCTAACTTAGTTGGTAGTCACTCAGGCTCAGAGACAAAGTGTAGAGGTACATGATGCTACGCAAAGAGAGGTAGTCGGATCTAGGGTTCAGGATTTCCTTTATTTGAATCTGCCAGTCTTTATAAGATCCAGCCTAGCTGAGGGCCCTCATCAATTAAGTGATGAGACTCATTAGATCTATAAGATCATGCGGGTATCAGAGATAGATTGTCTAGAACTAGCCTCTTATCAGTTGAAAGATGTTGCTATTTCTTGGTCTGAGATGTCAGAAGCTTTGAGGGGCAAGAATCCTTTCCCAGTAGTCTGGATAGACTTTTCAAAGGCCTTTATGGATCATTTTTTGCTATTAGAGCTCAGAGAGGCAAGAGTAGATGAATTTCTAAATTTAAAGCAGCGTGATCTTAGTGTTAGAGAGTACAACATGCAGTTTACGCAACTGTCTAGATTTGCTCCAGAGTTGATTAGTACCCATACATCAAGGATTCATTGCTTTCTAGGTTACCTCATGAGTGGTGGATTTACACTCATTTGAGGCCTATTTAGTTCAACCATTAGTATCCTCAATGCCTAGTTATGTCCTATTCTATTGATATTTTGATAATTTTAGGTATGAAGGCTAAAGGATGAGGCAAGAATGAATGTTTGAAAGAATGGCCAAAAACATGAAAAAAAGTGTAAACTCAACATTGTTGATCGCCTAACAAGAAGGGCAGATTTTCCAATAGGAATGACCTCACCCTAATTTATAATGAGCAATGCTTGAATTAATTGAGGCAAGTCGGCAAACTCAAAGAGGAACGACGACTCACCGAATCAAAAGGAAAAACATGCTGACCATAGCCGAAAGTTACAGTGCATGGAGAAAAATATAAGGCTTAAAAGGCGAATAAAGATGATACTCCGTGATTCAGCCAATGTGAAAGTCAAACTTGAATGAGCTCACCATATGAGGTTCAAACACCTGAAGCCTAAAACAAGAAAAAGGCGAGCTAAGGAGCAATTAGCGATTTATCCAATGTGCTCAGTGAGGCCGACTAACGTTGTCGAATAGGTCATGCATTACGTTTTGGGTCAAATTTTGAGAAATTATAAATAACCCAGAGGAGAGAGAAAGAAAAAGTCAAAACATTATTAGATAATTATGAATCTTTTATTGAGAGAAACATTTTGTTAAGAATACTTTCTAGTTTTGGGGTTTTTCAACTTTGCTCTTGAAATTGACAAATTGAAGTTAAATTCGAAGTGGGTATTCCTATTAATTGCTTAATTTCATGAAAGATAGAATTTCTTCACATTTTGTGATAAGTGGCTAAAACACCAAAGTCCAGTGGTGCAATTATGGGGTTGGGTGTTAATTTAATTTAGTGGATATTGTGTTATGCTATATTTTGTTGTTTTTTATACATGGATTTGGGCTAATTAGCAAGTGGTTAACTTATGGGTTAAGGTTGCAAACTTAATTCGTACTTCTGATTCCTGATTGATGCTCGAAAGAGATTGATTGGAGTGGGTAATTTGTCTAAACATGCAATTTAGGTTTGATGTCTGTAATTTTCTTGAAAGTAAAGAGTATGGGTCGGATCTATTTGCCCTATTTATGCATTGAAAGAGAGAATAATGTAAGGTATTGGGTTGTTTAGTTATGCACATAGATGAAACCAGAAAGAGATTCTATGAACTGATATTATGAGATCGAAAGAAGATTAGTGTCATCGAAGATGACCCAACTTATCCATGAGTGTTCATCACTATAGAGCAACACAATTACCCCTATGTTAAATCAATTTCAAATCCCCACACTCCTATATTGCATGTTACTTGATTGAATTTCTAAATTCTTTGCTTAATTGTGACTTTTGAAACCAAAATCATTTTCATAAAATTGGTGGAATCATCCCACTATTCTTATTCCTACAAATGAATTGATTTACAATCTCAATTTCATGGTAGAATTAATTGCCTCGTATCATTCTTTGAGGGATTCGACCCCGACTCTTAGTTAGGTATTTATATTGACCACGATCACTTACTCTTTGGATTTGTTCTAAAGAGTATTTTGAGTGTTATCAAAAATGGCGTCATTGCCGGGGAAAGATGTCTAGTAATTCGATCTAAGAATTTAGTTTATAAATTTATTTAGTTGTACTAGATTGTTGCTTCGTGTTGTGGTTTATTAATTTACAGGTTTGAATCATGAGTGACCAAGGTAGTGACAATGATAGTCACTATGGGAAAAATGACTACATGGGTGATTTGAATGATATGCATGTGAGTATCATTCAAACAACAGGAGCCATTTAGATACCTCCCACGATAGGGAGGGCAGTTTTTCATGTAACCTGAACAATGCGACAATTGCTCCAATTGAGAGAAATGTTTTAGGGGTTAGCTAATGAAGATCCCTATGAACACCTTAAGAATTTTGTGGAAGTATGTGGAAAATTTGTGTTCAAGAACATCTCACAAGAGTCCGTAAGGTTGAGATTATTCCCATTCTATATGACGGCAGAAGCTACAAGATGGTTGGTGGAATTACCAAATTACTCTATTACTTCTTGGGAGGAGTTCACACAAGCTTTCTTGGAGAGATTCTTTCCCCCTTCAAATATGCTTAAGCTTAGGACATAAATTATAATTGTCAAAAGAAATGCAGGTTAACCTCTTCATGAGGTATGGTTGCGGTTCAAGAAATTACTTTTGCAATGTCCAATACATGGTGTTCCGGAAAAAATTGCTACTACAATACTTCTATTGCAACCTTGATTCATTAAACAAAGGTGTGGTTGATCAACTGGTCCAAGGTGGTTTAACGAGGCAGCCATATGAAGTAGCAACATTGTTTCTAGATGACATGACTAAGATTAACTGAGCATGGCATACTAGTAAGGACCAAGTGTCTACTCTAAAACTCAGCATGAGCAAAGAACAAATTGAGAAGGATAATGAAAGAGATGAATATATGGCAAAAATAATGACCCAACTCGATTTGTCATCTAAACACGTTATGGGAGGTGGTTTGAAGTCAATGAATGCAGTTGGAACAAATAGTGGGTAATGGCTAGAAGATGCCAAATTTGAGGCATTATACAATGAGTAAGTACAATATTTGTAAAACAAAATAGGGGGTTCTCACCCAAACTACCAATGACGAGGTGGGACTCAAGGTTGGAACAAGGAGCGAGACAGTGGTTTGAAAGATTGGAGAGGTTGAAATTTGAAAGAGATGGAGGATAAAAATATAGTTATGTTCCTTCCCATGATCATCCACAACCAAGAGAATTGACTGGTCTAGAAGGAAACCAAACCGAGGAAATGCTCACAAGGATCTTCAACAAGGTTGAAGGGTCCGACAAGGTGTTGAAATAATTGAAAAATTACTTCTCCACCTTATCTCAGACAGTGACCTCTCATTCGGTGTCTATCAAACAGCTGGAGACTCAAATGTGCCAGATCTCTACAAATATCAATCTGAGGCAAAAGGGAACATTGCATAGTAGCACCGTCCGAAATCCCAAAAATTAATGTTTGAGGAAGGGAGAACCATGTCATGCCACGATGTTAAATAAGGCGCTTCTTTGGAGGTAACCCAAATTTTACCTTTTGTTTGATTGCTTTCAGTAATGTGTGTTTTGAGTATAGGTCAAAAAGAAGTCTAAGTGTTGCGAAGAAAGAATTAGGTGATGCTAGAACCATAACGGTGATTCACCGAAGGCATTATTTATACTCATTCATGTCCACCGTTTGAGCTGGAAAAAGTGAAAGAGTGTACTGTCAACTTAGGCAATATGAGCTCCAAACGATGATTCACCAAGTACACTATGCAGACTTCATCAAGTTCGCCGAATCAACCTTCGGGCTTGGTATCTATTCAGGCCTCTTCAGCGAGCTTTAGCTCCCTTCGTTGATTTGGTGAATAAACTTAGTTATGTACACTGAACGTGCCTGGTTATAAAGGCCAAGGGTCTTTTCAAATTCAAAAAGAAGCCCTTTGCCATCTTTTAAATTTTTTCCTTCATTAAGCTTTCAATACCATATTTTTAATGAAAGAGTGCCTCGTGTGTGTATCTTTGAGTGCGTAGAGTGCATATGGATTACTTGTTGTGCGACCCAACCCTACATTCCCTTTTTGTCAATATTTGGTATCTACTTGAGATTGGTGTTCGATTCATATCTCATTGTTTGAGCTAAAAATTGTGTTTTTCAATATTGGCATAAGGCTATTTGTAGTATGTTGTTAGTTGATTTCGTTGAGTAGTGCTAAACTGATCGTACTTAACTGTGCCCAAAAGTTAGATATTTAAGTTCATGCCTAAAATTCTTTAAATTGATTGTGTTGATTAATTTTTGGAATTGAGTCTTAATTGGTACTGGGTCTTGGTTGAATTTTATTTGGGTGAAATCTGATTAGCTCAATATTGACCCAATTGCACAATTTTTCCCAATGATAGATCAAGTGACGACTTTCTTAAGGGCTAATCATCAATTTGAGAAATATTTTATGATATTTAGGGGAGGTCTGAGTACCCATGGGTAGAAAAGCAAGTGGGTAGAATGTAAAGTTTATTGGGAACTGGTATTGTTGCGTATTATGGTTAAAACTATAAAAATAAGCACTAGGCTGAACACTGCCTATTCGTCGAGCTTGTCTTAGCTCTCCATGGTAGTTAAGCAAATCACCAAATTAGACCTAGATCAACTTCCTTGTTTGAATATGTGACCTGGGTAATGTTCAATTCGGCGGGATTCTCTTAGTCTGCCGAAACCCATTCAACCTGTCGTCAAGTGGGAGTGGACATAGCCCTTTGTGCTTGTTTTCTTTGACTTTGCACTGTCACTTTCGGTGGACTTGTCTTAGTTTGCAAAAATCAGTTCGGTAAATTGCCGAATTGGAGTTGACTCCCCCCATAATGCCTAAATTCTTTGAAATTATGTGTTCTCCATTTCGGCGAGCTCACCTAAGCTTGCACAACCTATTAAGTGTACCACCTTCTCAGTAGGCGAGCCTTAGAACATTTTTGAACTTCATTTCTTTAGATTTTGATTTCAACTAAACTTCACCTGATCTTTTCTTTATATGATTTTGCTTTGCATGTGAAGGCTAAAACTAAGGGAAAATAGGTTGTAACTTCGGATACAGAATCAAACAGGGACTCTCCTCCTCCTTTTTCATTGAAAAAGCAAAAGGGGATAGTGATAAATGATCCTTCCCAACAAAGAACAACTCCACACTCTTCCACACTTGAAAATGAGCAGTCGAGAAAAGGGGTTGTTAGGAAGAGGACTGACATACGATCCAAGTTAGCACAGCCTTCCCAAGATCAAACACCTATTTCTTTAGTTCTCCCAATCATAGCTCTAAGAGCCTTAAATAGGTTCAAGGCTGCAGGAAAATGAACGATTTTAGAAGAAAGAAGACTCTCCACTGATGGGGTAGTCGGTGAATACCTGGCCATCTAGGACATGATAAATTTCATGGGTTTGAGAAGCTCACAAGACCTCGACCTCCCTATGACCCAGCTTGGGTATGGGAGTTCTATGTAGCCTACATAGGACCTCAAGGTTCATGGCAAAGTCCTGCAATGCTACGCCAAAAAAATTAATGAGAAGTTATGTACAAAAGGTAGAAGTAATACTAATTTAAGACTCCGATTGAATAGAAGTCTAGATGACCTCAAAGTTTGGTTTGCCCCTATCATTTCTTACATTTCCCAACCATGGATGGTTGAGGGAATGAATATTGAGAAAAAAGATATGATTGTAGCCTCCAGATACTGGTTAGAGTTCATCAGTAGTAACATCATGCCATCCCAAAATTCGTCCATCCTTCGGCATCCTAAAGTTGTACTAGTTGGAAGCATCATGGATAGGATTTAGATTAGCACGGGTGGGCTTATTACTAAAGAAATTTTAATTAGGGCCAGAAAGGAGCATACATCTTTACCTTTCTCGGTCTTGATCACACGGGTGTATGAAGAGGTTTGTGTTCTCTTTCTAGGGAAGACTAATGTGCGGATCACCCCGGTCTCCTCCAATGACATTCGAAGGATTGATGTCGACCATCTACGGGTCGATGCAGCTCAGAGGAAGCTGCCACCACCTTATACTACGCCTGTGGTTGATCTGGTCAGACTTGCTACTGAGGCCTCTCCATCCCTCCTTCTGTGGAGCCATCGGGTATAGCCCAACTTTCCTCTACAGCTTCTACTGCTACTACTGTTGTTGCACCTACCCCCATTTTTGTCTCCTCTCCCCTATTAACCTAGGCCATGATTTATGAAATTGGCAGTCTTGCCTGGTCAGCAGATGTGAGGCGTACGAAAGTTGAGACGAAGTTGCCTAAAATTATTGATAGGGCTATTGAGGCTGCATTAGCTCCCATGAGGGTCTAATTGACTCAGTGTGAGGCCTCAATTAAGTCACATGGTGTAAGGTTGGATAACCTCACCACTAGGTTAGAGGCTCGAGAGGAAGTGGAGGGTAGTTCAATTGTGCTATCTGAGATGAGGGGTAGGATAGATACTTCGAGTGGTGATGTAGACCAGCTGATGTCTAAAGATATAACAATTTTATAAGGTAATGTTCCCCTACCTGATGCACCTGTGTCTATGCCCCAAGTTATGCCTAGTGGTGAGCTCCCTCAGAGTGTGGTTGTGCAACCAAATGAGGGTGATATGGAGATTGTTGATGCTACAGCTGATGATGCATGTGATAAGAGAGAGGTTAATGGGGCCAATGATTATTGGTCGAGGAGACAGATGAGGAGGAGATTTAGAGAGAAGAGAATGAGAAGTGTACACTAATAGAGTTGCAGGACATTGAGAAGACGATAGTCCACACGACATTGGAGAGATCTCTTGAGGATACATCCGCATTTGGCACATGTGCCAGGCACTTATGCCTCGGTTGAGCCTACATCGCTGCCTTCTATGTTAACTATTTCAGGCACTCATGCCTAGGATGATGTCACTCCTCTAGATACTCTACTTGAGAGCACTCCACAGGCATTGCTTATTAGGGGCGCTTTTGCCTCTCATCTCATCCTCTTTTACATATTTCGCATCGAGGACACTACTTTTGCCACTTTGGTGGAGTAAGGAAACTTGTGCCAATATTCCCTTTTTTATTGCAATTTGTTACTTTCTTTTTTATTTTAGGATGATTGTTCTATTTCGGCTTTTTCCTTGATAGTGTTTTGATTGGTTTATCTCATTGTGTGTCTTTCTTAGTCTTCTCTTGCCCCATGAATTTTTGAAATTGTGAAATACTTGACTTTTCATTGATAATAATTTGAGGATCGATTGTGTATAATATTGATGTATTGAATAGTACTCATGATGAGCATGGTGTATATTGTTTGTGTTGCAAGGAAGAAATTGATGTGGTTGCAATTTTTGAGTGATCTTTTCAAATCTTGTCTTGACTAGCAGCGTTTTTATGTGAGCCTTTCAATGAACATCATAAGTAAGCTTTTGATCTTTTCGGGCTGTGTTAAATGATTGTCTTTTAAGTGCCTTGTGTGGTGAGGTTTCACTTCGAAGCATGTGTATGGAATCTTAGAATTTGCCTTGTTAGTCCAATTGTCTAGGTTTAGTAAGTGTAAGGAATGGATCGTGGGCAGAAATTTTGAGAGGAAACTTAAATATCCATATCCTTTTTGTGACTACCTTGTAAGGGTGTTCAACCATTTTTGCACCATTTGAGCCTAAAACAATTGTGGATAACCATATTGCAAAATCTTGAACCAAATTGTCCCTAACTTCTCATCCAAAATCCTTTTCGAAGCATTGGTTTATTTGGATAGCCAACTAAGTTCGGGTGTGGAAAGGAAGGAGGAAAGAAAGCCAAGTGGAAGAAACAGAATGATGAGATAAGTCTCAACTTTGAAGTATGTTACAAAAGAAGGAACCCCTCCTTATAAAAACAATAATGAAATTGTGATTAACAACCTATGGAAAATTGCAATGAAAATTAAAGTTTGGAGGAATAAAAAGTGGTTTTCCCATAAAATAATTGACAAGTCAAAGTTAGAGCTCTCAAATTGAAAAGAAATGAAGCAAACTTGAGAAAAGGTAAAGATGATTCCAACAATGCTTTGAAAAGACCCTTAAAATCTTTAACCCTCATTCCCATTACAAGCCTAAAAGACCCTTAAAATCTTGCATGAACTAGGTTATGTGATGATTGGAAAATATGGGCAAACCTATGGGATGAAACTTGCATATATTTCTCTTTTGGGAGAGTAAGAGTTGTGTTGATTCCTTACTTCTTTATTGATTTGTTTTGCGAGAGCATTGAATCGTTCTTATGGTTTTATGAAAGTAAGAATGTTCAATCAAAAACTATGATTTTCCTCTATTATGTGGTTTCCTTCATTTATGATCAAATTGCCTTGTTTATGGTTTTCTAAGCATGAGTTTGCATTGAATTGCATGATTTAAGAGGAATTCTGATGAACCCATGTGAACTCTATGATTTGTAAGTTATGAGCGTGATGAACTATGTAAAGATGAAGTTTATGAAATCAAGCATGTCTCTTATGAAGCTAATGATGAATTAAGGGTGCTTTGAGATTGAAGCATCAAAGTTTATGATATGTTGATGATTGTTGTTGAGTTGTGAAAGGAATTCTCATATATTACTCAACCCATGAATGTGAAAGGTTTTCTCACCTATAATGATTCATAGCTTGTTGAAAGGGTTGCTCAACTAAACTTGAATCGATGATTAAGGAGCTATTCTAATGAAGGGACAAGAGGCGATCACCCATGTTGCCTAATAAAGACAAGAGGCGATCACCCATGTCTACTAATAATGAACTTATGACTAATAAGAGACAAGAGGTGACTACCTATGTCTACTTATGATAATTGAACTATGTCTTATCCGTGGGAATTATGCTTAGCACCGAGTTGACAAGTGACGATTACCCATGTCCCATAAACTATGTGCCACCATAGGATGATTGTCTAGATAGACATTAGCTAGTGGATCCACGTAAGCTAGAACTTTATGGTCTTACCTTGGCTAGTAGGACACCTCTTTTCTGTGTGGGGTAGACACTAGATTCCATATTGATAGCTCACATGTTGGTTAAGGCTACTCCCCACAATAATGAACTAAATTGCTTTTAAGACGTTTCTCAAGTAAAGTAAAGGTATTTAGCTTGCTTCGACCATGGTTGATGATTTATGTTTCTAGCCTTTCTCATGTTTTAGCTTGGTCATTGCATGTCATGATAATGTCCGGTTTTAGCATGTTTATATGATTTTGTGCATTGCTATCATACTTAGTACATTCCTCGTACTAACGCATACTTTTTCCTACATTGTCTCATAATGTAGATCTTGGTGATTCTCTGTCTATTAGTGGCTAGAGCTTAGTAGAAGGTTTTCAGAAGACTTGGTGAGTCCTCATGTATTCGAGGACATAGCCTTGTTGTTCTTACTTTTATGTTCCTTTTCTTTGACATTGTATTAGGTTACGTCACAAACTTTATTTCTCATTCTCATGTTAGATTGGCTTTGAGACTTTTGATGTAGACTTCCGCTACTTTCTTAAAAGTTTTGATATGAAATTTTCTTTTCAACTTTTAAATCTCTATGATCTTGTATGTATGTATGCTAAGTGGCTTGTATGAGGCCTTTTGGGGTCTTGTACACCATGTCACTTTTAGGGGGTATCTTGGATCGTGACAAACTTGGTATTCAGAGCACAAGGTTTTAGAAAGGTCGTAGGAAGTCTCATAGGCCACGTCAAGTAGAGTCTTGTTCATGAGTGTGAAGCGCGCCACATTTATGAATGAGAGGCTACAAGATTATTAGGAAACTCCACTTGTTTAATTACTCCTAAGTCGTGCGCTAGAGTGTAACTCTATATGTCTCTCTCTCCTAATCCCTATCCTACGCGTTTCAGGATATGGCTACTCGAAGAGCTTATGCTAGGAGAAATGTGAGAGAGAATATGGAACAAGAAGCTCCTCCAAAAGGTCCTCAAGTTCCGGCCGACCCTTTGACCGAACAAGTGACTAATGTGGAGTTTAGGGCTTCTTTACAAGTGTTCGCTCATGCCATGACTGCTCAAGCCAATAAGGATGTTGTTGCTCCCGTGAACCCAAATGTGGGTACTGCAGTATCTAGAGTGAGGGACTTCACTAGAATAAATCCTTCAGAATTTCACGGTTCAAAGGTTGAGAAAGATCCTCAAGAGTGCATTGATGAGGTGTACAAGGTGCTAATGATCATGGGTGTGACGCCGAAAGAAAAGGCGGAGCTGGCTGCTTATCAACTTAAGGGTGTGGCTCAAGTATGGTTTGAGTAAGGGAAGAGTGAGAGGGCGGAAGACACGGGTCCTCTTGATTGGGAGAAGTTCAAGGCTGCTTTTCTTGATAGGTTCTTTCCCCTTGAGATGAGGGAGGAAAGGGTGCTTGAGTTCATCAACCTTCATCAAGGAAGCATGAGTGTGAAAGAGTATGCTTTTAAGTTCACCCAATTGTCTCGATATTCTCCTACTACGGTTGCCGATCCTAGGGCAAGAATGAGTAACTTCATTTCAGGAGTGTCTGAGATGGTGGTCAAAGAATGCCGTACTGCCATGCTTGTCAATTACATGGATATTTCTCACCTCACGGTTCATGCTCAACAGATAGAAGAGGAGAAACTTAAGGAAAGGTCTAGGGAGACAAAGAGGGCTAAGACCGGTGATGGTAATTTCTCACACTCAAGGTTCGATGGACATGGTCGTCCTAAATTTTGACAAAGGTTTTCCTGTCAAGGTTCCTCCACTGCTCCTCCTAAGTCCAACAAGGATAGGGTGACCAACCCTAAGTGTCAAGGAGGGAATGTTGGTGGTTTTTCATCGACTACTTATGCTAAGTGTGGGAAAAAGCATAAGGGTAAATGTCTAGCCGGTTCTAATGCATGCTTTGGTTGTGGCAAGATGGATCAAAAGATAAGGGATCATCCCTTAGTGGCTAAAAATAAAGGGGATAATCGTCGACGAACTTAACCTCAAAATCCATCCGGTTCTAGTGGAAATCAGAAGCAAAATCGATTATATGCACTTCAGACTTGCCATGAGCAAGAGGGTTCTCCCGATGTGGTTAGCGGTATGTTGAAAGCCTTTCACTTTTATGTTTATGATTTGCTTGATCCCGGTGCTACTTTATCTTTTGTGACGCCATATGTGGCTATGAGGTTTGATGTTCATCCAAATCTGTTGTTAGATCCCTTTTGTGTCTCTACTCCTATTGGTGACTCTATTGTGGCTAAGAGAGTCTATAGAAATTGTCCCCTTCCTTATCCCATAGAGTCAGTCATGTTGATCTTGTAGAGCTTGATATGTTAGATTTTGATGTTATTCTTGGGATGGATTGGTTGCATTCTTATTATGACTCTAATGATTGTAGGACTCGAGTGGTTAAGTTTCAATTCCCAAATGAGCCTATCCTAGAGTGGAATGGGGGAAATTCTATGCCTAAAGGTCAATTTGTCTCATGTCTTAAAGCTAGAAAGATGATCTCTAAGGGGTGCATGTGCCATCTTGTTAGGGTGAGGGAGTGGATTCTGAAACCCCTACTCTTGAGTCGGTTCCCATTGTAAATGAGTTCCCAGAAGTGTTCCCCGATGATCTACCCGGTGTTCCTCCCAAAAGGGAAATAGAATTTCGTATCGATCTTCTCCTCGATACGCAACCTATCACTATTCCTCCTTACCGAATGGCTCAGGCAGAACATAAGGAGTTAAAGGAGCAACTGAAAGATTTGTTGGATAAGGGTTTCATCCGACCAAGAATTTCTCCATGGGGTGCTCCAGTTTTGTTTGATATAAAGAAAGATGGTTCACTTCGTATGTGCATTGACTACCGACAATTGAATAAGGTTACTATTAAGAATAAGTATCCTCTTCCAAGGATAGATGGATTGTTTGATCAACTCCAAGGGGCAAGTTACTTCTCTAAGATTGATCTTTGTTGGGGTTATCACCAACTGAGGGTGAAAGAAGATGATATTCCGAAAACGGCTTTCCGGACTAGATATGGCCATTATGAATCCCTAGTGATGTCGTTTGGGTTGACAAATGCTCCGGCCGCATTTATGCATTTTATGAGTAGGGTGTTTAGAAAATATCTTGATATGTTTGTGATTGTGTTCATAGATGATATTTTTATTTACTTAAGGAGAGAGGATGAGCATGCCGATCATTTGAGGATTGTATTGCAAGTCCTCAAGGACCAACACCTCTTTGCGAAGTTTAGTAAATGTGTGTTTTGGCTAAGGTTTGTTGCTTTTGTTGGTCACATTGTCTCCGGTAAGGGTATTGAGGTAGACCCTAAGAAGACGGATGCGGTTAAGAATTGGCCCAGACCTCCATCACCTTCGGATATTCGAAGTTTCTTGGGTTTAGCCGGTTATTATAGGAGATTTGTTGAAGGGTTTTCTTCGATTGCTTCTCCATTGACGGCTTTGACTCAAAAGAAGGTTAAGTTCACTTGGTCCGAAGCATGTGAGAAGAGTTTTCAAGAGTTTAAAGATAGACTTACCTCAACTTCGATATGGACTTTACCGGAAGTTTCCGATGGGTTTGTGGTTTATTGTGATACTTCAAGGATTGAGTTAGGGTGTGTTCTTATGCAAAATGGCAAGGTCATTGCCTATGCTTCAAGGCAACTTAAGGTTCATAAAAAGAGCTATCCTACTCATGACTTAGAGTTAGCAGCGGTTGTGTTTGCTTTAAAGATTTGGAGGCATTATTTGTATGGTGTGCATGTTGATGTCTTTACCGACCATAAGATTTTGCAATATGTTTTTAAGCAAAAGGATTTGAACCTTCGCAAAAGGAGATGGCTTGAATTGTTAAAGGACTATGACATGAGTGTTCTCTATCACCCCGGAAAGGTGAACGTGGCGGCGGATGCTCTTAATCGGTTGTCTATTTGTAGTGTTGCCCATGTTGAGGATGGTAAGAAAGACTTGGTTCGCGATGTTCATAGATTGGCCCGATTGGGTGTTCGGATGATTGATTCTAGTAAGGGTGGTGTTATGGTTCAGAATGGTTTAGAATTGTCTTTTGTGTCCGATGTGAAGACTAATCAAGATCTTGATACTAATTTGGTTGAGTTGATGGAAGCGGTGGTCAAGAAGTCCGTTGAGGCTTTCTCCCAAGGATCAAGGTGTCTGTGTGTTCCCGATGTAGATGACCTAAGGAAACAAATTTTGTTGGAAGCCCATAGTTCTAAATATTCCATTCACCCGGGAGCTAGCAGGATGTACCGTGATTTGCGAGAGGTCTATTCGTGGAACGGGATTAAGAAGGATATTGTGGAATTTTTGGCTAAGTGTCCTAATCGTCAACAAGTGAAAGTTGAGCATGAAAAGCAAGGAGGTGTGTACCAAGATATTAGTATTCCTACTTGGAAGTGGGAAGATCTGAATATGGACTTTATTGTTGGTTTGCCATGCACCCGACAACAATATGATTTCATTTGGGTTATTGTGGATCGTATGAAGAAATTAGCCCATTTTCTTCCCGTCAAGGTTTGTTATTTGGCGGAGGATTATGCTAAGTTGTACTTGCGAGAAATGGTTAGGTTGCATGGAGTGTCGTTATCCATCATTTCCTATTGTAGTGCACAATTTACCTCATAATTTTTGAAATCCTTCCAAAAGGATCTTGGTAGTCGTGTTAAGCTTAGCACAACCTTTTATCCTCATCCTCAAACAGATGGGCAAGCAGAATGTACTATCCAAACTTTGGAGGATATGCTGAGGGTTTTTGTAATTGATTTCAAGGGTAATTGGGATTATCATTTGCGTTTGATTGAGTTTGCTTACAATAATAGCTACCATTCTAGTATTGGTATGGCTCCATTTGAAGCTCTGTATGGTAGGAGGTGTAGATCTCCTATAGGTTGGTTCGAAGTTGGTGAAGTTGCTTTGATAGGTCCCGAGTTGGTACATGAGGCTATGGAGAAAGTTTAGCTTATTAGAGAAAGGTTGAAAATGGCTTAAAGTCGACAAAAGTTCTATGCCAATGTTAGAAGGAGAGATTTAGAATTTGATGTTGATGATTGGGTTTACTTGAAAATTTCACCCATGAAGGGTGTAATGAGATTCGGGAAGAAAGGGAAGCTTAGTCCCCGTTATGTAGTCCTATATCAAATTTTAAGACATGTTGGTAAGGTTGCTTATGAACTCAATTTGCCTAATGATTTGGCATCAGTGCATTCGGTTTTCCATGTCTCCTTGTTGAAGAAATGTGTTGGTGATCCGACATCTATAGTGCCATTAGAGAATCTTGGCATAAGGGATAGTCTTTCCTATGAAGAAGTTCCGGTTGAGATCTTAGACCGGCAAGTCCGAAAGTGAAGAAATAAAGAATTTGCTTCCGTGAAGGTTCTTTGGTGGAATCAATTACTTAAGGGTGCTACTTGGGAGGCCGAGGTCCATATGATGTCCCAATATCCTCATCTCTTTCCCTCCGACCCTATGCTAGCTTGAGGTATCTAGTTCCTCATGGTTCATTCTTTTGGTTTCATGTGTCTTAGTTGTTTCCATGATTCCTTGATTATGCATGTTTAGGAAGAGTCCAATTCTTTAGAAAATGATCTACCTTCATTGATTTCTCTATGATTATGTGCATTTGAGTATGAATTGCATAAATTCTTCATGAAATGATATGTTGAACATGCTTTAGCTTGGAGTTGATGTTTTTCCTTCTCGGATATGTGCATGTATGTGATTGCATCCAAGATTGGGTTGTTAGCTTTTGTTTCTTACCATCCTTATGATGTCTTGATTCTCATTCGAGGAGAATGTTCCCAAGGGGGAGATAATGTAATACCCGAATTCGAAAGGGTGGAAAGTTCCTGATTTCTGAATTAGTGCCAGTAACGACGGAGGCCACCTATGGTTTGTAGGTTGACCTACGGCCCGTAGGTGGGAACCGTGGGTGGCAGTCTAATGTTTTCAAAGTGTCAAGTTTTAGAACCCCAACGACGGCTTTCCAGGACGGCCCGTCATCCAGTGTACGAGTCATAGATGGATCCTTCCATTGCAGGGTTTAAAGTGACTGTCTCTGAACCCAACGATGGTTGACCAGGGAGGTCTGTGGTTGGACCTACGGACCGTAGGTCAACCTGTCAATGGGGTCCGGCAGTTAATTTTAAAAAGGGGTCTTTAGCTCTTTTCACCTAATGACTTATTTATCAACCAAGGTCGGTTCCCAACAATATATAAGCCTTTTAATCCTAAAAATTTACCTTTTCAATCACTTTTGCAAATTTCCCCAAACTCTTCTCCCTCAAATATTTCTCTCTCTAGATAGTAGAAGAAGAAGAAGAAGTGGTCAAGCAAGGGTTCAAGAAATCAAGTTTCTCTTCATCAATTGCTTAAGGAAATTGAGCACTAAGGTATAGTAGTCTACATCCATGGAACCCTTTCGTCCATGGAATCCCCAAAATCTCCAATTTCAAATTAGAAATTCCCAATTGTATTAATGGCTTTCTTCTATGTCATTGGTTCTTTTTAATGATGGTTTGATTGATTGGTTTATGAACTTTGAAGTATAAATTTAGTTGAATTTCATGAAGTTAGATGAATCCCCATGAACCCACGCCTTCTTCCCCAATTTTGAAATTATGAATGTGTTGATGGGTTGAATTGTGAAGACATGAATTTCATAAAGTCTATATGAACCTATGTATAAATTATGATTTCTAAGCTAAGATTGTTCATGATGAGAATATGAATGACCTAAGGATAGTTTTATGGAGGTAAGCATGTTCTATCAAAAACTATGATTTTCCTCTATTATGTTGTTTCCTTCGCTTATGAGCAAATTACTGTTGTTTATGATTTTCTAAGCATGAGTTTGCATTGAATTGCATGATTTAAGAGGAATTCTGATGAACCCATGTGAACTCTATGATTTGTAAGTTATGAGCATGATGAACTATGAAAAATGAAGTTTATGAAATCATGCATGTCTCTTATGAAGCTAATGATGAATTAAGAGTGTTTTGAGATTGAAGCATCAAAGTTTATGATATGTTGATGATTGTTGTTGAGACGTGAAAGGAATTCTCATATATTACTCAACCCATGAATGTGAAAGGTTTTCTCACTTGTAATGATTCATAACTTGTTGAAAGGGTTGCTCAACTAAACTTGAATCGATGATTAAGGGGCTATTCGAATGAAGGGACAAGAGGCGATCACCCATGTTCGCTAATGTAGACAAAAGGCAATCACCCATGTCTACTAATAATGAACTTTTTACTAATAAGAGACAAGAGGTGACTACCCCTGTCTGCTTATGATAATTGAGCTATGTCTCATCCGTGGGAATTTCGCTTAGCATCGAGTGGACAAGTGGCGATTACCCATGTCCCACAAACTATGTGCCACCATAGGATGTTTATCTAGATAGACATTAGCTAGTGGATCCATGTAAGCTAGAAGTTTATGGTCTTACCTTTGCATGTAGGACACCTTTTTTCGGTGTGGGGTAGACATTGGATTCCATGTTGATAGCTCACATGGTCTTACATGTCGGTTAAGGCTACTCCCCACAATATTGAACTATAGTGCTTCTAAGACATTTCTCAAGTAAAGTTAAGATGTTTAGCTTGCTTTGACCATGGTTGATGATTTATGTTTCTAGCCTTTCTCATGTTTTAGCTTGGTCATTGCATGTGATGAAAATATTCGACTTTAGCATGTTTATATGATTTTGTACATTCCTATCATACTTAGTACATTTCTCGTACTAACGCATATTTTTTGCCTACATTGTCTCATAATGTAGGGCTTGGAGATTCTCCATCTATTCGTGGCTAGAGCTTAGTAGAAGGTTTTCGGAAGACTTGGTGAGTCCTCGTGTATTCGAGAACATAGCCTTGTTGTTCTTACTTTTATGTTCCTCTGCTTTGACATTGTATTGGTTACGTCCCAACCTTTATTTCTCATTCTTATATTAGATTGTCTTTGAGAATTTTGATGTAGACTTCCACGACTTTCTTAACAACTTTGATATGAAATGTCTTTTCAACTTTTAAATCTCTATGATCTTTTATGTATGTATGCTAAGTGGCTTGTATGAGGCCTCTCGGGGTCTTGTATGCCATGTCACATCTAGGGGGTACCTTGAGTCGTGAAAGGATCACTCTCATCTGGAGTCTTGGGAGGAGATATCTCAAGTGCGCAATCGATGCCCAACAATATGATCACGGGAGGCGGCAAGGAAGGTTCAGTCTTGGCATTAGTGCCCTCAGTAATGGAAATTATGGTGGAGTCTGGAGTGACACCACTGGACCCGATCTCTATAGTCTCTCGAAGAGACCTCTCCAAGGTAGCCTGGAGGATGGCCTCCTTCGTCTCCTGCATCTCTATCAGGGTCTCAGCAATCCCCTGCTCATCCTCTCTCAAGCCCTCCTCATCAGTCTCCTCAGCTAACTCCTTGTCAGCTCCATCATCGTCATCCTCATCTACAGTATATGTATCCCTAGGTACAGAAGAGATAGGTGCATTACTAGGCATCTAAGGAGCAGGGGCAACGGCATCTGGAATGGGAACCTCACCCCAAAGTGTCGAGATGTCCATAGATTGAATCTGAACCACCTCTGCCCTCAATGTCGCAACCTCAGCTCTCAGAGTGTCCACTGCACTAGTGCTACCCTCTGCCTTCTCCAAAACTTCTATCCTAGCTGTCAAATCATCTATACACCTAGTGTGGTTCTCAATCACTTCCTCACACCTGACCACCCGCTTAGTAAGAGGAGCCAAGGATTTTTCTATAGCCTGGTCAATGAGCCAGGCAAGTCCTTCTCAACCCGAGCAGCTCTAACATCAGCTGACCAGGCAAGACTACCCATCTGATAAATAAGGACCTGGGCAGTGGAGTACGGGCAATAGTAGAAGGGGGAGGCCCACAACAGTAGTGGAAACAGAAGCAGAAGGCATAGAATCAGACACAGAAGCAGAAGAGCCAGCTACAAATGAAGAAATAGGAGTACCTGCTTGCTCTATAGAAGGAGAAGGTGTGCTTTTCTCTTGAGCCAGTGTGGCAGGGTCGACCACTAGAGTGGAGTCTGGTTGTGGCAGCTTCCTCCTAACCGCATCATCTCTCAAGCACTCCGCCTCTATCCTTCGAATATCATAGATGATGTCGGTCTGAGTCTCACATCTATGGCTGCCTGAAAAGAGACTTCCACCCTTTCACATAGCTATGTGATAAGAAGTGGAAATCGGACCGATGTATGCTTTTCCCTTGCTCTCATAAGCATCTCTAAAGAAATAATAGCACCGACATGTATGTGATCTCGATCTTGTATGGTTCCTACTAGTACCTCCTTGTCATGGTGAATAATGGACTCATTCTTAGATGGCGTCATGTTGCTGTTAATGAAGTCAAACCAGTATCTCACCACTAGATTCAAACCTTTCTTCTCGATGTTTGCACCATCGACCATCCAAGAAAGAGAGGAATCAGAGTACAGGGGTGCTAGCCAACTCTTCAGTGAATCCAAATCATGACGCATCTAGAGATAATATAAATCATCAGCAAATGTTGGCATGACCGATGCAATGTTGATGGCCCCTGCGTCACACGTGACCATTCTTCCACGTACCTCTACTTTGTCATGTGGTTTCCAAACTATGCCCTTTCACTTCTTTCGAAGGGCCTAAGTGTATTTCGTATAGATCTCCCTCACCCAAGAAGGGATGTTAAGGGCTCTTTGCTCTAGTAAACCCTTCAAACCGATTGAACTAGATTGTATCCTAGATGGCTGGGTAGTCACTCATCACTCCATCAACAGAGAGTCACCTCTCCTCAAGACTAACCTGCTCTCCTATAGCTTTGAGCCTATTAAAGGATCTTGGAGCTATAATAGGGAGAACTCTGGAAATCTGTGCCTGCGTAGATGAGGGTTGTACCACTTTAGATCTAATATCCTTCCTCCTTGCCTCCACCCTCATTTGTGCCCTATCTTGGGTAGATGGTTATGGGGTTGAGGTTTGTCAGTAACTCAGAGCTTTAGATGGTTCATTTATAGAGAGGCTCCGATGTCTGTTGAGAAGATGAGGGGGAGGAGATTCCCTATAAGATTTAGTATCAGATGAGACCATATTCTTTCCCTTTGTTCTTTCCATTATCTAAAAGGCAAAAATTAAAGCACAAGATTTGTGAAGTTTTGTTGAAATCAGAGCATTATGAATCAAAGATGAGAAAAACTTATGAAGATCACCTAATGGGAAGGCGGATCTCCTAACAGGATTAGCGAGCTCCGATGAGCTCTCTGAAATGACCAGTAGCAAAATATTCAGGGCTCAGATAAACAAGGCGGAGTTAGTGCCAACTCGGTGATTCGCCGAGCTGGTTTTGGTGAGCTAAGAAAAGTCCACCAGAACTGAACGTGCAAAAAGGAAAGACGTAGTCTTCAAGGGTGATGTCCTCTCCCGCTTGGTTATTCGCCAAATGGGTTTAGCGCTACTAGGACAAGCCCGCCAAGTGGGACATTACCTAAGGCCATGCACATGCTAAGGAGGGCGAGCTGGGTCTTACTCATCGATTTCCCTAACTTTCTTGGCGAGCTAAGCCAAGCTCGTCGAATATGAAGTTTCAGCCCAGTGCCTAATTTTCACAATCAAATCCAACATGCACAACAAATACGAGTTTCCCCAACATTTACAATCCATATATATGCCTTTCTACCCATCGGTACTCAGATTTCCCCCAATTATCACTAAGTATTGCACTAATTGATGCACTTCCCTTAAGAAAGTAGTCACCCTGTCTATCATTGGGAAAAATCATGCAATGGGTCAACACTGAACTACTCAGACTTCACTCACATTCAATTAATTACAGAACCTGCATAAATATCAAATCAATTCAGCAATCTAACCAACACAATTAGGATTCATAATTTAAACAGGCTTTCACAGTCAAAATCACAAAGGCACAGCTCAAATTCAGCAATATGGTGCTACCCAAAAAATTTAAACACTAAATCTCAGCTAATGGGTTAAGCCCACACCCTATGTTCAATCTAAACTCAAAGCAATCAATAAAAGGTCGAAACACAAACCTTGTTGCAAGCGAATAAGCAAGACTCTAAGGAATTGGGATTTTATTGACTTGAATTCCAAGGAAATACACTCCTATCACTTGCAATACACTCACACGAGGAACACAATCACTCAAAATGCGCAATGTAAGAGAGAGGAAATAAAAAGGCTCCAAAAGTTTCAAAAGATTTTGATTCTTGAATTTAAAACAACACTTGGCTTTTTATACCAGTCCCACTCGGTGAACTCACTAACATTGCCAAACGTTTTCGGCACATCTCCATTTGGAGCATAAGCTGGCCGAACATGCTTGAAACAATTACCAAACCTGAAGGTTGATTCGGCGGACCCGATAGAGTTCTCTTAGTGCACTCCGGTAAATCGCCCTTTGGAGCTATGCTCACCAATCTTGACAATTCACATTTTCATCAATTTCATCTCAAACGGTGGAAAAAGATTAGTCCGCTTAATGCCATTGACGTATCGCCATTTTGTTCAGGCCTCGCCTAATCTTATTTTATCTATCTTTAAAACTCTTCTTCACCTTCCCTCACAATGCACATTATTTGAAAGTAATAAAACAACAGTAAAGACTTGGGTTGCCTCTCAAGAAGCACCTTATTTAACATTATGGCACGACATAGTCCACAAACTCAACATTCATTCTTTGGGTTCGGGATGGTATCACTAGGAAAAGTCCCCTTTTGCCTTGGATTGAGACGAGTAGTAATTTGACCCAATTGGGTCTCCAGCTGCTTCGTGGAAACAGAGTGAGAAGTTACCTTTTGTGATAAAGTGGAGAATTCAATTTTCAATTCCTTCAACACCTTATCGGACCCTTTAACCTTGTTGTAGATCCTTGCAAGCATGTCCTTCGTACGGTTTCCTTCTTTCCCACTTGGTTCTTTTGGGCGTGGACAATCATGGGGAGGCATGTATCTCTCTTTTTCCATCTCTCCACGGTTCACCTTGCCAATCTTTCCGTCACCATCTCTATCCTTGTTCCAACCTTGGTTCCCACCTTTGCATTGGTAATTTGTGTGAGAAGCCACCACTTGATTTCACAAGAATTGAACTTCTTCATTATATAATGCCTCAAATTTGGCATCATCTGGGAATTTCCCACTGCTAGTTCCAACCGCATTTACCAACTTTGTTCTACCTCCAATGACATATTTGGATAAAAAATCAATTTGGGTCATCATTTTGGCAATGTTTTCATCTCTTTCATGATCCCTCTTGATTTGTTCTTTAGATAGACTCACTTGAAGAGTAGGCACGCGGTCCTCTCTAGTATACCATGCACCATTAACCTTTGTCATATCATCAAGCCACAAAATAGCCACCTCATACGACTGTCTCATAAAACAACCATGGACTAAGTGATTAGTCACTCTCTTGTTTACTGAGTCAAGGCTAAAATAGAAGTATTGAAGATGTAAATTGTCCGGAACGCCATGCGTTGGACATTGTAAGAGTAGCCTTTTTAACCTTAGCCATGCCTCATGTAATAGCTCACCTCCAATGCTCTAAAAATTCTCAATTTGGTAACGGAGTTTAACCATCTTTGGGATGGAAAGAACCTCTCAAAGAATGTATCACTGAGCTTATCCCATGAAGTAATTGAATCATTTGGAAGCTCTGCGAACCACCTTGTAGCTTCTCCCATTAAAGAGAACGGGAATAACCTTAACCTTACGGATTCTTGGGAGATGTTTTTTAACACGAAGGGTCCACACACCTCCTTAAAATTCTTAAGGTGTTCATGAGGGTCTTCATGAGCCAAACCTCCAAACATTCCTTTCATTTGGAGCAATTGTGTCATAGTGCCTATGATGTGAAACACAACCCTTCCCGTTGTAGGAGGGATTCAGATTACTCCCGTGGTCTGAACGACATTAATGTGCATGTAATTCAAATCACCCACATTCTCATTATGACCATAGTGACTATCGTTGTCACTTCCATGATCACTCATCTTTTCAACCTGCAGATTCTCAAATAACAGCACCAAACAACAATTCTACTACAATTAAACAAAATTAAAATCTAAATTCTCAATTAGAATTAACAACTACCATTCCCCGGCAATGGCGCTATTTTTGATAACGCTCAAATGAACCTCCAAAACTAATTAAAAGAGTGAGCAATTGTAATAGTCAGTAAAAACCCCAATGAAGAGTTCGGGTCGAATCCCACACAGAATGGTGTTTCGTCGAAAACTCCTTATCAAGAAATATGGATTTCAAATCAGCTCATTTGTAATAGTAAGAAAAAATTGGGAGGATGGAATCACCAACTTAATAAAAAGCTTTGGTTATCAATTATCGAAATTGAATTAGAAATTAAATGAAATCTAGATTTAATAAGTAATCTAGGGGTGCGGGGATTGGAAGTCATCTCACATAGTGGTAAATGTGGTGCACTATAGTGATGACCAATCATGAATATGCTAAGTCAACTTCATTGACGCTAAGCCTCTTTTGATCTCAAAGCATCTATGCATAGAATCTTCTTTCGGTCTCATCTATATGCCAATCCCAAACAATCCAAAACCTTACTCTATCCTCTTCTTCAAGAATAGGGAAACTAGATTCCAACCCATAACCGCTCTTTCAAGCAACCTATGGAAGTCAAACCTAACTTGCTAGTATTGAACTAATTGCCCACTCCAATTAATCTTTTTTGAGCATCATTCGGAGTTCGGAAGTAGGAATTAAGTTCGCAATCTTAACCCATTAGCTAACCCCATGGTAATTAGACAAAATTCATGTATGAACAGCACAAAAAAAGAGCATAACACAATACCCACTATATTAAATCAACACTCAATCCCATTAGAGAACCCCTAGATCTTGGAGTTCTAGCCAACCATCACAAAAAGTAAAGAGGTTATACCTTTCATGAAATCAACATTGCGTAACATGAAATCTTGTAATAAAGAGCAAACCCACTTTGAATTCAACTTTAAATTGTCAAATTCAAGCACAAAGTTATAAAACCCCAATAACTAGATAAGTGTTCTTCAAAAGTAATGTGTTCTATCTCTCTCTCTAAAAATCTCAATGTGTTTTTCAACTTTGACTCTCTTTTACAATTCTATCCTTTGGGCTATTTATACTTTCCCAGAATTTGGCCCAAAATCAAATTAATGACTGATTTGGTTACATTAGTCGGGCTTACCCAACCTGCTGGGCGGATCGCCCTTCGCTCCTCAGCTCGCCTTGTGAAGATCTAGGCTTTAGGTGTTTGAACCTCAGTTGGAGAAATCAATTGAGTAAGCCTTTCATGTTTAGTGAATCATCGAATACAACCTTAGTTCGTCGTTAGAGCTTTAAATCCTTGCCTGGCACACTGTGAATTTAGGCGATACTGTAAAGATTTTCGTTCTCACTAGGTGCATCATTGTTTCTTCTATATTGTTTCTTCTATAGTTCGCTGACCTTCCTTTGTAGAAATAGGTTCTTTGCACTTTTAGATTTGACGAGGTCATGCTTAGTAGGCGATTCACCCTTCATGCTAGGCGATTAACAATGTTCACTTTGCACTTCTTTTTGTGTTTTTGGTACTTCTTTCAAACATCAGTCCCTTTCTTCTCCAATTGCCTTCATAACTGCAAATCATAAACATTCTATTAGAAAAAGAAAACATTAGGCATTAAGGACCCTAATTATTGACCTAAATGGACCTTAAATGAGTACAAGTCTACCACTCATCAGAATACGGGTGAGAATATGGAGCCCGAGGTTCCTCAAGTTCTGGTTGGTCCTTTTGGCTGAGCAAGTTACTCATGCTGAATTCTAAGAAACTTTCCAAGTGTTTGCCAAAGTAATGATGGCTCAAGCCAATAGAGAGGCTAATAATCATCTGAACCAAAATGTGTGTACGTCGGTGGCAAGGATAAAGGACTTTACTCGAAAGAATCCTCTGGAATTTCATGGTTCTAAGGTTGATGAGGATCTTCAAGAGTTTATTGATGAGATGTATAAGATACAAGTTATTATGAGATTGACTAGGGTTGACAAGCCAAAGTTAGCCTCTTATCAACTCAAGGGTGTTGCTCATGTGTTGTTTGAAAAATGGAAGAGCGAGAGGGTTGTTAATGTAGGTCCTCTTGATTGGGAGAAATTCAAAGGAGCTTTTCTTGATTGTTTCTTTCCTCTTAAGATGAGAGAAGTGAAATTGCTCGACTTCATTAACCTCTAACAAGGAAATATGAGTGTGAAAGAGTATGTTTTGAAGTTCACTCAATTGCTAAGTATGCTCCGACTACGGTTGCCGACTCTAGGGCAAGGATGACTAAGTTTATATCGAGTGTGTTTGACTTTGTTGTCAAAGAGTATCATACTACCATGTTGATCAAGGAAATATATATTTTTCCTTTTATGATACATGCCCAAAAAATTGAGGAGGAAAAGCTCAAGAAAAGGGCAAAAGAGTCCAAGAGGGCAAGGATCGGTGATAGTGACTTTTCACATTCTAAGATCGGTTGACATGGGTGTCTTCAATTCAAGAAAAAATTTTCCGGCCAAGGTTCTTCTAATGCACTGACTCCTATTTTCAACAAAGATAGGGTGTCTAACCCTAAGCCTCGAGGAGGTAGTTGTAATGGATTTTCTATTCCCGCTTGCACTACGTGTGGTAAGAAACATGATGCCAAATGTTTGGCCAGTACGGATGGTTGCTTTAGTTATGGAAACAATGGTCCCAAGATGAGAGATTACATATTGCCTACTACTAAGGGAAGGGATGGTAGACAAGTTCAACTGAGTGGTTTTCATTGGGGTGCTCCGAAGCAAAATAGATTTTATGCTCTTCAAACTCGACATGATCGTAAGGGTTCTCTAGATGTGGTGAGTTGTATGTTGAATGACTTTTACCTTGATGTTTATGCTTTACTTGATCTTGGTGCTAGTTTATTGTTTATTACTCCTTATATGGCCCTAAGATTTGATGTTTGTCCCAAAATCCTTTCTCATCCCTTTCATGTCGCTACTCTCGTGGGTGATGCTATTGTTGCTAAGACATTCTATAGAAATTGTCTTACTTTTATTTCGCATAGAGTCACTCATGTTGATCATGTAGAGCTTGATATGTTAGATTTTGATGTTATTCGTAGAATGAATTTGCTTCATACATGTTATGCTTTGATAGAGTGTAGGACTCGATTGGTCACTTTTATGGTTCTGAATGAACCTATAATGTCATGGGAAGGGAAAAGTTATGTTCTTAAGGGTCAGCTTATATCTTTCCTAAAAGCTAGGAAGATAGTCTCAAAGGGTTGGATTTATCATCTTGTTCAGGTTTGGGATATAGATTATGAAACCCCTATTATTGAGTCAGTTCCGATTGTAAATGTGTTTCTAGGAATGTTTCCTAATAATATTGCCAATATTCCTCTCGAAAGGGAAATGAGCTTCAGTATTGACCTTCTCCCAAATACGTAGCCTATCTCTATTCCTCATTATCATATGGCCCCGGTAGAACTAAATAAGTTAAAGAACTAATTAAAAGATTCATTTGATAAGAGTTTTATTAGACCGAGTATCTCACCATGGGGCGCTCCATTTTTGTATTTTCGAAAGAAGGATTGGTCTCTCTAAATGTGTATTGACTATCGGCAATTGAATAAAGTTACAATTGAGAATAAGCATCCTCTTCCAATGATTAATGATTTATTTGATCAACTCCAAGGAGCAAGTTATTTTTCTAAGATTGACCTCCGGTCAGGTTACACCAATTGAGGGTGAAAGACAGTGACATTGCAAAGATGGCTTTTCAGACTCAGTATGGTCATTATCCATTTTAGTAATGTCATTTGGTTTGACTGATGCCCCCAACAATGTTTATGGATTTGATGAATAGGGTCTTTAAGCAATACATTGATATGTTTGTGATTGTGTTTATTTATGATATCCTGATTTACTCACTGTGTGAGGACGAGCATGTTGAGCATTTAAGCATTGTGTTGCATATTCTCAAGGATCATGAGTTGTACGCAAATTTTAACAAACGTGAGTTTTTATTGAGGTATGTTGCTTTTTTTGGCCATATTGTCTGCGGTGAAGGTATTCAAGTCGATCATTAAAAAACTGAGGCAGTTAAGAATTGGCCTACACCTTTGTCTGCTTCGGATATATGGAGTTTCTTGGGTTTGACTGGAAACCATAGAAGGTTCGTGGAAGTATTTTCATTTAATGCTTCACCTTTGACTTCAGTGACTTAAAAGAAAGTGAAATTCTTATAGTCCGATTATTGTGAGAAGAGTTTCCAAGAATTAAAAGATAGACTCAATTCAACCCCTATTTTGACACTACCAAAAGGATCAGATGATTTTATGGTGTATTGTGATGCTTCACGGGTTGGTCTTGGTTGTGTTTTGATGAAACACGGGAAAGTCATTTCTTAAGCATAAGTCAGTCAAAAGTACATGAAAAGAATAATCAAACTCATGATTTGGAGTTAGTAGCGGTGGTGTTTGCTCTAAAGATTTGGAAATATTACTTGTATGGTGTGCATGTAGCTGTGTTTATCGACCTCAAGAGTTTGAAATACGTGTTCACTCAAAAGGATTTGAATCTTCTCTAAAGGAGGTGGCTTGAGTTTCTAATGGATTATGATATGAGTGTCCTCTATCATCCCGCTTTGGTGAATGTTGTAACAGATGCTCTTAGTCGTTTATCGATGGGTAGTGTTGCTCATTTTGAGGATGATAAGAAGGAGCTAGTTCATGATGTTCATAGATTGGCCTGATTGGATGTTTGGTTGGTTAATTCTAATGATGGTGGTGTGATTGTTCATAATGGTTTGGAATCTATTTTATCGTATGCAAAGGCTAAGAAAGATCTTCATCCGGTATTAGTTGACTTGAAGATGTCTGTTTTTGAAAAATCCGTTGAGGCTTTCTCCCTAGGGGGAGATGGTGTGCTTCGATATCAAGGTAACTTATGTAATCCAAATGTTTATTAATTGAGGAATCAAATTCTTATAAAAGTTCATAGTTCTCGGTATTGTTTACACCCGGGAGCCACGAAGATGTACCGTGATTTGTGGGAATTTTATTGGTTGATTAGGATGAAGAAGGATATTGGGAATTTGTGGCTAAATGTTTGAATTGTTGATAAATATAAGTTGAGCAACGGAAACCGGGTGGTTTAACTCAAGACAACAGTATTCCTACATGAAAGTGAGAAGATTTGAATATGGACTTCATTACGGGTTTACCTCGCACTCGTTGACAGTTTAATTTGACTTTGGTTATTGTGGACCGAATGACGAATCCGGCTCACTTTCTTCTAGTTAAGACTTCTTCTTATTTGAGGATTATGCCAAGCTTTACATTAGAGAAATGGTAAGGTTGCATGGATTGCCTTTTTTCACTATCTCCGATAGTTAGTTTACATCTCAGTTTTGGATGTTGTTTCAGAAAATCTTGGTACTCAAGTGAAACTTAGCATAACTTTTCATCCTCAGATCGATGGACAAGCCGAGCATTCCATTCATACTTTGGAGGATATGTGGAGAATCTAGGTGATTTATTTTACGGGTAATTGGGATGATAATTCGCCTTTGATTGAGTTTTCTTATAATAATAGCTATCCTTATAGCATTGGAATAGCATTGTTTGAGGCTCTTTATTGGTTGGTTTGAGGTTTGTGAGGTTGTTTTGATATAGCCCTAGTTGGTGCATGAGGCTATGGAAAAGGTTCGGGTTATTCGTGAGAGGTTGATATCGGCTTGAAATCGACAAAAATCTTATTTTGATGGGAGAAGAAGAGAACTGGAATTTGATGTTGATGATTGGCTCTACATGAAAATTTCACCCATGAAGGGTGTAATGAGATTTGGAAAGACAGGGAAGCATAGTCCTCAGTATGTGGGCCCATTCAAATTTTGAGGCATATTGGCAAAGTTTCTTATGAACTTGAATTGCAACATGATTTAGCATCGATACATCCGGTATTCCAAGTCTATATCTTAAAAACTGTGTTGGAGATCCCACATCTATTGTTCCTTTGGAATATTTGGGAGTTAAAGAGAATCTTTCTTATGAAGAGGTTCCGCTTGAGATTTTAGACCAGCTAGTCTGGAAGTTGAGAAACAGAGAAGTTGCTTCCATGAAAGTTCTTTGGAGGAATCAATAAGTTGAGGGTCCTACTTGGGAGGCCGAAGTTGATATGGTGTCCCGGTATCTTCATCTCCTTCCATCCGCTCCCACTCTAGCTAGAGATATTAGCTCCTCATGGTTCATTCTTTTCGATCATGTGTTTTAGTCATTCTCATGTTTCCATATGCATGCATATTCATGACAACTTAATTTTTATGTTATGATTTATCTTGGAGTGATCCTACATGTTTTATGTACATTTTGATAAAAATTACATTCATGTTGGGTTTTTAGTTTCTCTCCAATTCTATACATGCAAGCTTGAGTCCCATTTGAGGACGAATGTCCCCAAATGGGGAGTTATTGTAATACCCTACATATTGGAAAGTCAAAAGAAAAAAGAAAATGCAGAAAAGTTGACTAAAGTAAGTTTCTACAAGTCCAACCTACAGACTGTAGGAAGTCATACAGACCATAGGAAGGGACTCGTAGACCCAGTGTTGAATTCTTGAAATATAGTTTCTGATGTTTGACCTACGACTTGACAAGATAAGTCGTACGAAGTTGGACACGTCATAGGAATGACTCGTAGGATTGATTTAGATATTTTATTTAGGACCTCAATTCTACGGAAGGTTTTGAGGGGTTGTCACTTGGTCTACGGGTCATAGGAAGGTTTCGTAGAAAGGTTAAAAACTTAGTTAAATTTGGGACTAAAAGTTGAGTTCTATGGATGTGGACTACGGACCGTATAAAGTTCGATGGCCCGTATAATGGTCTCGTTGAAAAGAATTGAAAATTTGGGTTTCTAAAATTTGTTCTGCGGTTGATCAGGACGGGCTCTAGAAATTCCTACAGACCGTAGGTCCAAACCGTATGATTGTCTTGCAGTTATTTTTAAAAGGTATATTTGGGTCTTTTCCTATGCATTTAATTCCTATACTATATCATTTTTACCTTAATTCTAAGCCCTATAACTACCCTTCACCCTTAGAAATTTCCCCAACTCTTTCATTCCCTCAATTTCCCAAATTCTCTACAAGGCTCTCCCCAAAAAGCCTCTCTCTAGAACGAGAACAAAGAAGCTGAGGTTCTTCAAGGTCATGTCTCCTTGTTCACCATTAATTATAGATCTTCAAGATCAAGGTATGTAAGGAGTTAATCAATGGGTTCCATTCACCGATTAAGTTCCAAAATATTCTTCAATTCTCGAATTCAATTTCAATTCAATTATTCATAGGTTCTATTTGTATGGATTTTAATTGTTTAATTTTGATCATATTATGATTATTTAGATTCAATTACATGTTTTTCAACCAATTCTATATGAACTAATGCATTGATTATGATTTTGACTATGAACCCTAAATTGCATGAATTTGAAGAAAAGCTACGAATCAATGAATGATGTTTTCATGATCTTATGCATAATTTATGAAAAAGAATGATTTATGATCTAGGTTGCTTTAAAATAAGCATCATTGAAAGTTTGAAAGGCTTTCTTACATACGCATGAATTGTTAATGGTTTTTTCAGTTACTAAAAAATCATGAATGGTGAAAGGTTTTCTCACACGTGGTTTAAGGAGCTACTCTATGATGTTTCAATCTTGGATTAGTAACATAATTGTGGTTTTCCATGGATGATGATGATTTCATGTATATGACTATTCCGTTGGAATTTTTACTTAGCATCGAGAGGATATTGAGATGGAGGCTCTCCCGTTAGTAGAGACCGGGTGTCTAGTAGCATTCTCCTTGTCCCTAACTACGTGCCCTTGTAGGTTTTCTTAAGTAACATATCTAGTGGATCAACGTAAGCTAGAATTCTAAGGTTGTTTCCTTAGCAAGCAATAACATATCTTTTCAATGTGGAAGCAAGACACCGGATTCCATATTATAGCTCACATGGTCTATGTCGGTAAATAGTAAATATCCCACAAAACGAACTAAGTTTACTTCAAAACGTTCTATGAAGCTTTCCTTATGATTTTTAGATGCATTGACCATGTTCATGATTATGATTCTTCTTTAAAGATTTTACTATGTTTAGCTTCGTAATCCACATCATGTTTTTTGATTATGTCCCTTTATGATCATGTTCCATGTTTTATTGCATTCCCCTCATACTTAGTACATTTCATGTACTAATGTACACTTACTTATACCTACGTTGTTTCATAATGTAGGGCGTGATGATTCCTCTCCTACCATTCATGGCTAGTTGATCTTATTAGTAACTTGAAGATCAAGAGTTTGTAAGTCCCCATGTTCTGAGGACGATGACACTTTTTATTATTTTCCTTATTTTTAGTTTTCATACTATGTATGTTGTATACGAGTTACATCTCGACCACTCTTTTGATGTAATAGAAGGCTTGTCAAGACTTTGATGTACTTCTGCTTATATGTCAAACTCTTTACTTTTTATGAGATTTCTTACTTTTCTCTACTAGGTTGTGTATATGTATGCCAAGTGGCTTTTATAGGGCCTCTGAGGGTTTTATACGCCATGTAACTTCTAGGGTGTACTTTGGGTGGTCGTGATAGTATCGTGTTTCTACACTTTATTGTCTATTTACTTCAGCCTCTCATGTTTAGTTACTTGTGCTATGCTCTCCATATTACTTGTTATTTATGCTTGTGTTATCTTTGAGATCAGCCGGTCGTTCCCCACTGAGTACAATTTTTGCTACTCATACTTCACCTCTATTCCCTACAGATTACTGTTTGGGTTATTACTGTGGATTTTGAGCCATGCGGAGTAGCTTGAAGTTTCATAGATTTCGGAGATACGAAGATTTAGATACATCTTTTGCTTATGTGGTTTTTTTAAAAGGCCGTGTACTCCCATTTTGGATAGGATTCTCAACTACTAATTGATGCCAGGTCTTGGGAGGGCTCCTTCTATTATTTTTGAGCTGATTACTCTTTCTTTTCTTGTGTAAGCTTTATGCTCATGATGTTGACTTTCGCTTGGTAGTCCATTTCTTATGGCTCCTGGCTAAGGATTATGCTTACCTAATGGTGGAGTGTAGTAGGTGCTATCATAACCTGAGAAATTAGATCATGACAGTTTTATATCAGAGCTCTAAGTTGACCAGCATCATTGGTATGAGGGCAAATACCTAGTAGAGTCCTATGGATTGGTGCAGAGAAATTCATATCCTATTTTTGGGAGGCTATAGGGCATTTTTAGGAAATTAATTTTTTGATTCTTATCATGTGCTTTTGCTTTGATTAACATATAAATATGCTTCATTGGAATCTACTCTTTCCTAGATGGGTTGAACAAAGAATTCGATGGGCATGGATTGAGTATCAACACATTCCACCAGAGTTTCAGTATGTGATCTAGCTAGAACGCCTCGGTTGAGCATAGACCTAGAGTTCGGAGGCATTTTTCAACATTCAAAAAGTTTGGGGGCAGCCTAGGCTTTGACAAGGTTTTTGTCTACCTTAGTTCCTCGGTATTCAGTGTTAGGAGGTCCGAGCTCCTCTTAGGGTACACCTTAAATATGTGCGATTTTTGGTGCAATGGGTACTCCTCGGAGCAGAGTTGGGTTTAGGTGTTCCCAATAGGGTTTGTCGTCCATTTCTAACTATGTATTGGGATTTTTAGAGTGGGATGGGCACAACACCACATTGTTTCCTTCAGATTAGTAGTTGAGTCAAGGATTCATCGGAGGGCTGGCTTTGCCACTCTTGTTGGTATCAAATCATTTGATATTAGCGGGGTCTACATTTCCCCAGGATGTAAGTCATGTGAGAGATTTGGAGAAGGCGTGCCTTGAAACCTGTAGAGATAGTGGTAAGAGGTCTTGCCATCAGTACAATGGTGATAGCATTCCACTTTGAGGTGAGTATCAGTTCAGCAAAGGACGCCTTTCTTCTCGACCTATCAAGCCTATAGAGGTAGCATCTCAGGTCCTATGAGGTTCTGAGGTAGGTCATTGTGCGTACGACAGGAAGGGTTTAGGCCATACTTCTCAAGGTTTTCACTCTAGACCTTCAATTTTTGGGCCTCACGTTATTCCACTTGGGTCTTCACAACGAGTTACTCTTAGTGATGGTTGCTATGAGTGTAGTGAGATAGGCCACTATGTTAGAGATTAGCACAAGGCCCTAGTGTAGTTAGCTAGGGTTGGTTCTGTGTTTGGCATATGAAGATATGGAAGATCACCACGTTCTTTATGTCAGGCTTCATTCTATAGAGGTTACTATGATTGGAGATGGTGTGACCACCTGTCTAGAGAGTTCCCTATGTAGGAGTTGCTTTTCAAAATATAGCATACATCTAATACTCCTTAGGCTAGGATGGTCAGACTTTTTTTTACCTATGGGGAGTTTGCTTATCAACCTATAGATTTTCCCCAGCATCAGACAATGATGAGAGGTATTCAATTAGAACAATTTTATGGGTTATTGTCTCCTTCGATCAGAGGTTGTACCATTGATGTTGAGGTCGGGCATGATGTGTTATATGCTTCTACAAGCCAGCCAGAGGCCGAGTCTCCAGTAACCCTTCTTTGTACGTGACATTGGTTTTACCCCTTTAGTTCCTATTTGTGTGATTTTGGGGCTTTCATGTCTGTAACACCCAATTTTTTAAAAGAAAGAAAAATGCAGTTTTAAAAATTTTCTGGTGCCAGTGACGACGGAGGCCATCTACGGACTGTAGGTGGAGTGACGGGCCGTAGATGGTAACCATCGATGGCCCTACCAGTTTTATAAATTATGAGTTTCTGAACCTTGACCTACGGAATAGCAGGACAGTTCGTAGTTCAGTTGACGAGCCGTAGATGGGTTCCGTAGATGCCTTCCAGACTTGGCCAAATTTTTAGTCCAAAATGAACTTTCTGAATCGATTGACGGAAGAGCAGGATGGTCCGTCAGTGGATGTACGGACCGTAGGTCTTGTCCGTCGATTGGCCCCAACAGTTTATTTAAGGGCTTTTTGGACTTTTTCCATAAATGTTTATTCCTTATACTAGACGATTTTGCCCCTTCACCTTGGCCCTATTTATAATTTCTAAGCCCTAACCCCTTCATTTTCCAACTCTCATCTCCCAAAATATTTCTCTCTCTAGAAGAACAAGAAGGAGAAGAAGAGAGCTAGGGTTCTCATCAAGGTCATCAATCCCTTTTTATTTCAAGGCTTTGTCATTGAGGTTTGATAATATTTACCATTTGGAGTCTTTCCTCCAATGGGTCCTCTTTTCTTTAATGTTTTCAAGGCATAGTCTTGCCCAAGAGAGTTAGGGTTTGACAAATTCTTATGGGTTCTTCGTTATGCTTTCCATTGTTAATGTTATTGTTGATAGTGCACGATCTAGCATGGTAAAGTAAGCTAGTGCACCGTTTAGCGTGGTTTACATGCAACTTGATGAATCCCATGAGCTTATGCTAAGTATCCCCCAATTTATGATTATGCTTATGATTGTGGGTTGATTGAGAAAAGATGAATTGCATGAACTCTTTGTGAAGTGAGTTAAGGATTATGATTATCAAGCTATGCATTCCATGTAAGACTATGAATAATGAAAAGATGATATTTTATGAAAAGATGCATATTGAATCAAAATCTATGATTTTCCTCTATTATGTGGGTTCCCTCAATTATGACTAAATTGCCTTGATTTATGGCTTTCTAAGTGTTTGCTTGCATTGAATTGCATGTTTGAGGAAGAAGCATATGAACCCATGATTTACAAGTTAAGAGCATGATGAGCTATGTAAATATAAAGCTTGTGAACTCATGCATGTTTTATGAAGTTTATGATATGTTAGTGCATTTTGTTGAGTTGTGAAAGGGTTTCTCATGTAATGCTCAACCTATGAGTGTGAAAGGTTTTGTCACACGTAATGATTCATAACTTGTTGAAAGGCTTACTCAACTAAGTTTGAATCCATGATTAATGAACTATTCTATGAAGGGACAAGAGGCGATTACCCATGTTCCCTAATGTAGACAAGAGGCAATTACCCATGCCTAGTAATAATGAAATCTTGACTAATAGAAGAACAAGTGGCGATTACCCATGTTCTTAAGGAGCTATTCTATGAAGGGACAAGAGGCGATTACCCATGTCTACCTAAGATTAATGAACTATGATAATTCCATGGGAAATATGCTAAGTACCGAGTGGACAAGTGGCGATTTCCCATGTCCCATAACCTATGTGCCACCATAGGGTGATGGTCTATGATACACACGATCTGAGCAGCTCATGGTCTTACCTTGGCAAGTAGGACACCCCTTTTCGGTGTGGGGCAGACACCGGATTCCATGTTGATAGCTCACATGGTCTTATATGTCAGTTAAGGCTATTTCCCCACAAGTTAATGAACAAGTGTTCTCATGATGATGCTTTAAAGTAAAATAAAGGAAAGATGAATAGCTTGTCTTGACCATGTTTTATGCTTCATGTTTCTTATGTTCTATCATGTTTTAGCTTGGTCATTACATGTCATGATTATATGTCATTCTAGCATGGTTTATATGCCTTTTTATGCATTGCTATCATACTTGGTACTTGATTGTACTAATGCATACTTTTGCCTACATTGATTCTATTGATGTAGGACTTGGCGCTTCTTCTCATCCCACTTGTGGCTAGTCAGTTCCAGTGATAATGAAGACTTGGTGAGGCCTCCTATGTCCGAGGACCTAACCTTGTTACTTTTTCATGCTTTCCGTTATGATTTTAGATATTGTACTGAGCTGCATCCCAACCCTTCATTTCTATTATGTTATGTTAGATGGCTTGAGACATAAGTTGTAGACTTTCACTGTTTTGTTATATAATGCTCTTTTTTATTCTTTTCTCTATTATCTTGTGTTATGTATGCTAAGGGATTGTGTGAGGCCTCTCAGGGTCTTGTACGCCATGTTACATCTAGGGGCTACCCTAGGTAGTGACAATGTCCAATTGACTTATAAAGTTTATTATCTATCATTGGCTTGTAATGGCATCTTGATTTATGGTTGTTGTTTGTGTTTTGCCTCTTGTAGCTTATTTCTATTAGTAGTGGATTCACTAGGCTAAGTCACTTCTATTGGGATTGGTGTTTGGGTAACTACCTTTCCTTTGCATTGATAGTCCTGTTGTGGCTATGGCCTTAGGATTGCTAGTTTCCCTTTTGTCTACCCTTGTGGTTGTGCAAGGTTTTCTTGGTTTGAGATTTGTGTGTTGTTGAACCTTGTTGGCTTATGAGGTTGGTTTAGTTGTGTGTCGTCCCTTTTGAGTAGTAGTTGTGAGGTTTCAAGTTTTTGAAGTTATGTGTTGGGAAGTTTTCCTTCTTCAGTTGTGGTAATCCTTCTTGGTTGCTTTCTTCCTTTGCATTAGACTTTTCTCGGTTGTAGAGTTGTGTTTTTGCTTGTTCAGCTCCTTTTGGATTCGTCCTTTTCTTGTAGTTCTAGAGTTTTGCTATGGCTAGTTGAAAGTTGGAGGTATGATCCTTTGTTGTGCCTGGATTAACTATTGTGTTTGTTATTTGATGTTGAGTTGATAGTTCTTGAGGCCAGTGTATGATTTAGAACCAGTATGGCGGTGTTCATGAGGGGTTTCAGACCTTAGCTTCTATTTAAAAATGGAAATTTTCTAAGAATATTCATCTTCAGAACTGGGTCAAAGTAATTTGTGGAATCTATGAGTTGGTTCTTGTTCAGGATGTGGGGTTTGATTTTAACATGATCAGTAGCTTCTGTGCTTCGTGATGGGTGTTGGTGCCCTAGGCATTTACAAGCAACTTGGCTATGTTGATTCACCACTTGATGGCTTGGTTTCCCTTAGACTAGATAGTTGGTTCAGATTTGCAGTGGTAGAGTAGCTTGTTAACTAATTGTATTGATTTCTTTTTAAGAAGATCTTTTGCTTGGAGTAGGTCCTTGGAGTTGGGCTCAGTGCAGACTTGCCATTCATGGGATGGTTGTCCTTTGGATTGGAGTGGTTAGCTTCATAAGGTTGTGTTTTAGCTGTATTTGATGGTATTTGATAGCCAAAGATGGATTTAGGGCCTTGCCTTGGGAAGACTTGTTTTTGCGGTTTTTGTTCCTTGACGTTCAGTTGGAGCTTGATGCCTTTCAAAGTGTTGTGTTGTGAGGGTTTGTAGGAATGTTTCTTAGTGTGCTGGACATGTTTATGATTACTAAGGACTAATAGAATGCTCGTGATGGTTAGAAGATGTTAGATGTGGAGCATAAGGTTAGTTTTTAAATTTTGGAGTTGGATTACACCTGCCATGGTCCTGCAGTTACTTTATTCTATGGTTTTTGTGTGGTTTTTTCTTTCTCAGATGAATCTGGTGTTTTCATGAAAGTTTAGTTCCGTTTGGAGGGAGTTGGAGCCCAGAATAGATTTAGAGGAGTTTTTGGAGTTTGGAAGTGAATTCGAGGATTATCCTCTTAGCATGAGTTCTTTGATGATGATATTCAAACTGAGAGGGTTATTGAGGGTCTAGTGGAGCATGCAGACCCAATATCTATGTCGTTTCATCCCTTAAGGCTATCTATATCCTTCTACTTTCACAGATGAAAGTCCCTTTAGTAGTTGATAATGTAATCACCCTCCAGGTCAGTTTCTTTGTTTTGTGGTCTTTTCAGCATTTAAAGCTTTCCTATAGCGAGCCTAAGTCATTTATGTCTTGCTGGGATTTACAGTTTGCTCGCGGAATCATTCGTTTGGGTTTTGTGCAAGATTCCTTGTTTTAGACACTTTGAAACTTGAATGGTTTACTTTAGTCAAAAGTTCAGGAAGATGGCCTCATAATACAATTCTAACAGTTTCATTAGCTCTGGAAGGGCCATTTTAGTCTAGGGGCATGGTTGGTTAGGTACCCGAGGCTTTCGGTGTGAATTTGTGCTATTAGGTGTTTCGACTTTAAAGCACAAGTCAAGGTTTGACTTTGGTCAACATTCTTGGTAAACATGTTCGGATGAGAATTCCGTCAGCGCGTTCAGCTCTGGAATGTCAAGTTTTGTCTAGAATGACCTTTTGTACGGTTCTTGAGGCTTCTGGTCTAAGTTTTAATCTTCTTGTGTTTTTTAGCTTAAAATAGAACTTGGGTGTGGGACCTACTCTTTGACGAAACGACCTTAGATTGAAGTTTCAATGATTCCATTAAGTCTAGAATGCAAAATTTGATGGGGTATCATATTTCATTTGCACGCATGGGGTTTTGAACGAATCCTAGGTACCCTGTTAGAAAATTCCAAGTTGGGCAAACCAGCTGATGTGCATCAGCTGGTACAGAGCCTTTTTGTCCTTCATGTTCATGGGCCCTGGTGGCCATATTCATGGAGTCATTTGTTCTTAGCCTTCACTATCGTGAGGCATTTTTCCGCGATCGTCGAAGCCTGTGGACCCTGAGGGCCGCATTTGGGTGATGTCATCCGTGTTTGCGGAGGTTAGGCAATCTGACCCTTCACGCTCGCAAGGCTTTCTCCACGTTTGCAATGGACTTTTCTAACGTGGCCGTGATCGTGACCCTTAGTCTCTGCGATAACAAAGGGATTTTGGGACTGATCTTTTAAATAGAGATTAGCCATGCATCAACTCGACTTCTAATACTCTCTTGGCAATTTTGGGAGGTAGGGAGCTTTAAATTGAGTTATTCTGAGTGCTGGAGGTCCGTGGTGAACGTGGCTATGCATTGGAGTGTTTGTGGAAGTTTGGATAGCATCATTTAGAGCTAAATGTAACCCCTAAAGGGCTGCATGTCTCCTTTAATTGGTGGTTTTGTTGCTTATGGTGGTTTGGGCTATTAATGGCATTGAATTGAGTAACGTTTTGGGGGCACAAGCTTGGTTAGTCATTCAGGACCTTTTGACAAAGTTAATAATGGGATTCCTGGTGCGGGTCCCACATTTCCATTTTGACTCGATTTTGAGTCCATTTCCAATTGTTGCAATTTTAGTGTCCAAATGTCCAGAATGGTGTTCTGATCAATAATTGTGAACATGGCAGTGCTGGGAGGTGTTTTGAAAGCGTATAGCACTTATGTGAGGCATTTGGAGCGCTCGTGATATGATTAGAGGTAGGCCTCAATCTTCTTTCTTAATAGAGCTACTTAGATAATTCTTAGTACAGATTATACGTAATTTTGGATTGTATTTGCCGTGTATTTAGCTTTCTTATTGTTATTCAATCTTTTTTTGATTCCGTTGAGCCTTTGGCTTAGTTAGGATGTTGGAATCCTTAGTTTAGGCTTGTATCTTTGCTCATGGTGTAGATGATCTTGCTTATCCTTGTCAAGATTGATACTTTATGGCCTCTGACTAGATTGGACATTGGATGTTTCAGGGTGTGCTTTAACTCCCTTGTATTTATGATTTGCTCCTACTAAGGCTTGTATTGGGTTGCTCTCGTTGTGTTTGTTCTTTTGACCTTAGTGGCTTGATGTAGAGATGAGTTAGTCCTAGCTATGCTCATTCAGGGACTTGAGCGGTATGATTGGGGTAGGGTGCCGTCCCTTGTGTAGGTTCCCCTTTTTATTAATATGAGGCCTTTTCTTTGGTCCCTTCGCTTGTTGTTTAGTAGTAAATTTGTTATACTTTTATTAAGCTGGTTATATTTTTGGGCTCGAGGCCATATGCAAGGACCTGTTGGATCCCAGGTTAGTTGTAACACCTCAGTTTTCGAAAGAGAAATTTTTTCAATTTTTGGCCCAGAGTTACTTTCTACGGACGAAATCCATGGGGTCGTAGACTAGTTGACGGACCGTAGAATGCATCTATAGAAAGAGGGTAAAATGTTTTGATAATCAAGTCTCTCAAGTAGAGTCTACGGGCTAAGAGGATGGACCGTAGGTCTTTCCACGAACCATAGAATGGCCTACGGGCAGTAGATCGAAGTGGTAGAAAGTGGCCTTAATTTCTTGGGTCTCTGAAGTTTTCTACGGTCCAACAGGATGGTCCGTAGGAGTTCTTACGGACCGTAGGTTGGAACCGTAGACTTCTTCTGGCAGTTATTTTCTAGGGGTCTTTATGTCTTTTCCGAATTCTTTAAAGTCTTTTTAATTATGACTTTGCCCCTAAATTGACCCACTATATAAGTCTTTCATCCCAAATTTCCCTTCATTATTCTCTTTCTCAAATTCCCAACTTCCCAAATATTTCTCTCTCTAGAAAGTTCTCTCAATTCTCAAGGAAGAAGAAAAGCTAGGATCCTCCATTGAAGGTCATCGATTTTTAGCAATTTCTTGTGGGCTTTGTTGAGGTATGTTAGCATTCACCATTGGAGACCTTTCCTCCATTGGATCCCTAGTTTTCTTCAATTTTCAAGGTTCAATTTTCTCAAATTGAGTTAGGGTTTTGATCAATTCTTATGGTTTCTTCAATTATGATTTCAAATTGTTGATTTTATGATTCTTAGTGCACGATCTAGCGTGATAAAGTAATTTAGTGCACGATCTAGGGTGATTTATATGATTTGAGTAGAAATTGTATGAACCCATGCATGAGCCATGATTCCTAGTTATGAATTCATGATGAAGTATGATCCATGCATTTATGAATTTACGAAATTGATGAAAATATGCATGATTCTAGTTTAATGCATGATTCTAAGATTAATTGACATGTACCCATACTAGATCATGATTTATGAACATATGAGTAGCTTGCATATAAGATGCATGTTTCATGAGAATTATGCTTATAATTGCGAGGGTGCATATAGATGATGCCATCCATGAGTTGTGAAAAGTTGTTCTTCATAATAAGCTAAGACTATGAATGTGAAAGGTTTTTCTCACATAAATTAGGGTTCATATGGTTGAAAGGCTTTCTCACCTATGAATCAATTAGGAGATATTCTAATGACGTAAGCTTGGGCAAGCCCATGGTAGTTGAAACGTCTTGATATGATCTTAGCTTTAATTAGGTAACCCTAGATGTACCTCTTCCTTGGTTGAAATATGAATAAGCTTAATTGACTATTCCTTGGGATTTTACTTAGCACCGAGCGGGGTTTTGGGATTAAGGTTTCCATTTAGCGTCCTTGGCCCTTTAGTAAGAATCCCTAAGTCCCAAAACTACGCCCCTCATACGTTTTTCTTTTATCTCAGATAGACACATAGCTAGAGGATCCACGTAAGCTATAGATTTATGGTCCTTACCTTTGCAAGTGGGACACCCCTTCTAGTGGTGTGGGGTAGACATCACTCCCCTTTTCGGTGTAGGGTAAACACTGGATTCCATGTTATAGCTCACATGGTCTATGTCGGTAAAACGTAAAAATCCCATAATAATGAACTAACGTACTAGAAGTATCTCACGAGATAAAACTTATGATATGACTAGCTTGCATTGACCATGTTTATGCATTGAGTTTCTAACCCTTTTGTCACATGATTTAATTTGGTCATTACATGTTCATGACGATATTACACTAGTGTGATTTCCTGTATGAAAGCATCTCATTGGCAGGATTTATGTGATTATATGCATTTGCTTCATACTTTGTACATTCCATGTACTAATGCATACTTGTGCCTACATTCTCTTATAATGTAGGGTTAGACATTCATCCTTCACACTCTTGTGGTTAGTTGCTTTCAGAGTTTGAGCTACCAGCGTTGGTGAATCCTCGTGATTCGGGGACTAAGAGACTTTATTGCTTTTCTTTGTTTTTGCAGTTTCAGACTTGTATATGATGTGCGGGCTACGTCCCGATCATTCTATTGTATTAGATGGCTTTTGAGACATAGTCAAAACTTCCTCTTGTAAACTCTTTACTTTTATGAGATAGTCTATTTCTTTCCTCATTTTTGTCTTTACCTTATGTGCATGTATGCTAAGTGGCTTGTGTGGGGCCTCTTGGGTTCCTATACGCTATGTCACACCTAGGGGCCCCTTTGTGTCATGACATTAGTACTCTTCCTTTTGGTAGTATGCTTTGGTTGGCTAAATTGTTATTTTACTTGAGTGCCTTGTTTGAATGCTGGTGATGGTATGAATTGCATTGTTTGTTCATTCTCATGGAATTTTTTGGTACGATCACAGTTCATGAATTGGTATATTTATCGTTCATGATGAAACAATATTTTACTCTGCTCTTATCCTAACCTGATTTTAATGGAAGTTGTACCACATGGATCACATAATTTTCTTATTTTTGAGATTACGAAGCGTTTCGGACGTGCTTCTTTCCTACATTAGATTTAAGAGGTACCTTGAATGCGCTCATTTTTAATTGACTATCTGGCATGTCGAAGCCCTTTCTTGCATGATTGTTGGCTACTCTTAGATCCTCTTCGGAATAGACACGCCTTCAGGTCACTCTTAATAGCTAGCCCGCATATGCCAATTAGAGTGAACTCTCTGGCTGGGCAGCTTTGATATATTTAGATCCTCATCGGAGTCGATATGACCCTGGGTCACTCTTACTAGCTTAACTGGGAGTGGACTGACTGGCTGGAAATGTGGAATGATTCATCACTCTTGCTAGCTCACTGGAATTGACTGTGGACATGGTTATTTGGGCTTCGAGCTAGGCTTTCTCTTCTTTGGTTCGAATTTGTGGCACTTCATTGATGGTCCTATTTCATGATCTGCATTCATACGCATTGCCTATCACCAATGCACTTGTTTGTTGATTGTACCCTTCAATTTATGGGGGCCGATTGGGTTATATTTGTGGTTTTTCCATTTTGGGTTATGGGTTGCGGTGGGGTTATTGTTTGACTATATTGTACTCTATGTTATTGTTCTCTTGTTAATTAGCTGATAGGCTTTGACTTTAGAATTGTTGTACATTTTTTACTATGCTTCTCCCTCCTTTGTATCATGATTCTACTCTTTATTGTCTATCTACTACAACCTCTCCTATTTGGTTAATTGTGCTATGCTCTCCTTTTTACTTGTTTTTTATGCTTCCGTTATCTTTGAGCTCAGTCAGCCGTTGCCTACTGTGTACCATTTTTGGTACTCATACTACACTTCTTCCCCTTACAAATTACAGTTTGGTTTATCGCCCTAGATTGGGATTCGTGCGGAGCAAATTTGAGTTTCAGAGATTTGGGTGAACTCTTGGCATCCGGAGCTACCGGTTTCTATCTATTTTGGTGATTCTTAGTCTTTTATATTGTATTCTAAGACAACCTATATTTATGTTGTTTTTGTAAAAGCCTTGGGATGGTTCCTTGTATTGTTTTTCAGTAGATTACCCTTTCTTCTCTTGTTGTAAGCTTTATGCTCTTGTTGTTGACTTCCGCTTTGAAGTTCATGTCTTATGGCACCGGGCTAAGGGTTAGGCTTACCTAATGGTGGAGTGTAATAGTTGTCATCATGACCTGTGAAATCAAGTCCTGATAACTATCTTCGAGAGGATACTAAGATAATGTTAAATTCTTCAGAGTCATCTAAGTTATTTTTTTCTCATCTTTTTCCGTTTTCAGTTTTATATGACTTCAAATCTTAATGTATACTATTTTTTATTTGTCAATTTGATATTTGATTTTGATGTAAGATTTTATTTTTCATCTTGAACACTATTTATGGTATTTAAAGGCCTGAATGACTTTGTAACTATTTCTTTGTGCTATTCAGAGCCCAAAAGATTTGTAGAATTTAGATATGATGTTTACAAGTGTAAATGGTTTTGTGAATATTTATGACACCATTATGAACACCCTTCAAAGTGTATGTTCCTGGTACTAAGTTTCCTTTTAATTCATGACCTTTGAATGCTTACTTTGCTATAATATGTGATGATTTTGCTCGATTTTATTTTCTATTGTAGGTCTTTGATCTAAGGCATAAGATTTGTGGGTAACCAATAGCGAATCCTGATTTTCCCAAAACAAATATATTGGTAATGCTTCAGCTTCCCTCTTCTTTCTCCTATATTTTTTTCGAATATAAAAAACATAGACTAGCGAAATACTTACATTTGTTAATTTGCACAATTCATAATTAGAAGGGAGCCTTTAAACAATGGTAAAGTCATCTCCGACTGACGTATAGATCATTGACTTTATATGTGGAAGCAGCGTCTAATGGAAGGTTAGGTTGTCTACATCACACCTCTTGGTGCACGATCCTTTACCGGACCTTACTAACCCGAGTTGCTTTGTGCATCAGACTACCCTTTATGTCACTTTGTATGATGCTCTGCTACTTTTTTTCCCTTGGAAATCTCTTCAAAGTGTAATTATTCCTAAGAGAGATTTTTGTTCATCTTTCAATTTTTTAAAAATGAAATGTAACTAGGACCTCAAATATCATGAATCTTATTCAGTGTTCTTATGTATTACTTGCTTTTTATTGAGTCAAGTCTTTAATTTTGACACCTATGAATTTTCAACAATTACCTCTAAATAATCAACAATGGAAGGAGAGTTGAATTAGTTCTCAAATGTTGTTTCATGGTTCGCCTACTACTGATATTCTACGTTTGACTCTTTAGAATTGCTTTCTGTTGTTATTTTCAAATTTTATTATATTAGATTAAAAACTCTAGATTGGCTAAAACTATACTACTTTCTATGCTCACAGGTTTTTGCTTCTCGTTAATTTAGATCTCATATTTCACCTTCTTATTCCTATGTTGCATATGACTTCAAGAGTGAATTAGCACTATTTTAACGTATTATATTGTGAATTAGAACATCTTTACATTTAGATTATATTATATTTGATAGAAATGAGATCAAATTGTTTTGTTAGCAGGACATTGTGTAGTATTTTACTCTACGTCTTAAGGAGTAAAGACATATTGTAATGACTCTCTAGGTCATTCCTATGTCAATACCCTGTATTCATCATTTAGAGTGTTCCAATAGTGACACCAAGTCATTTATGCCTTAAAGAGGCTTATTGTTCGGTCACCTGGTTGTTCGATTGGGTTTTATGCAAATTTTTTGTGATTTGTAGCACGCGCGATTGGCCTAAAGGTAAGCTACGGCTTTCCTTATCCTAGGTTGAGCTTGAATGTGTGAATTCATGTTGAATAGAGTGAATTAGTGGCAGGTACCTAGTTGTTCATCTTACATTGCTTAGAACCCATGTTTTAGGCTTGATTCAGTATTATTTCGGTTCTTGTACAATGCTAGTAGGGTTATGTGATCATACTTATCTTGTTGTTTCACTTGTATGATGTTGTTGTTATATAATTGAGAATGATTGGCCTTAGTTTAGTCTGAGACTAGCGCTTTCCATAGACTCGCTATATTTATAGCCTTTAGGCCTTGTCTATTCTCTAATGTAGATTCTGACAGCTTAGTTCCTTGTAGATTGGTGTAGCAGAATGGAGTATGATAGATTGAGCCTTAGTTTAGGTGTTGTCTCTTCTTTAGCGATGTTCTACTCACTCTCTTTCCTTCTGGTTCCTCGTTGTGATATTTGAGGTTTGACGCATCACTAGGTGGCTTGAGATGAAAGTTGGTTTAGGGTTGGAGCGTTGTGCTATTTATTTTGAGAGGACGTTGCTCTGCGAAGGTATTGTTGATAATGATTGGAGACTCTTCGATGATCTTGTTGATGCCTTGGGGTTTACTCTTGCTAGTTCGGTGGGTGCCCTTGGGAGTTTACCGTCATGATGGGTGGATGATCTTTCTGGTGCCCCTATGTTTACTCTTGCTAGATGGGTGGGTTCCCCTGGAATTTTACCATTTGGCTAGGAAGATGATCTTGCTGGTGCCCTCGAGTTTTCTCTTGCTAGGTAGGTGGGTGCCCCTGAGAGTTTATGGGTGGGCGGCTCTTGGGTTTACTCTTGCTAGCTGGGCAGGTACCCCTGGGAGTTTACAATTTTTCTGGGTTGGCCCTTTATTGAGTGCTTGTGGTTAGAGGTCGTCACTTGTGGTTAGGAGTCGGCTTACACTACATGAATCTAACCTTGTTGTACTTTTCTCTTAGTAGATTTAGATATTCTATGTACATGTCAGGCTTATGGGGTCTATTAAAATTTTACTTAAACTTGCACAAAAGTGTACTTTCTGGTCTTCTGGGGTCTAGTTAGGTTTAGTTTACATATACTTAGTTCTTTACATTTTGTTGCGCTCGTGTGCTTCTATCAAAGTTTCGCTTTGATCTCTATTTGTGTGTGGATTCTATCTTTTCATACTATCTTTACCTTTCTTGCTCAATCGGCCTATGATGCCTACTGAGTATCCATTGTTTTGGTACGCATGTTGCACTCTTCTTTTATGTCATGATGCAGGTCCTAGTACCAGCTACCATCGGTGATCATTCGAGCTTGTTGCAATTAATTATAAGAGCAGAGGGTGAGCACTTGGCGTCTTGGACTTACCTATCTCCTTTTGTATTTTCTATTGCTAGTCTTTTGATATTGAGACAAACTTGTATTTTGGTCCACTTTAGAGACTTGTACTCTTGATTAGAACATCTCTGTACTTTTGAATTCCAGGTTTTAGGAGGGATCTTATGTATATATTAGTTTTGGGGTTGCTTCAGCTTTTACCTTTTTCTGTTGTTACATTGTTTCTTTCGTTTATTTTACCATTGTACTGATTACTTATTGTTTTGGGTTATAGGTTTGCTTACCTACTCGTGGGCTATTGTAGGTGTCATCATGACTCGGGAGATCAAATCATAACAAGTTGGTATCAGAGCCAATTTTGAGGGTCTCACTTGTATGGAACTAAAACCTAGTAGAGTTCTACAGATCGATGCAAAGGTGTCTGTATCTTATCTTTGGGAGGCTATATGGTGTTATTAGGAACTTTCTCTATTTTGTATTTCTTTTCATGCCGCATATGGATTATTGGTTTTTGAAATCACACTTTTTGCACTTTTTTACAGGATGTCTCATATGCGCCATGTAGCGGCTCGAGGTAGGGGTCAGCCTTCCCTGTTGGCAAAGTCTGTAGTACCAATCAAAAATAGAGAGAGGGATCTAGATCCAGCAGCGGACACTCAAGAAACTCATGTTCCTATTTAGCTAGTGTGGCCGAGGCCAGCCCAACCACCACAAAGACAAGCTATGGCTCCTGAGCTTTAGTCAACCATAACACAAATATTGACCATTCTTTGAGGTATGCAGCTGGCCCTAACTCCTGCTACAGTTCCATCTGCAATAGCCTCGCAGGGATAGCCTATAGTAGAGGCACCTCATGTCTAGGTACCAACTAGGGGTTCCCAGCCTGTGATTACGGCCTGAGCTTTGCAGCTAGAAGAGCAGAAGATTCTCAAAGTGTTTCTCAAACTTACACCTCCAAGGTTTCCTAGGGCCATGGTTGAGGATGCCCAAGAGTTTCTTAGTACTTTGCATGAGTGTAACACCTCAAATTGTGAAAAAAGAGGAAAAAATCAAAAATTTTGAGTTGAAAGCAGTACCTACGGTTCCCACCTACGATTAGTAGAGCCATCTACCGACCGTAGATGGCAATCCTAGGGAGTGGGGAAATGAAGTGAATTTTTACGGAGAAAGGTTAAGTCCTACGTTGGCCATGTACGGACCGTAGGTAGACCTAGCAACCGTACATGGGTCCCGTCCAATGTTTGTCCAGATCAATGTTTCTGAGTCTACCTACGGTCTACCAGGACAGTCCGTAGAAGAACCTACGGACTGTAGGTCCAAACCGTAGGTGGGGGTTCGGCAGTTAATTTTAAGGGGCTTTTTGGTCTTTTTTCTAATTCTTTTAACTCAATACTATGTCGTTTTACCTTCTACCCTAAGCTCTATATAAAGTTTTTAAACCCTTAATTTACCCACTTTAACTCACTCTCCTAAATTCCCTAAACTTGACCAAATTCATCCTCCCAATAATATCAAGTCTAAGGAAGAAGAAGAAGAGCTAGGGTTCCATTCAAGTCTCCAAATTCTCCATTTTCTTTGGATTAAAGTATCAAGGTAGGTGTGTATTCACCCAAATATTTTATTGGGATTAAAGTATCAAGGTAGGTGTGTATTCACCCCTAAACATGAAGATTTATTATGATTTGAGGAAGCACTATTGGTGGAGCAACATGAGGAGAGATATTGCAGACTATGTATCCCATTAGATATGTTGCTAGAAGATGAAGGCCGAGCATTTGATGTCTGAGGTGAGTTCAAGAGATTGCCTATCCCGGAGTGGATGTGGGATTGCATCACTATGGAATTTGTTATGGTTTTGCCTCAAACATCTAGTGGTGTAGACAAAATAAAGGTCATCATTGATTAATTGACCAGGTCAGCATACGTTCTCCCTGTTAAATCTTCATTTCGCGCTGAGAGGTTTGCTAGTATCTATATTCAGGAGATGGTCCGTTTTCATTGTGTGCTTGTGTCTATTATATCAGATCGGGATTCTTAGTTCATGTCTAGCTTTTAGAGGATCTTTCGAGAGGAGTTGGGCACTCATTTTGACCTCATCACATCTTTCAACCTGTAGAACGACGGGCAGTTGGAGCGTACTATTTATGTTCTTGAGGCTATGATGCAAGCCTGTGTTTTGGAGTTTAGAGGTCAGTTGGATCAGTTCTTTCCTTTGGAGGAGTTTGCATATAAAAAAATCTACTAATCAAGTATTGGCCTAATTCCAGCCTTATATGGTAGGCATTGTCGTTCTCCGATTAGTTGGTTTGAGTCTACAGACTTAGGACACATGGTACTGACTTGATTCAGATGGCCTTGGATTAATTTAGGGTGATTCAGGATAGGCTCAGGATAGCTTAGAGTAGACACTAGAGTTATGTTGATCATAGGCATCGACCTTTGAGGTTTTCAGTTAGTGATCGAGTTTCCCTCCGTGTGTCACCCATGAAAGGCGTGATGAGATTTGGGAGGAGGGGAAAGCTTAGCCCCGAGTATATTGGTCCTTTTGAGATTCTGCATACAGTTAGTGAGTTGCTTATGAGTTGGCTCTACCTCCAGCATATTCAACTATTCAGCATGTTTTCCATGTTTCGATATTGCACCGATATTTTCTAGATGAGTCTCATGTGCTTCAGTATAATGTGGTTGAGTTGGATGACCTTTTGACTTTTGAGAAGGAGCCAGCTGCTATTTTAGCCAGAGATGTGCAGTGGTTGCATTTGAGAGCATTTCCTGTGGTGAAGGTCTATTGGAGTCATCGTCCAGTTAAGGAGGTTATTTGGGAAACCAAGTATGAGATGCGAGAGTAGTTTCCTGACTTGTTTGAGCCTTTAGGTACTTCTTGATTCTTACTTTCGTGGATGAAAGTCATTTTAGTATTGGATGTTGTAATGACACTCTAGATAATTTATGTGTTGATGCCTCCTGTTTATCATTAACAACGTTCATATAGAGACCCTAAGTAATTTACGACTTGTTGCGAATGACAGTTCAGTCACTTGGTCGTTTATTTTGTTTTTATGCAAATATTCATGATTTGGAGCGTATGCGGTCGGCCTTAAGGTAGACTACTGACAAGTGGTGAATTTTCACTCATTTGAGGCTCTTTACTTAGTTATTTGGCTTGATTTGGTTTAGAATCAACGCTTTTAATGTGGTTTTCTTCATATTTGCAGGAAAATGAAATGGCGAATAGATTTAGAAGATCTTTGAATAAACCAAATGGAATCAGAGCAAAAAGAGGTTAGGAGCTGAAAGTTACATTTCTGGCTGGAAAAGTGTCCTCCGCGAACGCACCATAGGGGCAGCGAACACGGAGCTGTGGTCAACAGAAGTGCACGAACGTGCCTTATGGGCCGCGAACGCGGGACTGTGGTCAACAGAGGTCCACAAATGCATCCTATGGGCTGCAAACACAGAACTTTGGTTAACACAAGTTCGCGAACGCGGACCAACCTCCGCGGACGCAGAGTGTCGCATTTCAGAGCAGCCTGGACAGATTGGGAAATTCACCAAATCTATTCCCAAAACCCTTTTTACACTCATGGGTAGTCATTTTTAGATTATGCAACATTCCATATCAGAAAATAAAACTCTTCATAGCTTAACTTAATTTTGAAGACTAAATTGTAGATTTCAATTTGGGGTTAAGACATTGAAGGCGATTGTCTCATATTTCAGTTGTGGATCTGAAGATTGTGTTCCATTTTAGCAATATTTTTTAGTGTTTATTCATTTCCTTGTTCTTAATTTATAGTAATGTGGGTGTGATGATTTGTATGAAATTGGGGCTTTTGTGCTAGAAATAGACAAGGCTATTTGGGTGTTTAATTAATTGCTCTATTGCTTTCGTAGTTCCTTGTTTTCATGTTGATTTCATTAAATAGGTTAGATCTAGTTTTCATGTTTGAATTTATGGGTTGAGAGTGCACGCTCAATCCTAGATTCTGATATCTGATTAATGCTCAAAAGAGATTGATTGTAGTGGAGGATTAGATTGATAATCACATTTTTGCTTTGAATCTTGAATTTGAGATCGAAAGATGAAATTTTAGTGTTTCTTTGTTGAGTGCAAGGCTTCCTTTAAAGAGAGGTCTAAGTTAAGGTAGGGGGTTGTTTCATATTTGTGTGATTGAAACTGAAAGGAGATATCACAATAAAATGCTTTAAGATCGAAAGATAATTAGTGTAATTGAAGATGACCCAGCCTAACTATTTGTGATTGAATGATCTTGGATTGAACAATAATGGATCATTCAGTGTTATTTGAATACTAAGTTTTCCCAGTTCCCATACATCCCTTCCTTGATATCGTCTTGACCCTCATTCATAGTTTAATTAGAAAAATTGTCTTCGATTTGATAATTTTGTACTTTGCTTGTTTTGATTCAAACTAGTACCTAGTTAGCCTTTATTTCTTCTATTGCCATTACATTGTTCCCTGTGGAATTCGACCCCGACTCTTAGTTGGGAATTTTTATTGACGATGACCGCTCAACTGCTCACTCTTTGGATTTGTTTTAGAGGGTGATTTGAGCGTTATTAGCTATGACTTTCTTTCTCTTAGATTGAGCTTGAATATGTGAATTCATGTTCAATAGAGTGAATTGAAGGTGGGTACCTAGTTGTTCTTATTTTATTTTTTAGAAACCATGTTTTAGGCTTGATTCAATATTGTTTCGTGAGTAGTACCATGCTAGTAGAGGTTATATGATCGTCCTTATCTTGTGGTTTGACTTATGTGTTGTTGTTGTTGTATTATTGAGCATGATTGTCCTTAGTCTAGGCTTAGACCAGTGTTTTCCATAAACTCACGATATTTGTATCCTTTAGGACTTGCCTATTCTCCAATGTCGATTAGGACGGTTTAGTTCCTTGTAGACTATTATAGCAGACTTGAGTCTGATATAATGAGCCTTAGTTTAGATGTTGTTTTGATTTAATGACCTTATAATCGCTGTCTCTCCTTCTACTACCCTGTTGCTATATTTTGAGGTTTGGTGCTTTGTGAGCTGGCCTGAGATAGGAGTAAGTTTGGGCTTGGAGCATTGTGATATTTATTGGGAATGGACGTCACTCCACGAAGATATTGTTGATTGATAATTGGAGACTCTTCGATGATCTTGTTGAGGCCCACAAATTTATTCTTGCTAGTTAGGCGGGTGCCCCTGTGAATTTACTGTCTGGCCGGGCGAATGATCATGCTGGTGCCCCCGGGTTTACTCTTGCTAGCTTGGTGGGTGCCCCTGGAGTTTACCATATTGCTGGGCGGTAATCTTGGTGGTGCCCCCGAGTTTACTTTTGCTTGCTAGGCAGGTTACCCTGGGAGTTTACCATCTAACTAGGTGGATGATATTTTTGGTGTCCAAAGTTTACTCTTGCTAGCTGGGCGGGTGCCCTCAAAAGTTTACTATCTTGTTGGGCAGGCAATTTATTGGGTGCTTGCGATTAAAGGCCATCACTTGTAGTTAGGAGACCGGCTTATGCTTCTTGGATCTGGACTCGTTCTGCTTCTCTCTTTGTAAATTTACCTATTATGTGTACCTATCGGGCTAATGGGGGTCCATTTGGGTTTTACTTAAACTTATGCATGAGTGTATCTTCTAGGATTATACGGGTCCAGTTAGGCTTAGTTTAGTTGTATTGAGTTCTTTACATTTTGATGCGCTCGTGTGCTTCTCTTAAAATTTTGCTTTGACCTCTGTTTGTGTCTAGATTCTATCTTTTCATATGATCTTTAACTTCCTTGCTCAGTTGGTCTATGATGCCTACAGAGTACCTGTTGTTTTGGTACTCATATTACACTCTACATATGTTTCATGATGTCAGTCCTAATACCAGCTACCAATGATGATCGTTCGAGCTTGTTGCAGCGGGTTATCAGATGTGATGGTGAACCGTGCCATCCTAGACATACCAGTCTCCTTCTCTATTTTTTATAACTAGTCTTTTGCTATTGAGACAACCTTGTATTTTGGTCAAATTTTGGGACTTGTACTCTTGATTAGAAGAACTTTGTACTTGTTATTTCTATGTTTTGGGAGGGATCTTATGTATAGATTAGTTTTGGGGTTTCTTCATCTTTTACGTTGTTTTGTTGTTAAATTGTTGCTCCATTTGTTTCTACCCTTATACTCATTATTTGTTTTCATGGTTACGAGTTGGCTTACCTACTGGTGGATTATAATAGGTGTCATCATGACTCGAGAGATCGAGTCGTGACAGATACTCAAAAAGCATTACTCTTCAATTAATTTCACACAATGTTCCTTTATAGATTCTTGACACTTTCATTAAGTTCTCCATCAAAATACTACTCCCCAAACCAAAAATCCACTTATCTAAGCTTACACCCATTCAACTATACAAGAACATCAATTAAAGTAATATTAACTCTGACAATTATATCCCCACAACCATATTCCACAATTGAAATAAGGTAAGTCACTTTACTTAAAGCCAAAAGCTCATCAAGACCTATATCACTATAAAAAGTTGCTTTTTTGAGTGGAAGATTGATGTGGAGGTTCCTTATCAACTTTGAAAGATCATTTTATATGTGAGATGAGTGTTATAAATTTGTTTGTTGTGAGCCCTTTACATTTGGATCTACCTGCGTTTTTTAGTTGCAGGTCTGTTTTGAAAACTGTTGATACTCTTATGATGGAGTTAGATGAATCTTCAACTCCGAAAGATCGGCTTTGCGGTTGGGAGTAATGCAAGTCTTTGAAGAAACAAGAAAGCATTGCTAAGAGTATCTTTCTACATTGTAAGGAGTTTTTGGAATTGGAGAAACTAAATGTGTTTTTGAAGAGAAGTCTACAATTGTACAATGTTTGAAGTTGTACGGTAAAATATATTTAACTTATGGAAAGATATTGTTAAGGTCTCTTTGTAGGAATAACCAGTACTTAGTTGTTGCTATTCAGCTTTATTATTTGAACTTCTATTCACTCACTAATGATATCGACCATTCTCTTATTGAAACTTTTCCTATCATCAAGTTGTCTAACAAACCTTGACCAATATATTTATTTTCGGAATTTGATTTATTGTGCTAATTTTTCAACTCCCATTAGGGTGTTAACCTTGAGTATCAAATTAAAACAATTAACAAAAATTGTTATAGTTTGGCACAAGATAGAAGAAGAAGTTGATCAAAGAGTAAGGATTGATAGTTAATTTATAAGAATTAAAATAATTATTTTGACTAATTTTGATTTGTTGATAAAAACTCTGCAAGGATTGAATGAACTCAAGTGCTCTTAAATATACCACCAACTAATTAATCAAAACATAAACTTTGTATTTTTATCTTACAAGATTATATTTGACTTTCTAAAAACTACACAGAGAAACCTGAGGTAAAAAATGCAACAGCCTAAATATCACAAGAAATGATAAAATAAAATTGATTATTATAGGTATAAAAAGGTTACTCACAAGTCACAACCACGTGAAGTGCGGGTAAAATTACCTAGTAGGAATATACTATTCAACTCAATAATCATTTCAATCAAATTATGAATAAAACAAAACTGTATGAAATCTTAGTACATATTTACCTCAAATTCCATAAATAAGTTAAAAAGATAAGGCAAAGTGGAACCTCAAATGAAGAAAATAAGTACAACAAAATCTTCACCGAAGTTCGATTAGAATAGCCACAAATCTTTTGTAGGTTATATGTAGTGGTATATGTATTGTGCTCTTTTTTTTATTTGTTTGCTGCAGTGTGTGTTTTTTTTCTGAAGCTACGTAAGGGCTTTTTTTTTCTAAAGCTGCGTTAGTTTTTTTCTTCTTTTGATGCTCCAGCGTGTGTTTTTGTTTGGAGTCTTTTGGGTGTGTTTTCTGATGTTGTGTAGTAGTGTGTAGGATCTTTTTTTTTTGTTTCTTGCATCAGTTTGGGTGTATGGATGGGGGAATGTTATGTTGTTCAAGAGTCTTTTGGTAGGTGTGTGTGTAAGGGTTGTTGTTTTTTGTATGTATTGGGGTGGGTTTTTTTGTCTTTTTTTGGTACATAATTAAGTTTTTTTTTTCTTGTTGAATGAAGTGCAGGTGGGTTTATGGGGGTCATGTGAGGGTGAGTATATGTAGGTGAGGGGGTAGATTAAGAGGGTAATGGGGGTGATGTGGGGTTGTGGGGGTAAGATAGGTGAGTTGGGTGGTGTGGAGTGGAAGGTGGGTGGAAAAAGGGGTAGTTCGGTTAGTAATTTTTAATTTAGTTTTATTGATCATTTAAAGTTATAAATTAAATATAGTAATAAAAATATTAGCTAATTATTTTTAATTAATAAAATAAATAACACTAAAAATAAAATTAATAATATATTGAACTAGGTAATTTATTGGCGTTTTGCGAGGTTATAAATAATCTCATTAAGCATATGAACATCCTTTTCAATATTAGACTGTTATAAGAAAAATGAAAGAGTAAATTTTAGTATGCTTTAAGAACATTTCAATAGAAACTAAATGATTTGACATTATCACATATCTCAAGAATTGTAAATCTATAATGAATGATTTAAGGTATCTTGATATCTAATCCCTTTTATCTCTTACATAATTTGTCATAATATATTTATTGGTGATATAATTATCTTGATAATATTGATTAATATTTTTATGAAGCAATGAAGAATCACGTTTTCTATTTTTTGTACAAGAAAAATATATAATCTGGAAATTTTATAGTTAGAATATACTCCTTGTAAAAGAAATTATTATGTGAAAGTTTTTGAAAATCAATATAAGTTAAAAATAAGTTATGACCGTTAAAATTTTCCACCACAACAAAATAAAATTTTTTTTAGAGACAATCTACTTGTCTGAGGTGAAATGTTCACCACTTTTTTTTATTAATTCTTTGTTACTTAAACAAAATTTAAAGAAGGAAAAACATTTATTTGAAACAATAGCAAAATAATATTTTTTACCCCTTATAGAAATTCATTCTTCATTATATTGATTCGCTAAGGTTCTTCTAGATACTTCATCTATGCAACTTTAAAACTATTTCAGAAATATGTATATGTATACTTGTTGCATTGTGAAAGTATAAGTAGATCAAAATAATGGATTCTAGAATCATATTAAAAGATAATCTAGAACATCAAAAAATTGAAAATATGTCTAACCTAGATAACTCAAACGCTCAGAAATGACATAGGACAGGAAGGACAACAAATCAATGTTAATAGATAGAACTTTTGTAGCTTAAGTTACAACTTTTGTTTAGAGTACATTTTGTTTCATATTCATCAAATTAAGCTTGCCGAACATAGTCATGACTCAACACAAAAAATATTTAGAACGTCAAAATTAAAAGGAAAAAAGCAAAAACATTAAAAAGACGAAAGCCTTGTTCAAGTGAGATCGTATACATGTTAAAAGAAAATAATCAATACAAAATTAAGGAGACAAAAAAATAGCGAGAAAAAGAATACATTAAAGGGAGTAAACTATGAGATATCAAATGATGATAACAAATCATTCTAGCCAGAAAAGGACCTATGTGTTAGAATAAAATACCTCAAAAATTTCACTAACACTTCAATCAAAAGGATAATTTAAAAATTAAAAAATATGGGCATGCAAAGTCATTAACTCTCCGAGGATTTTCTCAAGAACAGAAAATCACATCCTTGTATGTGAAGTAATGACTATGTCAATGAAGAAATTAGAGATCCCGGGAAGAGGCGACAATTTTATTTTTGACTCTAAAATGACGTTTGGGCTGAAGTTGATGTATAATAGTCTTGAAATGACACAACATAACTTCAAGCAACGGAGAAATTACCAATCTTGTAATCTATAGTAGTAGCTTTCAACAATAATTTTTTCTTCTTCATAATACACATTATTCTAACCAAATTAATATAAACTAAAAAAGTTCTAAAGCAGACTAACCGTTCTTCTCCCATATTTTTTGAAGTTAAATATGTTTTACTACAATAGGATAATACTTTAAAGAACTTTTGACCATACAACCCCCTTATTTCTCTCATGCTTTTCTTTTTTCTTCTTTAATAAATTCATCCTTCTTCTTACCATCAATAATTTTATTGTCCTGTTTTTCTTTTACAAAATCATACCAACATCATAAGATCCTTTTTTTGTTTATACACCCTATTTCTTCAATTTTTTCAAAGCCTACATGTAATTTTTAGTTATAAACCCAATTGTTATGCCATTAAAAAAATCTTAACTGTACAATCACAAATTAAGAATACAAAGATAAATCAAATATCAATAAATTTGAGTGCGAATCTTAAAGCGGCGGTACAGTAGTTACTAATCTCCTTAAACTTAGACCTTTTTAATTTTATTAGATCTAGCTAGTGGAAATCATAAAAGAAGAATAATTAAAGTACATATACTATATATTAAAAAGAGTCTTATTACTTTGGCAAGATAAAAGCAAAACAGGCTCAGTACATCGCTTGCATACCCCGAATGAGATAATTTATATGATGTTAAATGGTACAACAATATAGCAAATTATAACCAAATTTATGCGCATATAATCAATGGATAAATCTATGAAATTATAAACAAACACAATTTTTAATACATACGCAATCTTGAAGGTTTAATAAAAAGCTTACCGGATAAAATAACATCAGATGCATGTAATAAAGTTTCACATACCACTATAATCAATCTTTTCAAATAAGGCATAATAGGCACATGTTCATAGTACCTTTGCTGGCTATAAATAGAGGAAGTCCCTCACATTTTTAAACTACAAACTTTCTACATTTTTTATTTTTCTTCATCTTCTTCTTAAAACACATAATTAGTACATATTCTATATTTATTTATATTATATTATAAAATATATTAATAGAAGACACATTTTCACAATGTAATGATTATGACTTTTCAAAAGGGTTGTGACTTTTTTATAGAGTTGTAACTTTTCTGAAGGGTTATTACTTTTCCGAAGGGTTGTTACTTTTCCAAATAGTTGTGACTTTTCCAAAGGATTGTGACTTTTTTGAAGGGTTATGACTTTTTTGCTAAGGCACAATAAGCACTTGTTCATACCATCCTTTGTTGGCTATAAATAGAGGGGTTCTCTCACATTTTTAAACCACAAATTTCCTACGTTTTCTATTCTTCATCTTCTTAACACCCAATTTAATACATATTCAATATTTCAAATTATATATTTTTTAAGCAACTTTATGTACTATTGTTTTGATTTATTGATTATCTCAAAGATGCTGGATAAGTACTAATACCAAAAGTCTTAGCCCAAATCCTACAAAATATTTCATACTACATTTATTTATATTGTAAAATATATTAAAAGCATATACCTTTTCACATTGAAGGATTGTCACTTTTTCAAAGAGATGTGACTTTTTCGAAGGATTGTGACTTTTCCATGTCGACCAAACTTTATAATATTTTAGAGATATTATTAAAACAACAATATTTAAACTCCCAATAAAATATAATAGTAGGTACAAGTACCTTATCAAGTTGTGGTGATATTTATTCTCTCTTTATTGTCTTTTCCACAATTCTGATTCTATCAAGAATGTTTAAATTGTTCCCATAACCAAAAATTCAAAAGTATTACAATACAAATTCATAAAAGACAAATTTTTACAGATCATTGAATCAAACACTAACTTAAAATTTTTGCACAAAGTGAAGACAGAAGAAAAAAAATTAAAGAAATAAGTAGGTACGAACCAAAAAAATTTCATGGTTGTGATAAGTTGATTAAGAATTGAGTAGTTGAAATAGATTTTCTTTTGACATTTTGAACGCAGGAAAAAATTACAATGAAATTATAGTTTTGTTTCATTATTTTTTTTATGATGATCCAAAGTAGATTTCCAAGGAATTGGCGAAATTTAATTGAAATTAGGCATAAAATTTGACACGAAGAAGAAGATACAACAAATGGTATGATTTGCCTATTTTTTATAGGTAGTTCCTGAAGAGACGCAACCGAAGGGATAAAACAGTATGAAGGGACACAAGAGTTGAAGAAGCGGATTAATAGGTAAAAATAATATAGGGGTAAAAACATAAAAGTACAAAGGAAAACATAAAAGTAAATTCCTAAATTCTAAGGGCGCCACGTAGGCGGGCCTAGGATTCTATTTTATCCATATATATGATAAGATAAGATAAGATATAAGATTTATTTATTACAATCTAACTCCAAAGAAACCATAAATTTTGTTAATTATTTATTTCTTTTAAATCAATTGAAAACAAAACACACACTAAAGTGTGACTTTTTTTTTTAGTTTTTAAATATTTTCAAATAAATTTACTAAACTAAGATAAAAAATATTAAAGTATCTAATTTTAATATGAAAGAAATATTAAAGAATTGAACTAGTGTAAAATCTTAGGTTCAGTCAATAATTACGTGTCTACAGTCTCAAGGGTTTCGGACTCATTTTGGGCTACCTTGTAGAATTTCAAAAAAATGGGTCGATGTGGTGTGGAAGACTTTTTGTTGAAACGACCTTCGTTGGAAATTTTGATTGTTACTTTGAATCTGGAATGTAGTTTATGGGGTTGGTAGAATTTTTTTATTTCCGCCATTTGACCCATGAATAAATCATGAGGGTCCATTCGAGGCTTGGGAACTAAATCCCAAGTTTGCTGGTGCACTGTGTTGAAGTCGTAACTCTGGAGGAGCCGCTCCTGTAGACGGTTTGTCACTTTGACAAAGTGCCTTGTCAGTAGACCTCTGCTCTTGTTGAGGGTTCTTCGCGGAACTAGTTCGACATAAGTCCACTCTACCTCGGTGGAGTTAGACCGCTCAGCAAACCCTCACACTGGCGGTCCTTTTTCTTCTTCGGTGACGTCTCTCTTGCGAGGATGGATAAGTCAGAATAATGTTGACAGTGATTAAATCACTACATTCTTCTACATATTTTATTTCGAATAAGGGATACTTGAGAGATATTTCATGGTCAATTCTTGTAAGTAATATTTCAATTGGGTTTGGAATAGCTTGGAACATCGTAAGGGTCCATTTTCTCGCTCCTAAAACCCGTAAGTTCCTATTAAATTTATTGATTTAAGTTAAAATGAGTTTTCTTGAACTAGTTTGAATGGTGAACTATTTTAGCTTCAATGAAGCTCGGATTGTGTCCATTTTAGGTCACAAGTTGTCACGCCCCGGGTCTACACCCTGGACATGGCTGGCACTCGAGAACCATCGCTGGTCCCCAAGCGAACCCTTGGCCTGGCTGACTACTTAGCGGAAGACTTATTCAAGCAAAATGGGAACTCCAAATGCATAACTTAATTCATGATGTCTCAAAATGACTTAACTCAATGAACATCTGGAAATACTTAAATAAACGTAAGTAATCGACTCATAGCCTTAAAACATTAATCAAGGAAAATAGAGAGAGACTCCTCAACTTCTGACTATCTATGAAGCCTCTAGTACTAAGATAGATGTCGAGACAGAACCCACGACAACTTAACAAAACGGAAAATAAGTGTGAAGCTCTCCGGAAAGCAAGGAGGCTCACCAAAGCTAGCTAGAGTGCAAATGGTATTAACGGAGTGCCTGCTGATGACCCTGAACACCTGTATCAGCATCATAAAACGATGCAGGTTGAATGATGTAAGTACATTGAATGTACGAGCATGTAAGGGGAAAACTGAAAACATAGACCACTAAAATGATAGGGCTAGAAGACAAACTTAAATCAACTCAACTCAACTCAATATAAAGCATAAATAGAGATAATATCATTTAAAGCTTCACAAAGTATAATATAATAATTCAAAGAAAATTGTATGTGAAAATACACTGAAAATACTCTTTACTCTATTTGGGAGATTCTCTAATCGACAACCATCACTATGAGCTACGTGATGATACAACATCTCGCCCACGTTGCCAGAACTGTCCAATACCTTGCCAGGGTATAGAACAACCTCATCTAAGAGGATCCACTAAGCTCTACCCAAAGGCATAAGGAAATCATCTAAAAAGTATGAATCCTTTACCCATGTTGGCATACATGGTTTATGAGGACTTTGAGTTGTCTGAACTCATCCTTATATCGGTTCTCAATACTACTCTCAATAATATATACTCACGCTCAAATGTATAAAACATAACTCTTTCTCAATTTGAGGTAATTACTCAAATGATCCTCTTAATAGAGGTAATAATCTAAAACATCTCTAAACTCATAAACTCATTTAAAGATCAATGCTTCTCTCTTTTAAATGTAAAAGTGTTAAATTTGGGGATCTTAGTTCCCTTATATTCTCATATTTACTTTCTCAAGACTTAGTTCAAAACCATTGATAATTAGAAAAGAATCCTCAAAATGACTCAAAAAGACCTCTTGAACTTCCCTCTTAAGCTTATTTTAGTTTGGAATGTAAATTAAGGAATATGAGTAGGATAATGTATGAATTTTCAATGGTAAATGGAGCCTATAGGAGCTAATATAGAGTGGGGAAGCATAGCCACAACTTAAAGGAACACGCCTGAATGAACAGAGAAGAAATGGGCCTTGGCGACCCCTGGCGTACTTCTGACGTGGGGCGCCAGGCCCTAAACTTCAGAGGAAAGTTTGGGGCCCACTGCTTGCATGGCGCGCCAGTCCCCAAACTTCAGAGGGCCAAATCTGGTGCCTTAGTGGCGCCCTACCTCACCCCCTACCTAGAATTTTTGACGAATTTTCTTGCTCAAATCCGAGTTCTAACTCCTCTAGAATCGATTGGTTTCTTCCAAACTCTCTTTGATTCACAAACCCAACACAAAATTATCAAAATCTCACTCAAATTCTATCAAGAAACAACACTCATTCGCAAAACTCTTACCTCAAGAACTCAAAACCTCCATTGTTAAAGAATGAAGCTTAAAACTCAAGAACACTTCAAGAATATTTACACAAACGATTATATGAGCGAATTTAGCAAAAGAATTGATGTTAGGCATAAGGATGAACAGATCCAACATGTGAGAAGCCTTACATACCTGGAAAGAACGATTGTTCTTGGCGAAAATCTCCAACCCTTGAATGAAAGCTTGAAATCCCTCTTTTTCTCTTCTTGAATATTCGCCCTAGAATTCTAAGTGTTCAGGAATAGGAAAATAACTTAGCATCTAATTAAACTCAATTGGGTGATTAAAAATGTGAGTAGGCCTATAGGGGTAAGGAAAAGACAAAAATACCCTTTCCTTAAATGGATGAAAAGCCTTAACTAGAGAGGCTTTACTAAAATGGCCATAATGTTTCACTCTGAGCTCAAAATTAAGCAAACTAGGCGGCGTTGGAAAGAGGACTCAAAGACCTTCGATTTGATCCCTCATGGGCCACCTAAATCTCTATGTGCTAAAAGATATTCTCGTTTGATGTTGACCCAAAACTGAAAACTGATCGAAGTCTGAGGTGTTACACAAGTTCCTTGAGCTATTTGGGACCCATTGACGGAGTTGATCAGTCGGCAATTTTGGACTCATTTTAGGCTTCTAGTTCACCAAATCAAGTCCTAAATGCTTGTTTATGTCCATTTCTAATATAAAATAGCTTGAATTCATGTTATGACAATTCAAGGACAAAAAGAAGACAACTAAAAGCAAAATGAATTCAAGCAAGGAAAAAGTGAATAATTTGGCGAAACTGAAGCTCACCAAAGTCATTAAGCGACTTACTGAATGGGTTCTAACTCTCCAAAAAGTTCAGAAAGTTTTGCATAAAAACTCGGCAATGGAAAGAACATTCGGAGACTCACTGATCAGTTCGATGAGGTCACTTACCTCGCCTAAAAGTCCAAAGAGTTCTGCTAAAAAATTCAAGCCAACTCGGTGATATAAAGGAGCAATCGGTGACTCATCGCTCAGTTATGCAAATTCTAAGGATCTTGCCAAACACATATGACACTTAAAGGCCTGCACTATAACTGAAAAGGTTAAAGGGCAGTGGAATAGACAGCTTCACCGAGTGGCCCGTATAGTGCAATTTTTTGCAAATTGTTGGAAACATATTGTTGATCTTTTTAAAGAGAGAAAATTATCTTTTGATGTTCTGAATTTTAAGTACTTAGAAGTTTCTAAAGCTTTTGGGAGATTCTTTAGCTAGCACTTTCGAATTTGGGGTTTGATTGGATTAATTGAGGATTAAAGCATTTTATCTTGGGTGGATAACAATCTTTTTGATAAAACACTTTTAGTTTTCAAAATGCTTAATTAGCACGTGGGTATTTGTTAATGCTTAATTTTATGTATATTTTATATAGGTTCATCTGTTTCTTCATATTTTCATTTATGAATTGAGGTTGCAAACTCATTTCTAGCTTAAGATCTCTAGAATTTCTTATGAGAAATGCTTAGAGTGGAAGAAATAGTTGATAATTAATTGATTAATTTCATATGTTAGGCTAAGCTTGACAAGGTGGGTTGAATTAAGGTTTTGGATTACCTTCTCACGCCCCGAGCCTACACCCGGGACGTGGCTGGCACTCGAGAACCATTTTTGATCCCAGAGCGAACCCTTGGTCTGGCTGACTACTTAGCAGAAGACTACTCAACCGATAAACGGCTTAAAACATAATTTATTTCAATGTAACTCAAATGGAATCTGAAAATACTTATTTGCAACAATCATAATAGTTTACAAAACAATTTAACAATCTCTGAGGATATCTCATATCTACTTATCTATGAAGCCTCTACGTTCAACATGAATGTCGGGACAAGACCCTCGACGCCTCAAAATAAATATTGAAATGAAAAGAATGTGGCCCTCCGGAAAGCACCGAGGACTCACCAAAACTCTCAAAGTGTAAGTGCGAAGAGATCTCAACGAAGCGCCTGTTGATGATCCTGAACACCTGTAGCTACATCATAAAACAAGATGCAGGTCGAAAGACATCAGTACATTGAATGTACAAGTATGTAATAAAGCTGAATGAATTAATAACTGAACTGATAAGTCTAGGGGAATACTCACCTCAACTCAACTCAATGTAAAGCAATATTACGAGACAACATATTTAAAGCTTTCTAAATAAAAGATACTAACTCAAAGATGTATATAAAAATATAATAAATTACTCTTTACTCTTATTTGGGAGATTCTCTAACCGACAACCATTACTATGATCTATGTGATGATTCAACGTCTCGCCCACGCTGCAAGAACTATCCTATGCCTTGCCGGGGTATAGAACACCTCATCTAAGTGGATCCACTAAGCTCTACCCGAAGGCATAAGGAAATCCTCTAATAAGTATGAATCCTTTACCCAAGTTGGCATACATGGTTTATGTGGAATTTGATTTATCTGAACTCATCCTCATATCGGTGCTCAATACTACTCCCAATAATATACTCGTGCTCAAATGTATAAAACATACTATTTCTCTGTTTTGAGGTAATTAATCAAAATAGCCTCTTAAAAGAGGTAACTACTATGAATTTACTCTGAACTCATTACTCGTTTAGAAATAAAAGTTTCTCTTTTCTCAATGTAAAAATGAAAAATTTAGAAATCAATAGTTCCATTAAACTTTACTCAAAATGTCACTTTAAACATTCCTCAAAACTTCTCTTTACTTTCCCAGAAAATCAATTTAAGATAATTGTTCGGTTAAAAAGATTTTCATCAACAACTTAATGAATACTCAAATAATAGGTCATGATGAAATAAAAATAGACATGGATAATCAAATCAAGAATCTCAATGCATAATATATTGCAACTCTAAATTTAGGAATAACAACTTAGAATTCAACAATAAACTCATCTCAGGAATTATAAAAACTAAGGTTGTAACCCTAGATTATTCTTTAATGATAGAGATTAGATGTAGGGCGTGAGGAAGAACTCAGTCCATCACTATGATAGACTTACATACCTGGGAATAACGAAGTTCTTGGCGAAATAGGAAGAACGATTGAAAACCTAGCTTTCTCCTTTTGGATCCTTGCTCTAAGACTTGGAAGCATTAATGAGAGTATTAGGGTTGATTAATACTGTTAAGGACCTTAATAAGGTGCAAAAACATCGTGGGATAGGCTTAGAAGGGGTGGGAAAAGACTAAACTACCCCTCTTTAAAAACTAATAAAAACCTTCTACGGGTCTATCTACAATTCGAGGTTTTTTCTATAGACCATAGATCACATCCGTGAATTCATATTAAATTTTTTGAGTCAAAACTTCGTTCTATGGGTCCAATCTACGACTCGTTGAAGTTTTACGAACCGTAGGTCCAATCCATAGACTTAATACTAAATTTCAGGCTCAAAGGTCCATTTACGGGTCCAATCTACGGCCCGTAGAAGTTCCTACGAAACATAGAATGGATCCATAGAAAAGGGACCCCAAAAATTGTGTCTCTGAACTTTTTTGATGACTTGCCAGTACGGGTCGTAGTTCTATCTATGGTCCGTACATTGGATCCGTAGCTCACAGACTCAGAAAACTCTGATATGACAGTCTTTGGTAAAATAGCACTAACGTTTTACTCTGAGCTCGAAAAAGGCAAACTTGGTGGCGTTGGAAAGAGGACTCAAAGACCTTCAATTTTATAGTGATGGGAAACCTAATTAATTATGTACTGGTAGATATGATTGTTTGAACTCGACCTAAGTATAATTTATGTCAAAACTAATTCGATAATGAAGCTTTCAACTCAAGTTTGTTCTAGGAGGTTCTTGTGACCTTAAGACATCCAAATCCATTCGAACACCAAAGAATTTACCCTTACACATATAAGCAATTTAAGAATCACCCAATACGATTTTTCCATGCAAATAAAGAATGATTCAAGCCTTAACTTAGAAATTTTTGGGGTGTTACAATATCTCTCCCTTGGAATTATTCGTCCTCAAGTGATGGATGAACTGAGAAGGAAGAGGGTAGGGAAATGTTTAACATCCCAATTTAAATTGAAATACACATAAAACTCATGAACTCAATATAGTGAAGGATGGACTGAATTGAATGAGTACTTTAGGAAGAGGTAATACCTTGGGTTGGAACTAAATCGGAGGTAAAGAGATGAGGATATCTCTTCTTCATATCTTTTTCGGCTTCCCATGTAGCCTCCTCAACAAACTGATTTCTCCAAAAGACTTTGACTGATGCAACCTCTTTGGTTCTCAAATCGTGAACCTGGCGATCAAGAATCTGAATGGGAATCTCCTCATAAGATAGGTTTTCCTTGATACCAATATCCTCGGTGGGCACAATAAGTGAAGGATTGCCCAAACACTTATTTAGCATAGAGATGTGAAATACCGGATGGACTGCTGCTAACCCTTACGGTAGTTCCAACTCATAAGCTACATTGCTAACTCTCTTGGATATCATATAAGGACTAATGTATCGGGGACTAAGCTTTCCCTTCTTACCAAATATCATAACACCCTTTATAGGTGAAAACCTTCAAATAGACCAAATCATTAACCTCAAACTCCAAGTCTCTCCTTCTCAAATCTGTATAGGATTTCTGATGACTTTGTGCAGTTTTCAACCTCTCCTGAATAGTCTTCACCTTCTCCATGGATTGATGGACGAAATCTGGTCCTATCAACTCAGCTTCACCAACCTCAAACCAGCCAATGGGAGATCTACACCTTGGCCCATATAGAGCCCAATAAAGAGCCATCTGAATGCTGGAATGGTAACTATTATTATATGCAAACTCGATATGAGGCAAGTGGTCATCCCAATTACCTTTGAAATCCAGAACACAAGCTATCAACATGTCCTCTAAGGTCTGAATGGTGTGCTCTGCTTGACCATCCATTTGAGGATGAAAAGTAGTACTGTGGTTCAACTTCAAACCAAAACCTTTCTGAAATGACTTCCGAAACTGTGAGGTAAACAAAGCACCCCTATCTAAGATGATGGACAAAGGGACTCTATGAAGTTGAACTATCTCACGAATGTACAAGGTCGTATACTCTTCTGCTGTATTTGTATTCTTTACTGGTAAGAAGTGGGCTGATTTGGTCTTTTGATCCACAATCACCCAAATGGAATCATGCTGCCTGCGAGATCGCGATAAACCTGTAATGAAGTCCATATTAATCATCTCCCACTTCTATTTCTGAAGGGGTATGTTCTGAGCCACACCACATGGCCTTTGATGCTCAGCTTTGACTAGCTGGCAATTGGGCACTTAGCAACAAACTATGTAATACACCTCTTCATACTACTCCACCAATAGACTTCTCTCAAGTCATGGTACATCTTTGTGGAACCCGGATGAATCGAATATTTGGAACTGTGACCTTCTTCCATAATCCTCTCTTGGAGATCATCCACCTCTGGAACACAGAAACTTCCTTGATATCTCCACACACCATTTTCGCCTTTGTGCAAAAGCCATCACTTTCTGCTTATGCACATTTTCCTTCAACTCAAGCAAAATGGGGTCTTTATTTTTCTTCTCCTTTACCTATGCCAATAATTAAGACTCAGCTTCATTCATCACAACAACTTCACCTTCACTGTAATCCAACAATCAAACACCCAACCGTGCAAGTCTATGCACTTCCTTAGCTAACACTTTCTTGCCTTCGTAGACATGAGCATTTCTCCACATGAACAACCTGATCAAAGCATCAGAAACGACATTAGCCTTACCTGGGTGATAGAGGATACTAATGTCGTAATCCTTGAGAAACTCTAACCACCTCCTTTGTCTGAGATTGAGCTATTTCTGACTGAAAACACACTGGAGAGTCTTGGGGTATGTGAACACATCCACATGAACACCATAGAGGTAATGACATCATATTTTGAGAGTAAAAACCACAGCCGCACACTCGAGATCATGAGTCGGGTAGTTCCTCTCGTGAATCTTAACCTGCCTGGAGGCATAGGCTATAACCTTATCATTCTGCATCAATACACAACCAAGTCCAACTCTGGACGCATCACAATAGATGACAAAACCCTCTGTACCTTCTGGTAGGGTCAACACTGGAGCAGTAGTTGACCAAGTTTTCAATTCTTGAAAGCTTTTCTCAAAAGCTTCAGACCATTGAAACTTAGCTGTTTTCTGAGTCAACTTAGTCAATGGAGACGAAATAAATGAGAACCCCTCAAAAAACCTTCTATAGTAACCATCCAACCCCAAGAAACTCCTTATATCAATTGGAGATGTGGGTCTTGGCAAATTATGCGCTGCATCAATCTTCTGAGTGTCCAATCGAATTCCTTCGCCAGAGACAATGTGGCCTAAGAATGCCACGAATTCGAGCTAGAACTCACTCTTAGAAAACTTGGCATATAACTCTCGATCATTGAGAGTTTGGAGGACTATTCTAAGATGACTAGCATTGTCCTCCTCATTTCTCTAATTAATCAATATGTCATCAATGAACACGATAACAAACATATGCAAATATGGCTTAAATACTCTATGCATAAGATCCATGACTGTTGCATGAGCGTTAGTCAAACCAAAGGACATAACAAGGAACTCATAAAGACCAGCCTGATTTGCCACAACCTGAGTCAGCATCTGAATAGCTCTTTGGGGAGGCATGATCTAAAAAGATACTCATATGCAGGAGTTAGAGTAAACTTTTATAGAGTTGAACTCTATCGCACGAAAAAGAGTAAGAAGAAAATGAAATGTTTCCTAAATGTCGTAGCCTCCTAATTATAGATGTGGCGCGCTTCACACCGATAAGAAGGACTCTACAGACGTGGCTTCATCGACACCCTAGGATTTTTTAACTCTATGCTCTGATTCCAAGTTTGTCATGCCCCGAGCCTACACCCTGGACGTGGCCGGCACTTGAAAACAATTTCTGATCCCCAAGTAAACCCTTGGCCTTGCTGACTACTTACCGGAAGACTACCCAAGTGATAACTAGCTTAAAAACATAATTTATTTCAATGTAACTCAACTATAATATCTGAAAATACTTATTTGCAACATATTAATCGTTTGCAAAACAATTTCACAATAACTCCGAGGAAATCTCAAATCTAACTATCTATGAAGCCTATAAGTTCAACGTGAACATTGGGACAAGACGCTCGATGCCCAAAAATAAATACTGAAATAAAAAGAATGTGGCCCTCCGAAATACAAGCAGGATTCAGAAAAACACTCAAATGTAAAGTGCAAAGAGATCTGAATGAAGCGCCTGTTGATGATCTTGAACACATGTAGCTGCATCATTAAACAAGATGCAGGTAGAAAGACATCAGTACATTGAATGTACGAGTAGGTAATAAAGGTGAATGAATAAATAACTGAACTGATAAGGCTAGGAGAATACTCACCTCAACTCAACTCAATGCAAAGCAATATTAAGAGACGAAATATTTAAAGCTTTGTAAATAAAAGATACTAACTCAAGGATGTATTTAAAAATATAATAAATTACTTTTTACTCTTATTTGGGATATTTTCTAACCGACAACCATCACTATGAGCAACGTGATGGTACAACGTCTCACCCACGCTGCTATAACTGTCCTATACCTTGCCAGGGTATAGAACACCTCAACTAAGTTGATCCACTAAGCTCTACCCGAAGGTGTAAGGAAATCATCTAAAAAGTATGAATCCTTTACCCGTGTTGGCTTATATGGTTTATGAGGAATTTGAGTTTTTTGAACTCATCCTCATATCGGTGCTTAATACTACTCCCAATGATATACTCGTGCTCAAATGTACAAAACACACTCTTTTTCTGTTTTGAGGTAATTACTCAAAATAACCTCTTAAAAGATGTAACTACTATGAATTTACTCTGAACTCATTACTCGTTTAGAAATCAAAGTTTCTCTTTTCTCAATATAAAAATGATAAATTTAGAAATCAATTGTTCCCTTAAACTTACTCAAAATGTCTCTTTAAACTTTCCTCAAAACTCCTCTTTACTTTCTCAGAAAATCAATTTAAGATAATTATTCGATTAAAAAGATATTCATCAATAACTCAATGAATACTCAAATAATAGGGTTCATGCTGGAAAAAAAACACATGAATAATCAACTCAAGAACCTCAACGCATAATACATAGCAACTCAAAATTTAGGAATACTAACTTAGAATTCGACAATAAACTCATCTTAGGAATTATAAAAACTAAGGATGTATTCCTTAATTATTCTTTACTAATAAAAAGTAGATGCAGGGAGTGAGGAAGAACTCAGTCCATCACTATGATAGCCTTACATACCTGGGAATAACAAAGTTCTTGGCGAAATAGGAAGAACGATTGAAAACCTAGCTTTCTCATTTTAGATCCTTGCTCTAAGACTTGGAAACATTAATGAGAGTATTAAGGTTGATTAATACTGTTAAGGACCTTAATAAGGTGCAAAAACATCGTGGGATAGGCTTAGAAGGGGTGGAAAAAAGACTAAACTACCCCTCTTTAATACTGATAAAAACCTTCTACGAGCCTATGTACGGTTCGTGGTTTGTTCTACAGATCATAGACCACATCCGGGGAATTCATATTAAATTTTTCGGCTCAAAACATTATTCTACGGGTAAAATCTCTGACGCGTTGAAGTTTCCATAGACCGTAGGTCCAATCTGTAGACTTAATACAACATTTCAGGCGCAAAAGTCCATTTATGGGTCCAATCTACAGCCCGTAGATGTTACTATGTCCCTTAGAATGGATCTGTAGAAAAGGGACCCTAAAAATTGAGTCTCTGAACATTTTTGACGACTTGCCAGTACGGGTCGTAATTCCATCTACGGCCCGTACATTGGATCCGTAGTTCACAGACTCAGAAAACTCTGATATGGCAGTCTCTAGTAAAATGACCATAACGTTTTACTCCGATCTCAAAAAAAGGAAAACTTGGTGGTGTTGGAAAGAGGACTCAAAGACCTTCAATTCGATAGCTCATGAGACACCTAATTTACTAAATGCTGGGAGATATGATTATTTGAAGTTGACCTAAGTATAATAATATGTCAAAACTTATTAGATAATGAAGCTTTCAACTCAACTTTGTGCTAGGAGGTTCTTGTGACCTTAAGTCATATCCAAATCCGTTTGAACACCAAAGATTGACCCTTACAAATATGAGCAATTTAAGAATCACCCGATGCGATTTTTACATGCAAATAAAGAGTGGTTTGGGCCTTAGCTTAAAAATTTTCGGGGTGTTACATACCTCTTGATGTGATACATGTCGGGATTTAATAGAACTCACATGATATATGGTAATTGATTGATAAATAGCTATAGTAAATGCTAATCTAGCTTACCCATTGATAATCAACTATTTTTTGGCAATAGAAATTACCCACTATGCGAAGTTGGTGGCGGAGTAAATTTTGTGATTCCTTCTGCGGGGTCCTATAATGCCATTTTAGACCTTATTTTAGACCAAAATTTAATTGTTTCATTTTGGGTGTCAAAATTGTTGTATTGATGTTGGGATCACTATTTTAATAGTGTTGCATTGTTTGGAGTATTCTCGGAAAGGAAAGCCTAGGTTTAGAGATTTGGATTGCACGTGTTCACCCTCGAGGTAGGCTACAACTTACTATTCTCAGACCTTGCTTGTTTGTTTTTCTAACATGATGATTTTAAAAGTGTTGGGATAGATTTTAGCATGGGTCCTTGTTGTTATCGTTATTGAATTGACTTAGTCTTATTTTTGTGATTTCAGTAATGTTTTGGTTTATCTTTATTAGTGTGATGTTATGGTTGTTCACGTGAGTTGTGAATTGGTTAAGATGACCTTAGTATTGATGTTGTTGAGTATTAGATGTTGCTATTGTTTAAATTAGATGTTGAGTTTAGTGGCCCATGGGAATGTTTTTGGTATTAATTAGGGTTTGATATGACCCTACAGCCTAGGTTGTGACCTTTGGGTAACCTTATTAGTATGTGCAAGTGGTGAGTTGACTACCTAGTCCCTTTTAGTTCCCTACTTATTTTAGTGTCATAAATGACCCGAGGTGAGATTATGGGAGGGGCTACAAAGTGGCGTACAACTATTCCAATGTGATATTTAAAGATATGCTAGGATTCTGTACATATTATCCGATGTAATAGTTCAGGAGTTGCTACGTTTCTATGTAGTCATTCTGATGTATGTTTCTGGGATTGACTATATTTCGTAACTACTTTGATGTAAAATTTTAGGAGATGTTAGACCTGTTTTGTAGCTTTTTAGATGTAAGATTCCGGAAGATGCAAGTTTTTAATGGCAACTACGATGTAAAATTCCGGGGTGGGACTAGCTTCTTCCATTTAAGATTCCATGGGATTCTAGGTCTAGTGTAGCTATTCCGATGTAAGATTCCAGGACATGCTAGTTCTTATGTAGCTACTATGATGTTAGATTCCCAGGTGAGCTAGAGTTCTTATGACTATTCTGATGTACAATTCTGTTAGAAGCCTAGATTTTGTATGAACAACTCGATGTAAGCTTTAATGAAGGTGTGTGAATGCTTTACTGAGTTGTTCCTAGTAGTGTATCTCTTGTATGTATTCTTCGGGCTGATGGAGGTTCGGTCACGCGTATTCTTTGTTTTGCTTGATTATTAGTGACATCTCTTTGTTTGCGTCATCTATGATTATTGGGGTCCAGTTAAATATTCTATAGCTTTACAGCTTCATTATTTATCTTAGTATTCCTACTGCAATTCATATCTAGCTATACCCTTAATATTGCCTCATTACACTGTCATTTACTCTCTATTATTATGTTAATAAAATCACGAGTTCGATCAGCCATTAGAGAAAGCAAAATTAAAAAGGCAGTGAAAAATAAAGAGCATATCACATTAATAAATGTATATTGTAGTTATTATAGGTAGAATTTCCAACTTGCAAAATATCACGACCCAATTTCTCAAGTCATGATGGCACCTAATACACCTCAGTAGTAGGTAAGCCTAACCCTTAGCCCACATCCATAAGCAATGGACTACCAAGCGGAAGCCAACAACAAGAAGCATAAAGCTTATAATAAAGTGAAGAAAAGATAATTAACAGAAAAAAAATACAAGAACCATCCCAAGACCTGGCATCAGTCACTAAATAAGCATCTAATCCAAAATAAGAGTAAAAGGCTCTTACAAATACAAGTTAAGTACAAGCTGTCTCTAAATACAATATAAAGACTAAGTCTAGCAAAAATAGACAGAAACTGGTAGCTCCGCACGCCAAGAGCTCACCTAGTCTACGAAACTCCAAGTTGATCTACACGACACCAAATCAATGACGATAAATCAAACTGTGATCTGTAGGAGGCAGAAGTGTAGTATGAGTACCAAAACTTGTACTTATTAGACATCGGCCGACTGAGCTCAAAGATAACACTAGCATTAAACAACAAGTAATAAGGAAAGCATAGCACAAGTAACTAAACAAGAGATTCTAAAGTAGACAAACAATAAGGAAAGAAATAGGATACAAGGGATGAGAAGGCGAGTCGAGAACGTACCTGGAACAAAAACCAACAACATATTCATAAACAACTAATATATCATGTTAACTACCCATGTTCAGGAGGACCCACAACCACGAGTCTAAAGTCAGATCCTATCAGCTAATAAGGAACAATAACAGAGAATAGAAAATAGTCAAACAATGACCTAACCGGACCTCGTAAGCCAAAAAGGTGCGAACATCAACAATAACCCAACCGTCCCCCATAAACCAGAGGGTACAATCAACAAACATGCAAATGAATGAAGTGTGAGCAGCAAGACCATTAGACACCATTAAACACCTTTAACCAAAAGCACCCAATAATGGGCTCTCCCTGCAAGACATGAGACTCTCAGGGCACCAAATCATCTAGAAAGAGTAAACTTGGGGGCCACCCATCTAGATAGTAAACTCCAGGGCACTAGTCTAGCTAGAAAGAATGACCAAGGGTATTAATAGGACGAAACCAGCAAGAAAGGGTGTTGATGCACTGTTTAGTAAAGTAAAAACTTAGCACATCCCAGATGCCTCTAATATCTCAAGTAGGAAAGGATCACATCCATGATGCCTTATAGTCTCAAAAAGCAGTATGTCAAGTGATCTAGGTGGTACGACTCCTGTTAAAACCCGTTTAGAAAAAAAGCTTAGTAGAACAATATCTCATCATGAACGGTAACTATACCATTGCATGAGCCAGGATTATACTACAAAATCTGTTAGTATGAACAAACAATGCAATGCATGTCATATCCAACATTTAATCAAGGCACTCAAATTCAAATAAATAAACAGCCAAAAAAACCACGCTACCAAAGCGGAGAGCACTAACCTTGAATCCAATTGGTCCTCGCACACGGCCTCGGGCCCAACAATATAATCATAAGCTAAATTAGGGTGAAATAGGCCTACCGTTGAATAACAAGTGAAGGGATCAACAAGAGCTTCAAAAACTAACTACAGCTAGTGCTAACCTATGGCTATGATGAGCCACCGAGGTGTCAATCACAAACACAAGAAGAACAACCCAAGACAAGCCCTATATGGGGCAAATCATAACTACAGGGGCGATAAACCATAACCTAAAGCATCTAAGGTCCAACCTAGTCTAAGTCCATAATGTATCAATCCTAACAAGGATAAGCAAGATCATCTACACCACAAGCAAAGTTAAAAGCGTAAACTAAATATCCTAACTCACACAACAACCCCTAGGCTCATACGGAGTTAAGAAAAAATGGAATGAACAAGAGGAGAGCTATATACCCAGCATATGCAATCCGAAATTACATGAAACCTATACTAAGAATTATATAATAAGTTTAATCAAGAATGTAGAATGAAGCAAACCTCAAACTGATCATGAGTGCTCTGATTCAACTGCACAAGGACTATCCGCTCCCGAAATGCCTCTAAACACTTCCATACTATCAAATTATCATTTAACACGTCATTACAAAAATTTAGACACTAAATTCACAACAATTGGAAATGGACCCAAAAATTGTGTCAAAATGGAAATATGGGACCCGCACCAGGAATTCTGAAATTGACTCTTTCAAAAGGTTATAATCGACGAACCAGAGTTGTTTCACTAAATAGGACTCAATTCTGTAACCAGAACAGCCGAAAAACACATAGGCAATTAGAACACAAATTAAAGAATACACGCAGTCCACTCGGTGTGAGAATTACCTCAAACCAACACTTTTCGCACTTCTACAAAAAATTTAACATATAGACACAATCACCACGGACCTCCAGCATTTAGAATTAATCAATTTGGATCTCCCTAGATCCATAAATGGCCAAAAGAAGCTTTGGAGTCGAGCTGATTTGACTGGTCTTATTTAAAGACCACTCTAAAAAGCTCTTTGCGATTGTAGAGCCCAAGGCTCGCAATCGCGACCCAGGTGAGAAAAGCCCATTATAGAATTGCAGAAATCCTTGCGAACGAAGAAAGTCAGCTGGCCTGAACTCTGTAAACATGGATGGCTTCACGTAAATACTGTCCATATCCTATCGTGATCACGGCCATAGGCCTCTCGATTGCAATGGCTAAGAGCACAAGGCTCCGCGAATGCGGCTACCAGGGCTATGAATGTGAAGGCCAAAATGGCTATGCACCAGCTGATGCACATTAACTAATTTCCTCAACCTTGAACTCTCTAATGGGGTTCTCGTGATTCATTCAGAACCTTGTGCACACAAATAAAATATGCTACCACATCGATTTCGGCATTCTGGACTCAAAAGAACTATTAAAACTTCTATATGAGGTTGTATCAATGAAAAGTGGGTCCTAGACCCAAGTTCTATTTTAAGCTAAAATCCTCAAGAAGGCTCAAAATGAGACCGGAAGCCTCGAGAACTACACAAAAGGTTGTTCTAGACAAAACTCGACATTAAAGATCTAACTATAGTAACGAAATTCTCATTAGAGCATGTTTACCATGAATTTTGGCCTAAGTCAAATCTCGGCTTAAGCTTCTAAGTTAAAATGCCTAACAGCACGAACTCACTCCAGAAGTCTCTAATCCTGAACACACCATGTCCCTAGCCTAAAATGGCCCTTCTAGAGCACTGATAAAACCATTAGAATTGCATTTAGAATCCGTCTTCCTGAACTTTAGACTGAAGTCAACTATTCAAGTTTCAAAGGCTTCACAAAACATAAACTTGCACAAAACCAAAAAAGATAACCCGGCGACCAATCTGTCAGTCCCAACAAGTCATAAATGACTTGGTGTTACTACAGGAATGCATTAAACACTGAAAAGATCAAAAAACGAAGAAAATGACTTGGAGGGTCATTACATTATTTACTACTAAAAGGATTTTTGTCTGCGAAAGTAGACGGATAGTTACAGCCTGAAGGCATAAAAAGACGATGATATTGGGTCCGCATGCTCTGCCAGACCCTCAGATCGAACAACACCATCACAAAACACAGGCTACGAGGAAAATCCTAAAAGTTACTGCCAAGCTCAAAAAACTCCTCCTAATCCATTTTGGGCTCCAACTCACACCCAATGGAACCGAACATTCCTGAAAGCACCAGAGTCATCATAGAAGACCAACACCATACAAAAACAACATAATATAGCAACCGCAAGACCATGGAAGATTCAATCCAACTCCAAAATAAAATAACTAACCTTATGATCCATATCTAACATCTTCTAACCATCAAGAGCATTCTACCGATCCTTAGTCATCTTGAACATCTCCAGTACCATCAGAAACATGCCTACAAAGCCATACAACACAAGCCTCAGGAGAAATACATACTCCATATGAAAACTGAGGAATGACAACTACAAAAATGAGGAAAATAGCCAGGGTAAAGCCCAAAATCTATCTTTGGATGAACAAATCCAGCTGAAACACAACCTTCTAAAGCTAACCAAGGTAATCTAAAGGAAGAACATCTTGCGAATGGAAAGTCTGCAATATGCCCGGCTCCAAGGACCTACTCCAAGGAAAGGAACTTCTAAAACACCGACACCATGAGCCCACAAACTTCTTTGCCACCACAAACTTGAGGCAATACCCCATCCTAAAGGAAACCAAGTTGGGAGATGATGTATCGACATAGTCAACTGGCCGGTAGTGGCCCAAGGGTACAAACTCTCATCACGAACCACGCAAGCTACAAAGCGTGATAAATGTAAACCACACATCCTGAACTAGAACAAACTCATAGATTCCATGACATACTCTGACCCTGTCCTGAAGATGAATCTTCTTAGGAAATTTTAGTTTTCCAACCGAGGTAATGCCTGAAGCCACAAATGAACACAACATTCTTACTTCAAATAATACACAAGCCTCAAGAGATATCAAAACAGCAGCATGGCACAATAAGGAATCACACCTTCAAATTTCGGCTAGCCATAACTTTACTCCAAAACCACAAGAAGAGGATAATCCAAAGGGAGACAAATGAGTGAATACAATCTCCACAGTCCAGAAAAAACTAAAGCATAGGGTGAAAGCAACCAAAAAGGATACCACAACAAAAGAAGGGAAATTAACCAACACACAACTAAGCCAACTTTCTAAGATGGCTAAGCCCAACAACACAAAAATCTCACACTGGGTAGAGCTTGTCTAGCCATATCAAACAAGGATCAGCATCACAGAAAAATCACACAACAAGAGTAGCAAAAAGAGAAACCAGCAATCCTAAGGCCAAAACCACAATATGATTATAAAGGAAAGGGCACGGGGAGTTACACAACAACTACTCCCAATCGAAGCAACACAGCCTAGTCGATCCACTGCTAAAGAAATAAACTATAGAATGCAAAACACAAACAAAATCCTCAAATCAAGTTGTTGTAACAGTCCCATGATAGATAGTTAGCAATATAAACCTGAATGTGCATGAAATCCCAAATCACTCAAAATAGGAAATAAAAGGATAAATCTACTAAATCGCATGCAAAAAGGAATACCTAGAACCTCGTCATCTTTCTGACATGTAGAAACATTGAAGGAACCGTGCCCAACCTCAACCTTAACACCTGAAGTAGTACCAACAACACTAAAGGCATCACCTCTGACTGGAGGTGCCGACAATACATGAGATTGATCTAACAGGGTACCTCTAATCATGGTCCTTCGCTGGGTACTAGCATTAGACTAATGACCAAGCTCTCCATAGGTACAACAAAGTATTTCCACCCTAGATTGGGGAGTATAAGATGTTTGCAATGCCTGGAAAAAAGCAACTCCCACTTGGGGCACTCTCTAGATCATTAATCAAGCCCTCCATAATGATAGCAACATCGATAGCATAAAGCACGCTGTGAAGAATGTGATGATCTACCCTGCCTACCTCTGACAAACTGAGAACCATCCCTAGTAAACTTCATCGGGTCCCTATGACAATCTCGGATATAGTGGCCTACCTCACCACATTAATAACACTCGTCACCAAGAGCAACTTGTTGTGAAGACCCAGCTGGGGCAACATGAAACCCAATACAAGAAGGTTTAGAATGACCACCATGAGATGTTTTGCCTAAACACTTCCTACCGTAGGCACCACAACCTACCCCAGAACCCCTGGGACTTGAGATACTACCTTCAGAGGCCTGATACGTCAAGAAAAAAGATGTCCTTTCCTAAACTGATACTCACCACAAAATGGAATGTTATCACCACTGTACTGATGGAAAGGTCTCTTTACGCGATCTTTGTAAGTCACAAGGCATGCCTGCTCCACAACCCTCACATGACTCAAAACCTAGGAAAGGTAGACTCAACTTATATAAGCTGGTTCGATGCTAACCAAAGCGGCAAAGCCAACCCACTGATAAAGCCCTGAATCAACTCCTAATCTGAAGGGAAAAATGTGGGGCTATATGCAGCCCACTCTAGAAATCCTAGCACATAGTCATAAATGGTCGACGAACCCTACTGGGACCAGTCAACCAAACTCTTCTATGAGAAGCACCCATTGCACTTGGAACTGAACCTATCTGAGGTGTACCCTACAAAGAGCTCGGACCTCCTAATATTGAATCTCAAGGAATAGAGGTAGCCAATGACCTTCTCAAAGCCTGGGCTACCCCCAAACTCTATAAATGTTGAAGATTGCCTCTGACCACCATGTCTACACAAGATTGAGGCCCTCTAGAAGGATTAGTGCTGAAACTCTAGTTGAATTTACTGATGCTTCGTCCATGTCCGTCGAATTCTTCATATTATATATCTAGGAGAGAGTACATTCCAAAGAAGCAGTTTTAGAGGTTGAGTAAAAAAATAAAACTTCCTAAGAATGCATTATAGCCCTTAGAAGATAGAATACGAGCATCTCCACACTGATCCTCATGACTGTACTAGGCATTTGTCCTCATACCAATGATATCAATTAACCTAGAGATCTGATTCCAAACTGTCACGACCCAATTTCTCAAGTTATGATGGCACCTACTACACCGCACTAGTAGCCAAGTCTAACCCTTAGCCTAGAAGCATAAGCAATGAACTACCAAACAGAAGCCAACAACAAGAAGCATAAAGCTTATAACAAAGTGAAGAAAAGATAATCAACATAAAAACAATACAGGAACCATCCAAAGACCTAGCATCAGTCAGTAGTTGAGAATCTAATCCAAAATAAGAGAGCAAGGCTTTTATAACTTCAAGGTAGGTAAAAGTTGTCTCTGAATACAATATAAAGACTAAGACTAGTAAAAAAAAATGGAAACCGGTAGCTCCGAATGCAAGGAGCTCACCTTAGTCTCCAAAACACCAAGCTGCTCTGCACGACTCCAATACAACAGCAATAACTCAAACTATGATCTGTAGGGGGTAGAAGTGTAGTTTGAGTGCAAAAAATGGTTCTCAGTAGGCATTGGCCGTCTAAGCTCAAAGATAACACGAGCATAAATAACAGGTAATAAGGAAAGCATAGCACAAATAACTAAACAAGAAATTCTAAAATAGATAAGAAATATGGAAAGAAACATGATACAACGGGTGAAAAGGCGAGTCAAGAACGTACCTGGAATGCAAGGCAACAACCTATTCATAAGAAACGAAGATACAAAGTAAACTACCTAAGGTTAGGAGGACTTATAACCACAAATCTAAAGTTAGATCCTATCAGCTAACAAGGAAACAATAACAAAGAATAGAAAATAGTCAAATGATGACCTAATTGAACCACAGTAAGCCTGAAAGGTACAAAAAGTAACCTTAACTTAACCGGCCCGTATAAATCGGAGACTAAAATCAACAAACAAGTACACCAGTGAAAGGCAATGCATATCAACATAGGGTGAGCAACACGACCATTAGAGACCATCCGAATCCTTTAACCAGAAGCACACAATAAAGGGCACACCCTTCTAGCTCCTAAGGGCACCAGAAAAGCTATAAAGAGTAAACCCGGGGGCCACCCAACAAGACAGTAAACTCCCAAGGACACAAACCCAGCTAGAGAGTGTAACTTGGAGGCATTAATAGGACCAAACAATGCAAGAAAGGACATCGATGCGCCGACTAGTCAAGTAAAAATTAAGCACATCCTAGATGCCTCTAATATCTCAAGTAGGAAAGCAACACGTCCTTGATGCCTAGTAGTCTCAAAAACTAGTATGTCAAGTGATCCAAGTGGTACGACTCCCGTTAAAACCAGTTGAGAGTAAAATCCGAGTAAAAAAATATCTCATCATAAACGGTATCTATGCCAATGCATGAGCTGGGATCGTAACACAAAATCTATGAGAAAGAATAAACAATTCAATGCATGCCATCACAAACTTTCAAACTAGGCACTAAAAGTAAAATAAATATACAACCAACAAACCTATGTTACAAAAGTGGAGAGCACTAACCTGGAATCCAACTGGTGCTCACACATGGCCTCGGGCCTAACAATATAATCATACGCTAAATAAGGGTAAAATAGGCCTACCAGTGAACAACACGAGAAGGGATCAATAATAGCTTCCAAATCAATAAAGGGGGAGCGAACTCAAGTGATGACACCCTACCCCAATTATAGGTCTCCAGTCCCAGACTTAGAACAACTAGTGCAAACCTACGGCTATGACGAGCCACCAAGGTCTCAATCACCAACACAATAGGAACAACCCAAAAAAATTCATACCAGGAGATAATAATAACTACAAGGGCAATAAAACACAACCTAAAGCATCAAAGGTCTCACCTATTCTAAGGCCACAATGTATCAATCCTAACAAGGATAAGCAAGATCATCTACACCACAAGCAAAATTACTAGCCTAAACACAAGATCCCATCCCCTACTAATAAGCCCAAGGCTCCTAGGGAGTCAAGAAAAGATAGAATGGACTAGAGGAATGATATTTACCCAGCAAATACAATTCGAAATTACATGAAACCTATACTAAGCATTATCAATAAGCTCTCATGAAAGTAGACTGAAGCCTGCGTGAAAGCCAATCAAGAACACTCAAAATTCACAACACAAGGGCTATCTACTCTTGAAATGCCTCCAAACACCGCCACATAATCAAATTATCGATCACCACATCATTACAAATGTTTAGACTATTCATTCACAACAATTGCAAATGGACTTTAAAATTTTGTCAAAATGGAAATGTGGGACCCACATCAGGAACCCAAAGTTGACTCCGTCAAAAGGTCGTTATAGACTAAATGGGCTTGTTCCTTGAAATAGGACTCAGTTCTGTGCCCAGAATAGCTCAAACACATTAAGCAATTAAAACACTAATTAAAGAAGACAAGCAGCCCACTTAGGGTGAGAATTACCTCAAACCCTTGCTTTCCGCACTTCCATGAACACTTTCACACGTAGCCACGATCACCACAGAGCTTCAGCACTTGAAATCACTCAATTTGGAGCTCACTAACTCCTAAAATTGAAAAAAGAAGCTTTGGAGTCGAGCTAATTACATGATTGGCCTTATTTAAAAGACCAGTCTCAAAAGCTCTTTAAGAATGCGGAGGCCAAAGACTAGCGATCGTGTCCCACATGAGAAAAGGCCACCTATGACACCTAAGGTTAAGATTAGAAGTCCTATGTCAGCATAAAACAGGAGAGATATTGGGTATTTAAGTAAGCTGGCCTTACAAATTATTGACGCATTTTAAAGTCTTACGGGCCTAGGTCAAAAGAAAATAATATCACTAGCGAGTTACACTATTACAAATGGTATCAGTGCCACTCTTGTGTCAGCCTTGTCGATGTGGGCAACAGTTCAACTGAGTTTAGGCAAATCCCGATAAAGCAGGGCTAACCTCAATGTTGAGTATAGGCAAATCTCATACGATGGGGCAAACCTTAATGAGGATACTGAGTCTATAGAGGGGGATCATGTGACACACCAACTTAAGATTAGAAGTCCCATATCGGCAAAACACATGAGAGATGTTGGGTATTTAAGTAAGTAGGTCTTACCAATTAGTGATGCATTTTAAAGTTGTGTAGGCCTAGCCCCAAAACGGATAATATCAATAGTGGGTTGGGCTGTTACACCCCCACAAACATGAAGAAATCCTCACAAACATGGAGAGTGAGCTAGCCTGACCACTGTGAACGTGGCCCTCAAGGTCCATAGCCTACTGCTTTCATGGCCATAAGCCTTGGGATCATGAAGGCTAAGAGCAAAAGTCTACGCAAACACAGCAACCAGGGCCTATTAATGTGAAGGCCAAAAAGGTTCTGCACCAGCTGATGCACATCAATTGGTTTGCTAAACTTGGAATTCTCCATACTCGGGATTTAATCGGAACCTCATGAACGCAAATGAAATATGCTACCCTATCAAATTCGGCTTTCCAAACTCAAAGGACTCGTCAAAACTTCCATTGGATGTTGTCCCAATGAAAAGTTGGTCCCACACCCAAGTTCCATTTTAAGCTAAAATCCACAAGAAGGCTCCAAATGAGACAAAAAGCCTTGGGAATCACATGAAAGGTCATTCTAGACCAAACTCGACATACTAGAGGCAATCACAGTGATGGAATTCTCATCCGAGCATATTTAACAAGAATGTCGACCGAAGTCAAACCTTGGCTTAAACTTTAAAGTTAAAACACCTATCGGTACAAACTCACACCAAAAGTCTCGGGGCCCAAACCAACCATGTGTCTACCCTGAAATGGCCCTTCCAAAGCTGATAAAATTGTCAGAATTGCATTTTAAGGCGATCTTCTCAAAGTTTTGACTGAAATCAACCATTTATGTTTTGAATGCTCCAAAACACGAAAACATGAACAAAACCCAAACGAATGACTCGGCGACCAATATGTCAGTCCAGCAAATCATAAAGTACTTGTTGTCGCTACAGGAAAGCTCTAAATGCTAAAAAGATTGGACAATAAAGAAAATGACTTGGAGGGTCATAACACAAAAATCTAATATCTTACATATACTCAATGGAAATACATCAATCCATGGAAAGAGGTTAGCATATATATCTATCATTATTTAGGGATTGACATACATAACATTATTCATTGGTTTTAATACATAATCAATGTGTATATTTTTGAAACAAAGAAATTTATTTCATACACTAGGTAAAGTATTATATTATCAGCATCAACTTCAAGGGCAGGTGCCGGAGCAACAGCGTCGACGACAGTCAAGGCAGTATCATCACGGAGACTAGCTAACTCCGTTTGGAAGGAAAAAATATCAATCGTAGGACCAGGTTAGGACCTCTCCATAATCCAGCTCTTAAAAGCATCAATGCGTCGGTTAACTTCCTGTATCTTTAACTCCACTATCTGCTCTATCCATGAATCAGATTCCTCCACTGATTTTTGCAATCAAGGTCGAATATGATGTAACAGAGCTACCATTTGAGCCTTTAACTTGCTGACTCTGGCAATCGGAAGCAAGGCTGACCCTGTAGGAACGGGAGCACATGGTGTGCTCGCAGCTGAACCTGAAGCTGTCTAAGGGGGAATAGACCCCTGTGGCTCCATAGTCGGAGCTGGAAAAGTGTCCTCATCAGACTGCTAGGGACTGATGCGTCACCCATCAGCGGTAAGTCAATCTGTATACCCCTAAGGGGTTAGCATAATCTCTGATAAGACCGATATCCATAATCTTAGTCACCTCAATATAGGAGTCAGCAAATTATAATGGTACAGTCACCTCGTGACATAGTCTAAAAATGAGACAAGGGAAGGGCAATGTAGTCGTCTTCTAGAAAGCCCTCTCATGGATCTTCGCTATAATAACTCTGGCGAAATTAATGTCGTGCCCCACCATCAAGCACACTACCATGACTGTACGGTCCCATGCCAGTTGGTTGTCTGCCACCGTAGGAGACAACCGGATGTGAACAATAGATCACCAAAACATGGCCGCGAAGTTTAATGTGGCCTTCTTCATTGAAAGAGTCATATCTCTGGCCCACTCTGCATTGACCCCCTAGTCAGCAATGTAACCTGCCACCCATTTAAGGAGTGACTCCCTCTGCTCCATATCCCGCATAGCTGCTTTATTGCAGACCATCTGTATCTTGTAGTAAAACTCAATCGTGTTATTCGGCTAAGCATGAGAGGGGCCGTAAATAAAAAGGTGGAGGGTTGCTTTAGATAAATCTATGGGAATATCCCATATGCGAGTAGAGAGGAGTGGTGGCTGCTCCAATGCCTTTGCCCTCTGGGGCAGGTTCTGCTGAACCGTGGCTGCATAAGAAGCATAAAATTCGTGCACCAAGATCAGGCTATACCGATTCAGCTTCTCAGCCATCCAAGCACATATATGGCATTTGGATAGCTCATGTATGGCGGGAGTGGTATGGAGACTGCCCGTAAGAACTCGTCGCTCCTCTTCAATCTGTCGGGTGTGCTTGATGTGGCCGTTCTGGCGGATGGCCTCATTATACAGTGGGAACATGCCCGGAAGACACCACCGGTTTGGCTCGCCTGCAACTCGTATGGGTTGTTCCACTTTGGGCTCTGTGTCACCTGAAGAAGTAGAAGCAGAGCCAGAGGCAGACTCTGACTCTGAGTCAGAAATGAGCTGCAGGCTGGGTGCAGGGGGCAGCTCTAGGCTGAGGCTCTTCCCCACACCTGCTCGAACTCTGTACTTGCTCTTCAAACTCGGAAGCACCATCACTGTCGTCGGAAGATGATCTCTCCCTCACCGGAACAATGGCCAACTGTTTGGCATGTTGTTAAGTTGCACGATGTGATTTGGGAGAGCCATCCCTCAAAGGTGGGTCATACTCGGACCCGTTGCGTTCCTCCTCGAAAGACTCATCAATAAGCCTCTGTCTGGCTGAAGATTCTGTGAAGGTGCCCTTACGATGGTACTGTCGAGTGATCTTAGGTGGCATGGTACCTGTAAAACCATGTTAGTACCCTAAACATGAAAAGAAAAACAAGAAAAGAAAAGAAAGAGAAAATAAGAAAAATGATATACTGCTACTATTTTTGGTACCTACGGTTAGTACTTACGGCTTGTAGATGCTAACTGTAGATAAGGAAGTAAAAGTTTACGTTTCTGAAGTCTAAATGATAATCTACTAGGACGGTCCGTCAAAGGACCTACGGTCTGTACATAAAACCATAAAAAATAACTTAAACTAGTATTGTGCATTTCAGACTTACCGGAGGTGACCTACGGTTCGTAGGTTTCCCTAAGAGTCATCGTAGGTCATGGTCGTCAACCATGACAGTGTCAATTTCAAATCAAATTTTTTACCCAACAACACAAGTACAACATCTAACGTATCAAATCACATCTAGAATATGCATTTCAACATGTTTTCATGTTATTCCTTCGTTCCTAAGGTTTCAATTATGCAAATAGGTTCGTGATCAATAAATTATATCAAAACGCTATGTCTGGAACACAATCTAGAAGCAGTACACACATGAATCACAGTAAAATTACTAACACCCACAACACCATCATCCCACGGGTAATTTGAGATTTGGTGAACTCAAACTTTACATACAATTACTACCTGAAGTCAAGTACCAACTACCAATTGCAACTTCAAACTCAATTAGGGGACAAAAGTCAGTACCTGTAGAAGTAAGATGACGGTTGAAGTTGGGTGAGTGTGTTGTATGCCTTAATCAACTACGAATCAGATACTGAACCCGTGACTTATTAACTTAGAGAGATGATACACTATATGGGGAAAAACTCAGAAAAGGGGAGTGTGGGGAAGAAATCAGAAAAGGGGAGTATATAGGGGTCAGGGAAAATCAAAAGGGTGATTAGGGAAGTGGGAGGGGATGAATAAACTGAAATATGGATGGGGGAATGTGTCCAATGGTTGGAAAAAAAGGAAAGGGGGAATGATTTAAAAGTGAGGGGTTATATTAATTTATGTCGAGGGTCGGGTCAATTTGAAGACCCTATCTGAAACTACGATTCCCCGTCTACGATTCGTACATGATTGTATGGCTCGTAGGTTAGTTTCGTCAGTACCTCTCAACACTTGTTGAAATTTTAAAACATACCTGGGTCTACGGTGGCAGACTACAGATCATCAATTTATGTATGGTTCGTACAACCATAGACTTAAAGTTGCAGCTACTTTTGGACATCATGTTCTATGGATGACATTTACGGTCCGTCGAGTAAACGAAGACTCATAGATGGGACCCATAGACCCCTCTGCACTTAAAAATTTTCTAGGTTTTTATCACTTCCCACACATGTAGCAAGCATTAGGACTTCCTTTTAGCTTTTATTGACTCTTTTTGGACACGGACCCTATTCTACCCTAATCTAGCCAATACCACTCAATAAAACATAATATTAAGAGAAAAAGTTAAAAATTTCATTAAAAAAAAAATCCTAAAATTTTCTAGATTTTACATCATGGATTGCCTCCCAAGTAGCGCTTGATTTAACATCGCGGCACAAAGCAGATCTCTTGATTACTCAGACTTCATTAAGGCTCCATTGTTCAATCAACTCATTGACCTCCTCCATTTGGCCCATATAGAGTTTGATCCTCTGGCCATTGACATTGAATTTTGTTCCTTCCTTGTTCTCAAGCTCAACAGCTCCATGTGAAAATACTTGAACATTTCTAAATGGTCCCGTCCACTTGGACTTGAGCTTGCTAGGAAATAATCGCAGTCATGAGTTGATTAGAAGTACCATATCACGGGGAGCAAAGTTTCACTTTTCGATCTTTTGATCATGGTACTTCTTCATCTTCTCTTTATACAAGGCTGAACTTTCATATGCTTTCAAGTGGAACTCATCTAGCTCAGTCAATTCGTTCAACCTTTGACTTGATGCAACATCCCAATCTAAATTCAACTTCTCTAGTGCCCACATCTCCTTATGCTCTATCTCTACAGGTAAGCGATATGACTTCCCAAAAACAAGTTGGTAAGGAGACATACCTATGGGATTCTTGAAGGCAGTGTGATAAGCCCATAGAGCATCATCAAGCTTTCTCGACCAATCCGTTTTGTTCGCACTCACAGTCTTTGCAAGGATTTGCTTGATTTCTCTATTGGACACTTCAACTTGCCCACTCAACTGTGGATGATAAGGAGTTGCTATGCTGTGACGAACACCATACTTCTCAAGCAATGCCTTGAATAGTTTATTACAAAAGTGGAAACCTCCATCGCTAATAATCGCCCTTGGTGTACCAAACCTGGAGAAGATTATTTTTTTCAAAAATGCGGTGAAACTTTTACCTTCATTATTAGAAAGCACAACAGCTTCAACCCATTTGGATACATAGTAAACTGCTACAAGTATGTACTTCATCCCATTTTAACTCACAAACGGACCCAAAAAATTAAGACCCCAAACATCAAAGAGTTCAATCACTGATATATGGTTCATTGGGAGTTCTTGCTTTTGTGAAATACCTCTTTCTCTTTGGCATCGATCATAAGACTTGGAAAAATCATGAGGCCAATAGTATCCACGTTGCAAGATTTTTTGAGTGGTCCGGATACCACTATGATGACCACCTATTGGAGACGCATGGCCAGCTTGTGGTATACTTATCATCTCTACCTCAGGCATGCAGCGACAAATAATACCATCAGCACAGCCACGAAACAAGTAAGGATCTTCCCAGAATAACTTCTTCACATCAGATGTGCATTTCCTTCTTTTATGGAACGATAGATCCGAAGGGAGCACATCGCTTGCAAAGTAATTGGTGAAATCTACAAACCAAGGAAAGAGATCACAAGAAGCAGCCAATACCTGTTCGTCTGGGAATGTATCATCAATCTCGACTCCATCTTCTAGCTTCGACATAGCTTCTTCTTCTAATCTTGACAAGTGATCAGCCACTTGATTTTCTATCCCCTTTCTATCATTTACCTCAAAGTTGAATTCTTGCAATAGTAGTACCCATCGAATCAGCCTTGGTTTTGCATCCTTCCCTGCCATGAGATACCTAAATGCGGAATGATCAGTGTGCACAATTACTTTAGTGCCAGCAAGTAGGATCTGCACTTCTCAAATGCGAAGACTACGGCAAGCAATTATTCTTTGGTGACAGTGTAATTCTTTTGAGCAACATTTAAAGCTTTAATCGTATAATATATGGGATAAAGAATCTTCTCACGCCTTTGCCCCAACACTACGCTGAGTGCCACCTCGCTCGCATCGCACATGACTTCGAACGGTTGTCCCCAATCCGGTGAAATAATGATTGGTGCAGAAATCAACTTCTTTTTCAGCTCCTCAAATGCTTTCAGACAAGCATCATCAAATACAAACGTTATCTCCTTTCCGAGCAATTTGAAAAAAAGATGTTCAATTTTTGAGAAATCTTTAATAAATCTCCTATAGAAACTTGCATGACCCTAGAGAACTTCTAACACCTTTAACGGATATGGGGGTGGTAGGTTTTCAATTACCTCAACTTTCGCTTTATCAACCTCAATACCTTTTTGTGAAATTTTATGACCCAGAACTATACCTTCTTTTTCCTTGAAGTGACATTTTTCCAGTTTAGCACAAGATTGCACTCTTTATAGCGTTTCAGAACATCACGTAAGTTTACCAAGCAATCATCAAATGAGTCACCAACTATAGAAAAATCATCACAAAAATACCTCAATAGTGTCTTCTACCATGTCAGAAAAAATAGATATCATGCAACACTGAAAAGTAGCCGGTGCATTACACAAACCGAATGGCATTCTTTTGAAGGCGAATGCCCCATAAGGACAAGTGAAGGTGGTTTTCTCTTGATATTCTGGGGCTATAGAGATCTGGTTTTCACTCGAATATCCATCTAGAAAGCAGTGCCATCCTCTGCCAGCAAGACGATCTAACATTTGGTTTATGAATGGCATCAAAAAGTGATCTTTCTCCGTCCATGCATACAACTTGTGTTAGTCCTTACAGACCCTCCATCCAATGACAGGCTGCATTGGAGCGAGCTCATTCATTTCATTGGGAACCACAGTGATTCCTCCCTTCTTTGGAACACATTGAACCGGGCACACCCAGTTACTATCAGCAATTGGATACACCACTCCACCATCTAACCATTTGATGATTTCTTTGTTCACCAACTCTTGCATTGGTGGATTCAATCTTCTCTGGTGTTCAATACTTGGTTGCAGTCCGGCATGAGTTTGATTTTGTGTGAGCATATTCCCGGTGGAATACCAATAGTTTCAGCAATCGTCCATCCTTTTGAACTGCTTCAGCACAGATATCACAGCTTCTACTTGCCCTTCATTAAAATTAGTGGCTACAATGACAGGCAAAGTATTATTTTTTCCCAAGAACACATACCATAAGTAAGATGGGAGAGCTTTTAGCTCCAACTTTGGAGGCTCAACTATAGATGGTTTCGCAGGCGGAGTGTCTCGATTCTTCAGATCTAAATCCCACTTCTTTGGTTGGCGACGATGAAAACCACCATGATTAAGTGCTACAACTAACTTGTCATATCCATCAATACCATCACCATCAAAGTTCATGATTACTGCAGCTAGTGCTTCAATACCTAGTCTCTCTTCAATGGGCACATCTGGCTTCTCCTCATTGGCATGGTTCACCACTAAGATTCATTTGAGTTCACTTTTATGATTCATGGATCTACATATGTTAAATGTTACCTCATCATTGTTCAAACGGAATTTCATCTGCCCTTTCTCCTATCTACTAAAGCGCTCCCCGTAGCTAGGAACGGTCTGCCTAGGATGATAGGTACTTCAAAGTCAACCTCGCAGTCTAATATCTCAAAATCCTACGAAAATATGAATGCTTCCACTTTGACCAAAACATCTTGGAGCACCCCAATTGGTTTCTTCACAGTACGATCACCCATAATTAGCCGCATCGCAGTATGTTTGGGGACTGCCAAGCCCAATTTCTTGAATACGGACAGAGGCATCAGATTTATGCTAGAACCTAAGTCACATAATGCCTTCACAGAGTGCATCATGCCAATCACCAATTGAATAGTAAATGCTCCGGGATATTTCTTCTTTTGTAATAACGATCAAGTCGCAATGGCACAACAAAGTTGCAGCTTGTCATCATCTTCAAAATTGACAGCTCTCTTCTTGGTCACGAGATCCTTTATAAACTTTGCATATCTGGGCATCTGCTCTAATGTTTCAATCAAAGGAACATTTATGGACAACTACTTTAACATAGAGATGAACTTTCTATACTTTCCTTCTTCCATCTTCTTTACCAACGTTTGTGGTAAGGGAGGTTGAGGTCTTGACATAGGGATGACCTTTTGCGTGATTTCCGCCTCCTTCTCGTTTTGATCTTTAGGTAGTTTTTCTACCTCTACTTCATCTTCATTCAGTTCCTTCACACCTTCTACTCCAATCGACATAGGAGGGTTGACAACCTACTTTACACCTCGAGTAGTGGGTGACATGCAATGCCCATCCTTCTTCGGATTTTGAATCGTATTGCTGGGAAGTGTTCCTTGTTGGTGCGAATTGACATTCGAAGATAGTTGATTCATCTGCTGCTCAACCTGTCGAAATTACACTACATGTGACTCTATCTTTTACCCGATTCCAAATAAATCATTATGCATCTCCTACACGTTCTCATCAGTAGAGTCAAACCATTTCATCATCTTGCTCATCATATCTTCGATGCAACTCAGACTTGATCCTCCTTCTCAGTTTTCTGGTGGGATGTACGGGCCACTTCTATCATTCCTGTTATTGTACCCATTCATGTTGTAGTTATTATCTTGGTTGTAGTTACCTTCACAAGTATATTGTCCTTCTCGATTGAAGTTGCTAAAGTTCTGACCTTGATTCCCTTGACCTTGGTGCCAATTATCCTGATTAGATCCTTGGGCGTTGGTCCGGAAATCCCCGGTGCTCTTTCACAAGATTCACATCCTCTTTATATATGTACCAGTCAGTTGGTGGAGCATTATTCTGATATTGGATTGCATTAACTTTTTCAGCGTTTCCACTCAAATGCTTTAGCACCAAGCCTACGTCTATCCTCAACTGTGCCATATCTTCACGAATATCATCATTGGATTGGTTTGGTGTGGCTTGTATTGAGAAATCGCTCTTTGCGGTAGCTGATGTTCTAGTGCTCCATGCTTTATTGTTCCTTCAGATCTTTTCCAGTTTATCTGCTATCTCCTGAAATGTGTTTGCTCCGTAAGATCCTCCAACATTAGTGTCTAGCACACCTTTTCCAGTGTCATCCAGCCCTCTATAGAAACACTCCTTGAGCGATTCATCATCAATACAGTGATTTGGCACACTTCTCATGAAACTTGTAAACCTATCCCAAGAATCACTAACAGACTCCCCATGTAAAGCCACAAAATTATTAAGTTTATCTTTAAATTTTAGCTTCTTAGTTAACGGGAAGTATTTCTCGAAGAACACTCGATGCAACTCATTCCAGGTGTTAATAGAGTTGTATGGGAGCTCATATAACCATACTATAACATCACCTGTCAAATATAATGGGAACACATGCAAACCTATTGCATCCATATCTAAGTCTGGTCTCCCCACATTGCTCTTACATACGCTAATCACTTTGCTCAGATAAGCAAATGGGTGTTCCAATTGAAATACAACAAACAGTCTCGGGATGTCAACATCTGCATATGACTGCTAGTAACTACGAATGTATGTTGGGCCGGTAGTGGAGGAACGACTATTGCACCAATCGATCCTACAACAATATGGTCAACCTCATAATTGAGGCGAACATTGGGTGCATGTTCATTCTGCACATGAACCTCTTGAAGGTTTCCAGGTGCGTCCACCACTCTCGGAAGTTAGAATCGAGGTATCTCTTGACGACCCTCTCCGGTGGGATCGTCTTCATGTTTCTCTTGTTGACCTGTTCCAGCCATTCTTTGCAGAGTTCTTCTTAATTTCGGATCGTAAGGAGTCAGGGGAATGCCTTGACTTCGTGTATTTTGCTTACACTAGAACTAAGATCTGTAGAAAACAAAAACAACAATAAAACATAAATCGAGAAATAATTGGCTAAAGTGCCATAACGAAATTAGTCTAATCTAAAAGCATTATTCCCCAGCAGCGGCACCATTTTTATAACGTCCAAATATACTTCTTGAAAAAAACTATAAACGGTCGTATGCAATATAGTTACCCAACTATGGTCGGGTCGATCCCATAGAAAATATGGAAGAATATTGTCAATAGCAAATATTTAACTAGGTTTAGTCTAATCTAAAAGCATTATTCCCCAGCAGCGGCACCATTTTTATAACGTCCAAATATACTTCTTGAAAAAAACTATAAACGGTCGTATGCAATATAGTTACCCAACTATGGTTGGGTCGATCCCATAGAAAATATGGAAGAATATTGCCAATAGCAAATATTTAACTAGGTAGTCATTATTTAAAAGGGGGGATTTAAATTGAAGCAAAAATAAAATTTTTAAAAAACGAATAACAATACCTTGGAACAAAGTATTTATTTGTATTTCAATTTTTAGAAATAACTAGGAATGTGTTCCCCATGATTTCATAACATAGCATGAATATCGTACTAGTGATCTATTTCAATTTTTCTATTTCACTAAAGAGGTGGTGGTACAAAAATAAAGGTCCCAAGTAATAAATGTCGCATTACGCACTTTTTGGATCCTAAGTGAGGAATGTAATTCTCCGATTTTGGAACAATAAATTCAAGAATATAGACAGATTGTTCCTCCTCCATCCACTCTATTATAGGCTCAGATGGCTCGATTAATAACTCATCATCTAAACATAATGTGGAAAAATGATTGGAATGAGGTCCAATGCGTCGTAACTTATGAATTCTTCTATTATTTACACCCTCATATTTACACACACTAGAGTTTTTAAAAATAATATTATATACTTCATTACATAACTCTAGTATGCTTTTCTCAATAGGCACAACATCAATAAAAGTATGATCAAGTAATTCTCCCTCCAAGTTTAGCTCCTCAAGTTGGCTTATAAGCATCTTTTCTTCCTCACACATGTTATTACTAAATTGTTGGATGTTAGACGCATCAATCTTTGCATTGAAATCAATATTTAATTAGTAAATATCCAAGTCAAACATATCAACCTCATGCATGCGCTTAATTATTGATTTATTAAAGAGTATCAGTAAATCTTCCATGTCCCCATACAACTTATCTTGTTGAGAAAACATTAACCCGTAAGAATCCATAATATCACTACATACTTTTTCAGATGTCATCTTAGGAAGGTTAAAAATAATAATAGTATACAAAAGTAAATGAAAACTAATCCTAAAAAACATACCCTAAAATCTTATGGGCATGCGAGACTGAAATCTGATGGCCCTAACTATATTCAATATGTGTCTGTGTTTCCTCTAATATCATTCTGTTGTGGTGTATGAGGGAAGCTAATCTCATGTAATATGCTCATATCTTGAAATAATTCTTTGCATCGAGAGTTAAAGAACTTTATGCCATTGTCTGATCTTACAACCTTAACACGTGCACCAAACCGAGTCTTTATCACTAAGAAAAAAAAATTGATTGCTGCAATAGTTGAACCCTAGTATATCTACTACAATCATCGACAATTTTCAAGAATTATTGCTTCTTATCAAATATGGGAGTCCTATATGGACCCCAAATATCCAGGTACACTACATCAAAAGACTTAGATGCTCTAAAGTCACTATTAGAATATGATAGTATATAGAATCCTACTTGAAAAAGGATTTATAGTTGTCTGGCTTCCCATACTCCTTATATTAAGGTGTAGGATAAATGAAGTGAACCCAAGCCTGTGCAGGAATGAAGCATACAGGAGATCCTAGTCCTATCGGCCTAAGTTTTGGTGAGAAGAGTCCATACTTGTAAGAAGATGCACGTACTCGACAAAATAGGTTAGCGAGTTGGTTCCCATACTACATTTTAAAAACAGAAAACAAGAAGAATACTTAAGACAAAAGAAACTGCTCCTATAAGAGAAGAGACTTATAAGCTAGTTCAAAAAGAGTTAAAACCTGCATAGGAAAAGAAAATCAGATGATTGTGCATGCCATATATGTAGCTTAAATTATACCCATTGTTAGCTGCTTAAGTATTTTAAAATATCATAATGGTGATACCAATGTACCACTTAAGGTTCATAGAATGTTAAGTGAATAACCTTACTCTATGATTGATCGTGGGCTCTGTTGTTCTTAGCATATCCAGATGTTTGGTCATTTCCTAATTTTTCCATCACTTGGTTGAGTCTGTAGGTTGATGTTACAGATTATGGAAAGGACGAGTTCTATGATCCATTAAGGGGAAATAATAGAAAACCAGAGGATTAAATCAAGGATTTTTGAAGAAAGTCTACCAAAATCACTGCAGAACCATAAAGAGATATTGCTATTCATTTTCTAGGCAAGGAATGGACATCTTACAAGAAAGTCTTGATGCAAGAATTTCCGGTCTCCAAAATTATTTCTTTTTCTTCGCTTAGTAAGCCTTTTTAATCTTCATACACATGCTATTGAACTACTTACAAATTTTCCAAACAAGATGATCTTAGTTGATCCTTTGTTAGTGGTCTTCTTATTGTTTAAGGTATAAGGGTGTGTTTGCTATGGAGAAAACCCTTTCTCAATGTTTTTCAATTTTCTCATGTTTGATTGATCAAAATGTTTTGTAAATCAAGTTCTTACAAATAGGAAAACAATATCCCTACAGGGAGTAGGAAAACTAAATTCCATAAATGACATTTTATGATCGTTCTCTCTTCCTCACCGCATCACCCCGACCCTCCCACCCTATAGTGTTTTCCTAGATTGCATGTAAATTCTCTTAGGACACTATCTTTTAGCTTACTTATCAAATACCATAAAATAACTAAGAAAATCAATTATTTTTCAAGAAAACATTTCCCTGAAAAATATTTTCCCTAATACCAAAGGCACCCTAAATTTGTTTTAAAGCTTAGTTATCAATTTTTATTTTTGTTTAATGGATTAGATGGAAATTCTTTTCTTATGTTGCAGTTGCTAGCTGCATCTTATAATGAAATTGTGTTTGTTTTGTCCCAAAGTGCTTTGGTTTTCCTTCTTTTCTTTGAAGTTTTTTTTGGGTATGGTCATGGGACTTTTTAGAACTGCAACAAATTGCAAATGGTTGTGGATTTCTTTGTTTCTCTACCTTAAGATTAATATATCATTGTCTACCTTTTGGGGTCATTTCAAAAGAAAGAAGAATTCTAGGGTGTCAACTAAAGAAATTACAATTTTTAATCAGTGTTTTATGTTTTTAGTTTTTAATATTGTTCTGGGTTTCAGTATGACCTTTTTATTGCTCTATTGATCAGTCAAGCTCAATTATGAAGACATGCAAGGGTATGATATATCCTCGCTATATTTACTTTATGTGGCTCCTTATTTAGTTTGATGTGTCCAAAGTAAATTACATATGTTGTCACCCAATAAGATTCTATATATACAAGGTTTAAAACATTTTGATTTAAGCTCGTGATACATCTTTTTTTCATATTTTTTTCATGGACTTTAAAAGTTCCCTCATCCTTTTATTTTTTGATACAACTGATAAAAATGTGAAGGGTATCATTTGAACTTGTTTGATATGTTAGACTAGCTATTGTGTTTCCTCGACAATAGTTGTTATGATGATAAAATACTGCAATCCCTGAGAAACCGTCAGCAAATGTACATCCAGAGGAGCTAGATGATCCTCAGAGATTTTCTGAAGAAAGTGTTAAATATATCACCCTGCAGGAGTATGTCTAATGTTTAACTGAAGTTAAAGAGGAAATTAGTCGTGCCTGGCATGCAACTGACAGTGTAACTTCCCTTTATTTGTCAATGAAGGTAGTTTTGGTTCTAAACTATGTCAGGTTCACTCAAGTTATTCGTAATCAAGTGATCAATCTTTTTGGTTAAGTGCTATCTCCTATATTCAGATTAGCAAACCAAAAACAATAAAAGATGAAAAGAAAAAGAAAAGAACTATCCGAGTCTACAGAACCCACTATGTGTCCTTAAGGAATTTAATCTCATCAATGTACCCGAGGTTATGGATTTTTTCCTCCAAAGATAAAATGGATAAACTATTAAAGAAGTAGTGGTACCTCAAACTTCGATAACTTCAACGAATTCAAAAGTCAGCAATGAGATCACACACAGATTCAATCAATCAATTTTGTTTGTAATAAATGTATGCAGAAGAAGGAAAAATTCCATTTTCAAAAAAATGAGAGAAACCCTCTCTATATATAGCCAACTATCGGTGTGAACATATGTATTCAAAAAAGACATATATGTTCAGAACAACCATGACGTCTTTTGGGAAAAGAAATACCTGTTCAGAAGGAACAGGTCCTTTCCAAGTGAATTTCAAATTAATTCTGTTATGTAAATTTTAAAATTAGTTCTGATACGTGAATTCAAATAAATTCTTTGACTTAATTTATTTATTTAGGAATAATTCCAAATAAATATCAAGAAAAAGGAAATTAATTAATGACATTGATAAATAAATTTTCCCAAAAAGATTATCAATCAATCACATTATTTGCTAAAGTCAAAGCCAAAGTTGAGGCCGAGGCCGAGCGACGACGACGGTGGGGCGAGAGGGCACCCTTTACTTTACCCTTTAAAAGCTAAAGGAAGTGTTTCCTAATATAAGGACAAAACTTTTCCTTTCTTCTACCAATATGGGAGAAATGACTTTTTGTTCCTCCACTTGGTTCCCCCACATTTCTCAATTTCTCATTCTCATTTCCCGACCCATTCACACCTAGCTTAAATCCAACAATCATCCACATGAATTTGGAACGGCTATTGTTAAAACATATGCATGAAAAACATGTGTGACTTGTAAGTAAAGATTAATCGCATCTGGATAATTAGGTTTTTCGTTGAACTTTTTGTAGTGAACGTATATCAGATACACTCAGTCAATCAGTAGATTTGATATCTTTGAATAATCGAGCTTTGATGTATACCTAGACAATATAAGTCACACAATCAACCCTTGAACTATTTTTGGTTCTCATTGTTTTGTTCGTTTCAGCCATGAACACGTCTTGGTTTATAAGTGCGTAGAGAACTTGCCTTACCGAATTCTCTTTGAAGTGGCTTATACTTCACGCTTACATAGGCAATTTATAAATGTGTTATCCCGTAGATACAACATTTGATATATCCTACATTAAACTTAGAAACCATTAAAAAGTCTTAATGACTTAATCCTTCTTACTGAACATTGTCTCATCATGAGAATGGACCATAAAATAATTTCACAATGTTTAACCGTTATCTATGACTTTGTTTGATCCCCTTAAACCTAGATCTTTGAATATCCAGTCTTCTAGGTAGAGTTATCACCATGATGACTTGTCCTTGGTCATGGTCCCACTCCCATCGATTTCTCAACTCCCTCTCTAGTTAGACATTTAGTAAGTGGATCTGACACCTTATCCTTTGATTTTACATAGTCAATTGTGATGATTCCACTAGAGAGTAATTGTCTAATAGAGTTGTGTCTTCATCACATATGACAAGACTTGCCGTTCTACATAATGCTCCCAACCCTTCCTATTGTAGCTTAATTATCGTAATGTATGCATATAGGGGCCATTGGTTTGGGCATAAATGAAATATCTTCTATGAAATTTTGGAGCCATTCAACTTCTTCACCAACCTTGTCTAAGGCTATAAATTCTTACTCCATTGTAGATCGAGCTATACATGTTTGTTTGGATGATTTCCAAGATATTACTCCTCCACCAATAGTGAAAACATATCCACTCGTGGATTTAGTTTCAGTTTACCTAGTAATCCAATTTGCATCACTATATCCTTCAATAACTGTTGTATACTTGTTGTAACGCAAAGCATAGTTTTGAGTGTCATCTGAGTACCCAAAAACTCTTTTCGTTGCCATCCAATGATTATGATTGGGTTTACTTATGTATCAACTCAGTTTACTTATAACACATGCTATGTAAGGTCATGTGCAGTTCATGACGTACATCAAACTTTCTAATACTCTGGCATAGTCAAAGTATGACTAACTTTCACCTTTATTCTTAGTGAGATCAAAGTTCACATCAATTGGTGTTTTTGAACTTTTAAAGTGTAAGCACTTGAACTTTTCAAGTACCTTTCGAATATAATGAGATTGAGACAATGCTAGACCGTGAGGAGTTTTATGAATCTTAATTCCCAATATCAAATCAACAACTCCTAGATCTATCATATCAAACTTACTAGCGAGCATACGCTTAGTAGCTTTTATGTTAGCAATGTTGTTACTCATTATCATCGTATCATCCACAAATAGCATACAGAAACCTCTCGATTTGGAGCGTCTTTAATGTAAACGCATTTATCACATTTCATTGATCTTAAATCCATTTGTCAATATGGTTTGATCAAACGTAGTATACTATTGTTTAGGTGCTTGTTTTAGTCCATAGAGTGATTTTAAAAGTTTGCACACTTTCTTTTCTTTATTAGGAACTACGAAGCCCTCGAGCCATTCCATGTAAATTTCTTTCTCTATTTCTCCATTTAAAAGGAGGTTTTTACATCCATTTGATGGATTTAAAGACCGTGTACTACAGCTAGAGCTATTAGCATCTAAATTGATTTAATCCTATTCACTGGCGAGTATGTGTCAAAATAATCAAGACCTTCTTTTTGTCTGAAGCCTTTGATGACAAGTCTTGCTTTATATTTCTCAATAGTTCCATCAACCTTCATTTTCCTCTTGAAAATCCATTTCGAACCCAAAGGTTTGTTTCCTGGAGGAAGATCAACCATCTCCCAAGTATGGTTGCTTAAGATTGAATCAATCTCACTATTGACAGCCTCTTTCCAAAAAGATGAATTTGCAGACAACATGACTTCCTTGAATATTTGAGGCTCCTTTTTAAGAAGGAATGTTACAAAATCATATCCAAAGGAAGTAGATATATTTTGACGTTTACTGCGCCTTGGACTATCTTTCTTAGGTACATTCTCTTTCGGTTCTTTTTTATGACATTTAGACCCTTCACCAGACAACTCGAGTCAGGTTTTATACAGAAAGATATGTTCAAAGAATTCATTATTGTCTGATTCAATTATCGTATTGTCATGAATATCCAGATGATCGGACTTATGAACCAAAAATTGACATGCCTTATTGTTTGTGGCATATCCAATAAAAACACAGTCTACAGTCTTAGGTCCTATTTTGACCCTTTTAGGTATAGGAATTTGGAATTTGGCTAGACACCCCCACACTTTGAAATATTTCAATTTGCGTTTTTTACCTTTCCATTTCTCATATGTAATAGCATGTGTCTTGATGTGGGGCACTCTATTGAGTATTCGATTTTCTGTAAGGATAGCTCTCCCCCACAAGTTTTGTGGTAAACTTGAACTTATAAGTAAGGCATTCATCATTTTCTTTAAAAGTTCGGTTTTTCCTCTCCATAATTCCATTAGATTGAGGTGATTATGGAGCAATAGTTTGATGGATAATTCCATTTTCAAAACATATTTATGCAAAAAGAGATTTATATTCTCCACCTCTATTACTTCTAATCATTTTTATCATTTTATTCAATTGATTTTCAACTTCAGTTTTGTATTGGCTAAATGCTTATATTACTTCATCCTTACCATTTATCAAATAGACATAACAATATCCAGTGCAATCGTCAATAAAAAATATGAAATACTTTTTTCCATCACGAGATAGTGTTGACTTCATGTCACAAATGTCAGTGTGAATCAACTCTAAGGGAACATAACTCCTTTCAAAAGATTTATAAGGATGCTTAGTATACTTAGATTCAACACATACTCGACATTTTGATTTATTGCACTCAAAGTTAGGCAAAACATTTAAGTTGATCAGTTTTCACAAGGTTTTGTAATTGACATGTCCCAAACGTTCATGACATAAATAGTTTGACTCAAGAAAGTAAGAAGAAGACGAATCCTTATTCATATCAACTGCAATTACTTTGAGTTTGAAGAGGCCCTCGGTGAGGTAACATTTTCCTACATACATATCATTATTACTCACTACAACTTTATCAGAAACAAATATACACTAGAAACCATTCTTGGTATAGAAAAAACTAAGTTCTTTCACAATCTCGGAACATACAAGACTCTTTTTAAAGTCACCACCTTGCCAGAGGTCATTTTCAAATAAATCTTGTCAATTCCTTCAGCCTTTGTAGCGGTAGAGTTAACCATGAACAACTTCTCGTCTGTTGGGTCCGGAGCATATGATGCAAATAGTTCTTTGGTGGCAAAAACATGGAAGGAGGCATCAGCATCTATCCACCATTCTCTTGGATTGCCAATCAAATTGCATTCTGAAAGCATCGCATAGAGATAGTCCATCTCTTCTTTGGATTCAGCCAATTTTGCTTGATCCTTCTTCTTATCCTTCTTAGGAGCCCGCCACTTAGTAGCCTAGTGACCACGTTTGCCACAGTTGAAGCAGTTTTTTGTGTGAATTTCTTCTTAGAAGATTGCTTTTCGATCTAGATGTTTTCTTTCTTTTCCTTGACTTTGTGAGATCTTCTTCAACAATATTTTCTCCAGATATTACTGAGTTTCCATGTGACCTTTTTTCATGGCCTTGTTATCCTCTTCGATTCTTAGACTTACCATGAGATCTTCAATAGTCATGACCTTGCAATTATGTTTCAAGTAGTTTTTGAAGTCCTTCCACAGCAGTGGTACCTTCTCAATTATGACCGCCACTTGAAATTCATCATGCACAACTAAACCTACAATAAAGATTATCTGAGTATTATGAACATACTTAATATGTTCAATATAGGTATTATGAAAAATTATACCTTCGATAAGGAGATCATGGAGTATAAACTGCAACTCCTGAACTAGGGTGACAACAGCCTTACTGTCTATCATTTTATAGTCCAGGAACTTTGCCAGAATGAATTTCTTCATCTCGACATCCTCTATTTTGTACTGCTTTTTCAAAAAATCCCAGAGTTCCTTTTAAGGTCTTCATATTACTATACACATTATACAGATCTTCTTGCAGGCCACTCAGAATGTAGTTTAATTTCTTCACAAAAATCTGAGTGCTTCCAAGCTTCTGTGACTAAAAATCGTTCTTCATCTAGAATTTCATTCTACATGATAGGAACGTTTTCACTAATGAACCTCTGCAGACTCAGTGTAGTCAGACAGAAGAACATCTTTTGATGTCATCTCTTGAAATCGACACCAGAAAACTTTGCATGTTTTTCATTCGGTGCAAGAGAAATATTTGAACGATTAGTACGTGCAACAGATGTTTTTGCAGCACTCATTGTTCAAACATTGACTTGATTTGAATTAGTCATTTCTCTGTCACAAATGACAGACAATTTAGTATAGAAATACTAACATTAAAGATTCAATCTTTATAAAACTTATTTCTGATTTAACGATGAAATGTTCATATTTTTCTAATCACTAACCGAATGAATCTTAAATTCAGACAGAGTAGAAAACCAGAAAGGTTTTAATATCTAGAAACCTAAAATACATAAACAAATATAAATTAAATTTCTTAAGCTTGTTAACTCCTATATTCAGATTAACAAACTAGAAACAATAAAAGATCAAAAGAAAAAAAAGAACTATCCGAGTCTACAGAACCCACTATGTGTCCTTAAGGATTTTAATCCCCTCAATATACCTAAAGTTATGGATTATTTCCTCCAAAGATAAAACGGATAAACTATTAAAGAAGTAGTGGTACCTCAAACTTTGATAACTTCAATGAACGTAAAAGTCCGCAACGAGATCACATACACTCAATCTATCGATTTTGTTTGTAAGAAATGTATGCTGAAGAAGGAAAAATACCATTTTTTTTTTAAATGAGAGAAAACCTCTCTATTTATAACCAACTATAGTTGTGAACATACTTGTTCAGAAAAGACATATCTGTTCAGAACTGCCATGGCGTCTTTTGGCAAATGAAGCGACTGTTCAGAAGGAACAGGTCCTTTTTGAGTGAATTTTAAATTAATTTCGTTATGTGAACTTTCAAATTAATTTTGTTACGCGAATTCAAATTATTTCCATGAATTAATTCAATTAATTCCAAATTAATAATAATAAAAAAGACATTAATTAATGAGATTGATAAATAAATTTTACCCAAAAAGATTATCAATCACATCATTTGCCCAAGCCAAAGTCAAAGCCGAGCAAGCGACGATGACAGCGCGAGGGGGCACCCTTTACTTAACCTTTTAAGAGCTAAAGGAAGTGTTTCCTAATATAAGGACAAATTTTTTCCTTTCTTCTACCAATATGGAAGAAATAACTTTTAATTTTCCCTCCACTTGGTTCCCCAAATTTCCCAATTTCTCATTCTAATTTTCCATTCACACCTTACTTAAACCCCAACAATCAGTACCAGTCCATTTAAAAATTTATTTGGAATTTGTTCAATAAGTCAGTTCCAAGTTTGCTATTTAGTAATACTTGGCTGACTTCAGTTATTCTTGATTAGTGGTTACAAACTAGGGATGTGATTTTTCAAGCCAAAACCCTCTGAATAGAGTATTTTATATTTTCGGTTTTAATTTTATAAAATATCGATTATTCGATTCGGTTTTCATTCTTTAAGGAAATAAAATCGGTCACACTGAAAAATTTAAATTTGTACTTGTAAGTAACATGCTCAAGCATTGTGGTTTAATAGTGTGAGAAATTGTCATGAATCGAAAGAGAAGAAGGGATATTGTAAAGGATTAGAAGGATAACTGAAAGAATTTATTATTTTATTCTTCTAAATTCAAGAAAACATTCGACAAGTGGGCCAATACAGGAACTTAAAGGAAAATAACTTAATCGTTTCTTCGGAAAAGGGTCATATTTACCATTGTACTCTTATAAAAGAGTCATATTTACCCTTCGTCATACTTTTTAAATATATTTGCCCTTACCATCAAATTTTGGACACATATTTGCCCTTGTACAGTTAAGTATCATGTCACCATTTTTATTAGTCTACATGGCGCCTACATGGCTCCATGTGTATATTCTTAATATAATTAAAATTTTACTTTCTATTTAGTAGTATATCTGACCCAATTAGTAATATTCGACCCAACCAATGTGAAGACCCATTATCCCTAATTTCAATACACATTAGCCCTAATTTGTATACCCATCATCTCGCATCACATTAGATCGAACGCTTCATACAGAGAGAAACGCTTAATCTTTTAGATTTAGAAGTTTATTTTGAACTCTTAATTCTATCCCTTTAATTTAATTTGATGTAGTCATTTAGCAGATGGATAGTCAAACCTCTCTCTGGAAGGAAACTATTCTTGCTGTTTGCATATCTTTCACTACTTTCATGGCCGTGGCGGTCTCTACACTCTTATCATGCTACAAGATATGCAAAAGGATCATAAGGTGATGAACTGGGAATTGAACGTGCAACCTTCAACTCCAGAATAGAAAAAGCAAGCATAGTGTAAAGTGCGGCATAATTTCTTCTCCACTTAAAAAGCGATTGGATTTTGTAGTTCAAAATAGACTTCTAAATCTAAAGGATTAAATTTTTCTCTCTGTATGAAGCGTTCGATTTAATGTGATGTGAGATGATGTGTACAGAAATTAGGACTAATGGGTATTGAAATCAGGGTTGATGGATCTCTACATTGGTTGGATCAAATTTTACTAAAAGTGTCAAATATAATACTAATTAGAAAGTAAATTTTTTATTATAATAAAAATATAATGCCAAAAAAGGCTAAAACAAGCTTGGGACCTCTCAAAAATCAATCAAGACGACTCTTAGGCGTAAAATCATCCCCGAATCCAATGGAACTCTCAGAATCTTGATCCGAGTATCCAAAACTTGAAAGACACCTAAAACCACTTTTAGGCAACTTAAGCCTTTTCGAAACCAAAACTTACCAAATTCTCAACTGTAAACTCAAAGTTTGGAGCCAACATCCAAAACTCAATCAAGAAACAACTTTGGTCAATATCGGGAGGGGCAAAATGGTAATTTTCATGAAAACACCAAAAATAACCAACTGGGTCATTACATTACGTCTGTGAATCTATCAACGAGATCTTGAACCAACATCTTGTAAGATCCCAAAAATTGGTGATCCACCTTATGCCAAGATTTGTCAAGCAATTCTTTACAAAAAACATTTGACAATGTAGATTGTAAAGCCATGTATTTCTCCTTCATACTTAATAAACCCCCGTCCCAAACAACTTCTTGAATTAACTTATTAATTCTCGTAAGCTGTTTTACAAACCATGTAATATCATCATCTTGTACATTGTATTCTAGCGAAAGATTGACCAAGTTGCCAATCATAGCTTTTACCCTATCATTTTGTAGCTTTGTGGTAAGTCGTTTGGGTGTCCTTATCAACATCATGATTTTCTATAACACATACAAAAAATGATTAGGACTAACCACATATGAAACTATTATATAACAATTTGTATAAAAAAGATCTTATAGGGATTTAAGAGGAAAACTCAATTACGATCTACTTTCAAAGTATATAATAATTGAATGCCTATAATTTTTTTCTAAAAATATCTGCTAAACTTAACAGAATGCGATTCTTGTTTATATTAGCTATACAACATACTAAGAAAAAGAAGTACAACGGTGCATCTCAAAAAAAAATCACAAAAAACCAACCAAAAAAACCCAGCAGCCTTGCTGCCACTTTTCTTTAAAGTCAATATGTATGTATGTATGTATATATATATATATATATATATATATATATTAATCTTTGAATGAAAAAAAAATTTCAAGATGGGAATGTCCCCACTATTCTATTGTTTCAAAATTTGCCAAAACAATGTGCCCATTGGCCGACACACAACCCAAACAATAAAACCAAATTTTAAATATTTGAACCCCAAAACATACCACTGTTGTTTCCTTTTTGTTATCGTTTTTTAATCCGTTACAAACAAATATTAAACACACCAAAAAAAAGCAAGAAAAAGTTATGACTGGCATTTTGGTCAATCTTCCGCAAGAATCCGATGTACAAGATGATGATCTTACATGCTTTGTGAAACAACTTATGAGAATTAATAAGTTAATTCAAGAAGTTGTTTGGGATGGAGGTTTATTAAGTGTGAAGGAGAAATACATGACTTTGTGATCTACATTGCCAAATATTTTTTGTACAAAGTGGATCACCAATTATAGGGATCTTACAAGATGTTGGTTTAAGATCTCGTGGATAGATTCACAGACTTAAAGGTTCAAAAGACTATGTCTCCCTCTCATGGACTGCCTATAAAGAATTACTATAGGACAAACTTAGTTAAGTCTATAGTTTCTAGAGGAAAATGTTTATTACTTAAAGAATTACGTCCAGATTTTGTTAAATCTATTTTGTACACATGAAAAATAAAGTGATAATGTGTATTTAGTTTTACAATGATCGTTTATATGTGACATGATTTGTATGAATTTATCATTTATTTATTTATGTTAATTATTGTTATTAAGTGTTTCAACATCTATTATAGAATTTATGCTTATTTAATCTTGAATTTATGTGATTTAAGATAAGTGGTTCTAAGATGATTGATTGTGTTAGATTTATGGTATATTAAAATTCAAATGATGATTGGAAACTTAGTGAACTTTCAAATCTGAATCTGATGTGAAATGAATATTAACATAGTTGATTATTTTAAGAATTATTATGGGTATGAATTTAGGCTACAAATATGTACATAGTTGTCTCATTTTACTTTATACTTGTTTAAATCAGTATGTCAACTGCTACAAATATTATTGTTGTTGAGCTTAACAAATGTGATAAGCTTAACAGTGATTACTATGAGTATGTCGTGGAAGAGCAAGAAACCCTTGAAGATCTACATGTGTCTAAAACACTTTAAGTAAATGGTAATACACTTGAACATGTGAAAGCCTTGAAAAGGCCAAAGGTTAATCAACAAGGAGAGAGAAATGTTTTTGCTCCTAAGAAAAATAGAAATATGGATAAGCTTAAGTGCTATAAGTGTAAGAACAAGGGACACATTGCTCGTGATTGTCCTGAGACTAAAAAGGTATATGACCTTATGAACAATGTACAAAGTGTTGTAAATGTTTCTTGTTCTACTTTTTTAACTGAATCACTTCCTATATGGATTGTATATTAGGGAGCCACTGAACATATAGCAATAGAAAGAGACGCTTTCATAGATTACCGATGAATCTCATGAGGATCTAAATGGGTGTATGTAGGAAATAACTCAAAAGAAGAGGTTAAAGGGATTGGTACATACAAACTTGAAATGCGTGGTGGCTGAACTCTATTTCAAAATGATTTACTATTTGCCCCATCAATTCATCATAATCTAGTCGATGTTCGAATGTTGATTAAGTTAGGATTTAATTTTTCCTTTCATGAACATGATATGGATATGAATTTGGCCAAGACAAAATATGGAACTAGTTGTTTTTATGATCAATTTTTTGTATTGGATGTTGTTCAAAGTCCCAATAATAATGGTATTAGTTTTTCCTTATTTATGTCTTCTAATTGTGAGAATGATGTATATACATAGCATGCTAGGCTTGGCCACATTGGTCAACAAAGAATGAATCGCTTAGTTAAAGAAGTTATGCTTGGCACAATAGATAAAGTAGAATTGTCTACTTGTGAATCTTGCCTAACCGAAAAACTGCAAGAAAACCATTTGGGAAATGAACAAGAGCTGATACTCCATTGCAATTAATTCATTCTTACATTTGTGGTCCAATGAATGTAAGGGCAAGACATGGTTCTATTTACTTCATCATTTTTATTGATGATTTTACTCGATTCGGTTATATGCATTTGATTTCTCAAAAATCAGAAGCTTTAAGTTGCTTCGTTAAGTTTATGAACTTAGTTGAGAATCAATTGGATATAAAAAATCACTACGAGCCGATCGAGGAAGAGAGTATTTTTCTGATGAGTTCAAACGATTATGTGATGAAAAGGGAATTCAAAGACAATTAACTACTCCTTATACTTCACAACAAAATAGTGTTGCGGTGCGACAAAATAGAACCTTGTTAGAAATTGTTTGGTCTATGATGACACACGCAAAATTACCAATCACCTACTTGGGTGATGCTTTGCTCACTATGCATTTGTACTTAATTGTGTCCCTTCAAAATCAGTTACGACTAAGCCATATGAGTTATGGACTAAATGAAAACCTAATTTGGAGATTTTGAAGCCATGGGATTGTGCTCCTTTTATTCATAACCCTTCTTCCCAATATGGAAAATTAGGTCCAAGGGGAAGGAAATATATCTTTATAAGATACTTTGAACAATCTAAGGGTTATGTGTTCATAGGTGAATAAAATAGTGGCACTGTAACTGAAATTGAGTCACGTGATGTTACATTCATAGAGAATGATTTTCCTAAGCAGGGTGAGATAGGTCAAGACTTATCTCTTTATGAAATAATGGACCATACAGTTTCCGTTGCCGAAGTTCAAATGAATTTGAGTAGGAGTCATTTTAATGATAATAGATCAATTCCTATTTTGACAAATACACCATCTGAATCAAATCCTATTGATATTAATGGTTCGAGTGGGAGTAACTTACCAATTGATAAATCAATTTGTCAATCTCAACCTCGATGAACAAGTCATCCATAGATTTCCCATCGTCGATTAGAGATCGAAGGGGAAGCATTTATAGTTACTCTGAATGATAAAGAGCCAAGAAATATAAATGAGGCTCTTACATGTCCTACTAAAGTAAATGGTTAAAATCAATGGATGAGGAGACAGAGTCAATGAAATCTAAGCAAGTGTAGAAATTGGTTGGTCTACCTACAGTCCGAAAAGATATTCGGAATAAGTGAATTCTCACAATCAAGTGTAAGGCAGATGGTAGTATCGCAAGATTTAAAGCTCGCTTGGTAGTTAAAGGTTACACACAACAGGAAGAAATTGATTATGAGGGAACCTTTTCACCTATAGTACGCTTTACTTCTATAAGACTAATTTTGTCTATACTGGCTAAGTTGGATATTAAATTGCATCAAATGTATGTGAAAACTGCATTTCTCAATGGAGAACTAGAAGAAGAAATCTGTACGGAACAACATGTAGGTTGCAAGAGAAAAGGCGAAGAGAATAAACTATGTCGATTTCAAAGGTCGATTTATGGCCTTAAACAATCTTCTAGACAATGGTACTTACTATTCTATAATGTTATCATATCGTATGGATTTGTTATGATTCATGAAGACCACTGTGTGTAGATCAAAATATTCAAAGATAAGTTTGTGATCTTATCAATGTATGTAGATGGCACACTAATAGTTGCAAGAGACATTGGTTTTGCAAATGAAATAAAAGAGTGGTTATCATATACTTTTGAGATGAAAGATATGGGTGAAGTAACATACATTCTTAGAGTTAAGATTTCAAGAGATCGTTCGAAGAGATTGTTATCTATCTCAGAAAAACCTTACATTAAGAAAGTTCTTTAATTCTTTAACATGCAAGATTGCAAACCCATAAACACTCCAGTTTCTAAAAGTGAAGCTTTGAGCCGAATGATGTGCCCTCAGACTCCATATGAGAAGAACAAATGAGAAAAGTTACTTATGCTAATGCAGTCAGAAGTCTTATGTATGTTGTGATGTGTACTAGACTGGATATTTGTTATGCCATTGGGTTAGTTAGCAGATATCAATCCAACCCAAGACCGCAACATTGGAATGTAGTTAAAAGTATATTGAGGTATCTTAAAGGCACAGTCGACTATTCCTTATGTTATCAAGAAAATGATCTGCAACTTAGAGGCTACACTGATGCTAATTGGGGAGGAGATTTAAATGAGAGAAAATCCACCTCTGGATATGCGTTTTTTCTTAATGATGGTGCCATATCATGGAGTAGCAAGAAGCAGTCATATATAGCCTTATCTACAATGAAAGCTAAATTCGTAGCACTTTTCTCTGCTGTGCAAGAAGCTATTTGGTTTAAATGTTTTCTGGTTCACTTGGGTGTGTATAACAATGTTATTGAGCTTGTCACAATCAATTGTGATAGTCAGGCTACAATAGCCTATACAAAGGATCTAAAGTACCATGGGAAGACGAAACATATTGACATAAAGTATAATTTTGTAAGAAACATTGTAGTACAAAAGGAAGTGAACGTGAAATACATATCTACGCATGAAGTGATAGCAGATCCATTAACGAAACCCATAGCATGTGATTCTTATGAGAGATATGTGAAGTCATTGGGTTGAGGTAGATGTTGATGTATTTATATTTTATTTTTCCCAAACATGTTCATGTAAATTCACATTATTAAAGTTAATATTGGTTTATGCCTAATTTTCCATTCTTGTTGGTTCATATACATATATCAATTTTTATATAGTGTACATAAAATTCTAAGGATAAAAAGTATGTAAAACAGACAAAAAGATTGACCTATTTGCACAGGCAATCGCCTCTATTGTCGAAGTGACAAGTGGAGATGAGACAGTTATAAACTAATTATTATCAGAAGTGGTGATAACAGAGATCTAAAAGCTTATAATTAGATTGTCGTTTGATAGTTTATGTTTAATCATATGTGATTAAAATGAGTTAGTCTATTTATAATGCCAGATGGAGTTATGAAGAATAAAATGATAAGTAGATTTGTGAACTCAAAGTTTGACATGAGTTGTCTGAACTATCGTCTGCGTAATATTTAATTAATAAAAGACATACGCTCCTTGGGAAGGAATCAGTACTGTGGTACATGTTTCATACCATGTATGCATATAGTGATCCATAGGGCGATACAAGTTTAGTGTCTACTTGCTATCGTATTAAGCCCTGAAAATTATAAGTAACTTTCACATTGTACCCTCATGACTTTAATCAGTTTCATGAGATTCAATTTGGTGTTTTCTATCTTAGTATGTTGCCAAGAGATCATGTTTGATTCAGTCTGGCGGGAAATTTCTAGAAAAGCATATCACGTTGACATTAAGAGATTCACGAGATGTGGAAGATCATTAGATATTATCACATCAATTGTGTTCATTGACATCCTTTATGCTTGTCTATATGAGACAAGTACATAATGATGAACTCAGAATGAAGAAAAGAGATGATGAGAAATATGAATGTGATAAATGATATAGGGTACTACAACTGTATTCTACTCTAAGTTTCATTGATTGAGATATTGTATATTCCTAACAGATGTATAGCAATGAAGCTCTCAAAGTATGGATTGGTCACATGATCTATTCATAATGTATGAAAGTTACATAATAGGAATAAGAGTTGACCCACTATTGTGAGTGGGAGATGAAGGAAATTGGATCGGGTCACACATGTGGTCAACTTGGATCCATGTGAAAAGAAAATAGATATATATATAATTAAGTATTGCATATTAATAAATATAATGAAAAGACACAACTATTTGAATAGTTGTGTCTGTTGAGAATAATAAAAGGGTTCTCACAGGAGAAACCAAGGCATCTTTTCATTCTCTGAAAAATTCAAAAGAATAGACACTTCTTTTGTTTCTTCTCCTTCTTCCTTCTGAAATTCCATAAAGTTCGTGTGAAGATTCTGTGAAGGTTTCTTCTCCAAAAATTATTGGAACTAACAACTGTAATAGGTACGATTTTAGATTGTGGCTTTATATTATGTAGTTCGTGTTTAAATACATGTGATTACACTTTCTGACTAGTGAAACAATATTCAATGATCCCGTAAACTAAGTATTTGATTAGATTCTTCATTAGGAAAGAACAATTCAAAGGTTAGGCCTCCACTTACTATATATATATATTCACAATGATCGCAAGGCATAAGCTCGCAAGGTTGTCAAATTTGTAGCTTCAATCTACACATATAATCACAAAATATGGTAATCCAATCCGCGGTGACTTAACACTCAAACAAACCCCAAAACATAATTTGGATGTAGCCTTTAGGCCTGCCCATCTTTCAATCTTAGCTCAAATATGAAATCGGCCAGATCAAATCCTACCATTACCAAAAGTCCCACCATCATTACATGTGTCCCATAGCCAAATAAGTCATACCGGCCATGAGCTACAAGGGAAGAAATTACCTCATTGAATTTACTAAAATATCGATATCTACTAAAAATTTCTATGGGTGGCTTTTTTATTATGGGGAAATAACTAAGAGTGCCCACCAAAATGGATGGACAAAACTTACTTTTATGGCCTTGTCACTTTGGCCTCACGCCATGAGGGGCTTTCGTTTGCCCTGGGCCTCACAAGGTGAGGTTGTCAGGCTCTCTCTACTTTGTTTTATTCCTCAGTAAAACTTTAGAGAGCATGAATTATACTAGGCCCTTCACTCTAATGGTCGCATTGTGAGGCTATACACCTCGCCTTGTGCCCCGCGTGGTGAGGTAGTCTTGTTTCCCATACTTAGCCAATATTTGAGTATTTCACATACAAATCACATAGTATATTGAATTAATTCTAAAACACTAGAATTTAGTAATAGTTAGGAGTACTTAGCGTATTTACTCTCAGAATATGATGTAAACATGGGCAAATCATGGCTAAAAGACATATAATTAATACATCTAAAATCAATTACCTAGATAAGTTATGACAATACCATATCCAATTAACACTTGACATGTGTTCCGAGCATTAAATGTAAAAAGGCGCACATCGTTTTAGTAGTGTCAGCCGTTCTTTCATTTGTTCCCGCCTAAATATTTTACACTTCCCAGACAATTCTCCAGAACTATCCAAAAATACTGGCACTATCTATAATTGGTGAAATATCGATATGGTACATGATCAATTCAGAATTTGACACATGGAAACACAATTCAGTCATCTCCAAGTTAACAAAGTTCACTAAAGGCGAGGATTGAGGACTACACGAGAAGTCTATTTCGAGTCCACAATAAGTTTATCTTTAAATACATTGCACTAGAGTAAGACAATCTTAGTCAGAGTCAAGTGTTCAATAAGTCATCAATTTTCACATAGGATAAGCTCTCAAGGACAACAAACTTCGATTTATTGGAGATCCTCCACAATTGTTATAAATTCATATTTATTACATACGGAGTATATTGATAATTTAGTGTTGGTACGGGTTTGGTGTAATAATAGAGAAAAAGTGGATAATACTAGAAATAAATCATTTTTCCCCACTTGTATCCCATTGATTTCCACAACTAATATATATTGCTTAAGCTTTCAAGTTGTTACAAGTTATTTGCTCTTATTCAACAACACTTTCATCGGCAGTCAAGAATCTTCAACAAGAGTTCTTTATCTATTTACTTTGTTCATTTAATTTTTACATGTTCTTTTTTTTAATACGAAGGTCATAAATCCTGTTGAGACTTGATGTTTTTTTATTTCACAAAAAAGAACTTTATAAAAGGATTAATAATTGATGTTGTTACCTTTTTAAAAAAAATACATATTCTTTATTTTTTATTTATATTATATTGTAGTCAAGTATAATTTGCATTATTGAGAGGTTAATTATTTCTAGGGATAATATAATTCTAGAGACTTTTCCTTAGATTTGACTTCACAATATTAAATTATTTCATATAACTTGACTTGTTTTCTTCACTGTTGTACTTTCTTTATCATAACTACTTTGATTTGTTGCAGTTTAGGTGAGGATCTTTCGAAAACAGTCTCTCTACCTCTATGAAATAGGGGTAAGGTTGCCTACACTCTATTCTTCTTAGACTCCACTTGTGAGATTACAGTGGATATGTTGTTGTTGTTTATGATATTACATTTATCTCCCTTATTTTGAGTTTTTTTGGTAATATTTCTTTCAATCTAATTATTATTTATATAAAGAATTTCTACGGGACTAGATTGTCCTTCATAATACTTCTTTTGTTTAATTAAATTCGGGAAGAAAAAAATTAAAATTAATTTCACTGATCTTGTGTAATCTTATGAATCTAACTAGTAGAGCCGTCAAGAAGGACTAGGCCCGTTGGCCCACCCGACCCAATCTACGACTTGATATTGCTGAGCTAAAATTTTTAGAGTCAATGAAGAAAAACTGGCATGGCATGTCACTTATAGATTTAACTGGTAATAAAGAGCCTATTTTTATCTTTTTGACAAAAAAAGATTTTTTAAATATTTATTTCGCATTCAGTAGCCACTTTTTTTTTCTTGAAAAGTGATTATTATTTTTTATTTTCTCTCTCTATTTTCTAGACACGTCCTTTTATATTTTGAAAAGAAAAGAAAATTATTTTATTGTTCCTTCTTTCTCTATATCTTCACCTGTATCTTTCTTCTTCTTTTATCCTAAAAAATCTCTTCCATTATATATCCATTACACCATAGTTCTCTCTTATTTGTGAAATTGAATTCCACAATTCTTCAACTGTATCTTCTTCTTTTTTTTCTAAAAGAATTCTTCCATTAGATATCCATTGCACAATGATTTTCTCTTATTGGGGAAATTGAATCCCATGAGTATATTGAATATTCTTTTGACATGTTTTTCTCCAAAAAAATCTAGAGTTTGGAGATTATATATAATTTCATTCGGAAGTAAGTTATTTTTTCTGTGCGATTTTTGTTTTAAATCTAATGAGTAAGAGAGAATATTCTAAGAATCCCGCCAATAATTGGAATAATGATTCCGATTTTGAAGATTTTACTACCAACGATCCAAAAAAATGATTTGTTAAGAATTTGTTGTCACTAAACTTGAGGATCTCTCAAGTGGCGTCACAAAATGTTATGGCTATACAAATTGATAGAGGAGAACACTTTTTGAATACAACACTGCCACCATGAAATATGAATTCATATAAATTGATACGTCTTCATATTGAATGTATAGAATAAGATATTATGTACACGCAGATGACAATATGTATACAAATCTAGTTGTACGTATCAAAATATTTTGACTGAAGTAATATATCAATCAGAGGTACATATCAAGAGATGTGCAATACTTATGTACACTATTAATGTATACAAATAAAATATAAGTAATGTATACATACTGCATTTGCCATGTCACAATTAATGTATACAATAAATTTTAAATCAAATCAAATAAATATACATCAACTAAATCAATATGTTAAATAAATGTATATAAAAATAAATTACAATTTAATTAATGTTTTCATAAAAAAAAATTAAACTGCTACATGTATTCGCAAAATAATATTCCTAATTTAAAGGAATATAAAGACAATTAATATTCTTATGAATGCATTACGTTGGTTGAAAATGTAGATATCAAATATTTTTTGCTAATTTTAAGGAGAGAGATAATTCTGAATAATATTTTACTAGTTTTAAGTAGAAATGGTTAGAAGTTAGAAGAGAAATGAGATTAAATATCTTATATTATTTTTAAAAATAATAATTTAAAGGAGATAGATAATTCTAAATAGCCTTTTGCTAGTTTTAAGGAGAAATGGTTGGAAGTTAGAAGAGAAATTACATTTAAAATGTTTTATTATTTTTAAAAATAATTTTAAAATGCCTATATATCACTTTTGGGCTAAAATGTGTCAGTTTTTTATTTGTCTATTAATTGCTAATTAATATTGGGTTATATGTTGTCAATTGTATGTAACAGTTGTATATATGTGTCAAAAATCCTCATGAAGAAAAGAACTTTTTAGTACGGCCCAAATAAGTCTGTTAGCCTGTAGGGCTTAAGCAATAATGTGGGTTGGGCCAGCCCGTGAGCTAAATAAAAAATAATTATAAGATAAAATAAAATACTAAAAACAATAAGAGGAGTCCAAAGTTAAAGTCTTAACTCTTAAACCATGCATATAAATATTACAAAGTTCAAAAACCCAAATATAAAAATTATATTCTTGTACTGTTGTAGCCAAATATTTATATAAAATGACAATTATTTTAGATGTAAGTCATAAATCAATTCTTTTCTTGAAGTAAAACATAATAAGTATTATTAAGATTATTTTATTTATGTATTTGAGACTTGGTTTACAAGTATTAAACACCTTATAATTTTAGTTTGTTGATATTTATATTAAAATTTTAAAATTTGAATTTAAAGTATAAAAAATATATTCTTTTAAAAAAAGTGGACCGGCCCTGCGCGGCCTGTAGGGACAGACTATTTTCGGTCCACCAATATATATATATGCACGTGTCTAGTAACTTAATTTTTCCAAATGATCTTTCGTCTTAATTAAATTCAAACGAATAAGTTTGAATAATAATAATAATAATAATAACCCCATTAATTTTTCAAAATTTTTTTCGTCTTAATTGATTTCAAACAAATAAGTTTGAATAATAATGTCACGACCCGATCTCTCGAGGTATGATGACACCTACCACCCTACCAGTAGGCCAGCCAAAACCCTATCCCAAAACTTAACAGTAATGGGACTAAGGGTGGAAACTAACCTCAGCTAAGCGGAAACATAAAATAAGAATGCACAAGAGAGGGCGTAAATGAAACCAAAACTATATAAACAAGACACCTCCTAGAACCTGGAAGGTACAAGTACAGAACTACTAACAAGAGTACAAGTCCTAAAAGTGGACCACTGAAACAACTCTCTCGAAAGTAAAAGACAAGTCAAAATGTAAATACAGAAGGAGACATGTAATCCCAGAATGCCATGTGCTCACCCTCGTCTCCTAGAGAGACAACTGCAGGCTCGAACTCAACACTAAGAACTGGTGCTCGGACCTGCATCACAAAAACAGATGCAGAGTGTAGCATGTGTACCGGACTACAGGTACCCAGTAGGCATCATAGGCTGATTGAGAGAGAAAGGTAAAAACAGGCAGACAAGATAGAATCAAACACAACAGAGGCCACCAGAGCAGAGCAGGAAGAGAGTAAACGAATAGTAAAGCTAAGAATATCACAACAAAACATGAATGGGCCCCCATAAGAACCGTTAGGCACATTCAAGCACAGACAAACAAGAACACGAATGGACCCCCATAAGCCCGACAGGAACACAAAGATTCTATGCTACGAAAACAAGAGAACCCAACTCCAAAAGCCTTAACACCTTGAGTCTTGAACCGGATAAAGATAGCACTTGGACCATGAACCTAACCCATCAGTCTCAAACTTGAAATAACGGACTCTAACCGTGTAACATCAGCCTCGGACCAAAAGTAACGGACTCGAAACGCAAATAATAGAACCTGGGACTCGAACCCTAACCATCAGTCTCAAGCTGGAAATAACAGACTCTAACCGTGTAACGTCAGCCTCGGACTGGAAATAACGCCTCTCGATCAACAGTCTCGAGCTAGAAATAATGGACTCTAACTGTGTAACGTCAGCCTCGTACTGGAGTTGGCAGCCCTCGCTCAACAATCTCAACCTGTAAGTAACAGACTTTAACTTTGTAACATCAGACTCAGACTAGAGACAACACCTCTCGCTTAACAGTCTCGAGCTGGAAATAACGGACTCAATCGTGAAACGTCAGCCTCAGGCTGGAGCTAGCAGCCTATGCTCAACAGTCTCGAGCAGGAAATAATGGACTTTAACCGTGTAACATCAGCATCGGACTGGAGCTAGCCGCATTGAACCGAATAAAGAAACCACGAACCAACTCAGCATAAGGATATCAACCGAAGGCTCCCAGCCTATCACAACCCAACCATCAATCGGCGCAATAGCTAAATCTACCAGCAGCACCCTAGAATTACAGAGATAGGAAGAGAAAGGATAGAAAATTTGATAAGCCATGAAAATGCCTAAACTAAGGCCCATACTATCAGACCCAAGTCTGCTATATCAGTCTACAAGGATCTAGTCCATCTGAATCGACGTCTATACATACGAAAGTCAGTCAGGTGTATGAGACTAAGGCAATACTACCCTAACCTATTTTAAGGTCAGAAAATAAATCACCGCAATCAACAAAACACAAGAGAGATATCCCGAACCCACGCATGCAACAGTAGATAACCACCCAACAGGTAACCCACAACAAATCAACAACAACCCAATTCGACAACCCACACTAAGCATGATACTAACCCCGAACAGCTTGAAAAACCAACCATAAACGAAGCAATCAGAGAAGAAGAATACACATACTAGCTACCCAACCCAGATTCACACAAGTCGACAAGTAATCACGCATTCAAGCTCAATCTAGGAAGAAGGGAAGCCATAACCTACCAGAAGGCCGATCACGCGCGCTCCAAGTCACTCTGCCAAAGCTTTCCCCTACCGAACGGCCTCAAACTGCTGTCACGCTATCGAAAATAGAGTCACAGCGTCAATAAGTTTGTTTAGACACTAAAATCATCAAAATCGAAGAGACCAATTTTGGAGTCAAAATAAGGAAACGTGGGACCCGCTCCAGATTTTTTGGAATTCACTCCGTGAAGAGGTCTCAAATCCTCCCCCGAACCTGTATTCAAAAACCGAACATCTATCGGGGCTCGGATTAGCTCCAAACATCCAACACAAGAAAATAAAAAACTTTACAACTTCAAGCCTAGGATAGAAACTTACGCCTCGAATTCATGAAAATCGAAGAATACTCAATGCAAACCGAGCCAAGACACACACTGCCAATGAGAATCTGAATCCCTGGGACTTCAATTCACCTAAAACAGATAAAAGATGAGGGAGATATGAATTTCCAAAGTTTTCTCCAACTAAGCCTCGACCTCACATTTATAAACACTGCCACCCGTTGACCTCCGCGAACGCGGGCAAGGCCCCACGAACGTGGCCAGGGTCCCACGAACAAGGAAAGAAGGGACTCAGACCTTGGTGAACGCGGACCCTATCTGCAAATGCAGAGAGAAAACTCCCCCAGGCTTCCAAGACCTCCGCGAATGTGGAGCCCTATCGGCGAACGGGGAGCCCTATCCGCGAACGCAGAGCCCTATCCGCGAACGCGGAGAAGGATACCTCAGACCTCCGCGAATGCGGAGAATATAGACCCACACCTCCGCGAACACGGAGCCAATTCCGTGAATGTGGAGAAGGAATAGGTCTACAGATATCAGCTGTGCACCAGCTGAGTTTTGGGTTTTCCCACAACTCCGACGGTGTGCTCGGAATTCATTCGGAACCTCGTGAATGCAAACGAGATATGCTACCCCATGAAATTCGATTTTCCAGACTCAATGGCACCGTCAAAATTTCTATACAAGGTCATTTTGATTAAAAGTGGGTCCCACACCCAATGGGCCATTTTACCTAAATTCTACCAGAGGCCTCAAAATTTGATCGAAAGCTCCCAGTAGTTCTCGAAGGGTTATTCTAGACCAAACTCAGCATTCAGGAACTAATTGCGTTGACTGAAGTCTCATCTGTGCGCATTTACCAAGAATGCCCAAAGTCAATTTTAAGCCAAATTTCGAAGACTAAAGAGCTAACTGGCCTCAAAATCACACCGAAAACCCCGGGACTCAGGCCAATTATGCTTCTAGCCTAATTTGGCCGCTCCGAAGCTAATGGAACCGTCAGAATTCCCATCTGAGGTTGTTTACCTGAGTTATGATTGAAATCAACTTTTCAAGGTTCAAAAGCTCCAAAATAGGAAAATAGGCATAGAACCCAAACGAACGACCAGGCGACCGAACCTATTGTGCCAGCAAGTTAGAAATGCTAACTCATAGGCCACCTCACCAACTGTCCTCAAAATCTCAAAAGGCCCAATTTACCTGGGGCTAAGCTTGCCCCGCCTTCCGAATCTCATCACGCCCTTCATGGGAAATACTCGGAGGAATACTCTGTCTCCTACGACAAATCTCAATGGCCGACACCTGCGATCTGCATAACTCTGTTGTCTACTTTGAGCCATCCTGAGCCTATCCTGAATCAACCTCACACGCTCTAAGGTCTTCTGAAATAGATCTGTACCTCTCAGCCTAGGCTCCGTAGACTCAGACCAACCAACTGGAGTGCGACAACACCTACCATATAAGGCCTCAAACAGCGCCATCTGAATGCTGGAATGGTAGTTGTTGTTGTACGCAAACTCCGCCAAATGTAAAAACTGGTCCCACTAGCCTCGAAAATCCATAACAAAGGCCCACATCATATCCTCAAGAACCTGAATAGTATACTCTGACTGGCAATCGGTCTATGGGTGAAAGGTTGTGCTAAGATCGACACGGGTGCCAAAATCCTCCTGAAGTACTCTCCAAAAACTGGAAGTGAACTGTGAACCCCTGTTTGAAATGATAGAAATATGCACACCATGCAGGCAGACTACCTCACGAATGTAGATACGGGCTAACCTCTAAGCACTGAAGGAGAAATGAACTGGGATGAAGTGTGCTGACTTGGTCAATCGATCCACGATTACCCAAATACTATCAACACCTCTAGAAGTCCGTGGCAACCCCACAACAAACTCCATGGTGATGTGCTCCCACTTCCACTCAGGAATGGGTAATCTCTGCAACTCCCCACCAGGCCTCAAATGCTCGGCCTTCACCTGCTGGCAACACAAACAATGGGACACATTGTCAGAGATGTCCCTCCTCATACCGCTTCACCAGTAGTGCTGCCTTAAATCACGATACATCTAAGTTATGCCCGAATGGATAGAATACCTGGAATCATAGGCCTCGCTAAGGATCAGCTGATCAAATCACCAACTCTCGAAACACACAAACGGCCAGCAAACCTTAAAACCCCAAAACTAGGGCACCCCAAGACACATCCGCATGGTACCATCCTTCTTTTTCACAAACAAAACTAGGGCTACACTAGGTCAAATGAACCCCTTCCCCAAGAGGTCCTGAAGCTAAACACTGAGCTCCTTGAGCCTTGCAGGTACCATATGTTATGGTGGAATAAAAATAGAATGAGTACCCGGATCTAACTCAATGGCACAGTCAATATCTCGCTCTAGGGTAGGCCAAGAAGGTCGGCAGGAAACATATCAGCAAACTCTCGGACTATAGGCACTGAATCAACTTTAGGGCTCTCCCTACTAACATCTCGAATATACGCAAAATATGCCAAACATCCACTTGCAACTAGCCTCTGAGCCTGAACATAAGAAATCTCTCCGACCGACGTGCGACTACGAGAGCCCTGCCACACCACATGTGGAATACTAGGCATGGCTAAAGTAACGGTCTTGGCATAGCAATCCAAGATGGCCCGATGTGGGGATAGCCAATCCATGCCCAGAATCACATCAAAATCCACCATACAAAGCACAATAAGATTGACCAAAGTGTCCTGCCCCCGAATAGTCACCACACAAGATCTACAAATACAATCCACTACTAGAGAATTTCCTACTGGGGTCGAAATAGGAAAAGGCATAGATAAGGGCTCAGGACTCACTCCCAATAAAGGAACTCAATAAGCCGACACATATGAATAAGTACAACCAGGATCAAATAAGGTTGAAGCGGACTAATGGCATAAAAGAACCGTACCTGTGATCACATCATTTGATGCCTCAGCCTCTGCTCTTGCTAGAGCTGCATAGAAATAGACCTGGGCACCTCTACCCCGCGCATCCACTCTACCACCTGTCCTGCCTCCACGGGGATCTCCCCGAGCACCATATTGCTCACCTCCTCCTCTAGTTAGAGGTGCTACCACTAAAACCGGTCTCGCCGCCTGAGGAGCTGGTAAAGCTGATCTGGAGACAAGGAATTCCCTAGACTAATGACCAAGCTCCCCACAAGTGAAGCAACCCTGCGAAGATCTACTCACCATTGAAGGCTGGCCACCTCGACTTGATGAACCTGCCTGGAACCTACCTCGGCCCTGACTCGGGCCGGCACTATGAAAACTCTAATAGTGCTGGTCAACCTCTGAGATCTACAATGAAGCCTGGAATAGCCGACTGGGCTGACCTGGCTGGAACCTCTGATGTTCTCGATCTAGGGTATCCCTCAGCCAACGACGGGTCCCGCTGAAACTATCATCTGGCCTGGCCCTGTTGCCGCTGCCCCCATGGGCCTTGCGATAGAGCTTCTCAATAGTGCGGGCATGGTCCATCACATCTAGGAAAGAACGGCCCACTGTAAAACATAGACTGCGACTCAATCCTTAATTACAGCCTCAAGCCTTTAACAAAACATCGGACCCGCTCCTCCTTTGTAGGTAGAATCATGGTGGCATGATGAGACAACGCAAGAAATCTGGCCTTATACTCAGATACAGTCATGGAGCCCTACTCCAACCTCAAGAACTCATCATGAAGTAGATCCCTGATGCTCATTGGAATGAATCTGGCCAGAAAAGCCTCTAAAAACTCTGTCCACGATACCGGTGGTGACCCAGCAGGCCTGGTCTTAATAAAGGAACGCTATCACTGTCTGGCCAGTCCGTCTAGATGATATTTTGTGAAGTTGGTTACCCTCGACTCCACTAGGCCCAAAGTCCCTCTACTATTCAACCCTTACCTCTAAAGCCCACTTTCAAAATTCCAATCCTTAATGAACCCCATCTGTGTTACGCCAATGGTTCTGAACTCGATAATTATGAAGAGCAAGAAAGGGAGTGGAAGGCCAAGAAAGATAGGGTCAGACATAATATGAAGGAAGAAATCGTAAAGGCAATGAAGGAGTTGCATTGTGTCCCAGATTTCGCTGGACTAAACTATGAAGATTTATGTATCCATCAAAATTTGGACCTTCCAGAAGGGTTCAAGGTGCTGAATTTTTACACCTTTGGGGGAACTAGGAACCCTTTTGCTCATCTGAGAGCTTACTGTGACCAGCTCGTAGGAGTTGGAAAGAATGAAGCCTTATTGATGCGGCTCTTTAGCAGAAACTTGAGTGGAGAACCACTGGAATGGTTCACCTCCCAAGAGATGAAACAAAGGTCTAGCTGAAATGCACTAGCTAAGGATTTTGTCGAACGGTTTGCCTACAATGTAGAGATCGTTCCTTATCGATATTCTTTGGAGAAGTTCAAGTAAAAATCAACTGAAAGTTATCACGAGTATGTGTACTGATGGAGAAAAGAAGCAGCTAGGGTCCGACCTCCTATGTTGAAAAAAGAAATTATTGAAGTATTTTTATGCATACAAGAGTCTAAATATCATGAAAAGATAATATTGCTAATTGGAGCAAAATTTGCTACGATAGTCTAGGTAGGTGAGACTATCGAAGACGGGCTAAGAACCGAGAAGATCACTCGTGTTGCCGCACTGGCTGGATCTTCTGGGTTATTAAAGAAGAAAAGAGAAGAAGTATCCTATGTTTCCTATACATCTGGGGGAAGGCAACATGCCAGAAAATTTTCGCCTTAAAGAGGCCACCCTAAAAATCCTCAAATTTCGTATCCAATTTGTTATGATCTGTCTGGTAACCAGGCTCCGCCTCCCCGCTACAAAAATACCCCTCCCAGCTTCCAAACTCCCCCTCCAAGCTACCAAACACCTCCACCTGTTTATCAAACTCCACCCCCACATTATCAAAACGCTCCTCCGACCTATCAATCTCCATCCCTTAATTGCTCAAACATTCAACCAAATTACCAAGCTCCTCCCACCATATATCAAACTCCACCTCCATATTACCAAGACACCCATCCGAACTTCCAAGCTCCACAACCAAATTACCAAACCCAGTCATATCCAAGGTATCAAGCACTTGCACCTCCTCGCCAAAACACCTTGAATTACCGCCAGGTGCCTCCACCTCCGCAAACAATTATGATGACCCTCTTCCTCATTTAGAAAAGAAATCGGTTAGAACTATCACTCCTCTCATCAAGAGTCGGACCAAGTTGTTCGAACATTTGAATGTTGTTGGCATAATTCATCCCATTGAGCCCAACACTATCGACACGAGCTCTAGATTTTTTTAAGCCGATCAGAACTGTGCATATCATTCTAACAGTGTTGGGCATGATACTTAGAACTGTATTAATTTGAAACACAAGATCCAGGAGTTGATCGACCAGAAGGTTGACACCCTCCAAACTGCTGCACCCAACGTCAATAGTAATCCTTTGCCAAATCATGGAGGTGTCACTATCAACATGATAGAGATGGAAGACGATTGGTGTGAAACCAAGGCGATAGTCCCGACCAATTCCGAGGGCCTTGAGAAAGTTGTGGCCTTATTGTGCATAAAGGAGAAGCAGGAATTCGTGATTCTGACACCCCAAAAAGCTGTTGTTTTGGTACCGAGGAAAATTCCTACGCAAGAGAGGTTCGTGATGGAAACTGCTACCACTCAAGGCATGAACAGATCCGGTAGAATTAGCCCTGGGAGGGCACAAGAAGGACCAATAGAAAAGGCCAATCAACGAGGCCGAGGCAAAAGAATTTTTGGGAAGATGTAGGCAAAGCACTATTCCATTATGAAGCATTTGGAGAAGGCACCGACTCAAATCTCTATGTGGGCCTATTTGATGAGCTCACAATCACACAGACAACCCCTGATGAAGGCTTTGGACGACACGTATGTGCCCATAGGTAGAAATAGTGATAATATGGTAGCTATGATACGCCAAGTCATTCACGGGCATCGCAACAACTTTTGTGAGGAAGAGCTACCGTTTGAGGGTGCAATGCACAACAAGGCTCTACATGTCACCATCAAATGTCGAGACAAGATTATAAATCATGTTTTGATTGATGACGGATTTGGTCTTAATATCTGTCCACTACAACCCTCAAACTGTTGAATTTTGACTTGGGGAAGGTTCACCAGAACCAAGTCAACGTGAGGGCTTTTGACAGAGGAAAAAGAGACACTTGAAGTAGTGAATTTGGGAATTCAGGTGGGCCCTGTGGAGTTTAATGTTGAATTTCAAATGGTGGATATCAACACCTGTTACAACCTTCTATAGGGGAGACCATGCATTCTTATGGCTGGGGTCGTGCCTTCTACTCTCCATAAACTGATGAAATTCATATGGAATGATCATGAATTAGTCATTTATGGCGAAGGGAGTCATTCAAGTGGATAGCCCCGATTGTCGATGAGGTCGCCAGAGGTTCTGATTTCTACAAGATGGAGAGAGTGAATGCCACCGGTGAAGATTTGGCTTCACAACCTCTTATGCCTTCTATCTACAAAATGATAGCCACCATCATGCTTAGAAGTGGTTTTGGACCAGGTTTCAGATTAGGGAAGTACTTTCAAGGAATCGTCGAGCCTATTCAAATTCCCACCAAAGGATCAATGTTTTGTTTGGGATATGACCCAGTGGAAGATGACGATGCAGAGATGGTGAACAAGAATGTTGATTGGGTGTTGGCCAGGCCAATACCTCACTTGTATCAGTCTTTTCTAGTGCGGGAATATGTTAATGATGACGGTCTTGGGGAAGGAATTTGGGATCTTTTTGAAGAAGTTAATGCCATTCTCGATGAGGTGACCGAGACATCAGGCATTTAGGATGCTGAGGTGGAGAAGCAACTGCTTAATTGGACCTCCACACCACTCCTGATTCCCCGCTCGTCATGGTAGAAAAGACATATTTTTATGGTTGTTTTTAAAATCGGTGGTAGTCCGAAAGAGGCCCGGACCCACCCTTTATGCAGTTTTTACTTAATTAAGTTTTTAATTTCCCTCGTGATGTTTAAAAAAGGCAAACTGACCTTTGGTCATGGCCAAAGTTTATACTCCCTTTCGATTTCAATGAAAGCGTCCCTTATCGTAAAATTTGTTTACTACATACTTATTTATTTGACTGTGTTTGTTTATGATTTCTGTAAAAATATTTTAAAACCTACCAACATCATGTCATGTCACGAGCTGAATGAACAAAATGAGGCAGATGATGATTAATTTGAGGACCAAGATGAGGAGACTGCGATACCTAGGCATGTTGCCGAGGAGTTTAGACAGTTTGAGAACCAACATAAGCCAAACTTAGAGGAAACTGAGATGGTAAACCTAGGAGATGAAGAATGTGTCAAGGAAGTGAGAATCAGTGTCCATTTGACTGAAGCTTAAAAAAGATATTTTATTCGCCTACTTAGAGAGTACATTGACATATTCGCTTGGTCTTATAGGGATATTACAGGGCTAAGTACGAACATTGTTTCTCATAAATTGCCGATCAATCTAGATTTCAGTCAAGTGAAACAGAAAACTCGGAAGTTCAAGCCAGAGTTGAGTTTGAAAATCAAGGAGGATATTACTAAGCAGATTGAGGCCAAAGTTGTGGAAGTGAGGCAATATTCGACTTGGCTAGCAAACATTGTCCCAGTAGCTAAGAAAGACGAAAAGATTAGAATTTGTGTTGATTATAAAGATCTCAACAAAGCTAGCCCAAAGGATAATTTTCCATTGCCAAACATCCACATTCTCATTGATAATTGTGCCAAGCATGAAATGCAGTCATTCGTGGATTGTTTTGCAGGTTATCACCAGATTCTGATGGATGAAGAAGATGTAGAAAGGACAATTTTCATCACACCTTGGGGCATGTATCATTACCGAGTGATGCCCTTTGGCCTCAAGAATGTCGGTGCTACTTACATGAGGTCTATGACAACAATTTTTCATGATATGATCCATAAAGAGATTGAAGTATATGTGGATGACATCATTATCAAGTCCTGTGAGAGTTCGGATCACTTGACTCACCTGAGAAAGTTCTTTCATCGCCTACATCAGTATAAGTTGAAACTTAATCTCGCATAGTATGCTTTTGGAGTGCCAGCCGGCAAATTGTTGGGATTTATAGTTAGCAGAAGTAGCATTGAGCTCGATCCTTCTAAAATTAATGTGATTCAAGAATTACCTCCTCTGAAGACCAAGAAGGAGGTGATGAGTTTCCTGGGAAGATTAAACTACATCAGTCGGGTTATAGCCTAATCCACAGTTATTTGTGAGCCCATCTTTAGGTTATTGAAAAAAGATGCACTGACCAAATGGACCGGAGAAAGTCAAACTACTTTTGATGCCATCAAGAGCTACTTGTCCAATCCACCGGTGTTGGTTCCTCTACGGGAAGAAAGTCCATTATTGCAATATTTGTTTGTTTTAGATAATGCATTTGGATGTGTGCTTGGTCAACATGATAAAACTGGGAAGAAGGAGCGAGCCATCTACAACTTGAGCAAGAAGTTCATTCCATATGGGGCCCGCTACACTCTTTTAGAGAAGACATGTTGTGCTCTAACTTGGATTCCAAGATGGACCCACAAAAGTATACTTTTCAGAAGGCGATGCCAATCGGGAAAACTGGCTAAATGGCAAATGCTTTTGAGTGAATTTGATATTGTATATGTGACTCAAAAGGCGATAAAGGCACAAGTTTTAGCTGATCATCTTGCAGAAAATCCAGTTGATGAAGAGTATGAGCCGCTCAAGACTTACTTTTCGGATGAAGAAGTGGCATTTGTGGGAGAAGAAATTCCTGAAGCATACCCTGGTTGGAGAGTATTCTTTGATGAAGCGGCGAATCATCAAGGAAACGGTATTGGAGCAGTTTTGGTATTAGAATCTGGGCAACACTATCCTATGGCGGTTAAACTCTGATTCAATTGCACAAACAACATGGCCGAATATGAAGCTTGCCTTCTTGGTTTGGAGATGGCAATTGATATGAATGTTCAAGAGCTGTTAGTGATTGGAGATTTAGATTTGTTGATTCATCAAGTTCAAGGAGAATGGGTTGTAAAGAATCCAAGGATCACGCCGTACGTACAGTTGATACTAAGGTTATGCAAAAGATTCTGCAAGATTGATTTCAGGCATACTCCCAGAGTACAGAATGAGTTGGCTGATGTTCTTGCCACCATTGCCTCAATGATCAAACATCTAGATACAAGTTCTACTGATTCTTTGGATATAGACCTGAAAGAATAACCTGTTCATTGTTCGCACGTCGATGCTGAACCAGATGGATTGCCTTGGTATTTTGACATTAAGAAGTATTTGGAAATCGAGACTTATCCTGAGAATGCAACGTTCAATCAAAAATAGGTGATTCGCAGTATGGCTACCAATTTCTTTCCTAGTGGGGAAATCTTTTATAAGAGGACTACAGATTTGGGTCTCCTCAGATGTGTAGACGCTATTGAAGCTATGAAGCTTCTTGAGCAGATACACGCTGAAGTTTGTGGTCCTCATATGAATGGGCTCACTTTGGCGAAGAAGATCCTCTAAGCCATTATTTTTTGATGACTATGGAGCATGATTGTTGCAACTTTTTGCAAAAGTGTAATAAATTTCAAGTACATGGAGATTTGATTCGAGTACCGCTGCATGAACTCCATGCTATGAGTTAACCTTTGCCGTTCGTTGCTTGGGGTATGGATGTTATTGGTCCAATAGAGTCAGCCGCTTCTAACGGACACAGATTCATTTTGGTTTCCATTGACTATTTCACCAAGTGGGTCGAAGCTGCCTCGTATACATCAGTGACAAAGAAAGTTGTACTTGATTTTGTCCGCAATAATTTGATATGTAGGTTCGGAATACCAGGCTCCATCATTACTCATAATGGAGCGAACCTCAACAGTTAGTTGATGAAAGAAATATGTGAGCAATTAAAAATTACTCACCGGAACTCAACCGCTTATCGTCCCCAAATGAATGGAGCCGTGGAAGCCGCCAACAAGAACATGAAAAAGATTTTGAGGAAATTGATTGACAATCATAGAGGGTGGCATGAGATGTTGCCATATGCTTTATTGGGTTATAGAACGACTGTTAGAACGTCAATTGGAGCAACTCCATACTTATTGGTATATGGAACAGAGGCGGTTATACAAGCCGAAGTTGAAATACCTTCGTTGAGAATCATCCAATAAGCTGAGTTGAGTAAAGCTGATTGGGTTCATAAATGAATTGATCAGTTAACATTGATTGATGAAAAGAGAAGGGTTGTCATTTGTCATGGTCTACTGTATCAACAGAGAATGGTTTGCGCTTTCAACAAAAGGATAAGAGCTAGAATATTTGAAATTGGTCAGTTGGTTCTCAAACACATTTTTCCTCATCAGGATTAGTACAAAGGGAAATTTACACCAAATTGGCAAGGACCATATATGGTTTGCAAAGTGTTATCTGGATGTGCCCTAATCCTGTCAAAGATGGAAGGCACAGAGTGGCAAAAACCGATCAATTCTAATGTTGTCAAGAGATACTATGTGTGAAGACTAAGTTTGTTTTTCTATCCTTTTCCTTGTAATTGTTTTGTTTGCTTGTAATCATTCATGTCTAGACTTTTATCCCTTCGTAATAAACTACGTTCGACCTAAATTCTCAAGAATGAGATACGTGAGTGGCTTATGTCGGCTTCGGTCATCCCTTTATCCCCTCTTAATATTTCTCCTTTGTACCTGAACTACGTTCGACCTAAATTCTCAAGAATGAGATACGTAGGTAGCCTATGTGGGCCTCGATCGTTTCATTATTTAAATTTCCTATTTCTGTTAGTCCTCGAGAGGGGAACTATGTTTGACTTGATTCCTGCCTCAATGGGATACGTAGGCGCCACAACGGCTCGGTCATATTTCCTGTAAGATTTCTATTTTTTTAAAATAGAAACTGGGACAGAATTTTGAGAGGGACTCAAAAATTATTAATAAGAAGATTTCTCCAGCAAGTCATGACTGAAGATACATTGGGAATATTAACTAGGACAAAATTTTTGAGAAGACCTCAAATATTCCATGAGTTATCTATCGATGCTTCAAAATATGCTAAGACATTTAACTGGGATAGAAATATTTGAGGATGACCTCAAAAATATCATCAGAGACTTAAAAGCAACTTCGGATATCTCCAGCATGATCATGAATTCGAAACAAACTTCAAGTGATCCCCAACATTATCATAGGATTAGAAACCAACTTCAACATTATTCGACACTTGAAGAGCCAGATGACCCAACTTCAAGATTCTTCAAAATTTCTCTGATTAGTTGTTGGATAGGCCTCGAAGTATCAAACCAAGGACGTTCATTAAAGCTTAATGTTACATGACTCTTGGCAATAGTCTTTTCAGATATTACTTTTTTAAAACCTTTTTTTTCTTAAAAACTTTTTCTATGTGTTTCAAATATTTTGCATAAAATGTTTTGTCTTATCTATCGAGAAGCAAAATATCAGAGCAATCAGCCGGAGATAGCAAGGCAAAGAGTAGACAACCGAAGATATCAGCACAGATCATCTCGTTTAAAACTGAAAGTTTTTTCTGTGGATGCAGGAGAGTTTCAGGGTTTCTGATATCAAAGAAACAATTTGGGATATGAGTAATATTATTTCGTTCAAACCCCTAGCGAGGCAAGACCCACACTAAACATGCAGGTTTTGAAGATGGAGTAGATGAAAACCTCGAAGAAAAACAACATTATTAGATTTTCCAGCATCTGGAAATATTCGGAGAATATTCATTTTTATGGTATCGCCGAATGAGATGATACCACTACCCAGAGGGTCCTTTATATTGTATCGTTGAATGAGATGATACCACTACCCAGAGGGTCATAGTATATTGTATCGTCAAATGAGATGATACCACTACCCAGAGGGTCATTTATATTGTATTGTCGAATGAGATGATACCACTACCCAGAGGGTCATTTATATTGTATTGTTGAATGAGATGATATCACTATCAAGAGGGTCATTCATGCTATATTATCAAGCGAGATAATATTCCTACCAAGAGGGTCATTCATGCTGTATTATCAAGCGAGATAATATTCTTACCCAGAAGGTCATTCATGTTGTATTATAGAGCGAGATAATATTCTTACCCAGAGGGTCATTCATGCCATATCATATCATTGTCCAGTAAGGCATCATCTTCATTTTGTACTTGAAAGTCATCTTCGTTGCCCAGTTAGGCATCATCTTCATTGCCCAGTGAGGCATCATCTCTATTTCATTGCAAGAAAATCATCTTCATCTTCGTTACCCAGTGAGGCATCAACTCTATATTATCGCAAGAAAGTCATCATCATCTTCATTGCCCAGTGAGGCATCATCTCTGTTTCATTGCAAGAAAATCATCTTAATCTTCATTGCCCAGTGAGGCATCATCTCTATTTTATCGCAAGAAAGTCATCTTCATCTTCATTGCCAAGCGAGGCATCATCATTATTTTCAATGCTAGAACATCATCATCATAATAACATCACCATGCAAATCATCAGCATATTACAGCGACTCACTTCTTATTACTTTAAAATCAAAGAAGAGTACATTGAACAATTATATTGCAAATATGAGATATAAGTTTTATTTGCTCTACGTCAAACTGAAAGAAGTTGACGTCAAGTATACAAAGAGAGCAACTAAGTGTCGACATGGTAAAAGACACTATCTCTCTATTTGAATTATATTTTATAGTGATGAGTTTTATCTCAGTCTTTCTATAGAGCATCCGAGAGGATGAATTCTCAAACAAACCACATGTGCGAACGCCATAAAAAAGGATGCAGCACAACGTGGAACTTTTCTTAGCAACGAATTGGGACATAGTCTGAAGAGTAGTATCAAACTCTTAGGACGCGAGCTGAGGAGTGACTTCCACTACAATAAAACAACACCCCTATCAGAAGGCATGTGGGTTTCTCTTTGGGTTTATCAGTTTCAGTTTCGCATCCGGAAGATTTTGGCTTTCACCGGAGGCAACTTTCCAATCCGAGTGATAATGCTCCAAGAGTTTTGGAAGTTATGTCTGTGTAAGTTCTTAATTATGGGTATAAAGCGCGCCACATTCATGACTAAGAGGTTGCAAGCCTTTGTTTCATACTCGATTCTTTTGTCACTCTTCCGGAACCAAAGGTTATCTTGCATAATAGATATCCTTTTCAACCGATCGAGTCGAACTACCAATAGCCTAATTCTTGAGGTCAAGGATATGTAGGCGGGATCAATGTTGAAAACTCGGCTGTATTTCGATGTTCTCTCTTAAATCTCATTCTCGAGCATTCTGATTTCTTCATAATTCTATATCGGGATAGTTTTTGAATTCTTCAAAAATCGTGCATCAAATAAAGCGTATTGAACTACAAGTGGCCTGAATTCTCATATGGCCTGAGATATGTAGGAAACCCGATTATGGGGTTCAGCCATAATTCCTAAAGTCCGTACCAAAATCCTTTTTCCTAAAGATGAAGATGTGGTCGGTCAAAATTGGATTCGTCAATTTCGTTTGCCTCGAATTTCTTGTATCAATCCAAGTCAAACGTGGAATAGTTGTTGACACCCAATTTTGGACCTCCACGATACTGATTAGTTTTCGAGCTTCTTAATTTTAAAATAATTTAAAATAATTAGTTTTATAAAAATCCAAAATATTTGCAAGTTTTTAAAATGATTTTAGTTATTTTTGTAATGTTTTAAATAATAATAAATATATTTTTATCTAATTTGTATATAATTAGCATATTTTATAAATGTTTGAAAATCATCTCAAAAGATTTATTTTATATTTAATATTTTATTTAATTAAGATTAGTTTAAATTATAATTATAATTTTTTTATTAATTAGTTTATAATTAAGTTAAATATTTTACTCCGTTTAAATTAAGAAACTCATTAATTAATTTATAGAAATTCATCTTATTTAACTATTAGTTGAATTCGCCAATTGAACTCGATTTGGCTAATTTTTAAACTTAAATTGGCCTTGATGTTAATCCATTTGGGCCAAATCCTCAATTTCAAACGTAGCCTTTTATTACAAATATAACAACTCCTTTACCTCACCCCTAAATTCTCCTAAACAGACCCAGCAACCCAAACCCCTCAATTCCTCTCATCTACCCGACCCAAGCCCAATTCTCACAAAACCAATTCAATTTTCAAAGGCCAGCAATACACATACAACAGTTGTATGCTCGACGAGTACAGGAACCAAGAAAACAATTCCAAACGGCAGTGGCAAGCAACAATTCCAATACAACAATCGACAATGACCAAATTCACAATACAACAACAGCAATCCTATGCGGCGTGGACACACAAAAATTTCTAGACGGTGTCAACAGCAACGTCTTCAGAGCTCACAAATGACAACATCAAATACACAGCCATTCCGTACGGTGTCAATATAACAACGAAGACGCAGTGAAGAATTAAAAGAAGCAGCAACGACAATTTGACGAGAGACAACGGTGATACACACCATACGCGTTGTCTTCCCGAACGTCTCAATAGTACGCAATTCGTACAACAATTCACAGCAAGAGCAGTGTGCGATATTCATCCTTGTTGCGTCGATACATGCCACGTCAAGCTTCGAGGACGATGGGAGAAATCAAGCCGTCTACCTTGCTCCCAATTGATTTCAATCCGTTTTAGAGTAGGCTGATTCTGGGTATATTCCTTATCCACAAGGAATTTGAATTGGAAGCCTCAATCCTTATCCAACTCTGCCTTCCCCCTCCCCCCCCCCCAAGATAGAACCCTAAATTTAATCAATATATAAACCCTGCATATTCACTGTTAAGGTATAAGTTTTGGATCACGGGTCGCCCATGTGGACCGACACGATCCGACCCGGTTTTGCCCGATCTGATTTAATTAATAAATTAATTAAATGGATAATCCTTTAAAGGATAAGAGGGAACAATTACTTTGTAACTGCTCAACCTCTCCTTAAAAGTCTCCTAGTGGGAGTGTCTTTTGAAGTGTGGAAAAAGGAGAGAGCGTGGGAAAACAGAAAGACGTGAGAACGTTGAAAAGGAAAAAAAAAGTAGAAAAATCCAAAAAGTCATCTTTTTGCCAACATTCAATCAACACAAACTCAGATACTTAGTTTGTGAACGAAAAGGATCTTTGTTTCCTTGTGATTCAAAGACAGATCTGGAGCAATTCGTTTCGATAGAAAAATCAACAACAACTATTTTCGCTGCAAGTTATAAGGTAGACATCTTGTTGTTCTTTTGCCCTTAAAATTCTTTCATTGGTATCAGAGGCATGATTATTTGATCCCTCTATTTGATACTTCCATGCGAATTAATTATGTTGTTGAAAAGAAATAAATTGTGACTAAGTTTTTTTTGAAAATCGGTGAAAAGAAAAAAATTGGAAGAAATAAAAAAAAAAATTTAAGGAAATTTTTTTTGAATGTGAATTAAATATATTGTAAATAGGATTCCGTGTCCTATATGATTCTGACTTATATTGTAGATAGGATTCTTTGTTCTACAATTAAAGAGTTTCTGGACTGTTTTTTAGAAAATCTACTTCTATTTTCAGTTATTTTAGTTCTACATGTTAAATAAATTCGGCATGAAACTTCAATTTTCATGATCTACTCGTTCGTATCTTTCCGTAAATATATAATAATAAAAAAATGAATTTTAAACGAGTGAGATATGAATTTTTGAAAGTTGACTGTTTTTGGACTATTTTTCTGAAATATCTACTTATGTTGGTTGCGACTTGGAAATTGGTTTTACATTATTTTAGTTTGAACCTTAATTTTTCATGATCTACTCATTCGTAGCTTTCCGAAAATATATTATAATACAAAAACAGATTTAAAATGAGTGAGATACGAATTTTTGAAGTTGGGCTAAAAATATTTTTTTAAAAAAACGTTTTTCAATATTTTTTTTGGGAAAGCTTTGTGTCCTTTTAGGATTATTCTTTTGAAAAAGAATTTGTGTACTTTTAGGATATATATATATATTTATATATATATATATATATAATATATATATATATGTGTGTGTGTTTATATATTTTTTTTAAAAAAATATTGGTCTTGATAATTCGTTTAGTCCTTATGTTCCTTAATTTTTTTTGTCTTCTACAAATGAAAGTGACATATATTGTCACATTGAATGGTTCAATCATTTATGATTGTTTCCTTGTTCCTATTTTAGGCATGACTGAATAGGAACAAACTCGAATTAGTCTAAGTGGGAGTTCTGGAAGTCGAGCAAAAGGACAATGTAGAAGAGCACGTCGCCATATGACATGTTTCTGAGGGTGTGAGATCATACGGATTGGTGTCCCAAAGTCGACACAGAATCTGTTAAGGAATCAAATGGCTATTCGAAGGAAAAGAAATAAAGATCTTGAAGAGTTTATGTCATTAAAGAATGATCCCCTTGACTCGTTACTAGACTTCCTCAAAACTTTAATGATGAAATTTGATGAAATTAATCAAAATTTAATTCAAGTTGAGGTGTCATTTGGTTGCGATGTTTTGTATCATTCCTTACCAGAATACTAGAAGAATAAACTCATTAAAACTTGTTTCGACATTTGATTTAATAAATCATTACGGAAGTATGCGGTGAAAATAGTAGTTAAGTGGGTGAAACTTCACAACATAAACATAATATAGTATTGTTTTGTTTTATTCTTTACAAACTTTGTACTGAACATATTTGATTATGCTTTAATATGAATATTTGAGTTTTATCCTCTTTTTTATGGATTAGTGGATTGTTATTCTATTGCGCATTATCATATGGTGTTTGATTATTAGACATGTAAATCTTTATGATTATGGTCTAAAATATATTAACATACACATTAAGAAATTAGTTTTTGAATTTTTCTTAAATATTTAGTTCGTAGATGATGATTGGATACTTACGTATCTTTTTGATTTTACATTAAATATGAAACCTTTATGAGAATTGATTTGCTTGAATGTGTATGTCACATGAAAAATTGATTAAAAAATTTCTTGCCTAATTGTCTCTCAAATACAATCATGGCATCAAGAAATACCATTGCGGACTTAAACAAATGTGAAAAACTAAATAGTGACAATTACGACATGTGGAGTCGCAAAATATGGTATGTACTGGAAGAGTAAAATGCGTTCGAAGGTATAAATCATGTTTAAATCAACCAGAAGAGGGAAACACTGTACAACACATAATAGACCTTGAAGCTTATAAAGCTTGGAAAAGGCTAATTCCACAGCACGTGAAATAATAGTTAGTTCTGTGGTTGATGACCTCATACATGAATGTGAAGAATTTCCTACTCCTCATGCTATGTGGGCACATCTGCGAGGAACATATGGGGGTACATCTGTAACCCGCCTCCAAAAGTTGACTATCAAATTTGACACTTACAAGAAGCGTCATGATCAAAATGTCAAACAACACCTTAGGGTGATGTCAAAGATGATAGCCCAACTAAAGAGTGCTCGCCATGTTCTTTCGGATGAACAACAAGTTCAGGCAGTGATTCGGTCTCTTTCCAATAATTGGGAACATTTGAAGGTTAACTTGACCCATAATGATAGTATCAAATTTTTTTCTCATGTTTCTCTCCATGTTGAACTTGAGGATGAGTGGCTTAGTGCTGCTAAAGCTGCCTCTAATGCCTTTGTGGCAGAGTCAAGTGGCACAAAGTCATCAGGCTTCATGCGCAAGAAGAATTGGAAAAGGAATGGGAAAGACAAAGAGAACTAAGATGGACCCTCTAAGAAAAAGAAGAAGCCTAATTCCAAGAAAAGAAAATGGTTCTTCAAGAAGAGAGACGAGCAAAATGCAGTGCTATAATTGTCAAGTGTTGGGATACTTTGCTCGTGAATGTATCGAGCAGAAAAAGTAGCATTTCCAAACGCATCTCTAACTGCTACATATGTTTCTAGCACTTCCTTATTAACTGAATCTTATCCTATGTGGATTGTAGACTCAGGATACACCGACCAAGTGAGTCGAGATCGAGAAGCGTTTATGGAGTTTCGTCGAGTTTTATCTAAATCAAGGTGGATCTACGTAGTAAATAATGCTAAACTAGAAGTCAAAGGGACAGGCACTTGCAAAGTGGACTTGGGTGGTGGCCGTTCTCTGATGTGGCATGACGTCCTATATGCTCCAGAGATTCGACAAAACTTTGTATTTGTGTCTGTTCTTTTAGACGTTGGTTTTGATTTGTTTTTTTAGCCGTAATGGTGTTAGAATAGCTCTAGTTAATGTTTTATGTGGTTTTGGACTCTTTTATGACCGTTTTATCATTTTAGATTGTAATCCTTCAACTTATGACTATTATGTTGACTGTTGTGTAATGACATGTTATTGAAGTAACAATGAAATTGATGTTATTACATGGCATGCAAGAATAGGTCACATAGGGCAAGATCGAATGAATAGATTGGCAAAGGAAGGACATTAAGGTTCTTTCACAAAAATTGAGATGCCAACTTGTGAAAATTGTCTTGCTGGAAAAATTACGCGTAAACCATTTGGAAAGGCTAAAAGAGATGAGTTCCCAGTTCAATTAATTCATTCTGATATTTGTGGTCCAATGAATGTGAGGGCAAGGTCTGGTGCAACCTACTTCATTACATTTATTGATGATTTCACACGCTTTGGTTATGTCTATTTGATTTCTCATAAATCTGAAGCACTTGAGTACTTTAAAAGATATATGAATGAAGTTGAGAATCAATTAGATAAAAGCATAAAGGCTTTAAGAACCGATTGAGGATGTGAATATTTGTCAAAACAATTTGAAGAATTATGTACTGAAAAGGGTATTATCTGGCAGTTAACTACTCCTTATACACCTCAACAAAATGGTGTAGCTGAAAGAATGAATAGAACATTATTGGACATGACAAGATCAATGATGATGCAAGCAAATTTGTTTATCTATTTCTGGGGAGATACATTATTGACTGCGGCTTACATATTGAACAAAGTACCTTCTAAATCAGTATCTTCCACACCTGATGAACTTTGGACTGGTCATAAAACAAACCTAAATGACCTATAACTGTGGGGTTGTACAACATTTATTAAAGATCTTTTTGGTGAGTTTGGTAAACTAAGTCCAAAAAGAAAGAAATGTATCTTTATAAGGTACTTTAAACACTCCAAAGGGTATGTGTTCATCGAAGAATTAGAGGATGAAAATATCACTGAAATTGTATCACAAGATGTCAGATTTTTGGAAAATAATTTTCCCAAAAAGGGTGAAATAGATAAAGTTGAGTCTCTCTACGAAATGTTTAATTTAGAAGATCAGGTAATGTTGTCAGACATACTTGATAATTCAATGGACCAAGAAATGATTCCTGGTCCAAGTGGGAGTTATGAATCCCAAAATCCTATAAAGGAATCTGAACTTCAAATACGTAAGAGTACAAGAAAAGGTATACCTAAATGATCTTATGAGATTGAGGATTATGTTTTCTTGTTATCTCCTACAGAATTGGATGAACCTAATTCTGTAACTGAGGCATTATCGAGCCCTAAAAGGGATGAATGGTTAAAAGTGATGAAAGAAGAATTAGAGTCCATGAAAACCAACAAAGTCTGAGATGTAGTTGACCTTCCTAAGGAATGTAAAGCTATTGAGAATAAACGGATTCTCAAAGGTAAACGCAAATCGAATGGGTCGATAGAAAGATACAAAGCACGATTGGTGGCAAAAGGTTTTACTCAAGAAGTTGGAATCGACTATGAGAAAAAAATTTCGCCAGTTGTAAAGTTTACCTCCATATGATTACTTTTAGCTATTGTTGCACGTTTAGATCTATAATTACACCAAAAGGATGTGAAGACGGCTTTTCTCAATGGAGAATTAAACGAGGAAATTTACATGGATGAACCAGTAGGTTTCGTTATTAAAGGCCAAGAAAAGAAAGTTTGTAAATTGAAAAGGTCAATTTATGGCCTAAAGCAATCTTCAAGGCAGTGGTACCTGAGATTTCATAAGGAGGTGATGTCATTTGATTTCACCATGATCGATGAAGACCATTGCATCTATGTGAAAAAGTCCAATGGAAATTTTGTAATTCTTTCTCTTTACGTAGATGATTGTTTTTGGAGTATGTGAAAACTATCAAGTCATGGCTTTCAAAATCATTTGATATGAAAGATATGGGTGAAGGAGACTATATATTGGGTGTTAAGATCCAACGAGACCGTTCCAAGAAGTTTTTGAGTTTATCTCAAGAAACCTACATAAAGAAAATATTGAAACGCTTTTGAATGAATAGTTGCAAATCCATGGATACTCCTGTAGTAATGGGTAAAATGTTGCAATGGGTGAAACTTTAAGCCTTGAAATGTGTTCAAAGACTGGAAAAGAAAAGAAAGACATATCCTGAGTTTCATATTCTAGTGTTGTCGAGAGTTTGAAGTATGCTATGATGTGTACTCACCCAAACATTTGTTATGCCGCAAGTCTGGTTAGCAGGTATTAATCCAATCCTGGAAGAGATCTTTGGATAGCAGTAAAAAGAATATTCTGATACCTAAAGGGAACTACAAATCATTTACTATGTTATAGTGCATTTGATTTATTCATTAAAGGTTATACAGATGTTGATTGGGCTAGTGACTGGTATGATAGAAAATCAACATCCGGTTATGATTTCTTACTAAATGGTGGTGCTATTTCTTGGAAAAGTATGAAGTAAACTTGCACAGCTCTTTCAATCATGGAATATGAATTCGTGGCTCGTACATCTGCAGTACAAAAAGTTTTTTGGTTAAAGAGATTCTTTGAGCTTTTGAGTATTGCAAAGAATTCTAAGGATCCCATGATTCTATATTGTGATAGTCAAGCGGCTATCACATACACGAAGGATCCTAAGCATTATAGCAAAATCAAACACATTGACATCAAGCATAACTTTGTGAGAGACGCAGTGGCAAGTGGAGAAATAACTTTGCAATACATTCCTACATGTGAAATGATAGTTGATCCTTTTACAAAGTCCATATCTAGAGACTTGTTTGAAAAACATTGTAAGACTCTAGATTTGTGTAGGATTTGATGATATTTCAGTATTGTAAAATAACTTGGTTGTTATAATATTTTATTCTATACAATGCTATTGAATTTATGTTCATGTATAGTATGCATGTGATATTTTGTAAGAAATAAAATGTGTCGAACAAGTTGCGAGATTGGCTCCCTCACACAATTAATCGACTCTTACATTGAGAAACGTGAAGAGATGAGTTACACCACTATATTATGACTTGTTTTATGAACCAGACAAGTATTTCTCTAAGAAAATGAGTTTAAGGATCACTGAAGACAGAAACTAGGGTTAAACATCTAGAGGTGTTTAGACAAAGGTCTATACGATGTTAGATAATCGAAAGAATGAGACACATACACCAATATAAGGTGAGAACATCGTAGCACGTGTTTCAAGCGATCAATGGGTCAAAGAAACAATGGTCCCTGCTTCTTCATTGTGTGAGACCATGAAAAGTTAAATAAACTTTTCATTGGAATACCCTTTGACCTTTTACTGTTTCTTGAAGTTTCGATTGATGTTGCTACTTTAGCATGTTACTAATAGCCATGAGTGATTTGGCAATGCAGTACATGTCTAGGAAAGCAGTTGGTATGAAACAGATAGATTCAAGTAGAAAGGAAAGACGATTAATTGAATAAAAAACTTGTATACACAAGCCGGCCATTGCACTACCCACATTGAAATTGAGTGTAATTGTGTGTATAAAGTTAAACAAAAACTCGAGTTTACCTCTTTAAGAGGATGAGGGATCGACTAAGTAACTACTGAAGTAGTAAATGAAGTCTGGGGTATTGTGAGTAATAGTGTCCTGAAAATAATAGTGAATTCTTTCCATATGTGATTGGATTCCTATGTAGGGCTTGTAAAACCTTAAAGGTAAGCTCTTGATGCTCACATGTCGCACGAACTATTTGTCGTATGAATTGTGTGTCTGATTGATGTTATGTTGGCTTGGGTCTTGTCCACCATGTGCGAAGTGGGAGATGTAAGTTTTTGATCGTGGGTCGCCCATGTGGACCGATCCGACCCGACCCAACCAGATTTTACCCGATCTGATTAAATTAATAAATTAATTAAATCGATAATCCTTTTAAAGGATAAGAGGGAACAGTTTCTTTGTAACTGCTCAACCTCTCCTTAAAAGACTTCTAGTGGGAGTGTAATTTGAAGTGTGTAAAAAGGAGAGAACGTGGGAAAATAGAAAGACGTAATAACGTTGAAAAGGAAAAGAAAAGTAGAGAAATCTAAAAAATCATCTTTTTGCCAACATTCAATCGAGACAAACTCAGATACTTCGTTTGTGAATGAAAAGGATCTTTGTTTCCTTGTGATTCAAAGAGAGATCTGGAGCAATTCGTTTCGACAGAAAAGTCAACAACAACTATTTCTGCTGCAAGTTATAAGGTACACATCTTGTTGTTGTTTTGCCCTTAAATTTTTTTAGACTAATACAAAGGGAGCAATAGACATAAGAGTTTGGATTTTGAATTCAATATACAAAAGGAATAGTATACAAACGTTTTAGGGATAATCAATTTTAGAATTCTCTAATTCTAAGTTCTGAAGATCCATAGTTCGAGTTTTCTGGTCTGCTGCTCGAGTTCGAGTTCGTGTGAGAGGTCGCTATTCTCCTTTGCTCGTTTGATCCCAGTTCGCTGCTCCGAAAGAGATATATTCCCTTTACTTTTCCCCTTTTTCTGCTGGTTTTGAAACAAAAAAATGATATAGCTTGTTGTGTGTAAAATGGATGAAACACTGTTCTGGGTTAGATTCTCGTTTTTGTGTAGCCTATTATTGTTTTGAAAGTTCATTGAGTTTTCATTTGGTTTTGTTGAAAGTGGTATACTATTCATATTGGTTTCGACTTTGAGTCTGTAGTTTCAATAGTCATGTTTCACCCTGTCTGTTTGTGTTCTATGTTATCTTCTTAAGTTTTTTATTTATTTAATGTCATAGGTTCTCATCAATTGATAGCCTAGTTTCATAAGATTTATCCATGTTTTTGTATGACTCGAATGCTTGTTGTATTTCTCTTCAATTTCAATTATTGGTGTCATGCTTGCAACTCACTATCATGCTGGTTTTGTTGAAGCTCTCATTGTCTCATTTGTTTAGTTTAATGCTGTTCATTTTCATTTTTATTTGAATGTGGTCGAGTCTATTTCAAGCCTTGTCAAGCATGTTTTCTTGTCCAGTTGTTCGAGTCGATCTTGTGTCTTTAATGCTGCTAGTTTTGAAGTTGTTAATTGGATATCTATTGAACTTGTTTTAGAAATTTGAATTATGTTTTCTGCCCAGACTTTTAGTCAGTCTCTGGTTCTTATTTCTTTTCGAGTCTCTCCCCACCCCTCTTATCTGGTTATTATCGCTTTTAATACCCTTCCTTCCCTTTTCTACATCATTTAGTCATGTACCTAGTTTGGTTTTCTTTGTTCCATTCTTGCTCTTTTTCAGGTTTACTCTTTTATTACATGTTAAGCTTGTTTGAAAGATATATAGTTTAATACTCTTGGGTTTGAACACTAAGTTCACTAGCTGTGTCTTTTGGTTTGTTCACTACCTTTTTCAAGTTTTTGTCAATACGATAAAAAGGAGCTTTTAATCTTGGCAGTCCATCTTTGTTTCTTTCTCATTGTTGAGATTTCTTGTTAACATTGGTTTGAACTTGGCCAATAGATGTTTAACCTCTCTTCTTACTTGGCTGAAATGGTGTTCATGTTGCTTGAGCTTTAACTTATGATATTATGCTTGTAACTCTATTGTTGTAATGCAGCGATTTACCAAGGTTAATTTCATTTTTTTGTTGTTAAAGATAGCCCTTTCACCTCTGTTTGATTCGAAAATATCTGCCTTGAATGCTATCCATGTCTATTTCAGCTTCAACTCATGATATCTTGTTCTTGACTTGTTAAAGATTGCTTTCTAACTTGATTCATAGACTTGCTGTCAGATTTTCTATTTTTTCTTTTACCTCTGTTTATGTGGGAATAAGTCGAAAGGGAATCAACTTATTTTGAAATTAATCCTTTGCGTTTTAAGAGCTCTTGGTTTTCTTTTTCTTATAATTCCAAACTTGATTCATCAGCGTGCAGTTAGTCATTGCTCTGTTTTGTTCTCCCTGCAAGCATGTTAATTATTTTTACGGTCATAAATCATGTGGTTAATATAGATATTAGTCATTTTTCCATTTGATCTAATTCTTGCCTTAGTTAAAATGTGTACTAGTATTTTAGTTCTTGCTTATATTTTGACCTGATATTATGTCGTAATCAAAGACAGATTCATGCCTTTTCTTGCCTTATTTCATTTTCATTTGTTAAGAATGATCAAAATGTATGAGTTGATTTTCAATAGTTTGCTGGCAGTATACCATTTGACCCCTTCAATTTCATTTTGTTCTCCTAAGATCAGACTAACATTTGAAATTTGCTTAATTGTTTTGTCGTCGAATTATTAGCTTTCTTGTTACCTTTTAGTGTGCATTACGAAAGAGATATTGTATTTGTTTAATAATTATTTTTAGCTTGAAAACTCTAACCATTTCGACATGAATTTCAAAGTCATAGCCACGGCCGGTTATTTGCTATAGTGCTAAGCTTAATTTATTTGTTTTACTTTAGCTTAATAAATGTTAAGTTATATTTCTTTTGATGTATTATCACTTATCAATTGTTTATCCTTAATATCATTTAGAGCTGTTGTTTGATGCATTGCCATTGAGTGTTGATCTTTGTTTTTATTTTTGCCTCATGTGAATCTGCCCGAGTCCTCATAGATTCCATCTCCTCTTTGCATTTTCTGATTGTGCCATAGAGACCCAAATCCGCCTTTATTGAGTCAGGCCCGTTTCCGAGATTAAGATACTGCTGAATAGGTCCAAGTAGCTGATTTTACAGGCTTTTGGAGGCAAGATTGTGGATTTAAAGGGTTGTATACAATGTGATACAACTGATATATAGCAATGAATTGGGCCCAAAAGGCCATGAAGGCAGCAACTCCCTTTTTCTTTTATTAGTTGGGCTAAAAGCCCATCCATTTTGTATATATTTGTTAGATTAGGACAGGTACAATTGGGCCAAAGGCCCACACATATTGACAGTTTATTGTAGTTTAAGACAGGTACTAGTGGGCCAAAGGCCAAAAATCAGATTTTAGGCCCAAGTGTTGGCCCAGGCGGGCAGGATCCAGACTTGGGCCCAAAATCACTCCTTCCTTTATTTATTATTATATTTGAATATTACTTATTTATGTAATAATCAATTTTAAGGTGGCCTAATTAAAAATTCCCAAAGAATAGTTATTTTGCATTAGTTATTTGTGAAACCTGATTTTAAAAGATAAATAAGTAATGTTCGAATCTTAAAATTGATTTCTAAATATTTTATAAGTTTCTCTCTTACTTAGTCATTTTTGGAACCAAAAAAAATGTATTTTTCCTAAAATTGTTTCAAGTGTGAAAAAATTTGTAAACAAAGCCTAGTTTTCTTTAAGTTAGCCAAATATTTTTAAATTGTCGGTCAACTACAAGTTAGCTGGCATTTTGAATGCCTAACACTTTCTCAAAATGTACATTGATTGCCCGAACCCCTTTAGTTATTTCAAATTGATTTTCTGTTTTAAATCATTTTGAAATTAAGTTTTCTTAAGTTTTTTAAAAAAACTAAGTGGTGACTTTCTTTTAAATAAACTCTGTAATTAACTCAGCTAAAACAATAAGCATTGATCCTCATGGGATCAAAATGTACTTGTTCACCACAGACCGTGACTACCAAGTCACCGGAGAAATTGGTTTCGCCGGCATTAGCATAGAACTCTCGAACCAATGTTTAGTTAGCCTTTGTAGGCTCATCCACGAAACACAACCACCCACTTGCCTCCAAACGCCCATACAAGTCCGGCATGCGTTCTTGAAGATTAGTTAAGAGAATACCCCTCTCCTTTGTAATGTTCTTTGTTAATAGGCGGTCATGCAAGAGATGGCACTTAGCGGACACAAACCGCTCATGATCAAAAACTTCCTCAATAATTATTTCTTCCTCTACTTGGTTTACTTTGTCGGCCAATTTGTTGCAATTAAAGTGCCAATAGAAGATGTAAATATGTCAAACGAGTGCAAAGGTAAGTAAAGCAATGTATTATCAAACAATTATGTAAGAGAAATGAGTGAGAAACGAATCGGGGGAACAGGGGTAGAGGTACTATTTTTTGTAGTTTTTGTTGCCAAGCAAGAGACTCATCGTGGTTGCATGATTTTTCATCATGATCTCTAGCCTTAGCTTTTCACTTTATTTTGATCACGAGAATAGACATCACGATCACGGCATTTAAAAAATTAACACATCGCGATCATGGAGCGTATATCAGCATAGAAAATATTTTTTCACTTTGGCATTTCATCGAACAAGTTGCCGAAAACCTGTTCTTATGCCTTTTTCACAATAATTGTAGACCCTTTTCCCCCTTTTTCAGTTAACACCCAAAAGACAACAACAAGCAATAATACAATTCATAAAAACTCACGATTTCAATACAATTTACGATCACATGCGATGGGCGAGAATCAACCCATTTTCACAAAATTACAAACTTCAAAACTAATCGAGAGAGAGAGAGAGAGGAGGAATCATACCATGAGGGAAGATGTCAATTGAAAGAGGATTCTTGCCATAACTTATCAAAACAAATTGAATTTTTAGAGGGGGAAGTGCTCGGGACTGTTTGAAACTGTTGGACCACTGAAATAAATTTTAAAAAGCTAATGTCTTTTAAACTCACGTGAGTCATCATGGTCGCGACCCGCTTCTTGCAATCGTGAGAATTAGCTTAGGTTACCTTTTGTGAATGCTGCCCATCTCCCTTGATCACGTTAATTGAGATTTTATGCATTGCGATCGCGGCCATTGGCTCTCGCGATCATGATGAACACCTTGCTGCCAGACCTTCTGAAGCTATTGTCAATTCGGGCGATTGCAGGGTCAATTGAGTTTCACCCATTCAACTTTGGCGAACCTGAGTGTTCCAAAAGTGTTGCATCTACTATTTTGAAGGTAATTTCACCCCAAACTTCAACCCATCATTTTTGTGCTTCGAAACCTGTCAAAACAATCACCACAAACTTTGGAACTATAAGGATTAGTCAAAAACAAAAATCCTAAGCTATCTTAAAAATAAAAAACATGAAATTAAACTATGAAATAAACTTATTTAGATACTAGTGAGTTGCCTTCCATCAAGAACACAATTTAACATCGTGGCGCGACACCGGTAACATCACCCTTTGTGTTCCCACTTCGAGACAATGAACCTTCTCCCTATCTTTAGATCGATTTCACTTTGAAGAGCATGGGGACAACATGAGAGCATCAACAGTTTCACTCGATCTCTCCATTTCAAAGACTTGAATTTCATACCCAACTTCAAATCATGTTTTTGTTTTAGAATATTGGGCAAGAGTTAGAAGCTAACTAGGCCATTTGAGCATCAAATTTCATAATCTTTGGCCTCCAAGTGAATGATTCTTGCATCTTGGATTTTATTGGCTTAGTTTTGTTCCATACATCCAATTTCTCATCAATGACCACCACCACCCATTCTTCCTCACTACAAGGCCATTTGCTATCCTCATAGGGCTTACAATCCCCAGGCATTTTATTGTTGTCACAAGAAGCCATAGAAGCAAACCAAAAAGAAAGTAAAGATAACTATTCATAATTTAGATAGAAACAGGTAAACTATAAATTCTAAATAAATTCAATATGCCTAATTGTTCCCCGGTAACGGCGCCATTTTTTATAACGCTCAAATTACAAGAGAATCGGTGTCGAATCCTAAAATGAATACTTTGTTGGTAATCAAAAAGAAAGAATTATGAGCCACTAGTTTGAATCTAAATTAATAATACACAATTGTCAAAAAGAGATTGATTTTGGTAACAAAATTAACATTGGGTAAAGATCTATTCAAGCAAGGGAAAATTGGGAATCGGGAAATTTGGAGCTCAATTATCATTCAACGATCCATTGCAATCTCAACACATACTAATTCAATCATCAGTAGGCTAGGTCATCTTTAACAACAAAAATCTTCTTTCAATCTTAATTTGCTATATCATGAAATTTCCTATCAGTCTCAATTATGTAATTGAACAAAACAACCTACTACCTTAATGTAGATCTCACTTTTGAGAAAGTCTCATATTGAGCAATGAAAAACTAAATCTCTCTTTCGAGCAAACTCAAGATTCAATGTTAATAGGAAATTATCAATCTAATTTTCCACTTCAAGAATTCTCTTTTAAGCAACCCACAAATATCTAAGCTAGATTTGAGTGTGCACTCTCAAATCATAAATGAAAATATATATTAGACTAAACCCATTTCATGAATATTATGCATGGAATCAATTATAAAAGCAATAGAATGAGAAATTAAAAAACCCAAAGTAATAGTGTATTTCTAGAACAAAACCCCAATTTCAATTAGCAATTACACCCACAATTCATACAAAGAAAGGGAAAGAAAATAGGATAAGAAATATTACTATTAATAAAATAATCTTCAATCTAAAAGATGAATTATGACGCAGCCTGCCTTGAAATTCTCAACCCAAAAGATGAACTCTAAAATATTCTTGCTACTATACTCTATGATTGGGAATGGAATTCTATTCTATGAAATTCTAAATGATAAATCCAAAAATAATTTCTGATGAGTATAAAAAGGGTTTATGGGATTAATTTAGTGAAATTCAAATTTCGTCCAGATGTCAGGCATTTTCTCTTAGCAGTCATGACAACTAACTCACGCGGTCATGATGAGTAGTGTCACTGAGTCACGCGATCGCGAACTCTGACCATGCAATCACAAAATCTGAGAGTCTTGTCGAACGCAATTGTGACCTCAGTTTCACATGGTCGCAATGAGTACTTCAGTTGCGGTTAAACTTTTTCCTTTTGACCTCTTCTTGCCTCAATTTCACTGGGTTTCTTAAAATGTTTTCTCAATCAACTCACCATTTCATTATCCTATAAATATGAAGAAAATCACATTAAAAGCACCAATTCTTACCTAAAGTAAGCCAAAACTATTAAGCAAAAAGCCTCAAATGAGTGGAAATCTCCCACTCAACAAATTATTGCATTCTTGGCCCCAAATTTTGTCCCAGTTTGGGGTATAAGTTCGGGGAGCTTAGAGCTATTCACAGAGTCAATTCTGAGATTTTTGGCATGGGTCTTATATTAAGTTTTGACTCAATTTTAGGCATGTCTCTAATTAATGTGATTTTGGTGTATAAACGACCATCTTGATATTGTGATTCTATTTTTTATAGTGGTGCAACGTTTGGAGGCCATTCAGAAGGGAAAAGCTCTAAAATTATGAATTTGCAGTGTGTGCACTCTACTTAGAGTTTAGGCTATGGCTTCTCATCCTTTGGATTGAGCTCGATAATATAAATGCACGTTGATTTGTGTGAATTTGGGTTTGGATGGTTGTTGATCATGATTAATTAACTAGAAATTATGCTTTAGGCTTATTCGAGTATTCTAGGATTGTTGGCATGTTGTTTTCCCTTGTTTTGATCATCCTTACCTTGAGCGTGTATTGTACTTGTTTATGGTTATTGTTGGTAGCATTTTTGGCCTAATTATAGGTTTTGACCAGTGCTTACCTTAGACTTGCTGGTTTTGGAGCCAATAGGCCTTAGTTTTACTCCCAAGCCAATATGCACAACTTCACTCCATATAGACAGATGTACTAGACTTGGGTCTGATTGAATGAGCCTTAGTTAGAAGGTGACTCAACTCCGATGAACTTCAATCCTTAGATCCCTCTTTTTACGGCGTTGTAGTTCATAGTTGAGATACAATGCTTCATTCGGTGATTAAGGATTGGATTTGGTTCAGGCTTTGAGTATTGAGCTGATTACTTGGTAATGGATGTCGTTCCACACTGGCACTATGATGATGATTTGACATGAGGTCCTTCACAACAGCCTTTTATGGTCTAAGATTCAAGGTCTGGTCACGCTGCTCTATTATTTGTCATATATTTAAGGTCTTGTCATATGATTTTTAGTTGCAGACCATGATTCAGACACATATTCTCTACGAAGTTGATATGTATCGGCTTGACTTAATTGGATACTTAGGGAGGCCTATCCACGGTTCGAGGTGTGGGCTATGCACTTTCAAGCTCTTAATTCACCAGGTTTCATTCTCAGTAGTCATAGCTATTATGTGTACCTGTCGAGCGTATGGGTCCATTTGGGTTTTTTTAAAACTTGCACACCAGTGTACCTTTTGGGCTTATGGGGTCCAGTTAGGTTTTTGTTAGCTATTTACTTACTTCATTTCTATTCTATTCTACACTTGTGTGCAGCTCTATTAGATAAATACTCTTTCACGTCTATTGTGTTTAATTCTCACCTTTCATATTGCCTTTACTTTTCTTGCTCAGTCGGCCTGTGATGCCTACTGAGTATTTGTTGTTTTGGTACTCGTGCTACACTCTACATCTATTTTGTGATGTAGGTTCGAGCACCGACTAGCAGCGTTGTGTTTGAGCCAGTTGTCGCAGTATCCCGAAGCAAGGGTGAGCTTATGGTGTCTTAGATCATACATGTCTCCTTCAGTACTATTAGAGTAGTGTTTTGTATTTTATGACATGCTTATTTTTGGTCCACTTTTGGAACTTGTACCATTACGTATTATTTCTGTACTTCGGACTTCTAGGTTCTAGGAGAGATTTTTTGTTATGTATATTATGTTGCTTCCGCCTTCTTCTCATTTTATATCTATTAGGTGTCTTACTCTTGTTTAGTTTCTACCCTTATACCCAATACTTGACCTTCCGGGTTATGGGGTGTCATTTTGTTATGTTGAGATATAAAAAAAATAAGAGCAACTACAATATTGCTTTGGGGAATTTTGATTACTAAACTTTTCTGGAAAATGGTGTCATACCAATTGTCAGTTGTTTTGGCTTCTGTGTATATTAATTCTTGAATTTCCTAAAGGTCATCATTGCGTGTATATTGATTGTCTTTTAGCTTACCTTTTTGGTATTAGTCATAGATCATGGTTTCATTCTTTATATGCAAGGTCAGTTTGACATCATCTCATTATCGGGGTCAATGTTGTTGTCGTAAAGTTATGGTAGTCCAAGTGTCACAGGTGATCACTGTCTGGTGAAAAAAATAAAGTTTTGTTCGGTGTTGTTTCAAGAAAGCCCAAGGCTGCCTACTCAATGCAGGTGCTATTTTAACTACATTAGCCCTTGCTTTTATTTACTCATTCCCTTTTCCTTTAAGATAGACTAGTAGTGCATGGATCGAAACTCAAGGGATAATGGGCTCACCCCTCTATCCTTCACTTATTTAGTAGGACTTTGTCTGCTAAGTAGTTTAAACTTTTAATTGAGATGTGTATGTAACTTGCCTTCCACATGCTGGTCTTTTATCATAAGACAAAAGACTTGGGGATGTCCTTGCCCTGATGTTTGAGTGCATACTCTTTTAATTGCTAACAACTTTCAGTTCTATACCAGATGGTTGTGTCTAGCTTAATTCTAGAAAAGGAAAAGCAATAGTTTGAGGCACCATCTTCAATTCCACCTCCCAATGTGTTGATTTTGGTGCTCTTGTAACTGAGGCGACCTCTCCTTCTTAGGGAGCCTTAAGCAACTTAGTTGATGAGAACGGTGATAGTCCTCTCAACCATGAATGAGAATTTTTTGATAATGCTGCTCAACCTATGCATGGTGGTCCAACAAACTGGACCAAGCAATGTGAAGAACTTCCATAATGGATATGATGTTCTCCAGGATATTCGAAGTGTTGATTACCCTAACTAAGTATGCAGTTGATCGCAAATCTAAATGCGCTCATTTTAGAAGTTAGGTCAAGTTCTTTACTTAAGCGACCATTTAAGTCATGTTATATGTTATAGCTGGCATGATGTTGAGTATTTTCTTCTTCTCATATTAACAACTAATTTTTATTTGCAAACTTTCTTCTGGATTAGGTCTTAATACAAGTACTCCTTGTTGTCATAATAGTGTTTTCTTTCTTTCACGGCCCAATTTTTTAAGTCATGATGGCACATACTATAAACCACCAGTAGGTAAGCCAACCTGTAACCCGCAATGACAAGTAATGGGTGTAAGGGTATAAACAAAGCGAAAGCAGTAATTTAAAAGCAATAACAAGAGATAGACGGAAACAGAGCAAAAGATATATATATATATATATATATATAAGATCCCTCCCAAAATATGAATGTCACAAGTACAGAGCTACTAAACAACAGAGTACAAGTCCCAAAAGTGGACCAAAAATACAAGACTATCGCAAAATACAAAAGATTAGTCATCAAAACACAGTTGGAGACAAGTAAGTCCTGAACGCCATGTGCTCACCCTAGCAACTGAATTCGGCAAATGTAGGCTCGATCTCAGAGGTGTTAACTGGTGCTCGAACCTGCATCACAAAACATATGTAGAGTATAGTATGAGTACCAAAAAAGTAAGTACTACGTAGAATCATAGGCTGACTGAGCAAGAAAAGTAAATGTTGTATGAAATGCTAGAATTAAACACAAACCAAGGTTAAAGAACCGAGAGTAAAAGGAATGCACACGCATGTACAAATAACATAAATGAAGTAAGTAAAACTAACTAAACATAACTGGACCTTATAAGCCTAGAAGGTACACTTGTGCGCAAGTTTAAGTAAAACCCGAATGGACTCACATATGTTTGACAGGATAAATAGCAAATCACTTAATAAGAGAATTCAAGCGTATTACAAGAACTGCCACGACCTTTCTAAGACTAAAACCACGGTAAAGGCATCAAAGAATCCAATGAAATCACCCAGTCAGAACTCTAATCGGATCAAAGGGGATTTTACAATAGAGTCGCCCAGTTAGAACTTTAATCGGATCAAAGGGGACTTAACATAGAATCTCCAAGACAAAATTTGAATCGGATCAAAGGGAGTATGATCAACAAGGACTTGAAACTGATCGAAGGGGTAATCCAAGTGAGGACTGAACCCGGTTGAACAATAAGCACACAGGAGCATTAAAAAGGAGTAATAACATGGTATACGGGCTCAAACTATAGAAAACGAACTCCAATTACTAAAAAATCCTTTTCCATCAAATCATTGGTCAAAATCATAGCACAAGACAACCTCACCATTCATCAATGACCCACTCCAAATTACTGATAAACCCACAAATAGATCGCATATACGCCAAGTGGACTACAAGGATAGAGTCATGAAGGAAAAGGGAAAACTGACCTGAGTTGTCGCCTAACTAAGAATCACATGATTAGACTTAAGTATGCTATATCAATCTACAAGGTGCTAAGCCATTTGAAACGATGTCGAAGAAATTCTAAGGCCTATCAACTCCAAACTACACAAGTATATGGAAATCACTAGTGTAAGTCTAGACTGAGGCCAAACATGCTAAAAAACAACCATAAATAACAACAAAAAAACACCACATGGTAAGGATGATCAGAAGCAATAAAACCAACATGATATCATACCCGAAAAACCTAATAAATGGCCTAAAACATGATTTCTAATAAGATTAGCATGGTCAACTAGATTCCCACCCCAATTAATACAAATCAAGATACATTTACACAATCAAGCTCAATATAAGAAAAGGGAAGTCGTAGCCTACCTTAAGGCTGACCGCGTGTGCTCCAAATTGTTATTTTGGAGCTTTTCCCTTTCGAACGACCTCTGAACACTTCCACGCTATTAAAAATAGAATCACAACATTAATATGGTTGTTAAGACACAAATATAACAAGAAATGGAAAACGACTAAAACTTGAGTCAAAATAAAAGATATGGGACCCGTGCTGGAAAAATTTTGTAATTGACTCTATCAATTGATGCCATTTAACTCCCCAAACATGTATCCGAAAATGGGACACAATTTGGGGCTCAAAAATTAGAGAATCACAGCATGAAACAAGGACTCCATTATAGCACAATTGGAGGTGTAGGGAGTAAGAACTTACCTTCGAAACGAGACTACAACACCCTTATGATAGTCCCCAGGCAATGCTTCAATTAAATAACACAACAACAATTGAATCCCTCAATGAAATGAGTCTAGAAGCTCTCTGATTAATCTAAAAAACGAATAGAAAAGACCCTAAATATTGTCTTAAAATAGTTCCACGTGCCACAAAAGCGGCCACTAGTGCCGCTAAAGCAGCTAGGGCAAGGACGACAGGCATCGCTAAAGCGAGCCCCTGACCACTAAAGTGAAAGTCACTTAAGTGATGGCAGACTGCTTAAGCAATAGGCCCTGAGCTGGTAATGCCCGCTAAAGCGACCACTGGTTTCTAAAGCGACAAGCGCTTAAGCGAGGTTAGGGCCTCATAACAGGCTAGCCTTGATTTGACCTTCCCACTAAAGTGAATCCCTTTCTGCTAAAGCGGAAACCCGTTATAGCGATGCCAAGGCTGCAAAAGCGGGGGCACCAACATTAGGCACTAGAAATTTCAAGTTATGTCCCCTAGACTCCCTCAGGTACTCAGGATTGGTTCGTAACCCCATTTAAGTAAACGAGATATGCTACCCCACAAAATTTGATATTCAAACTAAATTGAGCAGTTAAAACTTCCAACCGAGGCCATCTTGACCAAAAGTGGGTCCCACACCCAAGCTCTAATTTTAGCTAGTTTCTAAAAGAGCACATGGAATTTGCTTGGAAGCCTCAGGATTCGCACGAAATGTCTTTCTACATCAAACTTGACAATATGGATCAAAGAACAGTTAGAATGGCATTCTGAGGCCGTCACTAGTTCAAGTTTGAAAAGATCTAAACACAAAAACTTGCATCAAAACTAAATGAACAACCAGGGGACTGAGCTATTAGTCCCTAAAAATCATAAATGACTTAGGGTCGCTATATGAACTCTCTAAATTATGGAAAGAACGTACTTACACATAAATGATCTGGAGGGTTATTACAACATCCACTAGTAAAAAAGTTTTTCATCTGCAAAAGTAAGAGTCAAGAAGTACCTAAAGGCTCAAATAGGCTGGAAACTGCTCTCGCATCTCATGCTCGGTCTCCCAGATAGCCTTCACAACAAGGCGATTCCTCTAGTGGACCATGTCCACAGAAATGGCCCTCGAATGCAACCACCGCACATCTCTAGCAAGGATAACAACTTGCTCCACCACAAAGGTTAGTCGGTCATCAAACTCAACTAAATCATACTAGACCACAAAAGACTCATCAGGAACATATCGATACAACATTGGAACATGGAAAACTAGGTGAGTAGCTGAAAATGCAGGAGGTAGGGCCAACTCATAAGTGACATCACATAGTATCTGAAGGATCTCAAAAGGCCAAATATACCTGGGGCTAAGCTTGCCCCGCTTCCCAAACCTCATCACGCCATTCATGGGCGACACTTGAAGGAACACATGGTCACCAACTAAGAACCTCAATGACCGATGCCTACGATCGACATAAATCTGGTTCCTACTTTGAGATGTCCTACCCTATGATAACGCTTAATATACTCACAAAATAATTAAATGAGTAAGCGGTCACTAGCAATATAAATACCCAACAATTGAGTCAGGGTCGAATCCCACAGGTAGTGATCTAAATCCAAGAATTCAATAAGAAAATTAAGATACAAACTAATCCATTGTAGCAATTAGGGCAAATGGGTGGATAATTCCACCAAATTTAAAATAAGAGCTTGAAATTAATTATCAAAATTTAACTAAAATAGGGTCTAACCAAGTAGAAGACGATGTAGGGGTGTGGGAGTCGGTATCAACACCAAATAGAGGGTGCAAGTGCTTGCTCAACAATGCTAGATAATCATGGATAGATAGGGAAATCATAAACAACACAAATCTTTTTTTGTTCTAAAGGTGTCATATCATGGAATCTCCTTTCGGTCTCATCCATGGGATGCTACAAATAAACTCAATACCTTACGAAATCTCTCTTTCGAGCAGATTTTGGTAATAAGAAATGAAACTATAATTTCTCTTTCGAGCTAACTACAACAATCAAATTTAATTTTCAAGTACTAAGCCATTTACCCATTTGAATTGATCTCTTTCGGGCCTCAATCAAAGATCTAGGCTAGGACTAAGTTTGCAACCTTAGCCCATATATTGAATCCATGTTAAATAGCTCAACTCCATGAATAAATAGAAGAAAAACAAATCAAGACAATAGACCCACTAAATTAGTTAATAACCAACTCCATAATCACACCCCTAGAATTGAGGTTTTAGCCAAATATCATAAAAGTGAAAGAAATTATACCAATTGTGCTTTCAGCAATCAAAGTGTTGTTAATCAGAAATAATTTTTAATACCCACTTTGAATTGAAACCTCAATTGTCAAAAACAAATTTGTTCAGAACCCCAAAACTAAGATATAAAAATGGTAAAGTTCTAATTTAGATATACAAACGTTTGTTTTCCATAGATTAAAAGTTACATTTTCTCTTTCCTTTGGGTTAATTATTATTTCCCCAAAAATAAATCCGAAATCCCATGCACGACGTGGTCGACGACGTTAGTCGGGCTCTCTTACTTAATCGGCGGATCACCGTCTTATTCTTTAGCTTTCCCTTTCTTTGGTTTAGGCTTCAGGTGCTTGAATCTCTGTTGGGGAACTCAATTTAGTCAGCCATTCACGTTTGGCAAATTTCCGATGACCACCTAGTTTACCTATTTTAGCCTTCAGTTTGGTCTAGCCTTCTATCACTTTAGGCGATGAGATTTTTACTTCGCCCTACCACTTCGACGAATTGCCATTTGTACTTTACATCGCCGACCTGCCTTGAATATTTTGAGAAGTGAAGACTGTCACTTTAGGTAAGGTCTAGTCACGTTGGGCGATCCGCCAAGTGTCTTAGGCGACCCTCTACTGGGAATTTTAACTCTTTTCATTGTTTTTAGCCTCTTTTTTGTAAGATTCATCCTTTCCTTGCTCATTAGCCTTCATAGCGGCAAAGCATCAAAATATCATTAGATAAGGACATAAATAAACATTGAGGACGCTATTTATTGAACTAAAAGGCCTCAAATGAGTCAAAATCTTAGACTCATCAACACCCCCAACTTAAACTTTTGCTTGTCCTCAAGGAAATCAATCCTCAAGGAAATCAAAAACACAATCAGTTCAACAAAGGTGTTTACAACCGTGCTCAATGCGAGTTAACATGCCAGTGCCATCACAAGGATAATATCAAGTATACACAATATTTCAATTCTGCTCAAGAAGCTTCAAATGAGGACAAGCCAATATCAATCCAAGTTCAAGCTCACTAATGCTCACATATGATGCAAAACTAGGCTTCAACAAAAGCATTCAAGTTCCCTCACGACAAAGACAATTCCATGCTCTCAAAGAGTACATCAATAAAGAAGTTAGGAATCACTACAAACTCTCACTTTGAAAAAGTGAAATACATGCAAGCTTCAACGCATAGGCTTTTCCATATATTTTAATCATCACACAACCCAGTTTAAGCAAGATCTCTAGGGTCTTTTCAGGCTTCTAACGAGGTTGAGGGAAAAGGTATGGTCGATTTGGCTTAGTAACTTCACCTTTTCAAAGAATTGTTGTACTTATCTTCACATCTTCTCAAGTTCTTTTCATTGTTTTGATTTGGAGACTTAATCCTCAATTCTTTGTACGACTCATTGGGAACCCCTTTTATTTCATCAAGACTTTATATTTCAATCCATTCTCATGCTTTTTCTCTCTTTTTTTTATATAAGGAGGGGTTCCTACTTTTTGCTACAAACATCAAGGTTGATTCTCACTTTTCTTTCTTCTTTTTCACTTGGCTTTCTTTCCTCTTTGTTTTCCACACCCCCAACTAAGGCTTTTGGCCTAAGTTGGCTATTCAAACAAATTTGTACTTAGGTAAGGATTTATGAGTAATAAGGTAGGGACATATTTGGTTCAAGGGGCATCAATGAGGCTGACAACAAACGGTATAAGCTCAAATAGTGCCAAGATCGTTGCACACCCTCACAATGTAGTCATAAAGGGTATCAAGATTCGGGTTCCCTCTCAAAATTTGTACCCAAGATCATTCACCAAAGCTAACGATTAGCGTAACAAGGCAAATTCTAGGAATCTATAAGCATGCTTTCAAGTAAGATCTCACCAAACACACCACTTCAAACACAATCACCTAATACAGCTATGCAAAATTAAGAAGCTTGTGTGCAATGTTCATTGAAAGGCTCACATCAATACTTAGCTAGTCAACACAAAATTCTAAAAGATCATGCAACATAAATTTTCTCTTGCAACACCAACAAAAACACATTTCTCATCAATATCAGTATCCAAGATATCAATATTGAACAAGATCGATCCTCAAATATCAACAATTGAATGTATAAGATTTTCAATCATTTCAACAATTCAAAAATCTCAGGGCAATTGATAGAGAGACAAAAAATGACCAACAACCAAAAACCAAATGAAACAAAACTAAATGTCATAAAAATATATTACTAAAGTATCAAAATAAAACCCAATTAAATAAAATACAAAACAAAAAAGGGAATAGGCATAGATGCCCTCACCCCACTAAAGAGATAGTAGCAGTTTCGTCGATGCTAAAATAAAAGTATGAGAATGAAATGGGTGAAAAGTCCCTTTGTAAGATTAAGCCTATGAAGAAATCTGGTCACAAGGCTCGGTAGGAGTAGCAACAACTTAGGCATCAATACCCGTCATATCTTGAGGAGGATCAATAAGTTTGGCATCAACCGGGGCATTAATGTTCGACACATCAAGAGGAGGAGGAGTGGAATCTAAAGGATAGACCACACTAGTGTGAATCTGGGAGGTGTCTAGATGAGATCTCTCAAATGTAACATGCACAATTGACTCCACTATACCCTGTTACTCCGTTAATGTCTCTGCACATACCTGCTCCTCATCCCGCACAAACTCATCCTCATTCGTATTTGTAGTGGAATCCTCATGAGCTTCATCATCGACCTACTCTCCCATCTTCTTAGTCCCATCAACAACTGGATGTCCAACTATCACTGATGGCACATCTATTCTAATTTCAGTCTAAGGTACAACTACTGGCATCCTGGGCAATGGTACATCACCCATTAACATCAGTATATCCATGGACTTTAGCTCATCCACGTCCACCCTCAACCTAGCTATGCCACCTCCTAACTCTGTCATCTCATCAGAACCACCCTCGCTCCTCTCATGCTCCTCAACCCGAGTGGTAAGGTTATCAAGTCTCACCCCATAAGAGGTCAAGAGTACTTTCTGACTCACAAGATCATCCTGTAGGGGAGTCATATCATCCTCAATGTTTGAAGAAAGCATACTCAGCACCTCTATCTCAAGGCGAGATGCCCTAACATCCATAGAATGGGCAAGGTTGCGCATTTGAAATATTGAGACGTGTGTCAATGGAGGCCAAGAGGTATGGGGAGGTGCAACAGGAGTAAGGGTTGCAGTAGACCAAGAAGTTATAGATGGAGTGGGAGTGATACGTGAGGTCTTCACAGTAGGAGTGCGATAAGCATTGTCTAGTAGCAGGGTCCACTACCCGTGTGGTGTCAGGTGGTGGTAGCTTTGTTTTGGCTGTGTCATCCCTCAAGTAATCAGCCTCAATCCTCCAAATGTCATTGGACGAGGAAAGAGTCACTCTCATATCCGTCTTTTCTCTAAATAGAACTCAAGCTGACTCATACAAATAAGTGATGAATACTAGGAAAGACAATGATGTTTCCTCCTGCTTAGTCCGCATGAGCATCTCTTCTTCTATTATCGGTCCCATATTCACCTCTTCCCGATCAATGATTTTCCCAACCAATAGCAATTTTGGGTGACGAAGGATTGATTTATTTTGTGACAATATGAGGTTGCTACTAATAAACCCAAACCAAAAACGAGCCACCACATTGATATCCTTCTTCTTGATTTTGACCCCGTCAGCCATCCGTGGGGGAGTAATATAAGAAATAAAAGGTGCCAACCACCCTTTCAACTCATCCAACTTGTGCTTCATTCAAAGCTTTTACATCTTCGCTTTCTTTCCTTCAATGCTTAATCATTATTAATCACCGTCCAATCACACTTTACCAACTTACCCTGAACTTCACCTTCTTCAAATGGTCTCCAAATCACACCCTTCCTTTTCTCTGGGAATGCCTAGGCATAGGCCTCGTTGAATTCATGTACACACACCAGAACATAAGGAGTTCTAGCTCTGGTGAATTGCTCAAACTTGTGTAATTTGGTTGTCTCCCAAATCATCCAGCAGTCACTCAGGACCCCGACAGTAGGTAATCGGTGCTCCTCCTAAATAGTACAATTGCTAGCAGCTTTCAACCTGTTAAGTGCTCTCGGAGCGATAATTGGAACTACCCTCAAACTCACATTGGAAGTAGAATCTTGCATCATTTTTGAGCATATTGCATTCCTCTTTCTCTATACCACCTTATTAACCATAGCAGGTATTGGTGTACTCTCAGCTGCATTATCACCCTCGTCCTCAGTCCACCTATAAACAAGTGGTTCTTCTACAGGGTTAGAAGAGGAAGAGGTGCTTTCATTGATCAATGCCCTCTTCTTTGTATTTTATGAAACCTAAACCTTTTTTGTTTCTTTTCACTCAAATGCGTATAAGTGCATGAAGTGACCACTTGTTGTTCCGTGGGATTGGCTATTTTCACTCTCCTTTTTCTTTTGGGTGGAGTGATGAGTGGTAGATTTAAATTCATTTGAGGCATATTTAGTTCAACAATTAGTGTACTCAATGTGTAATTATGTCCTATTCTAATGATATTTTAATGATTTGCAGCTATGAAGGTTAAGGGGTAAGGCAAGGATGATTGTTTGAAAGACAAGCAAAAAACATTGAAAAGAGTAATTGTTTGTTGCGTATGTAAATTTTTCCATTGGTATAGTGATGTCAATAATTGATCCGCATGTATTAGCTTGTTGAGAGATAGATTATTGCACTGTGTATTAAATTAAAAGTGGAGGATGTTTACCTGAAAGAGACTATGTGATTGTCGTAGTTTCTTGATCTTGTTTTGCATAGTGTCGTTATGTGATAGTAGCATTGCTTGAGGACAAGATACTATTTTAAGTTGAGGGTGTTGATGTACTATGGATTTACGGTACTTGTAATGTTTTAAACATGAGATTTTGTGTGTCTTTTGAGCATTTGTTAGTAGAGTTGATTGTGTTTTATGTGTATTTTGCAGGAAAAATAGGTTTTGGTTGCTTAGGGTGATGATACAGTGTTAGCTGCTGGTTTTAGGGATCCCACAAGCCAACCAATGAACTGTAGAAACTTCTACGAGCCATAGGTGGAACTCGTAGATGGAATCAGTAGCATGTGAAGTAAAATCTGAATCAACGCGAGAGGACCATGAGCCGTAGGTGGAGATCATAGAAGTTTATTAGAGAATGAAGTTTCAGGACTTGGACTATGATTGAGCAGGATGGACCGTACACTATTCTACGGACCGTATGTCCCATATGTAGAAGAACTTTTGAGGGTTGACTTGAAGATTGCTTCTACGATAGGACTCCGCGACCAGTAGAAGAACAAACGGTCCAGAGGTCGTGGGCCGTAGAATGATGTCGAATCCTAATTTTGTTTAGTTTGTTTTGCTTATTATTAGATGTCTATAAATACTCTTCCTATGTTTAATTATTGGTTGTTACTCGTGTTTGTTTGAGAATTAACTTCTGAACCACTTTTAAATTAATTCTTGAATCTGTTGGTTTTAAATTACATCTTTAATCTTTAATCATTAATCATTACTTTGCAACTTCAATTCTAGATTTAGGAATTCAAAAATTCTAATTGTAAGTTCATGATTTATTTTAACCAACTTAATATTAATTGTGATCAACCAAACATGAATAGCTAATTCCACAACTAGGGTTGTGGGAGCCATGAAGAATTAACAACATAGACCTAGTAAATAGTATATCTTGAATAGTGTTCATGCATGTATTGTTTTTCCCTTCACTTTAATTTCGTTTTAAAAGTTGCAAATGTTAGAACTCGCCTTATTCTTACTTGCTGGACAAAGGGGATAATGAATGGGAAAGGGATTATACAACAGAGATTTGAGGCTACCAGCCCTCATCTAATATCTTGAACGGACAAAAAAATAGCTAATTTGGGATCAAGGATAAGGGTTAGTAAAGCATACAACCGTATGTGACATTCACTTATTTAGGGGACCAAAAATTTGAACCTGACTTACCTATTTTGCATGCTAGATACTAGACAAGGCTACTACTATAAGGTTTACCGAGTTAAGAATTCGTGGGAAACACGCACATACTAGTTTCGTCTTCTATGGATTCTTTCAAACATAAATCCTTCTTACTTTGATACTTTTTACTTATAATCATTCATTCTATTTTCTGTTACATAATCCACCCTTTAACGGAAATAACTTGACTAAAAGTACGAATAACAAAACAACTAAGCTAAGTCTAAATCCCATTCTTCATGGGATTGACCCTAACCTTTGTTGGTTTCTTTATTTGGACAGTGACCACTTTATATTTATTTTTAAGGTATAATTTGGGCGTATCATGGCCACCATGGTCTAAAGCACCCGACTATGAACCATATCGACCCTGACCTGGGTTGGCATCATCTCGACTATACTGGTCGCCCTCTGAAGTCTGTAGTGAGGCGTAAAAAGGTCGACTGGACTATCCCTTCTGAAACCTCTGGGCTAGGCCATTCATAGAAGTCCCTAGGCCTAGAATAAGATCTGCAATAGCTGCCCTCATTTCTAGCCCTCTAGTCGCTACCCCCATGGGCCTCATGATGGAACTACTCAATAGTGCAGACATGGCAACTATATCCAAAAATAAACGGCCCGCTGAAACCATAGACTGAGTCTCAATCTGTACCTGGAGTCTCAAACCTCTAAAAACGCACCAAACTCTCTCATCCTCAGTAGGTAATATCATAGTGTCTTGGCGGGAGAGATCGTGAAACCTTATCCCGTACTCAGACATAGTCATGGATCCCTTCTCTGACCTCGAAATCTAATCCCAAACTCTATTCTATGAGACTACAAGGAATAAACCTGGCCAAGAAAGCCTTAGAAAATTGTCACCATGAAATCAAAAAAGATCCAACTGGCTTAATCTCAAAATAAGAACCCCACCACTGTCTAGCTGGCCCATCTAGCTGGTAAGAATTAAAGTCGGCTCCTCTCGACTCGACCAAGACCAAGGTGTATAGCTACTCGCGGTAGGTAGTGAGAAACTCATGGGCATCCTCTTGAATAGATATAGAAAACCTCGAAGGTGAAAGTCTCAAGAAAACTATGAGCATCTTCCACTTTTCTAGCGGCATAGCTATGCCCCCAATCACGGGCTGGGCATCCCTAGGTGGTACCTGTACCTCAGGTGCCACTGTTACATGCTGACCTTGTGGGGCTGGTGCAACTATAGCTATAGTTGGGGACTTTTGCATACCCCAAAGATTGGTCAAAACCTAAGTAATGGCTTCCTAGTGATCGAGAGCCATAGTTGGTCTTGGTGGTGGTTGGACTGGCCTTGGCCCCATCGATTGTGGAGGAATATGAACTACCTGAGTATCCGATGCAACCTGTCGAGTCCTCTCTCTATCAAGGGCTTGTCTACAACCCTATCCTGAAGCAAAGGCCGACCTCTACCCCTAGCGAGGCTCTATCTATGGGCTCGGGTGGACCACCCCTGGCCACCAAGTGGTATGTACGAGTCATCCTGTGAAAGAATGAAGCAAATGAGACATCATAATACTAATAAGAAACACACTACATGAAACCAATATAAAAGATAGAATATTCCTGACGGCATCTTATAGCCTCCTAAAGATAGGATACATACATCTCTACACCGACCTGCAGGACTCTACTGGGAATTAGCTCTATACAAGTGAGACTGATAAACCTGGGGCTCTGATACCAACTTGCCATGACCCAATTTCACAAGGCATGATGTCACTTACTATAGCCTACCAGTAGGTAAGTCAACATGTAACCTAGAAAAGTAAGTAGTGAGTGTAAGGGTAGAAACAAAGAGGAAGCAACAATTGAATAATGGAAATAGAAGAACAGACGGAAGTAAACCAAAATATATACAATAAAAGATCACTCTCAAAACCTAGAAGTCACAAGTACATAGCTTCTAAAATGGAATTGTACATGTCCCAAAAGTGGACCTAAAATAGAAGGCTAGTCTCAAAATACAGACCAGCCAACAAAATATTGATAGAGACATGTAAGTCCAAGATGCCATGTGCTCATCCTTGCCTCTGAACTGAAGTTACAATAGGCTCGAATCTCAGCGCTAGTAGCTAGGATTGAGACCTTCTTCACAGATTAGATGTAGAGTGTAGCATGAGTACAAAAATAATAAGTACTCAGTAGGCATCATAGGTCGATTGTGCAAGAGAAGTAAAAGAAATAAGAAATGATAGAATTTACACACAGATAGAAGTCAAGAACGAAAAGCTAAAAAGAAATGCACATGAGTGTACTAAGAACAAAAATTAAATAAGTTCAACTAACTAAACCTAGTTGTCCCCCATAAAACTAGAAGGTACACTCATGCGTAGATTTAAATAAAAACCCGAGCTGACCTACATAAGCCCAATGGGTACACAGAAAGGCCAAAACTACTATGAGTAGAACTTGGCGAGTCCAGAGTTAGAGAAAGCGTGGCTTCGATCTTGAACTTCAGATAGACTTCCAAGTAACCAATAGGAGTCACCCATAGACAAGGAGTGCGTAGCCCAGATGTCGAACCATAGATACCCTCCAAAAGGGAAATAATCTCATCCAATGCAGGGACTGGGTAGCGCAGATCTCGAATCCCGGATAGGCCTCCAAAGTAACTAATAAGATCTAGCCGATATGTATTACTTTTGTAGAGGATAAAAGAGCCTGAATTAGGGACTATGGTCGTAGATAAGATGCCTAGACCTCGAATATGACTATATTTATAATACCCCAGATTCAGAAAGAAGGAAAAATTCTTGATTTCTGGGTTAGTTCCAGTAACGACGGAGGCCACCTTCGTAGGTTGACTTACGGCTCATAGGTGGGAAACGTAAGTGGCAAGCCCAAGTTTTCTAAAATGATAAATTCAAAATCTCAATGACGGCCTGCTAGGACGGCCCGTCGTCCAGTGTACGAGTTGTAGATGGGACCCGCTGTTGCAGGGTCCAGGTTGACAGTCTCTGAACCCAATGACAGTTGACCAGGAAGGTCCATCGATGGATCTATGGACCATAGGTCGAACCGTCGATGGGTTCTGGCAGTTATATTTTAAAGGGGTCGTTTGGTCTTTTCACCTAATGGCCTATTTACTCATTAATGTCTGTTCCCTTCAACACCTAACACTATATAAGCCCTTTTAATCCTAAAAACTACCCTTTCCAATCACTTTACAAGTTTCTCCATATCCTCTCAACCTCTCTCAAATATTTCTCTCTCTAGAAGTTAGAAGAAGAAGAAGAAGGTGTTAAGCTATGGTTCAAGCTCAAGCTTTGAATTCACCCAATTGCTCAAGGGCTTTTGAACCCAAGGTATGATAGTGTTCATCCATGGAGCCCTTTCCTCCATGGAATCCCTAAAATCTCCAATTTTAAAGATAGAAATTCCCAATTGAAGTAAGGGTTTTCTTCCATGTCATGGGTTCTTTCCAATGTTGATTTATATGATTGTTTTATGAACTATGAAGTATGGATTGAGTTGAATTTCATGAATTTAGATGAATCCCCATGAACCCATGCCAAATTCCCCAATTTCGAAATTATGCTTTGTTGGTGGGTTGAATTATAAAGTGATGAATTATATGAAATCTCTATGAATCCATGCATGAATTATGATTCCTAAATTAAGCTTTTCATGATGAGATTATGAATGACCTAAGGATGGTTTTATGGAAGTAATCATGTTCAATCAAAAATTATGATTTTCCTCTATTATGTAGGTTCCTTCAATTAAGATCAAATTGCCTTGTTTATGGTTTTCTAAGCATGAGTTTGCATTGAATTGCATGATTTAAGATGAATCCTTATGAAACCATGCAAACCCTATGATTGTAAAGTTATGAGCATGATAAACTATGCAAAGTTGAAGTTTATGAAATCATGCATGTCTCTTATGAAGCTAGTTATGAATTAAGGGTGCTTTGAGATTGAAGCATCAAAGTTGATGATATGTTGATGTTGTTGTTGAGTTGTGAAATGAATTCTCATATATTACTCAACCTATGAATGTGAAAGGTTTTCTCACATGTAATGATTCATAACTTGTTGAAAGGCTAGCTCAACTAAATTTAAATCTATGATTAAGGAGCTATTCTAATGAAGGGACAAGAGGCGATCACCCATGTTCCCTAATGTAGAAAAGAGGCGACTATCCATGTCTACTTATGATAATTGAACTATGTCTAATCTGTGGGAATTATGCTTAGCACCGAACGGACAAGTTGCGATTACCCATGTCCCATAAACTATGCGGCACCGTAGGATGATGGTCTATGATAGACACTAGCTAGTGGATCCACGTAAGTTATATGTTAAGTAAAGGGTCCTACCTTGGCATGTAGGATGGCCCTATCGGTGTGGGGTTAGACACCCGATTCCATGTTGATAGCTCACATGGTCTTACATGTCGGTTAAGGCTACTTCCCACAACAATGAACTATCGTGCTTTTATGACGTTCCTCAAGTAAATTAAAGATGTTTATCTTGCTTTGACCATGATTTATGTTTTATGTTTCTGAACCTTTATCATGTTTTATCTTGGTCATTGCATGTCATGAAAATGTCCTATTTTAGCATGTTATAAATGATTTCGTGCATTGCTATCATACTTGGTACTTGATTGTACTAACGCATACTCTTGCCTACATTGACTTGTTAATGTAGGGCCTGGCGATTCTCCATCTATTTGTGGCTAGAGATTAGTGGAAGGATTTTTTTTGAAGACTTGGTGAGTCCTTATCCATTCGAGGACATAGCCTAGTTGTTAATACTTTTATGTTCTTTCATTTTGGTATTGTATTGGGTTACGTCCCAAACTTTATTTCTCTTTCTTATGGTGGATTTGGCTTTGAGACATGAGATGTAGACTTCAGCTATTTTCTTAAAAGCTTTGATGTGACATTGTTTTTTGAACTCTTAATTCTCTATGATCTTGTATATATGTATGCTAAGTGGCTTGTATGAGGTCTTTCGAAGTTTTGTACGCCATGTCACGTCTAGGGGGTACCTTGGGTCGTGACAATAATAGCTATCAAAGTATTCCAAGTCAAATCATCATCACAGAAACACCTTGGAATGAAGTCCACTCTCAAGTAATCAGTACAATACTCAAAGCTGAACAACACTAGTCCCAAGTCGCCAAGCAAAGCTCGCTATAGCAATTGTAAACAACGAGGCAATAAAAAGAGGGGGAAATGGATAAAAGTTCATCAAGGCTGAGTCAACGCCTAATGTAAGACTCATTTTATCCTACCAGAGTCTACTATACCAATTTATAGTGAGCTAAGATGTCTGAAACAATGTCTGGGCAAAACTAAGGTCAAGCGGCTCCAAATAACGTAAGTCTATGGAAAACACTAGTATAAGACTAGACTAAAGTCAAACATGCTCAAATCAATAAACAATGACAACAACCAAGGCATACTACTAGATATGGATGATCACGAATCACAACTGACAGGCTTCAAAATCTCAAGAAACTGACAAAAGTCTAAAACATGGATTCTAGGTAATTTAAAATGATCCATTTGGTACCCACCCCAAATTCACACAAATCAGAATGCTATCACATAATCAAGCACAATCTAAGGAACGGGAAGTCGTAGACTACCTTTAGGCTGATTGTGCGCGCTCCGAATCACAATTCTGGAGGTTTCCCTACAAATGGACTCTAAATGTTTCCACACTATAAAAAATAGAATCATAATATTAATATGGTCATTTTTATACTAAAATCACATTAAATAGAGACATACCTAAATTTGAGCCAAAATGGGAAATGTGGGACGCATGCTGGAAATTATATAATTGACTCCGTCAAGAGGTCCTAATTAGGTCCCCAAAGTTTTATTACAAAAAGGAACACAATTTGGGACTCAAACAGCCCAACAAGAAACATGAATAATTTTTACCATTTAAAGAACACAACATGAGGGAAAGCAGCCTCTTCATAGTGGAATTAACCTCGAACAATGAACCCCAAAAATTCCTGATCACTCACCCATGAAGTCCCATCTCTAAAGGTCATACTAGACTTTGAATAACCTCAATCTGACCTCTAGAGCTCCCACAATTAACTTTTGAAGTTTGAAGAATTGTGTTGATCGGGGTCTGGTCTTAACTTAAAAAGACCAGACCAAAATACACATTGCAATCGCAACCAAAGGGGACAATGATTGTAGAGGTAAAGAAAAATAGCCTGAATGAAGGCCTTGCAAATGCGGAGGGTAAAATCCCAAGGCACCACGATCTGGGCCAATGGCCCACAAATGCAAAGGGTTAGCAACCTAAGCCTTCGCAAAAGTGGCAAGGCCATGTGATCGCAGACGCCAACAAATCTAGGCTTCACGAACACAACATAGGGCCCCGCAAACACAAAAGTAAATTTGAACCTACACCAGTTGATGCATATCAACTGGTTTTTGGAAAGTCTGACTTCTCCAATGGGGTGCTCAAGATTCGTTCGAAACCTTGTGGACACAAAAGAGATATGCTACCCCACAAAATTCGACATTCTGGAATCAACAGACCAATCAAAACTTCCAACTGAGGTTTTCTTGATAAAAAGTGGATCCCACACTGAAACTCCATGTTTTACCAAAATCCCTAAGGGGAGCTCAGAATTAACCTAGAAGACTTAAGAACTGCACAAAAGGTCATTCTAGACCAAACTTGAAGTTCCAGAGCTAATGAAATCGTCAGGATTACATTTTCAGGATGTCTTCTTGAACTTTTGACCTAAGTCAACCGTTTAATTTTCAAAATCTCCAAAACACAGAAACTTACATAAAACCAAACGAACAATCAGGTGACCGAGATGGCAGTACTAGCAAGTCATAAATGGCTTGTGGTCGCTAGGAATGCACTAAATGATGGAAAGAAGGCATTTTTACAAAAATGACCTGGAGGGTCATTACATGACTAGAGAAAATTAAACATATTATTTGCATAATAAGTTTAGTAGCCCAAAAGGTTACACTTGGATAATCTATTAGCCTTTCATGTACTATATTCTTATTTAAGGATATCAATTACATTTTTAAATTGCACATTTATGATTGTTGATTGTTACACTCCTTTTACTTTTAAAAAGATGAAATAACTAAAAATATATTTAATAGTAAGAAAGACGAAAAAATGAGAAATAATTTTCTTGAGCTAATAGAGGTGTGATGTGCCGTGAATTTACGGCACATTTAACGCTCAAAACTAAGGATTAATGCGAGAAATCGAGTGTGTCTATGCGGATATGATGTTTTCTTTGGGTTTATACAGGTAAAACACTTGGCAACACAAGATAGAAGAAATGAAGGAAAAGGAGCAGAAGTAGACCTCACGGAGCATCAGACAGGTCGTGATCATGTCCACGAGTCGTCTGATGGCTCGTGGAGGGGAGATAGTGAAGTTCTGAAATGTTGCTCAACTGGACTGAAGTCCACGACTACCCAGACGAGGCGTGAGGCAGTGAACGAGTCATGTAATGACTCGTGAAGTATTACCAAGTGAAGATTAATATTTTTCATATGCGCTGAGCCACGAAGCACTTCACGAGCCGTGTAATAAGTCATGAAAAAGAGGCAGTAGCTGAAGACCCTCACTGACTGAGTGAGATGACGAAGGGTTTTAACGGTCGTCTAGTACTTGAAGAGCCGTCAACCCTCTCATGAAGGTGTGCGACAGGAGATTTCCACTTTGAGTAGGACTCGTTTTCACATACTATTTTAATTACTTAGGCTTTATTTTTTACGGAGTTTTTTTTATCATTGACTGTTTTTGGAAAATATTTTTGTGGGCAGAGAAACTCTATCTTCGACACTTGAACAATTGTTGATCATTTTTATTGTTACTTTGGATTTAAAAACTCATCGTTCTTTGTTTAGCATCGATAATCAAGGAACTTTTGGATTTCAATTCTTGTAAGTTCATATAATTATGCTTTCAATATTGTTTTCTGCTATGTTCTTTGAGATAATGAGCGGCTAAACACCACAACTAGGGTTGTGGGAACCATGGCGTAAATGCAACCTCGGATACAAACATGAATGCTTCCAACTTGTTAATTGTTTATGCTTTTGTTGCTTCTGAATTAAGTAATAACTAATGAGTGCATGCATTGGAGCCTGCCCGTATTCAGTACTTGTTCGAGAGAAAAGTAATGATTAGGACAAAGTAGAAACAAACTACATAAAAGTTGTGTGAATGGTTAGAGTTCGAGAATAGATAATTGTTACACCATTTTTGCAAGGGTAAGATTTCAGGCATTCTAAGACAGAGAAGAGAAGAATGAAAATCATCTAATAGGGCTGAAAAGCGTTTAGATGTACCTACTTGCATGGAAAATAAGACATAAACAAGTGGTAGTCATTTGTGTTGGTTTTGCGAGTCTAGTACATGTCATGGGGAACACAATCCTCGTCTCATTTATCAATTGCCAAAACCCTAAGATTATTGTTGTCTTTGTTTACTTGTAGCACGTGTCTTAATAACTAGTGTTAAAACCATAAACAACCCATTATTTACTTTATGTTTGTTACTTTAATCTGGAAATATTAACCTCAATTGAATAAAGAGAGTCAGGAAGATTATTTCTACGGTAATTTCCCTGTGGGATTGACCTCAACTACTGTTGAGTTCTATAAGTTGACTTTGACAGTTTATAATACTTAACTAAGGTATAATTTTGGACATATCAAAATTTTAGCGCCGCTGCCGTGGAATTTCGATTCAGAAATAGTTTTACTAGCTATTCATTCAGTTGTATTTATATTTCCTAATTTTACGTCTTTTTTTTGTGTCTTTCACAAGTGATTTTCCTATTGCATACCAAACACGAGAAGTAGAGGAGTACCATTAGTTCCTTATGATCCTGAGTTAAGTAGAACCTTAAGAAAGATGGTTAATGCACAAGAACTCGAAGCTCAAAGGCAGAGACTGAGAGAGGTTAAGATTGTTTCCCTTATCCTTAGTTGGGGAAGCAATAAATTGGTTAAATGAGTTGCCATCTGATTCTATCAGAACATGGGCAGAGCTGAGAGAGGTTTTCATTGAGAGATTTTTCCCAGAGTCAAAGGAACTGCAGATGAAGGATGAGATCGGTTCTCATAAACAGCTGCCAGGCGAGGCGAGGCATGACACACGGTGGAGGTTTAGTCAAAAGTTAAAGAAGTTCCCAGATCATGGCCTCACTAAGAGACACTTAAAACAAGAATTTTACAGATCATTAAACTTGGAAAGGCATGTCATTTTCCTGTAGAGTTGGAGCATAAGGCACTTTGGGAACTGAAGAAGTTAAACTTGAGCTAGAGTGAAGCAGCGAATATGAGATTGGAGCAGAAAAATGAAGTGGATGAATTTTGGTTGAGAGCATATGAGAGATCCACCTTATACAAGGAAAGGATGAAGCTGTATCACGATAAACACATTGAGAAGAGAACTTTCAGTCTTGGCGACTTGGCGATGTTGTTCAACTCAAGGCTGCGCCAATTTCCAGGTAAGTTAAGGTCCAAGTGGTCTAGACCTTTCAAAGTGACTCAAGTGTTTCAATCGGGAGCCATTGAACTTTGAAATGGAAAAGGTGAAAGGTTCAAGGCAAATAGTCAGTGAGTCAAAGTATATATGGGAGTTCCAGAAGATGTGAAGATTGTTGAGGAATGTAAACTTGATGAAGTCTGAGTAATCAAGGATCCTGCGTCGCGCCGCAACGTTAAATTGTGCGCTACTTGAGAGGCAACCCAAGAGGTAGTTGTAATAGGTGGCTTAAGTTGACATAATAGTTCATGATTTTATAGAGTTACGGTGTTTGCATGTGTGAAGGAAAAGTCTGAGCAAGTGGGCTAAAGTTGAAAGTCTAGAATGCCCCTCACGAGCTACTTCACGGGTCGTACAACACTTCACAGACCATGAAGAAGGCCCTCAAATTAAGATGAGTTCACTGGAAAAATATGAAAAAGTTCACGGATGGTTTCACGGCCCGTCTCACCATAGAGGGACCGTTTAACCTCTTGTGAACTTACAGATAGGTGTATAGGTTAAGTCATGTTCATGAGCACCTGTACGGGCCGTGGTGAGCTTCACGAGCCACTTCACGACCCGTCAAAATTAAGGCGGCCCTAACAGAATCGACCCTACCCGCATGAGTGAGAACTTAAATTCAATGGTTTCAAAAGCGCCAACAATCAGGTTCTTCCCCTCTTTTAACTTCATAACGACTTGTTGGGATGAATACGAGTTTTTTTTAGCATCTATATAAAGTAATGATCAATTCATCAAAACCCTAAGTCTACATTGCAAGAAATCTCCAATTTCAAATTCGTTTCTCCCTTGTTGAGCGAAATTGAGGCTCCCAATTGAAGTAAGTTTCTCTTTTACTTGGTATAAATTTGATCTTATTTAAATCAAGTATGGAACTACTCATAGTGATCATTTTCAAGGAAGATTGATTGATACTTGATTTGGGGTTGTTTATACATTGTGGGTATTGCATAAATTTCATAAATTGCACGTTAAATGTTGAATACCTTGTTTAATTTTGTGATGGGTTGTTAAAATAAGCATGAATCATTGTTTTATAAGGATATGAGGGTCGTTTGTGGAAGTGTCATATCACATGAAAGGGGCACATCTGTGTGTAAGTACACGAGGGGCTTCACGGACTGTGTAAGTGATCACGGGTCATGAAACCCTTCGTGATCCACACCTAGATGATGGGTGTTCACTGGCTTAGGTTCACAATGGCCTAGACAGGCTGTGGTACTCACCACGAACCGTGTAATGCCCCGTAAAAAAAAAGATTTTCTTTTCTTAGATTATTCTTTGATTCATCGCATGGCCTTTCACAATGATAGATTGAGTGACGACATTCTTAAGGCAAGGCGTCATTTTGTATAAATACACAGGGGAAGTCTGAGTACCCGTTAGTGTAGTCATTTGATTTTATTAGTTCTAACTCTTTATCTCATAGGTACAATGGCTAAACCACGACACAAGATGCAACAGCTACACATCTCACCCCATGCTTCTCCAAACCAAAGTTACAGTGAAGAGACATCTAGTAGTCTTGGGGTCCAAGTAAACACTGAAATTGAAGATCACTCTTCCCGAGCTACTAGATCTCGAATTGCTAGGGCTATTGAAGAACACATTCCTTCTCAGTCTGAAGAAGAAGGGGAGGGGTTTGATGATGAATCCCGAGCATCAACTGACGACCCACAGCCAGTTGAGGGTGCAGAGGAAGAACACGATAGCCAAAATTAAAGTGCTGCTAGTGATCCTGAGGTGTTGTTGCTGCAGTTTGTTCATCAGAGGGAATTTGACCTAATGATGCGGCAACATCTCATCGATATCTTTCGTCGAATGTGGGCCATTCCTGGATCGAAGGACATTTTTGGGAATGGCATTTTGTCCAAGTCAGGTGGCTTTGGTGGGAGAGCAATCAGCCTGAGTCAAGAGTGGTGGAGGCAAATTTGTGAGCTTTCCCAGAGATTTACAGCCTGTTCAAACAACATAAGTTTGAATGGATGACTAAAAATCCGGGAGAGTATATATGACATGTAACCAAAGAATTCTACGCCACCTATGCAACTTCTTTGATGAACGTTATTGTTCATACAGAATCAACTAAGAAAGGGAAGAAAGTGGTGGCAGCAACATGGCCACCATTGGCTGAGGTGCTGGTTCGGGGTGAGAAGGTCGAGATTTGAGAAACAACCATAAATATGTTTCTACATGGCCCAGAGTACATAACACCTACCGTGGTTGGTTTATTTGAGGGTCACCACCATTCAGTGACCAGTGAGGACGAGATGGCCGATCCGGTCTCTCGAAAAAACATCATAAAGTGGATTGCAGGGTTAATCGCTTCTGAGGGAGAGGCTACAACATGGGTAGATAACCCATAGATGCACATCACCAAGTCCTCCTTGACATTTTCGTCAAAGATTTGGTGGGTGGTGGTCTATGCACAGTTGCACCCATCGGCTAATGATAACACCCTATCCCCCTCACTTGCTTCTTTAGTGGCTTGTATTATGGTAGGTTACCCATTGAATGTGGGAAGAATAATATTTACAGAGATGTCGGATCGGGCATTGAATGAAAGGGCAAGTCTGTCGTTTCCTTGTCTGATAAGGAGACTTTGTGTGCATGCGAATATACCGCCCAATAAATTGGTGGAAAGATATGTTGAGGCAACAAAGGTGACTGCCGTGAGAAAGATAAAAAATGTGGCAAACCATATATATGGGTCAAAAGTAGGTCCCGTAGGACCTTTAGCAGTTCTTCCTCATGTTCCAGTTGAGATTTCGAGATCTGAGGGAGGTAGTGGACCAACTGAGGGGACAACTCAGACAGTTGAGGGAGTGCAACCCCTACCAACACCACCTTTTGCTGCTATATGTGCTTTTATCTCTTTTCCCACCATATTCATTGAGACATTGGTTGTAGAGCAGAGGCAGACTCGGGCTATACTAGACCAGGTGGTTGAAAGATTACCACAGGTGGTTCAGGGTCAGGTCCAGAGTACGGAGCAGCGCCTGCAAGATGAACTTCGGCGAGAGGTTTCCGTACTTAAGAACAGGATGGACGGCCTAGAGTCTCATGTAAACAACCAGTTAAGTTACTTAAGTTCCATAGATAGTGAAGCTCTGCAAGTACAGATGGCTGCTATGAAGGCAGATATTCACAAACTGACAAAGAAGCCGGTCATTGTACCTCCACTAGTTGTGCCAGATTCTTTAATGAATTTATTTAGCATGCTCCCGGTAGCACAGACAGTTGGAGACATTTGGGGTGATTTAGTTTGACCTGCGACTGCCAAAGGAAAAGAAAAGGATACAGGTTCGGTATCGGAGCATGAAGACCTTTCCAGAGAAAGGAAGAGGAGAGCAAAGAAATTTAGACGGGAGTCCAGGAAACTTGCTAGAGAGCAGGAAGCTTATGAACAGCAGCAACATGATGCGATGAGGTCTGGAGCCTCAGGTAGTGAGCTTCTTTCTCCTGTGGATAGCAGCCATCCAGACCCAGTTTCTGTATCTAAGAGCGCACCCGGTGCTAAGGGTGCCAATGTCACTCCAGATCCTGACGCATAAGGTGTCGCAGTTATGACCCCTCCTCACATCTCTTATTTTTGTACTTTGAGGGAAAAGTTGATTTTGTTGGGGAGGGGGTGGGTGAAGCAACCTGCCAGTAGTTGTTAGTACATGGAGGTTTGCTCTTGTCTTGAAAGGTTGTTTTTTGTGAAGTTAGTAGTTGCTTTTAGTTGTTGTTTAGTCTTTGTTTTGTTTCGATTAGCAGCTAAATCTTGTGTTTGGGGTGAAATTATATGAAACAATCATGAGTCTGATATTTGACTGCTAGGCTGTTTGTGTGACATCTCATATATATGTGTGTTGATCATATCTAGCTAGGACCTAAATTAGTTGACTGAAATACTTGATATGTAAGCATGTTCCATGTGAGTGTGAGGTTTGTTTGAAGACTAACATTGTATGTAGAAGCTAGAACTTGCCTAAGTAGTCTTGCTAAAATAGTTGAATGACTGGATAGGAAGGGATCATAGGCCATTTTTGTATTAAGTCCACTTTAAGCAAACACAACTACCAAATGAAATCATGGCCCTGGACCCTATTTGAGCCTGGAACCTAATTTTATTACCACTCTGTGAGATCGAATCCTTGGTTCTCCGAAGGCATGATGCCATAACTCAAGCCAAAAGCTTAAGTTGAGGGTGGTCACGACCTGAATGAAAACAAAAAGCTTAGCTGGATCGTATCCTTGGTTATTCAGAGGGTATATTTGAATGGGTCTAGTGAAAATGGTTTACATAAATGGTAGTTATATATATATAGATATATATATATATATATATATACAAAAAAAGATAGCAATATAAAAGAAAGGGTGTGAGAGCTAAGATATACGGAAGTAAGTAAAGATGGGACCACTCGAGCAAGAGTCGTGTGATGATAAGAAATTTGGAGGAAAAAGGTAATTTAGTCACTTGTAAACCAAATGCTCCAATCCTTTACCCGAGCCAACGCTACAAGCAAATAAAAGTCCTATTGTGATCCTATTCCGGTTGCTTGATAGTTGAAGCGTAGAAAACAAGCATATGGTCTGAATATTTGCAGTGTTAGAAGTTTTTTTGGAAAGCGAGAGTAGTCATCAATCCCAAAATATCATGTGTGAGGGATTTCATTGTTGTGAGGGCACTATGTTTGCATTTGATAGTTTATTCAGCTAGCTAATTGTGGATTCTAGCATAAGCATGATCGGCGATGTGTAACGGGATGTCATCCATTGATTCTTGCATGTTAGATAAGATGATTCCGGGTAGCGTTATTGTTAAAATAGCTGCTACATCTTTGTGATTGTTTTGTGTTTTGAGCATCGAGTGTTATCTTTTTCATTGCTTGAGGACAAGCAATAATCTAAGTTGAGGGTGCTAATGTGCCGTGAATTTATGGCACATTTGACGCCCAAACTAAGGATTAGTGGGAGAAATAGAGTGTGTCTATGTGGATGTGATGTTTTCTTTGGGTTTGTATTGGTAAAACACTTGGCAGTAGAAGATAGAAGAAATGAAGGAAAAAGAGCTGAAGTAGACCTCACAGAGCCCAGACGAGCCATTACCATGTCCACGAGTCGTCTGATGGCTCGTGGAGGGGAGACAGTGAAGTTCTAAAATGTTGCTCAACTGGACTGAAGTCCACGACTACCCAGACGAGGCGTGAGGTAGTGAAAAAGTAGTGTAATGACTCGTGAAGCATTACCAAGTGAAGACTAACATTTTTCATCTGTGCTGAGCCACGAAGCACTTCACGAGACGTGAAACACTACACTAGCCGTGTATTAACTCGTGAAAGAGAGGCAGTAGCTAAAGACCCTCACTGACTGAATGAGATGAAGAAGGGTTTGACGGGCTGTCTAGTACTTGATGAGTCGTCAACCCTCTCATGAAGGTGTGCGACAGGATAGTTCTACTTCGAGTAGGACTTGTTTTCACTGACTATTTTAATTACTTAGGGTTTATTTTTGGTGGAGTTTTTTTATCACCGGCTATTTTTTGAAAATATTTTTGTGGGCGGAGAAACTCTATCTTCGACACTTGAACAATTGTTGATCGTTTTTGCTGTTACTTTGGATTTAAAAAGTCATTGTTCTTTGTTTAGCACCGATAATCAAGGAACTTTTGGATTTCAATTCTTGTAAGTTCATATAATTATGCTTTCAATATTGTTTTCTGCTATGTTCTTTGAGATAATGAGCGGCTAAACACCACAACTAGGGTTGTGGAAACCATGGCATAAATGCAATCTAGAATACAAACATGAATGCTACCAACTTGTTAATTGTTTATGCCATTTTTGGTTCTGAATTAAGTAATCTCTAATGAGTGCATGCATTGAAGCTTGCCCGTATTCAATACTTGTTCGAGTGAAAAGTAATGATTAGGACAAAGTAAAAACGAACTCCATAAAAGTTGTGTGAACGATTAGAGTTCGAGAGAAGATAATTGTTACACCATTTTGGCAAGGATAAGATTTCAGGCATTCTAAGACTGAGAAGAAAAGAATGGAAATCATCTAATAGGGTTGTAAAGCGTTTAGATGTACCCACTTGCCAGGAAAATAAGACATAAACAAGCGGTAGTCATTTCTGTTGGTTTTGTGAGTCTAGCAAATGTCATAGGAAACACAAACCTAGTCTCATTTATCAATTGCAAAAACCCTAAGATATTGTTATCTTTGTTTACTTGTAGCACTTGTCTTAATAACTAGTGTTGAAACCATAAGCAACCCATTATTTACTTTCTGTTTGTTACTTTAATCTAGAAATATTAACCTCAATTAAATAAAGAGCATCAGTAAGATTATATCTGCGGTAAATTCCCTGTGAGATCGACCTCAACTCCTGTTAAGTTCTATAAGTTGACTTCGACCGTTAATACTTCAAAACTGAGATATAAGTTTGGATGTATCAAGGTGTCACGTCACGATTATATATATATTAGATGAACATGGTCCATGCTAAGTACGTCCCCAATAATTAGATAATTAAATTGTTGAAGTCCACTAATACTATTCATTAATGACTTCATGGTTCTACATTGAAGCTTGTGGATTGTGTTGGACTAATCTCTTATAACCTAATTCCTTCCTGATTGGCAGACTTGATTTTTGTTGAATGAGTATCATTAAAAAAAGGATATGATTTAATTGGTAGTATTAATATAACAAAATGTATGTAAAAAAATTTTCCTTTTTTCAAGTTGTCTATTTCAATCACTAATGTTGAGAAAGATGAATTGAATTACATATAGCTTCAGCAATAGATATTCCTCTTTTATTCATAACATTAAACCAAGTAGGCACCTCATTGATCATAACCAAAGTTAGAGGATGCATCACATAAGAAATATAATAACCAAAATGTAACTGCTCAATACAACTTCAATACCTTCTTAATAACATACTTTTATAAATATTTACAATATGTGCAAAAGACATATGTACATTGTCCAATTGAGACATCTTCAAATATTTTTATAGACATAAAATCCCAAAATTTTAAATTTTTTTGTATCTTTGTTATTCGCACGACCTAGTAATGCAATTACTTAACTTTTCACCTAAGTGTAAAATAAGTTGCCTAACGTGTTCCAACGACATAGTAAGAGCAATAAATAAAGAACTCAATATTTTAAATGTTGAATACACTTGACTCAAAAGGTGTAGAAACCCATGACTTGTACCCCTACGTGATTTAAATCCAACTTCACTAAGTCATTGAGCCACAACATATCACTCTGTCAATCATCCATACAACATAGAAACTTAACAAATTCCCCTTTTTGATGATGACAAACCTCTTATCTTTTTGTATTCAAAACTCTTTACCTGCAGGCACAAAAGTATTAAATACTAGAAGGAAATAGGTTAGTCAATTGGTAATAAACACTGCAAAACCCTTATCTTCACCATTTTTGCATCATCAAAAAAGTTGTTTCAATCCTATAACATACTAGCCAAAGTGATTAGTTTATGTAATGAACCTCATGGTCATTTGCTTGCTTTTGTATGAATTTACTATTTTCCACCTTCCAATAGCTTTTATGGTCTGTATGTGGTGTGTTGTGATGTGTGGCATGCATCCAAGGTTGTCGTGAGAGTTTGAGTAAGTTTTTCCTATTTGAAAGACCTTAGGTTGAGAGAGTTGTTTTTGGTCATCATTAGATAACCTGATATCATATGAGATTTTCATTAGTTCTATCAGCTTTGGAAGGCATTTTGGGTTAGTATCATGATTGGTTCAGGTTCCGAGGCCTTTGTCATGAGTTTGGGTCGTTAGGCATGATGTCTGTGAAAGTTTGGTAAAAGCTTGTTTTTGGTTAGCATTCGATGTAAATGTTCTAGTATGGGAATTTTGTTGGCGCTATTAGCTCTGGAATGCTAAAAAAAATTTATAGAGTGACCTTTTGTTTAGATACCAAGGTGATCGGGATAATTTTTATGTGTTTTACATTTGGTTTTATTGTTTAGTTGTGTAAGTGTTCACTTGAGTGAACATTCTATTGAGATGGCCTCTGTTGGTTGTTTCAACGATTACGTTTAGTATGGAATGTCATTTTCTAGTGACATAGCATAGTTTTTTTGTGTTCATGGGGTTCCAAACGAATCTCGAGACCCCATCAGGGCATTTTCTCAACTCTATGTTGAACTGATGAAGCTTATGTTGGTGCCCCTAGCCTTGTTCAACGTGTTCGCGTGCTTGGATCCACATTCACAAACGCTATTGAAAATGCTCTTCGCGATCGTGAGCTTGGCACTGCAATTGTGAAGACAAACTCCCTTAGTTAATGTGCTTGTGACTATTAACTATGGCGATCATAATGAAGGATCAATGAACTCCGTCAATGGCTATGAATTGTGATCACAACCCTGGGGTCCCACGATCGTGACCCTATAGTCTTGTGATTCTGACCCTAGGGTTCTACAATCATGACCCTAGGTCCCATGATCATGACCCTAGGGTTCCCGCAATCTCAATGAATAGTTAGGTCAAGTTATATCAGTGATTCAGGAATTTCAACATGCAAGTGTCAAATTGATCATCTCATGTGGCGATTTGTAGCATAATTCATTAATGAAATCAACATGAATTTTTCAAGTGTTGGTCAAGGATAGCTTAGGGGTGTGTTGGGGGTGGTTAATCACGTGATGACCTTGTAAGTTTTCATAAATTTCCATTCTTAAATTTAATTATTGATCATTCTTGAGCACAACTTGGTGGGACAGTTTTGGGCTCAATAGTTGCTTGGATTGTCCCATTTTGGAGGCATAAGTTCCTTGAGCTTATTTTTACATTGTGACAAAATCAATTTAATGGTTCTGCGCATGGGTCCCATAGTTATTTTTTGACCCAATTTTCGGGTTCGAAATCTTTTATTGCAAATTGGGTATCATTTCACTCATTTTGACATATTCATCACTAATTTAATAGTGTGGCACCATTCAAAGGCTCTTCAAAATGGAAAATCTCCAGAATAGAGGTTAGAGTGTGGTTTTAGCCTTGACACAGGTTATGTTTTCTTCTTGTTAGACCTGGCTTAGTTAGATGAGGTATATATTGAGTGGTATCGTTCGTTAGAGAGGTTTTAGGTTGAGAATTTAGGATGTATGATCCTTAGTTGTTCTTTTAGCAATTTTTTGAGATTCTAGCTTAGCTTTTATTTGTGAAGCCTAAGAAGTAGGATTAGCCTTAGTCTTGGTGGACGTTATATGATCCTTAGAATGTTTTTATATGGTTTCAAACATGGATTTATGCTTGTTGAATTGGTTTTGTATGATTATGTGGCTTTTTAGTTATGTTGTGCTTTTATTATATTATTAACGTGTTTGTGCGCCTAAGGACTTGGACTTGGACTTGGACTGGCTGGAGTTTCAGGTTAATACATATGTTCTGTGATAGGTATCTACCCAGTGGTTTGTGTGATTTGATTGATTCAAGAATAGTATGATTGTGTTTTGTATAAAATCATGCGCATGACATCTGCTTTTGACTTGTTAGTACCTAGAAAGGAGAGAAAGATGTATTTGTGACATGTTATTATTTTCTCGTAATGGTTTCCAATTGTTTTGAGCTCTGAGTGAGCAGGTTACTGTTGTTACTTGAGGGAACTTGGGGTTTTGAATGAAAATGCACCAATGCAAGGTTTTGGGCCACAAGGAGATAATTACTTTAAATCTTGTTGGTTTTTCTATCGAGGATTGATTATTTCGAGGAATAATATTATTTTTATGAGAAATTAGGTTAAAGGGTACTTCTTTAAATTTACGGACTTCTACAGTTTTTTAGGAGAGAGGTACTATTTTACTCAATAACGTCAGCTCGAGGGATTACTCCAGGTTGTACTTCATGCATACTGCTTATATTGATGAGTTCCGGCAGCCCGCATTTTAAATTTAGGGTTTTATGATTGTTGCATATGCAGTTGAGATGAGGTGAAATCTCTAATTGTCATGGGGAGTTCACGGAGGTGCTAGCCAAAATGTCAAAAGTTTTGCTTTATTCATTCATTGGCCACATATGCATTGCATCGCCTTGCGTTGTATGTATGTCTATGAGTGTCTTGATTTGTATGGAGAGGATTCATGGTTTTATCTTCTTCATGTGAGTGGTGTTGGTTTATTCTAGATACTATTATATCATATGGTTAGTATTATCGTGTTTTTTAATATATATTTGTGATCTTTCTGAGATCAGTTAGTTTATGATGCCTATTAAGTACCCTATATTTTGTTACTCATACTATACTTCTACATGTTTTTCTGATAGAGCTCCTAGCATGAGTCACCCTCATTGAGTTTTGGATCTCCCATGGCCATCACAGAGTTGGATCATGGTGAGCTCTTGGCATTTAGAAATTCGTTGTTTTTCTTCTTTTTGTATTGCCTATGTATTTTATATCTGAATAGATATATTAAATGTATATAGCCTTCTTGTACTTAGACGCTCTTATACCGGTGACACCAGGTCTGGGTTGGTTCTTATATTTACTTTCGTCTTTCTCGGTCACTTTAGGCCCTTTATGTATATTTTGTATCATTTTATGCATATCTACGCAATGGGATGATGAGTGGTAGATTTGTACTCATTTGAGGCCTACTTAGCTCAATAATTAGTGTCCTCAATGCTTAATTTTGTCCTGTTCTGATGATAATTTTACGATATGCAACTATGAAGGATAATGGACAAGGCAAGGATAAATGTGTGAAAGAATGGCCAAAAATGCAAAAAGAAGTGCAAACTATACATTGATGATCACCAAACAATAAAGGCAGATCACCCAAAGAGCATGGCCTCACTTAAATGGATAGTGCACAACACTTGGATCTAGCGAGATAGGTCAGTGAAATCTGACTGAAAAGGTGACTCGCTGAATTATAATGGTGACCTTGGTAAGTGTCACCGAAGATGACAATGCAAGGACAAAAATTGAATGCCTGAAAGACAAACCTATGTGGTACTCGGCGATTTGCAGAATGTGAAGGGCAGACTTAAACGAGTTCACCGATTGAGCTTCAAAGACCTGAAGCCTAGAGCATGAAAAGGTGAGCTGAAGAATCAGAGGCGATTCGCCGAACGAGCTTGGCGAGCCTGACGAACGTCGCCGAATGAGATGAACATTGAGGTTTTAGGCCAAATTTTGGGAAACTATAAATAGCCAAAATGTGTAGAATTGGATAGGAAGTTTATTTGGGATTACTTTTTGAGTATGAATATTTTAGTAGAGAGAGAAACACTTTACTTTGTGAAGAACACTTTCTAGCTTTTGGGGTCTTCTCAACTTTGTTCTTGAATTTGACATATTGAAGTTGAATCCAAAGTGGGTTTAGTTGTAATTGCTTAACTTCATGCTACCCATGGCTGGTTTCATGGAAGGTATATTTTCTTTATTTTTTGTGTTGGTAGCTAAAACCCCAAGATCTAGGAGTGCAATTATGGGGTTGGGTGTTGATTTAATGTAGTGGGTATTGTGTGATCCTCTTTTTTGCTGCTGTTCATACATGAATTTGGGCTAATTAGTATGGGGTTAATTTATGGGTTAAGGGTGGAAACTTAATTCCTACTTCCGATCTCCGATCGATACTCGAAAGAGATTGATTGGAGTGGGTAATTAGTCCAATACTAGCAATTTAGGTTTGATATTTGTAGCTTGCTTAAAAATAGAGGTTATGGGTCGGATCTATTTGCCCTATTTCTGCATCGAAAGAGAGAATAGAGTAAGGTATTGGATTGTTTAGATAGGCATATAGATGAGATTGAAAGGAGACTCTATGCATAGATGCTCTGAGATCGAAAGATGATTAGCGTCATTGAAGATGACCTAGCCTATTCATTAATGTTCATCAACATAGAGTAGCACAATTACCCCTATGTGACATCGACTTCCAGTCCCCACACCCCTAGATTGCTTTTTAACTTTTGAGTTCTCAAAAAATTTAGTTTAGTTGTGACAATTGATTACAAAATCTTTTTATTAAAATTGCTGAAAACATCCATCCACTTGTTCTTACTATTACAAATGAGCAATTTTACAATTCAATTTTCTTAATAAGAATTCTCTAATATATATCATTCCCTGTGAGATTCGATCCCAACTCTTTGTTGGGTTTTTTATTGACAACAATTACTGTCCCGTTTTATTGGTTTTATGGTGGATAATTGAGCATTATCAAAAATGGAGTAGTTGCTGGGGAACGGTGGTTGAGAATTCTAATTGAGAAATTAAATTTTTATTTTGTTTAGTTATAGTAGATTGTTATTTTGTGTTTGTGTTGGCTGATTTGCATGTCTTACACAAAGAGTGACCATGGTAGTGATAACGATAGTCACTATGGTCAAAACGACAACTTGGGTGATTTGAATGATATACATGTGAATATTGTTCAAACCATGGGAGCCATTCGGATACCTTCCACAGTCGGGAGGGCTGTATTTCATGTAACCAGAATAATGCTACAATTTCTATAACTAAGAGGAATCTTCGGAGGACTAGCTCATGAGTACCCCTATGAAAACCTTAGGAATTTTGTGGAGGTATGTTGACCATTTGTGTTCAAGAACATCTATCAAGAGTCCGTAAGGTTGAGGTTATTCCCGTAATGGGTGAAGCTTCAAGATGGTTGGCGGAATTGCTAAATGACTCTATCACTTCGTGGAATGAGTTTATTGATACTTTCTTTGAGAGATGATTTCCACCCTCGAAGATGGTTAAACTTTGAACCCAGATCCAAAATTTCAAGCGCATTGGAGGTGAACCTATACATGAGACTTGGCTTAGGTTAAAAAAACAAATCTTGCAATGTCCAACATATGGTGTTCCGAATCATTTGTTGTTACTATAGTTTTATTGTATCCTTAATTCATTCAATAAATGTGTTGCTGATGATTTTGTCCAAGGAGGATTAATGAGACAGTCATATGATATGGTTGTGTTGCTACTAGATCATATGACTAAAGTTAACCTAGCATGGTATACTAGGGAAGACCATGTGCCTACTCTACAGTTGGGTATGAGTAAAGAACAAATAGAGAAATACAATGAACGAGATGAAAACAGGGCCAAAATGATGACTCAGCTTGATTTGTTGTTCAAACATGTCATGGGAGGTGAACTTAAGTCGGTAAATGCGGTTGGAACCAATAGTGGGAAGTGCCCCGATGATGTCAAATTTGAGGCACTATACAATGAGGAAGTTCAATATTTGGGAAACCAAATAGGGGGTTATCACACCAATTATCAACGACAAGGTGGGAACAAAGGTTTGAACAAGGATAGAGATAGTGGTTGGAATGGTTGGCGAGGTGGAAATTTGAGAGATAGGGAGGTTGAGAAAGATAGGTATGTGCCTCCCCAAAATCATCAACGACCAAAGGACCCAGCTGGGCCAAAAGGAAACCGAACTGAAGGAATGCTAACAAGGATCTTCAACAAGGTTGAATTGTCCGACAAAGTGTTGAAGGAATTGAAAATTGACTTCTCCACTTTATCAAAAACTGTGACTTCTCATTCGGTGTCTATCAAGCAGCTAGAGACCCAATTGTGCCATATCTCCAGTCATCTCAATCCAAGGCAAAAGGGTACGTTGCCTAGTGACACCATTCCAAATCCCAAAAATGAATGTTAAGGAATTGAGAACTATGTCATGTGATGACGTTAAATAAGGTGCTTCTTGAAAAGCAACCCAAGTCTTTACTTATTTTTTATAGCTTTCAATAACGTGCGTTGTGAGTATAGGTGGAGAAGAAGTTGAAAGGTTAAAAAGGGAACATTATGCAATTCCAAGACCTCAATGGCGATACACCAAAGGTTTTGTGCAAACTCATTCTTGTTTGCCTTCTAAGCTTGATCATATGGAAAAGCGCACTGTCAATTTAGGCAGTCTGAGCTCGCAATGGCGATTCATCGAAGTGCACTATGGGAACACTCTCAGGTCCACCGAATTTGCCTTCAGGTTTTGTCTTCATTCAGGCATGTTGGTCGAGCTTATGCTCTAATTGGTTATTCACCAAACACGTTCGGCGACATTAGCCAAAACCACCCAACGGGCCAGATATAAAAAGGCCAAGGGTCTTTTCAAATTAATAAATCAATCCCTTTGATACTTTCACACCTTTTCCTCTCCTTTCTCTTACATTACATCATTTGAGTGCTTCTGAGTCCTCTGTGTGTGATATTGAAGTTCGAGGAGCTCGTTTGCTTGCTTTCACTGTCAGCCCAACCCCATTTCCTTATTATTTTTGAGTTGTGCTTCATACTAAGGTTAGTTTTTTTTACTAAGAATTTTGAGCTTTAAATTGCAATGTGAGTGTGGGCTTGAATCCATTAGTTGATATTAATTGTTAGATATCATTGGGTAGCTTTGTATTGTGCATATTGAACTGTACCCATGAGTTATTTGATGTGCGTGCCTATAGAATGCTAATCTTGATTGAGTTTGTTGAATTTTGAAATTTAACTGATAGATTTGCTGGGTCTAAACCTAATTTTATATGGGTGAAGTTTGAGTAACCTAGTGTTAATCCAATTGCATGATTTTGCCCAATGACAGACCGGGTGACTACTTTCTTAAGGGCAAATCATCAATTCGAGCAAATCATTGCAATATCTGAGAGAAGTCTGAGTACCCATGGGTAGATAAGTATATAGGTGGGTTGTAATGATGCTGGGAAGCTGGTTTTTGTTATGTATGTTGGGTTTATCTATAAAAATTAGGCACTGGGCGAAACACTTCCTGTGTGGTAGGCTTGTCTTAGCTCACCAAGGAGGTTAGGCAAATCACCGAATATGCCCCAGCTCACCTTCTTTAGCATATATGTGACCTTGGGTACTGTCCCATTTGGCGGGCTTATTTTATTCCACCGAACCCACCTGGCAAATCGCTGAGTGTGAGAGGATATCACCCTTGAGGCCTATTTCTTTTCAAATTAAACTGTCAGTTTGAGTGAACTTGTCTTAGCCCACTAAAACCAACTCAGCGAATCACCGAGTTGGAATTGACTCCACCCTTTGTGCCTGATTCTTGAGATTTCTGCTACTATCTAATTCAGCGAGCTTGCCAATCCTGTTAGGCGATCCACCTTCCCATTAGGCGAGCCTCGGAATATTTTTGAATTGTGTTTTGAAATGAGTTTGATTTCAATTAACCTTTACAAATCTTATGTTTGAATGTGTACTTTGTAGGTAATGGCATGAACAAAAGGTATACAAGTGGTGAAATCAGACACCGAGTCTAACAGATACTCTCCTCCTCCTCCTCATCTGAAAAGACATAGGGGTGTTTCTATTAATCAGTCATCTGAGGCTCCTATTTCCCAACAAGACAATCCATAAACTCCTACTGGTGGGGGCAAGAAACCCCAAAAACACATTGCTACAAAACCGTTGAATATTCGCTCCAAGTTAGCATCCCCTCCATAAGATCAAAATGTGGCATCCCGTGTTCTCCCGATCATAGCTCCAAGGGTCTTAAATAGACCCAAGGTAGAAAGAGAACGAACCATTCTAGAGGAACATAGGTTATCAATTGATGGAGTCATGAGTGAATACGCGGCCATATGTGAAGCTACAAAATTTCACAAGGTTGAGCAATTCACAAAAGCCAAACAACCTTATGTGCCGAAGTGGGTTAGGGAGTTCTACGACACCTATGCTAAGGCCCTGCCGAAGAAGAAAAAGGGTACAGTCTGGAAGCCCCTTGATGAAGTAGAGGTACGTGGCATAAAAATTCCATGTGATGATAGTGTAATCAATGGAGTTCTTCAGAATGCGAACAACTCATCTGACAGGTTCTAGCTTCGCATGAAGTTCAAATTGGATGCCCACAAGGAATGGCTTGCACCTCTTACTATAGATGCTTCTGCTCCATGGATAGCGGAAGGAAAACCAATTGAAAAGAAATATATGAATATAGTGGGCCGCTATTGGTTTGGATTCATCAGTAGGAATCTGATGCCATCTCAATATGAGTCCATTCTCTGGCTTCCCAAAGCAGTGTTAGTGGGGTGTATAATCGACTGAATTAAGTTCAACGTCGGGTCGATCATTGTCGAGGAAATGCTTATGCGAGCTAGGAAAGAGCAGACTTCCCTTCCATTTCCAGTTCTTATCACTCAAATTTGTCAGAGAGCAGGAGTTCCCTTTCTGGGGATATCTGATGTACGGGTCACACTGATCTCCTCCAATGACATTCAGAGGATTGAGGCTATGTAATTATGAGACGATGTGGCTCGGAGGAAGCCACCATCACCATATACTACGCCCGTGGTTGATCCCACAACTATAGCATCTCAGCCCAGTACACCTGCTCCATTTATGGAGCAGGCAGGTATATCCTTATCTTTTACTGTGCCTTCAGTTTCTGCTACTTCTGCTCCTGCATTTACTTCTTCTACTACTGTTGTAGCTTCTAGGACTACCCTCTCTCGTATTACTCACCCCCCTTGACCTAGGCCATGATATATTTGATAGGCAGCCTTGCTCAATCGGCAAATGTTAGAGCCGTAAGGGTTAAGACGGACATGCCTGGGCTTTTTGACATGGCCATTTACTGGGCCTTAGCTCCCTTGAAGGACAGGGTGGCTAGGTGTGAGGGGCTAATCGAGGGCCATGGTGTGAGGTTGGACAACCTCACCGCTAGATTAGAGGCCCAGGAGGAGGCCAAGGATAGTACTAGTGCACTAGACACCATGGGTGGTGAGCTTGTTTATTTGCAAGCAGATATGGCTCAGCTACAGTCTACAGACATCTCGATGCTTTGGGGGATGTACCCCTACCAGATGCACTAGCCTCTGAGCCACCGGTGATGCCTAGCAGTGAGCCGACTTCTACTGCGCAGCCTGAAACAACTATGGGTGTTGATCTTGTTGATGTGGATGTTAAGGGGGCCAATGATGATTTGGCCGAGGAGACAGACAAGGAAGAGTTGAGGAGAAAGGAGCATGGGATTGCACAGACTCTGACAGAGATGAAGGAGACCAAGAAGGTCATTTTTCAGGCGACCCTGGAGAGACTCCTTTGGGATACTTCATCGGTTGGTACTAGTGGAGTCTCTTCAGACTCTACCATCTCACAGTGTTGTGTTGGGCACTGATGCCCCAGTTGAGTCATCACTAATATCTAAGGTGATCTTATTGACGGGCATTGATACCCTGAATGATGCTTCCCTTCCGGAGACTCCAGATGAGAATGATCCATAGGCATAGACTGTTAAGGAAACCCTTCTATCTCTGGCTCCCGTATTTTTAATTTTCATCACATTGAGGACACTACTTGAGTTTTGGATGTTTGTATTAGTTTACATTTAGTTATATTATAGTGCTTCATTTGGTTGTGTGTATATCTTTTGTCTTTTTCATTTTCTCTCAATTTTGCAACCCCCCATGAGTTTTGAAAATCGTAAAATGCTTAAGTTTTCATTGATAATTATTTGAGGATCGATTCTGTCCAATATAGATGTCTTGAAAAGTACTCATGATGTGCTTGGTGTGTAGTGTTGGTGTTGCAAGATTGAAATCAATGTGGTTGCACTTTTGAGAAATCTTTTTAAAACTTTTGTTGAATAGCTGCGTTTTGATGTGAGCCTTGCAAGGAACATCGCATGTACAATTTTGATCTTTTTAGGCTTTGCTAAATGAGTGTATTTCAAAGTGCCATGTGTGGAGAGGCCTTACTTGAAAGAATGTGTGTGGAGTCCTAGAATTAGTCTTGTTAGTCTAATTGTTTAAATCTTGGTGAATGCAAGGCGTGATCTTGGGCAATAATTCCACCCAAATGTAATACCCTGGATTCAAAGGGTGGAAATTTTTTGATTTTTTTTTATTCAAGTGCCAGTGACAGAGGCCACCTACAAACCGTAAATTAATTGACGAACCATAGGTAGGAACCGTAGTTTGCACACTAGAAATCTGTAAGGTGTCAAGTTTCAGAACCCCAACGATGGCCTGTCAGGATGGCCCGTCATCCAATGAATGAGTCGTAGATAGGTCTCGTAGGTCGCCTTCAGACTTGGTCAAATTCTTAAACCATAAGTCCTGACCTACGATTGTAGTGTATGGCCCGTCGATTGACCCACTAGCTGTACATTGGACCCATCATTGCAGAGTCCAAATTTGTAATCTCTGAACCTACCTACAGAAGGACAGGACGGGTAGTAGGTCTGACCTACGGACCGTAAGTTCCACCGTAGGTAGGGGCCCGGCCGTTATTTTAAAGGGGTCTTTTGGTCTTTTCACCAAATGACTTATTTAGTACTCTTAAGTTGGTTTCCCTCATTCCCTAACACTATATAAGTCTAATCAATCCTAAAATCTAGCCTTTCCAACCACTTTACAAAATTCCCCAAACCCTCCTCTTTAAAATACTTCTCTCTCTAAAAGATAGAAGAAGAAGGAGAAGGCAGCCTAAGGTTCAAGAAATCCAGCTTTCTTCATCAAATTGCTTAAGGAATTGAGGCCCTAAGGTATGATAGTGTTCATCCGTGGAGCCCTTTCCTCCATGGAATCCCTAAATTCGCCAATTTTCAAGCTAGAAGGTCTCAATTGAATTAGGGTTTTTCTTCCATGTCATGGGTTCTTTGTAATGTTGATTTAAATGATTGATTTATGAACTATGAAGCATGAATTGAGAAGAATTTCATGAAATTAGATGAATCTCCATGAACCCATGCAAACTACCCAAATTTCGACATTATGCTTGTGTTGATGGGTTGAATTATAAAGTTATGAATTAAGTGAATTATCTATGAATCCATGCATGAATTATGATTCCTAAGCTAAGACTTTTCATGATGAGATTATGAATGACCTAGTGATGTGTTTATGAAAGTAAGCATGTTCAACCAAAAACTATGATTTTACTCTATTATGTGGGTTCCTTCAATTATGGCCAAATTGACTTGTTTATGGCTTTCTAAGCATGAGTTTGCATTGAATTGCATAATTTAAGAGGAATTTTCATGAACCTATGTGTACCCTATGATTTACAAGTTATACGCATGATGAACTATGTAACGACTAAGTTTATGAAATTATGCATCTCTCATATAAAGTCAATGATGAATTAAGGATACTTTGAGATTGAAGTAATAAAGTATATGATATGTTGATGATGTTGTTGAGTGTGAAAGGGGTTCTCACATATTACTCAACCTATGAATCTGAAAGGTTTTCTCACATGTAATAATTCATAACTTGTTGAAAGGATTGTTCAACTAACATTTAATTGATGATTAAGGAGTTATTCTAATGAAGGGACAAGAGGCGATCACCCATGCTTCCTAGTGTAGAAAAGAGGCGATCACCCAAGTCTACTAATAATGAACTTATGACTAATGATAGACAAGAGGTGACTACCCATGTCTATTTATGGTAATTGAACTATGTCTAAATCCGTGGGAATTATGCTTAGTATTGAGTGGAGAAGTGACGATTACCCATGTCCCATAAACTATGTGTCACCATAGGATGATGGTCTATGATAGACACTAGCTAGTGGATCCACGTAAGCCATATGTTAAGTAAAGGGTACAACCTTGTCAAGTAGGATGGCCTTTTTGGTGTGGGGTTATACACCGAATTCAATGTTGATAGCTCACACGGTCTTACATGTCGGTTAAGGCTATTTCCCACAACTAATGAACTAAGTGTTGTTATGATGTTTCTCAAGTAAAGTAGAGATGCTTAGCTTGCCTTGACCATGGTTTGTGTTTTATGTTTTCTAACCCTTATCATTTTTAGCTTGGTCATTGCATCTTATGAAATGTCCCATTTTAGCATGTTTTAAATGATTTTGTGCATTGCTATCATATTTGGTACTTGATTGTACTAACGCATACTCTTTCCTACATTGACTTGTTGATGTAGGGCATTACGATTCTCCATGCACTCATGGCTAGAGCTTAGTAGAAGAAGTGTGAAGACTTTGTTAGTCCTCATCCATTCGAGGACATAGCCTAGTTGTTCTTACGTTTATGTTTTGTTTATTTTGGCATTGTATTAGGTTACGTCCCAAACCTTATTTCTCTTCTTAAGATTACATTGGCTTGAAATATGAGATGTAAACTTCCGTTATTTCTCTTAAAAGCTTTGATATGACATTGTCAATTTCAACTCTTAATCTCTATGATCTTGTATGTATGTATGCTAAGTGGCATGTATGAGGCCTTTCGGGGTCTTGTACGCTATGTCACGTCTAGGGGTTACCTTAGGTCGTGAGAAACTTGGTATTTCGAGCACAAGGTTTAAGAAAGATGCTAGGGTGTCTCATAAGCCGCGTCGAGTAGAGTCTTGTTCATGAGTGTGAAGCACGCCACATTTATGAATGAGAGGCTATAAGACGTTTAAGAAAATTCACTTCTTTCATTACTCTAAAGTCGTGCCATAGATTTTAACTCGATATGTCTCTCTCCTAATCCCTATCCTATGCGTTTCAGGATATGGCTACCCGAATAGCTTATGCTAGAAGAAATGCAGCAGAGAATGTAGATCAACAAGCTCCTCCTCAAGCTCCACAAGTTTCGGTCGACTACCCTTTGGCTGAACAAGTATCTAAAGCAGAGTTTAGAGCGACTTTTCACGTCTTGGATCAAGCCAATAGAGAAGTTGTGGCTCCCGTGAATCCAAATGTGAATTCGGCGGCATCTAGGGTGAGGGACTTCACAAGGATGAACCCTCCAGAATTTTATGGTTCTAAGGTGGAGGAAGATCCTCAAGAGTTCATCGATGAAGTGTATAAGGTATTGATGATCATGCGGGTGACATCGGAGGAAAAGGTGGAGTTGGCCGCTTACCAACTCAAGGGTGTTGCTCAAGTTTGGTTCAACCAATGGAAGATTGAGAGGGTGGTTAATGAGGGTCCTCTTGATTGGGAGAAATTCAAGGTTGCTTTTCTTGATAGGTTCTTTCCCCTTGAGATGAGGGAGGCAAGGATGCTTGAGTTTATCAACCTTCGTCAAGGAAGCATGAGTGTGAAAGAGTATGCTTTGAAATTCACACAATTGTCCCGTTATTCTGCTTCCATAATTGCCGATCCTAGGGTAAGGATGAGTAAGTTTGTCTCAGGAGTGTTCGAAATGGTGGGTAAAGAGTACCGCACCGCTATGCTTGTCAAAGACATGGATATTTCACACCTCATGGTGTATGCTCAACAAATAGACGAGGAAAAGCTCAAGGAAAGGTCTAGAGAGACAAAGAGGGCTAGGACCGGAGATGGTAACTTTTCACATTCGAGGTCCAATTGACATGGTCTTCCTAGATTTTGACAAAGGTTTTCCAGTCAAGGTTCCTCCAATGCTCCTCCCAAGTCCAACAAAGATAGGGTGTCTAACCCTAAGCCCCAAGGAGGAAGTGGTAGTGGCTCTTCATGGACTACTTGTGCTAAGTGTGGGAGAAAGCATGAGGGCAAATGTCTTGCTGGTTCTAATGCATGCTTTGGTTATGGCAAGATGGATCACAAGATAAGGGATTGCCCCTTAATGGCTAAGAATGAAGGGGATAACCATCAATGCACTCAACCTCAAAATCCATCAAGTTCTAGTGGAAATCAAAAGCAAAATCGGTTTTATGCACTTCAGGCTCGTCTTGAGCAAGAGGGTTCTCCCGATGTGGTTACCGGTATGTTGAAAGTCTTTCACTTTGATGTTTATGCTTTGCTTGATCCTGGTGCTACCTTGTCTCTTGCGACGCCAAATGTGGCTACGAGGTTTGATGTTGTTCTGGATGTGTTGCTAGATCCGTTTTGTGTCTCTACTCTGATTGGTGAATCTATTGTGGCCAAGAGATTCTATATAAATTTCCCCGTCTCTTTATCTCATAGAGTCACTTATGTTGATCTTGTAGAGCTTGATATGTTAGATTTTGATGTTATCTTGGGATGGATTGGTTGCATTCTTGTTATGCTTCTGTTGATTATAGGACCCGAATGGTCAAGTTTCAATTTCCAAATGAGCCTATCCTAGAGTGGAAAGGGGGAAAATCTATGGTTAGAGGTCAATTTGTTTCTTACCTTAAAGCTAGAAAGATGATTTTTAAGGGTTGCGTATACCATCTTGTTAGGGTGAGGGATATAGATTCCAAAACCCCTACTCTTGAGTCGGTCCCCATTGTTAATGAGTTTCCGGAAGTGTTTCCTGATGATTTATCTAGTATTCCTCCCGAAAGGGAAATAGACTTCGATATTGACCTTCTCCCGAATACGCAACCTATTTCTATTTCTCCTTATAGAATGGCTCCGGTGGAACTTAAGGAACTAAAGGAACAATTGAGATATTTGTTGGATAAGGGCTTCATCTGACCAAGTATTTTTCCATGGGGTGCTCCGGTCTTGTTTGTAAGGAAGAAAGATGGTTCACTTCGAATGTGCATTGACTATCGCCAACTGAACAAGGTTACCATTAAGAATAAGTATCCTCTCCCAAGAATAGATGACTTGTTAGATTAACCTCAAGGGGCTAGTTACTTCTATAAGATCGACCTTCGTTTGGGCTATCACCAATTGAGAGTAAAGGAAGATGATATTCCATAAATGGCTTTCCGGACTAGATATGGCCATTATGAATTCATAGTGATGTCATTTGGGTTGACAAATGCTCCAACCGCATTTGTGGACTTGATGAATAGGGTGTTTAGATAAAATCTTGATATGTTTGTGATTGTGTTTATTGATGATATTTCGATTTACTCAAGGAGTGAGAATGAACATGCCAATCATTTGAGGATTGTATTGCAAGACCTCAAGGACCAACAACTCTTTGCAAAGTATAGTAAATGTTAGATTTAGCTAGGTCCGTGGTTTTTCTTGGTCACATTGTCTCCAGTAAAGGTATTGAGGTAGATCCTAAGAAGACGGATGTGGTTAGAAATTGGCCTAGACCTCTATCACCTTCTGCTATTCGTAGTTTCTTGAGTCTTGCCGGTTATTATAGGAGGTTTGTGGAAGGGTTTTCTTCGATTGCTTCCCCATTGACGGCTTTGACTCAAAAGAAGGCTAAGTTCGCGTGGTCCGAAGCATGTGAGAAGAGTTTTCAAGAATTGAAAGATAGACTCACTCCGGCTCTGATATTGACACTACCGAAACGGTCCAATCATTTTGTGGTTTATTTTGATGCCTCGAGAATTAGGCTAGGATGTGTTCTTACGCAAAATGGAAAAGGCATTGCCTATGCTTCAAGGCAACTCAAGGTTCATAAAAAGAACTATCCTACTCATGATTTAGAATTAGCGGCTGTTGTGTTTGCTTTGAAAATTTGGAGGCATTATTGGTATGGTGTGCATGTTGACGTCTTCACCGACCATAAGAGTTTGCAATATGTGTTTAAACAAAAAGATCTAAATATTCGCCAAAGGAGGTGGCTTGAGTTGTTCAAAGACTATGACATGAGTGTCCAGTATCACCCCGGCAAGGCTAATGTGGTGGCGGATGCTCTTAGTCGGTTATCTATGGGTAGTGTTGCTCATGTTGAGGATGGTAAGAAAGAGCTGGTTCGCGATGTTCATAGGTTGGCCCGATTGGGTGTTCGATTGGTTGATTCCACTAAATGCGGTGTTATGGTCCATAGTGGTTCTGATGACTTGATTCTCATTCAAGGAAGAATATTCCCAAGGGGGAGATAATGTAATACCCCGGATTCAAAGGGTGGAATTTTTTTTATTTTTCTGGATTCAGGTGCAAGTGACGGAGGCCACCTACGAACCGTAGATGGAGTGACGGACCGTAGTTGGCCCACTAGAAATTTGTAAGGTGTCAAGTTTTAGAACCCCAACGACGGCCTGCAAGGACGGCCCGTCATCCAATGAATGTTTCGTAGATAGGTCCCTTAAGTCGCCTTCTTACTTGGTCAAATTCTTAAGCCATAAGTCCTGACCTACGGTATTAATGTACGGCCCGTCCATTGACCCACGAGCAGTACATTGGACCCGTCGTTTTAGAGTAAAAATTTTTAATCTCTAAGCCTACCTACGGAAGGACAGGAAGGGTCGTAGGTCTGACCTACGGACCAAAAGTCCTACCGTAGGTAAGGGCCCAGCAGTTATTATAAAGGGGTCTTTGGTCTTTTTACCCAATGACTTATTTACTACTCTTAAGTCAGTTCCCCTCATTCCCTAACATTATATAAGTCTATTCAATCCTAAAATCTATCCTTTCCCACCACTTTACAAAATTCCCCAAACCCTCCTCTCTAAAATATTTCTCTCTCTAAAAGATAGAAGAAGGAGAAGGAGAAGGCACCCTAGGGTTTAAGAAATCAAGCTTTCTTCATAAAATTGCTTAAGGAATTGAGGCCCTAAGGTATGATAGTGTTCATCTATGGAACCCTTTCATCCATGGAATCCCTAAATTCACCAATTTTCAAGATAGAAGTTCTAAATTGAATTAGGGGTTTTCTTCCATATAATGGGTTCTTTGTAATGTTGATTTAATTGATTGATTTATGAACTATGAAGCATCAATTGAGATGAATTTGATGAAATTAGATGAATCACCATGAATCCATGCAAATTCCCCAAATTTCGACATTATGCTTGTGTTGATGGGTTGAATTATAAGGTAATGAATTATGTGAAATCTATATGAATCCATGCATGAATTATGATTCCTAAGGTAAGACTTTTCATGATGATATTATGAATGACCTAGTGATGGTTTTATGAAAGTAAGCATGTTCAACCAAAAACTATGATTTTACTCTATTATGTGGGTTCCTTCAATTATGGTCAAATTGACTTGTTTATGGCTTTCTAAGAATGAGTTTGCATTGAATTGCATAATTTAAGAGGAATTCTCATTAATCTATGTGATCCCTACGTTTTGCAAGTTATGAATATGATGAACTATGTAAAGACGAAGTTTATGAAATTATGCATGTCTCATATAAATTCAATGATGAATTAAGGGCACTTTGAGATTGAAGTAATAAAGTATATGATATGTTGATGACGTTGTTGAGTGTGAAAGGGGTTCTCAAATATTACTCAACCTATGAATGTGAAAGGTTTTCTCACATGTAATAATTCATAACTTGTTGAAAGGATTGTTCAACTAACCTTGAATTGATGATTAAGGTGCTATTCTAATGAAGGGACAAGAGTTGATCACCCATGCACCCTAGTGTAGACAAGAGGCGATCACCTAAGTCTACTAATAATAAACTTATGACTAATGGTAGACAAGAGGTGATTTCCCATGTCTACTTATGGTAATTGAACTATGTCTAAATACGTGGGAATTATGCTTAGCACCGAGTGGACAAGTGGCGATTACCCATGTCCCGTAAACTATGTGTCACCAGAGGATGATGGTCTATGATAGACACTAGTTAGTGGATCCACGTAAGGTATATGTTAAGTAAAGGGTCCTACCTTGGCAAGTGGGATGGCCCTATAGGTATGGGGTTATACACCGTATTCCATGTTGATAGCACACATGGTCTTACATGTCAGTTAAGGCTATTTCCCACAACTAATGAACTAATTGTTGTTATGATGTTTCTCAAGTAAAGTAGAGATGCTTAGCTTGCTTTGACCATGGTTTATGTTTTATGTTTTCTAATTCTTATCATGTTTAGCTTTGTCATTGCATGTTATGAAAATGTCCCGTTTAAGCATGATTTAAATTATTTCGTGCATTGCTATCATACTTGGTACTTGATTGTACTAACGCATACTCTTTCCTACATTGACTTGTTGATGTAGGGCATGGCGATTCTCCATCCACTTGTGGCTAGAGCTCTGTAGAAGAAGTGTGAAAACTTGGTGAGTCCTCATCTATTTGAGGACATAGCCTAGTTGTTCTTACCTTTATGTTTTGTTCATTTTGGCATTGTATTGGGTTACGTTCCAAACCTTATTTCTCTTCTTAAGATTAGATTGGCTTGAGACATGAGATGTATACTTTCGTTATTTTTTCTTAAAAGCTTTGATATGACGTTGTCAATTTGAACTCTTAATCTCTATGATCTTGTATGTATGTAGGCTAAGTGGCTTGTATGAAGCATTTCGGGATCTTGTACGCCATGTCACGTCTAGGTGGTACCTTGGGTCGTGACACTAAATGTCCTAAATATTTTTTGACTATCTTGTGAGGGTGTGCATCCATTTTGGCACCATTTGAGCCTAACCCATTTGTTGGTAAAACCAAAAGTAAACCTCTTGAGCCAAATTGTCTCTACCTTCTCACCTAAAATCCTTTTTGAAGCATTGTTATGTTTGAATAGCCAACTTAGGTGTCACTACCAGATCTCTTGAGTCATGATGGCGCCTACCTACCCACCAATAGGCCAGCCAAACCCTATCCCGAAACTCAACAGTAATGGGACTGAGGGATAAAACTAACCTCAACTAAGCAGAAACATAAAATGAGAACAAACAAGAGAAGGCAGAAATGAAACCAAAACTATATATATACAAGATACCTCCCAGAGCTTGAAAGTCACAAGTACAGAACTACTAACAAGAGTACAAGTCCTAAAAGTGGACCACAGAAATAAACTGTCTCGGAGGCAAAAGACTAGTCAAAATATAAATACAGAAGGAGACAGGTAAATCCAGAACGCCAAGTCCTCACCCTCATCTCCTAAACAGATAGATGCAGGCTCGAACACAGCGCTGATGATTGGTGCTCGGACCTGCATCACGAAAATAAATACAGAGTGTAGCATGAGTACCAACAACAGGTACCCAGTAGGCATCATAGGCCGACTGAGCAAGAAAGGTAAAAATAGGTAGACTAGAGAGAATCAACCACAAACAGAGGTCAACAAAACTGGAGTAGAATAACCGGAAGTAATATAAGAATATCAGAACTAAACCCAGCTGGGTCCCCTATAAGACCCGCTAGGTACACTCAAGCACAGACAAACAAGAACCCGAACGGACCCCCATATGCCTGACAGGTGCACTGAAAACTACTTCTATGAGAATCGAGGAAGGACAAACTACGAACTAGAATCACCGAGTCAACTACACAAACCGGTCAAACCATCTCCAACCCAAATAACAAATCCAAATCTCAAATCGTCTCACCTAGCCTGCTAACCACCTCGGGCCCCAATAACCTGATATTTAACTGCCCAATAGGCTGTCACTATGGGGGCCATGCCCAGGGCCCAGCCCATGCCAGACGAGTGAGCCATCTAACACTCTAGGGGCTTTATCCCAGCCAGACGAGTGCGTGGGTTATGTCTACTCCAAAGAGGACCTCAAATAACCTATGTCCAATTGTCCTGCAAGCTACTCACCCCGGGGGCCCTACCCTGGGCCCGGCTCATACCAGTCAAGTGAGTTACATATCACTCCCGAGGGCCCTATCACTGCCAGCCAGAGTGTGCAGGTCAAATCAACTCCGTAGAGGATCTAATCTCTAGGCCATCGTGGATCACCATCCACACTCAATCAACACACACTACGTGACATGATCCCAGGCCACTGCAGGCCGATAACCGCTCCCGATAAACCTCAATGAAAACCCGGCCTCAAAAATCCCCGACAGGGAGAGGCTACGCCTCTGATAACGCATCGCATCACAGAAAAAGGGAGAAGAGAACAGCAAGATCGCAATAACGAAACTAAAACATAGCCCAAACTATCAGACCCATGTTTGCTAATCCAGTCTACAAGGACCTAGTCCATCCGAAACGGCGTCGGATACATACCAAAGGTCAACAGGTGCATGGGACTAAGGCAACACTATCCTAACCTATTCTAAGGTCGAGTATCACAGCACTCAACAAAACACAAGAAAAATAACCTGAACCCACCCATGCAATAACAGATAGCCCACAACAAATCATTAACAATCCGAGGACAACAACCCATACTAAAGCATATACTAGCCCGAACCGCCAAAAAATAAACTCTAAAGGAAGAAGATCGGAGAAGAAAGACAGAAATACTAGCTACCCAACCCAGATCAATACAAGTCGACAAGTAATTACACATTCAAGCTCAATCTAGGAAGAAGGGAAGTCGTTACCTACCAAAAGGTCGATCACGCATGCTCCAAACCACTCTGCCAGAGCTTTTCCCTTCCGAACTACCTCAGACTGCTGCCCCGCTGTCAAAAATAGAGTCACATCATCAATACGGTCATTTAGACACTAAAATCATCCAAATCAGAGACAGACCAATTTCAGACTCAAAATTGACTCCGTAAAGAGGTCCCAAATCCTCCCCCAAACTTGCATTCCAAAATTCAACACCCATTGGGGCTCGGATCAGCTCCAAATACCCAACAAAAAGAAATGCAAAACTTTACAAATATAAGCCTAAGATAGAAAGTTACTCCTCGAATTCACAGAAATCGAGGGACACCCAACGTAAACCGACCATAAACCTACGAAGCCAACAAGAATTTGAAAACCTGAGACTTTGAATCACCAACAACCGATAAAAGATGAGGGAGATATGAATTATGGAACTTCATTCCAAATGAGCCTCGACCTCAACTTCTAAAGCCACTGCAACCCGCTGACCTCTGCGGACGCGGCCAAGGCCCCGCGAACGCGGATGGAAAACAAACACTACTACACGAACGCGGCCAAGGGCCCGTGAACGTGGAGAGAAGGGATTCACACCTCTGCGAACGTGAAGAAGGATACCTCAGACCTCCACGAACGCGCTGTAGACACACTTACACCTCCGCAAACATGGAGCCTATCCCCCGAATGTGGAGAGAAGAGGTATCTGCAGATATCGGCTGCACCAGCTGAGTTTTGGACAATTCCAAAACTCCGACTGGGTGCCCAGAATTCGTTCAGAACCCCGTGCACACAAACGAGATATGCTACCCCATCAAATTCAACGTTCTGGACTCAATGGCTCAATGGCGCAGTCAAAATTTCCATACGAGGTCATTTCGATGAAAAGTAGGTCCCACACCCAATGGGCCATTTTAGCCAAATTTTACCGAAGGCCTCGAAATTCGATCGGAATCTCCCGGAAGTTCTCGAAGGATCATTCTAGACCAAACTCGGCATTTCGAAACTAATTGCACTTACGAAATTCTCATCCAAGTGCGTTTTCCAAGAATATTGAGCAAAGTCAACCTTAAGCCAAATTTCTAATGCTAAAGAGCTAACTGACCCCAGAATCACACCAGAAGCCTCGGGACTCGGGTCAACCATGCTTCTAGCCTAATTTGGCCGTTCTGGAGCTAATGGAATAGTCAAAATTCCCATCTGAGGTCATTTACTTGACGATATGACCGAAATAAACTTTTCAAGGTTCTAAAGCGCAAAAATAGGAAAACAGGCATAAACATCGAATGAACAACCAGGCGACCGAACCTACAATGCCAGTAAGTCAAAAATAACTTAGGGTCGCTACAAGAATACTCTAAACGACATAAAACAGTCACAAACACAAAAATGACCTGAAGGGTCATTACATTAGTCCAAAAGCCTAAGTTGGGGTGTGGAAAGGAAGGAGGAATAAAAGCAAGGTGAAGGGAAAAGAAAGATAAAATGAGACTCAAATTTGAAGTTGGTATAAAAAGAAGGAACCCCTCCTTATTAAAAAAAGAGAAAGTCGTTGTGATGAAAACGCTTAAGAAAAATAGAATTGGAAAAGAGAAGCAGTGAAATAAAGGGGATTCCAAATAAATTGAGTGATAAATTATCGATCACACTATCAAATTATTGATCACAAGGTCATTACGGACATTTAGACACTAAACTCGCAATATTTGAAATGGACCCAAAATTGAGTCAAAATAGGAATGTGAGACCCGTACCAGAAATCCCAGAATTAACTCCATCAAAAGATTCTAAATAGCTGAAGGAACTTGTGCCTCCAAAATGAGCACAATCCGATCTTGAAAATGAGCTAAAATAGTCCATGCAAAACACAAGAAAAACACTATTAAAGTACTTGGGTAGCCCCTTCCAAACAAAAATTACCTCAAAACACCAACCTTCACACATCCTCAATCAGTCCCACACGTAGCCACACCAATTCCCGACAAAACACAACTTCAATCACCTAAAACAGTGCTTCTTAGCTCGAAATATTGAAGTTTGAAAATAAGGGCTGAAGTTGATTTTCAACATTTAAATGCCACAAATCTAGTCTCTAAAAGGCATTTCTGGTCTCTAAAATCCTAAATTCTAGTTGCTAAAAGCATACACCAGCAACGCCAGATTTTCCTATTTTGCAAAGTCTCCGAATGGATCCTCGGGATTCATTTGGGATGCAATGAAAATAAACCAGATATGCTACCCGATAAATTCGGCATTCCGAACTCAATGCAACCATCAAAACTTCCATCCGTGGTCATCTCGATTAAAAGTGGGTCTCACACCCAAGATCTATTTTAAGCTAAAATCCACAAAGGGGCTCAAAATTAGACTGGAAGCCTCAGGAACTGCATAAAGGGTTGTTCTAGACTAAAATTAACATTTTGGAGCTAACCGCACTAACAGAATTCCCATCTAAGCATGTTTACAAAAAAGGTTGACCGAAGTCAAACCTATGCTTCAGCCTCAAAGTAAAAACGTGTAATGGCACAAACTCACACTGGGAGCCTCAGGGCCCAAACCAACCATGCCATCATCCTAACATGGTCCTTCGGGAGCTGATGGAACCGACAAAATTACATTATGAAGTTGTCTTCCCGAACGTTTGACCGAAATCAACCGTTCAAGTTTCTAAGGTTCCAAAACACACAAACTTCTACAAAACCCAAATTAATGACCCGGCGATCGAACTGTCAGTTCTAGCAAATCATAAATGACCTAGGGTCACTACACAAAAGCTTTAAATGTTGAAAAGATAGGAAAACAAAAAAATTACATGGAGGGTCATTACAACATCCACTACTAAATAGACTTTTGTCCATAAAAGTAGAAGGATAGTTGCAGCCTGAAAGGCAAAAAAGGGTGAGGATACCGGGTTTACATGCTCCACCAGACCCTCAGACACCCTTTCGGAACAAACAACGCAGACATGGAACTCAGGCTGAGAGGAAAATCCTTAAGCTCACTTCAAAATCTAAAAAATCCTTCAAATCCAATTTGTGCTCCAACTCTCATCCAACAGAACCAAACTTGCTTGAAAGCACTAGATTTATCCGAGAAGACCAAAACAACATAATAGAGCAAACACAGAGCCATGACAGATGCACCCTAACTCACACAAATAGAGTCCTCACCTTATGTCCCACATCTAACATCTTCTAACCACCAAGAGCATTCTGCCGGTCCTTAGACATTTTGAACATCTCCAGCACCATCTGAAACCTGCCTAGATTTCCATACAATACAAACCTCATAAGAAACGACATGCTCCACCTGAACATTGAGCAACAACAACTGCCAAACAAAGAAGCTCAGCACAGGACAAAGCCCAAAATCCACTCTTGCCTCTCAAAGACCAACAACTCCAGCTGCAACACAACCTTCTGAAGCTAATCACGCTGATCTAAAGGATGACCATCCTGTGAACGACAAGGTAGCATTGTGCCCTACTCTAATGACTTACTCCAAGCAAAAGAACTTCTTAAAAACTGATCCCTTTGGTCTACAAACTACTCCGCCACTACCAACTTCGGCCAAAAATCACATCCTAAGGGAAACCAAGCTGGAAGGCGGTGTATCAAAATAGTCAATTGGCTGGTAATAGACTAAGGGCACCAACTCCCATCAACTAAGTCCGCAAGCTATCAAGCATGATCAAAGCAAACTTTGCATATTGAACAAGAACCAAATCATGAATCCCACAAATTACTTTGACCCCATCTCGAAGATGGACCTTCTTAGAAAATTTCCATTTTCTAGCAAAAGCTAAAGTCTAAAGCCACTTATAAATACTGCCATTCCGATTCTAAATCACACACCAACCTCGAGAGCTATCAACACAACAACAAAGAAAAAACACCAGTGGCAACAAGGCACAACAAGGAGTCACACCTCCAAATTATGGCTAGCCATAACAAAACTCCGATGCAACAAGAAGAGGATGAATCCAAAATGGGCTGAACAAGTGAAAATAAAGTTGTGCAATCAAGAAAAGACAAAGGCAAAGAAAGAAAGCAACAAAAAGGACTACCACACTAAAGAAGGCCAACTACCCAACACACAACCACAAAAACTAGGAATCTCCCAACTACTACTTTGAAGTGACGATTGTCATGGCCCAAAGTACACCCTAGACATGACAAGGTGGGACTCTAAGAGCCCTAAACAAGCCACTGGACATAGCATGACGTAAAAGAAATACAACAAGAGAGAGTAGGCAAAAAAGGTCTCATATCATAAGAAATTTGAACATAAGTGTGAAATACTAAATTGTGTCTGACATAGCCTTTCTAACATCATAAGAGTGATTGGAATACAACCCATACACCACGTACAAGTCTAAAAATGAAATTACAATAAAGAAATAAGAACATCGATGGCCTTGTCCTTAGAACATGAGGACTCACCAATATAATAAGTTGATAGAGCAATCAAAGCTAGCCACGAGCAAAAGAAGAAGCATTGGACCTTATATAATGAAACAATATAGGCACAAGTATGCATTAGTACATGGAATGTACTAAGTATGGGTAAATTCATAAAAACATAGGCATGATCATATGGGGACTTTAAACATGATATGTATGACCAAGTTAAAACATAGTAAAAACTTTTTAAAGAATTCATGAATTGCAAATAAGGTCAATGCATAATTATTATCATTTAAGAAGCTTTCATAAAACCATTGAAGGTAACATAGTTAATTTTGTGGGATATTTACCATTAACCGACAATAAGACCATCTGAGCTATAACATGGAATCAGATGTAACCCTCACATCCAAAAGAGGGTTCTACTTTCCAAGGTAGACTCCGTAACATTCATTCATAATTGTTATTATGGATCCACTAGCTAGGTCATTTAAGACAAACCTACAGGGGCACACAGTTTGGGAGAAGGGAATTTCTACTAAAGACCAAACCTTTACTAGCAGTAGGGCCTCCATTCCAAAGTCCTCCCAGTACTAAGAAAATCCCAACGGAAAAGACATTATTATATTCAAATAAAAAATACTTGGAAAGGCACAATTAAGACTATCAATCCAATGATAAGCTCGTAGAGTATCTCCTTTCAAATAATTATTTCATAACTTCATATATTAAGACACTTACCTATCTAAGCATCTAAATCATGATTTCGTTCATAAGTAAGAAAACATTTTACAAATCATTGATACTTATTTCAAAAGCATCCATAGTTTGTAAATAATCTTTTTCATAAAAAAGGCATAGCTTTCATAATCATAATTCATAACTGATAACCAATTTCTAACGAAGATGATTAATACGGGTTTTTAATCAATAGAGAGCAGGACCTTAAGAGTGTGTGAGCAATCAGGTACAAATTTCTCTCAATGGGTGATTACTAATTGCTTTGAGTTGTTGAATCTCAATGGCTAGGATGGATTATAACTATAACAACCATTTATCAAATAGCTATCATGTATCAAGTGAGTTCTACCGAACCTCAACAAGCTTTCAATACAAAACAACCCAATTCCTTAATTTAACCCACTTTATAAAGATGGGTTGTATCGACAAGAATCAATACAACTATCAGTCATAAATCCCACTCTAATGCATCTATCACAAGCAAGCATAGAGATATAGAGCTAGAACTAAATTGGCAACTTCAGTTCATAAGTGAAAACATGAATAAACAGCTGAACCCATTTCAAAACAACATTAAATATAGCAATTAGAAACACCCATAAGGTAATATATGTATCCGATTACATATTCACACCCCTAAGGACAAGGGTTTTAGCCAATTATAGCAAAAAGTAAGAGATAGTTACCAAAATGGTTTTCCATCCAAATGAAAATGGTCTTCAATACTCAAATGCTAAGAATTAAGATTAAACCTTCAAAACCCGATGTCTAAGATCTAAACACTCTCAAGAATGTTCAATAGCTCAAAAATTATCAAAAGTATGAATGTTTCCTTCAGTCTGGTTCAGCCTGATGCCTTTCTCTCTCTCTCTCTTCAATCATCAATTTATAAATTGCCATAATTTTTCACACATTTCAGCACATGGGACCACTCGGTGAAATAAGTCGGGGTCGCCAAATTACTCGGTGATCTGCTGATGTACTCCACCTTGCCTTTTTGTACTTGATTTATGCCTTAAATGGTTCTGGTCATTTAGGTGATCTGGGTCGAGTTAGCCATTCCATTCGGCGATACGCCGAAGTGCTCCTTTTATTCGCTGAGTTTGCTTGGCTCGTTAGCCACTTCGCTGGAAACTGTTTCCAAAAGGTTTATAACACAATTTTTAAAATTTGTTGAATAATATTAGCCCACATAAATAATATAAAAAAAGGCAAGCAATAAAATATATGAAAACTCAAGATTTATGCAAACATATATAAGAATTAGTTAGTATATCAAAATAATATATAATTAAGAAAATGAAAGGGGGCTAGGAAATGTTGGACTCCTAATTTGCGAGACTCCAAGCACTGACATCATCCTAATAGCTGTTGGCCCAATATTTTGGGCCAAAACGAGTTTAAAAGTAGAAACTCCAGCCCTCCGGTTGTACATTAAACATAAAAAGAGAAATAAAGAGGATTAGGATTAACCTTATTCATATCACAAAAGTATTATAAAACAGAAATTATAAAAAAAATCACAACCATAACAACAAATAAAATAAAGCAAATCCTAAAGAAAAAGTGAACCAAGTGAGCTCTTACTAACCAATACGATTAGCTTTGTAACTAAAACTAAGGAAATAGAGAAGGCTAACAAATACTAAATATGGCAAAATAAATACCCGTTACCTATCAACTTAATCCACTTTCGTATTGTAGGGTTTTTTTAAGGCAAAGTAACAATTCATGCTCATATAAATCTTTAAAGGCATCAGATGATCCCAACAATTGACCAACTAAATAACTTGGGAAAAGTTTAAAACGGTACAAAAATAAACATTTTTTAATGTGATCTAAAATTTAAAATCACGATCCTACACTTATTCATTCAATATTGAATCTTGAAAAAGAACACAAAAAGATTTGAGAACATTCATCATATTCCTCAATATAATGAAGCGAAAAACGTAGTTATGCTAGTTATTCTTTTAAAAAACAGAATAAGTGAGCTTCATTATTTCGCTCCCAAGAACGCAAAAATAATAATAAAATAGAAACAATGACCCATAAAAATTAGTCAAATTTATATAGTTATTCTCATAGTCATATTGATAGACAGAAACATGACGGAAGTAAAATGAAAGGAAAGATCTTTACCTTGTGTTGAGCAGCAAACTAGAGAGCGTTTCGTTGAGAATTCCTAATTCAAACTCGAACTCGAAGGGACGCAAAGGAGACCGAGACCAAAACAATAAACTAATAGATTCGTAAATCTTTATCTTTTAGATGATTTTCGATTTTTGCTTGATTCTTGGATGTTTTCAATCGGATCTCTTTTAGTTTTCTTGGATCTCTCTCTAGTTCTTTTTTTTTTGGGATCCCTCTCTAGTCTTTTTTTTGGATCCCTCTCTATTTTTTTTTTGGATCATCTTGGATGAGGACCAAAGGGCTCCTTTTATAGATGATTTGGGGCATGGTTTCAAGAATTCAAAATTTGAATTCTTGAATAATCAAATCTTAGAAGAAAAATAATGATGAAGGGGAAGAAAAATCTCTTAAGAATCAACTTTTTTGGTTGATTTGAAAGGAGAGGAGTGATTGATGGAAGGATAAAGTTGGAAACCGCCAGAAATCTACATTTTCCAGTGGTTCATGGCCAAACTTGGAAGAGAAGATTGATGGGAGATGAGAGTGAAAGGGCATGGGGAAGGAGAAGTTCTTGGAAAAGAGAAGATGTTATGGGAAAGGAGGAAAATGTTGGGAGGCGTGTCTTTGGAGAAGATAGGTGAGGTGATGGGGTCTTGGAAAAGGAAGATGGAAAAGTCTTATTTAGTTTGGACCGTCCGATAGTTTGATCGGACGGTTGATATAAATCAAGAGTTTTAAAAAGTTTATATATATATATATATATATATATATATATATATATATAATGGTAAAAGGCTAGATTAGTTAGAGTCATTAGATTAAATTGTATGGTCGAGAATAAGTCTAAAGAAGCACAATTCATGTGCTTCTTACGTGGCACACACGGATTGACCCGTTTAGGAAGACTTGGATTGTCAAATTTTTAACCAAATTAACCCATTTAAATTACAACCTCTTCTTTATTAAATAGTCATAATTTATTAAACTAAATATAATTATTTTCCAAGATTAGCTTATTTGACAAAATTGGTCATTCTAAAAATAAAATTGATATGAATTAGTAACTTATTAATAAACTAAGCTTCCTAATTTTTAATAATGTACAAGATATTTATTTGTAACAATAGAAATTATATTTAAATAAAAATTGATTTAATTTTTTTTTAAAACGATATGTACTTGATGTAAATTTTAAAAATGAGAAAGTTAGTAGTGATATTTATATAATATATTCAATTATATATAAAAAAATTTATAAGAAACAAAATTTTGAAATAAACTTGTCAAATGGAATGAAAAATGTTTAAATTTTATTTTTTTTTCATATTGTTACAAAAGTTTTGTTATATGTATATATTTTACTATTATTATTATTTGTTATCGAAACTTAATTAATTAAATATGGAGAGCCAAAATTGGATGTCAACAATTACTAATTGCTTTAAGTTACGTTGTTGAATCTCAATGGGTAGGATGGATTATAACTATAACCACCATTTCTCAATCAACTATCATGTATCAAGTGAGTTCTATCGAACCTCAACAAGCTTTCAATACAAAACAACCCAATTCCTTAATTCAACCCACTTTATCAAGCGGGGTTGTATCTACAAGAATCAATACAACTATCAGTCATAAATCCCACTCTAATGCATCTATCACAAGCAAGCATAGAGATATAGAGCTAGAATTAAATTTGCAACTTTAGTTCATAAGTGAAAACATGAATAAACAACTGAACCCATTTCAAAACAACATTAAATATAGCAATTAGAAACACCCATAAGCGAATTTATGTATCCGATTACATATTCACACACCTAAGGACAAGGGTTATAGCCAATCATAGCAAAAAGTAAGAGATAGTCACCAAAAAGGTTTTCCATCCAAATGACAAGGTCTTCAATACTCAAATTCTAAAAATTAAGATTAAACCCTCAAAACCCAATGTCTAAGATCAAAACCCCCTCAAGAATGTTCTATAGCTCAAAAATTATCAAAAGTATGATTGTTTCCTTCAGTCTAGTTCAGCCTGATGCCTTTCTCTCTCTTCAAACATCAATTTATATGTTGCAAAAAATTTCCACACATTTCAGCACATGGGACCACTTGACGAAATAAGTCGGGGTCGCCAAATGACTCAGTGATCCACCGAAGTACTCCACCTCACCTTTTTGTACTTGATTTCTACCTCAAATGGTCTTGGTCATTTAGGCGATCTGGGTCAAGTTTGCCATTCCATTTAGCGATACGCCGAAGGGCTCTTTTTGTTCGCCGAGTTGTCTTGGCTCATGAGCCGCTTCGCTGGAACATTAGGCGAGCTAGAGGCTCACTTGGCGAGTCGCCGAGTGGCTTTTGCGAGCTCCAACCTTCCTTTTCTTCAACTTTTCTAACTTTTTCACTTCTTTTCGCAGTGTAATGTCCTTGTCTTGTTCTTGAGCCTCCATGGTTGCACATAAGAACTCTAACATCACTTATGAACACAAAATACGCATTGAGGACACTAAATCATTAAATAACAAGCCCTAAATGAGTAAAAATTCCTGAATCATTAATAACCCTCACAGCAAGTATGTCTCTGTCTCTGATAATCTATTGTGTACTTATTATGGAAGAAATGGTCATCTATAGAGAGACTGTGAATCTCTAAGGAAGGTAAATGAGAATCGTGAAAAGTTCTCTGAAATAAATGGAGGAAGGAAAACTGAACCTGGTCCCAAGGACAAGTTAAACAAGAAAAAATTGGCTCAATGGACGAGGAAGTCTCTTATCAAGCCACTGTCTAGTTTTTTGGAACTCCATCTTAAGTGGGTTCCTAAATCTAACAAGTGATTCTTAATTTGCAGAAGGGAGGAAATAGTCAATGCTGGTTTATGGATAGCGGATGTTCTAAGCACATGACTGGAGAAACACATTACTTTCTCTCTCTTGAAGCACACCAAGGTGGTGGTGTGTCATTCAGAAATGGAAAGAAAGGATATATTCTTGGTATTGGAAAAATTGGAAAGATTGTGAAAAATTCTATAGATGGTGTGTACTACGTAAATTGGTTGAAGTACAATTTGCTCAGTGATCTGTGATAAGGGAAATAAGGTTAAATTTCTGTCCAACAAATGTATTGTCACTAACATTACTACTCAAGAGGTGATATTGACATCAAGAAGGCTCAAAAACATGTATGTAGCTGATCTGGATTCAATACGAGGAGATAATCTTACTTGTCTCAGTGCTCAAAGCGATAATGCTGATCTTTGGCACATGATACTTGGACATGTGAGTGCCTCACTTCTGAATAAGCTTGTAACAAGAGTCCTGGTCCAGGGTCTGCCTAAGCTGAAATTTATAGATAACAAGATCTGTGATGCTTGTGTCAAAGGGAAACAAACCAGATCCTCATTCAAACAGAAGAAAGGTGTAAGTACACCTAGGTGTCTGGAACTTCTTCATATGAATATGTGTGGTCATGTGAATATTTAGAGTAGAGGAGGAAAGAATTACATTCTTGTAATAGTCGATGACTATTATAGGTTCACCTGGACCATGTTCATAAGGACCAAGAATGAAACAGATTATGTTTTGATTACTTTTGCAAAAAGGATCCAAACAAAGCTGGATTGTAAGATTGCTGAAATCAAGTCAGACCATGGCACTGAATTTGAGAATGCACAAATTGAAGAATTTTGTGTTGATCACGGAATCAGTCACAACTTCTCTACTCCTAGAACTCCTCAACAAAATGGGCTAGTTGAGAGGAAGAGTAGAACTCTAGTGGATATTGCAAGGACTATGCTTATTGATTCTGATATTGCAAAAAACTTCTAGGCAGAGGCAGTGAACACAACTTGATATGTAACCAATAGGTGTCTTATTAGATACGTTCTCAAGAATAAACCCTATGAATTGCTGAACAAGAGAAAGCCTAAGTTGAGTTATTTTAAGGCTTTTGGTTGCAAATGTTTTGTTCTCAATAATGGTAAGGATGATTTGGGAAATTTTTATCCCAAGAGTGATGAGGGAATATTTGTGGGTACTCCTCCACAGATAAGGCATGTAGAGTCTTCAATAAAATAACTCTATGTACTGAGGAACTGTTCACGTTATCTTTGATGAATCTGGTGAAAGAGACAGTATGAATAACAGAGATGAGACTAAAATTGAGAAGCTATCAATTGTGAAGTGTCTCAACTGAATGAAAATCGTGACTCTAAAGGGGAACCTGGTCAGCAAGACAAGTTAAATTCTGCAGAACATGATGAAATTGAAAAATGCAACTCTAAAGAAGAAGAATCAGTGGAAGACCCAACAGCCGTATCTTAAAAAAGGACGACATGGAAACATCAGTCATCTTATCCAATGGACAATCTTGTCTCTCCATTGAATTCTGGAATGCATACCTGGTCTTAAACTAGAAACCTCATGGCATTTTCATCTTTTACCTCCACCATTAAACCAAAGAACCTGAAGGAGGCCTTGAAGGTTGCTGACTAGATCAACTCAATGCCGGAGGAACTTCATCAATTTGAAAGAAATAAAGTGTGGCACCTGCTCCCTAGACCAATGGACAGAACAATAATAGGAACCAGGTGGGTGATCAGAAACAAACTAGATGAAAATAGAGTCATTACAAGGAACAATTCGAGATTGGTGGTGCAAGGACATAATTAAGAAAAAGGAATTGATTAGAAAGAAATATTTTCTCCTGTCGCCAGGATGGAGGTTATCAGAATTCTAATTGCCTTCGCATCATACATGGGCTTCAAGCTTTTTCAAATGGATGTAAAAATTTCCTTTCTGAATGGGTATTTGAAGGAAGAAGTATATGTTAAACAATCTCCTAGGTTTGAAGATGTTGATCTACCAAGCCATGTGCTAAAATTTGACAAGGCCTTATATGGTCTAAAGCAGGCTCCAAGAGCATGGTGTGAGAGATTATCAAAGTTTCTTCTTGAAAATGGATTCAAAAGAGTAAAGATTGATAACACCCTATTCTTGAAATCAAGAGAAAAGGAACTCCTTATTGTGCAAGTGTATGTTGATGAAATAATTTTCGGAGCCACCTCAGAATCATAGTGCAAGAAATTCACTGTTTTAATAAGATGTGAGTTTGAAATGAGTATGATGGGAGAACCCACCTTTTTTTTGGGTTTGCAAATCAAACAGTCAACTCATGGCACATCTATCTGTCAAGAGAAGTACATCAAAGAGCTTCTTAAAAAGTTCAACATCCAAGAGGCCAAGAATATTGACACTCCCATGGGAACAAGTTCCAAGCTAGACACTGATGAAGTAGGCATTGAAGTAAGTGAAATAATTTATAGATGAATCATTGGATCTCTTCTTTACCTTACAGCCAACCGACCGGACATTGTGTTCAGTGTAGGAATGTGTGCAAGGTTTCAGGCATGCCCTAAAGAATCTCATTTGAAGACAGCCAAGAGCATCCTAAGATATCTGAAAGAAACTCAAGACCTGGTCCTATTCTACCCTTTTGGAGACTTTTTTGATCTGGTAGGATACACTGACTTAGACTATGCAGGGTACTTGGTCGACAGAAAAAGCACCTCGGGAATGGCTCACTTTCTTGGGTCATCACTGATTTTATGGGGAACTAAGAAGCAAAACTTAGTGGCCCTGTCTACGGCTGAAGCTGAGTATGTCGCGGCTGCTTCATGTTGTGTTCAGCTCCCTTGGATCAAACCACACCTTGAAGACATTGGTTTTCTCTCAGATGCAATTCCTCTTATGTGCGACAACACTAGTGCTTGAAACATGGCCAAGAACCCTGTACAACATAAATGAACCAAGCACATCGATGTGAGGCATCACTTTTTGAGAGATAATGTTGAGAAAGGAAATGTTATCATGAAGTTCTGGAAAATGGAAGAACAAATAGTTGACACCTTCCCCAAAGCATTAAGCAGGGAATGGTTAATCAAGAACAAGCTGAAAATGGGGATGCTCAAACCAGACTTACTGCTACATCAATACAATCAACCCTCTTGTTGACTATGATTAGGGAGAAGGTATCTGTGATTTTTGTCTTGTAAATGTATATGTATTCACCTAAAGTACCTTTTTTAGGTATACACTTATGGCATTCCAGCTAAAGAGAAGACTAAGTAATACTGATCAGGGCAAGTGCTATTAAAATTATAAAGAGGGACCATTCCTTGCTCAGAGGTCAGTATCACCTTACTATGCTAAGTTATTTACTGTAAACGGTCACTTTCCACGTTTCATCCTTTCCTCTTTCATCCTATCTAAAAGGAAATGTCTTTTCATATCATAAACCCAAAGGTCGTCTCTATTCAGGGACCCTATTCAAGTATTAAAGGTTGCCTCAAACACCCCGCCCTTTAACAAAAAAATCTCCTTCCTATATCTCCTTATCCAAAAGAATTTTGATTCTGGTTCTCATCCTTCTTGCAAAAATTTCCAAATGCTCTTCTCCCCCAATGGATCGAGATCCTTTCAAAGTTGAAACTATAAGTTCTTTCTAGTTTTCTCATCTAACTCTCCCTGAAAATCCACCTCCATCTACTCCTATATGTGGTGCGGGAAAAACAGGTGAGTCAGAAACTCCTCATACTGAAGTCCTTCTCTCTCCAATAGTAGAACCCATTTCTACTCATCCCTCTTCGAATGAGGCTCCCCCTTGCTCTCTCACTCTTGTTCTCTCTCCCTCTCTTTGAAAATATCAGGATGCCTCTAATTGTTCAGAGGGTCAGTTAGTTGTCAAACCTCCTGCTACCGAAAATCTTTCTGATTTAGATGTATCTTCTGAACTAGGCCCCGTGTCCTCTGCTATGTCTAAGAGGTTGTTCGATGGAGATCAACCAGTAGGGGAATGGATGGAATCCAACATTCTAGTAGTAGGTGATGAATGGGTTGTTCAGACTTTGATTGATATTAGGGGAGATATTCAACCTCCATTCTCTGAAGTTGAATGTAAATCTCTAGATCCATTGTTAAGGAACTCTGAGCCCATTTTTGACCAAACCCCTGAGGTAGGTTACTGACTAATTTTGTTCAGGAAGATTTGGATGATGATGAAAATGTCGCCCCTCTCACTTGGAAAAGGACAGGTCGAAGGGGAGAGAATACACCTAATTAAATCCTAGCATTAGATTGTGCAGAAAGCAATAAGAAAAAGAGAGTGTCTGAAGAACCAAACTTAAAAAGGGGAAAATAGGTTGATAAGGGAAAACAAAAGTTTGTTGACGTCTCTTCCCCAAAGGTTGTTAAAAATTATGCTACCCGTGGGTCACAAATGAAAATGATGGAGGATGCCATGGTAGCAAATAAAGCTCAAACCATTCGCAACAGAAGGAAGAGAAAACATGTTTTCTATGAAGAAAGGGGTGTTCTGTCTGATGAACTCATTCATTTGTCTAAAGACTTAGACATGAGTGAAACTGAGTCTGATGACATTGTCAAGGCAGTCACCAAGAGAAGTAAGGAGGTAGCCGGGAAGGAAGCCAAAGTACATGGGAACAGGTCAAGAAATACATTCCCAAGAAGCAAACCAATCAAAAGGACTCTAAGGTCCAAGCCTGAAGAGGAACTAGGTCTACCGATTAAGAAGGGCAAGGGAGATAAGGAATTGACGAGAGAAGCAAGGATCAACATTCTCAAAAACCAAAAAGTATTAAATGGGAGAGTCTTTGATATAGATGTAATGGATAAATCGGGTATGCAATACCTGGTTGATTGTGTAGCATTACAAGAGTGGGAGAATCTGTTTGAGTGAATTGTGCCTTACTTGCATGAGCCAGAGGTTTGTGAATTCTACTACAACATGGAACTGCTAAAAGATGGAAACATTACCATAAAGGTTCACGAGGTTGATATTCATTTGAGTGAGGACATTTTGGGTATCATTCTGGAAGTTTCGCGCAAAGGGATCCGGTCGGTAGAGGGATGTATGCCATCCAAAAACTATATCCAAAGGGCAGGAAAAGTTGGTAATCTTAAGTGTTCTGGGGCTCTTAAGAAGTATTTGAAAGTGGAGCACCAATTGTATTTTGAATTCATCAACAAGTATTGCTACCTCGTACTGAGAAAAGAATGGTTTCCTCATCAACAGACCTTTTTCTAATGGAGGCAAATGACAAATATGAAGCCATTAAGCTCCCCACTGTCATGCTGGAGCACATGCATACGATTATGACAGTCAAAGATGGCAAACATGGGATGGCTTATGGGTACCTGCTGAACAGGGTGTTCAACCATTTCAATGTATCCCTTGGTAATGGAATTGTAGGGACCATCAAGAATACCTTCTCAATCTCTACACTCATTGAGTGTGAATGCATGAAAGGAAAGGTAAAATCTAGGTCTCAGAACATCTGGAACAACAAGAGCTTCTGAAGCGTGAAATGGAAGATCTCACTGGAGTTCTGGTAGTAAAGGAGTTGGAAATTACGAGACTTAAAGGCGTTCTTCAAAAGGAAACGTCTTAGGGACCTTATCCTAGTGCTGATGTGCAAAAGGATGTTGACAGTTTAAGAGCACAGAATGCCAAGATGATGGATTCGAATGCTTCATTGACCGAGGAAATTACATCCCTTACCAAGCAACTGCTGCAGGTTCACATTGAAGCCAATTCCCATATGGATGTCCTATTGCAGTCTTTTTCTCCCCAGCCACCTTCGTCCTAAATATCCTCCTGTACTTTTTTTGTTACTTCCCTTTCTCATGTCACTGTGACCTTTGTCTTGTATTTATCTCAACATACAGTTTGGTTGATGCTTATCCTGTTTTATTTATAATGCTCTGTTTGGTTTGATTTTTTCTTCACTCATTGTCGGTTTGCTCATGCTCTGTGTTGCCCTTTTGGCTCTAAATTCATTATGCATTTGCCTTTCATATTACATATGTTTACTGCTATTAATATTTTATGGTGTCAAAAAGGGGAAACTTTTGTAACAGTGTATCGAGAAGCAGGGGGAATGAAATATGCTTCGTGACAGGGGAAAATGCTGAGAGTGCCTTAATATGTTTGTTTTTCATCATCAAAAAGGGGGAAAATGTTGTACCATCAGGGTTTTGATGATCTTAACAAACGTTGTGACCTAGTCCAAGAGTTGAATGTCTTCCTTGTGGGCTAACTTATAAACAACTGTAAAACTGTCATATCTGACGGGTTAGTGAGCATGGGAAACAAGATCAGCGTACTCCACCAATCAGAGAGACTACGTGTTTTGTCTAGAGGATAATATATCCTCACTTGACATGAAATAACCTATTCAAGACATTCAAGTAGTCATCACAAAAAGCATCATCCTTGGATAATACAAGTTCATTCAAGCATCTCAGAAGGACGTGATAGAGCTATAATTCATATCTTTGAGCATTTTATAACTTGTGTGTGATCTACATTGTACGATTCGTTTCTAAATTATAAAGAAACAAATCATGTGTTCCTCATTAAGTGGTATGGGAGCTTAGTTAGAGTTAACTGGGTTGTTGTTGATTAAAGTCTATATTAATTAGAGTTAATTAATATAGTGGGCTATAGAGGTATTGCTTTGGCTCATTCTGTAATAGAGTTATTACGGGTTGTGGGATTAAGAGTTCAATCCATGCATGTGCATTTGTAATCTTTAATCACTTGTTGCTTTAAAATAGTGAATGCAGTTGAAAACCTTGTGTGACAAGTCATGGCTTTTCTCCCTTGAGCGAGGAGGTTTCCACGTAAAACTCTATGTCATTTTATTTTCTGCACAACTAGTGTTTCTTTACAGCTATTGAACTGTAACATTAACCCGGTCCTTCACTACATGGTGAACTAGTGTAATTCAACAAAAAAGAAGGGAAAGAATAAGGAGGCAGCTAAGAAGAAGGAAAAAAAGGTGAAAAAGACTAAAACCAAACTTCCTGAACAGTTGGAGAAACAAGTGGAGGAAGTCGAGAAACAACTATTGAATGTTCCAGAGGTTCAAGAAAAGAAGTTTTCTTCTATGAAGAGAAAGAGATTTAAATCAAAAATCCCAATCAAAATCTACCAACACTAAGTGATAGCGAATATTACCCCGTAGGGGGTTCTTTCCCAATGCCAAACTTAAGTGCAATAGAGGTGATCGAAGATCAGGGTGATTTCAGACTGAACATAAACATGGCCATAGAGGTTCAACAATTAACCCAAAAAATGTCTCCAACGCAAGCTGTGATGTGTACCATGGGACAAGGGAGTCCAAGCAAGGAGTCACAAACTTGGGACATAGAAGTTAAACCAGAAACATAAGCTGTTGTGATGGAAAACTTCCAAGAAGAGGATGAGAGGTCCAAATCAGATGATGAAGTTGGTAGAAGACCACAAAGAGCAGTAGAATTTAGGAACACTGAAGCCCAAGCAACTAGTGTGCAAGACAAAATCACACAATTTAACAATCTTTCTCTGTTAGGTGACCGAGGTAGTGATGAAACTAGAAAGGGTTGTCTTTCAACCAAAGTACTAAAGCACAACACGAAGGAGCACAAAGACAAAAAACCCTACGTGTCTCATGATTAATACAATTTCATGGAACATAAGAGGTATGGTGTCCCAAAAATCCTTTGAGAGGCTGAAATTACTACATAACCAATACAAATTCCCCTTCATAGCTTTACAAGAACCTATGGTTGGTTCTGCAAAGATTGAAAGGTACAGACACAAGCTTGGCTTACAACATTGCTACTACAATTGCAATAACAAGATATGGCTATTTTGGTCCTCGAATTGCATCATAGTTATCTTGGAAGATTCAGAACAACAAGTCACTTGCAGTGGTACTTGAGAGCCTGAGAGACCAAAATTTCAGGTCCATGGGCCGTAGTAGGTGACTTCAATATTATACTTGATGCACAAGAAAACTTTGGAGGCAGACCTTACAGTTTTGACAAGAGTATTGTATTTCAATCCTGTTTAGAAGATTTTAGGTTAGAAGATGTTGGATTCTCAAGAGCAAAATTCACGTGGTGTGACAACAGGGGCTTCCCTAAAATGATATGGAAGAAATTGGATAGGTTGTTAGTAAATGTTAAATGGGCAAATGTTTATGATGATACTTTAGTAGAGCACCTTGCCAAGACTTCATCTGACCATGCCATGTTGTTGATTACATTGAAGTCAAGAGTAAACACAAGACTAAGCTACTTCAAATTCTTTGAATTTTGGGTTGAGCATGATGATTTCATTCCAGTAGTTCAAACAATGTGGCAAGAACAAGTTTATGGAAATGCGATGTGGATACTACACAAAAAAAAATAAAAAGGTTTGCAAAAGGCTGAGTTGCTGGTCAAGAGAAGCATTTGGCGACATATATGAAGAACCAAAGAGGTTGGAGACCAAAATTACCAATTTAGAAAGTGAAATGGTTCATGTAAACTCAGCAGATAAAAGAGTTGAACTAAGCAGAACCAAGGTAGAATATATACAGTACCTCAAACATTAAGACTCAGTGCTAAGATAGAAGGCAAAGGCTAAGTGGTTGAAGGATGAAGAAAAAAACACTGCCTACTTTCACAATGTTATTAAAGGAACAAGAAACGGGATGAATATCAAGAGAATTCAAGATGATGCAGGAGTGTGGAGGGAAGGAAATGAATATATTGTCAATGCAGCAATTAACTACTTTCAGGAGATTTTTGATCATAAGGAGGTTGCAACAAACTTCACATTACTTGAACATCTTGAACCTAAAGTAAATGAGGAAGATAATGTTATGCTAACAGCAACTCCTACCATAGAAGAGACGAAGGACAATGTTTCCTCCATTAATCTTGACAGTGCGCCGGGGCAAGATGGGTTGAGTGTTCTTTTCTACCAAAAGTGTTGGTCTATAATAGCATAAGATGTACACAATGCAGTAGTGGATTTCTTCAGAAGGGCAAATGTTCCTAGATATTTCTCGCACACGTGCCTTGTCACGCTCCAAAAAGTGTAGTACCCTCAAAATATTTCTGAATTACGACCGATTAGTCTATGCAATGTGTCTAGAAAAGTCTTTGCTAAGATCCTTAATGCTAGATTGGCTCAGCTGCTTCCGAAAATTATCTCTAGCAAGCAGTCAGGGTTCATCAAAGGTAGAGTTATGTCGGAGAACATCTTGCTAGCACAAGAGATTCTGAGAGACATAAGAAAACTGATAAAATAGGGTAATGTGGTAATGAAAGTTGATATGGCCAAGGCGTATGATAGAGAAGCGTGGCCCTATCTATGAAGATTAATGCGAAAGCTAGGATTTACAGAAAAGTGGATAGATCTGATATATAAACACATCTCCAATAACTAGTATTCAATTATAGTAGACGGGCAGACGGGCAGAGGCATGGTTTCTTTAAGTCGAAGAATGTCCTGAGACAAGGAGATCTCATCTCTCCTTCTCTCTTTGTAATATGTGTCGAGCTACTATCAAGCATGCTTAATAGACTTCACAATACAAGAGGCTTCACAGGTTTCCACATGTCTAGTCAAGGCCCACAGGTGAACCATCTTGCTTTTGCGGATGACATAATTTTATTCTTTAATGGTTTCAGGAAGACAATAAAGCTGGTAATGAACACATTGGTTGCATATGAAGGAATCTTAGGACAGAAAATAAATAAAGCCAAAATTGTTATTTGCTAGAAGATGTTGAAAAACTACAATGACCCTCTAGGTCATTTCTGTGTTAATGCCTCTTTTCTGTCATTTAAAGCATTCCTGTAGTGACCCCAAGTCATTTATGACTTGCTGGCACTTACTGTTCAGTCGCCTGGTCGTTCGTTTGGTTTTTATGCCAGTTTTCCTGTTTTGGAGCTTTTGAACCTTAAAAAGTTGATTTCAGTCATACCTTCAGGTAAACGAGTTCAGATGGGAATTTTGACGGTTCCATCAGCTCCGGAGTGGCAAAATTAGGCTAGAACCATGGTTTGCCCGAGTCCCGAGGCTTCCGGTGTGATTTTAGGGCCAGTTAGCTCTTTAGCCTTCGAAATTTGGCTTAAGGTTGACTTTGGTCAACTATCTTAGTATATGCGCTCAGATGAAAATTCTGACAGTGCGGTTAGTTCTGAAATACCGAGTTTGGTCTAGAATGACCCTTTGAGAACTTCCGGGAGCTTCCGATCAAAATCTGATGCCACCGGTAGAAATTGGCTAAAATGGCCCTTTGGGTGTGGGACCCTCCTTTTGTCGAAACGACCTCGTATGGAAATTTTGACTGTGCCCTTAAGTCCAAAACGTCTAATTCGAGGGGGTAGCATATTTTGTTTGCGTGCATGGAGTTCCGAACGAATTCCGAGCACCCCGTCGGAGTTTTGGAGTTGCCAAAACTCAGCTAATGCAACTGTCAAATATTGCAGACATCCCATCTCTCCGCGTTTGCGGGATAGGCTCTGCGTTAACGGATGAGTGAGGGAGTCTACTCCGCATTCGCGGAAGTCTGGGAGCCAGTGCTCTGCGTTTGCGGAGGTCTGTGGTGTGTGGGGTGCTTCGTTCTCCACGTTCGTGGGCTTGGGGCCGCGTTTGCGGAGTTCTGTGTGTTTAGGGTGTTCTTGTTCTCTACGTTCACGGAGCTGTGGAGGGTTTCTCTCCGGATTCGCGGAGCCTTGCCCGTTTTCACGGAGAATAGCGTGGATCAGTGGTCTATATATAGAGGTCGAGGTTAATTTGGAAGGGAACTTTGAAAATTCATATCTCCCTCCTCGGTTATCAGTTTTTAGTGATTCAAACTCCCAGGCTTTTAGAATCTCGTTGGCTTTGTGGGTTCTTGATTGATTAGCATTGCGTACTCCTCGATGTTCATGAATTCAAGGCGTAAGTTGTTTTCTTGGCCTATTTTGTGAAAAGTTTTGTATTTTCTTGTGTTGGCAGTTTGGAGCTGATTCGAGCCTCGATTAGTGTCCCATTTTGGACTACAGGTTTAGGGGAGGATTTGGGACCTCTTCACGGAGTCAATTCTTTAAAATCCAAGGCGGGTTCCACGATCTCGATTTTGACTCCGAAAATTGGCCTGTCTTCGATTTTGTTTATTTTAGTGTCTAAACGAACGTATTGACACTGTGATTCTATTTTTGATAGCGTGGTAGGAGCCTTAGGCCGTTCGAAAGGGGAAATCTATGGTGGAGTGACTTGGAGCACGCGTGATCGGCTTTTTTGTAGGTTACGACTCCCCTTCTTTTTAGCTTGAGCATGATTGTGTAAGTACTTGTCGACTTGTGTGAATCTGGGTTGGGTAGCTAGTATTGTTCTTCTTCTTCTAAGTTTCTCTTTGTTTAGAGTTGTTCTGTGGGCTACTCGGGGCTAGTATCATGCTGTAGGTTGGGTTGTTGGCTCGGATTATTGGTATTTGTGTTGTGTGTTATATGTTGGGTGGTTATCTATTGTTTCATGCGTGGGTTCAGGTTATTTTCTTTCGTTGTGTTGATTGATTGTGTTTTCGGCCTTAGATTAGGTCAGGGTAGTATTCCCTTAGCCCTATATTCCTGGTTGACTTGAGTATGTATCCGACATCAATTCGGATGGACTAGATCCTTGTAGACTGGCATAGCAGACTTAGGTCTGATAGATTGTGCTTTAGTTTAGGAGTTTTTGTGGCTTTGGATCCTCTATCTTCATTTCTCTTTCTATCCCTGCGATTGTGATTTGTTACGTGAGAATTTTGTTGTTGCATCACTTGTCGGTTGGTTTATGCTAGGCTGGGAGCCTTCGGTGGATATTTTTGTGGGGCTGCGGCCCGTGGTGTTTTTCCTTGCGTCATTTCATTATTGCTTCTTTGATTCAGTTCGAGGCTGTTAGCTCCAACACGCAGCTGACGTTATTCGGTTAGCATCCGATATTTCAAATTCTAGGTTGTCAGGGGTAGGCTCCTGCTCCAGTCCGTAGTTGACGTTACACGATTGCAGCCAGGTATTTCCAGTACGAGTCCGTGGAGCGGAGGCTACTAGTCCCAGCTTTGCAGCTAAAGTTATCTAGTTGGAGCTGGTATTTCCAGTGCTAGACTGTTGAGTGTAGGTTCGTTGTTCTAGAATGAGGTTGAAGTCACGCAGGTGGGACTTGGTATTTCCAGCTCGTGACTGATGATTGGGCTAGGCCCAGGTATTGTTCCAGCTCGAGGCTGACATTACCCGGTTAGAGTCTGGTATTTCCGACTCGTGATTGATTATTGGGCGGGGCTTAGGTACTATATTTTTGGGTTCGGGACCCATGGGTGTTGAGGCTTCTGGTGTTTATTTCCTTCATTTCGGTAGAATCGCTCTTCTGTGTACCTGTCTGGCTTATGGGGGTCCTTTCGGGTTTTATTTAAAATTGCACATGAGTGTGCCCAGCGGTCTTATGGTGGGCTCAGCTGGGTTTAGCTTAGTTGTTCTTTGTTTACTTTCCCGTTTCTCTGCTTTCGTTCTGTTGACCTCTGTTGTTTTGATTTTATCTTGTACGCCTGTCTTTACCTTTCTTGCTCAGTTGGCCTATGATGCCTACTCAGTACCTGTTGTTTTGGTACTCATATTACACTCTACATCTGTTTTCATGATGCAGCTCCGAGCACCAGTTATCAGCGCTGAGATCGAGCCTGGAACTATCAGTTTAGGAGACTAGGATGAGCACATGGCATTTTTGGATTACCTATCTCCTTCTGTATTTATATTTTTGCTTGTCTTTTGGTTTCGAGAAAGTTTGTCTCTGTGGTCCCCTTTTGGGACTTGTACTCTTGTTAGTAGTTCTGTACATGTGACTTCTAGTTTATGGGGGGTTTCAATTATGTTTATTGTTTTGTTTCATTTCGGCTTTCTTGTTTTGTGCATTCTTGTGTTGCTTCCGCTTAGTTGAGATTAGTTTCCACCCTCAATCCCATTACTATTTAGTTCCGGGATAGGGTTTTGGCTTGCCTACTAGTGGGCTGGTAGGCGCAATCATGGCTCGAGAGATCGGGTCGTGACAAAAGCCAAGAATTGCGGCAAGATTGTCATGCCTCATAGGGATGCAGAAAAAAGATTTTCCAATAAGATACCTGGGATATCCTTCGTTCATGGGGATGCCAAGGATATCTCACTACTCAGAGCTTATTGAGAATATTACAAAAAGGAGTAAAGGCTGGCAAACAAAGTTTCTATCTACAGGTTGAAAAGCAGTACTTATCAGGCATGTATTGCAAGCCATTCCCTTGCATTTACTAGCCACTATACATCCACCAAAAGGAGTGCTTACAAAAATTGAGAACTTATTCTCTAATTCTTTTTGGAGAGGATCTGATGGTAATGATAGACACCATTAGGTTTCTTGGGAAGCCATGTCAACCCCTACCAAGAGGGTGGAGCACAATTTAGAAGATTATAGGACATATTTAAGGCCTTTTCAGCTAAAGTATGGTGGAATCTCAGAACGGGTCCTCATTATGAAAGGATTTTATGATTGAAAAAATATTGTCAATCGACTCATCCATTAATGAAGCATACGAGGCCAAGCCAATCTCATAACTGGAAGGCAATGTGTGACATAAAGCTAGAAGTAGAACAAAAACTGATATGGTTATCGAGAGAAGGCAATATATCCTTTGGGTTTGATAATTGGACAAGGACGTGCCCCCTTATCAGTCACCTGCCTAATGGTACCAATCCAAAGAATATCCCGATAAAATAAATATTTAGAAATGAAATATGGCAATATGAGTCGCTAGAGATGGTCGTACAAACCTCAGTTAGAAACATTGTGCACAAACAAGTCATATCCTTAAGCCCAGGGTCTCCGGACAAAGCTATTTGGAGTGCTACTAGTAGTGGCATTTTCTCAATGTCGTTAGCATGGGAACACTTCAGGCAGAAGAGAAACAAGTCAGACTATATCACAAAAATATTGAACAAACATATCCCATTGAAAATGGATTTTCTGATCTGGAGAGCAATTCATGACAAACTACCAACAAACAAAAGGGTGTCCAGGTTTGGTCATAATATGGAAAGGAGGTGTTACTGCTGCTCCCCTCCAATCACACAACTGGAATTGAATGAGAATTTATTTTGCATAGGTGACTTTGCACAGGAAATATGGACAAGGTTTGCAGGACTGTTTAGTATTCAAATCAGGTACTTACGATATCCCCAGATGCTACTACAATGGTGGAACCATAAAACCCTTAATATGGTTGCCTCATTCATGGTAAAAATAATGCCAGCGATTATTACTTGGGAGCTTTAGATATCTAGGTGTTCATCTCGGTTTAGAAATGAAGCTCCCTCAATAAGAAGATCAGAGTTGTTCATCCGATTTTCTCTAGCTGACATCACGAGGCAGAAATTTGGTAATTAAAGCTGGGTAGTGAGTAGGAGAGACTACATAATCTAATCGAACATCCCATGACACAAAAATCTGTCAAAATAGTGAAATGGACTAAGCCACCAGCATTGTATTGCAAGGTCAATAGTGATGGTAGTTTTCAAGAAGGAAACTGTGGAGCATGAGGAGTAATAAGGGATGGTGATGGAAAATTCATTCTAGCCTATTCAATATATCTAGGCCAAGGCACAAGCAATTGGGCTGAAAGCCAAGCGATGTTAATTGGGATCAAACAATGTGTAGCAAATGGTCACTACAAAATAATAGTTGAAGCCGACTCGAAATTGATCACCTCATGCGTTGCAGGGAAGATTAGTACACCATGGAGGTTGATAGAATCAGTAGAAGAGATAAAGAGAATGGCTGAAAGTAGAGGGATAATTGTACAAAATTGTTATCGAGAGGCAAACAAAGTAGCAGAAAAATTGGCTTCACTCAGTCATATTCACAAACAACAGATAGTCATTACTAGCTTTGACGGTTTGCCAACAAAGGTTATAGGTCTTCTTCAAATGGATCGATGGGAACTTACCTCCTTCAGGATCAAACAACTCCAACCAACAAAATTTTGATATGAACCAGATATACTTTTTATTCATTTTTCTTTTTGTTTGCAAATACTTTAGGTTCCACAAGTACTAAGGAGTGACTTACATCTCTCTCTCAAAATGTACAAGGGGACTAGACATAATGTTAGTCTCCTTCTTTTCCTTTTGCTGCTCATATCAATAAAAATTTTGTCGGTTGATTATAAAAAAAACCATTAATTTTTCAAAATAATCTTTCATCTTAGTTGAATTATCCTTTATTGACTAGAATTATCCACTGACGTGAAAGAAATGTGAGCAAAGTTGTATTATATTAGGAATACAAATTAGTGTTATAACAAATCTATCCATTGGATTGTAAATCATGTCTTATATCCACGTGGTGGCATTGGGCTTGGATTTCTATATTGTTTCCAATTCTTGATCCATTTTTACGACCTGCCCATTAGTTATTAATGTCCTTTTCTACTTCTCCAATTTCTTTTTGTAAAATTACCAAATGTAATATATAGTGAAAGGTAATTTGGCTTCTATATATACACAATCATTTTTTTTCTTTCTTTCTTATTCTTGATTTGAACAATCGTGGCGCACATGCATCATAATCATCTTTGACGAATTGCCATGATAATTTTAAAACAATTAAATGCCACTTTAATTTCTCCTAATCTAGATTAGTTAGAGCCCCTTTGCCCCAGTTTGGACAAGTACTATTGAGTTATACATAGTTTTTTTTTTAAAATCTAGATAATTGTGTAAAACTTCCAAACGGATACTTTTTTAGTTTTTACATTTAATGGATAATGAAGCACAAATTTAGTGGGCAACAATAAATATATATATATATATATATATATACTAGATGGTGTTTTCCCATGATGGAAATTATAGGATATGTTTGTGCATTTGTAATTTTGATCTTTCAATAAAAAAAGGATCTTATTTCATTGAATCAATACATGTTACACCACAGAATTAATAGATGATAAATTGTTTGTGTCCACTAATATGCAATGAACCAGGTCCCTTGACAAATTATAGGTACAAAAAGTAGTTGACTTAAGGAATTGAACATGATAGTTTTACGTGGAAACCCCCTTGCTCAAGGGAGGAGAAAAACCATGACCTGTCCTCACAGGATTTCCACCCAAACTTCATTTCACTCAAACGGAACAAAGTTTCAGATTACAAACTCTTGAAACCTAGGAATTAAACCTCTTTAATCCTTTCACCCTTTCTGCGGCAACTCCACTACAAACAAAAGAACTAAGCAATAACTCTATTTCCCACAAAATCAACTACCCGAAATAGCTAACTCTAGCTAGGGATCTGAAAGATAAGCACCCGATCTAATTCCTTGATAAATTTAGGAATAGATTTACAATATGAGAACACAAGACCCAAGACTCAAAATAAACCAAAAGGCGATTTAGTACTCCATCAGGTTCCTTGTTGAGTATGAGCAGTGTTCTTCCTTGAAGATGGCTTTTCCATTTTAACTTATGAATCAAAAATCTCAACAAGAACTTCAAACATTCTAATTCCTTTATAACATAGGAATATATCTTACAAGATTAAGCACAAATAATGCCCTTTTTACAACTGAGGGCAATGATAACTCTTTCAAGTCCCTCAGTTGCTCTTCAAAATGCTTCTTCTGTTTTTTTCACTTTTCCTCTTCTTTTTTTTTCAAGTTAAATCTGAAAGTCTTGACTAGGTTATTTCATATCAAAGTGAGGATGTATTTCCTCTGGAAAAAATAACCTAGTATTCTTTGATTGGTTAAGTACACAGTTCTCGTTTCTTGAACGCACCAACCGCGTCAGAGAGGACAACCTTTACAGTTGTTTACTATTAGACTTTAGATACCTGATCAACTATGGGACCATGTTGCATGTTGCACTTGTTTGTGAGTATCATCAAAACTTCGAATTCTAACACTTCCCCCTTTTTATGATGAAAAACAAAAACGTTATTCCCCATTTCACCAGTTCCCATTTGAATACCATTTTCCCCCTTTTGACATCATAAAAATGAAGGCAGTAACCCACATGGGCAGTAGAACCAGAGCATTTTCATTAAACAAAAATAGTCAAAACAAAAAAATAGATGATAATCAGAGAAATGCCGACAGAGATGCAGAAAACATGAAATAGGAATGAGAGCTAGGGGCCAAAAGTAAGAAAGATGATGACTAGGAGGTAAGGGATTTGAAAACAAGAGATAAATGGGCATCAACCTCCTCATGGCTTTTAAGAAACTTCTCATATAGTTTTGTGTTTTTGGCTATTAAAGCTTTGATCTCTGCTCTTAGAGCAGCCATCTCAACTCCACCTGGTCCCTCAGTCAAGGTTGTTTGAAGTTTCGCATTCAAACAAGCAATCTCAGCTTCTTTTTTGCAAGAGTGACTGTCAAGGCTTATAGTTCAAACTTTAACTGCTCTTGCACTGTTAAAAGTTCTGATACAATGCCCTTTGTGCCCGTACTACCCTCGACACACTCACATTCCACAGGGGTAGTCATGGAGAATCTCTTCTTCATGGTTCCTTTTACACCGCCTCCAAGAGGTACATTGAACTGCTTAAGCACGCATGTCAACAGATAGCCATAGGCGATTCTGTGCTTACCATCCTTGACCATGACAATCTTGTGCATGTGTTCCATCATAATAACTTGGACATTAATGTCATCCATCCTTTGCAAAACATTCATGAGAAATAGTTCACTTGCAGATGCCACAGTATGTTTTTCAGATATGGGAAGAAATACTTTGTTGACGAATTCAAAGTACAATTGGTGCTCTCCCTTGAGAAGTTTCTTCTTGATTCCTGCAGAGTGATGATTTGGAATTTTCCCTATCTCTTCAACTAACTCCTTGATAGGATTTCCTTTCTCGACCGACCAGATCCTTTTTTGGAGAACGTCCAAAATTACCCTGAACAATTTTTCCAAAAGATGAATACTAATGCCTCCTACAATTCTATTTAGACTTCCATCAGGCACAAACATCATGTTGTAATAGAATTCTCTCACCTCTGGTTTATGCAACACTAGTAATTCTTCATTGAACATGTGAGACCATTCTTGTATCTTGACATCATCCACCAGATGCCTCATTACCGATTTTTCTCTAATTTTAGGATCAAATACCCTTCCATTTAGAAACTTTTAGGTTTTTAGAATTTCAACGGTTTCTTCATGTGTCAGTTCCTTGGTCACTTTTTTTCTTTACTCTTGAACTTGGTTCTGATGGGGATTCTTCTCTCTTTCTCTTTAATGTTTCCTTTTTCCTTTTTGGTGCAAATTCCTTCTTGACTAGTATACCAGTTCTCAGAGCACTCATTTTCTCAGAGTGATTCTTTCGTGGATTGGATGATTTTGAGGAGTTTAAGATCAAATTAGCACCATCCCTATCAACACACTCAAATTCGACCTCCTTGTTCAAATCAATATCATGTACCTCATCCTCTTCCACAATCATTCGCTTCCATTTCCTTTTGTTTCGCTCTGTTTGAGCCATGTTAGATTCCATAACACTACTCAAGAGTTTTTGAGCAGAGACTCTTGTGTGGTGCAGTTTTCCCTTCCTTTCTGTCTCCTCTATCACTTTCTCATTTCTTTTGGAAATGAGAACCATACTTCTTTGCACACTCCACCTGAGAGGTTTGTCATTGTCATCTTCATCCTTCTTTTCTTCTTCAAATTTCTCCGATGGTGTAGTAAATACTCCAGTTACAAAAGGAATTTGTTTAAGAGAGATAACCTTCACACTGTATGGCTTAGATATTTTAGTACCTTCACTAGAGAATGGAAGTTTGGTGTTTTCCTTTATTTGAGTCAGACTCTCCGCTACCAAATCCTCAGAAGTTGAAAGGATGTTTGACTCATCAATTTTCTCATTTAGTTGGTGTCCCTCTAGGCATTGCTCAGAACCACTAGAAAGTACAAGACCGGGTTATGATTCAATGCAAGCTAGAGCCTCAATATTAACTTAGCATCCAACTTAACCGATTCCCAAGGGGATGAATGCTGAGATTCATTTAGATCTAGAGTATGTGAGTTTGCCGAAGAGGCTTCTTTAGCATGAGTTTCATCACACGATTGCTCAAGCATCTTAGGAAGGGAATTTTGACATTCTTTAACTGAAGGAATAGTTAAGGAGGGATTTGGAGAGACTTTAGTGGTGACAGACACCACTCCTTCAACAATAGGAATGATCGGTGAGGGGTTCGAGGGAAGGATCTATTTCGAAGGAATAGCAAACTTAGAAGGGTCAATTCCATCTACAGTCTCCATCTTTTTTATAGAAGGAACAAATGGTATAGACATTTTGAGTGCTTTGTAGGAGATGAAGAGGGAAATAAGAACTTTTCTAGAGATTTCAGACTTGAGAAAATTTGTGAGGAATATGAGAGAGGAGAAGAAGATTATATAATAAATCAGTAAAAGAATGTATCGGTCTCTTGAAGAGAGACATTGTTTGGTATTCAAGGATGTGACAACTGTCAGAGTCGTAGAAGACTGACACGTGGCAATATTAGTTGTTCTCATAAGTAATTTAAAAACAATGTTTAGACTGCTAACCTTTGAGAGAGGACCAGGTCCCTTTCTGTAATTTGAATGCAATTGCCTAGATCTGTCCTGACCACTCGTTTCCTTCAGCACTTCCACCATGTGTGTATATCATTCTAAAAACATCAAGTTGTTGTTTGATCTATAGGAGATGAGCAGACCAAGATGCATTTGTTCCATACTCTATCTCAACTGTTGAAGGAGTAACTGAATCTTGCCTTTTAGTTCCTCATGAAATGAGAGATGAGCCCAAATAATGAGCCATTTTTAAGGTACTTTTTCTATCAACTTGATATAATGACCAGGTTCCCAGCAGGTTCTTCATCTTCATTAGCTTCTTCAAACTCTTAATTACACCGGACTCATCAATCATCACATGGACACTTTCTTCGATGTACATTGTCCTTTAGTTGTACACACGATAAGCCTTGTTGGAAGAAGAATATTCTGCATATGCTTCTTCATCACTCTTGAGATTTAACTTTCCCAAGATCATCCTCGTTAGACACCTTTTGGTCACACAACATGCAATGTTCACAGCTTCACCCCAGAAGTTCCTTGAAAGATCACAAACTTGCTTTTTCTGCTTGAATGATAATCTGATCTGCTTCTCTTTAACACAGGCATCACAAACTTTGTCATCTATAAATTATATCTTTGGCAGACAACGAACTAGGTCCCTTGACATAAGTTTGTTCAGTAGAGAACCACTCACATGCATAAGTCTTTTGTGTCATAGATCAGCATTCTCACCTTAAGCATAAGGCAAGTGAAACTTTCACTACGAGCAGTATCCATATCAGCAATATACATGTTCTTGTATCTCTTTGCTATCAAGATCTCTACTTGAAAGATCAAGTATGTCAACACACATTTATCTCATCAAGTTTTAACTTTAATTTCTTGATCACGAATCTGTGAAACACTTAGAAGATTGTACTTCAACCTATTGACATAGAACACATCTTCAATGGAGTGTTCCACAGAGTAAATATGTAATATGCTAAGAGTGGTTTTCTAAATGAAGAGATGAGAAGAAGATCTCAAGGCTCATCTTCTTTAGTTTCACACTCTGATGTTTTGGCTATTGAAGACAGGGGGAAAACCAAATTCAGAGGTCAGAGACAGAGATAAAAGTAGAGGCAAGTTAAAATCTAAATTCAAGAATACTACACATGACTATTGTCACAAGAGTGGGCATATCAATAAATATTGCTTCAGGTACAAGAGATTTATGATACAACAACAGAAAAATTGTGATGATGAAAATCGTGTTGCTGTTATTGCTAATGATGATCTTCTTATTTCTTGTGATGAAAATATTATTAATCATATTCGCAATGAGTCTAGCTGGTTTGTGGATTCTGGTGTTATTTCTCATGTCACGTCAAAGAAGGAATTATTTTCTTCTTATATTCCAGGTAATTTTAAAATGTTGAAAATGGGCAATAATCATGAGGTTGCAGTTCTTGGCATTGGGACAGTTTGTTTGGAAAGTAACAGTGTTTCCAAACTAGTTCTCAATAATGTCAAACATGCTTCAGATGTTCGCTTGAATTTAATTTCTTTGGGATACCATGATGATGAGGGTTATGTTAATTCCCTTGGTGCTGGCCAGTGGAAGCTTAATAGAGGTTTGATGGTTGTAGCCCGAGGTGAGAAGTTGTCTAACTTGTATGTATTTCCAGGCTCCATTTCTAGAGGCTCAGTAAACTTGTTGGAGAATGATACTTCATCAAAGTTATGACATAGAAGGCTGAGTCATATGAGAGAGAAGGGGATGAACAATTTGGCTAAGAAGAATTTGCTTTCTGGAGTGAAAGAAGCAAAGTTGAACAAATGTATTCATTAATTAGCTGTAAACAGAAAATAGTTTCTTTTCAAAGTCATCCGCCTTAAAGAAAGCTTGATTTGTTGGAGTTGGTACATTATGATTTATGTGGTCCTTTTCCCGTAAAGTCTCATAGTGGTGCACTTTACTTTGTGAATTTTATTGATTATCATTCTCGCAAACTTTGGATATTCTCTTTGAAGTTCAAGGATCGGCTACTTGATGTGTTCAAGAATTTTTAGGCCTTGGTTTAGTGAAATACAAGAAAGAAATTGAAATGCATCAGTTTTGACAATGGTGGTGAGTACATTGGTCCTTTTGATAAATATTGCAGAGAGTAGGGTATTCAGCATCAGAAAACTCCTCCAAAGACTCCTTAGCTAAATGATTTAGCAGAGAGGATGAACAGAACTCTAGTTGAGAGGGTTAGATGTAGGCATCTTATGAATCCACAATTCATGCATTATGGCTGTGAAACTTTATTTCAGGACTTGGGGTTGTCGACACCATTACCAAGGCGCTGAAAATTTATTGTGATTATACTGCAGCAGTATTCTTCTCCAAGAAGGATAAGTACTCTAAAGGTGCCAAACATATGGAATTAAAGTAATTTACTATCAAGGAAGAAGTTCAGAAACAAAGAGTGTTACTTGAGAATATTAGAACTTATCTTATGATTGCAGATCCGTTAACAAAAGGCTTAAATTCAAAGACATTTAAAGAACATGTTCAAAGAATGGGTATTGGTTGTACTTATGATTGATATATTTATGATGTTTTGACACTCTGAGCTCTGTTATGTGTTTCTGTTATACATTAATGAATCTCTTGTTTCTCATAATGGTGTACACATTATTGTTTTAAGAAATTACAAGATTTGTCTCTATGAGATATTATTGTGGATTGTAATGTTATATGTTTTATAACTTATGAACCTAGTATGATAAGTTGTTAATGTAGTAGTATATGGAAGGAAGTATGTAGCATAAAATTATGTACAACCACCATAACTCGCATTAGTAGTTTGTTATATTGTGGTATGTATGATGGACATCATAGATGAAATCTATTGTATGCGCAACTAATTTTTATGAAATATTAATATATGGTCATCGGGATAAGTAGGAGAATGTAAGAATAATTTCTTACTTATGGCCCAAGCTTACTTGTGACCTAAGTAATACCATAAATAATATTTAATGAAGAATAGATCTTGTCCGTACACCGGTTACTTGATGGATGTACCGGATTAAGTCACAACCTCTATAAATTGGTCCTCCCTCCACCCATTAGGGTTACCACATATTCTCTATATTATTTCCATCGCTGATGGTTATGGTAACGTAAGGCTAGTGCAAGGAGGTAGAAACTAATATACGACTAACGCTTTCACTTCTCTCCGTGATAATGTCTTTCGCATCATGTATATGCCCCTAACGATCTCTATGTCAGATTATCGTGTTCAAGATCTTGATGTGTATTAAAGTATTTAAACTAGCATTCTTCTCTGCAGTAGTGAATCACCTACTAAAACAGGCATGCTTTGAGACTTACTAAGGCAGGTTGTGGACTCTTTCATTCGGTATGGGAAGAAGGGGCCTATGCAAGACAAATATTTTACAGTTGAAAGGCAGAGGATTTTGAACTTTCTTAGGGAAGATACAATGGCATTTTTGACGACATGATTTTTACCATAAAAGTTTTCATTCTCCGACCTTTTGGTCTGTGCTTTAGAATGTTTTTGTTTGCTGGTTCTTATGATTGTTAACTTAACACAGTTTAAATATTGTTCTTGTTTTGTTTATCCTCTTGCAGATGACTATAGACATGAAGGTCACTAAAAAAGACACTATAACAGTTAAGGAATCAGATAGTATCGGACACGTGAAATCTTTATTACATGATAAGGAGGGCATACCAGAATGTCTTCAACAACCATTTTCAAAATAAGTTTGCCTAACAGATGATGAACAAAAGCTAATGGATTGTGGCATTACCGAAAACTCCACCTTCATGCTTATATCAACAATTCAGTCCCAAAGGTATTTTTGGTGAAAAGACGCTACGCAAATGTTGCAATTAATATTTATTCAAGGACTTTCGATACTATCCAGGATGTCAAATATAGGATTGGGGCCAAAGAAGGAGTAAACTCAAAGCAATTTTCTCTTATTCATGACAGGAAGTTTCTTGAAGATGACAAAACCTTAGCTTTTTACAAAATCGATGGTGGATCAACACTACATATGGCTTCCAATCCGAGAGACAAGTTGCTTATTTCCGGTGTAATGCCAATGGAGTAAATTGTTAAAATAGAAGTCAAGGCTGCTTTAACTGTTCACGAAATTAAAACAATTATAGAAAGCAGAGTTGGCTACTCGATAAGTTCTAGGGATCTGTTTCTTGGGAAATAGAAATTGGAAGATTCGAAGATACTATATCAGTGTGATATCAAAGAAGAGTCCGTCTTCAAGGTGAAGAGTATAATAATACAGATCTTAATCAAGACGAGTGATGGAAACACACATGTTGATATTTGGAATAATGAACTTGTTTTGTGTTACATCTTCTTAGACTTCCTGATGGTTGTGGTTGGGTTGAGGATGGTGGTTATGAATGGTAGGTGGTGGTGATTAGCGGTAGTGGTAGTTGTGGTTGAAATGGTGGTTGTGGATGATGACTGAAAGTAGATGGACCAGCCGTGAACTCATATCTTTGTACAAATTCTTAAATAGACATCTTAATAATATTAAGACTTTGTTGTAGATCTTAATTAATCATTCATACATGTTCAGATTCATAAAGTGATTGTAAAATAAGTACACTTAATGAATAAGATCTGAATGATTAAGATTTAGACATTTAAAATAAATAGACTTAATGACTGGGATATCAATGATTAAGATAAAGACCTTTATTAAGTGAAAATAAATTAGGCCTTAGTATAATATGATAAAAACTAGATCTAGGCACCTTGCCAAATGGATTTTCTTTTAAGAGAAGTCCTTTATTATGCTTAGTTATTCTTTCTCTTATGTTACATAGTTCCGCTGACTTTTCATGGATGGCTTCTATTTTGTCCTTAGATTCTTAATCGACCATTTTTTTGTGAACATAGAGATGACAATGGGGTGGGGTAGGTGGAGTGGGTAAGACCTTCTTCAATTATAGTCTTAACCAACCCCGCCCTGCCTCATTTTAGATCAAGTAAAATCTTTAATTGATAATAATCTTGGCCATTGTCACGACCCAAAGTATACCCTAGGCGTAACATGGCGTATAGGACCCCGGGAAGCCCTACACAAGCCACTTAGCGTACATCATACAAGATAATAGAATTTAAAGAATTTAGAAGAAAGCATTTCAAACATCAAAGGAGTATAAACAAAGCGGAAGTCTACATACGTCTCAAAATCCATCTAATACATCATAAGGAAAGTGATTGAGACATAACCCATACATCATATACAAAGTCTGAAATGGAAATGACATAAAGCAATAAAAGGAGTGTTGGTTCTCGGAACATGAGGACTCACCAATCTTCAAAATTTATAAAACAAACTAGCCGTGAGTATGGGAGGTAGGAGCGTCGTACCCAACATTCATGAGATAATGTTTGCACACGTATGCGTTAGTACATGGAATGTACTAAGTTTGAGGCAATATGCATAAACATAACAATGATAGCATGAATGACCTAAAAATGAGTAGGCATGATCATGTTGAAACATTTGAAAGCTTTAAAGAAGAAATGACATGAAAATAATGAAAACATGGTCAAGTTCATTGGCATAAAGGACATAAGAAAAGCTTTGAAGAAAACATAATCATTTTGTGTGATATTAGCTTTAATTGAAACCAAGATCATGAGAGCTATATCATGGAATCCGATATATCCCTCATACCGAAAGAAGGGGAAACTACTTGCCAAGGTAGAATCCGTACATATCATCATTTGCTAAAGGGGATCCACTTGCTAGGTCATTTAATACAACGGGGGTACGTAGTTTGGGACTAGAGGTTGCTAATAGAGACTATCCTATTTAAGCCTCCATCTCAAAGCCCTCTCGGTGCGAAGTCTAAAATCCAGCGGAATAGATAAAAGTCAAATAGCAGTTTAACATAGGGAAATGATCAATAAAAATCCACACTTTTTAGATCAAAACATAGAATAGCTCCTTACACATAATTCAACATAGATGAGAAAATCTTTCACCAATGTTAATTCATTTTTGAGAAATACCTTTCACAATCATGATCATCATAGTAAGTGCGAAATACTTCTACAATAGCATTGATACTTTCCTTTCAAAGCATCCCAAAATCATTTATAATCATTTCATAAAAACATACAGTTCTTCATCATTTCATAATTCATGGATTCATGGGTTCATCAGAGGAGCATAGTTGGAAACATAATTTATGCATGGGTCAATGAAATTTAAACTAAATCTCATTGATTAACATCAATTCATTCATTAGAAGACTTAATTAACCATAATCAATCATAATTAGATGAAATCCTTATTCCTTGAATTGAAACCCTAATTTGATCAATTGAAAATTGATTTGAGAAATTGAAATCTTTGGGGATCCCATGGATGAAAGGACTCCATGGGTGAATACACATATACCTTGATCCTTCAAGCCCAAAAAATGGAGAATTTGCAGACTTGAGTAGAACACTAGTTCTTCTTCTTCTTCCTTAGATTTGAGAGAATTTGGGAGGATGAATTTGGTCAAATTTTTGGAATTTAGGAGACTGAGTTGTGAATAGGGAATTTGGGGGCTTAAAACATTTATATAGGGCTAAGGGTAGAAGGTGAAACGACATAGTATTGGGTTAAAACAATTAGAAAAAGACCCAAAAGCCCCTTCAAAATAATTGTCTAGCCTCACCTACGGTCCGTAGGTCCTTCTACGGTCCGTAGGTCCTTCTACGGTCCGTAGGTCCTTCTACGGACCGTACTAGTCAACCGTAGAAAGATTCAGAAATCATTATTTGGAACAATTTTTTATGGAACCTATGTATGGCTCGTAGGTCTTCTTACGATTCATACATGCCAATCGTAGAAACCAACTTTACCCCTTAAAATTTCACCAAGTCTGGATGTGATCTACGAGACCTATTTACAACTCGTACAAAGGTTGATGGACCGTCTTGCTGAACCATAAAAAGGTTTCTGAGACTTGATTTTAGAAAATTATTTCCTCACTTGCTACGGTTCCCATCTATGAACCATAACCTACAAACTATTGTTCACTCTAAAAGCTACCTAATCCTTTATACAAATAGGAACTACATTGGTGCACCAAAAGCTTTCCAATTTCTCACTTTCCAAATGATGCACATCAACAAAAGGAGAGTAACAACTTCTTTCTCTAATTTCCCAAGATCTAAAGGTACATCAAGAACTCCAAGAAAGAGATTTCTCCAATTTCTCAAGATCTAAAGGCTCCAAGTTCAAGATTCTTTTCAAGAATCCTAAGGTTTTCAATCAAAGATTCTTCTCCACTCCTCATCTTGAAGAAAACCAGAAGGAAGATAAATACTAGGGTTTCAACTCTTCCAATCAAGTTCTTCTTCAAACTTCGTCAAGAACATTGTTCTTCCAGGTATGTAAGGCTACTCATAGTGATGGAAAAGTTTTTCCTCACACCCTACATCTCAATTCAGTTGGTGAAACATTTATGTTTAGAGTTCTATCCACGGTTTACTTGAAATCCAAATTCAGTTATGTTTCTTGTTCTGAGTTCCAACTCCTTAACCGCTGAGATTTTGATTTCTATTATGCATATTGAATTTTAAATTGATGTTCATCCTTCGTATTACATGAACCCTGTTTGTTTATAAAAGTCATGTTTATAAAGATTATATGAGAGTTCTTATACATCAATTTCGAACTTGAAAGGTGAGTCCAGAAGTATACGTTTTAAATGCATGTTTTAAAAGGAGTTTTTAAAGAAAGGATACAAATGGTTTCATATGTACTATTTGACAGTTGAGAAAGAAAAATAGTATAAATGATTTTCTAAAAAGCACTTCACTAAAGAAAAGTGAAAGTAATGTAAAGTAAGTTCTCTCAGAGGGCTATTAAGCATATTGATATTGATCGTTTTGGGAGTAATATCGAGCATCGAATTGGGTAAGAGTTTATTTTTAACTCTAAACCCTATAAAACTACATAGCCAGCGTAGGATAGGATCGTACCGACTTTTCAGGCGACTGCTCACTACCTCAAGAAGGCTTATTGGATGGATCCATAGTTATAATTAGCATCCTATACCTCAGCAAAGTATAGGATGGCCCTTGCAACTTGGGTGAAACGTTGTATCATCGCTAGACATATAGTGATGGTTGTCGGTTAGATAAACTCCCCACAGAGTAAAGTTTTCTATTATCATATTGCTTTTATTGCATATCTAATTGTAAAGTACGAATGAGTTTCAGTACTTGTTCATATATTGTTTTACTTGATATGTATTATTCAGTTATTATTTTATTCAGCCATATTTCATACCAGTACATTCAATGTAATGATGTAATTCAACCTACATCATTTTATGATGCAGATTCATGTATTTATGATCATCAACAAGCATTCTGTTGAGATCAATTTATCTACTCGTCATCTTTTGATGAGACCTCCCTACTCTCGGAGGAATCCATTTTTATTGCTCTCTAGTAGTAAGGTTTTGAGGTGTCATGAGTCTCGTCCTGACATCAATCTTTAGATAGTAGAGGCTTCATGGACAGGCAGAGTTAGATGGTTTCCAGTATTTTTCTCAGATGTTTAACTAAACACTTACTATTTATATTAAGTATTTTCAAACATTATTTTAAAATTTCTTTAAATGTTCTAAATGCTCATCTATTAAAGCTTTTGTGTATTCTATTGAATCATATGTGTCATAGTTAGTTAGGCCAAGGGTTCTCTTTGGGATGAACAATGGTTCTCGAGTGCCGGCCACGTCCAGGGTGTAGGCTCGGGGCTTGACAGAAAATATACCTTAATCTTTGTTGTTTCTTACGAAGTTCTCCAAAGTTGTTGTTTTAAATATTTTAGTAATACAAATTACACTATAATTACTTCATTTATTCACATTTTTTCTTTGAGGCTAATCTATTCACGTTTGACATTAAGGTTTAAAAAAATTCTATAACGAATATAGGTTGATTTGATCCGTATACATACGTATTCACATAAATAAGCTTTTCAATTAATGAAGACTAAAGTTATTCCATCAGCGAAAAACCGAACCTTATTCAAACTCAGAATGTGATGAGCCCACATTGAGGTGTCAAACGATTCCACCTATAAGAGCTATTGGGAGTCATCATCATGTTATCCCCGGCGTACCTTTTATTCATTGAGCGAGAGCCCTTCCACACGGGACTCCCGGATCATAGGTTGATCTAATTCGAGTCTATTCGTATTCACACATACAAGATTTTTTCAATTAATGAAGAATTAATTTTATTTTTTTAAAGGCAAAAAAAGTATAATTATGATATTACTTAATCTATTCACATTTTAATTTGAGATTTAACACTTTTTCCATAATAAATGTTGACATTATGAGATTACTTAATCTTTTGATTCACATTTTTTCCTATCATAGATGTAGGTTGATTGAGTACATTCTCATTGAAATATATAAGACATTGTACTAGAAAGTTAAAAGTTCTTCTGTGTGCTTGGAATACTTGCTTCTTACACCACATTTTTTCTTGTTCTTATTTTGTCTATTGTTTGTAGGAGACTTCAAGCTTTGCAAAAGATGGAGTCGAGTATGACGCGCAAGAGAACTGTTGTTCAAGATTAAAAAAATGAGGTTTGCTCCTATGAATTTTAACAATCCGAGATAAAATGTTATTTCGCGTTTGATTAGCTTTCACATCCAAGAGTTGAATTTTTTGTTTAAGTCTAGGATTCAACGTAACTTATATGATTTATTGGGTTTCGAAATCAATTATTTAGTAATAAATTTTAACACATATACAGAGTCGAGGCTAAATTTATCAGGTATACGTTAAGATAAATCTATAACTGATGCTCTACATCCACCTCTAGTGGATCTAGGATTTGTAGACTATGAGTTACTGTTATCATGAAATTTGTAATCAAGATGAATCACCCATACACTATGAGGCCTTTCTTCTTCACCTTACTGTAGTAATTCTATCTTAAGCTTTAACATAGTTCAGTTGACGACAACAACAAAAGATTCTATGTCTTCCATATATTAACGTTTACACCAAAAATATAAAATGGCTTTGATTATTATAGTATTAATAATTTAGTCTTCTAGTTTCCCATATATCGTGCTTCTTCGATTCAAAGAAGTGTGCACCTCATATGGCACTATTATCCTTAAGTCCCACAGAACTTGTTGTCTTTTTTGCGCTTTTAACTTTTAAAAACACTGATGCAAGAGGATATCAAGAGGGCTCTAATGCCTCGATGGTGGGGCCTTAATTGGTATATCCAACTAAATAGGGATAGCACACACCCCACTTCAAGTGCACCTATGTATTGACTGAATCACTCTTTTTATCTAGTCGATGTATCCAGTGAACCATGCAAGTTGGTTAGATGCGTAGGTGTATAGAACTCATAGTATCCCCTTTGATTGATCTAGCCTTTCCTTCTCTTCGCTAGTGAATCATCTACTAAAATAGGCAGGCTTTCAGATTTACTAAGGAAGGCCATGAACTCTTTCATTAGGTAAGAGAAGAAGGGACCTAAGCATGGCTAATGTTTTACAGTTGAGTGGCAGATGATTTTGAACTTTCTTGGGGAAGATACATATGCATTATTGACGACATGATTTTTACCTTTAAATTTTGCATTCTCTCACCTTTTCGTCTGTGCTTCAGAATGTTTTCATTTGCTGGTGCTTATGGTTGTTAACTTAAGACAATATAAATACCGTTCTTGTTTTGTTTAACCTCTTGTAGATGACTATAGACGTGAAGGTCACTAAAACAGTCACTATAACAATTAAAGAATCAGATAGTATCGCACATGTCACGACCCAAAAATGGACGTGATGGCACTTGTCCTTTCCTACCAATACAATTTAACCTCAACCCAATGAATATGAAAGAAAAGCATAAATAAATAAAGTAAGAACAAGACAAAGGCGGAAAACATATTCATTTTGAACAACACCCCAATATCTGGTTGTCATGTGTACAAGGCACTAAAGTAAATATAGAATGCGAAAGATAAATACAAGTCTCAATGTCTTGGCTTCTCAAATTGAACAAAGCATAATAAAAGGAAAAAGAGGGCCCGCCGAACTGACAGGCATCTACCTCTTCAAGTCCTTGACAAGCCTCGAAATCAGTAGAAGGAGAAAGAGATCACACAGGTCCGGGCTCGGATCCTACACAAGTGTAGTAGCAAGGAGTGAGTACCACCAACACGGTACCCAGCAAGCAACCTAATAAACTAGGCAACCTAGCTAAATCGAATACTCCTTTCTATTCCAACCGAACCTCCACAAACTACAACCTGCACATAAAGCAGCCCAACCTAATAGTTCTACAGTAAACGAGTCTCAAGGTTGAAAGGACCAAAAGTCACAATTCATCAAGCGATAAGTATAAAAGCATTTACTCTCAAGTACAAAGAATTTCAATCTCAATAGCAACATGTTCAACTCACATATCTAGTAAATTGTAACACCTCAGACTTGAAAAAGAAGGAAAATGCAGTTTTTGGGTTGCAGGCATGACCTACGGCTCCAACCTAGGGTTGGTAAAAGCACTTACAAACAGTAGATGGCACCCGTAGGTAGTGGGGAAATAATTTTCTAAAATGAAGTCTCAGAAACATTTTTACGATTCACCAAGATGGCATGTCACCCTATGTACGAGTCATAGGTAGGTCTCGTAGGTCACTTCCAGAATTTGTGAAAATTTAAAGGGTAAGGTTAGGACCTACGGTGGCCATATACGGTCCATAGGTAGACCTACCAACCGTACATGGGTCCCGTTAATGGATGTTCCAAATATCATGTTTCTGAATCTACCTACGATTAAACAGGACAGTTCGCTATAGGACCTACGGACCGTAGGTCTAAACCATAGGTGACACTCGGCAGTTATTCTAAAGGGGATTTTGGGTCTTTTTCTAATTATTTTAACCCAATACTATGTCGTTTTATCTTCTACCCTACGCCCTATATAAAGGTTTTAAACCCCCAAATTACCCATTCTCAACTCATTCTCCTAATTTTCAAAAACTTGACCAAATTCATCAACCCAAATTCTCTCAAGTCTAAGGAAGAAGAAGAGGAGCTAGGGTTCCATTAAATGCTCCAAATTTTCCATTTTCTAGGGCTGAAGGGATCAAGGTATGTGTGTATTCCCCCATTGAGTCCTTTCCTCCATGGGGTCCCCAAAGATTTCAATTTTCCAACTCAATTTCCAATTGATCAAATTAGGGTTTAAATTCAATGAATGTAGGTATCTTCCAATTATGGTTGGTCATGATTAATTAAGTTTTCTAATACATGAATTGATGTTAATCTATAATATTTAGTTGAAATTGCATTGACCCATGCCTAAATTATGATTTTCAACTATGACCCTATGATGAACCCATGAATAAATGAATTATGAAATTATGAAGATATGCATGTTTCTAAGAAATGATTATAAATAATTTGGGGATGCTTCGAAAGGAAAGTATCAATGCTATTCTAAAAGGATTTCTCACTTAATATGATGATCATGTTTGTAAAAGGTATTTCTCACAAATGAATTCACATGGGTGAAAGGTTTTCTCATATATGATTGAATAAGGAGCTATTCTATGTTCTGATTTCGAAAGTGTGGATTGGTATTAATCATTGCCTTTCCCTATGTTAAATTGATAATTGTCTTTTATCTATTCCGTTGGGATTTAAACTTAGCACCGAGAGGGCTTTAAGGTGGAGGCTCAAATAGGATAGTCTCTAGTAGCAACCTCTAGTCTCAAACTACATGCCCCCGTAGGATTGTCTTAAATGACCTAGCTAGTTGATCCACTTTAGCAAATGATGATATGTACGGATTCTACCTTGTCAAGTAGTTTCCCCTTCTTTTGGTACGAGGGATATACCGGATTCAATGATATAGCTCTCATAGTCTTATTGTCTGTTAAAGCTAATATCCCACAAAAATGATTATATTTTCTTCAAGGTTTGCTTATGTCCTGTATACTAATGTCTTTGACTATGTCTTACAAACTTCATGTCATTTTCTCTATAAAACCTTATAATGTCTCATTATGATAATGCTTACTAGATTTAATGATGTTTACTATCATGTTAATGTTTATGCATATTGCTTGATACTTAGTACATTCAATGTACTAATGCATATTTTGTGCCTAAATTATTTCACTAATGTAGGGTCCAACGTTCCTACCTCCCATCCTCGTGGCTAGACATCTATTTTGATGCTTCAAGTGATTGGTGAGTCCTCATATTTCGAGGACCGAGAGACTTTATAGCTTTATATCTTTCCGTTTCGAACTTTGTGTGTGATATAGGCTACGTCCCAATCACTCTCCTTATGATGTATTAGATGGCTTTGAGACTTATGATAGACTTCCGCTTCTGTTAAACTCGTTTGTATGAAATGCTTTCTTTGAACTCTTTAAATTTTATTATCTTGTATGATGTATGCTAAGTGGCTTGTGTGGGGCCTCTCGGGGTACTATACGCCATGTCGTATCTAGGGTATGTTTTGGGTCGTGACAAACTTGGTATCAAAGCTGAGTTTAGAAAGGTTCTAAGATTTCTCATAAGCCACATCGAATAGAGTCTTGATCATGAGTGTGAAGCGGGAGACACTTATGAATGAGAGTCTATAAGATGTTTAGAAAATTCCACTTCTTTCATAATTCTAAAGTCGTGCGATAGAGTGTATCTCTATATGTCTCTCTCCTAATCCTTATCCGATGCTTTTCAGTATATGGCCCCTCAAAGAGCATACATTACCAGGAATGCGGGTGAGAATGTGGAACGAGAAGCTCCTCAAAAAGCTCCCCAAGTTCCGGTCGACCCTTTCACCGAACAAGTGACTAATGCAAAGTTTAGGGCTGCTTTTCAATTATTGCCCCAAGCCATTATGGCTCAAGCCAATAGGGAGGTTTTGGTCCCCGTGAACCAAAATGTTGATACGGAAGCAACTAGAGTGAGGGATTTAACTAAGATGAATCCTCTAAAGTTTCATGGTTCGAAGGTTGAGAAAGATCCTCAAGAGTGCATCGATGAGGTATACAAGGTTTTGATGATCATGGGTGTAACGCCGGTGGAAAACGTGGAATTGGCAGCTTATCAACTTAAAGGTGTTTCTCAAGTTTGGTTCAGCCAATGGAAGGAAGAGAGGGAGGTTGATGCGGGTCCTTTTGATTTGGAAAAGTTTAAGGTTTATTTCCTTTATATGTTATTTCCCCTTGAGATGAGGGAGACAAAGGTGCTTAAATTTATTAACCTTTGTCAAGGAAACATGAGTGTGAAGGAGTATGCTTTGAAATTCACACAATTGTCTAGATATGCTCCTAATATGGTTGCTGATCCTAGGGCAAGGATAAGTAAGTTTGTTTCGAGTGTATCCGAAATGGTGGTTAAAGAATGTGTTACCGCCATGCTCATTAAGGAAATGGATATTTTTTGCCTAATGATAAATTCTCAACAAATCAAAGAGGAGAAACTTAAGGAGAAGTCTACGGAGGCAAAGAGGGCTAAGACCGGTGATGGTGACTGTTTACACTCGAGGTCCGATGGACATGGTCGTTCTATGTTTCGACAAAGGTTTTCCGATCAAGGTTCCTCCAATGCTCCGGCTTCTGAGTTCAACAAGGAAAGGGTGTATAATCCCAATCCTCAAGGAGGAAATTGTGATGGAAATTGATCTTCGGTTCCCACATGTCAAAAGTGTGGCAAGAGTCATCCGGGAAAATGCTTGAGGGGTAGGAATAATTACTTTGGTTGTGGAAAGAGTGCTCACCACTTGAGGGATTGTCCACTTAGACTTGACAAAGAAAAATATGGTAGGCAAGCTAGGCCTTCGGGTTCAAGTGCTCCTAAGCAAAATTGATTCTATGCACTCCAAACTCGACATGATCAAGAGGGTTTCTCCCGATTTTGTTATTGGTATGTTGAAAATTTTGCATCTTGATATTTATGCTTAGCTTGATCCCGGTGCTACCTTGTGTTTTGTGATACCATATGTGGCTGTGAGGTTTGATGTTCTTCCGAATGTGTTGATAGACCCTTTTTCTGTCTCTAAACCTATTGGTGAATCTATTGTGGCTAAGAGAGTCTATAGAAGTTGTCCCGTCTCCTTACCCCATAGAGTCACTCATGTTGATCTTGTAGAGCTTGATATGGTAGACTTTGATGTTATTCTTGGTAAGGAATGACTCCATTCTTGTTATGCTTCTATTGATTGTAGGACCCGAGTTGTCAAGTTTCAATTTCTAAATGAGCCCGTTCTAGAGTGGAAAGGAGGAACTTTTATGCTTAAAGGTCAATTTATTTCTTGTCTTACATCTAGAAATATGATTTCTAAGGGTTGCATATACAATCTTTTTCGGGTTAAGGATATGGATTCCAAAACCTCTATCTTTGAGTCGGTCCCCGTTGTTAATGAGTTTCCAGTAGTATTTCCTGATTATTTACACGGTGTTCCTCCCGAAAGAGAAATAGACTTTGGCATTGACCTTCTCCTAGATACGCAAACTATCTCTATTCCTTCCTACCAAATGGATCCGGCAGAACTTAAGGAATTGAAGAAGCAATTGAAAGATTTGTTGTATAAGGGTTTCATCCGACCGAGTATCTTTCCATGGGATTCTCCAGTTTTGTTTGTTCGGAAGAAAGATGGTTCATTTCGTATGTGTATTGACTATCGACAATTTAACAAGGTTTCCTTTAAGAATATGTATCCTCTCCCAAGAATAGATGATTTGTTTGATCAACTCCAAGGTGCGAGTTAATTCTCCAAGATTGACCTCCGGTCAGGTTATCACCGATTGGGTAAGGGAAGATGACATTCTGAAAATGTCTTTTTAAACTCGGTATGATCATTATGAATTGTTGGTAATGTCGTTTGGCTTGATTAATGCTCCAGCCGCATTTATGGAATTGATGAATAGAGTGTTCAGACAATACCTGGATATGTTTGTGATTGTGTTCATCGATGATATTTTGATTTACTCAATGAGTAAGGATGAGCACGTCAATCATTTGAAGATTATGTTGCAAGTTCTGAAGGACCAAAAACTCTTTGCAAAGTTTAGTAAATGTGAGTTTTGTTTGAGATCCATGAATTTTGTTGGTCACATTGTTTCTGGTTAAGGTATTGAGGTGGATCCTAAGAAGATGGATGTGGTTAAGAGTTTCCCTAGACCTCTATCCCCTTCGGATATTTGAAGTTTTTTGGGTTTTGCTGTTTATTATAGAAGGTTTGTGGAAGGGATTTTTTTTATTACCTCTCCATTGAAAGCTTTGATCCAAAAGAAAGTTAAGTCCGTATGGTCTGAGGCGTGTGAAAAGATTTTCCAAGAATTGAAAGATAGACTTACCTCCGCTCTGGTGTTGACTTTAACGGAAGGATCTGATGGGTTTGTGATTTATTGTGATGCTTCAAGGGTTGGACTAGGATGTGTTCTTATGGAAAATGGGAAGGTTATTGCTTATGCTTCACGGAAACTTAAAATCGTTGTAAAGAACTATCCTACATATGATTTGGAACTAGCGGCGGTTGTGTTTGCTTTAAAGATTTGGAGACATTATTTATATGATGTCCATGTTGAGGTTTTTACCGACCACAAAAGTTTGCAATATGTGTTCAAAGAAAAGGATCTAAATCTTCGCCAAAGGAGGTGGCTTGAGATGCTAAAGGATTATGATATGAGTGTCCTCTATCACCGCGGCAAGGAAAATGTGATGGAGGATGCTCTTAGTCGATTATCTATGGGTAGTCTTGCAAATGTTGAGATCGATAAGAAGGAGTTGGTTCGAGATGTTCATGGATTGGCCCGGTTGGGTGTTCGGTTGGTTGATTCTACTAAAGGTGGTGTTATGGTTAATAATGATTCCAAATCATCATTTGTGTCTGATGTGAAAGCCAAGCAAGGTCTTGATCAAATTTTGGTTGATTTGAAGGAAATGGTGCTTAAAAAGTCCGTTGAGGCTTTCTCCCAAGGGGTAGATGATGTGCTTCGATATCAAGGTCATTTGTGTGTATCCAATGTTGATGATTTAAGGGAGCAGATTTTATCGAAAGCCCATAGTTCTCGATATTCCAATCACTCGGGAGACAGCAAGATGTACCGTGACTTGCGGGAGGTCTATTTCTGAAATGAGATGAAGAAGGATATTATGAAATTTGAGGCTAAGTGTCCAAATTGTCAACAAGTGAAAGATAAGCATCAAAAGCCGGGAGGTTTGTCCTAAGACATTAGCATTCCTACATGGAAGTGGGAAGATTTGAATATTGACTTTATTGTTAGCTTACGCCACACCCGGTGACAACATGACTCGATTTGGGTTATTGTGGATTGTATGATGAAATCGGCTCATTTCATTCCGGTCAAGGTTTCTTATTCAGTGGAGGACTATACTAAGTTGTACCTAAGGGAGATTGTTAGGTTGCATGGAGTTCCCCTATCAACTATATACGATCGTGGTAGCCAATTCACTTCTCAGTTTTGGAAGTATTTCCAAAAGGGCCTTGGTACTCATGTTAAGCTTAGTACGGTCTTTCATCCTCAAACTGATGGACAAGCGGAGCGTACTATCCAAACTTTAGAAGATACGTTGATAGCTTGTCTGATTGACCTCAAGGGTAACTGGGATGATCATTTGATTTTGATTGAGTTTTCTTATAATAATAATTACCATTCGAGCATTGGTATGGCTCCATTTGAGGCTTTTTATGGTAGGAGGTGTAAATTTCCTATAGGTTGGTTTGAAGTCGGTGAATTTGCTTTGATAGGTCCCTAGTTGGTACGTGAGGTTGCTTTTGAGATTTTGATTTAGCTATGATTGATTTCGTCATGATTATGTGCATTTGAGTATGACGTGCCTGGATACCTTATGAAATGTTGTTTTGAATGTGTTTAAGCTAGGAGTTGATGTTCTCCTTGGTTATGTGTTGTTGATGAAGTTGTATTCTTGTTGGGCTGTTTGATCTCCTCCCCTACCCTCCTTATGTCGCCTTGAGTCCAATTCGAGGACGAATGTTCCCAAGGGGGAGATATTGTAACACCTCGGAATTGGAAAAGAAGGAAAATGCAGTTTTTAGGTTGCAGGCATGACCTTCGGCTCCCACCTACGGCTGGTAGAAGCACCCACTGACTGTAGATGGCACCCGTAGGTAGTGGGCAAATCATTTTCTAAAATCAAGTTTCAGAAACCTTTTTAAGATTCACTAGGATGGCCCATCACTCTATGTACGAGTTGTAGTTAGGTCTCATAGGTCACTTCAAGACTTAGTGAAAATTTAAGGGATAAGGTTAGGACTTACGGTGGCCATGTACGGTCTGTAGGTAGACCTACCAACCGTACATGGGACCCATCGATGGATGGTCAAAAAATCATGTTTCTGAATCTACCTACGGTTGACCAAGATGGTCCGTAGTATGACCTATGGACTGTAGGTCTAAAACATAGGTGAGGCTCGACAGTTATTTTAAAGGAGCTTTTTGGGTCTTTTCCTAATTGTTTTAACCCAATACTATGTCATTTTATTTTCTACCCTAAGCCCTATATAGAGGTTTTAAACCCCCAAATTACCCATTCTCAACTCATTCTCCTAATTTCCCAAAACTTTACCAAATTCATTATCCCAAATTCTCTCAAGTTTAAAGAAGAAGAAGAAGAGCTAGGATTCCATTCAAGTCTCCAAATTTTCCATTTTCTTGGGCTTAATGGATCAAAGTATGTGTGTATTCACCCATGGATTCCTTTCCTCCATGCGGTCCCCAAAGATTACAATTTCTCAACTCAATTTCCAATTGATCAAACTGGGGTTTCAATTCAATGAATGTGGGTTTCTTCCAATTATAGTTGGTTATGATTAATTAAGTTTTCTATTGCATGAATTGATGTTAATCTATGATATTTAGTTGAAATTGCATTGACCCATGCCTAAATTATGATTTTTAACTATGATCCTTTGATGAACCCATGAATATATGAATTATGAAATTATGAAGATATGCATGTTTCTATGAGATGATTATAAATGATTATGGGATGCTTTGAAAGGAAAGTATCAATGCTATTGTGAAAGGATTTCTCACTTACTATGATGATCATGCTTGTGAAAGGTATTTCTCACAAATGGATTCACATGGGTGAATGGTTTTCTCGTCTATTATTGAATTATGTTTAAGGAGCTATTCTATGTTTTGATTTCAAAAGTGTCGATTGGTATTGATCATTTTGTTTCCCTATGTTAAATTGATAATTGAATTTTATCTATTCCGTTGGGATTTAGAGTTAGCACAGAGAGGGCTTTGAGGTGGAGGCTCAAATAGGGTAGTCTCTAGTAGAAACCTCTTGTCCCAAACTATGTGCCCCCATGGGATTGTCTTAAATGACCTAGCTAGTGGATCCACTTTCGCAAATGTTGATATGTACGGATTCTACCTTGGCAAGTGGTTTCCCCTTATTTTGGTATGAGAGATATACCGGATTCCGTGATACAGCTCTCATGGTCTTATTGTCGGTTAAAGCTAATATCCCACAAAAATGATTATGTTTTCTTCAAGGTTTTCTTATGTCCTTTATACTAATGTATTTGACTATGTCTTACGAACTCCGTGTCATGTTTTCTCTATAAAACCTTATAATGTCTCATTATGATCATGCCAATTAGATTTAAGTCATTTTTACTATCATGTTCATGTTTATGCATATTGCCTCATACTTAGTATATTTCATGTACTAATGCATATTTTGTGCCTACATTGTTTCACTAATGTAGGGTCCGATGCTCCTACCTCCCATACTCGTGGCTAGACATCTATTTTGGTGCTTCAAGTGATTGGTGAGTCCTCATGTTTCGAGGACCCACAGATTTATAGCTTTATGTCTTTTCATTTCAAACTTTGTATGTAATGTATGGGCTACGTCCCAATCACTCTCCTTATGATGTATTAGATGGCTTTGAGACTTATGTTAGACTTCCTCTTTTGTCAAACTCGTTTGTATGAAATGCTTTCTTTGAACTCTTAAAATTCTATTATCTTGTATGATGTATGCTAAGTGGCTTGTGTGGGGCCTCTCGGTGTCCTATACGCCATGTCGCGCCTAGGATATACTTTGGATCGTGACATAAAGTGAATCAACCACAATAAATAGCTCAATCACATGTATCAAATAAGTTAAAATGTATGCATCATGTAGATTGATCCCAAAATCAACATTGGCCAGAACCATTTTCCTTTGGCTCGATGTCACTAGACGGAACCATTTCCCTTCGGCTTTCAAATTATTCCACTTGCCAGAAAAATTTCCTTTGGGATTTAGATCACTGGCCGAAACCATTTCCCTTCGGATTTTGTCACAAAATAGCACTTGCCGGAACCATTTCCCTTCGGCTTTATCACAAAATAGCACTTGCTTGAACCATTTCCCTTCGGCTTTTATCAAGTTTCTCATCACGGTGTTCATCAAACAATGCACACAAGCAATATAGCACCACACAGAGAGACAACAATTCATATCACACAAGTCCACTTTTATGCATTCAAGCAATTCACCAACCAATCAAATAGGACCACAACAAGGCAATTCACAATTTAACAAGATCATCAAGAAGCCTTTTCATTTTTCCCTCTTTTTGTTGGTTTACATTAATCAAGTGGAACAATTAACGCTTCACCTCATTCCCGATTACTCCCCAACACATAGGTAATGAAGAAAAGTAAACAACTCAACCAAATTACAAATTTTAAGAGATCACTTGCCTTTAAGCAACAAATAGTCAATCTGAAGCTTGAGTTTTCCCTTTCGGACTCACTTTCAAAGCCACACAAAATATAATAATCAAGTATTCACAATCACTTTCCGGAAATAACAATACCCACATCAATTCTCTTGAAAGGTGGGTTAATCAACACAAAACCCAATTCAAAAAATAAGGTTTGAATCAAAAATTTAATACTTGAAAACATTACTCAAGGCTTTAGGAACTCGTTAGAGAAAACCATTTCAAAAAAGGGATTAAAACCACTTTAAAATAGCCATTTTACTAATTTCTTGGGTTCTTGAAGAAAGCCCCAAATTTCTCATTTCAAAAGCTTGATTTAAACTTATAAACTCAATAATAATTATGGGTAATTGAAGATTTAGAGTTAAGAATTGTTACCCAAAAGCTTTTCCTCAAAAATCTGGTCCAAATCGCCACTCCAAAGCACCCAAAACTCAATAATGGTAAAATAGGGTTGAAACTCTGATTTTAGGAAAAACATTCTGTCCAGGTCTCAGATGCTCATCGTGATCGCGACCAAAAATCATGCGATCGCGATGAGTAAAATAGTCAACTCATTAAAATAGACCATCATGATCGCGGCAAGACCCACGCGATTGTGATGCACCTCAGATCAATACTACGCGATCACGATGAGGAAGTTTCGCGCTCGTGATGACCAAAATGGTCATGCACCAAAACCAGCCAACTCCAAAATCATCGAAAGGATCCTCGTGATTTGTTTAGAACCCCATACACACAAACTAGATATGCAAATCAATTATACTCAATGTTCCAAATTCAATGTAACCGTCAAAACACAAATCCGAGGTTTCCTTGATCTAACATTCGTAAAAACCACAAGAAACTAAATCAATGCCTAAAAGGCCAAAATAAGGTCGGGACCTCTCAAAAATAAACCAAGACCACTCCTTGGCCTTGAATCATCCCCCGAATCCAATGGAACTCTCAGAGTTTCGATCCGAGCATTCGAAACTCGAAAGATACCAAAAACCACATTTAGGCAACTTAAGCCTTTCCAAAATCAAAACTTGCCAAAATCTCAGCTTTTAACTCAAAGTTTGGAACCAACTTCTCAAACTCAATCAAGAAATAACTCAGGTTAATATTAGGAGGGGAAAATTGTAAATGTCATGAAACTACAAAAACTGACCAATCGGGTCATTACAGGACATGTGAAATCTTTATTGCATGCTAAGGAGGGCCTACTGGAATGTCTTCAATAGCTATTTTCAAAAGATGTTCGCCTAATAGATGATGAATAGAAGCTAATGGATTGTGGACTTATCGAAAACTCCATCCTTCATGCTTATATTGACAATTCAGTCCCGAAGGTATTTTTGGTAAAGAGACCCTATGGTAATGTTGCAATTACGGTTTATTCAAGGACTTTAAATACTATCCAGGATGTTAAATATAGGATTGGGGTCAAAGAAGGAGTAAACTCAAAGCAATTTTCTCTTATTCATGAAGGAAAGTTTCTTGAAGATGACAAAACCTTAGCTTTTTACAAAATTGATGGTGGATCAACACTTCAGATGGTTTCCAATCCGAGAGAGAAGTTGCTTATTTCCGTGGTAATGCCAATGGAGGAAATTGTTAAAATAGAAGTCAAGGCCGCCTTAACTGTTCGCAACATTAAAACAATTATAGAAAGTAGAGTTGGCTACTCGATAAATTCTATGGATCTGTTTGTTGGGAAACAGATATTGGAAGACTCGAAGACTTATATCAGTGTGATATCAACGAAGAGTCCATCTTGAAGGTGAAGAGTAGAACAATACATATCTTAATCAAGACAAGTGGTGGAAGTATTACACTAGACGTGCTCAGGCACGAGTTGGTCAAGGATGTGAAGCGCATGCTTCTACAGAAGCTAAACATACCAATTCATCTACAAAAACTTGTGTTTGAGGGAAAATGTCTAGAAGATGCCCGGGATTTAGAGAGCTACAATATCAAAATGCACTCGAATATTATTTTTGATTTCCATAGTGCATTTCTACAATAATTATCTGATATTATGAGTTACCAACAGACAAATTTATGTAAGATTAAAGATGTGGTTTCCATATTTCATTTTACTGTTATATGTTGTTTTCTTTACTGTAGTAAGCATTTATTATACATTATTTCTTGTCAGTAGTGTTCATTTCTTCTTTTTTTTTCTTCAAAATTGTTTCTTCATTATTGTATTTCCTCTCCAAACATGTTTTGTTATGTTTTAGTTGGATCTTTCGAAAACAATTTTTTCTAACTTCACAAATTCGAGTTAAGGTCCTCCACGTATTCTTTTTTCTTTATATCCATGGTGTTCAGGCTAGTTTCCATGCACCTCTGATCTACTAATTTCATGAGATACATGTCACCTCCTACCAGCAATAGGTACTAAGTAATTTTGTCCCCAAGGCTAGAACAGACTCATGGTGCTTAACCCACTTCATTGACCACATGGCCACACCCTTGGGGTGCTAACTAGTACTTTTTTTGTTCCAGACTACAACAATGTTTCTTTTTCAGTCTGTTAAGCTTATAAGATTAACGGTGTGTTAATTTTAAGAGGCATAATCTAGGTATTGCGAAAGAGAACTGTTGTTGAAGAAGAAAAAGTTGAACGGGTTTTCTCCTTATACAATTAAATGTTTTTGTGTAGATTAAACCGATGAAATAACACTCCAAGGGTTGTTTTCTTGGTAAACAAGGAATAACAACCGAGATAAAATGTTATTATGCATTTGATTATAGATATTAGTACATTTCAAGATAAATTTTGTACTAAAATGGTGAGATTAGATATCACATAAAGAAGGAAGATCCAAGAGGTATATTTTACGGTTTAATGTTCATAATTCAATCGTAACTCAGTTGATTTATTGGGATATGAAATTAATTATTTAGTAAAACTTTTAAACCATAGTCCTTTTCGAATTCTACCATAACGATTCAATCTTAATCCCATGAACATACACATATGACTCTCTCTAGAAAGTATACTTTAGGAAATGAGAAGGGTTATGTTTAATGATTTCTGCTTCAAGTATCTCTGAGTCTCTTCCTGAGTCTTTAATGTTGAATCTTACCAAATGGAATCTGAATGGTAAGTTAACATGAAAGGAGTGTCTCTTTCATCTTTCCAGCTTTTCATTATTAGAAATTCTGCAATTTTGTCTTGCAGATGAGAAACGCTATCCTGATGTTCTGATTAGTTTAGTTTCATTTGTGTTAGATATTTAGAGGCCTTCTCGAGCATATCATCACGCTGGACTTGTTGTCACAACAACCGCAGCCTGTAACCATTCTTTATGAGCTTTGCCAGAAGAATGGTAAACAAGTTGATATAAAGCATTGGAGAAAAGAAGAGAAAGACATAGTGTTTATGTTGATGGACAAATTGTTGTCTCCGCTATTTCTGAGAACAAGGAAAATGCTAAACTTCACGCTGCAAAGGCTGCACTCACAAAGTTCTCCTTTAAACATACTACTAGTAAGTTGGATACTGAAGTTGAACCAAACACAGAGCTTGGAGGAGCAAAGAAAATGCCAAATGAGCTATGTGGAAGAAAGCACAAGAGCAATCTTGTTATTAATTCTCATTTTATTTAATTATCGATACTCGATACACATCAACATAGAACAATCCTTCTATTTTAGAAAAAGCACAAGAGCGCCTAAAGGGAGACACTCAGTGTAATGAATCCCTTACTCAACAACATTTGTAATTGCTCCTTCAACCTTACCGGTGCCATTCTATATAGAGGAATAAGTTTATGCAGAGTGACCAACTTCAAATCAATATATCGATCTGGTGGAATACCTAAAAAAAAATTTGGAAACACCTTTGAAAACTACCTCACAACTGGTACCAAATCTAATGTGGGAGTCTCAACACTAGTATCTCCAATTTAAGCCAAATAAGTGTCACATCCCTTCTCAAGAATTCTTTGGAGAAATGCCATTATCTTCTTCAGGTAATGGCTAATAGTCCCCCTCCACTCCAACCTATGAATACTCAACATCGCTAGTGTAACTATCTTGACATGACAGTTTAAGATCATATAATTAGGGATAACCTATCCATAACTAGGATAATTTTGATAACCTATCCATAACTAGGATACTTTTGAAATCCACCATATCAAAAATTACCAAATATACCCAAGTGTTATACCCCATCAAGGTAACCACACATGATTGATAGACTCGATCCATAACCACAAAATCATCGATGAGAGTACGTAGAAACATGTATAGTCAAGACAAGTGAGTCACATAAGATGTCCACCTAAAGAAAAATATTTAAACACATACAAGTAATTGGAGGCTGGATCAAATAATATCATAAGTGAATGATGGAAGATCGAAAAAATACCTATAATAACCAGATAAAAAATGTATGCCTCTGTCATGCCCCAAAATGCATAACACTAAGCATGACTACCATTAGCCCGAGTACCTCCACGATCACCACCTTACCCAAACTGGGCACGAGAACTACACCTATAGCTCTATGCATCACCTCTCTCTCTCTCTCTCTCTCTCTCTCTCTCTCTCTCTCTCTATATATATATATATATATATATATATATATATATATATATATATATATATATATATATATCCAATTGCCCTCCTCATTTTGTAGGGCAATTATTTTGTTTCTCCTCATTCTATATTTAGAGTTGTTGTGTGAAAAAATCGAGTGTTAGAATCACCCTCATTTAACAAGTTAATTCTAGAATTCAATATGAAAGATAAATTTATGTGTAAAAATGATTAAATTGCAAGAAAATATATCAGAACCCATAACATTAAAAATACATAGTATGCTACGTGTATGTAGCGCGTGGCTGTTAGGATGAGGTCAGGTCTTATAGCTTGGCCTTGCCAGAAATTTTCTCTTGAGTAGAGGCATCTCATTACTATCTGACAAACTCGATACTGGACACCTGCTTTGAGTAGAGTAGTCATGATTTGAATAAAAATATTCACTATGGGCCATAAAAAGTTCTCCTCATCGATATGACTCAAATCGTTGAAAGTTCTTGCTATTCCATCACCATTTTTTGTGGTCCCTAACCTCTTACTATCATATCTTAATAGTGGCGAATCGAAATTTGTTTTAAGGGTTTTCAAATTTAATATATATACATGAAAAATAATTTTTGACCTATATACTTTCTTTATTTTTCTATATACATAATATAATTTTTCTATGAAGTGTGTTCAACTAGTCATCCTTCATTATTTATGGCTACGCCACTGCATAGCTACATTAGTAATGTGATTTTAAAAAAAAGTATTTACGATTTGTTTCTCAATTTACAGATATAATTTATTTTAGTTTGTTTTATATTTAGAAATAATTAAGTTTGAATTGTGTCAGATTCTTTAATCAAATGTATGTAGATTATAATCATTACAATCTTAAAAAAAATTAATTCTTTTTAAAATTTCATATTTTAGTCAAACATCATGACCACATAAAATGAAACGAAGTAATCATTAAATCAGATAAACTTATTATAATCACATATTTAACTATGCAATGTGTGAATTATATGTAAAATAAATGATCATATATTCATTATTTTGATGTGAATTATAGTGGTGAATACTTTTTTTTTCTTTACACTTTCTCTTATTCAAGTCATATCTAAAAATGAATATTTAACTTGTAAATGAAATTAAAATTGATTATGTTGAAATGGTTGGGATCGTTCCATTCTTAAGTAGAGATCTCGAATTCTAATTTTTAATATTAAAAATAATTGTTGAGAGTGTTGCCGTCATGATTAATGATTCTTATAATGTACGAATTTTAATTAATCAATATTCAACGAGAGTATAAAAAATGAACATGGACAATAAACAAAATAAATTATAAAATACACATGAAAGACATTTTGAATATATTAACTTCTAACTTCCCACATAATTTATGTCCTCCAGATAGGCTAGCTAGTCAAAAGTTCATCCTATAGCCTCTTCCCTAGCAATATATTTCATTTTCTATCTCAAATTTATAAAAACTTCTTAAACGTTTGATGATTTGAAAATTTCACATAGATAAGGTGATGTGGCACTATATATAAAGGAGGAACATATATATAAAGGAGGAACATAGAAGTTAGCCGGAAACATCTAAAAGACAATGTTGACCGAAAACTTCAAGTAGGAATGTGATTTTTGGAGCGAGTCTACCAAATTTTTGTATGATAATTTATAATGATTTGTATGTTGAGTCTTCAAATGCTCATGATGACCAGATGAATTTTTATGTGTATTTGTTTTGCTAGGCCATATGAAATCATGATTTCAAATCAACATTTGAACATGTGATTTGGGATCATAATTCCATATCGCAAATAACCACATGATAGTGCGATCTTTTTCGCTTTTTTAGTTCACGCTTTTTTACTTTCTTCTTCACACTTTTAATTCATGATCTACTCGAAATTCAATAAAATATTTACTTTTAAAACTTATATTTTTAATGAGATACCTCCTGAATTATTGAACCACCGGCTACATGTAATTGAAAATAGTAATGAAACTATTATACTTCTGATGTCTATAAACTAGCAACCCCAGTATAACTAGATGCAAAGGCCTTTAGAATTTTTTTGAATGTTAATTCTTTTTAGAATCACAATTAGACATGTATCTATGAATGAGTGCTTGAGTTCAAATTAATATTCTTTAAAAAAAGTATTTTTGACGCAAAAGAATTGTAAAGTAATAAGTGTTATGTGAATATGTATTTCACTTGCCTAAAAAAGAAACCTTTGTCAAATTTCAAAATATGTGACAATCTAACCAACAATAAATTGATCTTTGGTTTACTTAATGTTTTTAGTTTCTATAGTTTACAATTTACATTTATCTTTTTGGAATATTAAAAACACACAGATATTTAAAAGAGAAAATTTTTCACTAAAAATTCTTATATAATAAAAATGCATAAAAAAAATCATATAACCTCGCTAATTCCAAATGAAAATATTAACTTAATGATTTAATCAATATAATAAATATTTTTTGTGCATATACAGGAAAATTTTCATCTATATGTATATTCTATCACAAAAAATATATAAAATTATTACTTTCTTATATAATAAAAATGCATAAAGAAAATCATATAACCTCGCTAATTCTAAATGAAAATATTAACTTTGTGATTTAATCAATATAATAAATATTTTTTGTGCATATACAAGAAAATTTTCATCTATATATATATATATATTCTATCACAAAAAATATATAAAGTTCTTACTTTTAAATTTATTGATATTTTTATCACCGCGCGAGGCGCAGACAACTTCACTAGTTAAATAATAAAAGCGCATATCAAAGTAAATCTCTTGTATTCATTAGTTTGATGTAAATACACTTAAGTTTTTTTTCCCTAAACACATTTATCAGTCAAACTATAATTGTAGTAAAAATGATTAGTTTGAATGTTATTTAGTTTTTTTCCCCTAAAATATCTGCTAGTCAAACTTCAGTATTAATACGATCCTATCCCCTCTAATCCAACCCACCTAACCCACCAAACACTACTTAAAGGAAAATACTAATTAATTTCTGAGATTTTAGCAATCTGATACATTATAATTAATAACTGCCTATTAACTCGGTCACTCCCACCCCTCTATCCCCATCCCCACTATATATATCCCACTCTCCCCACAAGTTTTTATCAAGTAAATGCAAAGCCCCATTCTCCATTTCTTATATCTCATATAGTGGAATTAATGAAGAAAATGTGTCAAATCAAGCGTCGATGGAATCCTGGAGAGGACGAGCTATTGCAGAAGCTAGTACAAGAAAATGGAGCAGAGAATTGGTCGTTTATCAGCCAATCGATTCCTAATCGATCTGGAAAATTATGTAGACAGTGTTGGTGTAATTATCTTAATCCTCAAGTTGCGCATCAAACTTTTACTCAAAAAGAAGATGATACTATTTTCAAATCTCATGCAAAATTCGGTAACCAATGGGCTATGACAGCATCTTTTTTACCGGGTCAAACCAATGACTTGATAAAAAATCATTGGATTCCACCCTTAAACGGAAGCGCTTTTCCATATCAGAAGATTTGACATTCGAAAAGCCTCAACTGTTAATACCCAATTATGACTAACTAATTGCTATTTAATATGGTATCAAAAAGAAAATTAATCGGTGGTATGTTAAATTAATAGGTGGTATGTTTTTTTTGTTATTTTAGAGTGATAACTATTTTAAAATTGATGATATTTTTATTTAGAAATAATTTAATTTTAAAATTTTATCATTATTTTATCACTAAAAATATTCTACATTCATACACAAGTGTTAATACCCAATTAAGTTGAATCAATTATATAAGACAAACTAAAATATATCAGATGACTTATTTTATTAAATAATTAAAAAGACAATAAATATTAGTTATAACCCTAAAGGAAGTAAAGTTAGTAGCTAACTAAAACTAACAGTGAAAGGGCTTATTTTAATAAAAATAATTCAAAAGACAATAAATATTAATTCTTTGTCTTGTTTGTTACTTAATTGTCAAGTTCTATCCCATTTATAGATCAATTGATGAAATAAAAGGTGCAAGCAGGACATTCTAAGAGTGTTGTTAAGGATTCAATAGTAGACAAGTGAGTAAGACTTATTTTATTGGGATGTTCAACTTGATTCCGAAGGGCGTATAGTTAATTTTATGGAGAGATGATCAATCAAGAATTGACTATACTTTTTTTAGCAATGTCATGTATTTTGATTCCATATATCAAACAAAAAGTATCATATGATTTACGCATCATTTATTGGAATAACTCATCAATGAAATAATATAATTTTTATTGTTCCTTTTTATTTGAATGACATTTCTAAAGTCAATGAAAAGTATTCCCCCACATATTATAACTAACAAAGCTTGAGCAATGAAAATTGCCATAAGAGAAATAATGTCGAGCATCAGGCTAGATCGTATCAGTGACACATAGCTCAGAATGCCCCATATCATTTGAGTTCACTTGAAAATAACAGAAGTTCTTTAAAAATTTTAACAAATCCAATGTGTTAATGTAATTCTATTATTGAATTTGAAGAAACATGAAGGATGATGCTTACAACGTACAATGTAGAAGAACATGATTGGTTGAATAACTTTTATAATACTCGACACATGTGGTCAAAAACTTTTAATAATCATGTGATTAGAGCTAGATGAAAAGTTACATCTCGAAGTACTAATCATGTTCTAAATGGATTTGGACGTTCAAGCAGTTAATTACATATTTGTATGATTTATTGTGAGAAAAATGTATTTACTAAGTAGCGGTTGAATGAAAAACAAAAAGACTTCAAGTGTAAACAAGGTAAGCATATTCTTGTTGTAAAATGTAGCCCAACTTTAACACAATTTTTTGCAATCTACACTCATAAAATTCATGGCATATTTGTGAAAAAGTTTTTCAAAGGAGCTAGGGCATATTCTAATGTTCTATTGAGACACAAGTATGTTTTGGTGGTCAAGTATCTAAATATTAAATAAGAATGCATAGTTTAAGGAAGACCTGATTTGATGAGCTCAATTCCCATAATATTACATGTGACATGCAGTTGCAAAATAATATATGAATATATGAGTATGGTATGTGCACATTATCTACTGATTTTTACTTCCAATATAAAGCATGTGTAATTCTTCACTACTAAAAAACTGCTAAAAAATGACGGATAGAAAAGCGACAAACAGTGTCGCTCCAAAAAGCGACGTCATTTGCCACAATGTTTGTCGCTTTTTAATTAAAATATTTTTAAAAAAAATTATTTTACAAAAAGCGATGGACGGCATATCTTAGTTCGTCGCTTTTTTTGCGGATTTTTGCGCCATATATATATATATAATAATTATTTATTTTATATAAGTAGAGACGCCTTCCGTCGCTTTTTATTAAAAATAATTAATTTTAATTTAAAACATTAACCACGTTGTTCGTCGTTTTTGAATTATTTTTATTTATTAATTATTTTTTAAAATTTGCGATGGACGGCATCTCTTTGTCCGTCGCTTTTTGGTCAAATGGCTGGTAAAACATTTTTAAAAAGTGATGGACAACGTCGTTTTGTCCGTCGCTTTTTAGTCAAAATCTTGGTCAAACATTTTTAAAAAAGTGACAGACAAAACGACTCTGTCCGTTGCTTTTTATAAAATATCCGATAGACCAGATCGATTTTTCCTCATTTCTCTTCCCCTCATTCTCTCTCTAATATTCTCTCTGCCAGCTACTCCAGCCGCCGTTCAGTTGCTCGCCGCCGTCCTAGCTGCTTGCCGTTGCCGCCTACTCGCCGTCGCTGCCGCCGGCTCCTTTTCCCCTCTCTTCATTCTCTCCTTCTCCTTTAAGGTTAGGGTTTATTAATACATCAATTTTTTATTATTTTTTTCAATTTGAGTTATATTTATTTTGTTAGTTAGTTTATTGTGATTAGTTTATTAAATTTGTGTTAATTGATTGTTAGTTTGAATGATTGATTCTTAGTTAGTTTTTGTATTTGAGATTTTTGATTTTAGGGTTAGTTTGAATTTGAGATTTTAAGACTAGTTTGAAATAGGGGATTTTAGGTTAGTTTGAATTTGGGTATTCTTGGACAAGTTTGAATTTAGAATTTTAGGATTAGTTTGAATTTGAGATTATGGGACTAGTTTGAATTTGAGATTTTAGGACTAGTTTAAATAAAGGTATTTTAGGACTTGTTTGAATTTGGAATTTTTGGACTAGTTTGAAATAGGGTATTTTAGGACTAGTTTGAATTTAGAATTTTAGAATTAGTTTGAATTTAAGATTATAGGACTAGTTTGAATTAATGTATTTTAGGACTTGTTTGAATTTGAGATTTTTGGACTAGTTTGAAATAGGGTATTTTAGGATTAGTTTAAATTTTGAATTTTAGGATTAGTTTGAATTTGAAATTATAGGACTAGTTTGAATTAAGGTATTTTAGGACTTGTTTGAATTTGGGTATTCTTGAGTTAATATTGAAGTGTTAATTTGAAGTTAGTAATTGAAGTGTTTAGAGTATAAGATGGATATTTGACTTGGGACTTTACGAAGTGATTTTGAGGTTAGAGAAGTTAGATATGAACTTGAATTACAACTTATAATTAATTATAGTTTGAATTTATTATAACTTGAACTTAATTAGGAATATTAACTTGAAATCTTGTTGACATTAATAAATTAAAACTTAATTTTAAACTTTATTAGAACTTTGAAGTACTTGAACTTAATTAGAACTTTGAAGCACTTGAACTTAATTAGAACTTTATTGAACTTAATTAATTTATAATAACTTGAAAACTTAATTAGGAATATAAACTTAATTTTGAACTTAATTAGAACTTGGACCTAATTAGTATTTATGAATTAATTAAGTTTGAACTTTGTAGATCTTGAAATGTAGTATTTATGAACTAAAAATTGTTAGGTATATAAATTAGCTAAATATATATAAGTAATAATAAGTATAATCATTAAGTAATTATAAATATATATTAACAATATAAATTAGTTTAATGTAGTTAAATTATTATTAAATTTAATTTATAGCTGAATATCTATATTTTTTTGTAGATGGATCATCGTTTGTGAGTGTATAATATGTATTATGAAACTGGTGGTGGTTTGAAACCTGAGTTCGTTGACGATGTTAGAGATTTTATTGAACATACAATGACACTTGATATTTACAAGAATAATGGATTGGTTAAATGTCCTTGTAGTGCATGTACATGCTTAAATTTTTTTGAACCAGATATAGTCATGGTTCATTTGTACCGTAATGGATTTAAGCTTAGATATTTTGTATGGGTTGATCATGAAGAAAGATATGGATTGAATGGTATGTTTTATAATTCGATGCCCGTGGATGAATATAATATGCTTGCACCACATGGTCAAATTAAGGTTGAACAAGATGATAGGGTTGAACGTGATAGGGTTCATGAAATGCTCAATGATGCTTTCGGGTTTAAGATGGTCTGGAACCCGAACAATATTTTGATAAAGCTCCTAATGAAGAAGCAAGACGCTTCTATGATCAATTAGAAGAATCTAGTCGTCCATTATGTGAAGGGAGTCTACATTCTGCCTTGTCAGTTGCAGTTAGATTAAAGAATATTAAATCATATTGGAATGTTCCTAATGTGGCTATGGACTCAATGGTTGATCTTTTAGGTGAACTAGTTAATCCGGAGTTTAACATACCTGAGAACTTCTATCAGGCAAAGCGTTTGGTTTCAAAGTTAGGATTGACGTATGATAGAATTCATTGTTATGTTAATGACTGGATGTTATTTTACAAGACTGATAGTGAATTAGAAAATTATAAGTTTTGTGGACATGCTCGTTATAAGAGGACTCATGCCGGAAAGATGGTCCAGTTAAGGCGATTCATTATTTACCTCTTATTCCTAGGTTAAAGAGGTTGTATGCATCGATGTGGTCTGCTCCACATATGAGATGGCATCGTGAATACAGAAGGATGTCGGGTGTCTTGACTAATCCTTCTGATGGTGAAGCATGAAAGCATTTTGATAACGTATATCCTGATTTTGCTAGTGAACCAAGAAATGTTAGATTGGGATTGTGTACAGATGGCTTTACACCATTCTCTAATGCTGCTTTGCCTTATTCTTGTTGGCTTGTATTTCTTACTTCGTATAATCTTCCTCCTGAAATGTGCATGAGAAGTCCCTACATCTTTCTAAGTTGTGTTATTCTAGGTCCCTGTAATCCAAAAAGTTTGATTGACATCTATCTGCAACCATTGATAGATGAGCTCAAACAATTGTGGTTTGAAGGCGTATTGACTTATGATATATCAACTAAGCAGAGTTTTGTCATGCGTGCTTCTTTAAGGTGGACTATTAATGATTTTCCTACATACGGGATGTTATCTGATTGGATGACAGCTAGAAAACTAGCTTGTCCGCATTGCATGGAAAATAGTAAGGCATTCACTTTAAAGCAAGGCAGAAAAAATACATGGTTTGATCATCATCGTCAGTTCTTGCCAATGGACCATGAGTTTAGAAAGATGAAAAATGGATTCAGGAAAAATAAGATTGAAAATGACCCCCCACCTCCATTACTCACAGGGCATTAAATTTGGGAGAGAGTTTCTCAATTGCCTAAAGTTATTGAAGCTTCACCTTCTAGACATCCTAGATATGGTGTGGAACATAATTGGACCGAACAGAGCATATTTGGGAGTTGCCGTATTGGAAGGACAATATGCTACGACATAATCTTGATGTGATGCACGTTAAAATTTTTTTTTTTAACAATTTGTTCAACACAGTAATGGATGTTAAGGGCAAGACAAAAGACAATCCAAAAGCTAGAATGGACATAAAGGAATATTGTAGGAGATGAGAGTTGTGGCTATAGGAATTACGAAATGGTAAAATAGTTAAGCCCAAAGCAATTTTTCATTCACATTGGATGAGAAACGTGAAATTTGTGAGTAGGTTTAAAATTTGAGGATGCCAGAGGGTTATGCTTCAAATTTAGGAAAGCGGACAGACATGAATGAAGGAAAATAGATAGGTATGAAAAGTCATAATTGTCATGTATTCATGGAAACTTTAATTTCTATCGCTTTTAGCCATCTACCCGAAAGAATATGGAAACCAATCACAGATAAAAGTCTTTTCTTTAAAGATTTGTGTTCTGGAAAGTTGTTGGAGAGTAGTTTAGATAGGATGGAGGAAAATATTCCTGTTATTACTACTAAGTTGGAGAAGATCTTTCAATGTGGTTTCTTTGATGTGATGGAGCATCTTCCAATTCACCTTGTACAAGAGGCCCGCCTCGAAGGTCCAGTTCAAACAAGATGGATGTATCCATTTGAGAGGTAACATTGAAATATTCACTAAGTTGATTTTTCTTAATTAACATATATAGATATATACATGCAGAAAAATTGGCAGTTCCAAGCAAATAATTAAGAAAAGAGGAAAGATCGAAGGATCAGTTGTTCAAGGTCATATTGGGAGAGAAACTGGTGATTTTTATTCTTATTACTTTGGGAATAAAGTTTCATGTAGGAGAAACATTCCCAATCACAATGATGAAGGTGATGTCGATCCTTTGTTTCCACCGATATCAATTTTTCATCAAAATGGTTGAGGATCTAAAAAGCGTAGAAAGCGAGGCTTCACTAGTATGGAAAGGGAATCAGCTGTGACACATATTTTGCTTAATTATCCACAGATTCAATCATATCTCAAGTAAGTGTTAAAGTATATTATCAAATTACATACTAATAAATGTTTATTAACTAACAAAAAATCTGAATGTACAATTATCAGCTTGTTCGTAAACACATGGGGTAATGAAGCCATCTATACGGAATTTTCCAAATGGCTAAAAGAATATGTAAGTGTGCAAGCTTATATTGAATCAATAAGTATTTAATAATGTATTCATGTTAAAATAAATTATATTATTTTGAATAACAATATATAGGTTTACGATAAATACTCAAATATCGAACATTTGCAATTAGTGAGAGAAGTTGCACTTGGACCTGAATCTCAAATTCAGACAATGAATAAGTATTGTGTCAATGGTTGTAAGTTTCAAACTGAAGAAGTTTCTAAGAATAAGAAAACAAATAATAGCGGTGTTTGCATACAAGGTGATGTTGATAGTACTGGTCAAACTATTGAATATTATGGTGTCATTCATGAGATTATTGAAGTAAGGTATTCAGGTTGGACTAAAAAGAAGATCGTATTATTTTGGTGTAAGTGGTTTGACCCATCACCTAGAGGCACACAGGTGGACCAACAACATAATATAATTGAAGTTAGGCACACCAGGAAATACAGAAGTTATGATCCTTTTATCATTGCACAAAATGCAAAACAAGTGTATTACACTCCATATCCATTACGTAGAGACAAAGCTGATTGGTGGGTTGTTATAAAGACTAAACCTGTGGAAAGTATTGAAATTGACAATTTCTTAGATGTGGCATACCAAAATGAGGTTGCAATGTTTGAGCAACAAGTTCATATTGAATTGGAAACCACACTAGAACATCCTCAACACATATAAGAAGAAGTATCTGATGATGAGATAATGACAAATGTTGAGGAAGAAATAAATGAGGATGAGGGAAATGAATCATTCAATGATGAAGAATGTGACAATGAGAATGAAACAACTGAGGAGGAAGAATGGGAGAATGATGGAAATGAAATAAGTGAGGAGAAATAGATGTAGAATGATAGCTAGTATAAAAGTTAATTTATTTTGCTAATACTAATTTTATTTAATTTATGATTTTTTATATATTATCCATGAAAATTTTCATACAGATTTCATCAGCGGGTGAAGGTGATAGATCTCGCGAGCATCTTGGAGTTAGCCAGTCTAATAAGGATTAAAAAGAAGATGTCTAGGAGACCCATAGATCCTGAGGATATTCCAGGATCTATTTCCTTTGCACCGGAGCGCATTACTCATGACACCCATTTATTTGCTATTCCATTTGGTACAGCGGATCCTCGGGAATATTATCCTAATTACCATTGACCAGCCGATGCTTCTTCTACTTTGCAGTCATTGCCTCCATGGTGCTACGAGGACCTACCTTTACAACCTATTTGTCGATCACGGCCTTTATCGACAGGTAGGATATCGACTGGTACTCCATCTCCCACGGGTATATCTCTTCAGCTATCTGCCATGAGGATTAGAGATTCTAGTAGTGAGAAGTCAGATGCTATTACCGGTACGCCTCCATTGACCCAGCATTATGTGCATCCTGGTGTATCACCTTCACCTACACCAGATGAGACATCTGCTCTAGCACCTGGACAGAAGGACAGGCTTGGTAGAGTCATGATTGAGTCGGATGGATCATCGTAAGTTTGTTTTGTTATCTACTTGTTACTTTATTTTATTTATTTCTAATACTTTAATATATTATTCATGAACTAACATGTTTATTATGTGTTTTGCAGGTGGAATCTTGCAGAGGATGCTGCCTGAGCTTTAAAAGAGTGTGTTAGGAGGCTTTTTACACATGCTTATCACTCCTGGAGTGAGATCCCAAATAGCGTACGTAAGGCTATGTTTAATGAATTTAAGGTATATATATGTTTAATTATATATTTTTTTAGTTAAGTTTAATAATTTTAGTATACTTTACTTTTTTTTATCATCTAATGCTATTTTTTTTTCCAGACTGTGTGTACTTGGTAACCGAGGTACAATATGGTCATTGCGACCACATTTTAAAGGAGGGCATCCATCAGACTGTCTAGCTGGCTAAAGAAAGTCCGGGATACAGATCAATGTCCGGCTTGGATGTTGCCTCATGTTTTTGATTAATTGCACCAGTATTGGAACACAGATAAATTCAAGGAAATGTCCGAATAAGCTAAAAAGGCTAAAGGCAGTATTAAGGGTGGCTCGTTACACACCGGAGGAGCAAAGAGCGTTAGAACAATTAGAAGAGAGATGGTAAGTTCTAATTCAAACTTTTAAAGAAATAAATAGTTGATTAAATATAATTAGTTGAATAATATCCTCATATATTTTATTTTTATTTATAGGAAAAAGAATTGGGGTGCACTCCCGCTGTACCGGAGGTTTTCCAGAAGACTCATGTTAAGAAGAAAGAAAAAGAGTTGGATCCGGATGTGTTGGTGGAGGAAAGGGCCGAACGAACATTTGTAAGTTATTTAATTTAATATGTAAATATGAATAGTGAATATAAATATATATATATATATGTATATAGTATGTATATATTTTGATGCTAATTTTTATTTTGAATTGACTTGAATTGGATTTGCAAATGGGCAAGTTTTTGCTGTCAAAAAAATGCGGAAAAAGCGACGGACAGGGTGGTTTTGTCCGTCGCTTTTCTGCACTTTTTTTTAAAAAAAAACTCAGAAAAGCGACGGACAGGGTCGCTTTCTTAAATTTTGAGAAAAGCGGCGGACAGCGTCGCTTTCTTAAGTTTTTAAAAAATAAATTAAATAAAAGCGACGGAAAAAGCCTCTTTGTCCGTCGCTTTTTAAGATTTTAAAAAAATTCTAAATTAAAAATAAACAACGGACTGCGTCGCTTTTTGGAGATTAAAAAAATTAAAAATTAAAATAAAGCGGCGGACAACGTCACATTATTCAAGAAAATATATTTTTTGAACAAAAGCAACACTGTCCGTCGCTTTTTTGTGACACAGTCTAGCGCTTTCTGAAAAGCGTCAAGCCAAAAAGTGGCGAACATGACTGCGTCACTTTTTCATCGATTTTGATCAAAAAAGCAACGCAGTTCGTCGCTATTAGCCATCGTTTTTCGAGTGTTTTTTAGTAGTGCTTGAGGAATACATATTTAATCAAGAGATGAACCAAAAGAATTAGAAAAAGAATAAGAAATCTGGCAAGTAAGAGTTGTTATCAGTGAAAATTCATAATCTAAGATTATTTATTTTAATAGTGTGACATAAACCTGTTATAGTCTTAATCATCTTAGCAAATGAAATATATAGTGTCGTGAATTTTTTCAAAGAATCTAGAAAATGCTTCATTTGAATTGGATGGCTATCTAGAAAGGTTGCATAGTATTATATTTCAACAAAAATGATAGAACAATATTGAAGACTAGATATTAAAACCTCTTCATGTAACAACTCCAATTGTTTGCAAAGAAAGTATCAAAAGATGATTGGAACAAACTAAAAAAATATATCATAAAGAAAGTATCATAAGTATAATACAAGTCTTTATTTAGTTTTAATTTTCACAATAAGCTAATTAATTTTTATTTATTTATAGAAAAAGCTCATGTTATAACATAACATGTAAAAAAAATTGTCCGAGGACAATACAGATACTCCATATCAAACAACTTCTCTTTTATGGAAAGTCAATCTACAAGTTAATTTTCTTTATATATATATATATATATACACACACACACACACACACACGCACACAAGTTCTGGGAACGTGCGTTGCACGTTTGTACTCAACTATTGTATAAAATGTATTCATGTGGAAAAGAGTTATGGTGCTTTCTAAATAGAAGCAACTCTAACACAATAATTTTAGTCAAGTACATCCTCAAAAAAAATATTCAAAAATATGAAGACACTTCACCAATATCAAGGAGAATTATTCTTGCCTTTATACTAAATATCTTGAAAAAACTTGCCTAGAGTTACTTTCATCATTTTCTCTTATAAATTTGAAGTGCTTAAATAGAAAAAAGTTAGAGAGAACAAAAGAAGAATAACTACATCTACAAATTATTGCGTTTTTGTTCAACAATATTAAGACTCTAAATTTCTCTTCAAATTCCTGGTAAACACAGAGCCTTTAGGAGAACCCAAGCCAATTGCCAGCAGAAGTAGGGACAAAAAGCAAAGCAGAGCATTTACAGAGATATTGTGTAAGCAGAAAGTAAGGCGCAATAATTAGCGATTGCTGATGTATCTAACCTTTTATGATATGCACAATGTTTAGCTTGATGACAATATGAAAAGCAAGATGGCAAATGCATATAGTGTGTTTGTTTATATAATAATGTTCAAAATAAAATTGTGACGAATTAGTTTAAATTCCATAATTAAGTGATAAATATATGATTTGTAACCGAAAGAATAGATAGACTTATAACTGAAATATTTAGTAGTAATAAGACATTTAATAAAGGATGAGAGAAATTTAATAGAAGAAAAGATGAGAAAGTAAGTGTGGAATGTGGAAAAACGGTAACACCCATATTGTGAGATTAATCTTCTTATCTTTTATTATTATTTTTAATTTATTACCATGACATTAAGTAGTTCTTCATATAATATATTGTAAGGCTAATTATTTTACTTATAGATAAATAGGGCTACTAAAATTTTTATGTACACAATCTGGAAAGGTAATTAGACACTAATCGTAAGTTTTTCATTGATGAAATGTCGAACAATTTCAACATGCTTTGTTCGGTCATGTTGGACTAGATTATGAGCTATACTGATTACAACCTTGTTTTTGTTTTTTGATTAAACTGATTGCAACCTCGTTTCCACAATACAAGGAAAGTTACCCTTTTCCAGACAATCTCAATTTATTTAATAGCTTTTATAACCACAAGAGTTCACAACCCTGAGCCATAACTGTATATTTTTCTTCCGCACTTGATCTAGCAACTGTACTCTCTGTCTTGCTGCTCCAAGTGACCACATATCCTCCTACGAGTGTAGAGTAACCGTATGTAAATCTTCTGTCATCTAGAGATCCAGCCCAATCTGCACCTGTAAAGGCTTTTATTTGAAGGTGACCATGTCTGGAGAAAAGTAGACCTTTCCCAGGAGTACACTTCAGATCTCGCAAAACGCAAAAGATAACTTGCATATGAGGATCGTGGGGATCATCCATGAACTGACTCTATAGTTCCATAGCATGGCTTTACTATCAACTAGAACATAGTTCAAACAAACTAAACTTAGATTTACCGAATTGTCACCATCTTCAAAAAATAAAGACCTTCAGACTCCCTAGTATTGTCAATTATCCTCTCCGAGACCTTGTCTTGAAATACACATAAATAGAGTCAAAGATAACACGACATGCAAGGTTTTGAGTCAATTTGTTGATGGACAAAAGATTATGAGACAATTTTGGAAAATGAAGGACATCAAAAAAAGGCAAAAGAAGGGTTAGTTTCACTGTCCCTTTTCCAGCAATTGTTGAGAAGGAACCATCAACAACTTTAAATTTTGTATTTCCCGATGAAGGAATGTAAGTCAAAAAAAATGGAAATTCCATGTCATGTGAATACTATCCATTGAATCTATGATCTGAGAATTAATACAGTTGAATTTGTACTCACAAAAACAGATGGTACATTACCTATTTGGAAAAAGAACACGTGGGAGTAGAAGGATCAAGCTTACTGGTTTGGAGTTGAGATTAAAAAAGTTTGTGTAGTAGCTCCAATTGATCCTTGGTTAATGGTGGCATTTTTGGAGAAGATTTCATCCCTGGTTCTTTGTCGGTACACTGCATAGCATGGCTGCCATGGTTGTCTGCCCTTTTTAATTCCAGCTAGACGGTTTCCCTTGGATTTTTGAACATGCCTCATGAGTGAGCCAGTATGTTTTGCAAAAGTCACACCCACGACTTCTTTTTCTTGCCATTTTCATTTTTCGCAGTGATCTGAGGCCAAAAATATATTTTCTTATTATTAATTGCCTCATATTTATTACTTATATTTGTCCTTTTTTAGCATGGATTTTATGGATTGTGCTAAATAGTGTATTTTATTTGTAGGATTAAATTGGTACAAAGTTGAAGAAGTTTGGAGCTAAAATGAATTAATTATGAAAGATTGAAGAAGGAAAATCAAGCAGACAGCTTAATGGATTAAATTGAATATTATATTAATATTTGTATATATATGGAAAGGTTGGTTGTGGCGGCACAATTTCTAGGAATCCAATTCCTTTTGGTTTTGGATTCCTATTTGTTTTGGACTCAATTATTTTATTCAGGGTTTTCTACATCTATAAATAGTCCATAGAAATAATTATTTGGGGGGAGCTACTTTTTGGTGATCAAGAGCAAGGGATTACAATTCATCTTTGGGTTCAATTCTCTATTTTTTTTCTTTAGGTTTGAATTTTATGAAATTTATTATTTTTGAGTTTATGAATATTATGTGTGGCTAAACGCCCTTGTTCTGGGGCTGTAGCTACGGGTTATTGTTGAACATCGAATTGCTTTGAATTGATTATTGGTTATCATATACATTACTTTTACATTCTTGTTTTAGTATTTCATGCTAGGCCACCATAGAAATAAATCTATTGTCTATTCTTGGACTCGAGAGATGAAGAGGTAGATAGACCAGAGAATGTAAAGAGCTTGTTCTAACTTTGATTAGATTCGTGTTTAGGAGTGACGCCCAGACGAACACCTAGCTTGGTTACGAAACAGGATGAAATATAAATGCTCGCCAATTAGGACTGCCTATCCCCGCTCAACGATGTAGTTAGACAGCTAGTTGGAGTAGGCGATTAGAGGTCGAGAGATCATGATCATAATATTAACCCTGTAAATCAGTAATGTGATAACTAAAATTGATTCTTTGCATGAGATGTGATACATGAAACCCAAAGCATGCTGCAGCCCTGGAATTGTCCCTTAATTGATTAAAACACCGAAATTATAGTTATCCTAGTCAGCTAGTTTATTATTTAAATTGTTCTTAGTAATAGTAGTAATCAAAACCATATGTTAATACAGTCTTTAAATTATAGATTTAATTGAATTGATATACATTGATCATAAGTCCCTTGGGTACGACAACCCGGTTCTTAAAGAGCCATTTATTACTTCTGCAACCACGTACACTTGCGTGTGCATTTGGGAGCAACACGCAGCAACTAGAGCAGAAGAATTTATATTTTTTGCTTCCAGATTGGAATCTATTTTTAACTTAACATTCTTCCTTATTTCTTCTCGCCTAATGTTAGAAATTTTTTTCCCTCAAAGTGGGTAGTGGGTTTTTTTCCTAGAATTCGAGGACTAAGTTCATCGAATTCTTGGTTCAACCCTACCTGAAAGAGATATACCCTCTCATTTTCTTCCGTTTTCATTGCTTCTACGATTCTTAGGACACTCTCTGTTACAATTCAAGACTACCCCTAGTCATAACACGGTGCTTAGAGCCACACATGACCCCAAGTTAACCCATCGTCTGGCATGATGCTAAGACCTACATAAGCAATAACATAAGATAACTGAATGGAAAAGCTAAATTGAAATGAATAATTAAAACTGAATAATCAAGTGAGTTCATCTGACACAACATACAACTGAAATAACTATTTGACTGTCTAATTGAAAGCCTCTACTAAGATGAGTGGATACGACAAGCCCCTAACTAACTCTAATAGTCTGAAAACTAAAATATTAAATATCTAAAAGAAATATAAAGGTTTTCCTCGAAAGATGAGCACTCACCAATAGTCGTACTGAACTGATCAAAAATCCTACTACCACGAGCTGGATGCTGAACGTTGGGACCTATATTATAAAACAATATAGCATAGAGAGTATGCGATCAGTATTTTGAATGTACTAAATATGTGAGACATGCATCACAAGTACTAAATTGAACATGCTAAATTTGAAAGACTGATTTAATGTACATGAACTGATGCATTAACCTAGTAAAAACAACATGTGATTGATAGTCACTAAACTGAAATGACTAAATACATGGTCATGCAATATCTGAAGGACTGGACTGTGGGAGATACTAAAATTGACATATAACCATGTGAGCTAGACATGGAGTTTGATGCATAATTTCCATTGGAAAAGGCCCAATTTTTGTACTAAAACTCCTAATATTTAGGAATTATTTGTAAATAAGGAAAAGAATAATTTGATAGAAAAAGAAAAAACAAGTACGTAAGCTATATAAAACAAGGAAAAAAATAATAATGCAATAGGAGAAAATAATAACAAGGACGTTATGACATATTGTGTACCACAGAAAAACTCACATCCCTAGCCAAAACCCTAGCGCCGCCACCTTTTCTTGAATTATTTTCCGGTGGCCAACCACCCCCGGAGGTTGGCCAAGTATTAGACAAGCCACAATCCTATGCAAAGTTCTTAAAACCACCGGTCGTCAATATAAAACCCAAACTGTTTAAACCAATTTCATACCTGCATGGAGAACCACGTGTGATTTGGAAGCAGGAGGAGGTAGATTAGATGATAGGGAATGCGAATTTACAATATGCAGTAACTAAAAATTCTCGTATGGATGGCCAGATATACATGAACTGAGAAAGTTGATTCCAAAACAGTGCGAATTGAATGGAGAATGCAATATTGGTTTATTTAGCAACAGACATGTGCTGATCCGAGCTACTCAATTGGAAGATTATATAAACCTACTATCGAAGCTAGTTTTATACATCATATATCGAAGTTGGTCATATCCGATGAGGACTTTGAAATGGGAACCGTTATTTGATCCGGAAGAGGAGACCACAACAACTATTGCTTGGTTATCTTTTCCATCTCTTCCTCCTAATTATTTTGGGAGGGAGCTAATTTGTTGACTAGCATCAGCAAATGGAAAACCCCTATAGGTCGATATGGCTACCAACAATCAGACAAGTCCCAGTTATGCAAGAGTTAAGGTGGAGGTGTACTTACTTAGTGAGTTCCCCAAACGTATTAATGTAGGGGTGAAGAAGGGTACTGGAGAAATCATAGAGAAGTGGATTCAAATTAAGTATGATTATGTCCCAAAATACTGCAAAACTTGCATGATTCAAGGATATAATGAACAACAATGCTACGTCGAACATCCCGAATTACATCCAAAGAATGCAAAAGCTGAAAAGAGTGATAAGGTGCAGAAGGAAGAAGGGGACAGAATGCAAAAAGAAGTGGAGGGCAAAAAGGAGGACAAAGTAAAGCCACTCCAAGATAGAGAAGTGGACCAGAAAACGGGAAGGGACAAAGGAGAATTCAAAGAACAAAAATACAAATGGGGGGGGGGGTAGAGGAAGACAACATCAACAATTAAAAGTGTGGAACAAGGTAGGCATTATTAAACGGGAACAAATTCAATGCATTGGAAGAAGGGGAGAAAAATGATATAACTAATGTTGATAATCAGGAAAATATGATCCAAACAAGGCAAATTATGAGGCAAAGAAAAAGAGAAGCAGGAGGATAATCATGCTTCATCATCGAGTAGCGTTAAGAGGGAAAGTACCAAGGAGATAGGGAGACACACTCCAACACCACAAAGAAGGGTTGAGTCCTTTGAGATGTCAAGTATGAATGAGAAAGAAAAGGAACAACCTTTGGAAGATAGCCCCAAGTCAATTAGAAGTAATACCAATCAGAGGAATGGTTCAAAAGATAGTAGTCAAGAATCGAGGAACAATATTGCAACAAAGAAAAATAGCTTGAAGGCAGTCAATACATCACCAGTCAATGAATTGGTATACAGGCAGGCACTAGAGCTAATTGAGGAAAGCGAAGATCAAATTCAACAAAGAAAAGAGAAGGAGAAAGATGAAATTATGGATTACAACATACAAAAAATAAGAAAAGCTGGTGATCTATCCCCTAGACACACGAACAAATTAAAGGATAGTACTAAAAGAGGTAAAATGACACTTCCTCTTCAATTCCAAACAAGGAGAATCAAGGATAAAACAACAAAAAGTGATCAATGATTGAAAAATTAATGTTTTGGAATATTACATATGTTAACACTAGAAAATCCTTTGAGAAGGTTAATGAATCTAAATAGAAGATATCACTACTCATTCGTGGCTTTAATGGAATATTTTCAAGATCCAAGCGAGCTAGATCAATATAAAAGAAAACTAGGACTAAGTCATGCTCTGGTAAATAACTCTGCCAAAATATGGATATTCTGGAGAGATGACTGGTTAGGCAGTGTGGTGTTGGATTCAAATCAACAATGGGCAACGAAATTTCATAAGAATAATAAGAATATCTTTATAACTTAGATATATGCCAGATGCAATGCTTTAGAAAGATTGGAACTTTGGGAGGAGTTAAGTCAAATGGCTGAAGAATTAGAGGACCCATGGGTTATAGGGGGAGATTTCAATATGATATTGAATGAGGAAGAAACAATTGGGAGGACTGGCATTTACCCAACAAGAAGCGACTTATTTTGCCCTTTGTATCAACATTTGTACTGTTGAAGAAGTGCGATTTACAGGTAGCAAATTCACTTGGTGGAATGGGAGAATATGCGTGGAGAGCATTTTAAAAAGATTGGACAGAGTATTGGTGATTCATGCTTTTATAAATCTATTCCCATCATCGAAGGTACACCATTTAATAAGGCAAGGATGTGATCACACTCCACTACATATGATTTGTAACTCAGTCGAAGAACCTATAGTCAGGCATTTCAGGTTCTTAAATTTATGGACAAAACATCAGGATTTTCAAAGAATTGTGCAGCAAAATTGGAAGGCTGATTTTGTAGGTAACCCATTCATGGAGTTTCACACTAAACTAAAAAAGGTGAAGAGGGACTTGACAATTGGGAGTAAAGAAGTTTTTGGAAACACTTCCAGCAGATTGCTACCATAGAAGATATCATCAATAGGCAGAACTGAATAAAGTGGAGGCAGACTTGAAGAAATATCTGAAAATTGAGGAGGAATATTGGAAACAGAAGGCGGGTATGAAATGGTTTAGCGAAGGAGATAATAACACGAAGTTCTTCCACTCAAATGTGAAAGGAAGAAGAAAGAAACTCCATCTGGAACAAAACACAAACAGTCAAGGGGTAATTTTACAGGATAATCAGCAGATTGAGGAAGAAGCTGTTTCTTTCTTTAAAGAACAATTCAGAGAAGAGATGGTGAATCAAGAATTTTCAATGATTCAACATATTCCCCATATGATTACGATAGAACAGAACGAAGAGATGGTGAAGTTACCGGATGAAGAAGAAGTTAGAAAGCGGTTTTTGATCTTAATGGTGAAAGTGCGTGTGGACCGGATGGATTTTCAGGCTTATTTTTCTAGTATTGCTGGGATATCATAGGAGAAGGCACTACTAAGTTAGTCAGGGCTTTCTTTTGTGGACAGGAGTTTCCCAAATTCATTATACACACTAACTTAGTTCTGATCCCCAAAAAAGAGGATGTGTAAACGTTCTCGGACATGAGGCCTATTAGTCTTCGTTCGTTTACTAATAAGATCATATGTAGAATGGTTCATGAGAGAATGGTGGCTGTCCTGCCTTTAATCATTTCTCAGACTCAAGCTGGCTTTGTAAAAGGTAGAAGTATTACTGAGAATGTCCTTTCGGCACAAGAAATCATCAGAGATATCAACTTGAGAAACAAATTTTCAAATGTGGTGGTAAAATTGGATATGGCAAAAGCGTATGACAGGGTTTTGTTGGATCTTTTTAACCAAGGTGTTGAGAAATTTTGAATTCTCAGAAGTTATAGTTGACATGATTTAGAGGCTTATCTCCAATAACTTGTATTCAGTGTTCATTAATGGGCAGTCACATGGTTTTTTTCAATCCTCAAGGGGAGTGAAACAAGGGGATCCTTTATCTCCAACCTTGTTCATAATCGTAACAGAAGTGTTAGCAAGAGATCTTGATAGGCTACACAGAGATAACCAATTGAAAAGATATGGTTTACCAAAGTGGAGCCCATAAATAAACCATCTATCCTATGCAGATGATAAGATTCTATTTTGCTCAGGGATAAAGTTTTGGTAATCAAGATGATGAAGATTTTAAGGGATTATGAGGAGGTATTTGGGAAAATGATTAATAAGTCGAAGAGTGCCTTCTACCTCCATGATAAGACTCCGTTGATTGTGGCCATCAGACTAAGAAGGTTAATAGGGATCCGAGAAGGAAATTTTCCTTCTATGTATTTGGGATGTCTAGTTTTCTATGGGAGGAAAAATATTTCTCATTTTGAAGAATTAATAAAAGAGATTACTCGGAGGATTCTTGCTTGGCAAAACAGATTGCTATCTTTTGGAGGTAAGTTCATTCTTATTAATCATGTATTGCAATCTATGCCTGTTACCTGTTATCAACGATGAATCCAACTAAAAAAGTCATTGAGCAAATTCATCAAGTTTTTGCAAAAAAAATTTTGGGGATCGACTGGAGGTTTGAAAGGCAAACATTTGGTAGCTTGGGAGAATATGTGTTATCCAAAGAAAGAGAGTAGACTAGCATTTCGATCATTACATGATGTTGCGAAGGTGTTGTTTGCTAAGCTATGGTGGAATTTCAGAGTATCAAATTCTTCTTTGTGGAGCAGATACATGAAAAATAAATATTGCAAGAAGTTACATTCAACGATAGTGGATAGAAAACGAGGATCTCATACAAGGAGAAATATATTTGCAATAATGGAAGAGGTGGATCATGATATATGATGGCAGATGCAAACTAGAAATTCAAATTTTTGGTTTGATAATTGAGCCAAACAAGGGGATTTATACTCCACAGCAGAGGTAGTCGATTGTGAAGTGAATATGGAGGTTGAGGAACTTTTCAACAATGGATGATGGAATGTTGAGAAACTGAAGAATTATATTTCAAAGGAAATAACGGAACACATTGTAGACAACATCAAGCCTAGAATGATTTAGAATGCATCGTATAAGGCATGGTGGATGGGGAACACAACATGCAAGTTTTCAGTGAAGTCAGCTTATCAGAATTTAAGACATAAAAAAGAGGAAGAGGGCTGGTTGCAAAATGTGTGGATAAAGAGGTTCCCTTTTAATATTTCATTTTTTCTTTGGAGGGTATGGAAGAAGAGAATACCAACTTGTAATGACCATTCAGGTCATTTTCGTGTTAATGCCTTTTTTATGTCATCTAGAGTATTCCTGTAGCGACTCCAAGTCATTTTTGACTTGCTGGCACTGTGTGTTCGGTCACTTGGTCGTTCGTTTGGGTTTTATGCCAAATTTTCTATTTTGGATCTTTTAGACCTTGAAAAGTTGATTTTGGTCATAACCTTAGGTAAACAACTTCAGAAGGGAATTTCGATGGTTCCATCAGCTCCGGAGTGGCCAAATTAGGCTAGAAACATAATTGGTACGAGTCTCGGGGTTTTCAGTGTAACTTTAGGGCCATTGGCGCTTTTACCTTCGAAATTTGGCTCAAGATTGACTTCAGTCGACATTTTAGGTAAACACACTCGGATAAGAATTCTATTAACGCGGTTAGTTCTTGAATGCTGAGTTTGGTCTAGAATGACCCTTTGAGCGCTTCTCGAGGCTTCTGATATGATTCCAAGGGCCTTAGTTGAAGTTGGCTAAAATGGCACTTAGGGTGTGAATCCACTTTTTATTGAAGTGACGTCGTATGGAAATTTTGACTGCGCCACTGTGTGAGGAGTGTAAAATTTAATGGGGTAGCATATATCGTTTGCGTGCACGGGGTTCCGAATGAATCCCGAGCACCCCGTCGGAGTTTTTGGAATGCCCAAAACTCAGCTGGTGCACAGCTGATTTTACAGGCTCATTGCATCTCCGTGTTCGCAGAGTTGGCTCTGCGTTCGTGGAGGTGTGAAACCTTCTTCTCCGTGTTCGCAAATAAGGCCCCGCGTTCGTGGAGGTCTTTGGAGCCTTTTTCTGCATTCGCGGAGGTCTGTGGTCCTCTTCTCCACGTTCGTAGACCCTTAGCCACGTTCGCGGAGGTGTATTTGTTGTTACTACTCATTCACGTGCCCCTGGATGCGTTCGCAGAGCTGTGATTGTTCTCCCTCCGCATTCGCGGGCCCTTGGCCGCGTTTGCGGAGGTCAGCGGTTCTGGTAGTATTTAAGGGACGTCGAGTTTTGTTGGAGGAAAAGTTGGAAAATTGATATCTTTCTTATTTTAAGTCGATTTTCGGTGATTTGAATTCCCAGGTGTTCGGAATCTTGTTGACTGTGTGGGTTAGTACTCGAATAGTGTTGGGTGGTCCTCGATTTCCATGAATTTGAGGCGTAAGTTGCTACCTCAAGCTAATTATTTAAAGTTTTTCATCTTGAGTTTGATGTTGTTTGGAGCTGATTCGAGCCTCGAGGGGTGTCCCGTTTTGGAGCACAAGCTCGGAGGAGGGTTTAGGACCTCTTCACAGAGTCAATTCTGGAAAGTCTGGAGTGGGTCCCATGATTCCCAATTTCGACTCTGAAATTGGTCTATCTCCGATTTTGATGATTTAGTGTTTAAACGACCGTGCTGATGCTGTGATTCTATTTTTGATAGCGTGGCAACAATCCGAGGCCGTTCAAAAGGGGAAGACTCCAGTAGAGTGATTTGGAGCACGTACGGTCAGCCTTCAGGTAGGCTACGGCCTCCCTTCTTTTAGATATAGCATGATTGAGTAATTGCATGCGGATTTGTGTGAATCTGGGGTGGTTAGCTCATATCTCTTCTCTTCTTCTCAGAAACCATGCTTTGGGGTTGATTTTCAGGTTATTTCGGGGTTAGTACAATGTTATTGGAGGGGTTGGCTATATGTGATTGTGTTGAATTATCTGTTGGCTATTTATATGTTGTTGCATGTGGATTTTCTGGGTGGTTATTTTTTGTATTGGTGTATACCTTTGGCCTTAGTTTAGGATAGACTAATGTTGATTTAGACCCATGCACCTGGTTGACTTTGGTATGTATCCGACGTCGATTCTGATGGACTAGGTCCTTGTAGACCGGCATAGCAGACTTGAATCTGATAGTTGAATTTAGTTTTGGCTTTGGAGTGCTTGCGATCCTTTTGTCTTTTCTCCCCTTTTTCTGTGATGCTTATGCGTTACTGGAGGCATGGCATCTTCTTCATTGGATGCTTCGAGGTTGGTTCTGTATTGTTCTAATTGGTTGTGGACGTCGATCCACAATGATTTGGAGGTTGAGATCCTCTACGGAGTTGGTTTGCCTTATACGCTTCATCTGGCTAGGACAGGGCTCCCAAAAGTGTTAGCTGACTCACTTGTCTGGCTGGGCAAGGGCCCCCAGAGTGTTAGTCCGCTAGGCAATTGGACATAAGTTGGCGAAGGTTCTCTTTGGAGTTGGCTTGCACCGTGCACTCGTCTAGCTGGGACAGGGCCCCAGGAGTGTTAGCTGGCTCACCCGTCTAACTGGGACGGGGCCCCAAGGGTGAGCTGGTTGAGTGGTTGGATGTCAGGGTCTTTGGAGGGGTCGTCGTACCCCCCTCCCCCCAGCACTCGTCTGTGTGGGTAGGGCCCCCAAAGTGACTAGCGGGTTAGGTGAGTTGATTTGGAAGTTGAACTTGTTGGCTGGGTCAGAGATGACTGGTTGTTTTGATTGGTAGTTGGTTTCCTTTGGTTATGTAGATCTAGCTCTTCTATGTACCTATCAAGCTTATTGGGTCCGTTCGGGTTTTATTTAAACTTGTGCACGAGTGTACCTTCTAGGATTATGTGGGTCCAGTTAGGTTTAGTTTAGTTGTACTTAGTTTTACTTTCGGTGCGCTCGTGTGCTTCTTTTCATTTCCTCTTGATCTCTGTAATTGTAGATTCTATCTTTTTCAGTCTGTTTGTACCTTTCTTGCTCAGTATGCCTATGATGCCTACTGGGTACCTGTTGTTTGGTCTGCCTCCAGTTGTGAGTAGGTCTTCTTAGGGTTGTTTTACGTGTGGAGAGCTTGGTCATTGGTCTAGGGAGTGCCTTATATCTAGACCAGCCTTACCATCTCCTCAGGCGGCGAGACCGGTATCAGTAGTAGCACCTCCATCTAGAGGAGGAGGTCAGCAGCAAGATGCATGGAGAGGTCCCCAGGGAGGCAGGACAAGTGGCAGGGTGGATGCACATGGTAGAGGCGCCCAGGGCCATATCTATGCAGCTCCAGCCAGAGGAGAGGCCAAGGCATCAGATGATGTGATTACAGGTACGGTTCTCTTGTGCCATCAGTCCGCTTCAGCTTTATTTGACCCTAGTTCTACTTATTCGTATGTGTCTACTTATTGTGTTCCTCGATTGGGGGTGAATCCTGAGCCCCTGGTGGGACCTCTGTGTGTTTTGACCCCGATAGGGAATTTTTTAGTAGTGGATCAGGTTTGTAGGTCCTGTGTTGTGACCATTTGGAGGCAGGTCACTCGGGCAAATCTTATTGTGCCTAGTATGGTTTATTTTGATTTGATTTTTGGCATTGATTAGCTATCTCCTCACCGAGCGGTCTTTGATTACAATGCCAAGACCGTTACTTTAGCCAGGCCTGGTATTTCACCGGTGGTGTGGTAAGGTTCTAGCCGTCGCACACTAGTTGGGGTGATTTCTTGTATTCAGGACTGGAGGCTTGTGGATAGCGGATGTTTGTCTTATTTGGCTTATTTTAGAGATGCTAGTAGGGAGGGCCCTACGGTGGATTCAGTGCCTATAGTTTGAGAGTTTGCTGATGTGTTTCCTGCCGACCTTCCTGGCCTACCCCAGAGCGAGATATTGATTTTTCCATTGATTTAGAGCTGGGTACTCGTCCTATTTCCATCCCAACAAACCATATGGCCCCCGCAGAGCTCAAAGAGCTCAGTGTTCAGCTTCAGGATCTCCTAGGTAAGGGATTCATTCGACTTAGTGTATCTCCTTGCGGTTCCCCAGTCCTGTTTATGAAGAAGAAGGATGGTACCATGCGGATGTGTATTGATTGCAGGCAGCTGAATAAGGTGATAGTGATGAACCATTACCCCTTGCCTCGTATTGACGATCTGTTCAACCAGCTTCAGGGTGTCGCAATGTTTTCTAAGATTGACTTGAGATCTAGCTACGACCAGTTGAGGGTTAGAGCAGCGGACATCCCTAAGACAACATTTAGGACTCGTTACGGCCATTATGAGTTCCTGGTGATGTCTTTTGGGTTGACTAATTCCCCTGCCACTTTCACCCAATCTATTATGCAAGCAAGGCACTAAACGAAGAACAAAGAAACTACACGGTCACTGAGCAAAAATTGCTTGCAGTAGTGTATGCCTTTGAGAAGTTCAGAGCTTACCTACTGTGAACTAAAGTGATAGTTCACACCGACCACGCAACATTGCGATACTTGATGGCAAAGAAAGATGCGAAGCCGAGATATATAAGATTAGTACTGTTGCTACAAGAGTTTGAATTCGAAGTCAAAGACTGGAGAGGCTGTGAATATCAAGTGGCAGGCCACTTGTTTAGGTTGGAGGCAGAGAAGAACGGCAAAGCTGAGTTAGACATTGATGACTCATTCCCGGATGAGCAGGTATTAGCCGCTACTCTTGACCTCATCCATTGGTTTGCTGACTTTGCGAATTACCTTGTTAGACATTGATGCCGGAAGGTTTGATTTTTCAACAAAGAAAGAAGCTCTTGCAGGATGTTGGTAAGTAGTTTTTGGATGAGCCTTACTTGTACAGTGTTTGTGCTGATAACATTATCAGGCGATGTGTGCCTGAAGCTAAAATGTTGAGCATTCTAGAGGCATGTCATTCATCACCCATTGGGGGACACCATGGGGGTACTCGCACTGCCCACAAGGTGTTCCAAAGTGGATACTATTGGCCTACAATTAATCAGGATGCCTTCGACTTAGTAAAAGGGTGTGATGTGTGTCAAAGACAAGGAGCTATTTCCTATCGGCATGAACTCCTTTTGACTCCCATCTTGGAGGTTGAACTATTTGATGTATGGGGAATTGACTTTATGGGACCGTTTGTGAACTTGTATGGGAAAAAGTGCATTTTGGTGGCAGTCAATTATGTCTCCAAATGGGTTGAAGCAGTAGCCTTGGCAAAGAACGATGGTAAGAGTGTGGCAGGATTTCTGAAAAAAACATTTTCTCTAGGTTTGTACACCTAGAACTATTATCAGTGATGGCGGATCGCATTTTTGTAATAAAGTGTTCAACACACTTTCGGTCAAATACGAAGTGAAACAGCACAAAGTGGCGACACCGTATCACCCACAGACAAGTGGCCAGGTGGAGGTATCAAACAGAGAAGTAAAAGCAATATTGGCAAAGACAGTTAATGCCAACAAAACGGATTGGGAAAGGAAGTTGGATGATGTTTTATGGGCATATCGGACAACTTTCAAAACACCCATTGGTATGTCACCATATCAGTTAGTGTTTGGAAAAGCATGTCATTTGCCTGTAGAGTTGGAGTATAAGGTACTTTGGGCACTGAAGAAGTTAAACTTAAGTTGGAATGAAGCAGTAAATATGAGGTTTGAGAAGATAAATGAACTGGATGAATTTTGTTTGAAAGCATAAGAGAGATATACCTTATGCAAGGAGAGGATGAAGCTGTGTCATGACAAGCATATTGAAAAGCATACTTTTAGCCCTGTGACTTGATGTTATTGTTTAAATCAAGGTTGCGCTTATTCCCAGTTTAGTTGAGGTCCAAGTGGTCTAAACCATTCAAACTGACACAAGTATTTCAATCGGGAGCCATTGAGGTTGAAAATGAAAAAGGAGAAAGATTCAAGGCAAATGGCCAGCGAGTCAAAGCGTATTTTGGAGTCCCAAAAGATGCGAAGATAGTTGAGGAATGTAAACTTGATGAAGTCTGAGTAATCAAGGGTCCTGTGTCGCGCCTCGATGTTAAATTGCAAGCTACTTGGGAGTCAACCCAAGATGTAATTTAATAGGCAGTTTTAGTTTGCATAATAGTTCATTGTTTTATAGAGTCACAGTGTTTACATGTGTGCAGGAAAAGTTGAGACCCTAAGTGCACTTCACGACATAGTACACGGGCAGTCCAACTCCATACGGCCTGTGCAGTTGCAAGCCAAGTGCAAAGATTTCACAAATTAGGACAAGTAAGGTTCATGACAGGCTCTACGAGTCGTCTAACGTTATACGACCCTTTAAGCCTCTCGTGAACATCCAGGTAAGTACATTTTCTGCTAATTCTGATTCACGGGTAACTTCACGAGTCCTGGTGCTCTTCACGAGCAACTTCACGACTCGTCTGGGTCAGGTCGGCAGTAATGACCTTAACTCGGCCCATGTCGACCCAAAACTTTACGTTAACGCATTCCAAGCGCAATCAGACACATTCCTCCCCCCACTTGAATTCCTAATGGTGTTCTTGGAAAAATAAGACTCCCTAACACCCCTATAAAGAGATCACTTAAAATTCAAGCCCTAAATTCAAAGAATTACAAGGATCTCATAAGCAAGCATCCCTTCCTTCTTCTTTGTGCAAAAATTGGTGTAAAATTTGAAGTAAGTTCCTAATCTCTACTTGATATAAGTTTGATCTTGTTGAAGTCAAGTTCAAGAACTACTACTTATTTCCATCTCATAGTATTTCAAAGTTATGTTGATCATGTGGGTTTGTATGTGACCGGAATGGGTTGAAATCGATAAACCTACATGTTAATTGATGATCATGTGGCTAATTTGTGAGGGGTTTGTTTTAAACATGCTAAAATGGAACTTGTGGGTAATTTGGAGTTTGATCTTGTTCCCATAGGTAATGGCAGGAATCCACGTGAAGCTTCACGGGACGTACAGAGGCTCACGACTCGTGAAGCCTCTAGTGAGCCATACCTGGGTGGAATTCTGTTGCCCAGACCTCTCATGAGGTCTAACACAAGTTGTGGTACATCCCACGAACTATATAACCCCTCGTACAAAACAAATATTTTATCTTTAATTATTTACTTCAATTCTTGCATTTTCTTTTATTTGTTTATCTCGTGGCCCTTCCCGATGATAGATTGAGTGACGACTTTCTTAAGGCAAGGCGTCACTTTGCATAAATACACAGGGGAAGTCTTAGTACTCGTTAGTGTAGTCATTTAGTTTATCTTGAGGCTAACTCATTTTGTTATAGGTACAATGGGTAAAGCAAGGTGAAAATCAGCACGGACCTCACCCCCTGCCTCTCCGGAGCCAAGTTCCAGTAGTGAGGAATCAGGTAGCCCTGGTTTCCTTGTCCATAATGGGATAGAACAACACTCCCTGTGTGTAACTAGATCTTGGACAGCAAGAGCAGTAGACCAGCATACTCCCACTCCTTCCCAGTATGAAGAAGAAGAAAGTGGCTCTCAGAGTGAGCAGGGGTCCGATAGTACATCTCAGGCTTCTGCTAATGAGCCAACCATGGTTGAGGTAGAGGATGTAGAAAGGGACAGTCAAGAGGACATCGACAATAGTGACACCGATGACTCGGTGGTGAAGTTTGTCAGGGAACGCGAGACAGACCCAATAGTGCAACAGCAACTCATTGATGTCATCAAAAACACTTGGGCAATTTCGGGTTCGCAGGAGATCTTTGAGAAAGGAATAGTGTCAAGGTCAAATGGCATGGGTCGGAGACCTATTGTTCCAGAAAGGAGAGTTGGAGAGGTTGCCTTGCCGGCCTTCCCAGAAATTCATGACTTGTTCAAATGGCATCACTTTGAATGGATGACCAAGAAGCAAGGGCAGTTTGGGCGGCATCTGACCAAAGAATTTTACGCTTTATATGCAGCCACGTTAATGAATATGGCAACTACAGAATCATCCAAATGGGAAAAGAAGGCAGTGGCTCTGAAGTTCGGGACACTAGAAGAGGTGGTTGTTCGAGGTCAGACAATTGATATTTCAGAGGTGACAATCAACAGGTTCTTACATGGCCCTGAGTATACTGCACCTATGTTTGTAGGGTTATATAAGGGTTGCCACCACGCGGTGACTAACGAAGTTAAGATGGAAGACCCCAGTTCTCGGCGAACATCATGAAATAGATTACTGGGCAGATTGCAATTGAAGGTGAAGCAGCGGCATGGGTCACTAACCCATAGGTGCACATAACCGAGGCATCGCTGAAATTTCTGGCCAAAGTCTTGTGGGCATTTGTTCGTACACAATTGCGACCAACAGGCAATGACCACCTTATCGCCCTTGCAAGACTCTTTAATAGCCTGCATTATGGCTAGTTATGCATTAACTATCAGACGGATTATTGCCACAGAGATGCGAGATCGTGCCCTGAATGAGAGAGCGGGTCTCCCTTTTCCTAATAAGTTGGTGGATAGATATGTGGAAGTGGGTAAAGTCACTACAGTGGCTAAAATCAGAGATGTGGTGAATCAAATGTATGGATCGAGAGCAGGACCTGCAACTCCATTGGCAGTATTGCCACATGTTTCGATTGACCCCACGCGCACCAAGGGGGTCAGTAAGCAGGGGAAGGGGACAGACCAGGCAACTTTAGGAGTGCAGCGCCCACCAGCATCACCTGTCGCAGCTCCAGGTACATTTGTTTCTTTTCCCACCATATTCATCAAGAGATTGGTAGCGGAGCAGCGAAGAACTCAGGTAATTCTAGAGCAGGTAGTTTAGAGGCTACCACAAGTAGTGCAAGGTCAGGTACAAAGTATGGAGCAGCACTTGCGTGATGAACTCTGACGAGAGGTTTCGGTACTGAAAAATAGGATGGATGGCTTAGAATCTCATGTGAATAGACGGTTAAATGATGTCAGTCCTGGAGAGGCTACTTCTTTGAAAGCACAACTGGCTTCAATGAATGCTGAGATTGTGAAACTGAAAGAGGAACCAGTTGTCGTTCCTCCACCAATTGTACGAGATTCATTGATGAATTTATTTAGCATGCCCCCTGTTGCACCGACAGTTGGTGATATTTAGGGTGATCTAGCTAGGCATGTCACCGACAAAGGAAAAGGGAAGGAAACAAGCTCTGCATCCGAGCATCTAGACCTTTCAAGAGAAGAGAAAAGAAGAGCAAAGAAAGTGAGATGAGAGTCCAGGCAACTTGCAAGAGAGCAAGAGACTTTAGAGCAGCACCAGCTTAAGGAGTTGAGTTCTGGAGCTTTTGGCAGTGCTCCCGACCCAGCAGTTGCACCTGAAAGTGCACTCGATGATAAGGGTGCCAACATCACTCCAAATCCCGACGCCTAGGGCATCGTAGGTATTACCCCTCCTCATAACCCTTGTGTTCTGTACTTTGAGGGCAAAGTGTATTTTGTTGGGGAGGGGTTGGTTGAGCAACCTGCCAATAGTTGTAAGTACTACATGGAGGTGAACTCATGGTTTTTGAAAGTTTCTTTTCTGATTAGTAAGTAGTTTGTATTAGTTTTGTGTCATTTCATTTTTGTTTTATTTCGTTGTTGTTTAGTCGAGAGCAGAAGTTGAATCTTGTGTTAAAACACCCTTGAGTCTGATATTTGACTATTAGGCTCTTTTTGTGACATCCCAGATATTTGCATGTTGATCATTGCTAACCAAAACATATATTGGTTGACTAAGAGACTTAGAACGTAAACTTGTGCCAAGAGATTGTGAGCTTACCTTGAAGTCTAATGCTGTAGGTAGAAGCTAGAACGTTCCCGAGTAGTCTTGCTAAAAGAATTGCATAACTGTATAGGAAATGAACATAGGCCATTTTTGAATTAAGTTCACATTGACCAAAAATAACTACCAAATGAAATTATGAACCCTTTGGAACCCTATTTGAGCCTTGAAGAGGTTTTATTTGTTACCCTATAGATATTGTATCCTTGGTTCTCCAAAGGTACTATGCTACAACTTAGGCCAAAAGCCTATGTTGAGGGTGTCAATGACATTTAACAGAAAGAAAAGAGCTTAGAGATTGTATCCTTGGTTATTTCGAAGGCATGAAACCACAATGCATGTTTAAATGGGTATAGTTTAAATGATTCAAGTAAATGGTAGTTAAAAAAAAAAAAATGTCGGTGTTGGGATGTAGTGAATAAAAAAGATATGGAACCACTCGAATATGAGTTGTGTGTGATGAGTACTTTGGAGGACCAAGGTAATCTAGTCACTCATAAACTAAATGTTCCACTCCCTAGCCCGAGCCAGCGCTACAAGCTAATAAAAGTCCTACAGTGATCCTATTCCGTTTATGTGATAGTCGAAGCGTAGAAAACAAGGGCAAGCTTATGGTCTGAATATCTGCAATCTTAGAAGTTCTTTTGGAGAGAGAGTAGTCATCAGTCCCAAATTATAATGTGTGAGGGACTTCTTTGTTTTGAGGGCATTATGTTTGCGTTTGATAGTTGATTGTGTTAGCTGGTTGTGGTTATGGGCGTGAGCATGATCGACTGTGAATAATGGAATGTCATCCATTGAATCTTTCATGTTAGATAGGATGATTCCGGATAGGTTGTTGATTAAGATAGTTGCTACAGCTTTATGATTGTTTTGTGTTTTGAGCGTTGAGTGTTACCTGTGTCATCGCTTGAGGACAAGCAATAGTTCTAAGTTGAGGGTGTTGATGTGTCATGAATTTATGGCACATTTGACGCCCAAAACTAAGAATTAATGCGAGAAATCGAGCGCGTCCATGTAGATATGATGATTTCTTTGAGTATGTACAGGTAAAATGCTTGGATGCGTAAAATGGAAGAAATGATGAGAAGTGAACTGAAGTAAGCCTCACAAACCCTCAAACAGGTCATGATCATCTGATGGCTCATGGAAAGGAACCATGGAAGTCGTGGAATTTTGGCCAAGTGGAGACCACGACCAGTCTGACGAGTTGTGAAGCAGTGTACGAATCGTATAAAAACGTGTGAAGCATTCCCATTGAACACTATATTTTTTCCTCTTAAGTGTTAAATGATGACACACTCCACGAGCCGTCTAGTATATGACGAGCCATCAACCCTCTCGTGGAGGTGGGAGACAAGAGAAGTTCCAAGTGTTGGATCACGATACACTTCAGAGCCGTATAGCATGCGACAACAGTCAATCCCCTCGTGAAGACGTACGACAGAAGAGTCCTACTTTGAGTAGGACTTGTTTTTACATATTATTTTAAAGACTTAGGGTTTGTTTCGGAGATATATCTTTGGTTGTGAACTATTTTTTAATCTTTTCGGGCAGAGACACTTTATCTTCCACACTTGAACAATTGTTGATCGTTTTTGCTGTTACTTTAGATTTAAAAACTCATTGTTCTTGGTTTAGAATCGATAATCAAGATTTCAACTCTTCTAAATTCATATAATTATGCTTTCACTATTGTTTTCTGGTATGTTCTTTGAGATAATGAGCGGCTAAATACCATAACTAGGGTTGTGGAAACCATGGCTTAAATGCAACCTCGGATTCAAACATGAATGCTACCAACTTGTTAATTGTTTATACTATTTTGCTTTTGAATTAAGTAATCTCTAATGAGTACACGCATTAGAGCCTGCCCGTATTCAATACTTGTTCGAGAGAAAAGTAATGATTAGGAAAAAGTAAAAACAAACTCCATAAAAGTTGTGTGAATTGTTAGAGTTCAAGAGAAGATAACTTTTACACCAATTTGGCAAGGGTAAGATTATAGGCATTCTAAGACTGAGAAGAAAAGAATGGAAATCATCTAATAGGGCTAAAAAAGCGTTTAGATGTACCTACTTACTAGGAAAATAAGACATAAACAAGTGGTATTCATTCTTGTTGGTTTTACGAGTCTAGGAAATGTCACGGGGAACACAATCCTAGCCTCATTTATCAATTGCCAAAACCCTAAGAATATTGTTATCTTTGTTTACTTGAAGTACTTATCTTAACAACTAGTGTTAAAACCATAAAAACACATTATTTACTTTCTGTTTGTTGCCTTATTCTTGAAATATTATCCTCAATTGAATAAAGAGCGCTAGTAGATTATTTCTATAATAAAATTCCCAATGGGATCGACTTCAACTCTTGTTGAGTTCTATAAGTTGACTTTGACCATTTATACTTCTTTATTGAGGTGTAAGTTTGGACGTGTCAACTCGCAGAGCCGGAGTAAGCATGAGTAGCATTTGAGGGTAGTGCTCCAGACTTTGAGTGAGCATCGGCTTTATGCTAAGCTCTCAAAGTGCGAGCTTCGGCTTGAGTGCGTAGCATTCTTGGGGCACGTGGTGTCCAAGCATGGCATTATCTTGGATCGATGAAGATTGAGGTTATTCGTGATTTGGCCAGGCCCACCTCTATGACTGAGATTCGTAGCTTCGTCGGATTGGCAGGGTAATACATGCATTTTGTCGAGGGTTTTTCTTTTATAGCGGCACCTTTGATTCAGTTGACTCGCCAGCATGTTTCCTTTTGAGTGGTCGGAGGAGTGTGAGAGGAGCTTTCTGAGGATCAAGGAGTTGCTTACTACCTCTCCTATATCGACTCTTCCAGTTGAGGGTGAGGGCTTCACGGTTTATTGTGATGCATACGGCGTTGGTTTGGGTTGTGTTTTGATGTAGCAGGGTCGGGTTACTGCTTATACATTGAGGCAACTTAAGCTACATGAGCGCAACTACCCCACTCATGACTTGGAATTGGCGGCGGTAGTCTTTGCGCTTAAGATCTCGAGGCATTACTTGTATGGAGTTCGCTGTGAGATTTACACTGATCACAGGAGCCTTCAGTACATTATGAGCCACAGGGACCTTAATTTGAGGCAGCGCCATTGGATTGAGCTCCTAAAGGAATATGACCACTCTATTCTCTACCATCCGGGCAAGGCGAATGTAGTAGCAGTCGCCTTGAGCCGGAAGGTGGGGAGTATGGGTAGTCTAGCCTTTCTTTCTGTTCTGGAGCAACCTTTGGCTTTGGACCTCCAGTCCTTAGACAACCAGATTATCCGGCTTGATATTTCATATTCTAGGCGGGTGTTAGCCTATATGGGTGTCCAGTCATCTCTGTTGGATCGGATCCATCGTCGACAGTTTGAGGATAAGTCTCTGGTGGAACTCAGAGATGGGTATTGAAAGGTGATTCCGAGTAGGCTACCTTAGATTCATATGGGGTTTTGAGGTTTACCGACATATTATGTGTTTCGAGAGTTGGGGGTTTGATTAAGTTGATCCTTAGCGAGGCCCATGACTCTAGATATTCTATCCATCTGGGCACTACTTAGATGTATCGTGATTTAAGGCAGCATTACTGGTGCAGCGGTATGAGGAGAGACATCTCAGACTATGTGTCCTGTTGCCTGTGTTGTTAGTAGGTGAAGGTCGAGCATTTGAGGCCTGGTGGTGAGTTGCAGAGGTTACCCATTCTAGAGTGGAAGTGGTAGCGTATCACCATGGAATTCATTGTGGGCTTGCCATGGACTTCTAGGAGTGTTGATAGCATTTGGGTCATCGTGGATCGATTGACCAAGTCAGCACACTTCCTTCCCATTCATACTTCCTACATTGCTGAGAGGTTGGCTCGTGTCTACATCCGGGAGATGGTTCATATTCATTGTGTGCCTGTTTATATCATTTCAAACCGGGGATCACAATTCACTTCCAGCTTTTGGAGGGTATTTTAGGAGGAGTTGGGCACCAGTTTCGACCTTAACATAGCATTTCACCCACAGACTGATGGCCAGTCGGAGCGTACTATTCAGGTCCTTGAGGATATATTGCGGGCATGTGTTATGGATTTTGGAGGTCAGAGGGACCAGTTCTTGCCCTTGGTGGAGTTTGCGTACAGCAACAGCTACCCTTCTTGCATTCAGATGGCCCCGTTTGAGGCTTTATATGGTAGGCATTGTCGCTCTCCTGTTGGTTGGTTTGAGTCTATGGAGTCTAGGCCGCGTGGTACTGACTTGATCCAGGAGGCTTTAGAGCATGTGAGGGTGATTCAGGATAGGCTCCGGACAACTCAAAGTAGACACACCAGAGTTATGCGGATCGTAGGCGTCGACCGTTCAGATTTGCTATTGGTGACGGAGTATTCCTCCGAGTATCGCCCATGAAGGGTGTGCTGAGGTTTGGGAGGTGGGGCAAGCTTAACTCCAGGTGTATTGGGCCTTTTAAGATTTTGAGGATAGTTGGTGACGTTGCCTATGAGTTAGCATTGCCCCCAACATTCTCAGCTATTCATCCAGTTTTCCATGTTTCAATGCTGCACCGGTATGTTCCAGATGAGTCTCATGTGCTCAAGTATGATGCAGTTGAGTTTGATGATCGTCTGACCTATATTGACGAGCCAGTTACCATCTTGGCCAGATATGTAAGGCATTTGTGATCAAGAGCTATTCCTGTAGTTAAGGTCCATTGGAGGCTTCGTCCAATCGAAGAGGCTACCTGGGAGACAGAGCAGGAGATGCGGGAGCAGTTTCCCGCCTTATTTGAGCCTTCAGGTACTTCTTGACTATTACTTTCGCGGATGAAAGTTCTTTTAGTAATGGATGTTGTAATTACCCTCCGGGTCATTTTTGAGTTAAGGTCTTCTTTCCATCATTTAGAGTGTTCATGTAACGACCCCAAGTCATTCATGACTTGCTCTCACTGACTATTCGGTCGCCTGGTCATTCGTTCGGGTTTTATGCCCGTTTTCCTATTTTGGAGCTGTTGAAACTTGAGATTTTGGTCATAACCTCACGTAAACGACCTTATAAAGGAATTCTGACAGTTCCATCAGCTCTGAAATGACCAAATTAGGCTATTAGCATGGTTGGTATGAGTCTCGAGGCTTTCGGTGTGACTTTGGGGCCATTTGGCGCATTAGCTTTTGAAATTTGGCATAAGTTTGATATTGGTCAACATTCTTGGTAAACATGCTCGATGAGGATTTTTTCAGTGCGGTTAGTTTCGGAATACCAAATTTGGTCTAGAATGGCCCTTCGTGTGCTTCCCGAGGCTTCCAGGCTCATTCTGAGCTCCCTTGTGGATATTGGCTTATAATGACGCATGGGTATGGGACCCACTTTTCATCGAGATGACCTCGTATGGAAATTTTTACTGTGCCATAGAGTCCAGAATGTTGATTTTTATGGGGTAGCATATCTGGGTTATTTTCATCGCGTCCCGACCAAATTCCGATGACGTTTAGAGACTTTGAAAAATAGCAAAAGTGCTGATATTTGGTGCAGGCTTTTAGCGATCAGAAATGGGACTTTTAGCGACCAGATTCAGAAATGGCAGCTCTTTGCGGAACTTCAAAACCCCATATCTCTCTCATTTCTTGGCCAAATGAGTTGATTCAAAGTGTGGAAGCTTCGTTTTGATAGTGGTTTCACTGTACAGTAATCAGAAGTTGACGGGTGCGCATTAGTCGTGGTAAAATCGTGATAGACCAGACTACTATAGCTCTTTTCGAGTTCTAGATTTTTGCTATATTGATTTGGTGATATCTTGCTCATTTTAGCTCCATTTTGGGTGATTCGAAGTCCAGCGTATTCAGGAAGTTCGTGGATACGCATTGGAGGGCTCAGAGATTGTTGGGGGACCTTCGTTTGAGGTATTTTCTTAGTTTTAGCTGCTGACAGCTCTCTTTGGTGTTCTTTAATGGTGGGTTTGTTGCATGTTGTAATTCTGGCCTGTTTCGAGCCCTGAATTGTATTCCCTTTTGGGACACAAGTTCGGGAAGGTAAAATGAACCTTTTCCATGGAATCAATTTTAGGATTCCCAGCGCAGGTCCGAGAATCCCATTTTATATCAAATTTTGGGTTCGTCTCCGATTAATGCAATTTTAGTGTCTAAACGATCGTGCTGAGGCTGTGATTCTATTTTTGATAGCGTGGCAGAATTTTGTGGTTGTACGGATGGGAAAAGCTCTGGCAGAGTGGTTTTGAGCACGCGCGATAGGCCCTCAAGTAGGTTACGTCTTCCTTCCCTTTTAGATTGTGCATGAATGTGTGAATTCATGATGATTGGTGTTAATTGGAGGCGGGTACCTAGTATTTATTCTTTTCTTCTCATAAACCATGATTTAGGGTGATTTTCTACTTTTTCGAGGGTAGTATCATGTTGATAGGGGGCTGCTTGTGTGTTGTTGCATGCCTTGTGTTTTATCTGGTTGATTGTTCAATTTTGGAGCACGTTGTGGCCTTAGTCTAGCATAGACTAGTGTTTCCATAGACTCATGCACCTTGTGACTGTGGTGTATCTCCGACGTCATTTTGGATGGACTAGGTCCTTGTAGACCGGATTAGCAAACTTGGGTCTGATAGTATGAGCCTGAGCTTAGGCTGTTGTGCTGCTGGTTAGCCTTTCTGTTTCTTCTCCCCATTTTTGTGGCTCCGATGTGTTACCAGATGGGGGGGGGGGTTTCTAGGGATTGGAGTGCTTCTGGCTTGGTGTTGGTGGTAGTATTGATTGGGAGTGGACGTTGAACCACGATTACTTGGACTTGAGATCCTCTTCGCAGTTGATATGCCCCCGTGCAGTCTTACTGGTTGGGCTGAGCCCCCGAGACTTGCTAGTTGGCTGGGCGGATTTGTATTTGTGTTACTATGAGATCCTCTTCGGAGTTTATATTCCCCCGCGCGCTCTTACTAGCTTGGTTGATGCCCCAGGGACTTGCTAGCTGGCTGGGCGGCTTGGATATCTGGGCCTTTATTGGAGTTGTTATGCCCCCAGGCACTCTTGGTAGCTGGGCCATTGATGCCCCTAGGAGTTACTAGCTGGTGTGGCGGTCCGATTTGGAAGTCAGACTTGTTGACTGGGTTGGAGTTGTCAAGTTTGGAATTTTTCTGGGTTACCCTTCATTCCTGAAGTTTTAGCTATTCTGCGTACCTGTCGGGCTTATGGGGGTCCGTTCAGGTTTTATTTTACTTATGCACTAGTGTAACTTTTGGGCTTATTGGGGTCCAATTAGGTTTAGTTTAGCGGTTCTTTTATTTCTTTCAGTGTGCTCGTGTGTTTCTTTTATACCCGCTTGGGCTTCTTCTCTAGTATAGATTCTATCCTTTCAGATATCTTTTACCTTTCTTGCTCAGTCGGCCTATGATGCCTTCTGAGTACTTGTTATTTTGGTACTCATGCTACACTCTGTATCTATTTTTGTGATGCAGGTTCGAGCATGAGCTATCAGCATTGAGATCGATCCTGCTACAGTCGTATTCAGAGGCGAGGGTGAGCACACAACGTCTTGGAGTTACCCGTCTCCTTCTGTATATATATTGACTTGCCTTTTTGCTTTTTGAGGCAGTCTTGTTTATGTGGTCCACTTTTGGGGCTTGTACTCATTTTGTAGTAGCACTGTACTTGTGACTTGCAGGTTCTGGGAGGGATCTTTTATTGTGTATAGTGTTTGGCTTGCATTCGCTTTCCTTTTGCTTATTCTGTTAGTTATGCTTTCGCTTGGTTAGGGTTGGTTTTCTGCCTCAATCCCATTACTAGTTGGTTCTTGGATTTTTGTTGGCTTGCCTACTGGCGTGTTGTAGTTGGCGCCATCAGGACTCGACATGACAAGTTTGGTAACAGAGCCCCAGATTTGTTGGTCTCACTTGTACAGAGCTAACGTATTGTAGAGTCTTTCGGATCGGTGCAGAGACATTTGTGACTTATCTTGGGGAGGCTACAAGATGTCGTTAGGAGGTTTTCCTACTTTATATCACCTTCTACGTCGTTTGTCCAGTTGGTTTCATGAAATCTTACTTGTTTCACTCTATCACGGGATGGCTCACACGCGCAGTTGAGCGGCCGGGGTTGATGCATCCTGAACCACAGATAGAGCCCCAACTAGGGGCGGAGGCTGACCCCGAGGTCGAGGCTGAGCTGCAGCACCAACTGGAGATAGAGGGAGGACTCCAGAGCCAGAGACGGAGCCTCAGGCTGATCATATTCTTCCTCAGCCAGTGTGACCGAGACCAGCCCAGCCACCACCTGCACCAGCTGCTGCTCCGAACCTTCAAGCGATGCTCGCCTAGATATTAAAGGCTATATGGGGTATGCAGCAATAGTAGACCCCAGTACCAGCTCTAGGTCAAGCACCGTAGAGTCAGCCTTTTCCAGTGGCTCCAGAGGTTCAGCAGCCACCAGCACCGGTTGTCGCTTAGCCGGGTGATCTAGATAGAGTCATGCCTCTGCGAGAGTAGAAGATGCTCGGGGTGTTTTTTTGATTGTTACCGTCGAGGTTTTCTGGGGTAGTTAGGGAGGATGCCCAGGAGTTTCTTCCTACTTTCTAGGAGCGACTGCATGCTTCGGGGTTGGAGGAGTCGAGGGGAGCTGACTTCACTACTTATCAGTTAGATGGGCCTGCCAAACAGTGGTGGCGATCTTATATGGAGACCAGGCCATCTGGGTCCCCGCCAGTATCTTGGACAGAGGCCTTTCTTGCTAGGTTTATTTTGCAGATCGTCAGAGATCGGCTTCGCGATGAGTTCTCAAAGTTGGAGCAGGGCCCCATGACGGTGTCTGAGTATGAGTCTAGATTCCATTGGCTATCATTTCATGCTACCATGATCTTGCCCACGGAGGAGGAGAGAGTTTGGTGCTTTGTCAGAGGATTGGGGATGCAGCTGCGCATTGAGACTCAGTCCATGGTTTTAGCGGGCTGCTCTTTTCTTGATGTTGTGGATCATGCCCACACATTTGAGAAGCTCCATCGTGAGGCCCAAGGGGGCAGCGGCAAGAGGACTAGGCAGGACGATAGTTGTCGTAGGCACTGTTCTAGGCCTAGGGATCCTCAGGACCGGTTCCATCAGAGGTTCCAGCCGGGTCAATCTAGTCGCCCATTCCAAGCATTGTTGTATGCTATAGAGGGTGACCAGTACCGTCAGGATGGCTATAGTGCCGATTCAAGTCAGGGTCGAGGTAGTGCTAAATCGGGTTCTTCAGGCCGAGATGTCCGGCCTCCAGTTGTGAGCAGACCGTCTCAGGTTGCTTTACATGCAGGGGGCTCGATCATTGGTCCAGGGAGTTCCCTCTTAGTAGATCAGTCATACCAGCTCCACAGGAAGCTAGACCCACACCAGTAGCAGCACCTCTGGCTAGAGGACGAGGTCAGCATCAGGGTGTTCGGGAAGGTCTCCAGGGAGGCAGGACAGGTGGCAGAGTGGATGCACAAGGTAGAGGCACCCAGGGCCATTTCTATGTAGCTCCAGCTAGAGTAGTGGCCGAGGCATTAGATAATGTGATTACAGGTACGATTCGTGTATGCCATCTGCCCACTTTAGCTTTATTTGATCCATGTTCCACTTATTCATATGTGTCTACGTATTGTGCTCCTCGGTTGGGTATGAGTCCAGAGGCCTTAACAGTGTCGTTGCATATTTCGACCCCGGTGGGTGATTCTTTTGTAATGGACCAGATCTTTAGATTCTGTATGGTGACTATTCAGGGGAGGGACACTTGGGCTGATCTTATTGTGCTTAGTTTATTGGATTATGACTTGATTTTGGGCATAGACTTCTTATCCCCTCACCGAGTGGTCTTGGATTGCTATGCCAAGATTGTTACCTTAGCCATGCCTAGTATTCTATCGGTGGTGTGGAAGGGTTCTTGTAGTCATATGCTGGTTGGGGTGATTTCTTTTATTCAGGCTTGGAGGCTAGTGGCTAGTGGGTGTTTGTCTTACTTGGCTCATGTTAGGGATGTCAATAGGGAGGGCCCTATAGTTGATTCAGTGCCTATAGTCCGAGAGTATGCGGATGTGTTTCATGCCAACCTTCCTGACCTACGCCCAGATCGTGATATTGATTTCACCATTGACTTGGAGTCAGGTACTCATCCTATTTCTATTCCACTGTACCGTATGGCCCTCGCAGAGCTCAAGGAGCTCAATGTTCAGCTTCAGGATCTCTTGGATAAGGGATTTATTTGGCCTAGTGTATCACCTTGGGGTGCCCCAGTCCTGTTTGTGAAGAAGAAGGATGGTACTATACGGATGTGTATTGATTACAGGTAGTTGAATAAGGTGACAATGAAGAACTGTTACCCTATGCCTCGTATTGATGATATATTTGATCATCTTTAGGGTGCCGCGATGTTCTCTAAGGTTGATTAGAGATCTGGCTACCACCAGTTGAGGATTAGGGCAGCGGACATCCCTAAGACCGCATTTAGGACTTGTTACGGCCATTATGAATTCCTAGTGATGTCTTTTGGGTTGACTAATGCCCATGCCGCCTTCATGGACTTGATGACCCGTGTATTCATATTGTATCTTGATTCCTTTGTCATAGAATTTATCGATGAAATTTTGGTATACTCACGGAGCCAGAGTGAGCATGAACAGCATTTGAGGGTAGTGCTCCAGACTTTGAGAGAGCATCGGCTTTATGCCATGTTCTCAAAGTGTGAGTTTTGACTTGAGTCCGTAGCATTGTTTGGCACGTGGTGTCCAAGGATGGCATTATGCTGATCCGATGAAGATTGAGGTTATTCGTGATTGGACCAGGCCCACCTCTGTGACTGAGATTCGTAGCTTCGTCGGATTGGCAGGGTACTATTGGCATTTTGTCGAGGGTTTTTCTTCTATAGTGACACCTTTGGCTCTGTTGACTCGCCAGGATGTTCCCTTTGAGTGGTCGAAGGAGTGTGAGAGGAGCTTTCTGAGGCTCAAGGAGTTGCTTACTACCACTTCTATATTGAATCTTCCAGTTGAGGGTGAGGGCTTCACGATTTATTGTGATGCATCCGGCATTGGTTTGGGTTGTGTTTTGATGCAGCAGGGCTGGGTTATTGCTTATGCATCAAGGCAACTTAAGCTGCATGAGCGCAACTAGCCCACTCATGACTTGGAGTTTGCGGTGGTAGTCTTCGCGCTTAAGATCTGGAGGCATTACTTGAATGGAGTTTGTTGTGAGATTTACACTGATCATAGGAGACTTCAGTACATTATGACCCAGAGGGACCTTAATTCTAGGCAGCGCCGTTGGATGGAGCCCTTGAAGGACTATGACCTCTCTATTCTCTACCATCTGAGCAAGGTGAATGTAGTAGTAGACGCCTTGAGCCGGAAGGTGGGGAGTATGGGTTGTCTAGCCTTCCTTTCTATTCTGAAGCGACCTTTGTCTTTGGACCTCCATTCCTTAGCCAACCAGATGATTCAACTTGATATTTCATATTAGAAGCGGGTGTTAGCCTGTGTGGGAGTCCATTCATCTCTGCTAGACTGGATCAGTGGTTAACAGTTTTAGGATGAGTCTCTGGTGGAACTTAGAGATAGGGTATTGGCAGGTGATGCCGGGCAGGCTACTTTAGATTCAAATGGGGTTTTCAGGTTCGCCGGTAGGTTATGCGTTCCGAGAGTTGGGGGTTTATTTCAGTTGATCCTTAGCGAGGCCCATGACTCCAGATATTCTATCCATCCGGGCACCGCTAAGATGTATCGTGATTTGAGGCAGCATTACTGGTGGAGCGGTATGAGGAGGAACATCTAAGACTATGTGTCTCGTTTCCTGTGTTGCCAGTAGGTGATGGTCGAGCATTTGAGGGCTGGGGGTGAGTTGTAGAGGTTACCCATTCCACACTGGAAGTGGGAGCGTATCACCACGGACTTCATTGTGGGCTTGCATCGGACTTCTAGGAGTGTCGACAGCATTTGGGTCAGCGTGGATCGATTGACCAAGTCAGCGCACTTCCTTCCCATTCATCTTCCTATAGTGCTGAGAGGTTGGCTCGTATCTACATTAGGGAGGTGGTTCGTCTTCATGGTGTGCATATTTCTATCATTTCAGACCAGGGTTCATAGTTCACTTACAGCTTTTGGAGGGTATTTCAGGAGGAGTTGGGCACCTGTGTCGACCTTAGCACATCATTTCACCCATAGACTGATGGCCAGTCAGAGCGTACCATTCAGGACCTTGAGGATATGTTGTGGGCCGGTGTTATGAATTTTGGAGGTCAGTGGGACTAGTTCTTACCCTTGGCGGAGTTTGCGTACAACAACAGCTACCATTCTAGCATTTAGATAGCCCTGTTTGAGGCTTTATATGGTAGGCGTTGTCACTCTCTGGTTGGTTAGTTTGAGTCTATGGAGCCTATACCGCGTGGTACTGACTTGATTTAGGAGGCTTTAGAGCATGTGAGGGTGATTCAAGATAGGCTCCGGACGGCTCAAAGTAGACACTATAGTTATGCGGATCGTAGGCGTCAACCATTGAGATTTGTCGTTGGTGACAGAGTATTCCTCCGAGTATCGCCCATGAAGGGTGTGATGAGGTTTGGGAGGTGGGGAAAGCTTAACCCCAGGTATATTGGGCCTTTTGAGATTTTTAGGACAGTTGGTGATGTTGCGTATGAGTTAGACGTGCCCCCAGCATTCAGCTATTCATTTAATTTTCCATGTTTCGATGCTGCGCTGGTATGTTCCAGATGAGTCTCATGTGCTCCAGTATGATGAAGTTGAGTTGGATGATCGTCTGACCTATATTGAGGAGCCAGTTACCATCTTGGTAAGAGATGTGAGGCAGTTGTGATCTAGAGCCATTCCTATGGTAAATGTCCATTGGAGGCATTTTCCAGTCGATGAGTCTACCTGGGAGACAGAGCAGGAGATGAGGGAGAAATTTCCCGGCTTATGTGAGCCTTCAGGTACTTCTTGACTCTTAGTTTCACGGACGAAAGTTCTTTTTGTAGTTGATGTTGTAATGACCCTCCTGGTCATTTTCCAATTAATGCCTTCTTTCCGTCATTTAGAGCATTCCTGTAGCGACCCCAAGTAATTTATGGCTTGCTGGCACTGACTATTCGGTCGCCTGGTCGTTTGTTTGGGTTAAATGCTCGTTTTCCTGTTTTGGAGCTTTTGAAACTTTAGAAGTTTATTTCGGTCATAACCTCATGTAAACGACCTAAAAAGGGAATTTTGACGGTTCCATCAACTCAGGAATGGCCAAATTAGGCTAGTAGCATGGTTGGCACGAGTCTCGAGTCTTTCGGTGTGACTTTGAGGCCATTTGGCGCTTTAGTTTGGCATAAGCTTGACTTTGGTCAACATTCTTGGTAAACACGCTCGGATGAAGATTTCGTCAGTGCGGTTAGTTTCGGAATACTGAATTTGGTCTAGAATAACCCTTTGTGTGCTTCTTGAGGCTTCCTGGCTCATTCCGAGCTCCATTGTGGATTTTGGCTTAAAATGGCGCATGGGTGTGTGTTAGAGTGGGTAAAAGTCCCACATTGATTGGGAAATGGACTGGTGGTCTCCTTATATGGACTTGGGTAAACCTCCACTCATGAGCTAGCTTTTGTGGTTGAGTTAAGTCCAGGTGTCATATCTTTACATGGTATCAGAGCCAGATCCATTCCCGTTTGGACTTCCAGTCCACGCGCCAATCGGGCCTAGGTGTGAAAGGGGGTGTTAGAGTGGGTAAAAGTTCCACATTGGTTGGGGAATGGACTGGTGGTCTTCTTATATGTACTTTGGTAAACCTTCCCTCATGAGCTAGCTTTAGGGGTTGAGTTAGGCTCAGGTACCATATCTTTACAGTGTGGACCCACTTTTCATCGAGATGACCTCGTATGGAAATTTTGACTACACCATTGAGTCCGGAATGACGATTTTAGTGGCGTAGCATATCTGGATTATTTTTATTGGGTCCCAAATGAACTCCGAGGGTCCGTTCGGAGACTTTGAAAAACAGCAAAAATGCTGATATCTGGTGCAGGCTTTTATCGACCAGAAATGGGCCTTTTAGCAACCAGGAATAGCTTTTTAGTAACAAGATTTCTGCTATTTATATAGAAGAAATTATACCTCTTTTTGGAACTTCAAAACCCAATATCTGTCTTATTTCTTGGTCAAATGAGGTGATTCAAAGTATGGAAGCTTCGTTTTGATGGTGGCTTCGCTCTAGTGTGATCAGAAGTTGTCGGGTGCCCATCAATCGAGGTAAAATCGTGATAGACCAGACTGTTGTAGCTCTTTCCGAGTTCTAGATTTTGGCTATATTGATTTGGTGATATCTTACTCATTTTAGCTCCGTTTTGGGTGATTCGAAGTCCAGCGTGTTCGAGAAGTTCATGGCTACGTATTGAAGTGTTTGGGGATTGTTAGGGGACTTTCGTTTGATGTAGTTTCTTAGTTTTAGCTGTTGTCAGCTCTCTTTGTTGTTCTTTAATAGTGGGTTTGTTGCATGTTGTAATTCCGGCCTGTTTCGAGCCCTGAATTGTGTTTCGTTTTGGAACACAAGTTTAGAGAGGTAAAATGAACCTTTCCCATAGAGTCGATTTCTGGATTCCTGATGCGGGTCCCACAATCGTGCTTTAGACCTAATTTTGGGTCCTTCTCCGATTAATGCAATTTTAGTGTCTAAAAGACCATGCTGAGGCTGTGATTATATTTTTGATAGCGTGGCAACATTCTGAGGTCATTCGGAAGGAAAAAGCTCCGGCAGAGTGATTTGGATCGCACGCGGTCGACCTTCAGGTATGTTACGGCTTCCTTCCCTTTTAGATTTAGCATGAATGTGTGAGTTCATGATGATTGGTGTGAATTGGGGGCGGGTACTTAGTATTTCTTCTCTTCTTCTCATAAACTATGATTTAGGGTGATTTTCTGTTGTTTCGAGGGTAGTATCATGTTGATAAGGGGTTGCTTGTGTGTTGTTGCATGCCTTCTGTTTTATCTGGTTGATTGTTGATTTTTGGAGCATGTTGTGGCCTTAGTCTAGGATAGACTAGTGTTTCCTTACACCCATTCATCTTGTGAGTGTTGTATGTCTCCAACGTCGTTTCGGATGGACTAGGTCCTTGTAGAACGGATTAGCAGACTTGGATCTTTTAGTATGAGCCTGAGCTTAGGCTGTTGTGCTGCTGGTTAGCCTTTCTATTTCTTCTCCCCATTTATGTGGCTCTGACGCATTACCGGAGGGGGGGGTGTTTTCTAGGATTTGGAGTGCTTCTGGCTTGGTGTTGGTTGTAGTATTGATTGGGAATGGACGTCAATCCACGATGACTTGGACTTGAGATCCTCTTCGGAGTTGATATGCCCCCGCGCACTCTTACTGCCTAGGATGATGCCCCCGGAGTTGCTAGCTGGCTGGGCGGATTGGTATTTGTGTTACTATAAGATCCTCTTCGAAGTTGATATGCCCCCGCGCACTCTTACTTGCTTGGTTGATGCCCCGTGAGTTCCTAGTTGGCTGGGCGTCTTGGATATCTGGGCCTCTGGTGGAGTTGTTATGCCCCCGGGCACTCTTGCTAGCTGGGCTGTTGATGCCCCTGGGAGTTGCTAGCTAGCTGTGCGGCCCGATTTGGAAGTTAGACTTGTTAACTGGGTTGGAGTTGTTCTGGGTTACCCTTCGTTCCTGTAGTTTTAGCCATTATGTGTACCTGTCAGGCTTATGGGGGTCCATTTGGGTTTTATTTTACTTGTGCACGAGTGTACCTTCTGGGCTTATGGGGGTCCAATTAGGTTTAGTTTAGCGGTTCTTTTATATCTTTCGGTGCGCTCGTGTATTTCTTTTATACCCATTTAGGCTTCTTCTCTAATCTAGATTCTATCCTTTCAGATATCTTTTACCTTTCTTGGTCAGTCGGCCTATGATGCCTTCTGGGTACCTGTTATTTTGGTACTCATGCTACACTCTGCATCTGTCTTCGTGATGCAGGTCCGAGCACCAGCTATCAGCGTTGAGATCGAGCCTACTGCAGTCGTATTTAGAGGCGAGGGTGAGCACACAGCGTCTTGGGGTTACCCGTCTCCTTCTGTATATATATTGACTTGCCTTTTTGCTTTTTGAGACAGTCTTGTTTCTGTGGTTCACTTTTGGGACTTGTACTAGTTTTGTAGTAGCTCTGTACTTGTGACTTTAAGGTTCTGGGAGGGATCTTTTATTGTGTATAGTGTTTGGCTTGCGTTCGCTTTCCTTCTGCTTATTCTGTTAGTTATGCTTTCGCTTGGTTAGGGTTGGTTTTCTGCCCTCAAACCCATTACTAGTTGGTTTCGGGATTTGGGTTGGCTTGCCTCTTGGCAGGTTGCAGTAGGCACGATCAGGACTCGAGAAATCGGGTCGTGACACAATCATTACTTATCATTATAACAATAGTTGTTAGTATTAATTTTTACAAATATTCATACTAGAGTATATATATTTTCAGCGAATAAATTATATTTCTCTCCCAAATTAGTACTACCAGAAATTGTAGTAACATTTATTTTGCACATACTTAAATGTGAAAAATATTTCTCATTTTTGAATATTGTATGTATTGTAGCAGAATCAATCAAGCAAATGTTTTCATAATCAGATAACATGTTTTTAGAATTATCCATATTTTCCTATAGAATTAAATAAATTTTTATTAAGCTTTTATTACAAAGTAAAAGTAAGATAGTATAATAAATTATTAACTGTCTTCAAATAAGTAATTAATAAAATAAAGGGTACATGCAAATAGTATACCAATTTAATTTTTGTTCTTATACGAAAAAGTTATGTTACTAGACATTTTGCAAGAAAAACATATTAACTAGTGTACAAATAATTAAATAAATATTCAATAACTTTTCAATACACTATTTTCGATATACTTAATACACTAAATTTATTGAATAAATTCAGCCATCATCCAAAAGTAGAGGAAACAATGAAAATATACAAAACCTATTAGAATACAAACTAATAGTAATTGTAATATTTATTCACTAGACCAATTTAAGACCTAGTTTTATATAAACATATAATAAAATTTAGTGTTTGATTAAAAAATTCCTCCAAAACTTTTTCAAATATATATAAGAATTACCTCAAATATCTTGAGATAAGCATGCTCAAGAAGGTTACAACAACAAACTCAAAAGTTTAGCAACAAAGAATGACAGAGAGGTTTACATCAGTCAAAAGTTCCCATATAAACAAATCAACAGAGCTTTCTTATTATTATTTTTCTTTGCAGTAAGCGAATAAAACAAAAAAAATATCATTTAATTAAGTCAAGATCAAATTCAATTAAATTTAATAATGAATTATAATAATATGAATAAACTAATTGATATTAATTAAAAATTAGTACTAATGTAAACAATTATCTTTACATGATTTATTCAATAATTACTACCAATAGCAAAAAAAATAAAAATAATAAAATTGTTTATTCTTCCATACCCATAGAACCATCACCAATCAAATGATCTATCTTTTCTTCAGGGTGTGGGAAGAAATATGCTACATCCAAGCATGTGATGTTAGCATATTTTTCAGAAATAAAATTTGCTTCAAGATTTTTCTCTTTCTTCTTTAGTAATGCTTGAAAAAGCTCAACCAAATGTTTGCGAGTACGAAAATCATGTGCATGGTGACCTTTTGCACCACATCGAAAACAGCATTCTCTGGCTGCTTCACGCTTCTCATCCTTTCTTTTTTACTTTGATGGTGATTTTTGTTTCATGAATGATTAACATCAGGAAATGAATTTCATTCTTGACCAGAATCACAACCACGTCCACAACCAGGGTCGTGACCTTTTCCACGCCTAGCATGATGAAGATACACCTCATTCACTTCAGGGAATGGTGTAGAAACAGTAGGTCGGTTACCATGATTTTTCATTAAATATCATTATTTTATTCAGCTACGAAAATATGAGAAATCAGTTTTGAATACTTATTGAAACCTTTCTCGCGATACTTTTGTTGGAGGAGCACATTCGAAGCATGAAAAGTGGAGAACGTTTTTTCCATCATATCAATATCACTTATAGTTTCTCCACATAATTTCAATTGAGAAGTAATTCTGAACATAGCATAATTGTACTCATGAATAGACTTAAAGTCGTGTAGCCAATCCTTGACGTTGAGATATTCAATTGTCACGACCCAAAGTACCCCCTAGCCGTGACATAGGGTACAAGACCCCGAAAGGCCTCATACAAGCCACTTAGCATACATAGACAAGATAATAGCAATCAAGAGTATAAAAATATCAAGTTCAAATCATAAGTGTTTGATAAAAGTAGCGGAAGTCTACATAAAGTGTCTCAAAGCCAATCTAGCATAAGGATGAAAATAATGTTGGAACGTAACCTAATACAATGTCAAAATCAAAGAACATAAAAGAACAACAAGGCTACGTCCTCGAATGGATGAGGACTCACCAAGTCTTCAATAATCCTTCTACTAAGCTCTAGCCACGAATAGATGGAGAATCGCCAAGTCCTATATTAACAAGTCAATGTAGGCAAGAGTATGCGTTAGTACAATCAAGTACCAAGTATGATAGCAATGCACAAAATCACTTAAACATGCTAAAACGGTACATTTTCATGACATGCAATGACCAAGCTAAAACATGAAAAAAGGGTTAGAAACATAAGTCATAAATCATAGTCAATGCAAGCTAAACATATTTAAAACACTTGAGAGATATCTTGAGAGTCGCTTTAGTTCATTATTGTGGGAAGTGAGCCTTAACCAAGATAGACCATGCGAGCTATGACATGGAATCCGATGTTCTTCCTACACCGAAAAAGGGTTGTCTTACTTGCCAAGGTAAGATCATGAAGTTCTAGCTTACATGGATCCACTAGCTAGTGTCTATATGGACAAACCTATGGTGGCACATAGTTTATGGGACATGAGGGATCTCCTCGTGTCCACTCGGTGCTAATCATAGTTCCCACGGATTAATCATAGTCATAATCTTATCATATCATTAGAAGGCATGGGGGATCTTCTCTACCTTATCATGGGTAGACATGAGGGATCTCCTCTTGCCTTATTATGGGTAGATATGAGGGATCTCCTCTTGTCCCTTCCATTAGAATAGCTCCATAGAAGACATGAGGGATCTCCTCTTGTCTTATTATGGATAGACATGAGGGATCTCCTCTTGTCTATAATGGGAAGGGGGAAAGATGAGGGATCTCCTCTTGTCCCTTCCATTATAATAAATCCCTATTCTTTTTAGTTGAGAAATCCTTTCACAACCCAACATAAATCAACATATCATAAACCTTAATGCTTCAATCTCAAAGCACCTTTAAATCATCATTAACTTCATAAGATACATGCATGATTTCATCTTCACATGGTTCATCATACTCAACTTGAAAATCATAGTTTTTGATTGAACATGCTTACTTTCATAAAACCATCATTAGGTCATTCATAATCTCATCATGAAAAGTCTTAGCTTAGGAATCATAATTCATACATAGGTTCATATAGTCTTCATGGAATTCATGTCTTCACAATTCAACTCATCAACACATTCATAATTTCGAAATTGGGGAAAAGGGATGGGTTCATGTAGATTCATCTAAATTCATGAAATTCAACTCAATTTATACTTCAAAATTCATAACAACAATCAATTAAATCAATATGGCAAGGAACCCATGACATGGAAGAAAACCCTAGCATAAATGGAGGATTTCTAACTTGAAAATTGAAGATTTAAGGACTTCATGGAGGAAAGGGCTCCATGAATGAACACTATCATACCTTAGAGTCCCAATTCCTTAAGCAATTGATGAAGAAAAGCTTGATTTCTTGAACCCTAACTTGCCCTCTTCTTCTTCTTCTTCTTCTTCTTCTTCTTCTTCTTCTTCTAACTTCTAGAGAGAGAAATATTTGAGGGAGAAGAGTTTGGGGAAACTTGTAAAGTGATTTGGAAGGGTAGATTTTAGGATTAAAAGGGCTTATATAGTGTTAGGAGTTGAAGGAAACCGACCTTGGTTGATAAATAAGGCATTGGGTTAAAAGACCAAAAATACCCCTTTTAAAACTTCTCCAACGACTCCACTTACTTCATGACCTACGGTTGGTAGGTCAACCCACTGCCCGTAGATGACCAACCGTAGGTCATTCTGCCCAAGCCCCCAAAATTTAACAATTTTTCAACTGACTTCCCCATCCTACTACTTGACCTCTGTTAGTATGTCCACCTACTGACCGTAGGTCATGTAGTAGGTCACCCAAACTTTTATTTTTTCCACTTTCTTCCCTTAGGAAGACCCATCTACGGTTCCTACCTCTTGACCTACTGTTGGTAAGTCAACCAACGGTTAGTAGGTCAAGTAGTAGGTCACCAAAAATTTCAAAAGTTGGAATTTTCGTTCTTTTCTAATCCAGGGTGTTGCATCAATTTTAAAAATTTCATAAAGATGATGACTCACGGATATCATTGCTTTAGTGCAGTCTTGCTTTGATGCTTTATTTTCATCTTTAATGGTGTCTCCAAGATCCAAAGCATCCAAATAGATTTCAACATCCAATATCCATGAAAGGTAGTTCTTGCCCGAACTATGAAGGGCAACAAACTCAAGTTTCGTAAGATTAGCCATATTAAAAAGAAGGAAAATAAATAATACGTTAGCCTTAAAATTTAACCTTCACTCTTCAAGACGGTAGAGTCTCGTGCTGATAACGTGTCATAAAACTATATAAAACAATAACAAGAATATAGTAAGGAGAAGAGAGAAGACTTCTTATTTTTCTTGAATGATATTCAGGGATTCACAAATCTTATTTACAATGAAGGAAAACCCCTTTATTTATAAGGAAAATTGAGTTGGCCCCCAAGTAGGATTCCTAACTTTTTTCCAAAGGACTCCACATAATAGATATTCACTATAATACAAATATGTTTATAACTTGCATAATTCTTTGATCATGAAAGGAGAATTCATTAAAGGAGATAAAAGGAAGCACATTTCATCAAAGCTTTTGTACACACATGAGCTCCCAAGAATGATGATATCAACGTGCAACAAATTTGTACTTTCGAGAAGATGGTGCACAAGCTTGGAATGTGAAGATTCAAGTATTTTGATTGATGTTCACATTAGGGGGAGTCAATACGCGATGTACTCTTTTTCCCTAATAAGGTTTTGTCCCATTGGGTTTTCCTTGTAAGATTTCTAATGAGGCATCCAAAATGTGTATTATTAGATATGTGTACTCTTTTTCCTTTACTAGAATTTTCCCACTGTATTTTATCTAGTAAGATTTTTAACGAGGCATAATTGATTTTATTTAATAAAAATTACTATTTTTTTGTGGTGCTAACACGTGACTTTTATAATAATAATAGTAATTATTATTATTAATTATATATTTATGTAATTACAATTTTTGACCAAAAAAAAGATAATTATTATTATAATTATAATTAATTTAAAAACCAGTTTCACTTAAGGAGGGAGACTCGAGAGGAAATTTAGGGGAAGTAGGATTTTAAACAGTATTAGTTTTAAATATTCTTTAAATTATAAATATTTTATTTTTAAAAACCACTCTAACTATTTTAAATTTCTGGGTTTTCTTACAAAATTGTAATTCATTATTTAATATATTGAAATTGATTTTATTTAATAAGAATTAATATTTTTTTGTGGTGCTAACACGTGGCTTTTTTATTTATTATTATTATTGTTGTTCAAATTGAAAATGACATAACTTCCCACTAAAAAAGGAATCACACACCCTATTTTTTTAGAACTTTATCTTTTAAAACTAATTAACTTCTCAATTCAAAATTTAAATAATTCTATAAAAGTCTTTAAAAAGAAGATTGTTATTTCTATTATTATTAATAATAATAATAATAAAAATGAAGATGTTTATTATTATTTTAATAAAAATGTTTATTATCATATTATTATTAATGAAAAAAACATTTATTATTATTTTAAAAATGGAATTAAAAATAAGATAATTTCCTACAAAAAATGGAACCACATACCCAATTTTTTTAGAATTGTTTTTAATTTATTTATCGTTTAGTTGTAAAAACTTCCGTAAAAACATTTTAAAAACAAAATAGTAATTTATATCACACCCCAAACTCGAGGGGCGCAACTGGCACCTGATGCCAAAACATAGGCCTGAGCCGACCCTGCTGAACCACTTGCTAATGGGGCATGGCAGTCACACACAGTCAAGAAAACAAACAAGTATATCTCAACTTTAAAATAAGCCCTCAACCGGCAAGGCCCCTGTCAATAGCTCTACAATGAAAACTACTACTCCCAACAGTTTGTATAAAGCAATAACCAGCTAGCACAGAAACCTATTTGGGTCGTCGAGACCACCATAGTATCAAGTAAAGCATAAACGTTATGTGGGCCTCCAAAGCCACCATGATCTCTATAAAGAAGCTGAAAATAGGTATGTATCTAAACAATATGTCAAGCAGCTATCAATCATCAGCAAAACAGAAAGCAAGGACAACACTATGGGCAATAACATGGCTACACAACCCAACACACTAGTCTGCAAGCCTCTATGAATATAACACTTGGACGGGACATGGCTCCGGGCTACCCAAAATCTATAAAAAGCAAAACAAGCAAACCTCAGGGACTCCGGCAACCCCTGGGAGAAAGGATTCAACCAATCAGCTGGATAGGTGGCTGTGCTAATCAGTAGGTCTGTGTTGTCGTCACTGAGGACTTGCATGTATGAATGCAGCGCCACCCCCCCCCCTCCGCGCAAGGGGAGTCAATACAAAATAATGTACCGAGCATGTAAGGCAGATTGAAAGTTGAAACTGAAGTATAATGCAAAAACAAAAGGGTGGGGATGAACACAAGTACAATATCTTATCTCCCTACAACAAGACAATATAAATACATAACAAGTAATAACCTTGCAAGGCCCCCATAAGCCCGACAGGTACAAACATCACACAATCACTTATGTCCTAATGAGAGCAAACAATCGCTAAATACCCATAGTAGCCCACCTTACCTGGGTCCCAATGATAATCTAATCTGAACTTTCTGAATGTACCAGTGCCATGATCTGAACTGTCTGAATGTACATGTGTCATGAATCAACGCAAATCTGAGGCTTTGTGGTAACAGCCTACCCGGCCCGTAGGCACTGTCTACTCGGCCCGTAGGCTCGGTCTACTCGGCCCATAGGCTCGGTCTACCCGGCCCGAAGGCTCGGTCTACCCCGCCCAAAGGCTCGGTCTACCCGGCCTGAAGGCTCAGTAAAAGAATCAATATGTATGCTCAACAACCTTGCAATGTCAGTGTGTACTGAGGCCAAAATAAGCTCATAGGCGGCAGCTAGACGATAAAACATCACAACAATGACAACTAATCATGATTAATCAAAACACAACTATAACATGATTTTCTAGGCCACTAAGACATGAGTAGAGTGTCTTCGATATATATTACATCTTATGGTCGTAGCCAACTCAATAGGATAAGGCTATAGGTCAAATATTGATAATACACCAGCCATAAATATCTAAGGCCATTAGGATCATGCCAGAAGAGAAATAATAGCCTCAACATACCTTTCAAATAGAAGCCTCATGATGTCTTTATAAATTTCTACCAAATGATCACAACGCAACCAGTGCAGGAATCAACAAGGCTGCAAGATCAAGCAATAACCAACCGATAAGGCGTTAGGTCGTCTCTACGATCAGCCCACTTTAACTCAACAAACAATATAACAATCTCCAAACAACCAGCATCTAATAACAACAAGAAGAAGCTATCAACATCTCATAAGAGCGGCGAGCTCCCGATGTAATATAACAAAGCGCACTTCACGTTGCTCAATAAAAAAATCTCTGTATGTGACACCTAAAAGTGCCGCACAAATATTCAATCCCTCCATAATCTTAATACCATCAACATAAACATTAACACAGCTCACAACAACATTAAAACTAGACTATCCAGAGCCACGACATTCGAACACCACCACGTGGCTCAAAAATCGGCAAAATGATATAAAAACCCAAAATTGTGAGGGAGCTGATTGGAGTAGACTTACCTTAAAAAAAAAGGTTCTATTCAAAAAGCATAACAAACTGCCTCAAGGGTTCAACTTCATCCAAACTCCACAACCTTAAGAAAATGTACCAAAACCAAAACTTAGGTCGTAGGAATGGATTTCCCACTTTACGCCATGAAATTTTAAGAAACGTAGGTGTAGAACCTTACCTCAAATTAGCTCAACCAAAATTTTTAAAATATAAGGCTGAAAAAGCTGTCTCTTTTCAGCAACAACAAACGAAACCAAAATCAACAAGAAAACTATACCACGTTGATGAGCTCATGACGTAGAGCAACCTTCGTTAAACTTCCATGTTGAAAGAATCACAACCCATGAAATATTTAGTAGCTTGGTTCTGATTTTTCGTGGGTTTTTCATTCAGTTCTTATGAAAAAAAAACGAAGAAGATGGATATATATAAAGCATCACCGACTTAGGGGTTAGGGGGACCCACTTCGAGGTGTCTGTTTGTGCAGTCCCACAAAAATATGAATATCTCTCAATTGAGAAGTCGTATGGACAAAGATTTTAGTGCGTTAGAAACTAGACTCGTAGACCTTCGATTTGATAGGCTATGGGAGTTCTAACTCCTTATATATTAGGAGAAAACGGCTGAGACATTTGACCAAAATTTCAGAGAATTCCTTAACGGCATTTATAATTACTTTGGCCGAATTTTATTTCGCAACTTCCTTTACTTTAACACTTAACACACGAACTTTGTGCAATAAAAATAACTCATATAAATTCCATCCATATATGTTTAGTAGTCTAATTCTCATTCAAAAAGTATGAGTTAATTCCAATGTTTAAACGGGCGGGGTGTCACATCCTCCCCCCCCCCCTTTAGGGTCATTTGTCCTCGAATGGTGATTATATTTGCGGCATCATAGGAACCAATACACGAACTCATATAGCTTATAAATAACATACCTCATATACTCATGTGCTAGTCTATTCATTTGAAGGAATGAACAAAATGGGATATTGGGACTTCATGTCCTCCTTAGCTTCCCATGTCAGCTCCTCAACATTATGGCTTCGCTACAACACTTTTTCCTAAGCTATATTCTTATTTCGCAATCTTCTTATTTAGCAATCTACTATGGCAATAGGGACTTCTTCATAAGATAGCTACTCTAGAATCTGAACATTTATTGTCGCCGCTATATGTGTTTGATCTCCAATACACTTTTGTAAAATAGAAACTTGAAAACTCGGTGTACTGCATCAACTCTTGAGGTAACTCTAGCTCATAGAAAATCAGCCTAACTGTTGCAAGATACGATAAGGCCCATTGTACCTAGGGCCTCAACTTGCCCTTCTTGCCTAATCTCATAACGCCCTTAATAGGAGAAACTTTCAGAAAAACCTGATCATCAACATAAAACTCCAAATCTCGCCTCCTAACTTGTGCATATGATTTTTGAAGGTTCTGAGATTTTAAAACCGCTCTCTAATTAACCTAACATATTCCACGTCCTACAAAACTAAGTCTTGTCCAAGCAGTCCCGATTCTCCAACCTCAAATCAACCAAGAGGGGATCTACAGTTTTTTCCATTTAAAGCCTCATATAGCGCCATACCGATGCTGGAATGTTAGATATAATTATAAGCAAATTTAATGATTGCAAGTGATCGTTCAACTTAGCCGTTAGTATGAGAATGAAATGCTATGCTAAGGTTTACTAGCATCCCCCGACCCTTCTAGAAAGATTTCAAGGAATGTGTTGTAAACAGTGCTCCCCTTTATGAAATAATCGATACATGGACACCATGCAATCTAGCAATCTCTCTAATGTATAGAACTGCAAAATCTTGAGCTGAAAATATGGTCCTGATCAGCAAGAAATAGATTGATTTTGTTTGTCTTTCGATAATTACCCAAATAGAATCAAACCTTTGTTTTTGGCGACGCAAACATGTAACAAAGTCCATATTTATTGCCTCCTTCCACAATGGAATGGGTATCTCTTGAGTAGGCCCACTTGGTGTATGGGCTCCACCTTCACATGCTGACAATTAGGACACTGTGCCACGAACTCAACAATGTCTTTCTTCATCCAAGGCCACTAGTAAGTATCTTTAGTATCTTGATACATCTTCGTAGAACCTAGGTGAATAGAATATCGAGAATAGTATCTTTCTACCATAATCTATTGTCAAAGATCTGCAACATCTAGAACACACAATCGATGTCTATTTCCAAGGATTATGTCTTCTGCTATACTAATGGCTAATGACTCCTTCTATTGAGCCTGCTAACCCAGAAACCTATGAACTTCTGTTGGGATCATGGGTTTAACTCAAGTCTTCACAACCTCAGTCTTCTGCATATTAACATGTATATCAACATTTGATATAATATGGCCCAAGAAGGCCCTAAATGCAATAAGAACTCACAAGATGAGATCTTAGCATACAATCTTTAACCTTGGAATACCTGAAGTACTTCTTGGAGATTGTCCCTATGCTCCGCCTCTGATCATGCATATATCTGAATCTCATCAATGAAAACAATCACGAACATGTCTATGAATGGCCTGAATATGTTGTTCATCAAGTCTATAAATGATATTGGGACATTAGTCAATTCTAAAGATATCATAAAAAACTCAAAATGACCATATCTGGTCCTGATGGCTGTCTTCGGAATATCACTCTCCCAAACTCGCACATGATGGTAACCTAAACTTAAATCAAACTTTGAGTAACATCGGGCACCCTATAGCTAGTCAAAAGAGTCATCAAACCTTAGCACTGGATATTTGTTCTTTATAGTCGCCTTATTCAGCTGTCGGTAGTCTATATACATGCTCAATGAACCATCTTTCTTCTGCACAAACAATACTGGTGCACCCCACGGCGACACACTTGGTCTGATGAAACCCTTATCTAATAAGTATTTTAGTTGCTCCTTCAATTCCTTTAATTCTACTGGTGCCATTCTGCAGAGTGAAATTGATATCTATTGGACATATGGTAATGTATCAACAACAAAGCTAATCTCCCATTCTAGGAGAATCCCAGGGAGCTCATCTAGAATGATAACTGGAAACTCATTAACCATCAAAATACATTGTAAGATCAACAATTCTAGGTCAACATCCTATGCCCTAACAATATGATAAATGCAGCCTTTAGCAATTAATTTTCTCACCCGAGTATATAAAATTAATGTACCCTTTGGGGTTTCGATATTAGCCTTTCCCTCTCGAACTATCTCTCATGGAAAATGGAATATTGTAATCTTCGCCCATCAATAAACATACGCATAACAAGATATTAGCCAACCCATACCTCTAATAATATCAAAGTCTAGCATCTCCAGCTTTATCAGATCTTAAAGGTCAGACGATCAACAATCTTTACGATACACCCTCGATAGAAACTTTTGGAAATAATGGAGTCACTAATTAGAGTAGATACAACAAAAAGTCATTTCAATGACTTTGGTACTATGAAAAACTTCCCAACAATAAATGGAGTAACATACGATAATGTTAAGCCTGGATCTATAACAGCATAAATAGTGTGAAAATAAATCGTCAGTATGCCTGTCAATGCATATGTACACTTCTAGCCACTGCTAGAACTAGATGCTCCCCCTATACCTCAACCTCTAACTGACGAAAATTGTGGCCCTCTCTCTGAAAAATGTACTAAACTAGATGACTCTACTGCTAATCTGTCCATTTGTCCTAAACCCTACTGGTCCCTGAATGGACAATATCTTTGTATATTACCCTCATATATAGCCGTAAGAATAATCTTTTGTGTGACAACTCCCAATATGTGATCCACCGCAAATATCACAACGTAGCACAATTGATCTTGACTGCTCTAGGCGACGGTACTGTTGCGAGCATAATGCTTGAGAGCTTTCATCCAAACTTGACTGACCCTATCAATCTAACCTGGTACCAAGGTATTGTTGTGATTGTGATCCTGATGGTCTCCTTGGATACCAATGTTGGGACCAGCCTGAGCATTAGTTTGAAACCCTATGGGCCGATTGTCCTTAATCGACTCTCTCTTCATCTTCTTAAACATATATTGTTGATGTTAGAGCCTATCTATTCTCTTTAATAGCCTGAATCTGTGATATGTCTAGGTCATTAGTAAGTGCAGCTATAGTGCAAGCTAAGTAGCAATCGTAATCAAAAGAACTCAACCCTTATAACTCAGCTCTATAGCACGATTTGAGTGAAAGAAGGGTAACTTTCTTGAATGATGTTTGTAGCTTCTTGCTTATAGAATGTGGTGCACAACACATTAATAAACAAAACTCTACTTGACACGGCTGGTAGACTACCTAGGATACGATGTTGCTCTGATACCAAGTTTGTCAAACCCCAAACTCGAGGGGCGCAACTGGCACCTAATGCCAAAACTTAGGCCTAAGCGGACCCTGCTGAACTACTTGCTAATGGCACATGGCAGCCACACACAGTCAAGAAAACAAACAAGTATATCTCAGCTTAAAAATAAGCCCTCAGCCGGCAAGGCCCCTATCAATAGCTTTACAATGAAAACAACTACTCCCAACAGTTTGTATAAAGCAATAACCAGCTAGCACAGAAGCCTATTTGGGCCGTCGAGGCCACCATGGTATCTAGGAAAGCATAAACGCTATGTGGGCCATCAAAGCCACCATGATCTCTCTACAGAAGTTGAAAATAGGTATGTATCTAAACAATATGTCAAGCAGCTATCAATAATCAACAAAACAGAAAGCAAGGCCAATAGTAGGGCCAATAACGTGGCTAAAAAACCCAACACACTAGTTTGTAAGCCTCTATGAATATAACAGTTGGATGGTACAGGGCCTCGGCCTACCTAAAATCTATAAAAAGTAAAACAAGCAAACCTCGGGGACCCTGGGAACCTCTGGAGAAAGGAGAAAGGATAGGTGGTTGTGCTAATCAGCAGGTCTGTGTTGTCTTTTCATAGGACCTGCAGGCATGAATACAGCGCCCCTCCTGAGGTCGAGGTGTCTGGATATATATAAAGCATCACCGACTTATGGGCTAGGGGGACCCACGTCGAGGTGTCTGCTTGTGCAGTCCCACAAAAATTTGAATACCTATCTATTCTGAGGTCGCATGGACAAACAGTTAAGTGCATTAGAAACTAGACTTGTAGACCTTCGATTTGATAGGTTATGGGAGTTCTAACTCCTTTTATATTAGGAGAAAACTGTTCAGACATTTAATCCAAAATTTCAGAGAATTCCTTAACGATATTTACAATTACTTTTGGCCGAATTTTATTTCGCAACTTCCTTTACTTTAACACTTAACGCACAAACTTTGTGCAATACAAATAACTCATATAACATCCATCCATATATGTTTAGTAGTCTAATTCTCATTCCAAAAGTATGAGTTAATTTCAACATTCAAACGGGCGGGGTGTCACAATTTATTATTAAATTCTATTACATATATATTTATATTATTAAAAATATCTATTTTATGGTGTTGACACGTAGGAGATTTCACCTTTTCTATTATATATATATATATATAGACCAAGGTCAAAAAAAAGAAGAGCGAAAGGAAAATAAATTTATTAAGACTGGAAATTAGAGAGGATTGAGTTATGGATAGTTATTCCTTATAAATTAGCATGTAAAGAGTCTTTGTTGTATAGGTTCCTCTATTACTAAAATATTTTTTGTATTTAATTAAGTAAATTCCTTTTACAATAAAATAATTAATTTAAATAAGAAAAAGAGGCCAAAAAAGGAGAAAAAAGATAAATGTTAATGGAGGCCATAGAGATGTGTCACATCACCTTGTCTATGTTTCTCTTATATATATATATATCGCTCCTTTAAATTAGCATGTGAAAAGTTTTTGTTGTAAATATTTCTCCATTAATAAATATTTATTTACAATAAATTAAGTAATTTACTTTTATAATAAAATAATTAATTTAAATAAAAATAGAAAAAAAAAATAGAGGTATCACATCACTTTATCTATGTTTCTCTTTAAAACCATCACACAAGACTTAGTTTTACATCATTTTTACATTTTTTTGATATTCTCGGTTAGAGGTGTCAATATGGGCTTGCCAACCCCATCCGGGCTAACTCATATAGGCTTTGAGATTTGATGGGCCAAGCTGGGCCGGCCCATTTTTTTTATGGGCCAGAAAACACTCAACCCAACCCATAAGTACGTGGGCTACGGGCTGTGCCGGACCAACCCATTTTTTTAAAAGTATATTTTTTATAATTTTTTAAATCAAATTATAATTTTAAAATATTATCATTAATATCGACAAGACAATATTACATGGTGTTAGTGTTACTACTAGTTAATTAAATCCACATCTTTATAATAGTTATTAAGTTTGATTTCAAGTAAAAGTATAAATACCTAAATAGAAATATTAACCTAATTTTTTTTCAATGATCATAATAAAACACAAAAAATATGACAATATTCCATATGCTACGGCCTACATAGTGATTCTCTAGAAATTTTAGGGAATTTTTATTTTATATAGTACATATTTCATAAACATAATTTGTATTTAAATTTTAATATTTAAAACTTTAAATAGATTTTGAGTTTGGACTCTTGTTATTTTTAATACTCTATTTTATTTTTATTTTTTAATTAATTTTTATTTGGCCCACGGGCCAGCCCTACCAAAATTTCTCAAGCCCCCCAAATTAGCAGGCTTATTTAGGCCGGGCTAAAAGGTCTTTTTCTTAAATGGGCTCCAAAAATCTTAGCCCAACCCTATTAAATTACGGGTTAGGCCAGGTCGGCCCAACAGGCCTAGCCCATATTGCCGGCTCTATTCTCGGTATTATTCTATATTTATTCTCTTTCTCTTCTTGATGTGATATTATATTAATTTCAAGAATATGAACTAAAGTCAATTTTAAATAATCAATGCAAACACATTAGAAAATAGGCTACTCATTCATAAGACTTTAACTATTTTAAAGCAAATCACATAATCAATTTAAAGAAAGAATTGTTAGTTTCAACTTCAATTAGAACTCTTCTTTTTAACAATATATCTTTATGCAGGCTCAACTTTAATATATTCCTATATATAGGAAATGACGAAGAAGAAAATATTTTAAATCTATTAAAAAGAATTGTATTTTGACGTGTGTTGTTATTTTTCTTAAAAATAAAATAAAAATTTTCATTTTAAGAAAAATAATATATTAAACCAACAAACATTATCTCCATAGCTTCATTATGTTACTCCTCAATTAACACTGCTTCCTACGTAACAACAACAACAATATGAAGCATTGATAATTGTTATAAGTAAGTTAACATCTAAGTTTTCTTGTGTGATTATTTTCCTTAAAAATAAAATATAAATTCCACTATTAAAATACTAATCCAACAAACCATTACCTTCGTAGTTCCATTATATATCTTCTCAATAAAAAATTGATTCCTGCATAACAACAACATAAGACATTGATAAACATCATAAGTAAACTAATAACTAATCAAGTAACTAATAGAATCCAAAATAAGATTAAAACTATAATCTTGAGAACGCAAAGAAAAGATTGTGAAAGTTAGAAGGAAATGAAGGAATCATATAAGGACAAATTATATGTATTTGAGCAAGAAAGAATGCAAAGGTGTCATGCCCCGAGACAATACCCTAGACGTGGCCGGCACTCGAGAACCATTGCTGGTCCCCAAGCAAACCCTTAGTCTGACTGACTACTTAGTGGAAGACTGACTCAAGCAGATATAAGCTTTAAAATAGATCTTAAATTAATAGTCTCAAAACTTCTCAACTCAAACTATCTCAAAATAATATGAAAATAATAGTTTCCAAAAACAGTTTGAAAAAGAAATACTGAAAGAAACCTCAACACTATCTTTCTATGAAACCTCTATAGTTCAACATGGATGTCAAGACAAGACCCAAGACACCTCAAAATTACTAAGCTGAAAGACAAAAATGGAGTCCCCCGGATTGCAAGGAGGGCTCCTCAAAAGCTGTCAAGGAGTGCAAAGTGATCTCAATGAAGTGCCTGTTGATGTTCCTGAACACGTGTATCTACATCATAAAACAATGCAAGTCGAATGACATCAATACATTGAATGTATGAGTATGTAATATAGCCGAAGAAAAATAACTGAACTGAAGAGACTGAAATAGTACTCAACTCAATGTAAAGCATAAATAGAGATAAGATCATTTAAAACTTCGCAAGTAAAGATATGATAACTAGCTGAATTGTATGTAAAAGTATAATAGAAATAAAATTAAAGTACTCTTTACTTTACTAGGGAGTTTCTCTAACCGACAACCATCACATGAGTCTCGTGATGATTCAACGTCTCGCCCACACTGCCAGAACTGTCCTATACCTTATCGAGGTATAGAAGAAACTCAACTCGTGAATCCACTAAAAGGTCTGCTCAAAGGCAGTGAGTAATCGCCCGAAAGTTGGTGCAATCCTAACCCACGATGGTTACGTGGTTTATGGGGAATATGAGTTGTCTGAACACTTTCCCATATCGTGATCAATACTACTCCAAAAATATGTAACTTAATGCTCAATTTAAAAGTTACTCTTTCTCTATATTGAGATAAGTTCTCAAAAGGACCTCTTTAAGAGGTAACTGCTCTGTAATAACTCTGTAAAAACTTCTTATAATTTTATGAAAACAATATTCTCTTTCTCAATAGAAAAATGATACATTTGGGAATCATTTAGTTCCCTTAAAAACTACTCAAAAAATTGTACAATAGACTTTACTCTAGAACTCAACTTTAACTTATCAAAAATCAATTTAAGGAAATTATTTGATCAAAAGATTCTCAATGAAAACTCAGTAGTAGGGTTCATGTGGGAATTATAAACATGAACAATAACTCAAGGATCTCAATGCGTAATATGTATCAACTCATAATAAAGAAGTTATAACTCGGAACTTATAATTTAACTTAGATTAAAGATTCTGGAAACTAAGGGTTTAACCCTAGATTAAAATTTTACTTGACTGAAAGTAGATGTAGGGCGTTAGGATGAACTCATACCATCACTATGATTAGCCTTACACACCTGGAAGAACAAAGTTCTTGCCAAAACTGGAAGAACGCTTGAAAATCTTAGCTTTCTCCTGTTGGATCCTTGCTCTAAGACATGAAAGCGTTAATGAGAGTAATAGGGTCGATTAATACTGTTTAGAACCTTATTTAGGTGTAAAAACATTGGGGTTTAGGCTTAGAAGGGGTGGGAAAAGATTGAACTACCCATCTTAAAAAGCTGTCGAAAACCTTTCACAAGGCCATCTACGGTTCATGGTTTGATCTACGGACCGTAGATCCCCTCCGTGCAATTCATATTGAAATTTTAAGGCTCAAAAGTTCATTCAACTAGACCAAAATGTGACCCGTAGAAATTTCTACGGATTGTAGATCCAATCCGTAGAATTCATATTGAAATTTTAGGGTTCGAAAGTTCATTCTAAGGGTCCAAACTACGACCCTAGAAGTTTCTACAAATAGTTGATCCAATTCATAAGAATTAAATCCAAAATTTTGAATCCTAGAACTTTTTCCACTAGTGAACTGTACGGGTCGTAGAAACTTCTACGGCCCGTAAAAGGGATTCGTAGGTCACTGACTCAGAAAACTCTATTGTGGCAGTCTCTGATAAAACAGTCATAACATTTTACTCCGAACTTAAAATGAGGCAAACTTGGTGGCGTTGGAAAAACCACTCATAGACCTTTAATTTTATAGGTGATGGGCCACCTAATTTATTATGCGATGATAGATATGACTGTTTGAAGTTGACCACAATAGAATCTTATATCAAAACTTAATCGGTAAGAAAGCTTTCAACTCAACTTTGTTCTAGGGGATTCTAGTGACCTTAATTCATATCCAAATCCATTCCCACACTAAGGAATGAACCTTAACACCTAAGAAAAATTTAAGAATCACCTGATTCGACCTTATACGCAACGAAGAATGGTTCGGACCTTAGCTTAGAAATTTTCAGGGTGTTACAAAAGGGGTCAAAAACGATTTCTAGTCTTTATTGATTTTAATTTGGTGTAGGTTTAATTATCTAGTTATTGTCTTGCTATAATTGTATAGTTATTATCTTGCTATAATTGTATAGTTATTATCTTGCTATAATTGTATAGTTATTATCTTGTAAGTATTTTGTAGAATTTAGTACTATCATTGATTAATATTTTATATATTTAAATATGAGGAATAATTAAAGAAAAGGACAAAAAAAGGAGAAAAAAGAATGTAAATTCCAATCTTAAAATACTTAACCAACAAAACATTACCTTCATAGCTCGATTATATATCTTCTCAATAAAAAATTGCTTCCTGCATAACAACAACAACATGAAACATTAATAAAAGTCATAAGTAAACTAACAACTAAGCAAGTAACTAATCAAATTCAAAATAAGATTAAAACTATAATCTTTAGAATGCAAAGAAAAGATTGTGAAAATTAAAAGGAAATGAAGGAAGCATCTAAGGACAAAATTCTATGTATTTGAGCAAGAAAGAATATAAAGGGGTCAAAAATGGTTTCTAGTCTTTATTGATTTTACTTTTGTGTAGGTATAATTGTATAGTTATTGTCTTCTGAGTATTTTGTAGAATTTAGTACTATCATTAATTGATATTTATAAATTTAAATATGATGAATAATTAAAGAAAAGACCAAAAAAGGAGAAAAAAGATAAATAGGATCCTTGGCCATTGAGAGGTGCCACATCACTTCTTTTTTTCTCTAGCTTCCTATATATAGAAGCATATAAGGACAAAATTCTATGTATTTGAGCAAGAAAGAATGTAAAGGGGTAAAAAACAGTTTCTAGTCTTGATTGATTTTAATGTGGTGTAGGTGTAATTGTATAGTAATTATCTTGTTATAATTGTATAGTTATTGTCTTGTGAGTATTTTGTAGAATTTAGTATTATCATTGATTGATATTTTATAAATTTAAATATGAGGAATAATTAAAGAAAAGGCCAAAAAAGAAGAAAAAAGATAAATAATGATGGTAATTATCAATAAGAATTAGTGGATGTAATAATGGTGGATAGTGATGATTGCAAATGATGGCTAATGACGATTGATTTTGGTGATTAGCAATAGTGATGGTTGTGGTTAGGTTGAGGATAAAGAAAGAGATTCACATTTTTTGAATAGTTTTTCAACCTTTATATATAAAATTCGTATCATTTAGATATATAGAACATTTATTTAGACATCAATTTATATTATTTAATTAAAAATTTATTGCATATTGTTTTAATAATTGACACGATATACATGTGCAAAGCACATACTCTAAACTAGTAAATGGGAAATGGAGGGAGGATGAAAAGAGGGAATATGAAGTGTTCTCTTATGCTTTAGTAAAAACACAATTCTCCCTCATTAGTGGGGGAAATAAAAGTTCAAGTGTTTCAATAAGGAAACACTTCTACTAGTTATTAAAAAGGTTGGAAAGAGGGACCCCCTCGCACCATCATCGTCGCTCGACACAACTTCGAATTTGATAAATGATCGAGAGATTATTTAAAGCACAATTTTTTATTTTTTTATTAATCATTAAATAGCCTATTGAAATGACCCAGCCCTGAATTAGATCCGCGTTCATTAAAAATTTCTTCCTTGTTTTATTCAAATTTCCCACCTTTTTGATGCTTGTTATGAAAAGTTGCAAACTTTTAGAAACAGTACTTCGTGGCTATAAATACATATGATTCTTCATACTTTTAACTACGAAATTTATGAACTCTTCTTCTTCTTCTGCACAATTAAATCTAGTATTTTAGTGTACTTTGCTCCCATTGAGTGGCTCACTGACACCATTGTTTTCATATCGATACACTGGTGAGTAAAATTGTTCTATCCTAGGAGGACATATTCCTTTAACCTTGGGTACTGGAGGGGAAAATTTTTCCTTAAGGACACAGTGTGCATTCAATGGACTCGATTTTCTTATTTTCTATTTCATTTTATTGTTACAAATTTTGTTCTTTACAGCCATTAATTTTTGCTTTTGAATACTGTCACGACCCAAGCCTAGGGCCTAGATGTGACCGGCGAATGGGGAACCCGAAGGAACCCCAAACAAGCCTCATAGCGTATCATTACACATCCTTGGTCGCGGAAGCAATTAAATGACCATAAGCGATAAGCATAATCAAGGGGGAAATCGGGACTAAGGGAGCAAGAAAAAAGAAATGATACATAAATACCATAGATGAGTCAAGCTCAAGCATAATACACAACTTGTCCAACACCACCTCTAAACATGAGTACTTAGCGGGGGCCAAGACAAACTACCGGGCTCACCCTCATAGTCAAAACATAACTAGAAAGGAAAAGTTTTATACATAGCAAAAGATCATGAGCAACGTCCCCGAAATGGAGGACTCACCAATAACCACTATAGAAAATCGTACTAGCCACGCGGAGGAGGATGGTCAAGCGGTGCTCCGGTCCCTACATGGTGACATCATGTAGGCATAGAGTATGCGTTAGTACATTTGAATGTACTAAGTATATGGGATGCAATGCAAGGCTACATTAGATGGACATCATAGGAAAAATGCGTAATCATACCCAATAGATAGCATATTAATAAAATAGTATGTATAATGATGCTTACATAAAAATCATATTTAATGGGACGTAGTACATGTGTGGCGAGTGACCATCAATATAATATTTCCAAGGCCTTCCACCCCCTTGGAGGGGCGAAAGAGGTACAAACCCCTCAATATGGTTACACGGGCCTACCACCCCCCGTGCTAGGGACCAAGGTACAAACCCCTCGATATGGTTACACGGGCCTACCACCCCCCTTGCTAGGGACCAAGGTACAAACCCCTCGATATGGTTACACGGGCCTACCACCCCCCATGCTAGGGACCAAGGTACCAACCCCTCGATATGGTTATACGGCCTACTCCCCCCGTACTAGGCAACCAGGTACAACCCCTCGACTATGGTTACACGGGCCTACCACCACCCCGTGCTAGGGACCAAGGTACCACCCCTCGATATGGTTAACGGGCTACTACCCCCTTACTAGGCAACCAAGGTACCAACCCCTCGATACGGTTATCCGGGCCTACTACCCCCCGTACTAGGCTTGGTCGACTCACAACACTTATATAGAGAAAATCATATACATGTGTCCATTTCCTCATCATTTCAGTAATTACATAACCATCCGACTCATAGGACGTACCTTGGACCTTCCCTTTCCTAAGAATTCTATAAATGGGCATTTTATCAAACACAAGGTGGGCAATTGTTCATGTAAATGAAATCATGTATTTCAAGAATACTAAGTCCAACCAAATTCCAAAATCCATATAAATCAGCCCACCAACAACATACATATATATATCAACCTTCATAATTTGATCATGGAAGCATGTAAACCATAAACATCACATAAAAATTTCATTTCATGATAATATGCAAAAAGGACCATAATAGGGTGTATAGTAGTAATTCTATAATTCAAGAGTTCATAAATAATCATAAGGACCCATAAACTTGAAGTAGGAATAGAGGATAAATGGTTGGACTTGTGGAAAGGAAGGTTTCCACAATCAAACCCACATACCTCAACTTGGAGAATCCTTGATGAAGATTGGAATGGAGAATCGAAGCTTGAGATTGAGTCTTGAATCCGGAATTAGAGCTTGAGATGTTTGAATTTGGTTGAAGATCTTGGTGGAATTTTTTGGAGAGGGCTTAGAGAGTGTTTTTGGAGTTTAGAAAATGACTAAATATGGGACATATCCCCTTTTTATAAAAAATGACTCCAACCGCCTAGAAAATTCGCTCACTGGAATTGGAAATTCTGCACTGACAGGTTTTACGAAAATGGTCATAACTCCCTCATCCTAACGCGGAATAAGGTGAAACCAAGTGCGTTGGAAAGCTAACTCAAAGAGCTTTAAGTTGATAGGTTGCAGCCCTTCCAGTTCCTTGTGTGCTAAGAGATATGCCCCTTTAAAGTTGACCCCCCAAATCGCAATTTTTGCGATTTTCGAATTTTGATACGGTTGCTCTAAAATTCGGGTTAGACCCATTTCCCACTCAATTTGACCCCACGAATAAGAATATGAAGTCGAATTTCCGAAATCATGCACGGATTTTGAGATATATGGAAATTACAATTATAGGTGTTTCCGAAGCACATTTTCGGGCATTTTTGGGGTCGTTTCAGCTATCCCCAAGGGTATTGTTGATATCTACCATCTTCTGCCATAAGAAAGTCATCGACATGTATATGTGTATCGCCAAGTTGGGAAAAAATGTAGGTGTGGATGAAGTAAAGAATTCCTATTTGGACAACATCCTTATTGTTGTCCCAACCACCTAATACAAATCGTTGAGCAAGTAGGCCCTTGCTAACACAATTTTTTGAAGCAAGAAAATATCTTTGAAGGAGCCTATTCTGAGTACCATTTGGATATTTAAAATCATCGGGGTTGCCCGTGCATTTCAGTCTAGTTATTATTGCAAATTCTTTTAGACTGAAATGCAAAATATTCCCATTAGCATGCCTAATATGAAGCTAGTTGATGTTATTGTGTTCCACCTCAAGAAGCAACAAGCACTTAGTTATTTGTCCTTGATAATTGCAGAGGTATGTTTAAGTATGGATCAAAAATAGTATTTTGAAACAACTCAATACCCTCAGCTCCTATTGATAAATTCAAATCTTCTACAAACCCCATATTATATGTAGAACCAAACCTCTAGGAGTGCGTTGGAATTTGTTTGATGACATATTTCATAGGCTTTTTTGAACCCAAAAAAAACAGTTACACATGATACAAAACATAATTATGATACATGCTGAGTGTTAAGTATTAGGTTTTAATGTATCTTAACTGTGTATCTGATTCATAAACATTAAATTTTGTGATAGATACTAATTATTAAACGTTCCTTAATGTATCTGATACACATTAAGTAATAAAAGTTTTGATTGACACACCATTGAAAACAATACTCATTAAACATGACACAAGGTGTTTGTATCAGACACCTATTTCATTGGATATAATGTATCTGAAACATGTTGGACGATATATTTTTTGACTGATACATCAATGAACATGATACACATTAAAATTCCCAAAAAAAGTGTTTGAACCAGATACTTATTGTTGACACCCAATTTTGGCTCTCCATATTTAATTAATTAAGTTTCCATAATAAATATAATATAATATAATAATAATAATAATAAAATATACGTATAACAAAACTTTTTGCAAGAAGATGAAAAAAAAAGAATTTAAATTTCTCTTAAACATTTTTTCATTCCATTTGATAAATCTATTTTATAAATATTATTTCTTTTAAAAAATAAATGTATTATATAAATATTACTACTAACTTTCTCATTTTTAAATTTACGTCAAATAAATATCGTTTTTAAGAATTAAATCGATTTTTTGTTAAATGTAATTTCTATTATTGCAAATAAATATTTTTTCATATATTATTCAAAATTAGGAAGTTTAATTAATTAATGAGTTACTAATTCATATCAATTTTATTTTTAGAGTGACTAATTTTTTCAATAAGCTAATTTTGCAAAGTAATTATTTTTAATTTAAAAAATTATGGCTATTTAATAAAGAAAGAGGTTATAATTTAAATTGGTTAATTTGAGCAAAAAATTGGGAATCCATGTCTTCTTAAACCGACCAATCGACGTATGCCACGTAGGCGAGCACATGAATTGTGCTTCTTCAGCTTTAATCTTAACCGTCCAATTTAATCCAATGGCCCTAACTAATCCGACCTTTTACCGTTATTTATTTACTTTATATATATATAAACATTTCTTTAACTCTTAATTTTTATTAACCATCCGATCAAATGATCGAACGGCCCAAATTAATTCAACATCTTTTCTTTCTCTCAAAAGGCCCCTGCGCTATCTGAAAAAAGAAAGAAGCGTCTCAATCTTTCTCCTTCCCAAGCTTTTACTTTCCTAGAAGAGAACTTTCAGTCTTCCTTCCCCATAAACGTCCCCTCCTTCTCTGCCAAGAACGGCCATGGACCGCCGGAAATTGTCGATTTCCGGCGGTCTCCAACTTTACCCCTCCGTCAATCACTCACCTCCTTCAAATCAACTTGAAAAGGTTGATTCTTAAGATATTTTCTTCCCCTTCATCATTATTCATTCCGTTTTTTTAGAATTGGCTTTCAAAGAATTCAAATTTTGAACTCTTGAGGCCAAGCTAGTGAAGTCACAATTTGGCTATAAAAGGAGCCTTTGGTTCTGATCCGAAGATCATCCAAAAAAGAGAAAGAAAAAGGATCAATAGAAAAGATCATTGGAAAAATCCAGAAAAAGGGAAAAGAAAGTGATAGAAACACACTTCAAGCAATAGATTTCGAAAACAAGTTCATCTCCGATTTCCAATTTGAGTTTGAAAAGAGTTCGTTGGTTGGAATCCTTGACGTCAGAGCCCTTGTTTGCTGCTCAACAAAAGGTACGACCTTTGTCCATCTCCTCACTTTGTTTTGTTTCAATACGGGTTTGTTTGTGTTGTACATATTATGTGTAGTCTACAATAGATTTTCACTAGTTCACAATAATAAAAGAATGGTAAAGAGTGTTGATATCGGGTCCAAATCAGTGATTGAGTATGGTCACATTTAAAATATTGATCTTTAGAGATAAAATTTTTAATATTCTTTATTGCTTACTGATTCACAAGTAGTTATTTGTCGCCATGAATCCTGGATAAGCAACGTTGAGAAAGAAGGCATGTTAGCTTATAAATTCGCACTAGTATTTAAAAGCAATATCTAATTTTCCTTATTATTGTCTTATATAACTTCTTATGTTTGTTCGATGTATCATAAGATTGTTTCAACTAAGAACTAGAGAGATTATTTTTAAAATTGCTTCAAATTTTCTTTAAGTTTGTGTATGTGTGTCTCTTAGAGCAGTAAGTGTGGTTTACTATTAACAAATTAAATCCCAGTTTTAGGAATATGATTACGATTTGGATTTTGTGGCTGTCTTGCGCTTGAATATATCATCTATCACTCGTCTTTGATTACACTTCAGTTTGTAGAATCAAAATAGTCGATTGATTATTTTAGTCCCTTGTTCAATTCTGCCTCTAGCTAGTATTATCCTTGTTGGACTTGATAATTCATTGAAGTAGCCCTTTACTTGTACGAAATGTTCTTTGCTATGATCTTGTTTAATCAGATTTGGGTTGTAATAAGAGTCAACATCTATTGTTAGCATCAAAGTATAATTGATTATGTTGTTAGCCTCAGTTTCTTTTCAAAGGTACGTTCAAACCCCCCCAGTGACTCGACTCACATTCCCATAACGCTTGTTGTACAAATTATTTCTTGAAGTCTCCTATTAGTTCTATCTAAATGAATTTAAGAGTAATAATTTGTTTGGTTTCAAACTTGTTGGTGAAGATCTTGTGGCGCCGAAATTTATATCGAGCAAGATTTATCCACTATGTTGATAAACTTTGGTCCGTCTAAGTCTCCATAATAGCATACATATCCTCGTTTGATATTTGTTTCTTTTTTTTTTTTAAATCCTAGCCTATCTTAAAACTTGTCTACATGGTGAAAACTTAGAAACTTCTTTCCTCTCTCTTTTGTGACTAGAAGAATCCTTTGTTAATGCATCATATTTTGCATGTGATATAGCCGAACTTAATCCATATGTTGATAGTCCAATTTATTTACCATTTTAGCGTCATACATGATTCTGCGAACTTAGCTCCTGTCCCATGTATTTATTTCATCTTGATTCTGCTCTAAGTAGTTGATACCCACTTTGTATTTTACTTAGCTCTTTACGGTATTTAATTCTTTATATATATGTCGCCAACTCCATGCTTGATTTCAACTTTTATCAAAACTTTCCCCTTCAGATCTTGATTGGTATGCACACACTTATGTGTTCCTTAAATGGTTGTTCTGTATGCTTAAAAAAATTGAAATATTTCTCCTGTTATTAGTAAGTGACTGCCTATTTTGACATAATGGGATGATTGATTTTTTTTGTGAACAAATAATCACCTAAGCACGTATTGTCCTTTTCCTAATAAGTTTAATGAAAGTATTGTTTAGATCACATATATTTTGAGCACTCTTTTGTTTAAAAATCATGTTGCTTCTCATTAATTGGACTCTAATGTCTCTGTTGAACTAAACCAAATGCTTAGATTTTATGGTGTTGTTTGCTCCATCATCCTTTTACAATTGGTTTATTACCCTAAGAGTTGGTCGGAGAGATCAGATATAGTCAATGATGAGCCTCTTAAATATAGTTTCAAGTTTCACCCAGTTAGGTTGATACGAACCTAGGAGGATGTTATTAGTGAGATAAGAAGGAGAAGTCATATTATTAATAGTTAGATTAAGTGGCCTTGTAAGACAATGAGGAGAAGGGAAGAGAGTTCAGTAGTCATAAGATTTGCATCTTCTGAGTAAGAAAAGCGAATGTAGACCAGTTTTAGAGATGATAAAATATATCCATGGCTTTAAAGTGTCAGCTTCAGACTTAAGGGGGAGATGATAAGATGAGGAACCATGTCAAGTGTTGAGAATCAGATAGTAATGTGTGAGAGAGAGTTATGGTGACATATCAAACCATTCATACTCTAGCGTATTTCTCAGAGTTCAGTCCAATATCTTATTGATGTCTCTTATATCAAAGTTGTGTTCATGACTTATGCTCATACACTTCAGAGAGATTCACATACCTGCTCAGTTCCTAGAATGAGGGGCAAATACTTTAGCCCATTAACCTCAATCTTACTCAATAAATTTATGGATATCAGCCTCGTAATATGAACCTATTCTGATAAGTACTCATGTCTCATGCTCAATATCGCAAATTCATGCTTTACTCTCAATGGCTAACAAAATAATGTTATGTCATGCATATTCTTATTTCAGAGCTCTCGAATCGTGCTTATGATCTTTCACCCTAAAGCTCTTTCAGTAACCTTTTTTTAGTTAAGAGGGTGATGTCGATATTAATAGTTCAGTGATGATAGAAGGGAGTGGTTGATGTTTCTTATGTTGGTAGCAGTAGTGTGCTTATACCATCTAAAGTTATAAAAGTGGAGGAAGGATGAATTAGGTTTTATTTCGGGTAATAGTTAGGTGAGAGTAGTTAGATAGTTCTTGATAGTAATGCATGAAATTTCAGTTGGTATAGATGATGAGAGAATGAGAAATACTGGAGTGGTTATAGTTCTAGGCTTGAATGTGGTGTTGTTAACATGTGGATAAATCCATGATGCATTAGGTGTTTTTTGATACAGGCTCAAGGTTGGTTGAATGCAATTATAAGGAGAAATATTCTTGGGATGAGATTCCTTATAGAGGTATAAAACCTGAATCTTGTGGTTTAGATTAGTATAAACATCTCATGTGTAGCACCTTGTGACTTAGAGATTAGGCTTGAACAATAAGAGTAAGCGATTCGATTTACATATTTGTAAGATTAGTCATATACTCTACTTGGAGCTATGAGTTGCAGCTTATAAAGTGTTGTAATAAGAAAGGAGAGTATACTTGAGAAATGGTGCTAAGCTTTGAAGCTACCAGTTTTATCACTCGAGGCATAGTAGTCATATTCTTACTTCGTGCCCAGATATCTTTGTTTCATGTCAAATAATTTCAGATAAAGTGTGACTATGTTCAAACTCATATCGTTCATGACTTATGTGCTCTAGTCCAGTTTCAAAACTCTCAGTATGAATAATTTCCGCTTATGTTAGTAGGCAAGTTTAGAAGTCAAGAGATATAGTGATAGTAACTCATTTACCTTTCATGCTCAGTTTAACCATCATTCGAGGACGAATGATCCCAAGGGGGAGATATTGTAACACTCAAAAAATTTCTAAGTTAAGACTCGAACCATTCTTGAATTGCGTATAAGGTCGTACCGAGTGATTATTAATTGTTCTTAGATTCTAGGGTCAATTAATTAGTGTGGGAATGATTTTGGATATCAATTAAGGTCACTAGAATCCCCTAACACAAAGTTGAGTTGAAAGTTTCCCTACCGAGTGAGTTTTGACTTAAGATTATACTTAGGTCAACTTCAAACGATCATATCTTTTAGCACATAATGAGTTAGGTGGTCCATGAACTATAGAATCGAAGGTATTTGAGTCCTCTTTCCAACGCCACAAATATTTCTCCATTTGAAGCTTGGAGTAAAATGTTATGCCTATCTTAGTGAAGCCTCTCTAGTTAAGGCTTTTCATCCATTTAAGGAAATGGTATTTTGGTCTTTTCCTTTTCCCCACTAGGATTAACACATTTTTACTGACCTAATTAAGGGTCTAGTCAGACTCTAAATCACCTATTCACGTTCCTAAACACTTAGAGAAATTAGGGCGAAGTTTCACAAGAGGAAAAGAGGGTGTTCAAGCGTTCTTCAAGATTCGTCGATTTCGCCAAGAACCTTTGTTCTTACCAGGTATGTAAGGCTTCCCATAGTGATGGATTTGTTCATCCTCATGCCACAAATGTAATTCTTTCGTTAATTCACCTATATAATTGTTTATGTAAGTATTCTTGAGTTTAAAGCTTCATTATTTATCAATGGAGGTTTTGAGTTCTTGAGATGAGAGTTTTGCGAATTAGTGGTGGTTCTTGATAGAATTTGAGTGGGATTTTAATAATTTCATGTTGGGTTTGTGAATGAAAGAGAGTTTTGAAGAAATCAATCGATTCTAGATGAGTTAGCACCCGAAATTGAGCAAGAAAATTTGTCAAAAATTCTGGGTAAGAGGCTGGCGTGGCACGCCACCATAGCGCCGGAGAGTTTCTTCTGAAGTTTGGGGCCTGGCACCCTACGCCAGCAGTGCGCCTCAAACTTTCTTATGAAGTTTGGGGCCTGGCGCCCCATGCCAACAGTGCGCCAAGGGTCGCCAGGGCCCATTTCTTCTCTGTTCTTTTGGGTGTGTTCCTTTAAGTTGTGGATATGCTTCCCCACTCTATATTAACTCCTATAAGCTCCATTTATCATAGAAAATTCATGCATTATCCTACTCACATGTTTTAATTTACATTCCAAACTAAAGTAAGTTTAGGAAGGAAGTTCAAGAGGTCTTTTTGAGTGATTTTGAGAATTCTTTTGTAATTATCAATGGTTTTGAACTAAGTCTTGAGAAAGTAAATATGAGAATGAGAAGAGTTGTATTCACAATTGAAAAAGAGTATAAGGGAACTAAGTAGCCCCAAATGTATCATTTTGTTATATTGAGAAGAGAACTGTGATTCATGATTAGTATGACAGTTGAGTATGCCATCAATGTGTAAGCAGTATAACATCTAGATATGTCATCAATGTTTATGCAGTATGACTTCTTGAGTCATCAATGATCAGATCACAATAAACATTTATTTTAAATTATTTTCTTAGAAAGTAAAGCAGAGTTTGAGTAGAGTTTAAAGAGAATTTTTGAGTAAAGTATAAGGGAACTAATTGATTCCCAAATGTATTATTTTTACTTTGAGAAAGAGAAACTTTATTTTTCAAATGAGTAATGAGTACAGAGATACTTCAGTGCAGTTACCTCTTTTAAGAGGATCTTTTGAGTAATTACCTCAAATTGAGAAAAGAGAATATTTTATACATTTGAGCATGAGTATATTATTGGGAGTAGTATTGAGCACCGATATGGGGATGAGTTCAGACAACTCAAAATCCTCGTAAACCATGTCTGCCAACATGGGTAAAGGATTATACTTTTTAGATGAATCCTTAGTGCCTTCGGGCAGAGCTTAGTGGATCCACTTAGTTGAGAGGTTCTATACCCAAGCAAGGTATAGGACAGTTCTGGCAGCGTGGGCGAGACGCTGTATCATCACGTAGCTCATAGTGATGGTTGTCGGTTAAAGAAACTCCCAAATAGAGCAAAGACTACTTTCATTATATTTTTACATATAATTTTCTTTGAGTTATTATATTATACTTTGTGGAGTTTAAAATGATATTATTTCTATTTATGATTTACGTCGAGTTAGGTTGAGTTAAGTCAAGTTGAGTTGAGTCGAGTCGAGTTGAGTTGACTATTTTTTTCAGCCTGGTCAGTTCAGTATATGCTTTTATTTCATCTTTCGGTAAGAGTTTAAATGAGTTTTTCCATCATGATCTATATTATATTTCAGTTGAGTTGATGTAAGAGTTTCAGTTCAGTTATTTTGTTATTCAGCTATATTACAGACTCGTACATTCAATGTACTGACGTCATTCGACCTGCATCTTTGAATGATGCAAATAGATGTACTTAGGATCATCAACAGGGGTTCCGTTGAGATCACTTCATCCCCTTGTCAGCTTTTGAGCAAGGCCTCCTTGGTTCCGGAGGACTCCAGTTATATAGGTTGTCAGTAGTAGCTCTTGGAGGTGTCGTGGGTCTTGTCCCGATATCCTTCCTTAATAGTAGAGGCTTAATAGATAGACAGGGTCGAGGTGTTCCTCATCATTTACTTTCTTTTGTGTTGTTTTATAAAATATAAGTATTGCTATTAAGTATTTTTCCAGACTTTATGAGCTGAGTATTTGAGTTTAATGGATTTCATTCGGTTTTAAGCTTATTATTGCTTGAGTTAGTTTTTCGCTTGTAGTCAGCCAGGATGAGGGTTCGCTTGGGAACCAGCAATGGTTCTCGAGTGCCGGCCAAGTCCAGGGTGTAGGCTGGGTCGTGATAAACTTGGTATCAGAGCACAGAATTCAAGTGTCCTAGGGTGTCTATGAAGACGTTTCAGTAAGATCTTATTTATGGTTTTGAGGTCCCCACTTCTATAAATGAGGGACTTCAGACATTTAAGAAAAGTTTCCCTTCTTTCATACTCTAAATCGTGCACTAGAACTGTGCATAAGGAACTTATTCGTACTCGTGCGTTTCTCAAATTCATTTGACTACCCCTCATACTCTAGGTAGTTGAATAGAAAAGCCCGGATCCTTATCAAGGAGTTGCTCCCAGCAAAAGTCTTGAGAAAGTCATGAGACTGCAGAGGGGCTTAAGAGAAGCCTGTGAGTGAGCTTAAGTGTTTGAAGTTGGAAGAATGCACTCTTATTCTTATGAATCGTGCGTTCGAGCTAAAAGCGAGATGTACTCCGAGACTGTCTTCTCTAAACCTTGTTTTAGTTGAGACCTTTACGACAAAGTATGTTTTAGAGCTTGGGTAGTATTTTCACCCGAAAAGATTGTATGAGTACGACGTTATAAGCTGAAGCAGTAGAAGTTCCTGGAGTTAGAAGTATGCATGCAGAGGTATAAATATCTAAGAAAGGGAGATAGTGATGAGGCAAATTACGTTATTGCAATCATGCACCCAGTAAGTTATTAATGAGGAGTTTTCCCTTATGGGTAGATTAAGAAGTGATGAGTTTGTGTAGGTTTCATGATTGAAGGTAGAGTTATAGTTACTAGTCAGGATGAATTAAGAGTAATCTTTAACCAGAAGAGAGTTTATGTAAATATCATTGTGTTGGTAAAGGCTAAGAATAAGTGTTGAATAAAAGAGCAGAGTCTTTATGAGGTGATAGATCTAAGCTAGGCTTATGATTTTTGAAAGGAGAGCCGATAATATTTAGAGGATTATAGAACTAAGTAAGCAATGATGTATAGTAAGTGGGTAAATAGTACTGAAGCTGTGAAAGAAGAATGTGGCAGTAATCTGTAAGTATGTGGAGGAGAGATGAAGATTTACTACTTGTCATGAGGTCTTAGTGAGTGAGTGTTCCTTAATTTTATCTGGCATTCTTAAGTAGTAAAACATGTGTGCATTTATAATGATATATGTGCTTAGTACTAGCCACTAAACTTGAATTTGAGATAAGTATCCTGATAAAAGGGTGGCAATATGAGGGTAATGATGTTAGTTTGAGATTTGATCTAGTAGGATTGACATAGAGTATGTGAGGAAATATGTTGTCACTTTTGATAAGTGTGAGTGGTGTAAGTGTGGTATTATGAATCTTAGATGAGCGCAAGGGAGTGTGGCTAAGTCATTAGATTAACGAGAGTATTAAGAGGTGTACCTGCGATTGTATGTAGTCAGACGAGGTTCCAATTAAGTTAATGATTTTTCATGTGTGCCTAGATAGTATATTTGAATTATCAATGTGGAGTAGGCTGATGTAAGCATTATTTATTACCCTAAGAGTTTGTTGGAGAGATCATATATAGTCAATGACGAGCCTCTTAAATATAGTTCCAAGTTTCACCAGTTAGGTTGATACGAACCTAGGAGGATGTTATTAGTGAGATAAGAAGGAGAAGTCAGATTATTAATAGTTAGATTAAGTGGCCTTGTAAGACAATGAGGAGAAGGGAAAAGAGTTCAGTAGTCATAAGATTTGCATCTTCTGAGTAAGAAAAGCGAATGTAGAACAATTTTAGATATGATAAAATATATACATAGCTTTAAAGTGTCAGCTTCAGACCTATGGGTGAGATGATAAGATGAGAAACCAAGTAAAGTGATGAGTTTGTGTAGGTTTCATGATTGAAGTTAGAGTTATAGTTACTAGTCAGGATGAATTAAGAGTATACTTTAACTAGAAGAGAGTTTATGTAGATATCATTGTGTTGGTAAAGGCTAAGAATAAGTGTTGAATAAAAGAGCAGAGTATTTATGAGGTGATAGATCTAAGCTAGGCTTATGATTTTTGGAAGGAGAGCCGATGGTATTCAGAGGACTATAGAACTAAGTAAGTAATGATGTATAGTAAGTGGGTAAATAGTACTGAAGCTATGAAAGAAGAATGTGGCAGTAATCTGTAATTATGTGGAGGAGAGATGAAGATTTACTACTTGTCATAACTTCTTAGTTAGTGAGTGTTCCTTAATTTTATCTGGCAGTCTTAAGTAGTAAAAGATGTGAGCAATTATATTGACATATATGCTTAGTACTAGCCACTAAGCTTGAATTTGAGATGAGTATCGTGATAAAAAGGTGGCAATATGAGGGTAATGATGTTAGTTTGAGATTTGATATAGTAGGATTGACATAGACTATGTGAGAAAATAAGGTGTTTCTTTTGATAAGTGTGAGTGGTGTAAGTGTGGTATTATGAATCTTAGATGAGAGCAAGGGAGTGTGGCTAAGTCATTAGATTAACGAGACTATTAAGAGGTGTACCTGCGATTGTATGTAGTCAGACGAGGTTCCAATTAAGTTAATGATTTTTCATGTGTGCCTAGATAGTATATTTGAATTATCAATGTGGAGTAGGCTGATGTAAGCATTATTTATCACCCTAAGAGTTGGTCGGAGAGATCAGATATAGTCAATGATGAGCCTCTTAAATATAGTTCCAAGTTTCACCCAGTTAGGTTGATACGAACCTAGGAGGATGTTATTAGTGAGATAAGAAGGAGAAGTCAGATTATTAATAGTTAGATTAAGTGGCCTTGTAAGACAATGAGGAGAAGGGAAGAGAGTTCAGTAGTCATAAGATTTGCATCTTCTGAGTAAGAAAAGCGAATGTAGACCAGTTTTAGAGATGATAAAATATATCCATGGCTTTAAAGTGTCAGCTTCAGACTTAAGGGGGAGATGATAAGATGAGGAACCATGTCAAGTGTTGAGAATCAGATAGTAATGTGTGAGAGAGAGTTATGGTGACATATCAAACCATTCATACTCTAGCGTATTTCTCAGAGTTCAGTCCAATATCTTATTGATGTATCTTATATCAAAGTTGTGTTCATGACTTATGCTCATACACTTCAGAGAGATTCACATACCTGCTCAGTTCCTAGAATGAGCTTTAGCCCATTAACCTCAATCTTACTCAATAAATTTATGGATATCAGCCTCGTAATATGAACCTATTCTGATAAGTACTCATGTCTCATGCTCAGTATTGCAAATTCATGCTTTACTCTCAATGGCTAACAAAATAATGTTATGTCATGCATATTCTTATTTCAGAGCTCTCGAATGAATCGTGCTTATGATCTTTCACCCTAAAGCTCTTTCAGTAATATTTTTTTAGTTAAGAGGGTGATGTCGATTTTAGTAGTTGAGTGATGATAGAAGGGAGAGGTTGATGTTTCTTATGTTGGTAGCAGTAGTGTGCTTATACCATCTAAGGTTATAAAAGTTGAGGAAGGATGAATGAGGTTTTACTTCGGGTAACAGTTAGGTGAGAGTAGTTAGATAGTTCTTGATAGTAATGCATGAAATTTCAGTTGGTATAGATGATGAGAGAATGAGAAATACTGAAAAGGATTGTTCAGTAGGAGTTTATGGAGTGGTTATAGTTCTAGGCTTGAATGTGGTGTTGTTAACATGTGGATAAATCCATGATGCATTAGGTGTTTTTTGATACAGGCTCAAGGTTGGTTGAATGCAATTATAAGGAGAAATATTCTTGGGATGAGATTCCTTATAGAGGTATAAAACCTGAATCTTGTGGTTTAGATTAGTATAAACATCTCATGAGTAGCACCTTGTGACTTAGAGATTAGGCTTGAACAATAAGAGCAAGCGATTGGATTTACATATTTGTAAGAGTAGTCATATACTCTACTTGGAGCTATGAGTTGCAGCTTATAAAGTGTTGTAATAAGAAAGGAGAGTATACTTGAGAAATGGTGCTAAGCTTAGAAGCTACCAGTTTTATCACTCGAGGCATAGTAGTCATATTCTTACTTCGTGCCCGGATATCCTTGTTTCATGTCAAATAATTTCAGATAAAGTGTGACTATGTTCAAACTCATATCGTTCATGACTTATGTGCTCTAGTCCAGTTTCAAAACTCTCAGTATGAATAATTTCCGCCTATGTTAGTAGGCAAGTTTAGAAGTCAAGAGATATAGTGATAGTAACTCATTTACCTTTCATGCTCAGTTTAACCATCATTCGAGGACGAATAATCCCAAGGGGGAGATATTGTAACACCTAAAAAATTTCTAAGTTAAGACTCGAACCATTCTTGAATTGCGTATAAGGTCGTACCAAGTGATTATTAATTGTTCTTAGATTCTAGGGTCAAGTAATTAGTGTGGGAATGATTTTGGATATCAATTAAGGTCACTAGAATCCCCTAACACAAAGTTGAGTTGAAAGTTTCCCTACCGAGTGAGTTTTGACCTAAGAATATACTTAGGTCAACTTCAAACGATCATACCTTTTAGCACATAATGAGTTAGGTGGTCCATGGGCTATAGAATCGAAGGTCTTTGAGTCTTCTTTCCAACGCCACAAATTTTTCTCCTTTTGAAGCTTGGAGTAAAATGTTATGCCTATCTTAGTAAAGCCTCTCTAGTTAAGGCTTTACATCCGTTTAAGGAAATTGTATTTTGGTCTTTTCCTTTTTCCCACTAGGATTAACACGTTTTTACTGACCTAATTAAGGGTCTAGTCAGATTCTAAATCATCTATTCATGTTCCTAAACACTTAGAGAAATTAGGGCGAAGTTTCACAAGAGGAAAAGAGGGTGTTCAAGCGTTCTTCAAGATTCGTCGATGTCGCCAAGAACCTTTGTTCTTACCAGGTATGTAAGGGTTTCCATAGTGATGGATTTGTTCATTCTCATGCCACAAATGTAATTCTTTCATTAATTCACCTATATAATTGTTTATGTAAGTATTCTTGAGTTTTAAGCTTCATTCTTTATCAATGGAGGTTTTGAGTTCTTGAGGTGAGAGTTTTGCCAATTAGTGGTGGTTCTTGATAGAATTTGAGTGGGATTTTAATAATTTCATGTTGGGTTTGTGAATCAAAGAGAGTTTGGAAGAAATCAATCGATTCTAGACGAGTTAGCACCCGAAATTGAGCAAGAAAATTTGTCAAATATTCTGGGTAAGGGGCTGGCGTAGCACGCCACCATAGCGCCAGAGAGTTTCTTCTGAAGTTTGGGGCCTGGCGCCCTACGCCATCAGTGCGCCTTAAACTTTCTTATGAAGTTTGGGGCCTAGCGCCCCATGCCAACAGTGTGCCAAGGGTCGCCAGGGCACATTTCTTCTCCGTTCTTTTGGGTGTGTTCCTTTAAGTTGTGGATATGCTTCCCCACTCTATATTAACTCCTATAAGCTCCATTTATCATAGAAAATTCATGCATTATCCTACTCACATGTTTTAATTTACATTCCAAACTAAAGTAAGTTTAGGAGGGAAGTTCAAGAGGTCTTTTTGAGTGATTTTGAGAATTCTTTTGTAATTATCAATGGTTTTGAACTAAGTCTTGAGAAAGTAAATATGAGAATGAGAAGAGTTGTATTCACAATTGAAAAAGAGTATAAGGGAACTAAGTAGCCCCAAATGTATCATTTTGTTATATTGAGAAGAGAACTGTGATTCATGATTAGTATGACAGTTGAGTATGCCATCAATGTGTAAGCAGTATAACATCTAGATATGTCATCAATGTTTATGCAGTATGACTTCTTGAGTCATCAATGATCAGATCACAATAAACATTTATTTTAAATTATTTTCTTAGAAAGTAAAGCAGAGTTTGAGTAGAGTTTAAAGAGAATTTTTGAGTAAAGTATAAGGGAACTAATTGATTCCCAAATGTATTATTTTTACTTTGAGAAAGAGAAACTTTATTTTTCAAATGAGTAATGAGTACAGAGATACTTCAGTGCAGTTACCTCTTTTAAGAGGATCTTTTGAGTAATTACCTCAAATTGAGAAAAGAGAATATTTTATACATTTGAGCATGAGTATATTATTGGGAGTAGTATTGAGCACCGATATGGGGATGAGTTCAGACAACTCAAAATCCTCGTAAACCATGTCTGCCAACATGGGTAAAGGATTATACTTTTTAGATGAATCCTTAGTGCCTTCGGGCAGAGCTTAGTGGATCCACTTAGTTGAGAGGTTCTATACCCAGGCAAGGTATAGGACAGTTCTGGCAGCGTGGGCGAGACGCTGTATCATCACGTAGCTCATAGTGATGGTTGTCGGTTAAAGAAACTCCCAAATAGAGCAAAGACTACTTTCATTATATTTTTACATATAATTTTCTTTGAGTTATTATATTATACTTTGTGGAGTTTAAAATGATATTATTTCTATTTATGATTTACGTCGAGTTAGGTTGAGTTAAGTCAAGTTGAGTTGAGTCGAGTCGAGTTGAGTTGACTATTTTTTTCAGCCTGGTCAGTTCAGTATATGCTTTTATTTCATCTTTCGGTAAGAGTTTAAATGAGTTTTTCCATCATGATCTATATTATATTTCAGTTGAGTTGCTGTAAGAGTTTCAGTTCAGTTATTTTGTTATTCAGCTATATTACAGACTCGTACATTCAATGTACTGACGTCATTCGACCTGCATCTTTGAATGATGCAAATAGATGTACTTAGGATCATCAACAGGGGTTCCGTTGAGATCACTTCATCCCCTTGTCAGCTTTTGAGCAAGGCCTCCTTGGTTCCGGAGGACTCCAGTTATATAGGTTGTCAGTAGTAGCTCTTGGAGGTGTCGTGGGTCTTGTCCCGATATCCTTCCTTAATAGTAGAGGCTTAATAGATAGACAGGGTCGAGGTGTTCCTCATCATTTACTTTCTTTTGTGTTGTTTTATAAAATATAAGTATTGCTATTAAGTATTTTTCCAGACTTTATGAGCTGAGTATTTGAGTTTAATGGATTTCATTCGGTTTTAAGCTTATTATTGCTTGAGTTAGTTTTTCGCTTGTAGTCAGCCAGGATGAGGGTTCGCTTGGGAACCAGCAATGGTTCTTGAGTGCCGGCCACGTCCAGGGTTTAGGCTTGGGTCGTGACAATCAGTAAGGCATTAGCAGCTGCATTTTTGCTCAAGTCTAGCATCCTCAATTTTCGTCATCGGTTCCATCATAGAGCTGGGCTTCCCATTGGCCCATAAGGAATAGGAGTCTAAGATCTTAAGTTCTTCCCTTCCCTTTTACTTTAAATACATCGCCTTGTCTATATATATCTATATATTGTTATTGTTTCTTGACTAACTCATATACATATTCGGTACTAATGTTTTTGGGGTTATTTTCTTTGTGTGCGGGTTTGTGGAAACCAACTAATAACAGCTATATTGATCACCTGCCTTCTTTTTTTTATCTAGATATTTACGGCTTATGCGTACTCAAGATGGGTAAAGCCTACAAATTAGTTTCTAGTTGCCTTGTTAAAACGTTTCTTGTGGGTTGCAAAAAGATTTTAACTAAGAAGTTTTTTCTTTTGGAAAAGTTGTGTGTTTATAGTTTTAGTTAGAAGCCTAAAAGTGTTTTTTATGGTTCAAAAGTGCAGATTTTAAGTTTTAAAAGGGGTGTAGATTTTTTTTAAAGCATTATGTTTTAAGGGTTTTAAAGGGTAGCAATTTGAATATTAAAATTGTAGATTTTGAGAAAATAACATACTCTTTTAGAACTTGTAAACGCAGATTTTAGTATAATAATGTTGATTGTTTATGGAAACATAGCTCTTTTCAGGAAACTTTAAAATGGGTAGATTTGAGGATATAACACAACTTTCAAATGAAAAATTCTATTATTTTTCTTGGACAAAATTGATAATATTTGTCCTCCTTAATCTTAAGAACTTTTTGTTACATTAGTTTTTCATGAAAAATTTTACTCAATAGATTATACACATATTCCAAGGCTTTTGGCTTGTTAGAAAAAAATTAAATCTTAATATTTCAGTGTTTCTAAAATTATAGTAGACATTATACCATTTTTTTTGAGATTTTTTATATGTATTAGCATATTATAAAATTTGTACATTTTCTTTTTCTTAAGGTTAATTTATATCTAGTAATAATGCATGTTAATATTTTTTGAAAAAAAAACTCTTTTTATAAGACTCTTTTAATTAATCTAATCATGATCAGTTAACTTTTTCAACAAATTTAATCTAATCTTGATCGGTTAACTTTTTCAATAAATTTTTAAGAAAGAACTTTTTCATCCCTCTCCTTTGGGATAACTAGAATCTCTTACCAAGAATTACATAAGTTAAATAAGGGTTAATCTTAGCATTATTTAGTTCAATATTTAAACGTCTTGATTCACCTTTAAAATAATTAGGCGTTAGTTTTAAAACCTTAAAAGCTAAGGGTAGAACAACCTCGAGTTGGGATGTGACCTCAATAAAAATTGGACTCATTGTTATCATTATCATTTTTAAAACTAAATATTGCTCAAATATTTTAATTACTTAATATATTTATTTCAAGATTCCAGATTCGTAAACAGGTTCAAACAACATACAAGGTATGTACATATATGTCATGCACACAAAGGTATAAATTTTATTTTATTTTTATACTTAGTTTTTCTCTATACATGATCTATTTTTTTTTTCCATACCATATTATTTTCTCATATCTGCTATCTCTTTACGAATGCTAGTTGTTTATTTTTATGCAATTTATGAATCCCTACACTTTAATATAAATATTATTTTATTACATATAATCTATCATCATTTTCTCCCAACATGTAAATAAAAATAACAAATGTTCATGTGTTTTAATCAATCTAAATGTACATACTATACTTTATAATAAATATATTTAAGATCATAATCTTTATATAATATTTTAACATTTCGTATTATTATTATTTTATTTATTTATTTTCAAGAAACTCCATTTCATGTATTTTCATTCAAGTCATACATCACACATATTACTATATATTTGTAATGACCCTGAATGTCAATTTTGATAATTTTTGTAAAATGACTATTTTTCCCCTCCCGAAAGTTGCCCCGGGTCATGTTTGAAATATTTTCGAAGTTGGTTGTGTGAAAGTTTGAGTTAAAATGAAGTTTTTGAAAAGTTTTGAATGTTGAAGGCTTAAGTTGCCAATTTGTGGTTTTAGAGGTCATTCGGAGTTTCGGGACTCGGATGTGAATTCTGTCAATTCCATCAGTTCCGGAATGTGGATTTTGGCCTAAGAGAGTTGACGGGGTCAGTTTTGGGGCTACTTTGAGGATTTGAGGTCCTAAGTTGGAAAATTGTGGAAATTTGATCATATGGTTGACTTTGCTCAACATTCGGAAATCTGATGCTCGGATGTTGATTCCGAAAACTCCGTTATATTCGGGGGATGATTTTAGGCCTAGAGGTGGCCTTGGTTGATTTTTAGAGGGTCCCGAGCTTGTTTTGAGTTGTTGAGGCATGAGTTAGTTTTGAGGTACTTCATCAGGTTCCGGGTCAAGGAGACTACGAATCCAAAATCCGATGGTTCCATTGAGTCCGAAATGTAGAGTTTAGTGGGGTTGCATATCTGGTTTGTGTGCACGGGGTTCCGAACGAATCCCGAGGGCCCATTTGGAGATTGTGAAATTGTTGTTTTTCTGTACCTAGTGCCAGCTGATTTGACCTCCGCGTTCGTGGAGGGTTGTTGCTCGCGTTCGCGGAGGTTTAGGCTTGTGACCTCCGCGTTCGCGGAGTGGGGCCACATTCGCGGAGGGTCCAGGGTGTTGATCTCCGCGTTCGCGGAGTGGGGCCCGCGTTCGCGGAGTAGTGGGACCTTGGTCTCCGTGTTCGCCGGCTAAGTTAGCCGTGTTCACGGAGGGTTAGATTATGCCTGGCAGTGTAAAAATCAAAAAATGTCCCATTTTCACAATTTATATTATTTTGGAGCTTTTGGGGCGATTTGTGAAGGAGAAATTATTGGGAATCAGTGTGGGTAAGTGTTTTTAACCCTTGACTTTGATTACCCAATGTTTATATCATGATTTTGAATTGGAATTTGAGATTTTAAGTGTGTTTTTGGGTGTTTTGATAGAACTCCGAAAATTTGAGAAAATTGATGATTGTTAACAGATTTGAGCTCCATTTTCCAAATGGTTTTCCCCATTGAGTTCCTATGATATTGAGGATGAGTTTGATGAAAGAAATTTTGGATTATAGTTCCGTTTTTGAAATCAGAGTTTGGGATTGTCCCATTTTTTTCTTTCGAATTTCGTGTTCTTGGTCTTGATAGGCCCAGATTGTGATTGGGTTTGTGTTTGTGAATAGATTGTGTTGATTTGGATTGCTCACGGAAGGGAAAAACTCCGATTATTAGTTGATTCCGATTTGTTAAGGCAAGTGAACTCTTAAAACCTTGTAAATCTCTTAGAATCTCAATTTCCTTATTTGATTGTTTTGGGGAGTAATGGGATTGAAGTGTTGGGTGAGTTTTTGCATGAATCAATCTAATAATAACCGGCGGGGTTAATAAAATGGCTTGTGTGCTATGTGAAAGTCCAATGTGTGATTGGGCCATAGATTTGATATTGTTGATAGATTGATGTGTTGCCATGATAGTCTCGATGTGATTATGATTGTATTGAACCTTATGGGACTAGACTTGAGACTATGGCTAAGCGATTGACCCTTCTTGCGATGAAAAGGGTAGAGAAATGGAGACTAGGCAATTGACATCATTGATATATATATATTGAGGATATTGAGATATTGACTGTTGTTGATGATAGTGTGACGTGATTTATCTTGATATGAATTGCGTTGTGATTGTGAACACTATCCTTCTCTCATTATTTGTGTGAACATGCTTGTGTGCATTGGTTCTGAGACACTATGATGAGACTCTTGATGATATATGGTCCATGTGAGGCCAGTGATGTGTTATGCTGAGGTTTCTACCGGCGATATGAGATGTCGAGGTTTCTACCGGCGATATGAGATTCCGAGGTTTCTGCCGGTGATATGAGATACCGAGGTTTCTACCGGCGATATGTGATGCCGAGGTTTCTGCCGGCGATATGAGGCGCCAAGGTCTTTTTCGGCGGATACATGGTCCACGTGTGGCCCCCATGGGTTTCGATCTGATCCTTGCTATTGTGGTGCTATGTAGTGCCTTTTTATTTTGAGATGACTTGTTGATATTTGAGTTGAACTTCCTTGTTGATTTGTTACTGGACTGTTATTGAACTGTTATGGACCATTTTTTGGTATATCATTGATTTGTTGAGGATCTATTGTTGATTTGTATCAGTTGATCTATGACTTGAGAATCTGTTAGGTTAGGCTGAATTTCTGTGTAGGTTGTAGTTATTGGAGGTTCGGTTGGAAGTCAGGGTTTCGTGATTCTCTTAGCTTTTCTTTGTTTTAATCATTGATTTGCTGAGTACCGTGTTGTTTGGTACTCATCCTTGCTTCTTCACATATGTAGGACCCGAGCCATGACCGTGATCTAGCTTCTCTCCCTTTCTCCATGGCTCGGTGAGGATACTTGAGAGGTAGCTGTTGATGCCGGCAATCTCCCTCTCGGCCTTTTTACTTATGTTTGTTCTATTTGAGACACAACCATTGAGACTTGAACTTTTGTTTCGAATTTTGTAATAGAGGCTTGTACATGTGATAACCAGTCTTGGGTTTGGTTTAATAGATGAAGTCTTTCGCCTTTCAGTTATTTTCTTTCGCTATTTCTGTTATTTCTTTCGTTTATTGGGATTAGGCTGACTTGTCCTGGTGGGATAGGACAAGTGCCATCACACCCGGTTTTGGGTCGTGACAAATGGTATTAGAGCCCAGGTTTTCATAGGTCTCACGTGTACAAGCCAAGTCTAAGTAGAGTCTCGAGGATCGGTACAGAGACGTCTGTACTTATCATCAAGAGGCTATGAAGACTGTTAGGAAAACTTCTTTCATTTCATTCTCTCTTATCGTTCGTGGTTCTATCGCTTGTACTGAGTGTCGAGTGTGCTTTTTGGCAGATACCGAGGACCAGAGCTTTAGTTTTGAGTGACGGAGGGGAGGGAGTCCCCGAGGCAACAGTTGAGGCACTAGTCAGAGGTCGGGGTAGAGCTCGAGTTGGGGGTTGTGCTCGTGGAGCATTACGTGGTAGAGGTCGTGCCCGAGGAGCGGCACCTGCTAGGGGTCATGGTCAAGAGGCTTCTCCTGAGCCACAGGTTGAGATTGGTCAGGATCAGGCCCCTCCAGGTTTCTCAGCACCGTACTTTCAAGAGACCTTATTGAGGATGTTGCGAGAGATGGAGAGTTTTACTCCGGGTGCTGCAGGCACGCCTCAGGGTTTACAAACCAGAGCAGGGGCACATACCCCAGAGCATCAGCGGGTTTCCATTGTTCAGGATCCGGTGGGTCAGCCGCCTTTGGTTCCAGTTCCGGTTGTTGGTGCAAAGGATGATTCGGATCTGGTTTTGATGGTAGAAGACCAGAAGTGTTATGAGAGGTTTCAGAAGATGAGACCACCCCTGTTTCAGGGTGGTAAGAGTGATGATGCTCATGAGTTTCTAACTTTTTGCCGCGAGATGCTTGGGGCAGTGAGGATGGTAGATGCTAGGGGTGTCCGTTTTGTTGCTCTTCAGCTCCGTGGGCAAGCCAGGGAGTGGTCGAGGTCTTGGGCGGAGTCCTTGCCGATAGGGTCTCCTCTGGTTGAGTGGAATGCTTTCGTCATGCTTTTCATGATCATTTCATACCTTGGAGTGTGCGTGAGGAGAGCAGGCTGAGATTTGAGAGCTTGACTCAGGGCAGCATGTTAGTTACAAAGTATGAGGCGTGTTTCTATTAGCTGTCTCGTCATGCCACGTCTGCGATTCCTGATGAGGAGGAGAGGGTCCACATGTTTGTGAGGGGTTTGAACTTCTCCCTCAGATCGTATGTGTTCAGATCATCCCGTGAGGGTGCTTCCTTCCAATCCATCATGAGTATTGCCAGGGAGGCAGAGTTGATGGTTTGAGAGGAGTTTGGAGACTCCAAGCGGGCTCAGTCTAGTGGTCAGTTTTCCGATGCCTCGTCTGAAGGCAAGGGTTCTCAGAGAGGTGGTACTACTTTTCAGCGTCAGAGGCTGATTCATGCTTCCATGCTAGCGGCCGAGGGGGGACAGGTGTCCCGTGGTTCTCATGGTTCTGGCCAGGGTGGCCGTGGTACTTCATTGGGATCATCTCAGCAGATCACTGTTCCGAAGTCTTATTTTACTTGTGGGGATTCGGGTCATCTGATGCGACAATGTCCTCTTCAAATTCATTCAGGGCCCCAGCGTACTTATTCTGCAGCTCCAGAGAGAGATTCAATGCCTCCGGCTAGAGGTCGGGGCAGGGGTCAGTCAGCTGGTAGGGGTGGTAGAGCTTTAGGTGGTGGAGCTGTGACTCAGCGTGGTGGTAGAGGTTCAGCTCAGACTGGTGGTGGTAGAGGGGCTCAGTGTTATACTTTTCTGGGGAGACAAGAGGCTGAGTCTTCTGATGCAGTTATCACAGGTATTGTTCCAGTCTGCCATCGAGATGCTTCTGTGTTGTTTGATCTAGGGTCTACTTTCTCCTATGTGTCTGCCTACTTTGCATCTTAGTTTGATTAGGTATGTGATCGTATGCTTGTGCCTGTGCATGTTTCTACACCCGTGGTGAGCCCTTAGTGGTGGATCGAGTGTATCGATCATGTCCTATTTCTTTGGCTGGGTACCACACTTGGGTAGACTTGATTATTCTAGAGATGGTAAATTTTGATGTGATTTTGGGAATGGATTGGCTTTCTCCTTACCATGCGATTCTAGAATGTCATGCTAAGACAGTCACCCTAGCGATGCGTGGTGTTCCAAGGGTTGAGTGGAAGGGTACTAGTGGTTCTTACTCTTGTAAGGTGATTTCCTACATCCGAGCCAAGAGATTGATTGACAGAGGGTGTTTGTCCTATTTGGCATTTATTTGGGATACTAGTGTTGAGCCACCTCCCATGGAGTCCATTCTTGTGGTTTAGAAGTTTGCTGATGTGTTCCCTACTGATCTTCTTGGTGTTCCTCTGGATAGGGATATTGATTTTGCTATTGACTTGGAGCCGGGCACTAAGCCCATCTCTATTGCCCCATATCGTATGGCTCTGGCCGAGTTGAAGGAGTTGAAAGATCAGTTGTAGGATTTGTTGAGTAAGGGGTTTATTCGCCCTAATGTGTCGCCTTAGGGTGCACCAATTCTATTTGTTAAGAAGAAAGATGATTCTATGGGGATGTGCATTGATTATAGACAGTTGAACAAGGTAACTGTCAAGAACAAGTATCATCTTCCTTGCATTGATGATTTATTTGATCAGCTTCAGGGTGCGGCGTTGTTCTCTAAGATTGATTTGAGGTCCGGCTATCACCAGCTGAAGATTAGGCCATCTGATATTCCTAAGACAGCTTTCCAGACGCGTTATGACCACTATGAGTTCTTGGTGATGTCGTTCGGGCTGACTAACACCCCTGTAGCGCTTATGGAGTTGATGAACACCGTATTCCGTCCGTATTTAGACTCATTCGTGATTGTGTTCATTGATGATATCCTGATATATTCTTGGACCGAGGAGGATCATGTCCATCATGTGAGATCGGTACTTCAGACCTTGAGGGAGCACAAGTTGTACGCCAAGTTCTCCAAGTGCGAGTTTTGGCTCGAGTATGTGGCTTTCTTGGGACACGTGGTGTCCAAGGAGGGTGTTCGGGTTGATCCAGCCAAGATTGAGGCAGTGAAGGGTTGGACGAGGCCTACTACTCCTTCCGAGATTCAAATTTTCATGGGGCTAGCAGGCTACTATCAGAGGTTTATGCAGGGCTTCTCCACCATTGCAGTGCCATTGACTAGATTGACTCAGAAGATTGTGGATTTCATTGGTCCGATGAGTGTGAGGCGAGCTTTCAAAAGCTCAAGGCTTTGTTGACTTCTGTTCCCGTATTGACCTTGCCCGAGGAGGGTGTGGGTTTTACTGTATATTGTGATGCCTCAGGAGTTGGTTTGGGAGGTGTGTTGATGCAAAAGGGGAAAGTTATTGCCTATGCTTCTAGATAGTTGAAGTCTCACGAGAAGAACTACCTTACTCATGATTTAGAGCTTAGCGCGGTGGTGTTTGTGTTTAAGTTGTGGCGGCACTACTTGTATGGGGTTCATTGTGAGGTCTTCACCGATCATCAGAGTCTTCAGTACATTTCCAGTCAGAGGGATCTGAACTTGAGGCAGCGCAGGTGGCTTGAGTTACTGAAAGACTATGACATGACTATTCTGTACCATCCTGGGAAGGCCAATGTGGTGGCCGATGCTTTGAGTATGAAGGCTCATAGTATGGGGAGTCTCGCCGCGATTAGTGTTGATATGAGGCCCTTGGCTAGAGATGTTCAGAGGTTAGCCAACAGTTTTGTCAGATTGTAGGTTTTAGAGAAGAGCGGTGGTTTGATTGCATTCATTGAGACCCGCTCTTCCTTAGTTGAGCAGATTCGTGAGCACCAGTTCGAGGATGAGAAGTTGTGTCTCATTCGAGATAAGGTGAGGAGGGGTGAAGCCAAGGAGGCTACACTTAATTTTGATAGAGTTTTGAGGATCGGAGGTCAGATTTGTGTGCCCAAAATGGGAAGTTTATTAGACTGATTCTAGAGGAGGCTCATTACTCTAGATATTCTATCCATCCGGGGACCGCGAAGATGTATCATGATCTGAGTCAGCACTAATGGTGGTGTGGTATGAAGAGAGATATTGTGGACTTTGTGTCTAGATTTTTGACCTGTCAACAGGTCAAGTGTGAGCACTAGCGGCCACGACGTGTGTTCAAGAGGATACCCATTCCTATTTGGAAGTGGGAGCGGATCACTATGGACTTTGTTATGGGTTTGCCTACCACCGTGGGTGGTTATGATTCTATTTGGATGGTTGTTGATAGGCTGACTAAATTCGCTCATTTCATTACTGTTCGGGTAAAGTATACATCGGAGAAGTTAGCCCAGCTCTATATCAGTCAGATTGTTAGAATTCATGGAGTGCCGGTATCTATAGTCTCGGATAGGGTTTCCTTGTTTACCTCGCATTTCTAGAGAGCTTTACAGCATGGTTTCGGTACTCGGATAGACATGAGCACATCCTTTCACCCTCAGACTGATGGTCAGTCTGAGCGGACTATTCAGCTGCTTGAGGACATGCTCCGTGCTTGTGTGATTGACTTTGGTGCTAGGTGGGATCAATATTTGCCCCTAGCGGAGTTTGCCTATAACAACATTTATCATTCCAGTATTCAGATGGCTCCATTTGAGGCTTTGTATGGCAGACTGTGTAGATCACCTATTAGGTGGTTTGATTCGGCAGAGATGGATTCCTTAGACACCGACTTGCTTAGAGATGCCATGGATCAGGTTAGTGTGATTCAGAGTAGGTTGTTGACCGCTCAGAGTCGACAAAAGAGTTATGCCAACCAGAGAGTTCGTGATCTTGTGTTCATGGAGGGAGACCATGTTTGGCTCCGAGTATCATCCATGAAGGGTGTTATGCGATTCGGGAAGAAAGGCTAGCTTAGCCCTAGGTTCGTTGTCCCGTTTGAGATCTTAGATAGGGTGGGTGAGGTGGCCTATAGGTTGGCCCTACCACCTAGCTTGTCGGCGGTGCATCCTGTGTTCCATGTCTCTACTACGAAAGTACATCCCGAATTAGTCGCATGTGATTGCCCTTGATTCTGTAGAGCTGGGTCCAGATTTGACTTTTGAGGAGGATCCTACAGCTATTCTTGATAGACATGTCTGTAAGCTTAGGACCAATGAGATTGCTGCAATGAAGCTGCAGTGGTGTCACCGTTCAGCTGGAGAGGCTACTTGGGAGACCGAGTCTGACATGCGTGCTAGATATCCTTAGCTTTTCGAGGTTTCAGGTACTTTTTTTTACTTTATGTTCGAGGACGAACATGGTTTTAGTGGTGGATAATGTAATGACCCTGAAGGTTAATTTTGGTAATTTTGTAAAATGACTATTTTGCCCCTCCCGAGAGTTGCCCCGGGTAATGTTTGAAATGTTTCTGAAGTTGGTTGTGTGAAAGTTTGAGTTAAAATGAAGTTCTTGAAAAGTTTTGAATGTTGAAGGCTTAAGTTGCCCATTTATGGTTTTAGAGGTCATTCAGAGTTTCGGGACTCGAATTTGAATTTAGTCGATTCCAATAGTTCCGAAATGTGAATTTTGGCCTAGGAGAGTTGACGGGGTCAGTTTTGGGGCTGTTTTGAGGATTTGAGGTTCTAAGTTGGAAAATTGTGAAAATTTGATCATATGGTTGACTTTGGTCAACATTCAGAGATCCGATGCTCGGATGTCGATTACGACAACTCTGTTTGATTCGGGGGATGATTCTATGCCTAGGGATGGCCTTGATTGATTTTTAGAGGGTCCCGAGCTTGTTTTGAGTTGTTGAGGCATGAGTTAGTTTTGAGGTGCTTCATCGGGTTTCGGGTCAAGGAGACCTCAACTCCGAAATCCGATGGTTCCATTGATTCCGGAACGTCGAGTTTAGTGGGGATACATATCTGGTTTGTGTGCACGAGGTTCTGAATGAATCCCGAGGGCCCATTCGGAGACTTGTGAAATTGCTATTTTTTTGTAACTGGTGCCAGCTGATTTGACCTCCGCGTTCGTGGAGGGTTGTTGCCCGCATTCACGGAGGGTTAGGCTTGTGACCTCCGCATTCGCGGAGGGTCCATCGTGTTTTTCTCCGTGTTCACGGAGTGGGACCCGCGAACGCGGAGTGTCACGACCCAAAATCGGGTGTGATGGCAGTTGTTCTATCCCACCAGCACAAGTCAGTCTAAACCCAACAAGCCGATGAAATAACAGAAATAGCGAAAGAAATAACTGAAAGGCGAAAGACTTCATCTATTAAACCAAACCCAAGACTGGTTGTCACATGTACAAGCCTCTATTACAGAATTCAAAACAAAACTTCAAGTCTCAATGTCTGTGTCTCAAATAGAACAAACATAAGTGAAAAGGCAGAGAGGGAGATTGCCGGCATCAACAACTACATCTCAAGTATCCTCAACGAGCCATGGAGAAAGGGAGAGAAACTAGATCATGGTTCTGGCTCGGGTCCTACACAAGTGAAGAAATAAGGGTGAGTACCAAACAACACAGTACTCAGCAAATCAACAATTAAAACAAAGCAAAGCTAAGAGAATCACGAAACCCCGACTTCCAACCGAACCTCCAATAACTACAACCTGCACAGAAATTCAGCCTAACCTAACATATTCTCAAGTCATAGATCAACTGATACAAATCAACAATAGATCTTCAACAAATCAATGATATACCAAAAAACGGTCCACAACAGTTCAATAACAGTCTAGTAACAAATCAACAAGGAAGTTCAACTCAAATATCAACAAGTCATCTCAAAATAAAAAGGCACTACATAGCAAGGATCAGACAATACAATGCAATACAATGCCATGTCATGAGTGCATGTCTGCCCTATGATATACATCCGTTGAATCTCAGACCGAAATCCATGGGGGCTATACGTGGACCATGTATCCATCGGAAAAGACCTCGGCACCTCATATCGCCGGTAGAAACCTCGGCATCATATATTGCCGGCAGAAACCTCGGCATCTCATATTTCCGGTAGAAACCTAGGCATAATCATCACTGGCCTCACATGGACCATATATCATCAAGAGTCTCATCATAGTGTCTTAGAACCAATGCACACAAGCATGTTCACACAAATAATGAGAAAAGGATAGTATTCACAATCACAACGCAATTCATATCAAGATAAATCACGCCACACTATCATCAACATATCAACAACAATAGTCAATATCCTCGATATATATATATATCAATGATGTCAATTGCCTAGTCTCCATTTATCTACCCCTTTCATCGCAAGAAGGGTCAATCGCTTAGCCAAAGTCTCAAGTCTAGTCCCATAATCAACAATGAGCAAAAGACAGGTTCAACACAATCATAATCACATCGAGACTATCATGGCAACACATCAATCTTTCAACAATATCAAATCTATGGCCCAATCACACATTGTCCTTTCACATAGCACACAAGCCATTTTATTAACCCGCCGGTTATTATTAGATTGATTCATGCAAGAACTCACTCAGCACCTCAATCCCATTACTCCCCAACACAATCAAGTAAGGAAATCGAGATTCTAAGAGATTTACAAGGTTTTAAGAGCTCACTTGCCTTAAATGAATTGGAATCAACCAACAATCGAAGCTTTTCCCTTCCGTGAGCAATCCAAATCAACACAATCTATTCACAAACAAAAATCCAATCACAATTCGGGCCTACCAAGACCAAGAACACGAAATCCGAAAGAAGAGGATGGAACAACCCCTAACTCTGATTTTGAAAACGAAACTAGAATCTGGAATTTCTTTTATAAAACTCATCCTTAATATCATAGGAACTCAATGGTGAAAACCATTTGGAAAACGGAGCTCAAATTTGCTCACAATCATCAATTTTTCTCAAATTTTTGGAGTTCCATCAAAACCCCCAAAAACACACTAAAAATCTCAAATTCCAATTCAAAATCATGATATAAACATTGGATAATCAAAGCCAAGGGTGAAAAACACTTACCCACACTGCTTACCAAGAATTTTCTCCTTCAAAAATCGTCAAGAAGCTCCAAAATCATGAAAATGGTGAAAATGAGACATTTCCTGATTTTTACACTATTCAGGCATTAAATGACCTCCGCGAACGCGGCTAGCAAGCCCACGAACATGGAGACCAAAATCCCCACACTTCGCGAACGCGGGATCCCCTCTGCGAACGTGGAGAACACGATCCAAACCCTCCACGAACGCGAGCCATACACCGCGAACGCGGAGAACAACATGCTCACCCTCCATGAACGCAATCCCATTCCGCGAACGCGGAGGCCACCAGTCTTTCCCTCCACGAACGCGGAGGCCAAATAACTGGCACCAGATAACAGCAAAAACAACAATTTCACAAGTCTCTAAAAGGAACCTCGGGATTCGTTCGGAACCCCGTACACACTAATCAGATATGCAATCCCACTAAACTCAACGTTTCGAACTCAATGAAACCATAAGATTTCATATTCGAGGTCTCCTTGACCCGAAACCCGATGAAACACCTCAAGACTAACTCATGCCTAAACAACTCAAAACAAGCTCGGGACCCTCTACAAATCAACCAAGGCCACCCCTAAGCCTAGACTCATCCCCCGAATCCAACGGAGTTGTCGAAATCGATATCCAAGCATCAGATCTCCGAATGCTGACCAAACTCAACCATATGATTAAATTTCCACAATTTTCTAACTTAGGACCTCAAATCCTCAAAACAGCCCCAAAACTGACCCTGTTAATTCTCCTAGGCCAAAATCCACATTCCAGAACTGATGGAATCGACAGAATTCACATTCGAGTCCTGAAACTTCGAATGACCTCTAAAATCACAAATCAGCAACTTAAGCCTTCAAATTTCAAAACTTTTCAAAAACTTCATTTTAACTCAAACTTTCACACAACCAACTTTGGAAATATTTCAAACATGACCCGAGGCAACTCTCGAGAGGGGCCAAACAATCATTTTTAAAAAATACCAAAATTGACCTTCAGGGTCATTACATTATCCACCACTAAAAACCATATTCGTCCTCGAACATAAAGTAAAAAAAAGTACCTGAAGCCTCGAAAAGCTGAGGATATCTGGCACGCATGTCAAACTCGATCTCCCAGGTAGCCTTTCCAGCTGAACGGTGAGTCCACTGCACCTTCACTGAAGCAATCTCTTTGGTCCTAATCTTACGGACTTGTCTATCAAGAATAGCTATAGGTTCCTCCTCAAAAGTCAAATCAGGACCCAGCTCTACAGAATCAAAGGTAATCACATGCGACTCATCCGGGATGTACTTCCGTAGCATAGAGACATGGAACACAGGATGCGCTGCCGACAAGCTAGGTGGTAGGGCCAACCTATAGGCCACCTCACCCACCCTATCTAAGATCTCAAATGGGCCAACGAACCTAAGGCTAAGCTTACCCTTCTTCCCTAATCGCATAACACCTTTCATGGGTGATACTTGGAGCCAAACACGATCTCCCTCCATGAACACAAGATCACGAACTCTCCAGTCGGCATAACTCTTTTACCGACTTTGAGCAGTCAACAACCTACTCTGAATCACACGAACCTGATCCATGGCATCTCTAAGCAAGTCAGTGTCTAAGGAATCCATCTCCGCCGAATCAAACCACCCAATCGGTGATCTACACCGTCTACCATATAAAGCCTCAAATGGAGCCATCTGAATGCTGGAATGATAACTGTTCTTATAGGCAAACTCCGCTAGGGGAAAATGTTGATCCCACCTAGCACCAAAGTCAATCACACAAGCACGGAGCATGTCCTCAAGCACCTGAATAGTCCGCTCAGACTGACCATCAGTCTAAGGGAGAAAGGTTGTGCTCATGTCTAGCCGAGTACCCAAACCATGTTGTAAAGCTCTCCAGAAATGCGAGGTGAAAAAGGAACCCTGATCTGAGACTATAGATACCGGCACTCCATGAAGTCTAACAATCTGACTGATATAGAGCTGGGCTAACTTCTCCGTTGTATACTTCACCCGAACTGGAATGAAATGATCGGATTTATTCAGCCTATCAACAACCACCCAAATAGAATCATAACCACCCACGGTGGTAGGCAAACCCACAAAAAGTCCATAGTGATCCGCTCCTAATTCCAAGTAGGAATGGGCATCCTCTGGGACATACCTCCTGGCCGCTGGTGCTTACACTTGACCTGTTGACATGTCAAACATCTAGACACAAAGTCTGCAATATCTCTCTTTGTATCTAGATGTTTGAACTGTCAACAGGTCAAGTGTGAGCACCAGCGGTCAGGAGGTATGTCCCAGAGGATGCCCATTCCTACTTGGAATTAGGAGCGGATCACTATGGACTTTTTTGTGGGTTTGCCTACCACCGTGGGTGGTTATGATTCTCTTTGGGTGGTTGTTGATAGGCTGAATAAATCCGATCATTTCATTCCAGTTTGGGTGAAGTATACAACGGAGAAGTTAGCCCAGCTCTATATCAGTCAGATTGTTAGACTTCATGGAGTGCCGGTATCTGTAGTCTCGGATCGGGGTTCCTTGTTCACCTCACATTTTTGGAGAGCTTTACAGCATGGTTTGGGTACTCGAATAGACATGAGCACAGCCTTTCACCCTCAGACTATGGTCAGTCTGAGCGGACTATTCAGCTGCTTGAGGACATGCTCCGTGCTTGTGTGATTGACTTTGGTGCTAGGTGGGATCAATATTTTCCCCTAGCGGAGTTTGCCTATAACAATAGTTATCATTCAAGCATTCAGATGGCTCCATTTGAGGCTTTGTATGGCAGATGGTGTAGATCACCGATTGGGTGGTTTGATTTTGTGGAGATGGATTCCTTAGACACCGACTTGCTTAGAGATGCCATGGATCAGGTTCGTGTGATTCAGAATAGGCTATTGACCGCTCAGAGTCGGCAGAAGAGTTATGCCAACCGGAGAGTTCGTGATCTTGTGTTCATGGAGGGAGACCATGTTTGGCTCCGAGTATCACCCATGAAGGGTGTTATGCGATTCGAGAAGAAAGGCTAGCTTAGCCCTAGGTTTGTTGGCCTATTTGAGATCTTAGATAGGGTGGGTGAGGTGGCCTATAGGTTGGCCCTACCACCTAGCTTGTCGGCGGTGCATCCTGTGTTCCATGTCTCTACTACGAAAGTACATCCCGAATTAGTCGCATGTGATATCCCTTGATTCTGTAGAGCTGGGTCCAGATTTGACTTTTGAGGAGGATCCTACAGCTATTCTTGATAGACATGTCTGTAAGCTTAGGACCAATGAGATTGCTTCAATGAAGCTGCAGTGGTGCACCGTTCAGCTGGAGAGGCTACTTGGGAGACCGAGTCTGACATGCGTGCTAGATATCCTCAGCTTTTCGAGGCTTCAGGTACTTTCTTTTACTTTATGTTCGAGGACGAACATGGTTTTAGTGGTGGATAATGTAATGACCCTGAAGGTTAATTTTGGTAATTTTGTAAAATGACTGTTGTGCCCCTCCCGAGAGTTGCCCCGGGTAATGTTTGAAATGTTTCTGAAGTTGGTTGTGTGAAAGTTTGAGTTAAAATGAAGTTTTTGAAAAGTTTTGAATGTTGAAGGCTTAAGTTGCCAATTTATGGTTTTAGAGGTCATTCGGAGTTTCGAGACTCGGATGTGAATTTAGTCGATTCCATTAGTTTCGAAATGTGGATTTTGGCCTAGGAGAGTTGACGGGGTCAGTTTTGGGGCTGTTTTGAGGATTTGAGGTCCTAAGTTGGAAAATTATGGAAATTTGATCATATGGTTGACTTTCGTCAACATTCGGAGATTCGATACTCGGATGTCGATTTCAACAACTCCGTTGGATTCGGGGGATGATTTTAGGCCTAGGGTGGCCTTGGTTGATTTTTAGAGGGTCCCGAGCTTGTTTTGAGTTGTTGAGGCATGAGTTAGTTTTGAGGTGCTTCATCGGGTTCCAGTTCAAGGATAACTCGAATCCGAAATCCGATGGTTCCATTGAGTCCGAAACGTCGAGTTTAGTGGGGTTGCATATCTGGTTTGTGTGCAGAGGGTTTTGAACGAATCCCGAGGGCCCATTCGGAGATTTGTGAAATTGACGTTTTTCTGTACCTAGTGCCAGCTGATTTGACCTCCACGTTCGCAGAGGGTTGTTGCCCGCATTCGCTGAGGGTTTGGCTTGTGACCTCCACATTCGCAGACGATTCAGCGTGTTGTTATCTGCGTTCACGGAGTGGGACCCGCGTTCGCGGAGTAGTGGAACCTTGGTCTCCGCGTTCGCGGGCTAAGTTAGCCGAGTTTGCGGAGGGTTAGATTATGCCTAGCAGTGTAAAAATTGAGAAATGTCCCATTTTCATGATTTTTAAGCTTCTTGTGCAATTTTTGAAGGAGAAATTCTTGGGAATCAGTGTAGGTAAGTGTTTTTAACCCTTGGGTTTGATTACCCAATGTTTATATCATGATTTTGAATTGGAATTTAAGATTTTAAGTGTGTTTTTGGGGGTTTTGATGGAACTCCGAAAGTTTGAGAAAATTGATGATTGTGAGCAGATTTGAGCTTCGTTTTCCAAATGGTTTTCACCATTGAGTTCCTATGATATTAAGGATGAGTTTTATGAAAGAAATTTTGAATTCTAGTTCCGTTTTTGAAATTGGAGTTTGGGGTTGTTCCATCCTTTTCTTTCGAATTTCGTGTTCTTGGTCTTTATAGGGTCGGATTGTGATTGGGCTTTTGTTTGTGAATAGATTGTGTTGATTTGGATTGCTCACGGAAAGGAAAAGCTCCGATTGTTGGTTGATTCCGATTCGTTTAAGGCAAGTGAACTCTTAAAACCTTGTAAATCTCTTAGAATCTCGGTTTCCTTACTTGATTGTGTTGGGGAGTAATGGGATTGATGTGTTGAGTGAGTTCTTGCATGAATCAATCTAATAATAACTGGCGGGGTTAATAAAATGGCTTGTGTGCTATGTGAAAGGCCAATGTGTGATTGGGCCATAGATTTGATATTCTTGATAGATTGATGTGTTGCCATGATAGTCTCGATGTGATTATGATTGTGTTGAACCTTATGGGACTAGACTTGAGACTTTGGCTAAGCGATTGACTCTTCTTGAGATGAAAATGGTAGAGAAACGGAGACTAGGCAATTGACATCATTGATATATATATATTGAGGATATTGATATATTGACTGTTGTTGTTGATATGTTGATGATAGTGTGACATGATTTATCTTGATATGAATTGCGTTGTTATTGTGAACACTATCCTTCTCTCATTATTTGTGTGAACATACTTGTGTGCATTGGTTCTGAGATACTATGGTGAGACTCTAGATGATATATGGTCCATGTGAGGCCAGTGATGTGTTATGCCGAGGTTTCTGCTGGCGATATGAGATGCCGAGGTTTCTGCCGGCGATATGAGATGTCGAGGATTCTGCCGGCGATATGAGATGCCAAGGTTTCTACCGGTTATATGAGGTGCCGAGGTCTTTTTCGGTGGATACATGGTCCACGTGTGACCCCCATGGGTTCCGGTCTGAGATTCAGTGGATGTGTATCATAGGGCAGACATGCATTCATGACATGGCATTGTATTGCATTGTACTGTCTGATCCTTGCTATTGTGGTGCTATGTAGTGTCTTTTTATTTTGAGATGACTTGTTGATATTTGAGTTGAACTTCCTTGTTGATTTGTTAGTGGACTGTTATTGGACTGTTATGGACCGTTTTTGGGTATATCATTGATTTGTTGAGGATCTATTGTTGATTTGTATCAGTTGATCTATGACTTGAGAATCTGTTAGGTTGGGCTGAATTTCTGTGCAGGTTGTAGTTATTGGAGGTTCTGTTGGAAGTCGGGGTTTCGTGATTCTCTTAGCTTTGCTTCATTTTATTTGTTGATTTGCTGAGTACCGTATTGTTTGGTACTCACCCTTGCTTCTACACTTGTGTAGGACCCGAGCCAGGACCATGATCTAGCTTCTCTCCCTTTCTCCATGGCTCGTTGATGATACTTGAGAGGTAGCTATTGATGCCGGCAATCCCTCTCTCGGCCTTTTTTTTATGTTTGTTCTATTTGAGACACAGACATTGAGACTTGAAGTTTTGTTTCGAATTCTGTAATAGAGGCTTGTACATGTGACAACCAGTCTTGGGTTTGGTTTAATAAATGAAGTCTTCTGCCTTTCAGTTATTTCTTTTGCTATTTTTGTTATTTCTTCCGCTTGTTGGGATTAGGCTGACTTGTCCTGGTGGGATAGGAAAAGTGCCATCACACCCGGTTTTGGATCGTGACAATATTTATACCCATCTATTATCTTTTTTTTTACATCTTAATTCTATATATAAATAAAATGTTAATTTTTCATATCTTTTAAACTCAACATTTATATTTATTTAGGATAAGTTTATGTAAGATACTTCTATATTTTCCAACATATAAAATTGTCATACATTTCAAACACATTTATTTATTTACATATCTATTTTATTGCTTGATAAATATACTACTACTAATTTTGTTGTATACATATTATAGACATATATATGGCATACCTTGTATTTTACCTTTTTCTCTTAATTAATGAAATCCACTTATCGCTAATTTCAAAGAAAAAATAAAAATCAATAAATTTTTCTAATTATTTCCTAAGTTGAGTTTAAGGACTATATTCAGATAGGCTCTGAGGGATGCTTAACACCTTCCCCTCGATTAACCGAAATCCTTACCTATAATTTCACTGGTTTCGCAAATTAAAACAGAGTTTACGTTTACATTTTTGGTTTCCTAATATTTTCCTTAAAATTAGGTGGCAACTCTAATATTTTTTTTTCAAAACAAGAATGGCAGCCATATTATGTTGTGAACTGTTTCGGCTAGCTCGAAATAAGGTGCGACACTTATTAAAAGCTATATATAATAAATTTGAAACAAAATGGATAAACAATTTCCAACTGATACACTATAATAAATTGATTTATTTAGAACAACTACTGAAATAATGAATAAAATTAGGGTTTATTGTAGCTTTATTGTAACAGCAGATTAAACACAGATCTAGATACATTGCAATGTGATAAATATATTTTATCAATAATGTATAATGTTTCCATAAACTCCTACAATCAATTCTAAAAATCAAAAAATACAAAAGTAGAACGAAAATCAAACCTTGGATAAAGATGATCAATTAATTGGAGGAGCAAATTTTCGACCCCTCTTTTTGGGGATTCTATCAAACTTTGGTTTAGACGATGAAGAACCATCCTTCTTCGATTTCTCAAAGTTTATCTTCACCATTATTAACTGATCATGAAGCTTTTTGGATCTTTCTCAGCCCATCCCACATCTTCGTAATCAAACACACGATTAGCGTTAGAAGAATCCATCTGTGTAAGTCCAATACTGAATGATGGTGCATTATTTATATGTATAAGTGATTTCAGAGACAAAAAAATGAAAATCCAAAGATGAAAAGAAAGTTAGAGAAGCTGAAAATGGTACCTAAATCGAGAATGAAATCTTTTTGACAGGAAAGAGAAATGTGGAGTGAAATATGGAAGTAACAAAGAATGCACGATAGAGATTCAAGAAGTGAAGAGTTTTCCTAGTTGCCATAGCCTCTTGAAGATAAGTGCAGACGTCTCCGTACCGATCCTCGAGACTCTACTTAGACTCGGTTTGTATACACGTGAGACCTATGAACCTGGGGCTCTGATGCCATTTTGTCACGATCCAAAAATGGATGTGATGGCACTCGTCTTATCCCACCAAGACAAGACAGCCTAAAACCCAACTAATACAATAAATGCGGAAGTAAAACCAGAAAAAAGAGACTAACACCATCTAATAATGCGGAATACAAAGTCAACTTATTAAAACCCCCAAAATCTGGTTGTCACGTGCACAAGCCTCTAATGTATTACAATGGATTTGAAAGAAAACACAAGTATCAAATGACATTGTTTCTAGAATAGAACAAGATCATAAATAGGAGTAAGACGGTCCGTTGAGATGACAAACAGCTACCTCACAAATCTCCACAAGAAGCCTCTGAAAAGAAGAGAATAAAGAGTATCACGAAAATCCGGGCTCGTAACCTACAAAAAAATTGTAGAAGCAAGGGGTGAGTACCAAACCACACGGTACTCAGCAAGCAAACCTCTAAACACAAGCTAAGGGTATGGAATACGGGTACTCCTTACACCCCAACTGAACCTCCACAACTATAACCTGCATAAAAACCAGCCCAACCTAATAGTTCACAATTTACACAGCACATAGCTCAACCACATCACTTCAACAATTATAGATCAGCAACACGCAAGATCAAGTTCACAAATCACAAGTTTCACAGAAAAGTACTCATAAGTTCACAAATGATAAAGATGCACAATGCAATGAAATGCAATGTCAAGTATAGTGATGCATGTCTGACCTAACGATACACACCCGCTGTTTCTCAGTCCGGGACCCATGGGGGACATATCTGTCCATGCATCCGTCGCGGCGTGCGACACGACCCTCGATAATGAAATCCATCGCGGCGCGCGACACGTCCCTCGAAATGGTACATCATCTTTAACTTCTTATTCTTTCTCAATTCACATAACACTTGTCACAACCATGTCTCACAACCAATGCAAATAACACGTTCACACAAATAATGAGGAGATGACCATTTTCATAACAATGCACACTTCACAACAACACAATCGTGATACAACATCAACAATGAATCAATAAGCCTTTCAAACCATTCTCAACACATCACACACCAATAATTAATCACATTGCCTTTTATTACCCATTTTTCATCATTAAAATTATTCAATATGGACAAGTCAACCCATTACCAAGTCCCATTACTCCCCAACACATACCACAAGGAAATGCACGAATTCTATACACTTAACAAGGGTTGAGAAATTCACATGCCTCAAATAAATCACTCCGGGACTTGAACCTTCCCCTTTCATTGTGCTTCCAAATCAAAGCAATCTGGTATAATTGACTAGTTAGCCGTGAGATCCTCTTCAGAGGTTACCGCTTTTCTTCAAAAAATAAGAACTAAAGATATAGACTCTCGCTGACTTATTCTAATATATGGGCCAAGTTAAATAGGGTATTAAATAAATTATGAACTTGGCCCATTAACCACCAATTAATTTAATAAATTATTTAATAAATACCCGTCAATTAAGTAGCCATAGTTATCGAATAGTTCAAAATTTCCTAATCAACTTCACCGACTGATCAAAAATGACTCAGGGCAACTATCGACAGGGGTAAAAATGATAATTTTATGAAAGTTTCCAAATATGACCTTGCGGGTCATTACATTATCCACCACTAAAAACCATGTTCGTCCTCGAACATAAGGAAGAAGAAGGAAGAGTAACCAACGTTACCAAAAACCTGAGGTATGATCTTCCAGAGTTGATATTCATCTCTCGAGCTCCTCCTTAAGACCAATCCATCAAGATCAACTACTAAGAACTGAACTTTTGAATCAAAATTTGAGAGATCTACTAATCAGGAGTGATTTTCAAGCCACAGACTAGCCCGTGAACCTAATCTAAATTGAAACTCATTAGACCATAACACAACTATCAAGACGACTCTTTTCTCACATAACCACGATAACATCTACAACCAGAAGTGAACCTGAATCAACCACCCCACATTCACAATGTACAAACCAAAACAGATCTTATCCAGTTTCCCTTCTCACAACATAATCTTTCCACGAGCTTAAACTATAAAAATATGATCTTTAGACATCAGATACTCATCAAGGGAGGATCAAATTTATCTAACCCAAAGAAGGAAATGATCAAGTAACCACCTAGCGAACGGTACACCCAAGCATACAAAACCTCTAATAATACTATCAGAAAGGCTAGATGAGTACTCGTGATTTAGACAACTCTTAAGAACAGAAAAATTAGACCCAATGGCCCCCATATTCAATCACACACAGCCATAACGTGACCTCAGCGACAAGATGGATATTAAAACTACGGACAATCATAAATATTCATGTTCGTTCTTCTATAAGTTCTCATAAGCAAAGTTGTGCGTGTAGAATCACTAGTATACTTCAACTATTCCAGACAACACCAAATCTTCCATAACGGAAATGACCAAGTCTGCCCAAGGATGCCCCCTACCAGGAGGACAATCACAGGATCGATACACCCGATCCACCACTAGGGATTCACCCATGGATGTGGAAACACGCGTGGCATAAGTTGTGAATTATACTCTAAATAATGTCCAAAACGAAGAAAGTGGTCACATAAGAATGTACGAAAACAAGGTTGAATAACACAAGATACTCCTTTCATAGTGCCCATATCAAACATTTCCATTCATCTGACTTCATCTCTTGATTTTTAGCCATCCACAACCTACCAGTCTGATCCCCACTACAATCTTACACATACTTGATTTATCAAACCCCACATACTCCTCACAGTATTCCACTGAAGCCAATACTCTTAATACTAACAGAACATTATATCCACACCGGTCATTTACGTTGCTTTCAAACCGTCACTAGTATCAAAGTCTTCTTAGTAATCAAATTGTCGCCTCTAAAAATTTCAAACTATGGCTTCCTCTCTTTCCATGCAAGCATTCTATGACAGATATGGGTCCCACCCAAGGCTGATAGCACTAATTCCAAGTCTGATAATACTTTCTCATCGATATGAAGCTATTGAATCACACCCAATGTCAACTCCATACAATGTTTCACATTCCAAGTTTCAACTATTATTCAAACCATCATATAACCCATACCAACACTTAGAGAAATTCTTGGTCACCCCAATAATTCTATATACTATGAGCACATAACCTCTATTTACTATCAAGTGTCTATGTAACACATCTCATCAGTCTGTGTAGTCCCATATAACAACACATAATCTTACACACATCATTGTTTTTCACCCAAATCAAAACCTGATATTCATAAAAGTTACTACTAAATTCCTCGTAAGTCTGGTCGAACCATTTCACATCTCATAGTCATATCTAAATTCAAAGACAAATTCATACAACCTTCAACTCCGAACCAAAGGTCTATACGAGAGGTCTTATTCCTTCACCTTTCTTAAATTCTTTCCATAACACAATTTCAAATTCCTTAAACTCTTCAATATACTAGACTCTTGTTTCTTTCATTGACTCGCTTACCAATCTTATCCTTTGACCAACAACCCATAACATTTTATCTTATACTTTAAACCTAAAACTTTAAGTGGAACCCTTCCTTAGGTCCTTTAACAATCGAAAGTGACAAACTTTATGACCCAAACCATCCACAAGTACTTCAAAATGCTCATACCGATGTGATCGATCATTTCTTACCTTACTAATTCATACCCTGACTAAAAATGCTACCATGAACGTAGGCTTACACTGAAAAACTTTAATTATGAATCCAACTGTGTAACCCAATACTCTTAACTATCAACATTATCTCATACCTTGAAGATATTTACGAATTTACTTATCTTAGCTTATCATTGATCATCTCTATATCAATCTTATCATATTTTTTGCTAAAAATTCTAACCATACACGTTACCAAACTCGAAACCACCAAAGAACTTATGACCACACTCAAACCAAACATCTGTAGACTCCTTTTTCCAATCTTATCCAATGGTTTTTAACCAATTTGATGAACCCAAAAAAACTATTACCATAACCAAAGCAAAACATAGGAGACTACGCGTCTCTGAACCGAATTCTGAACCCTATGAAGATGCATATTTGGCCCTTTGCAATCAGATCCTTGCTTTTGCCTCCTTTCGAAGGCTACACTACATCCCACTAATTCTTTCCATTATGACTCTAGATCCTTTCAATTCTATTCGAGCGGTGTCTCAACACATCCTATAACTTTTCATACGATCGCGCTACTCACCAATAGTAGCAAATCAGAACTTTAGATACGCGTAAGTCGTTATTACCATACTTAATCCATTTAATCGAAATTCATTTTCATATGGTTGCATCCTGGTGATAATCCATCACAAAACCTTATTACCGGTATGCTCAGTAGCCATTGCCATTATCTATAAGTCAACCTTATCATCGACATAACACCTTAAACTCACTTATACCAACCAAATCCAAAGGGCTAACCCAATTTTATATGCACTTTGTTACTAAAATCCTCAATTGCCTTCACACAAGTATACTCAATGGGACTTCTTTTACCCATAAGATTTTCATTCCTATATCAATCCAGTCCCTTGGAGCTTACGATTAAATCACCAGTCCTCATTTAGAATCCTCGAAATATACTACACCTAAACGCATTAATACCATACCAAAGATCCACTACTAACATCTTTCTTATAAACAATGCTTAACCCAAGCGTTCGTAGTAATAAATTAGTTGGTTTCTTAAACGTGAAAGCAACATCAAATCTAATTATATGAGTATGTGATACAACTGATAACTCCTTAAGTAGTTAGTATTCGCACTTGACAATCGACGTATCTGTTTCCATATACCACTAGTACCACGCAATGAAAGTCTGTTAGATCCACCACTAGAACACATCATACCTACCGAGAAGATCGTACCCAACTAGCCCACACATTTCTATCTATTGAATAACTATAAAATATCACCAAATCTGTTTCGTCACTAGCCTAAGTGATATACACTCTCTCGTAGGTCAGGTCGATAGCAAAAGTAACCCACTCCATAACTCTAACTAAGTGAGAATCGGTATCATTGTAGTAGTCATATCATGACCCTCTTGATATACAATCAATATATGAAACCATAGTAGAGATTCTGACCCCCAATTGGCGCAATATCATTCTCATCATTCGCTAAGCAACTCATACATGTTATCACAACTTAACTAACTGTATTTTCTAAAGTTACAGTGTTCATTATCTAGCCATCTCTTTAATCATTCACTTTCAATTGTCGAACCACTCCAGATATTGCATATACTACACAAGTATTATTCCCTCTACTGGGATAACTAACCTAAAAATATAACAGAAGCCCCTCAAACCATTGTTCAACCTCAGCATTCAAATATCCTCAACATATATCATCGAGCCATCACCGTACTCAACCCCTTCAAATTGCTGAACATTCTAAAAATCTGACTACGCATCATTTTCATAAGTCTATCACTTTCACCTAAATATTAGGTCTAAAATCCAAGTCATACACGACACACCAACTACTCACTTAAGGAACCACGCACGACTCATCACTATAAGTGAAAGAGAATGGAATGAAGTGAGAAGAACCAGAACAGACAAAGAATGCACGATAGAGATTCAAGAAGTGAAGAGTTTTCCTAGTTGCCATAGCCTCTTGAAGATAAGTGCAGACGTCTCCGTACCGATCCTCGAGACTCTACTTAGCCTCGGTTTGTATACACGTGAGACCTATGAACCTGAGGCTCTGATGCCATTTTGTCACGATCCAAAAATAGATGTGATGGCACTCGTCTTATCCCACCAAGACAAGACAGCCTAAAACCCAACTAATACAATAAATGCGGAAGTAAAACCAGAAAAAAGAGACTAACACCATCTAATAATGCGGAATACAAAGTCAACTTATTAAAACCCCCAAAATCTGGTTGTCACGTGCACAAGCCTCTAATGTATTACAATGGATTTGAAAGAAAACACAAGTATCAAATGACATTGTTTCTAGAATAGAACAAGATCATAAATAGGAGTAAGAAGGTCCGTTGAGATGACAAACAACTACCTCACTAATCTCCACAAGAAGCCTCTGAAAAGAAGAGAATAAAGAGTATCACGAAAATCCGGGCTCATAACCTACAAAAAAATTGTAGAAGCAAGGGGTGAGTACCAAACCACACGGTACTCAGCAAGCAAACCTCTAAACACAAGCTAAGGGTATGGAATACGGGTACTCCTTACACCCCAACTGAATCTCCACAACTACAACCTGCATAAAAACCAGCCCAACCTAATAGTTCACAATTTACACATCACATAGCTCAACCACATCACTTCAACAATTATAGATCAGCAACACGCAAGATCAAGTTCACAAATCACAATTTTCACGAAAAAGTACTCATAAGTTCACAAATGATAAAGATGCACAGTGCAATGAAATGCAATGTCAAGTATAGTGATGCATGTCTGACCTAACGATACACACCCGCTGTTTCTCAGTCCGGGACCCATGGGGGACATATCTGTCCATGCATCCGTCGCGGCGTGCGACACGACCCTCGATAATGAAATCCGTTGCGGCGTGCGACTCGTCTCTCGATAATAAAATTCATTGCGACGTGCGACACGACCCTCGAATCATAGTATCCGTCGCGGCGCGCGGCGCGTCCCTCGAAATGGTACATCATCTTTAACTTCTTATTCTTTCTCAATTCACATAACACTTGTCACAACCATGTCTCACAACCAATGCAAATAACACGTTCACACAAATAATAAGGAGATGACCATTTTCATAACAATGCACACTTCACAACAACACAATCGTGATACAACATCAACAATGAATCAATAAGCCTTTCAAACCATTCTCAACACATCACACACCAATAATTAATCACAATGCCTTTTATTACCCATTTTTCATCATTAAAATTATTCAATATGGACAAGTCAACCCATCACCAAGTCCCATTACTCCCCAACACATACCACAAGGAAATGCACGAATTCTATACACTTAACAAGGGTTGAGAAATTCACCTGCCTCAAATAAATCACTCCGGGACTTGAATCTTCCCCTTTCATTGTGCTTCCAAATCAAAGCAATCTGGTGTAATTGACTAGTTGGCCGTGAGATCCTCTTAAGAGGTTACCGCTTTTCTTCAAAAAATAAGAACTAAAGATATCAACTCTCGCTGACTTATTCTAATATATGGGCCAAGTTAAATAGGGTATTAAATAAATTATGGACTTGGTCCATTAACCACCAATTAATTTAATAAATTATTTAATAAATACCCGTCAATTAAGTAGCCATAGTTATCGTATAGTTCAAAATTTCCTAATCAACTTCACCGACTGATCAAAAATGACTCAGGGCAACTATCGAGAGGGGTAAAAATGATAATTTTATGAAAGTTTCCAAAAATGACCTTGCGGGTCATTACACCCTATGTCTCCACTATCCTAGAAACACGGAGGTAAGTTTAAATTTTTAAAAGTTTAAATTTAAATTTTAAATTTTAATAAACCATAATTTTGGCCTCCTTATTTTTAGAAAATTATATTTTTCAACGAATTGGAAACGGTTACAAAATTCAAACCCTTTATATATACACTGCTGATAAAACAAATCTCTGATTACAAATTGTTCTCTCAACTTTTTTTCTATATTTCTCTTTTTTATATTATTTTAAATGTAATTATTGTGCTTAAATTTTTTAAATTTTTTTGAATTCAAGTGCTAATCTTTATATTCTTTTTCGTGTTTATATTGTCGAATTTAAAAGGTGAGATTTTAATGTTTGGAAGATCCTTGAAGTAGAAAAGCAACACCAAAATTACTTCAAAGTAATTGCTAGAGGTTTGTTTTATAATATTCTTTAGAATTTGACAAATTTGTTCACTGTATTAATTCATATCGTTTTTTTGTGTGCAGATTTTCAACCTTAGCATGAGATAGATGGGAGATATTATTATAGCAAAAATTATAAAATGATATTACCTATTACTATCATAAACATGGAAGACATTAAATTATGTTGTGCTTAATTTAAAAAATAAAATCTTGAGTTCAAATGCTAATCCAAATATTCTTTTTCGTGTTTATGTTGTCGAATTCAAAATGTGAGATTTTAATATTTGAAAGATCCTTGAAGTATAAAAGCAACACCAAAATTACTTTAAAGTAATTTCCAGAGGTTTGTTTCTATAATATTTTTTTATAATTTAATAAATTTGTTCATTATATTAATTCATATCTCTTATTTATTAATTTTTGCAGATTTTCAACCTTAGCACAAGATAAATGAGAAATTGTCATAGCAAAAATTATAAACGGATAATGCCTATCAGTATCATAAACATAGAAGACATTAAATTATGTTTATCATAATATGATACTTGAATTAGAATGATGAGTTCTAGAATATATATATTCAATATTGCTCAAATAAATAAGTTAATGATTTGTATTATTATTATAATTGTTATAATAAACTAAATATATTATTAAGTACATAATATATTTTATTAGTTATTTTTAATTATAAAATTATTACATTTTAAATTATCCGCACAACGCGCGGCACGTATACTAGTTTTTTATAAAAAGTAGGGGAAAATGGAAATTATTTTACTTAAAGGTGTGTATTTAAGTAATTTTCGCTTCTAAAAATGCACAATGCATGATTTCCTTTCATCAATTACGAAGTTCTATTTTTTATTTTTTATTTTTTATTTTTTGTAAAATGTTGAAACTATCACCAGGCTAGGTGATTCAGCCCTATAATATACAATACTTTTTCCATTTCAAAATAAGTGAATTGTTGAGGTATTGCACATCTTTAACAAAAGAATATTAAGACAATAATTCGATATTACTTTTCATTTTTACCCCTTTTAATTGTCAAATTACTCTTTCGAATGACTATACATTGATTGTAATAATTACTCGCAATACTTCAAAGCAACTAAAGTTTCTTGAACTCATCACATAAGAAATCCAAATGAAGAGTAAAAATGGAAGAAAATTTTAAAATTATTCTTGAAGATTGATCAATTAAATTAATTTGAACTATGAAAAATGTCTCAACAATTCACTTATTTTGAAATGGAGAGAGTAACATATAAGTATTTATAAAAAATTTCTCCTTTATAAGATGAGATAAGATTGTATAGTTACACAAAGATTCATACCCCCAATCCAATCATTTAATGAGCCCATGGACTATAGAAATGGGCTGAGATTCTATGTGATGTTTGCTTTCTTCTTGGATTTCGATAGACTACAAAGAGAATGTTGGGCTAAATTCATAATTGCATTTTTCAAATTGTATGAAGAAATATGTTGCAAAAGAACAATTTTATTTTGTATGTGCTATCCTTTAAATTGTAATTTACAAAAAAAAACATTCTTATGATTAGTCCTGGAGTTTCAAACTACCAACTTACCACTTGAAATTTCGTTTGCTACAACTATATACACACATCATGCAATCATTAATTTAAATAATGTCAACATATAATATATATCACTTTCGTTTTAATTTATATAAAAGTATTTGTTAGGGCCACAAAATTTAAGAAAAAAGGTTTTTGTTTTTGAAATTTGTGGTCTATAATAAGTCATAATTTTTTTTAAAGAGTCACATCTGTTTGACGGAGAAAATATAAATACGTGTGTAAGAATAAATGAGTTAATTTCCTGAAGGGTCACCCAAGTTTCGACAATTGCCTACAAAAAATATTTTTTATTCCTTTTAGAATAAATAAATAACTCAAACCATCACTATTTTACTAAAAAATATACGAAACACCTCAAAAGTTTTTGTCTCTCCTCTCATGACATGTCATGTCATTAGAATCTCACTTTTAAAATAACAGACCTATTTAATTCATCAAACTCATTTAACCACATCCACATATCTTATACTAATCAAAAGCGGCAAAGGAACAATCAACGAGCTAATTAACTTAGTGGATTGTATAGAGTGTTGAGGATGAAGAATAATCTATGTTTTGAATTATTATATTAGTACTTGTTAATGCCCCTAGAATGTTTTGTTGCATTTGTGCCTCATCCTCTCTGAATAATTGTTTTTGGCTAGATATATGGATTGAGTCTCATTATTACAATTGTGTGATTATGTTACCTAGATATGCACAATCAACAATTTAAAGATCTAATGAAGACACTTTTTCTTGCATGAAGTATATTTTTTTGAATTGAAGCGATAATTTTATTGGTTAAAGAAAATATTATCTTGGATTAATTCAAAGGAGACTAACAACATAATGAAAAATGATTGTGATAAACTGCATAAAGCTTTTGTGACTTCAATAATTAAAACTTGGATTGGTTTTTCTTGCTTCTTTACAAAAAGCATGATTTGGTTCCGTAGATATAATCTTTGGTTTGAGTATGCTTAATAGAATGTATGGTTGATTCCTTTGCCACTTTTTAACTCGATCATATTTGATTGGATATAAAATATGAATTTAATTAAATGAGTTTGATGAGTTATGTATGACTTTAATGATATGACATGTCCATTATGAGAGAATCAAGACTTTTGACGTGTTTAGTAATTGAATAGTCTTAAAAGAAATACAAATAATTTTTACAGATAATTTTCAAAATTTAAGTGATCATCCAAGAAACAACTCGAATATAAATGAAAAGGACTTGCCGTGTCAAATATAGCTTTTATAATCACTATATAATTCTCATCTCCACTTTGTTAAGACACAATCAAGAGGGTCGTTATCAATATATTAAGAATGTAATGGATATGACAATTCCGGCTTCTTATTGTTTTCGTGTGTAATGAATGGAATAGATCCTTAATTCCAAAATTTTACCACTTTATTCTAAACTTTTTTTTTTAATTATATATATATAGTTGGCCTAATTCCATCACTTTTTCATGACATATTTTAGGGGAATAAACCTAAGGCCCTAGGAAAAAAAAATCATAGTTTAGCCTTTAACCTACCTTATTCCCTTTTACCAAACATACATTACTTTGCAAGGGAAAATCTCAAATAAGTTTATTGGACAAATACCAATTTGAAGAAGCTAGCCCTCACTTTTTGTATATCCAATTAGATTTATATTGTATAAACTTAAATAATATTGTGGAGAATAGATTCATATTTGTAAGAGGGACCATAATTGATAAATTAATATGAATGACACCATTATTCTTTAATTAAGATAGACTAAGGATGCTTAAAAATGCCACTTTATTAGAGAAATTCCATTTGATAACTAAAATAGCATAATTGGCCAAGAAAAGTTCAAGTATTGGGGATCATGAAATTCTCTTTTACCAATTCAAAAAGTAATTAGCTTGTGAATCAAGCCTTCTAATATGTGATTAGAGTATGTAATCATCATCTTTATACCCAAGAATCATTTAGGTGACGAAAAAATTATAAATATTCCTTCATTACAAGAAACCATGAAAATAATTTACTGAACATCTCTTGTTCTTTATAATTTGTCATACTCTACTAGCTAGTTGCACTACCTTTTTAAAAGACAAAGTTTTACCAACTTTGCGTGCATGTAGTTTTCCTAAGGGTACCAAAAAATCTTTCTTTTTTTGATAAAGATGGATTGGTCCTTTTGCTTAGCATGCAAAAGATAAACTTTATACAAACTTGAAGGCACAAGTGTGACATATATATGTAGTGCAAGAATATTGTCTAGTTTCACATTGTAGGGCTTAGGATTTTGCCTTTTCTTTTTGATGGAGAGGGTGTTCTTCACATGGGTGTTCCGGAATATATTATATGTAAAAGAGATGAAGGAGAGTGACAACCTATTTGCTCGTGGAGCTAAATATGTTACTCCCCTCTGTTTCAATTTATTTGTCTGATTTTGATTTAACACAGTATTTTAATTATAAGTAAATAAGATTTTTGAATTGTCAGAAACTAACAATACGTAGAATTTACCAAAGTACTCTTTAATCTTATGGTCTTAAACATGTTATGTGGAAAAATAAAGGAAAGAGACATTCTTTTTTAAACAGATTCAAAAAAAAAAAAGTTAGTAAGATAAATAAATTGAAACGAAAGGAGTGCGTCATTCTCATTCATAATATTAAAGCAAAGGATGTCTTGAAAGGAGGTAATTGGTAGGGATAACTTTGTTTTCTTGAACAAAGTTTGCATATAAATCCTGCATTGCATGAAGGACCATATAAAGGAAAGAAGCAAGAGAGTGACATGGAATAGAGTAGCACCACATAAATTGTAGGCGCATATATGTATATAAAATAAAGAATCAAAGGATCTCCAAGGTGGCAAATGAGAGGTTTGTAAATAAAAACCAGCTCATGCAATCTAGTTCCACTTGAAATTTTGAACTTTTCACGTGTACATTGCCTATATACCATATGATCACAATAGTGCTTTAGAGGAATAGTTAAGAAATTTCTCGATTGTTCTTTTGATTCCAGTCCAACAAAGTTTAATCAATTCATGCCAATGGACTGATATTGACTTATCCAATCAATATGTTAGGATCAAGTCTAGGAAGAATTTAGAGATGAAATCAGAATTTGAAATGTATAGATTCATAGATTCATTATCTAAGACATGATACACTTATACTCCAAATGGTAGGCGAATCAATTAAAGATAACACTCTGTCTAACTAAAATAGAACACTCTTAGGGTCGTTTGGTGTGATGGATAAGGGGAGTTAATCTCAGGATAAATTTTAAGTAGTCTCTAATCTCTTGTTTGGTTGCAAGGCTTGGGATAACTTATTTCAGGATTAACAAATAGTACTGGGATAAGTTATCCCTCCCCTTAGGTGGTATAGTAATCCCGGGATAAAATACATCAAGGACAAATATATCCCTTTATATTCTATTTATACCTCACTTTCCTCATTTATGTATAACTATTTTTGAAAGTCTTCAACCACCTTAATCTTAAATAATTCTTTTAAAAAAAAAAAAAAAAATTTCTTATTATAGATTTGTTTTTTCATTAAACAAAAATATTAGCCTTATATTATTTTTAACACCATGTATAATAATATTCACTACTCCTTATTTTTATGATATTTCTTCATATATTTCTATTAAAAAATTACACTATATAAATATAATTTTTATTTATGAATTTATTTGACTAATTCTTATATTTATTTATATTTTGATTTCTCATAAATCCTCTTTTAATTTACTTTAACAAACTTAAGAGGAAAATTCTATTTTTAAGCTAAATTAGAAAAAAAAATTATTTTTAAATACATATGGTACCATCGTGGCAATACACACACAAAAATATTTAAGTTAAATAAGATGAAAGTTTTATTTTTAAAAAATTGAATAATTAAAGCTTGCAAAGAAAATATAAAAAACTATATAAAGTGAAGGGTAATTTTGTAAACAAACAACTTGTTCTTAAAATTTATGCAATGCATATTATTTTGAATACAACAAACCGAACACTCTATAAGATATAATCTCAGCATAACTTATCCCATCATAACTAATCCCAACATAACTTATCCCATCATAACTTGTTTTCAAACCAAACAACCCTCTAGGGATAAATAGGAATCCATGGCATTGTGAACAGCCAAACAACTCACTCTAAATATGATATTATTTATAACTTATCCCATCATAACTAATCCCAACATAACTTATCCCATCATAACTAATCCCAACATAACTTATCCCATCATAACTAATCCCAACATAACTTATCCCATCATAACTAATCCCAACAAAACTTATTCCATCATAACTAATCCTAACCTAACTTGTTTTCAAACCAAACGACCCCTTAGGGATAAATAGGAATCCATGGCATTGTGAACTGCCAAACAACTCACTCTGAATATCCTAGAGATGGATTCTACTTGCTGATCCAGGGCATTTTTGTATATCCAAGTGCCACATTTTAGCCATGTTTTAACTAAGTTTTGAGAATCAATTCATGTATATTCATATGTTTTGAGCATAATTGATATGTATAAGCTAATATATATGATTAGACATAGAATCAAAAGTTTGAATGTACCAAAGTATCCTTTAATCTTGTGGTCTTAAACATGTAATGAGGAGAGTTCGAACTAAAGCTTTCCTAATTAATATATCTATATTTTAAAACAGGGTAGAAAAGAAAATAAGACAAATAAATTGAAACGGAGAAAATACGTCATTCTCATAAGTCATATATATGCAACATGCATTATTATTAATGCAAAGGTTGTCTTGAAAGGAGGTACCAGTTGGTAGGGATATAGCTTTGTTTTCTTGAACAAACATTGTATATGGATCCTGCATTGCATGAAGAACCATAAAGGAAAGAAGTTGAGAGTGACATATAGAGTGGCACCATATAAATAGTAGGCGCATATATATAAAAATTAAGAATCAAAGGATGTCCATGGTGGTAAATGAGAGGTTTGAAAGAAAAATCAACTCATGCAAATGGTTCCACTTGATGAAATTTTGAACTTTTCACGTGTACATTCCCTATATACCATATGACACTAGTGCTTTCAAGGAATAGTAAGACACTTCTCGCTTGTTCTTTTGATTCCAGTCCAAGAAAGTTTATTCAATTCATGCCAATGGACTGATATTGACTCATCCAAATCAATTTATTCTAAATATTAGAGTTGAAATCGACAATTTCTATGTTTTCTTTTACCCTATTTAAGGAAATGTTTCTATTTACTTGTAGTATGGAGAGATCAGAGGGCCTCTAAGCCACCTAACATGATGTGTTATTATTAATCGAACCAGATAACATCTAAGGAAAAATGACAATGTTCTTATTACATTCATGAAAACCTTGATCATCTACGACAACAATAACATACCCAGTAAAATCCCACTAAATGGGGTTTGGAGAGGATAGAGTGTACGCAGAACTTACCACTATCTCATGGAGGTAGAGAGACTGCTTACGAAAGACCTTTGGCTCAAGTGCATCAAACCCAAGTAAAATACGAAGAAAACAATGAAGAAAACATAGCTATTAATAAGAAAAGCAGTGTAAAGTCTACAAGAAAGAACAATAACAACAACAAAATAATGTGATAATCAAAACACAGTAAACAACATATATGGCCAGAACTACAATTGTATGACTAGTACTATGATAGACACTAACAAGCCTAAACCTTCGCAAGGCAAGACAATACTCTACCCCTACTAACCTTCTACCCTAATACGCGACCTCCATTCCTTCTTATCTAGAGTCATGTCCTTGGTAAGATGAAGCTTCGCCATGTTCTATCTAATCACACAATAACTTTTGGGCCTACCTCTACCCCTCCGCGTATCCTCTATAATCAACCTCTCACACCTCCTCACCGAGGCATCTGCAGGCTTTCTCTTCACATGGCCAAAACATCTGAGTCTTGCTTCCCTCATCTTGCCCGCCACAGAGGCAACTCCCACCTTCTCCCGGACAACCTCATTCCTAATCTTGCCGCTCTTAGTATGTTCATACATCTATCTCAACATTCTCATCTCTATAATAGGCATCTTCTAACATGTGAGTTCTTGACTAGCTAGCACTCCACCTCATACAACAAGAACGAGCTAACCGTCGCTCTATAAAAATTACCTTTAAGTTTAGTTTACCTTCTTATCACACAACACTCTTAGGGATAAATAGGAATCCATGGCATTGTGAACAGCCAAACAACTCACTCTGAATATCCTAGAGAGATGGATTCTACACGCTGATCTAGGGCATTTTTGTATATCCAACTGCCATATTTTAGCCATGTTTTAACTAAGTTTGTAGAACCAATTAACGTATATTCATATGTTTTGAGCGTAATTGATGTGGATAAGCCAACATATGTGATGAGACATGTTCATTTCAGGTCAAAATGTGGCAAGAATCAAAAGTTAGAATGTACCAAAGTGTCCTTTAATCTTCTAGTCTTAAACATGTCATGTGGAGAATTAGAAGTAAAGAATTGCCAAAAAAGAATATTTTTTAAAACAGACCAAAAAAGAAATTAAGACAAATTAATTGAAACGGGGAAAATACGTCATTCTCATCTATGTGCCTCATGCATTATCGTTAATGCAAAGGTTGTCTTTAAAGGAGGTACTTGGTAGGTATAGCTTTGTTTTCTTGAACAAACATTGTATATAGGTCCTGCATTGCATGAAGGATCATAAAGGAAAGAAGTAGAGAGTGACAAAGAGTGGCACCACATAAATAGTAAGCGCATATATATAAAATTAAGAATCAAAGGATGTCCATGGTGGTAAATGAGAGGTTTGAAAGAAAAATCAGCAAATGCAAATGGTTCCACTTGATGAAAGTTTGAACTTTTCACGTGTACATTCCCTATATACCATATGACACTAGTGCTTTCAAGGAATAGTAAGACACTTCTCGCTTGTTCTTTTGATTCCAGTCCAAGAAAGTTTATTCAATTCATGCCAATGGACTGATATTGACTCATCCAAATCAAATTATTCTAAATATTAGAGTTGAAATCGACAATTTCTATGTTTTCTTTTACCCTATTCAAGGAATTGTTTTTATTTACTTGTAGCATGGAGAGAGGGCCTCTAAGCCACCTAATATGATGTGTTATTATTAATCGAACCAGATAACATCTAAGGAAAAATGACAATGTTCTTATTACTTTCATGAAAATCTTGATCATCTACGATAACAATAACATATCAAGTGAAATCTCACTAAATGAGGTCTGGGGAGGATAGAGTGTATGCAAACCTTACCACAACCTCGTGGAAGTAGAAAGGCTATTTATGAAAGACCCCCGGCCCAAGTGCATCAAATTCAAGTAAAAAAAAAGGAAAAAACAATGAAGAAAAACAGTGTAAAGTATACAAGAAAGAACAATAACAACACCAAAATAGCGTGATAATCAAAACACTATAAAGAACATATGGTCAGATGTACAAGTGTGTGACTAGTACTACGACATGCGCTAAACCTTTGCAAAGCAAGCCAACATTCTACCCCTACTAACTTTCTACCATAATATGTGGCCTCCATTCCTTCTTATCTAGAGTCATGTCCATGGTAAGATAAAGCTTCGTCATGTTCTATCCAATCACTCAATACATTTTCGGCCTACCTCTACCCCCCCCCCCACGTAGCCCCTACAATCAGCCTCTTGCACCTCCTCACCGGGGCATCTGTAGACTTCCTCTTCATGAGATGCGCAAACCATCCGAGTCTTGCTTCCCTCATCTTGTCCGCCACAGAGGCCACTCCCACCTTCTCCCGGATAACCTCATTCCTAATCTTGTTGCTCCTAGTATGTCCGTTCATCCATCTCAACATCCTCATCTTCATAAGATGCCTCTTCTAAACATTTCAGTTCTTGGCTGACCAACACTCTACCTTATACAACAAGGACGACCTAACCATCGCTCTATACAACTTACCTTTAAGTTTAGTTTACCTTCTTATCACAAAAGACTCCAGGGGCAAGCTTCCATTACATCTATACCACCCCAATGCAATGTGTGACATCATTATTGATGTCCCCACTATCCTGGATTATGTATCCAAGATACTTAAAACTTTCTCTCTTGGGAATAGTTTGTGTGTCAAGCTTCACTTTCACATATGTTTCAGCCAACATAACATTGAATTTGCACTCCAAATAATCCATTTTGGTCCTGCTCAATATGAACCCTTTGGACTTAAGAGTTTATCTCCAAACCTCCAACCTAGAATTTACTCTGACTCGTGTCTCATCAATTAGTACTATGCCATCTGAAAAATAGCATACACCATGGAACCTTCTCTTAAATAGACTGCATCAACTCATATATCACTAACACAAATAATAAAAGGCCAAGAACTGATCCTGGTGCATCCTTATCTCAACTGGGGAAGTGCTCTGAGTTTCCTCCCACTATTTTAATCTGAGTCTTGGCTCCATCGTACATGTTTTTTTATCTCCCTAATAAACTATCGGGACACCTCTATGCTCCAAGAACCTATCGAAGACATCCCTTGGGACTTTGTCATGGGCCTTTTCAAGGTCAATGAACGCCATATGTAGGCTCCTCTTTCTAAATTTCTCCACTACTCTCCGCACAAGATGGATGGATTCAATAGTCGATCATCTCGGCATGAATCCAAATTGATTCTCCAAATTAGAAACCCCTCTCTTCACCCTTACCACCACCACTCTCTCCCAAACCTTCATAGTGTGGCTTAGCAATTTGATACCCCTGTAATTATTACAATTTTGGATATCACCCTTGTTCTTATATAGTTAAATCACTGTACTCCAAATCCATTCATCAAACATTTTTTTTCATCTTAAAAATAGTATTAAACAACCAAGCTAACTACTTCATACCTATCTTGTATGTGCTCTTCTAAAATTCTACTAGAATCTTATCGGGTTCGGTTTCTCTTCCCCTACTCATCTTACTAATAGTACGTATAACCTCCTTAACCCTAAAATAACTACATTATCCAAAATCCCAAAGTCTTTCAAAGTTCACTAAATCACCCAACATAATGTCTTTGTCCCTTTCTCCATTTAAGATTTTGTGGAAGTATGCTTGTCATCTTTGCTTAATAGAGGTCTCTTCCACCGACACCTTTCATTCCTCATCAATGATGCACTTCACTTGATTCCAGTTGTGAGCCTTTGACTCTCTCACTTTTGTGAGCCTATACAATTTTTTATCCTAGCTTTGTCCCCTAGATCGACATACAAGCGCAAAAAAGGTATTATCTTAACTGTCGTAATCGCTAACTTAGCTTTTGTCTTCTTATAGGCTTTTTTAAGCGTTCGCTTCTCTTTCTTGTCCATGCACTCCACCAACTTTGTACATGCAACTTTCTTTGCTTTCACTTTATCTTGAACTTCTCCATTCCACCACCAATCTCTTTGATAACCACCAAAGTTACCCCTCGATTCCCCAATGACCTTTATAGATTCTTCTCTAATGCAACTAGCTGTCTTATTACACATGTTATTTACATCCTCATAGGTAAAGGTGGTACCCATCCTAACCAGGACGATGGTTAGGTAGGTAAAGGTAGTACTCAATCCAATAGAGGAAATTTGCATATAGGTGGTCGAGTTTATTTCTATGCCTTTTCAGATAGACCCAAGGTGGAGGCATCTGATACGGTGATCACATGTACTATTCTAGTCTATGACCGAATGGCTAAATCCTTATTTGATCTTTATTCCACCTTTTCATATGTGTCTACTTATTTTACTATAGATGTGAATATGATTTGTGAGTTCCTTGATGTTTCTGTGCATGTATCTACTCATGTTGGGGATTCAATGATTGTTGATAAAGTTTACTTCTCTTGTGTGGTGACTTTTATAGGGTATAAGACTAGGGTAGACTTGGTGATCTTAGACATGGTCGATTTTGATGTTATTTTAAGTATGAGTTAGTTGTCTCTATACCATGCGATCCTAGGTTGTCATGTGAAGACCATTTCATATCTATCTCGAGGATATCTAGACTTGAGTGGAAGGGTAATTATAGTCATACTCCTAAAAAGATCATATATTTTATTTGTAAAGTTAGTGAAAAGTGGGTGTTTGACATTTCTGGCACACCTCTGAAGATACTAGTGTACAGGTCCCAACTATTGGGTCAGTTTCAATAGCGTGTGATTTCTTAGAGGTGCTTTCTGTGGATTTTCCTAACATGCCACCAAACTGGGATATTAATTTATAGCTAGAGACTAACTCATTTCTATTCCATGATATCATATGATACTGACTGAGTTGAGTGAGTTAAAGATTTAGTTACAGGATTTGATCAACAAGGGATTTATCCGTTTGAGTGAATCTCCATAGGGATATATGGGATATGGAAAAATAGAAATCACAAGGTTTCACCGTGAAAGAGTTGAGATTAATCACACTTTCAAAGACATTATACTACAACTCCATATTAAAGGCAAGAATATACACACTGCAGAATACATTGAACAACTTAAACTACTATCGTAATTAGTTATTTGTTATTCTGTAGTTGAGAGTAGTGTAGTGTATGGTACATAGTCTTTTAGATTTATTTCTTATTGGAGGTAGATGGCCAGCTTCTACCTGGACTTGTAATGTTTGAACTTTGGTTAATAAAGAACAATCTGTTTAATAAAAAAAATAACAATTTTCAAATAAACTAGAATCTCAACCAATGGTCCAAATCACTCCTGAGCACCTCGGGATCCGTATAAGACATTCAACTAAGTTATAAATCACGTCCCTCCAAAACTAATGGAATCATCAAAACTTAAATCCGACCTCGTTAATCCAAAATGTTGATTTTGGTCAAATACTTCTCTAATTCCAAACTTCTAAAACTAGAATATATTCTCTGAGGCGCTTCCAATCACCTCAAAAATCGTGTCACCCATCCCTGCAAGTCATAATCAGCAAAAGAGACTACAAAGAGGATCTAACTAGATAAAAGAAATTTAAAGCACAAAACGACCATGCGGTTTGTTACAATCCCCTAGAGAGTTCAATTTGTAGGATATCAAAGTCCATAAGAGTTGTATAAAAGAGGGTACACTTCCATACAGTAAAAAAAGAACCCTTCTTCAATTCAATATTATCATGATGAGATGGAGTAAAAACTTGCCAATTGATGAACATTAGTATGAAGTCTAGATTTAGTGAAAGGTATTAAGTGGTGGAACATGATTATATTCTGAAAAAGAAGTTAGAAGGTGGTCCATATATATATATATTCCATATTGAGGAGACTCGGATAAATTATGGTCTATGGAGTAAAGGATAAAAGAAATGTGAGGATTTTGAGAAGTGGTCGGGTTAATTCAAGTCACAGGACCACATTTCACGTTAAGGAAATAAGGATGTTTCATTTTTTTTCCTTTACAAGTTTGAGACCATCTTTCTAAGGAAAAGAGATTTGTATGTCCAAAAGCACTACAACAAACAAGAAAAATACATTTCTAGACTATAAATTATAAAAGCCACGAATCTTGCAATAGCTTTTTTTTTTCTTTTCAAGATCGTCCTCTTTCTCCCCTAGTTACTTGTTTACATACATTGTATACTAGATTTCACTTTTCTTTTAAAAAATTCTTTAGACATAATAAGTACATGGAGTGTCTATTAATCATTGATGTAGAAATTGTGTAGCTTATTTCTATTATCTTTGGTTTTGTAAGAGAGCAAATATAACAATTAAAGGTGAATTCAAACATGGGTTCGGACTTCATCAGTTCTAGTGACATCTACATGGTCCTTGCTAATCAGGTTATTAATATACTAACCGTCGAAGAAATATGGTGGAATGGTTGAGATTCCTCTATTCTTTGTTGAAGTGTGTGATCATCTCATCTTAGAGAGAACACACTTTTATTAGTAAATTGCTCCCTCACGTGCAGGTCTAATTCTTTTTCATGGGCAAAACACATGAAAATTCTTTTTGATATGGGTGACTGTGAGATTCGATCCCAGGATCTCTGCTTGCTCTGATACCATGTTGAAATGTGTGACCATCTCATCTAAAAGCTTAAGCTTTTAGAGAGAGCACACTTTATTAGTTAATTATATTCTCAACATTCTTAGTTTAGTTATAGGAATTTTCGATTCAAGACTTAAAAGAATATACGACTCCCTTGCAGAAACCATTTTATTTCTCATAAGCAAAGGTTAATAATATTAAGACCCAAAGATTGATGGTTAGGGAAGAATGGGGGGAGGGGGGGAAGGGGACACCTTAGGTATAGTGACATAAGTGCTTGTTACCTAGGCTAACACCTTATGGTCATGAAAAGTGATAAAAAGAGATTTGAAGAGTAAATTAAAGGGTAGAGAAAGATAGTGCATTTAATATCATAATCTACTCATGCATGTTTTTAGTTATATTTCTCTTCATTTTTCTAATTTAATTCTAACTTATAGACTCTAAAATATAATTATATTACTACAAAATAATACCGACCATAAAGAAGAATTCGCGGCAGATTTTGTTCTCCTTAACTTGAAATATTCTCTTGGTTTTTTTTTTTAAAAAAAAAACAGTCAGATTCTTTCATATGATAATACAAAAAATAAAGGTTCAGCCAAATCATATATTGATTTTGATAACCTTTATTGGCACAATACATCGAACTAAAACCAATCTGTATTTGACAAGAATTACGACAGTACGTAGACATTGAAATTTTGTAGGACTTCACAAGACGAGTTCTATTTCAGCGAGGGTTTGGAGACTACTGTACCCTCTACCCTAGCTCATGTCTATATAAAGGGTAATATATTAGGCTTCTCGAGTATTCCACAAATTCATGGGATATTCATAAAGAGATTAAGATGTGGCCTCGAGATATATGCCATTAAAGAGAAAATTTTCCCGTACCCATATTATTTATCAATAAGACATATATGTAGTACGGATGTTTTTTTTTAAAAAAGCCAACAGATCATTTAATGGAAAATGTATGCTACTATATTTTATCATCTTGGTACATATTTCATTCTTTTGGATCTCTTTCGGTCGTTGTTTCCTTGTGATTATATAAACATGTAGTATTCATCAAGGAATATTTAGTCGGAATGAATTATTCCTTCTGTTTAATTTGTTTGTTTGATTTTGACTTACGTAAATTTTCAAGAAGTACACAAGATTTTTAAAAAAAAAATGAAGTAAGCAAGACTTATGAATTTTTTAATCTTAAATTAAATATATGTAAAATGTAATAAAATATTCTATAATTTTATAGTCTTAAACATGACATATGAACATGCAAAATGAAATTGTTCACAAAAAAGGGAAAAAACATTTCTTTTTGAAATAAACTAAAACAAACAAATTGAAATCGAAAAAATATAATATTTAAAAAGGAAAAACGATCCTATCGTCTTTGTACTTTGGGAAGGTCTAACTTTGCCCTCCGTTATAATTATAATGGACAAATTTGGATCACTTTTTCTTATTATATAGTATTAATATATTAACTAGTCTCTAATTACTTACTTCGTTTACTTTCACTTATTCAGTATTTGTTAGTGATTAAGAGCAATATTAAGTCAAAATTATATATAATGGCAAGGACGTGCATAAGCCAAGCTTCTAACTTAGTTCAAAATTATATTTTTGCAGAGAACATTAGATAAATTTGAACAGAATAATAGACAACAGAGTTTAAAGTTAGGTGAATATCAACTGGATGGAATTTAAATTCTCTAGCCTTGTTTTATTCTTTTTATTTTTAATCTATTTCAGTTTCCATTGTGGTCTACCCCCACTACAAAATCTGGAAACTCTTATCTAGTTTACACATATGACATATATTGAAGACTCCATGTTTCTAAATAATTAATTAACCTTATGTATTTTAAGTACTGGAAATATTAATTACATTTTAATTAAAATATTAGTGAAAGTGAAAGTATATAGGAGTACATTATTCATTAGCTTCTTGTTTTTGGGTTTTGATCTTCCAACCATATATTTAACTTTTTACACCATCATGTTATCTTTGTCTATTGTAATAGGTACCTATTTTATTTTCAAATTTTCAAATTCCACATTTTAAGAAATTATGTAGGTAGATGTTTTTTTTAGACCTGATTAATGCTCCATCCATTTCAATTTGTTTATTCTACTTTCCTTTTTAGTTCGTTTAAAAAGAATATATCTTTCCTTTTCTGACGGTTCTTTAATTATGATTTTCCACACGACATGTTTATGACCAGTACACAACTAAAGAACATTTTATACATTTATCATATCTTTAATTTAAAACTACAAAATTTAAAAATCTTTGTTATTTTCTTAAACTCCCTGTAATATCAAAACAGGACGAACAAACTGAAACAGAGTGTCTTGTATAAAAACACATTTACACTAATAATAGTGTACAAAACCAAAACCCAAATTCAAATGGGTGATTAGCATGCAATTGCCTTTGATCCTTAGCCTTTTTTCTAGAGAATACTGAAAATTATATAAGGAGTATTTTTCATCTAAGCAAAAGATTCCCTATGTGGGGTTAAAGATTTGAATTGTTAAAGTAAAAATGGATTCTTCTCAATCCTATTATTCCACTACAACCTCCTTTTTCTCTTTGGTTCATGTAATTAGAAGTATACACAAAATTCTAAGAACTCAAAATGTTCTCAAGCACGTGTCAATGCTCTAGTTGCATGATCAATAATCAATATTTTTTTATATATATACTTTTTACACCAATCATCTTCTTTCCATTGATTGTAAATTTTATTTTTATTTTTTTATTTCATGAACGTACATATAAAGTTGAGAATTTTTTTTTTCACTTATATATGTAAACAAAATGTCATATTCGTCCACTTTGATAATAGTAACAAGGGTATATTATATTCTTTAAGGGTACGGTACAAGAATGTGTTTCTACTACAATCTTCTCGTACATTAATTAGTTGTAAAATGCCCCTAAAAACTTTTCACTTTGCAACACAATTTTGATATTTACGTTCAAAACGTAAAGAATTTTCTTCACTATCTAGAAATTTAAGTAGTAATTATTAACATTAAGTTACTCTCTTTATTTATATGACATAATTCATTTTTTAAGAGTCAAACTTTTTAAATTTTGATCATATATTCAGACATGGAATCTTTTAAGATAAAATTTACATATTTAGAAAATTACCATAAATCACAGTAACAGACAATTCAAAATAATTGAAAGACATATAAATCGTGATCAAAGAAAAACTCGTTAGAATCTCGAAATCCTAAAGATGCCACAGACGGAATACCCCACTATCCATCACTTTAACACCTCCATCAAACACACACATCTCACTCTCAAAATATAATTCTAAGCATCCAAACCCCCCTCTATATAAACCCCTCACACCCTCTTCCTTTCAAACCATCTCACAAACTACAAACACATACAAACATTCTCATTCACCTTTCCTCAACAACAACTTGTTCAAATTACTTAACATGTCTGGAGTTTGGGTATTCAAGAATGGCGTTGTCCGTCTAGTGGAGAACTCCGATTGTCACGGGGCAAACGGTCTCCGAAAAGTTCTTGTACACCTTCCTAGTGATGAAGTTATCACATCATATGCTGTACTTGAAAGGAAATTGTACTCTCTTGGATGGGAGAGGTACTATGATGAACCTGAACTTCTTCAATACCACAAAAGATCAACTGTTCATCTTATTTCTCTACCAATGGATTTCAGCAGATTCAAGTCCATGCATATGTTTGATATCGTTGTCAAGAATCGCAATGAATTCGAGGTTAGAGATATGTAAACAAAAATGGAAAAAAAGGGGAAGGAGTTGATTTGAATGTGTTTCTTTGTTTTTTCTTTGACCAGTGTGTGTTGTAATTGAGTTTTTATCTTTAATTTGTGATTTGCTTCACAATGTTGCAAAGGTTGGAAAGTTGTATGGGGAAATGTTGTATATTTAAGGTTGATTTGAAGTCATGACTCTTTCGTTAAAGTGTTTTAATTTGTCAATGACAATGTTTTATGATAAGAGAGTTTATTCCTCAAAATATTGAATTACTCTAATAATACTATAAAAAATAGTTATTTTTTTTATACCACTAAACAATCTAGCGTCCTTTTATTAATAATATAATTAAAAGAAAACCTCAACAAAGATAAGTACAAGCAAGGGGGGCTAGACCTTACCTTACCAATTCTAATGAGGTATAAAACCTCTACTAATTAACCCGCATGAAGAAAATAAGAGCTAGATGTTAGAAAAAATAATAATAGGAAATATGATTGAAGAAGAAGATGGCTTTGAGGCGTGAAAACACTTTCCTTAAAGAGATATTGCCCATACACATATTGGGGTAAATACAAACAATTCTCTTCAAGGATACAACAAAGCCCTTGGTTTATACATGCAGATTTTCTTTGGCTAGCCTTCTAGAGATTTTTTATATTTATAGAACTTAAAAGATGACTCTTCATAAGAGTCATGTTCTTTCATGAACAGATGTGTCTTTTCATAAGAGTCATGTTCATTCATGAATAGGTGTATCTTTTCATAACAGTTATGTTCTTTCACGAACAGATGTGTCTGTTCAATTTAAGACATCTATATGTTACAAAATATCCAACACTAGAGAGAACTAAGTATTCTATGATCATCAGAGAGTTTATAAAAAATAGTAATAACTTATGACATAAAATCTTTTTCTTAGCTTCTTTTAAGAAGCAACAAAATGACGAAGATATTTCTTTCTTCTTCTACGACTTTATTGACTTCGAAAGTGCACGCATCCCAAGACATGCGCATCTGTTTTTTTCTCCCTAAAAAAAAACAATTCCTTATATCTCCTTTTAGTACTGCAGTTTATTATATTACTGTTATTTCAACACATATTACACAAATTCTTTTAGTTATGAACATTACTAAAAAATAGATTATGTACACAATTATTTTAGCTTCAGCATTATTAAAATCAGAGAGAGTAGTATTGAAAACACTCTCAAACTCGGCGTGAATATATTATTAGTTTCATTTTCGAACTATTGACAGCCTTAAAAATACCCCTTTACTTAACTAATTGAATTTAAATACACCCCCATCTAGCAACATAAATGAAATACACCCCTAAATTCTCGCCAAATTTAGGGTGTTTTCAACACTTCTCTCGATTTTTTATTAAGAGTCACATGCTCCTACAAGAGTTTGAGACTACTTGTTATGTCATATGACAAATCAGGGGTGTATCTAAGTTTATTTAATCAAATAGAGAGGTGTTTCTAAGGCTGTCAATAGTTCAAAGACCAAACTAATAATTTGCGCCAGATTCAAGTGTTTTCAAAACTTCTCCCTTAAAATTAGATTATATACTTGTCATATCAACTTATCTGAAAACAAAAACGAAAAAGCTAGGAAAAAGTTTCATGTTACTTGTGCAATTTCTTTCTTAAATACTGAATTAGTGGGGTACATTTCACTTGATTTTAATATACCTATTCATAATGCACGTTTACCTCTAAACACAGGTCATGAAATCTCTTGAAATACATATACAATTCAAATTTATTACTGTAAGGTTAGTGCTTACCTTTAAAATAGTAAAATTAAATTTATATACCTATGTAATTGAAGGACATGTGAGTTGAATCGACCAAATAGCAAGATTTGGAATAGATTAATTTAATTATAAAAGATGAACATTAAACAAATAATTGAAAAATATAAATTAAAATAAAGAATTCAATTGCCCTGAGCCCCGATGCAGCTGGCAACATAAAAAAAAATTAACTTTTAATCTTTAAAATAAAGGGACAATTTTATATATATACAATAAAGTAATTAGTTTCCAATAAATATAGCCATAATTGTTTTACATAAAAAAAATCTAAATGAAAAAAAAATAAAAAAATACACGAGTTTTAGCCACGTGAGAACCGTGGCTAAATGAGAGAAAAAATTGTGGCTAAGGGATGCATTTTTTGTATCTTTAGATATTTCTCACATAATAAAATGAAAACAACGTGATGGAGCATATTTTTAACTCTTCCATGCATGTGGAAAAAAAAAATTCAATAAAAATAATTATTATACATGTAATGTATCGATATTGTATAAATAGTAATGCAATATATTGTTATTGTATATATAGTGTATAATCATGTATATTGATGTATATCTATATATCAAAAATATATACATACATCCATATGCATTGTTTATACAATACATTATATGAATTATGCACTGACTATATAATATAACATACTTATACATGAACTATGCATTGATTAAACATTATGATACACTCAAAAAGCTGAATAGAGCTTAACTATACATGAAGTATACGCTGACTATATATACATGAAGTATATAGACTGACTATTCAATGTCGAACAACTTAAAATTACCTCTAAACAATCTCAATTTTTAGATATGAAATCCTCTCGATGTTTTGAGTCATTCGATATATAATTCGCTCAAAACCATACATGTTTGCATTACACCAAAAAAAATTTAAAAAAAAAGAGAAGGAAGAAGGAGGCGAAGAAGAATGATAAAGCACAAGAAGAAGAATTTGGGACTGGAAAAAGTAGAAGAAGAAGAAGTTGAAGTTGAAGAAGAAGAATTTGTCTTTCTTGGAGAAGAGGAATTTAAATAATGTGGATTAATTATATTAAACATGGCCATTTTGTTCGAATTAGGCCATTTCAGATAATTTTATAAAATTGGGCCAGGAAAGTGGTAAACAAATGTTATGGGCTGTCCACTAGTGTAATTTTTCCTTTTTTAAATCACAAAGGGCACATATTGTAACACCCCAAAAACTTCTAAGTTAAGACTCGAACCATTCTTGAAATTCGTATAAGGTCGTACCGAGGGATTCTTAATTGTTCTTGGATTCTAAGGTCAATTATTTAGTGCGTGAATGAATTTGAATATGAATTAAGGTCACTAGAATCCCCTAGCACAAAGTTGAGTTGAAAAGCTTTCCTACCGATTGAGTTTCAAGAGGAGATCTTACTTGGGTCAACTTCAAATGACCATATCTCTCAGCATATAAGGAATTAGGAAGCTCATGAGCGATTAATGGTGTTTCTTGATAGAATTTGAGTGGGATTTTGATAATTTCATGTTGGGTTTATGAATCAAAGAGAGTTTGGAAGAAACCAATCGATTCTAGATGAGTTAGGCACAAATTAAGCAAGAAAATTCGTCGGATTTCTGGGAAGGGGGCTAGGGCAGCGCGCCACCATAGTGCCAGAACTACTAGTCAGTAGTTTGGGGCCTAGCGTGCCATGCCAACAGTGCGCCCCAAACTCTAGTCAGTAGTTTGGGGCCTGGCGCCCCACGCCAGCAGTACGCCAGGGGTCGTCTGACCTTTTTCCTTTCGTGTTTCATTCTAAACGTATTCCTTCGAATTGTGACTATGTTCTCTTCTTTGTATTAGCCCCTAAAGGCTTTATTAATCCTTGAGAAATCCTACATGTCCTAATCACATGTCTTAATTTACTTTTAAAATTAAAGTGAGTGTAAGAGAGAAGTTCTAGAGCTTTTATTGAGTTGATTTTGAGTTCTTGAGTTCTTGGTCCTTGTTGAAACTCTATTCCTAATTATTGAAGAAAAAGAGTAGACTTTTTTTAAAGAAAAGTTAAAAGAGTTTTCAGAAAGATTAAGTACAGAACAGTTACCTCTTAAAGAGGTCCCTTTTTGAGTAATTATCTCAAACCAGAATGTATTTTTACATTAAGCAAAGAGAAACCTTGTTTTCTAAATGAATAATGAGTTTCAGAGACATTTCATAGCAGTTACCTCTTTTAAAAGGATAGTTTGAGCAATTACCTCAAACCAGAGTAAGAGTAATGTTTTTATACATTTGAGCAACATTATATATCATTGGGAGTAGTATTGAACGTCGATATGGGGGAGAGTTCAGACAACTCACAACCCCCATAAACTATGTCTTGCCAACATGGGTTCAGGATCATACTTTTTAGATGAATCCTTATAGCTTAATGAATCCACTTAGTTGAGAGGTTTTGTATCCCGGTGCGATATAGGGTAGTTCTGGCAGCGTGGACAAGACACTATATCATCACTTAGATCACAGTGATGGTTGTCGGTTAAAGAATCTCCCAATAAAGTTAAAGTGTATTTTTTTTATATAACACTTCTTATGTTGAGTTCAGAGTTGAGCAAGTATTTTTGTAAAGTTAAATGATTTCATTCCTTTAATCCTTTACATTCAGTTGAGTTCATGCTATATCTATTGCAGTCATTCAGTTCAGTCATTTATTCCACTTCTGCCATATTATATACTCGTACATTTCATGTACTGATGTCATTCGACTTGCATCTTATAATGATGCAGATGCAGATACAGGTGTTCAAGATCATCAACAGACGCTTCGTTGAGATCATTTGACATTCCAGTTAGCTTTGGTGAGCCTCCTATGAATTTGAAAATCGTACCTATTACTTAGTAATTGCAATAAAAATTTAAATTTCGTGGCTATCTAAAAATTCGTCAAATTTCTTAGCCATGAATATTAAGTTGACAAAGCTAAATCCTTATATTTGTTATAATTGCTAATAATCGTGGCAATAACTATCTAAATAGCTACAATTTTACTGCTACAATAAAACTTCGTGGCTAATTATAACTTTTTTGTTACGCAATAAAAGTAATTGTAGCAATAATAACCCTTTAGTCATAATAAGTTATTTGAAACAAAATATTGTAGCTAAATAAATAATTTTGCTTCAAATTATAAAACGATGTGGCAATATTTAAATGAAATAGCCATAGAGTTTTTGCTACAATAAAATTTCATAGCTAATTATTATTTTTTACAACGAATTTAAATTTGTCGTAGTAATAATAACCTTTTAGCCACAATAACTTATTCAAAGAAATATTTGTAGCTAAATAAATAATTTAGCTTTAAGTTATAAAATATTGTAGCAATAATTAAATGAAATAGCCATAGATTTTCTTCTATTATAAAATTTTATAGCTAATTATTAATTTTTTCCGCGAGTTTGAATTTATCGTAGTAATAATAACCTTTTAGCCACAATGAATTACTTAAAGAAAAAAAATTGTATCTAAATATTTGTTTTCAAGTTATAAAAATTGTGGCATATTAAAATATAATCATAGATTTTTTGCTATTTATATTTAACTATTAAGTTTTTTCACAATTGTGTTGAAACTTGTTGAAGCAATAGTAACCTTTTATCCATAAGAAGTAGTTTAAATAAAATATTATAACTAAATAAATATTATATTTTGTGTACCAAAAATTTGTTGCAATAATTAACTTAATAGTTATAATTATTTGTCTTGACAAAATGATACAGTCATGTGAGCACAATTGAGGTTATACGTTTTATCTGATACGAGGTTAAACGTAAGCCTTGAGGTGCTTCTTCTTATGTTGAGAATTTATGTTATACGACTCGAACCTCTTCAATCAAACATTACATTTATTGAGCTAGCTTAATTAGAGATGTTAATCTTTTTATCAATTCAATTTTACAAGATCTTAATTTTTAAGTTTTAAATAAAATTTAAATAAATAAATAAAAGTTAAAAAAGAAAAAAAATAGAATTTATATCTAATTAACTTGATGTAATTGAACTTTTTTTTATATATAAAAAATATATATAATCAATTTACATTTTATTAAACAATGTCATATTTTATATGAACTATTCTGGAATATAGATAGATAATTCAATTTTTTATTGAATATAATTAATAAACAGAAAAATGATATTGACATTCAATTCTTTTTTAATTTTCTTTTGTTGACAAAAAAAAATTATTTTTGAATTTCTAATTTTAATTTTAATATCTTAATTCATATATTTTTTGTATTTTCAATAAAAACTATAAAACTACAATCCAAAATTCACATCTCTATTTAAATTCAAATTGAAATAACTAAATGTTGTGGAAGTATAGTTCCACTATAGTTATAGTTGAACAATTCAACTTGAATTTGAATTCACATGGTTGAGATAAAAAAAATTGAATTGAATTTCTTATTTTTTTAAAAAAATTCTATCTTAAAATAATTTTCAGACTTGAATTGTATGGCAATTAACACTTGCCATCACAACATTATTTTTGCTTCTCCAATTCTATATAAATAGATTAAATATACTTTCTGATATTGATTATTTTATTTTATTTAAAATATTCTATTTTTAACTTGATATTCTAATGTACATATCATTTTAAGTTCATGTACAATAATAACATTTAATAATAATAATAATAATAATAATAATAATAATAATAATAATAAAAATACTCAATATAGTACTACAATATGATATTGAAGAGAGTAGAGAAAATTATTTTGATTTCATATAATTTTTTACATTATTAATTCAAACTAAAAACAGTAATTCAAAATTAAGTATGGTCATAAATTTAACTAAACGTTATTCCCTCCATTTCATATTAGTTGTTTATTTTTTCCTCGACACGATCTTAAAAAATTATAAATAAGAAGGGTAATTTTACTACTTCACCCCATAATATTTTTTATCTAAAGCTTTACAAACTTATTTACACTTTTAAAAAGAATTAATTGTAAGGAAAATTGAGAAAAATGTAATTAATTTTATCTTGATTTCATAAATTGACAAGTAATTTGGAACACCTATTTTTATTAATGTGTACAACTAATATGAGTCGATGGTCTCTCTGAAACTGTCTCTCTACGTTCACGAGATAGTAGTAAGGTCTGGATACACCCTATCCTTCTTAGACATCACTTATGAAATTTCACTAGATATGCTATTATTGTTGTTATTGGGCAATTAATATGAGATAATATGAGACAAAAGAAGTTATAAGTTTAAGAATTTATTTTGAAATGGAGAGTAGATAACAAAATTAATAAGGGACCAAACAATATATATTTTAGAATAATATTTATTTCATATAAATAATTGACTTTTTCCATCAACCTAAAGTAAAGTATATTTTTTATTTCTATTATTATTAATTGTTGTTATTTTCACGAGGTAATTCTCTTTGTTTTATATATATATATATATATATATATATATATATATATATAACAAAGAAAATTACCTCATGAAAATAACAACAATTAATAATAGTTGTATTTGTTAATTTTAAAGTCGTAATAGAATTTATAAAATAAAAGAATAAAAAATTATGCATATATAATAATAAGAGATAATAACTATAAATAAAGCAAAAATCTTTTCCAAAATATCTCTCCATCCGTACTTACCTTCCCCTTCCGATCCAAAAAATCTCCCCCCAAAAATTAAAAATTACAAAACATAAAAGTTTTCCCCCAAAATTTTAAAACTTAATCAAATAGCTTATTCCCCCTTCCCATACCTTTTCTATCCGATCCCTCTCCCCTCACCCTTTCTTATCTCAATTTTTGGTCAATTTTTTTTATTTTTGATAGTTTGCTAATTTTTCTTTTGTAGGTTTTACATGGCCTTCTCCAAGAAAATGAGATAAGTTTTTACAATATGAGTTTTTCATTTTTGTTTTATTCAATCATATATTCTTAATTTTCTATTATGTACAGGTTTGAGAAAAGATTGATCCACAAATAATTTATCATACACAATTATATTCTATATTGTTGCAAGAGATTGTTGTCATGGTTTGAATCAATGGGTATTGTATTGGATTGTATATTTTTATCATTGTAAAGGTAATTTTTTTTACTTAGGTATGAATTTTATAATTGGTATTGAAATTTGAGATCTATATATCTACAGGTTTTAAGAAGTTTAAAAGTTAGAGGTTTGATTACTTCTTCGCTTTCTTTGTGTTTTTTCTTGTTTTTATTTGCTAAACACTTATGTAAAAAAATTATCCAAGACATACATTTTTTCTCCTTGAAATTCTAAATCTTTATTTTCTTGGTGTTAAAATACTTTACCATTATTGATAGGTATATTTATGGAATAAGAGAATATAAATGGCAAATCGGAACCGATGTTGATCAAGCTAAAGAACAATTGAAGATTGTGGAAGGAGAGATAGAGGAAGATTATGCTGCTGTGGACTCAAAAAAGATGATGTCTTACAAGAGTTGTATATTGTGACTATTCTCGAAATTGTAAAATGCAATTATATGTAACTTGAGAATTATTTTGCAATATCAAAAATGTATATGTGATTACATTATGTAACTTTTTTGACTAACAAAGCTTGTAGAAAATCCTTTCATTTGTAGTAATGAAATTGTTGAAATCTATTTTTTTTTAGCTATATTATAAAAATTCTTGTGATTAATAATGTTTATGGTAGTATTTTTCAATTTGTAGCAATGAATTTTTGTAGTTATAGCTAAATCTATATGTAATTATCAAAAATAGGCAATACATTTTCACTTTTCTTAGCAAATTTAAAATATTAGCTATAATTTGTGTATGTTATGGCAAAAAGTTTGAGTTCTTAGCTTTGTAAAAAAAATATTTGTGGCAAATACTTTAATTTTATAGCTATAGATTTTTCTAATTTGTAGCTAAATGCAAGTATTATTGACACAAGTTAAAAATATGAAATAACCACAAATTTTAAATTTTCATAGCAAATAAATCAAGTATTTGCCACAATAGAATACATTGTGTCTACAATATAAAAATTGCTATAGCTTTATTTTGTTATGGCAAAAGAGTAAAATTATTTGCTACAAGTATATATTTCGTAGCAAGATTTTTTTACTATCATAGCTACAGCAATTTTTTTTTTGTAGCTATAAGTAATGGTCATTAGCCACGAACCATGTAAAGTCTGTAGCTAACTTTTAGCCACCCTACATCTTGCCACGAATGCTACGAAAAAATATTTTATGGCTAAAGTGTTTAGCTACGGAAAATGTTATATTTAGCTACAATGTATTTTGTAGCTTTAAGTGCATTTTCTTGTAGTGATCTTTTTAGGGTATTGTGGGTCTTGTCCCAACATCCATGTTGAACTATAGATGCTTCATAGATAGATAGAGTTGAGGAGTCTTTCAGTATTTACTTCTTTTGAGTTGTTTTACAAACTATAAGTTTTTCTATTGAGTATTGTCCAGACTTTATGAGTTGAGTATTTAAGTTTATCAGATTTAATGCAGTTTTAAGCCTATTATTGCTTGATTTAGTTTTCCGCTTGTAGTCAGCTAGGATGAGAGTTCGCTTGGAGACCAGCAATGGTTCTCGAGTGCCAGCCACATCCAGGGTGTAGGCTCGGGGCGTGAAAATCTTGGTATCAGAGCACAGAGTTCAAGTGTCCTAGGATGTCTATGAAGTCGTGTCAATAGGATCTTATTTATAGTTGTGAGGGCCCCACTTCTATAAATGAGGGATTACAGATATTTTAAAAAAGTTTCCCTTGTTTCATACTATGGATCGTGCGATAGAGTTGTCACCTAAGAAACTAATTCAGACTCGTGCGTTTCTCAAATCCATTAGACTACCCCTCATACTCAAGGTGGTTGAAAAGAAAAGTCCAGATCCTTATCGATGAGTTACTCCCAGCAAAAGTCTTTAGAAAGCCAATGGACTGCAGAGGGGCTTGAGAGAAGCCCATAAGTGAGCTTAAGTGTTGATATTCGAAAGAATGCACTCTTAATTCATATGAATCGTGAGATTGAGCTAAAAGCAACATGTACTCCCAGACTCTCTTCTCTAAATCTTGTTTTAGTTAAGACCCTTATGAGGAAGTGTGTTTTAGAGCTTGATAGTATTTTCACCCGGAAAGATAGTATGAGTTACGATGTTATGAGCCAGTAGTAGTAGAAGTGTCCAGAGTTAGAAGAATACATTCAGGGGTATAGTAATCTAAGAAAGAGAGATAATGATAAGGTAAATTACGTTGTTTCAGTCATGCACCCAGTAAGTTATTAATGAAGAGTTTCTCCTTATGGGTAGACTAAGAAGTGATGAGTTGGTGTAGACTTCATAATAGAAGGTAGAGTAAGAGTTACTAGTATGGATGAGTTAAAGTATACTTTAACTAGAGAGAAGCTATGATGAGGTGTTAACCCATTATTATCGACCAAGTATTAATGTTGAATAGAAGAGCCGAGCATTCGTGAAGTGATAGATCTAAGCTAGGCTTATGATATGTAAGGGAGAGCCCCATGATATTCAGAGGGTTATAGAACTAATTAGGCAATGATGTATAATGAATGAGTAAGTGGTACTTAAGTTATGAAATGGAAGTGTGGTAGTACTCTGTAAATAGGTAGACTGAGAGATAAAGGTTGACTACTTGTCATGAGATCTTAGTGAGTGAGTATTTCTTAAGTTTATCTAGTAGTTGTAAGTTAGTATAGTAAGCGAGCAATTATATTGATATATGTGTTTAGTAATAAACACTAAGCTTGAATTTGAGATTAGTGTCATGATAAAAAGGATGACAACATAAGGATAATGATGTTAGTTCGAGATCTAATCTAGTAGGTTTGACATAAATTAGGTGAGAAATTAAGGTGTTACTTTTGATAAGTGTGAGTGTTTATGACTCTCAAATGAGAGCAATAGAGTGTGGCTAAGCCATTAGATTAGCAAGAGCATCAAGAGGTAAACCTGAGATCGTAGGTAGTCAGACGAGGTCCCAAATAAGTTAATGATTTATCATGTGTGCCTAGATAGTATATTTGAGCTTTCAATGTGGAATAGGTTGATGTAAGCATTATTTATTAACCGTAAGAGTTTGGTCAGAGAGATCATGTAAAGTCAATGATGAGCCTTTCAAATATAGTTCAAATTTCCTCCAGTTAGCTAGATATGAACCTAGAAGGATGGTATTAGTGGGCTAAGAAGGAGAAGTTAGACTATTAAGAGTTAGACTGAGCGTCTTTATAAACCATTGAGAAGAGGTTAAGAGAAGCATATGAGAAAGAGATCTTAGAAGGAACCCTAGTACTTGCACATAGAGAGTTCAGTAGCCATGAGATAAGCCTTTCCTGAGTATTAGAGGAAATTGAATGTAGACCAGTTTAGAGATGATGGAATAGATCCATAGCTTTAAAGTGTCGGCTTCAAACCTAAGTGGGGGGGATGGTAAGATGAGAAACCAAGTCAAGTGTTGAGAATCAACTAGTGATGTGTTAGAGAGAGTTATGGTGATATATCAATCCATTTATACTCTAGCGTATTCCTCAAAGTTCAGTTGTTATAATATCTTGTTGATGTTTCTCATATCAGACATGTGTCCATAACCTGTGTTCATACACTTCAGAGAGATTCACATCTATGCTAAGTTTTTAGAATGAGGGGCAAAGACTTTAGCCCATTGATCTCAATCTTACTCCATAAATTTATGGATATCAGCCTAATAATGTGAACCTATTCAAATAAGCACTCATGTCTCATAGTATGCTCAGTATCGCAAATTTATGGTTTGATCTCAATGGCTAGCAACATAATGTTATGTCATGCATATTCTTATATCAGAATTCTTGAATGAATCGTGCTTATGATCTTTCATCCTAAAGCTCTTTTAGTGATCCTTTTAGTTAGAAAGGGATGTTGATGATAGTAGTTGAGTGATGATCGAAGGAGAGGGTTGAGGTTTCTTATTGCGGTAGTAGTGATGTTCTTATTCCATCTAAGGTTATAATGTGGAGGAGGAATAGGATGAGGTTTTACTATGAGTAATAGTTAAATGTGAGAAAGTAGTAGTTCCTGGTAGTAGTGTGTGAAGTTTCAGTTGGTAGAGATGATGAGAGAATGAGAAATTCTTAAAAGGATTGGTTAGTCGGAGTTCATGGAGCGGTTATAGTACTAGGCTTAAATGTGGTGTTGTAACATGTGGATAAATGCATGATGCATTAGGTGTTTCTTGATATGGGCTCAAGGTTGGTTGAATGCAGTTATAAAGAGAAGTATTCTTGGGATGAGATTCCCTATAGAGGTATAGAACCTAAATCTTGTGGTTTAGATAAGTATAACCATCTTATGTTTCACACCTTGTGAATTAGAGATTAGGCTTGAACACAATAAGAGCAAGCGATTTGACTTAGATATTTATAAGAGTAGTCTTATACTCTAGTGGGAGCTATAAGTTGCCGCTAATGAAGTGTAGTGATTAGAAAGGAGAGCATAGTTGAGAAATATTGCTAAGTTTAAAAGCTACAAGTTATATCACTTGAGGCATAGTAGTCATATTCTTACTTCGTGCCTGCATACCCTTGTTTCATATCATGGTCTGTAATCTTGAAATCTTAGGTGAGCTTCATGCCAAGTGTGCTCGAGTCCAGTTTCAAAACTCTTAGTATGAATCAGTTCCGCCTATGTTAGTAGGCAAGTTCAGAAGTCAGAAAGACAGTAGGAGTAACTCATTACCTTTCCATTATCAGTCCAACCGTTATTCGAGGACGAATGTTTCCAAGGGGGAGATATTGTAACACCCCGAAAATTTCTAAGTTAAAACTCGAACCATTCTTTAAATTCGTATAAGGTCGTACCGAGTGATTCTTAATTATTCTTGGAATCTAAGGTCAATTATTTAGTGTACGAATAAATTTGAATTTGAATTAAGGTCACTAGAATCCCCTAGCACAAAGTTGAGTTGAAAGCTTTCCTACCGATTGAGTTTCAAGAGGAGATCTTACTTGGGTCAACTTCAAATGACCATATCTCTCAACATATAAGGAATTAGGTGGCTCATAATCTATCAAATCGAAGTTCTTTGAGTCCTCTTTCCAACGCCACCAAGTTTGCTAAATTTTGAGCTCGAAGTAAAAAGTTATGCCCATTTGAGTGATGCCTCTCTAGTTAAGACTTTTCATCCGTTTAAGGAAAGGGTATGTTGGTTTTTTTCTTATCCCAATAGGCCTACCCACATTTTCCTCACCCAATTAAGGGTCTAATCAGATGCTAAACTACTCTTTGTCGTTCCAAAACACTTAGAAAAATAAGATAAGAGTTCAAGAGGAGAAAGAGCTAGGGTTTCTAGCGTTCTCCAACATTCGTCGATTTCGCCAAGAACTTTGTTCTTCCCAGGTATGTGAGGCTTCTTATAGTGATGGACTTTTTCATCCTCACGCCAAACATGTAATTCTTTCGTTAATTCTCTCATATAATCGTTTATGTAAATATTCTTGAAGAGAGTTCTTGAGTTTTAAGTTTAATTCTTTAACAGTTGAGGTTTTGAGTTCTTGAGGTGAGGATTTTGCGAATGAGTGGTGTTTCTTGATAGAATTTGAGTGAGATTTCGATAATTTCATATTGGATTTGTGAATCAAAGAGAGTTTGGAAGAAACCAATCGATTCTAGATTAGTTAGGACCCAAAATTGAGCAAGAAAATTCATCGGATTTCTGGGAAGGGGGATGGGACGGCGCATCACCATAGCGTCAGAACTACTGGTCAGTATTGGCGCTCCACGCCAGCAGTGTGCCCCAAACTCTGGTTAGTAGTTTGGGGCCTGGCGTACTGCTGGCCATCGGGCCTTTTTCCTTCTATGTTTCATATCGAATGTATTCCTTCGAATCGTGACTATGTTCTCTTTTTTGTATTAGCCCTAAAGGCTTCATTAATTCTTGAGAAATCCTACATGTCCTAATCGCATGTCTTAATTTGCTTTTAAAATTAAAGTGAATTTAAGAGAGAAGTTCCAGAGCTTTTATTGAGTTCTTGAGTTCGTGGTCCTTGTTGAAACTCTATTCCTAATTATTGAATAGCCATTTGTTATACATTGAGGTTCTTGAGTTGATTCGTTCATGTCTAGATTTCAGCATGAACCCTATGAATTGAGTATTCTAGAGATGAATAGTATCGTTAAGTTCTGAGTATTGAGTTTTCTATATTGTTATCGAGATTATTGAGTTGACTGTTCATGACTATTTTCAGCATGAACCCTATGCTTGAGTATTCAATGAATTCTTATTAAGAATCTTTTAAACAAAACATTATTGTTTAAACTGAGTTTTGAGGAAGTAAATAGAAGTTTTAAGAAAGAGTATAAGGGAACTAAGTAGTCGCCAAATATTTTATTTTTACATGAAGAAGAAGAGTAGACTTTTTTTTATAGAAAAGTTAAAAGAGTTTTCAGAAAGATTAAGTACAGAGCAGTTACCTCTTAAAGAGGTCCCTTTTTGAGTAATTATCTCAAACCAGAATGTATTTTTACATTAAGCAAAGAGAAACCTTGTTTTCTAAATGAATAATGAGTTTCAGAGACATTTCATAGCAGTTACCTCTTTTAAAAGGATAGTTTGAGCAATTACCTCAAACCAGAGTAAGAGTAATGTTTTTATACATTTGAGCAACATTATATATCATTGGGAGTAGCATTGAACGTCGATATGGGGGAGAGTTCAGACAACTCACAACCCCCATAAACTATGTCTTGCCAACATGGGTTCAGGATCATACTTTTTAGATGAATCCTTATAGCTTAATGAATCCACTTAGTTGAGAGGTTTTGTATCCCGGTGCGATATAGGGTAGTTCTGGCAGCGTGGACAAGACACTATATCATCACTTAGATCACAGTGATGGTTGTCGGTTAAAGAATCTCCCAATAAAGTTAAAGTGTATTTTTTTTATATAACACTTCTTATGTTGAGTTCAGAGTTGAGCAAGTATTTTTGTAAAGTTAAATGATTTCATTCCTTTAATCCTTTACATTCAGTTGAGTTCATGCTAAATCTATTGCAGTCATTCAATTCAATTATTTATTCCACTTCAGCCATATTACATACTCGTACATTCCATGTACTGATGTCATTCGAACTGCATCTTATAATGATGCAAATACAGGTGTTTAGGATAATCAACAGACGCTTCGTTGAGATCATTTGACTTTCCAGTTAGCTTTGGTGAGCCTCCTTGCATTCTGGAGGATTCCCCTTTTTCCCCTTTCAATTTAGTCTTTTTAGGGTGTTGTAGGTCTTGTCCCAACATCCATGTTGAACTATAGAGGCTTCATAAATAGATAGAGTTGAGGAGTCTTTTAGTATTTACTTTTTTTGAGTTGTTTTACAAAGTATAAGTATTTCTATTGAGTATTGTCCAGACTTTATGAGTTGAGTATTTAAGTTTATCAGATTTAATGTAGTTTTAAGCCTATTATTGCTTGATTTAGTTTTCTGTTTGTAGTCAGCCAGGATGAGGGTTCGCTTGGGGACCAGCAGTGATTATCGAGTGCCGACCACGTCCAGGGTGTAGGCTCGGGGCGTGACACATATACTAGGCACACTCATAAAAGAATGGTAAAGAAAGAGAGGGGGGAGGGGGAGGGGGAGGAGGAGGGGGCAGTCAGACCTAACTTCTGAACAAAAATTCAAAAGCTATTACATGGTGATTAAAGTGAAATATTTTCTAAGACTTATCAAAGACAAAATTCAGCTAGCATAGAAATTAGCTTTGTCTTATCTAATTTTGAAGCTAGGCAGCTGAGAAGTTTCTAGGTGATAAGCACTATAATTGATTCTAGGTAAAATATAGTAGTTTGTCAATAACAAAGAACTAGTCAAAATAACTCAAATTTAGCAAGATCATTTGTCACTTAATTGACATCTCGATATATAATAATGTGTGACCTGATAGTTAGTTGACTATGTAAGAGTCTTACAATTTCTTTAAGATTTTTGTTTCTAATTAACATCCCTTTGGTGAACTAAATTAACTATAGAAAAGAATCCAACTCTAACTAGAATGAATTTAGTGTAGCCGTTAACTATGTACCACTTAACATCAAACAAAGCTGGTCTAGCTTCTGCCGAATTGTTACTTTCACGTTTAATAAGAGCCGAAAATGCAAGTACCAAAGAGATAAGATCATTTCTGATCACATTCCTCTTACACCTGCTTTTCTTCTTTGAGCACGAAAGATACCATTTATGTTTATTTTAACTCATCATGATCTGATTTCTTCCACATAACTTGCTTTAATATGATAGTAAGCTTCATCCTTTCCACCACAGTGCACACTTCAGTCCACTGCCAAGACAGATTTATATTAGGATACGCATATTAAAAAGTCCTTTGAAAAGTTAAACATATTTTTTTTTAAAATTATTTTGAGATGATCTACTCTGATCTTCATATTTATAGGAGCAAAATCTCTTCCAAAGTTTCTTGCATATTACTATCAGAGTCATTTGAAATATCATCTTGTGTATATTTGTTACAAACAACCATGATATTCCATCAAGTCATTATTGTACTCGTTGGATTTTGATTATAGACTTTATATGAAGTAGTCAATTTGAGGTCCAAGAAGCCTATGGTATAAAAGTAGAAAATTAATGAAGTAGAGGTAGAAATAGATAATAATGATGACGATGATGATAATGATGCACCCACTAGTTTGGTCTTTGCTAATTCTCATTCTCGAACTCATAATCTTTCTTTGAGTCCGGAGCCAAAAGGTCTATTTTTTTCTTTTAAAATGCATAAACGGCCTATCAATTATTTTTTAACCAAAACGGACAAATCGCTCCTGAGGGAGCGATATCCTTTCAACATAGTAACTCCGTAAACTCCGTGTTAAAAGAAAATTGCTGCTTCGGCAGCAATTCCTTAAAAAAAAATTACTAATATCGCTGCCACAACAACGATTTTTTGATTTATTTTTTTTTTACTAAAATGCTGCGCTGGCAGCGATTTCAAAAAAAAATCTTACTATAATTGTTGTACCAACAGCTATTCCCAACCCTTTTTTTAATTTTTTTTTTTTGTCAATTTGTTTTTTTCTTAAAAAAAAAGTTTTTTTTTAACTAATCGCTGCTAGTTCAGCGATTCCCAACCCCTTTTTTTAAAATTTTTTTGTCAATTTGTTTGTTTCTTAAAAAAAAAAAAAAAGAGCAGCAATTTTTTAACTTTTTATTTATTTTTTAAAAAATTATTTTGTCAACTTCCTATTTTCCTTTCTTTTTGGGGAAAATATATATATGTTGGTAAAAAGGAAAAAGAAAGGAAAATAGGAAGTTGACAAAATAATTAAAAAACAAATAAAGAAAGTAAAAGAATCGCTGCTGGTGCAGCGATTAGTTAAAAAAGAACCTTTTAACTTTTTTTAACAAAGTTAAAAAACAAACAAATTGACAAAAAAAAATTCTTTAAAAAAATGGGGTTGGAAATCGCTGCACCAGTAGCGATTAGTTAAAAAAACTTTTTTTTAAGAAACAAACAAATTGACAAAAAAATTTAAAAAAAGGGGTTGGGAATCGCTGTTGCTGCAGCGATTATAGTAAGATTTGTTTTTTGAAATCGCTGCCAGTGTGGCGTTTTAGTAAAAAAAAAAAATTCGAAAAATCGTTGTTGTGGCAGCAATATTAGTAAATTTTTTATTTAAGGAATCAATGCCGGAGCAACGATTTTCTTTTAACACGGAGTTACTATGTTGAAAGGATATCGCTCCCTCGGGAGCGATTTGTCCGTTTTGGTTAAAAAATATTTGATATGCCGTTTATGCATTTTGAAAGAAAAAAATAGCACTTTTGGCTCCGGACTCATCTTTCTCTAACACCTTGTAAAATCAAAAAAAAATATTAAAGTGTGATATAATTTTACTCAATTAGAAGGAACAACTATAGTTGTATGCATTCTTTGTTTAAAAAAAAGATGAACATAAGATCGGAGCATTCTTTGTCAAGAAAATTATGAGAATAATATAACTACAGTGGAACTTAGCCTAATAATTAGTTGCAACAGACATGTTTCCGTATTCAAGGGCCAGAAACTTGTCTTCCTTGTGATCTTTAAGAGTATGAGGCACATACTTTTTCAGAAACAGAACATGAAACTAGACCCAAGTCAGCGGATGTAAAACTGACGAACGACACTCCACATGATCCCTCCACCACTGTTTGGCATCACCCTACATCTTAGAAGTAACAAACTTCATTCCATGTTGTTGTACAATGCTCAACTTATGCAATCTCCCATAACAATTCAGAATGAGCTCAAAAGAATTTTCATTCTCTATATTCTGAAACGATGGAGGTTTTAGTTTCAAGAACTTAGTCACATCGCATGCTAGATTTCGTTCATGACGGGGTCTACTACCAAATGGAAAAATGTATATGTATCTGAAGCTTCATCCATTTTGGGGGCTCACAATAACGAAACGAACACCCGGAACCCGAGTAGCCTACATAATAGGAGTGAATCCAATATCCACCAACCCACTCAACAATGCCAACATCTACTAAACAACTTTAGACATCTTAGGGGGAAGACCTACACCCCCAACCAGTGTTGCCAGCTCTAGTTTTGTGCCATCTTCGTGCACTACCTTAACCTCCTCTTCAACATGATTTTGGGGTGTGGAAGGGGTCTTCGGCCTTGGCTTGACCATTTCCTGAGCTCCACCCCTGACGAGTGTTGCCTTCCCTCTGCCCCTGCCTTTTCCTCGCCTTCGAGCCACTGGTTCCACAACTGAAGCTGTTGCCCTTACTCTAGTTCGCTTGGTGTCAATAATCTGCAGACAAAGAATGAAAGGAGTTAGATATGAACTTGGATCATCAGATAACGATTGAAATCGAGTAATAGCACAAAGGAAGAAAGAGGAGATGGTTTCCTAAAGTCATGTAGCCCCTCGTAGAAAATTACAGACGTCTCTGTACCATTTAGCTAGAATCTACTAAACTTATTTTGATACGACAAAATCAACTAACATAGAGCTCTCATACTATTTTTGTCACGATCTAAAGCATCGTGAAAGGCACTCCCACTAAACCCCCGGTGGGAGAACCAATTACTCAAGCCAACACTTTACTAACCAAACAACAAAGAAATCAATTGCATTAATTAAAGCCAAGATTCATAACCAAAATTGTTAACAGAAAATGTGCGAAAATAAGTCCCCTAAGATCTGAAAGTCGAGTACCAAAATATCTAACATAATTTAGAATACAGGAGTACGATCCCAAATAATTGGAATCTAAGTCCAAATAATGAACTAGAGAGAGTAGATGAATCCATAGCAGCCCGGAAGAAATAATTCATCCCTAGATTAAGAAAATGTGCATATCACAATTGAGGTCATACAACAGCCGTCAGAATATGCCCTGCACTCAACAAAAGAAGAGCAAGTGCAGTATCAGTACAGAAAAATAACAACGTACTGATAGGATCATTGGTCAACTCCAAATATACGAAATATGAACATATAACTATAATTTAGTAAAACAGGACAAACATGAATAACCCAAGTCAGAAAATATAAACAAAATCTCAATCATCCACCTGACTTAACAATTACAACAAATTATGCGATTCCCTACACCTTTCAATTAATTCATATCATCCAAGGATCTCTAAGATATCACCTACAATGTTTAACTTGTAAATTCGATCTACACAAGAACCACTCCAATATTTAACACAATGATCCGACCACTCATGGTCCAACACACAGAACTCGACCAAACATGTACCATGCATGGTACCCAAGCCAACCATGATAGAATCTTGTACTAGCCAATCGAAAGTCACATGCATCACAACAATCACAACGCAATGAAAATAACTTACACTTGTAAAACCAACAAGTATTTTAAGACAATTCATTATATGAGAATAACAATGGATATCTTTAACATTCATTCCCTTATTCCTTAGAACATAAAATGTACAAGAAATACTAACGAAACAGTTAACATGCACAGATAACGTAAAGTGAAAAATAATTCAACCATCACCTATCTCGAATTAAGCTTGAATGCATTACTAGACCCGAGTCTTCCCCTTTTGTGAAACATTAGATTGATCTATGTTTATAAATAATAACACAACACAAAATTAACCCTAAATGACCTAAATATTCTCGAATTATATCTTAATCCCAAATCTCAAGCCAATCTCATGATCATTCCACCCAATCCAGGGCTTTCCCACCAATAATTCACATAGAACTACCAATTTTATGATTACACTAGTGAATTACGATAATATAATCATGAATAAATAGTTTATAAATAAAACTCAGGGTTTTACACCCCACAATCCTTGGTATACCCGATTTTTCCCTCTTAGGTTTAGTCAAACCCTCCCCTAGGGTCATAACTATCGATCCTAAGGTATAGGAATCGAAGTACTGGATTAGGAGGACACACTGCTTACCTTTACGGAGAATCTTGATGAAAAACTGATATTCTAGACCAACTCCTTCAAGTCGAGTTAAATATTGGGAGTTCTACTCATCCTAATTCAATTTCGAAAAGTCCTACGGGCTCCTTAGCGTCTTAGTTAAAAGGAAACTCAGTCCAAACTTATACATTTTACTCCGTCCTTTCTCAGATTGTCCTAGACTTCACCTCATTCAAATTTCATCTGAGTCTAGCCTAACCTGAAATTTTCAACTCCTAAATCCAAAAGTTTCTCACCCAATTTCTTTTACAATTAGCTTACCCATAACGACTGAAAGGATCGTTCCAATTACATAACTTATGTTGAAAATTAAATTTACAAACACTATAATATATAAGTCAAAACTTGAAAAATAATATTAACAGATATTACTTAAACAAGTATTGACATATAAAAATTCAAAATACGTTTATTTTAATACCTTCTAAGTTGTATATATTTTATGTTTTATAACTTGAATATATATATATACACACACACACTTAATTACACAAAAAACTACACAAATTGGACTCATTAGGCAAAGTATTTACTAAAATTAGGCCCAATCCAATATATTTACCCCGATTGGACCTACGACCCAAACTATTTACCCGACTGCCCCCTTGTTTTATTCACTGAACCATTTCTTCTACGTCATTGATAGCATCAGAGTGAATATATATATATATATATACTCTGATGGTATCAAGCAGTAAACACACATTAGTATTTAAAAACAGGGGAGGGGGGAGGGGGGGGGGGTATGATAGTAAAAGAATAGCTGTTTGTAAATAGTTTCCCTTTTTGGAATACAAGTGTTCTTTTCCCTTAATAATTTCATATTAACCCCGCTCACACAAATCCAACCTGATAACTCGGAGGTAAATGTTGGCGGATCATGAACTAGGCCAGACAACCAACCCCTTCTATAGAACTCGGCATTAAGATTGGCGTCGTTTGGCTCAACCCCGGCCCGGCCCAATTGACACCTTTATTAAGAAGTTGTGGAAGCTAGCCAGCTAGGGGTGTCATCAACTCTGCCAAGTTATGAAGTCTAATCTCTGACAAAAGTGCAATTGGTTAATTGGGAGCCATTTACATGTGCTAATAAGAACCTTATCAACACGTGCACCATGCGAGAAAAAGCGAAGGCAACAACTTGGCTAATCTCCCTTGTTCTTTTCACGGAGATCATGCATAATTTTACATAAAGGCTTTGACTCTATAATTCAATAATTTATAGATATGATTATTGGTTCTCAATTCAATCCATACATATGCCGAGTCAGAACTTTAAGTTTATGAATTTTGCTACATAAATAGTAAAATATATGATTTTGACTAAAGCTAAAAGGTTGTGCCGAGCTCGTAACTTTTTTCTAGGTTTACTCCTGAATTATACCATATAGTTTTTCGTTAAATTGACTTTATTTTTTCTATGAGTCAGCAAGTGAGAAGGAAAGACTAGTGCTTGGAAATCCATCTGACATCCGATTAAAATCCCTTTTGAATCATGTAACTATGCCACTTGGGGTGTGGGTTGACAAAGGAATCAATGAACTCATGTAGTGGATCATGAAAGAAGTGTGCTTGTAAAAAGAGTAGTAACAATTAAGTTATTTGATATTCTTGTCAGCAAAGGCCATTCCTCAAATGAATGGGCATATAATGTGACTTCTTCTTTGTACACTGAAATGGTGATATGGGAATGGGAGGGGAAAGTGAAAAAGACATAAGAGAAGGAGGATTGGTTTTACTTCTCACTCATTAAATCCTATTCCTATCCAATCCAATATCCACAAAAAGTATGGGACATGAGAGATCTCCATTTCTCTCACTTTTAATTATTTCCTTCATTTTTATGTATTCTAATTCCTTTTTGCTTCACGTTGTCTTCCATTTTTAGAAAGTTATTATCTATTTAGAAACATTCTTTAATTGCTTTAATCAACCCTTTAATTTTGTCATGTTATGTGCCGAACGTTTGAATATATATAAATATTAATAGAGATAATATAGTCAATTTAATCTATTAAGCTACCTGCTTGATTTCCTTCTATAATCTTCCTATATTTAATTCGTTTTAGCTCCAAACTTCTTTAACTTTATATACCAATTTACTCCTACAAATAAAATACACTATTTAGCACAATCCATAAAATTCATGCTCAAAAAGAACAAATAAAAATAATAAATGTGAGACAAATAATAATTAAAAAAAAATATTTTTGGCCTCACATCATTATGATAGTAACTAAACTACATTATTATTTTTGTTCCTTACGTAATGAAAGAAAACTATATCTTAGATCAATTCCAGCCTTTCTAATAAGCCTAAAGTGATTATAATTGAAACCATACTGAAGTGATTGATGCTAAATAATACTCACTGATTGGTTTTAATTTGCTTGTCTTATTTTATATTTTTATTTCGTTTTACAAAAAATGTGTTTTTCAATTTTCATTTTTGACAACTCTTTAATTTCAACTTTTCATATGTCATATTTAAGAGCACAAGATTAAACAACATTTTGATATATTCTACATATCTTTAATTTTAAAAAATCACAAGATTTGAAAATCTTCTTTATTTTCTTAAATTTCATGTCAAGCTAAAACTAGATAAACAAATTGGAACAAACACTATCCCATTAAAATTTTCCACCGAAAAATGTTCAATGACTATTCACACTAATATTTTGTTTGAACTGGTGAGAAAAAAATAGTAGTGTTTTCACATGAAAAAAATTAGAAAGTCTCTCCGTATTTTAACGAGAATCTGTTTTCTATCATGCATTTTCCAGTGAGGTAGTTTGATGGGAAAATGGGTGGAAATATCATCATAATACAAATTTCTCTTTGATTTGCAGTGATGGAAAAAGTTTAATTGTTATTAAAAAAAGCATCATCAACATGAGATGGGACAAATTAAACTTCCCCGAAATGTCTTTTTTTTTTTTAATCTTTCTTTTTGTGAAGGGCTGATCATGCAAGCAATGGATATAAAAATAGAAGATTGTTCTTTGCACTAAACAAATTAAAGAAATATGCTTGGAACCCATTAACCAAAAGAATTAGGTTCATGTAATGAGCATAAGATCATTAATTAGTGATTGTTTAGGAGAAGATTCTAATTTCAGTAGGGCAAATTAGGGCATCTTGAGGCCATTTAAATATTCTCCCCTTTCTCTTTCTTTAATCTCATAAACGTACGATAAGTTACTATAATTCTAAATCCTATAACCAGCCACATTCCTAAATCCTACCTATTATCAATTTTATATTTTAAAAAAATTACTTTTTGCCACCTTATGTATTTTTTATTACACAGAAACCCCTATAAAAACCCTCTCACACTTCTCCTCAAGTCCATCTTCAAACTCTCACACACGACTAAGTACTATTTTCATATTTTTTCCTTCATATTTTTTTCAAACATGTCTGGTGTTTGGGTATTCAAGAATGGTGTAGTCAGGCTAGTTGAGAACCCCGGTGACTTCCACGGTGCGACCGGTCGTCGTAAAGTGCTTGTGCACCTTTCTAGTGATGAAATAATTACATCATATGCATCCCTTGAGAGGAAGTTGTATTCTCTTGGATGGGAGAGATATTATGATGAACCTGAACTTCTTCAATACCACAAAAGATCAACTGTTCATCTTATTTCTCTACCAAAAGATTTCAATAGATTCAAGTCCATGCATATGTATGATATTGTTGTTAAGAATCGTAATGAGTTTGAAGTTAGGGACATGTAGTAATAATTTGAGATTTACTCAAATTAATTAATGTTGTTTGATTGAATTAGGTTGTTTCTTGTTTTATAACTTAAGCTTTGGTTTGTGTAATTTAGGTCAAAGGGGGTGTTTTAGTTTCTTTAGGGTGAGGAAGCTAATTTAATTTCTTGTTGTAATTTTAATGTTATAATCGTGTGTAAGAGTGAAGTTTTATGGCAATGAAAACTTGGTTTGGCTTGTAATTTTGTATGTATTTCTTTCTCTTAGAAAACTTTTACTTATTAAATTCGTATACAATTTTTACTCAAATATATATATTATTATATTACTCATTTATTAACTTTAATAAGTTAAAGACATGGTTGTTGTTGGGATTTTGGTATGAATGAGATTTGATTCTATGATCTATGGATTAGCTAAAGAACGGGATGCCCTCGTGCATTAAGCGATCAAATTCTTGATGAGAATCATCAATTTTTATATTATTTTAATAATGATTTACGTCTTTTTAATGATCTTTTTTATGATTATGCCCGCAATGATAAGTGGATGTGATTGATATATTTTTTGATTCAAAAGTATCTTTTCTTTCTCTTTTTATTTTTTGTCTTATTTTGAATAAAGACAACGATATTTTCTCATTTATTTCCTCAAGTCTTTGGCTATAAATTCAAAGGCTTTGCCTCAAATTCGAATTCTTCTTTTGCACTTCTTTAAAAATTAAAGATAGATGTCAAAATTGTGTAAAATTCTGTGATTTGAAATGTCAATATTATAGAATCATCATGTTTTATCATGGGATGAATTATATTTGTCAAAATTGTGTGATTTGAAATGCCAATATTATAGAATCATCATGTTTTATCATGGGATGAATTATTCTGAAATCTTAAGCAACAGTGCGATGATTAAATTCGTTAAGGTCATAGTGTAATCTATAGACACAGAAGTAATTGCACGCAACTTTTCAATCACAAATTCTCCTTTATTAAATCTGGTTAAGGATATTGAAAAATAATAATTTTGTGAGGCAACTTTTAGGTTAAGATACTCGATGAGTTTTTCTTAAGATAGTTGATATAACGTTTTACAAAAGTTGGGAGAAATTGTTATATTTCATGAGGAATCATTCAACTATATATTATAGATGTCATTTAACTACTAAAAATCTCTAAAGGGATAGAATTTGAACTAGTCCCATTTCTAGCTTATCTATGAGTTTGGAAAAAAATAATAATTTAACTATGTACCAAATTAATTATGTATACAAGATAACTCGAATAATTTGTATATAGATTATCTCTAACAGATGCCTTGTAGAGTATTAAATTTCCCAGCAAGGCTTTTTTCCAGTTTATCTTTTCTGTATAAGATGCAGCATGGCATCTACAATAAATAATATATAGTACTCGCTTTTTTCATAAATATCTTTTCTTAACCAGATGTCTAAAATTCGAGTACTCTCCTAATAAGAGCGTGTTACTCCTTAATTAGAGAGTCTCACTATACCAAAAATGATTTGTAACGATAATTAATGAACGGTAATAATTTAATTGTCGCTAAATATATTTTTTTTAAGGCAATTAACACTCTTTGTAAATATCCGTAAGCCTATAGACATTCGATCCAATGACAATTAATCAATGCCGGTAAAAGCTTTAACATTTTTTGTTAATATGTATAGTTATTGCTGCTAAAAGTTGTTTTTGTTGTAGTGCGTATTCCTACGAATATATATCAATTAACCGTGCTAGTGATTAATTTTGATACCAAATGCCAAAAAAATAAAAAAATCATGGTTAACTGGTTTGTCTTTTTGTATCATCAAAAGAGCAGAATCATATAGTAGCTATTTAAGCAAGGCAGGCAGGATTCTTTTGAAAGACAACACATTGTAAACCTACTTTTTATTTCTTTTGCAAGAGATGTTTCAATAGGGATACCAAAACTAGTGCCAACTTTTATTTAGAATATACTATTAATTCATATATTCTACTAAAGTGGCTTAATTTAATTAAATAGCATGAGATATGAAAAAAATCTAAAGATGTGTTCTTGAAACAATACAAGTATTAATTTATTATTTTATAGCTTGAAATGTAAGAAAGCAAGATAAAGATTCACACTCCTTTTCGTGTGTGTTGACTAGTACTTAATTTGATTTTGTCATAATTCCAACTTCAGTCATTTTCGACTGTAGTGAATAATTTGTACATACCTCGTACAAGATAAAAGGAAAAAATTGAATAAAATCTTGGTGTAAAAGGGCTTGAATACCTATTATATGGATTCACTCTCCTCTGCATCACCAGTAGATGCAAATTTATCACTAACTTTCCACTAACTCAAAATTATATTTATATATATATATATATTAGCTTTTAGAAAATTATTCCGGTGCAATGAGGAAGCTAGCAAAGCAAACCTTGAAAGATCATGAGTAAGAAGATAGGGATGGCAATGGGGCGAGGCGGGTTGAGCTTAACCCGCAAAATTTGCATAACAATTTTTTTCATTTTCAACCCGCCCCACCCCACCCCGCATGAACCCGTCCCGCATAAATTTTTGAATATTTTCCCTTTTTAATTAAGTTTGATGCTAAAAATAAAATTCATAAAAATAAATTTATTTTCTCATTAAGTTGTATTAATTTAATAGATAATAGATTAAAATTTTATTTTTTAAAGGTCAATTGGGAAGAATGTAAGAAATCGTATTAATTTTTATTGAACCGGTTTCATTTACTATCTTGAATATTTTAGTAACTTTAAAGAAATTATCTTAATAGATAATGCTTTGTCACTCTTATAACATGTAAAAAGTTAAAATTAAGTTTGAACCCGCATAAAACCGCACCTCACCCCGGCTCGCATTAGTTTCTTAAAAACCCACTTCAATCCGCCCCGCATCCTACCCGCCCCGCATAACCTTAAAACCGCCCCGCCCCACGTAGCCTGAAAACCGCCCCGCCCCGCATCCGCCTTGCCTCATTGCCATCCCTATAAGAAGATAAACGGGAAATATACCAAAAGATACAAAGATTTAGCGTGGTTCGGTCAACCGACCTACATCCATAAAGGAGATGAGCAATCCACTATATAAATATGAGAGTACAAAATATAGAAAGAAATAATCTCACCCAATTCACTTGGAATACAAAGAAGTTCACACAAGTGATAACATATCACATGTGCCCCACAAATTCTCTCCCTAGACAAAACTCTCAATACCCCTAGGACTACATTATGAATGATATTAAGTTAGAAGGAATAAACCTCTATTTATAGAGTTCTAAACCTTTTCCTACAAGAAAAAATACTAGTCAAATATGGACACTTTATGCTTTCCTTTTATGAAAAGGATAACTCATTGGTAAATAATCCAGGGCTAGTACCCAACAAGGGGGAATGTTTATATGAGATGCTAACGACTAACTATCTTTGTATCAATTGAATGTTTTAGTGACGGTCTAATGAAGCTACTATGAAGCACTTACTCATGGGTAGGGAAAACTCTTCTAATAGCTCAGGGTTTCTCTTGGATATATGATTCACCCGGAGGAAAGATTGAGCTTTAAGAAATAGTAAATGGTCGTATCAATACACAAATATATAACTAATTTAAGTTAATTCATACCAATTAAAATTTCATTCAATTAACAATTAAGAATTATTACAAAAAAATAGATTTTTTTATCAGGTCAATACAGCCATAAAATTTTCCGTGTCTTTTTATTATTATTATGTCGAAAATGAATTTATTTAAACCAATATATGATTTTCATTTAGTCTGTTTAGGTTCGGGTCTTATCAGGGGGTCTAGAAGTGGTATTTTTTTATTTTTTTTTGGTTCAAAGAAGTGGTATTACTTCCCCATTCAATATATTCTTCATTTCCTTGGTATTGGTTCTTTGTACATCATTATTCTATATTCTATTTGACTACTATTCTTTTAAAAGCATGAAGGTATTGTTTTAAAAGCATGAAGGTCTTTATAAATATTGATTCAATTTTTGTCCTTCATTAAAAGACTCTATAATAAATAAAATTGTCTTTTATTATTTTTCTCAAATACTGTTATTTAATTAGTATCATAATATTCAGAATTTTAAAATTAATTAAAGATATAACTATTAAATTTTTACTTATTTGAATTATGTTAAAAAAAAATCTAATATTTAAGACTTTAAAATCAAGATTCTTACCTTATATAAATTTTACTTAAATTTCGACAAACAAATAAAAAAAATTAAAGAAAGAGGTTCAAGTTTTTAAAAATAAAATTTTAACTTTTCTATAAGAAACTCTTATAATTTAAATAGATATAACATTTATTTTAACATCAATTGCTATTTTAAAATTATTTTATTATTTTTATATATAGTTTTATTAATTGACGTGAGACACACTCGCAAAACACGTACATTTCTTACCCATTATATTACGTGCCCTGGCAATTTCGACCTAATTTTTTTCTTTTTAGAAACAAACTTTTCGAAAGAAAAAAGTAACAAGAATGAATGCTATAAAATCCAAAGAGAAAAATAAAAGTGAAATTCTTTATGATGATTAGATAGCTTATATTCTTGGAAAGACATTTATAGAACTTTCTTGGGTTCCATCTGTCTAAAATAATTGATTTTGCTTCTTTCTTATATTAATAAAATAAGGAGATAAATTGATGCTATGAGTAAGTGGTATTCTATTTCTATGCGCCCACCATTATTTCATGGGGTTTAAAGTCTTTACTTACCTAACAGTGTTATTGCCCTACGTTTATTAAACAATATAAATAAATAAACTAATAATGTAAAAAGATGATTTTACAAAGTTCGATAAGTTTGGCAAGCCATGACTTTTGATGCCTTCGTGCGTGGAATAAATGGATCACTTTTTATATGGTTTGAAATATGATTTTATTAATTAAAAGGACCAATAAGAGAGGATTAGAACATTAGAGCAAAGTGTAAGGATACCCTATTTCACTGTCGTTATTGTCCCCTTTTAAATTCGTTTGGATGTGTACCCATTTTGGGTTAACTTTAGATATAATGAAACAAACTCAATAATTAGATCAACACAATTCACGCTTAAACAACTGATAGATATATTTCATTAATTCGTAATTGAAATTTAACAAGTTATGAATAAAACTCCGCAACTTCAATTATGGAGAGACAGTTTGGGAAGAAGATACACTTTCATTCATTCGAGATGTAATTATAGCTCAGGCTTTATACAGATGAATGATACACTTAAGCAAACACATTACATGTGCTGCTTCTAACTAATAACTAACTTCTAACAGTTTTATTATATGCTACAATATTCACTAACTAACTGACTGCTCCACTCTCTTCAATACTCCCCCTCAAGCTAGAGTTTGTGTATACATCAAGCACTCCAAGTTTGCTCAGCAGGAAATGGTGTTGTGTTGTACCCAAGCCCTTTGTGAGTGCATCTGCCAGTTGCTATATAGTGGTGATATACTCTGTTTGAATGAGTCCACTTTTGATCTGTTCTCTCACAAAGTGGCAATCAATTTCGATGTGCTTAGTCCACTCATGAAATATGAAATTAGCACTGATTTGTATTGCTGCCTTGCTGTCACAATGTAGTTTTACAGATGTTGGGGTTTGAAGATGTGAATAGGAAATGAAGAGTTGTGACTCTCCTGAAGGGTTGTGACTTTATCGAAGGGTTGTGACCTTTACGAAAGGTTGTGCCTTTTTCAAAGGGTTGTGACCTTTCATGAAAAGTTATCCCTTTTCCAAAGAGTTGTGATCTTTCCGATAAGGCACAGTTAACACCTTTTCATACTACCCTTTGTTGGCTATAAATAGAGAGATTTTTTCTCATTTTTAAGAATGGAATTTTTCCTTCTTTTGCATATATTTTCTTACAAAACAAAATAGAGTCTATGTGTGATTCGTTGTTGTCTTTTTGAGTTCGTTGAAATTATCGAAGTTTGAGGTACCGCTACTTCTTTAATGGTTAAATCCGTTTTATCTTGGGAGGAATTAGTCTACAACCTCGGGTACTTGAGGGGATTAAATTTCTTAAGGACATACAGTGGGTTCTGTGGACTCGGATAGTTCTTTTCTTTTTCTTTTCATCTTTTATTATTTCTGGTTTGCTAATCAGAATACAGGAGATAACATGCTTAAGAAATTTAATTTATTGATGGTATTTTTTATGGTAAGGAAATTACTTTTATTTTCTGCGTTCTTTTCGTTGGGGAAAAAAAGGAAAAAAAAGAGAGAGAATTATTTTATTATATGATAAAAGAGATTTGTAATGAATTAGTACTACTTTAATATGTTTGAGTATATTTTTTGTAGCAAGTTTTCCTTGGAGGGGTAAGATTATTTTTATTTTCTTCCCAAATGCATTCAAGCATTGCACCCCTTCAGTTTTCTTTTCAATGAGAAAAGTTATTTTGTGCATAAAGGTCAAGATGTGCACTTTAATTATTTTTTCTATAGTTTTGGGTTTATATAACTATGAGAAAAAGTAAATGAACAGATGTTGTCTCCTAACAATATTTGAACATGAGTTTAGTTTCTCGTTGAATTCAATCCTTTCTGAGGAAAATTGGAATATGATGGAAATTGGGAAAAGAAAAAATTAGCAAGAAAGGTGACTTGCATGGAATCCTTGCTGACAGATAGAATATGATTCAATGTGAGTAAAAATCAGGTTTTATCTTTATTTTCCCTTGAGTATTTCTTTTTTGTATCCTTTATAAGTTATGAGATTTATTTCATAAATGTTAGGATAGATGTTCATTATGTGATGATCTCAGAATATATGTATTCTGTTTGGAGGAGGAAAAAAAAACTTTTGTAGTTTTCTACTCCATGTGAAATTTGATTGTGTCTGATTTTTGGAAACTAAAATCTTCTGTTTTTTTTCTCCTTTGGTTTGAAGAATATAAGAACTTCACCGAATAAATCAGATTGTGCATTTGGTTTGAAGGATACACCAATTTATTAAACACTCTGTTTGAATGAATATTCCGACTTGAAGAGTTTAAAAACTTCGTTAGAAGTATTAAGGCTAAACGATTTGAAGAGTATAAAAACTTCATCGTTAAACTAGAAACACAAGTTGTATGAAGATTGAATCTTTATTGTTAGTATTCTAAATACTAAGTGATCTGTCTAATTGTGACAGAAAGGAAAAAAAAACACTAGTGACATAAAATTAGTGATTTTTGTGAATGCAAGGGATATTTCTATGGATTAAATCTCCAAAAAAATATGTTTTATGTTACCAATGTGTATTTTGATGGTATACAATTTGAAAGCAGGAAAAAAAATATGTGAAAAATAATTTCAAATACTTGAAAAATATTTTTGAGATCATATTAAAAATGTGGGGGGTTCTTTACTTGTGATAAAGACAAAATTAGACTTAGTGTCTAATTTAAATTTGAAAGTACAAGATATGAAATTCAATGACATTCTTGTATTATGTTAGACCCACAAAATTCTTGGAGTATATTTGATATTGTGGTCGTTTAGTCTCTCTTTACTAGTGTATGGCATAATGACTAGTATAAACCACCAAATTATATATATACTTGTTCAAAAGAATTGTGTTCTTTGATGAAAAAGCGTCACTTAAAATGTTGTGATTTTTCATGAATATATGTCTATTAGAATACAACTATCTGTATAGACATGAAAATTGTTGAAAGGTGATCAGTCATATTTGTATTGTAAAAGAAACATTTGGGTCGTATGCTCTTTTTGGACCTAATGAGATTGTTCATGGGTAACTATGCAATGACCAAATTGAAGGTTATGAAAAGGTTCTTCGGAAAAGGACATCTAGCAAGGTGCTGACTCTAAACAATGTCTGTATCGGACAAATTTATAAAAAGTAAAGAACAAAATATTTGTGAGAAAAAGTTACCTCACAGAGGATCTTTTCAAACTCAATATTTCTGTTTGTTCTTACTTGCTTGAGTCAAGCTATTCTTGACATGAAGGCTTGAGACATGTCAATTACAAGACCTTGCAAAAACTGATCAACTTAGAAGGTTTGCCTAACTTTGAGTGCAATAAATAAAAATGTCGAGTTGGTGTTGAATTTAAGTATGCTAGGCATTCTTATAAATTTGTTGAAAGGAATTTTAATTCCTTAGTATTGATTCACGCTGACATTTGTGATATGAAGTCAACACCATCTCGTGGTGGGAAAAAATATTTTATAACTTTTTTTGACAATTACGCTAGGTACTGTTATGTTTATTTGCTGAATGGTAAGGATGAAGCAATAAAAACATCTGGACAATATTAAGCTGAAGTTGAAAATCAGTTGGATAAAAAGATTGTCATGACTAAAAGTGATTGATGTGGAGAATATGAATATTCTTTTGTAGAAATATATTTGAAAAATGGAATCATCCATCAAATTACTGCACATACTCACCTTAATCTAATGAAATTGCTGACAGGAAAAAACTGAACTTTGAAGGAAATGTTGAATGTCCTACTTATAAGTTCAGGTTTACCACAAAATTTGTGGGTGGGAGTGTTGCTTCCAATTGCACACGCAAGTGTACGTGGTCGCAGAAGTAATAGATGGCTCTTTTAGAACCGGGTTGTCGTACCCAAGGGACTTATGATCAATGTATATCAATTCAATTAAATCTACAACTTAAAGAAAGTATTAACAATGTGGTTTTGAATACTACTACTACGAACAATTTAAATAATAAACTAACTAACAAGGATAACTATAATTTCGGTGTTTTAATCAATTAAGGGACAATTCTAGGGCTGCAGCATGCTTTGCGTTTCATGTATCACATCTCATGCAAAGAATCAATTTTAGCTATCACATTACTGATTTATAGGGTTAATATTATGATCATGATCTCTCGATCTCTAATCGCCTACTCCAACTAGCTGTCTAACTACATCGTTGAGCGGGGATAGGCAGTCCTAATTGGCGAGCATTTATATTTCATCCTGTTTCGTAACCAAGCTAAGTGTTCGTCTGGGCGTCACTCCTAAACACGAATCTAATCAAAGTTAGAACAAGCTCTTTACATTCTCTGATCTATCTACCTCTTCATCTCTCGAGTCCAAGAATAGACAATAGATTTATTTCTATGGTGGCCTAGCATGAAATACTAAAACAAGAATGTAAAAGTAATGTATATGATAACCAATAATCAATTCAAAGCAATTCGATGTTCAACAATAACCCGTAGCTACAGCCCCAGAACAATGGCGTTTAGCCACACATAATATTCATAAACTCAAAAATAATAAGTTTCATAAAATTAAAACCTAAAGAAGAAGTAGAGAATTGAACCTAAAGATGAATTGTAATCCCTTGCTCTTGCACACCAAAAAAATATAGCTCCCCTAAATAATTATTTCTATGGACTATTTATAGATGTAGAAAACCCTGAATAAAATAATTGAGTTCAAAACAAAGTAGGAATCCAAAACCAAAAGGAATTGGATTTCCTCTGTGCCGCCGCCCAACCTTTCCATATATATAAATATTAATATAATATTCAATTTAATCCATTAAGTTGCCTGCTTGATTTTCCTTCTTCAATCTTTCATAATTAATTCATTTTAGCTCCAAACTTCTTCAACTTTGTACCAATTTAATCCTACAAATAAAATACACTATTTAGCACAATCCATAAAATCCATGCTAAAAAAAGACAAATATAAATAATAAATATGAGGCAATTAATGATAAGAAAATATATTTTTGCCTCAGATCAACACCCCACACTTAAACTTTTGTTCGTCCTCGAGCAAACATTAAAGCTCATCTCAAAAATCATACTAGGAAGCCATCACTTTGGTTGATACAAACAATTAGGCCATATTGAAATTTGAAAACATCAAGTACAATTCCCGCTCATTATGCAAGACATCCAAATAAACAACAAACCTCTAACCTCCTAACCTCAAGGAAAGACTCTGAACTCATCAAATTTAAGCTTGCTCACCTACTCTCATCAAAGAAAGTTAATAACATCACCTATCTATCATGAAACAAGTGCCCTCACAAGAAGAAATAGTCCACACACTCAATTCAAAAGATTGAATATAAATTAAGGACTTCACATTAAAGATCAAATCTCACACTCACAAAGAAAATTCACATGTATGCTCAAAGAACCATATGCTTGCCCATTATGTACATCTCCACTAATTAAGCATGCTTGAATAGAATCAAATAGGACTTTAACGGGTTGTAATGTAGGCTAAAGGACAGGTAGGAAAATTATATAATAGTGACTCACACTTCCCTAAGAACTTTGCATTTTTAGACTTCATCACCCATTATTTTCTTCTCTTTATTTTCAGTCCTCTCTTGAACAATTATTTCACAAGTAATTCTCATCATCTCAATAATGCTTCAATCATTTTTTTTTCTTTCACAATAATTTTTTTTTTTTCTCAAAGAATTTTTTTTTTCCTCTCTTTTTTTTTTCTTTTTCATGTCACATTCTTTCGAATAGGGCTTCTTTTTTTCACCACTTTGTAGCCATCATTGATTTCTTTTTCATTCAACCATCCCTTTTCTTTTTCCAGATATAACAATTATAATCAGTCTATGCTACAGTGCTCAAGGAAGCAAGGTGCAAAAACTAGGGATTCAAAAAAATAGTTAAGGGCAAAATATGGCTACCAACAAAAGGCTACAGGCTCAAAAGGGCGAACTAGTAATATAATATCTGAAAATGCTAAAATTTACAAGGCAAATCAAAGAAAGCCTATTATCATCTCCTAACTGAGCAACACTTTTTATTTCGCTTCAATAACATGTAGGGCAAGTTCTAGACTAAGATGCAAAATATGGAATAAACAAATTCTCACCACACATGGCACAAGTATCAATCAAGATGGATCAATTCCACTTCTAAGAGAGACAAGATCATAACAAACTACAAAATAAAATAAGCTATAAAAAAAGTCACGACCATGAACCTTGGTGTCAAAGCGTCTGCAATTTCAATAGCAATCAAGCATTCACAAGAAAGTATTACTCAAAATTAGGCCTAAATAGCAAGTATCACACAACTCAAAAGGGTCTTTTATTTTCTCTAAAAAAATAAAATAAAAAGTAAAAAATTTACTCCCTATCGGTTCAAAGAGACTATCCTCAGGAAAAGTACCAAAAACAAAAGCCGAGGAACCCACCTAAAAATACAAAAAGGCTCGATAAAGCAGTAAAAACTAGGAATTCATTCCTCCACCCCACACTTAAAAAGATGCTATGTCCCCAAAGCATCAAATAAAATTTAAAACAAGGGTTAAGACAACTCCCTGAGGCCTCTAGGCCTAACTAGTAGCATGTTCTCTTAATTTTCATCAAGGGTCGTCACCCCACCCTTAAGCTCAAACGTGCTCCTTAGCTCCAAATTCTTGGGTACTCAGACTTCCCCTAATCTGCAAAATCAAGACCAAAAGAAAAGAAGAAAAAAATGACACTATAAAAAATAAAAAAAAAATAAGAAGCCACACTACCAATTGGGTTGCCTCCCAATAAGCACCTAATTTAACGTCGCGGCACGACACAGCTTGGATCATTCATCATTTAGCTCAAAAGCCTCACGATCTCGATCCGTATCCTCTCAAAAATAATGTTTGACCCTTTGCCCATTCACCAAGAACGAGGGGCTAGTTTTTTCTCTGAGCTCTACCGCGCCATGTTGAGTCATCCTCACCACTTCATCCACTCCTTGTTTGAACAAGAATGGCTCGTCCCATATATAGAATTTAGCATCATGCATCAGCTTCTTTCTTTGTTGGGTTGTTGCGCCAGGTGGAAACACTCCACTCACCAAGAAATTCACAATATCCGCATACCAAGGCACTTGGGAGATATCCAAAGCCATCAACTGCTCATCCGGAAACTCCTCGCGTATTTGTTCCCCTTCATGCACATTAGAGAAATCTTCTAACCTTGACAGATGATCAGCGATTTGATTTTTAGTACCTTTCCGGTCTTTGATCTCAAGATCGAACTCTTGGAGAAGCAATATCCACCGAATTAGTCTCGGCTTAGCATCCTTCTTATTGAATAGGTACCTAATAGCTGCATGGTCAGTATAAACAATAACTTTGGTACCTACCAAATATGATCTGAACTTGTCGAAGGAGAACACTAAAGCAAGCATCTCCTTCTCAGTCACTGTGTAATTAGCTTGAGCAGTATCAAGGTTCTTACTCGCATAATATATTGAATGGAACACTTTGCCTTGTCTCTGTCCCAATACTGCACCCACTGCTACATCGCTTGCATCACACATGAGTTCAAATGGCAACCCCCAGTTAGGAGCAACCAAGATAGGAGCTTCAATTAAGTTCCGCTTCAGCATCTCAAAAACTTCTTAGCACATCGCATCGAAATCGAATTTCATCTCCTTTTCCAAAAGACTACACATAGATCTAGCAATCTTGGAAAAGTCCTTGATGAATCTCCGGTAAAAACCTGCATGTCCTAAGAAACTTCTTACCCCTTTGACAGAAATAAGAGGGGGCAATTTTTCAATAACTTCCACCTTTGCTTTATCTACCTCGAGTCCTTGTTTAGACACTTTATGACCCAAAACTATACCTTCTTGGACCAAGAAGTGACACTTTTCCCAATTAAGCACAAGGTTAGTGTCTTCACAGCGAGCAAGTACTTTATCAAGGTTTCGAAGACATACCTCAAAAGAATTCCCAAAAACGGAGAAGTCATCCATGAATACTTCCACAAAGTCCTCCACCATATCATGGAAAATGGCCATCATGCACCTTTGGAATGTGGCAGGAGCATTGCAAAGCCCAAATGGCATGCGTTTGAACGCATACGTGCCATAGGGACATGTGAATGTAGTCTTCTCTTGATCCTCAGGTGTGATCAAAATCTGATTATATCCAGAATACCCATCCAAGAAGCAATAATACTCCTGTCCTGCTAAACGGTCAAGCATTTGATCAATAAAAAGGATAGGGTAGTGGTCCTTTCTTGTGGCATCATTTAATTTCCGGTAATCCATGCAAATTCTCCATCCGGTGACAGTTCTTGTTGGGATCAACTCATTCTTGTCATTCTTCACTATTGTCATACCTCCTTTCTTAGGTACACATTGCACAGGACTTACCCATTTGCTGTCAGAGATAGGATACACAATTCCTGCATCTAACCACTCGATCACTTCTTTCTTCACGACCTCCTTCATCAAAGGATTTAGCCGGCGTTGGTGTTGCGCACTCGGTTTATGGTCGTCCTCCATGTAAATTCGGTGCATGCACAAGGCCAAACTAATTCCATGAATATCCGACATTTGCCAGCCTATTGCTTTCTTCCTTTTCTTCAATATCTCCAAAGCCGCATCAACCTGTGCTGCAGACAAATGCGCAGAAAGTATAACAGGTAAAGTTTCATTAGAGCCAAGATATGCATACCTCAAGTATGACGGAAGCGATTTTAACTCCAGCTTTGGTGCTTCTTCTATTGAGGGTTTGGGAGGAGGACCCAACACTCGATCTAATGGTTCGACTACACCTTTTTGTGAACCAACTAGCGCTACATTAAGACAAGTGGCCAGTTATTGCGCTTCTGCATCTCCATCTATGTCATGCCCCACCAAAACTCTTTCCAAGGGATCCTTGGGAGTTATGCAATGCAATTCTACAGCAAGGTCTACTACTGTAATGGCAGACAACTCTTCATAGACAGATGGCAACTTCAAGGCGCGATAGACATCAAACACCTCCACCTTATCATGAGCTCTCATAGTCAACTGCCCAGCCGCTACATCAATCAATGCTCGCCCTGTAGCTAAGAATGGTCGTCCCAAAATAAATGGAACTTCCGAATCAGGCTCAAAATTTAGGACAACAAAGTCCACAGGAAAGATCAGTGACCTAACTTGCACCAAGACATCTTCTACTACTCCTTCCGGCCTTGCCACCGACCTATCGTCCAATTGGAGAATGATTGTGGGTTGTTTTGGACTACCCAACCCAAGTTTATTGTATAAAGATGCGGGCATGAACACTTTGTCCAATGGTGATTTGGACTGTGAAGCTGCCCGAATCTTTCAACTTTTTGGGTAGTCTATTCTGAATTCTCGAACTGCACTCTTCCGTGAGTGCCACTGTTTCATACTCAGTCAATCTCTTCTTATTCGCCATTATATCCTTCACATACTTGGCGTACTTAGGAATTCCCTGCAAAATATCAAACAAATGGAGATTAATGTGAACTTGTTTAAGGAGAGACAGAAACTTACCGAAGCATTCGTCCTCGTTCTGCTTTTTGAACTTTTGAGGAAACGGAGGGGGTGGTTTTATTTGAGGAACAATCCTCTCAACATTCGCATCTTGAACCACTTCTTCGGGTTTCTTTTCTTCTCTCACCGCTTCAGAACTTCTCTTCTTTGGAGCTAGTTCCTCCAGTTGTAATCCACTCCTTGTACTCACCGCATTCAGTTTCCTTGGGTTAGGATCCGTGTCACCCAGAAGACCTCCAAGAGGACGCACATTGACTGCATTAGCCAATTGTGCGAACTGCCTTTCCAAATTTTTCTGTGCTAATTGGGTGCTTCTCAACTCTTCTCCCAACTTGTTGCTGATTTCTGTACTTAGCTTTTGGAACAACTCCTCATTAGTCATGCCCCCTTGCTTCACACCTTTATTATTTGGCTGTTGAAATTGTTGTCCATTACCTTGTGATCTGTATTGGTTCTGCCCTTGAGCCTGATTTTGGTGTTGATTCTGATTTCCACCCCATGAGAAGTTGGGGTGGTTCCTCCAACTTGAGTTATACGTGTTTTCATAATTCTGCGTACCTCCACCTCTTTGGGCATTCCCTAGATAGTTCACAGAGTTTGGTTTTTCACCGCAAAAATCAGACAAATGGTCTCCACTTCCGCAAACTTCACACCATCCTTGCGGTTGGTGTACAACATTTACATGTGCTTATTGCTGCCCGACTGATAACTTCTTGAGCTGAGTGGTGAAGTTAGTTGCTAGCGCATCCAATTTTGCATTCAGTGCAGTTAATTGATCCACTTCCAAAACACCTGCAGCCTTTGATGTTGTGCTCCTTTGCGTATCACCATTCTAATCCGGGTTGCTTTCAGACATTTTGTCCAAGAGCTCCACTAACTCATCATAGGTCTTCTCAAGAGCTTGCCCACCTGCTACAGTATTCAATAGTACCCTAGAATTATATTCAAGGTATTCAATAAAGGTATGAGCTAATACCTCATTTGCCTGATAATGATTTGGACACGCAAGCAATAATTGTTTAAATCTATCCCAGGCTTGGTACATGTTCTCCGCTTCTCTGCTTGAAACTCAATATTTCACTTCTCAGTTTTGCAGTTCTGCCTGAGGGGAAGAATCGATTAAGGAACTTCTTTGCTAACTGATCCCATGTGGTGATAGAGTTGGGAGGCTCAGAGTCTAACCATCGCCTCGCTTCTCCCAAAAGTGAAAATGGGAACAAGGTCAATCGCACATAATCAGTTGATACCCCATGTGGAATATAAGTGCTGGTTATCTCTAGAAAACCTCTGAGGTGCACTTGGGGATCTTCATGGGGCAGGCCAGTGAATTGCCCATTAGTATGGAGGAGATGCACCATGGATTGTTTCAACTCAAATCTTCCACCCGGCGGTAGTTTTCGTATGCTCGAGGTCATACTAGTGGTGAGTGGGACTGCCACATCACGAATTGGCCTCGGAGCTATCCCTGCAGGTATCTCCATGTGTTCTCTTTCCACATGTTTTCCACGATCGTCAACCGGGTTCTCCTCCCGATTTTCTGGGAGATCTAATCCTAATTCTCGTTGTCTTTCAAGATTCGCCAGCTTTCTTCGTTGTCAAGGGCTCGTTCAGGTTCGTCGTCTGGTTCAACAAGATCAACTTTGCAAGCCAGACTTCAGATCCTAATTGCCTGCAATACAGAACGGCTAAGATCAAGTTGTTAGCACTTCGAATAATCACTAGTAGACTCAAAAGAATTAAATATAAATTAATTTCATTTCTAAGTCCCCGGCAGCGGCGCCAAAAACATGTTGCTTCCAATTGCACACGCAAGTGTACGTGGTCGCAGAAGTAATAGATGGCTCTTTTAGAACCGGGTTGTCGTACCCAAGGGACTTATGATCAATGTATATCAATTCAATTAAATCTACAACTTAAAGAAAGTATTAACAATGTGGTTTTGAATACTACTACTACGAACAATTTAAATAATAAACTAACTAACAAGGATAACTATAATTTCGGTGTTTTAATCAATTAAGGGACAATTCTAGGGCTGCAGCATGCTTTGCGTTTCATGTATCACATCTCATGCAAAGAATCAATTTTAGCTATCACATTACTGATTTATAGGGTTAATATTATGATCATGATCTCTCGATCTCTAATCGCCTACTCCAACTAGCTGTCTAACTACATCGTTGAGCGGGGATAGGCAGTCCTAATTGGCGAGCATTTATATTTCATCATGTTTCGTAACCAAGCTAAGTGTTCGTCTGGGCGTCACTCCTAAACACGAAACTAATCAAAGTTAGAACAAGCTCTTTACATTCTCTGATCTATCTACCTCTTCATCTCTCGAGTCCAAGAATAGACAATAGATTTGTTTCTATGGTGGCCTAGCATGAAATACTAAAACAAGAATGTAAAAGTAATGTATATGATAACCAATAATCAATTCAAAGCAATTCGATGTTCAACAATAACCCGTAGCTACAGCCCAAGAACAATGGCGTTTAGTCACACATAATATTCATAAACTCAAAAATAATAAGTTTCATAAAATTAAAACCTAAAGAAGAAGTAGAGAATTGAACCCAAAGATGAATTGTAATCCCTTGCTCTTGCACACCAAAAAAATATAGCTCCCCTAAATAATTATTTCTATGGACTATTTATAGATGTAGAAACCCTGAATAAAATAATTGAGTTCAAAACAAAGTAGGAATCCAAAACCAAAAGGAATTGGATTTCCTCTATGCCGCCGCCCAACCTTTCCATATATATAAATATTAATATAATATTCAATTTAATCCATTAAGCTGCCTGCTTGATTTTCCTTCTTCAATTTTTCATAATTAATTCATTTTAGCTCCAAACTTCTTCAACTTTGTACCAATTTAATCCTACAAATAAAATACACTATTTAGCACAATCCATAAAATCCATGCTAAAACAAGACAAATATAAATAATAAATATGAGGCAATTAATGATAAGAAAATATATTTTTGCCTCAGATCAGGGAGCTATCATTATAGCAAAAGGGAACAACAAAAAGTTTTGTATGTTCAGAAAGGGAGCAAAAAAAAAATGTTTTGTATGTTCAGAAAGGGAGCAACAAAAGGTTTTGTCTGTTCAGAAAGGGAGCAACAAAAAGTTTTGTCTGTTCAGGATAGAGAATTGTTTGTCGCCCCTTAAAGCATATACATGCAATAACTCTTGAAAGAGAGTGATCTAACAATTCTCAAGACACAATTTATATGAGAAATAGAAAGAAAGAAAATCCAACTTGAAATATTTCAAAGTGTGGGATGTCTAGTCAAAGTCCAAGTTCCTATTCCCTATAGGATCAAAATAGGACATAAGACTGTGGATTGTATATTCATTGGATATGCTACAAATAGTAAAGCATGTCGATTTATGGTTCATAAGTCTGAACCTAAGTGAAGGGTCTAAAAGACCTTGAAAAGAACCAAAGGAGAATGTACTTAATAGAGAGATTCAGAGGCGTAGTAAATGTCAAAGGACATCTACTTCCTTTGGGTTTGATTTTGTAACATTTCTTCTTGAAAATGAGTCCCAATCTTGAGCAATCACACTTGGGAGTTGGTTGATTTTCCTCCAGAAAATAGATCTTTGGGTTCAAAGTGGATCTACAAAAGGAAAAGAAAGTTGATGGAACTATTGACAAATACAAAGCAAGGCTTGTTGTCATAGGCTTTAGACAATAAGAAGGCATTTATTATTTTGACACATAATAGCCACTAACTAAGATTACATCAATTCAGATGCAAATAGAGCTAGTTGTGATATATGGCCTTCAAATTCATCAAATAGATGTTAAAACAACTTTCTGAAATGGAGAATTGGAGGAAGAAATTTACATGGAACAACCCGAGGGCTTTGTGGTTCCTGGTAAAGAAAAAGAAAGTGTGTAAACTTGTTAAGTCACTTTATGGACTAAAAACAAGCACCTAAACAATGACATGAGAAATTTGACCAAACCATGTTGGCAAATGAATTCAAGATTAATGAATGTGATAAATGTTTTTACATTAAAGACACTCCAAATCACAAGGTCATTGTTTGATTTTATGTGGATGACATGTTGATCATCAAAAGAGACATTTTTGACATAAATACTACTAAGCATATGCTAGAAAGTAACTTCGATATGAAAGATATTGAAGTTGTTGATGTGATTGAAAAGGTACTTGACAAGTTCAAGTACTTGGATTTCAATATTGTCAAGACTCCAATAAATGTGAGCTTTGTACTTCAAAAGAAAGAAGGAGAAAGTGACTCACAATTGAATTATGCTAGAGTATTGAGAAGTATGATATATATCATGAAGTGTACGCGATCAGATATAACATGTGCTATTAGTAAACTGAGTCTGTTCACGAGTAATCTCAATCAAACTTATTGGATGACAATGAAAAGAGTTTTAGAGTATTTAAAACATACTTAAAAAACTATGCTTTGCATTATAACTAATATTCAATAGTATTGGAAGAATATAGTGTTGCAAATTGAATCACCAGGTCAGATGAAGTAAAATCCACGAGTGGATATGTACTTACTCTTGGTGGAGGAGCAGTCTCTTGGAAATCTTCCAAACAGAAATGTATCGCTCGCTCTACTATGAAATTTGAGCTTATCACTCTAAATAAGGCTAGTGAAGAAGTTGAATGACTCCGGAATTTCTTGAAAGATATTCTTTTTTTGGCCCAAACCTTTAGTACCAGTATGCATACACTGTGAGAGTTAAGTTGCTATAGATAGGGCATGGAGCATGATGTATAACGAAAAGTCTCGTCATATATGACGTAGACATAATATCGTTAGAGAACTACTCTCTAATAGAATTATCAGAATTGACTATGTAAAGTCAAAGGATAATGTGTCGGATCCACTTACGAAAGGCCTAACTAGAGAGGGAGTTGATAGATTATCAAACGGAATGGGACATGGCCGAGGACAAGTCATTGTGGTGGTAACTCTACCTAGAAGACTGGAGATCCCAAGATCTAGGTTCAAAGAGATCAAACAAAGTCATTAATGACGGTTCAACATTGTCAAAAATTATTTTATAGTCCATTCTCATTATGAGACAATGTTCAGTAACCAGAATAAAGGCATTAGGACTTTTTAATAGTTTCTAAGTTTGATACAGGGTATATCAAATGGTGTATCTACGGGATAACAATTTTAGAAATCACCTATGTAAATGTGAAGTGTAAGCCGCTTCAAGGAGAATTTGGTAAGGCCAGTTCTGTACGCACTTATAAACCAAGATGTGTTCATGGTTGAAACGAACAAAACAATGAGAACCAAAATCAGTTCAAGGTTTGATTGTGTGATTTATGTTGTCTAGGTATACACCAAAGCTCAACGGTTCAAAGATATCAAATCTACCGATTGACCGAGTATATCCGATATATGTTCACTATGGAAAGCTCAAAGGGAAACCCACTTATCCAGATGCAATCAATCCTTACTTATGAATCACACAATTTTTCATGCATATGTTTTAACAATAGTCATTCCCTATTCATGTGGGGGATTGTTGGGGTTTGAAGATGTGAATAGGAAATGAAGAGTTGTGACTCTCCAGAAGGGTTGTGACCTTTACAAAAGGTTGTGACCGTTTGAAAGGTTGTGCCTTTTCCAAAGGGTCCTGACCTTTCATGAAAGGTTATCCCTTTTCCAAAGAGTTGTGACCTTTCCGATAAGGCACAGTTAACACATTTTCATGCTACCCTTTGTTGGCTATAAATAGAGAGATTTTCTCTCATTTTTAAGAATGGAATTTTTCCTTCTTTTGCATATATTTTCTTACAAAACAAAATAAAGTCTATGTGTGATTCGTTGTTGTCTTTTTGAGTTCGTTGAAATTATCGAGGTTTGAGATACCGCTACTTCTTTAATGGTTAAATCCGTTTTATCTTGGGAGGAATTAATCTACAACCTCGGGTACTTGAGAGGATTAAATTTCTTAAGGACACATAGTGGGTTCTGTGGACTCGGATAGTTCTTTTCTTTTTCTTTTCATCTTTTATTATTTCTGGTTTGCTAATCAAAATACAGGAGATAACAACAGGTGTGTCAATGACATCATTTAGTGCCTTTAAGACTCTTACTAGCCAAATGATTTCTGAGATTGCAGCTGCCATACTTCTGTATTCAACTTCTGCTGAGCTACTTCTCACTGTATGTTGCTTCTTGGATTTCCAAGATATGATTGCGTTTCCTAGCTTTACTACATATCCTGACACTGATCTTCTTGTGTTGGGACAAGCTGCCCAATCTGAATCACAGAACCCTTCTAATTGTGTGCTAGAATTGCTGCTCAATAGTATTCCATGTCCTGGACATCCCTTGATGTATCTCACCAGCCTCCAACCTGCTTCCCAGTGAGAAACTTTAGGCCTCTTACATAAATTGGGACAATACTTGCACTGTAAAGCTTATGTCACGTCTTGGTTGTTGTCAGATATAACAACCTTCCAATGAGTGTTTGATAGGTTGTAACATCTTTGTATAACGAATCATATGTGTTTCCACTGAGTTCATCATAGTCAACGTTAGTGAGTTTTTTATTGGTTCTAAGGGTGTAGCAGCTGGTTTAGCACCATTTAGACCTGATTCATATATCCATTCCAGGGCATATTTTCTCTGATTGAAAAGAATGACTGTCTTAGATCTTAGTATCTCAATTCCCAGAAAATATTTAAGTTATCCAAGATCTTTCATGCTGAATTTCTTGTGTAGTGCATCTTTTGTGTCTTGAATTAGTTTGCTACTATTATCTGTAACAAGTAGATCATCAACATAGATTAGGACAACAACTACATCATCTCCTTCCTTCTTAGTGAACAATGAGTGGTCATAAGGACTTTGTGCATATCTTGCCTCAACAAGGGCCTCAGACAGCTTGAGATTTCATTGTCTAGAAGCTTGTTTAAGTCAAGGATTTAAGTAGTTTACAGACTTTATGCTCCCCTACCTCTGGAAACCTTGAGACAACTCCATGTAAACTTCCTCAGATAGGCCCCCTTGTAAAAAGGCATTATGAACACCCATTTGAAAGAAGAGCCAGTTATGGGATGCTGCAACTCCAATCACAGTTCTCACAATGACCATCTTGGCCAAAAGAGAGAATGTCTCATGATAATCTAGTCCTTCTTGTTGATTATATCCTTTAGCAACTAGTCTTGCTTTGTAACTCTCAATGCATCACTACCTTTATGCTTAACTTTAAAAACCCACTTTGACCCAATAGCTGGCTTTCCAATCTGGCAAGTCAACTATGATCCAGGTTTTATTTTGTTCCAAGACTTTTACCTCAGCTTGCATAGCTTTAATCCATTGTTGAGAAGTAGATGCTTCTTTAAAGGTCGAAGGTTCCACGGGAATAGAAAAAGTTGTTATATAAGACTGATAAGTAGCACTCATGTTAGAATAAAATAAGTAATTTGCAATAGGATAGAAACAAATGGAGTTGATTTTTTGATGGACTATGTAATCTTTGTGCCATAATGGTGGTTGTGGTATTCTACCAGTTCTTCTAGTATCTACAACTGGTGCTATAGCTTTAATGTCTTCCACAACTATAATAGAATTATCAACATCAGACTCTGTTGTTGGAATGCCATCCATATGATCAAAATCATCAAATGCAACCTCTTCTTCTACAAGTGAGGAATCAACAGCCTCATTGAAGTCTGGAATATTAGGATTTCTAGCCACTGCTTGGTTTTCAGAACACATCTCATCATCAGAAAAATCAGTAACATCTTGATCATGTTGGATAGGCAGTACATGCTCTAATGGGAGTTCAAGGTTACTCTTGAAAGGAAAAATATTTTCCATAAAAGTCACATCTCTACTAATAAAGATCTTATTGTTCTCCAAGTCCAATAGCATGTACCCCTTTTGAGTTTTTGAATACCCCATTAGAGAAGCCTTCTTGGCTCTAGGGGAAAATTTATCCATTCTAGGCAGAACTGAAGCAAAGCATAAGCATCCAAATGCCCTTAAGTGATTTAGAGCAAGTTATGTCCCATATAGCATTGCATGAGGAGACTTTCCCTGTAATACTCCACTAGGGATTTTATTGATCAATTATACGGCTCTTTTAACACAATGTCCCCAATATCTTAAAGGCACTCCACTATGAAATCTTAAAGCCTTGGCAGTGTCCATTATGTGCCTATGTTTTCTCTCTACCACTCCATTCTATTGTGGAGTGTAAGCATGTGAACTTTCATGCATAATACCAAGATAAGAGAATAAAGTACTACATTTTATATTTAAAACCCTGTACCATTATCTGATCTAAGAGTTTGTACTTGGATGCCAAATTGTGTATTAACCATTGTCAAGAAGTCTTTCAAAATAAGGTGTACCTCAATTTTACATTGTATGAGACAAATCCAAGTAAATATTCTAAAGTCATCAACAACTATAACAAAGTATTGCTTCTTATCATAGGTGGGGTCTTATAGGGCCCCATACATCTACATGTAAAGATGAAAATAATGAGCTAATCTGTTGTGACTATCTGGAAAAGCCAACCTACATTGTTTAGCTATGGGAAAAGTTTGACAACAACTATGTTTTCTAGCATCTATATGATCTTTAAGGTATGTGATGTGTTGTATAGCCTTGAGGGAAGGATATCCTAGTCTGATGTGCCACAAATCAGTTTGATTATCATCTTTTGTTGTTGCACCAAATACTGCAGTTACTTCATCTTTCCACAAATATAAATCACTATTTTCTCTACCAATCCCAATCACCTTGCCACTGTAAAGACCCTGCAATATACAAAAATTAGGGAAAAAAACTAATGTTGCAAGACATGTCCTTAGTAAGCCTTGCCACTGAGAGTAAGTTAAATTTGTGACAACGCTAGGTTTGCAATCAAGCATGAGTTAGATTTTATGAGAACAAAACCCTGGTGAAATGCCTATGATATCAACAATGGTCCAACTAATTACTCTTTTGAACTGTTTCAACACAGATACCAAAGCTTTTACTTTCCTTTCATTTAGATTTGCAACAATGATGACTAGCAAGGTATTGTTATGGCCTAAAAACACATACCGCAAGTATGATTGAAGAGCTTTGAGCTCTAACTTAAGAGGCTCATCAATGGATGATTTTGTAGGCAAGGTCTCTCTATTCTTCAGATCCAGATTCAGTTTCTTTGGTGCATAACTAAAACTTCCAAACCCATCAAGTGCATTAACCATCTCATCATACTTCTCGATGTGTTCTCCATCAAAATTCATGAGCATTATCACTAGCGCTTCAACACCTAGTCTTTCTTCAATTGGCACTTCTAGTTGCTCTTCAATAGTCAACTTCACGATGGACACCACTTTGAGATCACTTTGATTCTTCATTAACTGACAAATATTGAAAGTTACCTCATCATTATTCAATATAAACTTCATCTGCCCTTTCTCTATATCAACTAAAGCAAGTTTGATTGCAAGGAATGATCTCTCTAAGATAATGGGCAATTTAAAATCAACCTCACAGTCCAGAATCACGAAGTCCATAGGAAATATGAAAGTCTCAATCTTAACCAGAACATCATAAGGACATCAATTGTTTCTTTACGGTGCGATCTGCCATAAGTAGCCGCATTGCAGTTGGTTTGGGGGCTCTTAAGTTCAAATTTTTGAACACTAATAGTTGTATCAAGTTAATGCTAGCACCCAAGTCACGTAGGGCTTTAGCAAAACGTAATGCGCCAATCGTACATGGAATTGTGAAAGCTACAGGATTTTTTTTTCTTTTGCACTAACAATCTGGTGGCAATGGCACTAAAATGTTGCAACTTGTCATCTCTTTCAAAACTTGTTGCCCAATTTTTAGTCACTAGATCGTTCATGAACTTAGCATAGCACGGCATCCGCTCTAGTGCTTCAATTAAGGGGACATTGATTGAGAGTTGCTTTAACATTGAGATGAACTTTCGATATTTACCTTTCTCGATTTTCTTTACTATTCTTTAGGGGAAAAGAAGATGAGGTTGAGGCATAGAAATTATCTTTTGAGTGGCTTCTTCTTCTTCTCTGATTTGATCTTTGGGTTTCCCCACATCTTCAACTTCAGTACTTTTGGGTTCCTTTGAGCTTTCCAATTCTATTGGCATAAGAGGATTTATGGTCTGCTTTCCACTTCATGTAGTGACTGCCATGCAATGACCATCATTCTTCAAATTTTGGACAGTGTTGCTCAAAAGTGTACCCTTTTGGTGTGGATTCAAAGACGAAGAGATTTGACCCAACTTTTGCTCAATCTACTTAATGATTGTCACATGAGACTCTACTTTTTGAGTCATGCCTGACAGATCATTTTGCATCTCTTTGATATCATCATCAGATGATTCAAACCTTTTCATTATCTTGGACATCATGTCTTCAACCCTTGCCAAACTTGTCCTCCATCTCGATTTTCTAGTGGAACATAAGCACCACTCTTGTCAATTATGTTGTTTTCTTTCCTTTTCAAATCGCCTTCTCTGTGTTGGCCTCGATTTATGTCATTGTACGCATTCCTCTTGTAATTATTTCATTCCTGTTGTAATTATTGTCAAGATTGTAAGTCCTATCCGGTTGTAGTTACCTTCTCAATTGTAAATGCCTTCTTGATTATAGTTGTTATCTCGATTATAGTTTTGACCTTGATTTCCGTGATCTTAGCACTAAGTATCCTGATTGGATATTTGGGCGTTAGTCCGGCAACCCCCCGTATGATCATTCACATAGTAAGCATCCTATTCATATCCATAATCATCATGTGGTGGTGCTCTACTTTGGAAGTTGACTGCATTAACTCTTTCTGTACCGACACCAAAATGGTTTAACACCAAACTAACATTAATTCTTAATTATGCCACCTCTTAACGTATATCCTCATTTGATTGTATTGAGTGTTGGTTTTTCTTTACCACAAAAGTATTCCTTGAAGTTTTTGTACCTCTAGTACACCATGCTTTATTTGTTTTGGCCACCTTTTCAAGTTTCTCCACAGCTTCCTCAAATGTGTTTTTTCTTAATGATCCTCTTGAGGTAGTGTCTGCCACTGCTTTTCCATTGTCATCCAATGCTCTATAGAAGATCTCCATAAGTCACTCATCGTCTATTCTGCGGTTTGGTACACTTCTCAGATAACTTATAAATCGTTCCAATGTAGCACTTATCGACTCTCTAGGTATTTGCTCGAAGTTGTTGATTCTATCCTTCAGCTTCAACTTCTTTGATAATAGAAAGTATTTTTCTATAAGCATTTGGTGCATCTCAATACATTTTGTAATTGAGTTGTATGAAAGCTCACATAGCCACACAATTGCATAACCAATTAGTGATAATGTGAACACATGCAACCCGATAATAGCCATATCCAAGTCTGACCTACCAAGACTGCTCTTAAAAATGCTGACAACTTTGCTAAAATGGGCTTATGGGTCTTTAGATGGTAGACTAGCGAACAATCCTCTAGTTATAAGCATTTGCATCATGCTTCTAGTGATAACGAACTTTAATCCGACTAGCAGTGAAGGTAACACGATGACACCCATTGTCCCAATAGCATCATGATAAAACCTGTAATTATTTGGCACACCAACTATGGTCTTGGTCTAGGTGGAGGTTAATCTCCCATTATCAATTGGTTATTCTGGTTGTTTCCTGGTACCTCTTCTTCACCTTTGTGAATATCTTTGTGATCACTCTCATGTTTCATTTTGGCTCGTTTTGGGTCCTTTTCTAAATTTTGATGACCACTAGTCTTAGCCATGAGCCTTAAAGCTCTTTGAATTTCAGGATTGAACAAAATCAGGAGAATGCCTCGACTCCATGTATTTTGGCATACACTAGAGCTTAACCTGTATGAAAAAAAAACAAAAATAATAACGTAAATCAAGAAATAATGACTAATAGTTCAAATAACTCAATTAATCTAATCTAAAAGCTTTATTTCCCAGCAATGACGCCAAAATTTGGTACCCCCAAATTACCCCTCCAAAAGAAGTATGAAGTGATCGTTGTCCAAATAAAGAACCTAACATAGGCTAGGATCGATCCCACGAGGAATGAAGTCTAGACTTAGCTTAATTATTTATTTATTGTACTTTTAATCGAGTTATTTCTGTAAAAGGGGAGGTTTGTGTAACAAAATATTGATTGAATGATTGTAAGTACCAAGTATCAAAGTAAGTAAGATTTATAATTGCAAGAATCAATAGAGGACAAAACTAGGGTATTTGTGTTCCCCACAAGTCCTAATTAATGCAGTAAACCTTATAGTAGTAACCTTGTCTGGTGTCTAGCATGTAAGATCAATAAGTTAGATATCACCTAAGTGGTTGGTCCCTTAAATAAGTGAATTTCACCATACAAGTTGGTCCATTTACGGATGTATGATTTACTAACTCTTATTCTTGACCCTAGATTAGCTATTCCTTGAATCCGTTCAAGCTATTAGATGAAGGTTGGTAGCCTTATATCTATGTTTTATAAAAAAATTTCCATTCATTACCCCCTTGGTCCGGTGAGTAAGAATAATGTGAGTTCTAATGTAGGCCTCTTTTAAAAAGTAATCAAAGCGAAGAGAAAAAGAATAAATGCATGAACATTATTCAAAAATTAGTAGTCATTAGGTCCACTTCGTTAATTTCTCATGGTTCCCACAATCCTAGTTGTGAAATTAGCTACTCTTGCTTGGTTGACCACAATTCATATTAATTTGGTTAAAATAAATCATGAACTTACAATTAGAATAGTTGTATTCTGGAATCATGAATTGAAGTTGCAAAGTAATGATTAAAGATCAATGCTATTAAATAAACCAACAGATTCAAGAATTAAATGTAAAAGTGTTTCACAAGTTAATTCTCAAAACCAAAAATTGAACTAAACTCCTAAAAAATAAACACAGGTATTGTGGGTTCCTGAGTTCCAAAACAGTATAATGTGATCTTAATTGAACATTATACTGTTGTAGAGATTGTGGGTTCCCTGAGTTCCAAAAAAAACGGTTTTGTTGCATTTCCTTTTATTCTAAATGTAGTAGGAATTTTAATTGGAATGAATAAATCTAGATAGTTTGATGTTTGCTGATGTGGTGATATTAATATTGTATTATAATGTATTATTTGGACGAATATTATATTTGAACAAATTATAATTATTTTTCGCTATTTTATAATGACGTGCACCAATAATTAAAGAATAACTTACAATTTTCAGAGTAAATGCTACATTAATAGGATTATCAACCGATAAGTAAATAGTGCAAGATGAGGAAAAAAGAGGTACTGAAGTTATCACACTAACTCAGCAGTGCGAGATCCAAATTTAGTCGGGGCACCAATGTGGGCTCCGGACACCTGTTAGAAAACCAAAAAAAATCATCTTATTTGATTTCTTGTCTTTATGTTTTATATTTGTACTAGTAAATTTATTTAAATAAATTAGCTTACAAATTTTATTATTTGGAGAGAGTTGTTTGTTGCTAAGTAAATCCATTATAAATCAATACAATATTTGAAATGTGAGTTATTTAATATTTACTAATTGAAAAGGTAAATATATCACAACATGACATTTGTGATCTTAATTGAATATATTTTTTGTTGATATATATGTGATTTTCAAATTAAATATCGAAGTTGTTGACTCTATCCTTCAGCTTCAACTTCTTTGATAATAGAAAGTATTTTTCTATGAACATTTGGTGCATCTCAGTCCATTTTGTAATTGAGTTGTATGAAAGCTCAAATAGCCACACAATTGCATAACCAATTAGTGATAATGTGAACACATGCAATCTGATAACATCCATATGCAAGTCTGACCTATCCAAACTGATCTTACAAATGCTGACAACTTTGCTAAGATGGGCATATAGGTCTTCAGATGGTAGACCAACGAACAATCCTCTAGTTATAAGCATTTGCATCATGCTGCTAGTGACAACGAACTTTAATCCGACGAGCAGTGGAGATAACACGATGACACCCATTGTCCCAATAGCATTATGATCAACCCTGTAATTATTTGGCACACCAACTATGGTCTTGGTCTAGGTGTAGGTTGATCTCCCACTATCAATTGGTTATTCTGGTTGTTTCCTGGTACCTCTTCTTCACCTTGGTGAATATCTTCGTGATCACTCTCATGTTTCATTTTGGCTCGTTTTGGGTCTTTTTCTAAATTTTAATGGCCACTAGTGTTAGCCATGAGCCTTAAAGCTCTTTGACTTTCAGGATTGAACCGAATTAAGAGAATGCCTGGACTCCATGTATTTGGCATACACTAGAGCTTAACCTGTATGAAAAAAATAAAAATAAAAATGTAAATCAAGAAATAATGACTAACAGTTCAAATAACTCAATTAATCTAATCTAAAAGCTTTATTCCCCAGCAACAACACAAAAATTTGGTACGCCCAAATTACCCCTCCAAAAGAAGTATGAATTGGTCGTTGTCCAAATAAAGAACCTAACAAAGGTTAGGATCGATCCCACGATGAATGAAGTCTAGACTTAGCTTAATTATTTGTTAATTGTACTTTTAATCGAGTTATTTCTGTAAAAGTGGAGGTTTGTGTAACAAAATATTGATTGAATGATTACCAAGTATCAAAGTAAGTAAGATTATAATTGCAAGAATCAATAGAGGACAAAACTAGGGTATTTGTGTTCCCCACAAGTCCTAATTAATGCAGTAAACCTTATAGTAGTAACCGTGTCTGGTGTCTAGCATGTAAGATCGATAAGTTAGATATCACCTAAGTGGTTGGTCCCTTAAATAAGTGAATTTCACCATACAAGTTGGTCCGTTTAAAGATGTATGCTTTACTAACTCTTATTCTTGACCCTAGATTAGCTATTCCTTGAATCCGTTCAAGCTATTAGAAGAAGGTTGGTAGCCTTATATCTATGTTTTAAAAAAAAATTTCATTCATTACCCCCTTGGTCCGATGAGTAGGAATAATGCGAGTTCTAATGTAGGCCTCTTTTAAAAAGCAATCAAAGCGAAGAGAAAAAAAATAAATGCATGAACATTATTAAAAAATTAGTAGTCATTATGTCCACTTCGTTAATTTCTCATGGTTCCCACAATCCTAGTTGTGAAATTAGCTACTCATGCTTGGTTGACCACAATTCATATTAATGTGGTTAAAATAAATCATGAACTTACAATTAGAATAGTTGAATTCTGGAATCTTGAATAGAAGTTGCAAAGTAATGATTAAAGATCAATGCTATTAAAAAAAAATCAACGGATTCAAGAATTAAATGTAAAAGTGTTTCACAAGTTAATTCTCAAAACCAAAAAAAACCGAACTAAACTCCTCAAAAATAAACACAGGAAGAGTATTTACAGACATTTAATCCTAAATAAAATAAATTGGGGAAACTATGGAAGAATAAAATTCGGCAGAAGCTTCTATGACCCACCACCTATGGATCGTAGGCCCTTCTACGGGTTGTGGAGTCCATCCATGGAAGCAGTCTTCAGACATATACTCATGATCCTTTCTACAAATGGGACCTACGGTACGTTTACCATTGTACAGTCCATCATGCTCACTCGTAGTCTAAGTACTGGAACTTAAATCTCTGATATCATCTACGGGCATAGACCTACTGCTCATAGAAATTTCTATGGCTCATTGTCCTCTCTCGTAGCTCCATACTTAACTCCAAAACATGCTAATACTTTCTACGAGTTCCACCTACGGCTTGTATGTTGACTCATGGAATCTCAAAACCAGTTGCTAGCACTGTATCTTCAATCTCCGCTACCAAAACCTACTTTCCTACAAAATAAAGACAAAATACCATCAAATCTACTAACAAATGCTCAAAAGACATGCAAAAGTTCAAGTTTAAAGCATTACAAGTACCATAAATTCGTGGTACATCAACCACCAGCAAGGGCCTAGCTGCTTTAGCGGCTAAGGCACCTCTTTAGCGGGACAACTTAAGCGGTCAAGTAATCAATTAAGTGGCCATCGCTGGTAGTTTATATCCATTGTTCAACCTCATTTCCACTAAGTGTTTTTTTTATTTTGAGACTTGTGATGGGTCAATCTCCTCCGTTTTAGCCCTCAATGGTGAATTGTTGATCATATGGGTGCATGATCCATTTCGACTTGTTTTAAAGATCGGATGGTGCCCGTTTCTGAGGTACAAGTTCCTTGAGCTGAGTGGGACCTATTAATGGAGTCAATTTAAAGATTCCTTGCACGGGTCTTACAATGTTTTTTTAACTCATTTTTAGTCCCCTCTTTAATTATTACGAATTGAGTGTCAAAACTATGTATTGATATTGTGATAATTTATTTGTTAGCATGGCAGCGATCGGAGGTGATTTGAAAGGGTAAAGCTCAAGTTTAATTGATTTTAGAGCGCGCGCAATCGGCTTGGAGGTAGGCTACGGCTTACCTATCTTAGATTATGCTTGTGTTGGTATTTACATGGTGTGTACCTATTTTTGGGAGTGTTCCTAGAATGTCTCATGTTTAGTTTATAGAATTCATCCATTAGCCTTCTTTTTGGGCATTTCGGAAGAATTAAGCATGTTTTACCTTATTTGTGATGTTTATCATGCCACGTTGTTGCCTTATGTTTGAATATTTCCTCTTGTAAGTTAATCTTAGCCTTAGTGTATGCTTAGACTAGTGATTGCCATGGAAATTTCTATTTTGAGTTGTATGCCTTAGAAAGTCCTCCAACATCATTTCGGACAGTTCTAGCTCTCTATAGAGTGATGAGCAGACTTGGGTATAATAGTATGAAACCTCATCTCAGTGAAAACTCTGCTCTTATTAGACCTTCATTCATTACTTCCCTATGATTTTGCCCAGTGTGTTTTTGGTTGTGATTTTGGGCCTTGTTGGTTACCCTGGATCAGGTCTGAGGTTTCGAATTAGAGTGGGTGCCTTGTGACTCTGAAGGAGGGTTTTCTCTATGGTATCTTCATGCGTGATGATGAACGTGTGATTATGGAGTTCTTCGGAGTGTACCAGCCATGGTTCGAGGTCTGGACGTACTTTTACTAGCCAAAGTTTGAGGTTCGGGCGTATATTTATTGGTCACAGTTCGAAGTTCGAGCGCAGTTTTGATGGTTTGGTTCTATTGAGGTATTTGGGGTGCCTTAGCTGTGGTTTGGGATCTGGATATCGGTTACTTCGATTCTAGAGTATTACCAATCTTGGTTAGGAATAGTGTTAGCTCGTTTATGTATTAATCGGGCTTATGGGGGTTCGTTTGGGTTATTTTCATTTCAATTGTGCACGAGTGTACCTTCTAGACTTATGGGAGTCCAATTGGATTATAGTTAGCTGCTTTACCTTATCGTTATATTTTTGCTAGATTATTGAGAAGCATAGTTACACTTTCCACTATTATACCATTTATCTAACCTCTAGTTACAATTTATTTCCTCACTTTCCTTTATGTATTTGCTTTACAAGCTTAGTTGGCCTATGATGCCTACTGGGTACTTGTTGTCTCAGTGCTCATGCTACACTCTGCATCTATTTTTCTTGATGCAAATCTGAGCGCCAGTCGACGACGGTGATTATGTGTAGCAGTGGGGGCTTTCGTAGATCGAGGGTGAGCTAATGGTGTCCTAGTTTGACTCATCTTCATCTGTATATAGTTTTTGGCTAGTCTTTTGTATACGAGATAAGTCTGTACTTATTTTGCTTATTTTGGAGCTTGTACTCACTTTAGTAGCTTTGTACGATCGTCCACCAGGTCGTGGGATTGGATCATGTACTATTGTTTAAATATTTATGCCATATCTCCTTTCCTCTATTATTTCTCTGTTTGGTTGATTGGCTTTCCGTTGTTTTAAGGTTTCTGCCCAATATGCTTGTTACTTGTCGTTTCAGAATATAAATTGTCTTACCTACCGATGGGTTTTGGTAGATGCCATCATGACTCGAGTTTTCAGCTCATGACACCCCTCCCCTCTCCATCTCTTACAAATAGTAATTTATATAATTGCCTTTTCCAATAATTATGAATTAATCATATTTATAGTATAGTTTTTTCTCTAGCATCTTCCAATTTGCTTATTTCTTCCTTATCCTATTTCCTATTAATAATCTTGGTATTGTAAGTTTGCAACAAACATTTTGCCAAAATAAGGGCAGTATGGAGGAATTTATATAGACAATAAAATTGTGATTCGAAACTTAACTTTAAAAAACAACATAAATTATGTTCTAAATAACATGGTACATATAAATGTTGAACTAGGAACACGCTTCAATATTTTACATAAAAAAAACACGTTAATTTTTGCAAACAATTACCTAGTTCCTCCAAAGCTAGAGGTGAAATTTTATTATCACAAACATTATAATTGAAGTGATCGAGCTCAAAACAGCGTACCATATTAAACATAAATTATTTGACTAAGTGTAGGGATAATTTTTAGGGACAAGGCAAAGAGCATTCTTCTTATGCATGACAAGTCCAGGCAAAACATCTGTATCAATGTCTTCTTTCATCATCCCATAAGGCAATTCCCAATCAAATGCATACAGAAGATTTGAAAGTATAAGATTTACCGTTGTAACACCTAGTGAAATACCTGCACAGAGACAAATTCAAGATTTAATCTTTATAATTTTAAAATTGTGAGCTCTTTGAAAAGTATGGGTTTGACATATGATTTTTAAACCGAAAGTTATAGATATAAATCCTACGAATAACAAGTCTATTAACGTGGACGATGTATATATACACGATATATATATATACTAATAATATAGTGTTTATATTATTGTGTATAAGTATATATATTATATGTATAGTATACGTATATTTGATATAATGTATATACTACATATATGATTTGTACATGTTTAAACTAGATAGCTCAAATGGTTCAAGCTAGTCGATCTCATTTTTGAATGCTATTGCTAATATTTTTCATGATTTTCACATAAAATTTATAATTTAAATTAAAAAAATTGTGGGATTAGTTGGACTTATCATGTAAATTATAAATCTACCATGGAATACCTGGACAACTTCTCCGGCCTGCTCCAAATGGAATAAACTCAAAATTTTGGCCCTTGAAATCAATATCGTTATTCAAGAATCTCTCAGGTATAAATTCTTCTGAATTTTCTCATATTTCAGGATCCCTTGCAATTGCCCATGAGTTTACAGGAATTATAGTTTCTGACTGAATTTCATACCCTTCTAGTGTAGACTTTTCCATTGATTTTCTTGGCCCTAAAAGTGGAGCTGGTGGATATAATCTAAATGTTTCTTTTATCACTGCTTTAAAATAAGGCATGTTTTGAATATCATCTTCATTCACAATGCCTTTGTTCCCAATTGATTGTCTGATTTCTTCTTGAACTTTCTTCATTACTTCTGAATTTTTCATTAAGGCTGTCTTTGACCATATTATTGCAACTGCAATAGTTTCTGATCCACCAGTTAATATATTCTATAAAATAAGAGCAAAATAGAAGAAATTGTCAAATCATGAGAAATTCTCAAAAGTAGTGTAGCTTATACATGCAAGTGAATATTTATGTATGAGTTTAACTTGTGTTGTAATGGCCCAACCCGCTAGTAATATTGTCCGCTTTGGGCTTAGGCCTGCACGGCTTTAAAACACGTCACTAGTTGGTAAGGTTTGCTTACTTATATACTCAACATCTCTCCTATGTTTTGCCGATGTGAAACTTCTAATCTTAAGATGGGGTGTCACATGTCGACATTGACATTATAGTATACCTAAATCAGTAAATTTAGGAAATAAGATTTAAATTTATGTATACTTTTCAGTATAAAGTTTTTTTTATACAATTATGTATACTATCCATATATAGAAATTAATTTTTTATCTACAATATGCATAAATTGGTTTTAGACATATATAGTTGATTACTTACCATGATAATTGCCTTTATGTTGTCCAAAGTAAGATCAATTGGAGTAATTGCTCTTTCCTCAATTGAAGCAAAAGATCAATAATATCTCCTTCCATTGATTTTGGCCTATTGGGATTGAGATGATGGTTAATGAGTTCTTCAAAAAACTCATCTAAATCCTTAAAATTCTTCTCAAGTCTTTGAATATTTCCAAATAATTTATCAAGCCAACCAAACAAAGGAAAATAATCATAGAAAAAAAAATGTGTCATCATATCTTGTGTCATAGTTAAAAGTTCATCAAATTTCCTCTTTTCATGCGCTTCTTCATCATACCTAATGCCAAAAGCAATTCTACAAGTAATTGTACTTGTTAGAGTAATCACTATATTACTCAAATTTGTAATTTGTGAAGCGGCTAATTGTTGAGATATTTTTTTAGTCATTCTTGATACTTCATCTTCACGAATCGAACTAAAAGACTGTACTTTCTTGAGACTGAGCAAATGAACAATACAGACTTTTCGCATTTCTCTCCAATAGTCATTGTAAGGTGCAAAGGCAATATCATGACAATTGTAAGACAATTTTTGTTGCCCAAGAAAAGAGGCTTTACTACAAAATGCTAAATCCTGTATTTGTGTTACCTCTTTTGCTAATTTTGTTGAAGAAATTACTACCATAGTAGTAGATTCAATTTTTAATGAGAATATTTTGCCATATTCAAAAAATAGATATGAGGGTTTAAACTATCATATTGATGCAAATTTCCAATAAAAGGTAGCCCTACTGGACCTGGTGGAAGAAAGGTTGTTCTACTCCTTTTGGATTTATAAAGAAGAAAAATGAGAATAATAGGAAGAGATATTGAGAACAGAAAGACTATCATTTTGTTGTCCACAACTGTACAAAATACGAGTCACTTAAAATGTCTTTTTATATATATATAAATAAATGAATCTTATGAGTAGTCCATTAGATATCACTATAGAACTAAAAAACATATTTAGTGGCAATAGATTTTTTTAGCGATAATATTTATTGCTATTGATCTAGCTCTGCCTCAGCTTACCATCTTTAGCAAGATAGTAGACTTGTTTAGTCGACCATTAGGATAGTTAGGAGGTTTGATTTATGTCCTTCTCTTTTGATTTTTTTTGCTATTTTAATAATATACGAGGTAGGGATTAATGTCATGCCGCTTCCTCACTCTTCCCATGCGAGGTGTGTTGTGTTCGAAAGTGATTATGACGTCATGCGAAAGCTTACAATTGCAAATTATATGATTGATAAATTAGATGACAAAGAAAAACATACTAAAAACATATTGTTATTGTGATTTGGTCAAACGGCCTACATATTAAAAACTAATATTGAAAAAGCATAAATATATTAGGAGAAAATCTCCCCATAAACAAAAGTCTCTAAACAACTACATTGTGGATGCTATTGTGTTCTAGATATGAGAAGAGGGGTATTCAATTTATAGGATTCTAAATTTTTCCTCTAAGGAAAGAATAAACCAAATATGGAAGAGAAATATATTTTCCTTTAAAGAAAAGTTCAAGCATTTATGGTAATACTTTGACTTTTATTTAAGGAAAAAATAAAATTTAAAATATGGTAAGAAAACCAGGACAAAACCCTAACAAATCTCCCCTTTTGGCTGGATTTTCTTGACAAAACTTTATCCACCTTCTTCAAATGCATGATAATCTCCTTTCTTCACATAGTCTTCATCACTGTTGTTTGCCATTGTTAAAAACAATGTTTAAAATATATGGGTTAAAAATGGTTTTAAAATATTTTATTTTATTTTTAAAAATTGCAGCAACAGGAATGTTGAAAATATGATTTAAATTTCTTCTCCACATGTGGTTGGATCAAAATCTTCTTCATCATTAAATTTGTTGCAAATTGATTTGAAACCACTTGAACATGTCTTCAACTTCGTTCCATTGGATCTTTGAATCATGTGATCTGATACCACTTGTTGTGTTCGAAAGTGATTATGGCATCATGCGGAAGCTTACAATTGTAAATTATATGATTGATAAATTAGATGACAAAGAAAAACATACTAAAAACATATTGTTATTGTGATTTGGTCAAACGACCTACATATTAAAAACTAATATTGAAAAAGCATAAATATTTGGGAGAAAACCTCCCCATAAACAAAAGTCTCTAAACGACTACATTGTGGATGCTATTGTGTTCTAGATATGAGAAGAGGGGTATTCAATTTATATGATTCCATACTTTTCCTCTAAGGAAAGAATAAATCAAATATGGAAGAGAAATATATTTTCCTTTAAAGAAAAGTTCAAGCATTTATGGTAATACTTTGACTTTTATTTAAGGAAAAAATAAAACTTAAAATATGGTAAGAAAATCAGGGCTCGAAAGTGATTATGACGTCATGCGGAAGCTTACAATTGCAAATCATAGAGTTGATAAATCAGATGACAAATAAAACTATATTAAAATAAACAATATATTATTATATGATTTGGTCAAGCGACCTACATAATATAAAACTAATATTGAAAAACATAAACATATTGGAGAAAATCTCCCCATAAGCAAAACTCTCTAAACGACTACATTGTGGATGTTCTTGTGTTCTTGATGTGAGAATAGGGGTGTTTAATTTATAGAGTTCTAAACTTTTTCTCTAAGGATAGAATAAACCTGGAAGAGAAATATATTTTCCTTTAAAGAAAAGTTCAAGCATTTATGATAATACTTTGACTTTTATTTAAGGAAAAAATAAAACTTAAAATATGGTAAGAAAATCAGGGCAAAACCCTAACAAGGTGAAAGTCTTCTTGGATTATTTTTTTTTGTTTTCTCATCCGGTGTCCGGAGCCCACATTGAAGCTTCTTTAAAGAAATACTATGTTTTTTGTACACAAAGTAGGTGAAGGCAAATGCTTCACACTCATTAAAGAATTCAAACACTTTTATGTAAATATTGTACTTCTCAGATTTTTTCTTCATGTATTGTTTCATATGAACCATATAACATAACAATAAATGGAAAGTATGAAAGTGAAGTGGGAGAAAATATTAGTGGTAAAATTTACCTTAGAGGTGCTTCAGAAGTTGAAATTTATGACTTTTATGAAGATCTCAAATTAATATGTAATAATTACTTGATTTCAAATTAGATATTTATAAGTACTTAATTATTTTTTAATATATAAATATAAACAAAAACTAATCAATTCACGTGAATTTTAGACAATACTTTAGATCAACCCCTATCTATCACTCAAGCATTTACACAATTACTTGTTAATTAAGTTCTCCCTCAACCAACTATGAAAATCGCTTAACTTCAACACAATATATCTATAGTTATGAAATCTAAGCTATAGATTTGAAAATCATAGTTATTACTTAGTAATAGCCATAAAAATTTAAATTCCCTAGCTATTTATAAATTCGTAAAATATTTTAGCCACAAAAGTCAAACTAGCAAAGCTAATTTCTCTTTTTTCTATAATATAATTACTAATAATTGTGACAATAATTGCCTAAATAGCTACAACTTTATTGGTACGATAAAATTTTGTAATTGATCATAGGTTTTTGTCACGCGATAAAAGTTATTCTAACAATAGAAACACTATAGCCACGATAAACTATATATTTGAACCAAAATATTGTAGCTAAATAAAAAAAAATTGCTATAGTTAAACGATATAACCCCATATTTTTTGTCATATTAAAATTTTATAGCTAATTATTAAGATTTATCACGTGTTACAATTTATTATAGTAATAGTAATTCTTTAGTCATAATAAATTATTTGAAATAAAATAGTGTGGCTAAATAAATATATTTGCTTCAAGTCACAAAAAAATTGCTCAATAGTTAAATGATTTAGCCATAGAATTTTTGCTACAATAACATTTTGTAGCTAATTATTAATTTTTGCAACGTGTAAAAAATTGTTGTAGCAATAGTGACCATTTAGCCATGAAAAAGATTATTTAAAATAGGAAAAAGACTCAAATACGCCATCGAATTTTGAGAAAAGGATCATCTATGTCATCAATTAAAAGTTTGTCTCATCTATGTCATTTCCAATTGAGAAAAGACTCATCCATGTCATTATTTGTTAACTGAAAAAGGTTTCGGTTTTGCAAAACCATTTTTACACGTGATCAATTATGATTGGTCATGTCATTAATTAAATCAATTATTCTAAAGGAAAAAGGTTCATATATGCCATCAAACTTTGAGAAAAGGCTCATCTATGTCATCCGTTAAAAGTTTGGTTCATCTATATCATTTCAGTTAACCAATAATGGCATGGATGCGCCTTTTTTCATACAAAAATGATGTAGATGAGCCAAAATTTTAACTAATGTCATAAATGTGCTTATTCTCAAAGTTTGATGGCATATTTGAGTCTTTTTCCTTTAAAATAAAATATTATAGCTAAATAAATATATTTGCTTTGAGTACTAAAAAATTGTGATAATAATTGGCTAAATAATAATTTATGACCAAATAATTTTGCCACAAATTTATTATTGTGATAAAAAATTTAGCTAATAAATATTTTTTACCATGATATGAAATATTTTGTAGCAATATTAATCTCGTGTAGTTAGAGGTGTTAATTGTTCGATTTAATACCACATGTCTACTTGTGAAATTAAAATATATAATTTCAATAAATAGGTGATTGTCTCTAATTAATTTTGATTAACTAATTATATCGAACTTAAATATGTCCCGACCCAAATCCACCAGGCCGTACAGGCACCTACTCTAGCACCTAGATAGGAGAACTCTTATCACCCAACTTTAAAAATGGCAATGCGGAATTAAACAAAAATATGAGAAGGCTTTTTAATAATAGAAATAATCATGAAAATTCAAGATTAGGGATCATCTTTTTACAATTAATTGAAAAATCCTCCCAAGAAACTAGTATAAACAGGTACAAGAGCTACTAAGAAGATACAATGTATAAAACAAAATTCGACACATCTCCCACCATAAGGAAATAAGAGTAGAAGGTGTCAGAGATCATCATCGTCTTCACCTATGGAACATCACCGAATCTTGCAACCAGACTATTCCAAGTGGAATAGCAAAAATAGTATCAGTACAAACAACATGTATTGGTAGGCATCATCGAACGATCCAAACCCTCCACATAATATCATGCAAAACAACCAAAGAAAACATGCATCTTAAACATAAAATTAGGGTCCCGATTCACCTATTCACCACCCTCACTACAAGTATCATTACCTTGAAATTTAATACGCCCTATCTTTTTCCACTACCAACTCTACTCACATCATATCATAGTCGAACCCTTCTATATATCACATAATATGTCCTCCAACACCAGACTGCTAAATTTGCCACTTCCATTATATGACAAACAAATAGGTAGCCTCACATCAGCAACCGGTATTACGATCCTAACCCCGTTATGAAGTAGCCCAGACTTCCCAAAATTCCCAAACATCACCAATAATATTTAACATGTCATTCTGGTCCATATAAGAAATCAACCCAGTGTTTAAACATACCAATCCAGTCCTTTAGGGACCAACGCGGTCCTTCAGGGATCAACACACCCAACTACAAATGTGCTGACGTGGTACCCTATATACGTGTCGGTCTAACACCCGATTCAATAATAATAATATATATGTGTCGACATGATACCCTATTCAATAGTAATATATATATATATATATATGACATGCTGGCACACACATCATGTGTGTGTGTGTGCATGCGCACCGATGTGGTACCCGATCCAATAAATATACATGTGTCAATGTGGCACCCGATCCAATATTAACATATATATAATATGAACACAACCACAATAACTTGTGATCACACATGTACATTCATGTAACACATTTATTACATACGATCGACAATATCTCTCACTCCACACTATATCTTTCAAACTCCCCTGTTCATATATTATGCATACATCACTAACAACACAATTAACAAGCACATATAGCATATACAGAAAAACAACTATCATCACCTATCCGAAGTATTGCTTTTCAAATATTACCAAACATAGTCCAATTACCCACAATTATCTTTCCCAGGATAACATGCAACAAACATCATAAAGCCAACAATAACAAATTAAGCCTATCATCAGCCTAACCACAACTAACCACACGTTCAACCATCCAAATCCTGTGCCTGAAGGCCTAAGCATGAAATCTTCCAGAAAGTCTACAAGATATTACATGGATAAATACATATCTAACTACTCAGTAAAGAAAACCTAACCTACCTAGGGGACAAGTCATTGTTGAAAGACTCTGAACGCAACTCCTTGCTTCTTAGGGTGAATCCTGATGAATGTTGGCCGGAAAGAATTAGGTCTTACCGTTACTCGCTTAGGAAATTTTTTAGATTAACCATCGTCTATATTTTGTCTCAGAAAAATGAGAAGAAAAATAAAAGAGCTCATTTTAGCTAGGGTCTGATTCTATGAGCCCCGCTATAGCCGCCCTACAGGCGCTATAGCGGCAGTGCCACAGCGAGAGGCATCTCGCTATGGCGGGCTAACGTCCACCTGGATCAGTTTAAAATTCCATCGTGTGTCCTAAATTTAATTTGGCACCAAAATCCAAAAACAAAATTGAGGCTCCCCACGAGGTGCATTTGAATAACGACGGATCGGGTCATTACAAAATATAACTTCAATAAGTCTTACTAAAGTTTCATCCGGCTCAACACTTGTAGAATTATTATTTAACTCAAACTTATTTCATCAGAATAATATTTTTATCGACCTAATGTGGTTGGTGGTGTTAATCTGTCACGACCCAACCCACTAGGCTGTGTGGGAATCTACTATAATACTTATATAGGAGAACCGTCAACTCCAAACTTAGTTAGAACTTGCAGAAAATTAATAAAACATAATCTAACACTCTATGTAGTTATGGAATTACTATAAATTGATTTAAAACTCTCAAATATTAACAAAGAGACAACTAACACCTACCAAGGAACTAGTGTAAGCAGGTACAAGATCAACTAAGAGGATATAGTATATGACAGAAAATTTTGACATAGCTTCCACCATAAGAAAGGAGGAGTAGAAGCTGTCGGAGATCACCAACATCTTCACCTATGAAACATCACTGATTTCTACAACTAGACTATGTCAAGTGGCATAGCAAGAGTAGTATTAGTACAATCAACACGTACTGGTAGGCATCATCGATCGTTCCAAACCTACTACATAATATTATGCAAATAATTTAAAAAAACATGAAACTTAAATATAAAACTAAGACCCTGTACCGCCTATGTACCATGCTTAATAGGACAACACTCCTTGGAACTCATACGTCTATCTCAAGTCTTTATCCATCGGCTTTTACTATTTCAGGTTAATACTCATAACTAGTACACTTGGTCCCAACTTCCTATCTCATTCTGCTGCCAACTCTGATATTTAGACCTTCGACCTTCTTACCACTCTAAGGTTTTTCAAGCCTACTTGTTATATCACTCTCATATCTGATCATAACCTAACCCATCTATCATGAAAAGATTTTCTGAACACAAGACCACTACTAACTCTACTAATCAACCTATTACTCTCCCCCAAACTCCCATGCCAACACCCTTGTAACACACCAAAAATTTATAAGCTAAGACTCGAACTATTCTTCCTTTATTTATAAGGTCGTATCGGGTGATTCTTAAATTTATCTTAGGTGTTAAGGTCAATTCTGTAGTGTGGAAATATATTTGGAGGTGAATTAAGGCCACAAGAATCTCGTAGCACAAAATTGGGTTGAAAGCTTCCTTACCAGTTGAGCTTTGATAAAAAATTCTACTTAGGTCAACTTCAAATGATCATATCTCTCAATATATAACGAATTAGTTAGTCTATGACCTATCAAATCAGATGTATATGTGCCTTCTTTCCAATGCTACCAAATTTGCCTCATTTCAAGTTCGGGATAAAAAGTTATGACCATTTTACCAAAGACTACCATAACAAAGTTTTCTAAGTCAGTGACCTACGAACCACTTCTACGGGCTGCAGAACTTTCTACGACCCGTAATGTTGACTCATGAAAAAAGTACTGGAAGTCAAATTTTTGGATCCAATTCCTACGGACCCATCTACGGTCGTAGTTTGGGCCCGTAGAATGAACTTTTGAGCCTTAAAATTTTAATATGAATTTCACGGATGGGATCTACGATCTATAGATCAAACCAGGAATCGTAGATGGCCCCGTGGAAAATTTTTGACAGCTTTTTAAGAGGGGTATTTTAGTCTTTTCTTGCCCCTTCTAAGCCTAAACCCCCAATGTTTTTACACCTAAATCAAGTTCTAAATAGTATTAATCAACCCTATTACTGTCATTAGCGCTTCAAAATCTTAGAGCAAGGATCCAAGAGGAGAAAGATAGGGTTTTCAAGCGTTCTTCCAGTTTCGCCAAGAACTTTGATCTTCCAGGTATGTAAGGCTAATCATAGTGTAGGACTAAGTTCGTCCTCATGCCCTACATCTCAATTCAGTCGGTAAAAATTAAATCTAGGCTTATACCCTCAGTTTCATGAAATTCTTGATATGAGTTATGTTCTTGTTCCGAGTTCTAAATTCTTATATTATGAGATTGCAATATTATATGCATTGAGATCCATGAATTTGTCACAACCCAAAAACCGGGTGTGATGGCACTTGTCCTATCCCACCAGGACAAGTTAGCCTAAAACCCAACAAGCGGAAGAAAACAGCAGAAATATCAAGAAATAGCTAAAAACAGAAGACTTCATCTATAAAACCAACCCAAGACTGGTTGTCACATGTACAAGCCTCTATTACAGAATTTGAAATGAAAAAACTTCAAGTCTCGATGTTTGTATCTCAAATAGAACAACCATAAGTAAAATGGTCAAGAGAGTTTGCCAACATCAAACAGCTACCTCTCAAGTATCCTTAAAAGCCTCGGAGAAGGAAGAAGGAGAAACTAACGCACGGTCCAGGCTCGGAACCTACAAAAGTGTGCAAGCAAGGGTGAGTACCAAACAACACGATACCCAGCAAATCAACTAATAAAATGAAGCAAATCTAAAAGAATCACGAAACCCTGACTTCCAACCTAACCTCCAATAACTACAACCTGCATAGAAATTAAGCCCAACCTAACAGATTTCCAATCCACAGTTCAAATGATACAAGTTAACAACAGTCCAACAAAGAAGCTCAAATTAGTATCAACAAGTAAGTCTCAGAATCATAAAGTACAACATAGTATCACAAAAGCAAGGATCAGACAATACAATGTGATGCAATGCCAAGTATAGAATGCATATACGCCGAAACCATTTCCCATCGGCATAAATCATCACTGGCCACACATGTACCACATATCCGCCGGAACCATTTTCCATCGACATAAATCATCACTGGCCACACATAGACCACACATCTGCCGGAACCATTTCCCATCAGCATAAATCATCTCTAGCCACACATAGACCACATATCCGCCGAAACCATTTCCCATCGGCATAAATCATCAAGTGTCTCATCATAGTGTTTCCAGAACCAATGCACACAAGCATGTTCACACAAATAATGAGAAGAATAATAGTGTTCACAATCACAACGCAATTCATATCAATGCAAATCACGTCACACTATCATCAATATATCAACAACAACAGTCAAAATCTCAATATCCACAACATATCAATGATGTCAATTGCCTAGTCTCCATTTCTCTACTCATTTCATCGCAAGTAGGATCAATCGCTAACAAGAGTTCTCAAGTCTAGTCCCATAATCAACAATGAGCAAAAGACATATTTAAAACGTTCATAATCACATCGAGACTATCGTAGCAATGCATCAAACTTACAATGATATCAAGTCCATGGCCCAATCACACGTTGGCCTATCACATTAGCATACAAACCATTTTATTTACCCCGCCGGTCATTAATTAGATTGATTCATGCAAGAACTCACCCAACATCTCAATCCCATTACTCCCCAATGCAATCAAGTAAGGAAGTCGAAATTCTAAAAGATTTACAAGGTTTTAAGAGTTCACTTACCTTAATCGAACCAAAATCAATCAACGATCAGAGCTTTTCCCTTCCGTAAGCAATCCTAAGCAACACAATCTATTCAAATATAGAAACCCAATCACAATTCGGGTCTATCAATGCCAAGAACATGAAATTCGGAAAGAAAAGGCAAAATAACCCAAAAATCTGATTTCGAAAACGGGGTTTGAATCCAGGATTTCTTTCATAAAAATCATCCTCAATACCATAGGATTTAAATGGAGAAAAATCCATTTGAAAAGGAAGCTCAAAACAGCCGCCCATTCCCATTTTATCAAATTTTCGGAGTTCTTTCAAAACCACCAAAAACACATTTGAAAATCCCAAATTCCAATTCAAAATCATGTTTAAAGCGTTGGGTAATCAATGTTCAAGGTTAGAATCAGTTACCCACAAGGTCTCCAATAAATTCCTCTTTAAAATCGCCTTCCCAAGATTCACAAAGTTGAAAATGGGTAAAATCCCGACTTTACACTATCCAGGTTTAAAAATAACCTCTGCAAACGCGGCTAACTTAGCTTGTGAATGCGGAGACCAACAAAATAGAACTCTGTGAACGCGAAACCCTCTCGGCGAATGCAGAGACCAACAATACTATACTCTGCGAACGCGGGAGTCCCTCCGTGAACGCGGAGAACGGAACCCCAACCCTCCATGAACGTGGAGATTACCAACCTTGCCCTCCGCGAACACGGGCAACAAACCTCGGTGAACGCAGAGGCCAAAATAGCTGGCACTAGATATCAGCAAAAACAACAATTTTACAAGTCTCCGAATGGATCCTCGAGATTCGTTCGGAACCCTGTGCACACAAAATATATATGCAACCCTACTAAATTCGACGTTTCGGACTCAAAGAAACCATCGAAATTTTGATTCGAGGTTTCCTTGATCGAGAACCCGATAAAACACACAAAATTAACTTAAGCCTCAACAACTCAAAACAAGCTCGATATCTCTAAAAATTCAACCAAGGCCACCCCTAGGCCTAAAATCATCCTTCGAATCCAACGGAGTTGTCAGAATCAACATCTGAGCATCGGATCTCCTAATATTGACCAAAGCCAATCGTATGATCAAAATTCCATAATTTTTCCAACTTAGGACCTCAAATCCATGATACAGCCCCAAAATTGATTCTGTCAACTCTCCTAGACCAATTTTCGCATTTCAGAACTGATGAAATCGATGGAATTCCCATCCGAGTCCCAAAACTCCGAAAGACCTCAAAAATCACATTTTGGCAACTTAGGCCTTTAAAGTTCAAACTTTTCAAAAACTTCATTTTAACACACACTTTCACAAAACCAAGCTCGAAAACATACCAAACATGACTCGGGGCAACTCTCGGGAGGGGCAAAACTGTCATTTTGTAAATATCACCAAAAATGACCCTCTGGGTCATTACATTATCCACCACTAAAAACTATGTTCGTCCTCGAACATAAAGTAAAATAAAGTATCTGAAGCCTCGAAAAGCTGAGGATATCTGGCACGCATGTCAGACTCGGACTCCCAGGTAGCCTTTCCAGCTGAATGGTGACCCCACTGCACCTTCACTGAAGCAATCTCCTTGGTCATAAGCTTACGGACCTGCCTATCAAGAATAGTTGTAGGATCCTCCTCAAAAGTCAAATCAGGACCCAACTCCAAGGAATCGAGTGTAATCACGTGAGACTCATCCGGATTGTACTTTCGAAGCATGGAAACATGAAACATCGGATGCACAGCTGACAAGCCAGGTGGCAAGGCCAACTTATAGGCCACCTCTCCCACACGGCTCAAAATCTCAAAAGGGCCAACAAAGCTAGGGCTAAGCTTGCCCTTCTTTCCGAACCGCATAACACTCTTCATGGGTGACACTCGGAGCCAAACATGATCACCCTCCATGAATGCCAAGTCTCGAACTCTCCGATCGGCATAACTATTTTGCCGACTCTGAGCGGTCAACAGCCTACTCTGAATCAAACGAACCTGCTCCATGGCATCTCTAAGTAAGTCAGTGTCTAAGGAATCCATTTCGCCAATCAAACCACCCAATCGGTGATCTACACCGTCTGTCATACAAGGCCACAAATGGAGCCATCTGAATGCTGGAATGATAACTGTTGTTATAGGCAAACTCCGCTAGGGGCAAATGCTGATCCCACCTAGCACCAAAATCAATCACACAAGCACGGAGCATGTCCTCAAGCACCTGAATCGTCCGCTCGGACTGACCATCAATCTGAGGGTGAAAGGTTGTGCTCATATATAGTCGAGTACCCAAACCATGCTCCAAAGCTCTCCAGAAATGTGAGGTAAACAAAGAACCTCGATCCGAGACTATAGATACAGGTACTCCATGAAGTCTAACAATCTGACTGATGTAGAGCTGGGCTAACTTCTCCGCCGTATACTTCACCCAAACTGGAATGAAATGAGTGGACTTAGTCAGCCTATCAATAACCACCCAAATGGAATCATTACCACCTACTGTGATAGGTAAACCCACAACAAAATCCATAGTGATTCGTTCCCATTTCCAAGTAGGAATGGGCATCCTCTGGGACATACCTCCAGGCTGCTGGTGCTCACACTTGACCTGTTGACAGGTCAAACATCTAGATACAAAGTCTGCAATATCTCTCTTCATACCACACCACCAGTAGTGCTAACTCAGATCATAATACATCTTCGTTGTCCCCGAATAGATAGAATATCTAGAGCAATGGGCCTCCTCTAGAATCAGTCTAATAAACTCGCCCACCTTGAGCACACAAATTTGACCTCCGATCCTCAAAACTCCATCGGAATCAAGTGCAGCCTCCTTGGCTTCACCTCTCATCACCTTGTCACGGATAAGACACAACTTCTCATCCTCAAACTGATGCTCACGAATTTGCTCAACTAAGGAAGAATGGGCCTCAATGAATGCAATCAAACCACCTCTCTCCTCAGAAACCTGCAACCTGACAAAACTGTTGGCTAATCTCTGAACATATCTAGCCAAGGGTCTCATATCAACACTGATTGCGGCAAGATTCCCCATACTATGAGCCTTACTACTCAAAGCATCGGCCACCACATTGGCCTTTTCCGAATGATACAAGATGGTTATATCGTAGTCCTTCAGTAACTCAAGCCATCTACGATGTTTCAAAATCAGATCTCTCTGAATGAAAATGTACTGAAGACTCCGATGATCGGTGAAAACCTCACAATGAACCCCATACGAGTAATGCCTCCACAACTTAAGCATAATCACTACTGCGGCAAGCTCTAGATCGTGAGTAGGGTAGCTCTTCTCATGAGCCTTCAACTATCTAGAAGCATAGGCAATAACTTTCCCTTTCTGCATCAATACACCTCCTAAACCAACTCTGGAGGCATCATAATATACGGTGAAAGCCACACCCTTCTCAGGCAAGGTCAACACAGGAGCAGAAGTTAACAAAGCCTTGAGCTTTTGAAAGCTCGCCTCACACTCATCGGACCAATGAAAATTCACAGTCTTCTGAGTCAATCTAGTCAATGGCGCTGCAATGGTGGAGAAACCCTGCATAAACCACCGATAGTAGCCCGCTAACCCCACGAAACTCTGAATCTCAGAAGGAGAGATAGGTCTCATCCAACCAGAGCCAAAACTCGCACTTAGAGAACTTGGCATACAACTTTTGCTCCTTCAAGGTCTGAAGTACCAATCTCAGATGACGGACGCGATCCTCCTCGATCTGGGAATATATCAGAATGTCATCAATGAATACGATCACTAAGGAATCCAAGTACGAACGTAATACTCCGTTCTTCAACTCCATAAATGATGCAGGGGCGTTAATCAACCCAAACGACATCACCAAGAACTCATAGTGGCCATAACGAGTCTGAAAAGCTGTCTTAGGAATATCAGATGGCCTAATCTTCAACTGGTGATAGCCGAACCTCAAATCAATCTTAGAAAACAACGTCGCACCTGAAGCTAATCAAATGAATCATGGATACAAGGAAGAGGATACTTGTTCTTAATGGTTACCTTGCTCAACTGTCAATAGTCACTACACATCCTCATAGAGCCATCTTTCTTCTTAACAAATAGAACCGGTGCTCCCCAAGGTGACACGCTGGGGCGAATAAACCCCTTGCTCAACAAATCATGTAACTGATCCTTCAACTCTTTCAATTCAGTCGGGGCCATACGATACAGGACAGTAGAGATGGGCTTGGTGCCCGGCCCCAAGTCAATAGCAAAATCAATGTCCCTATCCGGAGGAACACCGGGAAGATCAGTAGGGAACACATCAGCATACTCATCAACCATAGGAATGGACTCCATGGGAGGTGGCTCAAAACTAATATCCCGAATAAAGGTAAAATAGGACAACCACTAAAGGCTCACCCACGGGTGTAGAAACATGCACAGGCACAGGCATACGATCACATACCAAATCAAACTCAGATGCAAAGTAGGCAGACACATAGGAGAAAGTAGACCCTGGATCAAATAATACAGAAGCATCTCGAAGGCAGACTGGAACAATACTTGTGATGACTGCATCAGAAGACTCAGCCTCGGGTCTCCTCAGAAAAGCATAACACTGAGCCCATCTACAACTACCAGTCGGAGCCGCAACTCTACCTCCACGCTGAGCCACAACTCCACCACCTGACGCTCTACGACCCCTACCAGCTGACTGACCCCAGCCCCGACCTCTAGCCAGAGGCACTGAATCTCTCTCTGGAACTACAGAATAAGTACGATGGGGCCCTGAATGAGTCTGAAGAGGACATTGTCGCATCAGATGACCCGGATCTCCACAAGTATAACAAGACTTCAGAACAGTGATCTGCTGTGATGATCCAGATGAAGTACCACGGCTACCCTGGCCAGAACCATGAGATCCACGAGACACATGTTCCCCCTCGGCCGCTGGCATGGAAGCATGTACCGGCCTCTGACGCTGAAAATAAGTACCACCTCTCTGAGAACCCCTACCTCCAGACGAGGCACCAGAAAACTGACCACTAGAACTGGCCCTCTTGGAGTCTCCAAACTCCTCTCGAAACATCAACTCTGCCTCTCTGGCGATACTCACGATGGAATGGAAGGAAGCACCCTCACGGGATGATCTGAACACATACGATCTGATGGAGAAAGTCAAACCCCTCACAAACCTGCGGACCTTCTCCTCCTCATCAGGAATCACAAACATGGCATGACGAGACAGTTGATAGCAGCATGCCTCGTACACCGCAACCGACATGCTACCCTGAGTCAAACCCTCAAACCTCAGCTCTCCTCACGCACACTCCAAGGAATGAAACGATCACGAAAAGCACTGGAGAAAGCGTCCTACTCAACCGGAGGAGAATCCACAGGCAGGGATTCCACCCAATACCTCCACCACTCCCTGGCTGGCCCACGGAACTAGAGAGCAACAAAATGGGCACCCCTCGCATCCACCATCCTCACTACCCCAAGCATCTCACGGCACAAGGTCAGAAACTCATGAGCATCCTCACTCTTACCACTCTTAAACAGGGGTAGTCTCATCTTCTGAAACCTCTCATAACACGTCTGGTCCTACACCATCAGAACTACATCCAAATCATCATGTGCACCTACAGCTGGCACGGGAACCAACGGTGGCTGACCCATCAGATCCTGAACAACCGAACCCTGATGCTGCTCTAGGGTCTGTGCCCCTACTCTAGTCTGTGAACCCTTAGGCGTGCCTGCAGTACCCTGAGTAAAACTCTCCATCACTCCTAACATCCTCAATAAGGTCTCCTGAAAGAACGGTGCTGAGAATCCTGGAGGGACCTGACCCTGGCCAACCTCAATCTATGGCTCTGGAGAAGCCTCTCGACCATGACCTCTAGCAGGTGCCGCTCCTTGGGCACGGCCTCTACCACGTGCCACTCCACGAGCACGGCCTCCAACTCGGGCCCTACTCCAACCTCTGATTGGGACCTCAACTGCTGCCTCGGGGACTGCCTCCCCTCCATCGTTCAAAACTGAAGCTCTGGTCCTTGCATCTGCAAAAACAACACACGACACTCAGCACAAGCGATAGAACCACTCAAGATAAGAAAGAATGAAATGAAATAAGTTTCCTAACAGTCTTCATAGACTCTCAAAGATAAGTACGGACGTCTCCGTATTGATCCGCGAGACTCTACTTAGACTTGGCTTGTACACATAAGACCTATGAAACCTGGGCTCTGATACCATTTGTCACGACCCAAAAATCGAGTGTGATAGCACTTGTCCTATCCCACCAGGACAAGTTAGCCTAAAACCCAACAAGCAGAAGAAAACAACAGAAATAACGAAAGAAATAGCTAAAATCGAAAGACTTCATTTATAAAACCAACCCAAGACTGGTTGTCACATGTCCAAGCCTCTATTAAAGAATTTGAAATGAAAAACTTCAAGTCTCGATGTTTGTATCTCAAATAGAACAAACATAAGTAATAGGGTCAAGATAGTTTGCCAACATCATATAGCTACCTCTCAAGTATCCTTAAAAGCCTCGGAGAAAGAAGAAGGAAGAACTAACTCACGGTTCGGGCTCGGAACCTACACAAGTGTAGAAGCAAGGGTGAGTACCAAACAACACGGTACCCAGCAAATTAACTAATAAAACGAAGCAAATCTAAAAGAATCACGAAACCCTGACTTCGAACCGAACCTCCAATAACTACAACCTGCACAGAAACTCAGCCCAACCTAACAGATTTCCAATCCACAGATCAAATGATACAAGTTAACAACAGTTCAACAACAGTCCAACAAAGAAGCTCAAATCAATATAAACAAATAAGTCTCAGAATCATAAAGTACAACATAGTATCACAAAAGCAAGGATCAGACAATACAATGCGATGCAATGCCAAGTATTGAATGCATGTCTGTCCTACGATACACAACCCCTGACTCTCAGATCGGTACCCATGGGGGCCACACATGGACCATGTATCCGCCGGAACCATTTTCCATCGGCATAAATCATCACTGGCCACACATAGACCACATATCTGCCATAACCATTTCTCATCGGCATAAATCATCACTGGCCACACATGGACCACACATCCGTCGGAACCATTTCCCATCTGCATAAATCATCACTAGCCACACATAGACCACATATCCGCCGAAACCATTTCCCATCGGCATAAATCATCAAGTGTCTCATCATAGTGTTTCCAGACCAATGCACACAAGCATGTTCACACAAATAATGAGAAGAATGATAGTGTTCACAATCACAACGCAATTCATATCAATGCAAATCGTGTCACACTATCATCAATATATCAACAACAACAGTCAAAATCTCAATATCCACAACATATCAATGATGTCAATTGCCTAGTCTCCATTTCTCTACTCATTTCATCGTAAGTAGGATCAATCGCTAACAAGAGTTCTCAAGTCTAGTCCCATAATCAACAATGAGCAAAAGACATATTTAAAACGTTCATAATCACATTGAGACTATCGTAGCAATGCATCAAACTTACAATGATATCAAGTCCATGGCCCAATCACACGTTGGCCTATCACATTAGCATACAAACCATTTTATTTACCCCGCCGGTCATTAATTAGATTGATTCATGCAAGAACTCACCCAACATCTCAATCCCATTACTCCCCAATGCAATCAAGTAAGGAAGTCGAAATTCTAAAAGATTTACAAGGTTTTAAGAGTTCACTTACCTTAATCGAACCAAAATCAATCAACGATCAGAGCTTTTCCCTTCCGTAAGCAATCCTAAGCAACACAATCTATTCAAATATAGAAACCCAATCACAATTCGAGTCTATCAATGCCAAGAACACAAAATTCGAAAAGAAAAGGCAAAACAATCCAAAATTTTGATTTCGAAAACAGGGTTTGAATTCGGGATTTCTTTCATAAAAATCATCCTCAATACCATAGGAGTTCAATGGTGAAAAACCCATTTGAAAAGGAAGCTCAAAACAGCCCTCCTTTCCCATTTTATCAAATTTTTGGAGTTCTTTCAAAACCACCAAAAACACATTTGAAAATCCCAAATTCCAATTCAAAATCATGTTTAAAGCATTGGGTAATCAAAGTTCAAGGTTAAAATCAGTTACCCACAAGGTCTCCACAAAAATTCCTCTTTCAAATTGCCTTCCCAAGCTTCACAAAGTTGAAAATGGGTAAAATCCCGATTTTACACTGTTCGGGTCTAAAAATAACCTCCGTGAATGCTGAGACCAACAAAATATAACTCCGCGAACACGGAACCCTCTCCGCGAACGTGGAGACCAACAATACTATACTCCGTGAACGCGGAGACCAAAACACGACTCGAAAGACTAACACTCCGCGACGCGGAGAACGGAACTCCGACCCTCCGCAAACGCGGACTCTACTCCGCGAACGCGGAGATCACCAACCTTGCAATTCGCAAACGCGGAGGCCAAAATAGTTGTCACCAGATATCAGCAAAAACAGCAATTTTACAAGTCCTGAATGGACCCTCGAGATTCGTTCGGAACCCCGTGCACACAAACCAGATATGCAACCTACTAAATTTGACGTTCCGGACTCAATGGAACCATCGAAATTCAGATTCGGGGTCTCCTTGACCTAGAACCCGATAAAACACCACAAAACTAACTTAAGCCTCAACAACTAAAAACAAGCCCGGGATCTCTAAAAATTCAACCAAGGCCACCCCTAGCCTAAAATCATCCCCCGAATCCAAATGAGTTGTCGAAATCGACATCCGAGTATCGGATCTCCGAATGTTGACCAAAGCAGATCCTATGATCAAAATTCCTTAATTTTTTCAACTTAGGACCTCAAATCCACGATACAACCCCAAAACTGATTTCGTCAACTCTCCTAGACCAATTTCCGCATTCCGAAACTGATGAAATCGACGGAATTCTCATCCGAGTTCCAAAACTCCGAAAGACTTCAAAAGTCGCATTTTGGCAACTTAGGCCTTTAAAGTTCAACACTTCTCAAAAATTTCATTTTAACTCACACTTTCATAAAACCAAGCTCGGAAACATATCAAACATGACTCAGGGCAACTCTCGGGAGGGGAAAAATGGTCATTTTGTAAAAATTACCAAAAATGACCCTCAGGGTCATTACATAATTGTTGTTCATGCTTGTATTTCCACATGGATCCTATTTATTGAGTTTTTACTAAACGTATGCAAAATAGTATTTTTCGTTGCATTGATTGAAGTGAGTTTAAGAGAAGATTTAAAGCCGGATTTTAAGAAGAGGCTAAGGGACTTAAATGGTCTCAAATGTATTATTTTCACATTGAAAAGGAGAGCTCCATTTTCAGAAAAGTATAAGAGTTTTCAGACAGTTTCAGTACAGTGTAGTTATATCTTAAAGAGACATTTTTTTGAGTAATTATCTCAATCCAATGAATATTTTACATGAGCATTCAGTTATATATTTTGGGAGTAACATTGAACATCGATTTGGGTGAGAGTTGAAATAACTCCTAACCCTGTAAACAATGTTACCAGTGTGGGATAGGATAACACTGACATTCAGGCGACTCCTCACTGCCTCTTGGGAAGACCTTTTAAATGGATTCATGAGTTGAGTTTTGTTCTATACTCCGGCAAGGTATAGGAGAGTTCTGGCAACGTGGGCAAGACGTTGTATTGTCACGAGGCATATAGTGATGGTTGTCGGTTAGAGAAACTCCCTAGTAAAGTAAAGAATAATTATATATGTATATTTTAGTTCAGTCCGATATTTTCTATTATTGCACTTTATTTATGAAGCTTAAATGATTTCATCTCATGTTTCTGCTTTATTTCAGTTGAGTTATATTTCAGCCTTTCAGTTCAGTTATTGTTTCATTAAGCCTTATTATATACTGTACATTTAATGTATTGATGTCATTCGACCTGCATTATTTTATGATGCAGATACATGTGTTCAGGATCATCAATAGGCGTTTCGTTGAGATCACCCACTTTTTTATAAGCTTTTGGTGAGGCATCCTTGCTTTCGAAAGACTCCAGTCATTATTTGCTTTAGTAGTTTTTACTTAAGGTTATCGTGGGTCTTGTCTCAATTCCTATCTTTAGACAGTAGAGGCTTCATAGATAGACAGTGTTAGAGAGTCCCTCAGTACTTATTTTTCAAATGTTTTAACTAAAACTATTACTATTTACATTCAGTATTTTCAAAAAGTTAAGACTCACTATTTGGTCTAAATGTTTTTCATCCAGTGTGTTAAACTTATAAATGTTTGAGTAAGTCTTCCACTAAGCAGTCAGTCAGGCCAAGGGTTCGCTTGAGAACTAGTAATGGTTCTCGAGTACCGACCACATCCAGGTTGTAGGCTAGAGTGTGACAACCCTGACCCTTGACTCATTTTGGTAAATCAACTGCAAGACACTTACTACACCACCTTGACTCAAATTCCCTTCTCAGATATGTTCTAAACACTAAACAACCATAATCAGTTCCAGCATTTGAACTATCCACCAGACCCCCGATCATTAGTCTGACCTAGTAACCACCACTTAGTAAAACAGAAAACTTACAATTATAATTACCAGTATAACATATATAGCCCGGACTCCCAGTCCTTACCCTAAGTTGATATGCACAATACATATGAACCACCTCATCATAGCAAGACATACATGATTCGCACACCTTTCAAGTATGTCGGACCACCCAAGATCCCGAAACATCATCCACAATGCTTTACATGCAAACTTGGTCTAAACAAGAACAATCCCAACATTTAAACAAAAATCCGGCCACTCATGGACCGACATGTAATTATCCCATTACAAAGAAGTAAACTTGATTCTCTCATGGAAGCCACAGACAAACTGTTAGTGTATCAACGCAGTACACAAGCCAACAATTATTAGTATTATACCATGCATGGTACTCGAGTTAACTGTTAATATTCCTGCACCGGTCTATATGTACGAGCACAATGAAAAATTAGATAATAACATATATTTTATAGATATGATGGTGTAGTGATTCATACAAATATATAGTTTGAAGAATTTATTGATACAATTGAAAGATAATTTATGGTGTATGCGAATTAATTTGCTACGTATTTGTTATGAGGATGATGACGATTCTCCATCATTGCTGATTGACAATGACATGAGTTTGCTTGTAAATATCGAGTCGAAGAATTGTATTCATTATGTATATCAGTGAAGATGAATGATATACATGACATCAATTAAAATGAGCCGTGATACAGTTCCATTATTGGGATACAACATGATGAAATAAGAACAAGTGTTGAAATCAATATATTTTTCAAAAACATATTTGTTGTATATCATTATGAATGATTGATCATATATATGAATAGGTATATTAATGAGTAAATAACTTTATATATATATATATATATATATATAAAGTAATTAATTGGTTGTGAAATAATTTTTGTAAAAATCTTATTCAGTACTCCCTCCTCCTGAATCCTTTGTCATGTTTGTAGCATGCTATAACTAGTTTTAAGTGTATGTGTGTGTATATATATTATTGTACATTGTTATGAAAATTATTGTATACAAGTATGTTATTATAAAATAAATATTTGTGTATCTCTACATGATGAAACTAACATGTATTAAGTTTTTATTTACATATGTATTGTTGTACATTTGACACAAACATACAACTATTACATATAATTAGCAATATATAGCCCAATATTAATTAGCAATTAATATTTCAAAATAAAAATAGAGCGTATTAGCCTAAAAGAAATATAACATATTTTTTGTAGTTTTTTTAAAGGAAAAATTACTAAAGTATACACTTTAAATATATTATTTTCCATTTGTCCCTATATCTTTTAAAAATATCTAAAACCCCTTATTTTAATAATGTATCCGTATTAATGTATCCGTGCTTGTATTAATGTATCCGCACTTTCATTAATGTATCCGGATTGGGTTAATTTTTATTTTAATAATATATCCGTATTAATGTATTCGTGCTTGTATTAATGTATCCGCGCTTTCATTAATGTATCCGGATTGAGTTAATTTTTATTTTAATAATGTATCTGTATTAATGTATTAATGTATCCGTGCTTGTATTAATGCATCCGCGCTTTCATTAATGTATCCGGATTGGGTTAATTTTAAGGGATTATTGTAATTAGAAAAAAAGTCGGGATAGATAGTAATTTCATCTTTACACTATGTGATTTATGTAACTTACCCTTTTTTAAACCATGTGCAATCACCGGCATTAATTAAGGAGATGTGGGATTATTTTTTCTTTCTTGTTTTTAATTCGTGTAATTAAGGAAGTTGGTTTTTCAATATTTTTTAAATTTTCAAACTCAACTTTATTATCAGTCTATTTAAAAAAATATTAACTCAACTTTATTATCAGTCTATTTAAAAAATATTAACGCAATTTACAACAACATAAATATATATTTGATTGTAATTTTGTGAATTATGTTTTTACCAACCGACAGTAATTAGTCTATTAAAAAATTGTTGCCTACTTTTAAGAAATGAAAAAAATATATTTATTAATTAACCCATTAAAAAAAGGTTACATCAACTTTTAATGAAGGAAATTTTTTAATTCCTTAATTAACTTAGATTATGACTACTTTTAAGGCAAGAAAATATTGCTCAATTAACGTGTATTAATTATCAGATAATTGACACTAATTAATCAAATAATATAAAAGGCAATGATTTTTATTAGAAACTGTAATAATATGTATACATAAATTATATATGTTTGTATACGTAAGAATATTAAAAATAACTATAGTTGCAATTACATAATGTATACATAAAAAATTAATATACTTATGTATAAACAAAAATTTATTCGTAAAAATTGGTGTGTAAATTTTGTTGATGTATAAAGTAACTGTAGCATGTATACATAATCTATATAATGTATACATAAGAATATTACCAACAATTATAGGTATAATTATAATGAATACAAGAATGAGATCAATACGATACATGTATAAATAAAATTTTATTCATAAATTGTACATGTGATTTTGTTTATGTATACAGTAATTGTAGTATGTATACATTGGTTCGTATTCATCTTTGTATTCATTGGTCTGTATTCACCTAATAAATTTGTATACATTTATTTAAATTGAGGTTGACATTCCTTGGTAAACATTGGTTTGTATTCATCAATATCAAATATTTTTACATATTGCATGTACAGCTGCGGGAGAAAATAGAACATCAACTTTTATTTTAAAAGATTTAAGAAGAATGGTATAAATGAAGTGTTTGCATTATCAATAAATATTCACTAGTGAAAAGGTAACGTGCATATGGAAAAAGAAGAGAAATAAAAGGAACCAAGAACCACTTCCCAATGAAAAAGGCAACATTCTTCCACCAACTTAAAAATAATTAATTTAAATTTTAAAAATCCTTTTTTTGTTATAAAAATAAAAGTGGGTTATATGTTGTCAATTAAAAAAAATCCATTTAATCATGAATAATAAAGTTGCGCCCCATAAATTTTTCTTCATAGTCATTTTGTATATCATTGATTACAAATAACTTTGTATCAAAATCATGAAAAACGCAACAACAAAAAAAATTAGTGAATGGAACGTAGGGATACTGATATAGTGCTAATGAGTATTGTGGTGATGGTTTGAGAGATTTATATATATATGATTTTGAGAGATTTGGGATATGAATTGAGAGAGATAAATTGACAAAGTGAAAGATTTTCTAAAGAGAGAATCTATATTGGCTATTCGCTGCCAAAAATTTGAATTATGGATTTTTCTTTGAAAATTACGTGAAATGGCAAACATCTACGGTATATTATGTAATATAGTTATAGTTTAAATTATTTTTAATCTGTGGCTATAGTTTCGCGAAATTTTGCTATTCGATTTCCTAATTGTACAAATCCAGAATTTGTATAATTTGATTCCTGATTGTATAAATCCAGAATCTGTACATGCTTACCCTAGCTATATGTATACGATTTATGAGAAATTCATAATAAATTACCCTATTTGTATATTGGCTAGCAAAATATACAAACGAAGTTTTGAAAAATTCGTAAATGTATAAATACTGAATTTATATATACTTACCATGTTTGTATGTTTGCACGTGAAATATATAAACCGCAGCCTCCATTTGTATATACTTACCTTGTTTGTATATTGCAAGCGAAATTTATAAACAGGCAAGCGAAATATACAAACCGCAACCTCCATAGCAAACAAAACTATAGCTATGGAATGCAATTACCAAAACTATAATTATAGAGTCTTATCATGTCTATTATCTTTGCTATTTCTAAAAAGTTCTCCTATTAATATCATTTATTTGTCCATGTTTATATCCTGGAGTTTCTGTTGATTGTCTTTTTTGAGGACATATGTTTAATAAATAGCCCTCTTTTTATACTATAAAAAAATTTAAAATTAGCTACGAACTTGAGTGTTAATTTGTCGGTAAATTATTCACCGTATATATTTTTTTTGATAATCCATCGCTAAATAAGATTAGTGACAAATTTTGTTGTTTAGCTACAAAATTTATCCGTAGCTAATTCCTATTTTTTTTAAGTAGTGTTGCTTGTCTTACAACTTATGGACCTTTTAAGGATGGTCTAAAGATCCTCTTTGAGCAATTGAAAATCTTATGAGAAACGTTAGATTACGAGTTAAATTTTTTTAACATTATTGCAATTATTAGACAACAATCTAAGGTTTTGTTTCAAAGGTTAAGCAAATATTAGATCCGTGTCCGACCTTACCCGAAAAAAATAATTTTCAAAAGTTATATTTTTGCATAACCTTTGAACTTTTCCTGTATAACTTTGAACTCCAGCAGGAATGGAGTCTTTGTATTCTCCACCCTCAACCCCCTTATTCATGTAAACTAAAGAAATTTAAGTTAAGAATATCAATAACAAAGAAAAATCTTTACATGTATAGCAAAACTTACTCAAGATATGACAATAACAAGATAGTTTAGGTGGTGAGAAATAAATTGTCCGAAATCATATAAGGTGACAAATAATCTCTCCCTCAACCAATATGGAAAAGTAATTAATACCCTATATCGAAAAAATTGGGTATTGAAATAGTGGATAATATAACATGAGAATGCAATATTGAATTAATTAAGAATTAAAATGAGTTTAACGATTATACAATGTTAAGAAAATGAATATTGGACCTGAGTTAACTTCTAAACTTGACTCATAAAATGATAATTATCTATGGCCACATAAGAAGAAAAAGGACTCGTCGACAAGGGTTGCTCATATAGTAAACACCCTTCACCTTCAACCCTGGCGTTTTAGGTTAGAGTCACCAAGGGAGCAAATAAGGTGAGAGCTCGTAGGTATTCAATTTTGCTAATCAGCTCTGCATTTCCTGAACTTGACTCAAAAGATGAAGCAACAAATAAGAAGAAAGAGAGAAGGCTAGTGATATCCCAACAAAGCTATCAATCACACATATTTTCACTGAATCAAAATTCTTTTACCAGTTATAAATATCTAGCATGTCTACAATATACACAGCACAGAATACACAATTTTAAGCTTATAGCCACTGCCTGCAGCCCTCCTCCCCGCCGACCCCTCCCCGGAAAAAAAAAAAACACACTAATAAAAAGACATTCACACTGCTCTAAAAATCTATAAGAAATTAACACAGGAAAAAAGAATGTTTTTTTTTTTCTAAAAGGTTTCTGAAACAAAGGCTTATAGATGCTTTACTTTCTTCATGGCAAATTCCTCCACAGATGTGCCTGTTTGGATCCTGTTAGTCTATATTTGTATGAATTTGGTCCCAACTGTGCGCATTGATATGCTAGTTCGTGCAATTGAAGCCACGGCAAATTGAAAGCCAGATTATAAGAACCAAAAACAGGATGATGCCAAACACAACCAACTTGATTTTCATATTCTGATACCACATTTTCCTCCGTATTTGATTCCCCTTTGTCTTGAATTCTAGGGCCTGAAAGCAAACATACAAGGTTTTGAAACATAGTACAGATGCCATCAACACTTGCTATTATAAGAAACCATCAACCAAACTTACCGAATCACGTAGATTGTCAGCTTTGTCAGATAGTATAGTCAAGTTTTCCCCTCTTTCAATGGCCTGGCAGGTTTAAATTAAGTCAAATGAATAGAAGTTTAAATAGCTTGAGTTGTTGCTTATTCGAACCCACATAAATGCTTATAAAAGCCTAAAGTAATTGCTGAAGGTTACAATCACATTATGCTGACATACATGTCAAAGTTAACATCTGACTTGCAGATTGCAACAAAAGCACATTGCATTCGATATATTAAGTATGCCAGAATACCAGAATCAGGCATCTCAACAACCCTAATTAATCGATTCTGGATTGAAGAAGCATTAACAACTACGTACAGTCAATCTACCACGGTACAATAATGCTAAGCTATAAAAGGGTGTTGCCGCCCCTGCTAGCTGGAACTTGTTATATCCTAGTTTCTGTAGGTCTATTTTTGTAAATCTGGAACTTCAGCTTAATAAATAAAAATGGTCTGAGATGTCCTCCAAACTAGGTGGAAAGTCTATTTTTCATGCATATACTGAAAGAAATTTGGAACTCTCTTCCAGAAATATTAATGTTACAGTTATTGGCACTATAAGCAGCCATTCATCTTTGTTCAAGTTACTGTTAACGCACTTCATAGGTTGAATAGCTAAAATCTCATGGAACACAAAGTGAGGTCAGAGACCGAGTAAATCCACGGGAGAACCGACTTAATAAGACAGAAATTATTGATGCATCACATAATACATCAGTGCCCTGCAGAAACTTCTTCTCTCTTTTTTTAAAAAAATTTGTCCATCTCGTTGGATTCATCGTGTAACCAAGATCAGAGAGAACCACATGGCTATAACCTAATAAAACAACCACAACTCAATCACATTTCAAGACACTTCTCCTTAACGGTACATTGAAACTTCAAGAGGCTGGCAAACAACAGGGTTCACCAAACATTGATGCTTCTCAACTGAAAAGATACAAATTCTTAATTTTGACAGGGTTTTGGCATTCATTAAGGAACAAGGGATACTATGACAACCTGATACTAAATCCAAAAAGATAACACATATTATTAACCTATCCAAAAAAAGAACAAAGATCAAATGTGATGACAACTTGACAAGTATCTAGTATGACATGAATGGTCCATACCAACTACATGACTTAGATGTGATTGTATCTGACAAAGATTTGTTAGTCAAGACGGAAGCTCTTATGTTAATGCAAATAAAATAGGGGATAAGATAAATGTAATAATATAGATAAAAGAGGTACTGTTGAATGTTGATCAGGAAGAGGCACCTAATTAGGTGAAGTTGATGAATTTTAAGCTCAAATCGAGATGTGAACTCAATTCTCTAGAGACTGCCTTTTCCTTCTTCATAAAGCCATTTTTCTTTTACCTATGAAACTCTTAAAATTATTTTGGAACTGGTCTGTGGTATCCATCAATGATTTTCAAAAGGGATGGGGGTAGTGTCGAAAGAATAAAAAGATTTTAAATAGGTACCAGTAAGGTTCAAGATTATGTTTTCTAATAAGCTATCAGGTCCAAATATATTCATCCCACGTTTGTGGGCGGAATTAAAGGTTCATTTTTAACTACAGATCCATCATGCAATATAATAGGCAAAATTCATCCTTGTCAAAAATAAAAAAGGACATCAGAGGACAATATACACGTCATGAAGAAACAAGTGAACCATATTGCAGAAGATAATATCATATGCAAAGCATCTTTCTCCAGTTTACTTGGCATACCTTGTCTATATTCTCCAACATAATGCTTTTGACTTCAGACACTTGGGCTTTAACTTTTAGTAGTTTCTCAATCTCGTCAGCGTGGTCAATTATATACTGCATGTGTTCTTTCATGATAGGTCTGAAAAGTTTGACATATTTTACCTGTTATACTTCTGTGTAATAAAATACACCTGCAGTAGAATACGAGAATGCATATTTTTTAAGCAACATACCCGAACTCTTTATTAAGACTTTTAGCCACAGCGGTATCTGCTTTACCACCACCATATCTTTTATTAAAATCAGCTCTCACGCGTTCCAAAAATGCAATAGAAATTTGCTTCCCCGCAGATTCTTTGGAAACAACACAATAAGCTGCAAAAAATTAACAGGCAGTGGATCAGACTTGGACAAGGTTCAGCTGTTATATCAACCTATAGTATAAGACAGTAGCAGGAACACAAGTAAAAGGAGGTCAACAAAGCAGCAAAAAGGTGATTAATCATTTCCCTGCAAGTATTAAGCGATAGCAAAGCTCAAACAGATTTACTAGGAAACACCAGACAATATAGTTGTTTGACTCTCGACACTAATGCATATATCTCTTTTTTGATAGGATCACTAGACCATATATCTAATGATATCATTTGACAATTCAAAAGGTAAAGGCTCTTTGAAATCATCAGCAGAGACACCTTATCAAAAAAAAAAAAAGTACTCCCACCGTCCCAAAAAGATTGTCTTGATTCGGAATACGAGGGTCAAACTAACTAATGTTTGGTGTGAATTCGAACATAGAATCTTCAATTTTTAAATTTTTTTTACAAATTTAGAAACTACATAAAAAGTACTATAAGTCAAGATAGTTAACAAATCAAAATATTAAGAAAACATTTGAAAAAATTACGGTCAAAGAAACTATCCTTTAACAATTCAAATAGTAACTAAGACAATCTTTTTGGGACAGAGGAAGTATATTATTTGCCTAGGCACTTCGGCAGCCTAAAGATTCTTTGAGATCGGACCTGACTTCTTCAACATTTTTCCTTTTTAGATAAAAGAGCAGACATGAGCTGCAGTCCACACTAGAGGTATATATAGAGCCATGAACTTGTAAGACCGTCGATCATCTACTCATTCTAAACTACAATATGACCCAAGGTAAGCAGAAATTATCCTACAAATACAATTTATATCCTTATATTTAACTGTCTATTAGCTCCTTTCCCTCTCACTCAGCCTCCTCAACCTACAGAATACAAAATATTGATGGGTAGCGCTGTGTAGAACTTCCACTAAGATTAGAAAGCCAAGTTCTGCCTTAATCATTTTTTTTTTTTTTTGATAACCGAGAAATCCGTCTGTGACCCGCCCTTTGGACCAATCACAGCCTTCTAAACTCGGTAGATAATGGACCCGCCCCTCTACCCTTCTCCACTTAAATACCGGGCTTCACTTTGCATGGTGTCTGCCTTAATCATTTTATAGATACAATTATAGCATAGGTTCACAATTCTACCTCCTATCAGTATTTTTTTGTAAATGAAAAGTTAAAAACTACACTTCATTTAGGATGGAGTGTGTGCAATCAATCAATTTGGAACATATCCTCTTTTCTAGTATTTTGTTAGAATTTGGATTTCTTTCTACATATAGAGAATTTTGACTATCCGATAAACCACTAGAATCTCGATTTTTTTTCTTTGATATATTTGTAGAATATTGACTATTCAACAAACAGAAGGACAGAACACACATCAAAGTTGTTCTCCCACGTCCCATCAGCTAATTCTCTGACGATTCCATTTGCTGAAAGACGAATCTCAACTGATCCCACATTGACTTTTCACATCCTATATCTATTGCATTCAGCTTAATAAAACTAACTTTCAAGAACTAAACCAAATTCTCAGATATACATTTACGGGAACATCGCTCATCACAAAAATAAATGCAGATAAGTAACAGAAAATTCAAACTTGAAACATAATTGGTGAAGGTGATGCCTTAGTAAGGATGAAAGAGTATCTATCAATCAACACCTCAATCCCAAACTAATTGGAGTCAGCTATATGTATTCTATGTATTCATTCCTCTCTTGTAATTTGGCTATTTTTACACTATCGTCAACATACCACAACCCTCTTACTCATATGTGCTTGTGGCTGCAAGCATTGAACATTTCAAAATCTCGCTAAGATATCATTGTTGAGCATGTCAATTTAGCTAGTGTTTGGCCATAGATTTTGAAAATTTATCTTCAAATATTTGTTTGGCAATGAAATTTAATTTGATAAGATTTTGAAAATCTGATCTTCAAATATTTTCAAGTTGTCAGATCATCACTCAGATATCATTGTTCAGCTTGTCAATTTAGCTTGCGTTTGGCCATAAATTTTGATCAGAACTTCAAGAAAAAATTCAAGCAAAATGCATGTCCAAACACAACTGAATTCAAATTTCAAAAGTCACAACTTCAAAAACTCAAATTTTCGTGTTTCAAATTTCAACTTCAAAATTTATGGCGAGCTAATTTTCTGCTTTACTCCTCAACTCCAATTATCCTAAGCACAATACTCACCCTTTCTTCCCAGCAACCTTTCAACATAAAAAAAATCTATAACATGTTCACAGAACTTGCCCCTTTTTTCTTTGCAGCAATCTTTCAACAGTACAATTCTACCCCAATAAAGACTCCACCTTTTACCCTACAACTCAAGATCCATCAATACCCATTTCAAATCCAACTAAAACAAACCAACAGAAGTGTATAAACAACGTAAAAAAGATAAAAGGAAAATTTACCATAACCATCTTGAACAAGGAAGTTAAAAGTATGGTGATCACAATTATAAGTAAACTTATTGTTTGAAGAAGGCAATTTCTGCAAACACTGAGCTGCAATCGCCGGGAAGTTTCCGGTGAACTCTGTGTACTCAGCTAGTACCATAGTACCACGAGCTACAAAACTGTATATGAAAGATTCTTGACCCATTTCGTTAAATTCAGTAACCCAATTAAATTAAAGGCCGAGATGCACGGCGGCGGAGTATCACCGGGAAGTTGTCCGGAGGTTTTCTTTATTTCTCAGTTATTAATGCTCCTTTTTTGCTTTGTGATTAAGGTACTTGTTTTCTTTTTGTGTAGAAATAAATATAAAGAAGAGTAACGCCGCCGTTGTAGTTTGAATAGATCAAGAAAATGGACTTTCTTTGGATTTAACTAATAAGAGAAAAATATTTTACTTTATATTTTTCAAAGATATCTAGAACTAAGTTGGGTTTGAGGGAAAGAAGAAAGGTATATTTACATTTTGGCTTTAGGAGACAAATATTGCCTTAGGCGGCTTGAATTGGTATCTTAATTTACCTACTACTTTATCAACAACAAGTTCCACTTAATTATTTAAATTTGGTGAGAATTTAAGGGTGTATTGTTAACCCCCATTAAAAATATTCATTTACTTGATTAACTAAATTTAAATATACTTCTGATCTGTCATGTGACATGGTAAGTGGTCTCAAACTTTTATACTCATGATCTACCACATGACATGACAAGTGGTCTCAAACTTTTATAGGAGCATGACACTCTAAATAAAAATTTGAAAGAAGTGTTTCAACACCTTTAAACTTGGCGAGAATTTAGAGATGTATTCTACTCACGTTACAAGATTGGGGTGTATTTAAATTCAGCTAATCAAATAAAAAGGTATTTTTAAGGCTATCAATAGTTCAAAAATCAAACTAATAATTCGCGTCAAATTTAGAAGTGTGTTCAATACTTTATCTCTAATTAATTAGTTTTGATTTTTCATATAGTTAACAAAGAAAATAGGGAAGACGGAATGTGATTGACGGGGAATGGTGCATTTGCGATGTGAATTAAAGTAAATGTTGGGTTCAAATAAGCAATAAGGGGAATTTTTTATAAATACCGCTTGTTTTTATAAAAATATAGCAAGAAGTTGAAAAAAAATTCAAAATGTAATAGCATTTTTCTTTCAGAATGTAGAAAAATATATTGTATTCGCACTTATATAATATTTATTCTTAGTTGAAATTATATATATGTTTGGCTAATTGTATATATTCACAGCAGGAATTGAATGTACGTGTAGTCAATTGTGTATGTTTTTTCAAAGTAAAAATTGGACCAACTGAATCCAATTTATGTGTTTTCAAATTGTTTATGCACAATATTAGCTAATTGTATAAGACTGCATATGAAGGATATGTAAAGTTTATATTGTATCACGTAGGTATGATGATCTCCATTGAAACAGCGTTAAATTTTCAACGGTCAACTAAAACCCTGGCGAACATATGAGATTGGAGTGGACAGTGACGGCTAAGAATTTATATATATATATGCTTTAAAATTACATAATTTCTTTATGTTGTGGAATTATTTAATACCTTCATTTTAATTTATATGATTTAATTTGATTGGGCATGGAGTTTAATAAATATGAAAAGACTCTGAAATCTTTCCAAACTATTCTTAAGATAAATGAATTTTTAAATAAAAGAGTACACGTTTGTGGACTTTTTGTTAATAAGTGAAATGCAACATGAATAAAATATTGATAGTATTTTTAAATATTTGTTAAATAAAAATATATATCATTTTTTGTGTTGACTAAAAAAATGTTTTAAATAAATTGGGAGAGACGAAACAATAAGAAAGTAGAAGTAGCTACATCAGATACTTTTTCCAAGTAATTACTTCGATTTTATTGTTCCTTTTTTTCATTTGTATGACGGTATTGATTTTAATACAAAATTTAAAAACTAAAAATAATTTTAAAACAAAGTTATTTTCGTTTTGTTTTTCTCGAGAATGGCTTGGGATGGGACGAGAGAATATGGAGTTAAATTTCACCTTTTAGATGCACATAATAGTTGATAGTTCCACTAATAAATTTATAGTCAGATTATTTAATCATTGTTTATTGATTCTTCATATATATATATATATTGATGTACGCAGGATTTATTATAAGCAGTGTCACCTTTTAAAATGAGAAAAATAAAAAATAAATAACGTTTATTTGAACCCGAAACCTAGGCTATGAATCTTGAGAACAAAACCATCTAGGCTACATGCATCCTTAGTTCAAGGAGTGTCACTTATAGTATATATCCGTTATTTCTGCTTCAGTTTCTTAATCGTATACGCCTATCGAGCAAATTTTTTCGACGAAGCAGTGTCACGTGACACCCCTTCCACCTTCCTAAATCTGCCTCTCTCTCTCTCTCTCTATATATATATATATATATATATATTTTATTTTATTTTTTTATATTTTTATTTTTTTCCATTGGTTTGCTTAGAAGTAAAATAACTCACAATCTTCACGTAATAATGTAAAATTGTGACTTTGTGATTAACAGAATTAGTTATTGAATTGTGTAGATTTTATCGTGCTTACAAAAAAAAAATTAAAAGAGAATACAAATGAAAAGAAAAGGCAAAAAAACAACATATATTTTTCCAGATATAGGTGAGAAAAATTCAACAAATAATTAATCGTTCATTCAAACTAGCGGGGACACGCCATAAAAGTCACTTATATCCATTCAACTCTAGCCAAATACACGCAATTTGATATTAAAGAAAGTATTTCATCATTACTTTTAAATAAAATAACCACGAGAAGAAATGTCAGGGTGTTGTTTATTATGAGGAAACTTACATATATCCTACTAATTTAGGAGTGAATTACTTGGATAAATTCTAGTTTATAATATTACGTATTTTATCAAATTTAGGTGCCTCCGCATACATTCAAATGTATCTCATATACATAAGGTTAAATTTAGGTATAATTTGTTCTAGATATATTGTATCCAAATAGATTTGCATGTATCTGGGATACATAGCAAATCTCGCTCGTCTCCCTCGCCTCTTTCCCATATCGCTTGCCACTCTCTTTATGTTTGTGTATCTGATAGCAAAAATATATGTATTTTAAGTGTAAGATACATACGTAGGAAGCTCTTAATTAATGGTAAAATACGTAATTATATCTAGAAGTAAGTTTCGAATTTTAATTAATGCAAAATGTAGCTATATTAGCTAATTAATTAGTATATATTTGATTAACCGCATAATATTTCCTAAATAATTATAGTATATATGATAGTGAAGTATATCTAACTATGTAGTTTTTTCTTTATTTGGATAATTATTAGTCCTTTCTCTATCTGATTTAGAATGATAACAAAATAAGGCTCAGAGGAAAGTTAAATTAACAAAATAACATCTCCATTTTTATTCACTTTATTTATTCAACTTGGCATGCCCTAAAAGAGCATATTATTTAGTTTCAAAAATTGGGGACAAGATGATGTAATTGAAATGATTATGATGTCCACCCTCCTTCTCTTTCATTTTTTTTTTCTATGGTATTCTGATTATTCTCAAGTTACGTATATCGTCCATGATATACAAAGTCATACATTTTGAACTTTTCATAGTTTTACTTCAAATAAACAAACACATACATATATATCGTGATCACATGAATAGATTTTTCAACCAAAAGGAACAACATGTGTGAATCGATCTCATGAGTTCGATTTCTTTTAAAAGAAAATCAATATTATTGTTGACCTTTTGAAGTCGATTAATTCTTATAAACTATTTCAAAAGTTCAAAATAACATATTCACGAGGTCAATTTTTAATAGAAACGATCAATAAATATTTTTAAAAAAATTAAATGACCTGATCAGATATTAAAAAATATTAATAAATTTTTCGAAATTAAATATCGATATCAGGAGGTCAATATTTTTAATATTTTCCTAAGTGGGTGTTAGGAAATTGAAATTTTACAGAAAAAAAACATACTAACCTTTAAGGTCAATTTATAATTGATTTTTCTAGGAAATCGACTTCCTAAAATTGAGTGTTGGACATTTTTTAAATTATTGAACCAATGAAGCACAAGCTAATTTAGGGGCCCGGGCCCCCCACCCCACCCCTCTCCCAAATAATTTTGGGAGCGCATATATATAAGTAAAATAAAATGTATTCTTCTCTCATCAAAATGGCATGATATAAAATTTCAAAAATAGATAATTACCTAATTTACATAAAAAAAAAATATAGCTCAAAACTTGCATTATGAATTTTTAGCTCAAGACACAATTCGATATACAATAATATACATCCAGTATACAATAATATACAAAAAATTTATATTTTATTTTTTATTAAAATATTTTAAAACTTAATATATAATATTATACACCCAATATACACTATTTTACAAAATTATAAGAGGTATATATACATTCATATACAACATTATACATTATTATATAAAAAATGAATTTTGTTTTCTTCCTTGAATCCAAATCATATTCATCCAAAAGCAACTCAAAACCTATATCAAATCACCCAAAAATTCATATTTAGGCTCCTCAATATGTAACTGATCTTTTGCAACAATTTCACTCAAAACAGAACTTATTTACGGAAATTCAATTTTCAAATTTTGAAGCTTCGAGCTTCAACAATGGCTGTCTATTGCTTCAACGAAATATCAATAGTATTTTATAGTAACTTCAATAATGGAGGTAGGCATGACTTGATATGTATATTTCTCCAAAAGTAGGGATCATTATATGCATATAGGACCATTCATTTTACTTTGAACAAGCAAAACAAATAAATCAGCACCTTCATCGAAGAAACCGTCAATAACTTAATTATCACTGAATTCCTGTAGTAGAAATCACATTTGAGAATTTCAAAAAGATTGGTAGAGAATTAAATATGGGAGGAGAGAAAGAGAGAAAGTGTGTGTTTTGGGTACAGGGAAGAGAGATATCAATGAGTTAGTGGCTAAATTTAGTAAAGTTTAACAACCTCGGCCCATTTTGATAATGTATGTACTTGGGTCAATTGTACTTTCAAAAATATGCAATTAGCTAATTTACATTGCAAAAATACAGCCTAAAATTTACATTATAAATCTTTAGCCCAAAACACAATCCGATATATAATATGCAAATCTTCGTATATATTTTTTACAAAACTATTTAAAAACTTAATATACAATATTACACACCCGATATAAAATATCACATAAAATTATAAGATATATTTATACACCCACATACAATAATATATATAATATTATACACTATTATACAAAAAACAAACGTCGTCTTCTTCCTTGAATCCAAGATCAGATTCATCCAAAAACATCTCAAAAACTATGTCAATTCATCCAAAATTTCATATTTAGGGTCCTCAATACATAATTGATCTTTTACAACAATACCCACTTGAAACGGGGCATATTTTTTTAAAATTCAATTTTCAAACTTTAAAGTTTCAAGTTTCAACAATGACTGCCTATGGCTTAAACGAAATATCAATAGTACTTCATAGCAGCTCTAATAATGAAGATAAATCAATAACTTAATATGTAAATTTCTCCAAAAATATGAATTATTATCAATCATTCAACTATATATATACATAAGTATGAAATTATTCATTTCAATTATGAGACTAGCAAACAAGTTGGTATAATACCCGAGTGTGGTTGATGCCCAATGTAAGATGACTCATAGAGACTCCGCAACCTTGTATTATTCTTTCCTCCTGAAAGTTGAAACCTGAAATTGTTTGCTGGTGTGGTGCTTGTAGTTTCACTATGAATTTTGTAAGAAGTTTTCTTTATAAAACAACGAAATGAAAATTGGGTCTATTCGATTTTTCATGGTAGAAGGTAGCAAAAATAAGGAGTCTTGATAATTAATATTTTCTAATAAGAATATTTTTTACATTAATATTTTCATACGTAGGTCAATTGACCAAAGCATATCAAAGATTATGCTTCTTTCACTATAGTTATCTTTGCCGTCAAATTTATCGTCGTTCAAAGTTTGAAATTATTAGACTCCTCATAACCTCATTATATTTTGATCACAATACCATTGTAGTCAATCCCTACTACCAATCATCTCCTTCACAACTAGCACCACTGCCAACTATCATCAATACATCGACAACTACCACATATTTTTCAGCCACCACCATCAATATTATCAACTACTAACATCAACCAACTTTACCATCATAACCACCACCGCCATTACTATCAACCACCATCATCACACCAGTCACTACAACACCAACCACCTCTACCATTACAACAATCATCACCACCATTACTAGCAACCTCAACTATTACCACACCACTACAAATCATCTCCACCATCACTACTGAATAGGGCTGTTCAAAACCGAACCGAAACCGATAACCCGAACCGAAAATAAGTTATTGGTTTATCAGTAATGGGTTATTGGTTTAGCAGTTTTGATAACGGTTTAAATTTTTTTTGTTATCGGGTTATCGGTTCTTAACGGTTTGAGGTTTTTTCTTAATGGATTAACCGATAACCCGATAGTAAATTAAATAATTTTATTTTTATCATTTTGTATATAAAGTCCTTGACTTAGAGTTTAGTTTCCTATTTTTATTTTTGGCTGTCTCAAACTCTTGGGGTATTCTACAATGTAAAAGTGTTTGCTTTTTAGCAAGATGTTATTTGTGAACTCATGTGCATGGTTCATTTGGTTTGTCACCTTGTTTTTTACGTGATTTTTAACGACTTTTTTTGTGTCAAATCTTAACGGTTAAACCGATAACCGAACCGATAACGATCAATAACCGATAAACCAATAACCGATAAGTCAATATCTTAATGGTTCTTTAACGGTTTAGCATCGCTACAAACCGATAACCAATAAGCCAAACCGAGAAACTTCAAAACCGAACCGAACCGACCGATACGCAGCCCTACTACTGAACATAAATATTACATTTTTTTAATCAAATAATAACAAATTTTAATATTCAATCACTTTTTTTATTTGAATTGTATGTTTAAAAATAAATAAATTATGCACATTCAAATATTAAAAAACAAACAGTCTTAATTATTTAGTGTTCACTTTCAGAGACAACATCTTAATCATACAGATTCAAACATTTTAATCATAACGAAAACAAACAAGAACCTACACTTCTTTTTCAAATGGATCCAAGTCTCAAAATCAAACATAAATTAAAGTACAACAACAAAAGTAGTTTAATTAACAAGCTTGCTAGGAGATAGTAGGGAAGAAATTACAATTAGGTTTTCTTAGCAATTAGGAGGAGAAGTGATATTGCATTTAGTTGGAAGAGCCAAGGCAAGTTCAGGATCAATTCCAAGAGAGGGCAATACGAATGAATTCCTATAAGAACACAAGCACTGCAAGTCTGCACCTGACAAGGCTTCACAGCAAGAAGCAGATGGCTTCACTGGAGTTGGTTGTGTTACTGATGGTTTACATGATGTCAAACCATCATCTTTCATGTTACATATACTCAATCCACTTGCAAATTCTACTGTAAGTAGTAGTCCTAGAACCACCATACCCAAAACTCCCACTTTGCTTTCATTCATAGGCATGTTTTCTGGCTTTCTTACTTAGCACCAAGTAGAGTGTGTGTGGAGTTTGCAAGTTAAATTCTTTAATTTATAAGCTGAGAACCCAAAGAGATTTTGATAGCTTGTGGGGACAAAAACATAAAACAACAATAATTGCTACGCCTAAACTCTAATCACGTTAGGGTAGTACTATATATGAATTCTTACTTTCCATGCCATTAATTATATATATATAGGCTAAACGCATACACAACTCCATAAATTTGTCGGTAAATTTTATTTAGACACTTGAACTATAGTTTGTTCCAATTGAGCACCTTAACACATGATAAAACATTTCTATTAGACATTTTCAATTCAAATTTTGAAATTTTCTTTTGTGCATGTCCTCAAGCTTGATAAGAAAGTAAGTTTTAATTTATTGAGAGGTGATTAGAATGACTATGTTATATAGGGCGGATCAGTATTGGCCAATCAATAATTCTCATGTTCAAAAGATGAAAATTATGGAGACGGAGATGATGAGGTGAATGTGTGGACATAGAGAGATAAAATTATGAATGAAGATATTCAAGACAAGATAGGAGTGCCTAAACGACGCTGAAATGGTTTGGACATGTGAAGAAGAGAAGTGTAGATGCCCGAATGAGTAGGTATGAAAGGTTGGCAATGGCAGGCGTCAAGAGAGGTACTAGAGGCAGATCGAGGAAATGTTGGTGATTAGACATGACATGACATGATATATCTTGAGCTTACCAAGGAGAGTTTGGAGGTAGGGTATTAGGGTAGAAAGTTAGTTAGTAGTTGAGCGTCGTCTCACTTTCTTGCGAGATAGGCTTGGTGGTCTCACTTTGACCTTCTTTCTTATCAGTAGTATTAGCACTGTTCTCGTAGTTTCTTGTTCTTTAATTTTGGTTATCACATATATTTCTCTGTTTTTTTATTATCACATTTTTCTGTTGTCATTACTATTCTTTCTTCTATATGTTATACTGTCCTCCATTTCACATTATTTTGTTATTGTTGTTGCTCTCGGTTTTGTATTCTCTTTTTCAATCTGTTTGAAAATATTTTAATTTATTTAAACTGAGGATCTGTCGAAAATAATTTCTCGATCCATATCTACGAGGTAAGGATAAGGTCTGCATACATCTATCCTCTTCAAACCACACATATGGAATTACAGGGTTACATTATTGTTTGTCGTTGCATATTCTCAAGTGTTTATAGATAATTAAGTTAATTATATAAAATATGTTATCTCATTTAATTATACACCACAATTTTAATTGAAACAAACTTAAAATTTTACTACTTATTGAGGCTGACGTTTATTCTAGTGTTTTGAGGCTAGTTCTTTTTGCACAAAACAGTGAATAAAAGAGAGTGAGATAAAGAGGGAAAAGGTAGGTAGTATGGAATGAGGAGAACCATGAGTTAGAAGCCCGTGAGCATAAAAGTTGTCATTATTTAAATCAAATTCTTCCACTGCAGACTTCACGGGTTGTATTGTGTTGGGACCTATGGCATTGCAATTAAAGGATGTCTTACCAAACATGCATATCCATTGCAATCTTATATATATATATATATAAAAGAGAATCCTAGGCCCGCTCACGTGGCACCCTTAGAATTGAGGAATTTACTTTTATATATTTCTTCGTACTTTAGGTTTTTTATCCCTATTTTATTTTTACCTTTAAATCAGTTTCTTCAACTCTTGTGTCCCTTCAAACTGTTGTATCCCTTCAGGAACTACCTATAAAAACTAAGAAAATTATACCGTTGTTGTATCTTCTTCTCCGTGACAAATTTCATCCCTAATTTCTGTGGAACTTCGTCAATTCCTTGGAAGTCTACTTTGGATTTTCACAAAAAAAAATAATGAAACAAAACTATAATTTCCTTATAGTTTTTTCCTCCATTCAACATGTCAAAAGAAAAACTATTTCAACTACTCAACTCTTAAACAACTGATCACAACCATGACAATTTTATGGTTCGTACCTACTTCTTTTTGTTGGCTTTCCCCTTCTGTCATCACTTTGTCTGACAACTTACCTTCGTGTTTTATTCAATGATCTATAAAATTTTATCTCTTAAGAATTTGCATTGAATTACTTTTGTGTTTTTGATTATGAAATTTTTTTAAGCATTCTTGATGGAATCAGAATTGAGGAAGAAACAACAAAGAGAGAATAAATTTCGCCACAACTTTATAAGGTACTTGTACCATTTAATATATTTTATTGAGAGTTGAAATATTGTTGTATTAATCATATCTCCAAAATATTGTAAAATTTGGCCAGTATGAAAAAGTCACAATCCTTCGGAAAAGTCACAATCCTTCAATGTTAAAATGTGTTTTCTTTTAATATATTTTATAACATAAATAAATATAGAATGAAATATTTTGTAGGATTAATTTGGGCTAAGACTTTTGGTATTAGTACTTATCCAGCTTCTTTGAGATAATCAATAAATCAGACCAATGGTCCATAAAGTTGCTTCAAAAAAATATAGTATGAAAATAAAATATGTACTAAATTGGGTGTTAGGAAGAGAACCCCTTTATTTATAGCTAACAAGGGGTAGTATAAACAAGTGTTTATTGTGCCTTATTTGAAAAGTCACAATCCTTCTGAAATGTCACAACTTTTTGGAAAAGTCATAATCCTTTGGAGAAGTAACATTTCTTTGGAAAAGTCACAATCCTTCAATATGAAAAGGTGTCTACTTTTATTAAGAAGAAAAAGAATAGAAAATTTGTAGTTTAAAAATGTGAGGGAACTCCTCTTTTTATAGCCAACAAAGGTAGTACGAACATGTGCTTATTGTGCCTTATCAGAAAAGGCACAACTCTTCATAAAAGTCACGATCCTTCAGAAAGGTCACAACTCTTTAGAAGAGTCACAACTCTTTAGAAAAGTCACAACCCTTGAGAAAAGTCACAACTCTTTGGAAAAGTCACAACCCTTTGGAATAGTCGCAAACCTTCTGAAAAGCCACAACCCTTTGAAAAGATCACAACTCATCGGAGAAGTCACAACTTTTTGAAAAAGTCACAATGTTTTGAAAAAGTCACAACGTTTTGAAAAAGTCACAACTCTTTGAAAAAGTCTCAACTCTTTGAAAAAGTTTCAACCCTTCAATGTGAAAAGTAGTATATATGCTTTTAATATATTTTATAATTTATAATATAAACATTTAAATAGGTGTAATATAATATATAATATAAAAGATGTATACTAAATTGGATATTTTAAGTTGGGGGTATTATAATACTTTAACATTCAAGTTGATAGATATATAGATAGATAGATAGATAAATATTATCACGTATTTTTCACATATCTTAACCTTTCACATTCTTTATTCAGAAAAATTTAAATGTTTCAATTACTACTTTTCTATTCATTGTTAATGGTTAATACAGGAAAAAGTTGGGGAGCCTCAATTAGTAAAACTACTGCTACTTGTAACTTTTCTTGATTCTCCTAATTACTTGTAATTGTTTTTATTGCCTATATTTTTTCCCAGCTGGTGCCCTCCAGAATAACAAACACATGACTTGGTTTGTTCATAATTCTTTAGTTGTTCTTTTTTTTTAAACAAAAATGTATTTCAAAATATATTCAATTTTTAAATATGATTAAAAAAGTTTTTAAAAACATAATGAGACCTTTTTATGATTTACTATGTCTAGAATAATCAAGAAACACACATTTGAGAATACGAGAGGCAGATATCTTTCACATGATTAATTTATTAGGACATATTTTGGGGTGTTTATGGACAATGACATGGAAGGGCAAGGAAAACTAGTTGCTACTGGCTAAAGAATGAATAATAGGCCATCAAATTCAGTATCTTATACTTTGCATGCACGTGTACCAAACAATAGAGAAAATGATAATTGACTAATCTATGAAAAATCATTCAATATTGAGAAGCCAATTATATCAAAGAACAAATATTATAATTGAAAATATGTACAAGATAAAACTCATTAAAGAGTAAGAATTTTATAATCTTTCAAGTTCTTAATATATGTGACAATATCAAATTTCAATATTCGGATATTAGAAAATGATTATTCATAATCTTAATAAGGTCATGGATTCGCGCGGATAAGTTATGTAGTTATAGATATAATTTTTGTTTCTTATTCAATGACGGAGCAATTGTAAATTTATATTTCAGAAATAATGACCATGAAAGTTAACTTGGCAAAGTTCAGTGACTTTTAAAAGACAAACAAAATTGAGTGACTAAGAAGACTAAGGGTATTCACAGTCAGGGTAAAATCGAACCAAATCAATTTTATTTGGGTTTGATTTTGTTCAACAAAAAAAAATCAAAGAGATTCATTGAACTGACAAATTATATATATACATCTATGGTAGTGATGTATGTCTAATAAGATAGTTTATCCAAAAAAAAAAAAATTTCCTTTCAAGTGAGTCTTCAATGACCGTGGAAAAAATGAAATCAAAATTGGAAGAGCCAAAAACTGGATCATGCTGCCAAGTTAATTCTATTAAGCCCCTTTTAAATTATAAATGCATTGTGATGAAAACATATATAAGATATTTAAAACTGTTCATTAAAAATAAGGATAAACTACCTTATTAGACATAGATCACTATCATATATTCTAATATTACCTTTACTTTCAAACAATTACATATATTACTACTTTTAATATTTTATACCATATATTATTGAAGATACAATCAGATACTCACAATCCCTTAAAACTAGGATTGATTAATTATCTTTTTAATTTACTTTTTCACTCTAAAAATTCAAATCAGCCAGTCTCTCTTAATTCTCTCATCTCATATTTATGACTCAATTATCTTTAATCCTTTCTCATACAAGAATTTCACCATACAATTTCATTCCAACAATAGTTAATCTACTCTCTTCTTCTCAAGATATCATCACCATGACTGACAAATCAGCCCTAACACCATCATTATTTTTAAAAAGATCAATAATTTTTAAAAACTATTTCAATGTGTGAAAACTTATTTACAATGTAATCCTTTGAATTAACAAATGAATATAAAGATATACCAGGAAAGACTTTTTTGATTCCTCCCTCCTTTTCTTCTCCTCTATCAGACTATCACCTCCTAAAAGAAGAGAAGAAAATAAATTTTCAGAACTTTATATTTCTATGTGCTCATGTCTTAGTTAGTCAAAATGCTTTTATTTTTGGAGTAATAATGTTAAGCTTACTGATAAAAAAATTATATTGTAAATTGAATCTTTCTTATCTATACCAAATTATTGTTCTTTTATTTCATATCCCAAAAATTTATCATTCATAATTATTTTTTTTGATATAATTAGTTACATTTCATATTTAGATACACACAATTAGATATATCTGATTATCATGTATTCGATATAAATGTCTTTGGATATAACATATGAAATTGATACTTGATACATCAAATTAATATTAGATACATGAAATTAATACTAAATCATATAAATAGATATATGAAATTAATACTAGATACTTCTATGATTCATATGAATGTACTTGTGCACCAATATATCATATTCTACTTGTTCATATATAATAAGGGATTAATATGTCTTCGTGATACGTCTGATTGTATTTGTGTCCATCGATCTGATGAAAGTCCATCAATTTTTTTTATGTATCTAAGAGGTTAGTATGTGTTCATGATACATATAAATGTATATGTGCAGCCGTACACTTATTTATCTAAGTGTTTAGTTTGTTGGATACATCATATATTGATAATAGATACATCAAATTAATGAATTTATTATTTTAAGAGTAATAAAATAAAATTAGTCAAATTACATAACCAAGATATACATGTTTTTGTCTTTTATTAATAATATTAATGAATTTATTATTTCAAAGAGTGATAAAGTGAAATTAATTAAACATAGACACTCTCCTTGATTTCCCCTTTATATTAAGGGATTTGATTAATTTAAATTTTCAGAATTAATTGTCCATATATTCTGAAAATCCTCAATTACTCCTTTAATTAAGGGAATCAGTTACAACCATTTAATTCAAACAAATGAAATATGTATCTCAACTTTTAAAACCGTCAGATACATGTATCTAATGAGTAATGATACATGTATCCAAAGTCCAAAGGACGAAATATGGTACATAAAGTAATATTTGAAATTACCGTGAATCCTAGTAATTAGGACTTAAAATAGTGGAATTTATGTAGTTTGCTCTTTGTTTTCTATTCCCCACCTTATTTTTTAAAATTTTATTTTCATGTATCAAACAATCGAACCAAAACTAAACAATCGAAGTAAAATCGATAAATATATATGAAATTTAGTTTGATTTTAACCAATAAGATCCAAATCAACCCGTGGAGCTCTAATGGAGACTAATTATCCAATATTGAGTGACTTTTGATACCGTGCTTAGTAGTGATTCTTATTTTTGTTCGTGGCAGTTGAAGAAGTTTGCATTATAGTTGAACACTTGAACTCAGTTTAGTCATTTTTCCATTGACTAAAATAAAAATTCACATTCTAAACTTTTTTGAAACATTTTTCTCAAGCTAAAGTTTTCAACCATTAATGAAACAATTGATGAAGGAAGAAAAAAAATAAATGGGAGTAAATATATATATAAGAAGTTTATGCAATAGATAAAGTCCAATTGGGCAAAAAGGAAAAGAGAGCTCCTATATAATTCAAAAGTCTACTACTATGTCTAAACTACATCACCAATATAATTGAAATGAAATTGTCTCCGTCTCTTTAAGGTCCCTCATTGTCAGCTCTCCACTTTTGAGTTCCACACACTCATGTTCCGTGTTAAATTTGTAGGCTTTTACTTCTTTTAATGGATTATATTTGCGACGCTTGCTTCCATGACAAGTAGAATGCCTCGAATTCTTCATATACATTAAACGATTCATGAAACAAGAAATCATTTCAATAGTTGATTTTAGAATGAGTCTCTTAGGATGATAACTCCATACCAAAGCATCCACAAGTGTTGGATACTTTCCGGATGACTCTATACATACAGCTAAATCGTTCACTTTGGGGGTTGCAACTGTATGGTTCACTACCAAATCTTACATGTTGATCACATTGCATTCCTCAAAACTAAGGGAAACTAGAGACCAAGAGGTCGACTTTGATAGAAATTTCCTTAACTCACAAAACCATACAGCGTTCAAATTTTTCTAGCTATCAAGACTTATTTGTGATTTCTTTAATTGGTGAGAACTTTTTGCAATTTTAAGCTCAGGGATCTGATCTCCACCATACTCTAGTGATACCAAATTTGGATCATCAATCTCCCATAATCCCTTACAATTCTCAATGGCTAACAACTTTAGGGATTTACTGGCGCAAATTTTGAACCTTTCCAACCTTGCAGAAACGTTATCTAATGTCAAAACTCTCAAGGAATTGAGATGTAGAAATAAGGCGCTGGAGAAATTCTTCAGATATACTCATATCTGTTAGCCGTAAGGATTTTAAATTTCGACATTCAACAATATCCAATACAGGGGATTCTTCCCGAAAACACCCAAAATAAGACAAGTGTTGTAGAGTTGGTGCTTGGATTGTAACACTCTGGTTCCTTCAGCAACTAATAGAGACTGACTTGATATTTTGAAGATTCTGCAGCTCAATCTCCATAAACGACAATGCTCAATGATGAAATCATCAATTAAGGGACAACAATTGAGCAGCGCTCGAAGCATGTTGTCGTCTAATCCAACTTCAGTTAGAGAAAGCTTTCTCAAAGAATGACAGCTTACCACTTGAGTTGTAGTAGTAGATAATGAATGATCTATCAGATTAAATCCCGACAGAACCAATTCTCTTAAAGATTTTGCTGCCAAGAATGTGAAAACGGGGAAGGGGTATGAAGGGAGAGAAACCTCACAGGACAAATCTTTTACACCATTTTGAAGAGCAATGATGAGCCACTTATCCATTTGAGGGAAAGCAAAAGGAGGAGGATGAGATAAAATTGTGATTGAAAGTTTGAAATTTTTCAATAGAAACTTTTGTTTGCCTATATCTCTCCATGACTTGATCCACAATTTTCATGATCCATGTTTTGGAGACAAAGTGAATTCCAAGTTGGGATGAGCTAACCAAGCCAAGCTTGTAGCCATGTTTTCGAGACAAGGCTCAACTTGGCTGCTTCTTGAAAACTAAGGTAAGAGAGTATTTTGTGAATGACACATTCACACAATATGTCCATCATGTTGTAATTTGTAATGCAATGAGATAGAGATTGTTGTATTATGTTGTATTAATAGAATGCAAATTGTGTAAGTCACAATCCAATAAGGAGAAGAACTAAACGAAACTCTTTCCTAGACAAAGTTAGTTAAGAAAATTGTGGTTTCCATTTTCCAAGATTAGTTTTTTTTGATACTATGCTTTGAGAAACTTTATTTTGTGTGTATTATAAACAGATTTTTGAATTCTATTGTATTTAACTATTTATAGAATACAGATTTTGTAACCTTTTCCTAGGTAGAATGGGAAATACGGTAAACTAAATTCTGTAACACTCAAATAAGGAAAATTCAGCGGCACCCTTTCCTAGCTAGAATTGGTTAAGATTTTTTGGTGATTATTAGTTTTTTTTTATAGCATCACCTAATATATATTCTGTAACTACGCCTTCTTTTTTCAACCCTACCCTCCTTTTAACTTGATCAGTCGTCCTTCTGCCCTTCTCCTTAATTCTTCCATTAATTTTATTATTATTTTTTCTATAGATGAATTTCGTCTTATACCTCCAACCCCACAGGGAATCATAAACATTTTGACAGTAATGTTTACAGCACAAGCATGTTATTATGTAGTCCAGATTTTGCATCCTGAAGTAAACAGTCTAAGTTCCAATTCAAACATGTAATTTTAGTGACTTTCTATGACGCCTATTCAAAGTTGAGTGACTTGACATCTAAACCACGAGAAATAATTTAGTGACTTTCGTGCAATAAATTAAAGGATCAATGAGATTACCCCTTATGAAATTCGCGAGTCAATAGCAGTAAAAGTAAAATCCTTGAACTAACAGCTGGGAGGAAAGGAAGTCATTCACCAAACCTAGCTAATTCAATGAAAGACTTGATCTCATCATAGATGAGAATAAGAGAACACTTCTTAACCTAGCATAAAATGCCCAACCATATTTCATCGAAGAAGATGAGAACGTTTAGGGAAAGGATGCACGTAACTCAGCCTACTCCTCGGTGTCTTTACCATTGTCCTTTGGCAAATCCTGAGCAGTATCTTCATTGTTATCAGGCTTGACATCTTCAGCCTCTTTCGTTTCTTCGGAGGCATCCTGAAGCTGTAGGTAATTCCACAAACAAAAATCAGAATTCCTTTGCAATTTTAAGTAAAATAACTGCTCTCTCCGTCCAATTTTATATGGCACTCATTACATTTTAGGTCATCCCAGATGCTTGAGTCTTGACACCCTTTTACTAGCAACTAGAATTTTCACAAATTTTAAAATTTCATATCCTAAACTTTGATGAAATTTTTTTTCCATGAAGCTAAGGTTTTCAACCATTACTTTTAATATTTCTCTTCCACTTCTACAAGTACAAGTATTACATATAAACTCAAATTAAAATGTTAGAATCTATAGATGGTCACTGACATACAAAATAGAAGGAAGTATAATGTTAATGTTATCAGGATGGGACCCAGTGGAAATGGATCCATAATTCGTAGAGTAATCCCTCCATTTCATATTACTTGGCCCCTGTTGACCTGACACACCCTTTAGATGAAAACTTTAATTCGAGTTGTATTTTACTAAACTAACCTTATTAATGATGCTTTGGAACTTTAAATTTGACTACTTCTTTTTCTAGTTATTTAATACTAAGATTAATATGGGAAGAAAGTAATAAAACTCACTTGATTTGCTAAATGGACAAATAAATAAAACATCTATTTTTAGTATAGGGGCCAAGTAAAATGAAACGGAGGGGAGTGAAAAGCATAAGATAACTCACCCCTAAGCTTCTTAAGCTGGTAGTGACATCTTCCTGCTGTTGCTGAAGAGTTGTTTTTAACTCTTGAAATTCCTGGTTCAAAAATGATTAATTTATTAAATACTCAATTGAATCTCAAAAGATGATGAAAATATACTGACTAGAGCATTGCTCACAGATCTAAGTTGCTCCACTTCAACATTCAGTGATTTCTTGAGATCCGACAGTTCCTGGTAGAAGGGAGAAAAAACAGAAACTTCTAAGAGGCTGGATAAGATTAAGAAGTACAAGGCTTCTAGGCATAAAAGCCGAATAGACTGAGAACAAATGTTATTTGAGAGGAGCCTTTTTCCATCTACCAAGCAGATTTTTGTGCCTCGCTTGAATGCTGCTAGCAGGGGGGTGGGGGTGGGGATGTTTTGGGCTTTGCCTCTCTTTTATTGGTCAGACACATCTCAAATGAATAATCAAAGAAAAATAATGTCCGCCCAACTGCAAGATTCCAATCAATTGAATCACTAGCAAAAGAAAAGAGTAAAGTTTTTGGTTATATCATAAGAAAATTTCACCAACTAGGAGTATCTTATAACCTTGTTCTTTAGTTATATTGACTTTTCTCCTAGCCTGTGTTTCCTGCCTTTCACAAATTTCTTGTCTCACATTGATATTCCTAAATGCAACTGCTGATCCAATCATCTCACATTTCCAGGAAAAAGCTATCAGATGTTTTAGCTCTCCAAGAATACACAAATTTTGAACGCCAACTGAAATCCTTCAGTTTTTTAAATTCCAAAATAACCATTTCAACCAGAATTTGTTAAAAATGTCAAATGAAAGATTCTCATTGGCAACTCCATACTTCTACTACATTTACCAAACTAGGAACTTTTTTTAAATCCACGGAAGATAGATGTAAAGCTTCACATACACTCAGGCCTCAGGGCGAACTTGCATGTTAAAAATGGGGCTGTGAACCAGTGGTCTCCCTGTTAAACTAGGTATTTTATGTATCTATTTTCTAAAATTGGTATAATATCATCTGTTGACATCTATGCAACAAGAAGGCTAAATGGTGCACTTGGTTGAAAGTTGAGTTATTTATCTAGAGGACAAGAGATCAATTGTGCATTGTTTTCTCCTTTTTTAGTGGTGCACCCATATTCTAAAAATCCTAGATTCGCCTCTGCATATACTAGAGAAAACCAAGCAACAAACCAACTATCACTGCCTACCAACTCCAAAGTCGGACCTCATGATTAGTCAAAACAACTAAATATGAATCATATGTACACAGTAAAGTTGATTGCATTCACACCAAGTCTGTTAAATTCGTTAACAGTCAATGGAAACGAAAGAAGGATACTTACGTCACGATAGACCTTTACTTGGCCATCCAACTTGTATCTCCAGCTTTGAAGATCCTGGACATCAAAGAAGCCAAATAGTAAACTACCATCAACAGCAACAAAATAGACACAGATTCTAGAGATACTATTAACATGAGCTTACTGTTTTCAAGCTCTGAATCCTATTGAGCAGCTCTTGCCTTGATTCAGTCAATTCCTATCAACAAAACATAACCGAAATCCTCAGCTACCAAGTTTAACAGAAATCAATAGCCAAATCCCAACCTTTACATAACAGGAAATATGTACCGCAATTTTGGAGCTAGCCGGTACCACATTCTCTTTCCTCTACCAAATCGAACAAGAAAAAAACCAATTAGGTAAATACACAGTTCAGATTTAAAATAAACAAAGCAACCCCATGAAAAAAGACGCCATTTTTATGCTAATTCAATAAAAATTTCTCAAGAAACAAACAACCCATTTTGCATATCAAACCATAAAAGGGTAAAGCAGACAGCAAATCAGAAAATACCCAGTTCAGATTTCAAACAAACAAAGCAACCCCATGAAAAAAGACGACATTTTGATGCTAATATAAAATTTTCTCAAGAAAAAAAAAATCCATTTCACTTATCAAACCATAAAAGGGTAAAGCAGTCAGCAAATCAGAAAATACCCAGTCCGAATTTCAAACTAAAAAATTAATCCCTAGATAAACAGAAACTGAGAAAACAAGAAAAACCCATTTCACATATGAACTAGAGAGAGTTGAAGAATGTACTGCAGAGAGCGGAGAAGCAGGAACAGGTAGAGTAGAATCGGAGTTTGCCATCAAAAAAATAGGAATTGAAGATTAGTTTCCCTAGGGTATGGTATTGTTTGAAGATCTTGAACCAGAGAGAGAAGTAAGAAGGCAAAAGAAATTGGAAATTTGGAGATGGAGGAGGAGCTGATTGTGGATGTGAGTTGGGCGGGCGATTTGATGGATTGACAAAATTTGAAATTGGGGAACGTGAGTGAGGTCTCTCTACTCTCTAGTGTGAATTGAGGTTTATGCTATTTTGCAAATCAAACACATAATTACAAACTTTTGTCGGCAGGCACCTCTCTAGAATACTCGTATTCAATATTCGCCCCTTCATTCTCTCTACCTTGTTTATGGTTCGTTTGAACGTGCGATATAAAATCATAATTTAAAATTAATAAAAATAATATAAAAAGCAAAATATGTGATATGTTTTTTCACGTGAAAATTTTATAATTGACATTTATAAGATTAATTATTATTAGTTATGACATTATTTTTTATCTTTCAAGTTTTAACAAAAAATAATTACGGATTATAACATTTTATTAAATTAAAAAAAATTTAAAAAACGTGATACAACATTTTATTAAAAAAAAAGGTTTTTAAAAATGGAATATTAAATAGCAAAAAAATTAAAAATAATAATGATAATTAATAATAGGCATAAAATTAGGATAGTCATAACAAAAAGAATATTTGTTTTTCTTGTTTAGTTCAAAACAGTTATTGACCTTTTCTCTCACTTGTTAATTATCTTTCAAGCAGATTTTTTTTGTTACTCAAAATTCGCCTATTTCTCTCTCTTTTCAAAAGAGTAGTCATTACTGTACTCTCTCTCGATTTTTTTTCGTATTCGTTTTAATTTTATGTTGTCATGGAAGATTTCTTATCAATATTAATAAAGAATGGTGGTAGATGGGATTGTCCGGGTTAGTGTTTATTTTGAATGTGTTTTTGCATTGTATATATCACTAATACTGTGTAATTTTGTTCAATTTAGTGAAAATGCAATTATTCTGTGTATGTAAAATTTTTAATTTTATACCAACAAAACGGTAAAAAATGATATGGAACAAAAAAACTGGATAAAATCTTAATTTTATACAAAAAACTGCACAACATTCTATTAGCAGTGGAGAATCTTCTAAAATTTTCAAGTCTAAAAAGGTCAAATCTGTTATATTAATTATTCAATTTTTTTAAGGTATCCTGTTTAAATATAAATTTTGTATAGTTTTTATATAAAGAGTGTTTACTTTTGGCATAAGTTTTGGTATAGAAATTTGTATATAATCGAAATAAAATTGTTATAATGTTAGTTTATGATTATAGAATGCTTACAATTAACTTGTTTTAATCTGGTGGTCTTCTTGGTATGAATCTTGTATGAACCAGTGTTCATTTTTTGTATGAACTTGCTATAAATATTGACAGAAAAGTTCTATGAACTTGGTATACTATTTATGTAACAAAACAAAATTACTAGTTATAATTGGTTTGAAATTGATAATTTTTAGTATGAATCAATATTTAATTTTGACATGAAATTGATATAGAATTGTGCATAATAATGATATAAAATCGGTGTACTGTTAGTTACTATTAAATAATATTTATATAATAATGGTATGGCGCTGTTATATTCACTCTTGATATAAAATTGGAATAGATATTGATAAAAAAAAAATTATGCAATTGGTATACTTTTTATATAACAAAAGACAATTACTAGTTAGAAATGATTTGAAATTGATATTATTTTGGTATGAATATGGTATGAATCAATGTTTACTTTTGACTTGAAATTGGTATAGAATTATGCATAATAATGGTATGAAATTTGTATACTATCAGTGATCATTAAATAAAATTTACATGATAATGATATGACTTTGTTATAAAATGTATACACATTTGCATGAATCTAGTATAAAATGTGTATAAAAGTTGTTTCTAGTTTGGTATCCTGTAATTCCAACACAATAAAATGCTCTCCCTTTTATAGCTTGAAATTTTTTGAAGATGTATATGCAATTTCTCTTGAGTCTCTCCCATGCGAGAGTACGTGGGATATATGTGACGGAGCCTATATTGTTGTCGCCTGGTTCTAAAAGAAAGGTGGGGAGACCACAACTTAAACGCTGGAAGGGGTTTGTTGATGTGAAATTCAAAAGGTCTAAAGTTACGTGCAATACATGTCGTCGGGAAGGACACAACAGGAAGACAAGTTCAAATTATCCTGCTGAAAAATAATCATAATTTATTATTATTTTTATTTAATTGTTTAATTGTGACAAACACATGCTTTGATTTTTTTTATTTTTTATCTTAATGAATTTTGATTTCAGAACATTTAGTATGTGTACTAATTACTCCTTTGTGTATGCAGTGTTTTTCAAATGTAGAGTCAAAAAATTAAAATTAGGTTCATAGTGTGATCTTGTATATGATAATTTTTGTATGAATCATGGTTGCAAAAGTATGACTATATATATATATATAATCGATATACAATTGATATAAAATTGGTATGAACCATTTTTTTTACAATGATTAATTCAAAATCAAAATTCATATCAGAATAATCAATATATACATGATATAAAATCGGTATGAACTATTTTTTACAATGATTAATTCAAAATCAAAATTCATAGTAAAATCATAGGATGGGTTCATTTATTTTTGAAATAAAAATTCAAATCAAAATCATACGGTAGGTCCATTTATTTTGATATCAAGATTCATACAAAAATCATATAGTAGATTCATTTATTTTTAAAATTATAATTCATACCAAATTCATACAATTTAACAGATATATAATTTTGGAAAATATAAAATATATAATTTAAATCATTATTCATACAAGAATTCATATAATTCAAATTATTTATTAATGGTATGAAATAAGCTTTTTGAATGTACCCTTTTTAAACAAGGGTTCATACGGAAAAAAAAAACAGAATCCATTACAAATGAATTAAACAATCAGACAAATGAACACACACACACACATATAAAATCCGATTCAACATCAATATGAAAAAAAAAAATCAAAAGCCTTTAGCAAAGAAAATAAAATTAAAACGCTTATTTCTCATATAATAAAAAAAAATCAAAATAAAAACAGATTCCAAATAAAATACGTAGTTATAAACAACAAATTTCAGAATTAAATATACTTATTTCACCCACGGGAAAATATTTTAGATATAGAAAAACACTCCAAAAACGAGTTCAAAATTTTAACGAGTTCAAAATTTTAGTAAAACGATTTTTTATCAAAAAATCAAGTTCCAGATTAAAAATAAAATGAAAAACGAAATCAAATTTTCAAATTCTAGAATTCTTATTTTTAACAAAAAATCAAATTAAAAAATAAAAACAGCATCAAAATTAAAAATTAAAAAAAAACATGAAGAAAAGCAAAAAAGATAGATTAAAGAGAGAGAAAATTACTTGTTGAAACCTACGGTGATAAATTTAAAATATTTGAATAGTAATTAATATTTATCTTGGGAATAATAAAATAATCAAAATAAAAATCAACTAATTGGGAGAAAATCAAGTGAAGGATTTATCTTGTCAATTATAAATTACTATTTTATGGAAAAGATATTTTGTTAATTAGAATGGGGGAAAAGAACAAAGAAAAAGGTGAGAGAGAAACGGAAGGTGGAAAGAGAAACGTGAGGGTGGGGTGTGTGGGTTGGCATGTGATAAGTTAAAAAAATTCCTTAAAAAAGTATAATAGATAATTATAAATTGATTCTCTCACATTAATATTATTTCTCTCACCTATTAATTATATAACATTATATAATATATAATTAGTTAATAAAATGTAATTAATTAATTTATAAATTAAAATTAATATGTTAATACTGGTAATTAAAATGTTATAAGTAGTAATATAAAAAAAGTAGATCTAAAAGTTGTAATATTAACCCTTAAATAGATGTGTGGGGTGATTTTAATTTATATATATCCAATTGTATCATGATATGTATACTCTTATAGTATCATTGAATAATTTCTGAACAAGAAACCTTAATGCTACCATTACAGTATATAGTATATACTCTTATAATATCATTGATTAATGAGTAATTTCTGAACAAGAAATCTTAATGATAACACAACAATTACATATACTTTTATAGTATCATTGACTAATGAGTAATTTCTGAACAAGAAACATTAATGATACCACAACAATATACATATACTCTTATAATATCATTGACTAATGGGTAATTTCTAAACAAGAAACCTTAATGATACCATAAATATATATATATATATATATACATATATATATATACTCACACACACTCTTATAATATCATTGACTAATGAGTAATTATCAGCCTTACTGATATCAATACAGTTTATGATATTGATTTAGTATCAGTTAAGCGAAAATTATCAGTCTTAATGATACCAATACAGTATATGATACTAATTTAGTATCAGTTAAACAAAAATTATCAACTTTAATGAATGGGGGGTATGAGCTGTAATTATTTGTGAGAGAATGAGTATTTCTTGAATTACTTTGGATTTGGATATGAACATGTAATTATTTTGAGTGTTATGGTCCATTTATGTAGTTTTCACTAATTTGAACAAAAAAAAATATGTTAATAGCTCAAAATTAGATAACTCATTCTCAATTTTAAATATTAAAATTTTTAGGAATCCACCATTTTAGCCGACTACTTGGCAAATCAAGCAGAAGAGGCGGGCAGGAAGATTGAATATCATAGTTTCAAAGAGCTCCCGCCAACAGGGAGGAAGATTCTTAACACAAACAAGCAGCAACTATCAACTTTAAGAATAAGAACAAGGAAGATCAAGCAATATCAAGCATGAGAGCACATCAAAGGCAATTGCATAAGAAGGAAAAGGAAAGTAAATCAATGATATATTACATCAGATATAAGTACAAACAAATAAGTGGCACACACACCAAGTGTAAAGCTACTAAACATGGACAGCTAAGAAGGTTAAGTGCTTTCCGAAATACCAAGAACCCCGGCGGCAGACGTTGCGTCAATGAGACTCAAATCACACCTGAAGATAGTAAAGGAAGAAGTTTCAGAACAACAAAAGGGGAAAGAAAGAGGATATCGGGAGAAAAGAGTTAAGGAGAAGCACTTACTGAAGCTCGGCGGCGGCGCTAATTTCTTTCATTTCCAAACGATAATGAGGATATCCCTAACACAAAAACTGAGGATTCATCACTCAGAGGAGAAGGAGGAAACTAGAGAAGTGAAGGAAGAGGCTGTTATGTCACGATTTTACTATCTTTAGAAAAATCACTTTTGAAATGTTCTAAGTATAAAACAATTTAAGAAAAATACTTAGAAAAAGAGTCGCCACTTAATTTGTTAAAGAAATTAAGAAAACTTAATTTAAAAAAGACTCTAACAGATTAAGTCCTTAAAAATTTAGAGAAAATGGGTAAGAGGTTCTTATTTCTACTTTAAGAAGGTATTAGCATTTAAAGTAGCCGCTGACTTGCGGTTATCCAACGATCTGAAAGATATTTGACTAATTCTTTGTGAAAATGATTAAGTAAAGATTATTTTTTTGAGTTTTTAGAAAAGTGGAAGGTAACTTTAACATTTGAAATAAATGAGAAGTAACTAAAACTTTATTTTTTTTAATAAAAAAAATAGATAAAGATTAAAATTTTACAAATAGAAATTTTTTAAAAATAGACAATGTAACAATTTATTTGAATCACTTTAAAGATCACAATTTAAACCAATTTGGTCAATAAAAGCATGAAACTATCTTAAATTAGTTAATGATAAGTAAAAGTTTTGACTAAAATATTTGATGAAGTAAATAAAGAAGAAAGAGTGGATAAAAAATGAAATTTTATTAAAGCAAACCAAACACAAAGAATATAGTTCATCTTTTGGGGAATTCGACTAAGTTAATTAACAATTCTAAAGTTAGAGTTAATAAAAAATAAACAATAAATAATCACAATTATATAATTTAAGAGAGAGAGAGAAATTGAATTTGGGCCATTTTTGGCCTAGATTCAATGTTGTCCAGAAACGAAGCTGCTGCTAATGCATTTTTGGGCTTTTGTCCCACTTCCACCTGTGCGAGGCCGACTCGAAGAAGAAAAATTTGGACCTCCGTGGCCCAACTCGAGATGCAAAGGGAGGAGTAGAGGAGTCCACAATGGACTCGGATAGATGTCACATGTATCAAAAGAAAAGAAACGGAATTAATATTTATTCATGCCAAATAACTTAAGGAATCCAATTGAGCAAAGTACGTATAGTAACTGAAGCAACCACGAGTTTCTTAAACAATGAATGAAAGAGATATTATTTCATCCCTTAAAGCTTGTTAGCCAAATTGATTTTCCACTCATCAAACATAGAGAAATATTTTTCTGGTGCCATTATTCAATTAATAAAAGACAAGGCTATGAATATAGCAACTCAAGTCTTAAAACAAAGGAAGAGATAGAGAGTAATTTGAAACTTACCGTGCAAGAAATAATTAGAAACTAAGAAACTTAAAAAAAATTAATTGTCAAACCCACATACATTTCTTTTGTTTTAAACTAATTACTTGTAGAAATATTTATTTCAACAACATGATCCATTTAACTGAAGAGACCTTTTAAAACTTAGCATCAACTAAAATGGAGGTAAAGTAAAGGCGACAGTAGGACACTTTAAAGACTAAATTCGAGCGACTCACCACAAAGAAGATCTGAACAGAGAACATTATCTTAGCTAATCTAAACATGGGGCCGAAGAGATGAGCTTTTTAAGACTAATCTAGGTATAGAAGAAGAGATTTTAAGAAACCAAATATGTCATACACTAATAAAGTACGTAGATGGCCTCATAATTTCACTAATGGAGCACAAAAATCTTTAACCTAGACCATCACAAGTATACGCTCAACTGTAGGAATTACTACTCAGAATCATAGTATATTACATTACTGCATCTAACTAATCTTAACTATGTAACAAGCACATTTGAGATAATAACTTAGTAACAACACTACTCACATGTTCATAATGGAAATGCTAAAATCGAAAAGGAATCAAACATATGCTGGAAAAACAACAAATTATAGCAGCTACATATTCATATTGTTGATGCATACTAAAAATTACACATTATGGTATCTTACAGATTACCAGAAGCTAGATGATCTCACAAAACTAGAATATAAGATTACAAACAACTGGAAACACCAGCCAAATCAAACAGACAGATTACTAAAAGAAAGAGTGTGCTATCCCTTTATTTTTTCTCGTAAAAATCAAAGCGATGAGGAACAAACTAACATTATCAATCTTCCTTAAACCACCTAACAAAAGATCAACTCTTCACAAGGTTAAGATCAGAATCTATAGAAGAATAAAGACTCCAATTCACTTCATAGTTTAAACACACTTCTACAGCTCTATAACACAAAATCTGAGAGTATATTACTAATACAAAAACTAAAAATACATACAGATGAAACAGAAAGCAAAATACGGAGTAAACATAAGGAAAATTACCTTTCTTGGAGCAGCGACACGGGAGACGATGAGCAAAAGGACTTCTACTTCCCACCCTACCAACTGATCGGCAAAAGAATTTAAAAGAAAATGGAAAACATCTGAGGCTCAAACCTTCGTGGGTTTGATTTCGAAGAATACTATTCTCCAACCTTTAAATTCCAACTCTCTCTCCTCTACATGGCCATCAATACCATGTATTTATAGCCAAAATGAAAGATTTGAATTCCAATAGCCGTTTGAGCGGGACGTGGAAGATTGATTGGAAAGATTGGAGGAGAAAACAAGCAAAAGGAGAACATACCCCCAAAAATTCTGATTCGATGTGATATCTTCCGATTCGCATTAGATTTGGGTGAGATTTTTATCTAAGCCGAAGTCAACAATATAGCCCTGAGGTCTGCAATATTTGAATATGGAGAGAGGGACTGACAAGAGTGATGGACGGTGTCATCTGGACGAAGAAATTAGGGTTCTTGGTCTTGACTTTGCGTTTTTGGAAGAAGAAAGGGGAGTGGAGCGTGACTTTGGTTTAGAGCGCAGAGAGGAGAGCGTGAGGGCGTGGGGATTGGGAAAGTAAAAGAGAGAGAGGAGCGTAGGAGAGTGTAGGAATTAAGAGGATGACCTATTTTATTTAAAATTTAGCCACTTTAATTAATATTCTAACCAAATTGAGTCAAATAACTAAATTTGGCCAAAATTCAAATGAGATGAATAATTATCGATTAATTATTTGACCTTCTTAATTTAAACAAGAAAAAATAATTATCAAGACATAAGTTCATTACTTAAAATAGAGAACTAATTATACACAATTATAAAATTCACTAATTTAAAGGAAATATATATGTATTCATACTAAACACTTATTTTTAGGCTATTTATTAAATTTTATATAAAAGATGAAAATTATAGATAAATCAATACATAAAGTTATATAATTATTTTTGAAAAATTAACGTAACTAATTAGAGAAAGATTTAAAATATTTTAAAGATTTTTCAGAGACCATTATTTCAAATTGTTTGAAATTGAAGAAGCTCGATAATTAACTGAATTGCATAGGGTCAAAATTGGGTGTCAACAGAGGCAATACCTAAGGACAGTGACGATCATCGGTAACAGGGGAAACCCACAAGAAGAAATATGACTTTTCCGGCGACAATTTTGAGATTAGGGAGGAATTTGGAAAGTATGCTAGAACAAAAAAGGAAAGATAACAGAGGTGATGTGGGGCTGGATCCAACAAAATGTATAAGAGGAGCCTTTTATTAAACATTATATGGCCCATGGCCAATTTTATATTGGGAAAATTACGTAGTTAAGCAAATTTATACTACTTAATTATCTACCATAGTTATAGTTTGCATTAATTACAATTCAAAACTAACTTTAAGGTATAATTTCATTCTCTCTCTCGCCTCTCTCCTCTCTCCCTTTCTCTCTCGCGCCTCTCCCCCATCTCTCTGGAATTCTCGCTTGCCACTCCCTGCCCAGTCTCTCTCTCTCTCTCTTCTCTTCTGCCAATCTCTCTCTCACTTTATACAAACACAATGTATAATTTGTGTTTGTATAAAGCGAGAGAGACGGGGTATACAAATACATATACATATCTCTCTGCCCTATACACTTATAATTATACATATACAAATCTTTCCTTACCCAGTTCTCTTTTGTCTTTCTCTCTCTCTCGCTTTATACAAACACAAATGTATAATTTGTGTTTGTATAAAGCGAGAGACATTGGATTTTGCCTTGCCCAGTTCTCTTTTGTCTATTTCTCTCTCTCTCGCTTTATACAAACACAAATGTATGATTTGTGTTTGTATAAAGCGAGAGAGATTGGATAAACAATACAAATATTTTAACTCGATTAAATTGTATACGAATTCAAATTATATGTAGATATACATATACAATACTTGATACATGTACATATATACAATTATTTTGACATATATACATATGTATAATTCGATATATATACATATACAATTCACCTCTCTCCACTCTCTGCCCTCTCTCCACTCTCTCCCAGTCTCGCTCGCCTCTCTCCTCCCTCTCCCAGTCTCGCTCACCAGATATACAAATACATATGTATATCAATTACATTTATACATTATTTTGACAGTTATACATATACAATTCGCCTCTCTCCACTCTCTGCCCTCTCTCGCTCGCCTCTCTCCTCTCTCTCCCAGTCTCGCTCGCCACCCTCCTCCTTATAACATGTAGCTATGAATTGTAATTATCAAACTATAACTATGGAGCATAATTAAAATATTTTGAGTGGCTATTTGTGAAAGTTCCTCTTTTATATTTTGTAATGTTTTTTATTATTAATAAAATGGGGTAACAACCACCAAATTTTTATTTTTTTATTTTAAAAAAGGTATATTAGTATCTTACACCATCTATGCACAGTTTTTGTTTTAACCATCTGGATTTCGAAATGTTACATTTTCCTTGAGTTTCGATAAAGCAAATAACAAATATCATATGTAGATATACAATTGTATATATATATATATTATCTATAAAATGTAAGATATTATATAGATAACATACTAATTAGGAATCAAAATTAGATAACTCAAAATTATTTAAATAAATTTAGAAGTATAAATATAAAACATAAAATTAAGAAAATAAATAAATGATTAAAAGAAATTCAAGGTTTTTTTTGTCTTTACATTGATTAATCTCATTATATTAAATCATATGTATTACTAATACCACCAAATGGAAGGTATTAGTTATACATCATATAATATCATGTAGGGTGTATAATTAATCCATGGATTAGTTATAATAGACCCAAATTTCCTACCAAACATAGTACTAAATAATACCGTACATAATACATGGACTATTTCTCCTAATACGCCCTGCCCCCTTAATAATTTAAAAGAATTACGATTCGTAGCTATAATTAGGATTTAACATAAATTTCTCTCTCCTCTCTGCCTTCCTCCCCCGCTTCTCTCTTCTCTCCGCACTCTCGCTCACCTTTCTCCCCTCTCTGACTTCTCTCTCTCTCTCTTTTCTTGTTCTTTCTTTCTCTCTGCAATATAAATATAAATGTAACATTCAATGATACAAATACAAATGGGAACATTCCATGGTACAAATACAAATAGCAACAGTCAATGATACCATACAAAGTAGTAACCGACAATAATACAAATACAAAATGGTAACACAAACGCACATGATAAGACATAAATACAATACACAAGGCAACAAATGAATATAAATACAATTTGATGTGAATTACAGCAATGATACAATTGTATTTGTCGATACAATTGTTTTGCATCAACGAATTGAATACAATAGTTTTTGATACAAATCAATTGTATTTGTGATACAATTATCGGTCAAATATATAATTATCGATCAAATATACAAATCAATTGTATCTCTCTCCTCTTTCTCCTCGATCCACACGTCTCTCTCATCCCTCTCTCAATCTCGCTCGTCTCTCTCCTCCTTTTAGTATCTATTTTTTTTTATACAAATCAATTGTATATGTGATAGAATTGTCGATCACATATACGAATCAATTTAATCTCTCGCCTCTCTCTCCCAAATTTTGCTTGCCTCTATCACCCTCTTCCAATCTCGCTAACATCTCTCCTCCTAACATGTAACTAAGGGTGAGCATGACATGGTATATAGCAAATTATCATACCATATAGAAATTTTTTATACCATGATTTTGGTAATATGGTATTTAGTATGGTATATGGTATACGGTATACATTTTAAAATTTCGGTATAGTATTTGGTACTTAGAAACAACATACCGAAATATTGAATACCATACCGAAGTATATAGTTACATAATATATATATATATTATTAAAATACTAACAAATATCCAACCTAATATTAGTATAAACTAAATGTTTAGAAGTTAAAACTTGACTACTCTATTTTGATTGAAATGAATTTAAATGTAATTGGAGATAAGTATTGAAAACACCCCTAAACTTGACGTGAATTATTACTTTAGTCCCCCAACTATTGACAGCCTTAAAAACACCCCTCTACTTGGTTAAGTAATTTAAAAACACCCCTATTATGCCACATGGCGTCCACCTATGCGTATATGTGAAATTTTTTGGTGATGTGGCGTACACATAGATATATATATATATATATATATATATATATATATAATAAAAAAGCATTCAAATAATTAAATGCTAAAATTTAGTAATGTGACATAAGAGAGATGGTTTTAAAAAACTTTTTATCCAACACCACCGTGAACCCTGACTCCCCCCCCCCCCCCCACACACACACACAAAAAAAAAATTTACTTTTAAAATAAAATGTTTTTTTCTTATCCCACCCCTACCTCCACCACTCCCCGTCAAAAAAAAAAGTTTAAAAGAATTTTTTATGGTAGTGAGGTGTGAGGTTGGGGTACTAGGTAGCGGATGGAGTGATGAGAAAAATTAAAATTTTAAAAAGAAAAAAAGTTCTTTTATCTTCTTAAATTACTAAATTCTTAGCATTTAATTATTTAAATATTTTTTCTATTACATATATCTATTCGTACGCCACGTCAACAGAAAATTCCACATATATGCACATGTGACATAAGAGGGGTGTTTTTAAATTCACTTAATCAAGTAGGGAGTGTTTTTAAAGCTGTCAATAGTTGGGGGACTAAAGTGATAATTCACCCCAAGTTTAGGGGTGTTTTCAATACTTATCTCAATGTAATTGATTAACAAAATGAGTTGTTTGTACTCTCTCTTGAATACATATTTTTGCATGTGTATTTTGTTAGTATGATACAATTGAGACCCTTTTTTGAATTGTCGAAGTCATAATACTCTATTATATGAGTATATATTAGTTGAAGTTGAACAAACTATGATTACCGATTTACCATACCGTAAAATAACGAAACCGAACTTCAAAATACCAAATTGTTGACACACAATTTTGGCTCTCCGTGCTAAAAAATAATGTCTTTAGACTTTTGATTGTTGAAGAGCATAAAATATAATTTTTACGCATTTTCTTTCATTTTAACAATTTATTGATAATTATCCTTATTTTAGGATTTAAATTAATTTATTGTCATGTTGTCACTTTTTACAATTTATTGATAATTATTCTTAACTTCGTAAATAATAGGAATTTATTTTTATTGTACAATTTTAATGGTCACGATATTTTTACAGTCATCTACACACGTATACAATATAACATTGTACATAATTTATTCTTTACAACGCAATACATCTTTCAAAATATCGATTATATTTTTTATTTTAATAATTACATTTCGATACACATATTTTTACATTAATTATATATTTAGCACAGTCCGTGAATACAAAAGTCAGAGCAATTATTCTTAAATACGGAGCAATAACTCAATCAAATCAAGATCTCGTCACCTTTTAAAAAGTTGATATTTGAAATGATAGATCTCGTCATCTTTTAAAAAGTTGACATTTGAGGTGATAGATCTCGTCACCTTTTTAAAAGTTGACATTTGAGGGGATAGGTTGAGGCTTTTATCTTATGGTCAAAGAGCCTTATGGGGACAAGGAGAGTAAACTTATTATTTTTTGGGCAAAAGAGTGAGTTATTTTGTATTATAACTTTCATATGTTTTCTTTTCATAGAAAAACAAGCAAGACTAGCCTCATTTTTTTTATTCTTTGCTTATTTACTCATACATTTTTGTTTACATTATTCATACATATGCCTTTATTTATTCATGCATTGACTTTACATTTCTTATGCATTTATTTTTATATACATTTATACATTGCCTTTACTTTTATTTATGTACATCATGTTTATATTTATGTATGTCTTGTTTTTACATTCATTCATACATTACTTTTATATTTATTAATACATATTGGCCTTACATTTCTTTATTAATTTTTACACACACACACACATATATATATTGTCTCTACATTTTTTTATATGTATATATTGTCAATTTGTTTCACATTTTTGCATACATTTCTTCATATATTTTTTATACATTTTGCTTACATCTTCCTAACACTTTAACACACATATTTTATTTTACAGTATTTAAATATTTATATTATATATATATATATATATATATATATATATATATATTTCGCATACACATATTGTATACATAAGAGGGGGAAACTTTTCATTAAAGAGGGATACACTTTATTGACCAAAAAGCTTCTTACATTTTTATATATTGTTTCTACTTTTCATATATTATCCTTAGACTTGTGCATATATTATTTATTGTATTTATACTTTATAAATAATATTTACATTGTTACTTCATGTCCTTCGTTTTTCTTACAAATATGTGTACATTTTCTTTATACTTACAAGCATTTTTTAAAATATTTTTCGTACTAACACCATCATAACACCTCACATATCTCTTTATCTACATATTTTTGTTAAAACATTGTTATATACATTTTTTTAACATTTGCAAGCACTATACTTTTGGCCAATGAAAATTTTTTACCGTCGGTTTTAAAGGCATCCCCATTTTAAAAGACGAAAATTTAGTTCAAGTTGTATTATATGTTATATATTATAAGTTGAATTGGCTGATGAAGAAATTACCGTCGATTTCCAAGGCTCCCATGTTCATAAGACGAGTTTTTATTTTTAGTTATTATTTGATTCATTTATTTTTATTTTTATTTTATTTATTAATAACACTTTTACTAAGTGTCTTTATAGGTATCCAGAGTGGCTTTTCGAAGAAGCTATTCGAATTATATTTTTTAATTCATTATTGTATACCTCACTAACGTCAGACAAGCTTAGGTCGTTTTCTTATATTATGATTTACTTTTTTCTTTGTGTATACTTCATGTTTATTATACTTGTACATTATTTTTATCTCTTCCTCAATTTGAAAAAAATGAGTTTAGCCGGCACCCACAATTGTGGATTTGGAAGGGTGCTTAATACCTTCCCTTCAGAATTACTTGAACCCTTACCTAGAATCTAAACTGGTTTTCATAGAATAAAGTGTGAGTCATGCATGTCAATAATCAAATAAGTTTTCCTTGTTTTTCCTTAAAAACTATATGGCGACTCTATACAACAATTAATCATTTTAGAGTCTATAAGTTGTGCTTTATCTAACCTTGGTAAAAATAGGGCATAACACAAACCATAGCGAATTAAATTGGTGTGGTAATGTTGTAGTAGTTTTAAAAACCGAATACCGAAATTATGGTACTAAAATTTCAAATACCATACCATACCATGCCCACCCCTATATGTAACTATAAATTGTAATTAGAGAAACATCAGCTAAGGAGTCTGATTATGTCTTTGATTATGTCTCTAGGGTTAGCTATTTTTGAAATTTACTTTTGAAATTAAAGCAAACAACGCAAATTCCACTAGTTTAGCTTCTAATTACGTGCCCTCACATCAGTTTTGGAAATTACCTTTCGTATCACTTTTTCTTTGCCAGATATATGTATCTGACACACTTAGATACATGAAAGTCACGTTAGGTGTAATTTATTTCAGATACATTATGTCCAAGCGTAATTCACATGTATCTAGGATATACTGACTCTTTCACTCGCCTCTCTCTATGTATCTGTATTTCAAAATGTATCTGGTATCAAAGTTACATATATCTAATATCAAAGGTACGTACATATTAACTCTCTCACTCGTCTCTCTCCTCTCAGGGTGGCGTCTCTCCTTCTCTCACTAGTCTATCTTCTTATGTATATGTATTTCAAAATGTATCTAGTATTAAAGATACATGTATCTAGAATCAAAGATATATGTATCTAATATCAAAGATACATACATATATATATATATATACATATATATATATCTATGTACATACATATATATATATATCTATGTACATACATATATATATATATATCTATGTACATACATATATATATATATATCTATGTACATACATATATATATATATATCTATGTACATACATATATATATATATATGTACATACATATATATATATACATATACATACATATACATACATATATATATGTATGTATATATACATAGATATACATATATATATATGTATGTATATATACATAGATATATATACATACATATATATATGTATAGTTATATATACATACATATATATGTATGTACATACATATATATGTGTATATATATTTATATAGTATCAATGATATATGTATTTAGTATCAAAAAGATATACTGATACATTCATCGGTATATTTGTACATAGAGGGAGAGAGATAAGGGGATGAGAGTAGAAAGAGAGGAGAGAGAAGAAAGAGGGGGAGACAAGAAAGATGGGAGAGAATGAGAGAAAGAGGGAGAGTGTAACACCTCGAATTCAAAAGGAAGGAAATTTCTGGTTTTCAGATCTAGTGCCATTACCAATGGAAGCCATCTTTGGACCGTAGGTCGACTTACAGGCCGTAGTGTAATGACCCTCCAGGTCATTCCTGTGTTAATGCCTTCTTTCTGTCTTTTAGAGCGTTCCTGTAGCGACCCCGAGTCATTTATGACTTACTGGCACTGACGATTCAATCGCCTGGTCGTTCGTTTGGGTTTTATGCCCATTTTTCTATTTTGGAGCTTTTGAACCTTGAAAAGTTGACTTCGGTCATAACTTCAGGTAAAAGACCTCAGATGAGAATTATGACGGTTCCATCAGCTCCAGAAATGCCAAATTAGGCTAGAAGCATGGTTCGCATGAGTCAAGAGGTTTCCGGTGTGAATTTGGGGGCGATTAGCTCTTTAGCCTTTGGAAATTGGCCTAAGGTTGACTTTGGTCAACTTTCTTGGAAAACGCACTCGGATGAAAATTTTGACAGTACGGTTAGTTCCAGAATGCCGAGTTTTGTCTAGAACGACCTTTCGAGAATTACCGGGAGCTTCCGATCAAAATTCGAGGCCCTTGGTAGAATTTGACTAAAATGGCATAATGGGTGTGGGACCCACTTTTTTTTGAAACGAACTCGTATGGAAATTTCGACTGCGCCATTGAGTCCGGAATGTCGAATTTAGTGGGGTAGCATATCTGGTTTATTTTTATTGGGTCCCGAACGAATTCCGAGGGTCCGTTCGGAGACTTTAAAAAATTAGCTAAAATCTGGTTGCTGGTGCAGACCTTTAGCGACCAGAAATTGGACTTATAGTGACAAGAAATTGTCTTGAGCGGCGAGGTTTGAGTTTTATAACCGAGAAATTTCAGCTCTTACCTTAATTTTCAAATACCGATTTCTCCCTCATTCGAGCTCCGATTTGAGTGATTCGAAGTCCTGTATGATCGTGGAGATTGTGGCTAGGAAGTGGAGTGATTGGAATGTGTTGGTGAACCCTCGTGTTTGGTGAAATTCAGCTCGAAGCTGTTGCCATCAACTTATGATTTCTTCTTCATTTTAAATTTGAGCTCCTTTTTTGGTGATTCAAAGTCCCTAGTGTTTGGGTTTTCTTTGGATTCGTATATTTGAGGTTGGGGTTCGATGGGTGCACCTCATTCTGCATGAAATTGGAGGTAAACCCCTTATTTGGCCTATTTTTGTTAGTTTTAGATTTGTTATTGTTTGGTTGATTGGGAGCCGATCCGACCCCTATTTGATAAAATAGTTTAGGATTAGTGTGGGAGAAGGATTTGGGACCTTTTGACAGAGTCAATTCTGGGAAATCTGAAGTGGGTCCCACTTTGCTCGATTTTGATCCAAAAATTGGTCTGTCTCCGAATTTGTTAATTTTGGTGTCTAAACGACCGTATTGACGTTGTGATTTTATTTTTGATAGCGTGGCAGTAGTCTGAGGCCGTTCGGAAGGGGATATCTCCAATTGAGTGACTTGGAGTGCGCGTGATCGGCGTTTTGGTGGGTTACGGCTTCCTTTCTTTCTAGACTGAGCCTGATTGTGTAAATGCTGGTTGATATTTGTGAATCTGGGGTGGTTAGTTAGTATTGTTTCCCTTGTTCCCCGACTTCCTCAGTTTAGAGTTGACTGTTGGGTTGTTATGAGCTAGTATCATGCTATAGGTTGGGCTGTTGATTTGATTTGCTGATATGCATGCTGTGGGGTATCTGTTAGTTGTTATCTGATGTTGCATGAGTGGGTCCGGGTGAATCTGGTTGATGATTGACTGATTATTGTGATTCTTCCTTAGAATAGGTTGTGATTTATTGACATAGTCTCATGTACCTCGTTGACTTGAGTATGTATCCGACGTCGTTTCGGATAGACTAGATCCTTGTAGACTGATATAGCAGACTTGGCTCAGATTATGACCCTTAGTATAGGCATTTTCGTGGCTTTCGGACCTTCCGATTCTTTGCCCCTTATCGCTGGGATTTTTGGGATGCTGCCGGAAGATACCATGGTTGCGCCGATTGTCGGCTGGATTGTGTTAGGCTGGGAGCCTTCGGTTGGTATATATGTGGGGGCGGCAGCCCGTGATTTTTAGTCTCTTAGTGTATTATTTTTGTGGCTTATCAAGTTCGTGACGGCTGGCTCCAGTACGCGGCTGACGTTACTCGGTTATCACTTAGGATTTCCAGTGCTAGGCTGATGGGGGTAGGCTACCCGCTCCGGTCCGCAGCTGACATTACACGATTGCAGCCTGTTATTTCCAGTGCGAGTTCGTGGAGCATAGGCTACTAGTCCCAGCTATGTGACCGACGTATCCGGTGGAACCAGTATTTCCAGCGTTAGACTGTCGAGTGTGGGTTGTTTGTGCCAGTCCGAGACTGAGGTTGCCCGGTTAGAGTCTGGCATTTCCAGCTCGTGACTGATGACTGAGCTGGGCTCTGATATTTATGACTGAGCGGGGCTCTGATGGTAATGATTGGGCGAGGCCCTGGTGTTGTTCTTGAGTTGGTTATTCCTTCGTTTATGTAGAATAGCTCTTCTGTGTACCTGTCGGGCTTATGGGGGTCCGTTCAGGTTTTATTTAAACTTGCGCACGAGTGTACCCAACAGGTCTTATGGGGGGCTCAACGGGGTTTATTTTAGTTATTTCTTTGTGCTTCCTTTCAGATTTTCTGTTTCCTGTTTTGTTGACCTTTGTTTGTGCTGATTCTATCTTGTCCGCTTGTTTTTAACCTTCTTGCTCAGCCGGCCTATGATGCCTACTGGTTACTTGTTGTTTTAGTACTTATGCTACACTCTGCATCTGTTTTCGTGATGCAGGTCCGCCACCATGGACTTCGTTGTTGGATTGCCACGAACTCCTAGAGGTGTTGACAGTATCTGGGTCATCGTGGATCGATTGACCAAGTCAGCACACTTCATACCCGTTCATACATCCTTCCATGCTGAGAGGTTAGCCCGTATCTACATTCGGGAGGTCGTCCATCTTCATGGTGTGCCTGTTTCTATCATTTCAGACCGGGGCCCACAGTTCACTTCTAGCTTTTGGAGAGCATTTCAGGGAGAGTTGGGCACCCGTGTGGATCTTAGCACAACATTTCACCCGCAGACTAATGGTCAGTCAGAGCGCACTATCCAGGTGCTTGAGGATATGTTGCGGGCCTGTGTTATAGACTTTGGAGGTCAGTGGGACTATTTCTTGCCCCTGGCGGAGTTTGTGTATAACAACAGCTACCATTCCAGCATCTAGATGGCCCCGTTTGAGGCCCTATATGGTAGGCGTTGTCGCAGTCCTGTTGGTTGGTTTGAGTCTATGGAGCCTAGGCCGCATGGTACAGATTTGTTTCAGGAGTCCTTGGAGCATGTGAGGTTGATCCAGGACAGGCTCAGGACGGCTCAGAGTAGACAGAGGAGTTATGCAGACCGCAGACATCGACCGTTGAGTTTTGCTATGGGTGACAGAGTATTCCTACGAGTATCGCCCATGAAGGGCGTGATGAGATTTGGGAGGCGGGGCAAGCTTAGCCCCAGGTTTATTGGGCCTTTTGAGATTTTGAGGGCAGTTGGCGAGGTAGCTTATGAGTTAGCCTTACCTCCAGCTTTCTCAGCAGTACATCCAGTTTTCCATGTGTCGATGTTACGCTGATATGTTCCAGATGAGTCTCATGTTTTCCAGTATGACGCCGTTGAGTTGGATGATCGCTTGACCTATTTTGAGGAGCCAGTTGCTATTTTGGCCAGAAAGGTGAGGCAGCTGAGGTCAAGAACCATTCATGTTGTTAAGGCCTGTTGGAGGCATCGTCCAGTTAAGGAGGCTACCTGGGAGATCGAGCGGGAGATGTAGGAGCAACTCCCCAGCTTGTTTGAGCTCTCAGGTACTTCTTAATCCTTACTTTCGCGGACGAAAATCCTTTTAGTAGTGGATATTGTAATGACCCTCCCGGTAATTTCTGTGTTAATGCCTTCTTTCTGTCGTTTAGAGCGTTCCTGTAGCGACCCCGAGTCATTTATGACTTGCTGGCACTGACGATTCGGTCGCCTGGTCCTACGTTTGGGTTATATGCCCATTTTTCTATTTTGGAGTTTTGAACCTTGAAAAGTTGACTTCAGTCATAACTTCAGGTAAACGACCTCAGATGAGAATTCTAATGGTTCCAATAGCTCCGGAAAGGCCAAATTAGGCTAGAAGCATGGTTCGCATGAGTCCCTGAGTTTTCAGTGTGAATTTGGAGCCGATTAGCTCTTTAGCCTTTTGAAATGCCTAAGGTTGACTTTGGTCAACTTTCTTGGAAAACGCGCTCGCATGAAAATTCTGACAACGCGGTTAGTTCCAGAATGCCGAGTTTTGTCTAGAATGACCTTTCGAGAATTACCGGGAGCTTCCGATCAAAATTCGAGGCCCTTGGTAGAATTTGGCTAAAATGGCATAATGGGTGTGGGACCCACGTTTTGTCGAAACGACCTCGTATGGAAATTTCGACTGCGCCATTGAGTCCGGAATGTCGAATTTAGTGGGGTAGCATATCTGGTTTATTTTTATTGGGTCCCGAACGAATTTCGAGGGTCCGTTCGGAGACTTTAAAAAATAGATAAAATCTGGTTGCTGGTGTAGACCCTTAGCGACTAGAAATTGGACTTTTAGTGACAAGAAATTGTCTTGAGCGGCGAGGTTTGGGTTTTATAACCCAGAAATTTCAGCTTTCACCTTAATTTTCAAATGTCGATTTCTCCCTCATCCGAGCTCCGATTTGAGTGATTCGAAGTCCTGTATGATCGTGGAGATTGTGGCTAGGAAGTGGAGTGATCGGAATGTGTTGGTGAACCCTCGTGTGTGGTGAAATTCAGCTCGAAGCTGCTGCCATCAACTTATGATTTCTTCTTCATTTTAAATTTTGATATCTCGAGTTCTAGAGCTCCTTTTTTGGTGATTCAAAGTCCCTAGTGTTCGGGTTTTCTTTTGATTCGTATATTTGAGGTTGGGGTTCGATGGGTGCACCTCGTTCTGCGTGAAATCAGAGGTAAACCCCTTATTTGGCCTATTTTTGTTAGTTTTAGATTTGTTATTGTTTGGTTGATTGGGAGCGAATCCGACCCCTATTTGATAAAATAGTTTAGGATTAGTGTTGGGAGAAGGATTTGGGACCTTTTGACGGAGCCAATTCCGGGAAATCCGGAGCGGGTCCCACTTTGCCTGAATTTGATCCAAAAATTGGTCTGTCTCCGAATTTGTTAATTTTTGTGTCTAAACGACCGTATTGACGTTGTGATTCTATTTTTGGTAGCGTGGCAGTAGTATGAGGCAGTTCGGAAGGGGAAATCTCCAATTGAGTGACTTGGAGCGTGCGTGATCGGCTTTTTGGTATGTTACGGCTTCCCTTCTTTCTAGACTGAGACTGATTGTGTAAATGCTGGTTGATATTTGTGAATCTGGGATGGTTAGTTAGTATTGTTTCCCTTGTTCCCCGACTTTCTCAGTTTAGAGTTGACTGTTGGGTTGTTATGAGCTAGTATCATGCTATAGGTTGGGCTGTTGATTTGATTTGCTGATATGCATGATGTGGGGTATCTATCGGTGGTTATCTGATGTTGCATGAGTGGGTCCGGGTGAATCTGGTTGATGATTGACTGATTATTGTGATTCTGCCTTAGAATAGGTTGTGATTTATTGACATAGTCTCATGTACCTCGTTGACTTGAGTATGTATCCGACGTCGTTTCGGATATGTATCCGACGTCGTTTCGGATAGACTAGATCCTTGTAGACTGATATAGCAGACTTATGTCAGATTATGAGCTTTAGTATAGGCATTTTCGGCTTTCGGACCTTCCGATTCTTTGCCCCTTATCGCTGGAATTTTTGGGATGCTGTCGGAAGATACCGTGGTTGAGCCGATTGTCGGCTGGATTGTGTTAGGCTGGGAGCCTTCGATTGGTATATATGTAGGGGCGGCGGCCCGTGATTTTTAGTATCTTAGTGTATTATTTCTTTGGCTTATCCAGTTTGTGACGGCTCGCTCCAGTACGCGACTGACGTAACTCGATTATCACTCAGGATTTCTAGTGCTAGGCTGACAGGGGTAGGCTACCCGCTCCGGTCCGTAGCTGACGTTACACGATTGCAGCCCGTTATTTCCAGTGTGAGTCCGTGTAGCATAGGCTACTAGTCCCAGCTATGCGACCGACATATCCGGTGGAACCAGTATTTCCAGCGTTAGACTGTCAAGTGTGGGCTGTTTGTGCCTGTCCGAGACTGAGGTTGTCTGGTTAGAGTCCGGCATTTCCAGTTCGTGACTGATGACTGAGATGGGCTCTGATATTTATGACTGTGCTAGGCTTTGATATTTATGACTGAGCGGGGCTCTGATGGTAATTATTGGGCGGGGCCCTGGTGTTGTTCTTGAGTTGGTTATTCCTTCGTTTCTGTAGAATAGCTCTTATGTGTACCTGTCGGGTTTATGGGGGTCCGTTCAGATTTTATTTAAACTTGCACACGAGTGTGCCCAGCGGGTCTTATGGGGGGCTCAGCTTGGTTTTTTTTAGTTATTTCTTTGTGCTTCCTTTCAGATTTTTCGTTTCCTATTTTGTTGACCTCTGTTTGTGCTGATTCTATCTTGTTCGCTTGTTTTTACCCTTCTTGCTCAGTCGGCCTATGATGCCTATTGGGTACCTGTTGTTTTGGTACTCATGCTACACTCTGCATCTGTTTTCGTGATGCAGGTCTGAGCACCAGCTATCAGCATTGATATCGAGCCTGCAGCGGTCTGTTCAGGAGATGAGGGTGAGCACTTGGCATTTTGGGATTACCAGTCTCCTTCTGTTTATATGTTTTCGCTTGTCTTTTGTTTTCGAGACAGTTGTTCCGGTGGTCCACTTTCGGGACTTGTACTCTTTTTAGTAGTTCTGTACTTGTGACTTCTAGGTTTTGGAAGGTGTTGTATATATTATTTTGGTTCCGTTCCAGCTTTCGTGAGTTCTCTTATTGTATGCTTCCGCTTGGCTATGGATTAGTTTCCACCATTAGTCCCGTTACTGTTTAGTTTCGGGATAGGGTTTTGGCTGGCCTACTGGTGGGTTGGTAGGCGCCATCATGACTTGAGAAATTAGGTCGTGACACGTAGGTGGAAAGGCAAACTTTTTGAAAATGTCAAGTTTCAGGATCATTTCTACGACTCAGCAGGACGGTCCGTTATTGTTTCTACGGACTGTAGGTAGGTCTCATATATCCCTCTAGACTTAGTGAAAATTTTGAGGGTTCAACGTTAGACTGACGATTTGTATGTATGGTCCGTCAATGGACTTACGGACCGTACATGGGTTCCTATCGTTTGAAGGTCCAAAGAAATAGTTTCTGAATCTCTCTACGGGTGGACAGTATGGTCTGTAGTTGGACCTACGGACCATAAGTCGCAACCATAGGTCGAGATCTGGTAGTTAATTTTAAGGGCTTTTTGGTCTTTTCCCCAATTGACCTATTCCTAATCTAATACGGTTATGCCCTAATCCTAGCCCCTATATAAGTCATCTAAGTCTAATTTTACCCCTTTCTAATCACTTTTAAAAGTTCCCCAAATCCATCCAAGTTTCCCCAAATATTTCTCTCTCTAGAAGATTAAAGAAGAATGTTCTAGGGTTTCCATTCAAGTCTCCTAAGTTCACCATTGATTTCAAGCTTTTGACATCAAGGTATGATAGCTTTCACTTATGGAGTCCTTTCCTCCATATGGTTCCTAAATTCTCCAATTTTGTAAAGTTAAATTCTTCAATTGAAATTGGGGTTTTTTCTCATATCTTATGGATTCTTTCAAATTATGATCTAATGGATTGAATTGAGTCTTTTTATGCATGAATTGAGTTAATCGAATGATTTTAAGGTGAAATTTTATGAGCCCATGCATGATCTATTATTTTTTAAGCTATAAGTCTATGATGAAGTTTCTGAATGATCAAAAGATGAATTTTATGAAGTTATGCATTTTAAACTATGAAATTAGGATGATTTAAGATTTTCTTTGAGAGTGAAGCATAAATGTTGATGATGTTGAATTGTGAAAGGATTTTCTTACATGAAGGATTCACAAGGGTTGAAAGGTTTTCTTAACTAAACTTGAATCAAAGACTAAGGAGCTATTCTAATGAAATCTAATTTGGATTGGCTATTCGATGTGCCTTCCATTATAAGGAACAAAAGGCGATTACACATGTTCCCTAATGATGAGACAAGAGGCGATTACCCATGTCTATTAATGATAAGATAAGCTATGAATTTTGACTATTCTGTGGGATATATGCTTAGCACCGAGTGGACAAGTGGCTATAACCCATGTCCCATAAACTATGTGCCACCATAGGTTGTCTTGATAGACATTAGCTAGTAGATCCACTTAAGCTAGAAACTATGGTTCTTACCTTGGCAAGTAAAGACACCTCTTTTTGGTGTGAGGTAGACACATGATTCCATATTATAACTCAAATGGTCTATGTCGGTTAAGGCTAATTTCCCACATAATAAACTAATGTTACTTTCTAAAGGCTTATTAAGCATATGTTGTTTTAAGATGATTTCCTTGCATTGACCATGACTTTTATTACATGTTTGTTTTTTATCATGTCATCCTATGATTTAAACTTGGTCATTGTATCTTATGTATAATCTTTTTAGCATGATTTTGTAACCTAATGCATATTTATCATACTTTGTACATTCTTGTACTAACGCATACTCTTGCCTACATTTTCTTATAGGTGTAGGATCCAGCTTATCTCCATCCTCATGTGGCCAGTTCGTTGTGATAGAGACTTTGAAGATTTGGTGAGTCCTCATATGCTCGAGGACATACCCACATTTACTTTTGATGTCATTTTCTTTTAAAGACTTGTATGAGTTACGTCCCACTTTCATTTCAATGATGTATTAGATGGCTTTGAGACTATATTTAGACTTCCGCTACTTTGTTACAAAATTGTCTTTTGAACTTCTTACTTACTATTATCTTATATGATGCATGCTAAGTGGCTTGTATGGGGCCTTTCGGGGTCTTGTACACCATGTCACGTCTAGGGGGTACTTAAGGTCATGACAAACTTGGTATTCATAGCAAAAAATTTTAGAAAGGTCTAGGATGTCTCATAAGCCACGTCAAGTAGAGTCTTGTTCATGGGTGTGAAGCGTGCCATACTTATGAATAAGAGGCTATAAAATGTTTAGGAAACTCCACTTCTTTCATCACTCTAATGTCGTGCTATAGAGTTTAACTCTATATGTCTCTCTCCTAATCCATGTCCAATGCTTTTCAGGATATGGCCACTCAAAGGGCATATGCTAGGAGGAATGTGGAACAAGAAGCTCCTCAAGTTCTGATCGACCCTTTGGCCGAGCAAGTGACTAATGCGGAGTTTAGGGCTGCTTTTCAAGTGTTTGCCCAAGCCATGACAGCTCAAGCCAATAGGGAGGATGTGGTCCCCATGAACCCAAATGAGGGTACAGAGGCGTCTAGAGTGAGGGACATCACTAGGATGAACCCTTCGGAGTTTCATGGTTCTAAGGTTGAGGAAGATCCTCAAGAGTTCATTGATGAGGTGTATAAGGTGCTAATGATCATAGGTGTAACCCCGGTGGAAAAGGTGGAATTGGCCGCTTATCAACTCAAGGGTGTGGCTCAAGTGTGATTTGAGCAATGGAAGAGTGAGAGGGCGGTTGATGTGGGTCCTCTTGATTGGGAGAAGTTAAAGGTTTCTTTCCTTGATAGGTTATTTCCCCTTGAGATGAGGGAGGCAAGGGTGCTTGAGTTCATTAACCTTCGTCAAGGGAACATGAGTGTGAAGGAGTATGCATTGAAATTCATACAATTGTCTAGGTATGCTCCTACTATGGTTGCCGATCCTAGGGCAAGAATGAGTAAGTTTGTTTCAAGAGTGTCTGAAATGGTGGTCAAAGAATGCCGTACCGCTATGCTTATCAATGATATGGGCATTTCTTTTCTAATGGTTCATGTGCAACAAATAGAAGAGGAGAAACTTAAGGAAAAGTACAGGGATGCAAAGATGGCTAAGACCGATGATGGTGACTTTTCGCGCTCAAGGTTCAATGGGTATGGTCGTCCTAAGTTTCGACAAAGGTTCTTCGATCAAGGTTCCTCCAATGCTCCTCCTAAGTTCAACAAGGAAAGGGTGTCTAACCCTAAACCTCAAGGAGAGAATGGTGGTGAACCTCTATTGTCTACTTGTGTCAAATGTGGAAAGAAGCATGAAGGTAAATGCTTATCCGATTCCAATGCATGCTTTGGTTGTGGCAAGACAGATCATAAGATTAGGGATTGTTCCTCCATTGCTAACAAATGAGAAAATGAACATCAAAGGGCTCAACCTTATCCTCCATCAAGGTCTAGTGGAAATCAAAAGCAAAACATATTCTATGCACTCCAAACTCATCATGAGCAAGAAGGTTTGCCCGATATGATTGTCGGTATGTTGAAAGTCTTTAATCTCGATGTTTATGCTTTGCTTGATCCCGGTGCTACCTTTTCGTTTGTGACACCATATGTGGCTATGAGATTTGATATTCTTCTGGATGTGTTGTTAGACCCTTTTTCTGTCTCTACTCCTATTGGTGAATCTATTGTGGCTAAGAGAGTCTATACAGATTGTCCTGTCCCCTTATCTAATAGAGTCACTCATGTTGATCTTGTAGAGATTGACATGTTAGACTTTGATGTCATTCTTGGGATGGATTGGTTGCATTCATGTTATGCCTCTATTGATTGTAGGATCCGAGTGGTCAAGTTTTAGTTTCCAAATGAGCCTATCCTAGAGGGGAAATGGGGAAATTCTATGCATAAGAGTCTATTTGTTTCTTGTCATAAAGCTAGGAAGATGATTTCTAAAGGTTGCATATACCATCTTGTTTGGGTTAGGGATATGGATTCTGAAACCCCTATCTTTGAGTCGGTCCCCATTGTTAATGAGTTTTCGGAAGTGTTTTCCGATGATCTACCTGGTGTTCCTCCCGAAAAGGAAATATACTTCGGTATTGACCTTCTCGCAGATATGCCTATCTCTATTCCTCCTTACCGAATGGCTCCTGCAGAACTTAAGGAATTGAAGGAGCAATTGAAAGATTTGTTGGATAAGGGCTTCATCAGACCGAGTATCTCTCCATGGGGTGCTCCAGTTTTGTTTGTTCGAAAGAAAGATAATTAATTCACTTTGCATTTGCATTGACTACCGCAAATTGAATAAGGTTACTATTAAGAATAAGTATCCTCTTCCAAGGATAGATGACTTGTTTGACCAACTTCAAGGAGCGAGTTACTTCTCTAAAATTGATCTTTGGTCGGGCTATCACCAATTGAGGGTGAAGGAAGATGACATTCCGAAGACAATTTTTCGGACTAGATATGGTCATTACGAATTCGTAGTTATGTCGTTTGATTTGAAGAATGCTCAGGCTGCATTTATGGATTTGATTAATAGGGTGTTTAGGCACTACCTAGATATGTTTGTAATTGTGTTCATCGACGATATTTTGATTTATTCAATGAGTGAGAATGAGCATACCACTCATTTGAGGATTGTGTTGAAAGTCCTCAAGGACCAACAACTCTTTGCAAAGTTTAGTAAATGTGAGTTTTGGTTGAGGTCCGTGGCTTTTCTTAGTCATATAGTTTCTGGTAAATGTATTGAGGTAGATCCTAAGAATACGGATGTGGTTAAGATTTGGCCTTGACCTCTATCCCCTTCAGATATTCGAAGTTTCTTGGGTTTGGTTGGTTACTATAGAAGGTACGTTGAAGGGTTTTCTTTAATTGCCTCTACATTGACAGCTTTGACCCAAAAGAAAGTTAAGTTTGTATGGTTTGAAGCTTGTGAGAAAAGTTTCCAAGAATTGAAAGATAGGCTTACCTCCGCTCCGATATTGACCTTACCGAAAGCCGATGGATTTGTGGTTTATTGTGATGCCTCAAGAATTGGGTTGGGAAGGTCATTGTATATGCTTCAAGGCAACTTAAAATTCATGAAAAGAACTATCCTACCCATGACTTGGAACTAGCGGCGGTTGTGTTTGCTCTAAAGATTTGGAGGCATTACTTATATGGTGTCCATGTCGATGTATTCACCGACCATAAGAGTTTACAATATGTGTTCAAGCAAAAGGATTTGAATATTCACCAAAGAAGGTGGCTTGAGTTGTTAAAGGACTATGACATGAGTGTCCTCTATCACCCCGGCAAAGTGAATGTGGTGGCAGATGCCCTTAGCCGATTATCCATGGGTAGTGTTGCTCATGTTGAGGATTATAAGAAGGAATTGGCTCGAGATGTTCGTAGATTGGCCCGATTGGGTGTTTGGTTGATTGATTCCAATGGTGGAGGCATTGTTGTTCATAATGGTTCTGAGTCGTCCTTTGTGTCGGATGTGAAAGCAAAGCAAGGTCATGATCCAATTTTAATGGAATTGAAGGGAAAAGTGCTTAAAAAGTCTGTGGAGGCTTTCTCCCTAGGGAGAGATGGTGTACTCCGATATCAAGGTCGTTTGTGCATTTCAAATGTTGATAACTTGAGGGAGCAGATTTTGTCGGAAGCCCATAGTTCTCGATATTCCATTACCTGGAAGCCACCAAGATGTACCGTGATTTGCGGGAGGTATATTGGTGGAATGGAATGAAGAAGGATATTGCGGAATTTGTGGCTAAGTGCCCTAATTGTCAACAAGTGAAAGTTGAGCACCAAAAACTGGGAGGTTTGTCCCAAGATATTAGTATTCCTACGTGGAAGTGAGAAGATTTGAATATGGACTTCATTGTTGGCTTACCAAGCACCCGGAGACAACATGACTCGATTTGGGTTATTGTGGATCGTATGATGAAATTGACTCATTTCATCCCCGTTAAGGTTTCTTATTCGGTGGAAGACTATGCTAACTTGTACCTAAGGGAAATTGTTAGGTTGCATGGAGTGACCCTATCCATTATATCCGATCGTGGTACTCAATTCACTTTTCAATTTTAGAAATCTTTCCAAAAGAGCTTTGGTACCCGTGTTAAGCTTAGCACGATCTTCCATCCTCAAACCGATGGGCAAGCGGAGTGTACTATCCAAACTTTGAAATATATGTTGAGAGCTTGTGTGATTGATTTCAAGGGTAATTGGGATGATCATTTGCATTTGATTGAGTTTGCTTATAACAATAGCTATCATTCGAGTATTGGTATGGCTCAATTTGAGGCTTTTTATGGTATGAGGTGTAGATCTCCTATAGGTTGGTTTGAAGTGGGTGAAGTCATTTTGATAGGTCCTGAATTGGTACATGAGGCTATGGAGAAAGTTCATCTTATTAGAGAGAGGTTGAAAACAGCTCAAAGTCGACAAAAGTCCTATGCCGATGTTAGAAGGAGAGATTTAGAATTTGATGTTGATGATTGGGTCTACTTGAAAATTGCACCCATGAAGGGTGTAATGAGGTTTGGGAAGAAAGGAAAGCTTAGTCCCTGTTATATGGCCCCATATCAGATTTTGAGGCGAATTGGTAAGGTTGCTTATGAACTTGACTTGCCTAATGATTTAGCATCGATTCATCCAATTTTCCATGTCTCCTTATTGAAAAAATGTGTTGGTGATCCGGCATCTATAGTGCCATTGGAGAGTCTTGGTGTAAAGGAGAGTCTCTCTTATTAAGAGGTTTCGATTGAGATATTAGACCAGCAAGTTTGGAAGTTGAGAAATAAAGAAGTTGCTTCCATAAAAGTCCTTTGGAGGAATCAGTTAGTTGAGGGTGCTACGAGGGAGGCCGAGGCCGATATGATGTCCCGTTGTCCTCATCTTTTTCCCTCTATTCCTACTCTAGCTTGAGGTATTTAGTTCCTCATGGTTCACTCTTTTGTCTCATGTGTCTTAGATATTCCCATGATTCCTCATTTATGCATGTTCATGATAAAGCCTAATTTTTTAGAAAGCGAGTTAACTTGATTGATTTCTTCATATTTATGTGCATTTGAGTATATGTTGCATATAGACCTTATGAGATGATGTTTTAAACATGCTTTAGCTTGGAGTTGATGTTTTCTCATCGGATATGTGCACTTATGTCATTGCATTCATGTTGGGCTGTTAGGTTTAGCTTCTATCCTTCTAATGATATCTTGATTCTCATTCGAGGACGAATGTTCCCAAGGGGGAGATATTGTAATACCTCGGATTCAAAAGCAAGGAAAATTTTGGTTTTCAAGTCTGGTGCCAGTACCAAAGGAAGCCATCTGCGGATCGTAGGTCGAGTTACGAGCCGTAGGTGGAATTCATAGGTGGCAAGGTGAACTTTTTAAAAATGTTAAGTTTCAGGATCCTTTCTATGACTCAACAGGACGGTCCGTTATTGTTTCTACTAACCGTAGGTAGGGCTCGTAGGTCCCTCCAAACTTAGTGAAAATTTTAAGGGTTCAAGGTTGGACTGACAGTTTGTATGTACGGTCCGTCAATGGACCTACGGATCGTACATGGGTTCCCATCGTTTGAAGGTCCAAAGAAATAGTTTCTGAATTTCTCTACGGTTGGATAGGATCGTTCGTAGTTAGACCTACGGACCGTAGGTCGAGATCCGACAGTTAATTTTAAGGGATTTTTGGTCTTTTCCCCAATTGACCTATTCCTAATCTAAGTCAGTTAAGCCCTAATCCTAACCCCCTATATAAGTCCTCTAAGTCTAATTTTACTTCTTTCTAATCACTTTTAAAAGTTTCCCAAATCCCTCCAAGATTCCCCAAATATTTCTCTCTCTAGAATATTGAAGAAGAAGAAGAAGGTTCTAGGGTTTCCATTCAAGTATCCTAAGTTCACCATTGATTTCAAGCTTTTGGCATCAACGTATGATAGCTTTCACCTATGGAGTCCTTTCCTCCATAGGGTTCCTAAATTCTCCAATTTTGTAAAGTTAGATTCTTCACTTGAAATTAGGGTTTTTCTCCTATCTTATGGTTTCTTTCAAATTATGATCTAATGGATTGAATTGAGTCTTTTTATGCATGAATTGAGTTAATTGAATGATTTTAATGTGAAATTTTATGAGCCCATGCATGATCTATGATTTTTTAAGTTATGAGTCTATGATGAACTTTATGAATGATCAAAAGCTGAATTTTATAAAGTTATGCATGTTCAAACTATGAAATTAGGATTATTTAAGATTTTCTTTGAGAGTGAAGCATAAATGTTGATGATGTTGAATTGTGAAAGGATTTCCTCACATAAAGGATTCATAAGGGCTGAAAGGTCTTCTCAACTAAACTTGAATCAAAGATTAATGAGCTATTCTAATGAAATCTAATTTGGATTGGCTATTCGATGTGCCTTTCATAATAAGGAACAAAAGGTGTTCCCTAATGATGAGACAAGAGGAGATTACCCATGTCTATTAATGATAAGATAAGCTACGAATTTTGACTATTCCGTGGAATTTATTCTTCGCACCGAGTGGACAAGTGGCGATTACCCATGTCCCATAAACTATGTGCCACCATAGGTTGTCTTGATAGAGATTAGCTAGTGGATCCACTTAAGCTAGAAACTATTGTTCTTGATAGACACCTAATTCCATGTTATAGCTCACATGTTCTATGTAGGTTAAGGCTTATTTCCCACATAATGAACTAATGTTACTTTCTAAAGGCTTATTAAGCATATGTTGTTTTAAGATGATTTACTTGCATTGACCATGACTTTTATTGCGTGTTTGTTTTCTATCATGTCATCCTATGATTTAAACTTGGTCATTGTATCTTTTGTATAGCCCTTTTTAGCATGATTTTGTAACCTTATGCATAGTTATTATACTTGGTACATTCTTGTACTAACGCATACTCTTGCCTACATTTTCTTATAAGTGTAGGATCCGACTTATCTCCATCCTCCCGTGGCTAGTTCGTATGATAGAGACTTTGAAGATTTCGTGAGTCCTCACATGTTCGAGGACATAGCCACATTTACTTTTCATGTCATTTTCTTTTAAAGACTTATATGGGTTACGCCCCACTTTCATTTCAATGATGTATTAGATGGCTTTGAGACTATGCTTAGACTTCTGCTACTTTGTTACAAAATTGTCTTTTGAACTTCTTACTTACTATTATCTTGTATGATGCATAATAAGTGGCTTGTATGGGACCTTTCAGGGTCTTGTACACCGTGTCACGTCTAGGGGGTACTTTAGGTCGTGACAGAGAGAGCGAGGAAAATGGTGTATTTAACTTGAAATCTGGTATGAAATTATTAATTAGTGAGATAACATGTAATTATGTCAAACTATAGAGAGGATTAGTATATATGATAGGAATGTTTGTGTAATTAGGTAGTTTTTCCTCAAAAATATGATATGAAGTCATAGTTTTATTTGGACATGTAATTTGAATTTTTTAAATTATATTTTTACTCATAAACATGAAAACTCCACAAGTTATGAAAACTATAAAAAATTTCTCAATATTATCAAATGAGTAAACCATAGTTCATCAAAAAGATGTTAGAATATTCTAAGGTGTTACATTGATAAATTGCATATCTTCAAACTTTTTTAATAACTAAATATTTGCGATTACAAACTTTCAGATACACATAATTTTGTAAAGGTCCATTAATCAACAATAGTTAAATTAGTTATTCTTTAATATAATCTCATGTCCAATTGAGTCCCGAGGCCATATCCACAAATTATTAAGAACATATTTAGCACTATATATGAGACATTCTGCATGTGGGCTTAGGACCATATTTGTCGATTTAAGAAAATATTAAAAAGTGTTTATAAGCTGATTTGATTAGTGTATAAACCTAATCAAACATCCTCAAATTGAAAAAGAGCTAATGGCATTGTAACTAAGAAAAATTATATGAAGATTTAGGAAGAATCTTGACAAAAAAGAAGAAATTGAAAGAAAGACAATTTCAAAGACAAAACACCAATTTGATCATGATTTTATAGTAGATAATTTACAGAGGAGCAAAATGACCAAATCAAACATCTTCTATTACCAAAAAAATTAAAACAACAAAAAAATAGATGAAAGTAGATTGTTAGGGTGTGTTTTGTATGCATGAAATTTTCACGTTTGAGTAATTAAAAAAAATTAAAAATATCTTTTTTTAAAAAAAATTGAGAAAATAATTTTCTGGAGGAAGCAAGTAAAATAAATTTTATAAATGACATTACATATAATTGTCTTCTATCCACCCTTCAACACACCTGAATTCACATAGCCGTCATCTTCCCATTAATCTTCTATCGCATTTGCCTAGATTATATAAAATATTTTTTCAGATAACTTATCAAATATTAGAAAATAAATAAGAAACTCGCTTATTTTTCACATAAATATTATACAAAAAATATGTATAATAAAGGGCTTCTTCTGTAACTATACAAGTGACAAAAATAGGGAAAAGGGTTCAAAACACACACAAAATAATGCAGGGTAATAAAGGGTTCAAAACCAAGTTTTTATCCAAAGGGTGGCACACACGCGCCTACCACTGTATTTATCATTTAATTTCTTTTTTCTTAAAAAAATTTCCTTTATTTTTTATTTTATTTTTCTATACCTTCTTCCACCATTACATCCATCCTTTCAATTTAGACCCTTACATGAAGACTTTCACATTAAAATCCAACAAAAACATCCTAAAAAACTTTCTTTTAAACTAAATCAGCAAAAATTTCTTTAAGAAATTCAATCAGTTGAAAACCCAATATAAACATTGGGTTTTTCTTTCTGACGAGTAATGAATTTTTTCGGCTATAAATTTTCATATAAATTTCCAATCTTTCTAAGAAAAATTGAAACTTTGTGGTCGTCTTTGTCATTTTGGTGGTGATGGAGGTTTTTTTGTGATGATGGTAAAGTGATAATGATTCGGTGGTGGTGAAATTTAGAAATGGTAAAATTTGTAGATCCAGTTCATTGCAAATTTGCAATTTCGATTGTGTGGAGGTAGTTGTTACGACTGAAGGAGGTACGTGGTACTCTTGTGGTGGTGATTATATTGTTGATGATTGTTGCGATTGAGTTTTTCGTTGTCGGCATCGGCAAAGTTTTCCGTTGCCGAGATCGACACAGTGAAGCGACTAAATTTTTGATGAAGAAGAAAGCAAAAAAATAAAATAAAATAAAAAAGGAGAAAATGTAGGCATCTTAAGTTTTAATGATAATTAATAATTAAGTGTAATTTATTAAAAAATATCCAATTAAAAATTGACATTTGTATATATTTTATAATTAAAAAATAATATTAACTTAACAGATAAAATCAAGGATATTTAATTTAAAAAAAAAAAGAGGAATGATGTGGAATGCCATGTGGCAAATAAAGATGGGTTCATTTTACTTTTAATTTCACCGTTACGCGCTAACCGTGAGTTTGGTCACTTGCTCATCCAACTAAGCTGATAATACCCTCAATAATATACTAAAAAATAGTTTTGGGGGGTCATAGGACCCTCGCAAAGTTGGAGTGTGTAACAACAATTTCGGTCAAAGTTTGTGTATGTTTTGAACCCTTTTCCCCAAAAAATACTTTCAACTAAAATAACTGCATATATATGTAAGGTATTGATGTTATATAAATAATTATGTAATGTATCAATATGATATAAATTGTATATAATCTTGTATATGTAATGTATAACTATGTTAATTAGGTTATTTAATAGGGTGATAATGCATATTAAATAATTATATTTAAGAGCTAAAAGTATATATGGAAACACATGACTTCGGTTTGGTATAAATACCAATTATGAATAACTTTTTACCTAAATTACTGGAGTTGAGTAATGTTAAGTTGTCTTCGTACGTATGATCTATAAGTTACCAGTTCAAATAATGGATCAATCATTAATATTCATGTTGAGATAAATTACCTAAATCATGCCTTTTTAAGTATGATACTTCCTCAAATTTCATTTACATACAAAATGCTTCATGTATTGAACTATTCTTTTGTTTTATCGACAATATATATTTTGCCTACTTAAACTCAAATGAATTTAATTTAGAAAAATAGGAAGGTCATATATTGAAGGCAATCTTTACCAACTGACAAGCTAATAAAAAGTACATTGATAATTATACGAAATAGTGGATAATGTAATAAAAATATATTATAAATATTAAAGTTATTCGACAATTATGTGATTTGTTTTCTTTGATTTTATAACAGAAATATATTATTATAGTCGAACATGATTAATTTCAATATAATTCATGCATGATTTTAATGCATTACTAAAATGAGGATAAAGATGGTGTTTTAGGGCAAGACAATTTACAACCGACAAATAGCTAAGTTGAATCAAAATCACAAAATAGAGATTCATAAAATAGGCGAGCCTCGAGAGTGCATGACAGGAAGATGAGAGAAGGTTAAGAAAAGTTTAAAAATATTTAGGTAAATTGTGTTGTTCCATCAATTTCGGAAAAATAGTAGGTACGCGTTTCAAAAAGGGTAGGCAAAGCTTGATGTTGTTCGCACTTTGTATTTGCAAAGTTTAAAATTATTTGATCAATTTGAGAAAATCTTTAGTGGTTCTATTCCAAATAGAGAAAGAGGCTTCTATTTATAGATGTTGGAAACTCTTTCTCTTTCTTATTATATTATTTGTAACCCTATTTTGATTAGTTTGTCTTTATTCCATAACATGATTTAATCCTGAATTTTTCATGAATATGGAACTCATCCACTAGATTTAAGTGTGTTGAATAATTATCCTTTCCTCATAAGCATTTGATTACTCAAAACCCTCCTTTCTTTTGAAAGATAAATATCAAATATTACATATAAGTTTAATAAGTAAATGTTAAAAAAGAAATTATGAATATGTCATTCAAAAACATCTCAATAAAATTAATGACGTAAAATAAAATTTTAATAAAAGGCCTTAAGTATATACATATACACACAAAAATTAATAATTTAGAGTTTTTTTTAATGTAGTATTATTGAATGACAATAAAACCTCTAGTTACACGTAGATATACAAAATTAAAGATTAATTTTAGTTGATAAGAAATTAGTTATGTGTTTGCAATACATTATATTAGACATTGTTGTAAAAACTTTATTTATGAATATGAAGATTTAAGTTAGTTTGATTCAAAGTTCTAAAATATTTTTTATAAAAGCTAGATAGCTTTTCTTTTTCTCCTGTTTTATATAAATTTTGAATCTTTTTTTTAAAATGTTCAATATTGTTTTAGTAAAATTAAAAACATAAAATCCATTATTAAAAATTATTTGGACCTAAAGTAAAGCCACCCGTATATATCTATTTTCTTATTTCTTACTAACAAATTTCAAAAAATTTAAATCATTTTTTTTCAAATCTAATCATGTTTTTCATCACAAGAAGGGATTGTTCACGGGATAAATACTTTCACCATAAATAATTAGTTGAACATGAGACCTAATTAGTTAATAATTGAATGTAGGGGTGTCAAATAAGCGTGTTGGGTTGAAATTAGAGATATTAAAAGGTCCTTTTACATAAATAATATAATATAATACATTAATTACGAATTATGGTATAATATGCACTCTTACTGAAAATAATGTTAGTTTTGTTATCAGAAATAGCAAAATACATTTTCTCTTTATATTCTCTCTTCCATTAATATATTTTCTTTCTCTCTTTCTCTTTTCTTCCATCATTTTCTCTCTTTTATTCTTGTCTTTTCTTCCGTTATTTTTTCTATCCCCTTTTCTTTTCTTTACATCATTTTCTTTCTCTTCCTCTTTTCTTTCATCATTTTCTCTCTCTTTCATTCTTGTCTTTTCTTCGGTCATTTTTTTCTCTCTATTTCCTTTTTAAATTTCAATTATTTTAATGTTTAAGGATGTTTTAAAGATTAACATTTTATTTTTAAAAAAATATGGACATCATTAGTAAAATAAATAAATATAAATTATACTTGTAATACATTTTGAATTCAATACGTTAAACATATTGTATGCATTTTTCAATGCACATTGTGAATATATAACTAAAATATTTTTAATACAATAATATATTTTAACGCCGTTAATATGAGGAAAAAAATAACAGTTGTAATACATTTGAATTCAATATTTAATACATATTATAGGCATGTTTCAATACACGTGTTGAATATATAGCTAAAACATTTTTAATACAATAACATATTTTAGTACCGTTAATAAGAGAAAAAATAAACAACATTTATAATACATTTTGAATTCAATATATTATACATATTATAGGCATGTTTCAATGCATGTGGTGAATATATAACTAAAACATTTTTAATACAAATATATTATAAATATTGTATGTGAATTTCAAACATTACGGTACTATTTAAATTAGTTTACATGGTTAGAAATGTATTATATTTGTTATGGAATAATAACTATCGAATTTATAGTTATGTATAATATCGAATTCGAATTGTATCATAACTATCGTTTATATTTATATAATTTTAATACAACTTTAATATAGATTTTTCAGAGCTTCACCTCTTCTTTTTCTATAAATCACCACCAAACCACCGATTGTTTATATTTAATACACTTTTGATACAACTTTAATACAATTTTTCAGAACTTCACTAAATATATAACTAAAACATTTTTAATACATATATATATTATAAGTATTATATGTGAATTTCAAACATTCCGGTACTATTTAAATTAGTTTACATTGTTAGAAATGTATTATATTTGTTTTGGAATAATAACTATCGAATTTATAGTGATGTATAATATTGAATTCAAATTTTATTATAACTATCGTTTATATTTATATAATTTTAATACAACCTTAATACAGATTTTCAGAGCTTCACCTCTTCTTTTTCGTAATCACTACCACCAGACCACCGATTGTTTATATTTAATACAATTTTGATACAACTTTAATACAATTTTTCATAACTTCACCTAATATACAATTTTAATATAATCTTAATACATCAATGGTTATTAAAGCTAAAATTATGTCATATATGGTAATAAAAATAAAGTAACACTTAAAAGCGTAATTAATCAAATAAAATATATTATTTATGTAAAAACTCCATATTTAAATGGGTTGAAATAGAAATTGGATTGGGTCTTGACCCGTCCAAGTTTACTTTGGGCTCAAATGGGCTAAAAATGGGGTTGGGTCAAGACCCGCCCAATTTGACCTGTTTAATCTCAATAATTTTAACGTATTGTTATCTAACTTTTATAACCATAATTTGAATTTCAACTCAATTTTTTTTTAAAAAAAAGTTACAAATGAATAGATAAATTCTAAAATATATAAAATAGGTAGTAATTCATACCTTCAATATAGGAATATACATTACATCAATGCAAATAAAGAATCTTAAAATGGGTTGAAATTTAAGATTAAATTAAGCTCAATTGAGAATTCTCTTAAAATGAGTTAGCCCAACCCTTAAAATACTGAGCGAATTAGATGGATTACCTATAATTTTTGACATCCGTAATTGAATGTTTACCCAAAAACTAAACCAAAAAGGGATGGAGAAAAAAGAAGAAGAAGAAAGCAAAGGTATAAATTCTTGTATAGAAGATTAGTGCATGTTAACATAAAAAGCATAGTAAGTGCAAAGTCCAGAAGCATCTTATGTCACTTTCAACTTACACTATCTGCCTTTTATACACACTGATGAACCTGCACTCTCTGTGTTCAACTCTCTCTTAAATTCTCTTCCATCAATACTACTACTTTCTAAAATATCAATCTCTCTATTTTCTATCTTTCATTCTGATGGCATCCTCTACACCTGATCAAGAACAACAGTCACCTCAGCTTCCCCCACTTCACTACAGGGTCATATCCTTTTAATTTATATTAATTACTCTTTCGAGTTTCCTTTTTGATATTTTTTTATACTTAATATATCTGTTTTTCATCTTTTTCAGAGATGGGTTTTGAAAGTTTCCATCCACTGTCCAGGCTGCAAGAGAAAAGTCAAGAAAGTCTTGCAAAGCATAGAAGGTTCGTTTTCTTTTCTTCTTCTCTTCTAATAGTAGCCTCCATGCGAGTTCAGTCAAACACAGTAGATTAGTGTATTTGTATTAATAAATTCATTTAATATGTATAAATTAAAATATGATAGTGTAAAATTCAGAACCTATGCATGTCTAAATCAACTCATAATAAATTTTGTATTTTTTTTTTGCAGGTGTTTTTACAACAGATATTGATCCACAGCAACAGAAAGTCATAGTGACTGGAAATGTTGAAGCAGAAACTTTGATAAAAAAACTGATAAGGAATGGAAGGAGTGCTGAGTTATGGCCAGAGCCGAAGCCAATATTAAAAGAGAAAAAACCAAAGAAAAATGAAAACAGCGACGACGATGATGATGATCAAGAAGATGATGAACATAATACTAATGAAAAAACAGCTGAACATGGTCCTCAAAGACATGGTGTGAGATTCGGCGGGGTTGAGACTTTTACAATGGATGAAAGGCCGCCGGAGAATATCGCTGTTGTTGAGAGGTTCCCGGCGCCGGAGAAAAAAGCCGCCGGTGGAGGTGGTGGAGGTGCTAAGAAAAAGAAGAAAAAGAAAAAGAAGAAGAGTACTGGGAATAACAATGCAATTGCAAATGCAAATGCGAGTGCAGGGTCTAATGGTACACCGCCAAGCAGCGAATCAGATGTTGCAAAAATGGGTCCCAATCAAATGATGGATCAAGCTAATCTAGGCCATTCATTTCAGCATCCTTATCCAAATCCGTACGATCAGCACCCACATGCTAGTTATTATGTTCCTCAGCAGCATCAGAGTTATGTTGTGAGTTACAGTGCGGCACATCCTATGGTAAGCAGTGCGCCGCCATATTATTATATTCCATCGTCACCGTACATGCAGGATATTTATTCTAAGCAACAGTCTACACCGTTGGATTCTTTTGAGATCTTGAGTGATGAGAACCCTCATGCTTGCTATATCATGTGATCAAAGTTGATGTGGAATTTTGTATATTAAAGATAAAATTGTATTCGAATTTTGGCAGGAAATTAGAGTTTTAATAATGTTATAATTAGATTCTGTTATTTCTGAATGTAGACTTTAGATAACTGGCTAGTAAGCATATTGTATGTAATATCTACTTAAAAATGAAACATTGTTTGTTCTCTTTTATCAAGTAAGTTTTCGACTTTATTGGAACAAAACAAAGGAGGATTTATGATGATATCTCTACAAATAAGCATAAGTTTATCGCCAAATGTCTATTCTATTAGGATGACCGTTTGATCATAAAGCTTATCCAGAAGATTGATGTTTCTCATTTTAAGATTCTAAACTAAAAAAGTTAAAATCTTTGTGAACACCTAATTTTTACCAAAATTTAAGATTTTAAGATTTTTAATACTTGAATATTATTTTAGTAGGTTTATGATTTTACAATAAATTATATGGTCTCCTTATGTTTAAAGTTTAATAAATAAAGCTTGTCAATTTAATATATTTATTGTATTATTTTTTTTAACTTTTACCAATCTAAAATAATAGTATATGTTATGAAAAAGAAAAAGAGAGTCCTAAAAAATTCAAATTACCTCACCTTTTATCCTAACTACCCTCAAACTCCCAAAACCTATTCTTCCTAAAAATCTTCTTCCCATTTATTTATTTTTTTTCTCTCCCCCTTTGGTGTTTCACGTAAAACCCCCACCCCCACACGTTTTTTTTCTTTGTTTTTTTTATTTCTTTTTCTTTTCTACTTTTTTCTGCCCCTAGAAATTCTCAACCCTATCTTCAACTAAATCACATTCCCCACTCCTTCACGTTCCCTTTAATTAGTACCAGACTCACACCCCAAAATAATATAAAAACACACGTACTGAAAAAAGAAGAAGGAAAACACGGCAAAGAGAGAAAAAAAAAAGACAGAGAGAAATAGATAAGAAGAGTGAGTTTTACTTTTGAGAATTAAGTCAGCGTTTGAGGTTTTGTTCGTGGTTTCGGATTCGTGGCTCATTAAAGTTAATTTATAATTAACTTTGGAAATCAGTAGATCGTAGCAGCTGTTTCTTTTTGGTGAATCAATTTTCACGAAGAGGTAATTCTAAATTCTTGTATGATTTAAATGAAACGATTATACAAAATTTGATTCCAATAATATGAAGTTCTCCGAATTGCATGTTATTGTTATATAATATCACTTTCTGGTGTATGCTGAGAGTTTATTTTGAAAATTTACGAATGCTTAATAAATTATTAAACGTAGGTGGAGACATTTCTTGCTAAAAATTAAATAAATAAAAGATGCATCATATATTTGTCATCATTATTGTTATATTATACTTTCTAGATATAATTTATATTGAAATTGGTACCGTGATACCTAATTGTTAAATTTGAACCGTTAATTTTTTTTTTTTGTAGCCTAGTTCTCATTTAAGAGAATCCTGTTAAATTTATTGTAGATTTGTTAGATTAGGATACAAATTAAAGTTTATGAGGAATATGCTTTAGAATAAGTGTAAGGTGATTATCACTTTAATTGGGATTGTTAAGCATATAACTAAAAGAAGATATGAATTTTATTTGAGGATTCATAGTAAAAAAAATAATAATGAATAAAGAGGAAAATTAATAAGATTGGAAGAAAGAAAACTTTGAAGAAGAAGAAGAACAAGAAGAAAAGAAGGAAAAAAACAAAGCAGAAAGCATAAAAAATAAAACCAAACCAAAAAAAATATATATATAATAATAAAAAATAAAAAAAAAGGAACAATAAAAGGAAAAAGAAACAATTTAAAAAAGAAGATAAAAAGAAAAGAACAAAACGTTTTTTTATTTTAAAATAATAATAAAAAAAAGTAAAGAAAGAGAAACAAAAAAAAGAAAGAAAGAAAGAAAGAAAACGTGTAACAAAAATATATATAATGAAAATAGTAAAAAGTAAAAAATAAAGAACAGAACATTAAAAAAAACAAGTAAAAAAATAAAATAATAATAATAAATTGAAACAGATATGAAAAAAAAAATACAAAAAATAAAAAAAACGTATAAAAAAAATATTTAAAAAAATCGTTTTTTAAAAAAAAACATAAAACGTACAAAATGTTAAAAAAAAAAAATTTAAAAAAATAAAATAAATATATATATATAAAGAGGGATCAGAACATAAAAAGTAAGAAAAAAATTACAAAAAAAAAGAAGAAAGGGAAAACGTGTAAAAATAATAATATATATATATATATATAGGGGGTTTTAAAATAATGATAAAAAAAGTATAGCTAAAAAGGAGGAATTTTTTTTTTCCTTTAAATAAAATTTGTCCTAATTTCTTTAGAACTCTCTTCTTAAATTAATTCCAAATCCCATAAAATTTTATCTCTTATTGTTAACCCAATTAAAAAAAAACAATCCTAAAATTATTCAAACTCTAATTCCCACATAAATCCTAATTCTTAGCAATTAGATGTTTATATATACTCTACCCATAATAACATGACAAATATAATAAGGCAGTTTTAATTATGCTTATAATAAATCAAAAACAAGGAAGATAAATAACATTTTTATTAAATTAATAAATATAATATATCCAAAATCATCTTAAGCCATATATGAATCAACAAAGCGACCGTGCTAAAACCACGGGACTCGAGGGACGCCTAATACCTTCCCCTCGATCAATAGAATTCCTTATCCGGTCTTTAGTTTTCGCAAACCACAATAAAGAGTCAATTTCCTTTTGATTAGGGATTTAAATAAGGTGACTTGGAACATCAAAACTCAATTCTAAGTGGCGACTCTGAAATAAATAATCACTTTTCAAAATGTCACTTTAATTGGAAAAAACTCTAAAAAATAGGAGTGAGACAGATGGCGACTCTGCTGGGGACAACCAGAATTCGAGCTTATAAATATTAACTTTTATATGCCTTTTCATTTATTTATTTATTTATACTTTTTGGATATTATATTTGTTAGGTTAATGTGTTAATTGTCTACTTGTTTACTGCTTTAATATTATTTGAACTGCATATAAATTGTCTTCTCTCGCGCACCCTTCTCAGTCTTCAATAATAACATTATGGGAATTGCGATTGCGCACCCCACTTCTGTTAAGATAGCCAGTGGATCTTCGGTCCATGGTGAAGGATTTGAGTCACACATATTTAGAATGAGGAGCACCCATGCACAAAGTTGAAAAGCGCTGCTATCGGTACGTTGCTACTCCCCGACTCGGGCTGTCCGCTCGTTTTAAAGCCAGTCTAGATATCTCTCTACCTCAAGTTTAACCTTAGTAGAACTGAAACCAGACATGATATCCCTAGTAGGTTCCGTTTTATCTGCATCATGTGCATTTGACTTAGTGGGACCCGGCATAGGGGCTGAATTCTTCTAGGACAGATACATTTTCTTGAGACCATCATGTACATTTTTGTGCTACTTGTTGCATCATCGGAAGGACTATAACAAATGTTGACCGGTTTTAATGTTGACCGGTTTTAGGGTAATTAACAAATTAAAAGCAATTTTTTTCCTCATTCAATAAATGATTCAAATAAATAAATAAAATAAACAAATAAAAAAAATGCCTCCAACTTTTACTTTTATCGTCAAACTATTGAGTCATTTTTTTACAATAATAATAGTGCATATTTGTATATATATATATATATATATATATATATATATATATACGCTTTCCTTTATCATAAACAAATAAATAATTAAATATATAAATATATATGTTTTCAAAATTATTTCAAGGATAGTCCTTCGATACCCATCTTGGCTTTTCTTTTTCATGATTCACTCTTAAATTTGACATGAAAACAAGGTATTTTTGATAAAAATCGCTTGTCAAGTTTGTCTCCTTATTCGGTCATTCTCGCCGAAACAACCTAAGTTTCCCCTAAAAGAGGTCAACAAGAGTCGTTTTCGAAAGAGTAGTCACTTCAGACATTCAGAGTCATTTTCATGTTTTTTTTTACTCCGATTAAGGTGACTTCATTTTTTAAAAAATCAAAAATTTTGTGTTAAATAAATTAAACCTGGTCTTAAATCTCGAGTCCTTTTTCAATCAGGTAAATAATGAGACCTATGAGATGTGATAAGAGGCCAAGAGACGAAGCAGTTGAAATGATCAATGATCCTCCAAAATTTATGATCACATGATCACAAACAAGACCCCACCATTACTCATGGCTTGGTGGAACGACATGCATCAGTTTAGGCGAACCGAGATATTCAAACATCTTGGTTTTCTCACAGATAACATGAGGTTTAGTCCCGACAAAGGTTTGATCGAGGCCTTGATTCCATTTTGGGATTCTACAAACAATGTCTTTCGCTTTAGCGATTTTGAGTTGACACCCACATTGGAAGAATTGGGTGGTTTCACAGGGTTAGGTGTGGATCTCCGAAGTAAGACACTCATAGCCCCAAGGAACGTCAGCAGGAACAAATTTTTGGAGCAAATGCATATCATCCATCCTCATATGGAGTGTTTCGATAATGGGTGGGTTTCTCTAGAATTCATGTACTCAAGATACGGAAGGAATGAAGGATTTTCTAATTACGGAAAGCAACTCAAAAATGGGCAACACCTCCATACATGGGAAAAGCATAAACAAGAAGCATTCATGGTGGCATTCTTAGGAACCATGGTTTTTCCGAGGAGAGACAAAAAAATCGATATCCGCCTGTCAGGAATAGTCACTGTTATGATGAAGAAGAAGAATTATACTATCTTGCCAATGATACTGGCTGATATTTATCGTGCTTTGACCAAATGTAGAGAAGGGGAAAACTTCTTTGAAGGTTGTAGCATTTTGTTACAAATATGGTTTCTGGAGCACTTGTATCGCCACCGTTTGGCCGCAGATTTTAAATCTGACTGGACGAATTATATTTTAAGTCACCCAGACTAGATGAAGGAGTTAACAGACAAATTACCAAAAGGTGTCAAAGCATGGAGACATTATCTTCTTAAATTAACTGCATCTGATACTACATGGAACTATCATTAGTTCCCTTCGAGTGAGGTAATTGTTATGTCCTCCTATGGTCCATTCTTTGTTTTAGCAGGCCTTCGAGGATTCCAACCATACATACCCCTTCGAGTGCTGCGCCAACTAGGACAAAGACAAATTTTACCTAAGGTTGAGGACACACAAAGTTTCGTATGGGAGGTGGTGTCTGAGGATCGAGATAGAGAATCAGAAGCTCAAAAAATTTGGGGTGGTAAGCAAACTTTAAGCTCAAAAGCTATGGTAGATGATCATGCTCAAGGAGAAGTGGACCCCTCATATCTTCATTGGTTCTTTGATCAAGCCCCCCTCAAAGTAATGCCTGAAGGATCAGCGAGAGAGCTCATAGATCGAGAGGCCGAAGTCGAGGTTAGAATCAAACAAGCTCGACTCGAGGTCGAAGGAAATTACAAGGCTATTCTAGGTGTCCTAACTAATGATCTTAAGAATGCTAGAGAAGAGTTGGCCCAATATGAGGCAAGGTCTGAAGCTAGAGTAAGGATGGTTCAGCAAAGGGTTGAGAGAGAACATTATTCCACCATCCAAACATTACATGAGGATTTGGACATTGTCACATGCGCCATGGAGCGATAAGAGGAAGAGTTTAAAAAAGAAAAGGCCCTATTAATGTACACACAGTCTAGGTTGCAGAATCAGATAAACGCTTCAATGGAGCGAGAAAGGGATATAGCAAAGCGTTTCACATCATATCAAGCAGAAGTTGCGGCTGAAAGAAATCAATGGGTGGGAGAGAGAGACGAACTTCAAAACCAAATCAAAGAGCTTCAGGCAGAAGAAGAGAACTTGAACCACGTGGTTGATACTACTCAAGATTGGTTGCAAAATTGTCGTGAGAATATGGAGGAAACCAAAAGACAAGTACTTGAACTCGCAGAGAACTTAATTAATGTCTATGGTAGTTATCTCCATCGGAGCGATGAGAGTTTGGGTCGACATGCACGTGCACTAGTCCCACATTTGCCGAAAGCTTTGTTCAAAGTCTATTCGAGCCTAGGAGGAAATTGATGATCCAGAACTCTTGGAGAAGATTTTTTTTATTGTTATTTCTTTTATTTCCACTTAGTCAAGTCTGTTGCAATTTTAAGTTTTTTTTTAATGTTTTTTTTTATCGTTTGTTTTAAGAACATTTTGGATTTGAATGATGTTTTCTTCTAGTTAAATGAATCTTGTGTTTTTTCCTTCATGAACTACATAATGATCTGATTCATGTTCCACATGATACGTAGGCAACCCTCAATGGGTACGATCGAAAGGCTTTTAAAACTATCAAATACACGATCTAATGAGTTAATTAGTCTAAAGTCGGGATGAAACATAAAAGCTTCCTCAAACTCATTATAGAAATGGGAATAACTTACGTGCATGACATACAACGTGTGATTAATATTTGCAAAATGTTAAATCCTAACACGTTTGTTTTTGTTCAAGAGAGAGAGAGAGAGAGAAAGTTTAAAGGTGGTTGGTTTGTGTTTAAGCTGGCATCGCATCCATACTACACAAGGTCAAAAGGAAAAGTGAAAATGACCCGCAAAGACGGAACGGATTTAAGCAATGAGGAAGTTCAAGATCAGATGGTTTCTCAAGAATCGGTATCTGCAGAGGAAGTAAAAATGTTGAGACAACAGATGACAGAAATGTATGAAGCTTGGATGAATGGACAAGCTCCTCCATCTTCAATTCGCGAATATATGAATGCGAATATGCCATTTTCTATTCAAGTTTCGGCAGGGGACCCAGTTTATCCACCTGGTTTTGTCCCATATGTGAACACGTCCAATACTGCTGGAACTTCCACGACACACCCGTTGATTCCACCCATGAAGAACAATCCACTTTTCACGCCAACTATGCAAACTAATACAATCTCTCAGCCGACACTAGTATCAAAATCCAATGATAATCCTCTACCCAAAGGTCAAAATGACCAAGATTATGCCTCTAAAATGACTCCTAAGATTCCTGACTTTTACCACCACACTCATCAGTACAGTTCTCCCGTCGAGGTGGAAAGAACTGCCAAGAACGAGGAACACGAAAAAATTGCTAAAAAGATGAGGAGTTTGGAGCAAAACATAAGGAATATGCAAGGATTAGGAGGACACAAGAGTGTCTCCTTTAAGGACTTATGCATGTTCCCTGATGTTCATCTGCCTATTGGGTTCAAAACACCAAAATTCGATAAGTATAGCGGTCATGGTGACCCTGTGGCTCATCTGAAGAGATTTTGTAATCAACTAAGGGGAGCATGAGGGAAAGAAGAACTCCTTATGGCTTATTTTGGAGAAAGTCTAACGGGTGTGGCCTCAGAACGGTTTATCGATCAAGATATTTCTCATTGGCATGTGTGGGATGACATGGCTCAAGATTTTGTCCAGCAATTTCAATACAATATTGATATCGTTCCGGATCGCAATTCCCTCGCTAATATGAAGAAAAAATCAACTGAAAGTTCTAGGGAATATGCCATAAAATGGAGAGAGCAGGCAACGAGAGTCAAGCCGCCAATGAAAGATCATGAATTGATTGACATTTTCCTCCAGGCTCAAGAGCCTGACTATTTTCATTACTTGCTTGCCGCAATGGGAAAGCCCTTCGCCGAAGCAATTAAGATTGGAGAAATGGTGGAAAACGGCATAAAATCGGGTAAAATTGTGAGTCAGGCAGCCATTAGAGCTACCACACAAGCAATACAGAGTGCGTCAGGTAGTTTTGGAAATCGAAAAAAGAAAAAGGAAGGGTCCATGATGGAATCTAGAGGTGTTCAAAGGGGGATGAAACACCCTTATATGCAAGGTCGACAAGAACACTCAAATTCTCCTCAACATTATTATCCATCTCAATATGCAGTTCTTAACACCCAGGCATATGCCCGACCTCCTCAACGCCAGCAATGGCGGGCATCTGCCCCACAAGGTTCTCGTCCTCAACAACAAAAATTCCAGACATCATATAATCCACGTCCTAGAACAAATTATACAAGAGAACAAGGTCAGAGAGAAAGTTTTACCCCAATTGGGGAGTCATATGCAAGTTTGTTGCGAAAGTTGATACAATTGAAATTGGTTGAACCTGTCAATCCCTATTTTGTCAATCCAAATGCAAGAGGTTTTGATCCAACTGTTATATGTGAGTATCACGCTAACACTCCAGGTCATAGCATAGAGAATTGTTGGACTCTCAAGAGAGTCATTGAGAAGTTAATTGAGGATAAGGTAATTGAGATACGTAATGAAGAGGCACCAAATGTCACCAACAACCCACTCCCTGCTCACAATAACGAGCACGTCGTTGGGATGATAAGCCTTTATAGAGAATGCAAGCAAACTAGTGACACAAAGACGGAAAGAAGCACCTCAAATGAAGAGTCGAGTATGGCGTTAGAACCCACACAAAAGGCACCCATAATTGTAAATGGTGCAAGTTCAAATTTTGAAGGCTCAAGAAAACTAGTATTGTATGTCCCTGGAACCACAAGAAGAAGAGAAGTACAGTTGAATGGACCAAAATTATACATTCCCTGTAAGTTATCAACATCTGATCAAAATCAAGAAAGTTTGAAAGAGCCAATTGTGATACGACTCGCAACACAACTTCCGATAACGGACACAAGAGCAGTTCCTTAGAACTACAACAAAACTATTGTTACTCACAAGGGAAAAGAGATCATTGAAGAAACAAATGAAACAAGAGGCTTAACCCGTTTCGGAAGGTGTTACGCTCCAGAAGAACTAAAGGGAGACAAACAAGCTAAAGAAAATCAGTTGACAGTAAAAAAACCTGTCACTGAAGAAGAGGCTGAAGAGTTTCTGAAAAAGATGAAAGCTCAAGATTATTCTGTCATTGATCAATTGAGGAAAACTCCTGCTCAAATCTCGTTGCTATCATTGCTTATACATTCTAAGGAGCATCGCGAGGTTTTGACCAGAATCTTGAATGAGGCGCATATCGTAGAAAATATCATAGTGAGTCACTTGGAAAAGATGGTCAATCGAATATTTGAGGTAAATAGGATCACTTTCACTGACGATGAGTTGCCTTTGGAAGGATCTGGGCATAACAAAGCTCTATATTTAACTATAAAATGTGAAGAACACTATGTGAAGAGGGTCATGGTCGATGGAGAATTAGGTGTAGACATATGGCCCCTTTCCACTCTACAGAGTTTGAAAATCAACATGGATAGGATCCGTACTAACAACGTGTGTGTACGAGCATTTGATGGTGCAAAACGAGACACACTTGGTGAAATTTACTTAACTGTTACGATTGGACCAGTGGAGTTTGGGATCACTTTTCAGGTAATAGACATGGACACTTCTTACAGCCTACTGTTAGGGAGGCCATGGATCCATTTGGCTAGAGATGTGCCATCTACTCTACACCAAGTGGTCAAATTTGAACATGACAAACAAGAAATCATTGTCCATGGTAAGGATGATCTCCCAATCAATCGAGATCCTTCTATACCATGCATCGAGGCCAAGAGAGGCTATGAATCCCTCAATTATCAGGCTTTTGAGATAATAACTGTCAATCAATTTATCGAAGGAAAGCCTATCCCACAACCTCATCTCTCTTCCACTTCAATTATGGTGGTGACCCAGATGATGCAGAACTGTTATGAACCCGGAAAGGGACTAGGGATGTCTTTGCAAGGAATTGTAGATCCTATCTATCCAATGGGTAATCAAGAGACCTTCGGTTTGGGTTTCAATCCAACTAGAGCTGATAGGAAATGGGCAAAAGATCGTAAAAAGAATGTTTGGAATTTGCGAAAGCCAATTCCCCATATTGCTCAATCTTTCACTAAGTCTCGAGGCGAACCGAGTCTAGACTTATCCATCCGAGATGATGTGGACGAAATGTGTCAAGGTCTCAAGGAAATGTTTTATGAAGTAAACATGACTCAGATAGGCGAAGGTACTAGTCATATGGATGTACATTTCGTCGGCCCGAATGTCCAGCTCAACAACTGGGAAGCCATTCCTCTCCCTACAAGGAAGGAGTTTTGATAGTTTATTTTGTTGTTTTTGTTTTATTTTGGATTATTCTCAGGGTTGTAATCCAGACATTCTAAATGTTTCACTTTGATGTTAACCCTTCTATCATTTTCAATTGAATGCAATTAAGTTTCAGTTTCACATCCATGTTCTATTATATTTTTTTCTCTCTCTCCTTTTTCCTTCTAATATTTGTCATTTTATTTTCCATTTCAGTTACGTTAATGTCGACTTTAATAATATGACATGCATGCGGAGTTTACAGCCAGATCCTAAAAAGTTGTCTGATCTCGAAACAATGAATTCAAAGTCTGAGGAATATGATGAAGATGAAGCTTACGAAGAAATAAAAAAGGGATTGGATCAATTTGAAAATAAGCCTAAACCTAATTTAAGTGAAACAGAGGCAATTAATCTGGGAACTCCTGAAAAAGCTAGAGAAGTAAAGATAAGTATTCATGTCGATCAAAATATTAGAGACGATATAATTCAAGTTTTATTTGAATATAAAGACGTCTTTGCGTGGTCTTACAACGACATGCCGGGTTTAAGCATTGATCTGGTAGTTCACAAACTTCCCATACATCCTGATTTTCCACCTGTCTAACAAAAACAAAGAAAGTATACGGCAGACATGAGTGATAAAATTAAAGAGGAAATCATGAAGCAGCTGAGTGCAAATGTGATCAGGGATGTCCAATACACTACATGGTTGGCTAACGTTATGCCAGTGCCAAAGAAAGACGGAAAGACTAGAGTTTGTGTTGATTACAGAGATTTAAACAAAGCAAGTCCAAAAGACAACTTTCCATTACCCAACATTCACATTCTGGTTGATAATTGTGCCAAACATGAAATTCAATCTTTTGTAGATTGTTATGCCGGATATCATCAAATTCTCATGGATGAAAAAGATGCAGAAAAGACTGCTTTCACCACTCCGTGTGGTACTTATTGTTATAGCGTCATGCCATTTGGTCTAAAGAATGTAGGAGCAACCTACATGAGAGCTATGACTACCATATTTCATGACATGATGCATAAAGAAGTTGAGGTATATGTAGATGATGTTATCATTAAATCCAGAACGCAAGTTGACAATATTCGTGATCTAAGAAAATTCTTTGATAGATTGAGAAAGTACAATCTCAAGCTTAACCCAGCTAAATGTGCATTTGGAGTTCCATCGGGCAAACTTTTAGGTTTTATAGTTAGCCGAAGAGGCATTGAATTGGTCCCCTCTAAGATAAAGTCCATTCGAGAATTGCCCCCTCCAAAAACCAAAACTGAAGTTATGAGTTTTCTAGGGAGGTTGAACTATATCAGTAGGTTCATTGTTCAACTCACCACCACATGTGAGCCAATATTCAAGTTGTTAAAAAAGGACGATGCTATCAAATGGACAAGTGAATGTCAAGAGGCTTTCGACAAGATCAAAGAATATCTGGCAAACCCTCCAATACTTGTCCCACCAGAACCTGGTGGGCCTCTATTTTTATATCTCTCAGTGATGGATAATTCCTTTGGTTGCGTTCTAGGACAACATGATGTCACGGGAAAAAAAGAGCAAGATATTTATTATTTGAGCAAGAAGTTCACAAACTATGAGGCAAAGTACACTTTGTTAGAGAAGACGTGTTGCGCCTTAACTTGGGTCGCCCAAAAACTGAAGCACTATCTTTTGTCATACACGACCTACCTTATATCTCGAATGGACCCTTTGAAATTTATTTTTCAAAAACCCATGCCAACGGGTAGGTTGGCAAAATGGCAGATTTTGCTTACAGAATTTGACATTGTGTATGTCACTCGCACCGCTATGAAAGCACAAGCGCTGGCCGATCATTTGGCAGAAAATCCGATCGATGATGAATACGAGCCCTTAAGAACATACTTTCCTGATGAAGAGATAAACTCTATTGAGGAAGATTTTACCGATGAGGGTCATGTGTGGAAGTTATATTTTGATGGGGCTGTCAACACAAATGGGGTAGGAATTGGAGCAGTTCTTATCTCACCAACTGGGCGTCATTATCCTGCCACAGCGCGACTTCGTTTCTTTTCTACCAACAACACAACAAAATATGAAACTTGCATCATGGGTTTAAATATGGCAATAAATCTAGATGTGCATGAGTTGGTGGTTTTGGGGGATTCTGATTTGCTTATTCGACAAGCTCGAGGTGAATAGGAAACTCGGGACATTAAGTGCATACCATACAAAGAATGTTTAGAGAACCTTAGCAAAAGGTTCAAATTCATTGAGTTTAGATATATTCCTACGTTCCATAATGAGTTGGCTGATGCTTTGGCCACCCTAGCGTCAATGCTTCCATACCCAGGTAATATATATATTGATCCATTGGAAATTCAGGTTAGGGGTCAACATGGTTACTGCAATGTAATTGAAGCAGAGCCGGACAGCGAGCCATAGTATCACGACATCAAGCGGTTCTTGAAAGTGAGAGAATATCCAATACATGCCGATAGAGATCAAAAAAGGACTATTAGGTGACTCGCCAATGGTTTCTTCTTAAGTGGGGAGATCTTATATAAAAGGACTCCAGATTTAATTCTGTTGAGATGCGTGAATATCCAAGAAGCAGAAACAATAATGACTGAGGTGCATTCAGGGGTATGTGGTCCACACATGAATGGTTATGTTCTAGCAAAAAAGATTATTCGGGCAGGGTACTATTGGTTGACCATGGAGCGAGATTGCTTCCACTTTGTTCGCAAGTGTCATCAGTGCCAAATTCATAGCGACATGATTCACTCACCCCCTTTAGAGTTGCACCATATATCTACCCTGTGGCCTTTTGTTGCTTGGGGAATGGAGGTCATTGGGCCAATTGAGCCGAAAGCTTCTAACGGGCATCGATTTATTCTAATTGCCATTGACTATTTCACTAAATGGGTAGAAGTTGTTACTTTCAAATCAATCACCAAGAAAGCAGTGGCAGACTTTGTTCATTCCAACATCATATGTCGTTTTGGCATACCGAAGGTCATTATCACAGATAATGCGGCAAATCTCAACAGCCACATAATGAAGGAAGTTTGCGAGTAATTTAAAATTGTCCACCGCCATTCAACCCCTTATCGACCCAAAGAAAATGGGGCTATTGAAGCGGCAAATAAAAACATCAAGAAGATTCTTAAGAAAATGGTGCAAGGATCTAGACAATGGCATGAAAAATTATCTTTTGCTCTCCTGGGATATCGCACAACTATACGTACGTCAGTCCGTGCAACTCCTTACTTATTGGTTTACGGAACTGAGGTTGTCATACCCGCAGAAGTTGAAATCCCTTCTCTTCGAATCATTGTTGAAGCAGAAATTCACGACACATAATGGGTTAAATCAAGGTTAGAACAATTAGCGTTGATAGATGAAAAACGGTTGACGACAATTTGCTTTGGTCAACTATATCAACAGAGGATGGCTTGAGCTTATAACAAGAAGGTACATCAAAGAAATTTTGAAGTTGCCAACTTGTTTTGAAACGTGTCCTTCCCCACCAAGAAGAGGCAAGGGGAAAATTTGCCCCAAATTGGCAGGGCCCTTATATTGTTAATCAAGTGCTATCAAAAGGTGCCTTGCAATTGGCAGATATGGAGGGAAAGACGATCGACACAATTGTTAATGCGGATTCGATCAAAAGATACTATGTTTAAAACATTCTTTGTTTTAACGCTTTCGTGATTAGTGTTCTCAAGATGAGACATGAAAGCGCGTCATCCTGTATTTCAAACACCGCTTGTCTTGTGTAAAAAAAACAAAAAAAAACAAAAACAAAAAACAAAAAATAAAATAAAACAAAAAAAAATAATCATTGAACTACGTTCGACCTGATTCCTAAAGGATACGTAGGCAGCCCTTCATTGGCGTTCGGTCTGATCACTCAATAAAACAATAATCATGTTTTCGATACTCAAAACGCTGGGGCATGATTTTGTTTTAATATCACATTCAATGGTTCAATGGTTATAACCCATTGTAAAATTCTTTTCGATATGTCCTCCCATTATGACTTTTCGATCAATTTTTGGGAAAGATCGAGTACGGTGTTACAATTGTATGATTGAACGGTGACATTTCATCCTATATGAGCACGATCAAGATAGAAAGTCCGGCTATAGACTGAGGCACTACATGTTTCGTGAGATTTAGACAACTTAGATGGATCAAGCGTTCAATCCAAAATGCATGTCAAGATTCATTAAAGTTGTCATGTACTTTCAGATAAGATTTTCTTCACTCCTTTTAAGATATTCATTTATTTATTTCCTCATTTTAAATATAACTTTCCTTTTATAATCCTTTGTACTTGTGTTTGGTATTCTTTGAGTCCCATCCATTAGAATCTCACGTCAAGTGTAAAATAAAATAAAGGCTGCAAAATTGCTTACGGTATTTTCCAGTTGAAGGCTAGGGCATGCACAATATCCACAAGAACTGTGAATCATCGAGATAGAATGCAAAAAAAAAAAAGGGTGTTACTTCAAGGTGCCGAAGAAAAATTGTTAAAGCATAAGAGTTGCTTTTAGAAAAGATGAGCCACACAACATGCACAAAATGGTAATGGGCCAAAGCATTCATGGAGAGTGTTTCAGAGGAAAATAAGGACCGTCTCTAAAGTGTCTTCAAGCTATCCGCGCAATTACCAATAGAGTCAGTCTCTCTTACAATATGTACATATTCAAATTAACGATAGTGAGCACTAGAAGAAAGTTTATGATTAATAATATTAATAATAATAGTAAAAAAAACAAATAAAAATTAGTTTCCCTTAACAAAATCTGGGGCATTTTATTTTATTTGTTTTCTTTTATATTTAGAAAATGTATGTAAACAAAACAAAATAAAATAAAATAAAATAAAACTGATAAAAAATAAAAAAAATAAAATAAAATATATATATATATATATATATATTGCATTTTTCATGTCTTCACAGGGCACAATAACCCCTGGTTGCATGTAGGGCACAATAACCCCCTACTTTATTTTCATGTCTTCACAGGACACAATAACCCATGGTTGTATGTATGGCACAATAACCCTACTTGATTATCAAGTCTTCATAGGGCACAATAACCCATGGCTGCATATAGGGCACAATAACCCCTACTATATTTTCATGTCTTCACTGGGCACAATAACCCCTGGTTGCATATAGGGCACGACAACCCCTATTTTATTTTCATGACTTCACAGGGCACAATAACCCCGACTTTATTTTCATGTCTTCACAAGGCACAATAACCCCGGTTGCATATGGGGCACGATAGCCCCTATTTTATTTTTCATGACTTCACAGGGCATAATAACCCCTAGTTGTATGTAGAGCACAATAACCCCTAGTTGTATGTAGGGCACAATAACCCCTACTTTATTTTCATGTCTTCACAGGGCACAATAACCCCTGGTTGCATGTAAGGCATAATAACCCTATTTTATTATCATGTCTTCACAGGGCACAATAACCCATGGTTGCATGTAGAGCACAATAACCCCTACTTTATTTTCATGTATTCACATGGCACAATAACCCATGGTTGCATGTAGAGCACAATAACTCCTGGTTGCATATAGGGCATGATAACCCCTATTTTATTTTCATGATTTCACATGGAACAATAACCTCTGGTTGCATGTAGGGCACAATAACCCCTACTTTATTTTCATGTCTTCAGAGGGCACAATAACCTCTGGTTGCATGTAAGGCACAATAACCCCTACTTTAGTTTCATGTCTGCTCAGGGCGCTATAACCCCTGGTTGCATGTAGGGCACAATAACCCCTACTTTATTTTCATGTCTTCACATGGCACAATAACCCATGGCTGCATGTAGGGCGCAATAACCCCTACTTTATTTTCATATTCTCACAGGGCACGATATCCCTTGGTTGCATTTAGGGAACAAATCTCCCATTTATTTTATATTTGTATTGCGTACGAAAATATTATCTTTATGCCTAGTATAAACTTTTATAGCTTTTATTAATAACTCACCAAATTCTCCTAGTGCAAACCGGGACAGAAAAATTTGTTTTGTTTTGTGGCGTGCAGGTCTCTACGTAGTACACAAATTGGAAGTTCAAGAATAAAGTCCTCATTTTGATTAGAGAAACGAAGAATACTAGATGTCAATGACATTTAGAGTCACTTTCGCCCTATGTAACAACTCAACGTATCAGGAATCATCTTCTCAAGAAAACAAGCATCGGGAACATCATGCAGAAAAACGTCAATGACTCAAGTCAAATCATAAGTTTCAAGTCTTGAATTCAAGTGTCAAGATCAAAGTTCGAGATCGATGTACCTACCAAAGGAGGGCAAAGTGATAACCGAAGATTCAAAACGAAGACTCAAGACTAGTGGAGTAGGTAGGATCTTGTATTTTCCTTTCTCTCCTATTGTATTTTTCCTTTTGATGTACTAACAGGAGCTACGGACCCGAACCTTGACATAACCTCACTCGACTATCCAAATCATTCTCTTGTCCCCCGTATATTTAAAGTACACCGGACTCCTTTTCATTAACTTAGGATAAGTAGTTCGTCCAAAGTTATGGCTCGGTAAAACCTCTTCTTTTTACCTATTTTCCCATTTTTGAATAAATGTTTAAGTCAAAATTAGTCACACTGTTCACATCTTTGCATGAAAACTCTTCATGTTTCCAAGCAAAGAGGGGCATGCTGTGAACACCTAATTTTTACCAAAATTTAAGATTTTAAGATTTTTAATACTTGAATATTATTTTAGTAGGTTTATGTTTTTACAACAAATTATATGGTCTCCTTATGTTTAAAGTTTAATAAATAAAGCTTGTCAATTTAATGTATTTTTTTAAATTTTTTTTTCAACTTTACCAATTTAAAATAATAGTATATGTTATGAAAAAGAAAAAGAGAGTCCTAAAAAATTCAAATTACCTCACCCTTTATCCTAACTACCCTCAAACTCCCATAACCTATTCTTCCTAAAAATCTTCTTCCAATTTATTTTTTTTTTCTCTCCCCCTTTGGTGTTTCACGTAAAAACCCCACCCCCACACGTTTTTTTTCTTTGTTTTTTTTATTTTATTTTATTTCTTTTTTTTTTCTGCCCCTAGAAATTCTCAACCCTATCTTCAACTAAATCACATTCCCCACTCCTTCACGTTCCCTTTAATTAGTACCAGACTCACACCCCAAAATAATATAAAAACACACGTACTGAAAAAAGAGAGGAAAACACGGCAAAGAGAAAAAAAAAAGACAGAGAGAAATAGATAAGAAGAGTGAGTTTTACTTTTGAGAATTAAGTCAGCGTTTGAGGTTTTGTTCGTGGTTTCGGATTCGTGGCTCATTAAAGTTAATTTATAATTAACTTTGGAAATCAGTAGATCGTAGCAGTTGTTTCTTTTTGGTGAATCAATTTTCACGAAGAGGTAATTCTAAATTCTTGTATGATTTAAATGAAACGATTATACAAAATTTGATTCCAATAATATGAAGTTCTCCGAATTGCATGTTATTGTTATATAATATCACTTTCTGGTGTATGCTGAGAGTTTATTTTGAAAATTTACGAATGCTTAATAAATTATTAAACGTAGGTGGAGACATTTCTTGCTAAAAATTAAATAAATAAAAGATGCATCATATATTTGTCATCATTATTGTTATATTATGCTTTCTAGATATAATTTATATTGAAATTGGTACCGTGATACCTAATTGTTAAATTGAACCGTTAATATTTTTTTTGTAGCCTAGTTCTCATTTAAGAGAATCCTGTTAAATTTATTGTAGATTTGTTAGATTAGGATACAAATTAAAGTTTATGAGGAATATGCTTTAGAATAAGTGTAAGATGATTATCACTTTAATTGAGATTGTTAAGCATATAACTAAAAGAAGATATGAATTTATTTGAGGATTCATAGTAAAAAAAATATAATGAATAAAGAGGAAAATTAATAAGATTGGAAGAAAGAAAACTTTGAAGAAGAAGAAGAACAAGAAGAAAAGAAGAAAAAAAACAAAGCAGAAAGCATAAAAAATAAAAAATAAAACCAAACCAAAAAATATATATATATAATAATAAAATTAAAATAAAAAAAGGAACAATAAAAGGAAAAAGAAACAATTTAAAAAAGAAGATAAAAAGAAAAGAACAAAACGTTTTTTTATTTTAAAATAATAATAAAAAAAAGTAAAGAAAGAGAAACAAAAAAAAGAAAGAAAGAAAGAAAGAAAACGTGTAACAAAAATATATATAATGAAAATAGTAAAAAGTAAAAAATAAAGAACAGAACATTAAAAAAAACAAGTAAAAAAATAAAATAATAATAATAAATTGAAACAGATATGAAAAAAAAAATACAAAAAATAAAAAAAACGTATAAAAAAAATATTTAAAAAAATCGTTTTTTAAAAAAAAACATAAAACGTACAAAATGTTAAAAAAAAAAAATTTAAAAAAATAAAATAAATATATATATATAAAGAGGGATCAGAACATAAAAAGTAAGAAAAAAATTACAAAAAAAAAGAAGAAAGGGAAAACGTGTAAAAATAATAATATATATATATATATATAGGGGGTTTTAAAATAATGATAAAAAAAGTATAGCTAAAAAGGAGGAATTTTTTTTTTCCTTTAAATAAAATTTGTCCTAATTTCTTTAGAACTCTCTTCTTAAATTAATTCCAAATCCCATAAAATTTTATCTCTTATTGTTAACCCAATTAAAAAAAAACAATCCTAAAATTATTCAAACTCTAATTCCCACATAAATCCTAATTCTTAGCAATTAGATGTTTATATATACTCTACCCATAATAACATGACAAATATAATAAGGCAGTTTTAATTATGCTTATAATAAATCAAAAACAAGGAAGATAAATAACATTTTTATTAAATTAATAAATATAATATATCCAAAATCATCTTAAGCCATATATGAATCAACAAAGCGACCGTGCTAAAACCACGGGACTCGAGGGACGCCTAATACCTTCCCCTCGATCAATAGAATTCCTTATCCGGTCTTTAGTTTTCGCAAACCACAATAAAGAGTCAATTTCCTTTTGATTAGGGATTTAAATAAGGTGACTTGGAACATCAAAACTCAATTCTAAGTGGCGACTCTGAAATAAATAATCACTTTTCAAAATGTCACTTTAATTGGAAAAAACTCTAAAAAATAGAGGTGTGACAGATGGCGACTCTGCTGGGGATCACCAGAATTCGAGCTTATAAATATTAACTTTTATATCGCTTTTCATTTATTTATTTATTTATACTTTTTGGATATTATACTTGTTAGCTTAATGTGTTAATTGTCTACTTGTTTACTGCTTTAATATTATTTGAACTGCATATAAATTGTCTTCTCTCGCGCACCCCTCTGAGTCTTCAATAATAACATTATGGAAATTGCGACTGCGCACCCCACTTCTGTTAAGATAGCCAGTGGATCTTGGGTCCATGGGGAAGGATTTGAGTCACACATATTTAGGATGGGGAGCACCCACGCACAAAGCCGAAAAGCACTGCTATCGATACGTTGCTACTCCCCGACTCGGGCTGTCCGCTTGTTTTAAAGCCAATCTAGGTATCTCTCTCTCTCAAGTTTAACCTTAGTAGAACTGAAACCAGTCATCAGTGTCAAATTCATAGCGACATAATTCACTCACCCCCTTTAGAGTTGCACCATATGTCTGCCCCGTGGCTTTTTGTTGCTTGGGGAATGAACGTCATTGGGCCAATTGAGCCGAAAGCTTCTAACGGACATCGATTTATTCTAATTGCCATTGACTATTTCACTAAATGGGTAGAAGCTGTTACTTTCAAATCAGTCACCAAGAAAGCAGTGGTAGACTTTGTTCATTCCAACATCATATATCGTTTTGGCATACCAAAGGTCATTATCACAGATAATGCAGCAAATCTCAACAGCCACATGATGAAGGAAGTTTGCGAGCAATTTAAAATTGTCCACCACCATTCAACCCCTTATCGACCCAAAGCAAATGGGGCTGTTGAAGCGGCAAATAAAAACATCAAGAAGATTCTTAGGAAAATGATGCAAGGATCTAGACAATGGTATGAAAAATTACCTTTTGCTCTCCTGGGATATCGCACAACTATACGTACGTCAGTCGGTGCAACTCCTTACTTATTGGTTTACGGAACTGAGGTTGTCATACCCGCAGAAGTTGAAATCCCTTCTCTTCGAATCATTGTTGAAGCAGAAATTGAGGACATAGAATGGGTTAAATCAATGTTAGAACAATTAGCATTGATAGATGAAAAACGGTTGACGGCAATTTGCTTTGGTCAACTATATCAACAGAGGATGGCTCGAGCTTATAACAAGAAGGTACGTCCAAGAAATTTTGAAGTTGGCCAACTTGTTTTGAAACGTTTCCTTCCCCACCAAGAAGAGGCTAGGGTAAAATTTGCCCCAAATTGGCAGGGCCCTTATATTGTTAATCAAGTGCTATCAAAAGTTGCTTTGCAATTGGCAGATATAGAGAGAAAGACGATCGACACAATTGTTAATCCGGATTCGATCAAAAGATACTATGTTTAAAACATTCTTTATTTTAACGCTTTCGTAATTAGTGTTCTCAAGATGAGACATGAAAGCGCGTCATTCTGTATTTCAAACACCGCTTGTCTAAAAATAAAAAAAATAAAAGATCATTGAACTACGTTCGACCTGATTCCTAAAGGATACGTAGGCAGCCCTTCATTGGGGTTCGGTCTGATCACTCAATAAAACAATAATCATGTTTTCGATACTCAAAACGCTGGGGCATGATTTTGTTTTAATATCTCATTCAATGGTTCAATGGTTATAACCCATTGTAAAATCCTTTTCGATATGTCCTCCCATTATGACTTTTCGATCAATTTTTGGGAAAGATCGAGTACGGTGTTACAATTGTATGATTGAATGGTGACATTTCATCCTACATGAGCACGATCAAGATAGAAAGTCCGGCTATAGACTAAGGGGCACTACATGTTTCGTGAGATTTCGACAACTTAGATGGATCAAGCGTTCAGTCCAAAATGCATGTCAAGATTCATTAAAGTTTTCATGTACTTTCAGATAAGATTTTCTTCACTCCTTTTAAGATATTCATTTATTTATTCCCTCATTTTAAAATATAACTTTCCTTTTATAATCCTTTCATTGTGTCATTTGTACTTGTGTTTGGTATTCTTTGAGTCCCATCCATTAGAATCTCTCGTCAAGTGTAAAATAAAATATAGGCCGCAAAATTGCCTACGATATTTTCCAGTTGAAAGCTAGGGCATGCACAATATCCACAAGAACTGTGAATCATCGAGATAGAATGCAAAAAAAAAAGAAAAAAAAGGGTGTTATTTCAAGGTGCCAAAGAAAAATTGTTAAAGCATAAGAGTTGCTTTTAGAAAAGATGAGCCACACAACATGCACAAAATGGTAATGGGCCAGAGCATTCATGAAGAGTGTTTCAGAGGAAAATAAGGACCGTCTCTAAAGTGTCTTCAAGCTATTCGCGCAATCACCAATAGAGTCAGTCTTCCAAGCTGGGCAGATTCAAAGTAAAATTCCACAAGATATCTCGAGTCACAAACCAACCACCATTTGGAAAAACTAACAAACCATTCTTTGTTTCAAAACAGGTACAAGCAAAATCTTGTAAGCATTCGGGAGAGACAAATGCCACAAAGGTAAATTCTTGAATTTTCTTGTCTCTCCTACAATATGTACATATTCAAATTAACGATAGTGAGCACCAGAAGAAAGTATATAATTAATAGTAAAAAAAAAACAAATAAAAATTAGTTTCCCTTAACAAAATCTGGGGCATTTTATTTTATTTGTTTTCTTTTATATTTAGGAAATGTATGTAAACAAAACAAAATAAAATAAAATAAAACTGATACAAAAAAATAAAATATAAATAAATATATATATATATTGCATTTTTTATGTCTTCACAAGGCACAACAACCCTGGTTGCATATAGGGCACAATAACCCCTATTTTATTTTCATGTCTTCACAAGGCACAATAACCCATGGTTCCATATAGGGCACAATAACCCCTACTATATTTTCATGTCTTCACAGGGCACAATAACCCCTGGTTCCATATGGGACACGATAACCCCTATTTTATTTTCATGACTTCACAGGGCACAATAACCCCTGGTTGTATGTAGGGCACAATAACCCCTACTTTATTTCCATGTCTTCACAGGGCACAATAACTCCTGGTTGCATGTAAGGCATAATAACCCTACTTTATTATCATGTCTTCACAGGGCACAATAACCCCTGGTTGCATATAGGGCACAATAACCCCTGGTTGCATATAGGGCACGATAACCCCTGTTTTATTTTCATGACTTCACAGGGCACGATAACCCCTACTTTATTTTCATGTCTTCACAGGGCACAATAACCCCTGGTTGCATACCCTACTATATTTTCATGTCTTCACATGGCACAATAACCCCTGGTTGCATATGGGGCACGATAACCCCAATTTTATTTTCATGACTTCACATGGCACAATAACCCCTGGTTGCATGTAGGGTACAATAACCCCTATTTTATTTTCATGTCTTCACATGGCACAATAGCCCATGGCTGCATGTGGGGCGCAATAACCCCTACTTTATTTTCTTATCCTCACAGGGCAAGATATCCCTTGGTCGCATTTAGGGAACAAATCTCCCTTTTATATCTGTATTGGGTACGGAAATATTTTTTTTATGCCTAGTATAAACTTTTATAGCTTTTATTAATAACTCACCAAATTCTCCTAGTGCAAACAGGGATAGAAAAATTTGTTTTGTTTTCGGGCGTGCAGGTCTCTACGTAGTACACAAATTGGAAGTTCAAGAATAAAGTCCTCATTTTGATTATAGAAACGAAGAATACTAGATGTCAATGACATTTGGAGTCGCTTTTGCCCCATGTAGCAACTCAACGTATCAGGTATCATCTTCTCAAGAAAACAAGCATCAGGAACATCATGCAGAAAAGCGTCAATGACTCAAGTCAAATCATAAGTTTCAAGTCTTGAATTCAAGTTTCAAGATCAACGTTCGAGATCGATGTACCTACCAAAGGAGGGCGAAGTGATAACCGAAGATTCAAAACGAAGACTCAAGACTAGTTGAGTAGATGGGATCTTGTATTTTCCTTTATCTCCTATTGTATTTTTCCTTTTGATATACTAACAGGAGCTACGGACCGGAACCTTGACATAACCTCACTCGACTATCCAAACCATTCTCTTGTCCCCCGTATATTTAAAGTACACCGGACTCCTTTTCATTAACTTAGGATAAGTAGTTCGTCCAAAGTTATGGCTCGGTAAAACCTCTTCTTTTTACCTATTTTCCCATTTTTGAATAAATGTTTAAGTCAAAATTAGTCACACTGTTCACATCTTTGCATGAAAACTCTTCATGTTTCCAAGCAAAGAGGGGCATGCTGTGAACACCTAATTTTTACCAAAATTTAAGATTTTAAGATTTTTAATACTTGAATATTATTTTAGTAGGTTTATGTTTTTACAACAAATTATATGGTCTCCTTATGTTTAAAGTTTAATAAATAAAGCTTGTCAATTTAATGTATTTATTTATTATTATTTTTTCAACTTTTACCAATCTAAAATAATAGTACATGTTCTGAAAAAGAAAAAGAGAGTCCTAAAAAATTCAAATTACCTCACCCTTTATCCTAACTACCCTCAAACTTCCATAACCTATTCTTCCTAAATCCTTTTCCCATTTATTTATTTATTTATTTATTTCTCTCCCCCTTTGGTGTTTCACGTAAAACCCCCACCCCCACACGTTTTTTTATTTTATTTATTTTATTTCTTTTTCTTTTCTATTTTTTTTCTGCCCCTAGAAATTCTCAACCCTATCTTCAACTAAATCACATTCCCCACTCCTTCACGTTCCCTTTAATTAGTACCAGACTCACACCCCAAAATAATATAAAAACACATGTACTGAAAAAAAGAAGAAGGAAAACACGGCAAAGAGAGAGAGAAAAAAGACAGAGAGAAATAGATAAGAAGAGTGAGTTTTACTTATGAGAATTAAGTCAACGTTTGAGGTTTTGTTCGTGGTTTCGGATTCGTGGCTCTTTAAAGTTAATTTATAATTAACTTTGGAAATCAGTAGATCGTAGCAGTTGTTTCTTTTTGGTGAATCAATTTTCGCGAAGAGGTAATTCTAAATTCTTGTATGATTTAAATGAAACGATTATACAAAATTTGATTCCAATAATATGAAGTTCTCCGAATTGCATGTTATTGTTATATAATATCACTTTCTGGTGTATGCTAAGAGTTTATTTTGAACATTTACGAATGCTTAATAAATTATTAAACGTAGGTGGAGACATTTCTTGCTAAAAATTAAATAAATAAAAGATGCATCATATATTTGTCATCATTATTGTTATATTATGCTTTGTATATATAATTTATATTGAAATTGGTACCGTGATACCTAATTGTTAAATTTGAACCGTTAATTTTTTTTTTTTGTAGCCTAGTTCTCATTTAAGAGAATCCTGTTAAATTTATTGTAGATTTGTTAGATTAGGATACAAATTAAAGTTTATGAGGAATATGCTTTAGAATAAGTGTAAGGTGATTATCACTTTAATTGGGATTGTTAAGCATATAACTAAAAGAAGATATGAATTTTATTTGAGGATTCATAGTAAAAAAAATAATAATGAATAAAGAGGAAAATTAATAAGATTGGAAGAAAGAAAACTTTGAAGAAGAAGAAGAACAAGAAGAAAAGAAGGAAAAAAACAAAGCAGAAAGCATAAAAAATAAAACCAAACCAAAAAAAATATATATATAATAATAAAAAATAAAAAAAAAGGAACAATAAAAGGAAAAAGAAACAATTTAAAAAAGAAGATAAAAAGAAAAGAACAAAACGTTTTTTTATTTTAAAATAATAATAAAAAAAAGTAAAGAAAGAGAAACAAAAAAAAGAAAGAAAGAAAGAAAGAAAACGTGTAACAAAAATATATATAATGAAAATAGTAAAAAGTAAAAAATAAAGAACAGAACATTAAAAAAAACAAGTAAAAAAATAAAATAATAATAATAAATTGAAACAGATATGAAAAAAAAAATACAAAAAATAAAAAAAACGTATAAAAAAAATATTTAAAAAAATCGTTTTTTAAAAAAAAACATAAAACGTACAAAATGTTAAAAAAAAAAAATTTAAAAAAATAAAATAAATATATATATATAAAGAGGGATCAGAACATAAAAAGTAAGAAAAAAATTACAAAAAAAAAGAAGAAAGGGAAAACGTGTAAAAATAATAATATATATATATATATATAGGGGGTTTTAAAATAATGATAAAAAAAGTATAGCTAAAAAGGAGGAATTTTTTTTTTCCTTTAAATAAAATTTGTCCTAATTTCTTTAGAACTCTCTTCTTAAATTAATTCCAAATCCCATAAAATTTTATCTCTTATTGTTAACCCAATTAAAAAAAAACAATCCTAAAATTATTCAAACTCTAATTCCCACATAAATCCTAATTCTTAGCAATTAGATGTTTATATATAATCTACCCATAATAACATAACAAATATAATAAGGCAGTTTTAATTATGCTTATAGTAAATAAAAAATAAGGAAAATAAATAACATTTTTATTAAATTAATAAATATAATATATCCAAAATTATCTTAAGCCATATATGAATCAATAAAGCGACCGTGCTAAAACCACGGGACTCGAGGGATGCCTAATACCTTCCCTCGGTCAACAGAATTTCTTACTGTCTTTTGTTTTCGCAAACCACAATAAAGAGTCAATTTCCCTTTGATTAGGGATTTAAAGAAGGTGACTTGGAACACCAAAACTCAATTCCAAGTGGCGACTCTGAAATAAATAATTCATTTTCAAAATGTTACTTTAATTGGAAAAAACTCTAAAAAAATAGGGGTGTGACAATATGTAGATTATTTCTTATGCATATTTGGTTTGGTGTTTTAAAAATAGCATGCGTTGTATAAAAATATGTATTTACAAAGTATCCTCCACAATTATGGTGAAAAAGATGTAAAAGGAGTTTTGTGAGGTAATTGAATCTTTAAGCATGCTAATGCACGCATAATGCATTAAATCCCTTTGCATTGCTAATACCTAGAAATTTATGGTATTAGTAATGCATTGTTCAATACACAATAGAGTATATAACTAATGTAAACATTAGTTATATATATAGAATGAAAAGGTGTACCAAACAAGATACTGCTAATACATAGAGCTAATGCATGCATTATTTTTGCTAATGTACTCTACCAAAATCAATAGTAATTATTTATTAAAAAAATACTCATACAAGTAATTTCTCCTTTCAGATTATATATATATATATTTTACTAAATAAAAAATCTACTCTAACTATTCAATACAGTTATAAATTAATATTGAAATCCTTACCTTTATTTAAAAGAATCTAAAAATCAATTCAATTATTAGAGGTCAGGATTACCTCTAGTAATTGACCCGCAAATAATATAATGTTCAATAGTGTCCTTTATTAAAGCAAATTGTCCCAATTAAATTTTAAAAGCTTAAATTGCTTCCTTCTCCTCCTATCAATTTTATGCTCACTATTACTCTCTCTTAGTCCAACAATAGTTGTCCACTATTAATTTTACACTTTTTTAAAGAAATTATAAATAGAAGGATAATTTTATTATATCACCCTTTGAATATAGCAAATACAATATTTTAAAAAATGTAATAGAGAAATGACTATAATTAATGATAAAGATAAATTCGAAACTAAGTGTAAAATTATCCTGATTTCATTAAGTGAACAAGTATTATTGGACATCCCAAAATAGTATAGTGAACAACTATTATTGGACAGGAAGAAGTATTTATTTTCATTGCTTCCCACCTTGCAAAACTCATTTGCTCTCATTAAACAAATTACTCATTCCGTCCAACAATACTTGTCCACTATACTATTTTGGGATGTCCAACAATACTTGTCCACTTTATGAAATCAATGGATAATTTTACAATTAATTCCTAATTTACCCTTATCATTAATTATAGTCATCTCCCTATTACATTTTTCAATATATTGTATTTATTATATTCAAAGGGTAATATAGTAAAATCAACCTTTTATTTATTATTTTTTAAGAGGTGCGTCAAGTCAATAGTGGACAAGTATTGTTGGAGAGACGAGTAATTTCTTGACAGTGAAATAAATTCGAACGGCAAAAGTCGGCTAAAGTAAAAAACTCAAGCTCGGCTGAGCGACGTTTTCTTATTGATTAGACAATACTTTAGCAAGGCTTGATATGGAAGACTAAAATTCTCAAATTTGTGACGTTTAATCACAGACAATTATTATAAATTACTTATATCATTATCAAATTTATATTTTCAACAACTGGAATAAATTGATGTCAAATAATATGCTTTGATACTGACTCATAATATTATTACCTTTACATTATTTTTTATCAATATACTTGTTTCTGACTTAATTCTATTTTTAATTACTTTCTAGTTTTCAAAATTTCTTGTTCATTTCAATTTCGTTGCTATAAAACAAAAAGAGGTGTTGATTTTACATATGATCACTTAATTTTCAGTTTATTGCACTAAAATTACTACGTAAGTTGAGAAAAAGAATGATCTATTTTTTTTTAATTTGTGTAAAAAAAAGACCCCTTTATTTGGGTAATCTGTACTTTAATTTTAATTTTTCACATGACATATTTAAGGCCACAAAATTAAAGGACATTTTGATACATTCAATATAACTTTAATTTAGGACCATAACATCGAAAAATCTTCTTTGCTGATCATTTTCTTAAATTTCATGCTAAGTCAAACTAGACTAATCTTTTTGAAACAGAAGGAGTAAACTATTCTTAGTAATGAAAAGATAACTGAACTTTCCATAAGTATTACAAAAGTCGCTAATTAATCATTTTGTCACTATTTGCCTAACTAACTTGTTATTTTCAACTCTTTATAATTTGCTAATCTCGATGGAAAAATAAAGGCTTAAGTCATCCACGATCCTTTAAAGTTGTCCGCATATTTCACTTAGACACCTCAATATGCCCTTTTCCCTATTAGACACTTCAATCTTAAAAAATAAATACCTTTCAAACATTTTTCTAACACCTAGATAAAAAAGAAAGTGCGTGTAATAGACATGCAGCTGATATGGCAAAACAACAAATCAAATGAAGACATATGGCATTTTAATTTAATTATTTTAAATAAATGAAATTTAAATATTAAAAAATCTAAATTTAAAAAGAAAAGAGTTTCAACTAAAAAATCTTCATTTTTTCTGATAAAGGAGATGTGGATGGTAGTCTTCATTTTTCCGGCGAAAAAGACGACAGGATATAATTCTAAATCTGGAAAATTAATACAATGACAAGAAAATTAAAAAAATTAAGAGGTGTCCTTGTGTACAACAAAGCTAGGGTTCATCTTCTCCAATTGAAAATTGTTATTACCAAGGATAAAAATATGATAAAACAACAGATTAGGACTTGAAATGTAAGAAATAAAGTGATGTTTGGATTTCTTATATCCTGCATCGTTAGAATTCTTATCAAATTTAAGTATAAATCTAGAAGAAGTAAATTTGTAAAAAAACGTTGATAGTGGATTGTTATGAAGAAATGGGAGCAGCAGGGGTCGTGCAATTTTGAAAGGGAGGAAATTGGAAAAGATAGTTATTTTTTTAAAAAAAAGTTGAAAAAGTGTTGATTAAATGATTCACCTGCCCAACAAGGCGTGAATCACACTTTCTGTGCCATATCTGTACAAAGTGTTTAAGTGGTTCAAATTCAGAATAGTTGAGGTGTTCAATAGGTGCATGTTCTAGTAATTCTAATTCATTTCGTGAAGCTTCGACTAACCAAGCATATTTTTTATTTTTTTCCTCCAACTCTTGCGCTCATTAATTTTCCACTTTATATTGGAGGAAATAAAAGAGAAGCTAATTAGAATCAGCAATGAGGCCACAAATAGTAAACTAATATTTGGTAGCATCCAAGAGCCATTAATATATAAGAGAAAAATTGTATATGATCTCATTATGTCAATCTTTCTAAAAAACGGACTGGACTCTGCGTCATCCATGTCGATCCTTCTCTAATAATATAGATTATTTAATTCTCTTCCAATTCTATTGCTTTTGTCAATTAATTGTGTGTCAATCTCATCCTTCCCCATCTCATTTGGGTATGATATTCATATTAAGATTCGACTAAATTTAAATGTATATAGAAAATTCTTTGTATTAAAAGTAACATGTTCTATGATAAAGTCCAGTTTATACGTAGCAAGACTCAAACCCTATACCACTGATTAAAGATAAATGAATACTTACTGCTCGATCAAAGTGGTTCTCCAACTCCTTTTTGCATTATCTCCAAGTAGCTGCCTGGCATCATTACTATGAGTCTTTAATTTCTATTTATTATATATAAATATATAAATAAATAATTAATTGATTCCCTTTGGACTTGGCCTCCATGTTTGGGGTTGTTAGAGTGTCTCCATTCCACGTTTTTCTTTCTTTAAGCTTTGGGATCAAGCAATGGGATAAGCATATGCATACTTGTTGACCTAAAAGACAAAAAGGCAAAACATGTTTTTCTTTTAAAAAAAAAAGAATGGCAAGAGGTTATAGAGAAAAAAAGGAAATAAAAGAGAAGGTTAACAAGAGTTTGAGAATAACCAAGGAAGGTCGCAACCATTTTCAAAAGGTGATTTTGACTTTATGACTTATGACCCTTCATTGGGTCAAACAAAGGGGTAACAATCAGAGGGAAATTCAAAAGTTTATGAATTTTATACAACAATTTTAATTTAATATGAGTAAAAATCGTTAGATTCATGTAAATTCATAGATCACAAATTAAATTGATGTTAAAATCGGTCATAGCGTAACTTGTTGAACATAGTGGAGACCTAGGTCATATTTCCTTCTCACTTTCTAGTAATATTCAAAAGATAATACTTGGTCAAGTTTATCCTTCCAACGTTTGCAATAGTATGTTTTAAGTTAGGAGAATGAATCATGAAATGTATATATATTTAAATTTATTACTTACCGTTATGTAAGACTTGATATTGAGATAATTTTCTCAAGCTGACAAATATATTCACCTTTTCAAGATAGAGTGCCAATCGTTTAAGCAATTCAACAAACTATTTATAATTTTAATCATATATGTCTCGACCAGATTCAATTATTATTATGTTCAATTTTATTACCATTCCTTTATTTACGTAAACAAAAAGGAAAAAAAGATTGACTTCCATGATCAACAAACGGCTAATCGTAAATCGATATATGTGGCGAAACGTTCTCGTTTTTCTAATATAAATACAAGATAATTCAACGTTAATTTCATAGTCAGCATTTACTAAGTATTCTATATTCATTGTGTAAAAACAAAACAAGATAAAATAAATAAACACCCATCATCAATATTTTACCAATTCCTCCACCTACAGATATATGTGGCAAAACGTTCACGTTTCCTTGTAATCAAATTAATTTTATACTCGTTGAAAAAAATAATTAATTTTTTACTTTGCCATATTCCACTAATAATTCAATGTATATATAGTATCATAATTATCAGCATTTTCTATTCTCTATTCATTATGTAAAAGGAAAAGGACAAAAGATAATAATCAAACCCCAACATTATTCGTCCACCTAGGATATATGTGGCGCAAACATTTCTAATTCAAATGATTTTTGAAAAAGTTTTTGTACCTTTTTTTCAGTGCTTACGTAAATAAGTTAACAATTTAAAGTATGTTATCTCATTTAAATATATGCATAATGTTCAATAAGTCATCAAATATTAAGTTTGGTTCATTCGATGACGATACGTATAATTAAAAGTGAAAACATATTCTGTGATTCTGTGTAATCAATTTATCTATCTAGTTAGTGTCTGAGAACAAACACAATCTTTTTTCAAAATAGAAGTCGGAAGTCTTATAGGAACCAACTGTTAATAATTTAAGTGTTTAATGAAATTTACTAACAAGTTTAAGAGCGACTATTCTTTTAGCCCAAAAATGAACCCATCATTATCATAAATTTTTACCAATTTGTCCAGCTTGGATATATGTGGCGACACGTTTGTGTTTCCTCGAAATTGGGCCTCATAGTCAAGTCACCACCCACACCCACCGTCATTCCTCTCTTTCTAAAAATAAAGCAAAAAAGGCAAAAGGTTGAAGAGAAAAAAAAAAGGAAAGAAAAGAGAAGGTTACCAAGAGTTTGAGAATAACCAAGGCAGGTCGCAACCATTTTAAAAGGTGATTTTGCCTTTTATTTATGACTCCTCATTGAGCCAAAGGGTTTATAATCAGAGGCGAGGTCAAAAGTTTATGATTTTTATATAAAAGTTGTTAGATTCACACGTAAACTCATAAGTCACAAATTAAATTCATCTGCGTTGTGTCGGAGACATTGTAACTTGTTGGACACAATAGAGATCATATTTACTCCTCACTTTATAGTAGTATTCAAAAGATAATAGTCAGTCAAATTCATCTTCTAACATTAGCATAACATGTGTATAAACTAAGAGGAGGAACTTTGAAATATATTTTTTAAATTCTTTATTTGCACTTATGTAAGAATTGATATCGAGATATCTATATTAATCTTTTCATAATTGAGTCCCACGATTTAAGCAATTCAACAATCTATACGTGATTTTTATCATACATATCTGGACCAAATTCAATTATTAAGATTTAAGAAACTATAATTAGAATTTTCCTGTAAATTCAGATTCTAATAAACTTAACGATTATTTTGCATTGTTAAATATTATTACCATTCCTTTATTTATGTAAAAATAAAAAAGGAAAAAAGATTGACTTCCACGATCAACAAACGGCTAATCTTCCACCTAGATATATGTGGCGAAAAGTTCACGTTTAGAATTAATCTTTTCTATACATGTATTCCGCAGATAATTCAACGTTAATTTCATAGTCAGCATTTACCAAGTATTGTTTAATCATTTCTGTAAAAACAAAACAAAACATAAAATAAATAAATCAATACCTAGGGATATATGTGGCAAATCGTTCACGTTTCCTAGTAATTAATCTTTTACTCTTTGAAAATAATAATAGTCTTTTACTCTACCATATTTCACTAATAACTCAATGTACGTAAATCTCATATTCAGCATTTACTATTCTCTATTCATTGTCTTAAAAAACAAAAGACAAAAAATAAAATAAAAATATCAAACTCCATCATTATTCGTCCACCATTACAATGTATGTTTTATGATAAATAATTTTAGATTTTGGAAAAACTTCTGTATATAATCTAAAGCATCTATTACATAGCTAAGTTGATCACTTATATCACCATTCTTCATAAGCTATAAAACCTCAAGTATGTTTCAAATGATGTTGATGTATACAATTAAAGATAATCAACCCCACCATCAATATTTAACAATTCATACCGACTTAAACATTCGTGGCGAAATATTCACATTTCCTAGTAATTAAATTAAATAATTCTTTTTTACCATTTGCGATATTCCACTGATAATTCAGTATTAATTTCATAATCAACATTTACTTTTCTCTAATTCATTGTGTAATCAATATTTACTGTTTGCCAGCTAGGATATATGTGGCGACACATTTGCGTTTCCTAGAAATTGGGCTTTATAGTCAAGTCACTCATTCCCTCTCTTTCTATTTTGGCAATCTAAACACGTCAGCACATAGTTTATCCTATACACCACATACACCTGACCATTTCTTATATTGCTTCCCTCCCTAACCAACACGTGTAAATCATGATTAATTACTTACTTAACTATTACCAAAATCCACACATATACACCACAAAAAATAATAATATAAAATGCACCATAAAAAATCCCCTCACCCCACCCCCCCGTGACTGATTTTCTAACAATCAGACGGTGTGCAATTCTAGCCAGCCACTTGTACGCTCATTATAGTTACTCTTCCCTGATTTTCCCCCTCGTGAAATAGTAAAAGGGTCGTTCAATTAACGCGATGAAATAAATAAAAATATCTCATAAGTTGTAAAAATTAAATAATTTAATCAAATACAGATGAAATTATTGTCTTTTATCCAACTAATCAAATAATTTCTATATTTACTCTCAGAGGAAAATAAAAACAAGATAAAGTGAACTGATATTTGATGATGTTGGCTCGTATTGCGAGGGGTATTCATTCTTTTTCTACAGCGAATATGTCTAATGAACTTATACCGTGAAAAGGAAAAATTCAATTTTTTCCCTTGAATGAATATATCCAAAATATCCTAAATACTAGTAGGCGATATTTGAAACAGTATTAGTTTTAATGCTTCTTTTTATTCGGAGTAAATAGTGGTAGCTAATCTTTTCTAGAATGAACTATTGAAATGGTTAAAATTTCAAGGCATAAAAAGCATTTATTTTGTAATTTTTAATAATTTAAAATAATTATTATTCAAAAATTTTAAGATAAACATGACAAGTAAAACGGTGTAATTACCACGTAGATATTTTAAATTTTAACGTAGCAACTGGCTGTCATTTCGTCACATAGAATGGATCTATAAATATGTCCGACAGATGACTCCTTTCTTCATATTTGAGCAATTCAAACACCATACCTAAAATCTCCCATAAATCAATCATCTCTCTTTCTGAAACTTCTTATTTTTCTATCAATGGCGTTCAAGAAAACGCTAGCTCAGCGTCTTTCCAATGTATACAAAACCACCGGATTTTCCATTTCTGCTTGCCGTATATCTTCATCATCCATGTCAGCCAGAAAACTGGTCCCTCCTCATCCTGATGACAAAATAGCTCCAGATCCCGGAGATAATGGAATTTTCCGGCGATTCATCCACCGTCGGCTCATTAACACATCTCCGGCGACCTCGCCGGAGCTCCGGTCACTACCCACCGGCGAAAGTCTCATCGAGAAAATCCGTGAAATGGATATCAACAGAAGCAGGATCAAACTCGATGGACTCCTGCCGCCGCAAGAGATGCGGCCGGGACCGGAGCCGGAGGTGACGACGGAAGGGAAATTGACGGTGGCGGATGCGAAGAAACTGCTAAAAGTATCACAATTGGAGATGCTGAAATTGAGGCTAAAGCAAACTGAAAAGAATTGTATTTCGTACCCGGAATTTGTTCAGATCTGCTCTGGAATTAGTTCGAATAAGGATTTAGGCATCGAATTCGCGAAGATTCTAGATGATTCTGGAACTGTGCTTGTTCTGGGAAACGTTGTATTCCTCAGGCCTGATCTGGTTGGTTTTCTTTCACTTTTTTTTTTTTTCATTCTTCATTTGTCAACAAACTTTTCTCTATACTATGCGTAACTGCTTTTTTGACAGATACGCATTAAGATAAATTACTATGTGACAATTAGTTGGTAATTAGCAGCATTAATAGAACTTAATTAAAAAATTTGCATTATCAAAAACTGATAGTAGCATTTTCGTGTTTTTTCTCCAGACAGGAAAATGAAACAAAGTTACTCCAGATTTCTAAAACGAGATGGTGACCTTTTATAAAGGAGTGGACCAGTTCAGATCATTTTCAAACACCCAAAATTATATAGGAATCATACTTTAATTTTTGGGGGCTGATAGTTGGTTTCTACCTATTTGATTAAGAGTAAAAAATACTCCGTTAATAGTTTGGGAGAAGAGGAAAGAGTCAAAAATACCCCGTTAATAGTAGTTTGGGAGAAGAGGAAAGGGACATCCAATTATTGTGGAGTCTATGATAAAAGGGAAAATGAAATAGTAGCAATCTATTCACATTTCCTCTTTCAAATTGGCCACTAGTTTTTCTAATACGTGACGTTAGATAACTCTTTAGGAAAATAAGCAAATTAATTTGCTGAGAATTAGTTTGCGTAGTTCTAGAGAAGTCCCATATGTCAATTCTAGTATGTTCATATAATTCATGAGTTTTAATAGGTACAATTTAGGGGCGCGCTATACAATAGCTAAGTAGCACAAATTAGGTTAGGAAAATGTCAATTTTGAACCTTTTTCCTATTCCAAATTAATATATATTAAAAATATTATTTACATACACATATATGAGCTATATTTTTATTCGAAGTAGTATATCGTCAAGTGGAGTGTTAGTTTTACCCAAAAGTTTTGTTTACAGGTAGTGAAAACTCTACAAAGCGTATTGCCAATCCCCGTAACGACGAACCCAAACGACCCACGAATGATGAAGGAGCTCAACCAAATGGAAGACGAAAAATCAGCAATTGACAAGAAAGCAGAGTCATTGGTGCGTAGAGAATTATGGTGTGGGCTAGGCTACTTTGTCATTCAAACAGCAGCATTCATGAGATTGACATTTTGGGAACTCTCATGGGATGTCATGGAACCAATTTGCTTCTACGTTACATCATTTTACTGCATGGCTGGTTATACTTTCTTCTTAAGGACGTCGAAAGAGCCTTCTTTCGAAGGATTTTTCCAAAGCCGATTTGTTGCTAAGCAAAAACAACTCATGAAGGTTCGGAATTTTGATCTTCAGAGGTATAACGAGCTCAAAAGAGCTTGTTATCCTCAATTATCAATGGCGCATCCTGAAAGAACCTTAACGTTTACATGAACATTTTGTTAGGTAGAAGAAATGATTTTAGAAATAAAAGGGAGTGCAAACGAGGAAAAGAGACATCAATTAGTTTCTCTGTCTTTTTCTTCCCTTTTTTTTTTTTGGTTTAATTTTAACTTTCAATGTAACGGTCAATGTATATGCAAATGAAGAGGAATTCTAATTAAAAAAATGTTACAACAAGTATATGCTCCACTTTGCACTTGCCTTCGTGGTGCTTAGTCAGATTCTCATAATCAAAATAATTAAATTAAAAACAACGCTCCTCAATAAATAAATAAAAATAGATATTACTTATTATATAGTAGCACTATATAATATAATTAATAGAGTTGAACCCCACCAGATCTGTATTTGATCAAAACGAATATGCCAAGAAAGAGGGAGTCGAGTAGGGGGAAGTAATATCCTTTTCATTATTCTTGGAGATTGTTAGGGAATATTGAGTAGGCCAAACCAAAAATTAAGAGTTCATTATTTAAATAATCACTCAACTATTAGAAATTATCTTGTAATTTTTTATTTTATTTTGTGACAAAAAAAAACTCACATAATTATGCTTATAGCACTTAAAAAGTCACTCAATCAGATTATTCAATCATTCTAGTGTCCGAATATATAATTTACCCTCTAAGAGACTGTTTGGCATTGCTGTTGGGAGGTCAATAGGTGTTTTTTTTTTTATAGAAAAAAATACTTTTTAAAAAAAAATATAGTGTTTGGCAAACTCTTAAAATTGTTTTTTAAATAGAAGCACAAACAGTTTTTTGGGAAGAAGTTAAAAAATTTCGATTCTTAAAAAAAAAACAGAAGCAGAAGCAGAAGCAGAGAATTATTTTTTTAAAGAATAAAATATCTCTTACATATATACATATTTACCAATATATCTTTTATTAATTAATTAACATATCTCATAAGTTTGATTCAGTTTCATTCAAAAAATTTGTTTTTTATTTTTGTATGATAAACTTTTTATTTTATTTTATGTTTATATATTATTATTTATATTTTATATATTATTTTACGTATTATTAGAAATAGATAACAACAATATTTTTGCACGATTAAAAAAAAATAACAAATAAAGATTTTAGCCCTCACAAAAAAGTAACAAATAAAGAAAAATCTTTTCTTAATTTATGTATTATTTTATTTTAATTTAATTTTTTAAAAACTTTAGAGGATTATGACAAAAGAAAAAGAGATAATAGCTAAAGATTGAATCCAAAAAAAATAGGTAACAAATAACAAAAAGATTATTTTTCTCAATAGTTTTCAACAATATTTTTGTAAAAAAAAATTTTTAAAAAATATTAGAGATTTCAATTTCCTAGAAATGTAACAAATAAAAATTTTCTTTTTCGTAGTTTACATATTATTTTTTCTGATTTGAATTTTTTTTCAACTTGAAACACTTTTCAAATGAATTTGCCAAACACAATTTGCTTTTTTTGAAAATCACTTCTCAGAAAAACTATTTAAAAAAAACACTTCTAAAAATAAGCAGTTATTAGCAATAATGCCAAACATGCTCTAAATCTGGTTGAGTGACTGTACTAGATAATTTGGGATAACTGAGTGACCCTTTAAGTAATGGATTCTCAAATGCAACAATTTCAAACAAATGCACAACAATTACATGCTGTATTCTTTCAAAATTAAAAATTGGAACCACCTCGATTAATTAAGAATCCATGACTACTAACATTGTTAAAAAGTCTCACATAGGGTATTCAATCGAATTTAATAATTTTGATTCAAACTCTAAATTTGTAGTAAGAAATGTATTGAATATATATAAATTACTAATTTTAAACTCAATAACATTTTTAAAAAATTAAAATTTTGAATTTATTAACTTTAAATTTTAGCTCCGTCTGTTAGTGGGAAAGGTGCTTTTTGTGCCAGACACATTCACGTTCCTCGTAGTAAGCAAAAACAAAACTACTCCTTTAATAGGCATTTGGATAATATTTGAACTTAATTAGTATGTATAAATTTTTTGAAACAAGTCTGAAATATTCGGAAGTTCAATAATTGCGCTCAAATATGTATTTTATTTGAAAAAAAATTAAAACCTTTCTTTATCGTGAAATACTTTTGAAAAAGTTTTTAAATTCTAAATTGTTTATCTAATTTAAATTGATATAATGAAAATACTTATAAAACAAATATAAATTTCAATATAATATTTTGAGTTTAAATTAATGATATAGAGTACTAATGTTTATGAGCGAAAGTGAAATTTGACACTTGTGCGGACCACTGGCAAATGCAACTTCAGTTGTTACTATAATTTGTTCTTATTTAGTTGTCATCATTTTAGTCTCACGCCTCTTAAGAAATTAGTGAAGTTTTTCATTGTATCTTTATTTATTATTCTCTTGAGATTAAATTTTCAATAAATGAACACCAATTAATTTATTTTGATTAATTAATTTGACTTATGATTATGAATAAATTACTTAGTTTTTCTATTGGTTAAATTTATACTTTCAAAACTAATAACTCTCAAGGGTAAAATAGAAAAAATAGTGTCATTTATGCATTTATTTTATGAAATGACCAATATTAATGAATATCTATTTTTAGTAAGGACGATTTGTAAATATTAACGTTGGTAGTATGATTTTGCTAAGAACGTAGGTTGTATGATTTTGCTTTGACAATTCCAAAATTCAATATTGTACTGCTAAAACTATTTTGACCCATATGTTATGGAAAATCGCTGCAAAATATATATATTGTTATAAATTCATTCATTGAATTAGTGGATTGTCCATATTCTCAATTCATGAACTACTTATATTCATGTATGTGTATTTCCTATGTTCTATGAACCATTTGGATAAGAATGTATTTATTTATTATGACACTTAATATGATGACTTTTTGGGTGATTTCTCAACCTATAAATAGAGTTGTTCATTCACCGTTGTAAGACACACATGACACAAATGAGACTTGAAGACATTTGAATAAGATGATCTCTACATTCTACTCTCCCATACCTTTTGTCCTTATTTCTTGTATTTTACAATACGTTATCAGCACGAGACTCTAGCCAATTGTGTTCATTCACCGTTGTAAGACACACATGACACAAATGAGACTTGAAGACATTTGAATAAGATGATCTCTACATTCTACTCTCCCATATTTTTTGTCCTTATTTCTTGTATTTTACAATACATTATCAGCACGAGACTCTAGCCAATTGAGTTTTAGTATTTCTTTAACTCATGTTCTGGTTATCAACACGAGACGACGGCGCGAGAGGCATCCTCTACTTAACCTTTTAAGAGCTAAAGGAAGTGTTTCCTAATATAAGGACAATTTTTTCCCTTTCTTCCACCAATATGGGAGAAATGACTTTCCATTTGAAATGAATTTTCATTTTCCCTCCAAATTGGTTCCCCCACATTTCCCAATTTCTCATTATTTCTCATTCACACCTTGTTTAAACCCAACATAAGTTACCATATTCTTCCAATTATACCCTTGATAGAGTAGTTAATTAGTCTTGAAAATACATAATTTGACCAACCTAGGAAAACTAATAAGTAATTAATATTCATTGGAGTAGTTCATACATTGATTAATTACTATCTCCATTCACTGTTCTATAAAATCTTATTTTGAAAAAGAAATCTCAACAAACAAATTAAAACTAAAAGATGGAGAAAAAATAAAAAATAATCTTTAAAGTTGAAGCTTTAACAAATTTTTTAAAATCTTAGATCAATTGGTGAAAAAAATTGGCTCCAAAAATAAACTCAAAAATTTAAATAGTCATCCAAATGCATTTTAATTTTAAAAATCTAGCATATTCATCATTTATTGAAAAGTTGACTTAAGAAAACATTAAATAAGGGTAGAAGGGTAAAGTTATTTAATTTCTTAATGAAAGTGCAATCTAAAAAGGTGACATATAAAAAGAAACGGAGGGAGTACCTAAATATAATAAAACAAATTAATTTAATACTCCTCTGTCCAACAATAGTTGTCCACTATTGACTTGACATACCCCTTAAGAAACAATAAATAATAGGGGTGATATTACTATTTTATCATTTGACTTTATTAAATTTAATGCTTTGATAAATGTGTTAGATGATAAATAGTATTTAATAACAAGGGTAAAATAGACACAAAAGGTAAATTATCTCTTGATTTTCTAAACTTGACAAGTATTGTTGGGCATCTATTTTTAGTATAATGGACAACTATTATTGAACGGGGGAGTATGTTTATTCTTTTTAATTAGTTTAATATAAATATTCAGTACAAATAAATATTTATCATAGGAATAACAGGAGGATAATATAATAAAGGGAAGCAGCCAAGAGGCAACGGCCCACTTGAAGAAAATGGTCAACGGTCGTTTCGTTACGACTTAAAAATATCAGCAAAATATTGAAGTATATAAATTCTGTATTCTTACGCGTTTAGTTGACATTTTTATTTGCGGTATAAAAAACAATAATATAATTTTATGTCCTAGTTTTAGTATTATTGTAAATCATTTTACGTAATTTATATAGTATTTATAGCTTTGCCACGATAAATATAAAAGATATCATTTTTTTTCTTTGTTAGTTTAAAAATAGGAATTTATACAGTTATTGTACTCTTACTTTTTTCTAAAGAAAGCATGTTGAGCACTATTAAAACCTCTAATGAGAAAATTATGAAAATTTATGTAATTATGAGGTCAAATCATGTTTGTATGGCAAGCAAAATACACCATCTGGTTTTTGTTGTACAACAATTTTATTTCCACAAGTTCTTAGTAATAATAATAAAAAAACTACAACAGCCTGGACTGCCTTGATTTTTCGCTATTTCCCGGACAGCGGCGGAGCTAGTAAGAGTCCAAATTACACTGTTTATACATGATTAAAATTATTTTTTATATAAATAGTAGATGTTGAACCCTCTCGACTTCTTCATTTTTTAAACCCTCTTAGTGAAAATCCTTGACTCTGCTCCGATCTTGGATCTACAAATATATATTAAGAGCCCGTTTGGTTGACTTAAAATAAGTAGCTTTTAAAAGTTATTTAAGGTCATTTTAAAAATAAGTAGTTATGTGTTTTTGATGTGTTTGGAAAAAAAAGTGTTGAAAGTCACTTTTTTTTATCAAAATGTCTGAAATACCCTTAAAATAGTTAACATTATAAAAGAATTAAAGGTAAAAAAGTAATATACTTGGTTAAAGTAGAATGATTTATAAGTTAAAAAAAATAAGTAGGGGGCACCTTACTTTTAACTTTTAACTTATTTTAAGTTATTTTTTAATTGTCAAACACTCTAATAAATCAAAAACTGATTTAAAAGTTAATTTGACCAACTTAAAATCACATCCAAACAGGCTCTAAAGCCTTAAGCAATCAAATTCTCAAAAATTTCACAATTATTCCCAGCTTAATTTTATGATAAGAAAGCCATTGAATATCGATTAGACCCCAGAATCAGGGAATGATGTTTTATTCCAAGACTACTTTTTTTTTTGTTTCTAATAATATAGCAGTCTTACGAAAAGGGTCAAAAAAATGCCCTTAAATTATGTGAAAGAAACTAAAATGTCATTCGTTTGTAGTTTAGTCTAAAAATGCACTTACCGTCACTACTTTAGTCAAAAAAAGCCATTGTAGTCAATACTCTATTTCAAAAGTGCCCCTTTAGTCATTAAATGGATCAAAAATGCCCTTTTACAAATAAATATATTATTTCTTTTCTTTTTATATACATCTTCTTCCTAATTAAATATTATTAAAGAACCCTATTCTTGTTTTCTTTCTTTTAAAATCACTTTAACAAATAAAAATATAGGAAATGATTTTTTTCTTCTTAATCTCACTTTATCAATTAAAATAGAATAAGTTCATGTATCCTTTCGACGGATAATATATGTCATATATATAAGATCATAGTATATCCATCATTAGTTTTTATTTATATAACGATAAAAAATAATTATAATAAAATAAGAAATATTTTCATTTTTTATTTTTTTCTGAATTGAAGTAGGATAAACATTTGCTAATTTATAAAAATATTATTAGAAAAAAAATGTGTTAAAAAGAAAATAAATAATATATTTATTTTGAAAATGAGCATTTTGACTCATTAAATAAGAATAAGGGCATTTTTGGACCAAAATATTGACGGCAAGGGCATTTTTGGACCAAACTACAAACGGAAGACATTTTTGTTCCTTTCACATCGTTTAAGGACATTTTTGGACGAAAGTATTAACGATAAGGGCATTTTTAGACCAAACTACAAACGAAGGGCATTTTTATTCCTTTCACATAGTTTAAGGGCATTTTTGACCCTTTTCCCTTAATTAAATAACAAGAAAACTCCCTCAAAAATTAATCTTTATAGCGTCAATGGCTTGTTCATCACATTTTACATCTTTTATTTATACAGTGCATTTGATTATGTATCATTGTAATTGACATACATCAATTAGTTTAGAGTACATGCATTATAGAGTTTGCCAAATATTTTAAGCACCAATATTCATGTGAAAAAGCCCTTTGAACATTAATACCTACCACAAGCTTTTGTAGCAAAAACTATTTCTAGATTGATTGCTAAAACTAATAATTTAAAGAACTATTAAATTCTCAATTAGTAATGGTTGTATTTTTTGAGACAAAAAGGAGTAAAACAATGGAACAGGATAAAACAACAAGACAATATGAGGAGAAAGAAATGACTCTAAAGATATTTTATTTTTTATTTATCATTTTCTTATGTAACAATGTTATATGTTATTTCCATCGAATTAATAGGATCATATTTATCATTTTCTTATGTAACTATGTTATATGTTATTTCCATCGAATTAATAGGATCATATAATTAAAAATACATTTGTAATGGACAGCATAACCAATCTGCCTACTCCATTTAATAACTTTCTGGTCTCCGTTCCGTTTCTTAAAGTATTTAACAGACACATAATCTATTATGTAACAATTGGTTTTTTTTAAAATGTGATTTTGGTGTTTATCATATATAAATTTAATTTTAATTACAATTAGTAGAATTGTGAACTTTTGGACCGTGTTGATCTGTCAAGCAATGGAGTTTGGGCTTATGAATCGGAAATTTGTTCAATTGGACCGAGTTGTTTAAAGTCGGAAAAAACTACACAATTGCACATACTTCACTTATCATATACACTATTATTATCTATACTTTCAAAATATTACGTATCTTACTACTAATTAAGGGATCGTTTGGTGTGAAGGATAATACCAAATACTCCTAGGATTAAATTAAAGTGTCACTTAATTTATTGTTTGGTTGGTAAGTTCGGGATAACTTATCTCGGAATTAATAATTAGTACACGGATAAGTTATCCCTCCCCTTGGGTGGTATAGTAATCCCGAGATAAAAATAAGTAAATAACTAAAATAACCCTTTATACCTTTTTTATACATTACTTTTCAAATTCATTAAGGGTATTTTTGTAATCAAACAAATTGTTCTTAAAATTTATTATTTTGAATACAACAAACCAAACACTCAATAAAAATAATTTTAGCATAACTTATCCCATCATAACTAATCCTATCATAACTTATCCCAACATAACTAATCACATCATAACTTAAATTCAAACCAAACGACTTCTAAGAGTTTCTTACGTATCTTACACTTAGATACATATATTTTTGCTACTAGATACACAAAAATAGGAAGAGAGGCGAGTAAAATCCGTATGTATCTCAAATACATGCGAATCACACTGGATACACACTAAATACATGTATATGGATGTATCTGGAGTGATCTGCACGTATCTGGGATACCAGATACATGGGAGAGTGGCGAGCGAGATGGGAGGGAGGTGAGGGAGGCGAGCTAGATTTGCCATGTATTTCATATACATGCGAATTCACTTGAATACAATGTATCTAGAAGAAATTACACATAAATTTGACCTCATGTATCCAAAATACATGTATCTAGACGTATCTAGAAGCATCAAAATCTGATAAAATATGTAATATTGCAAACTAGAGTGATTTGTCTATATGGGGAGAGGCGAGCGAGTTTTCTTTATATATCTCAAATACATACGCATCACACTAAATATACATTAAATACATGTATCTATATGTATTGGTGTGATTCGCATATATCTGAGATACTAGATATATAGGAGAATAGTGAGCGAGATTTGTCTAAGTATCTCAAATACATACGAATCCACTTGAATACAGTGTATCTAGAGCAAATTACACCTATCTTTGATCAGATGCGTCCCGAGGTACATTTATCTGAAAGCATCAAAATTTGATAAAATTTATAATATTGCATACTAGTGTGTATCTAAATAATTAGCTCATAAACTAGTGAAATTTCTGTAAATTACTCTTAAAAAATTCTCTTCCCATAAATGTTAAATATTTCTTAATTTAACAAAGGTGATTTATTAAAATGAATTGAGGTGGAGTGTACATTTTTTTAGGTTAAACTACCTATTTAGACATACTTCAATACCATAAATACATATTTTACCACTAGTTTAAAAATATTACATATAATACCATTTTTTATTAAATATACCATATATTTTAAAAAGTTACGTGAGATACACAATCCTATTAATTATGATTATTAATAATTATCTTTATATTATAACTCCTTAATTAATGGAACTTTTACAATTCAAACACTTTTCTCTCTCATCCAATTCAGCCTTTTCCCTCCCCAATCCCACATATCCTGTGTATCCAAACCCAATTTCAGTAGTTTTCATCCCCCAACCCACGTCTTCTTTGTATCCAAGCACATTACTCCTTTCTTCATCCACACAATTTCTCACGAATTACCCTCTTCTTCATCCACCATTACCCCCTTCTTTAGTAACCTAACTCAAATCGTTATTGCATGTGCTTATAACTTATTCTACATAAGCAATAGAAGTAATGTAAGTTTATTTTAGTTAATCAGAGTCACTATAGTATCTCTTTGATTTTATTTTTCACCATCATCGTGTATCTGATTCATTAATATAGTAGTATCAAAGTTCGATTTTAGGGAGTTTTATTGTTTTGATTTTATTATTTATGCATTCTATTATAATGGATGTTTATTCACAAACAGTCATCGTGTATCGGATTCAGAAATATAGTTGTATCAAAGTTCGATTTTAGGCTTTTATGTGTAAAGTACAGAAATTCCACTACTTTAGACCCTATTTACTAAGAATCCCTGTGGTTTTCAGTATTACTTCCTATTTAGAAACATTGTTTTGATTTTGTTATTGTAATGGTTGTAGGATCGTTCAGATACACACCAGAAATCAAATACACTGTTAATGCAACAAGAAGCGATGGAATTTGAACAGATACAGGTATGGGCCCTTTTGTTTCTACATCTTTTTTCGATATATTGTTAAAAATAAGTGTTCATGTATTACGATATGCGGATGTTTTTATGTTCAATGTATATTGTGTTTGATCAACTCTTTACGATTTGGGAAAATGTATTATGTATCTTGCAGTTTCAATATAATTATACAATATAGACTAAAAATGTTGAATATGTTATACATTACACATCACAGATACATAAAGATGTTAACACAGAGTACCACATTTGTTATTTTTTTTATAGGAGTTTGAGTTGTTTGTTAAGAATCCCCCTGCTCATGCTCTACGTATCGTTAGTTCTTCAGATGACGTTGTTCAACATATTAAAGAGAAGCTTACTGCTGAACAACTTGATATGTTCAGGCAGACATGTTTTGGGATGTATCTGGACATCACAGATTGCGCATTTCAAGCACAATTACATCGTTGCTTGATGAAACTTGAAATTGAACAAGAAAATGCAAATGAATTTTGGATACGTGCAAATGGGTCTACCCTTCGTTTCACTATGAATTTGCTCTCATTACCGGGCTTAAGTGCAACGGTAATTAAGAAGATTTTGAGGCTGATTCTTCTAACAATAGGCTGCTAGCTGATTATTTTTACGGCGGTAAAAATGTTAAAAAGGAACACCTTATCAAGTGCTTCAATGATAAGAGGTGGGGGACCAACGACGAAGATGCCGTGAAGATTTCGATTTTGTACTTCATTCACAATTTCCTCCTCTCACGACAGAATGATGCTTCCATTCCTATAAGAGATTTTCTGATCGTTGATAATTGTAGATACGATCAGTTTCCATAGGGGAAGTTGGCATTCAAACTTTTGATGAAATCTTATAGGCACAAGATGAACTCTACTAAGAAATTGTATCGCCTTTTTGGAATGCTGTATGCTTTACAAGTATGGATTTATGAGTGCTGCATGCAACTACCACCGACATTAGCTGTTCATCATGATAACTAAATTCCAAGGATTCTGAACTGGCGTGTTGTTGATTCTCAACCTAAATTCAACACCATCATGGAAAGCATTTTTAGGAACGAAGGCAACAGAGTAAGTATTTGTATCTGGTATTTGAATTGAGTTTATATATCTATCTGGTATGTATCTTGCATGTTTCTAGAAATTTATAATTAGTAAAATTATTTTCATGTAGATATTTTTGTATATAGTATATCTATTATGTATCTTCCTTATTATAATTATAAAATAATATCAATTAGATATTACTGTATCTAGTATTAAACTTATTCTAAACTTGCACGTTGTTTTTTCAAACAACATGTATCTCGTAATTTACAGGTCACATATAGGAACATTTCTCCGTCTCCAACTGAATTGGCAGTCAATGATTTAACTCATTTCACCAAGATTGCTCGAAATCAAGTTGACACTTCTAATGTTCCTGATGGATTTGAGGATTTCACTACCTCACCTCCACCAAATGTGTACATGATGTCTAATTTGTTTGGATCGTCATCGGTGCAGCCTCACAAGAAACAAAAGTTGGATACTGCATCAAATGTTATTAAATACGACATCTCTGCTAAGCGTAGTTGTACATATGAAACAGTGATCAGCAAGGGTAAACAACCCTTAATCAATCCAGAGATCGACAATCCCCACAAGTCTGGTGAAAAACAGTCTACTACTTCTCTTCACGATCAGTCTCCCAATATCAAAGTGCAAAGCACACACTCCAAAAGCACTTCTAATCATGAGAAGACCCACAATAACCAAGTGCAAATTCCACATCATAGAAGCATAGAAGAGGATTTTAGTTCTTGTCAAATAGAGTATTCTTTGCTTCGGAAGGAGATCGATAACTTAAAAGAATCGGTAAAAAACATGTTCATTCATTATATATAGTTTTTGTTGAATTTTTTTTAATGAATGCATCAATATATCTGTTTGATAGGTGGAAAAACAATTTCTTGATCTCCGTACGTATATGGAAGACAGGTTCAAATCCATATTTGACGCTATCAAAGTAAAGCAAAATTTGGATTCTAAGGTTAAGTAAACGTATTATGTAAATTAAGTTTAAGATATAACAACCTCAGATTTTCCTTTTAATTTTAATGTCATTCAATTTTCATTTTTTAATAGGGTCCAAGAAGTGCAAATCAAAGTGGTGATGGTGATGATTCACATAACAATGAAGTTTCACACCATACAAATTTTGAAGGTAATGAAAGTGGTGACACAAAGAAAGTTGTAATGGAAGACGTTCATGGAGTCGACATATCCAAGGTATTTTGATTATTCATTAATCATATTTTTCTATATCATTAAACAACTATAAGTTAGTTTACAGATGGTATTCATTTATTAATCAAATACACAATTATCACACACATATACACCATTTTAAAATGTTAATTTACAGATACAGTCGCCGCAATGTCAATAAAATACAACATTGTAAGTTTGAGTACAAAATTTTTAAATATTTTTAAAGTAAGATCATCAGGATTACATTGGTGAGTCTAGCGTTTCTGGTCTCACAAGAAAGGCACCCACAGACGAGATACACCAAGCTGGTCACAATGAGGTATAATAACTTAACAAATAAATCCAGTAGTTCAGATAGCTATATGATTTGTATTTGAACAATTTTATTATTTTTTAAAGGGAAAGCATGAAACTGATCAAAGTGCGCCAGTTGCATCAGTTTACCCCCCTATAAGCATTCTAGAAGACCACGAGTCAAGCTTACAGGGTCAAGATCAGATGGAGCCAATCTTTGTACTCCCATCGAGTGTAGCACATGCAGATTCAAACACCAATTCTGAATATTTAATCACTGACAGTGCTCTTCCATCTCAAATACCAGAAACCAAAATTGTTGTACGTGCATTCACAATGGACATGACAGAGACTCCATTTCAAAGGACTAGGCAACATGGAAAAAGAAACAAATCACCATATGTTACTGATTTTGGATTTGGCTCAGGCACCAAAGTTGTATCAGATACTTTTGGTAAAGTTCACCCATTTGATTCATATTTTATTGTTGGCCTCATCCAGTTGAACTGTTTAAAGAATACTCTAGTTGGTTACAAATTGGGCTTCTAAAGACGCACACCAACAAGTGAGTATATGTGATTTAAATGTAGATTTCAAGTATCTCTCATTATCTCCCGTGAACTCTTTAATTTATGTTAGATGAGCACTACAAGAAGAAAGATTCTGAACTCTCTCAACCTCTCAATTTTGTTGTCGTTCTTGCGAAGACGAAAAACTGATTTTACACCATGTCATTTGCTAACAATTATTGGAACGATGAGGTAACATAAATACTTTCAATAGCTCCATCATTTTTGTATTGTATACAACATAGATACATGATGATTTTTAAATATAACGCATAATGTATTTGTTATACTTTTGAAACGATATGCATAGAATGTTTATATTACAAGTTATGACATGTATATAACCAATTAAACATGAAGTATCTTAAGAAGTACCATATATCTGGAGTAATATAGTACGTCTATCAAAAAATCAGCATCAAATTTAATTGCTTGTGTCTTTTAGTTTCATTGTATCTGTGTATCCTCATTACTTTAAAATTCTATCTTTATAGCACATGGATGTGATTTTCTACTATTTAAGGAAGAAGTCAAAGTTACAATCAAATGGCAATCCCAGATACATTATTGCCATGTGTCATTTTAAAGCCCTCATTGATGAGATTTATCAGGCATATATAGCCAAAGTTCCTGGTCAGAATGCTTTCACACAAGGAAACACTATTTGTTCATATATTAAAGGATTTTAGACACCTGCTGGTTACCTTGGGATCAAGTTGATGAGGTGTATTTCCTGTTAATTGCAAGGAAAGATTTCACTGGGTGCTAGCAGTTGTAGCACTCAAAGAAAGGTGTATAAGAGTTGATGACTCGCATGTGGCTGCTGGTCACAAAGCTTTGATAAAATCAGAGATTGCTAAGATTGCTTTCTTGTTGCCTTCTTATCTTACATTCAGTGATTTCTTTGATAAGACTAAACGCATTGACTGGCTGAATCTGGAAGCGTAAAATGGAAAGGTAGTTAACGATCCCTTTGAAATTATTTTTCAAAGTAATTGCGTTCAACATGCCAGTGGTTCAATGTATGCACTTATTCTTTTTTTTTAAAGAAATATTACTTATGTCTATTCATATTAATAATGAAATGAGATTTTTTTCAGGGATTGTGGATTATACACGGCGGCATACGCTGAGTATCTTACTGATGGGCAGCCGATTCCATTAGCAAATTTTGATGCCCATCTACATCGTTCCAGATACGGTGCACTTTTATGGAAATATGGCAACAAAAAAGTCACAAGTGGTTATGTTAGTGACAATGAAGATCCGCCTAAGCCAAGAAGCATTTTTGTTGATTTGGATGACATTGAAAAGATTAATATAGATTAGCCATCTTAAATTTTTTTAGCTAAGTATTTACGTAAGATACAGTAAGATACATTCATATTACGTATCTAATTTGTTTCTCATTCCCATTTTGTCCTTTTTGTAAGGTTACGAACCTATATTTTACCTATCCTTATATGAAAGGTTATATTATTGAAGTTATCAAGTATTTTGTGATGACATTATATATCATGTATTATATGGCATGTACTTTCAGTGAACATGGTCAAAGTTATCATATTGTATGCTCTCCAAGTATATGTATTTTTGTATGTATCTGACATATTTTAGATGGTAAAGTTATCTTTCAAATATATATTACTATATCTATATTGTATATTATATGTATCTGACATATCATCTAATGACATTTCGTTGATTCATGACACTACATATCTTGTATATATAAGTGTTATCAATCTAATTGATCAAATTGATGTTTCAGATTCAAATATAATTAGTAACTTAACGAAAAGGCTTAACAAAATAAAAAATTACGAAACTTCACCAATAAGAATAAAAAACATTCAAATGTATCTGAAAATAAGAGATTTCATCTCTTCATTGGAAAATAACTACAAGAACGTCGATTGTGACCTTCCTGACCACATTGTCCACAACAATTTGTACTTGATGATATTTTTTCACTCAGATTCTTATGTCTGCTCTTCTTTGGCCTTTCGGGTGGTCGCTTGTATTTAGGTGGCAAAACATCTTCGTTTAACACACTGGAAGGTATATGCCAATCCTGTTCATCTGGTAATGGACCAATTGGTATCTCGTAAGTATTTATAAGTGTTGATGGCTTGTAATAGTCTGAGCAGTACGAACCAAAATCAGTTATGTTTTTTCTTTTTAAAACTGCAAATGCATGTGAACATGGTATCTCGTCCAATTGGAACCCCACAACTACATGTTTTAGTAATCAAGCAAACAATGTAATGTCTTCCACTGTCATTAACCCCGTACAATGAATCAGAAGAAACTCTCATCTGAAACGTAACAACACAAACATTATGTATATAAACTTTATAATATTGCAAATAAAACAGTTTTAGATACATCTTTTCATGTATCTGAATAAGTTGGTTCTAATGTATCTAAATTATTATATATTTATTGGTTACACAATCTAACAAATTATACGTACCGTCATACGCGATGATCTTGCCTCAATCAAAACTAGCATCTCTTGAAATCTTCTTCCAAGTGTAGTAAATGTATATGCTGCCTTTTCTCTATTTCTGCAATTCCACTCTCCAAATAATATTCGAGCTTCTTCCAAAAAATCAATGATTGGTAATTCTCTTGCCTCCACTAAACAAGAATTGATACATTCTGCAATGTTCGATGTCATCATACTACCTCTATTTATCGGTGCATATATTCTTGCCCACTTCTCGTATCCTGCTAACATAAGATAATCCTTTACTCTGTGATCCATATTCTCTACTTTCTTCATCAGTTCATCAAATTCTTCTTGCATGTATGCCTTTGCCATTGCATAAAATACTTCGCTTAATGTATTTTTGCTCTTCCTATAATTCTTGCACACGTTCTTCCAAAGATGCCAAACACAAGCATAATGAGGCACAGTAGGATACACTCTGCTAACAGCCTTTATAATGCTTTCATGACAATCTGAAACAACACACATGTTGACACGCTCACCAAAAGCACCTCTAAAATGCTCAAAAAACCAGGTCCAAGAATTATCATTCTCAGAGTCAACTACACCATAGGCAAGTGGTAGTATACATCCTGGAAAAACAAACAGACAGATACATGTCGTTATCTTTAAAGCTCACTATCTTATTAAATACCATCAAATAGAGATACACGGATAACATAATGTATCTAATAATTTAATCAACATACCTGCTCCATCGAGAGTGCTAGCAGAAACAAACGTGCCCTTATAAGCTCCTTTTAGGTGAGAACCATCCACTACAACAATTGACCTACAGTGCTAAAAACCATTTATAAAAGGATACAACGCTATAAATAGATACATGAACTCATTCTCTGCTGATTTATGCATTCTGATGTAAGAGTTTGGATACACATTATCCAACATATACAAGTAGCTAGGCATTTTAGTGTAATCCTCAGCCGGACTACCTCTTAACATCTTAATAGCTCTCTCTTTCCAACTCCATGCCTTCATGTAATTAATGTCCACTCCCAAGTCACGTTTAACATCTTTCTGGATGTCCTTTGGTGTGTGCTTTCTTTTATGATTCTCATACTTTGGAGCAACTATTCCAAATATCAAACCAACCGTTGCTTGACGCTGTGAGCACACTTTATCCTTTAACGGACATGTATGTTTTCTATTGAAACATCTAACTCGAAATAAAGTTGTCTTATTCAAACATGAGGACTTGAATACCCATTGACACTCCTCAGACATACATCTCAAAATATAACTGCACAGAAAGACCAACAATTATAACCATTGAAGCTGACAGATACATGATTAAATGTATACGATATACCTTAATGAACTTAACACTATACTAAATTATATATAAAGATACGAATAACATTCTGATATAAATGTCAAACAAATCATAGACTCTACACAAATCATTACTTTCAACTTTAGATATTTTCTATTAACAATAATCTATATACAATATTTGTCCGAGATACAACTTCGTTGTCTGAGATACACACTATAAAATTATGACATTTTTCCATGTATCTATGCTAATTCATTATCTGAGATACATCCTCAACAAAATATAAATGACACAAAAAACTTCATTTCTCATCAACATTATATCTTATACATTTAACAATCATTTTTATACATTGTTTTTTGAAATAAACTTTAGTTGTCCGAGATACACACTACAACATTATGACAATTTCCACTGTATCTGTGCTAACTTATTATCTAAGATACTTGCTCAACAACATATTCATGCTACAAAAGCCTATATTTCTCATCAACATTTCATCTTATATATTTAACAATGATTCACATTATATGTCCGAGATACATTTCATTTGCTCGATATACATACCTATAAAAATATGACTCATTTTATCATGTTTATGTACCACCTTATTATCTGCGCTTACTTTTTCATACACAATACAGAATTCATTATTAATATTAAACATTATATCATTAGAATGCCTTGGATATTATTTATTCGAGACACAATATATGTATCTGGTCAGGTTACAATACCTGTATCTGGTAAGATACACTAGAAAGATCACATTTTTCTCTTACATATAATTTCATCGATATTATGACACATTTTTCATGCTTCAAAGATGCACAAAAAAATATACATCATGTATCCAAGCAAAAAACCAACATGACTAACCTCTTCTTGTCTGATATTGAAACCTTGAATTGAAATCGATTGTCTATGGCATATTTTTTTCATTACAGCCACAATAGTATTCTTGTCCTTATACAACTGCTTCACTTGAACGACTTTGTGATTCCGATCACAAATAACATGATCCAAATTAGTATCCAAAATGCATAACGCATCTGCACTACGATTATTTCCAATAACTGCTACAGATACAGTCCCAACATCACTTCCAACTTTAATAATGGATGTATCTGAGCCAAAAGATATTGCACCATTGTTGTTGCATCCTAAATTGTGCTCTATCATTGTTATGCACAATGGATACAACCCGCAATTAGATTAACGTCTTTTCAATTCCATAAAAAATCTCATGCCCATCTCGTTTCGAATTTCCATTGGAGTTAAATTGCCTTCCATCGTGTATCTGATCTCCATTCTTTTGCGTGAACAATCGATTCCTAGTTGTGTTGAAATATCATCGACTAGATCATTGTAGGTTGCATTCTCTCTCAATAGTATTCCCTCAATTCTATAATTTGGGTATTCGATTTCAGAGATCCACGTACCTGAATGCCTTAACGATAATGTTACATTCGCCATTTGAAAAAAAAACTTCGAAAATTCAAGATTCAAAGGAATGATCAATGAAGAAGACGAAGTTTTACACTACCAGTTTACTATTTAGTCTTTTTTAAAAAAAACTGGTAACAGTTGATAGTAATTGATTCACCAAATCTGTTTGTTTATTACATCCCCATCTTTTACTCATCATGGAATTTAGTTACACCATTTAATTCAAATTAAATAAATAACGTATCTCTTTCTTTTAATTAGCACAAATTCACGTATCTAACAGCTCATTATATATGTATCTAACTACCGAAAATGGTATAGGAAGTAATATCGAAAACTACCGAGCTTATTAGTAAATAGATTCTAAAGTAGTGGGATTTATGTAGTTTACACTTTTTTTTAATAATGGAAGCATTGTAGACCCAACACTTGTTGCGTTTTACCTGGACTTTAGAATATTATGAGGCCCAAACGGAAGGAGAAGCTGAAATTAGATCCGAAAGCCCCTGGAAGCTTCCTATGACAGTAATGCCCTAAATTTTCTCCTTGAATCGAAGATTTTGACTTCCAATGTGTGTAGAAAGCCCTAGAATCTTCCATGGGGTCAAGTATTTTTAACATATATTACCAGAGATCAGCAGAATGATTGCACTTTGAACTCATCATCATTCCTTCCCAATTTATCATTCTTCCTCCGCCAAATCGGTAAGTTTTGTGATTATTCACTGTTAATCAATCATTTTTATCTTAATCTTCAATTAATTGGCATTGACAATATATGAATTTTGTGTTATTCTTAATTTCTGATATTTATCTTATTGATCTGATTGGATTTTCTGGAAATTGCGAGTATAGAAACATTTGGTTTTTACACAGTTTATCAGGTTGAATTGGGATTATTGATAATTTTGTTTTTCGATGAATCATTATAGATAATTCTTCCATACATTATGGAACATGGATCACAATTAAACAAATAAAATTCTAGATTTCCTTGTTTGAGGAAGTTTCATCGATTGGATCTTATGTTGTAATTTCCAATGTTTAGAAGAATGAAATTAAACCGTGGTGGAGATCTCCCTCTTGTTCCTAGTTCATCCATGATTTACCTTTAATCTTTGGTTTTATTTTTTCATTTCGAAAAATCTATGGATAAATTGCCTAGGGTATAGAGTTTTAGAAAGTGGCACCCAAGGGTATCGCCTAGTGGTTGAGAGCTATGAGGTCTCAGATTCACATTTCGCAGAGATAAAAGCACTAGGTGATTCTTCCCATCTGTTTTAGTCTTGGTGGATAGAGTTACATGGTATCTAGGTGGTGAAGGTAGGTGAGTCGAGATATGTGAAAGCTGATCTGGACAGCAAGGTCATCAAAAAAAAAAAAGTTTTTGAAAGCGAGTTAGTGTTTTATCTTATTTTTGAAAAGGCATGTTATAGTTGCAATACTTCATTTTATTTAAAATATAAAGAAATATGACATTTCAATGAATCAAATACTCGAGCAAAAGAAAAAGTACTCATTTTTTTGTTAAATGTTTGTAAAGCGATACGTAGCTGGTTTTGGTATGACGGGGTGTCATCTCAACCCAATCATAGATGATGGAATCATCAAAGGTGTGACCTTTTCGAAATATGTTTATAACTCACTAGAGGCCTAGGTCTGTCCAACAGATTTCTTGAGTGTCCGGGTTTGTTTATGGAATGGAAACAATGTAGGGGTCTACCTTACTGAAAAACCTGTGCTCGCAAAGTTGAATATTTTGAGCAAATGACTTTGGTTCAGTTTTTGTAATGCTAATGTGCCATTCGTTCTGTTTATCTGGATCTTGCTGTTACATTTGTAGTGCCTTTGGACTAAATTTTGTTTTTAATATGTTGCAATCAACAGGTGAAGTACATTATTTCCGTGTGCAGATAGAGACATTGAGTAAAATATGCAGAACTCAACTGCCACAACATTTGAAAATTCTTCGTCCTCGGGGAATGGCAGCAATGATGCTGGTGATTTTGAATGCAACATCTGCTTTGAATTGGCCCAAGATCCTATTGTGACCCTCTGTGGTCACCTTTACTGTTGGCCATGCCTGTATAGATGGCTAAGGCTTCACTCACAATCCCATGAGTGCCCTGTTTGTAAGGCCCTAATACAAGAGGAGAAGTTAGTTCCTCTTTATGGAAGAGGGAGAACTTCAACTGATCCCAGATCAAAACCAGTACCCGGAGTTGAAATTCCTAGAAGGCCAGCAGGGCAAAGACCTGAAACAGCTCCTCCACCAGAATCAAATACTTTTCCTAATCCGGGGTTTGGTCTTATGGGAGGGCTTTTTCCAGGAGCAACTGCAAGTTTTGGTAACTTTACAATGTCTGCTGGTTTTGGTGGATTATTCCCATCACTGTTCAGTTTTCAGTTTAATGGATTCCAAGGTCCAGCTGCATTTGGTACAGCACCAAATTACCAATTTGGGTATCCTCCTGCATATCATGGGGCGAATGTTCATAATGCTGCTGCACACCCATCCCAAGGACAGGCAGATAATAATCTGAAGTTTATGTTCTTGCTTGTTGGATTTCTTGTATTCCTATATTTGTTTGGTTACTGAATGAACTTTCTCATTCATCTCAGGGAGCTGTTGCCTGAATCATTCTTATTGGTTGTAGATATGTTGAATTTTTGCACTCGATGTTGCAATTCAAAGATGAACTGATGTGATTAGTGAAGTTTTTTGCTTCTTTCATGTAATGTTTTTATTTTTCCTTCACATGCATGTTATACGAGTATGAGAGCTTGCTGTAGCAGCTTGTTTTTTCCGTTCCCTGAGAGTAGAAGTACTCAAGAAACCTTTGCTTTAACTTTTGATTCTTCTGTATACATCCTTTATATGTAGAATGTCATGCTCTGTTGAACATTTTACTAATTTTTCTTTCAAATATAGTGTCTGAATAGAAACAGGTCCAATCCTTTGTGACACTGGAGAGTAGCACAAGTGCTTGAATTGCGATTCTTTATTGTTCATTAAAATTCTTTCATGTTTACTAAGAAATAAATGAGTTACAATGGTGATTAGTGTGTCAAAAATTACTGCTTGTTCTCTTGTGTGCATCTCTTCCACATTTATGTAGATTGAATGTGATTGAGTGACATTGTGATTTGAGTGACAGTCTTTGAAAGATGAAAAAAGACAAAAGCCCTCTGTGCTTACTTGTTTAAGCTACAGGTCAATTTGCTATATAGGGGACATGTCCCCACTTCCCATTATGTTTGTTGAGTGTCTAGGACTTTTGCGTGTACTGTTAACAAAATGAAAATTTCATGAGAGTATATATAACAATATGGGGGTTGAAATAGGGGCTTCATGATGGTTCTTGAACACAATGACTTTGCCAGTGACCCCAGCAGAATTCCAGAGTTTATGATGCAACAATAAATGATATTAGATGGAAGTTCCTCCGTGTAGGTGACGGTGCTAATTTTATGTTTTCTTACTCCAGAGCTTTTCACCTTGTTGCTTCCTTTTTAAGATTGGAGGCGGAGGATGCTTACTATCTGAGCAATCCTCTTGTCGTGATTGTGATTTCGAAGGATTATAGGCAGTACTTACAATAAATTTTGATTCAATCCATTATATAATTGCATGCTGGTGGGGTAATAAGTAAGAAAAAAACTTGTCAAACTTGGGTCATCAAAAAAGAGATGTTTAATATCTTCAGTGATGGTAGGGCAATAGTAGCAGGTATTATTTGCAATAATTTAATTTGGGATCGAAAAGTAAATCTGCCATTCGAATTTTTTCATGCTTAACAAGTCATAGAAAAAACTTTAATTACTTTTAATTGAGAACTGCTCAAAACATAGGACAATGTTATTTTGAAATTATAATTTTGGATAATTTATTCCACCTCTCAAATAAAATAAATAACAAAAAATTTGAGGTGTGCATTTGTCATGGGATTAATTATGCCTTCAATCAAAGGAAATATAACTTTAATTTCAAATTAAATCTTGAAATATCACAATTTATCCCACGAAATAGACGACTACCACACTATCTGTTAAAAAGCTATAGTTGTGACTTAATGCACAAGCATGTGAAGTGCACATGCAATTTCAATCATTTGTTCATCATCATTAATTGGCCCTATATATGTTTAAACAACTCAACTAAAGGGAATGATAATTTTCACGTGTGAATATACCTTTTTATCAATAAGTAGCTAATAAACTTACTGGAATAAAGTGTGTACATTAAATAATATCTCTTCATAAAATTGACTTTCGTCGTTGAGAATTCCATCTTTACGTCCCTTCAATAGTTCAATTAAATTGTGATATTTTCCCGATTTAAAGGGTCATTAACATATAATAGTCATATACAAATAAAGGCGAAAAAATAAAATATAATTTATACATATTCAATAAATTTCTTGATGTAAATATAGATTTTTATCAAAGTTACTGAATTCGACCGAAGTATACTGGCCTCACCACCCTGGGAACGTACATATACGAGAATATCATATGCCAAAATGTGAGAAGAAAAAAATAAAATCAAAGAGCACTAGAAATCGATCTCCTTATATGGACTTGGACAATTATCTCCTCATGAACTAGCTTTTAGGATTGAGTTAGACCCAAAATTCATCTTTACGGAGCACAAACATGTGGTTAGATATAGTCATAAATAAATATATACAAAAGGAGAGCAATATATAATTTGAGTTTAGCACGATCTAACATCAAAAAAATCTAGTTCTATATATGGTTGATACGTTAATAAGGGGCAACATTTAATTAAAAGTGTTTGGTCACATGGTATGAAAAGGAGATAATACGGCAGACCTTATTAATTACTTACTTTTTTTTTCATTACTAGTAGTTTCTACTTTCTAGTCATCTTTCTATATATGAAAAAAAATAATAACATCATTAGCAGCAATTGACCTTTTAACCAAATGTTTGGTTGTGTGGATCCCAATCACTGGATCAGTGAAAAATCCAAGTTATATGGTGGAAGTGATGTGCCTTTATTCACCTGCCATAACAACTCTATAACTAATAAAGTCTGATGAAATCTCAATTTTACGTTAAAGGCGCAATTTTTTCTTTAAACAATGACATTTGTTGTATTTGTGAAAAATATCATACTTATATAATAATAAATATGAGAATTCAAAATTTATACTATTTATTCATATTCTGAATCCGACTCTGACATTGCTGTGGACGTGGATGTGGTAACTAAAAGGTGGGGGGGAGGGGGAAAGAGGCCTTAGAACAAGGTTGATAGGAGTATTTGCTTATCTCTAAAGACAAGTGCATGTAAAGGGATCCGCAAGAAATAGGTTTTGGCACCCACATGATACCAACACCTTACACTTTCTTCTCCCAAATTTTACTACATCATCTAATATTGATTGTTTATTACCAGAGACGTATCCAGAATTTTGAGATGATGGGTGCACTATTATGAAAAGGTAAATATAAGATATAAATTTGATCGGTTTAGCACTTATGTTCTTAACACTGAAAATCATTAAAATTTTAAAATTATAGGTCCAAAATTACTTTTTATCTATCCAAACCACTTAGAGAGGCGTTACCCATTTTAGAAAGGAAAATTAAACAAGATAAATAAAAGATTCAAATTTCTAACCTCACTTGGAGAGGTGCACCAAATCATCATCGTACGACATTATATGATACTTCAAGTGTGGGTTCACACATCTATATTTAAATATTTTTAAAAAAATATAACACCACTATATATGATTTCAGGAGGGGAGCATGGATTCACGTGAACTCGGTGACCCCCTCCTGAATACGCCTCTGTTTATTTCGAGAAATGAGCAGTTTAATTAATTTTTTTAATGATAAAAATTTAATTGAAAATAATTACAGATTTTAGTTTTAAATTTCTAAAATAACAATTTATTTTAGTTAAAACGATGGTTAAAACGGACAGAGGGAATAACTAGTTATAAGTCAAATATTTGTCTTCTACTTTCTCATGTGTTTTCAAGAATTTTTTGTCCAAAACCTACAACCAACGCTCATTATTGAGTTTAAGTTTTATGTACATAATGTATAATAAATACTTACAGGACTACATTATTTATAACGTATTATACGTAAGTTTGGACCATAAACATTACTCCTATTAAAATGATAAGCTTGATAAAGAAAATGATAATTGATAATTAGTTATCACAGGTTAAAGTACATTACTAATACAAAATAAATTGAACAAGATCATTGTATATAACTTAAATAATAGTTATTATAGTGTCCGATCCTTATATTTACTTGAGTTTAAGTTCTAAGCATTGTCCAGAAGCAAAGCTAGGGTTCCTCCGAAATCACATTTTGTTTAAAAACTACTTTATATTATATATATTTTTTGAATTCCCTTAGAAAACTATTATACACAACCAAGTCATTTATGTAAAATAATTACAGACAATTTGAGATAGGTAGAAACATTGACACTACTAAAAAAACAAGAATTTAGCTATGGATAAAATTTTGTTCATAAACAACAAAAATTCTATGTTAATCTCATTTAGCTACTAATTAGCCTTAGATAAGTATTATTTTGGCAAAAATTTCTATGTTAATGCAATTAGCTAGGATTTTATTAATGACGAAATAGCTGAGGATTACTGACAAATTTTGTAGCTAATTCCATATTTTGTTGTAGCACAAGCTTCTGATCATATTTTTTTTATTTTTCATCTGGAGTCTGATATCGATATTGAAGTCTAACTAAATCCGGATTTGCGTCGGAGAGTACCACTGATGAGCTTCTGATATAATACTCCTATATATAAGGAAACTAGTGTGGCATCAGTGTTTATGTAGCTGCCTTCATAATGCCAAAACTTATCCTAATTCCTCTTTTATGGACCATCTTTTTTGCTTCACACATTGGTGCTATCAACACAAAAAACTTTTATTTCAAAGAAGCCCCAAAATTCTACAATTCCCCAACTTGTCCTTCTCTTCACTACTACTACAACAACTCCTCCACCGACACAAATATTACACAAATTTGCTTCCAAAATGCAGTAAATGTAGCCATGACTCTTGATGCTGCTTATCTTCGAGGTTCCATGGCTGCGATTCTTTCTGTTCTTCAACATTCATCTTGTCCTGAAAATGTTATTTTTCACTTTGTCGCGTCGTCTTCTTCTGCTAACATTGATTATTTGAATCTCAAGCTTGCTAGTTCTTTTCCTTATCTTCATTTCACAATTTATCCATTCCGAGATTCAACTGTGGCTGGATTGATATCCACATCGATTCGCGCTGCTTTGGATTGTCCTCTAAATTATGCTCGCAATTATCTGGCTGATCTTCTTCCTGAATGTATCCAAAAGGTTTGTTTACCTCAGATCCAGACTTTGTTCGTTCTATGTGTGTGAAATTTGAATGCATAATTTTAGGTTATTTTATTTTAAATATGTTGTTCGTTTATATTCATTATTTCAGCTTCAAACTTGAAATATATATATAATTTGATTTTTAAAAACCAATAAGAGCTTTTAAAATTTTCATTCTCATGTCCATGTCCAAACACAAATTCAACTAATTTCTAATACTACCATTTTTCAACTTCATTTCAAATATTATTATATTTTTCAAATCTCGATCAAATCATGTTAAATTACATACTTATAAAAACCGAATATGTATTTTCGTTATAGATACACATTATTTATTGAGACGAATTTTGTTAATATAAATTAGTACTAATTTAAAACAAATAGCATAGTTTTCCTTCCCTTATTTTCTTTCCTCTCCCTGATGTAATGAAAAAATCTTGGTATATTAACAACGGGGGATCCAAAGTGTAGTCTTACATTTCACGGGAACTCAGTTGCTTTTGCTTAGAGATTGTATTTGTATTTAAAAATTCATTAAATATCTATATTTATTTGACTGTGAATCCAGTTATTATTTCCATATGTTAATAACTTAAGGTTGCTATAGAAATCCATAAACTTCAAATCCAAGATCCGTCTATGTCTCTGTTGGTTATATAGATCTTATATCCTACTAACATATTTGTTATGCACGTAGGTTGTGTACCTGGATTCAGATCTTGTTCTAGTAGATGACATAACCAAGTTGGCAGCAACACCTCTAGGTGAAGAATCAGTTCTAGCAGCACCAGAATACTGCAATGCAAATTTCACTACCTATTTCACCCCTACTTTCTGGTCAAACCCTTCTCTTTCTTTGACTTTCGCAAATCGAAAGCCTTGTTATTTCAACACAGGTGTTATGGTAATTGATCTCGAAAGATGGAGAGTCGGAGATTATACTACAAAAATTGTAGAATGGATGGAGCTTCAAAAAAGAATGAGAATTTATGAATTAGGTTCATTGCCACCTTTTTTACTTGTTTTTGCTGGAAATATAGCTCCAGTTGATCATAAGTGGAACCAACATGGTCTTGGAGGCGATAATTTTCGAGGACTTTGTCGGGATTTGCACCCTGGTCCGGTTAGCTTATTGCATTGGAGTGGAAAAGGCAAACCATGGGTCCGGCTCGATGCGAGCCGGCCTTGCCCGTTAGATGCCCTTTGGGCACCTTACGATCTGTTGCAAACACCTTATGTTCTTGAATCTTAAGGTACTTTAATATTTTTTCGTAACACTATTTAATGATTTTTATCAGTTTAATTATATAACGTGATTTTAAATATTGTTTACATTATCTAATTGTGTAACGTATATTTGTATTTGTAGAAGTTGAAGCACAAGAGAGTCTAGAGATCTGTGGACTTCATAAGGAGATCCTCCTCGATTGTGTTGTGTAACATGTACAGTAAGATTTTGTTTTCATGCCTAAGGTGACGGCTTTTTCTTGTATATTGGAGTATACAGTTCCAACTTTTACTGTGGACTACTTATTAAGGGATTATTTGATAGGATGTATTAGAGAAAATAATGTATGTAGATATTTATTTGGTAGGATTTTCAACCTATGTATAAATCAATACATGTATTAGTTATACACCTTAGTATTATATATATGGTGTATAATCAATACAGAGTAAATCATGATGTTAACACTTTACCAGTATAAGAGTTATTAATATATAAATAAGTATGATTAAAGATAAAACTGTTCGTAATATGCCAAATCAAACATTAAATAAGAAATAATTCAGTCTAACTAATCTCAACATAACTAATACCCCATGCAGTACTATTCTTATAAGAATTTACCTTTTTTTAGCTTTAATCCTACTAGCTCGTCTTGCATGCATTTCTTTGAGTTAAAAAAAAAAAAAACGAGTTTTGTCTCCTTCAGTAAATCTCCTTCGTACAATGATTACCCTGACGCGCATGAAATGTAAAGTAAAATAGGTGGGAAAGAAAAAATGGAAAGGGAAGTGTCCCGATCATGATTTAAATTTTATAAATTTTAAATTCTAAAATAGCGACATTTAATGTTAATAACTGAATTATGAACTTTATATTATTATTTATTTAATAAAAAATTTATAATAAATATATAATTTGAACTAAAATTATTAATTCGATCAAATCTGTACTTCAACTTCTGGCTTCCCAAGTGTCGGCAGAGTTTCTCACAACATGGAGAAAACATGCAACATAGCAAAGACACGCATCTCTCAATGTTGTTGTAGAAGACAACAAAAGGAGACCAATCATGTGTCACTTGGTCCTACTAATTAAATTAATTAATTTACTCCCACTTTTTCTTCGCCTAAGATTATGTTAATTTCATGATAATATATACATTCTACTACTTAATTATAATATAATACAAATGAATAATTATGAATGTATTATTTTTTAACAATATAAATTGGTCACGTAATTTGATACTATATAGTTTAGTTATATGTCATAAGAATTTATTGCCACAAAGTCTTTTAATTTGTGGTAGCGATACTCCATAATTATTAATTGAGGTAACCATTTTCAAAAGAGGAGTGAATTACTAAAGTCCTCTATTCCCTCCTTTAACTTTTGACAAAGAGTCGATCTGTTATTGTCAATGGATCCATCATAAATGGAAGTGGGCACTGAAAACAAACAAACAAAAAAAGAAAAGAAAAAAAGAGGAGGAAGAGTTCAATCATGATTATTTTTTGCTAATTAGCTACTCCATTTTCCTTCACCTATCAAAGCTTTGTATTGAGATGAGAGAACATATGTGTATGATGTATCACATTCATGCAAAAAAAAATGTTTTTGTTCTTGAGCTAATTAAAAAGCAAGTGACAAAGCTAAAAAAATATAAAATCAAAGGGTGTACTTAAATAGATGAGACTCTCTATCTTGATTTTGAATTTGAATTTTGAAATGAAAAAATCTATATATATATATATAAAGGAGAAACATAGAGAAGGTGATGTGACAGCTCTCTATGGCCTCCATTTATATTTATCTTTTTTTCTCCTTTTTTTGACCATTTTTTCCTTCATTATTTAATTATTTTATTTTTAATACCTCAAAAAGTTTTCACATTCAATTACTCAACTTTTCACCTACCACTATAATATATATTTAATATCTTTAATAAAATAAGAAATAACTACTAATAACTCACATACATCTTCAACTTATAATCTTTATAAAATTCATAACTCCCTTTTTTTAATCTTCATAACCCCCAAAATTTAATTTATTAGTTTATGACACCTTATGGTATTCCTCCTATTTTTCTAGATAAATTCATATTTTGTATCAAGAAAATATTTTCATTCAAAGTTATTCTTTCACTTCTCCATCACCATATCATACATTAGGGTGAGGAAGAAAATGCTAATCATCACATCATATGGTTGCTTTCAACAAAGTAGTAAAGAATCTATTGGTAAAAATGCTTCTTTTAATTTTTTAAATTAAACTTTTTTTACTTTAATAATTTTTATGTGATATTATTTATTTATTTTTAGTCAATTTAATTAATATTTGAAACTAAATTGAATAAACTCAATACAAATAAAATTATGGAGTAACTAACAATTTCATATAAGTATATTCTTAATTTGTGCTTCTAGGGATGAAGAAGAAAGTTGAGGAAGATACAAAAGTAGAGAAAATTGTGAATTTCAGAAGAAGATGATGTAGAGTCCTACAATAAAATTATTATTATGGTAATTTGATCTTTTTAGTTTTTCTTTCATATATTTTAAAATTCTTTTAATTGTTCATTTTTACATTCTCTTTTTTCTTAAAGTTGTATTTTAAAAATGTAATGGGAAGAGAATAAAATGAGAAGTAAAGCAAATCAGAAGACCGAGAAAGAGAAACTTGATAAAAAATCTAATTTTTCTTTTTCGTTTATATGACTATAGTTATACATGCATAATTCATTAGGTTAAATTATGATTAGTTCTTGTGAATTTTTATTATGATAGCTTTTTGCAACATTCTAAAATGAACATTATGTATTTGATATTACTGTTTATTTGCATGCTCAAGTGCATTCCTAAATACAACACTACGATTAGAAGCATTTTAAAGTGCGAAAATTAATTGATAACTTACAAAAAAAAATGCCATCCAAGCAACGAATTAAAAAATTGACAACAATTTGTATAATTCTTAAGAAAAAACTAAAGAAACTATAAACATTATGTGCAATACTTTCGTTTTCAAAAAAAATAAAATAAGGACAAAGATCCTTTTTTTCACTATATTTTAACTTATTATTATTATTGAAAAAAGTGTCAATTACTACTCTCTCCATTCATTTCTATTGTTTATTGTAAAAACTTATATGTCTCAAAATTTATTATTTTACTTATTTCTATTCTTTATTGTAAATTTAAAGGTCTAAATATTTAACTCCAACCTTTCATTTCTCCATGAAAAATGAAAATTTTATATCTATCTATTTATTATACAAAGCTAAATATTAAAAAAGTGATTTAACACCTCTCTTTGGCCAATGATCCTATTTATTTTATTTATTTACTTTTTGATTGTTGTAATTTTCACTATATTTCTATTTATTATTACTATTAAAAAATGTGTCAATTAGTATTTCCTTCATTAATTTCTATTATTTATTGTAAGAATTTAAATATCTCAAACTTTACTACTCAACTGATTCCTATTATTTATTGTAAATTTAAAGGCATAAATATTTATCACTCAAATCTTTCATTTTCTCCTTAAAGAATGAAAATTTATTAAAATAGAGTAGTCTAACTAAATATCATTTCAAATAGCTTGAAAAAAAATTAAATTATCCCTTTAACTCTCCAAATTATGAGATTTTTCTTTTTATCTAATTTTCAAAAATCTAAAAAATATTTACATAATTAGTTAATTAAAGAATAAGATAATTGCTCACTGAATAAATTTAAAAAATGGAAAGACGTAACTCTCCAAAAAAAATAAAAAATTCCCAACATCCATTTATAGTTATTACATCTCATAATGAACCCATGATTAAAGTTGGCAATAAAAAAAATGTTGCACCAGCCAAAAAAGATAAAAAATTTAAAAATTTTCCCCAATTTTCTTATTTATTTTATTAGTTTATAAGAATAAACATCATAATTATAATCATTTATTGTCCAAAATTTTCATCTTATTTATTGAAAATCAAAACTCATCCACATATTGATTTATGAAATCATTGATATTCGCTTTTAACTTTTTCATATTTCAGCAGTGTTTGGATTACATAATTTATTCAGTTTCTATATAAAATTGATATTTGAGCTCTATTTATTGTTTTAATTTTTAATGTAATTTTTTTTACGAAATATTAATTAATTAGTAAGTGTGTGAATTGAATATAACTTCTACTTTCTTTCTTGAATTTAGAATTACACTTTCTATGCTTTTCATATGAAAGTTTTGTGTGGATACATAAAAACGTTTAGGCTATTAATTTTATCAATTACACTAATTGATATGCTCATATTTTAAAGTAATAATTGTGAAAAAGTTGAATTATAAGTAATAGAAATTACATGAACTCTAAATTTAAATAGTTAAATAAATTTATAAATGTAAATAGTATTATATAAAGGAAATTATTAGTAAAATAACATAAATAATTTAAAACACCCAAAAATGAGATAGCTTCGTATATAAAATTGGCGCATAAAGAATATGTATTTATATTATTGCAAGAAAAAATTATAATTATCTTCTTCTTTTTTTCTTGAAACTAATTTTATTTTTTATTTTTTTCTTTTTTCTTTTATTGTTATTTTCTGTTTGATTTTTTCATATATATATTTTTGTTTTGCAATTTCTTAATTTTTTTCATATCAATTAAATATAAAAAAAATATGACCGTGCAAAGCGCGATTTGGTTAACTAGTTTAGTAAAAAGTATTTTTTTTCTAGATAGTCTATGCAATGCGAATATGAATTAGTAAAACATGTTTATTCTGAATATAAAATTACTAAAAAGAGAAGCTAACAATTGGAGGCTAGGCAAATGGTACAACTTCTCCTCATGCCGCATCTTCAAAAGACATTACTCACTTCATATTTCGGTTTTTTTCGTTTGTCATGATTTTACATGTTTAATAAAAAAAATTCATTCAATAGTATAAATCATTACGATCGACAAAAAAGGGTTATTTGGATGATTGACATCCTCTATCTTTAATTTTGGATTATGAATTCAAATCACCATGAAAAAAACTCGTCATTTGGTTAAATTTTACTCAATAATCTCTTTTTACTTTGTCACCAATAAGACTGGTCAAATTTTTTAAAAATATTGTGAGTAGATTACTTATGAAGTAAGGACAACTTTTATGACTTTTTGATTTCGTAAAAGTGAAATTTTTAGAAATATAATAGTTTGAGGCCTAATCTATATATATATATATATAAAGCTAAATGTAAGCTAGCTGATGTGGCATCCCTCTATGATCAGCATTTGTATTTATCTTTTTTCTCATTTATTTGACATTTTTCTCAATTTAAATTGCATTTTTTATTTCAGCTATTAACCTATGAATTAATAAATGTCTCATAATAAATATTGCACTCAACCAATCTCTGCAATAAAGTCCATGTAACAGTTTCTGTATTAACAGCCCACTATCACAAATTGACATCTTTTTGCAAAATAAATTTCAACTACACTTAATTATCATTACATAAAACTTTCATATTCCTAACCGTAAATCATTAATAAATACTAAATATGCAAATAAGACTTCTAAAATTTCATATTCGCATTCCATTAATCCTCTATTAATTCAACAATTGTAACGTTAACGTAACTGCACCATTAACAACAAAAGAAACAATAACCTTATAAATATTACTGAATTAGCTATAGATTTCAAACAAAATCATGAAAAATATTGTGTCCTTGTTTGATGCATCATCACTCTCATCTTCTTCTGCAGGTCATAATCTAATTTCTTTATCAAAATTTATTTGGATATGTAGGATCATAATATATATGGAATAATAAACAAAATCTGTAAAGTAGAAATTTTTTATTTTCTATATTTTGCAAATAAAGATGGTATACGTGTATAATGTGATGCTGGTGATGCTAAGATGTTGATGGATATTCTTTTGTCCAAGTAAGTGCCACACATAATTGCTCTTAGTCTATACTCTATACCAATTAGTCTTTTAAATTACCGTAGGTAGAAGGTTTAATCTCATATCCTTCCATTCTTAGTTAGAGTTTTTGGATTAGAATTTTGAAAATAAATTCATCAATAATAAAGATTTATTTTATAAATTAAAGTTTATAAACACACACACACATATATATATATATAATAAAATTATTACAAATCTAACAAAATATGTATTAAAGAAGCTCAACATACCGAAAATCGATAATCAATTTGTGAATCTTAAGAATGACGGCCACTATAAAGTATCAGTTTTTTCTTTCTACCATTTTGATTTACAAAGAATGAGGACTATTGGATATTAAATTATATGAAGAGTTATTTAGAAAAAAATATGAATTTATAATTATTATTTTTAAAAGTAGAGAGTAAATTTAGTGTGATAATTGGAGTAGAATGAGGAGGTAGAGATGGCAAATTACAAAATAAAAGGAAGAAGATATTAAATTAAGTGGAAAGAAATAAAAAGAAAAAGGTAAGAGAAAGAAAAATCTAAGAATAGTAAATAAATAATAAACATTAAAAGGTAAGAAAGTAAATATAGAATATTAAGTTACCTTGTTTTTTTATTTTATTTAAAGTAACTTAAATATAAACTCTATGTTACACTTCCGTTTCCTTAATTGCTTCTTTCCAATTTATCAATTATACTTTTTGGTGTGATAATTGGAGTAGAATGAGGAGGTAGAGATGGCAAATTATAAAATAAAAGGAAGAAGATATTAAATTAAGTGGGAAGAAATAAAAAGAAAAAGGCAAGAGAAAGAAAAATCTAAAAATATTAAATAAATAATAAAGATTAAAAGGTAAGAAAATAAATATAGAATATTAAGTTACGTTGTTTTTTATTTTATTTAAAGTAACTTAAATATAAATTTTATGTTACACTTCCGTTTCCTTAATTGCTTCTTTTCAATTTATCAATTATACTTTTTTCATTTTTTATCTTTTCTCTTATTTTTTAATTAAAGGATCAAATTAATAACAAAAGTATTTCTTTTTATTCTAAATTTTTATGGCTTTTTACTCATTTTATTAGTATTTTGTCTTTTTTGTTAATTTCTTTGGCTTTGTACTCACTTTTTTGTTACAAAATTAATATAAAGTTTATTCATTATTATTTTGAATAATGAAAGAAATAATAATGGTTGATAGTCAGTACTATATTCATTTTCATCGCTTAATCTTAGATATCTTTTTTCTTTCATTCCGTTTAAATTCGACTCATACAAAATTGAAGATTTGACTCATATAAAATTGCAAGTCCATTAAATTATAATTATTATACGCATACATGTGTGAATTTTATTTTTCAAATCAAAGAATAAAAGTGCACTTTGTATAATTATTTAAATTAATTTTATATATGAAACTAGAATAAAAATTATTCGTAAATATGTAAGTTATTTGTAATTTTATTTAATTCAAATATTTATTATATAGAAATTCTGTTTTTTATTTATTCTTTTGCTTTAAAATTATCTTAAATATATTTAGTTTATATGTAGTTTTATTTGGGTAGGATTTTCATTATAGAAAATGTTTGATTTTTTTAACAACATAACGAGTGTAAATGTAGTATAGGTGACCCATTTAAAGTGGGATGGAGGATATAAGAGAATAACAATTAACTTTGAGACTATTTTAATTGGAGAATATAAAAAAATATAAAAATTAATCAAGGAGTTTTCATAATATAATTAAAATAACTAATAATGTTACGGGTAGACAATAAAATGAATATAAGATTGATCGAAGTAAATTAATTATTTCGCGCGGCTAAATTCTCTAGTTATCAAATATAGTGAAAGCTTAGCTAATTACGATTTAAAGTTATTATTTGGAGTTGTATATGTTCGCTTTAATTTGTATAGGTTCTTGGAGTTGTATATGTTCGCTTTAATTTGTATAGGTTCACTTTGTATCTGTTATAGCTGTTCACTTTATATATGTTGGATACATTATAGTTATTATTTGTTTATTTAGGACAACGATGATAATATCTAAAATTATTCGAATTGACATATCATCAAATTGTTATAATCAGAGGCGAATCCAGGATTTCAAAAGAACGGGTGCACCATTGCTTTAAAGACGGGTCTGGTTGGAACTTGTGGGTAGGGAAGAAAACCTTTTGAGATTTTTTTACTTTAGAGCTTTCAGAGTAGGTTTTTTTTTTTATCAATAAACGTTTTTTAAATTAATATTGAGTTTTTTTTACTTTAAAGCTTTTAGAGTAGGTTTTTTTTTTTTTTTTCAAAAAACGCTTTTTAAATTAATATAAAAAATTTGAAGCAAAATGGTGCTGGCTGGTATCGAACCAGAGACCTTAGTGCTGAAAACTTGCACTCAAACCAGTGAACCATCTACCCATTTTGAGAATAGGTTCCACCAACTAATATTTAATATATTCTTTAATAATTATATAAGTAATATATCGAGTTTAGTCGGATGACCATGGGTTCCGGTGACCCAAATTTAATACATAAATTCGCCCCTGGACTTATAATACAGATAACAATAATAACATTCCAAAATAAAATTTGTTTGGCTTAGGCACGTGAAGACGTTTCTTGAAGATTTGGAGTCCCTCCCATGAGTAAACGGAAGAATAAATTAAATGAAAACTCTATCTTCAGAATTCAATTAAGTCATAAAACAAGTAGCATTCAAAAACGTTGCTCTTCTATTCTTGAATATGTGATTTCATCTTTTGATCATTGTCTCTCAAATATTTTCAAGAAAAAGTAAGTAATTGAGAAGGTCGTTAGTGAGGGAAATCATCTCAGGTCTCCCATATAAAAAACCACTCATCCAATCAACTGAGTCAATCCTTGCAGGTACCGGTAGTGTATTGTAAGTCAAATTTTTTGAATTATTTAAACACCTAGTAGCATCACGACGAATTTGTTGTGTTATTTGTTGCCAATAGAACTTTGCAATTATTGAAGCCAGTGTATGGGTTACTCGCACTTGATATTTTATAAAATGTATACATAAAGATATATGTGTCTTTCATTCATACATGTATTACGTACTTAATTATGATTAATTGAAACATATTCTCAATTTAATCTGTAACCACTAAGATTAATTTACTTTGTTATAAGTTGTAAATACTTGAGTGTAGTTAATCATGGAGTATATTTGATCATATCTTCCCATTTGCATTTGAGAGGAATACAGAAAAGAAAGGAAGATTTTGAGTCATGAATGTTCCTTTAAATTGAAGGTTTTCATGACCTCATCATCTTGCTTGATTTTGAAAAACCTTCTAGCTCTAAATAATAGGAACTTTGGTATGTATGACATGAATACCATCCAACATTATGAGTTATAACGCAGGTTGAGGAGAAGTTAGAATTTTGAAATTTATAGTTCCGAACTTGTCACTAAATGCATATATAGCTCATTTTAGTTGTTGGGTTTGTATTTTAATATTTCAATATATTTAATTGATTTTCTAATAAAAATACAATATCTAAGCAAAAATTACTAAGTTCATCCAAATCCATACCTAGTATTGTAGCTCTGCCCCTGAGCGTAGCAAGCAATGTAAATATAAAGGCGAGCAACCTTATAGCAATAGCAAACGGCCTACTTATAGCCTATCTACAGGTCAATCAATATTGATAGGGGTGCTCTTGCCTAACAGAATTAGTCCAACATGACAATAATAGGCAGACTAGAAATTTACGCAGTTGTTGCTTTCTTTGCACACTGGCATAACAAAATTTACATTTGCTGGCTCAGATGAGTTGTTCTTGGATTTGTAAACATATTGCCATTGGTTTATCTGTGCGTGAAGAAGGCCTTTTTCCTTTCTCCTTTATTTTCTTGACTAGGGTCGCTTTGCAAGGAACGGAAGGCATCCGTGCAAGTAGAAAAAGGTGGAGGTCAAGGTATGGACACAAGGAGGTTATGACAGAGGGATGCACAAAATTGAAGAACTTGTTTACAAAATAAACCTGAACTCACCTGTATTCGTTAGATCTCAGATATAAACAAGAACAAGTTTGCAATGTCTTTTCAGAAACTTAGTTTTTCTTCTTCCTTATTTTGGAGAGTGAAAAATGGAAAAACATATCAAATTGCTCTCCACTTATTTCAAAGTTGAGAAAAACATCCCATACAAGAATTTACAAATAGCAACTGCTTTAGCTGCAAGAGAAATACAGGGAAAAACTGGACACAAGAACTCAAATTTGCAATATATTCTGGAGATCAGCTTAATTATCGTTCCTCTTGCTTTATAATCCAGAATACGTTGCAAATTTGAGACGAACTGACAAGTTCTTGAAAAATTTTACGCTCCATCTTCAACTCAACGTGCTATTACTGGACTAACAATCTGAACAATCTCCTCAGCTTCACCTGAAGCCCAAGACCTTCCATACATTTCAAGAGATGATTGAGCAAGAAAACAGAGGTTGAAGACAATATCTGTCATCCTAGGTCTCTCTACTGATTTCTCTGATGTGCAGGCCTTCGCCAAGGTAGCCAAGATTAGAGCATCATCAACAGGATAAAAGCTCAACTTTGGATCCATCCACCTTCTAAACTTCTCCTCTCTGTTATCTTCAACTTCCAAGATTCCATTAATTTCTTTGCACATGATCAGAGTCTCATCATTATAATCTTTTGATTCAATTGCTTTCTTCCCTGAAAGCAACTCCAACAGCACAATCCCAAAAGCAAACACGTCGACTTTCAGCATCATTGAGTTGGTGGCATGTCTGGCTGTAGAGAAACCTGCAATTTTGGCTTTAAACCTTGAATCAAGAAGTATGCTACACGTTCGAATGTCCCTGTGAACTATACTAGGTTGAGTATGTTCATGCAGGTATTGCAGAGCATTTGCAACATCCAAGGCTATGTGTAATCTTTGGCTCCAACCAAGTGATGCCACTAAGATAGAGGCAGAAGAAGTTGATGATGATCCGGGAAACAACCATTGATCCAGTGAGCCATTTTCAGCATATTCATAAACTAAAAAGGAACTCCCATGATCGTCTGATGAAACGCCCATTAGTTTCACCAGATTTGCGTGATGTAGTTTTTGAAGTATTGTCAATTCCTCAGAGTCTTGTTTTGTTTTCTTGACTGCTACAACTTGGTCGTTCATTATAGCCTTGTACACTGATCCTCCTATCCTGTATCTCTCACTGAGGTCAACAGTCGCCTCCATGATGATCTTCAGGTCATATATTATTGGCTTTCCGATGTAGCCAGAAACTCCAGGAAGAAGCTTATCTTGAATGTTCTTATGGTCCATAATTTCACCTTCGGAGGCTTTCTTGGTATGAAAGAGATCAGAAGTTTCAAGAGTAGAAGAGTTATGGGCTAAGTTAGCCCTCCTCTTCTCGTCTAGATGACGCATGTATACCATCAAGCAAAATGAAAAAACTGCAAGCAACCCCATAATACTTAAAACAGTAATGACTATCCATCCATGTTTGGATTTTCTACTGCTTGCAGAAGAGGGGTAAGATTGCAGAATAATAGGAAGTTTTACTGGTATCAAGACAGGAGAACACATTGCAGCAGTGAAATTTCTGTAATTGTTGGCAGCCAGAATGTCAGCTGCAGATGCTCCAAACATATTGCTAACAGGCAACACATCATCCCAAGGCTGCCAAACATAAGTGACCAGGTACTGAAGTCCCTTTTCGAGATCAAAATGTGAGGGGCATTTACAAAACAAAGGAAAAACAGCTTCTGCGCCAATTGTCAAGTTGGTTGGAACTAGTGTTGGATTCATATCTTGCACCACATGATAGTTAGTAAGGTTCTCAAAAGCTCCTTTTGAAACAGAATAAAAGCTGTCACCTTTCTTGATCTGATAGGTGACATTGGAGAAATAATGAGAACTATTGCAGTAGCATTTAACGGGTATGAGTAAAAGCTGGTCAGGGAATAGCTCGGTATCCTCTGAGGCTAGACCTGTGGCCGTAGCTATACTTAAACGACTGACTTCAAGAAGATCAGAGATACTTCCGACATCTAAATAATTTGGTGGATGGGCACGAAATGAAACAAAAGTATCACAAGACAAGGAAGAGTTTGACGAGCACGAAAAGTCTGTGTCTGTGCTAGATGTTTGAGCAGTTATGTTGGAGGACGAAAGTACAAGAAAGAGGAAAAAGTAGTAGAACAAGGAGACAAGAGGAACTACCATTGCTGCAAACTTAGATAGCAAGGCACCGGCTACTAAGTTATATTTGTTAGCTTGAGCAAGAATGTATTTTAGGAATTTATTAAACTTTAATGTGAAAGCTACATAAATTCTAGAAGTTTGGAAGGATAGGAAAAAAAGAATATCTAGGAGGCCTTGTCTGTAGCTTTGTCTGTGAGATACCCTCTTGTCTTCTCTGCCTACTCTAAATAATTTAAGCAGCTGTCTCTGTCTTTATGCAGCAATGCTTTATAAAATATTCTCAATAAGCAAAAGGAAATCATTTGTATATATAATCCTTACTTTCTCTTGACTATGACATTCCCTTTCAGTTCTTTTCTAGGGAAGCTCCAGCAAATAGATTAATACTAGAACTAAATCCAGACGGCACGGATTCCTCCTTCCTTCTAAAGTTCATAAAGTAAACAACTGAGAATAAAAAAGTAGAGATACGGGTGAATTCTCAGAGGTGGTTGTCCATAGGTATATGCTTAACACATGCAAGTGAGCTCGTGTCACTCTCTTACCCTAGGAAAAAGGGATATAATAAAGTAGGAAAAAAATTACAATTGTCAGTTTCTTGGAGACATTCCGGGCATACTTTGGTATGATGAACAATATTCTTCAGGGGATATTTTCCAGAAAATAAGTCATCTTCTAGAGTTCGATTGCCAGAAAATATTTTCCTAAGGAAAACATTTTTCACTAGAAGAGGAAAATGACTTCACTCACCTTTGCATTTATCTCAAGTATTACCCTCATATCGTTGATTTAACCAACATTTAGATGTTATTATCAATCTTCAATGTTAAAAAATATAATCAAAACAATTTCATTATGCTAATATAATTATGAATCTTTTATTTTGAAAAATCAGAAACTATTTTCCACTCTCCACCCAACACCAGAAACGTATCCAGGCAAATGACTTCTGTCATACCAATCACACCCTCTGTGTTGCTAGTTTTATTCTCTTTCAAGACCAAGTGAAGTGTTCTCTCCTTACAACTGAAATGAACAGAGCTGCCTAGTTTTTCCATGATAACAATTTTAAGAATCTCTGAAAACCTATCTTATGTGGAAATAAAGTCAAAGCCTAAGCAAATCCTTAACGACAATGCAAAAACTATAGTTGAAGTCTAAAGAGGCAGAAATTGAACATCCAATCATGTGTGGACATTGGCCCTGGGATGAACAAGCAAAAATCATAGAGCAGATGAAAAAGCACCAGTTCCACCCTCCCATAAAACATAAATCATGAGTATATCTTGTTTACAAAGTGCACAGATACCACATAGAAGCTAAACCATAGCAAATGAGTGAACTTGCAATATCACCACCTTATATCAGTAAAACAGCTGCATTGCAGACAACTACGACATTTACTCAGATGCCAAGTAAAAGTCCAGTTGATCATTCGCAATTTTCAGCAACAATATTACAAAGATCAACACTTCCATTTCTGATCAACATAATCAAAATGCTATGGACATGTAACCAGACCTCCTTGATGAGAGTTAAGTTGATGATGTTGACCTCAAGTATAGAGGAGGCCATTTGCTAATTTGAAGTAAATCTCCTTTTCGGATCTATTCCTCATCACACTGTTGAAACTGGAAAGGCACTACAGCTCTATATCCTGATCAATGACATAGTCCTTCAACTACAAGTTGACTGGAAATTATTGGAATAAATGTTACAGACTCTTGAAGTTGATGATGTTGACCTGAAGTATGGAGATGTTGACCTGAAATATGGAGGAGGCCATTTGCTAATTTGAAGTAAGTCTCTTTCTCGGATCTATTCTTCATCACACCGTTGGAACTGAAAAGGCATTACAGCTCTATATCCTGATCAATGACATACAAGTTGACTGGAAATTATTGGAATAAATGTTACAGACTCTTGAAAGATCAGTAGAGCTCACTGTAAACATATGTCCAGGTGAAGCAAGGGGGAGAGCATCACTTATTTCCTCAGTTCTCTCTTCTACAGAAGCAGCTTCTAGGAGCTTGCCTTCCTTCCAGAGACTCTTGACAAGCAATTGTTTGGTATTGGCATCAGGCAACGACCCAGAGTTCCTCATATCTTCAAAAACCCTGAGTGCAAGAGCAGCTCTTTCACATTTGCAATAAGCATGGATGAGAACTTTATACATATACGCATCAGGCTCTACACCACTCTGCCTGACCATCCCAAAAAGCCTCTGTACAGTTTTTATATCTCCGTGAAGAGCAAAATGGTTCATTAGTCCAGAATATGTCTGTGAATCTGGAACAATTCCTAGTAAACTCATTTCTTCGAGAATATCTAAGGCGTCCGAATTCATATTACATTTTATCAAAGTCCTTAGAAGAGATGAGTACAGAAGCAACTGACTGCTTTTAGATATTGGACCACAGATCGTTTTAATGCTTTTGAAAACCCTAAGGGCGGGATCACCGTAACGAGACATCCCATAAAAATCAATAATTAACCGTATCGTGCTGAATGACAATTGAATGCCCTCTCTTTCAACCTTAGACAAAAGTTGATCAACCAAGTCGACACATCCATGGCGAGCTAATCTGGTTATCATTCTTGAAATTGTGTATATATCATGAATGAATCCTGGCTGACTAGAAACCCAGCAGAAGAACTGCCAAGCTGTTTCTGCTGACTTGAAGCTCCTGATCATCTTGCACACCAACCTAGTCGTCCAAACTAATTTTGCATCCTCCAGTGCTGACACCTCCTCAGTTCCCCAGTTCTGCAAAGCATTAGCTAAAGAAGCTGGATCCAACCATGGCTTCAGATGAGGTTGATCCACAGCATTAGTATGGTTACAATCAATCTCTTCATCTTCATCATCACTGTCGTCTTCACTACTGTCTATAGAGTAACCAATCTTCTTAATCCTCCCATCCGGTAACATGTCCCTTAGCAATTCTTTTGTCTCAGCATCATAACCAGCACTCTGCATCTGCTGCAATGACCATAGCATAGCTCGAACAGGCAATATTCCATCACTCCTCATCTGATCAAGCAAGACTTTGACAACATCCAACTGATTGGCAATACTGAATGCTTTCACTAGAACAGAATACTGTTTTAATGTACGTTTGATCCTAACATGAGGCAACATATGGAAAAGCTCCATGGCTGAATCCAACTTTCTACTTCTAACAAGATGCTCAATTATAATAGTGTATGTCCTACAATTAGGAAGTGCCCCTTCTTCAATCATCCTATGGAATACCCTCACAGCATCGCTGTCCTTACCTACCTGAACATATAATCCCATTACAATGTTGTAAGACTCAGTACATGGATGCTTTCGAAGGGTTGTCCTCCACTCGTCCCACACACGGACAACATCATTAAACTCTTTACTAATGGCATACCATCGCATCTGATCCATGTAACTAACACGTGCAACATTAACGAACTTTCCCGAGTTAATGGCATTGATAAGTGCTTGGAGTTTAGCAGTTTCCCGCGCCTTAGCAAGAATCTTGGCTAATGCATAAAGGGTATTATGCGTATGCGAGAAATGTGGAATCTTTTTGAGACATTCAATCAAATAAAGAGCTGAATCAGGAGAGGAAGCTGATTGAAGTGCCTTAGTGACTACAAAAGAATCCAAAGAAGGATTCTCCAGATAGTTAACAAGATTATCTGAAGAACTAGACCGAAGAGCGAGTCTTATTGAATCGATAAGTCTCGCTCTCTGAAAGTACAAAGCTACCTTGTTCACATTTTGGGTTACCAAGAAACGGCGAAAATGCAGAGATACATAATTAAATGTGCTGTTTATCTTGTAGAATCGACTAAAGTACATATAAACTTACAGGTAGACAACAACCTACAAGAAGTTAAGGGACTTTAGCAGGAAGGAGATGAGGAGTAAGAGTCAAAACTTCATGTGATAAAAATATCAAACAGTTGGTGTGCAGTCGAAATTTCATGCGACAAAAATATCAAACAGTTGGTGTGCGTGGACAAAAACTTCAGGAATTTGCAGAAACAAATAACTTGGGTTTTTGGGGCTTCACGTAATGGGCTTTGGACGCGGATAAAGTGAAATTTGCGCAGAGTATCCCTAAATTGTTGGTCCAATTCAATTTGTTTATTTAGTTTTGATGAGTTTTGACCCTAAATTTTTAAAAAGTTAAAGAAAAAAAATTAAAAATAAAAATATGTAGAATGTATGTCTTTTAAATTTCTGATCTTAAATATGTCATTTGGAAAATTAAAATTCAAAAAGGTCAAGAAAAAAGAAAGACTTTCTTTTCTAATTGAAAAAGAAAAGTAAGTGAAACAAATCTAAAAGGTCGAACACATACACAACCCTTTAGGGGTCGTTTGGTACAAAGATTAATAACGTAGGGATTAGTAGTGTAAGGATTAGTAGTGCAGGGATCAATAGTGCAGGGTTTATTTTCTATCAAGTGTTTGGTGCGATTCTTCCCACCTCATCTTATGTTTGGATTAAAACTCTACAAAAAACTTATTTCCAATTATATCCTTGAATTATTATGAGATTTTCTATTTCATGTAATTAGGTCAAGGTAGATAATTGTCGGATAATATTATTTTTTATGGCCTTATAACTATCTAGGAGAAGAACAATTTTATTGACATATTTGCTATTTTCTCACTTGAATTATTTGAGGGCAATAATTGTCATCTTAATAAATTGATCACTCACAAAACGTCAATTTTCAATTTTAAAAAAATAAACCATCTACTTTTAAAACCGAAAAAATAGTAAACAATAGTAAATCAAATAAACCATCTACATTTACACATAAAAATTACAAGTTGTATGCAATTTTATAAATTGTTCAAATATATATATATATCAACAAATAATACATTCAATTAAGATTACAAACGTCATGTGGTTATATATTTGCCTTTACAATTAGTAAAAATTAAACAACTTGCATTTCAAATATTATATTAATTTGTATTGGATTTATTTAGCAACAAACAATTCTCTTTAAATAGTAAAATTTGTAAGCTAATTTATTTAAATAAATTTACTAATACAAATATAAAACATAAAATCAAGAAAATAAATAAAATGATTTGAGGGATTTGAGGGATACTTTTGTCTTCACATAGTTAATCCCATGGTATTAAATCTTATGTACAGTAAAACCTCACTAAATTAATATAAGTGGACCATGAAATATAATTATTTTGTAGAGGTATTATTTAATCGATAAATTAATATTTATTAATTTAAAGAGTGTTTCAACACCATAAAATTCGTTCAAGGATGAAATCTCAGAGAATTTAAATGAACCCACTTGTAAAAAATTCACTCATGAACTTGAGGTCATGATTAATGATCTCGGTTACTGCAATAAAATGGACATTAATAACCTGTTGGATGGGTGAGAATGATACATGTTCAAAGGTCTAGAGCTTAGAAGAAATTATGGATACCATTGAAAAAAATAATGTTGATGATAAAGTTGAAGATGATACAATACCTTTAGAACCAGTTACGCGTAAGGAAGCACTTATCGCACTTAGAACTCTTCACAATTTTATAGTGCAGTTCAAATAGACAACACCAAAACTTTTGGATGCAATAAGAAAAGTTAGAGATGAGCTTCAATTAGAATTAAAATTTAACAAAAACCATAACACAATAGAATCATATTTCACTAAATTATCTTAGATATATTTGTACTTTTAAAGAATTATTAATTTATAATATTCATGGTACCATATATTTATATAGGGGTCTTATGAAAATATATTATCTTATTATCTTATCGAAATGAGTGATTTTTTCCATTGGCCCAAGTCGGGACCGGAGGAAAATATTATCTTAGAGAGGTTATTAATTAACCGAGTATTAATTTAGTGAGGTTTTACTGTATTACTAATACCACCAAATGGAAGGTATTAGCTATACATCACATAATACCATGTAGGGTGTATAACTAATCCATGGATTAGTTATACATAAGCCCAAAATTCCTACCAAACATAGTACTAAATAATACCATAGATAATGCATGGATTATTTCTTCTAATACTTCCTACCAAACGACCCCTAAATGTGTCATCATTTTTCATTTTGAATTCTATGTTAGCCTTGTTCCATTCTAACCCTTAAACTCCATTTTTTATGTACCATTTAAACACAAATACTAATTTTTATGATTTCTTTATTTTTATTTTTATTCTTCAATTGTAGCTTTGCATTTTAAAAATCAACCAGTGTCCGTTAGTTTTCATAAAATAAAAAAAATTAATGAACGAACATCGATTTTTTTAATAATTTTTTTCTTGAGATTTTCTCTGCATTTTTGCATGAAAAATAACTGACGAAAATGCTTTGATTTTCTTTCTTAAGCATTCAATTAAATTAAATAACACCACGTATTTTATTTTTTCATATCATCCAGACTATCTGAATTTAACGCAAATACTCACTTTTTAATTTTTTATTTAACTCAATACGGGTTAAAAAAAAACTCATCTTCTATATGGATTAAAAAAGGACTCTTATTCATTGCCAATAGCAGTACTAAAAATGCTAAAACTCGACAGACTTCGTCGAACTGTCAATGATTCTTTTAAGAAAGAAAACTGAGGCAATTTCATCAATTATTTTTCACGCAAAAATACGAAAAAACTCTCAAAAAGAAATTATATTTTTTTAAAAAATCAATGTTCATCCATTAATTTTTATTTTTTTTCAAAAATTAACGGACAAACGTCAATTTTTTAAATGCAAACTGTATTTGAAAAACATAAATAAAAATAAAGAAATCATAAAATTAATATATTCTATTTAAATGGTACATAAAAAATAGAGTTGAAGGGTTAAAATAGAACAAGACTAAGATAAAGTGTCAAAATGAAAAATGAGGGCAACTTAAAGGGGCTATCTATGTATTTGGCCAATTGAAAAGGAAAAAGTATTTAATATTATAATTTTTAGGAAAAAGACATAAGTACCCCTTGAACTATGATCTGAATTTCAGGGACACTCTAATTCTACTAGGGTCGTATTCCCCCCTATTTCCCCTTCTATAATTCTTTGCACCTTATGTGCTTACATGGAGCCATAACTCAATTCAATTAGTTGTGGTGATCTATAATATAGAAATGTGAAGTTGAGGACGACCCAGGGTAATATGGTCATTTCATATATATTTCATTTTAAAATTCTACAAATTCTATTTTTTGAAATATGTCAAAAAATTTGTTCATGTGGCTAAGAGCATGTTTGACATTGCTGTTAAAAACTGCTTATTTCTAGAAGTGTTTTTTTAAAATAGCTTTTCGGAAAAATGTTTTTCAAAAAATGTAATTTGTGTTTGGCAAATTCATTTGAAAAGTGTTTTTGATAAGCAATATGTGTTTGGTTAATTTTTTTTAAAAAGTGCTTTTGAGAGTTAAATTACGAAAAATGACAAGTATCAATGTGCTTTTAATATTAAGATTATTTATAGAGAGAAACTATTTTAAATATCTAATACAAAACTTTAATTAAATATTTATTTTAATTAAACTAAAACATACATATTCAAATTTTTAATCAATATTATACATAAATAATTAAATAAATAAAATATTAATATAATATTAACAGGATGATTTAAATATGATTAAAAATATCATGCAAAATAAATTTAAAAATCATTTCACAAATTAAATCACTACATACGAAAAACTTACCACAAAAATAAATAAAGTTGTTCATACATCACAAAATTATTGTTGTTACCTATTTCTAATAATACGTAAAATAATATATAAAATATAAATAATAATATATAAACATAAAATAAAATAAAAAGTTTATCATATAAAAATTCTTGAATGAAACTTAATCAAATTTATGAGATATGTTAATTAATTAATAAGAGATATATTGGTAAATATGTGTATATATATATATATATGGAGGATATTTTTGTCTTCAAAAAATAATTTTCTACTTCTGCTTCTGGTTTTAAAAAAAAACAAAAGTTTTTAGCTTCTTCCCAACAGCAGAAAAACTGATTCTGCTTCTATTTAAAAACACTTTTAAGGGTTTGCCAAACACTTGATTTTTTAAAAAAAGTACTTTTTTTTCTAAAAAAAAGAAGCACATTTGACCTCCCAATAACAATGTCAAACATGCTATAAATTTCCTCCACAAGTTACATTATTTTTCCAGAAACTACAAGTTATAAGTCTATGATACAAATAAATAGACACTAACTCATTCCTCATTCCACTCACTCAGTTCTCACCCCTCTCATGTCTTGTACCAGTAAATTCCTCCCCTTTGTTTTTAATTTGCATCCTAAATACTACACCGGGAAATTGATCTCTTATTAGGAAGACCAATAATGCAGTTTTTTTTTTCAACATTGAAACTCCATTCCTGCTATACCCCTCAACTTTGTCATTTAGAGCTGATATACACTCGTTATGAAAGCGACTCATATAAACCCTTACCGTTATACAAATGGCTCACATATACCCCTACCGTTACAAAAGGAGCTCACATATACCCTTCATCTAACGGAAGTAGAAAAATTAGTTTTAAATTTATATTTTTGACTTTTATTTTTTTTAAAAAAATCATTTAAGGGTATATATGATCCTTCTAGCAAAGTTCAAGGTATATTTTAATCTTTTTCATACATAAATTATTTTTTGACTTCTTTGATTATAATTATTTGAGTTTGTTAATCTTATTTTATTTTTTCTTTCATTCTTTAGGGTAAAGAAAATAATTTATAACTAATTTTTTTGTTGCTATATTATAATTTAAAACTATTTTTCGGCTATATTGTAATTTACTTTTTGTATTTGTAAAAAAAAAAAAGAAGAGATAGCTATAATAAATTTTACAAGAAAATTAGTGAAACATAAATAAATTTGACCATCAAAATAATAAATTTAAATTAGTTGTTGAAACAAAAATAAATAAATACGTGTGGAGAATCAAATATATTCCATATGGATTATATATTTTTTTAATAATTAATTAAAAATTTAAATTTAAATTAATTTTTTCAGTTCTGTTAGAGGAAAAGGGCATATGTGAGACATTTGTATAATAGTAGGGGTATATTGAGCCACTTTCATAACGAGGAGTATATTAGCTCCAAATGACAAAGTTGAGGGGTATATCAGGCCCTTTTCCCATAAAATAATTATAAGACAAAAGTAAAATTCACTATTTCTTAGTGAATACATCACTTCTGAAACTTATCCATATAGCAAATTTTCAGCAAAATTCAACTGCTCCACACTTTTCAAACACCCTAATGAACATGATAATGGACCAGTTAACATGTTAAATCCAACATCAATCACAATTGTTTTTCTTAGAAGACTTAATTCATAAGGAATGCAATTAGTGAGTAAGCTCTTCAAGAGCAAAATTTCCAACAAATTCGGAGCATGTTCCGTCTTCTCCTTTGGTTCTCTTTGGACTTTTCAATTTCATAGTGTTGCTTTATGTCACGACCCAAAGTATACCCTAGGTGTAACATGGCGTATAGAATCCCGAAAGGCCCTACACAAGTCACTTAACATACACCATACAAGAAAATAGAAATAAAGATTTCAAAAATGACCGTCTTATATCATAAAAGAGTTTGACAAAAGCGGAAGTCTAGCATAATCTCAACAAGCCATCTATTACATGATAAGGAAGTGATTGAGACGTAATCCATACATCACATATAAAGTCTGAAAACTGAAATAAAGAAAACAATAAAAGTGTCTCGGTCTTCGGAACATGATGACTCACCAATCTTCAAATGCCAAATGAATCAACTAGCCACGAGTGTGAGAGGTAGGAGCGTCGGACCTTACATTAGTGAAACAATGTAGGCACAAGCATGCATTAGTACATGGAATGTACTAAGTATGATAGTAATGCATAAGAGTTATGAAATCATGCTAAAAATTAAAGGACTTTACATGACATGCAATGACCAAGCTAAATCATAAGATAAAAGGGTTAGAAAACATAAATCATAATCATGGTCAATGCAAGCTTAAACATCTTTAAATCACTTGTGAGATACTTTCATAAAGTAACCTTAGTTCATTATTGTGGGAAGTTTACCATGTAATCGACATAGACCATGTGAGCTATAACATGGAATCCGGTGTCTATCCCACACCGAAAAGAGATGTCCTTACTTTCCAAGGTAAGAACCATGAGTCTGAGCTAATTAAAGTGGATCCACTAGCTAATGTCTATCTAAGCAATCATCCCATGGTGGCACATAGTTTATGGGACATGGGTAGTCGTCGTTAGTCCACTCGGTGCTAAGTAAAATCCCACGGAGTAGTCACTAATCATAGTCATATTATCATCCATGGAAAGGCCCAATTAAGCAACCAATCCAAGCTAGAGTTCATTTAGAATAACTCCTAAACTTGATTCAACTTAGGTGAGAAAACCTTTCAACCTTATGAATCATTTATGTGAGAAATTATTTCACAATCACGTTCTTAGTAGTGTGTGAGAAACCCTTTCACAACAACATTGATACTTTACTCTCAATGCATCCTCAAATCATTTACATCAACTTTATAAAAACATGCATATCTTCATAAATTCATCTGTCGTAGTTCATGAGCTTCATCATATGTTCATAGTCTAAAAATCATGGATCATGCATGGATAAAATCATGTAATTACTTCAATTCATGCATAAAAAGATAGAAAACAATCAATTGAATCATAATTGAAAAGAACCCATGAAGATTGAATAAAACCCTAACTTTGAATTGAGAATCTAGCTTGTAAAATTGGAAGATTTTAGGGACCATATGGAGGAAAGGAGTCTATAAGTGAATACTAACATACCTTAGTGATCAATGCCCAAAAGTTATGGTGAATTGAGAATCTTGAAGTGAAACCCTAGCTTCTTCTTCCTTTGCCTTAAAGAGGATTTTGGGGGTGATCTTGGAGGAAAATTTAGGAATTAGGTGAATGATTTAGAATGGGTAATTTGAGGACTTAATTCACTTATCTAGGTCTTGAAATAGGGATTAAAATGACATAGCTTAGATACCAAACACTTAGGGGAAAGACTAAATTGACCTTGACTTAAAAACTCGGACCGTTTAGGGAATCGTCAAGGTGGTCCTTTTTTAGGGCCGCCCTAAACGGTTGGGCTACTGGCCCTAAGCAGACCGTACACCTCTTGATGGACCATTTAGGGAGCCGTCCAGGTCACTCTAAATCCTGGCAGCCTTGGACGGCCAGTGGTGCCCTAAACAGACCGCTTGGCGTCTTGTGAAGGGTCCCTGGCCTGTTTTAGGCTTGTGGACTTGTCCGTTGTTCGCTTTTACTATTTTTTTTAAAGCCCGAGGTATTACACTTTTCTATTTGGATTGTAAAATTTTTTTTTGAAGTATCTAATCTACTTGATTTCTCTTTTTATATATAATTCCAAAACTTCACATAACATATATGTCATTACATAATTTACTGAGAAGCATATATTTATTTATTACTGTCACGATCCAAAATCACAAGTCGTGATGGAACCTATGTTCCTAACCGATAGGTAAGCCAACCCAATAAGTATAGCAAACAAATATCTTACATACTAAGCCTTTTAAATAAAAATGCGGAAAATTGAAATATCACCCCAAGATTTAGTGTCATAAGTACAAGAGCGTCTACAGTATGATACAAGTCCAACCTAAATTGACAAGTCTAAACGAAAAATATACTCTGTCTAAATACTAAGACATAGAGAGAGGTGTGGGCCATAGAACAACCAAGCAGCTCACCACAACTCTAAGATAACTCAACTCAACTCTGAGAGCTCCACGAAATGCCCTCGAGTTCAAAACCCAATCTGCACCACAAAAGAGTGCAGCAAATGTAGTATGAGTACGAAATCACGTGTATCCAGTATATCTCATAGACCGACAACTAAGAAGTAGTGACAGGAGTATATAAGAAAATAATCTTTTAATTTACAAGTTCATATCATAGTTATCAACCAAGTTTTCATCAAATAGGGATAGTAAAATGTCACGTAATGTCCAAACACCAATAAGGCACATAATCAAACAAGAATGAAAGATGTAATGAGATGCAATGCAATGTGACACCATGAAATGATAAGCCTCAGATGCCAAGTACTCTCTCAATCGTATAAACATGATGCTCCTCAGAAATACATCAAGAGTTCATGACCCATGGGGGATTCGCGAGGTCCATATACCGACACAGACGATCTCCACGTGTTTGTGCGGACGATCTCAACGCACCATCATAAAATCAACAATTTCCGCATGGACGATCTCCACGTGCCCAAATTATAATCATAACATCTCACACTCCCCAGCACGAACGATTTCCACATGCCCAACTTATAATCATAACCCGATCTCCACGTGTTAGACCTTTACTCATACTCAATCTCATGTCATTGCATGTTCACAATATGATATCAATAAAAGGGGATAATGAAGCATCTCAATAAATCAAATGTCGCTATGATGTATAATCACCGCAATTATCACAAATATACGGGTTCAATAAAGAAACACAACCACACAAAATAAAACAAGTCACTAATACATCAGTTAATGCCTATATGCTTTGGCATTCTCGAATTGCATTCTATCATATTATAGTAATAAACTTTCCCTTTAATAAAACCGGTACTCGTACCAATGCCCGTCACACCATTGGTACGAGACCCCATCTTTCGCCCTTACCCATTGTCTATTCCATTTTTAATCTTTTTAATTAGAAAAATGTCCTTCAACGAAGTCTAGAAAGTCTTAACATACCTGAAATGTTGAACACATGTCACGAATCCTCAAGATATTGCATTTCCCTTCCGCAAAGCTTCAATGTGTTCTCAATCTATCAAATATGCATAATTCGTAAGTTACCAAATTCGTAGACATCCATACTACTATACTTCTAGTCTAGACCCCAAAACTCACCAAAAAATTGAATCTAGGTCCACAAGGATAAAATTGAAAATTTAATGAAACTAAATAAAATAGTATATGATTAGTTTACCCATAAATCGTACACCATGAATCTATAATCAAGTTCCTAGTCTTGATACCAATTAATATGTCGACTCTCATATTTTCCAAATTCAGGCCTAGGATTAAGTTTTAATCCCTCCAAATATCATAAATCTAATGGTATTCATATAATACAATACACCTAATAATTAATTACCTATCTCAATATATCAAAATTTGAATCATAATGTGATAACCGTAAGAAAATTTTCAATCGACAATTGAATTAAGCCGTCAGCATTGTTGGACTATGAAGTCAACCTGCAAACTGACCTATTTTATACAAAAAGACATCACAATCAACTATCCCTAATGATTCACCAATCATAGGCATCATTATACAAAAAGACATCAAAATCAACTATCCCTAATGATTCACCAATCATTGGCATCATAAATTCCTAATTCACTAATTGTCAGAATTACCTTATTGATCAATACAAATGTTTTGTCTTATTTCTGGCCACAAACACGTAATAGCATAGTTTTTTTTTCCCTTAATAACATTATTATACTAGTATAAGTGTAGTATCCTAATTTCAATATCCATGGAAAGAGTTGGAGATTTACTTGGCTCTATCCTGAAGAAGTGTGCGCCTCCCCTTTGCCATTCGTCCGCGCCGCGAGTAAGTCCTCACTTATTGCCCTTTTCCCTCTTGTCTTTTCTAAATAAAATATTTATGTATTAAAAAGTGACACTATCTTATTTTAATAGGTATGGGCCAAGTGATATAGGGTATTAAATAAAATTTCAAACTTGACCCATTATTATCAATTAAATTAATCATTTAATAAAATGTCCATTAACTAAATAACCGTTGTTAAAAAAATAGTCCAAGATTTCCATTTATAAATTTATGAGGAGAGTCAAAACAGTTCTAGTGTTCACAACGATCTGACGGGTCGTTACAATTATTGTTATTTTATCATCAGTTAAAATCATTTTAAGCAAGATATATAAATTATTATATTAACTACCTCATGTTAAATTATTGCAATATATATTATATTAGCTTTTGTTAATATTTTTTAATTCTCCTTATTGAGGTAAAACATTCATTCATCAAGTATATAAATCACTTTAGATTTATTTATTTTTGCTTACTATACTAAATTGTTCTCCTTATTTTGATGTATACAAGACAAGATATAAAGTCATAATTTTTTTTTCATCCTTTTATCACTTTGTAAAGAATGAGATTGTTCATTCTAATTTTCATCAGGTTGGTCATTATTTTTGTTTGTTAAACACCTATAAAATAATTTTTAAGTGTATTCAAAATTTATCTATAGATGGATCAATAGACTTTATTGCTTCATATAGTTTATGAAAATTGTTAATATACTAACACTCATAATTTTAATCTATTCTCTTAAATAATTTTCAAATAAAGTAGAAAAAGAATATCATTAAATTAATTATTTAATTTGAATGTATATGTTTGACATGATGTTAAAATAATCATTGGAGCATGTGATATTTTATGGTTAGTTAAAACAACTTAAATAAATTGCAAGTTATTATTTGATTTTATAAAAAACAAAAAAGACATTTTATTATAAAGTGTGATTCCTAGTGTCATTTCCTATCATGTTAATTTGAAAATATCGATAATAATTTTTCTTTTAAAAAATTAATTAAATTCCTATTATAAATATATTTAAGATTGTAATATTAGGCTATCTAATAATAATAATAATAATAAGGAAAAATTACGCGGTGAAACAAACATATACTAGTTAATTAGCTAACATAGCTATAGTTTGCATTAATTACAATTCGAAACTAACTTCTAGCTATAATTTCATTCTTTGTCTCGCCTCTCTCCTCCCTTCCTCTCTCTCGCGCCTCTCCCCCTCCCTGTCCAGTCTCTCTCTCGCTTCTCTTTTGCCAATCTCTCTCTCACTTTATACAAGCACAAATGTATAATTTGTGTTTGTAGCGAGAGAGACGAGATATACAAATACAAATACATATTTCTTCGCCCTATACACTTATAATTATACATATACAAATCTTCCCCTACCCAATGCTCTTTTGCCTTTCTCTCTCTCTCGCTTTATAAAAACACAAATGTGTAATTTGTGTTTGTATAAAGCGAGAGAGATTGGATCTTGCCCTGTCCAGTTCTCTTTTACCTATCTCTCTCTCGCTGTATACAAACACAAATGTATAATTTGTATTTGCATAAAGCGAGAGAGTTCTCTTTTGTCTTTCTCTCTCTCGCTTTATACAAATACAAATGTATAATTTATGTTTGTATAAAGCGAGAGAGATTGAATTTTGCCTTGCCTAGTTCTCTTTTGCCTATCTCTCTTTCTTGCTTTATACAAACACAAATGTATAATTTGTGTTTGTATAAAGCGAAAGAGATTGGATATACAATACAAATGTTTTAACTCGATTCAATTGTATACGAATTCAAATTATATGTAGATATACAAATACAATAATTGATACATATACATATATACAATTATTTTGACAGATATACATATATAATTCGACATATATACATATACAATTCGTCTCTCTCCACTCTCTACCCTCTCTCGTTCGCCTCTCTCCTAGTCTCGCTCGCCACCCTCCTCCCTATAACATGTAGCTACGAATCGTAATTATGAAACTATAGCTATTGAGCATAATTAAGTTATTTTTGAGTGTCTATATGTGAAAGGTTACCTAATAATAATAGAGGTAGTTATAGTTGAGAATTAGGGTTAAAAGTGTGATTTTATAAACTTAATTGGTTTGGAAATGGTTATACATGTATTAACGATATATTACTAGTACTCAGTCTGTAAATGTTTAAGAGCAAAAATTCCAAAAATATATATAGATTTAAGTTAAAAGTGAATGATATTAGGATACTTGTTTACTAGCGTGTCAATTTAGCGCGTCCAAGAAATCAAGAACTCCCAGTGTTAAAGCTATTGCTTTCTAACAGTTTTTCCATTTTTCTCTGTTTCTTGAAATTTTCTTTTTCCATGGGAAAGCTAAAGAACGATGATGGTGGTGGTGGGTCGAAAGAGGAGTCGAGCATTACTGATTTCGAATGTGTAGATGTTGAAGAACATGAAAAAGATGAAGCCTTTAAAAAGAATCCGTTTATGTGTGAACATTCTGTTGATCACTACTACTATCTTTTGCCAAGGGCCAGAAGAAGCAAACTTTTCAGAAGAAAGAAAACTCCTGTTGTTATGCCGTCTCAATCAACATCACAGAAAAAGGGTCTGAAGATTCGAATCCCTCTTAAACGCAAAACAAAGGAAATAGTTGATGAAGACCTTTCCATGGAGACAAACAAGACTGAAATTCTGTTGGATGAAAAACAGAGTAAATGGGAAGACAGAGAGAAAAAAGAGAAGAAAGATTAAACCAATCCAGTTTTGCCAGATGAGTTGAAGGAGAAGATTTCAAGAATGGGTACGTGTTTAAATTTCTCAAGTGAAACTCGTAATTCAGAAAGTTCTTTATGATACAGATTTGAGTTATAAGCATATGCGTCTGTCAATCCCCGTCAACAGAAAATGGTATTGGAGACGAGAGATATTGTGTCGCAAGATTCATTGAGCCTTCTTTATTGAACGTTGCGAAATTATATTTTACCTTCTTTTTCTATTTTTAAGCTTCTTCCTCTTCTTCTTCTGGAAGGAGTTGTGAAGCTTTGCTTGAACATTCTTTTTCATCCCAGTATCGATATTTCTTATGATTGGAGATATTAAGTCCAATTATATGTTAGAAATCAGGTTTCCACTTAGATTCAAATACTGTAATGACAAAAGGTTATTAACACCAATTGATAGAGCATCATCTGTTAGTTTGCATCTTGCCAGACTTTAAGCTAACCAGGGAACGTGATAAAGAATAATAATGAGAAGTTGTCATAATTAATCTGGGGATTTTCTTAATTTGGATGACTTAATCGTTAGCTCTTCCAGATTCTACTTGTGAGACTACCGTTATTATGTCCTTGTAATTAATAATTAGATCTTTTCCATAGCATTATTTCTTTTTTCTCTGAGATCATTAGTTGGACGAATTTTGTGTTCGATACCCACATTGGGATTGACTAAATTTGAATTCATGTCGGAAAATCCTACATAATATAGGGGGCCACCACATGTATATATGATTTTTTAAAAATATTAGGAGGTTTTTAATTAGTTGCGGTGTATATATGCTTTAAATTTACTATATTTCCTTTGAATATAATAAATACAATATTTTAGTAAATACACCGATAAATGACTATAGTTAATAATAACGGTAAATTAAGAAGTAAGTGGTAAATTATTTCTTATTTTTTCAAAGTGGACAGTTAAAATTAGACATCTATTATTAATAGAAAAAAATATCTAATTACACAAACACTCCTACCATAAATACTAATTCATTCTATAGTTTAAAATAATCATATATTCTCTCACTAATCAATTATTTCGTACCAAATTTCAAGTCAGACACATCACTCTTTTAGATTTCAAGTTAGATACACGTCTTAAAGATACTAGATACATGTATATTTGATTTCAGATTCATTATGAAATATACATACATAAAGGCGACAAGAAAGTTAGTGTATCTCAATTCTCAGATACATACGAATCACGCTTGGTACAATGTATCTCAGGCTGTCCGATACTTGAATATGCTTGCCACGGAGAAAGACTATATTTCTATTCGCTTGCCTGTGTGCTTCTACTCATGCGGGACTACGTAAATTACAACTAATTTGATCCTCATGTATCCGAGATACATGTATATGAATGTGCTATTTATTTGGTGAAAAAAATATGATATACAAGATAATTTCGAAAATTAAAATAAAGACACATAATTAAACCCTAAATTAGTGATATTTATATTATTTATTTTTTAATATAATGAACAAATAAAAAACAGATAGAATAATGTTAGGAAATGTGAATTTTTTGTACTACATAGACAATCGTATTGCCGAGCTAAAATTAGTTCCTAGTACCTACTCCCTTTGTCCCATATTAACTGATCACTTTTCTAAAAATATTTGTCCCAAATTACTTGATCACTTACTAAATCAAGATAAAATTAATTAATTTTTTTCCATTTTACCCCTATAATTAATATCATAAATGTGCATAAGTTCCAATAATACCTTTTGTATACCCTATGTCATCATAAATTATTTTGATATCCATTAATATGAATAAAGGGTAAATTTGTCAAATTGATAATCTTATTTATGATTTCTTAAGTACTGTGTAAAAAAAAATTTGATCAGTTATTATGGGACGGAGAGAGTATTAAAAAATACAGTAGATCCTATGAAAAAGTATTGTCGGAATAATAAAGGGGAACTTACATATATGACAAATGCATTTAAACAAATAACACTATATGGGTGTAGTTTATATAATTACATTCTATGAGTATATTTTAGTTTGCTATTAAGATTTTTTTTTGTATATAGCTTGTTTCTTGACTCAGTAATATACAAATTGTATTTTATGAATTAATTAGCATTAAATGCGGTAACTGATGATACACAATCCCATAATTCAAGGAAATTGTGTCAATTAAATACTTCTTGTTCCAATAAAAAGAGTTTTATTTTCATAGAAACTCCATATGAAAAATCAGATTTTTCCTCCCACGTCAAAAAAAGTTTGTATATTGTGCCGTTGATAAAATTTGTGTACAATTTTTGAGTTTTAATTGTATAAAAACTTGTATGTGAATTGTATATATAAATTCTATATGTATATTGGGAACGTTTGTATATAAATTTGTATGTGAACGTTTGTGAATGAGGAACATGTGTGTATATACATTATGTGTAGACTTTATAATAGTCAATTTTTTTTTGTATATAGTACGATTCTGTATTATTTGTATAATTTTGTTTATATTGTGTATAAATTCTAGAAATAATTGTAATGAATAGTATATAGAATTGTTATATACAAATCTGCAAATTTGTATACAAATAAGGATAGTATTTAAAGAACAAACATCTTTTCTTGAGTTTTATACAACAATTGCGGCACAAATTGGAGTTGACGTGAATAAGAAAGCATTGAAGATTGAGTATAAAGTTGAAGAGCGGAAAATATCGATATAATTCATACAATCTTGTGATACTACGTGCAATTTTGTATATATTAACTAAATATACAAACTATGTATACATATATGTCAATCAATTTGTATATATCAAATAAAATATACAAATAAAATACTTATATATGCTAATATACATATACTACATGCAATTTTGTATATAGTAACTAAATATACAAAACTTTGTATATATATGTCAATCAATTTGTATATATCAAATAAAATATACAAACAGCAGCATAGAATTGAGAATTAAGCATAAAGTTTACATCGTCATTTTTTCTCTTCGATCTCAATTCTTCAATAGATTTTTACTTTAGAACAAGTTTAGAAGATGGGGTCGAATCGTCCATCAACTCGGATGCCTTTGAGGGCATAACACTCGTAGAGATTAAACTCGGCGGCGGTTTGGATAGGAAGGAAATCAAGTGAGGAAACCCGGTCCATTTCTTCCTGGGTTTGTTCAAGGAAAGCTTTTGATTTCTCCATTAACTCCCTTCTCCTTGCTCTTTCTCCTCAAACTCCCAAATAAAACCACTTAAAAAAGAAAAAAGAGGAAAAACCATGAATTTTAAACGAACTAAAACATTACATGCACTTCAATATACAATAGGTTTGCTTAATCCTATGGTTTAGTAGTGGGTGGGAGGAAAAATCTGATTTTTCATATGGAGTTTCTATGGAAATAGAATTCTTTTTATTGGAACAAGAATTATTTAATTGACACAATTCCCTTGAATTATGGGATTGTGTATCATCAATTAGCGCATTTAATGGCGAAATTAATGGTTTGAATTTATGAGAGAGAAAGTTGAATTGTATATAATGATATATATATAAGGAAGAGTTAATTCGTGTGGGTCCCATTGTTAATGGCAAAAAAATTAAAACTGTATTTATTAAATGTAAATAAATTAAACTGTACCCTTAATGACTAATAAACTAGTAAGATTTGCCATTCTATGTAATTTTCCCAATAATAAATCGGTCACGTGGAATTTTGGTTCTGTGTAGTTTAACGTCGAGTACGTAAATTGTTCACTCTGGCAAACAAGAGGATGCTCTTTGCTCGGAAATATACTCTAGGGATGTAGTTTAAATTATGATCATACTTAAAGGGTGTTTTTAGGTAAAAGCTCTTAATCTTCTTCGCGGCCACTTCCAATTCATACTGTAACCAAGCCCTAATTCTGAAGCGCGAAGGTAATCGTCTTTCAATGGAAAAGCTCATCATTCATCTTAGTTGAATAAAACAAAGCGTATGAAACCCTAAAAGCAAAGTTCCAAAAGTTGAGCGAATAGAAATTTCTCAGTTTATTCACTCTATTTGAAATCAAAATTTCTACTTTTCTATTTTGAAAGTCTATCCTTTCGCCTCCTAGCTTGAAATTCTTGTATTTGTTACGTTAAGTTGCTTCCAGTTTAGCTATTTTTCATACGAAGAACTGAAGAAGTAATTGTCAAATTCATCCACTCAGGGTGTGTGTATCTTCTCATGAATGGTGCATTTAAAGCTGTTATTTGGTGCATTCCATCAGTTAAACATTTGAAAAAGTTTTTTTTTTTTTTTAACGGGGAAGTTTTCACTGAATGTTTATCTCCTCTGTTTTACCTCTTTTTTTTTTTTAGATTGAGCGCTTTTGCATTGTATTTGAATTGCTGGAACAATGGAAGAAGCAGCAATACCACAGTTCGGGGATAAACTCGTTCACGAGGCTAAACTGAAAGAGCTTCTTCGTAACTTAACCTCCACAGATTTCCAACTCTGTTCCGATGCTTCAAAAGAGTTCGTCAAACTTCTCAAGTCCGACTCCGGGCCCGAATTTCTCAGGTTATACATCCAGAATTCATCTAAGTGTATCGAACTCGAACAAGCTTGGGAGCTTCGAAAAAGCAAAACTGGACTTTATGTTGTTCTCAATTTGATTTCTGGATTTCTCAACCATTCCTATGGGAAAAACAGAGCTGATAAAGACCCAAAAGTTGCTGTATTAGTTAACGCATTGGATAAGTTTGCAAAATTGATTGTGGAAAAAAGAATGAATGATTTGTATAAAGAATTAAATAGTAAAGAAGCAAGGCGCCAACGTGCTGCGCTTTCTCTATTGGCTTCTATAGCTAGGCGTAGTTCGTGGATGGCATGGGAAGTGGCCAAGAGTTTTGATTTCAAAATACCTATATTTGGGAGACTAGCTGAGTGGAAAGCAAAGAAAATTGAAGGGAAAAAGAAACATTATTCGACAAGGAAGGCTTTTGTGGGTTTTGCTGTATCATTTTTGGAGGTTGGGAATGCTAGGTTGCTGAGAGGCGTGTTGCAGCAGAAGGATATGTATTCGGGGGTGCTTCGCGGGTTGGGAAATGATGATGATGATACCGTGGTTTATGTGTTGTCCACTTTGTGTGATAGGGTTCTTGTCCCGGATTCACTGGTGCCCACTGGGCTTAGAAGTGTGCTCTTTGGGAGTGTAACTTTGGAGCAGCTCGCTAGCATTTCGGGACGAGATGGTGGCGGATTGGCTGCAGAATTAGCTCATGAAGTGTTATATATGGTATGTACTGATCCTTCGAATGGATTGATGCCAGATTTGAAGAGGCTACCTAGTCCATTGAGAGGAAACCCGAAAAGAATATTGGGCCTTATGAAGAAGTTAAAAGCTGGAGAGATTGAGAATCACAGAAACCTGCTTTTGGCAATTGTTAAGGGGAAGCCATCTTTTGGTTCAGCTTATTTGGATGAGTTCCCATACAGTCTTGAAGACCCTTCATCGCATAACTGGTTAGATAATATTGCTAATTTGAGTTTATTTTTTGAATATTAGTATTGGTGTTACTGTTGTTTGTCCATTGTGACTCAATTACTTGCAGGTTTGCTTCAGTTTCTTTGGCAGCAAATGTGCTCTCCTCTGTTGGTGATGGACTTGTCTTTGGGTTTCTTGATTCTCAAAACCAGGAGCCACCAACTCTTAACAGCCCAGAGGTGCAAAATATCATGAAGTGCATTGGACCACGATCCTTCTCTCGACTGGTGATTAATAAAGGTTTACTTCATTTGGATCCTTTAGTGAAACATGGAACTTTGAAGTTCGTGTTGGAGGTTCTGAAACTGTTGGAGTTACTAATTAGTTCTTTAAACAGTGTCCTGTCTTCCCAAGGTCAAATGATCCACAAATGGGAGTCCCTCAAGCAAGATATCTGGAATGCAGTTCGGATTTTGCTCCCCGATCCACAAGTTCTGTTCTCGTTACTCTCTTCACTGAACGAATTTTACAAAGGTCTTGAGCAACGCTTGAAAAGACCTGCAGATTCTGAAATAGGAGATAAGCTGAGTAGTAGGAAGAAGCTGAAAATTGATGCTGCAAATGAGGATACAGATATCGTTATAGGGGGGGTTAGTTACTCCCCTGATGCAGCTCTGTCCCTGGATGGTGAATCAATCATAAATGTAGATGACATGGATGATTCTAAAGATGACACTTATTTTGTAAAGCTTATAACAGAACTCTGGAGTTTGCATTCTTCTCCCTTGCCAGAGTCTACTATAGAAAACACAGAAGTGCTATTCTATGCCAAGTTGCTTAATGTCTTAACAATATATTATGTGAGTTCCAAGTTCTTGAATCCTAGTTGTGCTGGCTTATGGAAAAATACTGTGCAATTGAAGAGGAAGCTTTTGGTTGCATTGAGAAAAATTAAAATTTTGCATCTAAAATCTGATTTTTAATTATTATTATTATTATTTTTTGCATATAAAAACATGTTTTGCTTATCTGCAGTATCCCTTTCGTTTGACTCTGTATTAACTATAGCTGTATCGTATTAAGTTAGTGCTTACATAAGCCACTACATGCTGTGAGTGATCAAGTTAGTCTACTGCTTTTTGCACAGTTTTGTAACTTGTTCAACAATGTTCATGGGACCTCAAAAGCACACTTTTCGTGAAATGTTTAAGTGCGCTGACATTGTGTCAACAAGGTTGATTTATTTACTGTATATGATTCCATATATTATTTACTCCCCTATGAATTTGTGTTGCATGGCTGTAGACCCACAGGTTCCCCTATCTATTTATTCTCATTTAAAATATTTCATTTTCTTGATAGATCAATCAGTGATTTTGGAGCATGTGGTTTGAATTTTTTTTTTTTGAGAAAGAGCATGTGGTTTGAATTTAAGGATGTCAGTTTCATGAACTTTTAACTTTACGTCACGTTCCTAGGTAGAACTTCAGATGTACATGTTATTAAAGCCTAGTTATATTTGAAATTCTTTTGTTGAATTTTCTTTTCTTCTTCTCGTATGTGCCCCGAAGCTGGAGTTTCTCTGCTGTTTAAGATGGTATATATTGTAATCTGATTTATTAGGGTAAATTCGTTTAAGCAAAGTTAATAGTTCCTAATTGAAATAGGAAAAACGAAATGAAGAAATCCTGATATTTAATGCTTACTTTTTGGATATTTTTTTGTTTCTTTCTTGCAGAAAACAATGCCTAAGATGTTGGAAGGATTGTTTGATTTCTTCAAAATTCTACCAAACAACCTGCTGGCTTTACCAACTATGTTGCAGCAAACTCTGTTATCTCTGCTCCAAGAACATGTTGGTTGGTCCTCTAAATGTGAAATTGCAACAAGAGTTCACTCACAAATGTTCAAGCATTTGCTTCCATTTCTGGACTTGTTAATGTTTTCACCCAACAGAGACATTAAAGATCAAGCATACATTCTAGCAAAGACATCAATGTATAGTACTGGTGCATTTGACAAAAACCCAAAGGAAATTTGTTCATGGTTCTTCTTTATTCCTGGGTACAGCAAAGACAACATGCTTGGAGGAGCAGTAGGGTGTGATATCTACAGAAAATTGTCCTCACCTGTTCTTCTTTTCTTACGTGATGCTGTAATTGAGTCTGGCAATAAGTTATTCTATTATTCGGATCTTTTAAGGTCTTCTTTGAGTAGCATACCAGGCATCAAAGGTAATTTATGTTTCATATAGTGTTCTTGGTCTTTGCAACATAGTTTAAGATGGGTGTTACTTTTTCTTTGTATAGTGAATATTTTTTATGTTCTGTTGACACTATTGAATATTTCCTATTTTCTTGTCCTTCCTTTTATTTTTTTAACCTGGGCCTTGACTGTTATTCTACTTGTTCACTGGTTAAAACACTTCTAATTTTGCTGTTTCTGATCTAATAGTTTCTATGGGATTCACAGAGCATCATGACCATCCTTCAATTGGAAAGTTAACTTTTCCTCCATCATTTACTTGGACCATCTTATTTGTCATGATAACTGAAGTAGTTAACCCAGTGGCTTGTAAATCTCATTGCCAAAATACTGCAAACTTGAAAAGAAGAACTTAGCAGCAGCTGAAAGAGATCACTTGCAATATTCTGACAGTTATTGACACTTCTTGCAGATATATCTCCTGATTTCAGCCCTTTCACGATCTGCATCTTGGATAGGTGCCTAACATTGGCAACTGCTGAAACTGGTGCTTTTTCTGCTTCCGAGAAGTCGATGGTTTCGTCATATGTCTGCAATACCTTAAAGTATCTTCTGGAGACTCAGGTAGCATCTGTCCTTTCATTTAAATGTTTTTTTCCATTTGAATTGGTAGCACAACACTTAAGTTGCTTTCCCCGCTTGACAGTTTATATCTTTCCTGAACTTTGTTAGGGGGATCCATTACTTTTGTCTTCAATAATTGATGTGAAGTTGTCTGAGAAACTTGGTGCTCCATATGACTTGGATGATTCTCAATGTCCCTGCGAGTGGAGGCCATTCAAGAGATTGCTACATTTGTCACGGAAAATTTTGCAGGGAACTTACAGAATATCTTCCAACATCAAGGAAGTTGTGTATACTGAAAGTTCTTTTACCTGTACTGTCGGTGAAGTCCAAAGATTGCTTAAGAGTGAGTCTGATGGTAGTCTGGTTGGATTGACCATTGGGTTTTGCTTTTCAATTGCTTGCACAACACCAGCTGAGATAATACAGAATTTCCCTTTGATAGTATCTGTCTCGAATAAATTGCTCGGGGTCCCTCTGTCACTGTTGATGCAACTATTTTTTTCAGAACCTAGTCTTCTGAATGATGCTTCTAAGAGATGGCCAGAAATCTTCTTCACGGGTATGGAAAGGGCCTTAGCTAGATTAAGTGTTGGTAGAACAATGGACTACGAGTCTGATGCATTTTCTGTATTTTTGGAGCATGCACCTTTTTATGTTCTCTTTCCAGCTGTTCTGGATATTGATGGACTGGATTTGTCGGATCAATCAGGATTGCAAAACTTGCTTCTGGCAAAGCTTTCAGAGAAGACATCTGATCATCTTCTTTCCTGTTTCCGCTATTTACTCTTTTGGTTGAATCAAACTCAGTTATCCTATAGACATGAGCCATTCGAGGGACTTGAAAAACTTTCTGCAGCTTGCTTCCTTCTCCTAAGCGGCATGTTGAAAAAATTGTTGGCTGAAAAATCTAATTCTTGTGGTGTAGACACCTGTAGTCCTTTCACAACTTACTTTATTGAAGAGTTGGTTGTAACTATCCTTGATCACCCTGCTGTGGTAGCAATGCTGGAGTACCCATCCCCTGTTAACAGTGATTTTACATGTGAAACAATTAAGGACAGTGTAGACCAGTTTGTTGAATCTGCTAAACTGAAAATTTGCAAGACGGATCATCATGTGCTTAATTTGGTAAAAGCTACTTCTGAGTTCTGGTTGTCTTTCTGCCATGGCCAAAGCTCCTCATCTGAAGTTTATCATGCCAATAAACATGTTGTAAGTTCATTCAAAAATGTGGTAAAGAAACTGGTTCTGACATTTAGGCTCAAGATGAATGAATGCATGAAGTCCAAGAACTTAATACCTTTAGTTCCTGTACTATATGCTCTACATAGTTTGATTCATTTCATATCTCCCTTTGAGGTGCTTGAATTGGCCCATTGGATTCTGTCTTTAATTGACCCAGAGGATCGTTCTGTTTGGCTGACTTCAGCTCTCTGTGTTGGATTACACATTGCTGGTTCTGCATTTGATCATCTGGCGGCATACATGTGGCAGCCACAAGAAAAAATCCCCCTCTGCTTGTTTTGGGGAATTCAACAGGAACAAAATGATGTCATCCTCTATGAGAAAGTCCTTTTGCAAGTATATGATATTGCCACTCGATTTGAACTTGATGTTGCTGATTCCTGTCTGCTAAAAGCTGTAAAAGTTGTGAAAGTACATAAATCTATGCAGAAGCAAAGCCATCCTTTTGTTAAGGATACATGTAGAGCTGTGGCTAACACTCATGTCAATATCCTTTCTCATTGCATGCTCAAAATAACCAAAAGAAAAGCTGAAATCTTGTTTCTTGTTGCTGATATAAGCCCTCTGCATCTATCTGTATTCGGGAAGTTATTTTCAGACAGGATGAATAAATATGTGGCAGTCAAGCCTTGTACAGTACTGCCAATTTGTGATTTTTCTGATGAAGACGCACTGATGCTTCTTCCCACTGTTATCCTGTACTTAAACTCAATTCCTGCAAAATTTGGGGGCCAGCTTTGCATGCTTCATGAGCATATAACTTCTTTTTATTGGGAAATACTCAAGCAAGGTTTCTCTATCTGGAAAAGTTATGTTTCCAGGGAGATATTTAAGGTAGAATATTTTGAAAACCTGTCAATAGAAGATTTTCCGAATCTTGTCTCAGGTAGCCTTCTCGCGAATACTGTTCTTGTAGTCCAATTGTTCTTTGAATTAAGAGGTGATTTGGTGAAAGTGAAAAAACGCTTGAGTATATTCAATTCTGTTTGCGCAAGTGATTGTAGTGATCTGCTGGAGTTCAATCTCACTCAAGATGGTTCTTATTCAGTTGAAGAGTCTTTGAATGTTGTCAACAGGACTGTTGCAAAAATACGTTTGTGCAGGGCCCTTTTATTCCCCGAGAAGGGAAAGTTTCCATCTCTGCTGAAGAAAAACGCAGAAGTGATTGCTTCAGAAGATTGCTCCATTTTAGACTTGGCAAGAATCCGGTTTCTGAACTTGCTGGTTCAATCCTGGCAGCTTATCGTCAAGAGATGCTCTTTGAACGTTGTTGACTTCAGGCAAATGGAAGTTGGAAGCTGTTCCTTATTTAGATATTTGGAAGTATATATTCTAAAAAATGTAACGGAAATAACAAGGGAGATGCATGATTGTCTTCTGAATTTGGATTCTCTTCCATTTGTAGAGCAACTTGGTAAGTCATCTCTTCTGCATAGGTTTTATGATCCTTTGACACTGGGGATGCTCCGAGCTATTATCTCATCAGTATCCGAGGGGAAGTTCTCTTGCATTTCAATTATTCAACTATTGCTTGCACATTCTCAATTTGCAGCTACCATCCATTCTCCTCACATCTCAGCTGGTCATTCTCACTTTGGGATGATATTTACTCCTTTGCCTAGCATCATGAGATCATATGTTCAATTTGCTGATTTAGATGCCTATGATTTAAAAGATAGTTGTAAACTATCTGAGGAACGTGCTTGGCAGTTAGAACTTGTGAAGTTGCTTAGGTTGCTTTTCCAAATCAGGGCTCGACAATGTGATATTAATAATGTAAAAGACATTGGAATAAATTTGAGGGAATTGCTCTTCTTGCTATTATCTTCTTATGGTGCTAGTATGAGTGCAATTGACTTGGAGATGTGCAGCTTAATGGATGAGATCAATTCGACTAATGACTTGGGCGAAGCAAGTATGGCTAAATTAGATTATCTATGGGGTAGTGCTCTGCTGAAAGTCAGAAAAGAAAATGAACTGGAGCATACTATCTCTAGTAATTTGAATGAAGCTGAAGCAGTTGATGATTACCGCAGGATCCGCTTCAGAGAAAACATTCCCATAGACCCCAAAGTTTGTGCAACTACTGTGCTTTATTTCCCATATGATAGAACAGTTGGTCCAGGGATTCTCAAAGAACCTAAAAAGGATTATCCTGACTTTGGATATGAGGTACTCTTATTAATGATAATTCATTTTTTCTTTTTTCCATAATCTCTGATGTTCCTTCAATTTTGAGGAAAAGGAATAGTGGATATTTCTGTAGTTTCTCCCAATTTTTTCAAATTTAAAACTATGGAATTTTCTGCAGGTACATTATGCAGATGCCGAGAAACTCCGTGTGTATGATCCCATTTTTATTTTGCACTTCTCAGTTCACTGTCTTTCAATGGGGTTTATTGAGCCCTTGGAGTTTGCAAGCTTAGGCTTGCTTGCGATTGCTGTTGTCAGTATATCTTCACCTGATGATGACATGAGGAAACTAGGTTACGAGGTTCTTGGAAGATTCAAGAGTGTACTGGAGGTATATATCGTTGTCATAACTTTTCTCTCTGTAGATGTGATTTCATTACTTAAGTGCATAATTTTCTGTGATTAGACCAATGATATGCTGTTAGCAACATAAAGAAGGTGGTGTGTGGTTGGTTTGGCAACTATGGAGGTGGTGCTGCCACTGGTGGACATTTGACCAGAGAAGTGTGTTGGATTTGCGTTCACACAAAAAGCAAAGAACGTAAAAAAGAAGTGCGAAATAAAACCGATGTCAGCTAATTTTAAGCCATTTATGCACTTAAAATTGTGTGAAATACGTTCTAAGCCATGTACGACTTCTATATTCACGAGATACATTCCTACCTAGTTGAGGTGTCTTATCTGGTCACCTAGTAAAATTGAAGTCTCTAACTGACAATTTGTGCCAAGTTTAAGGAGTTGTCTATGTATGTGACCATAGAGAATAAAAACATGATTCTTTTCGAGGAGCATCCAATCATGAGTATGTGTGTTTTACATTTACATAAATAAATTTTGAGAAAATAAATTTTGAGAACATTTATTATTATCCTGAATAAACTAGAAAGTAGTTGATTAAAGGCCTAGGTAGGAAATGGACTTATCCTGGCACTTGACAAGAATGTTATTTAAGGGGATTCTTGAAGATCCTTAGCATTAAGGGGTCGTTTGGTAGGGTGTGTGAGGATAGTGCTGAATATGGTGTATTAGTAGTATTGGTATTAGTTATGTTTGCATTAGTTATGCTGAGATTATTTCTTATTCAGTGTTTAGTTTGGCGTATTAAAAATAACACACATTGCATACTTTCTCAAAGAAATTAGTTGTTTACAAAAATACCTTCCACAAATATGGTGGAAAAACTATGGAAAATGTTATGAGGGGCAATAGTGTCTTTATTCGTGTTAATACATGCACTAGAACTCCTTGCATTGCTAATACCATGTTTCACATGGATTAGTTATACATAGCATAATGATCAATGAAATGGTTGAGAACCATGAGGTCTCAGGTTCAATTCCCAGCGGAGACAAAAAACACTTTGTGTTTCTTCCCATGTGTCTTAGTCTTGGTGGACAGAGTTATCTAGTACCTATTGCTGGTGGGGGGTGACAAGTATCTCTTGGAATTAGTTGAGGAGCGCAAAAGCTGGTCCAGACACCCTGGTCATAAAAAAGAAGAAATTATACATAACATAATACCAAATAGAGTGTTAGTTTCATAGGTTGAAAACCTGTACCAAACAAAGTATTAGTAATACATAAAGCTAATGCATGCATTTTTTTTTCCTAATGCATCCTACCAAATGACCTTAAAGAGTAATTGCACGATCAACTTAGTGAAGAGGCAATCCATTTACAGAAGGCTGAGAATTAGCCCCTCAGGAGTGGTTGTTGAACCATGAGTTTTCTTTTGGAGAGTGTTCATGAGTAGATGCTAGTGAAATACTTTTTCCGGTGTTCCATGCCTCTCAAAATTTCTTTCTTACTTTTGAATTATCTTGAAATAGTGTCCACTTCCCAAAAAGGAAAGCATTTTCCAACATCTTTTCATCAAAAGTACCATTGGATACACTTTTATATCAAAGAAAATTGAAATTCTTCTGAAGTAACTTTAGACTCTTTTCCAGTTAAATACAATAAAACTTCGACTCTCATCTTAATAGCACTGTTGAGCAATAGTAGGAGACTTAAACTAAACTTATATTCTAAATTGCACGAACTCGGGTGCTGGTGTTCGACACGGGTGCGGATCCGCATGTCAGATCCTTCATGATCTAATTTTTAAGATTTCGGGATATGGATCTAGATACAAATACGAGTGCGGGGACTCGGCAATTTTTTTTAATTATCTTTAGTTTTATAATTAGATAATTATTATAATATTTCACATTTATAAACTCTAACTAATATGTAATATTTATCTCATTTTACCAAAAACAATATATACGTTTATCCTTAATAATAAACAATAAACGTGGCATCTAATAAAGGACTAAAGGTCAATTAAAATAGGTAATAAATTAGTCTTGGGGTCTGAGTCTTCTTCTTTATCTTTGTTCCTCTACATCGTCTTCTCTCTTCCATCTTCTTCCCCTACAAGTTTTCCATATCTTTGTTTTTCCCCAATACAATACAAATCATAACATGCAAAGTCTTAGTAGTCCACCACAACATCACCAATTCTCGGCTTCTCTGTTCCAAAATAGAAATCGTAATTGTAGAGGTCTTAAATTTCTGAAACCTGCAACACCCAACATGAACAAGAAGATTTACCAAGAAAAAACATCAAAGGACACAAAAGGATTAGTATAAAGTACTATATAGCAGTAGAATTGAAGGAATTTTGTTTCCGATCTACTCAAATCTTTACTTTGAGATATCAAAATTTCATTTTTTTCTCCAAATTGTTGATCAACACACCCGATCTCGTTTGACCAGATCCGACATACACCCTTACCCATGTCAGTGTCGTGTCGACACGGGTGCGGCACCAAAATTGCCAAGTCCGAGCAACTTAGCTTATATTAGCTACTAAAATTATGACGAAGTATTGGGCTCTTTGGAATTTAATAGTTTAGTAGCCTATGTATATTTTTGGTGCTTCTCAAACAAAGGCTATAAGAAGAGGCCAGTATTATGAACTGAGTTTTGTAGGTCAAATGATGTGGTTATGTGGTTGTGCCTGCAAATATATAAAAAGATAGAAATTTGTGACAAAATAGTATTATTGACATTGAAATTTTATAGGACTATACAAGTTGTGTTCAATTCCAGTTAGGGTTCTTGGAGGCTACTCAATCCTAAACGCTTGTTCATGCCTATATAAAGGGTATTATATTCACTCTGAAGAGGTATCTCGAATATCCCGTGAACTCTTGGGATATTCATAAAGAGATTAATGTTTATCAATAAAATTATGTTTCTTCATATTTTATTTGTGATTGCAATTTATTTTTTATCACTTAAAAATTTGTTGCAAACAAATTATTTGTAGACATTGAAATTTTATGGGACTCTACAAGACGTATTCAATTCCATTGAGACTCTACAAGATGTGTTCAATTTTAGTTAGGGTTCTTGGAGGTTACTCGACCCTAAACCCTATTTCATGCCTATATAAAGGGTATTATATTCCCTTGAAAAGTCATCTCGAATATTCCGTAAATTATTGGTATTCATAATGAGATCAAGATATGCTGAACTCTTCTTATAACTAAATACTTCAAGAAGATACACAAAATTCTCCTTACATGGAGTTCAAATAAATCCAAGGAAGGAAGTCCAAATCATCCTATGTTCGACAAATACGCTACTTATAGCCCTCGAATCATAGAGAGAATTTAGATAGAAGAATAAGGGAACAAACAAATTTAACCCATATTTTTTATCAATAAAATTATGTTTCTTCATATTTTATTTGTGGTTACAATTTATTTTTTCATCACTTTAAAATTTGTTGCAAACAAGTATCATCCGATGTTGTTTGATAAAAGATCCCTACCTATATAGGAGAAACAGGGTAATCTGTAATGATCAACTTCTAATCATAATTATCAGTCATATTGGTTGATTATATTCCAGGAGAAGATGTTGATATCTCTCCAGAGCTGCTTTAGTGACTCTTCAGTAGAAGTATCATGTCATGATTTTATAATGTTTTATTTTTTCCTGTAGAGATGTCAGAAGAGGAAGGATGTGATGCGACTTCGTCTCCTAATGTCGTACTTGCAAAATGGTATTGAAGAGCCTTGGCAGAAGATTTCATCCGTAACTGCCATATTTGTTGCAGAGGCTTCTTATGTACTTTTGGATCCTTCACATGACCATTATTCAGCAATAAGTAAATATCTGATCCGCTCTCCAAATGCAAATATGAAGGTATATCTTTAATATGGAAGATTTATAAGTTCCATTTGTCCTAATGATCAACTGTCCAGTCATATGTGGTCATAATCTGACTGTAGTCTAACAGCGGTTTTCCTCTCTTTCCCTCTGATTTCTTACAGGGTATTCCATTGTTCCAGACTTTTTTCTGGAGTATCTCAACTAATTTCATAACAGAGAGGTTGTGGATGCTACGTCTATTATGCTCAGGATTGAATGTGGATGGCGATGCTCAAATATACATCAGAAATGCCATTTTTGAGACCCTTTTCAGTTTTTATGTTTCTCCCATTTCTGATCATGAATCGAAGGAGTTGATTGTTCAGGTAATCAAAGTCCTACGTTTTGTTGTCTATTTCTCCCCCTTTTGGAGTCTTTGTGTCTTGCTTACTTTTTGAAGTTCGTGGTTGCTTTTTGATGGTTAATGTCTTCCGCATTTTGCTGATTTTTTGTTTAACTGAAGAAGTTGATTATTCAGGTAACTGTCTCATGTTTTCTTGTGAATTTTGATGTCTTTTGTTCTTCCTTTACTTTGTCTCTTGATTACTTTGCTGTGTTTTCTGGTGGTCTTTTACTTTTATGCTTTATGATGATGACTCTATTTTTAACTGAAACCAAACGCCTAGTTATTTTTAGTTTAGCAGCTAAAAACTACTTAATTTTTGAAAATGGTAAAGTAGTAATTACATTAAAAATCAGAAATGTGGAACTCAGTGAGTGTCAGGGATTACAAAGATAGAAACCTTTCTGTACAAACAAAAAGAGAAGGCTTTGCCTATATAGGATCCTACTCCTGTAGTGAGTCTGTTAAGTCGAGCGTGCAAACTTCATCTTTCCTATCCTGCACAGCCTCTATTTTTTCTTCGAAGCATCTTACATTTCTTTCCTTCCATATTACCCAACATACACAAGATGGCACTGTATTCCAGATCATCCTCACTGACTTGCACATCCCCCAATGCCCCTTTTAACTCATTTTGCTGTATTTTGAGCTTTTTAAATTACTCCATAAGAGTGGACTCTAATAATTTTGCTTGTAGTCAGGGAGACAAACAAATCAAGGGACTATCGAACTGTCATCTTCGGCCTCAGCACCTTTTTTTTCTTTCAAATCACCTCTACCATTGAAGACAGGATCATACAAATAGCATTTTAGCTATGATATTGTGTTGATAATCTCTGTGCCATAATTGCTGCTATCATCACCTCCATATTAATTGCGAGATCCAATAATCAAAGCAACAAACAAACTGCTGTCACATTTATTGGTTTATTTTCTTATTAGCTGGAGTCATTCAGAATTAGAAGTTTAATTGCACTAGAGTATTGACTGCTTTATTTTCTCCGGTGGGGATTATTGTTTAGTAGTAAATCTCTTCCTTTTTTCTTCTCTCGCTACTTTAGGTTGAGGTGTGTAAAATAGTTTCTTTCACTTGCATACATCAAAAACAAACTCAATACAAGTTTCAAAATGAAGCAGCTGTTTCCTCAGAAATATCTTTGGGGAGCCTAAATTAAGCAGCTTATTAAGTTATCCTTTCATGCGGTTAGAAAAGAAGTGAGTAAAATTCCAAAATGAAAGTATTTTTATCTTTTTTTTTAGATAATCCTGTATTTAGAACTATTAACATTTGTGTACGTCTTGTATACAGGGATTCCCAATTTACACACAATAAAAGAATTAACTTCAAAAACCCTATAAGTGCACGTATTGGCAAGTTTGTTCCTCTTTCAAGTACATTCTTTTTTTTTGGTCAAAAGTTTTGAGTACATGAAGCTCTTGTTTCACGTAGTTAGACTGTCAAAGGAGTGTGGTTTTTAAATTGTTAATTTAATGAGGAACAAAATGTGGTCTTTAGTTTGTTGGAATAATGTGGAACCAATTTTTTGATTTTTTCCTTGATAGGAACTTGTTTTTACCCTCTCCATCCAAAAGATGTTTTTCCACTTGATAATGTTTCTCTTTTCTAAGAGTGATGAGCCTCTCCTAAGCAAGAGCTGATTTCATTTAGATGGTTAATGTTGCAGATAGTGAGGAAGTCTGTCAGAGTACCTAAGATGGCCAGGTACTTGGTTGAACAGTGTGGCTTGATCTCATGGTCATCCTGTGTTGTTTCATCTCTTTCTGGGAGTCAATGCAGAAGAAATTCATTTGTTGAGTTGACTGTTATACTGGAGGTATTTGTCCCCATTATTAAGTATAATATAAATAATTCTCAAGCTTTTTTGTCCCTTTTATTTTATGATCTCTTGACTATTTAAGGTGTTAGAGAAAATATATTTTCTTGTTTCTTAATGACCGGTGGGCTATATTATATGGATGTGAGTGAAGTCTGTGGAGCAAGATATGTCTGCATTAAACGATGGCCTATATGTTAGGATGCATGACAATGTATTCACTGTTAAAGAGTGTTTCTGGGGTATGGTAGATTGATGTCTGAGTTATCACATATATGAATATTATTTTCTAATTTGTATTTTAGGCAGCACAAAGCAAAAAATTGCAAGCATCAACCTTGATTCCCCCGGGTATCTGCCGTGTTTTATACCTTTAATCAGATTTAGTTTCTAAGTAGCATGCAGCATCACTTTCCACCATAAGTAGCACAGTCCATTATACTCAATTCTGTTTCAGAAGTGCTGCTCTCATCCCCATCAATAAATTAAATAATGATTCAGCCCTTCCAAAACTATAGATCTTATGGTACTTTTCCCAAATTAAAGACATTGCTCTCTAGCAGAAAACTGTTTACCATTTCGCATTTTGAACTGTTTTATTTCCCTGAAAGCTTTTATGTTTACTGCTAAACAATATTCTTTAAACACAAAATACACATTTCTTATTTTAGGCCCTAAATGAAGTCGTTTTGTCGAGACACACTGTTGAGTGGATGCAGAAATATGCCTTGGAGCAGCTTGTGGAACTCTCTTGCAATCTATACAAGATGCTAATTGAAGGTGTTGAAATGCTTAAAGTAAATACTCAACTTGTTAAACTGATTCTACAAATATTGAGATCAGCATTGAGGATATCCCAAAAGAGGAAAGTTTATCAACCACATTTCACACTCTCCGTTGAGAGTTTACTTCAGTTATGTGAAGTTGTTGATGAATGCTGTGATGGAAGGCAAAGTCTTGTTGCACAGATTGGACTTGAAGCTGTACTAATGAGCACTCCTCCAGTAACTATTTTGCAAATGGTATTCCCCCATCACTCCTATAAGCTGTGTATCTGTTGATAAGAAGCTTTATGTTCTGCTGCAAGCTAAACATGGAGTGCACCTTGAAAACTTTAAAAAAATGCATCTGTGCAAGACTAGATTCTTACTGCTTTTGGGGGAACTGCATGTTATTTTCTTTATTTTTATTTTTGCACTTTTGCTATTGTCCTGTGGCATAAGTTGTTCATCCACTTAATGAAAGAAGTAGATTATGTATGAGTGTGACCAAGAGAATCTTTCCTGTGGGACACGCATGACAGATTGCCCAAGTACCAGTTGAAAAATTGTGTTTGAATTCCAGAATAGTTCCTAAATGGTCATATCTAGCTCCTTTAGTTGGCACTGAATGTGGGACTAGAACTCTTTTTGGTGTCGCTTTGTCAAGTTCACGTCCCAGTTGCAAGTGATGCACGGCCGTAGTGTTGACTTTTTACTAGTTCAATATGTGACTTCCATCATTTATTGATGATGTAGGATTTCTCCCAGATAACATATCTATTGACTAGCTATTAATTCATGCCTGGGACTGTGGTGTGTGACCATGGGCGGATATATGTATATGTATATTCAAATCAGTTTTTGAAATTGTATAGGTATATATTAAATTTTGACTCCATTTACACAAGTGTAACGCCAGCCCAGCGATAAAGCGTGTTCAAATTAATCCAAGGCACCTGAGTTCGAATCTGGCTATCAATATTTTAAGCCTCTATTGTTTTTTGAATATTTTATAGTCTATATTTATTTTTTATATCTTGAACCCATAAAAGTATATATTTATTATTTATATCTTGAACCCACTAGGTGAAAATACTGGGTCCGCCACTGTGTGTGACACACTTGTTGTCGATGAAATGGCACAAATATTTCACTCATCAGCATGCAAAATGGATTGGGCCTGTTGTTGTCTGTATTCCATAACACAAGCTTTATTGTCTTTCACATTAGAATGATCACTGATGTTGCACTTGGCTTGACTGGTTTTGGGACTCACACAAATGCTGCTTCTCGTTGTTGTTTTCTTTAGCTGGTAATGAAGGATTTGTTCCTGAGTCTTCTGTATATAGATCCATTCTAGAGTTCTTTTTTAAAATTTAAGATGTGGTTATTTTACACCAAAATTGGGAGGGCAGTGAGTTCTGAGGTAAGTGTGACAATCATGATTCCGGTTAACAATGAAATGCGATGTTTGATTGATGATCATTGTCTGATCATGGGTAACGCTGACAATCTGAATGACTGCTTTTGGTATATTAAACTTCATTTGAAAAATATATTTTAGGGCAACTTGTGCACTCCTGCACTAATGACTATGTAAGCAGTAAATCATTTTCATTTTACTTCCTACACTCCTTTTCTCATTTCTACCCCCTTTCTAGAGCTTCCTTTGTTACCTTCACCACACTGGGAAGCCTTATATCTTGAAATTAATTCATTAAGTTGATAAAATCCATGGATTGTTCCGGTTCTGTATGCTTTTCCAGGTCCTGGTTCTACCTTTTAAGCAAGTGAGATTTCTTTTTTTTTTTCCTAGAATGTCTGATGTATTTGGATTTGGAGTTCATCCATGCCAGTAACTTGAGGTTTCTAGTTTCTAGTTAATATTAAGTATTCTAATCTTTTCTCTTTCTTTTCTTTTTTTGGTCTTTACTCCGGAAATGTGCCCCCTCTCCAACCCAAAAGAAAGAAGACAGAGAGAAGAAAAAGAAACCGAGCACACTTAAAATGCGATGGACCCAAAATAATTTTTTTGGTCAGGCGAATGAATCTGTAGTAAAGACACAGCAGTGTTGATTGTTGCTGGCTTGCATTTCGCCTGATTCAGATAATGGTGATGGGACATGCTTAAAACAAGTTTTAAAAGCTCCCAAGCATGATAAATGAGCAACGTTATTTCATAAATATTTGGTCATGTCTGAGAAATAACTTTTTTACAGTATCATTACCTATAATCTTGGTACGTTTGTTCAAGATATATTCAGACCATGAGATCCTGACTTGCAATATAATTAGTCCAAGTATGCTGATGAATTCATACGTTATGCCTATCAAGCTTTAGTACTACTGCTTTTCTGGAGATCACTTGCTTTGGTGTTTATGTATGATTTTCTATATTCATATCATTTGTAAAACAATTTTGTTTTTATATTTTTCCAGGACAAGGAAAAAGTTTCCAAGTTTGTTAGGTGGGCAACCTTAACTGCTTTGCAGTCAAATATTGAAAAAGTCCATGGGCCGAAAAATTTTGATTGCATTATGAGACTGCAATCCGATGAAGAATCAGACGATTCTCTGATATCAAAGCTCGTTCGCTGGTTGGCTGCATCAGTGATTGTAGGAAAGCATTCCCTCAAATTCAGTAATTTGGACATCTGTCATTCTTTTGACAGATCTAAGCTCAATAACCTGCTCTCTCTGATGGAGTGGAATGATCAAAGATGTAGCGGTACCAGCAGGACATTTGCATGTGAAGAAACTTTAGCCTCATCAATCTTTTTTCTGCAACAACTACAACGCACAAACTATACAGTGCTTCCATCTGTCGTTTCTGCACTTTGTCTTCTTCTTTCTTCTAGTCTTTCCTCTGCAGGTACACTCGTAATATCATCAGTACTACTTTCTGTGCTTAAGACAACTTCCTGTCTTTCAAGCTAATGGCTAACTTGTTTATTTTGCTTTTGGCTGCTTGACAGAAACAGACATCGTAGGCGATGATGCAACTCAGTTGACAACCCTCTTCTCCAAGATTAATTGCCCTGCTGAAGCTTATCCTGCCTGGAGATGGTACATATACTACTCTCTGCATTACTTTCTAGAAATACATTTTGTTTCTGGGGGCAAAAATTAGAAGAAATTAAAATACCCCCCCACATCCCCTTGGTTCTAGAATTCCAATGTATTGTACTTCCGCGCTGGTCTTTTGAAGTTCCCCGCTTGTGCTTGGGAGGTTGCCACTCATTGTTAAATCTACTGCTGCTGCTTATAAATGTGTACACCATTTTGATGTTGAACTTTTCACTAGTTTAAATTCTCTCCATCCAAATCTCAGGTTCTCCGATCAGTTTTTTCTGTGCGTGCCCATCACTGCCCCCCCTCCTCGCGCTTGTGTCACATATACATCCATTCCTCCCAAAGAATCTGTGGATGAATATGGGGTCACTACATAAACAAAACATGCAATAATATGAAGTATACGATGAATTTACAGGCTGATATTTTCTTTTCTCCCAATTTACTGCCACCTGATAATTAACTCCTGCTTTGAATTACATAAATGTTGAGCCATAACTGGTGTTACTCTTGTTGAACAGGTCATTTTACCAGCCATGGAAAGATCACTCTTCTGAGCTCAGTGATGCCGAAAAATTGGAAGAAAATCAGGCTTGTGAAATGCTTCTTGTTGTAATCTCAAAGTTGTTAGGAAGAAATTCATTATACTCCAACTTCCTTTCCTTCCAGGATGTAGACAAGTTGGGTGTCTTTGACTGGGAAAGACTCATCGTTAAACCTCAGTAATTATTTTTGTTATTATTAATTAAATTAATTCAAAACCCATAATTTGGCTAAAAATTCATGGCGTTTTTGTTTATTCATCACTCGTATAGCTTATTTTTGGTTCACCAAGAGTAATGAGATTACACGGGTGTGTTTGGTACAGAGGAAGCATCAAAAATGGTTATTCAGTTTTTTCATAAGTTTTAAATTAAAGAATTGCAAATTATATAGAGCAGACTGAGACAGGAGCGTGCCAAGGAGCTGGAAATCTTTTTGGATAATTTTAAGGCAGCAGGCTCCACGTTGGAAGCGTGCTATGGAGCTAGCCAAAATTTTGGACTGTCATCAAAGAGTCATCCCTCCGTAATGAGTGGGGGGAACAGTACATATAGCCTCACCGTGATCTATGTCGGGATGGGGTGGAATGTGTGGGGGTAAGGAGCAACCGCCCCACCCCATTTGCCATCGATAGTATCAGTCCATAGAAATATTGATGGTTGAATGGTTGTGATTTTACATCATTAGGTAAAGGTTCTTGTATTAATATACTTTTTTCCTTTTTTTTTTTTTTTTTGACAACCAAGATTTATTAGTTTAACATATTATATATATATATATATGCTAGTGACGAAAACCCCGTGTGTACGGGCTCAATGTCCAAAAATTTCTTTTTTTTAGTTGATGTTGATTATAAATCATCACATAAAGTGTAAATGAATACTTGATAAATATTGATTAATTATAAGTTGATTAGATGGTTTAAATTTTTTTATTTCAAATACATTTTATATATTTGTGTGTTAGTAAATCATCTCATTCTTCTTATCGAATATCAGTCAAAGTAATTATTAAATTTACATAAATACATTATTAAATTTACATAAATACGAGCAACATTCTAAGTAATAAAGTTAAAAACTAAAGGGTGTAATTTAAGTGGATCTCGTAATTTTGAAAAATTATTTACTCTTTTTTCTTATTTAACACCAAAGTGATTACATTAAAGTTAACTAAAAAAACAATTTCTTATTCCCAAAAATACTCAGACAATCTGAGACTGCATTAGCTGATCAACTCTCTCTATTATATAATATATATAAATATAATAAAACAATTACATACGAACCTTCTGTTAGTAGTGATATACAATATCTAATTTCGTTATAACATAACTTTGATTAAAAAAGAAATATCACATACATTAAATTTCAATTAGGCTATATCTTCTTGTGTAAATAGTGTGACTTGAATAATTAATTATCTGAAAATATTAATTGAATAAAAATATTTATCTTCAGTAATTATTAATATATATCAAGTAACTTTATATTGTGAAGTCTAATTGATTTGAGATTGATTTCACTTGCATTTCAATCATATTTTGGATGGTGTTGTTAGCTATTTGTTTACAATAAATTATCTTACATAATTGAAAATTTATATAGTAATATTATTATTTATAAAAGTAAAAATTAATTGTAGTTAATAATATGTTAACCATTTGATTGCAATATATTATTTTAGATATTATTATAAAAACTATATTTATTAATATAGAATTTGAGTTATTTTAATTCAAAATTCTAAAATATTTCTGTTAATAAGTAGATAGTTTTTCTTTCTTTATATAAATTTTGTATGTTTCTCTACAATCTTCAATATTTATTTAATTAAAATTAAAACTGTAAATTCAAGATTAAGTTATTTTGGGGACTCAAAATTTCTGAAAATGCTTTACTAGCCTTATTCCTTTCTAAGAATGTGTGGACTTGATAATAATTAATTATAAATATGTGCTTCTCTTTTTCTAAAAATAGAAGCTAGTACAAGGAGCTTGATTAGTATTGTCTTTTTTTTTTAGGGGGTGGGGCAAAGGAGAAACATAAAATTAGCATTTACAGTGAATTCACTGAAATGTGTCTACTTATAAAGATTATATGGGTTCGAATGTAGCGTATAATATATGATTTTCGTCGAATTTAATATCTTTGACTCAGATAGTGTATATATAATTTATATATATGTTATAAAAGACATAAGATATGAACAAACTATCACTTGAGGTCGTTGCCGTTGTCCTAAAATCAGAACTTTCAAAACATGTATCAATTTCTGCGTTTGGACATGCAATATAAAAATCATAATTTGATATCAAATTGATGTGAAATTGAAATTTTGTTTGTATATGCGATTTGAATTTTTTCAGTTGTATTTTTTTTCCATATACATGAAAACTCCACTAATTGTAGTAACTATCAAAATTTCCTCAATACTTGCACAGTATTACTAAATGAATAAATCATAGTTCATAAAAAAATATCATAATATTCTCAGGCACTACATTCATAAATCACAGATCTCAATGTTCCTTTTATAAATAAATATTTGTGATTACAAACTTTCAAACAGACATAATTTTATAATTAAAGATCAACTAGTCAACAATAATAGTAACTAGTTTTTCCTTAATATAATCTTTTCACGTGATACGAACAATCTCTTCATGCTAAGCATTAATCTTTTTTATAAAATATAAAATGATGGATTCTTTATAAAAACAATTTAATATAAAAGGTTAACTTATGAGTCAAATTTTATATTTAAGAAAAATATACCCAAATCATGCTTTTTAAGGAATTTGAAATTATTTTAAATCAAGATCCCAAATCACATATTTAAACACTAATTTACAAATTACAATCATGACTTCATATCATATATCCGAATTCATCAAGCCAGATATATAGGAAAGACCAATACCTACATATGACTCCTCTATTCAGTGAAACAGTTTTTACATTTTCCATCACTTTCACAAACAGCTCCTCCTAAACTAATACCATTAACTTTGGACGCATAAAAAAATATTTATTTGATGAGTGTGTAACACAGCAAATTAAAGTTGGTCATGTTTGACTCAGTCAATGCATGATGACACTAGTTTAATTAACACACCTCGTGGAAATGATTAATTCTGCTGAATAAATAGGAATTTGCAACATATAAAGGGGAAGATATGAACCCACAATTATCAAGATTCCAACTTAATTGTATGATATGATCAAGTATATATTCGACTATTCATCCAAACTTATTTGGTATGGATTTTTTTTCTTCTCGTATCTACGTTGGAGCCTGACTATTCCGAATTCACGTCGCGTAGGGCCCAATTCGGGAGGAAGTGCTTCTTATCAAGAATTTTTTCATATCCAGAGCTCAATCCCGAGACCTTTGATTAAGGGAGAAGCAGCCCCATCCGCTACCCCACAACCTTCGGTGGTTATATTGTATGGTTGAGACTTGATCATGCAAGCAAAAATTGAAGTATAGGGCACTTGAGTGGGATTGTGGTCACTGTGTAATTGTAGTAAATTAAAGGTTTGTACAGTCATGTATGTTCCCAAAAGAGGGAATAAAAATAACGACAGGAAGCATCCAAGAAAGGAAATTAAAGGTATAAATTAATGATGCCAAAAAAAAGGGAGGAAGGAAGATAATAACCACCATCTGTTTTTATATTTTTATGAATTGAAAACACAATAGCTAGACGATATTTTAAATAATGAACGTAACGTACGTCTATGTTTGTAAATGACAATGACTTTTCAAGATGTGAAGAATTGTTGGTGATGGATTTTTAAAATTTTCTTTTTCTAGGGTCGCTACAAGAAAATAAGAAATTAGCGACGAATATAATTTTGTAGTTAAAATAACAAAAATTTCACGTTGATTAGCCAGGACTTATTTAGCGATGAATAAACTAGAAATTATTGATAAATTTCGTATCTAATAATTCCATATTTTTTAATAATCTGATTTTATGACTGTTTAACGCAAATGGATACTAAATTGATATCATGTATCAAAAGGGACCTTTCTTAAAAACACAGATTAAAATGAACATTTTACTCACAAATGGGCGAACTGTCCACTTCAACCGTTAATTTAGTCTATTCCACTCCAAATTACATAACAAATATTTTAATTTAGGCGGACTACCTTAAAATATTTGTTATGTAATTTAGGATGGAATAGACGGAGTTAACAGAAGTACGGGATGGACAGTTCGCCCAATTATGAATGAAGTGCCTGTTTTGATATGTGTTTTTAGAGAGGTCCCTTTTAAGATATGGTAGTAAAAAATTATCTGTTTTAGAGATGGACTCTCTTCTCTGCCATTCTTTCGATATATTTCACTGCTTTACCTAGTTGGATTTGATTTGTATGCACCCACAAAGTAAAATAATTTTGTACTAGTTTAGTAATTTGACTTTAGTAATTGCTAGTAAGTAGTAATAATGATTGCTTTTTTATAGATACTATTACTATGTTATAGTTTTAATTTATGTTAGTGATGTAGCATGGACACCAAACCTACACCTCATGTTTTCTATGGAGGAAAACATTGCCACGCAAAAGAAGGAACAATAAATGCCGATGTAATTGATTAAGCCTTTCTAATTAATTCCACCTTTTGCTACTCCGTCAGTTCAATAATATTTATCTATTATTAACTTGACACACTCCTTAAGAAATAATAAATAAAGGGGTGATTTTATTATATTACCTTTGAATATAATAAATACAATGTATTGAAAAATGTAATAGAGAGATAATTACCACGTGTGTATAAAGTTGTGTGATGCTTCTTAAATTCATAGTCATTCACCTCAATTGACCAACGTAAGTTTGAACATGTGATGTTACAATTCTTAAATGGCGCTCAAGATCACTTAAGTCTTAACATTATTGAAGGAAATAAAATTACCAAAGATAATAATATATGCACAAGTGAAAGACCCAACACAATGATTTTGTAAGAGGCTTTATTCAATAACTCAATGACTCTTGTATTTTTGTACAATGAATGTATCTCTCACTACATTTACAATATGTAATAAGGCACCCCTATTTATAAGACTAACAATCAAAGTAAACTAGGACTAGGAAACTATAAAACTAACAAATCCTAATTAAACATAAATAGGTAAATACCATAAATAACAAATCCTAAATTAGTAAGGAATCCTAAACTACTTAGGAATCCTACTCTTGGTTTATTTCCTACATAGCCTCCCTTAAACCAAGATCTTCAAATGTGATCATGCCCAGCATCTTCTTCAACTTTATGAATAACTCTATTTTTAATGGCTTTGTGAAAATATCAGCAACTTGTTCTTCAGTCTTGCAATATTCAACCACTATCTCTTTATCTTGGACCAAATCACGAATGAAGTGCCATTTGATGTCGATGTGCTTGCTACGGCCATGAAAAACAGGATTCTTTGTTAACGCAATTGCAGACTTGCTATCACAAAATATTTTTGTAGAACTATCTTGCTTGTGTTGAAGAAATCCAAGCATCCTTCTCAACCATAATGCTTGTGTAGCACTACTTGTTGCGGCCATGTACTCTGCTTCAGCAGTTGATAAAGCAACAACTTGTTGTTTCTTTGAAGACCAAGAAAATACACCAGATCCCAAATAAAATGCATAGCCTGAAGTACTTTTCCTTTGCATCATATCACCAGCCCAATCACTATCAGTAAATCCAACAAGATTACTATCAATAGTCTTTGAATAAAATATACCATCAGAGTGTGTACCTTGAATATATCTCAAAATTCTCTTGGCAGCTTGCAAGTGAGATTGACGCGGAAACTCCATAGATCTGCTAATTAATCCAACTCCATAAGTAATATCAGGTCTTGTAGAAGTCAAGTATCTTAGACTCCCTACCAATTTCCTAAAATATGTAGCATCAACAAAATCACCAGTTCCATCTTTAGTCAACTTCAATTTCTCTTCAATAGAATTCAAGATCAATTTGACTTTCTTCTTGACTTTCTTCATATTTAATATTTTAACAATATCATCATCATATTTTTTTCTTTTCTTGTATTCTTGAATAACCATTCTTGCCTTAAAATTGTCTGCTTCTCCAATTGATTTGTACTTGATCTTGCATGTCCATTCAACACCAGTTGATTGTGTATATGGTAGAGTAGGATCCTCAACAAATAATTTTTCATCCTCTTCAAAACTTATAATTGTAAATAATGATTCAGAGTTGATTGTATCTTCACTATTCATAGTCATGCACTTTAATTGCGGATCTAGAACTTCAATTGTTTTTGCTTCAATTTTGGGTAGATCATCAAAAACTTGCTCTTGGTGAACACTTTTGCTTCTTTTATTGCCAGCTTCATCTTCAAAAGCTTCAACTAATTTTTCTTGTGAGACAATAGTGAGTATTTCAATTTCTTTTTCAATAGCTTCACTTTGTATAGACCAATCATGTCTACTACATGTCTCATGGGTTAAATTACTAACCTCTATCGAAGCAACATCAGTTTCCACCAAATTTTTCTGTTTAGTTGTTTCATAAATTATTGATTTCTTAGATTGACCATTCTTGAATTCTTCTTTGCAATTAAAAGCATCTATACCGCAATGAAAATTACCTCTATCTTCCTTTCTTTGGTCTTCTTCATTTATTTCTATCAAAGTCAATATCTCTTTTTTATCATCCTTTCTTTGGTCTTCATCCTCTACTATCACATCTCTATTTTCTCGTCCTCTACCTATGAAATTTTGACATCTTTGATTTGTCTTAACCCAGTTTGATATCTCTTCTCTTGGATTAAGTTGACTCACCTTTTCTGGCAACGCTTCATTAAATATTTCTGTCATCTGTTGATTCAGGGACATCTCATATGTCACCAATTTACCTTCTAGATCATCAAGCTTCAAGGTATTCAGATTTCGAGTAGACTCAATATCTTTCTTCTTGATTAGAAACTCTAAGGGTAGAGAATTTAATATCTTTTCAAAAACTTTAACTTCTTCTAATATTTCTCCATTGATCCTTATGCCATTGACAATTTCTTTAATTCTTGTAAAAAAATCTTTGATTGTTTCTGTTGGTTTCATCTGAGCCAACTCAAACTGTTCCCAAAGTTCTTGAAGTTTTTCTCTCTTCACGTCTGAAACACGTCGATATGTTTTTGTTAAAATTGTCCAAGCCTCCTTTGCTGACGTAGCATATAAAATTTTATTATATATACACAATCCAACCGTTCTATCAAGGTAAAACCATGCCTTATAATTCAATTTTCTATTTTTCTCCAATTGTTTTGCAGCTTCACCAGTCAATGTTGTGCCCTCTGGGGAATCCACGAATCCAATATCAATAATGGACCATAGTCCAACAGTTTTGAAAAAATTCTTCATCTGTTGATACCAACTCTCAAAATTATTTTTGCCATCAAACACAAAAACGGAACATTCGGGTAAATATGGAATATTCATATTCTTTTGTGTATGTTGGATCTCACACACGACTATTATAAGGATCTCACACAAGCTTTTATAAGGATCCCACACAAGCTTTTATAACGATCTCACACAAGCTCTGATACCAATTTGAAGGAGATAAAATTACCTAAGATAATAATATATGCACAAGTGAAAGACCCAACACAATGATTTTGTAAGAGGCTTTATTCAATAACTCAATGACTCTTGTATTTTTGTACAATGAATGTATCTCTCACTACATTTACAATATGTAATAAGGCACCCCTATTTATAAGACTAACAATCAAAGTAAACTAGGACTAGGAAACTATAAAACTAACAAATCCTAATTAAACATAAATAGGTAAATACCATAAATAACAAATCCTAAATTAGTAAGGAATCCTAAACTACTTAGGAATCCTACTCTTGGTTTATTTCCTACAATTATGTAAAAATAAATTTATAGTTTCTCGGATACATGAGGAAATCTGCTGATACATAGCTCATGGATTGCGAATGATATATTACTTAATGGGAGGGAGATATCCGAGAGGGGATAGGGATGTAGCCGAGAGGGGATAGGTATGTACCCGAGAGAGGATAGAAATTTATCCGAGAGGGGATTTTTGTAATATTTTTAAATGGTAGAAATTTTTAGAGATTATGATAACATAAGATGTGTATTTTGTAATTTTTCCATAAATATATTCAATTAATTCAAATTCACATCAAATAATTTTACGAGATAAAACATTTTGTATCAAAAGATTTCTCAATCAATACTCAACTTAAGATTTTATTTTTGACGAAAGAATCAATCTCAACTATCAACACACTATAATTTATTGAAACGTATTTTATTGCTAAGATTACAAATTTCTCAATTACATATAAATATCATTTTGCTTACTTAATAATGTAACTTAAAATTCTTTTACACCAACATATATATTAAGTATATACACAATATTTTGAAAGGTGAAGTGGTCCTATCAGTGTGTGAAAGGGAGGGTTAGTAGCCTGTCAACCATCAATTTGCTTTGCAGTTAGAAAGTTCATCTCTCATTTTGATCTTTCCCATTTTCTTTGAGTTTTTAGTGTGACCAATTGCAAAACTTCTAACAAACACCCTTTATATATGTAGCTACAGTTTTTTTTTTATTTGCTAAATAGATGGAGTAGTTATGACATTTGACTCATTCAACTTTCTAAAATTAAGATTTCAGAAACGTACGTGTCGATCCATGAGATCTTATATTTGCATTTATAGTTAAATGTAAAACAAAAACAGTATATTAAATCTGGCTCACTTGATACCATGTGTTAAAACAGATAAATGCATTATATCGTTGTAAGGTACTGTTCAATGCTTCCTAGTGCTAAAATGGGTCAGGTGGGATGGGGAGTCATCGTTTCAAAATAAGTGATATTTTATCATATTTAAAAAGATATTTATGATATTTTTTAATTTTGTTTTTATTTAAATTTGAGTGATAAAATTGAGAAAAAAGTAATAATTTGTGTTTAATGGGTTATAATTATAACTGAATCAGTGATACGCTTGAGTATGCGATTAATGTTTTGTCTTGCCTGTATTGTTATTTTGTTGTTGTTGATTGTTATCAATTATGTTATAAGGTTATTTTTCACTGAAAATATTCATTATAAAATGATAATATAAATTTATGGGTATTTTAAATAATTTTTAGAACTTATGGGTATAAATCATATTTTCTTAAATAGTTAAATATTTTTGGAAAAATTTGGGGCCAAACACATGGTGAAACTTCACCCAAATATTATTTGTCAAGAATATTTGTGAATTTAGGGCCAAACGCTAACTAAAAGTATTGTACTTATTTTGAGATAAAGTGAGTAATAGACTTTAAAAAATATATCCTTGGTCATTGCTACAAAGAGAAACGTACGTATGCCATCAACTTACCTTTTGTTTTCTTAGCTGCAAAATGGAAAAGAACGAAGAAGAGAAGAAAAGCAACGTTTTAGCCTTCAAGTATTAATTCGCTCGTCTCAATTTATGTAACTGTATTTGATTAGGTACAAATTTTAATAAAATAAGGAAGATTTATAAATTTTATAATTTTAAATTAAATATGAGTTATATTTCCTTTTGCAAGTGGGCTCATAATATGAAGTTTGTGGATTTTCAAGCTTTGTTAGCGAGTTTTCAATAAGTATTTCTTATATATTTAATAAATTTTTCAATGTAAATACAAGATCTATACAAAAGGATATTGTGTTTCTAAAAAACCCCTCCCGATTACTTAGATCCGCCTCTGTCTTCCATTTCAAAATAATTGATGTTTTAGACTTGAGCATATAACTTAAAAAATTCACTTAATTACTACTAAAAATTAAGAGTAGTTTTGACTATAAAAAATCTTTTACAAAGTTTTAATATCATCACTACGTTTAAAAACAATTTGTGATGACGAATCCTAAAGTAAGTATGCATAATTGTTTAATTATATGTATCTACGGTTGACATGGTAATCACTATAGCTTGGAGGAGTATATAATACGTGGTGCCAACTAGTACTCCCTTCGGTGTTCATATTACTTGATTCATGTTCATCTGATATATCTTTTAAAAAATTTTTAATTTTATTAATTATAATTTGAAAATTTGAATTTGATTATCAATATGTAGTTATAAAATAATAAGGACAGTATTGAATTAAAATAATAATATTTAAAATTAATTTGCTAAAATTGAAAAGTAAAAAAACAAAAAAAGCAGACCTCTGTACAATTTTTGACTGACCAAAATTAACATATGTGGTGTTGATTCATCGACAAGTAAGTGTACTGGATGCACAAGTAACAATCACACAAATTACCTCGGAGCATGCAAAAAAAACATCTGATCAAATAAAGACTAAAGGGTAATTGAAAGTTACCAATCTCCTCAATCAAGCCTTTTAAGTCATGTTTTTTTTTAAAGAAAAAATTCTAACAATGATTTGATATTCATATTGAAGTCGTGATTAATTTTTATTTGAACCGCTTAGGATTTATTAGAAGTGTTGATTTATGCAATAACTGTTTGATCTTGAGATAAAAATTTAATACAATATTATTCCTTCGTTTGATTATTAATCTAAGGATAAGTTTTATCAGACTTAATAATTAGTATCAGGACAAGGGTGAAACAACAATATCTTTTCAACCTAAGCTTTAATTTAATTACCAACTATCTCTTCAACAATCATAATCTAGGTAAGTGTGCAAAATTTGATGATGTACAAATTATTTGTAGCTTGGTCATTTTCTGCTCTGTCATCTATTCATTTCACATTATTCTATATAATTTTTTTGACTATATATCCGTTGCATAATTAGTCACAATTGACATAATCCTATTAGATATAATATTTAATCAAATGCCGTCGAATAAAATATTGAAATAGAGAAATTACTAATGGTAATTTGAATTGTGAGCAAGAAGAACAACGAACTTTTCTCCTTTTACCCTCTCCCTATTTCTTTTTTGTAATTCTAAAATTACTTCCTTTTCCCCTTCTTTGCTAGGCCTAATTCTAACTTATATATACTCTACGACTCATCTTCTACAAGTCACTATCTCTAAAGAGCAAAATTATTTGAACATGTAATTATTACAATTTTTTAGAATTTGAAAAACTCCAAAACATCATTTTCATAATTTTCACTAATATCTTATTACAAGTAATTCCAACAACTTCAGGAGAAAAAGAGGCATTTACCTCTAAATTATTCAAAGAGAAACAACTTCAATTCATATTCATTTCCAAACATAACTCTCCAACAACAACAACACACCCAGTGAAATCCCGATGAGTGGGGTCTGAGGAGGGTAGAGTGTACGCAGACCTTACCACTACCTCGTGGAAGTAGAGAGACTGTTTCCGAAAGACCCTCGATCCAAGTATAGCAAACCCAAGTAAAAGAAGAAGAAAACACTGGAGTAAGCATAGAAGTTAACAAGAAAAGCAGTGTAAATTCTACAATTGAAAAACAATAATAACAACAAAATAATGTGGTAATTGAAAAGCAATAAACAACAAATGTCAAGAACTACAAGGGCACAACTAGTCCTATAGCATGCACTAAACATTCACAAGGCAAGACGACACTCTACCCCTACTAGCCTTCTACCTAATACGCGGCATCCACTCTTTCCTATCTAAAGTCATGTCCTCGATTATATGAAGTTGCACCATGTCTTGTCTAATCACATCTCCCCAATATTTTTTCGGCCTATCCCTACCCCTCCGCATACCCCAACATCCAACCTCTCGCACCCAGTGGCGGAGCTAGGAATTTTGAGAAGGGTGTGCAAATTTTCTTCTCACCTGTGTTAAGGATGTGCAAAATCAAATTAATATACACTCATAATAACTAACATTTAACTTTTATACACTATATAATTTTCTGGTGAAGGGTTTTCACCGGAACACCCTTCGCCTAAGGTGGCTCCGCCCCTGCTCGCACCTCCTCACTGGGGCGTCGGCGCACCTCTTCTGCAAATGCACATGATGCCCAAACCATCTCAGTCACGCTTCGCTCATCTTGTCCACCACAAAGGCCGGCACTCTCATCTCCTCCCGAATAACCTCATTAATATTCCTAATCTTGTCACTCCTAGTATTCCCACACATCCTCATCATCACAACATACATCTTCTGAACATGTGAGTTGTTGACAGACCAGCACTCCACCCCATACAACAAGAAAAAACCTAACCACCACTCTGTAGAACTTACCTTTAAGTTTAGCTGATACCTTCTTATCACACAAGACTCCATAGGTAAACCTCCATTTCATTCAAGCTATCCCAATGCGATGTTTGACATCATTATCGATGTCCCCACTATCCAGAATAATGGACCCAAGATATTTAATAACAAATACTCTATTTTTTTTTAATTTCATAATTTTTATGTCCAAACGTGCTCATACGGATACATGTTAAAATTCACATTATGAGAGCAAGTCCATCTACATTATAAAAGTAAACTTTATTGTTGTTACTTATTAGACTCTCTCTTTCCAGAAGGCAATTGCAGAGACAACAATCACTGCAAAAATACAAAGAGCAACAAAGATAAAGATAGAGATAGAGAAAGAAAAAAAACAGCCATACAAACAACATATATACACACAAACAAAGAGAAAGAGAAAAAAGAAATTGTTCAGTTGAAGTGAAAACGATAGCTGATGAGAGCCTTTGCAACCTTTTCCGACCTGCACTTCCATGAGGTAAATAAAATTCAACTTCTTTTTTAAAAATAAAGAAATTGAAAAAAATAAAAAAGTCTGTACTTTGATTATTCTTTCTCTTTTCCTTTTTTATTTCTTTATACTTTCCTTGTTCCTAATTATAGTTGTATCCATGATCTCTCTTTGTTCTGTGTTTATTAATTTGTTTTTACTATTTTATGCTCGATCTATCGCAGACTCAACAGCCAATTGCAACAAAAGAAGGAGGTGGGTGAATTAATTATGATGGCGGAAGAAATTAGAAAAAAATATTAGATGAAATGAAATGGTCAGACGCTTCAATTTTTGAATTTTAGAAATACCATTTTCTAGAATAATCCAATGTCCCAAGGCTATCATCACCAAGGTCTTGTTAGTTTCTCGAATGAATTCGAGAGACCTCAAGACCAACAACAACAACATATCGGTCACCAGATCCAACGAGAAAAATTAAGAGTAGAAGAAGGGTTTGAGCCAGAAGGAGAATCAAGTGGAATCCAAGTTTATGAGACAGCCGGGATGTTGTCTGAAATGTTCAATTTTCAGACAACATCCACGGCTGCTATGACTGCAACTGAGTTGTTGCAGAATCAATTGTCACATAACTATAGACACCCAAATCAACAACAGCAACCTCCGACCACGGAGTGGTTTGGTAACAGACAAGAGATCGTAGTTGGTAGAAGTTTGCAGGTACCTTTTGAGGATACAAAAGATCTTATGGATGCGAAGGTATTGAGTAACCGTGATACTATAACTGCTTATTATCAGCGTCAACAAAATCAAGTACCAAGTATAAATACCGCGGAGTCCATGCAACTTTTTCTTATGAATCCACAACCAAATTCACCATCACAATCTACTCCTTCAACTCTTCATCATCAAGGGTTTTCTAGCCCGGCCGGAGGGCATTTTGGTCAATTCATGTGTGGAGGAGCAAGTACTTCTTCAAATCCAATTGGAGGAGTAAATGTGATTGATCAAGGGCAAGGTCTTTCATTGTCCTTGTCATCTACTTTACAACATTTGGAAGCATCCAAAGTGGAAGAATTAAGAATGAGTCGTGGAGGAGAAATGTTGTTTTTCAATCAAGAAAGTCAAAATCATCATCATGTTGGTTTTGGGTCATCACTAGGACTAGTCAATGTGTTGAGGAATTCAAAGTATGTCAAAGCTACACAAGAGTTGTTGGAAGAGTTTTGTTGTGTTGGGAGGGGTCAATTATTCAAGAAGATCAACAAAGTTTCTAGGAATAACAACACAACATCACCCACTATTAACCCTAGTGGAAGTAATAACAATAATTCATCTTCTTCAAAGGATATTATCCCTCCTAATTTGTCAACTGCAGATAGACTCGATCATCAAAGAAGGAAGGTCAAACTTTTATCCATGCTTGATGAGGCATGTACAATCTCTCTCTCCCTCTCTCTATTTATTCAGAATTTGAAAATTATGAGTTCGAGTTTGAAATTCTACCACAACTTGATTTATTGGTGTCATAATTTATTTTTAAGTTTATTTAGTGATCAATTTGTTACAAATATACAAAATTTGAGTAAAAATTATTGAGTTCACATGAATCCAAAGATGTACCTTCGCGATCCGGAGTCAATGACCAATCATTGTTATTTATTTTTAGTACTATATATGTTAATTATAAATTAAAAACACAAGAAAGGGAAGGAATAGAAAATTGTAGGAGTTGGAGGAATCTTTTATAGAGGAGAATATATAAAGCCGGCTAGAGAGAAATAGGTTTTGTAATATCCATAGATTGAGTTTGATTTCTTATTTATTTGGGATTAAGCATAACATAAGATTTTGTTTTGGTGATAAAATTAGCTCTCACTCTACCATCAAGCTATATCTTTCTTCTGCTAAAATATGTTAGCACTCCAGAAGTAGATATTATCCTTAAGGGGCATTTGATAGGAGGTATTAGAGAAAATAATGTTGGTATTTCTTGTTTGGTAGCGTTTCAAATTATATATATATATATATATATATGTTATGCCTTTTCAGTACTATTCTTATATATAGTAAATCATGACATTAATTAACAATATGGTGTATTATTTCTATTCTAATACATCATATTCACTGTTATTCTATTTTAATACATCTTATTCACCAACAAAGGTTGTGGTAGAGTAATAAGTACTCCTTCATCCTTAACCACAAGTCTTGGATTCGAGTCATCCTCGGTACGAAATCGTCTTCGTTAGGACTGAAAACGACCTTTAAATGTAATATAAATGTACACTTTTATTTATTTGACCATCATATTTCAATACAGACAAAATAAGTGATGCTTATAAATACTTCTGCAAGGATATGATTTACTCTTCTTTTTTTTTTTTAATACATTATAGTGTTATTATTGCTGTATTGAAAATATGCTAAGCGAAGGCACATGCAACAAAACATAGAGGATATTCTTTCTTCACAACAACAATCATTTTTCAATGTACTATTTGTTCACATATACTATCGATCAGCTTTCTTCCTACCTTTTTATTAGAATATAATTTATCTATCTTCCTTCCTTTCTTTTGTTACTATTTCAATCAGTATCTGATTTACCATGAAGATATTCTTGTTTGCTTGAGTGGAAGGTAAAGCCACAATTTTAGTACTAGTAGTTTTCTTGTTGAGGAAATTTGACTTCCCAGCTGCACCTTTGAACTACTTTTTCATTACCTTGCCGGCGAATATTTTTGGATCTTGTAGTCTTAATTTAATTAAGAATATGTATAATATACTGAAATATCCTTTAATCTTATGGTTTTAAACATGTCATATTATGAGAGTTAAAATTAACGAGTTGCCAAATTAGGAAAGATGCATACGTTCTTTTCTAAACAGACTAAAAACAAAAGTAAGACAGACAAATCGAAACTAATAGAATAATAAGTTATTTACTTCATTTTCCATGTTATTAGAAAAGAAAATTTCTTGTTATTGCAGTTAACTTAACCTAATAGTATAAAAAAAAGATAGATTGTCATCAAGGGTACCTTTGCTTGCTAGAAAATTACACTGTATAAATATATCAATTTAAATTCCTTTGTGTATTTTATGTTGCATTTCTTTAATTTCTTCGTGTGTGTTTACTTGTTTATCAATCAGGTAGACAAAAGATACAAACATTATTGCGAACAAATGCAGATGGTAGTAAATTCATTCGATCTAGTCATGGGTTTCGGAGCTGCAGTTCCTTACACCGCACTTGCACAGAAGGCCATGTCTCGGCATTTCAAGTGTCTAAAAGATGGCGTCGCCGCGCAATTGAAGAAGACAGGTGAGGCTCTAGGCGAAAAAGATGCAAGCAGCACTTCAGGACTGACTAAAGGAGAGACGCCGAGGCTTAAGGTGCTTGAACAAAGCTTGAGGCAACAAAGAGCTTTTCAACAAATGGGAATGATGGAACAAGAAGCTTGGAGGCCACAAAGAGGATTGCCTGAACAATCTGTTAACATTTTAAGAGCTTGGCTTTTCGAGCATTTTCTACATCCGTACGTATTTCTTATCTTTCTCGTTCTAATTTCTATATATACATCCATCGTCTCAATTTATGTGGGACATTTCGAGAGTCAAACAAGTTTATCTTTTTTCTTAATTATGTTTCTTAGATATTTTGAATTGTTAATTATGCTAGTTCTAGTGCTTTTTACTCTCTGTGTGTCTCAATTTATGTGGCACCGTTGAGATATCGAGAGTCAAGCTAATTAGTTTTGACCTTGAATTCTGGGGGGAAATCTTTGAAGTTTTTTTAAAATAAAATTTACATATTTGAAAACTACGTAAAAAGTACTATAAGTTAGATATATAATTCAAGATTTTATAAAAAAAAATACATTAAAAATTATGGTCAAAGAAAGACCTATTTGAATTATGAAATGCTAAAGGTGCCACATAAATTGAGACAGAGAGAATACAATAAATTTTCAATTATATATAAATATTTTAATAAATTTAAAGATCCTATATCCGAATTTACTGTTAAGATTTTAAAAAATTGATTCTCTAATTTTGTGTCATATAAATTGAGATTAAAAGAAACAGTAGTATATATCATCTAAGGTTACAAATGGTTACAGTAGGTGAATAAATATATATTTTTTTACCCTTTCCTAGGAGCTCCAACCTTTTAGCTCTCTTGGTCATTCGAACTTACAACCCTAGAATTGAAAGTGAAAAGTATTTAATTATCATCCGAGCAACTCCCTCTTATAAGGTGAATAAAATATAATTTTAGCCACTTGGTTAAAATGTTAAGACCCTATAAAAAACTATAAGTTAAATAACATGTACTTAAGTTAAATTATATTGATATAGTGCATAATAAAATGAAAATAAGTAAAATAAAATTATTTTTAAATATAAAAGATATGAATCAGATTAAAAACAATAGAATAACAAAGTAACTTGAAGCAGACTTGCACTTGTTTATTGTGTAAACTCTACCTTACACTTCTCCTAAGTCCTAGTACCTTTATAAAATCTAGATCTTCGATATTTACCACACAACCAAAAGTTAATGAGGAAAGTGTTTGATCCCATGATCATGTCAAAATGATTTTTTGTGCAATCAACTTTTATTAGTCTAATCTAAAACACATTTCCAATATATAGTAGCTGGTACATTTTCTTTTCCCCTCTCTTTGCAGTCAATGTTAAAGGCACTGCTGCAATTCAATCCTTTCAAGAAAATGCAAAATTACCTCTTGCTACTTTTTGTGCACCACTTTTATCTCTGGATGAAATCCAATACCATCTTTCTGACTTACGCATGCATTTGAAAAGGCAGTACTCTACTCGTCTCAATTGATGTGGATTATTTGATATAGAGTTTAAAGAAAGAATTATTTTAAAAAAAATTATAGTCTAAAATAAGTCATAGATATTTGTGTAACCATAAATCATTTCATTAATACTAAAATGAACATTTTAAAGTTAATTGTTGTCATTAAATATAAAAATATATTATTTTTTTGAGATTGACTAAAAAAGAAAATGAATCATATAAAATGAGACAGGGAGAGTATCTAGATTTTTGAGGTCATCAACATACAATATCATTTCATTATAGTTAGCAAATAAAAACATTACATACAAATTATGTCAACTTTTTAAGGTGAACTAAAATGCAAAAAAAAAGAAAAAATTATGCTCCCGCAATTTCAATTATGTCTGGCATGAAAATTAAGAAGGAAATTAAAAAACTTTTAAAATTTATAATCTTAAATATTTTGTGTGATTATAAATCTTTTGAAATTTAAAGTATCAAATACTATGTCATGACATTTATGTGTTAAAAAATAAATAGTCATTAAATTAATATATAGAAAGTTAAGTTAAATATTTTATAATATAGACAATGATGATAAAAAAGTAAGAGAATCTATCAATCTAATCTATGTAATGAATGAATGAATGATAAGAAAAATAAGAAAAGAAGGAGAGGTGGAGTTGTCTTCTTCTCTCTTTACTTTCTGCTTTAGCCAGCAGCTGTGCTGATGAAGTTGGTCTTTCCTTTTTCGATCCTCACGCCAATATGTTTATATACAGTAAAAAAGAATGCAAAAATTGTCAATTCTCATCTACGGATAAGGAAAGCATTTCCAGCTTTTTATACAGTTTAAGTAAGAGACTCTGAGAGTAAAAAAAAAGACCTAATTTAACTTGACGTAAAGAAAATTTTTCAATCTTATGGTTTTAAACTAAAGTTATGTTAAATGTAGTAAAATGTCATTTAATCTTGTGATTATAAATGTGTCACGTGGAAAATTGAAATTGAAATATTGCTAAAAAAAGAAAATAAATCATTCTTTTTAAAACGGAGAAAATATATTTTTCTATTTGTTTTTTTAATTAAAAAAATTTGTCTCAGGTATCCAAGTGATGCAGATAAGTATCTTTTGGCACGACAGACTGGTCTCTCCAGAAACCAGGTTTGCCCCCTACCCTTCTCTTTCACATATATTTTTTTCCCTCAATATATTCATAAGTTGCATGAAAAATCAATAGTTATAAATCAGGGAGTCAATGATATGGTTTGATCGGTTATTTTAAAGAAATTATATCATATCAATTTTTGAGGGACTTTATTATTGGGCATTACTAAATTTAAATGGTTGAAAACTGTCTCAATCATCTCGATTTCTATCCTACCTATAATTTTTTATAATTATTTTGAAGCAATATCTAAGAGTCACATTGTTATTCGAAATTTTGAATCGTTTATATTCTTACATTATTAATCACCATATAACAGTTCTCTCATTTTTATTCATGGCATTAAAGTTCCTAGCCACATTATCATTCTAACAAGTAACAACTTATAACATGGAAACCAAACGTCCCACAAGTGTATACAAGTTAAAACCAAAGATATTCGTGGGGTATACTTTTACTGAAATCAGCTTAACTTGCGGATCTGGGTTTTCCTTAGGATTAAGCAATGCCACAACTGTTTCTTGGCCCCCCTTCATAGTGTTCTTTTCTTTGGATTCTTCCCCCAAATAAACAAAATTCCACATAAATTAACAGAAACTCTAGGAATTAATTACATGTTTATTATTCCTTTGTTCCAATTTGTACGACTCACTTTTATTTTTCGTCAGTCTAAAAAAAAATATGACAGTCCTTCGGGATGGCTCAGCTGGAATTTGGGGAGGGTAGTCATCCACACGGATGACCTAGGATCAATTCCCCTCAATGTCTTTTGAGTCGAGTTGAGCTTGCCTAGTGTCGGTGTCAAATCAAACTATGTCTTATTAAAAACTCTTTGCACTTCAAACATTTTTGTGCAACGAATCAAAGCTTGACACATGTCATTGCCACATTTTCTTGTTGACTCTAAATATTTGCTAATGCTTAGAAATGTTTTTTCCAGAGGTCAGAACAGTCAAATAATAATTACTGTACTAATAATTCATGGATCTGGTGACATTATATATAATGCTTAGTATATATATTACTGCATGTAGGATAAGTTTAGTTAATCAAATAAAAGAACGTTTTTTAAACTGTAATTCGTGCATAGTAATAAAGTTGTGTTATATATGCAGGTAGCAAACTGGTTCATAAATGCGAGGGTGCGTTTGTGGAAACCCATGGTAGAAGAAATGTATCAAAGAGAGGCTAATGAAGATGATGATGACATGCAAGAAAACCAATACAGTACAAATGCACAAATACCAACGCCTAATATTATTTCTACTACTACCAATTCTAACATTACAGAAACAAAATCAGCTGCCACTGCCACAATTGCTTCAGACAAAAAATACCAAATCAATGCCTCTGAAAACAACCCTTCAATTGTAGCAATGAATACACATTATTCTTCCTCTATGCCGACTCAATCAACCAATTTCCGGACTATTCAAGATGAGTCCAACCACATCTTATCCCGCCGGGGAACGGAATATGGGACCACAAATATGGCCAATAATTCTGAAATTGGATCCAACATGATAACATTTGGGACCACTGCGGCTGGTGATGTTTCACTTACCTTAGGACTGCACCATGCGGGAAATTTACCCAAGAATACTCATTTTTTCGGTTAATTTAGATAGTTTATCCGAAAGCTGCTACATAAATTATGATAGTATATATATGTATATATTGTCACCCGATTAGTTTAATTATAGTGCTAAATTCTGCTGCAATATATGTTTGAAATTTTACGAAAAATATATGTGAAAGTTTGCACAGTAAGCCTGTTGGTGGACCCAAACGGGTCAGTAGGATCAGATCATGGGGACACATGATGTTGTTTGGGCTTTTAAGATTGAACTTATCTTACGCAATCGAGAATTGCATTTAATTCTTTCCTCCAAACAAGATTCTTTAGTTAATTTTTGCTTTTTTCTAACAAAACAATAAATTGAAATGACAGTTGAATTGGTCTGTTTTACTTGGGATAGTTGTACGTTACAATCAATATTTTATATATATGATGTTCTTGTTTACCCAGTTACCTGCCCAGCTAGATTGCACATAAAAACAAAATAATCCACCTAAACAAACATGTGATATTGATTTTTCCTTTTTTCTTTTTGGCGACAGTGGGGGAGTAAATAATTACAGTAGTACTTTTTTTTGGCTTAATCAATAGCTCGAAATGGTTTCTTTTTTTGAAAGATAAAAAAAGAAGAAGAAGATTTTGTGTATTTTGCACAGCATTTTTCTATTACGAAATTGGACAGTGAGAGCAAAAGCAAAGCGGAAATCGTGAGGTCAGCTCCATCTCCTCCTTCCTTTGTCTTTGTCTACTGTTCAATATCCTTGACCTTCTTTCCGAACTCGTTAAACTTATTATCAAATTTTCATTTTTGACATTTGAAGTAAAGTTTGTTCCAATTGAGTATTTGAATATATAATAGAGTGTATATATAGACACTTTTATTTTAATTTTGAAGAAAAAAATTTGCATGTGTTTTCAATCGTTTATTAAGTAGTTAAACTAACCATGTAAAATATGTCATCTCCTTTAAACCTCAATTGGAATAAGTCTGAAGTTTTACGACTTATTGAGACAAATATATATTTTATATATATATATATATATATATATATATATATATAAAGGAGGTCACAGATTATTAAGTGATTAACTTATCTACATAATGAATACTTGAAAACACATTTAAATATTTTTTTAAAATTTAAACTGAAAATGTCTAATAGAAATATTTTATTATGTGTTAATGTTCAATTGAAACCATCTTTACTTTAAGTATCTAAATGAAATATGTAAACAAATTAAAAGAACTATCAATGTATTAAACGTTGTTTTTTCTTATTTTCCACTTCCCACAAATATCATGCTCGCCTCCAAAAGGAACATAAAAATTCGAAGCTTAGTGTCAACGCGTGTACTTTTTGGTATGAATATAAATTGTTTAATTTTGAAATAGTATTTACATATTTAAATATTATGTAAAAGAAAGATGAAGCACAACTTTTGATGGTTAAAATATTTTTAATTAAAGCACATTTCAAAAGAGCGGGAGAGAAAACTATTTCTTTTGTTTCAACTTAGCATATTAAGAGAAAAATATATTATTTTTCTTGTTTTACCTTTAACATTTACTACTTCATTCCTTAGATCATTTTCAAAGACTTTTTCAAATGCTATTAATAAGTGTATTATGATAAAATATGCACTTGCGTTTAGGGCTGCGTATTGGTCTGTTCGGTTCGATTTTGAAGTTTATCGGGTTGACTTATTGGTTATATATTTGTAGAGATGCTAAACCGTTAAAGAATCATTAAGATATTGACTTATAGGTTATTGATCGTTATCGATTCGGTTATCGGTTTAACCGTTAAGATTTGACACAAAAAAAAAGTCATTAAAAATCACTTAAAAACAAGGTGACAAACCAAATGAACCATGCACATGAGTTCACAAATAACATCTTGCTAAAAATCAAACACTTTTACATTGTAGAATACCTAAGAGTTTGAGACAGCCAAAAATAAAAGTGGGAAACTAAACTCTAAGTCAAGGACTTTATATACAAAATGATAAAAATATAATTATTTAATTTATTATCGGGTTATCAGTTAATCCGTTAAGAAAAAACCTCAAACCATTAAGAACCGATAACCCGATAACAAAAAAAATCAAAATCGTTATCAAAACCGCTAAACCAATAACCAATTACTGATAAACTAATAACTTTTTTCGGTTCGGGTTATCGGTTTCGATTCGATTTTGAACAGCCCTACTTGCGTGTATTCTTTTTGAATATAAGTATAAAATTCATTGTGAACAAATAAAAATGAACAAAGAAAATATTTAGAACTTATTTTAAAATACAATTAAAAAATTCTTTTATTTTTATTTTTTAAATTTCGTATTCAATCAAAATAAATAAATTATATACATGGTAAAAATTAAAAAGGAAGGAGTAGTAATATTTATTAGGGCGAAGAGAGTGGTTGGCTACTTTTCAAGTTGCATAGTGAATGATTGCGACCTTAAATCTACCAGTGAAAATATGAAGGGAAATATTTGCATTCATTTCTAACTAGAGGATAATTTAAGTCTCTTTATAATAACTTTCTATGGATAATATTTAGGTAAAAAACATAAATATACAATTTAAGTATCTAAATTACCCCTATATAACAATAGTTTGACTTTACACAAACATAACAATAGAATTTTTACAAAAACATAAATAATCCCCAAAAAAAACGGAAATTCTTAATAAAACCATTTATAAAGATTTGTATTCCTTAAATTTCTCCCAATAAGTTATTCAGCTTTCATAATTCCCTCAATCATAATATAATGTTTTCTCTCTCTTAACCAATAATACCATGTAAATTAATCAAAAGCAAACTATGTTTCTACTCAGATAAATTTCAATGGCGGAAAGTAACAACGAAAGATGGGTAACAATAGGTATTTTGTATCAATTTTTTTTGTTATTAAATTGCTAATGTTAATTTTGAGTTTTTAATAAAAAATTATCGCGTTGTTTCAATGGTAGAAATTTTAGATAAATCAATGTAATTACTTATGAAAAAACATTGTTTGAAATCTGATGGCATGAATAACATATTTTTCCAAAAAAAAAATGATTCTTATGTTGGTTTGGTTAGGCATAAGTTTTTGTGTTCTAGAGTTGAAACAAATAAATCATAACAGATTGTTGTATACTAATTTTTTCACTACTGAAGTTGATTTATACTTGAGTATATTATGGTGATATGCATTGAAATTTGGTGTAATTTATTCATTATGATAGATTTAACTGAACACCAATTTTGAATCATAATATACACTAATTTAATTTACTTAATGATACTAAAAAATTGGTAAACATTTTATAAAATTATGATGTTATGTACTGTAAAGTTGGAACAATCAAAACCAAGTTTTCAACAAATTATACTCTAATTTATATATGTAGTTTATTAATGATTGGTGTAAGTCTTGCATTATCTTAATATTGAACTCGACACCAGGTTTAAACCATAATCATGTGCACCATTTTGTATACTAATTATACTGGTAATATAAGAAGTTTCTGATTTATGAAATTTTTTGAGTTTGTTTCAATTTAAATAACAACGGAGGTTAGTATGTTTTTAACTATATATTGAAAGGTATCACGTGACGGTATGTAGATTTCAAGATTGAAGGAGTGATATATGACGCAAACACCAACAATGATGTCTTAATTAAGACTTTTGCTTCCCAATTAGGTGTGGACACAACAATATTCGAGTAGAAAATTAAATATGTTGAGAGTGATCGATGTCTACCGATGATCATCCAACAAAAAGGATTGTATCAAATTTTCACCACAATAATAACATTGCAGAATTTAATTTTTTATTTAAAAAAAATGAGATTTTCTGAATTTTTTAGTGGTATTATGATATTGGTTATTATGAAGTACTCTATTTGTAATTAACTTTGATGGTAAGATAATTTGGTATATAAATTGTTTAAAAATTGATGTAATTCATTATATTGTTGAAACTAGAAGTTAATAGTGTCAAAATATAGGTATTTGTTGTGGTATAATAATACCATTTGGATAAATAAAATTTTATAGGACTTTTAACTAATTTGATATAACTTATGGTATAAATTTGGTGTTCACACTATACTACATGTGTTTTGCCAACAAAATGTGTGAATAAATGATGGTTATAATGATGCAACAAGGTTTCAAATTAGTTTAAATTCATTAACGTTTTCATAAAGTAATTATTTGCAAATGCATAACTATTACTCACGATTAGTGGGATATCACGTTAAGGCATTAAAATATAGAATGTGAATGGTGTAAGTATGTTTATTGGTAAAATACACCCTAAACACCAACATTAAACATCATTGTATGCCATATTATACACCAACATTTTGACAAATTTATATATGTATATGTGTTTATGATATATGTGTTGGTGTAGTTAAATTGCTTGGTGTATGTGTATGTGTTTGTGGTATATGTGTTGGTGTAGTTAAATTACTGATTATTTTTACATAGGTAAAAGCAATCTCAGGGAGGTGAGATACAAAATTTTTGCATAGTTAGTAAGAAGAGAGAGAACTCTTTTTTACATAGAAAAAATATTAAAGAGGTGAGAGAAGGTTATAATTATTTGATTGAATAAAAAAATAAGAGAGAGAAAATTAATATATGTACAAAATAGGTAACTATATAACTAAAATTGTGGTTGGAAAAATAAAAAGTAATACCATAATTATCATTTCCATTAAATCAGCCCATAACCCCCCCAAAAAGGAAAACAGATACGGCTAAATAAATTATATGCATAAATCTCGAAAATACATTTTTTTGTTATGTTTGTAATTAAAAAACTAGTTTTGTAATTAAAAAGGTGTATATACTTATATTGTTAATTAAGATCTTAAATGGTATATTCTCGTAATTTTTCTTATTTGAATGAAGCCTAACTAGTAAACATACAAAAACAACTACCAAAACAACCACTCAAACCTCTGATTAAGAATATGATAAAGGTCATACTTATCAGTTATCACTCAACCCTTGTTGATATCAGATAGTGTTTTAACATAAAATTAAAGCCATTGAATTTGACCGAACCCATAAATAACATTCTCCATCCACCCCAGATCTGTACCATAAAAAGGCAATAAATGGTGAATGTTATTAGGTAATCAAATATACATTAGAATGCAAAAAAGAGTTTCATGCATGATTGTCATCTCAATAAATTAAAGGACCACCTTTTCTCCAACTAAGTTGGGTGGTGTAGTTAATTACAAGGACCACAAACTGGAGCTCTAATTTCTTACATATTATATATCATGAGTTCACATTTATTATTTATTGTAAATTTAATAAATTTTTACGCATAAATACGTAAGCTATGAATTATTATCTTGCACCTTTCACAATACGTAACTTCGTTTGTTTCTTTTTCTATAAATTAACAACTCAATGATTAGAAAAAGGTTTCAACATAAACTGATCATGTTCCGTTAATAATATTAATCAAGTAGTTGTCACTTGTCATTTGCTCATGTAATTAAGTACGAGTATTTTTTTTTATGATAGCTCACGAAAAAATCTGTGTGATATACACATGCCATAGGTGTTGTATATTACAAATGGGTACGGGTATACATTGATATACACGGGAATATACATGTTAGTGCCATGGAATTATCTAAATTTATGAGATGGATCAATATTCGATGAATGTGACAAATTTTTTGGACAAATTTGGTTTTGGAAATGGGATAAACGTGAAGTTAGGAGTTGAATATTCAACTTTTCCTATTTGTTAGCTCGTTTGGTAGGATTTGGCTATTCATTTTCATTTTTTTTTAAGAGTTGTAATTTGTAAGTCTAATTATTAATGAGTGAAAGTTATTTATACCTCTCAACTTTACTTCAAAAATTAAAGTCTCACATCAAGTCTGAATAATAGATATTCTTTCTCTTTTCTGTAATATCTATTTTATCTTTTGACATTTTCAATTATCCATCTTTATATTATCTATTTATGTTAGAAATAATATTTATTATTTAACTCAACTATTTATAATTTTTTATTTATATATAATAAGTACAATAATATTTATGTGCTAGTTACACGATATATACACACACAATACCCGTTATATAAACTTGTCTTATACACGTTATATTCACTTTTTCTATATTATATATACACATTATATATTTTTTGATCAATACTCTTTATATGAATTTCATATTCACTTTACATGCAATATATGCACACATTATATACGTTTTTATCCATAAAACTTTCATATACAGTCATATTCACTTTTCATACTATATGTATACATATCATATATATTTTTATCAAATACATTTTTCATATACATTTCATATTTAATTTTAATACAATATTATATATATATAAATAGAGAGAGAGAGAGAGAGAGAGTATTTGCCCATAGTATCTGGGATACTAGATACATGAATCTGTTATCTCAAATACATGTATCTGGTATTTCAGATACATGTATCTAGTGCGATTCGTATGTATTTTGGATACATAGAATATGTAACTCACATCTCTCCTTCTCTTGCTCGCTTCATTTCCTATTTTAGTGTATCTGGTAGCAAAAATATATGTATCTAGGTGCATCTGACTTGAAATCTGGCAGAAATTATTAATTAGTGAGACAATATATGATTAATTCTAACAATAAGTAGAAATAGTAAATATGATAGAAATATTTGTCTTATTATTTCACACAGATATAATATATTCAACTATTGTTACATGCATGAATACAATGTAATTCACTATTGTGCACATAAATACAATATATTAATTCCGTCATAAAGATATTGTATACATATGAATACACTTATTAAATAAGTGAATACAATAAATTTCATTATTATTATGCGCACAAATACCATGTATCCTGCTATGTTTTAAAACCAAAATACTGCTATATTTCATAACTAAGCAAACTCTCACTAGTTTTCGTAGATCTGGGCACCAACTGCGTTATGCACTAAATTTCTCAATTTGGATTCGTGCATGGTCCACTAGGGAATTATGAACATTAGTTGAAACTCATACTTCAATTAATCAATGGTCTATTTTTGAAGTTCTCAAATGTTTATATGTTTTAATACATTACAAAAATACCAAATTATTAAGTTCTTAAACAGTAATTGGTGTAAATTATTTCCATCAAACTACAATAATAGGAGAAAAAGAAATTCATGTTCGACATATAAATAAACTTGACTTGACTCCAATTTGTATTAGTTATTTTGTGCTTCGAATGAATTTAAGCTGATACTTAATCGTAGAGTTTTCCCCCAAAAACTTACATTTTTTAATTAAGTGGAGTTAACTATTCCAATTGTATTGAATTGGCTGCATTTGTGCAAGCACTAATCACGGAGTTGAATCATAGAATTAGCTCACTATTATACATTTTATTTCAGGAAAACAGTCATCTTACTAATATTACAATTAAAATATATCAGCATGAATCATACGCTTTAGCCTCCACTAATAGACTATGGGAGGTCTGGTTAAGGGGTGAAAGTACACAAATTTTACAATCATGTATACTATTATTATTTATATTTTCAAAATATTACGCATTTTACCACTAAGCAAGAGTTTTCTATCATATATTGAGAAAATATACTCTTAGATATATGTATTTTTGCTACCACATGCACTACAATAGGGAAAGAGGCAAACAAGATTTTGTTATGTATCCCATATACATGCGAATCACACTCGATACACACTAGATACATACATTTGTTTGTATCTGGTGTGATTCGCATGTATCTGGGATACCATATACATAGGAGAATGGCGAGCGAGATGAGAGAGACAAGAGACCTGATTGAGATTTGTTATGTCTCCCAGATACATGTGAATACACTTGGATACAATGTATCTAGAATAATGTATCTGGACGTGCCAAAATCTGGTAAGACACGTAATATTACAATCTAGAGTGTATCTAAGTTATCAGCTCTTAAACTAGTGAGATTTATATAATTTCCCTAATATAATCTAGATTAAAATGTGAGAATATTTTCGGTATATACAATTGCGAGATTTGTTATACTACTAAATTTACTAAATAATCCAAGTTTACTCGTTATGTTCCAATGCAATTAAATAGAATGTGCTAATTGACTACAACTTTTAATAAAAGATAAATGATACTAGTAGTTAATTTAGATTATTTATTTTCTCTTAAAAGGTGTGGGAAAATATTGAAGTATGTTCCATTTTGTAATGCTCTAAGCAACAATAGACACTTACAAAAGTGAATCTCAAATTGATGCCAGCAAGGGCTAAAGTTATAAAGACTTCTTGGGCCGGTTGGGAACAGAGGGCATACCTATGCATCATTTTAGAAAAATTCATTGGTCCCATAAATCAATGAGATTCCTAAATCAATCCCATATTAGTACGAACAAGTTATTCCTTAATATAATCCTCCACATAATATGAACAATATCTTTGTTTACAAAATATAAATCTATACGTCATATTTTACATTTAAAGAAATTAAAATCACAATTTGAAATTTGAAATCCTACCTCTCGGAGAATTTGAAATTGAAGTTTTGTTTACGCTTCATAAATACACACTAATTACAAATTCGAGTTCCAAATGCCTACAGATATACTCTTTTCTTTATTCATATCCTGAATTACAGACAACGCCTCAGAAAGCATGAACAGGTCACATGCAGAAAAACTTACATGTGTAGTTTAGGCATTGACTTTTTTTTTTTTCCATGTACATTGCTTTAGAGCTTGCAGTCAGTGTTTCAGCATTGATAGAAAGAGCTACTGAAGTTGAAGTTTAATTCGTGCAAAGAAACACATGAGTTGTGGTGCAATAATGGGATTGCTTCACCCTTAATTAGAGGTTTCGAGTTCGAGGGCGGGATATGAAGCCCGATTTAATCGGGACTCCAATGCAGGTTATTTGTCTATTTAAAATAATTTCATTTTAATTTTTTTTTACTTTAATGAAAAGCTTTTGGAGTCATAGTATAATATATTTAAATCTATAAAACCCTTTTTTTTTAAATTTCATATAGAATCTAATTACATAACATAAATTGAAACGAAAAAGTAATATATGTACATCTTAATAAAGTAATTTGATTTATTGCCACTGATTCTAGATTCTAAAATATGTTTTTATAAAAAAAAAATTAAATTCTTAACAAAGTATTTATATATTAAGCAGATTTTTTAAATATAAATACTCCCTCTGTCCCTAATTACTTGTCCACTTTTTATTTTTTAGTTGTCCCTAATTACTTGTCCATTTTGACAAATCAAGAAAGGACAATTTTTTTTCCTATTATACCCTCAAGTAATTATTTTGAAAAATGTAGATTTTTTGAAAATCTTAAGTTTTTAATTCATCAACTTCATAATTAATAGGGATAAAATGGTAAACTCACTATGTTAATAATTGTTTTCTTAATAAGTGTGTCAATATAAAAGTGGACAAGTAATTAAGGATAGAAAGTATAAAATTTACGCTAAAATTATAAAATTTTGTCGTGATTTCAATTTTCAATACTAGCTCCGTCCGTGAAGTTAGTCGTCACTATGTTTGAGGTCAAACTGTACTATTGGTATCACTTCTAATTTGTCTGATCCGCTGTTAGATTGAATTTGGTGATACACTATATTAAATTTTGTAATTTATTTATCGAAACTTTTAAACTGCAGCGATTGTCTCTAGCTAGATTTTCTAGGACAGGGGCCGATTTAGGTACCGTTGAGGGGTTTATTCAAATTCTTTTTAGCGAAAAATTATATCATTTATAATTGATTAAAATTAATTTTTATGTATATACAATAGATGTAAGCCCCTTGGGCTTCTTCATCTCTTTACTTTTTTATATTTTGAATCCCCTTAGTGAAAATTCTGATTAAGCATGTCAGCACTGCACCAAAAATGATCTTTAGCAGTAATTTATTAATGGCAATAATTTAATTGCCGCTAAATATATTTTTTAGAGGCTATTGGTACTCCTGGAAAATGTCCCTAAACTTAAAGCCTATAGCATTGAATCCAATGACAATTAACTAATGATGGTAAAAGTTTTAGCATTTTTTGTTAATGTGCATATTTATTATCGCTAAAAGCTGTTTTTGTCGTAGTGTAGATTGCTTTTATTTAATCTCTGTTTGACCATTTTAGTACTGTGAGTTTCTTGGAAGTTGAAAGAAGAAGCTGCTCAAAAAATCAAGTTTTGATTAATTAATATCAAGAAGTTCTCAGGATCTTGGATCTTAACGCATAAAATTAATAATTAATTGATATAAGCAACCAAAAAAAAGGCAATATATATATATATATATATATATGCATGTTATGTCTTGTAATCCACACTTTCAAAGAATTAATAATAAGACAACTCACTTATTCATGGAACCACAGCATGTTTGTCAGAATCATTTAAAAGTTGATGATTCACTTACTCCAACAAATTACTTATATTTCTTTATTGGCAAACACTTTTTAAATATCTTTTATGTACCACGTTATTTGAAGAATATGCTTGGTAGACTTGACACCTAATTAAATAGACACAAGAAAAGGTATGAATTGAGTCTCTACAAACTTTAACAATTAAAGTTTTCTGATAATATGGAATATACGTAGATTCTGTTCCACTTCCACAACTGTCTGCTTAGAAAAAGAAATAGACATGATATATATATATAGGTACTCAAAATTGGTACTTCTATTAATTAATCTAAGTAAAAATTCTAACTTTGAGACTATACATCTAAACATTTAAATTCATCTTTACTGTATCTCGTGAATACCGATGCTCACTTGACATTGAGCGTGTCAGTCATCAATTCTTCTTCTTTAAAAAGATATACGTGGGTCTCACATTTTCTCCGTCTTTTCCACACTTCTACTTATCCACGTAGGAGCTAGCACAGCGTGTGTAACTCACATATATTAGATTTGTCAGAAATGTGAGTTCACGGGAGCAACTCTATTCAAGTTGAGTTGTCTAGATATGCACTTTCTAAGTTGGAGATTTTATTTGTCAGTTGAGATCAAATTTGAGTGTTTATCGATCTAGGTATATATCAAAGAAATAATAAGCTAGGGATTAATACGTGAAAAATCATTCAGGCTCAAATACTAATTTACTACCTTATTGAGATGTTAAAGGTATTTTCGTGTACCATGCTAATTTACTTCCTTAGTATGGTAGGTTAGCAAAATATATATACATAATATGATTATAGCAAACTATATATGATTTGTGCATGATGATATACAATTGATCACTTTCTGGTAATTATATCGATTGGCATTCTTTTTTCCTTCATTTTTTTTCCTCCCTTTCTGCTATGAGCCAAAAATTTTATACTTTTACGATGTAATTTCCTTATCCTTTTATTTTTGGAGTACTGTTCCCATCACAAGTAAGAATCAGCCTTTTCTATTGAGTAGGTGAACATCATGACAAAACCAAAGTCGACAGGATCAGACCACCCTAGTTACCTAGTAATTAAATAGTATAGCTAGTGCTGAGTGATCAGTAATTTTAGCTTGGAGATTTTAATAAAAATGTGTATATAATGAGTTTAAGTTTAATATATTTGTTTATGAGAAAAGTGGTTCAGTTGAATTTGTAATGAGGTCAAGAATATACGTTTCATTTAACTAGTTAGGTTCAATTATTAGTAGTTAAATATGTCTGTGGTAAAAAAAAAATCAAACAAAGATGATAATGACAATAAAGTGAATAAAGAAAGTCATATAAAGTAGTAGCGCTTTGATGATGTAACGACTTGACCTGGTCGTTATGAGTAAGCTAATAATGAAAGAATTTGAGCTAGAAAACTTTTAGGGTAGTGGCTTAAAATTTTTTGGCTAGGCCAACCTTAGATGGAATCTAGGCTAGGTGAGGTCTAGGACCATTCGGGAATGAGTGGGGGTGTAATGTTGAAGTTTGGTTAATGTTTTCTTGTAGCCAAGACATTAAGGAGTTCATATGCCTTTCAGAATCGAATTCGGGTAAGTAGAACTTTCGGAATTGATTTTGGCGTGAAAAATATATATCGAAACGTCAAGGGAAGAGGTTGTGTTGTAAAAATGGCCTTTTCCGAACTGTTGAAACTATTATTTATAGGTTATAAAGATAAAACATCAACCAATAGAAAAGCTTCACTCGAGTCCTAAAGTACTACAAATCTACAACCAATTATCGCCATTCACGTGGAAATGTCGCTAGTAGTGCCATGAAATATTCCTAATCATATCTGATATGGTTTATTCGTTCTTTTTGTCACATTATTGGGACACAAGTCCTTAGCTATAATCTTCGATCCACTAGTTCCCATCTTTTTATCTATGATAATTATTCTATAATTTCAGAGACTAATTACCAGGGTCGATATTCACCAAGCACAACCAGTTCATTCCACCGAACCAATTTCCTTGAGCATCTTTTATTGTATGTGCCATGTATCCACCTTTGATTCTGCCACGCTTATGAGCTACTTTTGGACAATATAATTTTTTGATATTAACAGATCATTTTATATTGATTAAGTTTATATTACTTTAACTCATGTAAAACAAGCGTACATGTAGAGCGCTGAAAGAAGAAAAAAAAAACATGACTCTATGGCCTCCAAAGAGATGAAAAGGAAAAAAAGATAAAAGAGACCAAAGGTGAGTATTAATTAAATGGAATAAGTAGTGATATGTAATAACTCATTTTTTTAATGAAGGGTTAATTGGTAATTTAACCCTTAATAATAATAATAAAGAGAATTAAAAGGTTTGGGCCAACCCTATTCTATTATTCTTGTTACTGCGTGTGTTGCCTAAGGAAATAGAAAGTAGGGTTATTATTTTTTTAACTCTCTAGCGGGCTGCAACAGAAGTTCATAGACGGAATTAACTGAATCTTTGTACCACTGTTTCAAGTGATAAACATCAGATAATTAGCATCAAGTTTCTGTCCTTCTAATTTTATTACTGTAGTGGTTTATATAGGTATTTTGTGAGAATTTGCAGAATGTTGTTTGCTTTTATTTTTACCTTTGTCAATGAGGGGTTAGTTAGTAGAATTTAACTTGCTATATAAAAGTTGAAAGCTGCTAAGTAAAGAAATCATTTCTTCAGGAACTCTTGGCATCTGCTGCTTATTTGAGAAGGTCATAAAGATGATCCGTGATTGAAAGCAATGTTTTGGCAATTAAAATATTTAGCATGATAGGGATTTGAAGTAAGCCACTGGATTTGCTATTCACTTCACTGCTGCAATAAAAAATTTCAGGCTTAATCCAAAGTTATTAATTTGCAGATTAACCATTATTTGGGAATGAAGTGTATAATTATTAGATAGATGATTAATTAAATTTAGACAGCTTGATTGGAATAGTTCTTTTTACCTTTAATTCATAGTTTAAGGTGTGAGATATTAAGCTTTAGCTTTAAGTTTAAATGTTTGGGATATTCAGACTTGACCCGACTAGCATTATTGATATCGTTAATCAATATTTTGCATAGATTGAGGCAAGTGGGGGCTGTTTTGGTTGGTGTTCTACGCGTGGACGATTGTGAAACTTGTCATTTACGAGGTAAGTGAGACTTTAAGCTTTAGTGCTTGTTTCTCAAATCTACTTTGAAAATGTGTTTTATCTGTCTAGTCCATGTATTTGGGCAAGCATGTGCTTGACATAATACTAAATATTCTTTTATAAGTTATATGTGGTGTGATATTGGATATCCTTCTTCATTATTGTGATATAGTTACTAGGAGCATACATAGCTGCCGTAATATGTTAGAGGCATACCTATGCTGCCGTAATATGTTAGGAGCCTTGTATATGCTGCCGTAGTATACTTTGGGGCATTACATATGCTGCTGTGGACTTGTCGGGGTGCTAGGCCAGTCTCCTACACTGTCGTTTATGGCAAGCTTTGAGTGTGGATTGAGTTTGAGACCTTTGGTGTCCTTTTTGAACATTGATCTAGACTTTTTGATCATTCTATTACGAAATATATTCTTGTGCTTATTGTTATGTGTTTATTGTGTAGATGTATTTTTCTAACACTTGTTCCAGAGGTATTAAAGTAGCGAGTCGAGGATCTTATTGGGTTATATTATTTATATATAGCTCACTCCTTACCTGCATGTCTATGCAGATACCATTGCAGAGGGTGAGACTAGTGGCTGACGAGATTGTTCGCTTGGATTCTGTTGCTGAGGTGAGCCTTCGCATAGTTTATGGAGGCTCTTATTTCAGCTTTATTTATTTATAGCTTATATCTTTTTTTTCTTGGGATTTGCATGCCCAACAGTTGAACTCATGTAACTCTAATAGATGCTCCATGGTCTTATTGTGGGATTTGGACAAGAGATATATTAGTTAAGCGATGTTTTGTTTTCATTAATCGATATACGATTTTAGTTGGACCATTATTTTGTTCTAATGAGTATTGATGAGTTTTGGAGTTGCACATATTCTATCTTTGTGCTTAAAGGATTTGATAAGTGTATGGATATTTGGTACGCCCGACATGTGGTGTTAGCGGGTGCCAGTCACGTCTAGGGGATAGTTTGGGATGTGACATGATCACTGTGTGTTTTTTCGACCCTTTTCATATTTTGTTGGTGAAAATATTAGTTAAAAAGTTACTTCATTCATTTACTTTTTATGATTTAATTTGTTTTTGCACAAAATTTTAAAAAATTAATTATTTTTTTGAATTTCTATTAAAATATTAAAATTAAGATAGGTATAATATATTAAAATATTTTTAAAAATTTATATTCTTAAATATATCATGTAAGATGTTGGGTATAAAAAGTTACTATGCTAAATATTGAAAGTATTATTTTTTAAAACAAACTAAAAGAAAAAATAAAACAAACAAATTAAAAAGAACAAAGGTGGATCTTGAATTTTAAAGATCCAGGTGTCACATTGCTTTGAAGAACAGGGTACACAACATTATGTGTAGTCTAAATTTATGTGACTTTTCATTTATTGAGAGTCAAATAGTCTAAATTTAATCGGAAATTTACGCATGAAATTTTCAATTTTTTTTTGAAATGAAATTTCCAATTTTTTTTTGAAATGAAATTTATATATTTGTAAATTAAGTAAAAAGTATTATAAGTCAAAATAATTGACAATTCAAAATACTTAAAAGATATATGAAAAATTTATGATTAAATTAAAGATAGACTTATTTGAATTTCGAAATTCGAAAGATGCCATAAATTGTGACGGAAAGAGTATAATTTATCATCAATTATGTGAACATGGAAGAGCCTTGGCTCATTGATTTATTTGAATCTTATATTATTAGAGGTCGATGTTCCGTTCAATATTCTTAACAATAAAGACTTGCTATGTTTTGTCAAAAAACATTTGTCCAAATTGAGTTGCACCCCCCAAGTAAGCAAGATGCTTCTAACCAACATGCGCATCCACAAGTATACATAGAAGCTTCTACACCATAGTGCCTTATTATTTTGTGTCAAGACTAGTGTTTATACATTTTTTTTCATACATATATACATATATACAGAGTTTTATCAAAACATTTCGATGTAATGGCACCCTACCCATATACATAGAGTCGCCCTTGAGGGAGAGAGTAAATGCTTAAGAGAATAACAATAAAGGTTTTTCAAAAATTGCATTAAATTACAAGATTTAGATCTCAATTGTGAAGGAGATTAATTAGGTAATATATACTACTTAATTTAAATTATGTTATTCCATCAAGTTATATTTACTTGTTATAACATCTAACGTATCTTATTTTTAAGATTCAAATTTTACATTTTAAGAAGGCTTGCCCATTTACGGCCCACATACATGTTCGATGTACGGTCCATATGTGAGTGAGTGGCCGTAAATGATCTCTGACAGCTTCTATAAATACGTAAAATCTAACCTATTCTTTCATTTTCCCTCATCTCACTCGATTTCAAGAGCTTCGAAACCCTTCTCCTCTCATCCAAAGGCTAGGTAAGTGTTCGTCGATGTCTCGTGAATGATAAGCACACCTTCATAAAATTCTATTTTACAAATAGATATATATGTGTAACGACTGATCAATTTTGTTACATTTGATTCTCCTTAAAATTCTCTTTTACAAATAGATATATATGTGTAACGATTGATCAATTTTGTTACATTTGATTCTCCTTAAAATTCTATTTTACAAATTATATATATATATATATATATGTGTGTGTGTGTGCGCGCGCGCGCGCGCGTGTGTGTAACGACTGATCAATTTTGTTACATTTGATTCCCCTTAAAATTCTATTTTACATATCGAAAAAGTTTGTGAATTTAGGGCCTCAAGTAGAAGATCAATAAAAAATTAAACTGATTTTCAAATAGATATATATGTGTAACGACTGATCAATTTTGTGATTGATTCCTCAAAACTTTTAAATTGCAGCGATTGTCTCTAGCTAGACCTTTTAGGACAGGCGTCCAGGGATTATCCAAACTCTCTTGAGTGAAAAAATACACTATTTTTATTTGGTTAAAATTAATTTAACAAATAATAATTATATTTTTAATTGATTTTCAGTTATGCATAAGCATGATATTTTGGATAAAACCATGAGTAGCAAATAAAAAGTTATCTATTGTTTAAGCTTGATGAGATGCTACTTATAAATAGTGGTTATAATTAATAAGCTTGAATTATACACACTTGCACATATAATATGTAGTTTTAATTTATGGAGTGGTTGAATCCACATGAAACACTTGTTCAATTGTGTCAGGACTCTGTATACCTCTAATTTTCAAGCATACAAACTTTCTGTTAATTGTCTCGAAATATAAAACTTTAAAAACTCAAATTTCCAACAAAGGTAGGCCTCAGACATGCTAATTAGACCTGTAGGTTTGGAGAAAAGAATGTAAATAATACTTCCTGTTTTAGTTTATTCGTCTATTTTTTTTTACATAAAATTTAAGAAAGTAAAAAAAAGTAAAATTTTGAATATTATAATTTTAAATTAGAAATGCGTATACTGTATCAAAATATTTAATTTTGTGGTCTTAACTATTTCACAATAAAAGAGTTATTAAAAATGAAAGAGACGTTTTTTTAAAATTAAGCCAAACAAATTAAAACGCCGCGGGTATATATTCTGTTTTTAACCCCAACTTAGGATGGTCTACGCTAACATTGTTGTCACTTGTCACTAGCCCTATGACTCAATTTATACTATCCCAATAATTTACTTCAGCTAAAAATTTTTAGTCTAAAGTATTTGTCAACTTAAACTAGTAAATCCAATAAGCTGTCATTAATTTTTTTCTTGTAAAGTTATAGTTTTAATTTGCTCTTCATTATTCAGCCATCACTTTAAAGGACTTTCCTTGTAATCAAGTAAAGATCTTTGCTTTTGGAGGTGTTGTACTTAGTAGATTTAATGTGCTCTTTGTTGAAAAAGTTTAGTTCCTTCACTTTTACTACCAAAAAGCTTATGTATTGGGACTCTGCCTGTAACAGATTTTTTTGGAGCAAAAGAGTATATATGCACCACTTACTTTAACCGTTTGTCAAAAGGGCTGTCTTTTCTTGGCTGTTTTTTGTGTATTAGCAAGTTGTTTAGTTGTTGAAAGTTCAGAGTATGTTCATGGCAAGCTTTCAGGTTAGTTCTTGAAAAGGAGTGCAGAAAAGGGTGTTGGAGGAAGATAAAATGCACAAGCGTTCAAAGAGGTAACCATTTGATTTCTTCTTCTTGTTATTGTATGTATAATTTGTATGTCTCAATTTACGTGGCACCATTCTGTTTCCGAGAGTCCAACTAGTTTTTCTTATGTATGTGGTTTTTTCTTATGTCTTTCAAATATTTTGAATTGTTAATTATTATGACTTATGTGTCAGAAGTCACAATCAAAATTAACGTGGTTGACTCTCCAAATCCTAATGGTACCACGTAAATTGAGAGAGAGAGAGTAGTATTTTGTAATCTCTCTTCTCTGTTTTTTTTTATTGGAGTTTCTCTAAGTTGCAATTTTCTTGATTCAATTTCATTGGAGTTGGTCTTAAATGCAGAAATTCAAAGGTTTTGTAGCAAGAATGGAAAAAGAAAATTAAAGGGCTTTTGTTATTTTCTTATCTTGTTAATTTCCTAGTGTTTTAGTTCTTTGAATGAAGTTTGTTTATAGTAGGAGCCATTGTGTACTCCAGAAAATGCTTTTTTAGGCTTAATCTTCTATTGCTAGTATGATTTTTGGTTAATGTCTATTATTTCAGTTAAACATTTTCATAACTATTTGATCTTCGTGAATACAGCTTCCCGTATACACGAGGATTCAAAGACAATGTGGATCATTCAGTAGAGGACTCTGATCAATTGAATTTGGTAAGGAAGCTTCCATGTGTCCATTCTGTTTTTATATTAGAGCTTTCATAGCAAAATGTGACAAAAAAGTTACACTTTTTGTTGGACTCAACATGAACTTTTGATCCTTATCTTGCATCCTAACTTGCATTGTAGCTTCTCTTCCTTGTGCGCTTTCAAATTTGTTTTTACATTATCAAACAATTGCCTAAACTTTCAAATTTCTCTCCAAGATAAAGGAAGGAAAATGAACAAGGAACACGCCTTAGTAATAACAAGCATTTGTGGATATATATGTTTTTTTTTCTTCTTGGATAAGGGTGATAGAAATGTCTGTAGTAAGAGCAAGAAGAAGCAGTCATTTGAGGAAGTCGAAAGTTCTTTGAAGGAAGAGGTAAGAAAATTGAGATGATGAAACTGTTAATTCTAGTTGGTTCAACAGATTATTAATGTACAAATTGGTCGAAAACTTAACTACTTTACAGATAATGCAACTCGAGAGAAGATTAGAGCACCAAGTCACAGTTCGACGTTCTCTAGAGAAAGCATTGGGATGTAACTCTTTATCGGAAAACATCACTCAGATCTCAATGCCTGAGGTACCTCCTCCTGTTCCTTGTAGCCTTAATGACATACTATGGTATGACATATTATTCTGGTTACTTCTATCTGGAATAAGTTCAGAGATTCCGACAGTTGTTTGTGTAAATTTAAGCATTTCAAACTTCTTACTTCTCCTTGTGAAGTAACATAGCTAGAGTAAAGCTCACATACTGTATTGTAAATTTGCCATAATCTTTTTCACGGTCGCACTATTCATGGTTATTCTTGTCAAAATTGAGCTTTTCTTTCTTTTTTTGTGTTGTTTTTAATACCCTCTATGTTGGTCATGCGTCTTTTTCAATTGAATCCAGCCAATCACAGAACTGGTAACAGAAATTGCAGTAGTAGAGTCGGAAATAGGGCGTTTGGAGCAGTATCTTCTCTCGTCATATCGTAAAAAAGCATGTGATCAACAGAGCTCCTCCTTGTATCCTCCCACAAGAGATGATATACTAAAATCTCCTATGTATGCCAAAATGAGAAGGTGCCTTCGATTTTCTAAATCTGATACTATGGTGAGAAGGACAAATTCTTGTGCTCAGCCTGATAGACAGTCAGTGTCAAATCCATGGAAAGAAACAACTAGCACAACAGAAGACAGAGTTAGAGAATCTGTGGTACATCGAAGTCGTTCCTCACTAAGTCAACATTTGGATTTGTCAAAGAGAGCTTCCACAACAGGGGATATACCAGGCAAAGCTTTGCGTGCTTGTCAATCTCAACCTTCATCTATGATGGAGGTATGTTGTATCAGAGATAAGTTTTTACAGCACTTTTTCCTTTTTGACGAAAAGGGAAATGATTAGATATTACTTTTGCATCTATCCATGTTATAGTGTCATGATTTTCCCTATGGCAGAACAATGACAAGTGGAGAATTGAGAGTTTTTCTTTAATTGGTTCTTTGCAGTACGCGCAGAATTCTTCTTCAAATTTAATCAGTTTGGCGGAGCATCTTGGCACCCGTATTTCTGATCATGTTCCAGAGACACCAAACAAGCTGTCTGAGGACATGGTAAGGTGCATGTGCACCATATATTGCAAACTTGCTGATCCGCCACTTGCAAATCCATGTCTCTCGCCAACCTCATCCTTTTCATCAATGAGTGCCTTTTCTACGAAAGACCAATGTGATATATGGAGCCCAGGATCAAGGAAAGATTCATCGTTTGATGTTCGTGACAATCCTTTTCATGTGGAAGGATTGAAGGAGTTCACTGGACCTTACAGCACAATGGTTGAAGTACAATGTATATATAAAGATAGTCACAAACTAGGTGATATTGAGCCTTTGTTGCAAAATTTCAGGTAAGGAAATCTGAGATTCAGGCATCTCGTGGGATGTACTTAAGCAATTTCTTGCTGTAAAATGCACATTAATGTTTTACATTGCAGGTCAATTCTTTCTCGCCTAGAAGTAATAGATCCGGGAAAATTGAGTCACGAAGAGAAGCTAGCATTCTGGATTAACATACATAATGCATTGGTGATGCATGTAATTATCCTTCTTGATTAAACTTTCAGCATTATAGGTTAAGAAATCTGTGAAGTTCCATATCCACTCTGAGCTTACGATGTTTTTCAACTATTCCTATCTAGGCTTTTTTATCTTATGGCATTCCGCAAAAGAATATGAAGAGAGTTTATCTACTCTTGAAGGTTAGTGAGACAAACATATTTCTTTGGCTAAGAATTGCTTGGTAGATTTTGTCTTACATTTTTACTTAATTCAGGCTGCCTATAATGTCGGTAGTCATGTAGTCAGTGCGAATGTGATTCAGAACTCTATCTTGGGATGTCGGGTGTCTAAACCAGGAAAGGTACACCTCTAAACTAGTTTCCTGCTATACATGCATTTCCGCTTAAATGGCATATTCAGCAACTATGTTCTTTACTACACAAAACATCTAGAAGTAGTTGTGTTAGTTCACGAACCAGCATTATTTGAGACTCCCCCAAAAGCATCTAAGGATCTTCTTTTTTACACTGATACTGATGCCTAGTATTTTCTGATCCCTGCATGTTTCATTTTACTAGTCTTGGATTTCTCAAATTTAGTACTTGTATTGCTGATAAAGGTTACTCTTGATGCAGTGGCTTGGCTTGTTACTTTCATCTAGAGGAAAATTTAAGGCAGGCGATGAAAGACAAGCCTATGCTATTGAACATCCAGAGCCCCTTCTGCACTTTGCACTCTGCTCAGGCAATCATTCAGATCCCTCGGTATTGTCCATAATCTTCCTTTCTCCTTAGAATTTGCGATGATCATTTTTCCTTATATTCAATAATAATTGAGTTACATGGCATTGAGCATTGCTGCAATTTCTTTTTACAAGGCTAGAAATTGACATCAGGATTTGATGAACAATTATGACATTTGATTGTCTCACTGGGCAAACATTTCCATTGTCAGGTACGAGTTTATACACCGAAGAGAGTGTTTCAGGAGCTAGAAGCAGCAAAAGAAGAATATATCAGAGCAACTTTTGGTGTGAAGAAGGATCAGAAAGTTGTTTTGCCAAAAGTTGTGGAGTCCTTTGCTAAAGATGCTGGCCTACTTCCTGCTGGTGTGATGGGGATGATCCAGCAATATTTACCTGAGTCTCTTACAAGAAGCGTTAAGATTCAGCAGAAGAATTCTCACAAGAACATCGAATGGGTTCCTTATAATTTTGCTTTCCGGTATCTAATCATGAAGGAGCAGGTGAAATATCTAGTTTAATGGTGTGTTAAAGCTTGTTTATGTGATAATAGAGATTTGATTAGTAGTAAGCCACTTCGACCTCCAACCAATAGGTCGTGGTTCGAGTCTCGTTAAGGCTAAGTGAAATCACTGTTTATCTCATGTGGAATTATTCAGAGTGAGAAAAGGGGGGAAAAGATTGTTTTGTTAGACCTCTCTTTTTCTTTTGTGTTTTCCTTTTCAGAGGGAACTTATTTCCTTTTCTCTCTTCTGTATAACTACATACAAATTTTGAAGTTAGAATGGAGGATTTGACTGAAGAATGCCTACAATCTGTGTTTTCTATGCAACATCATTTTTAGGCTTAAACTTTTTGATATATAATTCAGATTCACATTTGTTGTGGGCGTGGTTGCATCAATCAACTACGTCTTAATCCCAAGATCCTCTTTACATTAGGATTCTTGCTTGTCTCCTGTCAAAGGCGTGGATACTAGGTAAATTCAATCAGAGGCGGATTCAGGATTAAAATTTTATGGAACACTTGCGATTCTTAGCATTGAACCTATGATATCTTTGCTATGAGAACTGACGCTTTTTAACTCTCTATGAGGAGTGAAAGCCACTTGACTATAAGGAGAGGAGCTATGCCCCTACTTCAATTAAAACTTTTCCCTCTAAAGCCCCTCGCTCCACTCAGTTATGAGTTCATATCTATTATTTGTTGCAATTCCGTGAATTTTTACATATAAATTAATGTTCTACGTCGAAAATAATGGGCTTAGATGAACCTCGTGGTGATATGCTAGATCTGTCTCTACATTCACTAAGTTCAACTGAATTCGGTAAAGAAATGGGACTTTTTCACTCTTTTAACACCCCATCTCATCAAATTTCATTTGGGCTCCCAACATCAACTGAGATAGGTCCCGCTCTGATATCAGTTAAATAGATGAATCTTGAATCTAACTTAATTTCAAAAGCTAAGCTCAGGCGAACTAGATTGTATAAGCCTTGTAAGGAAACCATCAATCTCATTATTAAACTAGGACTTTTTCATTCTTTAACAAATACAATGTTTTCGATAAAAATGCTACCAACCTTGATATACATGACATTTATTGAAATTTCAACAAATACTAAATTTTGAATTCATAGTTTCATGTTACCAAATTCCGAATTAAAAACTAAAAGTTGAACCCATCAAATTTAAATTCTAGACTAATTATACTGAAAGTGGAAAAGAAAATGGAGAATAGCAGCAAATGAACAGAGTAACTTTCTTATTATAAGCTACAAACTTGAATACACAAAAGTTACACTACAAATCATGTAAAATTACAGATCAATAAGGTTTCTCTCCAATTACATTTCCAGGTGGATTATAAAAACATACAGTAAGAGTAGCAGGTCCTTTCGAACAAGTAGCTTGAGCACAACCTAATTCCATCGATTTCTTCCAAACAACTTGGGTATAAACTCCACACTTATCATCCCCTGTACATGAGTTATTTTCATAGTTATAAAATTTCTTCTCAGCAATCCAAGAATCGACAGCCATACGCGGGGTCACCACCGTACCACTAGCCCATAATTGATTGCCACCATATTTGCTGTTGGTTAAATTTGCAAAGCTGCAATTTTGTTTATCCCTTTGGTAACGAACAAGAAGGCTAGTTTCTTTGGCTAACATTGGACTCCATGTCAAAGGGCCAACACCCACTTCACTTCTTGCCTTGTTATGTGCATCCAAGAATTCCTGGGCCGCGCGGGACGGCGGAGTTGCGGCGGATGTTGGTGGTGGTGGTGGAACTGTCTGGCCTGAGATGTGAGTTAAGGATGAAGCAGTGGTTAATAGGAGAAATTGGAGGAAGAAAAAGTTGGTCATTTTGTTTATAACTTTAAACTCTGCTTTCTTTTCTTCATCATATATATATATATATAGGTGGGGCGTGAATGATAGTTATGCCAAAATTATTTTTTTTTGGTTTCTCGTTCGGTGTTTGATATCTCCATTGGAATCAATCATATTCAGATTGTATCTAGCCTTATCACTATTTCTCTAATATAGAAATATTATTTCCGAAAGACATTTGATTCAAATAAATCAAAGTAGTAATTAAAAAAATAACATAGAGTATATATGCAAGAAATCGTAATAATAACAATAAGATGCGGCCACTAAAGACCACATATGTTAATACTACGACCGACATAGTGATCTAAAACTCACTAATGATTTAGTAAAATATTATAAATAGGATTGTACATGGTGTCCTGATTGGTTTTGATATACTCATCTGTCATTTTCCTCCATAATGGATCTTGTTCATGTGGGGCAGAGTTGGGATTCATAAATTGGACTTACGTGCCCAAGATTAATGCACGTGACTCGTGAGTGACAACCTGCCTCCAGAGAGCTGACTGTTCTGCCAACTGAGCTACGTACATAGAATTGAAAAAAAACAAAGATTTGACGTGACATGAATATTTTTAGATCAAATTATTTATAAAAATATTTTTATATAATTTAAGAATATTTTTAACCATACGCTTTATTATTAATCTAAAATTTGAATTTTTGATTCCTACTATGAAATTAGGCATGTGATTTGCTCATATATTGACAAACAGTTCAAGAGCACTCTTTCAATATTAATGCAATATATGCTTTACTCTGTGTAGCGGCAGGTGTTCACCCACCTTCATTCTATTTAATATATAGGAGTTGAATAAAGTGAAAATATCTAGTGTGAATTTGACTTTGGATGTCATATTCATTCATCCGTCTTTATCATATATTTAATGAAAATTAGGTGATTTCTTTTGACTTACTTAAATTTTGATGGGTAATTTTTGTTTCTATTTGTACTAGACGATATAGCTAATACTCATTACAATATTCAAAAGTGTAGCAAGCTAATTTGGAAACCAAACAAAAAATATATATTAAATTACATAAGTATGAGCACAGTGGAGTTTACCCATGCACAAAGTGCTCAACAAGGTAGAGACTGTGACAGAAGTTATAGCGGCCGCGGATTATCTGAGTTCCATTTTTTTTTTTTTTTACATAAGTATGAGGTTGATTGGAAGGTGAGTCCCTTCCCTTTTTTTTTTATGACAATGGTGAGTCCTTTTTCGTCTTTTAAAAATATTTCGGTCCCTCCTTTTCATTTTGCAGTGAAATTAGTACATCTTCCAACATGATTTTGGTGATATTTGAAATTAAATCAATATTTAAAGTCAAATTAGAAATGATATGTTGTGATTAGAGTTGTATTTGCACATGTATTTCAATTGAAAAAAATATTAAAAGTTTGTGAAGGGAAAAAATTCATGAAAAGCTCAACTCCATTCATTCCATTTTATTTGTCATGTCGCATTTTCTGAGAGTCAATTTGACTAACTTTCAAAGTTAAATTAGATGACACTAATTTGATATTTTAAAATAAAAATTTAGATTTTCAAAAACTATAAGAAAAGTACTATAAATGGCTTCTTTTCATATTAATATGATGAAAAAATGCATCTTAAAATATTAGTCAAAGTTCATATTGTTTGACTCTCAAAAAGAAAATTATGACAAATAAAAAGGAACAAAGAGAGTACCAATTACAGTTCTATTTAAGAAAAAAGATAAAATTGTATGGCCAAACACCGTTAATTTCTATTTATGTTGACTTATTTGATTGGCCAAAAAATTTAAGAAAGAACTAACAATTTTTTGAAATATATCATGTGGTGGCAAACATACCATGATATATATAGAGTATAAACGCTTAAAATAAGAATTGTAAGTTTAAGCTATTTTTAAAGGCCTAATATATATACTGTTGGGATTTATGCAGTTTTGATGATTGACAAAGAAAAATGAAATCACATCAGTCAATATAGTCCAAAAAAACACTGGCACAAGCAATTAAATTCGGGGGCAAGATTTTAAAATGAATAAAGACAAGTGTGTTGAAATCAAGGAATGAATAGTGTTAATTTTGTGATAAATCTCAAGGAAATAAACATCAGGTGAATTGAAGAGAAAGAACCAATGAATTTGAATTGAAGGAGAAATCTCGCTTGAAGTAGAACTCTTCAAGTAATTGCTGAATTGAAGAGTTGGAGTTCAACTACAACACAAAAAAATCAAGGAGTTTGATTTGAAGAAATCTAAAATCACAAAGAAGTCAGAATAGAAGTGCTATAATCCTACAAAAGGAAGGAATCCAAATGGCAGGAGTCCAACTCAAAGGAGGAGTCCAACTCAAAATATAATTTGAAAAACAAAAGAAGTTGCGTCCTAGAAGAATTGGGATTCTAGAAGCCCAAGTGAAGTACAACATGACAAGCAATAGTCCATAAATAGAGGTGAAGCCATCCAAAATATTTGTGCACTTATAGAGCAAAAAGAGAAATTGAAAAATTGACTTCGCAAATGCTACCATCGAATTGAACGAACACGTAGAAGGAACACATCAAAGAACCTGGTTCTATTACAGAGTTTATGTGTTAGGAGTTTTTCTTTGTGATTGAGTCTTGATGTAATCTTATATAGTTCATTGAGTTATAAACTGAAGTAGGAGTGTTGTCTTCTAGTTGGGATAACTCTAAAAATTGGAAACACATACCTTGGGAGGTTTATGTTGAAATTTAGGATTTAGAGTTAGTTCCTAGGATTACAAGAGTTGTAATCTGAATTCATAACTTGGACAACTATTAAATATCAATATTACTTAAAAGCACTGTGAATTCAACTATTCAATACCAAGGAAACAGTATATATATGATCTCATAGAATGTACAAAATATAAAAAAGCTTCACAATATTAAGATTTATCTAAAAATCGGAAGTGAATTATTAAAAAATAATCTCAGTAGCTATCGAGAAAAGGGATTAGTACCTTTATTGCAAATTACTACAATCATGTAGTGACTTGTAGTGTATCGGTTTATTTATAGAATTTCACCAAAAAAATTGAAAAGTTCAAGTACCGGTTGGAAGCTAAACGGTTGTAACTTCTTTCATAAAAATTCTTCTTTTATCAATTATTTTACACATTTAATAGAATTTCATTAAATTACACATCAATTGTTGCTCTTTACATTTCCTATAATTATCTAGAAATATGTAAAGCTTTGTACGTTAGCTAGAGTTTAATAGAAATATTAATATTTAATTAACTAAATATAATTTTGTTTCTAGAGTTTATAAAGGAACAATTTATTTCTTTTTTTAGTGGTATTATTGGAGTAACTCAACTTTATAGGGGTATTTTGATATTTCAACTTTCAACATTTTTTGTTCCCACTTTTAGTAATATATGATATGATATGATGATTAATCTCAGTACTTTACTGGTTACTGTCTTTGCCCTTTAGCCTTCAATTCACGTTTTACAGTGACTTTGGATTCACAACTTTACATTATACAAAACATTGAAATGCCCTTTAGCTTTCAATTCACACTTCACAGTGACTTTGGGTTCACAACTTCACATTATACAAAACATTGAAACCTAAAGTAAGAACTTTATTCCTCTTAATTTCTCTTTGTGTTGCACTTGTATAGTTCTCTTCATATTAGTTATTACTGTTTCTGCTTTATGAGTTCTTTGTAAAGTTACATTATTGTCTTGTCGCGTCAAATTATTGGAGAAGACATATATTTGTTTTATAAGCATTTTCTTATTGGTTAAATAGAAACCGAACCGTTAAGGATCAAAGCCGATGAATCGTAAACCGATAAAAAATATCTTATTAGTTTGATTATTGATTTAGCGTATTTCAAAATCGAAAATTAATAAACCAAATCAATAATACATAAAACTGAATTGAACCAACTGATATACATCCCTACTTTTCAAGAATATATCAATTTTTTTTTGGTGGGCTTATCCTCTATATACTCCGGATTAGGGGTGTCAAATGGGCGGGTTGGGTTGAAATTGGAGATATTGAAATGGGTTGAAATAGATATTGGGTTGGGTCTAGACCCGCCCAAGTTTACTTTGGGCTCAAATGGGTTGGGCTCAAATGGGCTAAAAAACGGGTTGGGTCTTGACCCGCCCAATTTGACCCGCTTCATCTCAATAATTTTAATATATTATTTTTCAAGTTTTATAACCACAATTTGAATTTCAACTCAAGAAAATTTTAAAAAAGAAGTTACAAATGGATAGATAAATCCTAAAAGATATAAAATACATAGTTATTCATACCTTCAATATAGGAACATACATTACATTAATGCAAATAAAGAGTCTTAAAACGGGTTGAAATTGGAGATTAAATTGGGCTCAATTGAGGATTCTCTTAAAATGGATTAAAGCTTGAATGAGTTTAGATTTAACCCAATTTAAATTATCTTGAGCCCAACCCTTAAAATTCTGGGCGGGTTGGGAGGGTTACATATTATTGGGCTCATTTTGACACCCCTACTCCGGATAATTGATTTATGTTAAGCTTTTAACTTTGTTATTAGGGATGGCAATCAGGGTGGTTTTGGGGAAAATCCGCATGAACTTGCGCATACTCCAATCTGTCCCAAAAAAAAAATATCAATTTTAATTTCAACCCACCCGTTCTGCTTCACATAGATTTGTCCCGCACAATTTTTAATTCTCTTTCTATTTTTGACTGAATTTTGATATAAAAATATGAAATTAATAAATTTTTTATTTTATTTTCCCGCTGATGCATAAAAATGTATCTTTAAAATTGAAACAACCTTTAAGTTTTCAAAGGCGGCTGCTAATAATAAAAATTATAATTGTTTTTTGAAGTTACTGCTGTATTGTTCTATACATCTATTGAAATAGGAGGTATCTCTAAAACTCTCATCAATATTAAAAATGAAATTAGAATGATATGCATGCTCGCTTCTCCTCTCTCATGGAGATTTGAGGGCGACAACTCTCAAATTGAGTTGAAGTCAATGAAATTCATTCACGGAGAGCCAACCATCGAATTCACAATAGATGAAGTTAATGAATTCATCATAGAGGAAGGACCACATCAAGCCCTTATTTTCAAATTTTCTTATGGGAAACCAGATTTACATGTATTGCGCAAGGTTATTCCGAAGCAATTACTCGATATTAAAGGTCATTGTAACATTGTACAACTTGATTTTCGTCATCTCTTGATCAAGTTTGATTTATATGAAGACTTCGTTCAAGTTTTGTCAAGAAATTCTTGTTATATCAAATTCAATGGTAAAGAGTTTCTATTTAGAACTTTTCTTTGGACTATATGGTTCAATCCTAAGGAAGAAACATCGAAAACATTGGCATGGATATCTTTTCCAAATATTCCGCCAAATCTCTTTGCCAAAAAAATACTTTTATCAACTGCTTCATCCGTTGGGAAACCAATTATTGTAGATAAACTGCTAGAGTTAAGGTCATTCTAGATGTACTAGATATGCATCAAAAAAAAATTAAGTTATTCTTTGTTGACAAAGATTCAGTAAAGTTATGGAGCATTATCAAGAGTTTGTTTATGATAATCTCCTAAGGTATTGTACATATTGTAAACAACAAGGACATGATGAAAATAGCTGTCGTGCATTAACAATCAGAATAATGCATTGGATAAAGGTACAAATGTGGAGTAATATCAAGATGATGCAAGGGAGATTATAAATTCTAAATTTCAGAACAAAAGCAACAAAGAAGAAGAGAGTCTCAGTTGGTCCCTGATGATAATTCTGGTGAAGGAAGAGATGCTCGAAATAATTTGGGGGCTATCAAGGATGCTATTGTTGATCGAGCTGTTGCGAATAGTTCTGAAGAAGCTACAACTTCTAACTCTAATAATGAAGAGAATCTAGGGAACAAAGGCAAGTCGATTGAGGCCGCTAGGCGGGGTGTTGGGAAAGATGGATTGTTTGGTTCAAAGGCAAGTCGATTGAGGCCGCTAGGCGGGGTGTTGGGAAAGATGGATTGTTTGGTTCACCTAGTGTAGTTGTGGCTAAACAAGGCAACTCGACTATAAAAAATCCAGTAAGGAATGGACTTTGGTCTCATATAAAAATGATGGTTTTAAGTCCTCGAAAAGTTAGATTTTGCACCAAAACAATTCTGCACAGATTGAGTTTAATAGAAGCAACATTGTATTTGAATATACTCAATTTGACGTGTTGTGAGATGAGAATATTGAACATCAAGAGAGGATAGATGGTACATATGAATTATCTGCTGAATTTGGGAGTACTTTAGGCAAATCCCAACCTGTTACTCGTGTACTTCAGCACACACAAAGTTCTGCCCAGTTTGACAAAGACGTTTACAATTTGGGTTTTCTTACTCAAGACTTGAATAAAAATGGGAAGCATGTTAATCAACAAGTTGTTTTGACATATGAAAAGGAGTTCATTGTTACAAAGGAGATAGCTAGTAAAGAAATCAGTCCAAATACACCTATAATGGTTGTTTCGAATCCAGAGGAGGCTAAAACGATTTGAATGTTTCTAAAGAAAAACAAGGGGAAATGAGTGTTTCTAAATGGGCAGATTTAGTTGAGGAAGAGGAAAATGTTACTTCACCTCCTATGAGTAAGTTAAGTCCTCAAGCTCCCGAATTTGTGCCTACAAGTAAGGCAAATCCTCCTATATCATTTTCAATTGATACATTTTTAAAAAAAAGTTTGGCCATAAAACACCAAGGACGACATGGGAGTATTGACTAAGAGTCATGATCCAGAAGTTATAGTTTCAAGACTAATTAGTCCAACTATAACTTATGATATTGACTTGGAAAATGACATGTCCAATGGGGATGATGATGAGGATATGTTGGACATATGCTTTGATAAGGTGGCCAAGGAAGATAATCTCTCACCTAGGCAACAAAGAAGTGGAAGCAACAAAATAAAAAAGAAGACACATGGAAGGCAACCTTGTTGAGATGGTAAGGTGATTGAGAAATTTGTTCCAAAATACCTTTCAATGCGACTAACAAAGCAAAATCATATGACACTGTCAACAACTTTAATAAGATATGATAAATCCAAGAAGAATTGATGAACTATCAAATGTTTGTTGGACAAATTTGAAAAAGAAGACAAATAGAAAATACTCTAGGTTACTTTAGACGGACAAACTATCTTTTTTTAGTTCGTACATATATAAATTGAAGTTTGAGGCTGATAACTCAACCTTATTCTTGATTTTTATATTCTTGCATTACTTAAGTATCTTCATTTGTAATATCATTATAGAGAATATTATAAACTCTATGATGATCATAAAATACCTAATTTTTTCTAACTCATACTTTCTTCATGCTTGTTAAGTAATACATGTTTATTATTTCATTAGGATTGGTAAGACCTAGTCCCCCTTGCTTGTACTATTCTCTTTGAGGTTTCTGATTTTATTTATTAATAAAAAAACTACCCCTAGGCCGCCTAGCGGAATAAAAAAAATAAAAAAATTAGAACGATATGCAGTAATTTGGTTAACTAATTGCAGATTTGCAGTAGTAAAATACATGTTACAGTTTTCTAATTTGCATATTGTTTTAGATTTGTTTTTATTTTTATTTTTTTGTGTAAATGAAATATTTCAAATTGCTTTTAAAAAATCATTAGAATATCTCTGAACATTGATGAACTGTTAGATTAAGTTTTCCGGATCTTGTTAAATTCTGAATCGTACGCAGCCCGCACCATACCCGCACATAATTTAAATTATTTTATTTTGACCCGTCCCGCTCTGTCCCGCACCCGCATATATTCAAACGCACCCCGCCTCGCCCCATATATGTGTAAACACGTCCCGCTCCGTTGTCATCCCTATTTGTTATCAACTTTATTATAATATGTATATAACTAAGAAAATTAAGAGAAAAAACTTTAAAGGTTAGCCATTAATTCATGTTTATATGTTAAATTTGACTTCTTAGTCCATTAGATAAACAAAGCTTCAATTGGTAGATCAATGATTGTTATTCTTATTTGATTCTAATTCAATTTGGAATCAGTGGACCCACTTCACTACCAAAAAACACCTGATTTGTGGAGGTTTAATTGCGGGGTTACAATCAATCTCCGCAAATTGTATCGAATTGAGGGGTTCCTATAACCATTGCTAATTTTATTAAATTTGCAGCGGTTAAAATCTCCACTACACTTAAAAATTAAAAAAATGCAGCTACAAAAATTTAAAAAAAGCCCCATTTCACTCTACTTCCTTTCTTACACCGCCTTCCATACCTACAAAAATCTATAGGGCTTTGCTTCTTCCGTCTCCTTCAATGGTGATTATATCCTCTTAAAGCAGTTGTACTACTGACAATGGCGTTGCCGTGTTGATGCTCTCCGTTGAGCTCTCTGCCGGTGATACATTCTCTTCGAGGTTAGTTCACAGGTTCTCAGACGAATTGATGCCGTTTGGGCATATGAAGGGAAGAGCATGACGTTGCCAAAATGCAAGAGTGTGGAGCACATGAAGTTGCTTGGTTCACAGAAGCAGCTCATGTTTCCCGATGAAGGGAGCAAATTAAAACTTATTTATATGGCAATGACTTTGGGTTGGTTAGTAATACTGCTTAATACTATTTGTTTAAGAGATTTGTCAAAAATTGAAGCTTAAAATGCAGAATGCTATAATGGTTAGAAAACATGGAGTATTTTTTTCTCGATTTCATTTCTTGTCAATGTTAGTCCACTTTCACATGGCGTTATAATAATGCATATTCCGTCTTTTAAGACCCTCATAACGATCATTATATGCACGTTTGAATCATTTAGTATGGGATTGAAAAACTGTTGGAGTGAGTCCCAAATTTTTCTGAAACAATTATTAAAGAAGTTTACCTTGACTAGTTGTTAAAATTCTCTTTAATTCACCCTTCTGGAGCTAGACTAGCTTGCATCATTTCTTGGGGTCTTGAATGAATAATATCAATTGTCGTTATGACACATATCATTCTTAATTAACTAAAATTCAGTTGGACTTCAATTACAACATGGCATATCTTTTGATACGTCCAATTGTCAAATCTATATTTTGACCTACACAAATAGTCCTCCCATGCATTTTCTAGGTATTCGTTGAATTATGCCTTGAGTGTGGGAAAATCTATTTTTTTGTAGGGAAAGGAGATGAAAGGTCTTCTCACATTAATGAAGTAACATACGCCTCCTCGTAATTAATGATCAAGGCATGTGGCGATCAGTGAGTGGACCGATTTTTACCGCTGGCTACCGAGGGAATGATTTACATTAACTTTTTGAAACCCATATATACTTTGCATTTTCTCCATTCATTACACTTCCATTTTCAGCATAATTCAAGCTTTCTCTTTTCTTGTTGAGTTTTTGTCCTTTTTTCTGCTCTTTCTCAACAATTGTTTTACTTATATGTGGAGAGTTTAAACCCTACTTCACCAATTGAAAACTTACCTATCACCACTGGTGGCAATAATATTATTATTGTCATCTCCTCCACTCTAATGGTCCCTATCATCAAAGAAGTGTGACTAGTGTGTCTATCGACGACAATTGATGTCATTTTGTGGACCTAGAACTCCATCCGCTATCACACTCTTCATTTTCAGACTCAGAATCAATATAATGTCTGCACGTACATTTAGGCTTTCAGACTAATTCATACCCTAAAAGATAGCTCAAAGGGATGAAGACTGATCAAGCTTTCTAAGGAGATCATCCATTTCATTAATCATCGATGTGAGGCTTTTTCATTCTTTAACACCCCACTTCACGCCTAGGGCTGGAAAACTGGTGCATGGACAATTTAAATTTGGAAGCCTAACATTGGGCCTGGTGAGATGGATCCTGCTCTGATACCAGGCAAAATTATAGGCTTTGGACCTAAGTCACACACCAAAAACTAGCTCAAAGGGAGGAGGATTTCCCTAACTTTACAAGGAGACTACTCATCTCTTTAACTACCGATATAAAACTTTTTTCATTCTTTAACAATGACCATGACAATCTAATGAATGATCATCTGGTTCTGATATGTCTTGACCATATACCAAAAGTATGGACTGGTTACACTTGGGAGAAGAAGAGCATCCAAGTGGAGACCCTGGGTGAGAATGATAGAACCTTTTATCAAACAGTTTAAACTCAATTTTCTTCCTTAATAGGTATTTATGTTAAGAATACTTTGGTCTCTTGCACTCAACTAATAAAATTCCTTTCCATGAATGAAGCAGTGGGTGGAAGATTGATTCTTTAATCGCTTGAACAAGAAGGGCATCCAGTTCTCCCTCCGCTGCCATCGATGGAACCACTTACAATCATAAACCAAAGAGGCGGATGGCTAAGAAAGAAGAAAGAACAACCTAGGGCAGGTGAGTGAAACAAATACTTTCCACCAGTGGCGGAGCCAGGATATTCAGGAAGGAGTGTCAATGGTAGACAGTTAGTAAGGAGTGTCAATGTTAGACAGTCAGTAAGGAGTGTTAATGATTGACGTTAAGGAACTTTTGCAACACCTTAATTAGCCATCCCACTGTTTCAACACTTGTATATATATTTATTAAATCAAAATTTTATATAGTGTAATTTTTTGGCAATGAGGTGTCACTTGACATCCCTTGGGCAAGGATAGCTCTGCCCCTGCTTCCTATCTTCTCTCCTCAAGGAAGAAGTAGGAAAGGATTGCCATTCTTTAAAAAGTAAGTTTTACCTTCTTTAATTTATTTCTCCTCCGAGGACTCAATTTCTTGAGTATCTATTAACATATATAGAGATTAATTAGAGAATTCGATATCTTCATGGTTCTTTTTTAATGCAATGCGGTAAAATATCAATTATATAGTCACTTAGCTATATCAATAGAAATTATTTGCATAATGGAAATCAAGTTCTATTAATTGTTACTCCTATAAAATAAGAATCCAATGTGGAGACGTTAAATAGCACATGTCATGAGTTTGTCACGTCTCTCCTCATCTTTTATGGATTCATATGTAATTAAAAAATTATAAAAGGAAAATAATCATTATTTTTAAACGGATTAAAAATGAAAGTAGGTGTGACAAATTGAAAGGTGGGAGTATATCTTTATTTATCCTTCTTTCTCTTTTTCAAATATGTAGGAAGTAAATTATTACGTCAATGGTGATTTTAGCATGACATCAACAACCTAACCATTGATGACATAATCACCTTGAATGTCTAGATCTCATTAATTAATTTATTAATATATATTTTTTCTATGAACAAAAAAGTCTGACCAAAAATAGAAAACAATTAAATGGTCAACTCCATGGCCACTATATAATTAGTGTGGCATTAGCCCTTTCATGAAAAAATACATACATACAACAACAACAACAAAAAATAATCAAGATTTTGTAATGGCAACCAAAGTCTACATTGTGTATGTATCCTTTATCCTTTGATTTCTCAAGTTTTGTGTTTGAATTTTGATGAATAATTTTGTTTACTAAAATACAGGACTTGTGAACAGATTTTCTGAAAATTTTCTTATTCTTCATAAACAAATTGTAGTGTACTATTTTTCCGTTGAGTGGTTCGCTGAAACTGTGATTTCTGGCAACTCTGAAAGTCTGGCAATAGTAATACAATTTGAACAACATGAGCAACCAAGACCAATTCTCTGGCAACTCTGAAAGTCTGCTTATTGAAAACTTACCTCAGAAAAAAGCGAAGATTGAGACAGAATGTGAAGAAATTGATAGGATTAGTAAGCTACCTTATGCTCTTATTGTCCAAATTCTTTCTTTATTGTCCATAACAGACGTGTTCAGAACAACTATTCTCTCTAAAGATTGGCAATACTTCTGGACTTCTATCAACAACGTTGTTTATGACAACGAAGACTATGGACGTTCAGATAGCTCGACAGTGCACAAATTCATTTCCTTAACGGATAATGTCCTACCTCTCCTTAGCCGCTCTAGCATTAAAAAGTTGAGTCTGAACTTTTTGTTCAAATATGATGATGGTGTGTCTTATTTTCCGAAAATTGACAAGTGACTTGAATTTGCTGTAAATAAGAAAGTGGAGGATTTATGCCTGAGAATACGTTATAGAACTGTTTATCCGACTGGGCTTGACCAACCTTATAGCTTGCCAGAAGTTCTCTGTAGTAGTTCATCGATTATAAACTCAACTGCGAGAATTGCTGAATATTAGAAGATTGCGTACTAAATTAGACATCTCTGAAGAGTTTAAAACTGGAAAGTTTGTTTCTCCGGGATAAACACATTAAACAAATAATGTCAAATTGTCGTCAATTGGAATCTTTGAATCTACATGGATTTTGTGGTTTTAATCGTTTGCACATGACTTCTCCAAAATGTAGGCGACTGTAATTGATCCATCACGATCATCCTGGCGGGGATTGGTATTCATTAGAAGGTGATACATGTTGCTTTGAAATTATTGCTCCATATGTTGAACATTTAACGATTTCTGGGGTTTTTAATCATACGAAAATTAAGATCGGGGACTTGTCATCTTTGAACCATGCCAATCTTAATTTCTAATGTGATGAATTTGATGAAATGGATGAAAAGATAGAGAAAGATCTTTTGGTAAGTGTTCGTTGTGCTAATGAGCTAATATTCTCATCCTGGTTTATCAAGGTCAGTTATTAGTCACAAATTTCTCTAGTCTTTTTATTTTGATTGTGAATAGAGCTCCTGTTTTCTACCTCCTATATTAATATATTGATGATCTACTGAGTTCCCTATTTTGCGAAATGTCATAACCGATCAACTTGATTGTAGGAGAGGGGTCATGATCAATTATCTCTTGATTCACTTCCTTTTAACTAACTCATATAGTTTTAATTTAGTATGCGAGGTTGAATGTTAGTTTGTATACCCTGTAACTCAATGTTCAGGTGATTTTCAGTTTGATGTTGGAGGAGGAAGACGTCTCCTTACCATTGTTGGAATGCAGATGGTTGACAATAAGTTCTTGTATTTCAAAACTTTCCTTTCCAGTGCTAGACAACCTCTTAAGGTCGACTCGTAATTTGGAAAATTTAATGATATTTCCTGATATGCCGGTATGTTTTCAATTCATTTCTTGCTTCATCAAATTTATATTGATCCCCTACAGCCTCAACGACTTCAATTTCATTACTATAGTTAATTAAGCTTACCACCTAACCTGATTTGTCCTTATTTGGTATTTGTAGTACCATCCTTTTTTTGAGGGCGAAGACATTGATTTGTCGGAAGACAAGTACCTCTCGTTTGAAGAAAACATATTCAAAGTTTCTTTACAGAATTTGAAGAATGTCAAGGTTATGCCATTTTGTAGTCGTACGCGTACATCTGATGCAACAAAGCTCCATCAATTCTTGAAGTTTTTACTTGAGCATGCAATAAATCTGGAGAAACTGATTATAGTGCTAGAGCATAAGGAATGCAACAATTGTTCTACTAATACCTCAAATCTAAAGAAGTATTTGTTAGCTTTTCCAACAACTTCTATTAGTGCAATTATTTCCTTAGGACCAGTTAGTCACAATGTTTTCGATTAGTGCAATTATGTCCTTAGGACCAGTTAGTCAGAATGTTTTCTATAGTGATGTTTGAAACTCTCTTGTGCTTATAAAGACACTTAAGATTGCTTGTTTGTTTGTCTGGCCAAGTAATTTCTTTAGTCACTTTTTAATACGGAAATATCATTTTGATGAAGTTAGAGCGAACATGTTTCATATGGAAAAATCAAATTAAGAAATGTTTTCAAAATTATGTTATGTGCCAGCCATTAGTTAGCGCAAAAAAAAAATTAGTTGCTCATCCCTTAACCTAAGGTTTGTGTTCGTAAAAATGAGAGCGGGTTGACATCTCCCCCTACAAGGATGGAAACAATCTTTGGGTTTTACCTGTTACCACACATCCGTTTAAGGCATTCCAACTTGGTGGGACTAGCAAAGAATGTGAAGCAGTGGATGGTACTGCTTTTCCCTTAGAAAGAAATCTCAAATTTGAGCTCTAGATATAGAAAAATCTTTGGTTGAAGAATGGAGTTTTACCCCCCGAATGGACCCCTACCCAAGGCAAAGAATTAGTTAGGCTCTAATGCGGATACCAAACACCTTAAAAATAATTTAAAAAACGTGAAAGAAATTTTAGCACCAAAAAAGTTTATGAAATTTAGCTAACTTTTATAATAGAATATGCATAGGGATAATCAATGCCAGATCCAGAATTAAGTACTAGTATATAGTTTATAGGTACATAAAGTTAGTTCCGTTGCAAGAGACCTGAAACTAACATGAGTGATTACTGTAAAACAAAAAGTTACTTTCACAACCCGAGACTCCCTAGTCGTAATATGGTGCTTAGATTCACAAGTGACCCCAAGCAAACTCTTGATACTGGCATAGTCATGAGCAACTAAATAGGAACATGTAAAAGAATTATAATGATTGAGCGGAAGCATAGCTATGGAATAATGATTTAATATATTTTTTGAACAAAGTTTTGTATACAACAACTGTAATCTGAAAAGATTCTGGAATAGAATAGACTGAATACAACAACTCTTACTGACTGTGTGTGAAGCCTCTACTAATTCTGATTATAGTTAGCTAGGACATGACCCTTGCTCCCTTTAATCAATACATGCGAATAGAAATAACATACTAGAACTACAAACTGACTTGAGTGCTCGAAATAAGAGAACTCATCACCTGCAGGCTAAAAGTTGCAATCCAACTAACTAGGATCCTGATAGTAAGAACATGAATCTACATTGAAAGACTGAATTGTGGGAGATACCGTTAACCGACATAAACTATGTGAGTTATAATATGGTGTCCGGTATCTTACTCTCACGCCGAAAAGAGATTGTCCTATTGTTATGCCCTATTTTTACCAAGGTTCGATAAAGCACAACTTATATCTCTAAAATGATTAATCGTTGTATAGAGTCGCCACCTAGTTTTTAAGGAAAAACAAGGAAAACTTATTTGATTATTGACATGCATGACTCACATTTTAATCAACGAAAACCAGTTTAGATTCTAGGTAAGGGTTTAAGTAATTCTGAAGGGAAGGTATTAAGCACCCTTCAAAATCCACAACTGTGGGTCCCGGCTAAACTCATTTTTTTCAAATTGAGGAGGAGATAAAAACAATGTACAAGTATAATAAACATGAAATATACATAAATAAAAAAGTAAATCATAATATAAGAAACGACCTAATGTTTGTCTGACGTTAGCGAGATATACAATAATGAATTAAAAAATATCATTCAAATAACTTTCTCGAAAAGCCACTCTGGGTACCTGTAAAGACACTTAGTAAAAGTGTTAGTAATAAATAAAATATGAATAAAAATAAATGAATCAAATAATAACTAAAAATAAAAATCCGTCTTATGAACATGGGAGTCTTTGAAATCGACGGTAATTTCTTCATCGGCCAATTCAATTTATAATGTATAACATATAATGCAACTTGAACTAAATTTCCATCTTTTAAAATGGGAAGGCCTCTAAAACCGACAGAGAGATTTTTTCATTGGCAAAAAATATAGTGCTTGCAAATGTTAAAAAATGTATATAACAATATTTTAACAAAAATATGTAGATAAAGAGATATGTGAGGTGTTACGATGATGTTAGTACGAAAATTATAAAAAAAGATGCTTGTAAGTATAAAGAAAATGTACACATAATTGTAAGAAAAATGAAGGACATGAAGTAACAATGTAAATATTATTTATAAAATATAAATACAATAAATAATATATGCACAAGTCTAAGGATAAAGTATGAAAAAGTAGAACAATATATAAAAATGTAAGAAGCTTTTTGGTCAATAAAGTGTATCCCTCTTTAATGAAAAGTTTCCCTCTCTTATGTATACAATATGTGTATACGAAATATGTGAAAAATATATATATAATATAATATAATATAAATATTTAAATACTGTAAAATAAAATATGTGTGTTAAAGTGTTAGGAAGATGTAAGCAAAATGTATGAAGAAATGTATGCAAAAATGTGAAAAAAAATTGACAATATATACATATAAAAAAATGTAGAGACAATATATATTTGTGTGTGTGTGTGTAAAAAGTAAATAAAGAAATGTAAGGCCAATATATATTAATAAATATAAAAGTAATGCATGAATGAATGTAAGAACAAGACATAAATAAATATAAACATGATGTATATAAATAAAAGTAAAGGCAATGTATAAATGTATATAAAAACAAATGCATAAGAAATGTAAAGTCAATGTATGAATAAATAAAGGCAAATGTATGAATAATGTAAACAAAAATGTATGAGTAAATATGCAAAGCAAAAAATGAGGCTAGTCTTGCTAGTCTTTCTATGAAAAGAAAACATATGAAAGTATAGAGAGAAGAAAAGAAATGTATGTGAGGTAATGTGTAAGTGTGTATGGAAAATGAGAGACCCCTCCCCCTTTTATAATACAAAATAACTCACTCTTTTGCCCAAAAAAATAATAAGCTTCCTCTCCTTGTCCCCTTAAGGCTCTTTGACCATAAGATAAAAGCCCCAACCTATCCCCTCAAATGTCAACTTTTAAATAGGTGACGGGATCTATCACCTCAAATGTCAACTTTTTAAAAGGTGACGAGATCTATCACTTCAAATGTCAACTTTTTAAAAGGTGACGAGATCTTGATTTGATTGAGTTATTGCTCCGTATTTAAGAATAATTGCTCTGACTTTTGTAATTATGGACGGTGCTAAATAAATAATTAATGTAAAAATATGTGTATTGAAATGTACTTATTAAAATAAAAAATATAATCGATATTTTGAAAGATGTATTGTGTTGTAAAGAATAAATTATGTACAGTGCTATATTGTGTACGTGTGTAGATGACTGTAAAAATATTGTGACCATTAAAATTGTACAATGAAAATAAATTCCTATTATTTACGAAACTAAGAATAATTATCAATAAATTGTAAAAAGTGACAACATGACAATAAATTAATAAAAATCCTAAAATAAGGATAATTATCAATAAATTGTTAAAATGAAAGAAAATGCGTAAAAATTATATTTTGTGCTCTTCAACACCTACTTGCCAAGGTAAGGACCATGAATCTGAGCTAAGGTGGATCCACTAGCTAATGTCTATCAGAGATAAAATCCTATGGTGGCACATAGTTCTGGGACTTAGGAATTGCTACTAAAGATCCACATACGCTAAACGGAAACCTTTATCCCAAAAATCCACTCTGCGCTAAGTATACTCCCAACAAAAATATATAAAATCACATCATATTCATAATCTTAGTATTTGAAATGGTAAGAATCTATAAAGACTCATAAATCATAAGAATTGCTCCTTTAAAATATCATGATTTCATAACATAATCATTTCATAAGAGACACTTGATCGAAAACCTCTAAATCATGATAATCTTTCATAATGAGAATACTTCAATGGGAAGCAACATAATTTCATAAAAATCATGTTGACACTTTATTCGAAAGTATCCTTGAATCATAATCTCTTCAAATCGTAATGCATGCATATAATAAAAACTTGGTTTCATAGTCAAAATACTCATATAGTATGGGTTCATGTAAAAATCATTGGAAACACATAATTATGATCAAATCATGCATAATAAGATCAATCATGATGAAAAAGTCTTAAATCAATTGAACTCATAACAAAATCATGAAACTCTAGAATTTGGAAAAATCATAACTTAAAGTAAAATATACTTTCTTGAAAAATGCTTTGTTTTGTTTGATTGATCTGGGTAATAGACCCCGATGAGTTTGTATCTTTTCATATTTTTGATTAATAAAAGGCTCCCAGAAATTTAACTAAAAAAAAAATACTTTCTTGAAATACTTCTTAAATAATGCACTTGAAATTAAAGATAAGAACACTTTCTTTTAATACTTCTTGAAAATAATGAACTTGAACTAAAATATACTTTCTTGAAACTCTTCTAAAATAATGAATTTGAAATTAAAAATAATAATACTTTCTTGAAATACGTCTTGAAAATAATGCACTTGAAGTAAAATATACTTTCTTAAAGCTCTTCTAAAATAATACACTTAAAATTAGATAATAATACTTTCCTGAAATACTTTTTGAAAATAATGCTACTGAAGTAAAATATACGTTTTTGAAACCCTTCCAAAATAATGCACTTGAAATTAGATAATAATATTTTCTTGAAATACTTCTTGAAAATAATGCAATTAAAACTAAATATACTTTCTTGAACTCTTTTTTGAAAGATTTCTTTAAAATCTTGAACATACTTTATTCGTGAAAATAATGCTAATGAAATATTATGATAAGATTTTAAATAACTTTGGTTTGAAAGGGATCCATGTGGCATAATAAGCATGAACTATAAATTAACAATCATTAATGACATAAAGTACAATAATTTTGATGTTAAAAATCAAGAATCAATGATAGGAGTTAAAGGAAATTCGAAATCATATATAAAATCTTGGGTAAAAACTCTAGTTTTGATCTTACAAACATATATGGTAGAAGTAGGGCGTGAGGAAGAACAATGTTCCTCACTTTGATAATCTTACATACCTTAAACGCTCCATAAATCTTGAAGAAGAACCCTAACATTAAGAAGAATGATCAAGAGATCCTTTTTTGAGATTCTTGAATTAGTTTCTTAAAATCCTATGACCAAGGGTTAAGAATTTTATTAATGATTCATGATTGTTAGAAGGAATTTGAATTGAGAAGATTGAAATATTTGGAGAAGTACTTACCTTGAAGAAGAATCTTGAAAAGTATTTGAAAGAATCTTGTTTGGAAGTCTTATGCTTGATTTTCCTTAGAATTTTATCTTGGGGTTTGAGACAGGAGAAAGAGAAATTAAAAGATGGAAATATGATTGTTTAGGGCTTTATAGGAGGTAAGAAATCCGTTTTAGGGTTTCCCTATTGGTATAAAGACATAAAATTACCTTTTTTAGGATTTTTTTTGTCAGCCAAAATGGAACTGCACTGCATCATTTAGTAAAATGATCATAACTCTCTACTTCGAATCTGGAATGATGCAAAGTTGATGGAGTTGGAAAGAAAACTCATAGATCTTTAATTTGATAGGTTATGTGCCACCTAACTCTTGATATTCTAAGAGATATGGTCATTTTAACTTGAACCAAGTAAAATCTTATATACAAACTCAACCGATAACGAAACTTTCAACTCAACTTTGTGTTAGAGGATTCTTATGACCTTAGTTTATCTCCAAATCTCTTCCCACACTAAATAATTTAACTTAACATTTAGGTACAATTAAGAATCACCCTGGTACGACATTATACACATATGAAGAATGGTTTGGGTCTTAGCTTAGAGATTTTCGAGGCGTTACAGTTACCCCTTTACAATGTGTCATTCTAGAACTAGGATGCTAAGTAGAGAAAAAATGTTGCTAAGTAGAACAAAAAATTAGCCCTTCACAATGTATCACTCGAGAACTAGAGTGCAATTACAAACTCCAAAAAGAGATCACTGCTAATACTTCTCAAGCACATCTACAATACTATTCGGCGAGGTTTCATTGCTTGAAAATACAAAATAATATCATCTTTTAAAATATCAACATATCCTTTCCATAAAAGGAACCATGCAACCGCTCAAGAACTCATCATGCTTTCAACTTTGCAACTCATTCTTAATAAATTTCATTGCCGAAAAAAATCCTTCAACGGATGCAGTGGTAACTGACAGAAGCAAAGCAAATCTCACCAAACAAAATACAAGAGGATAACACCAATGCTTTTTTGTCTCAACCAATCTTTTTGAAAGATCACAAAGCCCATTTAAATTAAAGAACCTTTTATCGATATTACGAACATCAATAATGTAATTTGCAAGCTGATTCTCAAGTTCACACATACAAAGTTCATCAAAGTCAATAGGATATAATTCATCCATTCTCATTATTTTCTGGATATCTAAACTTGAAAATGAGTCTACCAGATTCAAATAAGCAACTCCATAAAGCAACTCAGTTGCACCTCATCAAATTGATCATTAAGTTCTTGCAGTTGCCAATCAATTATTTTACAGAATATACTTCAACACGATAATGATGAAAAACAGTATAATCAGCAAGTATAGCCGTGATCTTCGAGAATTAACATACGGCTCATTAAAATTAGACACCACAATGTTATACTTGATACAAAATTTAGACACCTCGGCAAAAAAAAAATTCATCTTTTATTTTTCCTCAGGTCTTGCAGCCTTCTCTTGGCCATTTTAACAAGTAGCATGGCATTTGCAATGTCTTGCTCCTTTTTTGTAAACATGTACCAAGATCCTTTGTAATTACTAAAATTTCTTTCATCAAATTCAATATGAATGCAACCTCATATATTTAAGCAACTATGATATATCTTGTTGCCTGGGATCTTTCATCCATAGAATGTACAGTTTCAACAATATTATCAACTATGTCCATAAACCAAACTTGAGAATAAAAAATTAAAAGATTTGAAGTGAGATTCCCAGCGAGTATTACAAGCTCTAAAAGTACCAAGTTCTTGATGTAGGCCTCTACCAATTTTAATCTCACTCAATGTCACTCCCCGAGCCTACACCATGGACGTGACCATCACTCGAGAACCATTGCTAGTCCCCGAGTGAATCCTTGTCCCGGCTGACTACCAAGCGGAAGACTAACTCAAATAAATACAAGTATCAAAATTGAATAATTGTTTAAAATAATTTACTAAATCTTAAAGCTATAAGAAAATACTAAATATTAAACATAAAGTTTTAAATATAAAATCTTAAACTGAATACCGAAAGACTGACCAAGACTGTCTATCTATGAAACATTTACTGTTTACGGATAGGTGTTAGGATAAGATCTAGGATACCGCAAAGTACTACTACTACTAAATTATTATAAGACTGGAATCTCCCGAAAGCAAAGAGGCCTCACTAAAAGCTGACGAGCGGATGATGTGATCTCAACGAAACACCTATTGATGATTCTTTGTGCATGAATCTACATCATAAAATGATGCAGGTCGAATGACGTCAATACATTGAATGTACGAGTATGTAATAGAGCTAAATAAAACAAATAACTGAATTGAAAAATTGAAAGTAGCTCAACTAAAATATAGTATAAATCATGATGAAAATCATTTAAGCTCTTACCGTAGGAAGACAATAATAGTAAATACTGAACTAAAATATGTATATCAAAATATACTTTACTTTACTAGGGAATTTCTCTAACCGACAACCATCACTATGAGCCTCGTGATGGTATAATGTCTCTCCCATGTTGACAGAACTGTCCTATACCTTACCGGAGTATAGAACAAAACTCAACTCATGGATCCATATAAAAACCTTCTTGAGGCTGGTGAGAAGTCGTCTGAAGTACGGTGTGATCCTATCCCACGCTGACTACGTGGTTTATGGGGTTGGGAGTTATCTAAAATCTCACCCAAATCGGTGCTCAATACTACTCCCAAAAATATAATATTGTATGCTCATGTAAAAGTACTCTGTAGTTGAGATAATTTCTCAAAAAACCTTTTTAAGAGGTAACTGAAGTTGTAATAAATCTATCTGAAAACTCTTTAAACTTTTCTGAAAATAATAATCTCTTTTCAATGTAAAAATAATACATTTTGAACCATCTAAGTTCCCTTAATTTTTTTTGAAAATAATGTTTTAAAACTATCTCTTGGACTCACTTTAATCATCAAAAGCAATGTAAGGGAAACTGGATCAAAAATGCTTTTAGAAAGAAACTCAATATATATAGGGTTCATGGGGAACTACAAGCATGAACAACAATTCAAGAATCTCAAAGCATAAATATTTCAAATCTCATAATGTAAGGATTCAGAACCGGAATAAGATCATAGCTCATATTCAAGAATTTCATAAACTAAGGGCAGAACCCTAGATTCAACTTGCTACTGACTGAATTAAGATTTAGGGCGTGAGGAAGAACTAGTCCAACACTATTAATAGCCTTACATACCTGAAAGAACCTTGAATAATCTTGAAGAAGAACTTATTTGGAAGCCTTGAATCCCTAGCTTTTGTCTTTCGTGCAGTTTTTTTTTTGAGTTGGGGAGTTGAGAACGTAGAAATAAAAGAAAATTGAGTACTTGGTGGAATATATTTTCCTAATTGAAGTTAGAACGTCATGGCTTGAGCTTAGGAAAAGTAGAAAAAGACAAAAGAAACCCCACTTAAAAAGCTATATCGAAAACCTTCCACGGGGCCATCTACGATTCGTGGTTTGATCTATGGACCGTAGATCCCATCCGTTGAATTCATATTGAGATTTTGAGGCTAAAAAGTTCATTCTACGGGCTCAATATACGACCCGTAGAAGTTTCAAAGATCCGTAGATGGGTCTGTAGGAATTGGACCCAAAAATTTGACTTCCACTATTTTTTTCACGAGTGAACAGTACTGGTCCTAGAAAGTTCTACGGCCCATAGAAGTGATTCGTAGGTCACTGACTCAAAAAAACTCTACTATGGTATAAGTCTCTGGTAAAACGGTCATAACTTATTACTCCGAACTCGAAATGAGGTAAACTTGGTGGCGTTGGAAAGATGACTCATAGATCTTTAATTTGATAGGTCATAGGTCACCTCCTTCATGACCCCGTGTTAGGAGGTCTCAACACTTTATATATATATTTATTAAATCAAAATTTGACATATATATATAATGTAATGTTTTGGCGATGAGGTGTCACTTGACATCCCTTGGACAAGGATAGCTCTGCCCCTGCTTCCCACCTTCTCTCCTCAAGGAAGAAGTGGGAAGGAAAGGATTGCCAGTTTTCAAAAAGTAAGTTTTACCTTCTCTAATTTATTTCTCATCCGAGGACTCAATTTCTCGAGTATCTATCAACATATATAGAGATTAATTAGAGAATTCGATATCTTCCTGGTTCTTTTTTAATGCAATGTGGTAAAATATCAATTATATAGTCACTTAGCTAAATCAATAGAAATAATTTTCATAATGGAAATCAAGTTTTATTAATCGTTACTCCTATAAAATAAGAATGCAATGTGGAGACGTGAATAACATGCCATTTAACATAAAGTAGTCGTCATGTACATGCATATGAGTAGGGGTGTTCATGGTTCGATATGGATCGGTTATTGATTAAAACCAAAACCAAACCAATTTAGTCGGTTTTTAAATTTCTAAAACCTAACCAAACCAAATGAAAAAAATAACCACTGGTTTGGTTGTTGTCAGTTTGGTTCGGTTTGATTTGGGTTTTTTTGGTTTGAAAGTAATAAATTAAATTTGTTGAGAGTGTACGGATCTCCATAGATACAGACACCTAATACATGAACAATTCACAAGAAAGTTATTGAGGATTCACTTAAGCAATACTAGAGTTAATATTACACGAATAAAGTGATTCAATTAAGAAAAAGTGTGACTATCTAATGTGACGTAGGGTAGGTAAAGATTAAAGTAATGGATTTTGATGGACTTGGTCTTAGGGGTTTTAATAGTTGAGCTAAAATTTAAGTGTTGGGTTTGAGAAAATGGTCAACTTAAGACTTAAGTTAATTAAAATTTAACAAAATATTTATATTTTATTTATGAATAATATATAAATAATTATAAAATTTATATATATAATTTCTCAGTTTGATTTGGTTGTTTTTGCGATTTTTTTAGTAAAACCAAAACCAAACCAAATATTAATGTTTTTCAAAATCTAAAATCAAACCACACCAAATATCGGTTTTTTTTAATCGGTTTGGTTCGGATTACGGTTCGATTTGATTTCTTAACCATAACCTTGAACATCCCTACATATGAGTTGGTCATGTCTCTCCTCATCTTTTATGGATTCATATATAATTAAAAAAGGATAATAATATTTATTTTTAAACGAATTAAAAGGAAAAGTAGGTGTGACAAATTGAAATGAGGGAGTATATCTTTATTTACTCTTCTTTCTCTTTTTCAAATATGTAAGAAGTAAATTATTACGTCAATGATGATTTTAGCATGACATCAACAACCTATTTAGGATAAATAATCAACTAATAACCATTAATGACATAATTATCTTGAATGTCTAGATCTCATTAATTAATTTATTTATTTTTATTCTTTCTATGAACAGATAAGTCTGACCAAAAATAGAAAAACAATTAAATGGTCAACTCCATGGCCACTATATAAGTAGTGTGGCATTAGCCCTTTCATGAAAATATACATACAACAACAACAACAACAAAAAATAATCAAGATTTTGAAATGGCAACCAAAGTCTACATTGTGTATGTATCCTTTATCCTTTGATTTCTTAAGTTTTGTGTTTGAATTTTGATGAATAATTTTGTTTACTTAAATACAGGACTTGAGAACTTTAAATGCCTTATTGCTCTTTTTTATGGTTTAAAATCGCGGCAAATTGTAAAAGTAACCCCACCAATTTGTGTTTTTTTTTGTAGTGCTTGATCTTTCATTCCTCACTTTCTCGGCTTAAGACATGAAATTGTTTCAAGACTCATTTTTGGAAAACATAAAAATAGGAGCGGACAAGTCATTATTACATTGTCTCATTGAATCGTAATTTTAATTAGTTCTTAAATATGATTTATTTTTATTTAGATTACAATCACCTTAATTGTAATCTCCTCCTTCATTTTTCCCTTTCCCGATCCCTATTTTTTTAACAAAAATATATTTAAAAATATCATATATTATCACATTAAAAAAGTTGCAACTTTTCTAAAAGGTTGTGAGTTTTTTTTTTGAAGAGATGCGACTTTTCCGATAGGTGGTGACTTTGTTACTTTTCGAAAAGGTTGTGGCTATTCCGAAGGATTGTGACTTTTTCTAGGGGTTGTAACCTTTCCGATAAGGCATAATAAACACATATTTACACTACCCTTTATTGTCTATAAATATATGGGTTTCCTCTTTATTTTTTGAAAATAGATTTTCTGAAATTCTTCAAATTCTTCACAAACAAATTCTAATATACTTTACTGCCATTGAGTGCTTCGCTGACACTATGATTTCAGGTAGCAATAGTAATACAGTTTGAACAACATGAGCAACCAAAACCAATTCTCTGGCAACTCTGAAAGTCTGTTGATTGAAAACTCACCTCCGAAAAAAGCGAAGATTGAGACAGAATGTGAAGAAATTGACGGCATTGATAGGATTAGTAAGCTACCATATGCTCTTATTGTCCAAATTCTTTCTTTATTGCCTATAAAAGATGCGTTCAGAACAACTATTCTCTCTAAAGATTGGCAATACTTCTGGACTTCTATCGACAACATCGTTTATGACAGTGAGGAGTATGGTCGTTCAGATAGCTCGACAGTGCACAAATTCATTTCCTTAACGGATAATGTACTACCTCTCCTTAGCTGCTCCACCATTAAAAAGCTCAGTCTAAACTTTGTGTTCAAATATGATGATGCGGTGTGTTATTTTCCCAAAATTGACAAGTGGCTTGAATTTGCTGTGAATAAGAAAGTGGAGGATTTACGCCTGAGAATACGTTATAGAACTGTTTATCCGACTGGGCATGACCAACCCTATAGCTTGCCAGAAGTTCTCTGTAGTAGTTCATCGATTATAAAACTCAACTGTGATAATTGCAGAATATTAGAAGATCGTGTACTAAATTGGACATCTCTGAAGAGTTTAATGCTGGAACGTTTGTTTCTCCGAGATGAACATATTAAACAAATAATGTCAAATTGTCCTCAATTAGAATCTTTTAAGCTATATGATTTTTGTGGTTTTAATTGTTTGCACATGACTTCTCCAAAATGTAAGCGACTGCAATTGATCCATCACGGTCATCCTGACGGGGATTGCTATTCATTTGAAATTTGTGGTTCCTTTGAAATTGTTGCTCCATATGTTGAACATTTAACGATTTCTGGGGTTTTTAGTCATACGAAAATTAAGCTCGGGGACTTGTCATCTTTGAAGCATGCCAATCTTCATCTCTACTGTGATGAATTAGATGAAATGGATGAAAACATAGCGAAAAATCTTTTGGTAAGTGTTCGTTGTGCTAATGAGCTAATACTCTCATCCTGGTTGATCAAGGTTAGTTATTAGTCCCAAATATCTCCAGTGTTTTTATGTTGATTGTGAATAGAGCTCTTGTTTTATATTCTACCTCATTCTTTTGTTTAGGTGATTTCCAATTTGATGTTGGAAGAGGAAGACGTCTCCTTACCATTGATGGAATGCAGATGGTTGACAATAAGTTCTTGTATTTCAAAACTTTCCTTCCCAGTGCTAGATAACCTCTTAAGGTCGACTCGTAATTTGGAAAATTTAATGATATTTACTGATATGCCGGTATGTTTTCAATTCATTTCTTACTTCGTCAAATGTATATTGATACCCTACAGCCTCAACGACTTCAATTTCATTACTATAGTTGTTAAACTTACAAGCTAACCTGATTAGTCCTTGTTCTGTATTTGTAGTACCATCCATTTTTTGAGGGCGAAGACATTGATTTGCTGGAAGACAAGTACCTCTCCCTTGAAGAAAAAATATTCAAAGTTTCCTTACAGAATTTGAAGAATGTCAAGGTTATGCCATTTTGTAGTCGTACGCGTACATCTGACGCAACAGAGCTCCATCAATTCTTGAAGTTTTTACTTGAGCATGCAATAAATCTAGAGAAACTGGTTATAGTGCCAAAGCATAAGGGATGCAACAGTTGTTCCACTAATACCTGTAATCTGAAGAAGTATTTGTTAGCTTTTCCAACAACTTCTATAAGTACAATTATTTCCTTAGGACCAGTTAGTCACAATGTTTTCGATGAGATGTTTGAAACTCTCTTGTAACGCGAAATTACAGTATAAAGACACATAATACCATAATTTCTTTAGTAACTTTTTAATGCGAAAATATCATTTGATGAAGTTACAAGTTACATTCAGGAGATGACCTTTCTAATCTCTTTTTTTATTTCTTATAAACATGCATTAATATTTCTAGATGATGTACAAGTCATAGATTTAAGATTGTATCCAAATGAAGTGGTTAAAAACATAAATATGTAGCTTCCATTAATTAAAGTAATAGCTTAATTATGTGCCAGTCATTAATTAGCACAAAAAAATAGTTGCTCATCCCTTAACCTAAGGTTTGTGTTCGTAAAAAGGACTGCTGGTTGGCATCTCTCCCCTACAAGGATGGAAACAACCTTCGGGTTTTACCTGTTACCACAGATCTATTTAAGGCATTCCAACTCGGTGGGACTACCAAAGAATGTGAAGCACTAGATGGTAGTGCTTTTCCCTTAGAAAGAAATCTCAATTTTGAGCTCTATATAGAAAAATCTTTTGTTGGAGAATGGAGTGTTAACCCCTAAATGGGCCCCCTACCCAGGCAAAAAATTAGTTAGGCTCCAATGTGGATAACAAACATCTTAAAGAATACAAAAAAATTGTGAAAGCCATTTTAGCACCAAAAAGGTTTAGGAAATTAATTTAGCTAACTTTTAAAATAGAATATGCATAGGGATAATCAATGACGGATCTAGAATTAAGTAGTAGTATATAGTTTATAGGTACATAAAGTTAGTTCCATTACAAAAGACCTGAAACTAACAGGAGTGATTACAGTAAAACAAAAATTTACTGTCACAACCCGAGACTACCCCTAGTCGTAACATGGTGCTTAGAGTCACAAGTGACCCCAAGTAAACCCTTGATACTGGCATAGTCATGAGCAACTAAATATAAACATGTAAAAGAATTATAATGATTGCGCAGAAGCAAAATTATGGAATAATGGTTCCTTACATACTTGGAAGAACAAGGTTCTTGAAGAAGAACTTGTTTTTAAGCCTTGAAACTCAACTGCGCGAAACGCACAATATCAGAAGATTGCGTACTAAATTGGGCATCTCCGAAGAGTTTAACGTTGAAAAGTTTGTTTCTCCGGAATGAACACATTAAACAAATAATGTCAAATTGTCCTCAGTTGGAATCTTTGAATCTATATGGATTTTGTAGTTTTAATCATTTGCACATGACTTCTTCAAAATGTAGGCAACTACAATTGATCCATCATGATCATCTTAACGTGGATGGGTATTCATTCGAAGGTGATACATGTTGCTTTGAAATTATTGCTCCATATATTGAACATTTAACAGTTTCTGGGGCTTTTAATAATACGAAAATTAAGCTTTGGAACTTGTCATCTTTGAACCATGCCAATCTTGATCTCTATAGTGATGAATTAGATGAAATGGATGAAAACATAGTGAAAGATCTTTTGGTAAGCGTACGTTGTGCTAATGAGCTAATACTCTCATCCTGGTTTATCAAGGTCAGTTATCATTCCCAATTGTCTCCAGTCCTTTTATGTTGATTGTGAATAGAGCTCCTGTTTTCTACCTCCTATATATATATATTGAACCGATATCAACTTGATTGTAAGATTGGGGGGAGGGAGTCATAAATTTGTCAATTAACCTGATTAATCATCTCTTGATTCACTTACTTTTAATTAACTCATATAGTTTTAATTTAGTACGCGAGGTTAAATATTAGTTCCTTGTATAGGTTTAAGCTATAAGTTGTTACAAGAATAGCAAATCAATTTTGCTTTAGTTTGTAAGCCCTGTAACTCAATGTACTTACCTTGTATTCTGCCTCATTCTTCTGTTCAGGTGATTTCCAATTTGATGTTGGAAGAGGAAGACATCTCCTTACCATTTCTGGAATGCAGATGGTTGACAATAAGTTCTTGTATTTCAAAACTTTCCTTCCCAGTGCTAGAAAACCTCTTAAGGTCGACTCATAATTTGTAAAATTCGATTTTATTTCCTGATATGCCGGTATGTTTTAAATTCATTTCTTACTTCGTCAAATGTATATTGATCCCCTACAGCCTCAACGACTTCAATTTCATTACTATAGTTGTTGAGCTTACCACCTAACCTGATTTGTCCTTGTTCGGTATTTGTAGTACCATCCTTTTTGTCACGCCCCAAGCCTACACCTTGGACGTGGCCAACACTCGAGAACCATCGCTGGTCCCCAAACGAACCCTTGGTATGGCTGACTACTTAGCGAAAGACTTACTCAATCAAAATAGGAACTGCAAATGCGTAATTAAACTTTAAAATCTAAATCAAAACTTAACACGAATGAACGCCTGGAAATACATACCAAGTTATAACATCAATTGTCTCAAGATTTCAGAACATCTCAACATGAAGGGGAAATAATAAGAGACTCCTCAACATCTAACTTTCTATGAAGGCTCTAATACCAAGATCGATGTCAAGACAAAACCCACGAAAACTTAACAAAAGCAGAAAATAAGTGTGAAGCCCTCCGGAAAGCAAGGAGGCTCACCAAAGATAGCTGGAGTGCTAATGACCCTGAACACCTGTATCTGCATCATAATAAGATGCAGGTCGAATCACATCAGTACATGGAATGTACGAGTATGCAAGGAGAACTGAAAACATGGGTAACTGAACAGATAGAACTGGAAGAATACTCACCTCAATTCAACTTTAATACAAAAGCAACCATAAGAGATGCAATGTTGAAAACATTATAAAATAGAAGATATTCAATGATGTATAAAAATATAATAAGATACTCTTTACTCTTATTTGGGAGATTCTCTAACCGATAACCATCACTATGAGCTATGTGATAATACAACATCTCACCCACGCTACCAGGGCTGTCCTATACCTTGCCGAGGTATAGAACACCTCAACGAAGTGGATCCACTAAGCTATGCTTAAAAGCAATAAGGAGTCGTCTAAAAAGTACGATCCTTTACCCATGTTGGTTACATGTTTTATGAGGAATATGAGTTGTCTGAACTCATCCCCATATCAGTGCTCAATACTACTCCTAATAAATATATACTTATACTCAATGTTAAAACATTCTCTTTCTCAATTTGGGGTAATTACTCAAAAAATCCTCTTAAAAGAGGTAATGCTCTGAAATATCTCTAAACTCATAAACTTAATTAGAAATCAAAGTTTCTCTCTTTTAAATGTAAACATATTACTTTTGGAAATACTTAGTTCCCTTATGTCATCTCTCAAACATGAATACGACTCTTCTCATTTCTCATATTTACTTTCTCAAAACTTATTCAAAACCATAGTTGGTTACAAAAGATTCTCAAAACAACTCAAAAGAATTTCTTTGAACTTTTCTCTTAAACTCACTTTAGATTTTGGATTTGTAAATTAAGACAGGTGATTAAAACATGTAGGAACTCTCAAGGATGAATAGAACCTTTAGGAGCTAATACAAAGAAGGGAATATAGTCACGACTCAAAGGAACACGTCTGGAATGAAACACGGAAGAAAAGGGCCAGGCGACCCCTGGCGCACTGCTGGCGTGGGGCGTCAGGCACCGAACTTCTGACAGAAGTTTGGGGCGCATTGCTGGCGCGAGGCGCTAGGGCCCAAACTACTAAACAAAATTCCTGGCGCCTTAGTGACGTGCTGCCCCACCCCTTGTCCAGAAATTTTGATGAATTTTCAAGTTCAAATTAGGGTCCCAACTAGTTTAGAATGAGGGAAATTTGTAACACCCTAATTTTTGAAAAGAAAGAAAAAAATGCAGTTTTAAAATTTTTCTGGTGCCAGTGACGACGGAGGCCATCTACGGACCGTAGGTGGAGTGACGAGCCGTAGATGGGAACCGTCAATGGCCCTGTCAACTTTATGAATTTTGAGTTTCTGAACCTTGACCTACGGAATAGCAGGACGGTTCGTAGTTCGGTTGACGGGCCGTAGATGGGTTCCATAGATGCAGCTAAATTTTGAGTCCAAAACGAACTTTCTGAATCGATTGACGGAAGAATAGGACGGTCTGTCAATTGATGTACGGACCGTAGATCCTGTCCGTCATTTGGCCTCGACAGTTTTATTTAAGGGCTTTTTGGACTTTTCCCTAAATGTTTATTCTTTATCCTAGACGATTTTGCCCCTTAACCCTGGCCCTATTTATATTTTCTAAGCTCTAATCCCTTCATTCCAACTCTTATCTCCCAAAAATATTTCTCTCTCAAGAAGAAGAAGAAGAGAGCTAGGGTTCTCATCAAGGTCATCAATCCTCCTTTTATTTCAAGGCATTGGCCTTAAGGTATGATAGTATTTATCATTTGGAGTCTTTCCTCCAATGGGTCCTCTTTTCCTTAAGGTTTTCAAGGTGTAGTCTTGCCCAAGAGAGCTAGGGTTTTGACAAATTCTTATGGGTTCTTCATTATGCTTTCCATTGTTGATGTTATGGTTGATAGTGCACGATCTAGCGTGGTAAAGTAAGCTAGTGCACGATTTAGCGTGATTTACATGCAACTTGACGAAGCCCATGAGTCCATGCTAAGTTTCCCCCAATTTGTGATTATGCTTATGTTTATGGGTTGAATTGAGAAAAAGATGAATTGCATGAACTCCTTGTGAAATGAGTTAAGGATTATGATTATCAAGCTATGAATTTCATGTAAGACTATGAACGATGAAAAGAGGATATTTTATGAAAAGATGCATGTTCAATCAAAATCTATGGTTTTTCTCTATTATGTGGGTTCCCTCAATTATGACTAAATTGCCTTGATTTATGGCTTTCTAAGTATTAGCTTGCATAGAATTGCATGTTTTGAGGTGAAGCTTCTGAACCCATGATTTATGAGTTAAGAGCATGATGAACTCATGTATGTAAATATGAAGCTTATGAACTCATGCATGTTTTATGAAGTTTATGATATGTTAATGCAAATGTTGAGTTGTGAAAGGGTTTCTCATGTAATGCTCAACCTATGAATGTGAAAGGTTTTCTCACACGTAATGATTCATAACTAGTTGAAAGGTTTGCTCAACTAAACTTGAATCCATGATTAAGGAGCTATTCTATGAAGGGACAAGAGGCGATTACCCATGTTCCCTAATGTAGACAAGAGGCGAATAATGAAATCATGACTAATAGAAGAACAAGAGGCGATTACCCATGTTCTTAAGGAGCTATTCTATGAAGGGACAAGAGGCGATTACCCATGTACCCTAATGTAGACAAAGCGGCGATTACCCATATCTACCTAAGATAAAATGAACTATGATAAATATGTGGGAAGTATGCTTATCACCGAGTGGACAATTGGCGATTACCCATGTCCCATAACCTATGTGCCACCATAGGGTGATGGTCTATGATAGACACTAGCTTATAGATCCACCTATGCTAAGAAGTTCATGGTCTTACCTTGGCAAGTAGGACACCCCTTTTCGGTGTGGGGCAGACACCAGATTCCATGTTGATAGCTCGCATGGTCTTATATGTCGGTTAAGGCTATTTCTCCACAAATAATGAACAAATGTTATGATGAGGGTCTAAAGTACAGTAAAGGAAAGATGAATAGCTTGTCTTGGCCATGGTTTATGCTTCATGTTTCTTATGTTCTATCATGTTTTAGCTTGGCCATTACATGTCATGATTATATGTCATTCTAGCATGTTTTATATGCCCTATGTGCATTGCTATCATACTTGGTACTTGATTGTACTAACGCATACTCTTGCCTACATTGATTCTATTGATGTAGGGTTTGGCGGCTCCTCTCACTCCACTCGTGGCGAGTCAGTTCTAGTGATCGTGAAGACTTGGTGAGGCCTCCTATGTCTAAGGGCCTAACCTTGTTACTTTTTCTTGCTTTCCATTATTTTGGATATTGTACTGGGCTGCGTCCCAAACCTTCATTTCTATTCTATTATGTTAGATGGCTTGAGACATGAGATGTAGACTTCCGCTGATGTTTTTCTTAAACTCTGTTGTGATTCTATCTTTTGAACTCTTTAATTTCTACTATCTTGTATGAATGTATGCTAAGTGGCTTGTATGAGGCCTTTCGGGGTCTTGTACGCCATATCACGTCTAGGGGGTACCTTGGGTCGTGACAAAATTTCTCCTAAACTCTTCTTGATTCTCAAACCCAACACGAATATATAAGGAATTCCATACAAACCTCTTGGGAATATAAATTTTACCAAAGATCAACAACACAAGAGAATTCACAACCTCCATTGTTCAAGAATTGATCAAAAATCAAGAACTCTTTGAATACAACGATTTCGTGGATAAACTCAAATGTATGGCGTGAGGATGAATAAGTCTAACACTGTGAGAAGCCTTACATACTTGGATAGAACAATGTTTTTACCGAAATCCTCAGTTCTTTAAAGAAAGCTTGAAACCCTGCCCTTTTCTCCTCTTGAAACCCCGCTCTAAAACTCTAAGTGTTTAGGAACGTGAAAAAGTGGTCTAAATCTGATTAGACCCTTATATGGGGAGAACAAAACGTGGTTAAGCCTAGTTGAAAAAGTAAAAGACCAAACCACCCTTCTAAAAATGAATGGGATGCCTTTAATAGAGAGGCTTCACTCAAACGTCCATAACTTTTTACTCCCATTGGAACGAAGATTCAAAGACCTTCAATTTTATAGTTAATGGGCCACCTAATTCTTTATGTGCTAAAATATATGGTCGTTTGAAGTTGACCTAAAACTATAAATGGATAGTGACTTGTACGAATTTCTCTATAGTTCTTTTTGAAATATGAGGTGTTACAATATCTCCCCCTAGGGAACATTCATCCACGAATGAGATCAAACTAAGAAAACCAAGGGTGGGAAGCATCTAACAACCCAACTGAAGCACACAACATGCAATTAACATAAACTCAACATATCAACTTAAAGAGTACTTTACAAAGATTTAGTACCTTGGTCTGAAATTGATTCGAAAGGATAGAGATGAGAGTATCTCTTCTTCAAATTGTCCCCAGCCTCCCCAGTAGCTTCCTCAACAAATTGATTCCTCCATAAGACCTTGACTGATGCAACTTTCTTGGTTCTCAACTTGCGAACCTGATGATCAAGAATTTGAACGGGAATCTCCTCATAAGATAGACTGTCCTTGATGCCAATATTCTTGGTAGGTACGTACAATAAGTGAAGGATCGCCCAAACACTTCTTTATCATGGATATGTGAAATACCAGATGGACTACTGCTAACTTTGACGGTAGTTCCAACTCATAAGCTACATTGTCAACTTTCTAGAATATCATGTAAGGACCAATGTACCGGGGACTGAGTTTCCCCTTCTTACCAAATCTCATAACACCCTTCATGGGTAAAACCTTCAAGTAGACCTAATCATCAACCTCAAATGTTAAGTCTCTCCTTCTAACATCAGTATAGGATTTCTGATGACTTTGCGTTGTTTTCAGCCTCTCCTAAATAGTCTTCACTTTCTCCATGGCTTGATGGACCAAGTCTAGCCCTATCAACTCAGATTTACCAACCTCAAACTAACCAATAGGAGATCTACATCTTCGCCCACAAAGAGCCTCCTAAGGAGCCATTTGAATACTTGAGCGATAAATATTATTGTAAGCGAATTCTATGAGAGGCAAGTGGTCACTGCAATTACCTTTAAAATCCATGACGCATGCCGTCAACATGTCCTCTAGGGTCTGAATTGTGTGCTCTGCTTGGCCATCCGTCTGAGGATGAAAAGCAGTACTAAGGTTCACCTTTGAAACCAAACCTCTCTTGAAAGACTTCCAAAACTGAGTGGTGAATTGTGCACCCCCTATCTGAGATGATAGACATATGAACTTCATGAAGTTGAACTATCTCTTGAATGTACAATCTGGCATAATCTTCTGCTAAATTTGTGGTCTTTGCCGGCAAGAAATAAATTGATTTATTCATCCGATCTACAATCATCCAAATCGAATAATGCTGCCTGCGAGATCGCGGAAAGTCAATAATGAAGTCCAAATTAATTATCTCCACTTCCATTTTGGAAGAGCTATGTTCTGAGCCACACCACCGGGCCTTTGGTGTTCTACCTTGACTTGTTTGCAATTTTGGTACTTAGCAGCGAAATCTGTAACACCCCTCTTCATATTATTCCACCAATAGGTTTCTCTTAAGTAATGATACATCTTTCTGGAACCAAGATGTATCGAATATCTGGAACTATGAGCTTCTGCCATGATTCTCTCTTGGAGCTCATCCACTTTTGATACACATTACCTACCTTGATATCTCAACGCACCATCTCCTCCTTGTTCAAAAGCCATTACCTTTTGCTTATGAACATTCACCTTTAGTTCAAGTAAAAGAGGGTATTTATCTTGTTTCTCCTTCACCTCACACACTAGTGATGATTCAGCCCCATTCATCACCACAACTCCACCTTCACTGGAATCTAACAGACGAACTCCCAAACGGGCAAGTCTGTGGACTTCCTTAGCTAACTCTTTCTTGCCTTCCTCAACATGAGCAGTACTTCCCATGGATAATCTGCTCAAAGTATCAGTAATAACATTAGCCTTACTTGGGTGATATAAGATGCTCATGTCGTAGTCCTTGAGCAACTGTAAGCACCTCCTTTGCCTGAGATTAAACTCCTTCTGACTGAAAACATACTGGAGACTCTTGTGGTTGGTGAATACATCCACATGAACATCGTAAAGATTGTGACACCATATTTTTGAGGGCAAACACTACTGCTGCCAACTCAAGATCACAAGTCAGATAATTCTTCTCGTGAATCTTAAGCTTTCTATAGGCATAGGCTAACCTTACTATTTTTCATTAAAATACAAGCAAGTCCAACTCTAGATGCATCGCAATAAATAACAAAGCCTTTTGTACCTCTGGTAAGGTCAACACTAGGGCAGTAGTCAACTGCGTTTTCAATTCCTGAAAGATTTCTCACTAGCTTCAGACCATTGAAACTTAGTCATTTTCTGAGTCAACGGGGACGAAATAGATGAAAATCCCTTGACGAACCTTCTATAGTAACCAGCCAACCCCAAGAAACTCCTTATCTCAGTTGGAGATGTGGATCTGGGCCAATTCTGGACTGCTTCAATCTTTTGAGTGTCAACTCAAATCCCTTTGCCCGATACAATGTGGCCTAAGAATTCCACAGACTACAGCCAGAACTCACACATAGAAAATTTGGCATATAGCTCTCGATCTTTGAGAGTCTGAAAGACTATTCTGAGATGATTGGCATGATCCTCCTCATTCCTAGAATAAATCAGTGTGTCATTAATAAATACGATAATAAACATGTCAAGATACGGCTTAAACACTCTGTTCATAAGATCCATGAACGTTGTAAGAACATTGGTCAAGCCAAAAGACATCACAAGGAGCTCATAGTGACCATAACGGGTCCTGAATGCTGTCTTCGGGATGCCACTTTCTCTCACCTTCAACTGATGATAGCCAGATCTGAGGTTTATCTTAGAGAAGCAAGTGGCACCCTGAAGTTGGTCGAAAAGGTCATCAATTCTCGGAAGGGTATACTTATTCATTATGATGACCTTGTTCATCAATTGACGGTAATCGATACACATTCTAAGAGAACCATCTTTCTTCCTCACGAATAAGACTGGAGTGCCCCAAGGTGAGACACTAGGTCGGATGAAACCCTTATTAAGAAGATCTCTCAACTGTTTGTTTAACTCAGCGGGAGCCATTCTATATGGAGGAATAGAGTTAGGTTGAGTATCGGGAAGAATGTCTATTCACAAGTCTATTTCTCTCTCAAGAGGGACTCCGGGAAGATCATTTGGAAAGACCTCTAGAAACTTACTCACAATTGGAACTGACTGAATAGGCGGTGTTTCAAGACTAGAGTCATTAATTCAGACTAAGTGATAGATGCGCCCCTTGGAAACTAACTTTCTAGCCTTAAGGTATGAGATGAAATGACCCTTATGCACTGCTGAACCATTCCTCCACACTAAAACTATCTTATTAGGAAACTGAAACTTGACTTCTCAAGTTCTACAATCAAATGAGGCATAACAAGCATGAAACCAGTCCATACCTAGAATAACATCAAAGTTCACCATGTTTAACTCGACTAAGTCAACCATGGTGTCCTTGTGATCGATAGAGATGGTACAATCACGATAAACTCTTTCTTCGAGAATAGACTCACCAACAAGTGTGGAAACACTGAATGGTTCAAGAAGTTGTTCGGGGATAATATCAAACCTCATGGCTACATAAGGAGTCACAAAAGACAGACTCACACCTGAATCAATTAAGGCATAAACATCAAAAGTAATGACTTTAAGCATACCAGTGACAATATCTGGTGAGTTCTCCTGAGCCTAATGACTAGTTATAGCATACAGACGGTTTGCTCCTTCGCCTGCCCCTGAAGTAGTTCTTCTATGAGTAGCTTTGTCTGTCAGAGCCGCTGAAAAAGATTGGGTTCTGTTGCCCCTATTACACTGCTTGTTCTTAGGGCACTCTCTTATGAAGTGACTCGTCTGACCACACTTGAAGCAAACATCATGACACGCTTCTGGATGGTTCCTACCACACTTGGTACATATGGGGTCTAAGTAACCCCTTGTGCCACACTACCTTGAGCCTGAGTAGGTCGAGTTCAGAAATTTTGGGAGTTCTAGTTCCTGAATTCATTTATGTTCTTTGGTGCAGGCGCACTAGCTGACGATGGAGCAGGTCCAGGTGACCTTTGCTGAAAGGAGGACCGATTTACATTTCTGGTCTTTTGCTGGCCGGACTCATGATTTGCTGTCTTAGCCTTCTTACTGCGGAACTCTTCCTTATCTTTCAGGGATCAAGTGTGCAATACTCTTTCTAGTAGTGGTTCTTATTTATCATATTAAAAATAATTCAAATATGATTAAAAAAATAATTAAATCCAGCTACCTGAGCTTGGATAGATCCTCTCTAATGGTAATTACTTGATGCCATTGATGGCTAACACAAAAGGAAAGAGGGAAAAACTGCCTCTGTATTTCACCAATCGAAAATTAAGCAATGAAATAGTACATACTCTCTATTTATACAAGCAAGGGAAAAATATCTACACTAATTGACTACTGCCATAGCTGGCACTGATAAACAAAACTTCTAACTAACTTGCTAATTCATAGCTGACTTGGAATAACTAACTCGAGGATATGCCTAGTTGTATATGGACATTTGTAGTGTCAATACCCTCCTCAAGTTGTAGGTGATGCAATCACTACCAACTTAGACAAAACAATAGAATGTTTAACTCCAGTGAGAGCTCTGGTGAGGATATCAACCAACTGTTGAGTAGTACCAACATGATGTAGAGTGATAAGGCCTTCTTGAAGCTTGGTTCGAACAAAATGACAGTCTATCTCAATGAGTTTGATACGTTCATTCACGATAAGATTTCTGGCAATGTGTAATGCAGATTGACTATCACAAAACACATGAAATGGACCGGTGCTAGGAACAGTTGGTTCATCAAACAACCTTTGTAACCACACCAACTCACCAACTACATTTCTAATTGACCTGTATTCTACCTCAACTGAAGACAAAGAAATTGTTTCCTATTTCTTGGATTTCCAGCTCATAGGGATGCCACCAAGTTGAACCACATTGCTAGTAACAAACTTCCTAGAATCAGGGCAGGATGCCCAGTCTGAATCATAAAATGATCTTACTGTGTAGTCATCTGAATTGGACATAAAAATGCCTAAGGTGGGATCTTGCTTCAGATATCTCAACATATGGGAAAGCTGTTTGCAGGTGGGGCTCTCTAGGTGCATGCATGAATTGACTTAAGTGTTGTACTCCATAGGCAATGTCAAGCCTAGTGTTTGTAAGGAAGTTTAACTTGCCAATGAGCTTCCTGTAATAGGCAGGATCTGAAAGTAGTGGACCTTCTTCAGATCTAAGTTTGATCAATGGATCAAGTGGTGAAGAAAAAGGTGTGAACTGACTACAATTATATTCCTTGAGCAGATCAAGAGAAAACTTTCTTTGAGAAATAAGTATTCCATCAGTTTCTTTGAGAATTGACTACAATTATACAAGACCTCCAAACCAAGAAAGTAGTGTAGCTTCCCTAGGTATTTTATCTTGAAGGTCTCATGCAGGAAATACTTCAGATTACTTATGTCATCTAGATCAGTACCGGTGAGTAGCACATCATCTACATAAACTGCGACAAAAACAATGGAAGAACATGATTTTTTGTGAAATAAAGTAATCATACAGGAATGTGTGTAGTCTCTAGAGTTGAGAATGGTTATTATGCTGAGAACTTTACTGGTATTGAATTTAACCCTCTCATATTCATAAACGGGACATGACCAAGTCTACAATGCCACAACAGGTATGTGGTATGAGCATGGGATATCAGGGAAGGAACATTATCTGTATCAGCAATAACTGGATCGGTAGTATTGACATGAGATACAAGAGAAATATGAGTAGAAAAAAAGTCTTTATTAGCAACAACTGGATTTCTTACAACAAGATGAGTGGAACATGAATTATTGTTTTCAGAAACAACAGGGTTCTGTACATCAAAATAAGAGGAATAGTAATGGGATTGGCACTGATAGTGTGCTTTGTTTTATACATTGGGTACATGAGAGGAAAGACAAGGGAAAATGCTGCTTTGCTGATGAGTGGAGTTGTTCTTCTGTAGGCATTTTGAGCAGAGAAAATACAATCCATCATGCACATTACCAATCTGCAGAGGCCTCTTCAGTGAAGGGGCCTGTAGTAGACAAAGTAATGCACTTAAGGTGTGTTGCCAAGGAACTGATCAAAATTAGATAGTACTTGAAGGTAGGTATGAAAAGGACATTAGACCGTGTGATCTTTGGATTCAACCTCTCCTCTCCAATTTGTGTTACCTTGACTCTACAGACATTAGGCAATCTAACAAGTATTAGATATGGTATTGCGGAATCTTAGTTAAGTTATTTTTATCAAAGGTGACCATGACGTCACAACGCTCCCATTGATGATAATCAGGGGACAGTTGGGTTGATTTCATACACTTCCCATTGATGAACCCTAACTTGTTCTTCACTGAGAGGGATCGTAGCACACCCCTCTTCCATGAGAAAAAACCAACACCATCAAACTGGATAAGAACTAGCACTGCACCTGCGCTGTCAGAAGGGTGAATGTATAACGGGCTTCCTGCATCGAAAGTTATGGGAGTCGGAATAGAGGAACCAACAACTTGATCTACAACCTCAACCATGGTGAGTATGAAACAAATGGGAGGATCGAATTAAGAAGAAAAAAAAAACTAAATTACAATAAAAAGGACGAGTAAAGATGAAATTGAGAGGAGAAAAAGACCTTCTATGGCTCTGATACCACGTTAAATCCAACTACCTGAGCTTGGATTGGTCCTCTCTAATGGTGATTACTTGATTCCATTGATGGCTAACACAAAAGGAAAGAGGCAAAAACTGCCTCTGTATTTCACCAACCAAAAATTAAGCAATGAAACAGTACAAACTATCTATTTATACAAGTAAGGGAAAAATATCCACACTAACTGACTACTGCCACAGCTGGCACTAATAAAAAAAATGTCTAACTAACTTGCTAATTCATAACTGACTTGGAATAACTAACTCGAGGATATGCCCTGCTGTATATGGACAATTGTAGTCTCAATAAAAAATAATTTCTATTTAATAGGGCTTCTTCTTATACCTATGAATTTCATTAGATCTAGAAATGATACATTGAATTAGGTCTTCCAATATCAATAGATTGATTGTTTTATTCTTGTATCTTCTCAAAGGAAAAAAGATCTCAGGAAGAGTCCTAAAGTAGTATGACGCTGATTGCTTTCCTTGTTCTATTGTGTGTGCGAATTATCTTAACGAAAGCTTTTTTTCCCTCATGTGAGGGTTGTCATAACTTGTATTGATCTATCTGCCGTTAAATAATTTCACTTAATAGAGTCTTAAGGGCTCTTTGAGAAGGGGTCATATTAGTTTTATTAGTTGTCCCTGGATAAAGAGTCAATATTGGTTATAGCCTGTAGGTATGCCCGAGCTAAGGTTGATTGATGGGGTAAAGGGCATTTTTTTATTTATATTGAATATTACCTACTTAAGAATATTGTAACGTTTACACGTGCTATCCTTTTATTCTTGACTTCACCACATTTTTATAAAACCTACCTACTCTTCCCACTTTATTCATATCTTTAGCTTTTTTCTCGCTCCCGCCACTTAGTTTATGTTCAGTAATAAGGTTAGTTCTATTTTTCCTGTTTTTCTCTTTGTTTATCCAATGTGGGTATTATTCTTCTCCATTTGTTGAATTTCATTAGATCTAGAAATGATACATTGAATTAGGTTTTGTTTATGTATCTTCTCAAAAGAAAAGAGATTTCAGGAAGAGTCCTAAAGTAGTATGATGTTGATTTCTTTCTTTGTTTTATTGTATGTGCGAATTAGCTTAATGAAAGCCTTCTTTTTCCCTCATGTGAGGGTTGTCATAACTTGTATCAATTTATCAGTCGTTAAATAATTTCACTTAATAGAGTCTTAAGGGGTCTTTGAGAAAGGGCCGTATTAGTTTTATTAGTTGTCCCTTGATAACGACTCAGTATTAGCCCGTAGCCCGTAGGCATGCCCGAGCAAAGATTGATTGATGGGGTGTGGGGTATTTTGGTGATTTCTATTGAAATTTTACCTACTTAAGAGTGTTGTAATGTTTACATGTGCTATCATTTTATTCTTGACTTCACCACATTTTTATAAAACCTACTTACTCTTCTCAGTTTATTCATTTCTTCGGCTTCATTCTCGCTCTCGCCGCTTAGTTTATGTTCAGTAATAAGGTTAGTTCTATTTTTTCCCTTTTTTCTCTTTGTTTATCTAATGTGGGTATTATTCTTCTCAATTTGTTTAATTTTTATGGATATATAATAAATCAATTTTCTTTTGTGGGCTTATCCTCTGGATACTCCTGGTAATTGAGTTTTGTTAAGCTTTTAAGTCTTTGGCAATTAATTCATGTTTATATGTTAAAAAATTTGACTTCTTTGTCCATTAGATAAAGAAAGGTTCAATTGGAAGATCAATGATTGTTTAGATTATTTTTATTTTAGTTTATTCTAATTCAATTGAAATCAGTAGGACCCACTTGAACTTTCAATCCTTGCCTTCTTGGCTTTAAGACACACCCTTTTAAAAAATAAATTTCAAAATTAATTTTTGAAAAACATAAAAATAGGACCGAACTTTCAATAAAGACACAAATGTCTAATTTGGGGCCAAATAAGAATATAGATTTACGGCAATAAAGCATTCATCGAAAACTAAATTAATAAGTCTAATAGAGAAAACACACACACAAAAAAAAACAGAGAAAGAAAAAATACAATGTTTACATCCTTCTTAAGACTTTGATCAATAATAATATAGATGGAAAAATAAGTACGAAATTAATACGTAATTTTTTGAGTTCTTATCGCTCCTTCTCCCATATCCTATCAAAATTCAAGAGCTTCTTCATCTACCTTAACTATAGAATAAAAATGATAACCTTTGTAGGAGTTTCATGAAATAAAGAAGTTGAATTTATATAGATAGAAATGAAGGAATATCAAATGATATCTTAAAGTTTTAGATTTAATATTTGGAGGTTATGAATATGAAAAGATGAGAGTTATGGATATTAAGAGTTTAATAGTTTGCACATGACTTCTCCAAAATGTAAGCGACTGCAATTGATTGATCACTATCATCCTGTCGGAGATTGGTATTCATTCGAAGGTGATTGTTGCTCCATATGTTGAACATTTAATGATTTCTGGGGATTTTGATCGTATGGAAATTGAGCTTAAGGACTTGTCATCTTTGGACCATGCCAAAGTTGATCTCTCTAGTGATGAATTTGATTTAATGGATGGCGGCATACTGGAAGATCGTTTGGTAAGCCTTCGTTGTGCTAATGAGCTAATACTTTCATCCTGGTATATCAAGGTAAGTTATAAGTCTCAAATGTCTTTAGTCTTTAATTTTTATGTTGATTGTGAATAGAGCTCCTTATTTATGTCTCCTATATTAATATTGATGATCTATTTAGAGCTCCTTATTTCTGTCTCCTATATTAATATTGATGATCTATTTCATCCTTTATTTTTCAACTTGGTTTTACGATTGGGGTAATGATTATGTCAATTAAAGGTTGCGAACCTGATTAATTATCTTTCGATTTTCTTCCTTTAATTAAACTCATATAGTTTTGATCTAGTACACGAGGTTAAATATGCTAGTATTAGAAACTTGAAAGAAAAAAGGATAAGGTTCAGCAACAGTTCTTTTCATTCATAATCAGATTTCAAAAGGCATACACACATATATATCTACATATGCTTTTCCAAAGTTAGTAGAGAACCATACATATCAAACAACTATTGACTTTCTTACAAAACATATTCCATAAAACAAGGACTACCTTTCCTTTACATACTAAACATAATATTTAAAAAGGCACCATTAAACAAAAACCATCTAGAAATATCTCATTTTCTAACATTCCTCCTTGAGATTTTTCTTGGATACTCCCAACTTAGCCCTTAGAACTTCAAATTTCCCCTTAGGAAGAGCCTTGGTCATGATGTCTGCAATCTGCTGATCTGAGCTGCAATGAACAAGTTGAACTTTGCCATCCTTCTCTGCTTGCCTGATAGCGTGAAACTTCACATTTATATGCTTGCTACGACCATGTTGCACTGGATTTTTGGCCATAGATATTGCTGACTTGTTGTCAACCTTAATGACAGTAGCTTCAATGTCATTTTGCTCCAGATCACGTAGAATCTTTCTTAACCATAGAGCCTGATTAGTTGCACCAGCAGCGGCGATGTATTCTTCTTTTGCAGAAGATTGAGCTACCGCTTTTTGCTTCTTTGAATTCCATGAGAACATGCATGAACCAAGTGTAAAAGCATATCCAAAAGTGCTTTTCATATCATCAACGCTTCCTGCCCAATCACTATCTGAATAACCCATCAGTTGCCCTTGGTCTTCCCTTTTGAACCAAATACCATAATCAGCAGTTCCTTTGATATATCTCAACGTTCGTTTAGCAACACCAAGATGAACTTGTCTTGGAGCTTGCATAAACCTCGACAGAAGACTTGCCGCGAACATGAGATCAGGTCTCATTGCTATCAAATACAACAAACTACCAATCAAACTTCTATAAACTGTTGGATCAGTCTTGCCACCTCCTTCAAACTTCAAAATCTTTTCATTGTGAACTAGTGGGGTCGGTACAGGCTTGCACCTCTCTATATTGAACCTTTTAAGAATGTCCCATGCATATTTTCTCTGAGAAATGAAGGTTCCATCTGTAGCTTGATGAATCTTCATTCCCAGAAAGTAACTCATTTCACCCAAATCTGACATTTCAAACTTGGTCTCCATTTCTTGCTTGAACTTATTCACCATAGCTTCATTGCTTCATGTTACCTGAAGATCATCAACATAGAGTGACACCACAAACACATCTCCTCCTTTAGCCTTATTCACATATAAAGTGGCTTCATTTTCACTTCTCTTGAAGCCACAATGAATGAGATGATTATTAATCTTATTGTACCATGCTCGAGGAGCCTGCTTGAATCCATACAATGTCTTATGAAGTTGGTAGACTTTATCCTCCATTCCTGCATCTTGAAAGCCTTTTGGTTGATCAACATAGATCTCCTCCCGCAACAGCCCATTTAAGAATTCCAATTTCACATCCAAATGATACAGCTTCTAATTTGACTGAGCTGCCAAAGCAAATAAAAGCCTTATTGTATCATGTCGTGCAACAGGTGCAAACATGTCTCCATAATCCAGACCTGCAACTTTGACTGAGCTGCCAAAGCAAATAAAAGCCTTATTGTATCATGTCGTGCAACAGGTGCAAACGTGTCTCTATAATCCAGACTTGCAATTTGCGCATAACTTTCCACAACAAGCCTTGCTTTGTCTTTATAAACTGAGCTATCTGGATTAAGTTTGGTTCTATAAATCCACTTCACCCTAATTACATTTCTGTTTTTGGGTTTATCAACCAGCTTCCAAGTATCATTCTTTTCTATCATACCAATCTCCTCCTTCATAGCTTCAATCCAAACTTCATGTATTGGTGCTTCTTGATAGCTATTTGGTTCTGAGATTGCAACATTACATCTTTCATATATCTCAGAAAGGGACCTTGTCTTCAAAATTGGCAAATCAAGTGAGGATTCCCTGTCTGATTCTTCATCTTCTTCCAGATTTGCAGATCCAAATGATTGGATTTTAGGCAGCGCTGAAAAACTGCATTATCTTTCTCAATTTGCTCATTATCCCAATCCCAATAAGCATGCTCATCCACGACTACATCTCTTCTGATTGAAATACTTTTTGTTTGCAAGTTGAAAACTCTGTTACCCTTGGCTTGTGATGAATAGATCCCCAATTCACCTTTTAGTTCAAGTTTGCTTCTTTTGACAGAAGGAACATGAGAATAGCATATCGAACCAAAAACTTTTAGATGCTTAGCAGATGGTTGTATTCCACTCCATGCCTCAATATGAGTCTTTTCATCCACAGCTTTTGTTGGCAGCCTATTTAACAAATACACTGAAGTATGAATAGCTTCTGCCCAAAAGCTTTGTGGCAGTTTCTTTTTCCAGCAACAAACATCTAGCCATTTCAACAATAGTCTTGTTCTTCCTCTCCGAGACTCCATTTTGTTCAGGTGAATAGCTTACTGTCAACTTGTGATCAATCCCTATATCTTCAAAATAATTATTGAACTCATTTGAAGTATATTCACCACCATTGTCCGACTTCAAAGCCTTTAGCTTACAACTTTGTCTTTCCGCAAAAATTCTAAATTTCTTAAAAATTGAAAATACTTGAGACTTGTTACTCAGAAAATACACTCAAGTCATCCTTGTTAAGTCATCAATAAAGAGCATAAAATATTTATTGTGTCCCAAAGATGATGTTTGCATAGGTCCACACACATCAGTGTGAACTAGTTCAAGTTTTTCAGTTGCCCTCTAGGTAGCAATTTTAGGAAATGCTTTTTTGTGTACCTTACCCATCTGACAGGACTCACAAACTTCTTTAGATAGTGAAATCTCAGGTAAAGCCTTAGTCAAGCCCTTTTCATACATAGACTTTAAAGTAGCATAGTTAAAATGACCATATCTTTTGTGCCACAACCATGGCTCATTCGTTCTTGCAAAATTTGCACTATCAAACTTCTCATCTAAAGGAAAAGTTTTATCCACCATTTCTACTTTAACAATCAAACCATCTTTAGAGTCAAAGATCAAAAAAGGTTTGCCCTTAAAAAATAAGGAATAGCCTTTAGACATCATTTGAGCCACACTTAAAAAGTTACATGATAAACAAGGAACATACACCACATCATGTATAAACTTTGTACCTTGTTTAGTCTGAAAGGTAACTGAACCCTTCCCATGTGCATCGACTATTTCACCATTTCCCATCCTAACTTTAGCTTTGAATAACTTGACAAGTGTGTGAAACAAGAGCTCATTGTGTGACATATGACTCGTACATCCACTATCTATGAACCATGAGGATTTGTTGGCTGTGCTTTCTACATGAGAAGCCATAAACAAGTTTTCTTCTTTATTTTCGAACTTTTCAACAAAATTTGTCTACTGCACATGGTGTTGTTTTGTTTGATTCTACCTGACCCTGCAATTTTTCTCAATATGACCCATCTTTCTATCGAATCTACACTGATTCGATGGCTTTCCTTGAACCAACAGTCTTTTTCTTGATGATTGGTTCTTTTACAATGGTTGCAAGATGGAAACTTCCCTTTCTTTGAAGATTCCTTCCATGATTTTCCCTTTGCTACTTTATCTCCTTCCATCCTTCTATTGTCCTTCACAGACTACTTGCTTTTATGTTGTGCCTAAAATGCCACTTCTACTACTTCTTCATCTCTTATACTTGATCTTTGTTCTTGGGCTTGCAACTTGCTAATCAGTTCTGCCACAGATAAAGTCTTCAAATCACAAAATTCTTCTATTGCTGAATTCTTGGACTCGAACCTTGCTAGTAAGCTTATCATCATCTTCTCCACCACCTTTGAATTTGGAAAGGTTTCACCAAACAGCCTTATTTTGTTAACAATCTCCAAAAGTTTGGTAGAATATTCTTTCACAATACCTCCTTCTTTCATCCTTAACATCTCAAATTCTCTTTTGAGAGTTACTAGTTTGACAGTCTTCACTCTGTCACTTCTGTCGAACTCCTTTTTTAGCTTTTCCCATGCTTCTTTAGGTATTTCACATGTCATTATTCTTGTGAAAATCACATCTGAAAGTGCTGAATGAAGACATGTGAGATCCTTTGGTTTCCTTGACTTCACATCTTCATAAATTTTCATTTGTGCAACTGTTTGATTTAGTCCAAGTGGAGGAGGATCATCTTCACTTTCAATTGTTTTCCATAGACTAAGAGCTTTGAGATGAACCTTCATCTTTATCACCCATATGTGATAATTTTCTCCTGTAAACATAGGAGGGACTGCACCCAAGAAGCTAGTGGATGCCATGTTACTGTTGCTCAGTTCACTCACCTTAGAAGAACTGAAGAAAAAAAACTAATCTCTTTGCCTTCATAGATCCCTCAAGAAGAAGGGCTCTTGATACCAATGTTAGTATTAGACACTTGAAAGAAAAAAGGATAAGGTTCAACAGCAGTTCTTTTCATTCATAATCAGATTTCAAAAGGCATACAAGCATATATCTACATAAGCTTTTTCAAGGTTAGTAGAGGACCATACATATCCAACCACTATTGACTTTCTTATAAAACATATTCCATAAAACAAGGACTACCTTTCCTTTACATACTAAACATAATATTTAAAAAGGAACCATTAAACAAAAACCATCTAGAAATATCTCAGTTTCTAACAAAATATTGGTTCCTTCTATTGGTTTAAGATGGCAGCTACAAGTTCTTACAAGAATAGAAAATCAGTAGAGCTCCGAAGTTTACACTGAGTTCGTTACACTTCAAATTCGGAAGAGAAATTGAGATATCTTTCCATGGAGTCGGTGGAGTGGAGAAAGAAAAAAAACCTTTTATTTCATCTGTAAAGACCCATGTACTCTTACAATATGCTAAGTTCCAGATATATACAATGTACAAACTGTAATTAAATTGAAACTTAGTATACTAGAATTGATATTTTCCAATAGCTTCTAAGTATCAACAGCCCCCCGTAAGCTGGAATGGGAACCAGACCAAGCTTGGGGTAAAAAATGCAATGAAGATGTGGGTGTTTATAGATAAAGAAAACATACAATAGAAGAAGAAATAGAGCGTACATTTATTAAGATGAAAGAAGAGATATTGAAATAGAATGAAATCTTAACAATCTGTAGTAAATAATGCAATAGCTGAAAAATAGAATCTTCCTAATAACTAGGAACTAAGTCTTCCAATAGCTACATGCCTAAAGACTAGGAAACTCACAACTGAAAATTAAAACAGAAAAATTCTATCTTCTGAAAATAGAAAACGCATCAGCAGTCTTGTCATCATGCCAACTCAACAACAGTTAACAGCTCATTAGGCAGATTTCGATACTCCTCCTTGCATCAAGAGCTACAAATTCCAAGTTCCTTTCTCAAGAACTCAAATTTGCTTGCCGGAAGAGCTTTTGTAAAAATATTAGCCAGCTGCTCTTCCATTCTGCAATATATCAGATTCACTAAACCATCCTTTTGCACTTCTCTAAGAAAATATAGCTTCACATTGAAATGCTTGGTCTTTCTATGAAAAAATTGGATTGTGAGAAATAGCAATGGCAGCTTGGTTGTCCACAAATATCTCAGTGCTTTCCTTCATCTCCAACCCAAGATCGCAAAAGATTTTTTTAATCCATAAAGCCTGATTGACCGCAACTGTAGAAGCAATGAATTTTACCTCTGCAGTTGATTCAGAAACAATCTCTTGCTTTTTCAAATACCAAGAAAAATATCCAGCACCAAAAATAAAACAATATCCTGAAGTACTTTTCATATCTTCAGCAGAACCACCCCAATCACTATCAGAAAATCCTTAAAGTTTGAAATCCTGGAACTTGCTAAATTTGACTCCATAGTCCCTTGTGCCTTTGACTTATCTGAATACTCTTTTTGCAGCTTGCATATGCAATTCACTAGGAGAATTCAAGAATCGATATAGTACACTTACAACATACAACATATCTAGCCTTGTTGCTGTAAGATATATCAAACATCCTATCAAGTTTCTGTAGTTTCCTTCTTGTACTCGTTCAGCACCATCGTCCTTAATTAGCTTCTCCTTTTGATTCATAGGCGTACTCATACTTTTGCAATCATCCATTCTAAATTTCCTCAGAATTTCTTTTGCATACTTCTTCTGACAAATGAATATTTGATCTTGGATTTGTTTAGCCTCCATTCCAAGAAAGAAAGTCATCTCTCCGAGATCCGTCATTTTAAAGACTTTCATCATCTCCTTTTTCAACTCTTCTATGAGCACAACATTACTCCCTGTTACTAAAAGATCATCAACATATAAAGAAATTATAATAATGTCAGAGTTAACATGCTTTATGTAAAGAGTTAATTCACTTAGGCTTTTTTGAAAACCTAAGTTAGAAAGATGATCATCGATTCTACTATACCAAGCCCTTGGAGCTTGTTTTAATCCATAGAGGGCCTTTTTCAGCAAGTAGACTTTGTTTTCCTGTCCTTCTGCAACAAATCCTTCAGGCTGCTCAACATAGATTTCTTCCTGCAAGAAACCATTCAAAAAGGCTGATTTAACATCCAGTTGGTAGATTTTTCAACCCTTTTGTGCTGCAATTGCCAAAAGAAGCCTGATTGTGTCAAGTCTTGCAACTGGTGCAAATGTCTCAAAAAAATCTACACCAAAAATCTGAGTATAACCTTTCACCACAAGCCTAGCATTGTGTTTGTTCACCGAACCATCTATGCATTTAGCTTAGTTCTATAAACCCATTTAACACCAATAACCTTTCTGTCTAGAGGCCTTTCTACCAGCTTCCATTTGTCATTTTTCTCGATAATGGTCAGCTCCTCCTGCATTGCAACTATCCATTTCTTATCTCTTTCAGCTTCTGCTTATTCAACAAGTTCAAATATGGCTACGTTGCATCTTTGATAGATATCTGAAAGTGATCTGGTTCCTCAAACTGGAGGATGATCAACTCGTTCCTCAAAATTGTGCAACTCATTAGCTTATCTTTCTTATTTTTCTCCACCCCAATCCCATTGCTTTTGTTCTACAAATTCCACATCTCTGCTTACCAAATTTTTTCCAATTTGTGGTTGGAAAATTCTGTAAGCTTTTGACTGCTAGCTATAGCCAATGAAAATTCCAGGTTCTGCCTTCTTATCAAGTTTATCCCTTTTCGGCTGAGGTATGTGAGAAAAACATAAGCAACCAAAAATCTTTTGATTATTTATTAAAGGTTTTTATCCATGCCAAGCTTCAAAAGGTGTTTGACCATTCACTGCCTTTGTAGGGAGCCTATTAAAAAAAAAATACAGCAGTATTGGCTGCCTCTGCTCAAAACTTTTTGGTAGCTCTTTCTCGTGCAACATACACCTTGACATCTCCATGATGGTCCTATTCTTCCTTCCACTTACCCCATTTTGCTGAGGAGTATATGGTGTAGTAAGTTGATGCTCTATTACAGCATCTTCACAAAAGTTTTTGAACTGATCTGAAGTGTACTCAGTCCTATTATCTGATCTGAGCACTTTTAGTTTGCAGCCGCTTTGATTTTCTACCAAGGCTTTGAATTTCCAAAAAACTTCAACAACCTTCGATTTGAATCTTAAGAAGTATATCCAACACATCCTTGTTAGATCATCAATAAAAACTATGTAATACCTACTTCCTTTCAATGATGGAGTTCTTTGAGGGCCTCCAAGATCTGTATGAATCAGCTGCAATTTTTGAGTCGCTCTCCAAGTTTATTTTGGGAATGTAAATCTTGTTATCTTACCAAATTGACATGCCTCGCAACTTGCGAGTTCCTCTTCAAGTGGAGGTAAACCTTTTGCCAACCCTTTTTTTTGCCTATACAAGAGCGCCCTATGATGGAAGTGACCCAACCGTTTGTGCCAAGTTTCTGCAACAGTGGACTGACTTGGAAAAGCTATTTGTTCTTCCTCCATTGGATTCAAAGAAAAGCTTTTGCCCTACACTTTAATTCTAAATAATTCCTAATCACTTGGATCAATGATCAGGCACGCCTTATCTTCAAAAATTAATTTGAATCTATTTTCAAGAAGTTGTCCAACACTTAATAAATTCTGATCAAGTTCAGGAACAAAGAAAACTTCAGAAATAAGTTTTATACCCTTATAACTCTCAATATCTACAGTCCCCTTTCCTTTTGCAGGGAGGTATTCTCCATTTCTAATCTTGACTCTTGATGTTGTTGTTCTATCAAGCCTTTTGAAAAGTTTTTCATCAATAGTCATGTGGTTTGTACAACAACTATCAATAAGCCAACCGTCACTTGAAATACTAGATGCAAAACATAATGCAACAAAGAGTTGTTCTTCCTCCTGTTGATTTGCAACTTGAGCTTCTCCTTGTTGCTGCTGTCCTTTTTCCTTGCAGATGATCTCAGCATGCCCAAGTTTTTGACATTTTTGGCATCTCATATCCGACTTTCTCCAGCATTTGAAGTGAGGATGATTCTTCCTTCCACAGTATTGACACGAAGGGAATTTGTCTTCTCTACTACTGCTTGAATTGTGGCTACTTCCATTACCAGTGAAACCTGATTATTTTCAGCATAATTCTTCTTCCCTTTGGTTTTCTTGTATTTGCTTCCAGGATAGTTTTGCAACTTGGCCTGAAGTGCACCTTCTACTGACCCTTCCTATCTCATTAAGCTTCTTTGCTTTTGTGCCTACAATGCATTCAGTAATTCTGCCAAAGTGATCTTTGATAGATCCTTAGTATTTTCTAAGGAAGCAATAGTTGGTTCAAACTTCTTAGGTAATGTAACAATAATTTTCTCAACAACTCTACTACCAGGAAGCTTACTTCCCAACATTCTTACCTTGTTCACAATGCTAAGAAGCCTATCTGAGTATTCTTTGATAGTTTTAGAATCTTTCATTTTTTGTATCTCAAATTCTCTAATAAGATTCATAATTTTCACACCTTTGATTCACTCATCTCCTTGGTATTCTTCTTTTAGAATATCCCAGATTGCTTTTGCCGATTCCAATGTCATGATTCTGGAAAAAATTGTAGGTGAAAGTGCGGCATATAAGCAAGATTTCACCTTGGATTTTCTTGTCTTCCTTTCCTTGTGAAGCTTGATCTGTGCCATTATTGGATTGCCAGGTAAAGAAGGAATTTCATAATCCTCCCCTACTGCTTCCCAGAGATCACATGCCTCCATGTTAGTTTGCATCTTGATAGCCCATACCTGGTAGTTCTCTCCATCAAACACGAGTGGAGAGATAGCATAAGAACCAGAAGAGTGTTCTGAATCCTTCTGTTCTGATGGCTTTTCAGGGCAACAGGTAGGGACTTTGTTAATGGTTCACTCAGACTACACTCACAAGTCACTCACAGGTCCTTTAAGAAGACGGCTCTCATACCAATTTGTTGGTGTTTATAGCTAAAGAAAACATACGATAGAAGAAGAAATGGAGCGTACATTTATTAAGCTGAAAGAAGAGATATTTAAATAGAAAGAAATCCTAACAATCTGCAGTAAATAATGCAGTAACTGAAAAACATAATCTTCCTAATAACTAGTAACTAAGTCTACCAACAGCTACATGCCTAAAGACTATGAAACTCACAACTGAAAACTAAAGAAGAAAAACTCTATCTTCTGAAAATAGAAAATGCATCAGCAGTTTTGTCATCATGCCAAATCAACATCAATTAACAGCTCATGAGGCAAATTTCAACAGAAGAACACCCTGAAGAGACTTAGTCAAAACATCAGCAACCTGTGAGCCACTGGAAATGATATGAAGGGATATGAGACCATCATGAAGAACATCATGGACAAAATGACAATTAACCTTGATATGCTTCATCCGTTCATGGAACATAAGGTTCTTAGCAATGTGAATGGCACAGGTGTTGTCACAGAACACTGGAACATGTACAATGGAAGGAACAAACAACTCTGCTAATAAACGAACAATCCAAATAATTTATGTAACCAATTGGTGAAGGGATCTATATTCACCCTATGTCAAAGATAAGGAATTGGTGGGTTTTTTCTTCGACTTCCAGGAGACAGGGAAACCACCTAGTAGTAAGACATATACACTAACAGATTTGCTACTAGAGGAGCAACTAGCCCAATCAGAATCACAATAACCTTGACCAAGAGAAAAACTGGGAGAACTATTCAAGAAAAGACCCAAAGGGTGCCAGCCAAATATCGAAGCACATGTAGAGTAGCATCATAATGAGGGACCCGTGGCTAGGACATAAACTGGCTCAAGTGTTGGACACTGAAAGAGATATTAGGTCTTGTATGCTGGAGGAAGTTTAGTTTACCCACAAGTTTTTTATACAAAGAAGGATCGGGTAGAGGATCCCCTGAGTTAGTTGCAAGCTTAATATGGCAATCCAAAAGAGAAGATACATGACTAATAGCAGCATAATCAAACTCATGCAAAAGGTCATTTAGAAACTTTTGTTGAGTAACTAAGAAACTTTCAGGAAATCTGATTAATTGTATGTAAACTCAAAAAGCAATGTGCCTCACCCAAATCTTTGATCTTAAACTAATCACCCAGAAAAGATTTGAGGGAAGCAATCTCAACCTTGTCATTCCCAATAAGAAGAATGTCATCAACACAGACAACCACAACAGTAAAAGACTGGTTCTCAGACTTGAGAAACAAAGAGTAATCATTCTTGCTAGAAGGGAAACCCTTGGACAACAAAGTAGAAGAAAGTTTGGCATACCATTGTCGGGAAGCCTGTCGTAAGACATAGAGATATTTATTGAACTTGCATACTAAAGTAGGAGAGGCAGAATCAGAAGGTGGAACTTGCAAACCAAGAGATACTTTCATAAAAACCTCTTCTTCAAGATCCCCATGCAAAAATGCATTGTTAACATCTAACTGATGGACCACCCAACCATTCTTAACAGCAATAGTCAAGAGACATTTATTGGTGGTCAGTTTCACAACTGGGGAAAAAGTTTCAGTAAAGTCAACCCTTTCTTGTTGGGTATCACCCCTAATCATTAGTCTAGCTTTGTATCTCTCAATGGTACCATCAACCTTTTGCTTAATCTTGCACAACCATTTAGAGGAAATAGCCTTCTTACCAGGAGGTTGGGGAACAATAGTCCAAATGTTATTTGCCTCCAAGGCCTCAAACTCCTTAACCATAGCTTATTGCCAAGAAGGACCGAAAACATCCTGATGAAAGAACTGGGGCTCATGCAAATCAGTGTCAACAAGAATAGAGATAACCTTGGATGTAAAAGCACTAAAACAGAAATAGTGTTGCAAATGAGGAGGTGGAACTGAGATCCTAAAGGACCTTCTCAAAGATATATAGGAGCAAGAATAGGGGAGATAGTAGGTGGAGAAGTAAAAGAGGGAGAGCCAAGAGGAATAGTAGGACTAGGAGATGTAGGAAGATTAACACTGGTAGTGGGGAAATGAGCAAAATAATCAGAAACAGCTAGTGGAGGAGGAGGAAACATAGACAGAGAAGAAGGAGAAGAGTAAAGAAAAATGGTCTCATGAAACATGACATCTCTGGAAAAAAAATTTCTACTTGTCCAAATCAAGGAGCTTATATGCCTTTTTGGTCATGCTATAACCAAGGAAAGCAGAGGTGATGGATCTGGATTTAAACTTATCCCTTTAAGGCTTAGGTACTGTAGCAAAACTAAGGCAACCAAAAGGTTTGAGGTGTGAGTAGGATGGAGCAATTTCATATAGGAGACCACAAAGGGTGTTATTTTGTAACAAAAGTGAAGGGAATCTATTAATAAGATAAGTCGTAGTGAGGACACACTCACCCAAATATTTGATAGGAAGTTTGGATTGAAATAGCATAGATCGAGCAGTCTCCAATAAGTGTTTTTGTTTCCTTTCCACAACACCATTCTGTTGTGGGGTATGACAAGTAGATGTTTGATGGACAATGCCAAAAGAAGAAAAGAAAGGAGATCTTTTAGAGCTAGAATCCAACTCAAAAGTATTATTAGATCATATAGTCTAAATAGTAGTATGAAGTTGAGTCTAAACCATAAAGATAAAAGATTTGATAAGGGAAAAAGCATTAGATTTGGTAGACAGGAAGTGTGTCCAGGTCTGAAAAAATCATCCACTATGGTTAGAAAATGTTTATAGCCATTATAAGTTTGGGTGTGGTAGGGTCTCCAAAGATCAATATGAATGAGCTGAAAAGGGCATGAGGTTTTGATGGAACTTTGAGGAAATGCTAGTCTTTGTTGTCTAGCCATAGGATACACTTTATAAATGAAGTCTTGTTTCTTAGGTAATTGAGCATTTATATCAGCAATGAATTTCATCTTATGATAAGGCATGTGTCCTAATCTCAAATGCCAAAGTAAAGCAAGATCATTCTGAATAGAAGAACAAACAAAAGAAGGCATACATGTAGATATTGGAACAAAGTCAGAAACAATAGGTTTATTGAAAGAAATAATAGTGTTATTGTCAATAGAAGTAGTTGAAGTGACAACAACTTCATTATCAAAAAAATAGTAGCCGCAATGGAATTTAGATAATGGGAAGTAGGAAGAGACTTGGGATGAAGAATGTAAAGCCCTTAACACACTTTACCAATCTCCAGTGGCCTCTTCAAAGAAGGGCCCTGTAGAACACAATAGTAGAAGTAGTGAAGTAAGCTCCACAATTGAATTGGACTAGTAACTTGTGTACAGAAATCAAGTTATATTGAAAAGAAGGCACATAAAAGCATTTGTTAACACTAAGTCAGGGGACAGAGTAAGTGTTCCAGTACAAGTAACTTTTACCATATAACCATTAGGCAAAGTAATTAAAGCTTCCTACAATTTCCAATAACATGACCAGGTTTCTTGCAATAGAGACAAAACAAATTGTTCCTTTTGTTGTCAAAATTCACCTTTTGTGGATATTGAGACCTAGGAAGATAAAGGGGCCTGTGTACCCCAGCAAAAAAAGAAGCAGCATCTGTGTTAAAAGAGGCAGTCACAGTATGCGCTTCAAGCTGACCCTCATCATTATAATCATTATAGAATAGGCAGTATCCATATCAGGAAGTGGTTTAAGCATCAAAATGTTTATCATGACTTTAGTAAACCTCATTTAGACTCATCAATAACTGATATAATATTTGTTCCTCTTCTATCTTTTGAAAAACTTCTTTGCAACCACATGTGCAATCAGGTTACGTAAATGAATATGCAAGTTCATCTCATAATTTCTTGATTTTGGAAAAGTAGGATGCAATATTTGAAGACCCTTGGGTAATGGAAGCAATCTCTTTCCTAATCTGATGGACTTTAGTTCTTTAATAGTTTCTTGCTTCATACTAATGACATCAGCGTTTTGCTTCTCCGCGTGATCGACTGCATTATATTCTGAATCCTCGATCCAGTCTTTTTCAAGGTTGATGGAAACCATAGCATCTATTGCTCGAGCCTCAGCTACTAAACACTTTTCCCATTCTTCTTCTTCTTCAGCAACCTTTTGAGCCATATTACTCTTTTTAGCTCGGCAATATCTTTTTATATGTCCTATTCTTCCACATCGATAGCATCTAAGAGGCTTCTTACCATAATAGTTAGAAGACTCTTCCTTCTCTCCAGGTGAGCTTGAACCACCTAAAGATCGAGAGTGTGGCATATCCCTTGCTTTTTCTTTAAAGTTCCTCTTGTTGGCTACAAGAACATTTTCTTCTCCTTCTTTGACAAATACACTAGCCAACTGCTTGGCTAGTAATTCTTGCGATGATAACAAATTTTCAAACTCCTCCAAGGATGGTTGTTGAGCCCATCCTTGAACTGACATCACAAATAGAATATATTCAGGTTTCAAACCACGAATGATAATTCTTCTCATTCGTGCTTCAGAAATAGCTTCTTCCGGATTCAATAAACATATCTCAGAGCATAAGTTCTTAATCTTCAAAAAATATTCAGCGACAGAAAGATTACCTTGAGTGGTGTTAGCCAACTCATTCTCCAATATCTCCAGCCGAACTGCTGAATAAACGATCAAGAGTCCTCCATATTTCATGAGCTGATTTACACTTTATAATATGATCGAATAAACCGGAGGAGATTGTCCTCTTCAGAATGAACTCCGCCTTCGCATTAATCTGCTTCCACTTCTTGTATGCACTGCTATTTTTCGGTCCGTCAGCAGGAGGATTTGTGTTACTCCCGTTCACAACATCCCACAAATCTTCTCCCACAAGGTATGATTCCATACATGTTTTCCATACCTTGTAATTGGACTGATTCAACAACTCCATCCCCAGTCCATCAACACGGCCGCTAAAATCCATATTGACAAACCAGTTGAATCTACCACTAATCCGATCTTGAAATAACACCCACAAGCCAATATACGATTATGGCTCTGATACCATGTAGAGAATAGCATAAGAAAGTGTAATCAAGGAACCTTCTACTAGCCTAAGATCGTTAATTAAGATCGGAAGATTTAACTAAGGAAGAGGAAGCTAGAAAGGAGAACTTCTTTATAGAAGAACACTCTTTGATTTGGTTATTCTTGGGTTGTATACAAATGACCAAGGCCACCCCTATTTATACTTATGTGGGATGGTTCTAGATATTACAACATCTAGACTATTCTATCATTTACTACAAATATCTCCCTCAAATATCTAGAACTCTAGACTATCTAGATTTTTCCTAACTACAAATATCTAGTTCTCTAGAATATCTACACTTTTTTTAGATACAACAAATATTAAAGATATCTCTATAGAACTCTAGAAAGTTCAACTAAATATCTAAGATATTTTTTGTACCTCCGAAAAATCAACTTTATTTTTCACAAGTACCACAATGTTATACTTGATACAAAATGTAGACACCTCGGCAACAAACAAATTCCATCTTTTGTTTTCGCTAAAGTCTTGCAATCTTCTCTATAATGACCCGGAAGGTCATTTTTGGGAATTTTGAACTATTCATTTAACTATGATTATTTAGTTGATGGTATTCTTTTAAATAATGATTTAGTTGATAATTAATGGACCAAGTCTAAAAACTATTTAATACCTTATGTCATTTGACCCAGGTATAAGTATAAATAGTGAAATTTAACAATTTTTGGTTCATACTTCAGGTAAATTGCATGTGAGTTTCAATTTTGTGTCTACTTACATTGGTTGTTGCAGAAATGAATAATAGTATTATAATATTATTGGGTTGAAAAATAAGAAGTGAATTGCTGCAAATTGAGTGGATTTGTTCGTATTTTGGGACCAAGAATGATAACAAAATTGAGTGGAACAATCATTGCCAATGCATAAGGCAATGATTGGCAATGATTGGCAATGATAGTAGAATGGGTATGATTAACATTGGCAGTGATAGTAGAATGGAAGTGAATATGGGTTAAAATATTGTTTCGTTATTAGAGGTTACTGGTTTTGTATTGATTTTGGAGTTGCTAATTTCTTCATGGTCATCACAGTATGATCCATGTTCCAACGTTTTGCTACATGTAATTTTAAAAAAAAAAATAAATTAGCCAATCTTATCTCTAGGGAGTGTTGTACTAAGCAAAAAAAAATACAGAGGGGGGCTGGGCCTGACCTCAAATACAACACATTTTATGGTGATCACATCACCATTGAAAAAGCGAGAAGAGGCTGAAAATAGCCAAGCTTCTGGCAAACTACCACCTAACTAACATAAAAGTTAGCCTTGTCAAATTTGGATCGAATGCAAGGCATTTGCCACTTATCAAGTTGAAAGGGGCCTTTAGAGAGGTTCTGTGCAAATCAAAATATATAGGAATATACAACTTGATTTTGGTCGGTGGTTGAGGCAAGTTTGGCCAAACTATAGGCTCATTGATTGCACTCCCGATAGCTGTGCTTCACTTCAAAGTTTCTCACATTATTGATTTTTAGCATCTTGTCAATGATGTGTTTCAGCTTCCTATTGTTGGAGTCATGGTTAGTAACCATATCAACAATCACCATTGAATCGAGTTCCAGGATGAAATCAGTGTATCCTTGGTGATAACACCATTTCACCGCAAACTCGACCGCAAGGGCCTCTGCTCTATTATTGTTGTTACATTGAACTGAGACGGCAAATGCCATAATTAATTATCCCTGGTGATCTCTCATAATACCTCCAATTCCTGCTTTGCTGCTTTCAACGAGGTAACTTCCATCCTTATTAACGGGAGGCCTTTCCCATTTGACGACTTGTATCCTTTTTGTAGGTCTCAATCTCTCCACAGTGCTGCAAATTGTTGGCCAGTGATTGATGTCTCTAATTGGAGGGTAAAATTTGCTTACCACCTCTTCGATGGTCCAAATTCCCTAAAAATATCATTCTTTCCATAAAAAGCTTTCTCTGATTGTCATATTTGCATGAGCATCTCTGTCTCCAAAGCTCCCAACAAATAATGATTGGTGTAACGTGCAAAATAAGTTTATGGATATTATTAGTGCACTTCTCTTCCCACCATCTTTTGAAAATTCCAGGTATTGGCTGATCTATATGTTGAATTCCTAGCGCATTGCCAAAAGAATTCCATATTTGATGAGCAACTTAACTTTCAACAAAAAAATGTTGAATAGTTTCACATGTAGCGTTCCTGCAACAAATACGCATAGATCTTCTGTCAGTTCCAAATCTACTGATTGTGTCATCAAACTGGACTTTTTTCTTCAAAATTCTCCAATTAAGAAAAGAGATCTTAAAAGGGATTCTGTTGTGCCAAAGATTATTGAAGAAAGGAACTTTTATTGGAGAAAACACCATCGTCTGTGAGTTGCCAAATTGGGAAGTCTTGTTCATTTTGGTCATCAATTTCAAGTTGAGCAATGTATTGAGCCATCTGTAAAAGAAGAACAGTGAGAAGTTTAGTCATATTCCAATCACTATAACTAAAGAAAGCATTAACATTGAGCTTTGCTGATCTTCCTTTACCAGGGAATATCTTGGCTAAAGCTCCCTTACCTGTCCAATTATCCCATCAAAAACTAGAATTACCCACTTGAACTTTCCAGAGGATATGAGGCACAACGTTACTCCTAATTTTCATGAGTGTATTTAGGTGGTGTTTTTTGAGATTGTAGACGAATATATTGGGGAAGTAAGGTTGGAAGAGGAAGTGAAATGTTGGGAATAAAGGGTGTATTTGTTTTAATCGGTAGGGTAAATGTAATTTGAGGTAGGTGTAGTTAATTTGGGTCGGGTATAGTTAACTTGAGTCGAGTGTAGTCAATTTTAATTAATTGGTCGGGTATAATTAGTAATGGGTGAGTTTGTAAATTAATTTAAGTAATTAAATTGTAACCAATAGATGGTCATCGTGTATTTAAAAAAAATTATTTAAATAATAATTCGCTATAAAAGTGGTCAATATTGGATCCAAAGGTGGATGGCAATGTATTTGGGAGTCAATAAGTGGATGATAGGGATATTTGGAGCCAATATGTGAATGGAGGGTAGTTTTGTACCATTTCCATAAAAAATATCATATATTATGATATTAAAAAACAGTGTCATGTGATATTGTGATATAAGTTTGTTAGTTGAACATTAAAGAGAGAATTAAGAAAAAAGAAACATAAATTGTCTATAGCAATTCTATCCCTGTGTTGTTATTCTCAGTATTGATGTCTGATAATTTCCCCCCCTTCTTAGCCCTGTATTGTTTCTCAACAAAAGAAAAGTAGCATGACAACCATGAGCTGTTGGGTTTTTAAAATGTGCAAATGGAAACTGAAGAGCTGTAACTTTTATGAAGAGTTGTGAGTTTTCTAAAACGTTGTGACTTTTCTGAAGAGTTGTGACTTTTTCAAAAGGTAGTGACTTTTCCGAATGGTTGTGACTATTCCAAAGGATTGTGACTTTTCCACGGGGTTGTGACCTTTTCGATAAGGCACAATAAACACATGCTTATACTACCCGTTGTTGTCTATAAATAGAGGGGTTTCTCTTATTTTTCAACAACAAATTTTCTGAAATTTTTCTTATTCTGCACAAAAAAATTCTAGTGTACTTTAGTGTCATTCAGTGATTCGCTGACATCACAATTTTAGGCAGCAATATTATCCTTCCTTAAAATTGGCTCATTTGTCTCTATACCTTATTAGGTTCCTTCTTTGCCGCAATCTTCCATACTTGTACAAGTTATCCGCATTCACGTCTGGGGACCTAGTTAACCTAATAGAGTAAATATAAGACAACAAGCAGTGAATCGAGTTCACTTTATCAATCATTAAAACTACTTATATATTCTCCTACTTCTCAACAATCTTGCCATGGAGTCAGTGAAGTGGAGAGAGAAAAAAAACCTTTTATTTTATCTGTAAAGACCCATGTACTCTTACAATATGCTAAGTTCCATATATATACAATGTACAAACTGTAATAAAATGAAACTAAGTATACTAAAGGAGCAACTAGCCCAATCAGAATCACAATAACCTTGACCAAGAGAAAAACTAGGAGAACTGTTGAAGAAAAGGCCCAATGGGTGTCAGCCAAATATCGAACACATATAGAGTAGCATCATAATGAGGGACCCGAGGCTAGGACATAAACTAGCTCAAGTGTTGGACACTGAAAGAGATATTAGGTCTTATATGCTTGAGGAAGTTTAGTTTGCCCACAAGTTTTCGATACAAAGAAGGATCAGGTAGAGGATCCCCTGAGTTAGTCGCAAGCTTAATATGGAAATCCAAAAGGGAAGATACATGAATAACAGCAGCACAATCAAACTCATGCAAGAGGTCATTGAGAAACTTTTGTTGAGTAACCAAGAAACCTTCAGAAAATCTGATTAATTGTATGTAAACCCAAAAAGCAATGTGCCTCACCCAAATCTTTGATCTTAAATTGATCATTTAGAAAAGATTTGAGGGAAGCAATCCCAACCTTGTCATTCCCAATAAGAAGAATGTCGTCAACATAGACAGCCACAATAGTAAAAGACTGGTTCTCAAACTTAAGAAACAAAGAGTAATAATTCTTGCTAGAATGGAAACCCTTGGACAACGAAGCAAGAAGAAAGCTTGGCATACCATTGCCGAGAAGCCTATCGTAAGACATAAAGAGATTTATTGAGCTTGCATGCTAAAGTAGAAGAGGTAGAATCAAAAGGTAGAACTTGCAAACCAAGAGGTACTTTCATAAAAACCTCTTCTTCAATATCCCCATGCAAAAATGCATTGTTAACATCTAACTGATGGACCACCCAACCATTCTTAACAGCAATAGTCAAGAGACATTTAATGGTGGTCAGTTTCACAACTGGGGAAAAAGTTTCAGTAAAGCCAACCCCTTCTTGTTGGGTATCACCCTTAATCATTAGTCTAGCTTTGTATCTCTCAATGGTACCATCAACCTTCTGCTTAATCTTGCACAGTCATTTAGAGGAAATAGCATTTTTACCAAGAGGAAGGGGAACAGTAGTCCAAGTGTTATTTGCCTCCAAGGCCTCAAACTCCTTAACCATAGCTTCCTGCCAAGAAGGACTAGAAACATCCTGATGATAGAACTAGGGCTCAATCAAATCAGTGTCAACAAGAATAGAGATAACCTTGGATGTAGAAGCACTAAAACAGAAATAGTGTTGCAAATAAGGAGGTGGAACTGAGATCCTAAAGGACCTTCTCAAAGGTATATAGGAGCAAGAATAAGGGATATAGTAGGAGGAGAAGTAAAAGAGGGAGAGCCAAGAGTAATAGTAGGATGCAATATTTGAAGACCCTTGGGTAATGAAAGCAATCTCTTTCCTAATCTGATGGACTTTAGTCCCATTTGCCTGCCCATATCTTCTCTCAATATCTAATCACAACTTATCTGCAAAATCAATGTGGACACTCTCCCTGATCTAAAGTTCAAGAATATCCAACAGCCAAGCAAGGACCATATCATTTGCCTTGTCCATGGCTCGAAAAGAGGAGTATTGGGAGCTGGTCTACGTAGGGTTCCATTGATAAGTCCTAATTTATTCTTACAAGAGAGTCCTATCAGCATGCTCCTCCTCCAACTCCCATACCCAGTGCCATTGAACTTAGTAATGACTAAGACTATGCCTGGGCGATCAGAAGGATGCAAAAAATAAGGATGCGAAGACTCAACCGTGAAAGGATTAAAGCCTCCTATCGATGCACTATCATTCCTAGATGAAGAATCCGACATTTCTCAAGCAAGGAACGGAAACAAGTACACTAGGCAAAATTAAAGTAAAAAGGAAAATCAAACAACAAAGAGGAACACAATACCAAAACACTTCTGCAGCTAAAGAGAAGATTCTACAGCAGATAAGAACACCTTCGTTGTCATCTAAAAAACAATAGTAGCCTGAAACCCTAACTTCTCATCTGTGGGTCGATGAGACTCCAAAAAAACCAAAGAAAAAAAATCGTAGCAAGGGTAGCATCACTCGAAAACTTAGGTGAAGAGCTGCACAATCACCCGCTCTAATATCATGTTACCCTTCAGATTTGGAAGAGAAATCGAGATATCTTGCCATGGAGTTGGTGGAGTGGAGAGAGAGAAAAAGAACCTTTTATTTCATCTGTAAAGACTCATGTTCTCTTACAGATGTTGTAATAAACTAAAACCAAGTATACTAGAATTGATATTTACCAATAGCTTCTAAGTATCAACAAAGTTAGAGTAAATGTAAAAGAGACAAACAAGAAATCAAAAAAAGGGTACAACCATTTCTAAAGTAATGGAGAATCTAAAATTATTTTATATCTACTTTACGAAGTATGTTTGTTTTCTATACAACTTATGAAGTTATCGAATTCAGAGGCTTGTCAAAGATCAAAGAAACATAACAATTTTAACAGTTCAATGTACTTACCTTCTATTCTGGTTCATTCTTCTGTGTAGGTGATTTCTATTGCGATGTTGGACGAGGAATTAGACGTCTCCTTACCGTTGCTAGAATGCAGATGGTTGACAATAAGTTCTTGTATTTCAAAACTTTCCTTCCCCATGCTAGACAACCTCTTAAGGTCGACTCCTAATTTGGAAAATTTGATGATATTTCCTGATACAGAGGTATGTTATTCATCTCATTATTTACACGTTCCCTTGAAATGTTTCATAAAAAATTTCTGCCAATTTTTATTTCTGAAAAGCATTTTCATTTACGTGTCAAATGCTGATTACAATGTTACTTAAAGGTTGTTACATTTAATTCAATTTCAGGACCATCCATTTTTTGAGGAGGATGAATACATTGATGTGTTGGAATATGACCACCTCTCCTTTCTAGAAAACATATTCAAAGTTTCCTTACAGAATTTGAAGAATGTCAAGGTTATGCCATTTTGTAGTCATACGCGTACATCTGACACAATAGAGATCGATCAATTCTTGAGGTTCTTACTTGAGCATGCAATAAATCTAGAGAAAATGGTTATAGTGCCACATCATAAGGGATGCAACAGTTGTTCTACTAATATCTCACAACTGATGAAGTGTTTGTTACTTTTTCCAAGAGCTTCTAGTAGTGCAATTATTTCCTCAGGACCAGTTACCAAAAATGTTTTTGATATATAGTTATGTTTGAAACTCTTTTGTGATTATAAAGACACAAGATTGGGATCTGACTATAATTCGGATATTGCTTGTAATTTGTTTGAATGACATTGTAATTTCATGACTAGTTTTGTTTTCTATTCGTCTGTGTGTACATATTTCTAGATGATGTACAATTCATAAACTTAAGATTGTATCCAAACGAAGCAGTTAAAAACATAAAAGTGCAGCTTGCATTAGTTAAATTAAATTAAAACTTAATTTTTTGAAAGGTGATTGAATCACAATAAGAAATGTTTTTAAAATTATATTGTGTGCAAGCCATTAATTAGCACAAAAAAATAGTTGCTCATCCCTTGACCTGAGGTTTGTGTTCGTAAAAAAGAGAGATGGTTGGCATCTTCCCCTACAAGGATGAAAACAACCTTTGGATTTTACATGTTACCACACATGTTTTAGGCATTCTACCTTGATGTGACCAGCAAAGGATTTGGTGCAGTGGATGGTTCTACTTCTCTTTTAGCAAGAAGTTTCAATTTCGAGCCCTAAGTATAAAAAAATCTTTGGTAGGAGCGCTACCCCCCCCCCCGCCGCCCCCCGAATGGACCCTATCCAGGGCAAAGAATTAGTTAGGCTCCAATGGAAAAATCAAACACCTTAAAAACAAAAAATAAAATAACGTGATCAAAACCATTTTAGCACCAAAAATGTTTAATTTCACCATTCGTGATTTTTGAATACTATGGTTAGTGTCTTATGATTTTTATGTGATTAAGAAATTGTCTGATTTTGGTTTAAGGAAATGGTCTGATGGACCCTTCTACTTGTATGCGTTTGTATTCTGGACCCTTCTACTTGACTATTTGTCAACTAAACCCTTAAACTCAATTAAACTCTATGCTTTAAGCCCTTCTGACCGTTGACCAAGCTTATGTGGCAACTTAATTATTGAGTTGGCACAATTGCGTGATGTCATGCGTGAAAGATCAAATTTTAAACTAAAAACAATTTTTTTCTTTTTAAAAATAGAATTAAAAAATCGCAAATAAGAAAATTATTTTTTTTCACTTCTTTCTTCTTTTCCCACCCCACCCCTCCCCATTTATTTTTTTCTTTCTACTCTCAAACCCCCATTTCTCTTCTTTCTCCCCTTTCCAGCCCTTTCCAATTTCTTGTTTCTCTTTCTTTTTTCTTTTCACATTTTCTTCCTCCCGGGATTAGAAACGAAATTGTATTGTTGTTATAGATCTGTATTTTCCTTTTATTTTAGGGGTAATTTATAACCCATAAAGTGAAAAAGATTCAATAGTCTTGAAAGAAGAAAAGTGATTGTTGAATGTCTTTGTGAAATAAGGTGAAATGTGTTATGTAAAATTGTGTACAAATATTAGAGTATATTGATGTATTTTAATGGCTATTCGTTAACATCAATGGGGAAAAGAAATTTATGGTTGTAAATGTGGTAGATGTATATGTTGATAAAAGAAATACGATTAAAAAGTTGTGAATGAAAGAAATTTTGAAAAAAAAACGAATGATAATTGTTAGTTATTTAGGAAAGTAATGATACTAGTGAGAATGGAAAGTTGTGATGGTATCTCTAATGTAAAAAAAAAATGGAGAGAGGTGAAGGGATGAAGGAGGAATGAAGTGAAAAAGAAAGAAAAAATAGATTTTTTTAAAAAAAATAATAATCAGTGATGTGTCATTTAAAATGTGATGTGGATGATGATATGTCATTTTTGTCAAGCGTTTGAAGTTCACACACAGCGAAAGGGGTTTAAAATGCTTAGTTTCACTGAGTTTAAGGGTTCAATTGACAAATGATCAAGTAGAATGGTCCAGAATATAAACTCATACAAGTACAAGAGTCTATCAGACCATTCTGCCGACCATTTATGTAATTTAGCTAACTTTTATAATATAATATGCATAGGAATAATACATAGAAACACATGTATATTATGGCGAAATTGTCAATTACATAATTAAACTATGTGGGGGTTCAATTACCACCTAATTCTATTTCTTCATATATAATTTACCTTTTTACTAAGTACCTAGTAACAAAACAAGTTAAAACATATCACATGTATAAACGTGTCTATACTTTACAAAAAAGAGGGGTTTTAATGTCTTATTATATCATTTGATCATTCCTGATCCAAATCGATCAGACCTCATTGTCTCTCAAGCTCAGCCCCTTTATCAGTCTGTAATATATATATATATATACATATATACATATACACTTTAACAAAGCATAATTTTCATTTTTATTTTTATTTTTTTAAAATTGGAGATAGAAAAAGGAGATTACAAGGTGGAGAGTCAAACTCTCACCAATAAGGTAAAAGTTCATATAGTCCGAAATCCAAAAAGACTTTCATCCCAAATCTGTCCCAATCAATCTGCGATATATTGTGTGACAAATATTAAAACGTATTTATATATATTGTAAGTTCATGGTGTGTGATTTTCTCATAAACAATAGTTAGGCTAGAATTGATTAACTAGATTACCAAATAATGCCTCTAGGTAATTACCCCTAATAAATTAGTAGAAAAACTTACACTATTTACTATAGTTGAGTTTTAAATTAGTATATATAGTAATATAAAGAACTTACACTGTCAGGGGTCATTTGGTAGAATTTATTAATAAAAATAATGCATGCATGAATTATGTATATATATTAGTAATATATTATTTGGTATATTTTTTTTATGCTATGCATACCTAATGCGTGTATTAGTTATACACTCTATTGTATGTATTAAGGTGTGTATTATTAATACCATGGATTTCTAGGTATTAGCCATTCAAGGGTTAGTGCGTGCATTAACATGATTAAAGACTCAATTACCCCTCAAAACCTTTTTTTTACATCTTTTCCACCATAATTATGAAGGATATTTTTGTAAATAAATATTTTCATACAATGCATACTAATTTTAATACACAAAGCCAACCAATTCATAAAATATCATCTATGTATAATCAATAAAAATATAACTAATACAATCATTACTAATACACTCTATTTAGCATTATTTTTTACACTCTATCGAACGATTTTACTTTTGATGGTGCATGATCCTTCTATATATTGGATATATAATAAGGAGGGGGGATGCATATATAAGATTTGTTCAAGAAAAGTGGGGAAACGTAACATACAAGTCCAATACATATGAGTCATCAAATTAGATGGGTTGTTGGAAAAGGAGGCATAATCACTTCATTGGTATATGTAAACCATTTTTTTGGCTTTTAGGTGTGATAATAACAAGGACCACCATTGCTTGTTGCAACCTATTACCTTCTCATGACATTTCTTTTTTCAACTATTTTTGACATCATATATAGCTGTGTCAAACATTAATGATGGTTGCCCATTTTGGATCTCCCTGTACTCCCTTCATATTTATTTTTATTTGTCCTTTATATTAAAAATATATTTTACTTTTAGCCTTATTATTTCAACAAACAAGAGAGAATTGTGCTTTTAAAAAAAAAAATATCAAATCAACATGCATGCATGAATCAAGTAAAAAGAAAATGAGGTGTTTGGTCATGTCTCATCGTAAAAATAGAAAAAAGGTAATTTTTGTTTTGTGTATATTAGGTAGTGAAGAGGTTGTTTGATATTCAAGGAAATGCATATAAGAGTTATAGATTTTTATGTATTTTCATTCAGCTTTATAAACTATACGTTTCAAGTTTATATATAGAAAACCAACAGTTTCTTTGACGTATCCACTGAAAGTTTCTATAGCTATAAAGATATAACTAAGGACAAATGCATTTCTTTTATCTGATTTTGTAGTGCTCTAACTCCACACTGTTATTATTAGATGTTTATTTTGTGGAATTAGATATTTGCAAAAAAAGTGTGCCTCCACCATCCTCAAACCTCTATTATGACGAGCTTCTTGATCATAATAGAAGCAGATTCAGTATTTAAATTTAATTAACGTAGTTTAGTCTCTGAGATTTTTTTCCATTGAGCTATTTATATTTTTCTTTCTGTACTCATACTCATAATTTAATATGTGTTAAAGCTTATATATATATATTTAATTATATCGAAAATATTAAGTTAGTTAAATTCATTGAACTAGCATGCATAATTAACTATGAGAAAATAAGGTAGCTATAGACATAATTTTGTGGCTAAATAACAAAAATCTCATGCTAATTCTATTAAGAGATGGATTATATATATGAAAATTCAATTTGTTTGGAATTATTTAGCAATGAATTAACTAGGAATTATCGATAAATTTCAAAAGGTCATTGACATCGACAGGTTCAAACATTATTTATTTTGGGGTTCCTTCTTATTCAATATATGCACATCCCTTTCAACTATTGTCATGTAAAAATATCAGAAACTTCACCTTTCCAGAGCACAAACCGCGCACCTGTTTTTGCACTATCAATGGTTTCTGTTAGATACATTGTCCAACCCAATTCAATTCTACAAGTTGCACTATATATGTGACACTAAAATACTACAACTCATGATTATTCTTTGGACCTTTAATTTGTTACTACAACAAATAAAGAATTTAGCGACAATAATATAATTGTAGTTATATTATAATTAGCAACGATGATAAATATGAGTGCTTATAACAACACTCTATATATAAAAATCGCTAAAGATTTTAGTGACTCTATATACAACGACATTAACTCATCAATTACCGCCAAATATTTTTACAACAACAAATATTGTCACTAAAAAGAAAATCTAATACGTCTAAAATATCTCTTTAATCATTGTGGTCAGTAATCACCATATATTTCATGCCTCATTATTCATATTTAGCTATTGCGATGATATAAATATGACATTATTCACCCATCACGATTCACGTGTCACAACACTTATTTATTCTCGACTTGTAAAATGAAGACACGTTTCTTTCCAATTCTAATTCAAATACTAACTTTTTTTTGCCATTTTAAGATTAATTACTATATTCAAATAGTAATAAGTAATGAAAATTACACACATTATATTAGCTAGTGAGATGAGTGGTCCTAGCTACTATATTCCCAATAGGATGGGGTCAGTATGGTTGTGGAAGAGCAAATGCACAATAATGCTAATTTAAACAAAGAGACAGAACACACACCAAAACTGAATCCTGGATGCTAAAGTTAGGTGCACATATACTCAAAAGGCCACTAGCTAAGCATGGAGGGCCAACTCAGCCTAAGTTGAATCCTATGTAATCATTGATCAATTTGGAGGTTCTAATTAGAGTTTTGTACATATTGTCCTATCCATATGATGTGTTCTTCCCAAAGCAGACCAGTTTACAGGATGTGATTTAAACTGTACACTGGCTAGTGGCTTCTAATTTACAGCTCGCATGTATTCAATACATGTCTGTTCATGCCACTAGTGTACGTACACATTGAATGTATTTTGGAATGAGGTGTACACAAAGTGTAAATAAGTTTTGTACTATCAAATCGTCTATAATAAATAATTAGACATAACAAGTTAAAAACTAGACATAACATTCTTCTTCTGCTTCAAAAGCTTTGCTTGGTCTTGATTAATGGAGATTTCATGACTTATTATATCGTAAATCCCCATAATATTTTATTATTATTATTTTTAGGTTAATTTTAGACTATAAAGATATAAATTAGCTTGAGGTACGTCCAACGTCCATGAGTAAAATATTGAAGATATACGTTCAATATACGTACTACGAGTGAAACACTAAGTCCAAGTCAAACTTCACTCATTGGAGACACCACGAGTGAAACTCGCTCCCACTTCAGAAGTCACCTTCAGTCAAATATATTTAAAGTTGGTCTTGGTAAGTCATATCAAACTTTAGACAAAAATATCTAATATTTGATCTTCACGAAGACAAATTTGAAACAAAAATGTCTGAAGTTAAATGCACATTTTCAACTTCAATCATAGATTGGCAAACTTGCAAAAATGAAATTAATTTCGAATAAAAAATAAATGATGGCCCCAAAAGTGGATGTTTGTGAACTTTGCCCGGCCTCATATTTGTCAAACTTGATAAATCTTGTGCCTAACTTTTTTACCTATGTAATGTGTGATTGATTGTGTGCTTTTATTACGTTGGCAATTGTCATGACACATTTCTATTGTAACTATTGTCAATCTTCTTTGAAATAGTAAAGGAATTAATTAAATACGTCAAAATCTTTTCTTCTTCTATTTTTTTTTCAAGAAAGGGAAAATCCTCCTAAGTCTTTGTTCCCCACTCATTCTCCACTTCTAGCACTCTTCGTTAAAGGGAAATATTGCAAGCAACATACCTAATTAACTTGAATGTTTAACTTGATGTGTAAATTACGAGATTATTTTAATTTCTTGCAAGTTGCACAAGTGGCCATCATACCTCTTTTCCATGACCCCATAATTAACTCATGCCATTTATTAGAATAATTAAGTTGATCTTTCTGTTAATTCCAAAACTCAACTACATTGTTAGCTAGCTAGCTAGTTAGTGTAATATCAGTATCATCTTCCTCGGAGTGGAGCCAAAAATTTGAAATTTATGAAGTTGAGATTTTAGTCTCTCTGAGCCTGAGTTCTAAATTAATAAATTTATATATATTATATAAATTGCTAAAATATATATATATATATATAATTTGAACTAAAATTTGTGAATTCTTTCAAACTCACTTTGTGGCTCTCTCTCTGCCCCTGCATGCTCCTATTTTTAATAGTCATAATTCACAATAATATTATGCATGACTTAATTATATAGTATATGGTTTATATATATTTCCAAAATTGTACGTACGGTTATAGTAAGTCGAACTGACAGTAAATCAAGCTGATTAATATCATTATAATTGTACTCCTCTACCTTAATCAAACCCGTACATTGAGGGGTAAAATTGTGATACAACCCCACCATTGGTGACAAGTACAATAAAATTAACCTAAAACAATTAAAAACCACAACACTTTTACAAAACCTACTATTTAATTACATCTCAAAATGAACAAATAGACCGATTGAAAATCATGAGAAATCAGAATTCAGATCTCACAAACAATAACCAAAAAAAATACTACTAGCTAAGCCTTGATACGCAAAGTGCTCATGGAAAATAGTCAATCGCATATAGCTAATGCAATAGTTGAGATACGATTAAACTGATCATCAGATGTTACCCAGCCTACTCATTTATTGAACTCAACTTCACGGTGAACTTCTTTCTCCTGCCACTCCCATTACTCCCTTTAGGAATATGACCGCCACTATTGTCATCCACCATTTTTTTTGAAAAATTAGGACTACTTTTTTCAAATGCTATAAATTTCTCATTTCTACTACTATTGTTTAATGCAGAGCTAGCCTTCACAGCTAATGCAGCCATTTCCTCAGCTTTCATCTTATGTTTTAGTTGGCTCAAAGGTAAGGCAAAATAAAGCTGACCAAGCTGAAGCTCTTCTTCGGCGTTTACGGCGCAAACGACGTTTTCGAAATCCATTTCGTCGGAGTTGCAAATGAAGATAGAAGGGTCATTTTGTAATAAGAAAGAAGCTTTAATTGGGTAAGAAAATTCTTGTAATCTTCCGTCGTGTAGAATTAATTTGGCTGTGGCTACTGATGTGGATTCATTTGAACTGCATATAATGCCCATTATGCATATGAATTGGAGAAAGGGAAGAGATATAATTTAATTGTTGTTTGAAAAGACTGAACGGCGAGTGAGAAAAGAGAAGAGTGGGAGGTATATAATGGCCACCTCTATTTGTCATGTAGTTACTATGAGAAATACAATACTTTGCTTCGTCTTAATTGACGTGACACTTTTGAATTTAATGTCAATGTCTCAAATTCATAGTCAATTCAAAGGGAAAAAGATTATCTCAAGCCTTATAAGGAATCCACTCAAACATTGGATGATTGAGATGGGTCGTCCTACTCTGATACCGTATTAAGATAGATCTTGAACCTAACTCACACCTCAAAAATTAACTCAAAGAAAGGACAATTGTTCAAGTCTTACAAGGAATTCACTCATCTCATTAACCACCAATGTGAGACTTTCATCATTTTTCAACATTATTAATACAGTATAAATGTTGGGGACGATATTCCCAACATGATGAATTTTTTTTCATTTTCAGGAGTCAAACTCGAGACTTTTAATTAATGAAAATAAATGAATTTGGAGCTAACTCAACCCCTTAAACTACCCACAGGAAAAAAATTATTCAAGTCCATATAAAAAAACCACATTTCATCTGATGTGGGACTCTTAAACTTCACCACCCAACTACACTCCTAGTATGGTGTGTGTGTATAGGCAATTAACGTGGGGGGTCCAACATCAATACACAATAATTAGATAGGATGGATCGTGCGTTCATATCATGTAGAGAAATTAATCTGGAGTTTAACTTAACTCCAAAAATTACCTTACGAAAAGAATTGTACAAGTTCATATGAGGATATCATTATTTTACATATAATATAGGACTCTTCAACACTTAAAAATAAAGGGATTTCAACCATCCCACTATATCCTTGAAATTAATAAACCTTAAATGAAAGTGCTTACCTTTTTATATACTGATAAATTACATGAAGTCAAACTTACTCATAATTCTCATTAAGACTAAAAAAAATGTGCTATATATAAGGTGCACGCACTAACAATAAATTAAGGAAGATATTAACAAACCATTGAAAAGTCAGATGCAGGTCCTCTCTATTATTATTAGAAAGTATTACGTACCCTAGTTGCAATATACTTTCAATTCTTTGGTTTCAATCTATATGAAATGATATATTTTTATATTTAGAAATAATTTAACCTTAAAATGTTCATTTTAACATTAATAAAATAATTTTTAGCGAACAAACATTTATAACTTATTTTAGACCACAAATTTTACATTTTAAAAATCTTCCTTTTTAAAAATCTCATATTAAGTCAAATTACATCAAATAAATTGAGATAAAAAAGAAGTACTTAAAATAGTAATTGCATGCTAGAATTGGTAAATTTATAATAATAATGTATAGTGTAAGAATTATTCACTTAATATATAGTAAAAGGGAAAAGTTCGATTTACGCCTCCTTATAAAGAATTATATGAAATATCTTAATTTTACTTTATGTAATATCTAAAGGTTGGAATCATTCATATTCTTATTATTAGCTAATTGAGTACTGGTATTTGCTCTTGATTCTCACAAAACTCCAACCTGAGCCAAATGAATTTTACGAGTCAAAATACTTTAAGAGAGAAAAAATTGTTTACAATTAGACTCGTTATCTTCGTAACGGAATTCGGTTAAGATAAAAAATGAATATGGGAGAATATAATTTAAAATAGTAATATAATAGTATGAATTACTCTAAAGTATTATAATGGAGTAATAATTTATTTTTTTTTAAATTGGCTAGTAAAGGAATAGAGATGACTTTTCGAAATACATTAAATAGTGTATTACATTCTTTTTATTTTTGTTTCTCACCCAATGTTTGGAGCTCCGATTAAATTCAAATTGCACGCTACGGGACCCATTCAAGGGGTGATGTTTCCAATATGATTTTCTCCATATCTAGAGCTCAATCTCGAGACCTCTAGTTAAGAGTAAAACAATCTTACCACTATACCCCAGTCCATATTGATATTACATTCATATTTATACAATGTTCAAACATTAATTTCATCTCATAATTTCATGATATGATATCGCATGATCAAACGCAGCTTATTAAATCAATGGGAAAATGGCATGACATAAGTGAGGAGAGCAATGCATCGCCAGGCTGTAAAATGGGGTTGACAGGTTGTATAAGGTGACCCTTCACACTGCCCCACGTTTCACCAAAGCTAACTTCCAAATCAGGGATTGAGCTGGCCTGCCTGGCTCATTGCTTATTGACTTATTCTCCACCTTTTTCTCCAATTATATTAATTCCAACCTTTAATAGTAAGCATCAATTTATACACCAAACTATATATATACTTCCCCGTTTCTAAACAAGTTATTTTTTAAAACAATTTTATTTTGTTTCAAAGAAATGATGTTTGATATTATGAAGAAAATCTTAATGATGTTTTTTCAATTTTATCCGGGAGTGTTTTGCATGATCGAGAAATTACTAAATAACTACATTTTTTTACAAGGTATTAATGAAGGGTAAGTTTTACTTTCTAGGAATAGTTTTTTAAGGGGTATATATCCAAACTAAAATCATTATTTATTTAGAAACGGAGTATATACTCTCTTTGTTTAAATTTGTTTGATTTTGACTTAATATGTAGTAAATGAAAATAAATAAAAAATTTAAATCTTGTGATCTTAAACCAAAGATATATAAAATATATTAAAATGTCATTTCATCTTGTGGTCTTAAATATGTCATGTGAAAAATAAAAATTAAAGAATTGTTAAAAAAAAAAAAGGATACATTCTTTTTTAAACAAATTAAAAAAAGAAAATAAGACAAACAAATTAAAGCAAAGTGAGTATATATTGATTATATTCTTTCTATTTCTTTTTATATATCTAAATTTGATAATATAGTAAGTTTAAAAAGTAAATTAGGCGTTTCGGTTTAAAATATAAAATATACTAAATATAAAAAATGAATTTCTTTTTTTTTAAAAAAAATCTAAAAGAAAGTAAGAAACACAAATTAAAGCAGTAAACATATCATAGTTATTATTTGGAGTATTATTTGTTAGGAGTAATACTCATATAATTAGGTGATGGTGTTATTTATACTTTAGGCAATAAAAGAAGGAAAAATTATCTAAATACACAACTTATTTTATTATATTCTCTAAAACTTCTTATTATTTGAAAAAATTATAAAAATCCCTACTCTCTCCTATTATTGGATACATCATTTTACGCGATGTATTGGTTGGATACATTACTTTATGTGATGAATCGGGACGTCCGCGATGTATCGCGACATTGAGCAATGTATTTGAAATCGGGACGCAATGTATCGAGACGTTTTGGGATGTATTCGGAACCCACCAAATTTAAGGAATTTTTGTAATTTGAAAAAGAATCGAAATAAGGTGTAATTAACTATTAACATTATGCGATTTGTGTAAAATTTCCAAAAAAGAAATTCAACCGATCAATATTAACTTGAGATTGAAATATACTTATTGTCTATTCACATTGTAAAGAGTAGCTAATTACTTGAGATAGATCTAAACTATCCGGAAAAAAATATATTCTCAACGTATTAAAAATGCCCCCCTTCTACTTTGATTCTCAATTGACCTTAAGATTAAGAGTGAGAATACCAAAACAAGTTCTAAAAGGGAGTTCTTTGATGATATTCCACAACTATCTTAATAAACATATGTAATGTATTTATGAATCTAATAAAGTGAGCAGGTTAACTTGTCCAAATTGGAGGTGGGTCTTCAAAACCTAACCATGCCACCAAATCTTGACTAGCTAACGTATGTTAGCTTTATTCTATTTTTATTAATATAGAAAGGCAAACGCTATCTAATCTAATCTAGAAGAAGGTCTATTGGCTGGCCACTAACAAACAAGCAACCTCTGCCTTTGATAGTGATGCAACATTCTAAACCCTGCATCATTATGTACTCTTTCCTTATCTTCTTTATTATTCTAGATCACACTATACTCTTATACATGTACAATATAACTCTCTATACTTGAAATTAGGGAAAAGGAAAAAAAAATAAGATGGTAGGAGCAGGTTTTTAGAAACCTAGTAAATTTTATATATATTGAGAAATCTGTTAAATATATAAGAAATATTTATTCGGAACTCATTGATGAAGTAGTTTTTTGGTCTAGAAATGGAACTTGCTTAAGTTTTGTTATCCTCCTTGATGACGGTTCGATTCCTAACATATAAGATAAAGTTATTTTTTAATTTTATTTTTTTTATATTAAGTGGATTTCTTAACCCAAACAAAATTTTGACCAAAGCTTCAAAGTTCAATTAGAACTCTAGCTTTGTCCTTTAACTAATTAACATAAGTTTTCTATGTAGCTTTTAAAATAATGTTAATGTACTTAATTGTATCATTAGAGATGAAAGGAAAACAGGTTATCCATGTTGAATTTGGGAATAGAGGTCAGTGATGTCGTTATCCCAACAACCCAACAGCAGCTTACGTATTATGATATGAATCTATCATCTTTAATTCTACTGAATCTGACATATCTACCTTTTTCTTGTTTTCCTACCTAATGGCCACAGAAACTGCACATCGACCTTCTCTTCTTTACATTTTTTTTTATGTTTGCATTAATTAACCAATCAAGACTATTCTTCTCTGATAGTAGAAATCAGCTATTGGTAGAAGATAGTTGAATCCATCTTATGAGAATAGCTGCTTTTTGGAACAAATTAGAGAGTCTTAAGCCTAAAGGGTCACATTTCGAAGCAAAAATTAAGTAGTCTATTTGAAATTTTTACTTCAAAATATGGCATTTAGGATTTGGACTCCAAATTAGATTATGAGTTCTTGCGTTCATACAAAAACGAGACAAAAGTGGCATAATAAGAATTTCAATTTCAACTCTTGCAACGTTATCTTTGAGACGTGAAACTATGACGAAAAATAACAGAAAAAGGGATACCTCTAAGATATTATGGAAAATTGTATGTTGGTTTTCTATATTTATTGATTGAAACAACCAAGGATAACATATCATTTGAGGGTGCTCAGTTGGTTGAGTGGACTATCTGAACTTTGGTAAAAAGGGTTCGATTCGCCACCTTGTAATCCTTTTCCACCATTTCTCTTTGCCCCCGATATAATTTTTTTTTTTTAAAAAAAAATCTGATTTGTAGTGGAATTATGTCCAAGAGATTGGCATGCCTCTTGGTTCATGAACCGATATGCTGATAGAATGTATGTTAAAAATGCACAAATCTAAGCTGAAAATCAATTTGTTTCTCATGTTTGTCGTTTGTCTTTACCACTTCATCTTTGAGTAGAACATCACTAATAAGATGCTTACTTAATCTCTGTAACTTTCATTTATATTAAATTTGTTTGGTATAAATAAGTATAAGACAATGGTTACAATTATCTAATTAGGACAAGAGAACTCTGGCATCATGCAGAACAATTTGAATATCTAATCTAAAAGCTTCTCTTATAAAAGCAGTAACAGAGGAGTTCAAACTGGATCTGGTCGTGGATAGAGACTTCAATCTGTGTGACTGTGGATAGAAAAGGATGTTACCAAGTGGCTCAAGGCAGTAGATTGTGAATCTACCGCGTTGGTGCGTTCAAGTGTAATGATGTCTATCGTTTATAAATGGACCAAATACTTTAAAGCAATGAGTGAACTTACTTTTAGTATCACTCTAACCCTTTCAGAGATCATAGCAGAAAACTCCCAATTCGTTAAATCAAGGAACAACCAGGAGGGGTCCAGGACCAGAGATACAACTAATATAAGGTAGGAAGAAGCCAAAGATTGAAAAGCAAAGACACCGATGACAAAATCCAACTCAAGAAAGCCATGGCAGCAGAGAGTTGATATCGTAGGCATATATTACCTCTGCAGTATACACTATCAGAAGCAATCAGGAAATCAGCCACACTAGCAGTGGAACACGACACAGCCAGTGACAGTACCGAAAGGACCTGTTTTGAATCCAATAATACTCTATTTGATCAGAACAAGATTATGCAGTTGAGTTGTCAGTAAATTTATCAAAGCACTTACCCAATCTCCTAAAACAACAGCTGACAATACTCTGGGTTGATTAGATGGGCGTTTAGCCAAGACTAGAAATGTATCGATCATTGCCAATCCCAAGCTCCATGGTGTTACCAAACCCATGGTTGTCACCAAAAAGCTGCAAAAAAAAAAAGGTGAAATAGGTAATTTATTAGAGAGATTGCACCTATGCAACTAGAAAATCATAAGAACATATATATATATATATATATTGAGATAATAAGATTTTCTTACAACTGATTACTTGTGTTCTATGCTTACTTAAAACTATGCACATGTAGGCATGAATTAGTTTAGAATGTGAAACTAGGTAGGAATGACTACTAATCAGTAAATATGTTTGGTGACATCTGTTACTAAGGTAACCAGTTATTCTTGGTGGAATTTACGACCCAAGCAACCAGTAATTCTGGAGCTTAAAACCCCTACTTTTGCAAGAATAAAAGACGGAAAATAAAATGCATCAACAGCATCTTATAAACAAGAGTTGTTTGATTGAATAATCATCAATCAATAGTAACAGTAAACCATGGACACAAATAATATCGGTGCTAGAAAACCTGTATTCTGGAAAGAATAAGAAAATGAAAATGCAGGAATAGCACCTTAGAAGAAGAATATAATTCATTCGTCAATGACCAAAAGTAACACTAAACCATGTGATAACAACTTCTGAATGTAGAATCTGTTAAACAGACTACGCATATGAGATACCACCAACGGGTGTGGTGGCATTGATGGGATCCCTCCATGCTTAACCACATGTCTCAGGTTCGAGCCTGGAAATGGAGAAACTTCAGGAAGGGACTGCTTCCCACATTACTGGAACCTACTGCGGTGTGAATCCAAAATTAGTTGGCCAGCGGTTTTGATTGGAATAATCATCAACCAGTAGTCATCTTAAAACCAAGGACTTTCAAAAAGTATCGGTGCTCTTCTTCCTGCCAGTTCAGGAGCTTAGGCCCATGCAGTAGTAGTTTCCTAGTTGAAGTTGGCATGCGCAGGCCCAACACCAGAGGTTGGTTGGCACATTCGGTAAATCATTCACTAGCTGGCACATAGCAAGCAAGAAAGCTCAAATCCAGAAGTAAGGTCCAGAGCAAGAGTATCAGGGTAAGCAATGGCCCTGCATGGTGGAATTTAGCAAGCTGCCGGAAACACGCACTACCTACCCAAGCAAGAGTTGTGCTAGAGAGAGAGCTTGTCTTCGGCAAAAGAATAAGAAAATGAAAATGCAGGAATAGCACCTTAGAAGCAGAATATGATTTCAATCATCAATGACCATTAGAATTTAGAAACATTACACCATGGGCATACAACTCATAATTTAGAATCTGTTAAACAGATTATGCATATGAGATACTATCAAGAGACGTGGTGGAACGAATGGGATCCCTCTACCCTTAACCAGAGGTTTCAGGATCAAGCCCTGAAAATGGAGAAACTTCTAGTAGAAAGCACTTCCTCTTTTAATGGGCCCTATGCAGGCCAAATTCAAATAAGTCGGCCCACGATTAACGTATACCAGATGGTTATTCTTAAAAAAACTACATGTGAGATATATTCCAATAACATCTAGTTTCAGCATAATACTCCAATTGGTATAACAACTGCATAGATGATTCCAAGCAGCATAAACCTGAACTAAGCACTTCCAAATGGCAGCTTTCACAACAAAACTCTGGATACAGTACAGATAAAATCTGATATGTGTTTCAAGTTCTTAAGTAAACAAAGCATGTAATATGACCTTTTTCAGTTATCACATTCTCAGGAAATATTTCTAACCTCAATTACGCATCCAAACCCGCAATAACCAATTAACTACTCTAATAAACTAACACAAGCATATATCCCACATATAAGCTTCCTTAAGTTCATGTAACTATTTCTTCCAAACTCCCTATTGAAGATGAACTTCACTCCTCTCATGTGAAGATCCTTTTAACAGCTTTAAAAGGTCAAAGAAAGTGCCCCTCAAAGCTCATTAAAAGCTCTCCACTGGGCATTCACGTGGTAATTTCAAAAGTGCCTAATAATTCAAAATGGAAAGATTTTGTTTTTTTTTTCTTTTTTCTTTTTTTTATGACCGTGGTGTCTGAGCCAGCTTTTGTGCGCCTCAATTAATTTTGCGCAACTCAACTAATTTCACAGGATACCTCCCACCTCCCACCAGCAACAACTACCCGGTCACTCAGTCCACCAAGGCTAAGACAAATGGGAAGAATCACGTTGTGTTTTTTTGTCTCTAGTGAGTTAAATTGACTTACGCCAGTTGCCTTCTAAGGGTAAGGACTACTAATTCATGATTAGTTTCCCTACAATTGGTTGCTCAATCTTTTCAATCCACTCATTTCACTTACATGCCAATTTCAAGAGCCTCCAAATTCACAGATTAAAACTTTGCATGCAAAAATCAGAAATAGATAACCTCAACAAACAAAAAAAGGACATGAATACTGAGAAGAGATAAAAGTAAAAAATCAAGTACCAGAAGGGAGGGTAGCTGTAGCTGAAGAAAGAAACTCCAAAACACATGAAAAGAAGTGAACTGACAGAGAAAGTTGCCTGTCCTAATCTCAAAGCTAAACCGGCACTCGTCCCCATAGTCCCCGGCTGTTTATCCATTTCATCACTAGCACGCCACAGAGCAATTCACTTTCTTCTGTTTGTAGAATTCTGGTACCCATTCAATTTCGTGCAGGTTTTTGAAACCAAGTGAATGGAATGTAAAAAGGAATTTTGGGGAAAATAATTGTGATGGCGATGTTGTAACGTAAGAATATCTCATACTATTTGCAATCCTTTACTATGTCTGTCTAGTTTGTTGAGCTGTGAGTTTCTTAAGGGAATTTGATTTGTCTTGAGTCTCAAAGGAAAGGAGAATAGCGACCCCAGTGGCTGCCTAACAGTACATGTTGATGTTGCCTAACATAATTTGGTAGAATATCAATTATTCAATCGAAATTTGGAAACTTTGGATTGAAATTGGGTAATTAAAGTCAATTTTGGAGAATCAATCAAATCAGAGGCAATTTTGTTAATTTTAGTAAAGCTAGAGGATATAAATAGACAAATATAGTACTCTATCTTAAAATTCACGTTGCTTAAGAAACTAAATAAGTTTACCAATGTATCATTATTTAGTCTTTTTTTAAGTCAAATTATCAATAAATGAACATAAACTAATTTATTTTGATTAATTAAATTGATCAATGAACATGAATTAATCATTTAATTTTTCTATATTGGTGAAATTCATACTTTCAAAGCTTATAACTTTCAAGGATAAAATAGAAAAAACAGTACTATTTATATATTGATTTTGTGAAATAACATGTATTATCTATTTTTAGTAAAGACGACATGTAAATAAGAATGGAGGGAGTATAACGAAGGACAAAGTTAACTAATAACCACAAATATAGGTATATTTTTTACTCTTTTCTCTATTACTCACTCTGTCCAACAATAATTGTCCATTATATTAAAAATAGTTGTCCAATTTAAAAAATCAAGAGATAATTTATCTTTTATATCTATTTTGCCCTTGCTATTAAATACAATTTATCGTCTAATATATTTCTCACAACATGAAATTTAATAAAATTAAATAATAATATAGTAATATCATTCTTACTCCCTCCTTTCCTTTATATATGTCACTTTTTTAGATTGCACTTGCATTAAGAAAATAAGTAACTTTACCTTTTTACCCTTATTTAATGTTTTCCTAGGTTGGTCAAAGTATATATTTTCAAGACCAATTAACTATTCTATCAAAGGTATAATAGGAAGAATATGATAATTTATGCATTGATTTTATAAAATGACAAGTATTATGGACCAACTATTTATAGAAAGGGATGACATATAAAAAGGAACGGAGGGAGTTAATTAGTTTTGAAAATATATATTTTGACCAACCTAAGAAAACATTAGATAAGGATAAAACGGTAAAGTTTCTTAATTTCTTAATGCAAGTGTAATCTAAAAAGATGACATATAAAAAGAAACGGAGAGAATATTTCTTTAAGAGGTAAGTCAACCGTGGGACATGGTGGCAGAGAGGAAGTAAAACTTAAAAGTAGCATGCTGGCATAATTTATAAAAACAAGTAAAATTAAAAAATCAGTTCTGGAATTTAACTCACTCTTCTTTTTCTTCACTATTTTCCTCAGCCAGGCAGCAATGGTACAGGTGCTTGCTTGATTTTAAATTAGTGAGCGCTAGCAATGCTACATCCAATAAAGTGACGAAAGTGTGTATTTTTTTTTTAATGTGTTTCAAGATTTGTTAATTATGAAAGTGCCTACTTAATATAGTAAATAACTTGTATTTGGACAAACCATTGTTGCAAAGGCAGCAAGGAACAAGCACATGCTCTCGAAGCTACCCTCAAGATTTGGTCTACATGCAAATTTACAGTTCCTGCGTGCACTTGGACCTTCTGGAGATATACGATGTGCCCGTAAACTGTTTGATGAAATTCCCGAACCAGATATACGATCGTGGACGCTCTTGATAACCGCATACACGAAGAGTGGATTTCCAAAAGAAGCATTGGAAGTCTATGACGAATTGCGGGGAAGGAAAATTCATCCTGATCAATTGGCACTGTTATCGGTAACCAAGGCTTGTGCTGCTTTGGGCAACTTGATAAAGGCAAAAGGTATTCATGAAGATGTAATTAGATATGGTTATTGTGCTGATTTGCTCCTTGGAAATGCACTGATTGACATGTATGGCAAGTGTAAATATGCTCAAGGTGCAAGAGAGGTTTTTGATAATTTAAGTGCTAAAGATGTTATCTCTTGGACGTCGATGAGTTCTTGCTATGTTAATTGTAAACTTCCAAGGGAGGCGTTAATAACTTTCCGTGAAATGGGGTTAAATAAGGTGAGGCCTAATCCTGTTACATTGTCTTCTGTACTTCCTGCTTGCTCAGGTTTGAAAAGTTTGAATTTGGGTAGAGAGATACATGGGTATATTGTTAGAAATGGAATACATGATAATGTGTATGTCAGCAGTGCTCTTGTGGACATGTATGCTAGTTGTTCAAGTATCAAACAAGCAGAGACGGTATTTAATAGTACGCATAAGTTTGACCATGTTTTAAGCAATGTCATTATGTCAGCATACTTCTCAAATGGGGAATGTGACAAAGCACTTCACATCTTTGATCAGTTGCGAAAAGGAAGAACCAAACTGAATCATGATTCCTGGAATTCTGCTATTGGAGGGTGCATGCAAAATGGAAGAACAGATAAGGCGCTTCAAATACTTCATGAAATGCAGCAGTCAGGTGTAAAACCAAATAAAATCACGATCACCAGTGTGTTACCTACTTGTATAGATCTAGGAAGCATAAGAAGAGGTAAGGAGATTCATGGTTTTCTCCTTCGACATTTATTTTTGGAAGATGAGACAGTCTTCACTGCTTTGGTATTCATGTATGCTAAATGTGGTGACCTAGAACTATCCAACAGAGTCTTCTATATGATGCCAAAAAAAGATACTATTGCTTGGAACACAATGATTATTGGAAATTCAATGCATGGGAAGGGAGAGGAAGCCTTGTTGCTTTTCCATGAAATGGTAAGTTCAGGGGTGAAACCCAACTCTGTTACCTTTACTGGCATCTTATCGGGTTGCAGCCATTCACAGCTGGTAGACAAGGGCCTTATGATCTTTTACGCAATGAGAAAGGAACATGGAGTTGAACCTGATTCAGAACATTATTCATGCATGGTTGATGCTCTAAGCCGTGCTGGTCGCCTAGAACAGGCATATAATTTCATCCAAAACATGCCAATGAAACCAAGTGCTGGTGCTTGGGGAGCATTGCTTGGTGCATGTAGAGTATATAAGAATGTGGAAATGGCACGAGCTGCTGGAAAACAACTGTTGGAGATTGAGCCAGAAAATGCTGGGAACTATGTTTTATTGTCCAATATCTATGAAGCTGGGAAACTACGAGAGGAGGCCTCAGAAATTAGGAAATTGATGAGAGAAAGAGGAATTATGAAAGTTCCTGGTTGTAGTTGGATTCAAGTGAAAGACAAAGTGCATACTTTTGTTGTCGGTGAAAAGAATAATGCTCAGACTGCAGACATTTACAGATTTTTGACTGAAGTAGGTGAAAAGATGAGGTTAGCCGGGTATTTACCCTGTACAGACCTTGTTGGCCAAGATCTTGATGCAGAGGAGAAGGAATACAGTTTGTGCAATCACAGCGAGAGGCTTGCTGTTGCCTTTGGGATTCTTAATTTGGACGGTGCATCATCCATTAGGGTATTCAAAAATTTGAGAATGTGTGGAGATTGCCATAATGCCATTAAGTATTTGGCTAAAATTGTAGGGGTGCAGATCATTGTGAGAGATCCTCTAAGGTTTCACCATTTTAAAGATGGGTTATGCTCTTGTAGAGATTTTTGGTGAAATAGCAAATGCCACCAAGTATTAAACTTGATAAGCTGCAAATGTAATTAATTCTTAAGGGATATTTGGAGGGTCTAAGCTGATAATACTATGAAGAGTGCTACTGCCAGTTTGATACCTGGGACTAAAATACGAATTCTATATGTTTGGCAGTCCCATATTGAAAACAATAAGATGATCGTTACTTCATTGGAACTTAACCAAGGAAGAGTAAGCATTTATATTGGCTCCTTCGTTCATCTCTCTTGATCAATTGATTTCTCTCCATCTGTCTGTGCATTTCTACTTTAGTTGTAAATTTCATCTGCTTTACCACTGCATGATCTATGATGGACGCTAAGTTGTTTGCTAGTTATCAGATATATACTGGTAAAGATTCAATGGTTTAAAATCTCTTAACAACATAAAAATACTTGATTGAGCTTACCTTTGCTGAACACATTTACTAGTTTTGATGATTGTGGAGTCTAAGGGGGTATGGATTGTCATTAATTTGCTCCTTTCTATGATGACAGTACTTTGTACTCTATCCTGGGTGAATACAAGCATTAGAAGTGTTTGTAACTGGCTATCAGCATGAAATATTACTCAAGCTTGATAATATACAGCAAGATAGTTGTTTCAATGCTTGTCCAAATTGGGTCACAGAATGTTTAGCCTTGTAACTTACAACAAAATTTAGACCAAGAAATGATACACAAATTCTAGAACTCTCCATCATTCAAGTTGGGCATACCAGATACCCTGGATTTTGACATCCTTGGGGACCTTTGCCCCCAGATCAGTATCAGATGGCTGGATGCTCTCAAATACTCCAATGACCTCACCAGTCTCTGGCTTGCTCTTGGTAACACTCAAGGTGATATTTCCTGTTAAAGATGCAGTGTTCTTTAAGTTCTCCTTCTGAAGCTCCTCCTCGTCTCCTCTCCCTCCAGCAGGCAATGCAACAGCGTTGTCATAGCCAGTAGATCCACCCCGTCCCTTTGGGTCAAGGAAGGATGAACCTCTGTACGATGGCACAAGGAATTGACCACTAAAGCTTTCTGGTTTGCCACTTGCCACAAGCTGTTTGATAGTGAAGAGGAAGGGCACACGCTCACCACCAGGAAGCTGAACTGTAACAGCAGCATAATCAATTCCATCCTTCTCCTCAAACTTAACAGTGCCATCAGGAGACACTTCGAATGGTCCCTCAATCTCATCAAGAGTGTAGGTTAAGCGTGTCATGAGCTTGGTTTTTTGGAAGTCTGGCGCTGAGTTCTTGCTGACACCCTCTGCCTTGACTGTGAATGATGTGGGCTCTAAGCAGAATTTCTTGGCAGAGTATTTGCCTGGTTTGAAGGCAAAGCTGTCAACACCTCCTTCAATGGAAGGACACTGGTTAGCAGTTCCAGTTCCCTTTACTTCCATGTATGTCTTGCTTTGGATTTCGTCATACGTTAAACGTTTTGGAACTCCTTCCGCATTTGCTCCCTGTGTAGCCAAGTGTACAAACTTTAGAAATTTTTGCATGAGAAACAAGAACAATAACTACTATGCCTCAGTCCAAAAGTTGGGCTTGGCTATATGAATTCTCATTGATTATGTTTCTCCATATAAGCTCAGCTCACGTCATCATCATACCAAATAAAAATAAAAGTGAAAATAGATTATTTTATATTCATACATATATATATATATATATATATATGACAGAATCCGTAAACCAGTTGATCTTTATAGAACTATTGATGCTTGTCCTGAAATACAGATGATAGCATGAACATCCAGAAATGAGCTAGGAAATTTAGACAAGAGATTGGAGGATTGGATAGGCTGATCTTAGTTTTGGAGGTGGCAATGTGAGGATATAAAATGGGTGGCAATGGTAAAGAAGCCTTCTGAAGTATTTTACATACTCTTGAAGACATCAAAGGCCCTCTACTCCTGATATAGATATTTGGTAGTTAACTAGTTATGGTTACTTCAAAGAAGGTGAATGGCAGTGAATATGAGGCCTACTAGCTTGAAGAACGTTTTGCATGCTTTTAGAATTATCGGTATGCCATACTGGTAAGTTAGCATTCATCTCTAATTCAGATATATGGTTTCTTATTATCTTAAATTTAGGTGATTGGGTTTACACCAAAGGAAACCATAAACTTCATACACAACAGAGGGATATGACAGTTTATATAATGAATGAAATTCCTCTTTCCTCCTATCCTATTCACAGTACCGATCCTGTGATCCATTCATAGTTTAAAAGTGGCTTTCTTGCTTTTGTGCCTCCTCGTGATCTAAACGAGTCAGCAGCTACACCCCTGCAGAGCGGGGGATCTCACGACATTTTTCATTGGTTGTCTTGTATTTCTAATAGTTAGTTGTTTAATAGCTGGCATGTTGAATCGTATACATAATATGATGGACTAGTTTAGAAAGATCCTAGTTGAATAATATATGACTCTGTATTATGCAGGCAACAACACTGGATACATGGGAAATATAGACATGAAGCAGGCAAGAATTGAATAAGAAAAGCAACTTACCGAGACGACGAGGGCAGAGGTGGCAAGAGCAAAACCAGCAATCTTGGCAGCATCAGTGCATTTCTGAGCCAATTCCTTGATTTCAGTTTGCAAAGAGCAAGTAAGCCTGGCTGAACCTTGTTCAACACCAAATGCTTTGCACACACTTTGAGCAGACCTCAACTGCAGGTTGTTTCTAGCACCAACCTTTGTTGGTTGCATAAGAGTAGCAGCTGCTTGTAGAGAGGCAGCCATAATTTTAGCCTCTTTTCTGGATCAAATGTCTTGTGTTCCTATCTGTTTCTGCTTTGTTAGAAAGTGGATGAGTGGCGGTAAGAAATGGTTTGTATGGACTATGGAGAGAGAGGACAAATTATTTTGGTGGCTTTGCTGTGAGTAAGATAAGAGATAGGATAAGGCCTATTTTTTCATTGGTTGGCTTGAGCTAATGTCTCTTATTTGGTGGCTTGCAACGTGGCAAAGTTTAGTGTTTAGGATAGAGATATTCATTTTGTAATTCTGCCAGGGAATTTGTGGACTACTGCGCTTTGCATTATTTGAACCTAAAATCATGTGAAATATTTACTCACACGTATTTACACCAAATCATATAAGTTGATCATGGTTAATTATTTGTTAAGATAATATAGGTCGCGAAAAAGGATCAAAAATGTTCTATGACTTGTCAGAAATGGATTAAAAGTCCTCTTTTTAACGTAATCATGAGACGACAAAATTTATGAGGATTAGAGTATAGAGTTAGTAGGTAGTCAAGTGATTTTTTAAAATTAAAGTACAGAGTGAGTAGGTAGTCAAGTGATTTTTTAGGATTAGAGTACAGAGTGAGTAGGTAGTCAAGTGAATTTTTTTTTTGTATGTGAGAACATGATTCTAGCTAAGATTATCTTTATGAGTATTACTATTATTATTATTATTTTATTATTATCTTATTCCCTAATTGTATTATATTATTCATTTAATATCTATGGTATCTTGTGCATCACCTACCACACAATTTTATTGTAGTTAATACCATCTTTTTTTCTTCATGTTTTCTATATTATCTGCTTTTATATTTTTTTTCTTGAGTCAGGGTCTATCGAAAATAGTTTGTTTACATTTCAAGACAGTGATAAGATCTGTATACACTATTCTTTTCAAATCTTACCAATGTTATTGTTATAGTTACTACTGAAAAATATGTTAGAAAAAAATATTTACATTCTATGCATACCTAGTTTGCTCCTGAAGTAGCAATATCTTAAAAGAGGTCTTAAGTTATCATCTTTTGATATGGTTGAGCCACATTTATATGATTATGTTTTATTCCAAAAAAAAAATGATAACTTTTAATAAATGTTACAAAATACAAACTCAGCTCCTAAAGTGAATGTGACAATATTTAGTCCCTTGCAAGCTAAGTCATAGTACTAGCCAAAATACATATTATTAGATGTGTATTTTTTCCCTTCATAGTAGAATTTCTTTTTTTTCTTGCAAGTTTTTGTTTCATTGAATTTTTCCTCGTAAGGTTTTTAGTAGTCAAAATACATATTACTCTCTTTCTTTTAAAAAAAAGAATGGGTCTAGTTTAACTTGGCATGAAATTCAAAAAAATAAAGAGGATTTTTCAATTTTGTGATTTTAAATTAAAGTTATGTCAAATGTACCAAAATACCCTATAATCTTGTGGTCATAAACATGTCATATGAAGAATTGAAATTAAAATGTTACCAAAAAAGAAAAGTCATTCTTTTTTAAATAGGAAAAGTATTAATAATGTTATTTTTTTCCACTGAATTTATGTCTACTTATTTTCACTAGTAAAAAAGTTGACTAATTTTTTCTAGTAAGATTTTAACATGACACATAATTTATCAAATACACATAAAAAAAAAGTTATATAAATATTTTATAAACTAATATGAATGCCTATTTGTTTCTTTCCAGAAAAATTAGAAGAAAGTTACTTTTTGATTGAAATAAATAAAAGTGTTCTTGCTTTATTATTTTAGGGCAAAAAGGCATATACTTGCTTAAAATCACTAAGTTAAGACATTTGCCCATGTTCTCATTATTTTTAACAAACTTCAATTTAGAATTTTATAAAGGGTAACTTACATATATGGCAAATGCATTTAATGAAATTACATGTAATAGGTATAGTTTCCATAATTACATTTTATGGCTATATTTAAGTTTGTTAGTAATAGTTTTTCAATTGTATATGGCTTGTTTTTGAACAATTATATACAAACTATATTGAATCAATTAATGAGCGTTAAATGCTGATAATTCAAGGGAATGGTGTCCATTAAATAGTCCTTGTTCCAAAATTAAGAGACCAATTTCCATAGAAAGTCCATTAATTAATTCTTGTTTCAATAAAAAAGTGTTCTATTTCCATACAAGGTCAATTAAACATTTTTTGTTCCAATAAAAAATAGTTGTATTTTCATTGAAAGTTCATATGAATAATCGGATTTTTGCAACGAAAGACTACTGAAGCGTATGATTAAGGAAAAATATTGTATTTTGAAGTGCAGGTAACTTTTTATTCTGTTTAAAATTCATGGTTTTTCCTCTTTTTATATATTTGTATATTTGTCAAATAGTTTATATATATTTGGGTACTAGTTTTTCGAGTTTTAAGTGTATATAAAGTTGTATGTGAATTGTATATATGAACTTTATATGAATATTGGGAACATTTGTATATTAATGTAAAATGCATTATTTGTATATTTCAATTGTATAACATTTGTAAGTTAAGCATGAAATATACATTTGTAAGTTAAGGATGAAATATACATTTATAACTATGAACCAGACCTTGTAAGTTAAGCATGAAATATACATTTGTAAGTTAAACATGAAATATACACTGATTTGATTGCAAACTTGAATACACATATTAACATTCTAAATATGCATAATAAAAATATACAAATATATTTTGTATATATAAACTTAATATACAAATCTTTATATACATAAGCTTCAGTCAATTTGTATATACAACTAAAATAAACAGTAACGAGCAAACACTTGAGAATAATAAGCAAATATGCATTGAGTCACCTGCCTTCTTAAAATAACTGACAACATATACAAAAAAACTATATACATTTGTAAGTTAAGCATAAAATAGACAACAATGTATATACAATTTCTGTATATGATTAATAAAATATAAATATAGTTTGTATATATTAACTTAATATACAAATATAATCGCCGATAACTATATATACAAATACACCGAGAGCAGCATACACTTGTAAGATAATCATCAAAAATAGATTGAGTCACTTGCATTCTTATTTATAAAAAACTTACAAAATAGAAAAATATTTATATACAACTGTACTTTAGACAAACAATAGACATATGAATCATAAAAATATACAAATATAAACAAACAAAATAGTTTAAAATAAAAGGAAAAACCTGATTTTGTTCGGTATTTTCCTACGAAAATTGAAACTTGAATTGGAGGGAGAGAAGATTTTCCAAATTGAAATTGGAAGTTGAAGAGATACTTTTAATTAATTTAAGGGATTGAATGACCCAGCCCCAATGAAGGAATGCCCAGCCCCAATGAGAATATACTTTTAATTAATTAAGAATTGTATATTGCTATATACATAGAAGGAATCGTGTGGGTCCCATTGTTAGTGGCAAAAAAAATAAAACAGTGTTTATTAAATGTAAATAAATTAAATTGTATCATTAATGACTAATAAGTTAATAAGGTTTGTCGTGGTAATTTTCCCTTTTATAAACCCCGGTTGGTATACAAACTGTGTTTTTATAATTTTTCGAACTCTGTGGTGATTTGATAGCAGGCAGCATTAACATAGCTTCACTTAATTGCGAACTTAACATTCACATTTCAAAATGACCCGTCAAATTCCAAAAAATACTTCATGAAATTTATAGAAGCTTTCCTATATTTTAAATAGAAATATTATTGTTTAAATTTTATTTTCATATTCAAAGTGGTTATTTTCAAAATGAATTTCCATAGTGATTAAACTTTAAATGTCGGTCCAAATAGTGGTTAACAACTGACTTTAGATGTATTTTTCTAAACTAATTTTAATAATAATATTTTAAAATCCTTCCCTAAATACCTAAACTAATTTAAATAATAATATTTTAAAATCCTCCCCTTAAAATTAATAAAATAATTTGGTGCAACATATCGATTTGGACTAGTCCATTTTGAAGTTCAAAGTAGTTTCTAAGAATTTCGTTATGAGGAGAAAACGTTGTTTGAACTTTTTGTTTAAAAAAAAAAAACAAAAGAAATACCAAAACAGATTCTTTGGATCTCAACATTTGGCTATTTCTTTTTTACTGGTAAAGAGTTCAATCACAGCATTTAATTATTTTTAAAACAAATATTTGGATCTATCAAATATCTCAAGTAAAATTAGACATGGAAAACATGAAGGAAATATGAACCATTCAAATTCGTTTTCAAAGGAAAATTCGATCAAAAAAAATAGAAAAACGTAAAAAGGTGTGATTTAGATTGGAGTTTCTCTCAGACAAATGCCTCGTTTCGTCTTCATACTTTTAAAAGAATGGATATCAGACTCGTCATCTGTGTTGTTCATCACTGAGAAACTCCCAAAACCACCATAACTAGAGCAAAAAAAGACAAGAAATTTGAACGAAAACTTAATTCTAGTAGAAAAATCGATCCTGAGCAGCCATAGCATAATGAGAGATGAAGGGATTGATTAGGAACTAGTTGTTTTTATAGGCGGTGGAGTGACTTCAGGGTTTAGCGTTAGGGTTTAGAAGGGCTGCAAATCAAATGGGCCAAGATTTAGTAGCACCTCTGGGCTTTTCTGTTTCTGATTCCTTCAATTATCAGTCACGTTAGCTATTGACATCGAATTAGCTGAGGATTAATTAGAGAAATAATAATTTGAGATTTTCATATATAAACAAAATAAGACTAATAATTATACAACATAAAATAAGAGATCATACACTATCAAATGAGTTACAGCCTATTTGGCATTGCTACTAAAAACTGTTTATTTCTAGAAATCCTTTTTTAAAATAGCTTCTCTGAAAAATACCCATATGACAGATAAAGCATAAAACGCATTCTACGAATGCGATTTATAGTTTAATGTACTTCTTCCTTTTTGTTTTTTTAATAAATAAATATAATATTTTTTTACATATAAGAAGTGAATTAAAAAAATATATTTAATGCAATGTAATCTTATTATTTTATTAAGAGAGTAAACTCCTAAACTCAACGCGAATTATTAGTTTCATTCTCAAATAATTGACAGTCTGAAAAACACTCATTTTGTTGACTATTTAAACTTAAATACACCCCGATCTTGCAATATGAATGAAAATTCTCTCCAAATCAAAGTAAATATCGAAAATACCCTTATGATAGATAAAGAATAAACGCATTCGACGAATGCAATTTATAGTCTAATGTATTTCTTTTTTTGTTTTCGTTTTTTTAATATATAAAATATTTTTTACAGATAAGAATTAAATTAAAGAAAAATATTTAATGCAATGTGATCGTATTGTTTTATTAAGATAGTACACTCCTAAACTCAACGCAAATTATTAGTTTCATTCTCAAATAATTGACAGTCTGAAAAACACTCATGTTGTTGACTATTTAAACTTAAATACACTCCGATCTTGCAATATGAATGAAAATTCTCTCCAAATCAAAGTAAATATCGAAAACACCCTTATGATAGATAAAGCATAAAATACATTCGACGAATGCGATTTATAGTCTAATGTACTTCTTTCTTTTTGTTTTTTGTTTTTTTCTAATTAAATATAATCTTTTTTATATATAAGAAGTGAATTAAAGAAAAATATTTAATGCAATGTAATCTTATTGTTTTATTAAGAGAGTAAACTCCTAAACTCAACTCGAATTATTAGTTTCATTCTCAAATAATTGACAATCTGAAAAACACTCATTTTGTTGACTATTTAAACTTAAATACACCCCGATCTTGCAATATGAATGAAAATTCTCTCTAAATCAAAGTAAATATCGAAAATACCCTTATGATAGATAAAGAATAAACGCATACGACGAATGCAATTTATAGTCTAATGTATTTCTTTTTTGTTTTTGTTTTTTTAATATATAAAATATTTTTTACAGATAAGAATTAAATTAAAGAAAAATATTTAATGCAATGTAATCATATTGTTTTATTAAGATAGTACACTCCTAAACTCAACGCGAATTATTAGTTTCATTCTCAAATAATTGACAGTCTGAAAAACACTCATTTTGTTGGCTATTTAAACTTAAATACACTCGATCTTGCAATATGAATGAAAATTCTCTCCAAATCAAAGTAGATATCGAAAATACCCTTATGATAGATAAAGCATAAACGCATTCGACGAATGCAATTTATAGTCTAATGTATTTCTTTTTTTGTTTTCGTTTTTTTAATATATAAAATATTTTTTACAGATAAGAATTAAATTAAAGAAAAATATTTAATGCAATGTGATCGTATTGTTTTATTAAGATAGTACACTCCTAAACTCAACGCGAATTATTAGTTTCATTCTCAAATAACTGACAGTCTGAAAAACACTTACTTTGTTGACTATTTAAACTTAAATACACCTCGATCTTGCAATATGAATGAAAATTCTCTCCAAATCAAAGTAAATATCGAAAATATCCTTATGATAGATAAAGCATAAACACATTCGACGAATACGATTTATAGTCTAATGTACTTCTTCCTTTTTGTTTTTTGTTTTTTTAATTAAATAAAATATTTTTTATATTTAAGAAGTGAATTAAAGAAAAATATTTAATGCAATGTTTATTAGTTTCATTCTCAAATAATTGATAGTCTGAAAAACACTCATTTTGTTTATTATTTAAACTTAAATATACCCCGATCTTGCAATATGAATGAAAGTTCTCTCCAAATCAAAGTAAATATCGAAAATACCTTTATGATAGATAAAGCATAAACGCATTCGACGAATGCAATTTATAGTCTAATGTATTTCTTTTTGTTTTTTGTTTTTTTAATATATAAAATATTTTTTACAAATAAGAAGTGAATTAAAGAAAAATATTTAATGCAATGTAATCATATTGTTTTATTAAGATAGTACACTCCTAAACTCAACGCGAATTATTAGTTTCATTCTCAAATAATTGACAGTCTGAAAAACACTCATTTTGTTGACTATTTAAACTTAAATACACTCGATCTTGTAATATGAATGAAAATTCTCTCCAAACCAAAGTAAATATCGAAAATATTCTTAAGATAGATAAAGCATAAAACACATTCAACGAATGCGATTTATAGTCTAATGTACTTCTTCCTTTTTGTTTTTTGTTTGTTTTTAATTAAGTAAAATATTTTTTACATATAAGAAGTGAATTAAAGAAAAATATTTAATGTAATGTAATCTTACTGTTTTATTAAGAGAGTATACTTCTAAACTCAAAGCACGTTTTAGAGATTCAGAAGACTTAATTATACATACAGTAATCATACACATCACAATTAATACAATCCGAACCTATACCCATTTTATACAAATAGATTGAAAATACCTTGACGAGTCTATATACAAAATGTGAGCAAGATTGAAGGTGATATGAATTTAAAATTCAAAATTCAGGTTGAAAAACATCATTGTGATAATATATATCACGTGTATAAACTGTGTATATCACACACTTTCATGAATTCACAACATTATACATGAGACACAAGAAGTCGATCATGCCAACTAGTGTTCCCGTCATAATTCACGTACACCCTTTAATATTTACAAGAGAACACTTAACACATTTCTCATTTTAATCCAATTGACATTTTACAAGTGCCAAATCCATGATGGTTTCATCTATCAAAATTGAGTTTTACTTCATACACTTGTATTTCTGATAGAAAATATTTTCTAAAACTCTATTTCAATCAGTTTTTTTAAAAAAAATTATACAGAAAAATGTTCTCTTTCCTATCAAACACACCTTATAAGTTAGTCGTTAGACCATACAAATCTAACTTTCGAAAATAAGCACTTTAAACTTTTCAAAAGCTTAATCAAAAGTGGTATAGATATTGGGATGATGGTCGAAGAATTCATTACGGGTAGTGGAACTTAAATTTTGAGTCAGCGATGACAGGAGAAGTGAGTGAAATCCGGTATTGCAAGAAACGTGTTAGCAAGTTACGCTACCGTAACTTCGGTCAAAGTGGCGAAATTTGTGTGCACTTGTAAGGTCACAGGTGTCCAATAATTACAGATTAAACTGACAGACTGGACTGTACACATTAATTCGGAATTTCTCTTTATCCTCAATTGAATAAGACATCATTATTTCTTCAATATTTTTTCAGATCTAGTAGTAAGAAAAATGGGGAGGGTGGATTATTTGGCTATGAAGACTGATGAAGATACTAACAAATTGATTAATGAAGATCTGAATGAGCTCAAGTTAGCTGCTAAGAAACTTTTTGACCATGCCACTAAGCTTGGGGGTATTGGATTTGGTACTTCTCTCCTCAAATGGTTTGCCTCATTTGCTGCCATGTAAGGGACTCTAAACTCCCTTTTCCTCCTCTTTGGTTTTTATGAACCTTATTTTAGTTCTCTTTATATCTATTACAATGTGGAAACTGGGAAAGAGGCTTTACGCGATTAGATTCTTTCTTTTTCTTTTTTTAGTGGACTTTTGACATGGAGTAGCTTGATTTTGTCTCCTTTCGATTTGAGGTTTTCAATTTCAAAAATTGAAAAGTGATAAAAGTCATCAAGTTTTATTTAGACACTCGAACTATGATCTCTTCCAATTGAGCACCCTGAATACATGATAAAGTATTTCGATTAGATACTTTTGGTTCAAATTTTGGAAGAAGTTTTGGTTAGCTAAGTTAACTACATAAAATATATATCTATGTTAATTAGCATTCTGTCTCAATAAGCCATAATACTCCAGAATTTTCTAGTTAAGGTTGATGTGTATAATTAAAGAAGGTGAAATATTTTATATGGTTAACTTAATTAGCTAATAGGCTCGTGGAAATTTTTCCGAAATGTGAATCAAAAGTGTTTGATTGGAACAATTTATCATGTGATCAGATAATCAACTAAAACAAACGGTAGTTCAGGAGATAGCAGTTCAAGTGTTTAAATGAAATTTGCTTTAAGGGTTTGACTATGTATTAAGCTTGGTAAGAAAATGAAAAGAGCACAACATGTAATGAGTGGGTTAGGTGCATATTCACGGGTTAGAACCCTGTCATAGACAAAAGTGTGATATTTAAATGGAGAGGGGCAAGTGCACAAATAACTGTATTTTTTTTTTTGACAATGGTAAAAGTAGTACATAAGTAGCTGTATTTTTTTTTGACAATGGTAACAGTAGTGCACAAATAGCTCTATTTAGGAACCCCATCTGAAGAATAGCTGAAATTTATGTTGGGGAACACGGGTATAATAACAACAATAATATAATATTTATTTGTAAGTGAGTGCAAGCAATGCTTGAGTCGTGCTAGGCACTGTCCTAAGAAACTATTTCAGCTATGTGAAATGTTCCGCAGGATTAAAAAAGCTTTCTCTAGAACAAGAACAATAAAATATAATTACTAAAAAACCAGCAAGATGAGAAAATGGCTTTTAAGCAACAAAGTTGATTTCTCCGTTTTGCTTTTTCTCAGTGAACTCTTTTGCTCAATTTATAAAAGCATATATGGAAGGCTTTTGAAATGAGAAACTAGGATACTAATATGAGACAACATGTGAAGCATGGGATTAAATTGTCACTTCATGTGAATGGCCTAGGCCATCATGTGATCTTTGGCTGTAAGTAATAGATGTATTTTCAACAATCCACATATTTTAAAAGATTAATATATATCTATTTTAAAAGAATTACTTGCTATCAAAGGTTGGTATCACGTGATGGCCTTAGGCCATTCACATGTAGTGACAATGTAATCATGCGGTTTCACATGTTATCTCATATTAGGATCAAACAATATTTGCATTGAGAGCTATCTCCTTAGCTTTGAAGGTCAATGATGGAGTTTGTCTATTTTAAAAGTTGAGCCTGTAATGTGGGCTTGTAACATAAGTGGGGGCAACAATGTGGTGGAGTGTTGGGCAGATCTTGATGGTTGGGCTTGGTGGGCTAATCTTTGACTTGCCCTATCCAAGCACAGAGTTGGGTCACATGGCCCAAACGAAAGTATGGGCTGCTTGGCTCTTAGAGTGGGGTGGATTGTGTGAGATTGGTTTCACAGAGCAACGAATAGTCCTTTCTTTGTGCAGTGGAAGGATAATGAGCTGGAGCTCTCTAAGTTCAAAAAACAATTGTTGAAAATATAACTATTTTAAAAGGATTACTTGTTGTCAAAGGTTCGCATCACGTGATGGTCTTAGGCCGTTCACATATAGTGACAATATAATCACATGGCTTCACATGTTATCTTATATTAGTATCCCATTTTCTCATTTCAAAAGTTTTTCATACTTGCCTCTATAAATTGAGCAGAAGAGTTCATAGAGAAAAAGCAGAACGAAGAAATCACCTTAATAGCTTTTAAGCTACTGAGTTTATTTTACTACGAACCAGTAAGATGGGAAAATGACTTTTAAGCTACTGAATTTGATTTCTTCATTATGCTTTTTCTCTGTGAACTCTTCTGCTCAATTTATAGAAGCAGGTATGGGAGGCTTTTGAAATGAGAAAATGGGATACTAATATGAGAAGCCATGTGATTACATTGTCACTACATGTGAATGGTCTAAGGCCATCACAGGATGCCAACCTTTTGCAGCAAGTAAACCTTTTAAAATAGATATATTTTCAACAGTTTAATCACTTCAGACTAGCGAGACTAAAGTTGAGAATTGCTTGTCTAAGTTGAAAACATTTAGCCCCAAAAGATTTGAAGTTGGTGAGTGAGTGGGAAGCCTAACTTCATACCCAAATGTCTGAAGTTAGCAATTGAATGGGATAATGCTTTCACATAAGTCATAACAGTATGTTTAACCCCTTTGGTTTCGGATTGGGATTGGCGGGGATTTAATTAACTTAGATGTCCCTTTTTAGTTTGTTAGTCAGTAGCTTGAAATATTTTGATCTGTTAGCCAACATTGCTGTTGAACTCAGAAGTTTTCTGTGCTGAAACTTATTGGTGGGAATTTGGCTGGTGAGTTGCTTCAGCGATGACAATAAATCTGATTCTAGGGACTATTGGAGGTTGGGGTTGTCCTATCCTTAAGAAATTTGACATTATTGTTGATCTTTAGTTATACCCATGAGCAATTGAGTGCGTTAATTCACTGCTAATTACACATCAAATATACCTAAAGAAAAGGGAAGAGAAATTGTTATGGATCTTTTGGGAAGGATCAAATATACCTAAAGAAAAGGGAAGAGAAATTGTTATGGATCTTTTGGGAAGGATCGAGTCACAGGGCGATATATAAATTCAGCTCGTTAAAGGGAGGCTGAAACCTTAGAGTTCATTCAAAGAGAGAACTTCGATCTCTTCAGCTCTTCAAAGGGAGACCGAAACCTTAGAGTTCAATGGAAGAGAGAACTCCGATCTCTTGCTTTTTACTGAAATATGACTTACTGATTTATTCATCAAAAGCCCCTTTAAATAGGAGTCTTATTACATCAATAGGAAGTGTAATTCTTATGAAAACAGGAGACCTAAATCCTATTCAAAACTAATAACTATAGCTTAACCTAATCCTTATGAAACTATAAAACATAAACCCTATTCTAGAATAATAAATAAAGCTACTTAAATTATAAATAAATAATAAATAAATCTACTTAAAAATATAATCAAATACTTAATTAATTGACTTTCTCGCACCACAACAGAAATGCACTCAAATCTGCTGCTAGTTTAAAGTTTCCACTGAGTAAAGAACCAGTGACATTAAGTCTACAATAATGTGGTATACCAACTGATTCAGTTACTCATCACCCACAAGGCATGACTTGGTTGAAAAATGCATCATATAATCATATTAGCAAAGCAAAGTTGTAGCAAAATGGAAAGTAGAGACTTTTGACCTGGAAATAGATTAGCCATATTCCACTATTATTATCAGGGATATGAAAATCACTCCCTCAAAATTAATGTATTGAATTTTTCTAGGCTGACACCTGAGTGTCCTGCATTGGCAAACCAACAACAATGCTAATCCACAGAGGAAGATTACATCCTAGATAATAAGACATGTTGGAATGCCTTCTTGACACATTTGCTGTGGAAAGTTACTTAACAAGTAGGAGTGGATAAAAAATTTCACTCCGCCAAACAGTATGTGTATTGTTATAGGATTGATCCTATATGTTTAAATATTTGTACTTTGCTCTGGCTGGATGAAACCTGCTATATCATATTAGTGTCCATATTTCAACTCAATGGTCTTATTCGAACATGTTACAGCTTGAACTGAGTTTCTGCAATGTGGAGTATTGTCTTTTTCCTGATTTTTGGGGTCATCCTGTTTAGCTACTCTAATTTGGTATAAAGCTTGACGACGTATCCATAATCCTTCAAATCCAATGCTTTGCTTTTAAATTACTTATCCTGTACTAATTTGCTTTGCTTAACATATCATGAAGAGCGTTAATAGTTAATACCAACTCATCGCCTATAGATTTTCCTAAAAGTAAGGTTGCTAGTCTTCTTATTTCCTCCTATCTATGTTTTTTTCATGTTGTGTCTATTCATTTAGATCCCAGAGATGTAATCTACTTTGACATTACATGAGGAAGTCCGAGAGAATTGGTGTCTATGTAAAATGGGAAGAGACATCCCAAGGGTTGACCCACATTTCTTGACAAACTTTTCATCCTAAACATAACTGCACTGCATCAGAAAATCTTATCTTCGGTCTCCTTCCAAATGCAATATAGAAGTCTAATCGCAACTGCAAATCTTGAATTCACCTTTACATGCATATGGAGTCATTCGTTTTGTCGAAGCAGTTTAACATGCCATAATATTGCAATATCATTCCAATTAATTTAAGTATGCCCAGAGGATGACATCAGGAAAGTCAGTGTAAAACGTTGTTACTTTGCAGAGCTTAACTTTGGCCATATGCTTACCTGGATCATACCCAAAAGAAAGTTAAGTAACCCCCTATGTCCTTGTGAAAAAGCTAACCCACCCTCATACATGATATTGTGTAAAACCTCTAGAGAACATGACATGACGGGAATATTGTTTTAAGCTTTTAGATGAAACAATTGGAGCTAGTGAAATATAATTCATCTTGGTGGAATGTGCTCAGTTTGCTGGTTGCAAGTAATTTTAAATGCTTTTAATTTATTTCATAGTCAAACAGGTTTGTTTAGAATCTAGAGTTTACACCTTTTTCCTGATGGATTTTGTGATAATGTTCGAGCAAATATTCTCTGCAGTTATTTGCTGATACTGGACCGGACAAACTGGAAAACAAATATGCTGACTGGACTTCTAGTCCCATATATTTTCTTCAGTTTCCCTGCAGTGTTGTTCCACTTCTTCAGGTAAACTTCTCTTGTTTGCTACTATTTAGTTTTCCTTGCTTCTTGTCATCCAAGATATTCTCTTCTCACTTGATTGCTACCTGATTCAAAAAGGTTCTTTTCTTCGTTAATCGATTATCGTTTTTGATCTCCAGAGGAGAGGTTGGGAAATGGATTGCTTTCGTTGCAGTGGTACTCAGGCTTTTCTTCCCACGACATTTTCCAGGTATGAACATTAGTTTTTGATTTATATGATGAAAATAACCTATTGGTTATCATTTTCATTTTTCTGCAATTAAGTTCTTTTGCTTGTAATCCAAGATTCTGTTACCTTTTCCATTAACTTTTTCTTTATATTCAAAAAACAACTGGAAACACTTTCCAGCAAGTAATATGCTCCCCAATTATTAGCATGACATGCCATGGTTCGCGGAAGAGGTGTCTTTAAATTTTTCAATCTGCATAGATATTCAACTCAAAAAGTTTCTGTGAGTATACTTATTGAAACACCGAGCTTCACATAGTGATGAAATACTAGCCCAGCCACCAAAACCAGTAATTGTCAACTGGTTCATTCATACTACCACCACTCTCCTTTCTGTAACTATATGCATGTTTATCAATGGAGAATGTGACGTGTTCTTCACTAGCAATTCTAGAGATAATCTACAAGTTTTTGAAGATGTTGCAGCATTGCCATCTGGGAACAGTCACTAGGATCAAATATTGCGATTTTGGTTTCATTCGGTAGATTCTTAATTTATATTTGTCCGGAAGGGTAAAACACGATTTGCATATAGTGGTAATATCTTCACTCTCTGGGGCTCTCATAATGAATTTAATGTAGTTTCTCCTGGATATTTTTTCTCACCCATAAAAATAAAATAAAATTGAGCATTAGCACGTGAATTTAATGTAGTTTCTCCTGGATATATAAGGAGACCCATCCACAACCGATGTGGGAGAAATTAACATCCCTGCATACCCACTCTGACACCTTGAACTCAACCCCAAAATCTAGAGATCAAACACTCATCCACAACCGATGTGGGAGAATCAACACTAAATCTTAATCCTAAATTTGCCTATGTATAACTATTTACCTCAAAGTATGGTCCCAACATATCTACTTAAGTTACGCTACTAATACTTGCTCTATGGTGCTTATATATATGCTAATCCTCCTTTATAATGCTGTTGTCCATGAAATAGACTGGTTGGAAATGCCTGGTTCATTAATCCTACTCCTAGTGGTTGCACCCAACCTCTTTGCCCACAGTGTCCGAGACAGTTGGATTGGCACTGTGATATGTCTTTTTATTGGCTGCTATCTCCTCCAAGAGCACATCAGATCCTCCGGTGGATTCAGAAATTCCTTCACACAAAGCAATGGTATATCTAACACAGTTGGTATAATCCTTCTGTTGGTCTATCCAATCTGGGCTCTGGTACTCCGAGTCGTTTGATGAACTATAGCTTCAACAATCATATGTGTGTTTTCGTCCACGAATTTCAATGTTCAATGCTGCAAGCAAACTTCTTCGTTTACTATTAAACTGATGAATAAATGGATTTGGTTTTGTTTTGGACGTGGTTTAAACATTTCTGGTTATGTGATTATGTACTTTTGACGTATGAAGTACTTATGATTGATGGATTCTGTAAAGTTTTCTTCACACATTTCACGTTTGCAAACAATGAACTTGGAAAGGTGACAATTATAAATTTTTTATATTGTCAGTCAAACGCTACGTTAGTCGTGTTGAGATTATATTTGTTAATGCTTCATTATGTGAAATTTTATGTTGGGATCATCTTCTTAATTAGTCGAACCAAACCATTTTCAACTGTTTAAACAAGTTTTAATTAGTCTCTTAAAAGGTTTATTTAAACGATTGAAAGCCTTAATTAAGCCTTAGTAATCTTGTGGTTGTGAAATTTTCAATTCATTTTTAGGTTCAAGCTCGTATTTGAGCGATCAAATTCTTTGGAGTTCAACATTAAAATCCACCATAATTAGATTATTTTTATACATGGACTATTTCTTTAACTTAATGTTCGTTACGGCTTACAAGTCAAGCATTTTGAGTTTGTTTAAATTTCAAATTCTACGATAGATAAGAAAGAATGATATAAAATTTTCATTACAATGTCTTGTTATTCAAAAGAGAGTTATTTTTTTCCATCTACCTAACCTTTGGTTCACGGAGTCGCTCAATAACTGTGCTGGTGGAAGTTCAGCAATATCTGGTGGAATAGTTGAGATGGACGAAGCTGGTTCGAGAACTAAAAAGGAGAAAGAGATTTTTTAAGGGCACGTTTAGTGTGATGGATGAAGGAAAATAATCCTGACATAAAATTTTAATTTCCCTTAATCTCTTATTTCGTTATAAAGTTTGGGATAACTTTATCTTAGGATTAATAATTAGTACTGCTATAAGTTATCCCGCCTCGAGTGAAATAATAATTATGTAATAACTTATCCCAAGATAAAATAGTTAAAATGACAAAAATATCCTCTCAAATCTACATCTCAATCTTCATATCCTTTACACCTATGTAAGATATTTTTATAAATAAACAATTTATTTTTAGAATTTGTACAATATATATTATTTTTAATATTTAGCAAACCAAACATTCACTAAGAACTAATTTCAATATAATTAATTCCCAACACAACAAATTTCAATATAATTAATCTCAACATAATAATCACGTGATAACTTGTCTTCAAACTAAACCAAACGACCCCCAAGTATATGGGATGTTTTTAACATGGGAAAAGGGTTAAAAATGCCCTTAACGTATCATAAATAGTTCAAAAATGCCATCTTTCCACCTATTGATTTAAAAATGGCCTCAACGTTTTTTTAAGTTTTAAAATTGCCCTTTTTTAACAGCCAAGTGATATGGATTTTCTTATCTATTTTAAAAGATCTTACCCACCTATTTTTAAAAAATTGTTGCCCCTTTCTTCAGTTCTTCACTCGGGTGAAATCAATACTTTCCGGACTCCCATTTCCGAAGTCCAATTTTCTTGAATCCCTGATGAATCATGAATACGTATTAATAAGATTCATTCATTGTTGTATCGAAGAAAATGTACATAGTGATATCAAAAAACACGATAACTTACATAATTATTGAGATGATAAATGAAGCTTTGATATATTAGTACTAGATGGACTCTAGCAGATGATAGAGTTCGTATTCGGATCCACCATATCATATGTCGTTGTTTGAAAAGGGCAATATCTGATTTAGTATAACTTTTGCACCATCACTTCCACTACCATGTCCATTTTCTCCAGTAGACTCATATTGTTCATTGTCACATATATATTTTTCTTAATGAAAACTTTGCAGATGTATGGCTTTAGATTCATAAAGCCCATTTGTCTGTTCCTTACAAAAATTTCAAATAGATTTCTTTTTGTCCTTGTCCTTACCTTATTGTTACAGTTATTTTAAGGCTGCTCACAAGCAATGAATATATCAAATTTCAAATAGATTCAATTTTGTACCAGCAACATTGATAGAGGTACAACTACTCTGACAATAGCACCATTGGGCACCACATTTCCATCTCCAGAAATCGACACTGGCACTGGCACATGCATAGCAAAATCCACAAGTCATAAACTTACACAAAATCATGAACCCGTAGAATCTCCATTCGGTATTTATCGAAATCCACACCGTGAAATGATTGGCAAGCCATCTGCAAAAATATCTACGCGACAACCTTGATTTAGAGAAGAAATTGATTGTCTAGAATTGTAATTCTTTCTTCTTCTTTTTTCTGAAAATTAACGAGAGAAATTGAGAAAGAAGATGAATTGAATTAGGAAGCAAGAAGAGAGATACTAACAGGGACAAGAGAGCAAGACAAAATCGTGTAGTTGATTTTTTTTTGGTTACATCCGGATTTATGGGTCATGGGTTTTTAGAATTAGGTGGTTAGATCTTTTAGAATAATTTTTTTTAAAAATCCATGTTACCATTGCCATGTCATTTGGCTGTTAAAAAGGGCAATTTTAAACCTTAAGAAAATGTAACCAATAGGTTGAAGGAGGTCATTTTTGAACTATTTATAATATGTTAAAGGCATTTTTAACTCTTAACATTTGGGCTAACATTGGGGCCGAAAATTATTTCACAAGTACGCCACCGGAAGTTCCTTTACTTGTACTCCAAAACCCTAGCCCTAAAACCCTCTGCCAAAGTGAGATACTTTGTTCAATCGACATGTCGGGAAGAGGAGAAGATAGCGATTCCGATGCCCCCGAAGAACTGACTTCCGTACAGGTTTGCTTAACTCTGAAATCCCTGATCAATTTACTGTCTTTTGCGATAGCAGATGTAGTCGAAGTTGAGCTAATTGGTTTTCATTGCAGGGAATTCAAAACGATGAGGAGATTAGAAAAGTTGAAAGAGAACATAAGGCTAGGTATGCTCACTTCATAATTTGATTTTTGCGAAGATTTTTTTAAACTTCTTTTGAAGGATTGTAATTTGAAATTGAAAATTCAGCTCTTTTAAGGTTTCAGTAATGCTAGTTTACTACTAGATTATCCGAGTATGATAAATACTTGAACTTTGTTCAATATCCTGCTTTGTACGGGGTGCCAGTGCGCTCCAAATCCTCTGACTTAATATCATGGATACGTCTCAGTTTTAATTTGAAAGCTTGTATCTTTAGAGAGATCAGAACTGCTTTTTTTCTTGTGGAGGTAGTTCTGGGAGTTTGCTTTTCTTTTTTGATAACCATTGTGTCCGGGCTAGGTTTCACGCAGCTCGACTAATTTCACGGGATACCTGTCACCTTCCACCACTCCCACTAGCAACAGGTACTAGGTAACTCTATCCACCAGGGGTAGGACAGATGAGAAGAATCACCTAGTGTTTTTTGTCTCCTCTGAGAATTGAATGTGAGACCTCATGGTTTTCGACCACTTCATTGACCACTACGCCACACCCTTGGGTGTGTTCTGGGAGTTCACTTTGTTCAACATGGAATTTCATTTTTTCATACCAAGGTTAATGTGTTTGTTGGTGAATTGTTATGACTTCAAATTTTCAGATAGGATTCTGGCTTAATTGCACAATTTATCTAGTGATCAGAGTTGAATCAGTTTAATTGTAAAGGAAGCTATTTACTCCATACCTCTTAAGGTTTGAATTGGAGAAAGTTGCATTTTTCTATACAAAAGCTTTTTTTAAAAAAAGTAAAGGTTCCACCAAGATTTGAACTCCTGTACAAAAGCATCGTGACGGGGAGAAAAAGGAGAAAGTTGGAGTTTTTCATAAATTGAGAAGTACACAAGTATTATATCACTGCGTTGTTTTAGGCTTGATATTTAGGTACATGTGTTTTAGTCTAGAAATGTTTTGTCCTTGCAAACTGGTTTGTTCTGTTGGTTTGGAGGATACGTGTAAGAGCCTAATCAGTATTACTTTCAAGGAAATATGAAAGTTCTTCTATTTGGCATGCAGATCTATAGTGTAGATGGCAACTTAGATTTGTGTATCCTTTGAGCCTGTTATTTGTAACACTAAAGATGATCCATTATTTAAGTTCCAAAAACTAATGTAAGCTACCTGTAAACTTTTATTCATTTGGGGGATATTCATGGAAATTTCGACATGTTTGATTTGGTAGTTTTTTCCCGGGGTTATAACCTTTAATTGCAAAATGTGAGCAACTTATGGCCGTTGCATTATTAGTCATGAAACGACTGCTCTGTTGTAGAGTTGTTCGAGAAAGGAAGGAACGTCGTAGACAATGGGCTCAAAAGTTAACTCCACGACCTACACAAAATGATGAAAGCATTGAAGACACAAAAGAACCTGACAATGCCCAGGAGTCAAAGGACAATAGAGGGATGCTGCCTGATGAGATTGTGAAAATTCTTGCAGCTCGTGAGAAGTAAGTTAGTTGTTGCATTTCTTGGTATATTTGTAGTTCCGGTCTTCTTCTCATACTCTTCTCAGTTCTTGAAAAAACGGTACTCAATTGTGTGCAGGAAAGTTTTCTCATCAGACTCGGAGGAAGAACATGAGAAGCAGCCTACATCTAAAAAGAAAAGATCCAAGAGCTCTCGGTGGGTATCATGCTCTCTTTTTGTTTAATTAATATAATTTTGATAACTCGCTCTTATTTACTCACTGTATTTTTGTTACAGGTTTGGACCAGTTATTTTAAAGGATCTACCACCTCCTCCGTGCTTAGAGAGCTCACTGGAATTCTTAAAGAAACGCAAGATGCAGGTGCCAAGATCATCAGCTGTTCTGAACAATTCCAGTCAAGCATTACGGCTTCTATCTACATCTGGCTTGCTACGTACCAAATGATGGGTGATGATTTTGAAGATTCTTGCCCGGGCTGATGTCAATGTTGTATTGCTTGCTATAATGAGAAATATGCTCTGGTAGAGGTGTTAAATGGCGAGCTGGTTTTGGACACTGATGGGTAAACCAAAAAAACGAAACAAAACAATGTAATAACTTTTTGATGGTATATTGCAATTTTATTGATACTCGTGGGTAGGAACTGAACTGTCAAACTGCAAGAGTCTCATCTCAATCAAGTGTTGAATCATTAAGTATTTGCACAAGATTATGAATTGCTTCTAAAAGATCATGATATTCTTCTAAATCTGTTGTAATACAAGCTTGCTTTGAGAAATGACGATCCATAATTAAAACTTACCTACTAAAAGATAAGTCAGTTGTAGTGTGGTACGAGGTAAAAATGACTTTCGAAATCTAAGTAGCTAAGTTGGTTGCCGACGGACTTGAACTTCCATCTTGTTAGTGAAAGTTTAATTTTCCACGTAATCCCCTTCCTCATTTTCCCTTCCCCTCTTTAGTATTCTTCCAAATTCCAATTCAGTGCTACACATTGGAGTATCCAGAGGTCCAGAGAGCTGAGAAAAGAGTTCAAAGTTATATTTCTGCTGAATTGTATGATCACTGCTAATTCAATGCAGTATCAAAATCAAATAGAGGTCTTAAATTCCAATCTTATGCTAGTCACCATGAAAAGATTTCCACCAGCTTGGCATGAAAAAGGAATCTGACTCGCTCATATGGAACGTGTATATTCATAAATAAAATGAGTATCAAGTTTTTAGATGGGATGATTACAAAACCTTTCAGACAAAATGGATGACTGAGGAAAAAATAATTTGTGGATAACAGTTTTAATCTCAATCGGTTAATCTACAACACAGAGAAAGCTACTCAATTTGTACAGCACTTGCGCTGTTTATGCAGAGCCAGTACTCATGGACTTGTATAAGGCATCTCTTTTCATTTGAGAGATGCCCAAAGTTTCAATTATGTACAAATACAAGGACATGAAGGACAAAATCTCCTTGTCTTGGTTTGTTTGACCCTTTATTTGCTTTACTCTTTGCCAACCAACCATAACCGGAAGAAGGTATCTATATGCTCAGTCAGCTATAAAACTATAGCGGGCTTGCTCCTGTGTGCTCAACAGAATATTCTTACATGCCCACCCCAAAGACAACATTTGCTCATACAAGAAACTCAAGTTTTGTTCTGTTAATCTCTTGCCATCTTCAACCAGGTTAAACCATTGCTTGAGAACTGCACTAGAACTTCCACAAGCTTCTATACCCTTGCGGACATAACTTGCCTGTCAATCACCGGAATAGTTTATTAAAAAGAATAGTAACCATTATAAAGAGCTCAGCAAGAAACAAGCATTGCTAGATATGTTATTCGAAGTAAAACTATTGGTTAAGGAAAATCATTAGTTCCAAATTACTACTTGATAAAGTCATTACTATGAGAGTAAGAGATGGATATAATATCTTACATGCAATATGCCCCTGATCACATCTATAGTGCCTGCCCCTTCCCGCAGACAAAGTAGGACACCATACTGTAATAGCAAAGCAAGAAGAACTGCTTAAGAAACACATTCAGTAGAGTAACAGCTTGCCTGTCCCTGATCAAAACTCTCTTTTACTTTTTGGCTACACATACCTTCTGGTTCCTTTTCAATTCACTAGTCAAACTCTCCGGGCTCAAGAAATAAAAGTCTTTACTATTCAAAGATTGCATCGTCATCACAGATAGCTTTGCTGTGCAACGTCTAGGATTTAAGCAACCAATTCTGATAGACCACGGCTCTCTGCCTGATTAAAGCTGATTAAGAATGTTTCTCTACTAATGAAGTAAGCACTAAACCAAGCAATAAGGCCTTGTTACGGCAAAATGCAAGTTAAAAATTACCTCTTCTCCAAGATAAGCCAATACCCTCCTGTTTACTGACCTCTTCAGGTGATGGCACAAATCCTTGTTGAATCCATGTGCTTATAATGATGTTAAGCCTATCCTGGAATTAATGTAAGAGCAGTGATATCCGAATCAACACGTTAAGATGATTAACATTCACTCACTAAAGACTGTTCAGTAGATCATGGCATATCACATATTTCTTCTCCTTAAAGCAATTATAACCTAAGTTTAGTAGCCAAAAAAAGGAAGTATAATTCAACTTGAATACTAATGCTTTCAGCATAGAGAACGAGGGCCAACCTTAGTTAATGTCTGCAGATGCACATGCTTTAGTCCTTGATAAATACCAAAAAGGTCAAGCACCGAGAAGATTGGGTACATCACAAATGGTAGACCTGCTTGCAATCTTTTATATCATTCAGAAGTCAGAATTCTACATTACGGGGATTACCAGAAGCAGCACAAAAATGTGTCAACCAATTCTTGCTTTTAGGATCTTATTATATAAGGAAATGGTGGAAGATATAAATCACATGTTAACTTCTCATATCAGTGTAAAAAAGAAATAATAAGACTCGTGTTGTATAAACTGTTCCACTACAACAAGATAGACCAAATGGATAGGTTCATGAAGGCAAATGCAAACAATCTCTATATAATTTCAAAATGTAGATAAAAGCTGGAAGTGATACTTCAGAAATTCAAGTTGGAAAACAAACAAACCTTGGATTATTAGCAGACAGTATGTTCAGGGTTGCAGCAAGTGTAAGACCAAGATTATCAAAGCAGACTGTTTGAATCTGAAACATAAACCAACAGTCAGATTCGAAGAGTGAAATAAATAAGAATCCAGCATGACATGATGAAATATTACAGAGAACCTGTCCTTTTGCAGAAACCTCACCAAGGTTATCAGCAATTGCAAAGCTTCTATGAACAGCAGTCTGTTAACACGTCAACAATAAATTCTCAAACAGAAAAATTCTATCTCAAATTTGTTAGTGTTACTGATAAATCCAGAAGACACCTGTGCTTATTCATATTGCTAAAAATTAACATGTGATTTGGCTATTTAAGCAAACTACAATTACTGAACATAGGCATTTCCACATTAACTGGCAAAAACAAGCTGTTACTTCCTGATAATTTCATATTTCTCTTGCATGATAGAGGAGAAATTCAAGGTCTATAATTGCATCAATTCTCTTCCAGCTGTTATAGGTATGCTAAAAACTCTTAAATCCAAAAGACATATTGTTTCTCTCAGATCTCTAGGACTAATGGAAGTGAATTGGTCACTAGCAGAAACAATTAGAAGGCTAGAGTACTCAACTTCAACTAATTTCACTTTCAGAAAGCAATTCAACCAAGTGACAAAATTATGTTACATCAGCATTCTTATGCCATAGTTGACCTGGGACCTCACAGTAGAAATCCAAAGCCTCATAAGTGCATATATTTATTAGCCTATTATTTTGAATATGCCAAAGGCACTTCAGATCTTAATAGCCCTCTACATACCAAAAATTTGAAGAAATCAATTTATATGTCAAATTGCAGTGGAATCGTTAGAAACTATAAAGAGAAATAAAACATGGTAAACAGCTAAACGGCAAGATAAGGGAAAAGGTATCACTTGCAGCCAAAATAACTAGCTCACATCTAACAAGTATCATAACAAAGAGCTAGAGCTGGAGAATTTGAGATCAGATCTCAAAAGTGTTACACATGCATATAAATATAACATCGCATGTTGTGTAGCTGAGACTTACACTGGTTGCTAGGTAACATGCAAGGCTTATTTGCTTGGCAATGTTGGCAATTGATGCAAGCATCAAAAAGTACTGTGGGAATACAGGAGTCAACAATTCAACTCCAATGCTCAAACTGAAGAGAACTGATGTACAGAACCTTACTCTCTGCAGCCAACCCCATAAAACAAAGTAAGAAACAAGCAGATGAAACTTTTATATAGTCTCTTGAGGTAATCTTGCTTAAAAAACTGGCAATCTTTCTAGTGTACAGGTCAACATTCTTAGAAAAGATATAAAAGCATCATTTTTCAAAAGATAAAAATGAATTGTTATGGTCAAAAATCAGTAAAATAAGCTTTTATAAGATAAGTTGCGCAAATTATCCCCTGTTGTTTTATGTTAGAAAGCTATACCTTAAGATTGGTATCAAAAGAAGATGCTAGGCTAGCAGTGTAGATGCACCTGCACAACCGTCCAAGACCATCCTTCAGGACCCAATTTAGTGCAGCAGCCAATGGAAGTGAACGGGAGTTCCCTATTCCAATTGCCCGCAACATAGCCTGTATATCGTCATTCACAAAATACAACTGATTACACAAGCCATTGTCAATGAAGGTATTTGAGTGATCTGCACCTTAGATGCTAACCACATTGTGCAGGCACACAAATATCAAGTAAACTACTGGTACCTTCATAAAGATCATAATTACTAATTCCACAGGTGAACTACAAAATGGTTAATTCCCCATACAAAGATCATAATGACTAACTACACCAGTGTCTCTAGACAAACATCATGAGCTCTGATGGAAGAATCCAAACTCAACACTAAAAGTTTAAAATTAAAACTGTCCACCATATACTAATAAACAAGTTGTACAAGTTCAATAGCTGAGCTATGAATATACAAAATCAAAATCTAAACTTATTACCATTCACCAACAATTTTAGACGTTCGAGAGTCGACATATGAAGATTCAACATCAAACTTCCAACTTTAATACCTAGCATACAAATAAGTTTACAAGTTTGGTAGCTGAAACACAAAATTGAAACTTTTCACCGTATACAATAACTTACAAGTTCAATACCCGGGGTATGAAGATTGAATACCAAATATAAACTAGTTAAATAGCTGAAATATGAAAATTCAACATCAAAATCTAAACTTTGTTGTATAACGGTAATTTACAAACAAAAAAAAAGTGTACCTGGGTCGCCAGAACTTGGAGAGCAGAACTGGAAACACGATGAGCAAACTTCCACTTCACGTATTCAAGGTAATTACGACTAACTTCCCTCGGAAGAAAGAAATTTCTTATTGCCGAAACACAAATTCTGACCAACTTTTGAACTGAATCTTCAAAATTAGAGTCAAAATCGGATATAGAAAAGGCATTCCCGTCAACAGATACCAACTTCAAGTCTTTCCCATCCCAAATATACCTAGAATGACTATCTGATTTGCGAACCGAGACTGGAAGATAAAAAGGCAGAGTAGTTTCTTCTTGTTGCTTATGCAACTTTTCTTCTCCAAAGTTTAACGAGGTTTTCAGAGAAGTAGATACACCTGGGGAAATAATAGAGGTTTTGAGCTTGTGTGTGAGGATTTTGGGTGTGGGGATTTGGGGTTTGTCTGGGTTCCATGAGAAACAACAACGGGTGTGGGTTGATGGGTACAAATTGGATTGCATGAAATTTTGCTAGAAAAATACTCTTTTTCGAGATTTCTGATTCTCTTGACTTGTTCTGTGGAAGATGAAGACGAAGACGAAGTTGAAGACGGAATACGGCGGCGGCAATTCACTTTACCGCCGGGAAATAACAGGGTTCACTACTACGTAGATATTCCTATTCCTGATAAAAGAGACTTTTTCTTAAAACTAGAGGGAAAATATTATTGTGTCCGAAACCTAAATGATAAAAAAAAGAGTTTATTTAAACTATTCTCCTGTTTTGGGCTCGATTTTAAAATTGAAATTTAAAATTATATTCAGAATATATTTTATTTGAAAAGATTTGTGAGTGAATGTTCAAAAACTTTTTGAAAAGATTGAAGATAGATTTTTATATGACCAATAATTTGAAGATAAATTCTTAAAATCTATAATCAAATGTTGACTTAATTTTTTATTCTTAAAATAAATATTCTTGTCAATAAGCATAAGTTTATATTTTTATATCATAATATCTCACAAATTATACTTTGTGCTCTTAAACAATTTATGTCTAGTTAGATATAATCTCAATTTCTAAGGGCAAAAATGGTAAATCTACCAATTTGAAAGGCATATCATACCATTAAATGAAAAAAAAACAAATGAATTAAAAAAAATAATAAAAAAAATACTTTAGTATCTTAACAATTTATATAGCGTAGGAAATTATTGTGGTTGCGGCTTGACCCTATACCGCAGTAATTTCCTGCACTATATGGTCAATAAATTTGCTAGTCAGATGCTACTATATGGTCAATATTAGGGGGCGTTTGGTGTGATGGATAATGGAAGTTAATCCCAGGATAAATTTTAAGTATCCTTTATTTCTTGTTTGGTTGCACAACATGGAATAACTTATCTCAGGATTATGAATTAGTACCGGAATAAGTTATCCCTCACATTGGGTGGTATAGTAATCCCGGGGTAACTTATCCCGGGATAAAATAGGTAAATGATAAATATATCCCTTTAAACACTTTTTATACATCATTTTTCACATTTATGTATATTTACATTATTTTTAATATCATGTATAATAATATTCACTACTCCTTATTTTTATGATAATTATTCATAATTATTCTTATGTTTATTTATATTTTGATTTCTCATAAATCTTCTTCTCTTCAACATACTTTAGAGAGAAGTTCTATTTTAAGCTAAATAGAATTTTTTAAATATTTTTAAATACATATTGTACTTATCATGGGAATACATAAACAAAAATATTTAAGCTAAATAAAATAAAAGTTTTATTTTTAAAAATGAATAACTAAAGCTTGCAAAGAAAATACTAAAAAACTAAATAAAGTGAAGGGTAATTTTGTAAACAAACAACTTCTTCTTAAAAAATATCAATGTATATTATTTTAAATACAACAAACCAAACACTCAATAAGAAATAATCTCAGCATAACTTATCCCATCATAACTAATCCCAACATAACTTATCCTAACATAACTTATCCCATCATAAGTCATATTCAAACCAAACGACAAAAAGAATAATCTCATAAATATAATATGCTTGTTCCAAAAATAACGGGTTTTCTTACAATTTTAGCAGCAATTTGATCACGAATCTTCAAAGTTTAAATCAAATTTGATTAATTTAATATTTTATATTTAAAATTTTAAATTTAAATAACGAAAAATACACAAGACGTAATTCTTCTCATATTTATATGATGAAAAAATAGATCTTAAAACATTGGACAAAATTTATGTAGTTTGACTCTCGGAAAGCAAAATGTGACATGTAAAAAGTGAGCAAAGCTTCAATTTATATGATAGTTCAAATTTAAAGAGTCAATAGTTAAAGTTTAACTGCAAATTTGGACATGAAATCTTAAGTTTTTTGGATTAAAATTTACATATTTGATAACTACATAAAAAAGTACTTTAAGTCGCAACAATTAATAATTCAAAATATTTAAAAGATATATGAAAACTTACCATTAGTGTGAAAAAAAAGACTTGTTTGAATCACAAAATTTAAAATTTAAATATACTAATTTTTGATTCATATATCCAACCAAACTTACAATAAGAAACTAGTCACAACCTCCATTGAGCAATCCAATAAGGGTAGTGAACAGAAGAAGATGAATAAGAAAAGTATCTGTTGCAGATGAAGCAGAGATAAAGAAAGGTGTTGTTCATCTACATCTATCGAATCATTGCGATTGATGTTCGATCCTGAAGGAGGGAAACGATAGAGCTAAAATGAAAAGAGAAGGGAACTTGAAGCAAGAAAGATGAGATGTGTTTCCAAATTATTCAAAGACACAACATCACCTATTTTTAGGTTATTCTCCAGCACAAACTCCTTCCAACCGGAACTCAGCATTTGCAGTTCCAAGAATGCATTTTACAGCTTACCAGGGGTTCATAAATTGAGGTTTTATTTCTTACTACGGACAAAGATTGAAGAGATATGGTTGTAACCATCATTTTTACTTGTGCGTGCTATAAGACACCTTTCCTTCACTATTGCTTTTGAAGTTATTTGAAACAGTGGCATAAGCAAACCTTTTTTTCCCGATAATCGTGTTGTCTGGGCTAGCTTGCACGCACCTCGACTAATTCCACAGAATTCCTGCCATTGCCCACCAGCAACAGATACCAGGTTATTTTGTCCACCAAGGCTAGAACAGGGTGCTCAACCCACTTCACTGACCACCAAGCCACACCCTTGGGTGTAGTGACATAAACCCCAGATAAAGGACCAGTTGGTTAGATGTTTCCATGTTGTGCACTCGTGCTGTGGATGAGAACATCCATTTATAGAAACCTCAGGTTACAAAGAAAGTGGTCCAAAATCTCAAATCAGGACACTTTCTACCGAGACAAATTAACTGCGTATGAAACTGTCCAAGCATTGGTGGACAAAGTTACCTGATACTTCTGTGGAGCTAGTAGGTACTGCATGGAATTAGTCGAGATGTGAGCAAGCTGGCCACGACATCATCTGTTCCTATTTCCTTCATTAGCTTCAAAAAGTTTGATCTTTGGTGCTGTGAGATACTAGCTTATTGAGCCTTTTGCAGACGACGAAAAGTCATGTCTGCTATGCATGCACTAGTTGAGGAACATCATTGGCACTCCGATAAATTTATGCTCCTACTTAGCTCCATTTTCTCCTCAGGAGTTGTCATCGTGAGTTGATTTCACAAGCAAGTACCTCTATGTACAACTAGGTATCCCCGTATTATATCCAAAATGTGTTTTCTGGTCTTCAACAATGCAATTCAGAATCAAATCGACCATTCATATGTTTATGTAGAATCCAAAATATTGAAAATCATCAAGGTCAACCATCAGAAAGGTTCTTTTATTTGAAATGGAATCATGGTGTCGGGGGTTGGGCTTTGACCTTACTTCGAACATTAATATCCAAAGGGTACATGAAGTAGGGGAGACATATTGACTAACCACCTCATACATATGTCACAGTTGAACGTACTCAACTCTACACAAGAAGTTCATGAAAAAATAAAAACCTCCATACAAAAAGCTAATATTACAAAATAAAAAACTCTAAGGTTTTACATGCTTTGGGAGAAAATGATCTAATTTATGTTGGGACAAATACTCCCATTTGCAAAAAGCAGCAACTTACGAAAGGCAAATAGAATGGATCTATGTGTTGAAGAATCGATTTTCAGAAGTAAAAGCTTTTGCTCTTTGATAGGATGTATCTATGTGTTGAGAACATGGAACTGAAGCCTCAGCATTGACAGACTCAGTTTGTACCATCAGAAACCCCTGGAAATATGGTGACATCTATCAAGGAAAGCTTAGTGTCATTAATCACTTCAAGGACACAAACATCACCATATTTTAAATTATTGTCCAGAACGAACGCCTTCCAACCACAAGTAACTTTAGCATCTTTCCTTAGCAAAATGCATTTGACAGACCAAGATCCTTTCCCTGGAACACGCAACACTAAATTGCCACTGTTCTGCATTAGATACATCCTAGCAAATTGCAATGGTATGTACTGCCAAAATAGGTAAATCATAAATTAAGTTTAAGGTTGTGCATATGTATGGAATGAATAAAAAAGGACCAGGGCATCAGGCATTCTACAAAGTTTGATAGCTTACCAGACCGTGAGGTTTCGAGACATAAGATGGATGCATAAAAGATACAATGAATGGATTCTTAGATTTAAAAGCTTTTGCTCTTTGATAGTTATCAGCTATCCCTTCGTCCCTCTCTGCCTCATTCTTACTGGTAACAATGTTGGATTGTTGCTCGTGCTCCTCGCAGTCTTCAATTATTTCTTGAAACAGATATCCAAAAGCAATGTATTACTACTAAATTATAATGTAACAAGATGACTGATTTCATTCTGTTCATAGCTAATAAATCAGATAAGATGTTTTCTTACCTAGTGAAACTATATTCCCTTGAGACTCTTCTTCCTTGATTACATTAGTTTGATGTTCAACTGGAATATCATCCCCTTCTTCCACTTCTTGTCCTTTTCTTTCCCTCACCTCTACTAAGGGATCATGGGTCAGATTTTCAGAAGAATGGTCAACCACATCCGAAATATCTATAGAATCATCTGACTCAATCTCTGCTGGTGGATATTCAATTTCTGCTGCACTAAAGTCAAATATAGTGACATTAAAATGAGAACGAGCATTGTATCCGAACATCAAAAAGTGCCCGCGTCTTATTGAGTAATAGTTGCTGAAATCCTGCCATCCTTCGGCTAACCAAATATGGCCTTCAGAATGTTGCACTTCAACCTCCCATACTTCTCCACTGGGAACCTCAAGATACACAGGGTTTAAAATGTTCTTGCAATATCTGCTGGCAAATCCTTTTGGAATCCTCTGTGTTCAAAGGAAATATGAATTCAGTTTCGAACATAATTGGCAATAGACCCCTACGCACACAGTATTTTTATTCGACCTACGTTAAATTGTCCTACGTTGATTGAGACAGTGAGCTGTAGGCCTTGCACATTTCTTACCTCATTAGCTAGCTTCTGCTCTTGAATAAGGGCAAATATTCATTTCTTACCTCCAAGCCTCCAAATTTAATTGGCAAATACAATATGTTCTTTAACTTGACCTCATCTAACATCTATGTGTTCTAACTTTGGGTGTGCACAAATAGATACACGTCCTACGTGGCAATGCCCATCCTACACAACATCCTACATGGCATAGACACATACGTCGTACACAGCATCCTATGTGTATTATGCCTGTGTGTTTACTTGTTCGACTTTATACAAGTTTAAGCGGGTCTATTCATGCAACCCAAAGTTGGACGGCATAAATGTCACAGATCAAGTTAAAGGGCATATTTATTTGTATTATGTCAATTTTATTGAGAAATTCTCATTGAATTAGATTACTAATCGTCCGATTCAAATGCACATTTAACGAGGAGGGAAAGTAGAATTGCAGTAACATAAAATTGGGAATCCACAAGAAACTAAAGAAGGAAAATGGAGAAGAAAGTACTTACGAGACGGCATAATTCATGTGGGCTAAAAATGATCTTGCAGAATTTGGGTTGAGAAAGGTTAGAAATGGAAGAGACTTCACCAATTTGCCTGCGGAACTTGTTTACCATGACTGCCGATGGGCAGCAGTAGCTTAGTAAGCATATAAGAAGTACTATATTTTACCAGTCTCTTTGGGCTTTTCTAATTTCCTATCAGGGTCGCCCAACAAAGCCTATCTATGCACTTTTCCACCCACTGTGAGACAAAAAAACAAAAACAAAAAAGTAAAAAGGTACTCCCTTCGTTCATATTATATGTCATCATTTTAGATTTTACGTCCTTTAAAAAAAACTATATAAATTTACCATTGTATACTTATTATTTTTTTGAAGTCAAGTTTCAATAAATGAACATAAATTTATTATTTTGATTAATTAAATTGACCTAATGGACATGAATTAATTATATAGTTATGTTGTTCAAATTTATTGAACTTTCAAAGCTAATAACTCACAAGGGTAAAATAGGAAGAATAATGTCATTTATGCATTGATTTTGTGAAATGACAAATATTCTCTCCATTCCTATTTATATGTCATCATTTTAGATTTCACGTCCCTTAAGAAACTAGGTAAGTTTACCATTGTACCCTTATTTGGTGTTCTCTTGAAGTCAAGTTTTCAATAAATGAACATGAATTAATTTATTTTGATTAATTAAATTGACCAATGAACATGAATTAATAATTTTGTTTTCCTATGTTGGTCAAATTCATACTTTCAAGGCTAATATTTCTTAGGGATAAATCGGAAGAATAATGTTATTTATGTATTGATTTGCGAAATGACAAGTACTCCCTCTGTCCAACAATACTAATCCACTATACTATTTTGGGATGTCCAACAATACTTGTCCACTATACTTGACGATTCAAAGATCAAGAGTTAATGAGTCCTCATGTTCCAAGGACCATGGCACTTTTATTGATTTCTTTACTTCAGTTTTTAGACATTTGTACACGGTGCATGGGTTACGTCCCAACCACTTCTTTGATGTATTAGTTGGCTTGTTGAGACTATGTTTGACTTCCGCTTGTCAAACTCTTTTGATATGAGAATGTTTCTTTTGAATTCTCTTTATTTCTATTATCTTGTATGATGCATGCTAAGTGGCTTGTGTAGAGTCCTTTCGGGGTTCTATATGGCATGTTACACGTAGGGTATACTTTGGGTCGTGATACACACAATCACACTTGTAGCTACACGTAAATAAACACCTTCATAGCATGAGATTATTAACAACTTATGATTTCAGTTTCATTCCTTTGATCTTCCTGACTATGCATACAAACAATACTATAGAAATAGTTATCATGCATACATTACATAATCTGGAAACAATCAACCATCACACTCTCGATCGGACGACTCTTTCCGGACAGTTCTTCCTGCTTATAACCCATAATTCACAGGTTACCACCCCTAGGATAACGTAACACCTAGAAACATTTGTAATATCAACATTAACAAATTAAGTACCTTACCATCCTAAGCAATCGTGATCTACACATTCGTCCGTCCAAACCTTATGTCCGAAGGTCTATATATGTAAACTCTCGACAATTCACAAGGTATTATGCAATTAAAGACATGTCTAACTATTCAGTTAAGCCTAGACTAACTGGACACCAAGCAACTGCTGAAGAATTTTGAACACGAGCTTTTGGCTCCGTAGAGGTGAATCCTGACGGACATAGACTAGAATTCCATGAGTTTTGACCTTTCATGCGCATAATTCCCTTCTCTCCGCTATCTTCAAACTTGGAGCAGCTTAGGAGGATTTTTGGAATAGCCCCAGTCTGTTTTTCAGTGAAGAAAGTGTGGAGAATTAAAAGAATCTATGTTTTCGAGTTTATGTCCCGTCTGACCCGCTATAGTGGCTGAAATGCGGCCACAGCGGCACCGCCATAGCAGAAAAATTCTTACTATGGCGGGATGATGTCAGTTCGTGCCAATTTCAAATCCTAAAAGTTTTGTCGTGTCACCCCAACAAATTATAAATGACTTGGGGTCGCTATAGGAATGCTCTAAATGATGAAAAGAAGGAAATAACAAGGATATGACCTGAAGAATCATTACAAAAGTAGAGTTGCACTAACATAAAGTATGAAATCCGTCAATCAATCCAAGATTGAAAAGGGAAATTAAACCAATAAGATGGAATTAAAGTACTTATGAGATGCCAATATTCAACCACACAATGTTTAGGCACAAAATAAAGTTTTTATTGTCGAATGATTTTTATTGGACAAACTAATTATGAAATCGTGACTCACGAGACTAAAAAGGTAGACCTAAGATGTTGCCCTAATGAATTCAATGAAGAAATGAAATTTACTGTTTGACCATAAATTTTGAAAATCTATCTTTGAAAAATTTTCAAGTTTCAAAATTTGGTTCAGATAAATTTTTGGGAGAATTGTCACTTTCACTTACAAAAATTCAATTTGTTTTTTTGCAAGAAAATTTACCACTAGACAGAGTGCCCAACAACCTTTTATTAAAAATAAAAAGATATCAATAGAGATAAGGATAAGAAAGGTGGGCCGGGCTAGGCCTTACTTTACCAATCCTAGTGAGATAACTAACCTCTACTAACTAACAAGCATGAAGAAAATAAGAGCTAGAGAGAACTAGGTATTTTGTGATCACCATAGAGTTTGTAATACAATTTATAATGATATTACAAATGAGGATGCTTAAATAATACAAAAATATGACAACCAAGAAGAAGGTTGAGTTATTGACCTCAAACTTTCTTTTACAAATGCATGATTTAAAAAAGATTGATTGCCCATCAAAAGTAACTTGAAGTATTTTCCTCTTGTCTTCTTCTTCAAACCTATAAAACAACACTTGACAATTCATCACTTCTTTATGGATTTATTGGATCTTGTTAAACTGTAACACCACGAGAATTTCTAAGTTAAGACTCGAACCATTCTTGAAATTCGTATAAGATCGCACCGAGTGATTCTTAATTATTCTTGGATTCTAAGGTGAATTCTTTAGTATGTGAATGGATTTGAATATGAATTAAGGTCACAAGAACCCCTAGCACAAAGTTGAATTGAAAGTTTTCTTACCGATTGAGTTTCAATATGAGATCTTACTTGGGTCAACTATAAACAACCATATCTCTTAGCATATAAAGAATTAGGTAGCTCATGAGCTATCACATCGAAGGTCTTTGAGTTATCTTTCAAACGCCACCAAGTTTGCCTAATTCCGAGCCTAGAGTAAAAAGTTATGCTCATTTTAGTGAAGCCCTGTCGGGTAGAGCATCTTCACGACCCACTTGATGGGCCTTGGTGCTCTAGACGGCCCGTGAAGCTTGTCTTGAAGTTCACTTCATCAATTTTAAGTGATTTTTCACCCCTAAGGCTACTGTTAAGAACCACGGTCGGCTAAACGGCCCGTGGAGCTTCACACGAGCAGTGAAGTGGCTCGTGAAAGAGGCTTGTCAGACTTGGAGTTTTGGGTCAACTTCTATGGACCATATCTTTCAGAATAAAATGCATTAGGTGTCCCATGACCTATCAAACTAAAGGTCTTTGAGTTCTCTTTCCAACTACACCGAGTTTGCTCCATTTGAAGCTAGAAGTAAAGAGTTATGCCCGTTATAGTGGAGCGTTGTCAGGCTGATGAAGCTTTACGACCGGCTGTACGAGCCGTGAAGCATTAGACGGTTCGTGAAGCCTTTCCTGTGAGGCCCTTCATCAGTTTTTGAATTGGGGTCAATGTCGTCTTTTTCCAAAGTGTTTGGTACCCTAAACTGCGTCGTTTTAACCTTATTCTAAGCCTAAACTATGTCGTTTCACACCAAATTAAGGGCTTAGAAAGTGTTAATCAATCTTTTACATTCATTAACACTTTAAGACATTAGAGCAAGGTTCCAAGAGGAGAAACGCTAGGGTTTCAAGCGTTCTTCGAGTTTCATCGATCCCGCCAAGAACTTTGTTCTTCCCAGGTATGTAAGGCTACCCTTAACGTTGGATTGAGTTCTTCCACGTGCCGTACATCTTCATTGAGTCGAGTTGAGTTTGAGTTTCGAGTTTCCATGAATTGAGTTCTTGAAAATTATCTATAAATTCTATTGAGTTCTTGTGTATAATTACATAGGTATTGATGCTGTCTATGAGTTGAGTATTTGAGGTATACATTCATGTCTTCATTCGCATGAACCCTAATTGAGTTTTTAGCATTGGTTATTTAGGCATTGATGGAGTTTTTAAAGCATGATTTGTAAACGTTTTTGAATGAGAATGAGTTGAGTCCGAGTTGTATCGGAAAGGTTCTTAAACTTCTATTATTTTGAACACGAGTATTTTGAGTATAAATAATTAATTGAGATAGAGTCTTGAGGAGATATGAATGAGTTTGAAAGCATGTTTTAAATGAAAGCATTGATGATTGAGATGAGATTGAGTTTGATGAGAATCCAATGAGACTAGATGAAATGATTAGAATAAATTGATTTGATTGAGCACATTGAGTCTTTTGGGAGTAGTATTGAGCACCGATTTTGGTAAGAGTAAATAACAACTCAAACCCCATAAACTACGTAGCCAGCGCAGGATAGAAATTATGCTTCTCTAGTCCCAAAAAGAGAACTTGATTAATTGTGGAGTTAATGAGGTTGATCGTCCCTTACTCCGACAAGGTATTGGACTGCTGCGGCAACGGCAGTGCAAAGCGTTGTATCATCACTAGCTCATAAGCGATGGTTGTCGGTTAGAGAAACTCCCTAAAAATGAATGGTTTGAGTTGGTTGGGGTGCATATCATTGAGTCTGTTTTCAAAACATTGGTTAATTTTAAACTCGCATGCTTATTGAGTTGAGTCGATTTCTGAGTTGAGTTGCATGATGTTGAGTATTATTGATAGAATTTTCTTTCAGCTATTTTACATACCGTACATTTCATGTACTGACGCCATTCGGCGCTGCATCCTTTTATGATACATATATAGGTGTTAGAGATCCTCAACATGCGTTTCGTTGAAGATCACTCCATTCCAACTTTTGGCGAGACCTCCTCACTTTTGGAGGGACCTTTTATTTCATGTTGATTTCCTTTATTAGAGTAGTCCTTTGAGGTAGCTGTGGGCCTATCCCGGTACCTTCTTATGATGAGTTTAGAGGCTTCATAGACAGTGATGGAGACAGTGACAGGGTAGAGTTGATGTTCCCATTTTGAATTTCTTTTGATGTTGAGTTGAGTTGAATTGAGTATTTAAACTATCCTTTTATTGAGTTGTTGAGTGTTAGACCACTCGAGTGTCTTCCTTGATTTATCTAAGTCTTCCACTGAGTGATTGAATGAGTGATTAGACCAAGTGGTTCACTTGGGACCAACAATGGTCTCCGAGTGCCGGCCACACTAGGGTACCCTCTCGGGGCATGACAAACTTGGTATCAGAGTACAGAGTTCAAGAGTACTGGGGAGTCTATGAAGCTGTGTCTTGTAGAGTCTTGCTTATGGGTGTGTCGTGCACCACACTTATAATCAGGAGGCTATAGGACATTAGGAATTGTCTCACTTCTTCCATATTCTGAGTTCATGCGATAGAGTTTCATTCTATAAAAGCTCCTTTCCTATTCGTGCGTTTACGCATTACAGATCATGCTTCCTAAACGTACCGCCAACGAGAGGAACGCCGCGAGCACCGAGGTTCCGTAGTCTGAAATACTCTTAGAGTTAGGGGATAGAGGTAGGGTCCAACCTGCACGGCCTACTGAGGTGCCCCAAATGCTTACTACTCAGCCTGCTCCTACTTCTAAGGCCGATTTTAGGGGATCTATTGCTATGCTTACCTAGTTAGTGGCTGCCCAGTCCGGTCACCAGAGCTCTCCAGCTCCTAGCTCTAGTTCTCAAGAGCCGTATGCCTCTACGAGGATTAGAGATTTTCTGAGGATGAGTCCGCCAGTCTTCACAGGGTCTAAGGTTGAGAAGGATCCTCAAAACTTCATTGATGAGATGTGGAAGATTTTAAAGGCGATGCATGCTACTGAGGTTGAGGGAGTTAAGTTGGTTTCCTATCAGCTCAAGGCTGTTTCTAATGTTTGGTATAATTAGTGAGAGGAGAGTCATGCTGAGCCTGCTATTTGGGATGAGGTTGAGAGTGCATTCCTCGATCACTTCTTTCCCCAAGAGCTGAGGGAAGCAAAGGTTGAGGAGTTTCTGATTCTGAAGCAAGAGGGGTTGATTGTGAAAGAGTTGAAAGAGCGGTTGAAAGATCTCTTAGATAAAGGGTTCATTAGGTCGAGTATCTCACCTTGGAGCCCTCATGTCCTATTCGTGCGAAAGAAAGATGGTTCCCTCAGAATGTGCATTAACTACCATCAGTTGAACAAGGACACCACTTAGAATAAGTATCCTCTTCCCAGGATAGATGATTTGTTTGACCAACTTCAGGGTGCCACTTGTTTCTCAAAGATAGACCTCAGATCAGGCTATTATTAGTTGAAAGTGAGAGAATGTGACATCCCAAAGACGGCTTTTAGAACCCAATATGGTCACTTTGAGTTTCTTGTTATGTCTTTTGGTTTGACTAATGCTCCAGCAACATTTATGAATTTGATGAATCGAATGTTCAAACAATATTTGGACATGTTTGTGATTGTGTTTATCGATGATATATTGGTCTACTCTAGAAATGAGGAGGAGCACGCCAACCATCTCAGAATTGTTCTTCAAACTCTCAAGGATAGGGAGTTGTATGCTAAGTTTTCGAAGTGTGAATTTTGGTTTGCTTCTGTGGCATTCTTAGGCCACGTTATATCTGGCGAAGGTATTTGAGTTAATTCGCAGAAGATTGAGGCAGTAAAGAACTGGCCCAGACCCACATCCCCAACTGACATAAGGAGTTTCTTGGGTTTGACTGGTTATTACAGAAGGTTTGTGGAGGGATTCTCATCCATATAATCTCCATTGACTAAGTTGACTCAGTAGAAGACTAAGCTTCAATGGTCCGATGCCTGTGAGAAAAGTTTTCAAGAGTTAAAGACTAGACTGACTATTGCGCCAATGTTGACCCTACCTGAGGGAACCAATGGCTTTATGATCTATTGTGATGCGTCCAAAGTTGGATTGGGTTGTGTGTTGATGCAGAAAGGTAACGTCATAGCTTATGCTTCCAGACAACTTAAGATACATGAGAGGAATTATTCAACTCACGACCTCGAGTTGGTAGCAGTGGTGTTTACATCAAAAATATGACGCCATTATTTGTATGAAGTGCATGTGTATGTGTTTACTGATCACAAGAGCCTACAATACGTCTTCAGTTAGAAAGAGCTAAACCTGAGGCAGAGGAGATGCCTTGAATTGCTCAAGGATTATGACATGAGTATTCTCTACTACCCAGGTAAGGCTAATGTTGTTGCTGATGCTCTTAGCAAGTTATCCATGGTAAGCACCGCTCATATTGAGGAAGGAAAGAAAGAGTTGGCTAAAAAAGTTCATAGGCTTGCATGTTTGGGAGTTCGCATTATGGACTCTAGCGAGGGAGATGTCATTGTTCAGAATGGGGCTGAGTCCTCATTAATTGTTGAAGTGAAGGAAAAGCAAGACCAAGACCCTGTTATACTTTAGTTGAAAAAGGATGTTCATAAGCAAAATGTTATGGCTTTTGCCAGAGGGGGAGATGGAGTGTTGAGGTATTAAGGCAGATTGTGTGTGCCGAATGTTGATGAACTCCGAGATAGAATCATGGAAGAGGCCCATAGCTCTAGATATTCAATTCATCCAGGTTCTACAAAAATGTATCATGACTTGAGAGAGGTCTATTGGTGGAATGGTATGGAGAGGAAGATCGCCGACTTTATTTCAAAGTGACCAAATTACCAACAAGTCAAGGTTGAGCATCAAAGGCCTTGTGGAGTAGCTCAGAATATAGAGTTGCCTGAGTGGAAGTGGGAGATGATCAATATGGACTTTATTATAGGTTTGCCACGGTCTCGTAGATAGCATGACTCTATTTGAGTGATTGTGGATAGGATGACAAAATCAGCCCACTTCTTGCCCGTTAAGGCTATGGATTCAGCTGAGGATTATGCGATGTTGTACATCAAAGAGATAGTCAGATTGCATGGGGTTACCTTGTGTATCATCTGGACAGAGGTACCCAATTCACCGCACAATTTTGGAAGTCATTTCAGAAAGGTTTGGGTTCAAAGGTGAACCTTAGTACCGCTTTCCATCCGCAGACAGATGGTCAGGCAGAGAGTACAATTCATACTCTTGAGGATATGTTGAGGACTTGTGTCATTGATTTCAAAGGTCATTGGGATGATCACTTGCTACTTATTGAGTTTACGTATAATAACAATTTTCATTCGAGTATTCAGATGGCTCCTTATGATGCCCTCTATGGGAGGAAGTGTAGATCACTAATTGGGTGGTTCAAAGTTGGTGAAGCTGAGTTGATTGGACCTGACTTAGTTCATCAAGCTATGAAAAAGGTAAAGATCATCCAAGAGAGGTTGAAAACTGCATAGAGTCGCCAAACGTCCTACACTGATGTGAGGAGAAGAGATTTGGAGTTTGAGGTAAATGATTGGGTGTATTTGAAAGTTTCGCCCATGAAAGGTGTTATGAGATTTGGGAAGAAGGGGAAGCTTAGTCTCTATTACATTAGTCCTTATCAGATTGTGAAGAGAGTTGGTAATGTCGCCTATGAGTTAGAGCTCCCACCAGAGTTAGATGTTGTTCATCCTGTGTTTCATATTTCTATGCTTAAGAAGTGCTTGGGAGACCCTTCACTCATTGTTCCAATAGAAAATATAGGCGTGAAAGATAGTTTGTCTTATGAGGAGATTCCTGTCACAATTCTTGATCGCCAAGTTCGTAAGTTGAGGACCAAAAAGGTCGCTTCAGTCAAGGTTTTGTGGAGAAATCAATTTGTTGAGGAGGCTACACATGAAGCCGAGGGGGATATGAAAGCCAAGTACCCGCACCTATTTGTTCCTCCTAGTGTCGATGTTGAAGGTACCATTCCTATCCCTATTCTTATCTATGAGTTAGTACCTTCTTGAGTTTGAGAAATTGAGTAAGTTAATCTTGATTTTGAGTATTTGAATTCTTGCATTATATTCGTGCCTTGATAAAATCCTTATCTTGGTCATCATTTGAGGACGAATGTTCCCAAGGAGGAGATATTGTAACACCCCAAAAATTTCTAAGTTAAGACTCGAACCATTCTTGAAATTCGTATAAGATCGCACCTAGTGATTCTTAATTATTCTTGGATTCTAAGGTCAATTATTTAGTGTGTGAATGGATTTGAATATGAATTAAGGTCACAAGAACTTCTAGCACAAAATTGAGTTGAAAGCTTTCTTACCGATTGAGTTTCAATATGAGATCTTACTTGGGTTAACTTTAAACAATGATATCTCTCAACATATAAAGAATTAGATGGCTCATGAACTATCAAATCGAAGGTCTTTGAGTTATCTTTCCAACGCCACCAAGTTTGCCTAATTTCGAGTCCGAAGAAAAAAGTTATGGTCATTTTAGTGAAGCCCTGTCGAGCAGAGCATCTTCACGACCCACTTGACGGGCCGTGGTGCTCTAGACGGGCCGTGAAGCCTGTCTTGAAGGTCACTTCATCAATTTTAAGTGATTTTTCACCCCTAAGGCTATTTTTAAGAACCACGGTCGCCTAAACGGCCCGTGGAGCTTCACACAAGCCGTGAGTGGCTCTAGAAAGAGGCTTGTCAAACTTGGAGTTTTGGGTCAAATTCTATCGACCATATCTTTCAGCATAAAATGCATTAGGTGGCCCATCACTTATCAAACTAAAGGTCTTTGGGTCCTCTTTCCAACGCCACCGAGTTTGCTCCATTTGAAGCTCGAAGTAAAGAGCTATGCCCGTTATAGTGGAGCGTTGTCAGGCTGATGAAGCTTTACGACCGGCTGTACGAGCCATGAAGCATTAGACGGTTCGTGAAGCCTTTCCCGTGAGGCCCTTCATCAGTTTTTGAGTTGGGGTCAATGTCGTTTTTATCCAAAGTGTTTGGTACCCTAAACTGCGTCGTTTTAACCCTATTCTAAGCCTAAATTACGTCGTTTCACACCAAATTAAGGGCTTAGAAAGTGTTAATCAATCTTTTACATTCATTAACACTTTAAGACATTAGAGCAAGGTTCCAAGAGGAGAAACGCTAGGGTTTCAAGCGTTCTTCGAGTTTCATCGATCCCGCCAAGAACTTTGTTCTTCTCAGGTATGTAAGGCTACCCTTAGCGTTGGATTGAGTTCTTCCACGTGCCGTACATCTTCATTGAGTCGAGTTGAGTTTGAGTTTCGAGTTTCCATGAATTGAGTTCTTGAAAATTATCTATAAATTCTATTGAGTTCTTGTGTATAATTACATAGGTATTGATGTTGTCTATGAGTTGAGTATTTGAGGTATACATTCATGTCTTCATTCGCATGAACCCTAATTGAGTTTTTAGCATTGGTTATTTTAGGCATTGATGGAGTTTTTAAAGCATGATTTGTGAACGTTTTTGAATGAGAATAAGTTGAGTCCGAGTTGAGTCTGAAAGGTTCTTAAACTTCTATTATTTTGAACACGAGTATTTTGAGTATAAATAATTGATTGAGATAGAGTCTTGAGGAGATATGAATGAGTTTGAAATCATGTTTTAAATGAAAGAATTGATGATTGAGATGAGATTGAGTTTGATGAGAGTCCAATGAGACTAGATGAAATGATTAGAATAAATTGATCTGATTGAGCACATTGAGTCTTTTGGGAGTAGTATTAAGCACCGATTTGGGTAAGAGTAAATAACAACTCAAACCCCATAAACTACGTAGCCAGCGTATGATAGAAGCTATGCTTCTCTAGTCCCAAAAAGAGGACTTTGATTGATTGTGGATCCAATGAGGTTGATCGTCCCTTACTCCGGAAAGGTATTGGACGGCTGCGGCAACGGCAGTGCAAAGCGTTGTGTCATCACTAGCTCATAAGTGATGGTTGTCGGTTAGAGAAACTCCCTAAAAATGAATGGTTTGAGTTGGTTGAGGTGCATATCATTGAGTCAGTTTTCAAAGCATTGGGTAATTTTAAACTTGCACGTTTATTGAGTTGAGTCCCTTGAGTCGAGTTGCATGATGTTGAGTATTATTGATCGAATTTCCTTTCAACTATTTTACATACCGTACATTCCATGTACTGACGCCATTCGGTGCTGCATCATTTTATGATGCAGATATAGGTGTTAGAGATCCTCAACAGGCGCTTCGATGAAGATCATTCCGTTCCAGCTTTTGGTGAGACCTCCTCGCTTTCAGAGGGACCTTTTGTTTCTTCGTTTATTTCCTTTATTAGAGTAGTCCTTTGAGGTAGCCGTGAGCCTGTCCCGATACCCTCTTATGATGAGTTTAGAGGCTTCATAGGACAGTGATGGAGACAGTGACATGGTAGAGTTGATGTTCCCATTTTGAATTTTTTTGATGTTGAGTTGATTTGAATTGAGTATTTAAACTATCCTTTTATTGAGTTATTGAATGTTAGCCCACTCGAGTGTCTTCCTTGATTTATCTAAGTCTTTCGCTGAGTGATTGAATGAGTGATCAGACCAAGTGGTTCGCTTGGGACCAGCAATGGTCTCCGAATGTTGGCCACGCCTAGGGTACCTTCTCGGGGCGTGACATAAACCTATTGGTACTGCCATATGATTTTCTTTATCAGTCGCATCAGTAGGTGCCTTGGAACAAACTCCTCAGTCACTTTACCATCCTAACTATGTTGCCTTCCACGTGTCTTCTTTTTGCTTTTGTTGCTTCTACTTCTTTATTGACTAGGTAATATATCTCCTTCCCTAGCCACTCTATCAAAGAACATGTCCAACGTATTGTCTTCTCTCATCTTCATCAAATGAATCCTAGCCCAAATCAATTGTATAGCATTAGTTGGACTAAATCTTGACACTAAGGCCCTTGACTCATTCTTATTTGAAATCATCATTTTAGACACAAATATGATTGCTTTTGGACTTAATTTGCTATTCAGAGCGGGTGGTGAAACCTGCTCTTCTTTCACCAAATCATTATCATTCTCTATTGACATTACTAGTTGTCCAGATTCACCAAGCGACTCCAAAGATTGGGAAGGGACCCTATGAGACGAGGTGTTCAATGTGACAATGAGTGGCTTGATCGCTAGATTTTATTTGAGTAGCATGATATCCTAATTTTCTTGAATAATCTTAGCTACTTCAGGATTAGAAATATCTAATGTTGGAGCCATCATATTACCATGTTTTCCAGTAGCCTTCAACAAAACATCAAAGCTATTCGAACATAATAGGTCTCTTAAGGCATTACTAATATCTTGCCTCTTCTCAATGTCCTAAAAATTTCGAGTCACACCCTTTCCACTACCCGGAGAATTGTTTTGACTAGTTGAGGAAAGGGTCCGACTACTAGTTGAATTATTGTGTATAACCAAAGTCCAAGTTTTAGTTGCATTCTTGTTTTCAACTTGTAAAATATGCTGCCCAGAATTTTTAGCATCTTCAATATCAGCTGTACCAATTAGTTTTTATCTTAAATCAACTCCCGATGCATCAACCCCAACTCTTGGTGTTTCCCCTGCGTATTTAGTTGCATTAGACATCAAATTCAACCCAAATTCTCTTGATTGCACCTCATTAGTATAAGCCTGCTGGTTGTTGCAAACACCTTTGTTTCCTGTAGTTGTTTGATGACCAATATTACATGTATCAACATTGTCTGCACAGTTTTGCTCAGAAGTAACAACAACCAATTGTCAATCTAAAGCGGTAGCTATACTTTGATCGACAGCTACAACCCTTCTTTTTTCATTTAATATTTCCCTCGCATCACCTTGATAGTTTTCAATATCGCTTGCACTTTTCAAAGCAACCTCAATAGTATCATCAATTTGTTTGTTATTTTGATTTCTTTTCGAGATCAAATGAAAACTACCTTCATCATGACCTTGGTGCTTACAATAATTGTAGTGCAAAGGCAGATTATCATACACAATCTCCTGAAACACCTCGATCAGTTTATCAAATTTTTCGTCCACAAACTTAACCTTATACGATTTGGAAGCTTTTCTATTACATCAAGTATAACCTTGATCCTAGTTGTGCTAGGTCTTGACTTGATTTGAATAGATTTATTAATAGCCATTGATTTCCCAACTGTCGATGCTATAGACATCAAAGACTTCTTTGCAAACAAATCAATAAATAAATCAGGTAAAGAAATTCATACCACAACTATAGTCATTTCCTCCTTAAGATTATATGCAATGGACAATTTATTTCACGTAAAATATATGTTGAAACATAAATTCAAATTTCAAAATATGACAACTTCATAAACTCAAATTTTCAAACTTTAACTTTAAAATTTATAGCCAAACGGGAATATCATGCATGACACTTTGCAGTTCTCATGGTGCTATATATGGCTTTAGATAGATTTCATTGGTTTGAATTTCCAAACACGTCTACTTTGAATTACGAGTGTGTGCCAATCTGCAATGAACTCATTTAAGGAAATATTTCTCAGAACTACAGAACTGTTCCGTAACAGGGAAGCATCTAGAGGGGGTTCCGTGGGTTCTCGTGAACCTATGCTCCTCAACCCTCTCTAGATCATATATAGTAACGTTATATTTTTTAAAAGACACTTAAATATAAAGGGGCGAACCCAAGTTCAAAGTATCATATCCTCAAGGACCTGGATAGTGCGCTCTGACTGGCCATCAGTCTGCGGGTGAAACGCTGTGCTAAGATCCACCCGGGTGCTTAACTCCTCCTGAAACACCCTCCAGAAGCTAGAAATGAACTGCGGACCCCAGTCTGAAATGACGCAAACAGGCACCCCATGCAGACGGACCACCTCCCGGATGTAGATACGAGCTAACCTCTCAGCATGGAAGGATGTATGAACAGGTATTAAGTGTGCTGACTTGGTCAATCGATCCACGATGACCTAAATGCTGTCAACACCTCTAGAAGTCTGTGGCAGCCCCACAATGAAGTCCATAGTGATACACTCCCACTTCCACTCAGGAATGGGTAATCTCAGCAACTCTCCACCAGGCCTCAAATGCTCGGCCTTCATCTGCTGGCAAACAAGCAACGGGACACATAGTCTGAGATGTCCCTCCTCATACTGCTCCACCTGTAGTGCTGCCTCGAATCACTATACATCTTAGCTGTGCCTGGATGGATAGAATATTTGGAATCATGGGCCTCGCTAAGGATCAGCTGGATCAAATCAGCAACTCTCGGAACACACAAACGGCCAGCAAAACTCAAAACCCCATCTGAATCTAAGGAAGCCTGCCCGACATCACTTGCCAAAACTCTATATCTAAGTTCCAACAAGGACTCATCCTCGAACTAACGACTACAGATCTGATAAAAAAGCGATGACTGAACCCCCACATAAGCTAACACCCGACTGGAATCTGAAACATCAAGCCTGATCATCTGATTGGCTAAGGACTGGATGTCCATAGCCAAGGGTCGCTCCGAAACAGAAAGGAAGTCTAGACTACCTATACTCCCTGCCCTCCGACTCAAGGCGTCCGCTACAACATTCGTCTTGCCTAGATGGTAGAGAATAGAGAGATCATAGTCCTTCAGGAGCTCGATCCAACGATGCTGCCTCGAATTAAGATTCCTCTGGCTCATAATGTACTAAAGGCTCCAGTGATTGGTATAGATCTCACAATGAACTCCATAAAGGTAATGCCTCCAGATCTTAAGCACGAAAACTACCGCTGCCAACTCCAGATCATGAGTGGGAAGTTGCGCTCATGCAGCTTAAGCTGCCTCGACGCATAAGCAATAACCCAGCCCTGCTGCATCAACACACAACCCAAACCAACGCCGGATGCATCACAATAGACCGTGAAGCCCTTGCCCTCAACTGGAAGAGTCAATATATGAGCGGTGGTAAGAAACTCCTTAAGCCTCAGAAAGCTCCTCTCGCACTCCTCCAACCACACAAAGGGAACATCCTGGCGAGTCAACCGAGTCAGAGGTGCTGCTATAGTGGAGAAACCCTCGACAAAGTGCCTGGAGTACCCTGCCGATCCGACGAAGCTCTGAATCTCAGTCAAAGAGGTGGGCCTAGCCCAATCACGAATAGCCTCAATCTTCACCGGATCCACCATAATGCCATCCTTGGACACCACGTGCCCCAAGAATGCTACGGACTCAAGCCAAAACTCACACTTTGAGAATTTGGCATAAAGCCGATGATCTCTCAAAGTCTAGAGCACTATCCTCAAATGTTGCTCATGCTCACTATGGCTCCGCAAGTATACCAAGATGTCATTCATGAAGACTATGACGAAGGAGTCCAAATACGGCCTTAATACACTAGTCATCAAATCCATAAAGGCGGTAAGGGCATTAATCAACCCAAAAGACACTAAGAAGTCATAATGGCCGTAATGAGTCCTAAATGTTGTCTTTCCTAAACGTTTTCCTATAGTTAAGTAATGTATTTACTCCCTTTTAGATTTTTAAAGATGAGTTAAATAGAAAGTTCTTTTAGATTTTTAAAGATGATTTAAATGGTAAGTTTAGGAGAAAAATGATAAATGTAAGCGGAGATCGTCATAGAGAAGTGTCATATCAGTGAATGTTTCTCCTTTATATAGAGAGAGATTTGAAGATGCTACATATAGAAAATTTACAAACCGTCAATCTTTAATATTTGAGCATTACATTACTACATAGTAGAAGTGGCTACAAGCAGGCAGGAGTTCGTCAACATGCCTGCTTGTAGCCAGGGGCAATATTGTAGTTTTTATAATACCATGTTGAAACAACATGTACAAGACTGCTTCACCATTTGCACTTTATCTTTATAGGACATAAAAAACCATTCCATATTTTAGTTTTTACTTTATTTCAGCCGAAAAGTAGGCTCCTTTTTAATGCATGTGGGCCCCTTGTATCTCTCAATTTCACTTTTTCCCAATTTTCTTTTCATTATACCCAAATGTCTCCTAATAAATAGACCCCACCTGAGCAATTTTCATTTCCATTCTCTTTATTTATGCCTTCTTTTATTTCTTTCACTTTCTTTATTTCGTGACAAATTAACTTTTCGTAATTTAATTACTCTATTTCTTATATTTTAGCTACAAAATACTCCTTCCGTCCACTTTAAATTGTCATGTTACGCTTTTTAAAATTTAATTTGACTAATTTTCAAAGTCAAATTAGATTACATTAATTCGATTTTAAACAAAAAATTTAGATATTTAAAAACTATATGAAAAGTACTATAAAATTTTAGTCAAAGTACTTATCATTTGACTCTAAAAATGGAAACAATGACAATTAAAAATGGACGAAGGTAATTTTAAATAAAAAATTTTGACTTTAGAAATTTTATCAGTGTCACATAAATATGGATAGATGGAATAACATATATTATTAAAAATTATGTAAAAGATATTATAAATCACAATAATTACCGATTGAAAATATTTTGGTTTGCTCTCTAATTTCATATGTACCATTTATATTGAAACAGAAGAAGTATCATATATTATTTGAAAATGACGTCAAAAGTTCTAAAATTCACAATAAACTAACAACTGAAAATATTTATGAGTATTCACGTGAATTTAAACTGGAATAACATACATTATTTTAAAATGACGCAAAAATCACAATAAATTATTAGCTTTAAATATATTTTTTTTAAATAAAAAATTGATTGGTTCTTCAAATTTCATTTATATCACATAAACTGAAACAAAAACAATGATATATATTGGGCTCGTGCTGGCACGGCTAGAGCACATAGCTGGCCGTCAACATGTCTGCTTCAGCTGTGTCAGTAGCACTTTTTGTGTGCAAGGTCCCAGGATCAAACCTAGGTACCATCGCTTTTTTTATTCCTCTTTTTAATTCAGCCTATTTACTCATTTATAGCTTTTTAGTGGATCCCAATTCAATCCTCTCCTTTTTTTTAACGTGTTCTCATTAATTAAAATGTATGTGTCATCATTTATCTAATTTAGTGTTAATTAAAAAGGAATATTTGGTATTACCTAAATATATTTCGTATTCATATTTTAGTTATTCCATCTTCTATCTTACATAAAAATATTTTTAATTTTTAAATGTCATCAAAAATATTTTAATTTATATAGTTAAATATATTATTATTATTATAATTATTGTTTAAGAAAACCTTATTTACATAAGTAAATTTAAAAATTTAAAAATTAAGATTACAACAAATAGGACTTTTCAAATTTTATATGTGCCACATAAATTGGGATAGAGAAAATAGCATATTATTTTAAACATTATGTGAATTTTATAAGTCACAATAATTAACAACTTAATTTTTTTAGAAAATATTTATTAAAAATTAAGTAACTCTCCAAATTTCATCCGTGCCACATAAATTACGACAAAATAAGTAATATATGTTGGGTCCGTGCTGGCACGGGCTCACGTGTCTAGTATAATGATAAGACGTAGTGAATAAGGAATATTGCTTTCTTGGCATATCAAATAGATAGCAAGAGACATATTTTATAACATTGTTAGCCCTTTTTTTTTCTTTGATCATTTCTACTAACCTGGTAGATCTACTAAACCTTTCCAGGAGGGAATTTTGAAGGACTGCGAAACTGAGAAATACAACATTCCACCCTTTTTTACCCAGGGTTTCAATACATTTTGCAATCGAGAAATCGTAAGCTAAGCATGGCAAATTCGTCGATTTGCCGACCCAACTACGGACAAAACACCACATCCTGAGACTCGGCCGAACCAAGTCTGTTATTAGAAGAAGGAATGTTAGAGCTATTCCCTTAGTGACATTATCATCTTTCGTTTAATTTGAACATTAATTGGTTCCTATACTAGAACTAGAATAGGTCCCCAAGCTTCACTATTCTTACTTTTGGTGTTGGTCGTTGCGCTCGTGCCTCCTCCTGTTGCAATAGTATGGGGCTTTTTCTATCTTCTCTCCACAAAGGAAGGAAAGCACCACCAACAAGAAAGAAGAAACTGCATGAGGTAAGGCCCTAGCTGGCTTGGCTCCCTCTTGCTTTGGTCTACACTCCTCTTGGCCCTTGTGAGTTGGTCTTTCTTTCGCCTCTTGTATGTATCGACTTGGCTTTATCCAGAACCAAGGAGGCACTAAGCATGGATACGCCTTTGAATTCTCATGTCTTAAGCACGAGAGATTTCTTATGTTTCATGGATTTTGTCCGGATCCCACGATAAGGCGTTACAACTAATACAATTATCAGATTAAATTTCAATTGCCATAGCAGTAGTGACAAAAGGTATAAAACAAGCAAATTAAAACACTTACTAAAAGAAATATGGAATTATCAATCCAGTAGTACAACATTGCATCTTCTTTATTTTAGGTAAGTAAATTAAATTGAGCAGTAATATAGATAGAACTATTTTGATTGTGCCTTCAGTCTTTAACAGCTGAAACAAGAAAGAGAGGAATTTGAGAAAGTGCAACATTTTCTTGCGTAAATTAGTTTTGATGACAATAGTTTTTTGAGGTTTTAATTAAGCAAGCCTCGATTCTCTTATATCCAATCGATTTGGTTTTCCCGAAATCAAAGAGTGGACCTGAAATCATAGATCCATTTTATTATCCACATGACGTTGACAAGAATCCTATATTTTGCCCACCTAGTGATGTTTTGATTGAATTTCTAAGATTGTGATACAAAGATTAGACTTTGACATATATCTTATATATTAACATCCACATCTGAAATATATGAAGGAAACAGACAGAGAGTAGAGCATGGTCAATGCCAAAAACTCAACTTGCGGAAGATAACAATTTAAAGATAAAGAACAAGCTGAAACAGTAATATAGATACAGAATAGGGCCATAGTATAGAAATGTAAAGACGATACACAATATACAAAAGAGGCCCGAAAGAGACCAAGAACGACAAACTAACACAAGAACCAAATCCCTGGACCTGGTGTCCGGTACAGGAGCAGCTAAGTACAAAAAGGCCTTCCCTTTCAAAAAGGAACTAACAAATAGTAGCTAAACAAAGTACAATAGGAGTTTAAAGTACTAAACAAGTGATCAAGCAATCTTAAATACCTTCAGCAGAAGAAAATATGATGACATTGAACAGAAGTTTGGGTCTACCAACCCATTCAAAGACGCAAACATCACCAACTTTTAGGTTGTTGTCCAGCACAAACTCTTTCCAACCAGTACTGAACTTCGCGTTTGATATTCCAATAGTGCATTTTACAGTCCATCGTCTCTTGCTTGAAACTTGAAATATCACGTCACTATGTCTAGTGGAAAAAAATTTCCTAGCTACTGACGACATTATGCTCTGTCAGTTTGAAAGATGCATTATCATATAGAACAAAAGATTCATCATGTAATAGTTAGTCAGGGATTAGCTTTAGATTACTAAAATATCCACGAAATAGCTGTCTTACCAATTGCATCGGGCCTCTGGCCGGAGACACATATGATGGTTGCATAAAGCTTAAGAAGAATGGATTTTCAGATGTAAATGCTTTTGCTTTTTGATATGCCATAACCATTTCTTTGGCTACCACTCTGCCCATACAAGAAGACTTTGATTGTTGCACATGCCTCGCGGTGCCTTCACTGAGTTCTTCTGCAAAAATTCAAGCCAACACGACTACAGTATATTGAAAGAACCTTTAATGCATTCTAAAAGTTAAGGCTATCATTTTTAGTATACACTAGAATACTTTATAATGAGCTATTCACTCACCTTTAATTTTTGAAGTGATGAAACCATCGGAATCTCCTTTCTGCTTCTTTTCAAGATTCAGCTTCCTTCTGTGAACTATTTTGGGTTGAGAACATGGAACTGAATTCTCAGTTTTGATTGTCTTGTTTTTAAAGTCAGAAACACCTCCATCTATTTTATGCATTGGTTTTCTCTCGGCTGCACGAAATATAGTGACATCTAAAATGGGCTGAGTGCCCTTAATCAGTTCAAATACACAGACATCACCAATTTTTAACTTATTGTCCAGCACAAATGCCTTCCAAGTTACGCGAATTCTCCCGTCTGATATCCCCAGGTCATATTTAACAAACCAAGATCCCCTGCCAGTAACACGAAGCACTAAATCGCCACATTTCTCCCGAAAATATATCCAAGCAGATAAGAAACATATGTGCTGCCAAAAGGGGACGGTAAATTGAGTATAAGCTGAAGCATCTATATGGATTGAATAAAGATCAAAGTGTTGGGAATTCATAAAGTAGCTTACCAGATTGTATGGTTTCGAGACATATGATGGCTGCATAAAATATAGAACAAATGGATTCTTAGAATTAAAACTTTTTGCTCTTTGATATGTTATGGTCCTCTCTTTGTCCAGTACTGTCATTTTCTTAGCATAAACCATCTCAGTTTGTTGCTTGTGCATCCTGCAACTTTCTCCGCTTTCTTCAGACAGGAAACTCAAAATCAATGTCTCACTACTAAAATGTCATGTAAGCAGATGATCAATTCTGTTAGTAAGCAATTCCTTACTTTTGGGGTTCCTTGTGAAAGACGGTGAAGCTACATCCTCTTGTAACTTTTCCACCTTGATACTTTTGGTGTGAATCTCAAACAGTGCCTCCCCTTCTGGTCTCTTTCTTTTGCTGCCATGTCCTAACGGACAATGGCCCAAAATCTCAACAGAATGCTCAATCTCAGTGCCTTCGCCATGTTCTCCTGTAAAAAAATCAAGCCAATATAATTTTAAATAAAACGATCAAGAAAATTACAAGTACAACGAAAGCTGTATACTCGAGACTATCTTATAAAGAGAATCCAACTTTATCACCTTTAATTTTTGAGTTGAGACCATATGAACCTCCTGTCTGGAGTCTTAATTTCTTGGTTTGGATTACTTTGGGTTGAGAACATGGAACAGAATTGTCAGCTTTGATAACCTTGCTTTTACTATCAGAACCTCCTGGCACTTCTGCGACTATATTTTGCATTAGTGTGCTCCCAGCTGCACGAAATATTGTGACATCTACAAAGAGCTGATTGTCCTTGAGCACTTCAAATACACAAACATCACCAACTTTTAATTTATTGTCCAGCACGAATGCCTTCCAACCAGACGTAACTTTAGAATTCCATATTCCGATAGTGCATTTGACAGACCAAGATCCACTTCCTGGAACACGAAGCAAAAGATTGCCATTGTTCTCAAGGAAATACTTCCTAGCAAATTTCGACGATATGGACTGCCAAAGGAGATGGCTAAGTAAATTGATTTTGACATAGCGCAAAATGGAATAAAGAAATATTAGAGCACTGCAAAGTTCATAAAGATTATAGCTTGTAGCTTACCATAATGAATGGAGTAGAGACATATGATGGTTGCATAAAAGATATAATGAACGGATTCTTAGATTTAAAAGCTTTTGCTTTCTGATATGCTATAGCACTCTCTTTGTCCATTACCGTCTTGTCCTGATCGTAAACACTCTTAGATTGTTGGTGGTGAATCCTGCAGTCTTCATTGCTTTCTTCAAACAGAAAATTAAGATCATTGTGTTAATACTAAATGAATTTAAGTTATATACAGCAACAATGTAAGTTTCTTTTTACCATTTCTACAAAGCTACTTATCACTAGTAATACTTACCATAAAGACTTACGAGCTAATAAGTGACCGATTGTGTAATTAGGTTTGCAATGCCAGTGCATAGAACTTAAACTCATAGTACTAATTATTATGTAACAAGATTGGTATTGAATTCAGGTCATAGCCAATAAGATCCTCACTTTGGCCCTTTCTTGTGAAAGAAGGTGAAGCTACATCCTTTTCATGTCTTTTCCTTTTGCTGGACTGTCCATCGCCTAGGTTTTCAACGGAATGATCAACCATATCAGGAATTTTTTCATTCAATTTCTGGCTTCTTGGAATATCCTCTAGGATATCTACAGAATCATCCGACTCGGACAGGTCACTTTTTGGTGCATGGTGTGTTTCATGGCAATGGAAGGTGCGTAAACTATATGGATATTCGATTTCTGCTGCACTCAAATCAAATATAGTGACATCAAAATGGGAACGAGCATTGTATCCGAACATCAAAAAGTGCCCACAGCTTATTGAATAATAGTCACAGAAATCCTGCCATCCTTTGGCTAGCCAAATTTGAGGTTGAGAATGTTCCACTTCGACCTCCCATACTTCTCCACTAGGAACCTCAAGATACACAGGGGTTAACATGTTCTTGCAACATCTTCTGGCAAAGTCTTCCGGAATCCTCTGCATGCGTGCAAAGGAAATCTGGACTCAGTTACATACATCTCGGAATCAAAGACAGTAAAATATATAGTACCAATTAATCCTTAGAAAATCCTGCAAAATACTCGTATAATGTATTCTCTGTTTTTCCATAACTAACTACTAAACAAAATGCCCACAGTAATCTAATTAGGCCAACTAGAATCTATGTTGCTCGAATTCTCCAAAATTGTTGTCCCAAGCATGTCGGATTCTTCAAAATGCACTACTTTTGATGTATCCGACACACACTCATGGACATTTCTGAAGAGTCCAAGCAAGACTACAATTAGAACACAGATACAAATTCATTGTCCTATTTCAGAAGATCTAGGCAACATATGTTCGAAAATGAAACATTTATCAACAAAAAATATTCATGAACTTGATCATTCATACTATTAGTGAAGCCTTGCCCACTTAATGTAACTATAATTGGCCGTGAATTCCTATGACTCTAACAAAACTATATATCTAATTTCAGAATTTGGCTCAACAGACACACCGTTGAAATTTTAAAACAGAAATCAAAAGAAAAAAAAAAGGGGGGAGAAATTAAAATTGTACATACCAGACGGGTGCATTCATGATGGGATAATATAATCTTGTAAAACTTTGGTTGCACAAAAATGTTGTTTTTTGTAGAAGAAGAAGAATTTCCAAGGGAAAATCCTTCGCCAATTTGCCGGTGGAGCTTGCTGATAGCCATGGTTGTTTTTGTCAATCAAGCTTCAGAATTATATAGTAATGTTGTAGCAGCAACAGTAATTTCAATAGTGTTCTTCTGTTTTGTTTTCTACTTGGGCTCCGATATTCATTTTGGAATCCGGAAAGCGCAATATATCAAAGAATTTTTAAATACTCAATATTCAAATCTAAAACCTTTCCTTAAGAAAGAACAATCTCATTTACTGTACCACATTCTTTGTTATCAATACAGTGTCATGTCGGATGGAATATGCAGAGTTGGTAGGTAAATAAAATAGTTGTCTCCGTTTATGTTGACTTTTCTTTTAGTTATTCATACAAAAAATAATTTTACTACTTTCCCCATCACTTGCCCACTATGAACTAACACAGTTCAATTTTTTATTATAATATTTATATTAATTAAAAATTTTGATCTTAAAAATTAAGTAATTAATATTAAGGATAATACAAAAAAAAATTATTTTGTTGATATGTTAAAAGTAATAAGTAAAATTAAAATTTTATTTTTGAAATAGTGGAGAACTAAAAGTGAACGAAGGGAGCATCTCTTTTTACGTTTGGTAAATATTCTATATTTTTGTCCATTTAAAAATTTTAATTATTTTTTTTCAAACATCCACCCCCCCGCCCGCACCTTCACCCTACTCCCACCCAGAACCCCCCTACCCTGCTTCACACCCCCAATTTTTTTCATATCCCCCCTCCACCCTACCCGGACCCCCTATCCCCACTCCACCCACAACTTTTTTAAAAAAAATAAAGTTTTTTCACCCCCACCTCCACTTTACCCCCACCTCCACTTCTACCCCCGCCCCCACCTCCACCTCCACCTCCAACCCCACCTCCACCCCCACCTCCCCTCCACCTCCACCTCCACCTCCACCTCCACCTCCACACCCTAGTGTTTTTTTTTAAAAAATAAATAAATTTATAAAAAATTTAGTGCAATTAAGGATTTTTTATTATGATGGGTGATCTATGAATCTATTTGAATTTTCATATTTTACCCATTTTGTCCGTATATGAATGAACTCTTAAAATATATCGCTCATATTTATCCATTTAGCAAATATGAGTGATTCATTTAAATAAATATGAGTTAAATGGATCCTTTCACCTTATATGGACTGAAATTGTCACCCCTACCTACGTCACATATTAATTATTTGTTATTCTCTTTATGTGTAATGGTGTAATCACATGCAGTGAAGAATGGTCAATCGAATACTATTTCTCAAAATATTGCACTATGCATATAGAAAATTGTATGAAGCATACAATTCAAAAATTATTTTTCATATGTATATATAAAATCTTGAATACTTTTAACGAAATTTTTGGCTTCGACACTATTTACTTGTTTATTAATAAAGCAAACAAATGAGGAACAACAAAAAGAACAAAAGAAGTACTAGATATATAATATCTTCCTAGCAACGTCCTAAGACAAACTATAATAGCCAAAATACAACTAGAAGAATTGTAGCTAATAATATTGCATGGAACAAGGTGTTGGATCTTCTAAACCTACAAAACACTGGTAACAACATGACCCTGAATCAACTTGAAGCGGCAAGTCTTACCACTAGCAATCTTATTATGTGTTTGAAATTTAACCAATCCTCTTCTTCTGATAATCATTGACCCAATATGCACTCTTTCTATTTCCTACTCTCTTTTCCTTATTCATTAACCAATCTCATTTTTGTCATGTCAATTATGCATGTCCTTTAGGCGAATCTCATTAGGATAGTTTTAAAACATATTCATCAAGCAAACATGATCTTTAGTTTTTCAGAAAAATAATTAATATGTAAAGATATGAAAAATCTAGCTAACGAGAAAATAGAATATCCAGAATTATTGACTAATACCTTAAAAAAGTTGTGTAACTTTTCTTATAACAATTTCATAATACACATCATTACCATCGAAGTTCACCAAAATGTATCGACTGTTCTTCTTTGCACCATATTCTCCACTCCCACTATCAACTTATTCATCTTTCTGTTCTTCAACAAACTTGATATAAGTATAATAACTACAACATATGATTTCTACAGAAATCTGGAATATTTAAGACCATAATTTTCAAAAGTTTTATGATTATTTAAATGTTATGATATGTTTATAATCACTAGTTTCAACAGTGAATCGATTTTCATTTCCTTTTTAAACTATAGGTGTAACGTCTCTATTCAAATTTTATCACACAAATTAGAAAAGGAAAGTTACTACTTGTTTTTAAGATAGATTAAGGATCTTACTTATAAGTTATATTCGCGTTTATATACAAGCCTTTAACTATACTAAAGATTAAGATATTAATTAATTTAACAAATATAGAAAACTTGATATAAGAAAACAATTAATAATTATGACGCCATTCCAACTAAATCAAGTGGCATTTGCAACAGGTTAATTTGTTGTACATAAGTTAATCATATAATTATCCTCCAATCCAATCTCAAGCTGGAAGCCTTGGTCAACATTTTCTTATTTTCTTTAATGAAATAAGACAACACTTGCTGTCAAATCAAACTTACCAAATGAACAAAAACTTTTAGAGTACGTTTGCACATGAGAAGTCTTATTCTTTTTTGAAAAAAATACAAATATTGTTTGCAGAGTTTTTCTAATAAAATTTCAACCAAATCTACTTGGCCGTGAAAATTATTCATCGCTTTTGAAATAGTTTTTCACTTTATTTTAAAATTAGTATTTAGTTATAAAATTTTCAAATCCAACTCTATCCAGAGTTGAATTCCAAATTTGAAAAAGTAGGCTAAACATGTTTTCCAACTCCATCTTTCAATTCATAAATTTCAAATAGGGTGTGCTCATCTCTTCTTTGCAAAAAGAGAATCAAACACAATTTTATTTTCAATTTTAACATAATAAATTTAAAATAAAATAAAAAATATTCTTTTTCTTGTTTATTCTCACTAGACTTGCACACTTAGGTGTACATTTATAAATACTTCATAGATGTATATAATAGGAACTTGTTCATTAAAACATTAACTACAGAATATATCTCTCATCACTAAAGGGACGTAAATCTGGGTCATTATTAACATGTCTAAAACATCTCCTTTTTGAAAATTTGACTCATCGATAAAAGTTTTCTAACTGTAGTCTTTATGTAGACTTAAATAAGGAGAGGAGGGCAATTTTTCACTTCCCTCCATTAATTAAGTTTGACTTCAATTTAATTTTTTAAAGAAAATTGTAGATTCCCCCAAATAATTGAAGCAGGCATGGAAAGAATCGATGTTAGTTATGAACTAAATAGTGTAGACACGTGATTTTTTATCCTTCTTGAGTTTAAATTTATTTTTTTAGTTTTAAATATCTATTTTTAAATCTAATCTTTTTTTAACTTTTATTTCACCTTTTAGTAGATTTTACTTTAGAATTGAAAATCACAAAAATTATCGTGTTTTTCTTATAATATGTTTTTCTTTGTGAGAAAAAAGAAAATTATAAAAAAAATATGTTCTTTGAGTTTTCTTATATTTTATTTTAGGTAGTATTTTATTGTTGGTTATTTTTTTTAAAAGAAAAATCAAAAGATTGAGCCTGATTACATGTTATAAATTTCATCCCAATTCTTATCAAAAGCATATTTCATGAGAGAGGAGAATATTCCACTCTTCCTCCCAAAGTTTTTGATCTAATATTTCAAAATTCATAAGGAAATTTTAGGAAGATTAGACCCCCAGGAAATAGACCACATTACACCCTAAACCTAGAATATAAAACAGAGATATAATATACAAATGTGCCCTTCAACTTGGCTTTAGCTTGCATTTATGTCCTTCAACTTTGGATGTGCACAAGTAGTCACTTAAACTTACATAAAATTGAACAAATAGACACATTCATCTTACGTGACATCCTACATGAAAATTTTGTGTCCTACGTGGCGTGCTACATGTATTATGCCACATAGGATGTGTGTGTCTACTTGTTCAATTTTATACAAATTTATGTACATACTTGTGCACACTCAAAATTGAATGACATAAATGTCAGCTGAAATCAAATCAAAAAACATAAACCTTGTTGGGTGATTTGGAAACCACCCGACACGGTTGTGTTAAAATCAACACTGATGGAGCATCAAAAGAAAATCCAGGAAGAAGCTCATGGAGTTTTTGTGTGAGAAATAATGAAGGGAACATCAACGAAGATCCATCTTCACTATTGCAATAAATACATGAAAGGGAACAATGAGAAACATAGAAAGGAGGAACGAGATAATAGAAAATCAACAAAGATTCAACATCAAAGTTAACAAACACAACATATAAAAAGGAAGATAGAGAGAAGGAACTTAGCTTGCCAGAGTCTATGCCAGAAACACTTGAAGAACCACATCACAGATGTTTCACAGTGGCAAAAAATTTAACTTAGAAGACAATAGCCTAACAAAAAAGAAATGAGGCATCTCAAAAGTTTCAAAAGGCACTTCATTTTCCTCTTAACTGCTTTTCGAAATAGAACTAGTTATTTTCCTTTATTTTATTTTATCGGGCCAATTTTGGTCTAGCCGTTCGAACTGGCCCAATTGGTATTAATTAATAAAATGGCGTAAAGGCCAAAACATATTTTTTTAATAAAGAAATATAAACCTAATCTATTTAGACCTAGGGAGAAGCAGTCGCAGCCGCAGCAAGCACACCAACAATTCTCTTTCTTCACAAATATTTTACCATTGAATATCAAAGAAAGCTTTCTTCACTACAATTTGTAGCTACATAGAACCCATTTTGATCATCCAAAACAGACCATTTTTAACTCGATCTAATTCACCACAAACTAAGACTACAACACAATAAATCTAGCTGTTTAAGATCTAAATGGAGGTACAGTCGAGTTTGCAAAGTAATTTTGTCGAGCTTTGATCAACATCTTTTTTACTTTTCAAATTTAGCTGACAATTTTTCTGGAGATTCTTATTAATACAACGAAGAAAGTTTTACTTCATCGAGGTTACTTCTCACACTACCTTTTATTCATTTGTTTTAGTTGTTCTGGTGGCTAATGTATATTAGATCTGTCCATGTGTTTGATTTAGATAGTTTTAATGTTTAAAGGTTCATTCTTGAATTGCAATTCTTACTTTTATTTTTTTTGGGTCTCATCATGTGGAATCTTTTTTGAATTGATTTATTTATATCAACTTTTTAAAATTTGTTAAGAATATATATGTGCTCCGATCCGGTGAGTAAAATTTGTTAAGAGTATATATTATTTAGGCATATAAATTTGAAGGATAATAGTGAAAATAGATTATGAGTAATTAAATGAACTTAGTACGTCTTAAATAATTAATTAATTTAAATGCTCTTCTATGTTTAAATAAAATATTACAGAGAATGAGCATGTATATGTTTCTTTAGGTTTTCCTTTCCTTTTTTTGGGAATTTTACAGGTAATTTGTAAAATTTTGAAATGCTAGTGTGATACTTCGAGTTGTCATTATAAATGTTGGATTTACCTTTTTGTTCTTAAAAGTATTTTTGGGGCCTAAGCCAATTTTACTGTCCTAATTAATTAATTAAAATATTACGAAAGAGCGAGATGAGTTACAGATTAATTCAAGACTCATAACAATTAATAAAAGAAAAGAACATAAGTAGACAAATAATTGTCCTTGTTTTAGTAGAAAATAATTGCTCCGAGTGTTAAGCCCTAACAAGGGCATGGATAATATATCATTTGAACTGAGGTCACAAATTTGCGTCTTAGATAAAGACATCTAATAAAGACACATTATTTTTGCTATCTTCTACCCTAAAAAATCGAATAGACTTAGCTACTCCACTTCCAATAGAGGTAAATTTCTATTCCAAACATTATCTTCGATCTCCATCTCAATCAACATATTAAAAATACTTATTTTATACCTTACTTCATAAGAAACCTCCATTATTGCTCTCAACATATTTTATTAATTTTTTCTTTCAAAATTTCAATAAAGGATTGGTGTTCAACCATTGTTGAAGTTATGAATTTGGAAAAGAATTTTTTTAGAAAAGTACAATAATGGGTTTGTGAACACTAATAATTCTCTGTTGGATTTTTGAAAGAAAAAATAATGAGAATATGTTGTTAGCGATAGTGAATTTTCATTAGGAAGTAAGGTTGAAAACAATTGATTTTAGTTAGTCAGATTGAAGGTGAATTATTGAGATGATGTTTGAAATAGAAATTCAAACATTTTCATTCTACCATTAAAAATCGAATAGACTTAGCTACTCCACTTCCAATAAGACTAAATTTCTTCAAAATATTATCTCAATAATTTACCTCCGATCTCCATCGCAATCGACTTAGCAAAAATACTTATTTACTCCTTGCTTCATAAGGAACCTCCATTATTGCTCTCAACATATTTCTATTGATTTTTTTCTTTCAAGAGCCCAAAAAAGGATTGGTGTTCAACCATTGTTGAAGTTAGAAATTTGGAAAGGAAAAATTTCAGAAAAGTACAATAATGAGTTTGTGAACACCAATAATACTCTGTTGGATTTGTGAAAGAAAAAATAATAAGAATATGTTGTTGGCAATTGTGGAATTTTCTTAGGAAGTAAGGTTGAAAATAAGTGATTTTAGTAAGTCCATTGAGATTGTTTGTGAATTGTTGAGGTGATGTTTGAAATAGATTTTCAAACATTTCTATTCTATCATGAAAAATCGAATAGACTTAGCTACTCCACTTTCAATAGGACGTTGAATTTCTTCCAAATATTATCTCAATAATTTACTTTCGATCTCCTTCCCAATCGATTCATCAAAAAATACCTATTTTACACCTTGCTTCATAAGGAACCTCCATTATTGCTCTCGAGATATTTTTATTAATTTTTTCTTTCGGATGGCCTACAAAGGATTGGTGTTCAACCATTGTTGAAGTTAGAAATTTGGAAAGTGAAATTTTCAGAAAAGTGCAACAATGGGTTTGTGAACACAAATAATCCACATTTGGGTTTGTGAAAGAAAAAACAATAAGAATATGCTGTTAGTAATAGTGGAATTTCATTAGGACTTAAGATTGAAAATAAGTGATTTTAGTAAGTCTATTGAGATCGAAGATAAATTAATGAGATGATGTTTGAAATAGAAATTCAAACATTTCTATTCTACCATGAAAAATCAAATAGATTCAGCTACTCTACTTTCAATAAGACTGAATATCTTTCAAACATTATCTCAATAATTTACCTTTGATCTCCATCTCAATCGACTTAGCAAAAATAATTATTTTACACCTTGCTTCATAAGGAACCTCCATTATTGCTCTCAACATATTTTTATTAATTTTTTCTTTCAGAATTCCAACAAAAGATTGATGTTCAACCATTGTTGAAGTTAGAAATTTGGAAAGGAAAAGTTTCAGAAAAGTAGAACAATGGGTTTGTGAACACCAATAATCCTCTATTGGGTTTGTGAAAGAAAAAATAATAAGAATATGTCGTTAGCAATAGTGGAATTTCATTAAGAAGTAAGGTTGAAAATAAGTGATTCTAATAAGTCAGATCGAAGGTGAACTATTGACATGATGTTTGAAATATAAATTCAAACATTTCCTTTCTACCATGAAAAATCGAATAGACTCAGGTACTCCACTTGCAATAGGACTGAATTTCTTTCAAATATTATCTCAATATTTTACCTTCGATCTCTATCACAATCAACTTATCAAAAATACTTATTTTACTCTTTGCTTCATAAGGAACCTCCATCATTGCTCTCGACATATTTTTATTAATATTTCTTTCAAGAGCCCAAAAAAGGATTGGTGTTCAACCATTATTGAAGTTAGGAATTCGAAAAGAGAAAATTTCAAAAAGTACAGTAATTGATTTGTGAACACCAATAATACTCTGTTGGGTTTGTGAATATAAGACAATAAGAATATGTTGTTAGCAATAGTGGAATTTCATTAGGAAGTACGGTTGAAAATAAGTGATAGGTGAATTGTTGAGATGATGTTTGAAATAGATGTTCAAACATTTCTATTCTACCATGAAAAATCGAATAGAAACTCAGCTACTCCACTTTCAATTGAACTGAATTTCTTTCAAACATTATCTCAATAATTTACTTTCAATCTCCATCTCAATCGACTTATCAAAAATACTTATTTTACAGCTTGGTTCATATGGAACCTCCATTATTGCTCTCAAGATATTTTTATTAATTTTTTCTTTCAAGAGCCCAACAAAGGATTGGTGTTCAACCATTGTTGAAGTTAGAAATTCGTAAAAGGAAAATTTCATAAAAGTACAACAATGGGTTTGTGAACATCAATAATCTTCTTTTGGGTTTGTGATAGAAAAAAATATTAAGAATATGTTGTTAGCAATAGTGAAATTTTATTAGGAAGTTAGGTTGAAAATAAGTGTATTTAGTAAGTCAATTGAGATCGAAGGTGAATTTTTGAGATGATAGTTGAAATAGAATTTCAAACATTTCTATTTTACCATGAAAAATCGAATAGACTCACCTACTCCACTTTCAATAGGACTGAATTTCTTCCAAATATATTCTCAATAATTTACCTTTGATCTCCATCTCAATTGACTTAACAAAGATACTTATTTGCACCTTGCTTCATAACTCATAAGAAACCTCCATTATTGCTCTCAACATATTTTTATTAATTTTTTATTTCAAGAGGCCAACAAAGGATTGGTATTCAACCATTGTTGAAGTTAGGAATTCAGAAAGGAAGATTTTTAGAAAAGTACAACAATGGGTTTTGTGAACACCAATAATTCTCTGTTGGGTTTGTGAAAGAAAAAATAATAAGAATATGTTGTTAGTAGTAGTGAAATTTCATTAGAAAGTAAGATTGAAAATAAGTGATTTTAGTAAGTCAATTGAAATCGAAGGTGAAGAATGCATTTTTTTTTATGGTAGAAAGTAACATAAATAAGATGTCTTTGATGTGAATTTGTGAAAGAAAAAACAATAATAATCCTTTGTTGGCAATGATGTTTCATTAGGGAGGAAGACATGAAATTTAGCTTATTTAGGTAAGCATTGAAAATCTTGATTAAATTATAATATATTCTTATTAGTTGCACTAGAGTGTAATTATCTCAAAATTATATATATCTATAGACTATGAACAATCCCTTTGGCAAGGAGAATTATTATTATTTTTGAAATATTTTGTTACATTCTTTAAAAATTTAGACTATTTGGTTATAAAATTTTGAAATCCTACTTGGAGTTGGTTTTTAGATTTAGAAATCTGTTTTCAAGCACTATCTTCAAAAATTCAAATAAATTCTTTTGCAAAAAATATCATCAAACACCACCCAATTTTCAACTTCATACATTTTAAATAATTTTTTTTTGAAATTAATGATCAATAATAACATATTTAGTATAATTTCACAAGTTGAATAATTAAAGAACAATGATGCTTTACATTTTGGGGTCACTTGGTTGGTGGATAAAGTTGTGCAAGGAGCGTAATTTTGAGATTATAATACAAAGATAAACACATCTTCTATATATATATATATATATATATATATATAAAAGACAGTCGACAGTGGTAAGCTGATTGTGGCTTTGTAATTTCGATACTTGGTGATTAATAAAATCATTTTAGTTACCAAATTTTTTTATATATATATATGGTGCATAATTTAAATTTGTGCTTGATTTAAAACAATTCAAAAAATTGTTTGTAATTGTACCCCTAAACCTAATTTGCAAAGTTTTTTTTTCTCACATTTAAACTAAATAAAACAATTCAGTTATCAGAAGATCTTAGAATTCTTTTTCACTAATCAGTTGTATACATGCAGTGGGCCAAAGGGTGAAACTAATGGTAGTAAATGGGTGAGTTGTACTAAATTTACAAGGGTCAATATGGTATGAGCGGACCATGACCCGTCCAAAAGTTATTTAATTTTGGCTGATATAAGTTGGGGAATATCTTTTTAAAAATATCTTGACGAGATTTCTGATGAATTAATTTGAGCTAGATATCAACCAAAATTTTGAAGCACTAAAATGAGTTTGAGCTGGAATGAATTGACCTTATTTTTTAGGATATACCCATTATTTATATATTCAATGAATGAGTAACCAGAACGATGTGTGCTGGACCTGCTTTTTACTGAAGCAACAAAGTGTAAGAATGGTAGACCATGGATGAGGACTGAGGAGTGTTCCAATACAGTTATACGATTTCCTCTTCTCAGCCTTATAGCAGTTAGCCCTATCACATTCTTATAGTTCGTTAAAAGGTTAAAATTTGTCTTTAAAACACCTTCTCCCGGGACAGATCCACCCTTATCCAAGGGGTGTCAAGCGACATCCTTTCATCGGAATATTACATTATAGATAAAGGTTAAATTTTGATTTAATAAATATATATATAAGTATTGACACAACTTGACACAAAATAAAAGATTTAGTTTAGTGGTTAAGATATTGGGAAAATTTCTTGAGGTCGTGTGTTCTAGTCCTATAGTGTCCGGTCACTCCAGGGCATATGCCCTTTTGTATAAGATAATAGAGTGTATATCAGATGTGGTGTTCATTCATCGATAGGGAATAGTCTAAAAAGTTGGTTAAATTAATGAACAACTGTACCGTAATTACAATGTAAGGGAATAGTCCAAAAAGTTGGTTTTTAAATTATGAATATTACCCTTTGGTTCCGAACCCAATTATGACTTTGCCTCTGCACCTAACATTATAATCCCGCCCCTGCATCATTCGATCCAATGACAATAAAAGCCTTTATTGCTGTAGCGATTAGAATTTGACTATCTAAAACAAAGTCTTTTAAAATATATATATATATAAGACAAACAAGCAAAAGTAGCAGAATGTTTAGCAAGCTAAGCATTTTGTTGCCATAATTACAAACAGCACTTTGCTGAATATATTGTACTTATATTGAAGACAGTGCATATAGAAACCTATCCGAAGTTACTTTGCAAAAGAAGTTCCTCTTTTTTCTGTCTCAAAAGTTTTTAAAAAAAACAGTAGAGGAACTACAAAATGAACCAAAAGATCATATTGTATAACATCTCCTAGTACCTTTCTTAAAATTTTTAGCTAATGATAACATTGCAAGGATGGATGTTTAGGAACCTTTTGAACCTGTAAAATATTTCCCTCAAATTAATTTGACCACAAACTATCTTGTTATGTGTTCGGAAGGCAGCCCATCCTCTTGTTATGCGAATAGTCCCGCTAATATGTACTATTACCACTCTCCAATATTCTTTGCGTTCTTCATTAACCAGTCTCATTTTCTTCACGCTAATTATGCCGGTCGTTTTGGCGAATCTCTTTGGAATAGTCTAATTAACATGTATATCACAGTATGTAAAGGTGTTAAAAAATGTAGCTAACAAGAAATTAAAACAAAATAGCTAGAGATTATTCAACCTTACCATAAAAGTCGTGTGTGACCTTTTTACAACCATTTCATAGTACGGATGGTCACTTTTGAAGTTCATCACACTTGCAGTTAAACAATATTCTTTTGCTTTACTTCCACTGTCAGCCTCGTCGTCTAAAGCACTTTCTCATAAAAGGTTCAGTATATGATAGTGAAAACATTTAAATACATAGACAAATTAAATAGATAGACAATGTTACCAGATGACACCTTCTCCATCTTAGGATTTTTGTAGTAAGTTGCAAGATGTGAATAGGGAGCTGGACGTGTCAACGCTTTCTTCCTCAGTACTATCCACTTTTCGAGCCCTCTTCGATTTTCTTAAAGAAGGTCCAATTTCCTCTTCAGAGCTACCACTGCTGAGTTCCTCATAAAATAGTTTCATCTCACCAATGTTTCTACAACATTTCAGTGTGTATGGCTGCACACGGAACACTGATTTTTCAACGAGAAAAAATAGCAAAACATCGCCTTGCTTCAGTTGATGATGCACCACAAACTGTGGCCAATATGAAGTAATTATGGGACTTTTCTCTCACTATCTTTGCTTCCCATGACATTGTAGCTTCATCCGTTTTCAGTAAACAAGCCTTGGTCAACATTTTCTTGTTTTCTTTGATGAAACAAGACGGCATTTGCTGGCAAAACAAATTAAGCAAATGAAGTATCGTGAGTTTGAACAAAAAAATTTAGGATCCATTTGGACATGGAAAATCTGAAATTGTTTTTTTATTTTTCAAAATTGGGGTAGGGAAATGGTAAATTGGACGTGATTACAAAGCAGGAAATCAAATCTTCACCAAAGAGGTGAAAATTCATATAAGTAACCAATTGAGTTAATAGGATTTCCCTTAAATTATTGTTGGGTTATACACACAAGCATCTAAATAATTTTTTAGTTAGTTTTTTAATTAACGTTTCAATCAAATCTATGTCCAAATACGTTAGTCGTCAAGAACCTAAAAAATAAATGAAGAGAGATTAACAAACTTACCATTTTACTTATAAAAACTTCTCCAGATTGTAAAAGCTTGCAAAACGCTGGAGGGTTATTGGGATCCATTAGCATTTTTTCTTTTTTGATTTTGCAAGAGGAAAGAGTAGAAATCAAACTAAGAAATTCCCAGGGCTTTGGTTTGTAATTCCCACGATAACTTTTAAATCAAAGTTCAAACTAACTATATTTTTCCTTTTCTCACACTAGACTTGCACACTTACCGCAGGGCTTTGACAAAAAAAGACTACAGGTTGGAAGGTATAGAAAGCAATGGGATAAAATTATCCAAACATGCAAGCATGCCACGTGGAGTATATTATTATTTTTTACAACAAAAGGCGTGGCATATGGTCACATTTTACTATTGCTATTAAAACAAAACAAATCAGACAGAGTCAGAAAGGTTGGAATGGATAAAAAATCGAATCGATCGATCAATCGAACAAAATAAAATATTATTGGATTAACAAAATTTTTATACTTTTATAAAAAAATATATGGAGTTATTGATTCAAGTATTGGTCTTTCAATTTTGGATATTGGGTAAACCGATAACCCATTAAGACGGTAGTAATTTATTACTTTACGTCTACATAAATATTAATTATTAATATCAGTACATTATTGGCTATTGCCTTTGCTCTCTAGCCTTCAATTTACATTATTGTTCTAGTTCTTTTATTTGTATTACACTTGTATAATTCTTTTCATGTTAGTTACCAGGACCGTCTCGACCATAAGGCCACCAAAGCAATTGCTTGAATCCCTGACTTTTTTGGGCCCCCACTTTCTCCCAAGGATGTATATATACTAGTTGCTGAAAACGTGCGTTGCACGTTGATTTCTAATTTTTATTTTAAGTTTGTATCACAAAATAGTGAATCGATAGCTATATCATTTGAGAAAAACTTAAGAGAAAATTTACACAAACATATTCATTGCAATATAAGAAATTACAAGAAGTAACAAATTTTCTCTACTACAAAATTAAAGAAGCAATTCGCTAAAGAAAGAACTAATCTCTTACTGGGAATTAAGAGACTCACCTTAGTGTAGTAACTATTTCAAACAAACAAAAAAAAAACATGACTCTTGCTCTCCTCTCATAATTCTATACATGTCTCTCTTGCTCTTTTCTCATACACATTTTCAAGCATATATTTATTTTTCACTTTATGATTGTTGCTATTAAATGTTAGTAATTGCCATAAAAAATGTTTTGATTCTTCACCGTTACAAAAGATGATAAATACTACACATTAAAAACACTTAATTCCCCAGTGCTAATAAGTTGAATCTCTTAATTCTAATACCAGGGAAAAGGTACACACGTTACTTTACTTTCTTTTGGCTAATTCATTATATAATTTAATTAATGATCTTTTGATTATCTTATTAATAAATGACTTAAAATCCAAAAAATAATTAAAATATTATTATTTAATATTTAATTAATTTAATTTATAATATTTAGATTTAAAGTAGGGGCAAAATCGTAATCCAATTTTGAAGGTTGTAGCTTTCTATTTTTATTATGATATGATTATAGTTAAAAAAAAATCTCATGTATTGATGAATTTGAAAAGAATCTTTGGATAAGACATATAATAATTTTTTACCTTGTCTCATTTATATACTGGCGATTATCATAAACCAACATTATTATTCTTATATTTACTTTTCTTATTCTCCTTTCACTATTTTTATTATCTCATTATTGAATATTCTAAAGCAACAGTCAAACCTTCTATATTATGCAAAATCTATTGTAGTGTGTTCATAAAAAGATCAAATTTATTTTTTTGGTGTCTTCTTCAAATTTCAAGCACTAAAACTAATCAACACTATATTAATATCACTACATCAACTTATCAAATTCAGCGCAACACTATTTCGATATCATTATATAATTTTTTTCAAATTTTTGAGTCAGGTTTTATTTTTCTAACCTTATATTATATATTTTGTATTTAAAAATTTACATTGTTTACATTCTTACTTCATAATTTCCACATATATCCTGCCTCTCCAGACCTCATTTGCAGGATTACACTGATATATTATAAATGCTCTCTATGAAGTTTAGTTTTAGGCCCTCAAACTCGTTGAGACGGCCCTGTTAGTTACTAATGCATCTATTTTATGAGCATTCCGTAATGTTACATTATTGTGTTGTCACGCCAAGTTATTAGAGAAGTCATATAATTATTTTATGAACAAGAAGTTGCATACACCAAATAAATAAAGAAAAATGTGTAAAATATTAGCTTTACAAGTATGACATGTTCAAAAATGAAGAAAACTTATGTCAAATATCAAGAATAATCGTATAGATACAAAATGAGTTATGCAACTTCACAAATACAAAAATTTGTGCAAAAGTGAATCGAACTATATGTAATAACATCATTTTAATAGATATAATAAGTTATATACAAAAGTCAATTTAATCTTGATAAAAAAAATCAAGAGGGTAATGAAGATCAATTTTATTTAAGAAAAACACGTGACTAGTGATTGACCAGAGATTTTGAAAATCTATCTACAAAATTTTTTCAAATTTCAGCCTGTGTTTTTTGGAGAAAGTTCACTTTCATTCATAAAGGTTTAATTTTTTAAAAATAAAATACATGTCCAAACACTTTATATTCTAAAAATTACAATTTTAAAACTTACTTTTTTAAATTTAAAATTTATGACCATACAGGAATTTATATCATGTGTGGCACTTTGCAGTGTGCTATAATAATATCTAAATCTGAAATACATGAAGGAAGGAAACAGAAAGAGTAGAGCATGCTCAACTCTTTACAAAATAGAGATCCATATATACATTATTTCCTTCCCTTTCAAAAAGGAACTAACACATAGTAGCTAAACAAAATATACATAGGAGTTGAGATCAAGCAACCTTAAATACCTTCAGTAGAAGGAAATATGATGACATTGAACAGAAGTTTGGGTCTACCAGCCCATTCAAAGAAGCAAACATCACCAACTTTTAGGTTGTTGTCCAGCACAAACTCCTTCCAACCAGTACTGAACTTTGCATTTGATATTCCAATAGTGCATTTTACAGTCCATCTTCTATTGCTTGAAACTTGAAATACCACGTCACTATGTCTAGAGGAAAAAAATCATAAACACCTCCATCTATTTTATGCATCGGTTTTCTCTCGGTTGCACGAAATATAGTGACATCTAAAAAGGGCTGAGTGCCCTTAATCACAAGCTTTTAACTTATTGTCCAGCACAAATGACCTCCAAGTTAAGCGAATTCTCCCTTCTGATATCCCCAGATCATATTTGGCGGACCAAGATCCCCTGCCAGGAACACGAAGCACTAAATCGCATCATTTCTCTCGAAAATATTTCCAAGCAAATAAGAAACATATGTGCTGCCAAAAGAGACGGAGACGGTGAATTGAGCATAAGCCGATGCATCCATATGGATTGAATAAAGATCAAAGTATTGGCAAGTCTGTAAAGTAGCTTACCAGATTGTATGGTTTCAAGACATATGATGGCTGCATAAAAGTTATAACAAATGGGTTCTTAGATTTAAAAGCTTTTGCTCTTTGATATGCTATGGTCCTCTCTTTGTCCAGTACTGTCATTCTCTTAGCATAAACCATCTCAGTTTGTTGCTTGTGCATCCTGCAACTTTCTCTGCTTTCTTCAAATAGAAACTCAAAATCAATGTATTACTACTAAAATGTCATGTAAGCAGATGATCAATTCAGTTAGTAAGACAGAGTAACCAATTCCTTACTTTTGGGTTTTCTTGTGAAAGACGGTGAAGCCACATCCTCTTGTGACTTTTCCACCTTGATACTTTTGGTGTGAACATCATCCTCTGCCTTCCCTTCTGGCCTCGTTCTTTTTCTGTCATGTCCTAACGGACAATGGCCCAAAATCTTAACAGAATGCTCAATCTCAGTGCCTTCGCCATGTTCTTCTGAAAAAATTCAAGCCAATATAACTTTAAATAAAACGATCAAAAAAATTTCTAGTACAATGAAAGTTGTATACTCGAGACTATCTTATAAAGAGAATTCACCTTTATCGCCTTTAATTTTTGAGTTAAGACCATATGAACCTCCTGTCTGGTGCCTTAATTTCTTGGTTTGAACTACTTTGGGTTGAGAACATGGAACAGAATTATCAGAACCCCCTGGCACTTCTGCGACTATATTGTGCATTGGTATGCTCCCAGCTGCACGAAATATTGTGACATCTACAAAGAGCTGAGCGCCTTTAATCACTTCAAATACACAAACATCACCAAATTTTAACTCATTTTCTAGCACGAATGTCCTCCAACCACGATGAACTTTAGCATTTCCTGTTATGATAGTGCATTTGACAGACCACGATCCCCTGTGTGGTACACGAAGCACTAAATTGCCATAGTTCTCAAGGAAATACTTCCTGGCAAATGTTTTCTGCCAAAAGAGATGGATACAGTAAAACGAGTAATGGCATGAATCCATATGGATCGAATAAAGACTTTGCTAAATCTACAGAGTTTATAGCTTAATTACCAGAATGTATTGTGTGGAGATATATGATGGTTGCATAAAAGATACAATGAATGGATTCTTAGATTTAAAAGCTTTTGCTCTTTGATATGCTATAGTGCTCTCTTTGTCCATTACTGTCTTGTTCTTATCATAAACAATCTTGGATTGTTGCTTGTACATCCCACAACTTCCTCCGCTTTCTTCAAAATAAAAAAACCATTATCAATGCATTACTACTAAGTTGTCATGTTAGTAGAAGATCAATTCTGTCCAGAGAACACCTTCTTACTTTTGGTATTTCTAGTGAAAGAAGGCAAAGATACATCTTCTTGTGAGTTTTCCACAGCATCATCCTCTGCATCCACTTCTGGTCTTTTTCTTTTGCTTCCACATCCTAACGAACAATGACCCAAAATCTCAGTGCCTTCACCATATTCTTCTGAAAAAGTTCAAGCCAATATAACCTTAATGAAACGATCAGAAAATTACTAGTAGAACAAAAGTTGTATACTCCAGACTATCTTATAAGAGAGAATTCAACTTTATCACCTTTAATTTTTGAGTTAAGACCATATGAACCTCCTGTATGGTGCTTTAATTTCTTGGTATGGACTACTTTGGGTTGAGAACATGAAACAGAAATATCAGTTTTGATAACCTTGCTTTTACTATCAGAACCCCCTGGCCCTTCTGCAACTATATTATGCATTAGTGTGCTCCCAGCTGCACGAAATATTATGACATCTACAAAGAGCTGGCCCTTAAGCACTTCAAATACACAAACATCACCAAATTTTAACGTATTTTCTAGCACGAATGCCTTTCAACCAGAATCAACTTTAGCATTTGCGGTTTCGATAGTGCATTTAAGAGACCAAGATCCACTTCCTGGAACACGAAGCACTAGATTGCCGTCATTCTCAAGGAAATACTTCCTAGCAAATTTCGATGCTATGAACTGCCAAAGGATACGGCTTAGTAATTTGATTTTCACATAGTGCAAAATGGAATAAAAAAAGATCAGAGCACTGAAAAGTCCATAAAGATTATAGCTTGTAGCTTACCAGATTGAATGGAGTAGAGACATATGATGGTTGCATAAAAGATATTTATCTATTTGCTTGAAAAATCCTTTGGGAGGAGCCATGACCACTAATAAATGAGGTGGTTAGGATTGAAGAACATGTTTAATATAAATACACTCAATTCTATATACTAATACACTTGTATACTTATACAGGTTGAATACATATAATATATAAATACATTAATACATTAAAAATAGTAAGAAAAAGCAAACATACAATCTTTTTGTTAGTAATAAATACACCATCATACAGATCATAAACTGACTAGATAAAAATTGATCTCTCAACTTAGGATTGAAATCTTTTAGCAAGAAAAGGTAAATTGTTTTATCCTTGTATACCTATTTTTGAATTCTCTTTTTGGTTATGGCTAGAAATAATCAAATGTTTGTGCACTAGTTGACGGTGCCTATGCTAGCGTATAGTTCACCTTGAATAATTCTTTCTCCTAATATAGAGTACTGTATATTTCAGTTCTTTATCCGTTGTGTATAACATAAAGGGTTACAACCCGAATTTTCTATTCTCTTTCTTCAGCTCAACATACACCTTGACACTCGTATCATTGTGCATTTTCATAGGCACACAACTACGTTCTACTTTGTATTTGATTTTAATAGATTTGAGACTAAACCAATACCAAGTTATTTTGGAATTGCATCAACCAAATCTCTATATGAAGCATATTCTTTTATCACAATCCCCTCTATAGTGTAGTCTGCATAACAATTTTGATCATTCCAATTTCCAAAATGGTGAATTAACATTGTAATGCTTCACATTATTGTATCCTAGTTCTCCATATTCATTACAAAGTGAATGCCAAAATGCAACCAAAAAGAAACCATTAGTACATATACATATTGTAGACTATTTTAAGCACTTGGGTTTGGGGATCTTTTGAACTTGTAAAACCTTATTCCCACAACCATTTCCCTGAATCAACTTGAATCGACAAGTCTGACCATTGGCTATTTTGTTAAGAGTTCGGAATTCAGTCCATCCTCCTTTAATAAAAACCCTTTGACGAGTATGCACTATGTCCATTTTCCACTAGTTGCCTTTTTCATTAACCAATCTCATTTTCTTCATGTTAGTTATGCCCGTCCATTCAGCAAAGTTCTTCGGGATTGTCTAAACATATATTTATGACAAAACATGTTTAACTTTCAGTGAAACTAAGTAATTAAACAAATAATTAGTCAAAGAAAAAGAACATAAATTGCTTAATCAACCTTACCATAAAATTTACGATAAAATTTGAATGTGACCTTCTTACAACTATTTCATAGTATGGATCTTTGTTGTTGAAGTTCACCACCCTTCAGTGTCCTCTTCCTCTACTTACAACAATATAATTGCACAATAACATCTAATTTTCTTATTTACTAGTAACACTTGTAAATTGTACATATCTTTTTTAAATTGATCTGAAATACGCGTACAAATTTAGTTTAATAAGTATCCAAATGCATAAGGAAAATAGATCCACATTACCTGACCATTCATTTGGCTCCATTTTAATTTTCTTCAATTTTCTTGCAATTCCAACGTCATGTTCCTCTTAGCTCCTGAAATTCTCCTCTGCCACAAGAATTTTTATAACTTTTCTGGTTGTAAGGCAGGACTTGGAATGTTGATTTATCAATGAGAAAGAAAATCAAAATGTCCCCTATCTCCAATTTACGATGCACCACAAATTGTGGCCAATCTCCTTCACATATGAAGTAATTAAACTGCTCTCTTACTATTTTTGCCTCCCACGACATCCCAACTACATTTGTTTTCAATAAGCAAGTCTTGGCCAGCATCTTCTTGTTTTCATTGATGAAAACAGGCGGCAATAGCTTAAAAAGAAAAAAAAATATTATCAAGTTAGTTGGATGAAGAATTAGTAGTGTTAGCGTCTAACATAGAAGAAACTAGACGAATAGACTTACTATTTTATCGATAAAACCTTGTTTGAATAATAGTTTGCAAAAAGATGGATGCATGTCCGGATCCACAACTAGCATTTTAAGAAATGAGCAATACAGGTAATTAAGTGGATGGTCAAGTAAAAGGGTAGAAGAAGATATTAATACTAGTGCAATCTTATAGTATGAGATTTGGTTCACTTGGTATTACTTGTGCTTTGACCAATAGCACTATTTGCATGCGGTTAACAAATGGATAATCTGTGCATGTGGAGAATTCCTATGTTCTGCAGGAGATGCCTCGTTTAGATTTGAGATGTACGTGTGAGCATATTCAGAGAGATAAAATTAGGAATGAAATATTCAGGATTAGATGTACTAATGCCCCATTGAAGAGGTGTGAGAGCAAGGTTGGATATGGTGAGTGTGAGGAGAGATAAAAGTAGCTCGGAGAAGTATCGAGAGAGATGATTAGACACGACGTGGTGCAATTGTGCAGCTTACCAAGGACATGACCTTAGATAGAAGGTCACAAATTAAGGTAGAAAATTATCAGGTAGTGCAACGTTGTTTCATTTGTCGAGTGTATATGTCGTAGTATAATCCTTATTCATGTAGTTTCTTGTTTTCTTTGTTACTGTTCCTTTTCCGCTAATTTGTATTGCTTTCCCATTGTCGTATTTACTAGTTCATGACTATTTTAATTTGATGTACTGGAGTTGAGGATATTTCAAAAATAGTCTCTCTACCTTTGCGAGATAGGAATAAAATCATGAATACTCTACCCACCTCAAATCTACTTGTAGGATTAAATTGGATATGTTCTTTTTGTTGATTTATATAGTTTAGTTGGTATATTGATCAGTATAGTGCAAGTAAAATTTTACGCCATCAGATTATTTCAACAAATAAAAGTAACTTTCTAATGTAAATTTATTTTATAAAGTGGATATTTAAGTTAAACTCAGAAATTCTACCATTTAAATCTCTTCGTCCTCCAAAAATTGGAACCAATTAATTCAAGTAACGTCAAATGTCTTCATCTTCATAATGTACACAATTTGAGGTAATTATTAATTGACAAGTTTATATTGCGTGGGAGTAAAAAAAACATCATTAAATTGTGGCCTGCGTAAATTACAAGTCATCAGCATCACCTGAACAAGCTACCATTTGATTGCACCATTTGCCTATGTTTTCTTTTTTATATGTTACTCCGTTTATCCCAATTTATGCACGGATTCAGGATAAAGAGTTGAAATACTTAAATTTATTTATAAAGTTAGGTATAAAATTTTTAAATATTTTAAAATACAATTTATATATTTAAAATTTTGACAAAAGAATTACATGTCAACATAGGTAGTGATTTAAAAATTACGAAGAAAATTATTCAACTCTTTAAACTAATGGTAAATATCTTCACATAAAATAAAGCGGAAAGAGTATTATCTTTTTATAAATTTATTTTAAGAAGAATGATTTTTTAAAAAAATTGAAGTAATTTAAACTATTCACTCTACGTATGATTTAATGACAATAATATCATGACATGTTTGAAAGTAAAATCTTCAAATATTTTTTTACTTTTTAAATTTGAGTTAAAGATCAAAAACATATTTATACCATCTCAGTTTTTAGAGTTTTATATCTGAATTATTGAAAGTGTGAGTTTTCTACCTCAACTATTACTCAATGATTAGCGAAACACACATCGACTAATTTCTGATAGTGTATGTACGACACTCTCTCTTCTGTTTAAAAATTCTGCCACATATATGGAAAAACAATTCATTTGTGGACTGTGGCAAAACTAAATAATTAATATTAAGATTTAGGTTAAAAATTAAAAATTCATCATATAAATAAATTTATTCTCCACCACGACATTCGACATCTTCTTTTCCACCTTCTTAGCCGTGGTCTCGTATTAGCCATGGCGTCGATATCTCTAGCTTGAAATGGGATTACCGTTTTAAAGAAATCAATTGAAATATATATATATATATAAATAAATAAATTAAAGTGTCAGTTAATAGAGTCGTTATATATGTTAAGTGGACGAAAACGTTATGGTCAAACGTGCCTAGAAGCGTTTGCAGACAAATATTTGGTCTAGTTAGCATCTAGATGTGCTTCGCTAACCATTGAGTGATAGTTCAGATATGAAACTCTCACTCCTAATAGTTCAGGTAGGAAACTCAAAAAGCTGGGATAGTTTAGGTATATTTTTTATCCTTAACTCTCTAAATTTCTTGTGAAATTAAATTTAATTTCATCACATAAATTGAAACAAAATAAAGATACCGAGGTTAAAATATTTGTTACGGCCAAACACATTTTAATTTACTATTTTTACAAATAAAATGAAGTTCAAATATTTAAATAATGACGAACCAAATTATCATTTACAAATATTGAGCTTCGAAATTAAAATATTGAAAAAAAATTGTTTAAGGAGTAATAATTCAAGTTACGTAGACTATAGAGTAATGTTTTTTTTTTCAGTAATAAAACTTTAAAACATTTTTCTAAAGACAAATTTATATCCAAACACAATCAACTTTGAAATACATGTTTTGAGCTTCATTTCAATTTCACTCAAATTATGTTCAAAAGTTTACACAATATTCACGTGCTTTCAGACAGCTACTCTATTTATATATATTTTACTTTACGGTATTCCAATCATCGGAGGATCCTTTTCTCATTCTCGCAATTACTAGTACTAGCATCATTATTATCTACACATAGCAACTCCTATCTTAGTCAGAAGGAAAGATACGGAAACAGGCTAAGATATCTATTTTCTCAAAAAATGTTTAGTAACTATTTTCATGTATATTTTGATTGAATCAGTGAGGAGAAAATTTTAGTGACAATCTGTTTCTCACCGTGCATTTTCCAGTGAAAAAATCATATTCTAAAGCACAAATTTCCGGTGGAAAAACCTTTTGTTTGTGATTGTGAGAAGACGAGTCCAATTAATGACATCACTGTACCCAATAGAGAGGATGATACTGTTGCATGTTGCTTATTTGATCTAATCTGCACTTCTGAATGTTGGGCGTACATGCATAACAGTTAGCCACCAGCATCAGCTTCAACAACATTCATTCCATAGCGTCTTCTTTCTCCATTCTCAAAAATGCAAGTGGATCCCAACAAGCATCCATCATTTTGCAAGCTTTTATTTAGACAAGGTTTCATGGATGAAGTAGTAAGTTTTTTCTTAACTTATCTTTATTCTTTACTTTTTCTTTTTGCTTCTTGTGGTCTAATAAACTTGAGGGATTTGATTTGTTAATTATAGCAAATGCCCCCTTGTTTCATCAAAGAACACAAGAACATGTTGGCCAAGACTTGCTTACTGAAATCAAATGTAGTTGGAATGTCATGGGAAGCAAATATAGTGAGAAAAAGTTCAAATTACTTCATATGTGAAGGAGAATGGCAACAATTTGTGGTGCATCACCAATTGAAGCTAGGTGACGTTTTGCTATTTTTTCTCATCGATAAATCGACATTTCATGTCCTTGCCTACAATCAAAAAATTGATTGCAACTTTAGTGGGAGCCATCAATTTGAGGAACTCAGCAGTTCCTCTGGAGAAAAACAGGATGCTGGAAGAAAATCTAAAAGAGTTAAAACAGAGCCAATAGAATTGTCAGGTAATGTCGATCGATCTTTTTATACACTGTTGCTACATCTAAAATGCATTGATCTGTTTATACTGACAATGTATATACGTTAAATACCGATTCAACTCCTTTTAATTGATTGTTTGATCTATACTAAAGTTGGGAGTGAAAGACAGGTAACATTGCCGAAGAGGGTGAAAATGAAGAAAATGGTCCAAAGAAGATTAGATTAAGTGTGGTGAACTTAAACAACAACGATCCGTACTATGAAATGGTTATAAAAAAGTCACACTCAATTTTTATGGTAAAGTTGAACAATTTCCATTCTCTTAAATTCTTTGGTTTGATTTTATGCGTTTACTTTCCTCTGAAAACATGTTTGATGAATATGTTTATTAGACTATCCCAGTGAGCTTCGCGAGATGGACAGGCATAATTGGCACGAGGAAAATGAGACTGGATAATGGGAAAGGTAAGGAATGGCAAGTGGACATAGAACGTAAACTAGGGTGTGTTCGCATAACAAGTGGATGGCCTGAATTCAAGACTCATAACAAGATAGCCACGGGTGAGACTTGTCGCTTCAAGTTGATTCAGGGAAACGATGGTGGCAATAATATTTTACGGGTTCAAAAGATCTACAAACCCCATTCCTTGCTCTAGCTACATGTATATAGTATGGTTTCTTTTGGTTGTATTTTGGCATTGTCCTGCTAGGTAGAGGAGTTGTGGGTGTTGTTGATATGGTTATCTTTAATATTTTGCTTGTCAATTTAGTTCAATATCATGTTAAGGTGGCGTTCGATTTGAATTTTGTAAGTTCAAAGAAGAAAATTTCAATCATGAATCCAAAAAAAATTCCATCTTGTTTGCAATGAGGCAGGGGTTAAAGAATCCAATCAAAACATTTTCATTGTTCCCTTTGCACCTGAACTTTCTTAGTACGTCTCTGCATCTTTGGTTAGTACTTGTAGCAACAAAAACAAGAAGCTACTGAGCTTACACAAGAAAGCTATGTCAAAATGCAAACAGAACATACTCAAACATCTACCTAGACAATCAACCAATCAATGCTATATTGAGACATAACTAGTTGAACCAAGTAGTTTCGAAATTGCATCAACTAAATCTCTATATGAAGCATACTCTTTTATCACGAGCTCCTCTATAGTATAGTCAACATAACAATTTTGATCATTCCAGTTTCCAAAATGGTGAAATAACACTGTTATGCTTCACATTGTTGTATTCTATTTCAGAATTCGAATTTAAAAGAAAAATGATTGTTGTATCAAGGGTCGTACTGTTGTATCAATGGCAAACAAAGAACAATCAAATGGTTTGTATCTGTTTGCTATATCAATGGCCGATGAAGAACATTTGTAAATCAGTCAAATACACAATCTTAACTCCAAAAATCTATTTCGGTGGTCGGGTAAGTTTAGTGGGTAGATTTGAATGAGCAGCTAAACTATACAAAAACATTTTGCTACGAATTGTAATCACCAAAAGTATAACTACACTTGATAATTAGCAACTAAACTATAATGTTTTCTCAAATCTAACAGTCATGATCCTTATTCCAGTAGCGCGATTTGTCGACATATCATATACTTTAGGTGACCTAAGTACATAATACAAGTCATAAAAAATTCAGCAAATTCACATGATTTTCAATGTGGCTTGGGTAAATCAAGTTCTATTAAAACATAGAGGACAAATTAAAGATGCCCAAGTTCTAGTTCTAGCTCCACTTTCATTACCAAGTGAATACCAAAAAGAAACCATTACTACATATACATATCGTAGACTACTTCAAACACTTGGGTTTGCGGATCTTTTGAACCTGTAAAACATTATTCCCACAACCATTTCCCTTAATCAACTTGAATCGACAAGTCTGACCATTGGCTATTTTGTTAACAGTTCGGAATTCAGCCCATCCTCCTTTCATGAAAACCCTTTGACGAGTATGCACTATGTCCATTTTCCACTCCTTGCCTTTTCCATTTATCAGCCTCATTTTCTTCATGTCAGTTATGCCCGTCCGTATAGCAAAGCTCTTCGGGATGGTCTAAACATAAATTCATGTCAAAACATGTTTGATTTTCAGTGAAATTAAGTAATTAGACGCATAATTAATCAAAGAAAAGGAACATAAATTCTTTAATCAACCTTACCATAAAAATTGAATGTGTCTTTCTTACAACCATTTCAAAGTATGGATCTATGTTGTTTATGTTGATCACACTGAATCTGGTCGTCTTTGGACCATTTTCTTCATTTCCACCCTCAGCTTCTTCCTCTTCTACGACACGAGTAAAATGTAAAGAATTTTTACACAATAACATATAACTTTCTTATTTTTGAGATTACTAGTAACACTTACCTGACAATTCTTTTTGCTCCATTTTAATTTTCTTCCATTTTCTTGCGATTCCAACGTCATGTTCCTCTTCTGATGAACTGCTTAGTTCCTGAAATACTCCTCTGCCACAAGTGTTTTTGAAACATTTCTGAGTGTAAGGCAGGACATGGAACGTTGATTTATCGATGAGAAAAAAGATCAAAATGTCCCCTATCTCCAATTTATGATGCACCACAAATTGTGGCCAATCTCCTTCACATATGAAGTAATTAGACCTTTCTCTCACTATCTTTGCCTCCCACGACATCCCAACTACATTTGTTTTCAATAAGCAAGTCTTGGCCAGCATCTTCTTGTTTTCTTTGATGAAAGTAGGCGGCATGAGCTTAAAAAAAAGTCAAATTATCAGGTTAATGAAATTAAAATAGACGTCACGATAGAAGAAAATAAGAAGATATAATGTAAGGAAAAAGTATAGTAGACTTACTATTTTATCCATGAAACCTTGTTTGAATAATAGTTTGCAAAAAGATGGATGCTTCTCTGGATCCACTACCATTTTGAGATTACAAGGTCTCAATTGAACAGATCGAGCAAGCTTCAATAATAAGAAACTGAAAATGCTACTGCTTGAATATCAAGGGAAATGATAGGAGAAAAAATTGCTAGTACTTGTGCAATCGCAATCTTATATATATACATATATGATCGATGGCTCACTGTTATTACATGTGCTTTGACCAATAGCACTCATGCTTCTACTATTTGTCCAGTAGTTAACAAATGGACAATTTGTGTAGAGAAATTTTTATGGGTACATCTCACGAATGGTCACTAAATTGTTATTTTTTTCTTCACGAAATCTCATAATATTGTTTGTTTTGTAAAAATAGTGTCGTTTACATATTTTTGCTAGGAAAAATGACCATTTTGACTCCGAACATTATCTATTTGGTATGCTTTTCTGAGATATTTCTACTGAAATTGAAATATATGGAACCCTTTCATTAAAGAGTACTGTTGACATTCCATTGGGTAGCAGTGAGCTGCCCAATTTAATTTACCCAATTCCCACTTTCCCAGTACTGTTTTTCTTGTTGACAGTTTAGGTAATTGGCAAGTTTAATTGGCTCATTCAGCTGCAGCGTGCGTGCGTATATATTAGAAGTCATCATCACCTGAAAATTAAAGCATATTCAAAGTGATCAATTAGTTCTTATGTTAAAGGAAAAAGGTTATATTTATCTTTCGTCATATTTATTAGACACATTTTTTATACCATCCAAATTTATATTGAAAAGCTTGTTTAAAGAGTAATTCAAGTTATATGAAGCAATGTTTTCTTTTCACTAATAAAATTTTACAACTTTTCTAAAGACAAATTTACATATTCAATTTGTCTTTTAAGCTTCATTTCAAATTTCAATACAAGTTCATATGCTTACACAATATTCAAGTGTTTTCAAACTACTGCTAGCTAATTTTATTGGACAGTACTTGTGGAGAACTTTTCACAGACTATTTACTTTACGGTATTCCAATCACTAGATGATGTTTTCCCTATTCTCAATTAATTATCATTATTATTATCTAGCTACCCCTACCTTATTCAGAAGAAAAGACTATAAGACAGATTTCAAGGTCGTCGTTCCGAAGGGTATAAGAATAGTATTGAATATGATGTGTTAGTAATGTTAGAATTAATTACGTTGACATTATTTTTTATTAATTGTTTGATTTGTTATATTAAATGAATAGGATATATTAGAATATGTTTACCAAAGTGAATTGTTATATTCATAGTATTGAATATAGTGATTTGTTATAATTTATCAAAAGTGCTTCTCCGATTGCTCAAGACAACCTATTCAACTTGAGGCAATAGGACATGAAGGACAAAGACCTAGCTAAATTAGGACTAACCAGCATCAAAGTAAAATGTAGATAAAACTATTGAGCTATACAAGTAGCTGCTCTAGATTCATCTTTTAATTCAACCGCTGATAACAAAAGCAAACAAATAGCAAGTATTACACCGTAAAAAGAAGAAGCCGTGAATAGAAGATATTACACAAGCTTCTAACCCAATTTTCTCGTCCATTAGAAACTTCTTCAATCATCGTCCCCATCTCTTCATCAGAAGCTCCAGCAGCTACTCGCTTCTTATAAGCATCCTTCTTCTTATGGTAATCAGCCAGCCATTTCCTTGTCTCTGCCATGTAAGGAGCTTTTTCAGCATCTGACAACTGTTTCCACTTCTCTACACCAGCTATACGGATAGCGGCCTCAGATTTATTTTTTGGATTCTCCTCCTTGAACTGCTTCCTAAAGTCCTCCATGAAAATGAAGAAAGCACCTGCAGGCTTCTTGGGTTTGTTTGGATTCCTGTCAGACCTCCATCCTCGCTTAACATAGAAAGCGCTTGCAGGGCTCTCAGGTTTGTCAGGATCCTTGGCGGTTTCATTCGCTTCATTAGTCTCGAGAGCTTTCTTCTTCATGCTGAGCATGCTATCAGCTTTGGCATCGGATTGACCTCCTTTGATGATGAACCAGAGTGAGACAAACAAACAGAGATATGCCCTAGCTTCATTATGGCTAGATGAGGTGCAGGGGAGGGACTCAAAGGGAATCTCATATTTAATAGTCAGGACTCAAGATGATATACAAGTCTTTAACTAGGCTAAAAGAGTGTGTTAAGTTACCAAAATAGCAAACTTAATACAAGAAACAACAGCAGTTGGGACTTAACCCCAAGTAGTAAGTATGATCTATATGAATCATCTGTTTTCATTGCGTCTGCCATAGATTCTAGTTCATGCTCAGATAAACTGAAAACAATTTAAATATATCAAATGAATAGAGAGGTGGACCTTACCTGGATTTCCCCCATCTTTGGAGCCACTGGATGGATCAACCCTCTCTTCTTCAGAATCAGATAGAATTACTGGCTCCATTTTTACTTCATTCACTTTCTTAGTCTCAGGAGCTTTGGCATCTGATTTACCTACTTTGATGATGAAACCAGACAGAGACAAACACAGAGGTAATCAAAGGCAATCTCATACATACAGTCTGTAACTAGGCTAAAAGAGGGTTTTAAGTTGTTCAATTATGGCAAAATTCAACAAAAATTAGAACTTAACCCCAGTCAGTCTCTGCATCGTTTGTTCACATTGTGTCTGTCATCAATCTCATGGATGCATAGTAAACTGAAAACAATAAAATATACCAAATGTATAAACTACAAACAGGGGCGGCTCTTGCATAATAAATTTGAGGCATATGCCTTAGGGGCCTCAAATTCTTACCAAGAATAAATTTTTGTTAATTTTTTTTGCATAAAATTATATTATTTTGTTCTCCTTAACCTCATTCAAATAGAAGAAAATAATTATTTTCGCTAACACTCATATAATTTATTTGTTTGCACTCTCTTTCTTCAAATCTTTGATAAGCAAGAGTAATGTGTCTGTCAAAGTTATGAATCAATAGTCGAAAAGTATTGAACAAAGTAAATTGTAATTTTTTTTTATATCTTCTTCAATTTTCAAGCAATACAACAAACATATTAAAGTAGGATATACCAAGCTATCAAATTCTATGATTTTAACTCTAATTTTTATTTAAAGTTTGTCAACTTATTAGTTAGAATTATGTTAACAATTCATATAATAATTGCCTCAGAGTGTTTTATAATGTTGTATTGATAAAACCTTACCTAAAACTAATAATTAAAATAAAAGGTATTTGAAGAAATCATCTATAAAGAAATTTTAAGTAAAAATTTACATCTAAAAGTTAAGAAAAATATTTTTTAAATAAATACATCTGAAGTTTGTTTAGATTTTAGGCGTCTAATTAAAATTTCGCTTTAGGCCTTCAATTACTTTGAGCCGCCCCAACTACAAAGAGGTCAAGGTTACCTAAATTTGAATAGCATGGATTTCCCCTATCTTTGGAGCCACCTGCTGGATCAACCCTTTTTCCTGATAACTGCACTGCCTCCATTTTAACTTTCTTCAATTTTCTTGAAGCTTCAATGTTCTCTTCAACATTTTCTACCTCATCCTCCGAACTACTTAGTTCCTCAAAATTTCGAATGTTGAGAAATGATTTCTTTGAATAGAGGAGGACTTGGAAGGTGGACTTGTCAATGAGAAAGAAGATCAACATGTCTCCTACCTCCAACTTGTGATGCAACACAAACCGTGGCCAGTCTCCTTCACATACGAAATAATCAGATGCCACCTTCACTATCTTGGCTTCCCAATATAGCCCTTCATCCGTTTTCAGTAAGACCGTTTTGGCCAACATCTTCTTGTGTTCTTTGACGAAAGCAGCCGGCATTCGCTAGCAAGTTTAGAAAAACTCAGTTACAAAGAAAACAGAGCAAGAATATAGTATAGATGGGGACTGTTAAAAAGAAAAAACTTACTATTTTATCGATAAAGCCTTGTTCAAGAAGATTCGAGAAAGATGGATGGTTGTTGTTGGGATTCACTGCCATTTTGCAAAATTGAAATGACACTAAACAAACAGGGACGAAAAAGGGAAAGTAGTGCTTAATATGTTGGCTGAGTATTGTTGCTGCACCATTTTACGCTACACACACTGTGTGAGGCCAGCTGTCAGTCCTCTATTATTTTCACAATTTTGTTTTCTTTTTTCTGACAAGTGGTATTTCTCACCCTTTTTTTTATATATAATATATATATATCTCTTATTCTTCTAAAATCTCTTCTTTTTTTTCACTAAAACCATCTCTACCTTGTCCATTTATTTCACGATATTATTTGCAAATTACTACTTACTAGTTCTTTCTTGTAAAGAAATTCACCTATATCTATCGTGATATTTCTTCTATCCCAATTTATGTGACACATTTCGAATTTCAAAATTTAAATATGTATATCTTTGACTATTTTTTTTTAATTTACTTTTTTTAAAAGAAAAATAATTGGCTTGGCCACATGGGTCATTTTATTTATTTATGAAAAAAAAAAAGGCTAGCCCAAATTGGGTTAACAAAAAACAGAAAATAAAAGGAAAAAGAAGTCTGGAGAACATTTGGTACAGAAGCTATCAGATTAGGCTCTTCTCCATTCTCCATTTTAGTTTCGGTACCAGTGACCATGGCAAACGGTAAATATCTGTGCTTCTTTCTTTCATCTTCTGCTTTCCATTCCTCTTTTATATCTAAACTCCATATATGAGAAATGGTGTGGGAGATTATCTCAATTTGAACTTCATTTCTTATACTTGTAGCTCCAATGCTTCTTATGAGATATCTGAAGTGCCAAATTTCAGAAGTTGTTCCTAAGCTGACTTGATTCTGATGAACTCCATATGAATAAGTAAAATATCTTTCTGCTTTTGCTCTGTGAACAAGTATATGTGTGGCTTTCTCATCAGATGCCTATGATAAAAGCTTCTCCCCTTTGTGGCTGCTATGTTTTATTTCCTTGGTGTGTATCCTTAGATTAGCTAATTGATGTTTGTGCATATTCACAATTTTCTTAGCATTGTGTAGGAAGTTTGACCCTAAAATTTTCATATATACTTTAATATTTTGAATGGTTCATTATTGTGACTTATAGTATTATTTTTGTAATTTACAAATATATAAATTTCATTTAAAAATAAATTATTGATTTCATTTGTAAATTCCCGATCTAAGTTAAACGATTTGACTCTTAAAAAACAAAATGAATCCCATAAATTATACGGAGTAAGTTGTTGTTGTTGTAGTAAAAATGATTCACATATTTGGATAGTGAAATTGTTAATGCAATTAGTAAAAATTGTTAATGCAAATGGCTCTACCTGCTGGAGATCCGTCCTCTTTTCATTTATGTGCTAGTTTAGATTTATATGGAGTTCAAGAAAACATTAAAGATTTTCGAAAATTATTGTCTAAAATACGTTATATGCTATGTGTCTCAATTTATGAGGTATAGTTCAAATTTTGAGAGTTAAACAGTTTGTTTTACCCGTGAATTGGAGTATGGAATCTTTAAATTTTTTGAAATAAAACTTACATATTTGAAAACTACATAGAAAGTACTATAAATTACAATAATTAATAATTCAAGATAAATGAAAAAATGACTGTGACTTGTTTGAATCCACATAATTGAAACAAAGGGAGTAGTATTTTTGTGGGAAAATTTTCACAAATGACTATTGTTTGGGTCTAATTAACTATTTTCATAGTTAGAGCGGTTTAAAACCGAACCAAATTGATAGGTGGGACCCACTCCTCAGTCCTCACACAACTGTTGTATGTGTTGTGTGAAATGCTGCAGCAACAACAACAGTGACACTTCACCAGCACCAGTTTTCCTCTCTTTTTTCTCCTCTTCTTACTGTCATTTCAATTTTGCAAAATGGCAGTGGATCCCAACAAGAAGCATCCATCTTTCTCCAATCTACTTGAACAATAGTAAGTTCTTTCTTTTAAAGAGTCCCCATCTATACTATGTTCTTGTTTTGTTTTCTTTGTAACTGAGTTTTCCTAAACTTGTTAGCGAATGCCAGCTGCTTTTGTCAAAGAACACAAGAAGATGTTGGCCAAGACTGCCTTACTTAAAACGGATGAAGGGACGTCTTGGGAAGCCAAGATAGTGAAGGGGGCATCTGATTATTTCATATGTGAAGGAGACTGGCCATGGTTTGTGGTATATAACAAGTTGGAGCTAGGGGACATGTTGATCTTCTATCTTGTTGGGAAATCAACCTTCCATGTCCTGCCTTACTCCAAGAAACCTCGTATCAACATTCAACATTTTGAGGAACTTAGCAGCTCCGAGGATGAGGTAGAAAATGCTGAAGAGAAAGAGGATGAGGAACAGAACATTGAAGCTTCAAGAAAATCTAAGAAAGTGAAAACAGAGACAAAAGAATCGTCTGGTAAGTGTAGCACCCATCTCTTTATGCACTTTGGTTGCGTATTTTGTGTACAGGCTATGAAGGAAATTAAATTAGTTAATAAATACTTTCTTGAAAGCTCATGGTACACCGTCCACCGAGTCAGATGATGATTTTATTGATATCCTCGATGGTCCCAAGAAGCAACAAAGGGGAAACGAAATTTTCAGACATGGTTGCGAATTCTGTTGAAAACCTAGGCCATTGTCCATTAGAACAGTCCAGCAAAATGAAAAGACAAGAAGGGGATACAGAGGATGATGTTTCACTTGACATTCATATCAAAAGAATGGAGATTGAGAAGTTGCTAGAGGGTGTTGTTTCACCTTCCTTCACAAGAGAGGACCAATTAAGTAAGTATTTTGATCATCTCTCATTTGCTATATATGAACACGAACTTCATATCAGTCATCTAGCTCGTTACATGTATATTTTCTGTGTGAAGCAATCGACAAGATGCAGAGTCAACAATCCAGTGTGTTTTATGATGAGCGCAGGACAGTAACGGATAAAGAGGAGGCTATATAGCATATCAAAGGGCAAAAGATAATTTCAAGTCTAAAAACCCATTCTTTATATCTTATATGCATCCTTCGTATATCTCCAGATCGAGCAATCATCTGGTAAGCTCTAGAAATTAAACGTCACTGTATATAGTTTACAGTACTGTAATCTTTATTAGAACACATTGCATTGAGTTCATCTCTTTTGGCAGTGCATAAAGTTGAGATTTGCTAGGAAATATATCCCAGAAAACTGCAGCAACATAACGCTTCGTGTTGCAGGCAGGGGATCTTGGCCTGTCACATACTATATGGGACCAGCACAAGCTAAAATTGGCATTGGCTGGGGAGCGTTCGTGCTTGACAATTAGTTAAAATTAGGTGATGTTTGTGTTTTTGAAGTGATTCAAGGCACTCACATCTTCATGGATGTCACTATATTTCGCGCAGCATGGAGCACACCAATGCAGGAAACTGCTAGGCCAGATTGTAATTAGTTTTCGTTATGACAGATGTAGTTTGAAATGAAGTTAGTATTAAGAAGCGAATCTTGAAGGAAGGTTTCTAAACTTTTCAATGTGAAATTAAAACGAGCTATTATGTTCTATAGTTCAGTCTTGCCTTTCTGACGGGTTTAGCCAAACACCATATACCTTTATATTAACTCAATTCACTTAAGGAATGTAACCTATGTTGCTTGGACTTTTCAAAAATGTTGATGGGTGAGTGTTGGATCCTTCCAAAGTAGTGCATTTTTTGGAGGATCCGACACGGAGCAACAACATTTTTGGAGAGTCCGACCAACATAGAATGTAACAGATCCATTAAAAATAAGGTTCCATGGGATTCTGGCAAGAAAGAAATGGGACTAGCAGTTACAAATTTGATATGTATAAATAAAGGCCTCAGAATACGAAATAACGTTATCTACTCAACAAAATACAGTCATACTTGAACATCTTATACTGCATCAAAAGACAATCAAGCTATAAGCAGAAATGATCAAAAGCAGATACAACTAGGGAAATTTGTAGAATGGTAAACTCGAAGATGCCCGAAGAGTCAAATTGCTACTCAATGAGTACTAATGTGGAGATATAATTGCAGTTGCTCCATATTCAAGATTGAAGCAAATAAACCACTAATTTCGACCTAAAACTCAGCAGAGAACTTCAGCAAGTAATAGAATGTAGGCGGAATGCTTAGACAAAAAAGACTTAGAAAGAGAGAAGCATCACATCACTAAGGTCTCAAACAAGAACTGTTCACATAACTTACGCTGCAAAAAATGATTTACTCAGAGAAAGATAGCAGTTGGATTTCCTGGTGAGGGAGGATTCTGCTTCACAACTGCAGCATGAGGCCCCGCTCTCTCTAGAGCAGCATCTGTCATAGATAAGATCTCCAATGTCTCAAGACCAAGCTGTCTCTTGATCAACTCCGAGTTCTTCTCAAGGACTTCAATCTCACCGAAAGGAAGCTTCAAGTCCAACGCTTGAACCCCAACAGCCACAACTTCATCTTTCTTGAACCTCAAGAATGGCATGCACAGCTTTTGTATTTGTTTGAAATTGCCTTGTTGCCCGATATCACTCTTCTGCAATTCGGAGAGGATTTCTTTGTCAGGTGCAAAGGCGCCGGTTGAAGTGTCGAATTTCCTCTGCAGGATTTCCAAACATTCCTTTTTCCATCCACTATACTGCTCATCCACATATATCAGGCCCACAGAAGGTTTGTTTTGGCTACTCAAATTGGCATTTCCTTTCTTTGAACCAGAAACTTGCTTCTGAAGAAGCTTCCTCATCGAGACAATCGTGTCTTGCAAATATTTGTTGGCCTTCTTAAGGCTAAGATCTGGCAAAGCAGCCTCTGGCCACCCAGCTTTTATGCCATAACCATCCTTCTTCAAAAGCTTTCTCCAGGCATATTCAGCATAGTGTGGACAGATTGGAGCAATAAGTCGTGTTTGAACATCCATAAATCGCCATAGCAAATCCCGGTTCATGCCTCCTGAACCACAGGAAAGCCTATACTCATCTCTGGCAGCCTGAAGATCATAAAAACCAGTTTTCAGAGCATCCCGGAACATGTACTCACTATAGTTCTTCTCTGTAGTCCTTACTGCAACATTTATTTCATTAGCAAATACACGGTCTGCATATGTGGATGGTGGCCCAGTTCTTAAAGATGTCTCTGCATCAAGAACTTCCTGCATCCATGCTATTTCTTTTGTGAGACGTAAGATAGCAGCATTAGCTGTTTCAAAGACGAAGTTAGCATCGTCCATCCCATCACCCGCATCAGCAAGAGAAAAGCGTGTGGCATCAGCTGAAAACTCTTCAATTGCCTGCCGGAGGGTTCGGAAATTTCCAGTGGACTTGGACATCTTCTCAGAGTTTAGCATTATATGCCCATTGCATCTGAAACCACGTGGCCAGTGGTGCTTAGGGAAGATGGCAGTGTGGTTATAGATGCAAAAGGTAAGATGATTCTGAATAAGATCCTTGCCAGAAACTCTGAGATCAAATGGATACCAGTAGAGAAATTCCTGCTTCATCTCCTTTAGAAGAGAAGAAGATATAGAAGAATTTTCAGGAAAAGGCCCATCACAGAACAAGAATTCCCAGACCTCATCTGTCAAGTGCTCTGGTTTCACTGAAGAATGATCATTACCATACATGTCCCCTTTCTGCAGGAAGTGTGCCACCGTGTAATATGCCATATAAATAGTGGAATCGGACAAGGACTCGACTAAGAATTCCTCATCCCAAGGAATACGAGTTCCAAGCCCAAAACTGCGAGAACAGGCCCACTGATTAAGCCAGCTGAGAGTGTGCTCAAAGCCATGTCGTGTCTCATCAGAGTAGAGATTCATATGGGCCAAACACTCCTCTGCAGCCTTCCTCCATTCTGATTCTCCATAAGTGATATACCATTGATCAGTCAAAGCCACAACACACTCATCCCCGGATCGTGACATAACTTTTTTCTCAGGCTCACTATATACTACAGCTTGATTTGTCTCCAAAAGGTTGCTCCTGATCAGACTTTTTGCTTCTTGGACTTTCATACCAGCAAATTCTCCAACAATCATGAGTCCCTCATAAAACCCGCCCTTGTAAATTGTTTTCTTTGCCTCATCAAGCTTATCTCTCTCATTTTGACTCTTGATTTTTTTTTCAATGCAAATCCTCTCAGCTGACCTGTCTCCAAAATCTGGATGGTTGATAATCGGAACTATCTCAAACGGTATGACCCACTCATCCTTCACACCAAATTTGGCCCTGAAAGCTGGCTTTGACTTCAAATCATGGAGGGCCATATAATCATCTGGGGAATCACTGGGAACACTAGTTACAATTCCAGTACCCTTTTCAGTAAGAACAGATAACATGGGCAGAGTGTATATTATCTCATTAAATGCCAAGGGAGACCTCAAGGGCAAACCTATAAGATCTTGACCAGACAATTCAACCAAACAAGTAGGCTTCTCAGGGATATGAGACAACCTTTGGTAGGCTAGATTAAGAGCTGCCCTATAAGTCATGACAAAAACCTCAGTATCATTAATCTGAAATGCCCCGTATTTTCCTTCAGGCAAAACCCAAGCATTTGTTTGCCCATACATGGTCTCTGGTCTCAGTGTAGCTGCTGCGAGAAATACCTTTTTCCCCTCCAGAGCACTCATCTTTGGTGGAAAAGGTGAGATAACTTCCATCTTAATAAGAGTATACTCCTGAGGAATAACTCCTTCACCGGAAGCACGGTCATGGTCAGCACATGGCTGACCATCTAGGGGTGAATATACGGTGTACCTTAGATCTTTAACAATCCTTCCCGAGGCTTTCAGCTTCCGCATTTGCCACCGCACAAACGAATCAAAGTATGGATTAATGTCAGTTGTAATAAAAACCCTACGCCAATCACAACCCAATCCAAACTCCTTCAGATCCTCCACGGCCAGTGGTGGAAAGTATGTTAGCCAGTAATATGGGTCTGTAAACTTGGCAATCTCCTCGTCCGACAGACCATAACTCCTCATTATCTCCCATTGGTACTTATCACCGCCAGTCTTCGCAACTGCCTTCGATTTTTTTCCTTTAAATTTTCCACCCGGTGCAGGTTGATTTCCTTCAGTCTCAACCTTCACTTCTGTTTCAAGATTCTCCTCTTCCCTAACAGGAAAAACAGGCGGGTTCCCAAACTTCGACATTTCCCTCGAAAGCTTATCCGAAGATGCCTTTATGGGCATCCCAGTACAGTGAAACGCAAAAGGCAAAAGAACAGTAGCACCTCTCAATCTATGATATGCTGCTGCAAATTCTAGTTTTGACACTGAAAAAGCATGCCCCAAATGTAGATATCCATTCATATAAGGAAAAGGGAAATTCCCAAAGAACTTTTCCCCCACTTTAGGAGGTGATTCTTTAGGTTCAGCTTTGAAAACATCACCTTCTGTCCACCAGTTATGAACCTGTTTCTCTATCTCCAACAATTGGTTCCTTCGGGCAAAACTTCTGCCACTCTCTTCTGCCATCACTTCTCTATCAGCAACCCCACAGAATCTACACAAAACAGGTAAAAAAACAACATCTTCATAACTATATCTTCACTGATCCATCAAGAACGATGTTTAACTAACTTATCAATAACCCCACCACCAAAGACAGAAACTTTATGATTCATTTTCTACATCTGAATGATGGGTATTTGCAAAAACGAAAGAAAACAACAGATCGAACTGAATCAAGATAATTAACACATTTACAAACACATATTATTCAAGAATTGAGAAAACATATATAGAAAAAGTGACAAATTAAGAAAAGGGGTTACCTTGATTTGCTTAAATTGGATGTCAATACAACATATGATGAAAGTTGCTTAGGCTGAAGTGAATGTCTTCTCAGTATATGAGACGCCACAATGAAGAATGAGACTGGAAGTCGAAGGGTAAGGTTTACTAGGTTTTTAGCTTTCTTTTGTCTTTACTATGCAGCTTACCATTGAACTTTAATGGTCCCTGCAAAAGTAGGATTAGGCAATTTCACCCCACTAGATTTTGTTATCTCATTTGTAGCTTCTTGAAATTTTATTAGAATTGAATAAACAAGAATTTTATAAGTATAAATATTATTTCTATACTATATCGGAAGAGATGATTAATAAATAGTATATATCCAACGATTTTGCTACTAGTAGTTCAAGTCATTATATTATATTATGATAATAAATAGAAAAGAAACATGTTCAACGTATTGGATGTATCTTTATTTATAAAAGGTTTTATTTCCGTGCTTGTCTTAATTATCATTTTAGTTTATACATGGCGAAAGGGGCATTAGAATGGTCTTAGCTTTTGAATATTGAAATGATAAAAAGAAAAACGAAAAAATGGATTGAGCCAGTTATGGATTCTATTCTGTTTCCTTTACTTGATCGAACAACCTCAAATTTAGTTATTTCAACTAGAGAAAAGACATAAAGTCACCACTAAAGTTGTTCCGAATTTTCAAAAAGACATCTTAATTTTGCAAGCGTCACATTACCCCACAAAAGTTTTGAATATCTTTGTAAAAGGGTCATTCTGACCCATTCCCTCACCTGAATTGTGAGCACGCGCGTGAAGCAGTGTTTTTGCTGCGAATAACTAATTAAAAAGTGTCACGTTTCGCTTGTTTTTTAAAATTAATTAACTATTTACTTCTTTTACATCATCTTCTCCAAAACAAGGCTCAAAAGAGCCATTGGTACTCTCTCTCGACAATTTCATCATCTTCCCCAAAACAAGGTTAACGTTGATACTTTCTCTGACGAATTGATCATCATCTTCCCAAAGCGCAATAAGGTAGGAATTCGTTTTCTCTTTTAATTTCCAGTCGAAAAGGTTAATTTGAAGTTTTTGAAGGTTTAATTTGAGGTTTTTTAAGAAGAGAACAAAATCCTAACAGTAGCAATTAGTCAATAACACAACGAAACACACTGAAATCCTAACAATAGCAACTATAATAAGTCGATTCTAACACGTTTTACACTATAATAATCCCTAAAACAATAGCAATATGATCTTTATCAACTAATGTAAGAAAATCCTTACCTGTTAACCTCTAATTCCTTGTTCCTCCAAGAATTGTGACCAAGAAACGTCAAAAAGGAAGCAGACGATCACCATACTAACGTTTGACCAAGAACACGAAGAGACATGGAAAGTTGAGACAAAAGAAAAAGAGTTTTCTCTTATTGAAACGAATCGGGTCTGGTCTAGACTATTGTAACTCGTGATCATCACGCATGTCTAACCAGGTGAGGGAATGGGTCAAAATGACCTTTTACAAAGATATTCAAAACTTTTGTGGGGTAATAGGACATTTGCAAAGTTAAGGTGCCTTTTTGAAAATTCGGGACAACTTCAGTGGTGACTTTATGTCTTTTTTCATTCAACTATGATAAATGATCTTTCAAATTGGTCTAGACTCTCTAGTTCATGGCTGTTTTTCTATTGTATTAGTTGTTGCTTCATTTGTCACCACCGTTTTAGCTTACGATGTGTTTGAAATTCTATGACTAAACGATTTTTTTTTTAATTGAGAAACCAACAAGGAGTTCCATTGATAACCGACTGTTTTGATCCTTTGGAACAACTCACTGAATTTAGTTAATCGTTTTAGGAAGTCCTAATAACTGTAGATCGAATCTATCCAATTGTCTAAGTGATTCTTCGTCTTTTCTAGATTTCTTTTCTGAATGTTAAAACAATATATTTTTCATTTGCCAATGAATTGGATTCGCCTTGATTTGATCAATAATAGGATTGTTGACTACAGATTAGTTTTGCGACGTGGATGCCCAGCCCAAACTCAATCAGTCGATTGGCCCATCAAACAAATGTTGATATTTTTGATTGATCGATCATCTCCTACTCTCGAAGTAGTAGAAATATTTTGAGTTCTTTTCCAAAATGAATCAATTAACTGCTCTTAATAAAAGCCCAACATGACAGGCCCAAACAGATAGAGTCGAACCAACAACTAATTTCTGATTCCACGCTTTGCAACAAATTCTGTTAACAACTAAAGCTATGACAAAAGCCATCATCCTTTCTATGTTGAAGTTTTTGATCCTCCCAAGTTCATTTCATTATCAAAAGATTCAGCCTTGAACTTGATATATTCAAATAAAAAAACTAGTACCTTGTAAATGAAATTATCATCCGGAGCAAAAGAGCATTTTTTATTCAAATTTTGATTTACCTATTACAGAGAAGCTAAACGTTAAATAGTTGCTGTTAAATCCTGGCTAAGTTTTAAACTGTGACCTTATATTAGGCTATTTGTGCACATCTCCCGTACGTAACTCATTTTCCACACGCCAAATACTCACCACGGCAGAGCCCAAGTCATAGCCCACAAATGATGACTCAAAGCCTTCTAAAAGTACATGACATTGTAGGCCTTTATATAGAACCATTATTACGTGGTTCCTTTCCAACATCAAATACATCTACATAAACCAATTAACACATATCTCCTTGGCCACCATATATCGCGACTTCCAAATATCCAACTACAGTCAAACATCGTTATAACAATCATTCATTACAATAACATTACATTATAATAACCTTTTTTCCCCGAAACCAATTTGTCATGTTATATTTTACTTCTCTATAATAACATTCTACATATCACAACAGTGACATTCATTATAATGATACATTCTTTGTAATTTTACTCCTCTATAACATTCATACTAAAAAAATTGTAATAATATTTTGCAAGAAATACATTATGTAAAAATTAAGATTTAAAATATTTATGGTAATCTCATTGATGTCATGGACATAGTAGATTTCAAGTATGAAATATTTAAAAGAAAAAAACTTGTATTTAAATAGTGTCATGCAATTATCAGTTATGGTCATAACTTTATGAGGAAAGACTGCCCGTGTTAGATTTTTCTACATTCATACTTCTTTTGTTTTTTGGTTAAATTGGTTAACAAATACATTTCTACTTTTTGGTATAGAAAATTATTAAAATAATCTTTTGTGTATTTTTTGCTTATAACAACTAAATGAGATTTAAATATCAAATGATAGTATACATATATAACATCACCTCAAAAAACACATATTCAGAGTGATCGAAAAATAAGAGAATATGTATATAATTTTGATGATTGACGAAGTGAATCTCGTTCACTACTTATTTTTGTTTATGTATATTCTAACAATTAGTCAATTATGTCCTATTGGAAGTCAGGATCGCAGTCAAGTTATTCTAAGGCGTGTTGATAGTCCATATATATAAGACATGAAGCATACTACAAATCGTACTAATTATTTCATATTCAAAAAATTCATTAATTAAAAGCAACAGTCATCAAAGAGTTGGAAGACTTCATCACAAATATACAATGGGATTGATCACTACATCAACAATTAATTAACGGTAATAGCTTAATTGTCGCTAAATATATATTTTAGCGGCAATTAATACTCCTTGTATATGTCCCTAAAGCCTTTAGTGGCATTGGACCTAATAGCACTTAAATAATACCGGTAAAAACTTTAGCACTTTTTGTTAATGTGTATATTTATTGCCGCTAAAAGTTGTTTTTGTTGTAGTGGGTCTACTAATATTAGATTGTGATTGAGTTTGTATATATGTTTGTTTATTAAAAAAAAAATTGTTAAGCAAGAGTCAATTTGTTAGCTGAAAAGGGTTGGTTAATATGCAGAAGATTAGAGTTATTAGTCTTTGTTGGATTCATCAATGGAGTGAATTGATATGTTTGAAGTACTAGAATTAGTCATTTTGATTATTGAGTTGTAATTTAACATTGCTCTTTGAAGTTTAGCAAAGGTTATTGAAAATCCTACATAATAGATTATAATTTTTACTCTTTTGAGCAAGGAGATTTTTCATGATACATCAATCGTTATGTTCTTTGTTGTTTTACGTCACACTTAGTTTTAGTTATTGAACCTAGTTCAATGAACATGTAACTATCACGTGGTAATTGAGTTGGTTGTAATATGCTAAAGTATTTCAAGAATGGAGTCAAAATTTTCATTGTAGAGATTTAAAATATAAAAGAGTTGGCATATGAAAAGGCTAAGAAATTTAACATATATTATATATACTCGCGGTGGATCTAGGGTGGTGGGAGCAGGTTCTCGAGAACCGGTTCCTTCTGCACATATCGTATATTTCTATTGAGAAATCTATTAAATATATATACCTTTTGTTTTAATTTGTTTGTCTTACTTTTTTTTTTTAATATGTTCCAAAAATGTTTTTTTTTTCCCTTTTTTATCCGCTCTTTATTTCTATCTTACCATGTGTCATGTTAAAGGACATTTTATTGGTACATTCTACTCCATATCTTTAGTTTAAAATCATAAGTTCTAAAAGTTCTCTAATTTACTTTTTAAAATTTTTTGTCAAGTCAAAATTAATCAAATAAATTGAAACGTATGGAGTAAAAGTTATTTATTGAGAACTCATTAATAAAATAATTTCTTGGTCCAGTGATAGAAATAGAACTTGTTGAAATTTTTTTACCCTCTTTAATATAATTTTAACTTTGTATTTATAATATAATTTTTAGATAAAGGATATTGAATATCCTATAGCACACATCATGTGTATTAGAGAGACTAATATTCTAGTGCATTTAGTCTATGCCGACGCCGCTGCAAAAATGGCTTTAAATGAGAGGAGTGACAAATCGAAACACAATAAAGAGGAGAGTCTGTCGGGAGTTAATACCTCAATTGCAGGAGTGCGAAAATGACTTGAGATATAGGGAGTGATCGGTTCGAAAGGAAAATATTTTTTATGGAAAGAAATAATGAATTTGTAATATTATTAAAGAAGACACTTTCTTCATTTTTAAGGAACTTATTTTTCTAGAAAAAATATGTTAACAGTTTGGCCTATCAAACATGGAAAAATCGAATACTAAACACACTCATAGTCAGACATCTCAAAAGAATGTTGTTTAATTTACTAACAATATGAAATAGATTTTTATCATCTTAAAAGAAAACTATAAATAATCAAATTGTTCATACATGACAATTAAGTAAAATGAGTAACCTTATACATGACAATTAAGTGAAATGAGTAACCTAAATAAATAAGAAGAAGCTATCTAATTAGACATACTCATATATTATCATTACTTATATTTTCAAAATATTACGTACTTTATCATCAATTAAGAGTTTTCTATCAATATATTGAGGAAGATATACCTAAAAATACAAGTATTTTTACTATCAAATACACTAAAATAGGGAGAGAGGCGAGCGGGATTGTTATGTATCTAGATACATGCGAATCACACTAGATACACATTAGATACATATATTTGTATGTATCTGGTGTGATTCACATCATATATATGGGATACCATATACATAGGAGAGTGACGAGCAAGATAGGAGAGAGGCGAGGGAGACGAGCAAGATTTGCTATGTAACCTAGATACATACGAATCTACTTGGATACAATGTATCTAAAACAAATTACACCTAATTTTGACTCCATGTATCTCGAGATACATGTATTTGGACGCACCAAAATATGATAAGTTTATAATATTGGAAATTAGAATGTATCGAAGTAATTAGCTCCTAAACTAGTAAAATTTAGGTAAATAGTTCTAAGTTACATGCTACAACAGATTAAAATATTCGAATAATATTTGAAGGAGGGAGCTAATTGCCGGAAGAAAATGACATGCATGCATATGACACAAAGGACTCGCACGCTAGTCCGACATTATAATACATTCTGTCTGTACAAATATTGATTTATATATCAGTCAAAGTATATCCTCAATCCCTTTCATCTTCTTACACGCCTAAGCTCTTTATTTTCTGACGCAGCCTTAAGTTGGTTTCAATTAACATGCATCGATCAGCTCATGTTTTAAATCAAATTTTTGGTTTTGCCCTTTAGTCCAATTGACAATATTATTGCTTCATTTGGTAACTTTCTTGAGATAAACACAATGGAGTTGTTCCTTTTCTGACCCAGGTTGTCTCTCTTTTTGACCATCTATACCGTACATTCTAAATACTCCTACTACTCCATCAAAACTACGTACGTACCCATGATCGTCGTTTGGTAGAATGTATTAGAAAATCTGATACATGTAGTAGTTATGGTATTATTTAATTCTTCGTTCAGAAGGATTTTCAGTCTATGTATGCCCTATTCATGGATAAACATGACTAAGGACAAAACAGCCATTAATATATCGAGCCAAACAGTGGATAAGATAATTCCAACATTACTAATTGATGCACAATCTCTTCAGTATTATTCTTATACACTTTACAAAGAGCGTTAACTCGTTAAGGAGTAATTAGCATTTGACAAATTTTAGTTTGTAATAAGAGAAATTTTTAGGCTTCTTTGTATACTTCTCCTGAAATGCAAGGGAGGAAATGCTCTTCTTTTTTTCTTTTCTTTTCTCTTGTTCTTCTGTTTGTGATAAGGCAAAAATGGTACTCTTGGCCTTCGATGCTTAAGATGTGACAAATTGATATAAACATTGAAGTTTTTTTTTGTTTTTTGGGTTTCTCACCTGGTGTTCAATATTCATATTGGGCCGACTAAATTCAAGAGCTCGAACTCGAAATTAAGAATAAAATAGTACTTCACACTCCACTACAACTTTTGTTGGTCATAGACACTAAGGTTACAACTTACAACATTCAAACCTTCGGCAAAAACAGGGGAGTGTCGTTCAACCTTCTTCCTTACAATTGAAAAGCCAAAGACTTTTTCAAAATAACATACTAATTAGGTTAGTCAAACATAACCATTTTATTGAAAAAATACTTATTCACATCTTCTTTTTTTGTTGTTGTGAAATATTGGGGTTGGAGAAGGAGAAATAAGAAATAGATTACTTGGTGAAAGTTCATATAGTCAACCAATATCTCAAACGTAACATTTGAGCTACTAAGATTCCCCTACTCCCATCTCTTTCATTAACTAATTATATTGCACAAGTTAAAATAGTTTAGCATCAGGAAGCTACAAATATACAATTCAGAACCTATTAACCTAAATGAAAAAAAGTGATCATCACTTTAAACCAAAAGAAAGATGAAGGGCACAAGGAATCACAATGTCATGACAAGAAAATGACAAAACGAAAGGAGTGGTAGCAAGAAACACAAGGCAAGCAGGGAGATAGACTAACAATGGCCCCCATTTTGAAGCCGACCAAAATAAAGTCACTACTTTTTTCCAGTTTGTCTAAATATACTCCTACGTTTAAAAAAGAATAATCAATTTTCCTTTTTAATCTGCTCCATAAAAAATGACTCATTTCTTCTTTTTTTTTTTGCAACACTTCAATGTCATCTTTTCACGTGATATATTTAAAGTCATGAGATTAACAATTGAAAAGTTTTTTTATTTTCTTAAATTTCGTACCATGTAAAATTAGGTCATTGTTTTTAAAACGGAGCCAATAAATCATATCTCGTGGCAAATATCCCAGCAAAAGCTGCACATAAGCTTCAGAACAGAACACACTGACCCTGTTTCACATTATCATTCTCCTCTCTATAAATAAAATGCCATTACTTCCATTGTTTCCTATTAGGCCCACAATTCTTCTAGCTCTAACTTAATTACTCTGCAAAAATGACTTTGGAAACAAGTGAAAAACGAGTGACCAAACAACAAACAGGTGGTGTGCAAGCACCACCATCACAAGAACCTGATCATCAGCTTCCTTGCCCACGCTGTGACTCTATCAACACAAAGTTCTGCTACTACAACAACTATAATTTGTCTCAGCCCCGCCATTTCTGCAAGTCTTGCCGCCGTTACTGGACACAAGGGGGCACTTTACGTGACATCCCCATTGGTGGCGGTAGCCGCAAAAATGCAAAGCGCTCCCGCATTTACACCAATACCCCCTTTTCCTCCACCATTGCCTCTGTTTCTCCTCATGTAATACCCGGTAATTCTCCGTTTGTGCTTCCTCTTCCTACAGCCAATCAATTGCTTTTCGGTAGCGATGTGAAGCCTATCAATAATTTCACGTCGTTGTTGAGTTCTCATGGGCCTGGGGTTTTAGCACTTGGTGGAATTGAGGATATGGGTTTTGGTATTGGAAGAGGTGCCGTTTGGCCATTTCCCGGAGCTCCGGATACATATGGTCGGAGTTATAACAATGGTGGCGGAGCCGGCATGTGGCAGTTCTCCGGCGGAGAGGGAGGATTTGTTGGAAGCGGAGATTATTTTAATTAATTAATTTTCCAGATATATATATTGCTATGCATCAAAATGATTTGAGTATGCGTTAGTTTTATGTAACGGAGTACTACTAATTGTTTTTGTGACTTAATTAATTAGGCTAAGAAGGTTTTTAATGTTAGTATATGATCTTGTCATCAAGGATTTGCAAGTGGCAGTGATTAGATGCTTGAAGGTTTTTAAAACATATCAAAGGGAATCGAAAAAGAAATAACGGAAGTGAAGAAATCAATGATAAAATACTACGGAAAGTATAATAAAGCTTCGTGAAAAAAAAAATTAGATAGTAGCAGAAATCAAAAGACAAGAAACTATAGGAAAAATACTAAGACTACTAGAATAGAAGTATAAGTAAGATAATGCTTTACTACCTACTAACATTTTATTCTAATTTACAACCTCCTATCTAAGATCATGTAGTCGATAAACACAACAACTGCATATGTAATATATTGTTGCTAATTGTACATACTTCTCATCATTTCTCTTAATGCTGGCAATCTATAATACTATCTTTTACTGATTAAAATAAAAATTATAAAATTTCAAGGTCTTGCACAGGAGATTGATACAAGAAAATGCATAGCAAATTAAACCACTTTCTTACCATAACAAATCACATAGATAAGCCTCTACCTGCCAGCGCGTGGATGGATAGATAATTTTCAATATCTGCTTCAATATTTAGAAGGTTTTTGAAGAACTTCTTTCGTTGATACAAAGATCGATTGAAGTAACATTCAGCAAACCTTTGTGGTTTACACAATCTGAACTCCATCATATTATTTAATATTGAGCTCACATTACTCAAATCAAATACTACTATGAAGAAGACTCAGAAATATCTTTCACGGATCTGATAAAAGTCATCGAACGCTGGAAAGATCATTCCTAACATAGATCTCTTCGATCACCAGATGTAAATGCATAAAATTTCCAAAGTCAATGCAAATACTCCAAAAGACCTTGAAAGAAAATAAATTGTGATCTTTTTTTGTAAATTTATACCACTTGACGTCTAGGAGACTAGGACAAAGGGTGTCCAAAGTGGAAAAAACATTAGCTATTAGTGAGATTTGAATACACGAGCACTATCTCATTCCAAGCGTTTGAAATCACTAGGCTATAACAGCTTATTGTGTTAAGAGTGTCCAAAATATGTTAATTTAATCATTTCGTGTATCATTTTACTTGTATATAAGGTATTTTTTTCCGATGAAGAGTGTCCAATTGGACACCATGACAACCATGTAGCTACGCCACTGCGTCTAGGGACCTTTTATTAATAATATAAATAAAAATAAATTGTGATCATCTCTTACAAAATACAAACAAATTATGTATTCATACCTTTACCAGAACAAAAAACTTTGGTTCTTGTTTACACTTTTATCTTTCCGAAACAGTGAAATCAATATTAGAACCTTCAAAACTCATGATCTCTTCCATAATAACTTCAAGAATTAATAAAATTCAATCATGTCTAAACACACTTGATAAATAGAAAAACAACACAATTCTAGTACTTATTTTTCCAGTTGAAAGCAACAACAATTAACTAATTATTCAAATGAGGTGAAGATGTTGGCAAGAGATTAATGTAGAGATCAATTATATTTGTGGGCAATGTCCAAGAGAGTGTCACAAAGTTGTTTGGGCATACATAACATTGCCATATGATCAGCACCTTCAATCTCCTTGGTTTCTATGATGCTATTAATGTTGTCAATTTGCCATTGTTGAAACTCTTTTGGTATGAGTTTATCCTCTGTGCACACTAAATAAACTTTCTTCACTGATCCATATCCTTCATCTGTCAAATACTTTGTCTTTGACAAATCTTCCAGAAATAGAGAGCTTGGTCTCCCTAATGAGGATGCCAATGCAACATCCTACCACATTTACAATATCAAAAATATTAAAATTTAAAACTTCACCAATATGTTTATATTTTATAAACAAAGACAGGTCATTTTAAATTTTATTTAATAAGTTCATGTTCGACGTTAATAGATTGTTTATACCATGTGAAAAAAATTATATTTCCGACTGAACACCTCAACTCCTAATAGAGTGTTTCAGTTAGACACTTTCTATTCAAATTTCGAAAAAGCTTTTAAACGTGTTTTCATTTGTCTATTAAGTAGTTAAGTTTAACCACATTCCTTTAATTACACGCATCAACCTCAAGAAGAAAACACTAGAGGGTTTCTGACTAATTAAGGTGAATGCATATAATTAAAGAGGATGTCATATTTATATTGGTTAATTTAACTACTTGATAGACGAATGAGCACACAATTTTTTCCTCCCAAATTTAAACGTTAAGTAACTAAATGGAACACTTTATTAGGAGTTAAGATATTCATCAATTAGAATAAAACTTAACGTGAGTGTCTAAATGAAATGTTCTAACAAGCTTAACAGGCTGACTATGTGTTAAACCTTGAAAGTTTATAATAACAAGTAATCATAAATATTTATTTTATAAAATGAACATGAAGATATACGATTTAATAATGTGATGCCTTAGAATATTCCGATACATCAAATATAAACTATGATTTGCATATATTACAAATAAAGCTTACCTCTGGAGAGCATAACTGATAAAGATTGTAAGACAAGAAGTTGAGCCCAAAAAATATGGATGTCAGAGGCTCTTCAGAGGAACCATATGATACAAATTGGGTGTCCAGCCAATTCATTGTTGTTGGCATACGCTCAAAGTACTTCACAAAATCACAATAAAATTGGGTTTATAAATAAAGCAATCATTCACGATCAATATAAATAATGTGCTGTTTTATTTACCAACGAATAGATTAATATCATCTAACTTTATCATTTAAAGATCATATATTTTAAATTCACCTATTATTTACGGTTTTAGTCATTTATCAAAATTATTACAATCGACAAACAAAAAAAAAAACTGAAGAAAATGTGGGGAAAAAAGTGGACATAATTGAAGTGAATGTGTTAAGCTCTACAATGAATGATTTAAACTAGAGGAACATAAGGCAGTGAAGAATTGAAATAGAAAATAATTGAAGCTCAACAGATGCGTTCAAAATTAATTATATAATATTTATTTTTTAATAATAATTTATTTCTACATATATAGGTATATAATATATCTAAGATGTTTGGATGAGTTGAACCAATTGAATATATGCTATATCATCTATTATTACTAGTTCTAGTATATACATTTAATTTAATTTATATAAAATTTTACGATATGATAAAGATAAAATAGAAATTTTAATGTGTCAGACTTAAATTTAAATCTTGAATTCGTCTCTGCTTGGATCGAAGATGCTTGGATATTAGGCTTCAAAATCAGTCATTTTTGGGTCATTTCCAAAAGCTGCTACTGTGAAAATACAAAAGCACGCAGGGATTGTTTGTTATGGTGTATAAGAATATATAGCACAGGATAATATGTATTAGTGATAGTGTTAAAATTAATAATATACTGAGTTTATTTTTTATTCATTATTTGATTTGATGTATTAAGGACAATTTTATTTTTAATCATGCTTATTCATATATTAATAACTTTTATATTATTAATACGATGATTTACTATATAAAAGTGTATAACTAATACATATATTAGTTAATTATATATAGGCTGAATGTGAGTGATCGCGGAGAAAAGATTGTAGAAACAACGGATGGAGAATCGGACACCAAATAATAATGGTGGAGTTTAATTTTTTGAGAGAACGGAAAATTCTCCTTTATTAATATGTTACAATGAATTTTTAGGGGTATTTTAGAAAATAAAAAGTAGATGGTACCATCCTAAGATTAGAAAATCCATATACATACAAAAAAGGTCATTATAACCTGCCCCCAAAAAATAAATAAATGAAAGCTGTTGGTTATTGAGATCATTATACTATTTATACATGGTCACAATAATTTTTTATGTATATATAGTAGATGTCGAATCTCTTCCGCTAGTTTGTGTGTCTCCTCATCAGATTTTGAACCCCCTTAATGAAAATCATGGCTCCGCCACTGCTCTATGCCATTTATCTTCACTATTTACTACTCCATTATCTTCCTATTCATTGCTAGGAAGTCTTTCTCAATTATAAATAGTGGTGGTCTTCATTTGGTTTGAGACGCACAAGAAATATATAGAGTGCATAAAGTTTGTCAAAAAAGAGAGTTCTTATTAATTAGTTGAAGGGAAATATTTTTTTTGTGGAGCTTTGGACTCAACTCTTGTTCCGAGTTTGTTGAGTTATACTTGTGATTAGGCTGTTGAATCTTGGAGGGAACAAGTCAAGAGGACTACTGCTGGTGAAAACATTTGCTACAGTAGGTTTGAATCTCCTTAAAGAGAGCGAGATATCCGCGCCTCAGCTAGAAGAGATTTTTATTTTCAATTTTTGTAATTTTCACTAATAAAAGCTACAATTGGACAAACGTGAAGAAATAATGTATTTTAGAAAATTAAAAAGTAGATGGGACAAACGTAAAGAAATAATGATGTAACCGTTGAGTGGCTTTCTACCTCATCTTTCATTGACAAATTTAGCAGATGCAAACAGAAACAGGTCTATGGCACATTGAACCAATTTGAATTTGAATCTTGACATATCGAACCAATTTGGAATGACAATATCAAAAAGTATTATGTATATATTAATTACCTGATCCAAAACATAGGAAGACATGTGAATAGAATCAGGCATGAAGGCAGCCAAGAAAACAGCAGCATAGATCTTTTGTGGGTAATTTTCCATAGCAAGTCCCAAATTCATACCACCAAGACTATGTCCTACTAGTATGACTTTCTCCTCTTGTGGAAGAGATTCCATCAATTCCAACAATGGCAAAGTGTAATCATGAAATGTGTGAAGTTCCTCTATTTTTCTCAAATCAATTCCAGAGGCTGCCAAGTCAAGAGTTGTGACCTTGTGGCCTGCAACCTCTAGCAGGGGCTTTAGCTTGTACCAACACCAACCTCCATGGGATGCACCATGTACCAAAACAAAGTGTCTTCCTTGTTTATTGACAGGTTCCATTTTAAGGCCTTTGTGAAACTTCTCCTTTGGTTTAGTCTTTTTAAGTCAGAAGAACTCTAAGATGGGTTATATAGTGATTTGGTGGGCAGTGTAGTATTATACATGTGGTTTATTGTGTTTAGGTCACTGACCTTGTTCCTTGCATATATGTTAGTTGCTATACTTTTTTTTTTTGAGATAAGTATTGAAAACACCCCTAAACTTGGCCTGAATTATTACTTTAGTCCTTCAACTATTGACAACCTTAAAAACACTCATCTACTTGGTTAAGTAATTTAAAAACACCCCTCTACTTGGTTAAGTAATTTAAAAACACCCTCTTATGCCACATGGCATCCACCTATGCGTACATGTGGAATTTTCTGCTGATGTGGCGTACACATAGATATATATATACAGTAAAAAAAAGAAAAAACATTCAAATAATTAAATGCTAAAATTTAGTAATGAAGAATTTTTTTTCTTACTTCACCCATCCCTTACCCAGGTACCCCAACCCCACCACCCACCTCACCCCCCAAAATTTTTACATTTTATCCAACACCACCGTGTACCCCGACTCCTCCCCTACAAAAAATTACTTTTTAAAATAAAATATTTTTTTTATCCCACCCCCTACCTCGCCCACTCCCCGCCCAGGAGTGGATGGGTAGTGAAGTGTGAGGTTGGGGTACTGGGTAGAGGATGTGGTGATGAGAAAAATTAAATTTTTAAAAAGAAAAAAAATCTTTTTTTAAATTGCTAAATTCTTAGCATTTAATTATTTAAATGTTTTTTCTATTACATATATCTATGTGTATGCCACGTCAGCAGAAAATTTCACAAATATGCACATGTGGCATAAGAGGCGTGTTTTTAAATTCACTTAATCAAGTAGAGGGGTTTTTTTAAGGCAATCAATAATTGGGAGACCAAAGTAATAATTCACGCCAAGTTTAAGAGTTTTTAAAATAAAATATTTTTTTTATCCCACCCCCTACCTCGCCCACTCCCCGCCAAAAAAAAGTTTAAAAGAATTTTTTTCAGGAGTGGATGGGTAGTGAAGTGTGAGGTTGGGGTACTGGGTAGAGGATGTGGTGATGAGAAAAATTAAATTTTTAAAAAGAAAAAAAATCTTTCTTTAAATTGCTAAATTCTTAGCATTTAATTATTTAAATGTTTTTTCTATTACGTATATCTATGTGTATGCCACGTCAGCAGAAAATTTCACATATATGCACATGTGGCATAAGAGGGGTATTTTTAAATTCACTTAATCAAGTAGAGGGGTGTTTTTAAGGCAATCAATAATTGGGGGACCAAAGTAATAATTCACGCCAAATTTAAGAGTGTTTTCAATACTTGTCTTTTTAAAAAAAATTCTTGTTTTAATTTGTTTGAGTCGAGAGTCTTTCGGAAAATAGTCTCTACTTCACAGAGATAGTGATAAGGTCAAGGTCTGTACACTCTTCCTGAGACTTCACTGAGTTTATTGTTGTTGTTGACTATTGTTAATTTGAGAAATACCTCTTCAAGCGTGAATAGATATCTTCAAGCAAATCAGACTCAATTCTGCGATCATCTATAGTGATTTCAAGTTCACAGCCGAACTTTCTCAATACTTGACTGGGTAAGTATCGTATAGAACCTTATTATTTTCTAGGTTAGAAGAAACCCTACTTATACATATTTCTTTTAAGGTCCAAAAAAAAGAGAATTAAAACACACGGTCTTTCTTTTGAACAAGAAAAACACACGTTGTTTTTCATCCTTTCTCCTAAGAAATAAAATTCTAAGTTCTAGTTAAATATGGACACGGTATAGGAACCATATAATTAATTACTGATCCTCCTTATTATGGAAATAATTCAAATAATTAATTTGAATTATTCTTACAATGATAAATTACAAATTATTCCACTAGAAATTCATAATTGCACTCTTTCATTAATATTTCGAAATTCTCCGTTAAACACTTATGTAATTCTTCATGTTAAGATTACAGATAATAATCAATAAATTAAATTACCGACAAATTTAATTCAATGATTAATTTTCTTTAGAGCTCTGCTTAACTTATATCATGTGTCAGATTCATAAAATTCACTTGCAAGGTTTGACACAATTAAAACTTATAAGCTTCTCGAAAAGGTGTATCATCAATCTCTATATCGAGATATGGATTCCATCAATTAACATATTATTTCACAAATATATATATTATAATCATACAATCTACCACACATATTGATCTATCTCAGGATCTCACGTTTTAGTAAATCAAAACGATAATTAATATATATACATATCATAATAGTTATATCTCACATTCTTCAATACATAGAAACACAGCACAATCATATATTTTTCCAGTTGAAAGCAACAACAACAACAACAACTAATTATTCAAATGAGTAGAAGATGTTGAGATGGATCAATTGTATTTGTGGGCAATGTCCAAGAGAGTGTCACAAAGTTGTTTGGGCATACATAACATTGCCATATGATCAGCACCTTCAATCTCCTTGGTTTCTATGATGCTATTAATGTTGTCAATTTGCCATTGTTGAAACTCTTTTGGTATGAGTTTATCCTCTGTGCACACTAAATAAACTTTCTTCACTGATCCATATCCTTCATCTGTCAAATACTTTGTCTTTGACAAATCTTCCAGAAATAGAGAGCTTGGTCTCCCTAATGAGGATGCCAATGCAACATCCTACCACATTTACAATATCAAAAATATTAAAATTTAAAACTTCACCAATAAGTTTATATTTTATAAACAAAGACAGGTCATTTTAAATTTTATTTAATAAGTTCATGTTCGACGTTAATAGATTGTTTATACCATGTGAAAAAAATTATATTTCCGACTGAACACCTCAACTCCTAATAAAGTGTTTCAGTTAGACACTTTCTGTTCAAATTTCGAAAAAGCTTTTAAACGTGTTTTCATTTGTCTATTAGGTAGTTAAGTTTAACCACATTCCTTTAATTACACGCATCAACCTCAAGAAGAAAACACTAGAGGGTTTCTGACTAATTAAGGTGAATGCATATAATTAAAGAGGATGTCATATTTATATTGGTTAATTTAACTACTTGATAGACGAATGAGCACACAATTTTTTCCTCCCAAATTTAAACGTTAAGTAACTAAATGGAACACTTTATTAGGAGTTAAGATATTCATCAATTAGAATAAAACTTAACGTGAGTGTCTAAATGAAATGTTCTAACAAGCTTAACAGGCTGACTATGTGTTAAACCTTGAAAGTTTATAATAACAAGTAATCATAAATATTTATTTTATAAAATGAACATGAAGATATACGATTTAATAATGTGATGCCTTAGAATATTCCGATACATCAAATATAAACTATGATTTGCATATATTACAAATAAAGCTTACCTCTGGAGAGCATAACTGATAAAGATTGTAAGCCAAGAAGTTGGGCCCAAAAAATATGGATGTCAGAGGCTCTTCAGAGGAACCATATGATACAAATTGGGTGTCCAGCCAATTCATTGTTGGCATACGCTCAAAGTACTTCACAAAATCACAATAAAATTGGGTTTATAAATAAAGCAATCATTCACAATCAATATAAATAATGTGCTGTTTTATTTACCAACGAATAGATTAATATCATCTAACTTTATCATTTAAAGATCATATATTTTAAATTCACCTATTATTTACGGTTTTAGTCATTTATCAAAATTATTACAATCGACAAACAAAAAAAAAAACTGAAGAAAATGTGGGGAAAAAAGTGGACATAATTGAAGTGAATGTGTTAAGCTCTACAATGAATGATTTAAACTAGAGGAACATAAGGCAGTGAAGAATTGAAATAGAAAATAATTGAAGCTCAACAGATGCGTTCAAAATTAATTATATAATATTTATTTTTTAAAAATAATTTATTTCTACATATATAGGTATATAATGTATCTAAGATGTTTGGATTAGTTGAACCAATTGAATATATGCTATATCATCTATTATTACTAGTTCTAGTATATACATTTAATTTAATTTATATAAAATTTTACGTGATAAAGATAAAATAGAAATTTTAATGTGTCAGACTTAAATTTAAATCTTGAATTCGTCTCTGCTTGGATCGAAGATGCTTGGATATTAGGCTTCAAAATCAGTCATATTTGGGTCATTTCCAAAAACTGCTACTGTGAAAATACAAAAGCACGCAGGGATTGTTTGTTATAGTGTATAAGAATATATAGCACAGGATAATATGTATTAGTGATAGTGTTAAAATTAATAATATACTGAGTTTATTTTTTATTCATAATTTGATTTGATGTATTAAGGACAATTTTATTTTTAATCATGCTTATTCATATATTAATAACTTCTATATTATTAATACGATGATTTACTATATAAAAGTGTATAACTAATACATATATTAGTTAATTATATATAGGCTGAATGTGAGTGATCGCGGAGAAAAGATTGTAGAAACAACGGATGGAGAATCGGACACCAAATAATAATGGTGGAGTTTAATTTTTTGAGAGAACGGAAAATTCTCCTTTATTAATATGTTACAATGAATTTTTAGGGGTATTTTAGAAAATAAAAAGTAGATGGTACCATCCTAAGATTAGAAAATCCATATACATACAAAAAAGGTCATTATAACCTGCCCCAAAAAATAAATAAATGAAAGCTGTTGGTTATTGAGATCATTATACTATTTATACATGGTCACAATAATTTTTTATGTATATATAGTAGATGTCGAATCTCTTCCGCTAGTTTGTGTGTCTCCTCATCAGATTTTGAACCCCCTTAATGAAAATCATGGCTCCGCCACTGCTCTATGCCATTTATCTTCACTATTTACTACTCCATTATCTTCCTATTCATTGCTAGGAAGTCTTTCTCAATTATAAATAGTGGTGGTCTTCATTTGGTTTGAGACGCACAAGAAATATATAGAGTGCATAAAGTTTGTCAAAAAAGAGAGTTCTTATTAATTAGTTGAAGGGAAATATTTTTTTTGTGGAGCTTTGGACTCAACTCTTGTTCCGAGTTTGTTGAGTTATACTTGTGATTAGGCTGTTGAATCTTGGAGGGAACAAGTCAAGAGGACTACTGCTGGTGAAAACATTTGCTACAGTAGGTTTGAATCTCCTTAAAGAGAGCGAGATATCCGCGCCTCCGCTAGAAGAGATTTTTATTTTCAATTTTTGTAATTTTCACTAATAAAAGCTACAATTGGACAAACGTGAAGAAATAATGTATTTTAGAAAATTAAAAAGTAGATGGGACAAACGTAAAGAAATAATGATGTAACCGTTGAGTGGCTTTCTACCTCATCTTTCATTGACAAATTTAGCAGATGCAAACAGAAACAGGTCTATGGCACATTGAACCAATTTGAATTTGAATCTTGACATATCGAACCAATTTGGAATGACAATATCAAAAAGTATTATGTATATATTAATTACCTGATCCACAACATAGGAAGACATGTGAATAGAATCAGGCATGAAGGCAGCCAAGAAAACAGCAGCATAGATCTTTTGTGGGTAATTTTCCATAGCAAGTCCCAAATTCATACCACCAAGACTATGTCCTACTAGTATGACTTTCTCCTCTTGTGGAAGAGATTCCATCAATTCCAACAATGGCAAAGTGTAATCATGAAATGTGTGAAGTTCCTCTATTTTTCTCAAATCAATTCCAGAGGCTGCCAAGTCAAGAGTTGTGACCTTGTGGCCTGCAACCTCTAGCAGGGGCTTTAGCTTGTACCAACACCAACCTCCATGGGATGCACCATGTACCAAAACAAAGTGTCTTCCTTGTTTATTGACAGGTTCCATTTTAAGGCCTTTGTGAAACTTCTCCTTTGGTTTAGTCTTTTTAAGTCAGAAGAACTCTAAGATGGGTTATATAGTGATTTGGTGGGCAGTGTAGTATTATACATGTGGTTTATTGTGTTTAGGTCACTGACCTTGTTCCTTGCATATATGTTAGTTGCTATACTTTTTTTTTTTGAGATAAGTATTGAAAACACCCCTAAACTTGGCCTGAATTATTACTTTAGTCCTTCAACTATTGACAACCTTAAAAACACTCATCTACTTGGTTAAGTAATTTAAAAACACCCCTCTACTTGGTTAAGTAATTTAAAAACACCCCTCTTATGCCACATGGCATCCACCTATGCGTACATGTGGAATTTTCTGCTGATGTGGCGTACACATAGATATATATATACAGTAAAAAAAAGAAAAAACATTCAAATAATTAAATGCTAAAATTTAGTAATGAAGAATTTTTTTTCTTACTTCACCCATCCCTTACCCAGGTACCCCAACCCCACCACCCACCTCACCCCCCAAAATTTTTACATTTTATCCAACACCACCGTGTACCCCGACTCCTCCCCTACAAAAAATTACTTTTTAAAATAAAATATTTTTTTTATCCCACCCCCTACCTCGCCCACTCCCCGCCAAAAAAAAAGTTTAAAAGAATTTTTTTCAGGAGTGGATGGGTAGTGAAGTGTGAGGTTGGGGTACTGGGTAGAGGATGTGGTGATGAGAAAAATTAAATTTTTAAAAAGAAAAAAAATCTTTTTTTAAATTGCTAAATTCTTAGCATTTAATTATTTAAATGTTTTTTCTATTACATATATCTATGTGTATGCCACGTCAGCAGAAAATTTCACAAATATGCACATGTGGCATAAGAGGCGTGTTTTTAAATTCACTTAATCAAGTAGAGGGGTTTTTTTAAGGCAATCAATAATTGGGAGACCAAAGTAATAATTCACGCCAAGTTTAAGAGTGTTTTCAATACTTATCTTTTTTTTTAAAATTCTTGTTTTAATTTGTTTGAGTCGAGAGTCTTTCGGAAAGTAGTCTCTCTACTTCACAGAGATAGTGATAAGGTCAAGGTCTGTACACTCTTTCCTCCCAGGCCCTATTTTATGAGACTTCACTGAGTTTATTGTTGTTGTTGACTATTGTTAATTTGAGAAATACCTCTTCAAGCGTGAATAGATATCTTCAAGCAAATCAGACTCCAATTCTGCGATCATCTATAGTGATTTCAAGTTCACAGCCGAACTTTCTCAATACTTGACTGGGTAAGTATCGTATAGAACTCTTATTATTTTCTAGGTTAGAAGAAACCCTACTTATACATATTTCTTTTAAGGTCCAAAAAAAAGAGAATTAAAACACACGGTCTTTCTTTTGAACAAGAAAAACACACGTTGTTTTTCATCCTTTCTCCTAAGAAATAAAATTCTAAGTTCTAGTTAAATATGGACACGGTATAGGAACCATATAATTAATTACTGATCCTCCTTATTATGGAAATAATTCAAATAATTAATTTGAATTATTCTTACAATGATAAATTACAAATTATTCCACTAGAAATTCATAATTGCACTCTTTCATTAATATTTCGAAATTCTCCGTTAAACACTTATGTAATTCTTCATGTTAAGATTACAGATAATAATCAATAAATTAAATTACCGACAAATTTAATTCAATGATTAATTTTCTTTAGAGCTCTGCTTAACTTATATCATGTGTCAGATTCATAAAATTCACTTGCAAGGTTTGACACAATTAAAACTTATAAGCTTCTCGAAAAGGTGTATCATCAATCTCTATATCAAGATATGGATTCCATCAATTAACATATTATTTCACAAATATATATATTATAATCATACAGTCTACCAATCATATTGATCTATCTCAGGATCTCACGTTTTAGTAAATCAAAACGATAATTAATATATATACATATCATAATAGTTATATAAGGCTTGAGAATATACGTACTTTAAAGTTCAAAAAATATGATTTTGTCAGACAGTCTGAAAAATCTATCACTACTCGGTCCATTTAATACATACAAAATGCATTAGCACAAGAAATTGAAACTACACCGTTTCAGTATTTAAAATAAATTATATTTAATCTTGTGATTAAATAAATTTGGGGCCAAAAGTCATGGATGTGAGTGGCTCTTCAGGGGTACCATATGGTAAAAATTGAGTATCTAACCAATTCTCCTCTGGCGTTTGTTCATAGTACTTCAAAAAAATTACATTCAAATTGGATTTGTAAGTAAAACAATCATTCACATTGGATATATATATATTCCCAAAATTTATGGCCAAACGCATGGTGAAACTTTACCCAAAAATAATTTGCCAAAAATATTTAGGAATATGGAGTCAAACGCTAGCTTAATTGATCATTTAGCATTTAACTCTCCACATATGTAAAAATATATATTATTACTCAGTGACTCTAAATTTTGAATTTTTACAGGTAAGATAAGCAAATAAGAATTACAATATAGATAGAATGACAATATAAAAAATATTTATTAGGTATGTTTATATATTATACTCACCAGATCCAAAACATAGGAGGAGATGTGAATAGAATCAGGCATGAAGGCCGCCAAGAAAACAGCAACATAGATCTTTTGTGGGTATTTTTCCATAGCAAGTCCTAAATTCATACCACCAAGACTATGTCCAACTAGTATGACTTTCTCCTCTTGTGGAAGAGATTCCATCAATTCCAACAATGGCAAAGTGTAATCATGAAGTGTGTGAAGTTGCTCTATTTTTCTCAAATCAATGCCAGAGGCTGCCAAGTCAAAGGTTGTGACCTTGTGGCCTGCAGCCTCTAGTAGGGGTTTTAGTTTGTACCAACACCAACCTCCATGGCATGCTCCATGTACTAAAACAAAATGTTTCTTCATAGCTTCCATTTTTAGGCCTTATGAGTTTTCTTTTCTTTGGTTTAGTCTTGAAGAACTCTAAGATGGGTTATATAGTGGTTTGGTGGACATTAGAGCATGGGAAATTTATTGCATTTACCGGCCCGAAATGTGTAATCTCATTCATGTGTGAATGTTACAGAATCTGCCCGTATTACTTAAGCACTTAAAATTCATTTGTGTCGTAACATATCTTAAATAATCGGCCTAAAATCAAATTTTACTTGTTTATATAACTTTGTGTTGAAGTAAGTTAGCATGTGACAAAATAACTAATCCTTTATATGTGCCTTGTCTTGTTTGTTAAATCACTCATTTGAGAGGTGAATGAAAGAAGCGTTATATTAAATCTGTTAGATATCATGCCAATAGGAAATTTCATGCCTAGCACGCTAACTTTTTTTTTTTAACCTATTTAATTTATAAAACGCTAACTCACATAGATATCATGCCTATAGGATCTGTAATAATTTTGTAGGGTTAATTAATTAAGCTAATCTGCCCATAAGTTTAAGTTTATAATCTGTTCCTGCATTGCTTCCTTGGTACTCGTAATTAAAATAAAATTGTAAACATAATATTGGATAACTCAACTGTTTAAATGTTTAGGCCAGTTTCAATTCAATCTCAACATTGTTACATGGATTAGACGTCTATTTAAAATTTAATCATTAACTTCGCATGTTAATTATGTGGTTCATTTAATCAATTTTAATAACTCTGGTGGTATGTTAATTAGTTTAGATATTTAATTCTTTTACCACTGTAGCTTGTTAATTAATCTGACTATAATGAATTCTGCCTGTGTGAATAATTTTGGCATGATAACGGATTTTGATAAGAATAAATATGGACTCGCTTGATGTTCTCTCATTTGCCTATCAAATTAATAAATTTGTGCCGTTCTTACTAGCTTATAATAATTCGAATTTTGTTTTTCTTGTCTAGTGTAAAATCACCAACCTTCATTATATATGTAAGCAAATGAAATAAGTATTTAATAATTCATTTCTTTATGTTAGAAATCTGTTTAGATGCCATGCCTATAGTATTTAAATATCTTTTGATATGAAGTCATGCATATAGATCTTTAAATTGGGGGTATAGATATTATACATATAAGCTTCTAATAAGGTTATCTTGTCCTTTATTCAGAGATCATGCCTATAGGATTTTTGAATTAAAACTTCATTCATGCCTAGCAATCCAATACTATGTGCAAGGTCCCAGTTAATAATTGTAATAATTTCAACATGTTAATTACTCTGAAATTGCTAGCTATCTAGAAATCATGCATATAGGAGCTATGAAGTAATTTTAGCCTAGCAATCACTTAGAAATCATGTTCATAGGTATTATTAATCAACTTTCGGCATGTACATTTGTGTGATAATATTAATGCTTCTGTCACCTAGAAATCCTGCCTATAAAATTTAAATAATTTTAAAACATGTTATAATAACTTTAGAATTGTTGCTATCTAGAAGTCATGTCCATAGGACTAAATGGATAGGATAAACATATTAACCAACCAGCGTTAATAATTCTAGCATGTTAAAATCAGATTTTAAATAATTTTATTTATGTTTTATTTTAGTAAACGTAAGAGTGTCGATCATATAGAAATCCTACCTATAGGACTTAAATAAATATCAGCATGTTAATAACTGTTTTAAAAATCGACAACTTATTTGCTTTTGGCTACTGATCTGCTATGCTTGCTCAACTCATTAAATTTCTGCTTTTTGAATATTTTATGTCACTTAAAATAAAATAATAAATCGCTTCCTACATGCTTTTTTAAAAAAAAATCTGTTTTAGTTAAACATTAAGTTAAAATCAAGCTCCGCCTTCTAATAATTCTGCCCGCTTATTATTAATTGGACTGTTGTCATGTTGCTCATTTTTATATTTTATGTGCATACACTATAGCATGAGACCTTTCATTTTATCTGTGTTTGCTCGCATATTAATGATAAAATATAGAGGCCAACTTGAGATTTTATGTGCTAAATGCTAGTCCTATTTGTTTTGCTTGACACTTAGAGAGTCTCTAGGTAACTTATATTTTATTTTAGTCTAAAACCTACCATGTAGTAAGTCCAATGCCTCTTGGACCTTAAGTTGGGACGCTAGGCACCTCTTAGGACGTTTAGTTTTATAATTTTTTCTTTAGATCGCTTTAGGCGTTAAAATAATAATTGAACCTTAGAAAGGGAGGGTAGGGGTATTTAGGTCCTTTGGAAATGATGAAAGGCGACTCGAGCAAAAAGTCGACAAACGAAATATATATATGAATTTGTCTTGGCATACCGAGTGAAGCCGAGTGCTGATCCAAAAACGACATAATTTTAATTTAGGTTTTTCGATTTTCTTTTTTCTTTCTTTCTTTTCTTTTCTTTTATTACGTATTTATTTGGGGTAGTTAATTATTAAAAAAATATCTTTCCTATATTTATCTGTGCATTTTCTATCTTCTTGCTTCTCTCTTTAATTTATTTATTTGTATTAAATGTTTCATTGATGTTCATTTATTTTATCACTTAGTTTAAGTTAATTAATAATAATTTATAAAAATTAGACCTTATTTGCTTAATTGTAACCCCCACATGAAAATATGAGATACGGTCGGGACCGACCTTTTGTGGACCTCGAAGGGTGCTTAACACCTTCCCTTCGAGGTAATTTGAACCCTTACCCAATCTTTGGTTAGTAGACCCTTTAGTTAAAAATAGTTAGGTTGGATAGGTGCCCTAACGCGCCGTTAATTCGTTAGGTGGCGACTCTTCTTTTAATCAAACCCAAGAGAGTTGTTAGGTCGTGCACTCAACCCGTTTTGTGAAACAATGGAGCGTGACAACTATTTACTAAATTATATTAGTCTAATTATTTATTTAAGAGTGTCAAAAAAAATAAAAGAATGCAAGGATTAAATAAAAAGATTAACTTACAGTAATTGGGACAATTCCAGGGTTGCAACATGCTCAAGGTTTCATGTATCGCATCTCATGTAATGAATTAACTAAGGTTATCAAATTACTGATTTACAAGGTTGATTTTATGATCATTATCTCTCGACCTCTAATCTCCTACTCCAACTAGCTGTCTAACTACATCGTTGAGCGGGGATAGACAGTCCTAATTGGCGAGCATTTATATCCTGTTTCTTAACCAAGTTTGGTGTTCTCCGGGCGTCACTCCTAAACACGAATCTAATCAAGTGATATGCAAGTTAGATCAAGCTCTTTGTATTCTTTGGTCTATCTACATCTTCATCTCTCGAGTCCAAGAATAGACAAGATATTTATTTCTATGGTGATCAAGCATGAAATACTAAAACAAGAATACAAAAGTAATTTAAGTGATAACCAATAATTAATTCAAAATAATCGATGTTCAACAATTAGAATAGACAAGATATTTATTTCTATGGTGATCAAGCATGAAATATTAAAACAAGAATACAAAAGTAATTTAAGCGATAACCAATAATTAATTAAAAATAATCGATGTTCAACAATTACCCGTAGCCGCAGCCCCAGAACAAGGGTTTTTAGCTACTAATGTCTAACAAAAGAAGAAGAAAAGAACCCTAAAAAGTATTGATAACTTTTCCTTCCAAAGTATCTCAAAGTCTTCCCCCAATAATTATTCCTATGACTTTTTATAGATGTAAAAAATCAAAAATAAAATAATTGAGTCCAAAATAAATTAGGAATCGAAAACGAAAAGGAATTGGAATTCGCGTTAATTGTGTAACCGACCAACACATTGGTGATGCATTCAATTGCAGCCATGTGGCACCTTATATTCTCCCTTCGATTCACAATTCTTGAATATGCACTTTGCATATTTATACATTATTATATTGAATTTAATCTATTAAGTTGCTTACTTGATTTTCTTCTATAATTTTTCATCTTTAATTCATTTTACCTTCAAATTTCTTCATCTTTACACCAATTTACTCCTACAAATAAAACCCACTATTTAGCACAATCCATAAAATTCATGCTCAAAAAGGACAAATACAAATAATAAATGGGAGGCAAATAATGATAAGAAAATATATTTTTGACCTCACATCAGTGTTCCCAAAATCAAACTCAATCTGTTCAACTCGTTCAATGTATTTAAGTTTGGAAGGGTTATTAACTCGTTTATTTATTAGCTTAACATATTTCAACTCATTAAAAATTGAGCTGATATATAATCTAAATTGATTCATGACAAGTATTGTCATATTTTTAATACTTGATATGTTATAATCATATTAAATAAATAAAATTTATTTTATTATATATTAAATATTTGATAAGAACAAATAAAATAATGAAAACTTAGTAAAAATTGAATTGGATTGAATCTTGACTTTTTTATGACACCCATTGGCCATTACCTGACCCGTTATCCAAGCAGATTTAGACTGAATTGGGTCTTGATCCATTATGATCCGTCCAAATTTAACACAACTCATTCAACTGTCATCTCTAAACTATGCATTTGTTTCATCGGGTAGCTCTATATATCTAAAGAGTAAAATTATGATTTAATTAACTTTTATCGAGTTATCAATTAACTCATGAAGAATATGGAGTAAACTGTTACCAAATCATTAATCCAATAACGATTTTAAAAAATAAAAATAAAAATCTAAATCATTAATTTAAAAGGAGAAAAATATATTGGCATGTGATAAAACAAGAGATGGTCCTTTCTACTACCTAACCTTTAGGCAAAATCACTCGAGACACTACTAAAATAACTGGATTTAACGACGGACAAATTTTGTAGCTAAATAGCAAAATTCGCTGCTAATCTCACTTAGCGAAAAATTAGCGACTAATTTTTGTTAGCTATGAGCAAAATAGTGACGGACTAGCGACGGAGTTCGTAGCTAAATGCAGTGTTTTTTAGTAGTGAGATATGATTCCTGATAGCAACAATTTAGCTTGGTATCGTATGAATGGTAATCTATCTTCATGATAGCAACAAGTTCTTATGAATGCTTATCTATCTGTTTAATTTATGTGATAATATTTAATTTTCTTCATTTTAATTTATATAATAATGTTTTTTTATTGGACTAGGAATAAAAAAAATTGTGATTTAAAATAAATGGTAATATTTATGTAATTATAAATTATTTCATAAAAGTAAAATAAAAATCTAAAGTTAAATGATTTCTAGAGTCTAGAGTCTAGAGTAGGTGCAAACTAGTTTCGATATTTTTGTTTTGTAAAGTAGTGGTCCTTTCAAAGGAAACACAATTATTAAAGGTTGTGACTTGTGGTAGAATGTCAAGTAACTCTCCCTTCTTAATTAAAGTTTTTAGTTCAAGCTTTATGAATATATCTTGTTTAAGAACATGACTTAACTAATTTTATTTCAAAAATATTTAATGCTAAGAATAAATGAGATAAAGTAATTAATTTTAGAGTAAATTTTAAGAATAGCAAACATAAAAAAATCATATTAGCGTTCTATAGCTATAGTTTTGCTATTTGCGCTCTATAGCAAACTAGAATTAGGTTTGTATAAAATCGCACGTAGCATTTTATTTGTCGCGACGATTTGTATAAATCGGACTTTTGTGTCTATAATTGCGTTTGTATATGTATATGTTCTTTGTGTTTGTATGTCTGCATAAAATTTGAATTCGTATACAATTGAATCGAGTTAAAACAGTTGTATTTGTATATCAAATCTCTCTCTCGCTTTATGCAAACACAAATTATACATTGAATTTTGTATAATTTGTGTTTGTATAAAGCGAGAAAGATAGAAAGGCAAAAGATAACTGAGCAAGTTGAAGATTTGTATTTGTATAGTTATAAGTGTATAGGACGAACATATATGTATTTGTATTTGTATTTGTATATACAGTTCTCTCTCACTATATACAAACACAATTTATACATTTGTGTTTGTATAAAGTGAAAGAGGCGAGCGAGAGAGTGGCGAGCGAGATTCTGGGGAGAGAGGTGAATGGCAAAGTGTTTGCTATGACGTAGAATTAAATAAAACTGTAGCTATATCATTTATTTTGAATTAATAGTTTGTTATAATGCACAATTTTCCCTTGATTTTATCTATTTTTTTCAAAAAATAATAAATAATTGAGATAAATATTTTTAAAATATTAACAATTAATATGAGACGGAGGAGAAATAAGATGGTTAATGCATTAATATATGTACATCCTTTTAAATTTCCGTGATCATGTACCTTTAATAGAATAGACAACTTTTTATGGAATGGAGAGAGACATTTGAGATTCCGGATTTTAACAAACTGATAATAACTTGTCTAACTAGATTTTTTTTAAAAAGTATTTTATAAGAAAATATTTTTGGCGAGAAATAATTTGTGTTTCGATAATAACTTTTAAAATATTTTTGAGCAACAATTAGTGTTTAGTCAATTTTTTAAAAAGTGTTTTTGGAATTAGCAATTCTTGAATATGCACTTTGCATATTTATACATTATTATATTGAATTTAATCTATTAAGCTGCCTGCTTGATTTTCTTCTATAATTTTTCATCTTTAATTCGTTTTACCTTCAAATTTCTTCAACTTTACACCAATTTACTCCTACAAATAAAACCCACTATTTAGCACAATCCATAAAATTCATGCTCAAAAAGGACAAATACAAATAATAAATGAGAGGCAAATAATGATAAGAAAATATATTTTTGACCTCACATCAGTGTTCCCAAAATCAAACTCAATCTGTTCAACTCGTTCAATGTATTTAAGTTTGGAAGGGTTATTAACTCGTTTATTTATTAGCTTAACATATTTCAACTCATTAAAAATTGAGCTGATATATAATCTAATTTGATTCATGACAAGTATTGTCATATTTTTAATATTTGATATGTTATAATCATATTAAATAAATAAAATTTATTTTATTATATATTAAATATTTGATAAGAACAAATAAAATAATGAAAACTTAGTAAAAATTGAATTGGATTGAATCTTGACTCTTTTTATGACACCCATTGGCCATTACCTGACCCGTTATCCAAGCAGATTTAGACTGAATTGGGTCTTGATCCATTATGATCCATCCAAATTTAACACAACTCATTCAACTGTCATCTCTAAACTATGCATTTGTTTCATCGAGTAGCTCTATATATCTAAAGAGTAAAATTATGATTTAATTAACTTTTATCGAGTTATCAATTAACTCATGAAGAATATGGAGTAAACTGTTACCAAATCATTAATCCAATAATGATTTTTAAAAAAAAGAAAAAAAAATCTAAATCATTAATTTAAAAGGAGAAAAATATATTGGCATGTGATAAAACAAGAGATGGTCCTTTCTACTACCTAACCTTTAGGCAAAATCACTCGAGACACTACTAAAATTAACGACTAATTTTTGTTAGCTATGAGCAAAATAGTGACGGACTAGCGATGAAGTTCGTAGCTAAATGCAGTATTTTTTAGTAGTGAGATATGATTCATGATAGTAACAATTTAGCTTGGTATCGTATGAATGGTAATCTATCTTCATGATAGCAACAAGTTCTTATGAATGGTTATCTATCTGTTTAATTTATGTGATAATATTTAATTTTCTTCATTTTAATTTATATAATAATATTTTTTTATTGGACTAAGAATAAAAAAAATTGTGATTTAAAATAAATTGTAATATTTATGTAATTATAAATTATTTCATAAAAGTAAAATAAAAATCTAAAGTTAAATGATTTCTAGAGTCTAGAGTCTAGAGTCTAGAGTAGGTGCAAGCTAGTTTCGATATTTTTGTTTTGTAAAGTAGTGGTCCTTTCAAAGGAAACACAATTATTAAAGGTTGTGACTTGTGGTAGAATGTCAAGTAACTCTCCATTCTTAATTAAAGTTTTTAGTTTAAGCTTTATGAATATATCTTGTTTAAGAACATGACTTAACTAATTTTATTTCAAAAATATTTAATGCTAAGAATAAATGAGATAAAGTAATTAATTTTAGAGTAAATTTTAAGAATAGCAAACATAAAAAAATTATATTAGCGTTCTATAACTATAGTTTTGTTATTTGCGCTCTATAGCAAACTAGCATCAGGTTTGTATAAAATCGCACGTAGCATTTGATTTGTCGCGACGATTTGTATAAATCGGACTTTTGTGTCTATAATTGCGTTTGTATATGTATATGTTCTTTGTGTTTGTATGTTTGCATAAAATTTGAATTCGTATATAATTGAATCGAGTTAAAACAGTTGTATTTGTATATCAAATCTCTCTCTCACTTTATACAAACACAAATTATACATTGAATTTTGTATAATTTGTGTTTATATAAAGCGAGAAAGACAGAAAGGCAAAAGAGAGCTGAGCAAGTTGAAGATTTGTATTTGTATAATTATAAGTGTATAGGACGAAGAGATATGTATTTGTATTTGTATATACAATTTTCTCTCACTATATACAAACACAATTTATACATTTGTGTTTGTATAAAGTGAGAGAGGCGAGCGAGAGAGTGGCGAGCGAGATTCTGGGGAGAGAGGCGAATGGCAAAGTGTTTGCTACGACGTAGAATTAAATAAAGCTGTAGCTATATCATTTATTTTGAATTAATAGTTTGTTATAATGCACAATTTTCCCTTAATTTTATCTATTTTTTTTAAAATATAATAAATAATTGAGATAAATATTTTTAAAATATTAACAATTAATATGAGACGGAGGAGAAATAAGATGGTAAATGCATTACTATATGTACATCCTTTTAAATTTCCATGATCATGTACCTTTAATAGAATATACAACTTTTTATGGAACGGAGAGAGACATTTGAGAATCCGGATTTTAACAAACTGATAATAACTTGTCTAACTAGATTTTTTTTAAAAAGTATTTTATAAGAAAATATTTTTGGCGAGAAATAATTTGTGTTTCGATAATAACTTTTAAAAATATTTTTGAGCAACAATTAGTGTTTAGTCAATTTTTTAAAAAGTGTTTTTGGAAAAAAGCTGATACATTTTTTAGTTTATAAAATACCGCTAGAAACATGTATTTTCTCCTAAAATTTAATTGAACGTTTTTTTTTTGTTTTGAAATAAGCACATTTTTTTTGTAAAAAAAAATACTTTTGATCTCCTAATAATGTGTACAAATAGACTAGAAGATTTTGTACTTGTTGGCAACATTTAATTAGTTTCAAAAGATTTTGTCAAGTGTATTTGAGATGGCAAAAACTAAGTGGCTTCATCAAAGCAATATGGAAACGAATTAGCCAAATAATAACGTATACTCCCAACACGGCAACACTTGACAAGTTTAATTTGAAGACCATGACCTCATTGTTATAATCATTCACTGATATATGGATGGCAATGGGAAGGGGTGGTTACGGAGCAAATCCGTATAAGAATTCAATTTTTTCTATTATGTTTCACATTGCATAATTTGTTGTTTTCAATTTGTTTCATTCAATCCGACATACGCTTTCACTCTGCGAAATTTGTAAAAAGTTTTAAATACTAGAAATAATAATTGTTTTAATCAAAAGATTCAAATTTCGTTAACTGCTTAGTTTATTTTTTTTTGCTTCAACTGCTAAAATTATTATGTTAATATTGTTTTAAACAAAATATTGAATGCAATAGTGAAAAAAGAAACAAAATATGTAAATAACTTCTTCTTCCTTCTTCTTTTTTAATTTTTTTTTTTTTGGGACCATTTAAACAGTTTTTTCATCTGAATAAAAAAGAAAATCCCAAACAGATGCAAAACTGGTAAAAAAATTTGATGTAAAACTGCTAAATTAAATTTTGTATTCCAAACCCATTTGAACTTGTCCTGTCCTGCCCTGCCCTGCCTAGCACCAGCAAAGGCTCTAACTCACCTTGCCCCCAAATGATGTAACTCTCCTCGCCCCGCTCTATTGTCATCCTGCATAGATATCAACAAAATTAATCTTTTTACTTTTCATTAGCTAATCATTCTTGTAATTATATTCTCATTATTGATTAAATCATTATTTATTATTGCTCTATCATTTCACTTTGTTTGTTTGACTTTATTTTTTTTAATATGTTTATAAAAGAATCTCTTTCCTTTATTGTTTTTTTGACAACTCTTTAATTCTAATTCAACATTGCTTATTTAAGGCCATACATAAAAGATATTTTAATACATTTTTATCTTTTTCCTTTGTTTTTCCGTTTCATTATCTGTATTTTCATACCCCATTTAAAACTGATTTCTCCATAAATTTACTTTGTTTTTTCTCATATATTTTTCTATATTTGGTCAATCTGGATTGATTCTGGTTAATTCATAATAGGTTAGTATTTATATGTAAATATTAATTGATTTATTTCTTATGCTAATATTGCTTTGATTGGCTCTTTTCTGATCTTATCTCCAGTGTTGTTTCCCTTGCATTGAGAGCCCGAATATTCCAAGGGAGTTTTAACGAAAAAAGTAAATATACATTATTTATTAGACGACGAGAGTATATATATATATATTCACTCTAAATAGAAAGGTCGGAGGGGAGGGGGTTATATTTGTCTCTTTTTCCTTTTCTAAATAAGGTTTAAACACCCCACCCAATATTTAAAAACTAGCAAAATCACTCAACTTGATTAATTTACTTGAAAGGCTGAAACATATACAATCAAATCTACTCAAAATAAGTTGTAATGACCCGGTTGGTCATTTTTGATATTTTCATAAAATTTACCGTTTTGTTCCTTCCGACTTTTGGCCCCGAGTTATTCTTGATTGAGTTTTGGAAGTTGGTTCTAAACCTTGAGTAAAAGTTGAGATTTTGGCAAGTTTTGAGTTTGAAAGACTTAAGTTGCCTAAAAGTGGTTTTTGGTGTCATTCGGGTTTCAAATGCTCAGATCAGAATTTCGAGAGTTCCATTGGATTCGGGGGTTGATTTTAGGCCTAAGAGTGGTCTTGGTTGATTTTTTATAGGTCCCGAGCTTGTTTTGGCCTTTTTGGGCGTTTGTTAGTTTCTTGTGGTTTCCACATTTGTCGGGTCAAGGAGACCTCGGATTCATATTTGGACGGTTCCATTGAGTCCGGAACGCCGAGTATAGTTGATTTGCATATCTAGTTTGTGTTTACGGGGTTCCGAACGAATCCCGAGGGTCCTTTTGATGTTTGAGAGTAGTCTGGTTTTTCTGGCTCTAGTGTGCTTCACTTTCGCGAAGGCCGAAGGGTGCTTCGCGATCGCGAGGATCACGGAAGCGAGACCCTGGTCGCGAAAGAGAAGGGTCTCATGTATCTGGGATACACTTACTTTGCCGCTTGTCTTCCTCCTATCTCACTCGTCTTTCTCCCTCTCTTGCTCGCCCTCTTCCTATGTATATGTATTTTTACACTATGTATCTGTATTTTAGAGTGATAGGCTAAATTAGTACATGATTTGACCTTCAATTGTACGGATAGGGTGATTTGGATTGGTCGGAATGCCCATTGACTCAGAGATCTCTCATTGGTGATATGAAAGACCAAAAAGAAACTTGTGGTCTCTAGATCTTCGACAATAGCATAATGCCGGTTAATGGCTATGACCGTTTGTGAACTAAAATGGTTAAAAGGTATCTTGAACAGTTTGAGCGTGGATCATGAGCATCCGATTAATGTATGTTGTGAGTTGAAACAATCCAGCGATGCTATATATAACAAGTAATTCGGTGTTTCATGAACGAACCAAACACATTGAAGATTTGAAGTAGATTGTCACTATATCTAGAATGACTTGCTCGCCGGTCATACATCTCCGAGCTTTGTTGAGCATTAAGGATCCTCATGCTCCAACTTGAGGAGGGATGGAGGTAATGACGTAAATATGAACAATTGTATTTGTGATAATTATGTAATTGTAATCTAATAAGAAAAAAGATTTATTGTAGTCTATTTAGGGAAAATAAATTGTTGTAGTCCTATTTGGACACAAAACTAAGAAAGTCTAGGACGGCTATTGACTCTACATGAGGATGTGATATTGTAAATATTGAATAACAGAAGATTAAAAAAAAAGGAGAAAATCTCTTCCAAAAGTTAATTTTGAAACAAACTCGATTCCAACACAAGCACTGCTATATATATTTATTATATAATAAAAATTACGATTAGAATACGCACAACAAAGGTAATAACACACAAACGAAGGAGAGATTAGCATAGAAGAAGAGAACTAAAAGGGGATGAGATACTAGAACACAGAAAAGGGATGAGATATAACTGTCAGCCAAAGCATCGACATAATTTTTCATAACCGTTCTTTCTAATCCTTAGACCTTTTTAACAATAGCTAATTGGGCCTAGATCCCATATAAAACTCTCCAACATTTTACTCGGCCCAATAATATCAACTGGATCAGTCATATTTGCCACATCTAGCCCATAGGCCCTTATAGAGTCATCATTGTTCACAACAAATTTCTTGTTCTTCGTTTCCGCGCTGATGCGTATAATGATAAGTGTATGAATCTAACAGCCAAATTTATAGCAACTATAAATACCTATCTACCTTTCAATAATTGGGGAAGGTGAGAAGATATTCATATGAAGAAAAGGACTTCTGCAGGCAAAACAGAGTAGGGAAAGATGTACGCAGGGGCGGATCTAGTGGTAGTCGAGGCAGTTCGGGTGAATTCCTTGTCAAAAAAATTACACTGTATATATAAGGTATTTTTAAGAATTATTATGCCTATATATTGATTTTGAACCTCTTGAATGTAAGATTAGAAGTTGACTTAGTGGTTGAGGGGTTCAATACTCACCTTGAGGTTCAAAGTTTAAATCTTAGGCAATAATTCTTCTTTTTTTCGAATCCCCTTAAAGGAAATCCTGGATCGCCACGGGATGTAAGTATAAAATATGAAATACTTGGTTGAGAAAACTTTTGGTATTGTGCTCTCGGCTCTATATCATTTCAGTAAATTTTAACTGCTCACATCTTTTTTAGAGAAAGCATCAATTAGTGTAAATGAGACATAAAAATTGTAAAAGAAAATTGTCATTACAAGAACTGATACAGTTTTATCATCTCATCACACTCTTCAATACATAGAAACACATCACAATCATATATTTTCTGCATTGAAAGCAACAACAACTATTTATTCAAATCAATTATTTAACGCGGAGAAAGTAATTTGAAGAAGTTGTTGACATGAGATCGACGACTACGAGGACACATTAATGTAGAGATCAATTGTATTTATGGGCAATCTCCAAGAGAGTGGCACAAAGTTGTTTGGGCATACTTAGCATTGCCATATGATCAGCACCTTTAATTTCCTTTGCTTCAGTTACACCAATGTTGTCAATTAGCCATTGTTGGAATTCTTTTGGTATGCCTTTGTCCTTTGTACACATTATATAAACTCTCTTCACCGATCCATATCCTTCATCAGTGAAATACTTAGCCTTCGACAAATCGTCGAGAAACAGAGAACTTGTTCTCAGCAATGATAATCCTAATGCAAGATCCTACCACATTATCATTTAAATGTAAGATTGCTTTTATTTCGAAACGAAAATAAATAAATAATGATGTTTGAATATAAGGTGGATAAATAAAGAGTAAAAGGTTACCTCAGGAGAGCATAACTGGTAGAGCTTGTAAGCCAAAAATTTGGGGCCAAAAGTCATGGATGTGAGTGGCTCTTCAGGGGTACCATATGGTAAAAATTGGGTATCTAACCAATTCTCTGCTGGTGTCCGTTCATTGTACTTCACAAATTTACATTAAAATTGGATTTATAAGTCAAATAATCATTTTTCTTACAAAATCTGAACAAGTAAAAATGAATAGAGAGAGTAAATACCAAAAACAAATTATTAATAGTAAATTCCAAACAAGAAAAAAAATTGAAAGATACAGCTGGAGAAACACCCAAAAAACAACGTAATCAGCATCACATCAATTGGTTTCCCCATACATAGAAACTGAAATGACGCTATTTTCTGTTACTTCAATTATTGTTCTCATCTCTAACAGTTGATATCTCAAATTATTTATTGATTGAACGGTAGTCAAGCTGTATCTTCTACCTAAAATATTTATGTGCTTACCTAATATAAGTATATGCACAATGGCAGATCTAGACTAGACGAAACTACAAGTTCGGCGAGATAATATCTCATATGGTCACTCAACTTTAAATAGTTTACTTACAAAGTCACTCAACTTAGAATTGTTCACTTAGAAAGTCATTCAACTTTGTTTTACAACTCAAAAGTCACTCAACTATTGATATTTCACTTAGAAAGTCACTCAACTATTGATATTTCACTTAGAAAATCACTCAATCAATTTAAATAATTATTTCATTAAATTTTATTGAAATCTAATTTTATTTTAAACTATGTTTTAAAGAAATAATAAAATATCTATTTTAATTATCTTATTAACCCGCTCCAATCATTTAATTACTATAATTTTTTTGAAAAAACAAACAGTAGCAATTGACTAAAAAAATATTCTCTTTTCCGTTTTAGCAATTGTCTAACTAAAATTAAATAGGCTGAAAAATAATTTTTTTTTAAAAAGTCGGAATCGAGAAGTAATCCAAAAAAACGCACAGTAGCAATCTTATTATTTTAAAAAAAATAGTTTAAACAAAAAATATATTTCAACAAAATTTAATAAAATAATTAAAATGAATAACTTATTATTTTAAAAAAAATAAGTTTTAAACAAAAATTGTATTTCAACAAAATTAATTTAAAAGTCATTTAAATTAGTTGGGTGAACTTTCTACTTAAAATATTAATAATTGAGTGACTTTCTTTAAACATAGTTTTAAATAAAATTAGATTTCAACAAAATTTAATGAAAAAATCATGTAAATTGATTGGGTGATTTTCTAAGTAAAATATAAATAGTTGAGTGACTTTATAAGTGAAATACCAATAGTTGAGTAACTTTCTGAGTGAAATACTAATAGTTGAGTGACTTTTGAGTTATAAAACAAAGTTGAGTGACTTTCTAAGTGAACAAGTCTAAGTCGAGTGACTTTCTAAGTGAACAAGTCTAAGTCGAGTGACTCTCTAAGTGAACTATTCAAAGTTGAGTGACCATATGAGATATTATCTCCAAGTTCGGCATAACTTTCCTCATTTTATCCATTTTTACTTAGAATAGTGTTTAGCCCATTGAGTATCAATTCTGAATTTGCAAGTAAGCGAATAAGAATCACAAAAATCAAGATGGAATGAAAATATCAAAGTAAACATATATTTCCTTTTTAGTCTGATTAAAAAAGAATGACATTTTTCCTTTTTTGATAACACTTTAATTTCAACTTTTCACGTAACATATTAATGTCATAAGATTAAATGGCATTTTGATACATTTAATATAACTTTAATTTAAAATTACAAGATTGGAAAGTTCTTTTTATTTTTTTTAAATTTCATGCCAAGTCAAATTAAGTTTTTTTTTTTTAAATGAAAAGGAGTAGCAGTAGATTATACTCACCTGATTCAAAACATAGGAGGAGATGTGAATAGAATCAGGCATGAAAGCAGTCAAGAAAACAGCAGCATAGATCTTTTTTGGGTATTTTTCCATAGCAAGTCCCAAATTCATACCACCAAGACTATGTCCTACTAGTATGACTTTCTCCTCTTGTGGAAGAGATTCCATCAATTCCAACAATGGCAAAGTGTAATCATGAAGTGTGTGAAGTTCCTCTAGTTTTCTCAAATCAATGCCAGAGGCTGCTAAGTCAAGGGCAGTGACCTTGTGGCCTGCATCCTCTAGCAATGGTTTTAGCTTGTACCAACACCAACCTCCATGGCCTGCACCATGTACTAACACAAAATGTTTCCCTTGTTTCTTGTTTTGTAACATTTTTTAGGCCTTCTGATTTTTCTTTTCTTTTCTTTGGTTTAGTCTTGAAGAATCTAAGATGGGTTATATAGAGGTTTGGTGGACATCACAGCATGGGAAATTTATTGCAACTACAAGTAGCCAGTAGTTAAATCTCATATGTGGTCAATAGTAAAATCTAATTTGATCAATGCATTTTTGATAGAATAGTCAACTTTTAGGGATGTAGAGATAAAGAGGCATTATTTGACAGTATGGATGCACTTGTTGGACCTTATACTCATTAAAGTACATGCAGTTTCCATGTTATTTAAAAGGCTTAACCCATCGGTGGTTCCTTAAAGTTGGCACCAACTTTCACTTAGACACTCTAACTAGGCTTTGTTCATTTTAAACACCTCATGCCAAACCTCATTGTGTCATTTTGACACTTTTTAAAATTTTCAAAACCACCTTTAAATGCGTAGATCCAGACACCTCTTATGTGGAAAAATAAACGAATCGATATGTGACACGTGGAAATTTTATTTTATTTTTTAAAAACTCAGTTTTAGTTTCTTTTTTTTTTCTTCCAAGATCCCAAACCCCATGCCCTCCACCTACTTTCCTCTTCTTCTTGTGCCTTCTTCCCCTTTTCATTTGTTCTTCTTCATCAAGAAGGCAAAAACAGAGGTTAGTTCACAAAATAAATCATATCAAATCGAAAAGTTTTTGTATGATATTTGAAAGAAGTTAATTTCTTCTGCTACTACGATTGAGATTTACAATGAAGGATATGTAAAAGAAATTCCTTTTTTTTTCATTGGAGGTTGTTCTTTATTTTTTTTCCCATTGAAATCAATTTAATTTCATAATTTCAATGGAGAAGGTAAGAATGTAAATCAATTTTTCCATTTGAAAGTAGTTGATTTCTTTTTTTGTTCCCTTGAAATCGATTTTGTTTTTTAATATGAATCAAGATGCAAAATTCGTTTTTCAAATAAGATGGAAGAATCAAAGAGTGTAACCCAGTAAAGTATTGTAGAATTTTTTTAAAAAAGTTGTGTGGTGTTGGAGGATGGTAGAAGGTGGAGAAGATGGAAGGGAGAAAGAGCAAGGAAGAAGAAGGAGAAGAAAATATTTACAAAAAAAGTGTTTGACGCGCTTAAAATTCGTGTAGCACACGTATCATGCTTAGTCGGCGAAAAGTGTCAAAATGACACATCGAAATGCGACATAAGGTGTCTAAAATGATCAAAGTTTAATTAAAATGTCTAAGTGAAAGTTTGTGCCAACTTAAGGGGTCACCAATGGGTTAAGCCTATTTAAAATAATCTATAGGTTAAAAAGTCTAAGACCTCCTATTTTATATTCTCTTTGTTCAAACGGATCCACATGCTTTCCTCACCCCCAATGTCTACCCTTTTGCTCCTATGATATTGTCGATTGTTGAAGGTGTTTGAGTGCGATTTTCAGTCTCTCTTTGTAAATTTGTTAACCTTGTCTTAACCTGAACAATCTGTTTTTTGGTTTGTGATTTTAGTGTATGTCGAATTTTAGGATTTAGGAATTTTGCAATAACTATCGTGTGATTTTTCCTTTTTTTCTTCTGAGTATTTGATGAAATTCAAGAAAGTTATTTTTTTTTTGGTGTGATAAAATTGGAGAAAGTTGAAATCTTTTTTCTTTGTATTTGATGAAAATGGAAGATTATTTTTTTTCTTCTTTGGGATGTTTTTATGAAAATGAAGAAATATTAAAAAAAAAAATCTTATGTGAGTTTGATAAAATTGTAAACAGAATACTTATTTAGTGATGTTTGATGAAATTGGAGAAAGATTGTTATATTAATGAGCGTCGAAATTTGTGGATCTGATCAGAAGTTTAAGGAGGAGGAGAAAATTTTGTGGAGAGTGAGATTATTAAAGAAAAGTTTAATGTAGATGGTGGTGCAGATAAATACAACAGAACTGATTAGGCAACAAAAATAAAATAAAAATTGAAGAAAATAGACTGATAATGAAGGATCTATATGAGTAAAAAGACCTGAAAAAAATTAACGACAGTAAAATTAATAGGAAACAAATTAAACTTGGAGATAAAAATCGAACGAGATGGATGTTAGATCAAAATTAACTTTTCACAAGGCCTTAAGTGCCTAAAAATATGATGTAGATTTTAATATCCAGGTCATTCCGCTAACAAAATTATGATATAAATTTTAATCTTTTTAAAAACAATTTGGTCTATCTTGCCACAACAAAATTTGCACTCTTAAGAAATTATAAATTATATTTAATTATTTTATTCGTATTTCTTTTTATACTAGTGAGTGAGGAAAAGTCGTGCTATGCATGAGTCGAAATTTATTTATTAATTTATTTTAATTTTATTGACAACTAACCTTAAGACAGAGAGAGTTCTCTCGTGAGTAGTAATTAATGATTATATGTCTAGTAATTGGGTAGAATTGAAAAGAGAGAGGTAACCCTTTCATTTATTTGCTTACAAATATATGAACAACCTGTTAAATCTCAATGATCATGTGCCTTTAATATTTAATAATAAAATGGGCAACTTTTGATCAAATTTTTCAGAAAATATTTTTTCATTAAAAGTACTTTTGAGAAAAGCTCGTACGCACTAATTTTTGAAAAATAATTTTGCCACTCGCTAAAAGCACTTATTTTCTTTTAAAAATTAATTAAATTTTTTTTCTTTTTTTTCTGATATAAGCACCTTTTTTTTAAAAAAAAAACTAACACTTTTGATCTCCTAATAATTTGTAGTTTGTTGGCAACATTTTATTAGTTTCAAAACAAGTGTATTTGAGATGGCTTTATGCATGAGAAGCCAAAAACAAGTGGCTTCATCCAAGCAATGTGGAAAAAGATAATTAGCCAACTAGTATTGTATACTCCAACACTACTTGATAAGTTTATTTGAAGACCATATACTTCATTGTTGCATAATCATCCATAGATGTCAATTCTTTAAATTTGAACTATGTTGTTATATTTTTACCTCATTATAATAGAGTTAAATGTCAAAAAATATATCTAATTTTTTTTTTTAGTTTCATATCTAAACTTTTGAGGGTGTAAGAAACACACCTAAACTATCATTCATTAGTTTAAGAAACACATATCAATGCTTACTGGACCAAATATGTGTATACACACACTTAGACATGTTTGATTAGAATTTTCATTCATTTTTTTTTTTGCTGACACATTTTTAAAGAGTGAAATATCATAAACACGCCTAAATTATCCATTTTTAAAAATTTGACACCTGAAACACATCTAAATTACTACCCATAAATTTGTGAAACACTTCAGGTAATATGTAATGGTGTATCTTACACTTTTTTTTAAAAAAAAAAATTACCACATAAATTGCCACATGAAAAAAAAAGTCACATGATGAGTACTTATTTGGCTTACTTTAATTAATTCATATTATATAAATATTGCTAAGTATAAAGAAAAAAAAACACCTAACATCCGAAGTTTTTGAATCACAATCAATAGAATCAGAAAAGTTAAATCAAAATTGCACCTAAAGTCTTCAATGAAAAAAGTCTACACTTTTCCCTAAACATTCACTTTACAAATCTTCAATTTCCAATCTTTGAAGAAGTTATAAAAAGTAAATTTTTCCTCATTTCCTCTCCAACTAACCCATTGCATCTTCTCAAATTCCTTCTTCATCTCAAACTCTTCTTGAAAATAAACAACCTCCATTACCCCTACCTCCACCATGAATTGTTTTCCACATTGTATGGGACAATTTTTTTTTAAAGAGTGTATAACACACACCATCATATATTATTTGAGGTATATTGTTTAAACTTATGAGTAATAATTTTGGTGTGTTTTTCACATTCCTAATAATTTATTCATCGAACTCAAAAAAGTAGATAATTTAGATGTATTAGTGACACTTCATTCTTTTAATTTTGAACTTTTTGTCGTGGTAGTATTTTTTATTTTTTTTAAAGAGAGTGTAAGACTGTTACACACACCAACATATTATTTGGGATGTGTTTTTAAAATTTATGAGTGATAGTTTAGGTGTATTTCTCATACTCCCAATAGTTTATGAATGAATAGGGGTGTCAAAATGAGTCTAATATATAGGTAACTCGCCCAGAATTCTATGGGTTGGGCTCAAGATAATTTAAATTGGGTTCAATCTCATCCAATTTTAATGAATTTTCAATTGAGCCCAATTTAATCTTCAATTTCAACCCGCTAAAAGACTTTTTATTTGCATTAATGTAATGTATGTTCTCACATTAAATGTATAAATTACTATCTATTTTATATCTTCTACAATTCATCTATCCATTTATAGCTTATTTTTATTATTTTCTTGAGTTGAAATTCAAATTGTGGTTATAAAAATTAAATAACAATATGCTAAAATTATTGAGATTAAGTGGGTCAAATTAGACCGGTCATGACTCAATCTGATTTTTAGCTTATTTTAAGAAACTTATTTTTAAAAATAATAATAATACTAATATATTTTTCGATTATGTGAGTAATCATATAAAAAAATGTGTTTTTCTTCTGCATATTAAACACACACCCAATAAAGTTTTGGCATGAAGGGTTTCTGGCGGTCAAATCTTCAATATGTCCCAACAAATCTCACCAGCCGATTATAATAAGTAGTATAATCTTAATGGGTTTAGTTTAATACATTATTAGCATCTGCACTATCTAGTTTTAGTAATATACTCTCCTTTTATTATTTGATTGTCTTTTCTTTTTTAATTCATTTAAAAAAGAATATTTTTTCTTTCTTTTTTAGCAATTATACCCTCAACTTTTTCACATTTTTAGATTAAAAAATAATTTAATATATTTAATTGAAATGGAGGAGGTATTTTATTTTTTGGTAATTATTTTAATTTTACTTGAGGATAATTTCATGGACCTCCTTTATCACGGTACTTTATCACGGTACTAAGTACTAACCTATTTCATGATTTACGAAATTATACTTAACTCCCATAGTTTGATTTTTCAATTATATTTCTTTAAAACTATTTGTTAACAAAATATAATTTAATAAATCTATCATTTTCTATATTCAACACTTGCAATTAATTAATGTTATCAAAATAACCAAGCAAAGTTTTTAACTTAAGGTGAAAGAAGATGAAAAAAAGGTAGTCTTTGATTTCGTTGGAGATTTTCTTTCATTGATTGGGGTAGCATAGGAGACACACTTCCTTTTTTTTTGGTGGGTGGGGGAGGGTGAAGTAATAGTAAAATTTTGAGGGTGTTAAAGTAATTTTTAAAGTGTATTTTATATGTTATTTGATGAAAAAAGTTGTTTGACCAACTATTAAAGAATGTGTTTGTTGAAAATTATATTTTAACGAATAATTATATTTTAAAGAATGTGTTTGTTGAAAATTTATGCGAGCTACACAAACTTAACTAGCATTGGCCATGGACTTTCAATTTTCTTTTTTGAAAAATCAGATGATTGGAGTTTTAAAATTTGTTTGGCCATGTTTTTCAAAATATATTCCCTTTTTAAAAAAATAAAAAATATGAAACATGATTTGTACTTATAAATTCTAAAAACTGTCATAAATATTCAATCATACTGAATATACTTGCTAATTCCAAATTATAAGATTTTTGTTGATGACATTCATTATCATTATCACAAATCCCAGTTCTATATACAAATAAGTTTGATACAAAATTATAATGAACTAGTAGATAATATGTCATCCTAAAATTATAATATGATACTATAATAAAAACGGCTAATAACACAATTACTAGTTACTATAATTCATCAGATTACCATTAATTACAAAATTTCATCGCTACAAAATAAATAATAGCAACAGTATAAGAAATGAGAACATCACAGATAAGAACTTACAAATTTGAAGAAAAATGAATACATTATAAGTAAATATTAATTTGATGTCGACGAGAGACCAATATATTGACAAAGATTTACAAATTTGAAGAAAAAAATTATACAAAAAGAAGTAAAATAAGCCTGAAGTAAATTTATACAAATCAAACAAAATAAATCTAAAGTAACTAACATGTGTGACCTTTCTTCTAATAAAATATAAAAAAAATAAATTAAATTTTAAAATTTAAAAGGAAACCAAAGATTATATCTTAGCTGAAAAATAAATTCAAAGCAAATTTTGAAAATTTAAAACTAATCTTTCAAAAACTAAAGTTTGTTTTATGGCTATGTGGACTAAGGACATAGTGGTTCTCGTAAGCTAGTATTAAATATGTACAACGATTACTCTTTACTTTTAAAACTAAAGTTTTTTTTTCCGACTTGGAAATGCTTTATTTGAATTGATACTAATTATAAATATGTTCTCTATCTTTGATAAGGTAATTGTAAAGTTGAATACATATTATCTTTTCAGATCTCATTTATAAAATTACACTAAAGATGTTATTATTATTATTGTTCATTCCCACTTTGAATGAGTCTCTCTCTAATTTCTTTATGTGTGTTATTTATATTGAGTAATTTAATTATAATAGTTGCCCTTGGAATTTTCTAAATAAGTTATTAATTCCAAGTGTTTAATATATAAAGGGGTAGGTTTGTCAAATTGTATAATTACTTACACTAATAAAAATAAGTAAAAAGAATTGTTACAAAAGAAAAATCAAAATAAGAGAGATAAGTATAATATTTATTACATATAAATCACAAGAGAGGCCACTGTAACAAAGCCAAACGTGTGGGAGGTTTTTCCATTTTTGAAATTATCCCTTTTACTTATTATAAATAGTTACCTATTGCTATCTTTTAAATCTTTACCAATTATTCGATAGCACAAAATGCATTGATCTTATTTTTAAAAAAAGTATGTCTCTATATGGATATGTAACTCAATTATGTAAAAATGTCTTTTACATTGCAAGTTAACGTATAGTACTTAATTAAACTCTGTTTTGATTTACTAATTTCGTAGATAAAAACTAACCGTCCAATACTTTGTTTTAGGAAACTAGGAGTTCGGAATTATTGTTCTTATCGTTAGACAATATAGTTCAAGCACAAGCATAGTAGTTTGGTGAGTGTCACGTGGTATACCAAACTTACTTCTCAATGGTGAGTGTCACGTGGTATACCCATCAGCTTTGTCATTTAGAACTGATATATTCCTCGTTATGAAAGTGGCTCATATATACCTCTACTGTTATAGAAATGACTCACATATACCCTTTTCCTCTAACGGAAGTGAAAAAAATCATTTAAACTAAAATTTTTAATTATTTTTAAAAAAAAATATAATCTATATGGGGTATATTTGATCCTCCTCACATGTATTTTTTTCACTTTTTTATTTCAACGACTAATTTAAATTTATTATTTTGATGGTCAATTTTTTTTATATTTCACTAATTTTCTTGTAAAATTTATTATAGTTGCCCCATTTTTTTTTATAAATACAAAAACTAATTTAAAATATAGCCGAAAAAATAGTTTTAAACTATAATATAGCCTCAAAATAGTTAGTTTTAAGTTTTTTTTCTTTACACTAAAGGATTATAGAAAAAATAAGAATAAGAAACTCAAATGATGATAATCAAAGAAGTCAAAAAATAATTTATGTATGAAAAAGATTAAAATATACCTTGAACTTTGCTAGAATGGTCATATATACCCCTACATGATTTTAAAAAAAATTAAAAGTCAAAAATATAAATTTAAAACTAACATTTTCACTTCCGTTAGATGAAGGATATATGTGAGCTCCTTTTGTAAACGGTTGGGGTATATGCGAGTCATTTGTATAACGGTAAGGGTATATATGAGCCACTTTCATAACGAGGGGTATATCAGCTCTAAATGGAAAAGTTGAGGGGTATATCAGGCCCTTTTCCCTATATTATATTGCATTGTTTTAAAGAATATATCGTTTGGATAGATTATATTGGACTTCAACAAAAACAGTTTTTAGCTGCAATAAATATGCACATTAATAAAAAAAAGTTAAAAGCATTTACTGACATTAGTTATTAATTTGTCATTGAATTCAATGTCGCTATAGGATTTATAATAAGTAAAGACAAAATGACAAGATATGATTAGGTAACAACACGATCACACTGAATCGATCGTTATATAAAATGAGACTTTTCATTATTATCTAAAGATGAATTCAATGATACGATATAATAAAATATAAATTACAATCAAAACAAACATTATATTTAAACTAAACAACACAATACAATACAAATTACTACAATGAGTAACAATTATCCAAATTTGTAAGTGATACTGTGTAGAAGACAACGACGAAGTCAGAAATTTAATAAATAATATGCAAAATTGAATACACACTTATAATATCTAACATTTAACCTCTGTATGCCACATAAATTTTTGACTAAGAATGCACATTGAACCACCCTTCACCTAAGATGGCTCCGTCATTGCAGAAGTGATTGTGATACATACCACTACATAATGATAAGCTTGACTTCCTAGTATAAAGACACCTCTTATATATGTGTAGTGTTCAATATAAAGAAAGAGTTCTAATTCAAACCCAACATTACAAAACTTTTCTAACATAAATATTTGCGTGTTTCCTCATATATATTGTCATTAATATATTAAATATAAACGAGTGTGAAGATTAAATGGAGAAAATGATCATTTATATAGCTAACATCAATTTATTTGAAATCAAGGCATAATATAAAATAGTTGACGTACATTTTGTGAAAATAAACTTAGATAATAACATTTGCATGTTTTACTCTTTCATGTCATACATTAATTAACATTAAACTATATATAATTATTTGCTGATAGCAATTGTCAGACGTGCATATATATACCAGTTCTTAAACCTAATCAGTCAATCCCAATTACTTTTGTACGGTACAATAAAAATAATTTCTAACATGCGCATGTTAAAAATAATTTCTAACATGCTCATGTTAATAAAAATAATTTCTAACATTAGTTAGTAGTTATTAAATCTAATATAGATATAGACTTTAGCAGTATTTACAAAAAGTGTCAAAATATAGTTGTCACTAGTAATTACTTTTAGAAAAATATATTTAATGATAATTAAACTATTATCGTTAATTAATTATTTCTAAAGATTATTTTTGACATAGTAATATTGACTTGAAGGAGTACAAATTTGAAAACAAATCTACTTCTTACCCTACATCCAGATTTTTTATATCAAAAAAATAAATAAGAAATTGCTTTTGAATTTGTCGCTTCATGCAATCATATCTAGATCTACTCTATAAATTATGGAATGCACGTCAGTTTAATTTAATAAATCTATCATTTTCTATATTCAACACTTGCAATTAATTAATGTTATCAAAATAACTAAGCAAAGTTTTTAACTTAAGGTGAAAGAAGATGAAAAAAGGTAGTCTTTGATTTCGTTTGAGATTTTCTTTCATTGATTGGGGTAGCATAGGAGACACACTTCCTTTTTTTTGGGGTGGGGGTGTGGGGGGAGGGTGAAGTAATAGTAAAATTTTGAGGGTGCTAAAGTAATTTTTAAAGTGTCTGCTTTTTATCGTATTTGCTGCATTTAGTGAGGAATTTTTACAAACAAATAATCATTAAAAAATCTTCTTCGAACACCCTTCTTAATCGCCTCTCTATTTTGCTCTTTGAACACATGCTTAAGAACTGAAGCTCCCAACTTTTGCTATTGTGTTCTTGTTTGTTTGAAATGTATTGTTAAAATAAAAGATTTAAATTATATATACTATATAGTTTAATATGTTATAATCATATTTTAACGAACAGGTATATTTTAGGCATAATACATAAACATGACCCTTAACTTGGCGTCAGCTGGCAACTATGACCTTTAACTTTGGGTGTGCACAAGTAGGCACTTTAACTTGTATAGAATTGAACAAGTAGACACACATGTCCTACATGGCATAATACACGTAGGACGCCATGTAGGACACAAAATTGCCATGTAGGTGCCATGTAAGACGAATGTGTCTATTTGTTCAATTTTATACAAGTTAAAGTGCCTACTTGTGCACACCCAAAGTTAAAGGTCATAGTTGCCAGCTAACGCCAAGTTAAGGGTCATGTTTATGTATTATGCCTATATTTTATATGTGATTTGATGAAAAAAGTTGTTTGACCAACTGTTAAAGAATGTGTTTGTTGAAAATTATATTTTAACGAATAATTATATTTTAAAGAATGTGTTTGTTGAAAATTTATGCGAGCTACACAAACTTAACTAGCATTGGCCATGGACTTTCAATTTTCTTTTTTGAAAAATCTGATGATTGAAGTTTTAAAATTTGTTTGACCATGTTTTTTCAAAATATATTTCACTTTTTAAAAAAAAATAAAAAATATGAAACATGATTTGTACTTATAAATTCTAAAAACTGTCATAAATATTCAATCATAATGAATATACTTGCTAATTCCAAATTATAAGATTTTTGTTGATGACATTCATTATCATTATCACAAATCCCAGTTCTATATACAAATAAGTTTGATACAAAATTATAATAAACTAGTAGATAATATGTCATCCTAAAATTCTAATATGATATTATAATAAAAACGGTTAATTACACAATTACTAGTTACTCTAATTCATCAAATTACAATTAATTACAAAATTTCATCGCTGAAAAATAAATAAAACAGCAGTATAAGAGATGAGAACATCACATATTGATAAGAATTTACAAATTTGAAGAAAAATGAATATATTATAAGTAAATATTAATTTGATGTCGCAGACTAGGGAACCATATATTGGCAAAGATTTATAAATCTGAAGAAAAAAATTATACAAAAAACCAAGTAAAATAAGCCTGAAGTAAATTTAAACAAATCAAACAAAATAAATCTAAAGTAACTATCATATGTGACCTTTTTTCTTATAAAATATAAAAAAAATTAAATTAAAATTTTAAATTTTAAATTTAAAAAGAAATCAAAGATTATATCTTAGCTGAAAAATAAATTCAAAGCAAATTTTGAAAATTTAAAACTAATCTTTCAAAAACTAAAGTTTGTTTTATGGCTATGTGGACCAAGGACATAGTGGTCCTTGTTGAAGGGATAATCTGAGCTTAGAATGAAGCTTTGAAGGTGTTCAACAATGGAGGAAAAAATAGTTTGGGAGAGAAAGTTCTATGTTCATATATTGCAAACTTGAGAAAAAGAATTGAACACAGTACATCCTATATATACAATGTAATGTCTACTACTAACCGACTTATTACTTGGAGCACAGCTCCCATTAACTGACTAACTACTTTTCTAACAAACTAACAACCATATACAAGTGTGTCATGCATAATGTACTATACAGTGCAACATCTATTTCTACACTCTCCCTCAAGTTGAGGAATGGAACACGTTTAACATTCCCAACTTGCAGACCATGTCATTGTGTAGTTGCTTCCCTAGTCCTTTTGTAAGTATGTCAGCTACCTGCTCCTTGCTTGGCACATGTTCCGTTTTAATGATTTCCTGTTGTATTCTTTCCCTAATAAAGTGACAATCTATTTCAATGTGCTAGGTTCTCTCATGATACATGGGATTAGAAGCAATCCGCAGAGCTGCTTTATTGTCACAACTCAACTCCATAGGTAGACTCACTTTCATCTCCAATTCACTCAGCAATTCTTTTAACCACACCAACACTGCCACAGTAGTGGCCATGCTTCTGTACTCAGATTCAGCTGAGCTTCTGGATATTGTGCTTTGCTTCTTTGATCTCCATGAGAACAAGGATTCTCCCAGTGTGATGCAAAATCCAGTGACTGATTTTCTGGACATCACACATGAAGCCCAGTTTGCATCACATTATGATGTCACCTTGTTAGATTGCTTGCTGCTCATTAACAGTCCAAGACCAGGACAACCTTTGATGTATCTCACTACATGCAGGGCTGCTTTATAATGTGACTGCTTTGGGGCATGCATAAATTGACTTAAGTGTTATATAGCATAGGAGATGTCTGGTCTAGTTGTGGACAAATACAATAACTTGCCTATGAGTCTCTGATAGCTCCCAATATCTTTAAGCTCCTTATCATTTCCTTTATCAAAGGCGTTGTCATACTCCACACTAGTTAATTTTTGGTTAAGTTTTAAAGGAGTTGAAGCTGGCTTGGCTCCCCCTAGGCCATATTCTGAGACCAATTCCAAGGCATACTTCCTCTGATTCATAAGGATCCCCTTATCTGATCTAGCAAACTCAATACCAAGAAAAAATCTCAGATTTCCCAAGTCTTTCATCTTGAAACTGTGGTTCGAGATATCTTTTGCTTTCTGGATCAATAAGGTGCTACTTCATGTGATTAGCAAGTCATCTACATAAACTAGGATGATCACTATGTCAGCACCAAGCCTTTTGGTAAACAATGAATAATCTGATTTGCTTTGGTGGAACCCTGATTGCATCAGTGCACTAGTCAATTTCATGTTCCATTGTCGACTAGCCTGTTTAAGACCATAAAGTGATTTGAGTAGCCTACACACCTTAAACTCCCCCTGACAATCAAATCCCTGTGGCAAAAACATGTAGACTTCCTCATGTAAATCACCCTGCAAAAAAGCATTATAGACATCCAATTGAAATAAGGGCCAGTGATATTGAGCTGCAAGAGACACAACACATCTCACAGTGACCATCTTAACCATGGGAGAGAAGGTGTCATGGTAATCCAGACCCTCTTGCTGAGTAAAACTTTTTGCCACAAGTCTGGCTTTGTACCTTTCCACACTACCTTCAGCTATGTACTTCACCTTGTAGACCCATTTACAACCAATAGGCTTCTTTTCTGTAGGAATGTCAACTACATCCCAAGTATGATTGTCAATAAAAGCTTTTAATTCAAGATTTATGGCCTGAACCCAAGCTGGATCCTGAGAGGCTTGCTGAAAAGAGGATGGCTCAGGGACAGAAGACATAGCAGATAAACATGAAGCATAAGAGGGTGACAAGGAAGAATAAGAGATAGAATCTGAAATAGGATAAAGACATGAGGTAGTAGAAAGGTGGGCATAATCATTGAGCCAACCAGGTGACTTAGTTTGTCGGGATGATTTCCTAGTAGGCGCAAGAGGGGCATGATAGGGAGCAACAGGAAGAGCAGAAGACTCTAAAAGAGAACCAGGTGCAGAAGAAGGTAAAGGGACTGCTGGAGAAGCATCAGAAAGAGAAGTGGATGTGGAAAATGTAGGATTTACAGCAGGTGTGGCAGGATGAGGCATGGATGCAGTAGAGACTGGGGAATCGAAAGAATCAGAAACTATAGTAGGATAAGAAAAAGGAACATGTTCAAGGAATTTATGTTTAGGAAATTTGAAAGGGAAAATGGACTCATGAAAGGTGACATCTCTACTCACAAAGCGAGAACTCGTGGAGATGTCATAGAGTTTGTAGCCCTTTTGTGTGTTAGAGTACCCAAGGAAAATAGAGGGGATAGCTTTGGCAGAAAATTTATCAGTGTAATGAGGTTTAGTGGCATTGCAAAGACAGCTAAAAACTTTTGAGGAATCAAGAGAAGGAGGAGTGCCATGAAACACTTCATAAGGGGATTTCCCTGCTAATACAGATGAAGGCATTCTGTTAATGAGATGAACGGCAGTGAGAATGCATTCTCCCCAAAATTTTAAAGGCACATAAGAGCTTTGATGGATGATACCAAGGGAAGAGAAAAGGGTGAAACAATGGCTGTTGAAAAATTCTAGACCATTATCAGATAAAATTGACTTAATAGAAGCAGAAAATTGAGTTTTAATGAGATTGATAAAATTTCTGATCAAGACAACAGTGTCACTTTTCAGTTTCATCAAGTAGACCCAAGTCATGCGAGAAAAATCATCCACTATAGTAAGAAAATAACGAAAGCCACTATGAGTAGGTTGTCTATAAGCACTCCATACATCCATGTGGACAAGATCAAAAGTACAGGTAGATTTCTTAACAGAAATAGGGAAAGGGGATCTAGTTTGTCTAGCCAAGGGACAAACATTACAAGGGGCAGCATCTGCAGAAATTAAATGTCGAATTGCTGGAATCTTGAGAAAACTGAAGAAGGAACATGGCCCAATCGTTAGTGCCACGTATAGTTGGGGACTTGTTGAGCAAGAGAGAAGCAATGTGAGAGTGGAGAGCTAGAGCATTTGTCTGTGGTGATGGTAGAAGGTATAGGAACATTGACATCTGATGAAGGTAATGTAGTAGGTTGAATTAGGTAGAGACCATCCTTCTCCTTACCAATCCCCTTCACATTGCCAGTAAGTAGGTCCTGAAAGAGACAAAAACCGGGATAAAAGGAAACACAACAGTGTAGAGCTTTAGTGATTTGTGAGACGGATAACAAATTATAGTGAAAATCAGGGACATACAGAACATTACGCTATGTAGTATTGAACAGGGAAATAGTCCCCAAGTGATTGACATGAGTGGTCTGGCCATTAGGTAGATTAATGTGGCCAGAATGAGATTGACTAGAGTGAAGAGGAACATGTGTGGAATTAAGCAAGTAGTTTAGGTTAGAAATCATATGATTAGAAGCTCCAGAGTCAATTAACCAAAGGTAAGCAGAAGCATCCATATTAGAAGGAGAAGAAGAAGTTATACCAGTCATGTGAGCCGTTGCAGCAGTAGGGAAGGCCTGTTGTGCTGAGTCTTTATCAATCAAGCGCAAAACATGTTGATATTGATCAGGAGTGAATTGTGGCATTCCAAGCAGAGAGAAAGGTGAAACAGGAGGAAGTTGATCCACGGGAATATTAGAAGGCTCTGGTGTCTCAACAAAGTTGGTAATATTGGCATGTGCTGTGCGAGGATATCCACGCTCATAACCAGTTGAATGGGTCTTAGGTGCAGACTTCTTCCTATGTTTGTAATTGGGTGGATAACCAACCAATTGATAGCAGACGGCTCTAGTATGACCATGGAACTTGCAATGATCACAATAGAGATCCATGCTCCTCTTGTACTTAGTTTGCTGAACAGATGCAAGGGCAGTAGGATTGGGTAATTCAAGATGTTGCAAGGAGTTAGTGATCAGATTGGATTGAAGTCTGTGACTCTCATCTTGCATGATCATACTGTAAGCTTGATTCAGCGACGGGCTGGGAATAGTTAGTAAAATTTGACTTCGAGATTGAGCATACGTTTCATTCAAACACATTAGAAATTGCATCAAACGTTGTTGCTCTATATGAGATTCATATTCTCTGTATTTATCACATTCACAAGCAGGTAAGGGAACCAAAGAGAGATACTCATCCCAGGTTTTCTTCGACCTGGAAAAAAACTCAGAAACAGAGCTGGTACCTTGATTCATAGTGTAAATTTCACGATGTAGCTGGTAAATCCTAGTAAGATTGCGCTTATCAAAATGCTCTTTCAGATCTAACCACACACTATAAGCATTAAAAGAAAAATGAATTCCATTTCCGAGCTCCTGCGATACAGAGTTAGCAATCCAAGACAGTACGAAGGCATTACACCTATCCCATTCATGTTCCAGATCACCCGTATACTAGTCTCTACATCACTTTCCTTCAATAAACCCTATCTTACTTTTAGCTAACAATGCAACGTGCATCGAATTACTCCACACAGTGTAGTTATCAATTCCAGTGAGCTTTTGGGGAATTAGGATACTACCTGGAGTGTCCGATGGGTGTAGATAGAGAGGACTGCGAGGATGAATATCGGTGAATCGTTCAATCGGCGGAGCTGTTATAGTAGCTGCTAGTGCAGAACCATTTTCTGTGTCTGGATGCGGCATTATCAACAATGGAGAAGAAAACGATCCAGTAGAGATTTCAGTTTGCCAGAGATCTCACCAAAAAAAAACTAACGATATCGAATCTACAATCAAAACGTTCAGCTCAGAAAGTAAGACCATCGATGTGTGGCTCTGATACATGTTGAAGGGATAATCTGAGCTTAGAATGAAACTTTGAAGGTGTTCAACAATGGAGGAAAAAATAGTTTGGGAGAGAAAGTTCTCTGTTCATATATTGCAAACTTGAGAAAAAGAATTGAATACAGTACATCCTATATATACAAAGTAATGTCTACTACTAACCGACTTATCACTTGGTGCACAACTCCCATTAACTAACTAACTACTTTTCTAACAAACTAACAACCATGTACAAGTGTGTCATGCATAATGTACTATACAGTGCAACATCTATTTCTACAGTCCTCGTAAGCTAGTATTAAATATGTACAACGATTACTCTTTACTTTCAAAAACTAAAGTTTTTTTTTGTGACTTGGAAATGCTTTATTAGAGTTGAGACTTATTATAAATATGTTCTCTATCATTGATAAGGTAAGAGTAAAGTTGAATACATATTATCTTTTCAGCTCATTTATAAAACTACACTAAATATGTTATTATTATTATTATTGTTCATTCCCACTTTGAACGAGTCTCTCTGTAAAAAAAAAATTGTGTTATTTATATATTGAGTAATTTAATTATAATAGTTGCCCTTGGAATTTTCTAAGTAAGTTATTAATTCCAAGTGTTTAATATAGAAAGGGGTAGGTTTGTCAAACTGTATAATTACTTACATTAGTAAAAATAGGTAAAAAGAATTGTTACAAAAGAAAAAATAAAATAAGAGATATAAATATAATATTATCACATATAAGTCACAAGAGAGGTTACTATAACAAAGTTAAACCTGTGGGAAGGTTTTTCCATTTTTGAAATTATCGCTTTTACTTATTATGAATAGTTACCTAGTATTATTTTCTAAATCTTCACTAATTATTCGATATCATAAAATATTTTGATCTTATTAAAAAAATAGAAGAAAGTATGTCTCTATATGGATATGGAACTCAATAATGCAAAATTTTCTTCTACATTGCAAGATAGCGTCTAGTACTTCATTAAATTTTGTTTTGATTTACTTTACTAATTTGGTAGATAAAAACAAACCGTCCAATACTTTATTTTAGGAAATTGGGAGTTCGAAATTATTATTCTTATCTTTAGACAATATAGATCAAAGCACAAGCATAGCATTTTGGTGAGTGTCACGTGGTATACCAAACTTAGTTGTCCTGGGTTGAAATAAAATCATAAAAAATAGTTGTATACTAGCCATATATAGGAGGCCTTTGTGTTATCTATAGATGATTGATCCAAATTTTCTATGAATGGTTATTACGAGTATTATTTCATAATATATTATATTATATTATACTATATTGTTTTAAAGAATATATATTGTTTGGATAGATTATATCGGACTTCAATAAAAAAATATTTTAGCGACAATAAATATGCACATTAATAAGGAGAGTGTTAAAATATTTATTGGTATTAGTTAATTGTTATTAAATTCAATGCCGCTATAGGCTTTAGAGACATTTACAAAGAGTGTTAAATGCCTTTTAAAAAATATATTTTGCAGTAATTAAACTATTGGAGTTAATTTATTGCCACTAAAGATCATTTTTGGTATAGTGTCGTTCTCCATATATAAATGACGTCACACATCAACAATTTGAATGATGAATCTATAAGAAAGGTAGGGTATGTAGTAGAGCTACTACTAAAAAAGGCAGAATAAAAAATAAAATAAAATAATTACATAATAAGTAAACATAAGATTACAAGATATGATTCAGGTAACAACATGATCACACTAAATCAATCTTTACATAAAATGAGACTTTTCGTGATTAGCAAAAGATGAATTCAACGATTATTTTTGATATAATAATATTGACTTGAAGGAATACAAATTTGACAACAAATCTACTTTTTACCCTACATCCAGATTTTTTATATCAAAATAAATAAGAAATTGCTTTTGAATTTATCGCTCCATGCAATCTTATCTAGATCTACTCTATAAATTCTGGAATGCACGTCAGTTTAATTTATCAAGAATTTAATTTAAAGTTCAACTTGTGCCTTTTAAATTTATTTATTACTATCTAGAATAATAATGTTAATAACAGTACGTACTTGCAAAAGGCAAGCACAAAATAAATGTGCTCGATAGGGTAATAGCGGAAAAAAATTCAAGTCAAAACTTTTTCTTTCTATTTAAACCAAGAGAAGGCAAAATAATGCAAGTAAACACTGTTTGGGACAGCAAGCAAATCAACCCAAAAAGAAATATAGCAAGCAAAAACAAAATCAACACGAGACACCAAATTTAACGTGGAAAACATCTTCGGTGTGAAGAGTAAAAACCACAAGGTCAAAGCTCCACTATAATCAACAAGAGTTACAAAAGCGTTCTCCAAAACGGCCACCAACAAAGTGCCAAACAATGAGCAACACAACTACAAGATAGCACCAAAAATTAGAGAAACAAAAAGGAGCAAAATCACCAAAATACAGCTACAGTTCACGAGCGAAAATCTGGAGCTACAGGAATCCAAATCACCCTCTCTCAGTTCCCAATCATATATTAAGTTGAAAGAAAACAAGCTGTCCAAAAATCAGCTCAATCGGACAAGAAACGAATCGGGAATCGCGATTTGAAATTGATTGCTAGGGCGTGTGCGAAAATCTGTACTTTCTCACTTTTCTCTCTGTATGGCTGCTCCCAAAACTCTTGTGGTTCTTCAAAATAAGACCTAACATAAAGTCTTACAAATGCACAATAATATTAGGCTTATGGGCAAAGTGGGCTATTCCAATTGGGCTCAAATTTATCCACAAAGGAAAGGAAGAGAAACCCAAAACCTTGGACTTTTATTTATCCACATAGGAAGGGGAAAAGGCCTAAAATCCAACAATTCTCCCCCTACCGACTATGTGGAGGAGACCACCATCCCGGCGATCATGCAACATTCTTCAAACTTCCCCCTTGGCAAAGCTTTAGTCATCATGTCGGAACCATTATCATTGGTATGGATCTTTTCAAGTTCAAGCAACTTAGAATCTAACACATCTCGAATCCAATAATACCTCACATCAATGTGTTTAGACCGACCATGAAATGTAGAATTCTTGCCGAGGTGAATAGCACTTTGACTGTCGCAAAAAAGCACATACCTCTCTTGAGCACTACCAAGTTCCCCCAAAAATCTCTTCATCCAGAGCAACTCTTTGCAAGCTTCAACAACAACAATAAGCTCAGCCTCTGTAGTAGATAAAATAACACATTTTTGCAACCTAGATTGCCAAGACACAGCTCCCCCTACAAAGGTAATCAAGTAGCCTGAAGTATACTTACGAGTATCAACATCACCGGCCATATCTGAATTAGTGTAACCACAAAGAACAGGTTTTCCCGTCCCAAAACACAAACTCAGACTAGAAGTGCCATAAAGATATCTCATAATCCACTTTACAGCATTCCAATGCTCTCTTCTCGGATTAGAAAGAAAACGGCTAACAATACCAACATCATGAGCAATATCTGGTCTTGTACACACCATTGCGTACATCAAACTACCAACAACTGAATCATAAGGAACTTTCTTCATATCTTCCTTCTCACAATCGCTGGAAGGACAATGCGTAGTACTCAATTTGAAGTGCATAGCTAAAGGTGTACCGACAACCTTAGCTTTGTCCATGTTAAATCTACGAAGTACTTTCTGAATGTAGTTCTCCTGTGATAACCACAACTTCTTGACATCTCTATCACGGACAATCTGCCTTGCTGGTCCCAAGTCTTTCATAGCAAAAGACTTATTCAACACTTGCTTCAACTTTTGAATCCTGCAAGTATTATGACCAACAACAAGCATGTCATCAACATAAAGCAAAACGATGATGAAGTCATTACCAGAAAATTTTTGCACAAAAACACAATGGTCTGAAGAAGTCTTTTTGAAGCCCTGCTGACTTATAAAAGAACCAAACTTTCTGTACCATTGCATGGGAGCTTGTTTTAGACCATACAAGCTCTTCTTCAATTTTCAAACATAATTCTCTTTTCCCTTAACTTCAAAGCCTTTCGGCTGCTCCATATAAATTTCTTCATGTAAGTCACCATGGAGAAAAGCAGTCTTAACATCCATTTGCTCAACCTCTAAGTCCAGACTTGCAGCCAAGTTTAGAACCACACGAATGGATGACATCTTCACAACTGGAGAGAATATCTCATCAAAATCAATTCCCTTCTTCTGGTTAAAATCCTTCACAACTAATCTGGCTTTGTATCGTGGAACTGGGTTACTATCTTTATGTTTCACCCTAAAAACCCACCTATTTTTCAAAGCTTTTGGATCTTTAGATAACATAACCAAATCAAAGGTATGATTATCATGTAGAGACTTCATTTCATCCTCCATAGCATCAAACCACCTTTCTTTTTCTTCACTTTCCATGGCCTCATCAAGACTCTCGGGTTCTCCCCCGTCAGTGAAGAGTACATACTCATTGGGAGAATAACGAGATGAAGGTATTTTCTCTCTAGTAGATCTTCTGAGAGAACTCTCTAGAGCATCAATAATAGTTGGTTCCTCACCAACCACATCGTCTTGCACTAGAGCATCAACGACATACTGGTCATTCTGAATATGATCACCATCTTCAATGTCAGCTTGACTTTCATCATTTTAAAGATTTTCATCAGATGCAATAGTCAAAGGAACTGGATCAACATCAACTAGGCTCTCACTGCTCTGAGAATCAACCTTCTCAGCTTTGTCAAGATCTTCAATTGTTTGGTCTTCAAAGAACACAACATCGCAGCGTCTAACAAGTTTCTTCTCAACTGGATCAAAGAAACGATAGCAAAATTCATCTTGACCATAACCAACAAAGATACATTGCCTAGTTTTAACATCCAACTTTGACCTCTCATCCTTAGGAACATGCACAAAGGTTTTACACCCAAAAACTTTAAGATGATCATAAGAAACATTCTTACCAGACCAAACTCTGTCAGGGACATCACCATTCAAAGCAACAGTAGGAGATAAATTGAGATTGATTGGGTTAAATTAGACGGGTCATGACTCAATCTGATTTTTAGCTTATTTTAAGAAACTTATTTTTAAATATAATAATAATACTAATATATTTTTGGATTTTCTGAGTAATCATATAAAAAAATGTGTTTTTCTTTGCATATTAAACACACACCCAATAAAGTTTTGGCATGAAGTGTTTCTTGCGGCCAAATCTTCAATATGTCCCCACAAATCTCACCAGCCGATTATACTAAGTAGTATATTCTTAATGGGTCTAGTTTAATACATTATCAGCATTTGCACTATTTAGTTTTTGTAATATACTCTCCTTTTATAATTTGATTGTCTTATTTTTTTAATTTATTTAAAAAAGAATATTTTTCTTTTTTAGCAATTATACTCTCAACTTTTTCACATTTTTAGATTACTAGATAAAAAATAATTTAATATATTTAATTGAAATGGAGGAGGTATCTTATATTTTGGTAATTATTTTAATTTTACATGAGGATAATTTCATAGACCTCCTTTATCACGGTACTAAGTACTAACCTACTTCATGAATTACGAAATTATACTTAACTCCCATAGTTTGATTTTTTAATTATATTTCTTTAAAATTATTTGTTAACAAAATATAATTTAATAAATCTATCATTTTCTATATTCAACACTTGCAATTAATTAATTTTATCAAAATAACTAAGCAAAGTGTTTAACTTAAGGTGAAAGAAGATGAAAAAAGGTAGTCTTTGATTTCGTTTGAGATTTTCTTTCATTGATTTGGTGAGTGTCACGTGGTATACCAAACTTATTTCTCAATGGTGAGTGTCACGTGGTATACCCATCAGTTTTGTCATTTAGAGCTGATATACTCCTCGTTATGAAAGTGGCTCATATATACTTCTACTGTTATAGAAATGACTCACATATACCCTTTTTTTCCTCTAACGGAAGTGAAAAAAATCATTTAAATTTAATTTTTTAATTATTTTTTTTAAAAAAATAATCTATATGGGGTATATTTGATCCTCCTCTGTCACGACCCAAAAATGGACGTGATGGCACTCGTCTTATCCCACCAAGACAAGTCAGCCTAAAACCCAACTAATACAATAAATGCGGAAGTAAAACCAGAAAAAAGAGACTAACACCATCTAATAATGCGGAATACAAAGTCAACTTATTAAAACCCCAAAATCTGGTTGTCACGTGCACAAGCCTCTAATGTATTACAATGGATTTGAAAGAAAACACAAGTCTCAAATGACATTGTTTCTAGAATAGAACAAGATCATAAATAAGGAGTAAGAAGGTCTGCTGAGATGACAATCAGCTACCTCACAAATCTCCATAGGAAGCCTCGGACAAGAAAATAAGAGAGAGATCCGGGCTCATAACCTACAAAAAAATTGTAGAAGCAAGGGGTGAGTACCAAACCACACGGTACTCAGCAAGCAAACTTCTAAACACAAGCTAAGGGTATGGAATACGGGTACTCCTTACACCCCAACCAAACCTCCACAACTACAACCTGCATAAAAACCAGCCCAACCTAATAGTTCACAATTTACATAGCACATAGTTCAACCATATCACTTCAACAATTACAGATCAGCAACACACAAGATAAAGTTCACCAATCACAAGTTCCACAGAAAAGTACTCATAAGTTCACAAATGATAAAGATGCACAATGCAATGAAATGCAATGTCAAGTATAGTGATGCATGTCTGACCTAACGATACACACCCGCTGTCTCTCAATCCGGGACCCATGGGGGACATATCTGTCCATGCATCCGTCGCGGCGTGCTACACGACCCTCGATAATGAAATCCGTCGCGGCGTGCGACACGTCCCTCGATAATGAAATCCGTCGCGGCATGCGACACGTCCCTCGATAATGAAATCCGTCGCGGCATGCGACACGTCCCTCGAATCATAATATCCGTCGCGGCGCGCGACACGTCCCTCGAAATGGTACATCCTCTTTAATTTCTTATTATTTCTCAATTCACATAACACTTGTCACAACCATGTCTCAGAACCAATGCAAATAACATGTTCACATAAATAATGAGGAGATGACCATTTTCATAAAAATGCACACTTCATAACAACACAATCGTGATACAACACCAACAATGAATCAATAAGCCTTTCAAACCATTCTCAACACATCACACACCAATAATTAATCACATTGCCTTTTATTACCCATTTTTCATCATTAAAATTATTCAATATGGACAAGTCAACCCATCACCAAGTCCCATTACTCCCAACACATACCACAAGGAAATACACGAATTCTATACACTTAACAAGGGTTTAGAAATCCACTTGCCTCAAACAGTCGAACAATTACTCCGGGACTTGAACCTTCCCCTTTCGTTGAACTTCCAATTCAATGCAATCTATTCACATTAATAATCACAATAAGATTTCGAAACTAACAACACCCATGTTATTATGTGTTTAGCCTAGATCCAAAAACCACTCAAATCTATAATCAAGTTCCTAATCTTGATGCCAATTAACATGTCAACTCTCATAAGGGTATCATATAGTATAATATACCTAATATTTAATTAGGTCTATCAATATATCATAACTTTTAATAATAATGTGGTACCATATTCTAAATTTACAACCACAGAAAGAACCAAGGTAAGATATGTGTCCAGCAGCCAACCTGTACGTCTACTACTTAACTATCATTATTCCTCACTTAAATTTCCCAAGGACCACTCACTGTCTAGATTACCCCCTAATCATTGTTTAATGATTACACTCTAAACCCACTTTCCAACTCAAGAACGTTATACATATACTCCAATTTCAAATATATATACATATATATTTTATTTTTGTTTAATTTTAAACCCACCTTCCTTGATTATCTTTCCAAGCCAATATAATATTAATTCTAACAATCCAAGCCAATATACTATTAATTCTAACAATCATAACCACTCATTAATTAGGAAGAGATGAACAATTGCATCAATATCAAGTTAAAATGCGTTACCTGGACGAAGTGCACTTGTGCGACGGCTGTGAGTATTCCCGACCCTTTTTTTCCTTCTAAAATAATTATGTGTTAAAAGTGACTAACCCTACTAACTTATTTTAATATATATGGGCCAAATAGTATAAGGTATTAAATAAATGGAGAAATAAATTTCAAACTTAGCCCATTATTATCAACTAAATTAATTATATAAAATTTATCCGTTAATTAAACAGCCGTAGTTATCGAATAATTCAAAATTTCCAAAAATGACCTTCCGGGTCATTACATTATCCACCACTAAAAACTATGTTCGTCCTCGAACATAAAGAATGAGAAGGAAGATAATCAAATGATAATCAAAGAAGTCAAAAAATAATTTATGTATGAAAAAGATTAAAATATACCTTGAACTTTGCTAGAATGGTCATATATACCCCTACATGATTTAAAAAAAAAATAAAAGTCAAAAATATAAATTTAAAACTAACTTTTTCACTTCCGTAAGATGAAGGATTATGTGAGCTCCTTTTGTAAACGGTTGGGGTATATGCGAGTCATTTGTATAACGGTAAGGGTATATATGAGCCACTTTCATAACGAGGGGTATATCAGCTCTAAATGGCAAAGTTGAGGGGTATATCAGGCCCTTTTCCCTTTATTATATTGCATTGTTTTAAAGAATATATCGTTTGGATAGATTATATTGGACTTCAACAAAAACACCTTTTAGCGGCAATAAATATGCACATTAATAAAAAAAGTTAAAAGCATTTACTGACATTAGTTATTAATTTGTCATTGAATTCAATGTCGCTATAGAATTTATAATAAGTAAAGACAAAATGACAAGATATGATTAGGTAACAACACGATCACACTAAATCGATCGTTATATAAAATGAGACTTTTCATTATTATCTAAAGATGAATTCAATGATACGATTTAATAAAATATAAATTACAATCAAAACAAACATTATATTTAAACTAAACAACACAATACAATACAAATTACTACAATGAGTAACAATTATCCAAATTTGTAAGTGATATTGTGTAGAAGACAACGACGAAGTCAGAAATTTAATAAAGAATATGGAAAATTGAATATACTTTATAAAATCTAACATTTAACCTCTGTATGCCACATAAATTTCCGACTAAGAATGCGCATTGAACCACCCTTCACCTAAGATGGCTCCGTCCATTGCAGAAGTGATTGTGATACATACCACTACATAATTGTTAGAGTGGAAAACCTAACCCCCAATGTGGAGGTAGAGAATATTATATATTGACAAATATTACCTAAGTATTACATAAGTGGTACACAAGAATAAGTAAATTACAATATGTGTACATAACAAATTAAGTAACGCTAATACCCCCCTTCAAGCAAAACGGTGGCGGACGAAGACCAAGCATTTCGCGGAAATATTCAAACTGAGGCCTAGGAAGGCTCTTGGTGAAGATGTCAGCCACCTGAAGCGTGGTCGGGACAAACTTAGTGTAGAGTTTACCAGATGACACAAGCTCCCGAATGAAGTGATAGTCCAGATCAATGTGTTTCGCCCTCTTATGAGACACAGGATTCTGTGTGAGAAAGAGCGCACTTTGATTGTCACATAACAGCGTGGGGCGATCAGGAGGCAAGGCATGGAGCTCCCGAAGCAAGTGAGTGATCCATACAATTTCAGCCGCAGTATTCGCCATGGCTCGATACTCCGATTCACAACTGGAGCGGGAGACAGTTGATTGTTTCTTGGCACTCCAGGATACTAAGTTTCCACCAAGAAAAATAGAGTAGCCATAAGTAGATCGGCGAGTTTCGAGACATCTGGCCCAATCAGCATCCGAGTAACCAAGAATGGAGACATCATGCGGCTTGGTGAACAACAGGCCATAGGCAAGTGTGCCTTTGACATACCGAAGTATTCGCTTGACACACTGGAAATGAAAAACAGTCGGTGTCTGTAAGAACTGACTAACCTGATTCACTGCATATGACAGATCCGGACGAGTAATAGTAAGGTACTGCAATGCGCCGACTAGAGACCGATAATGAGTTGGATCTTGAAAAGGATCACCAGCGGTGATGAAGGACTCATGAGGAGCTAAGGGAGTGTGAACAGGCTTAGAATCAAGTAAAGCTGCACGTTCAAGGATATCACGAGCATACTTGGATTGGCTGAGAAATAACCCATTATCAGTGTAGGTCACTTCAAGACCAAGAAAGTAATTTAGAGCTCCAAGATCTTTAATAGCAAACTCCTGGTTTAGACGAGAGATAAACGCAACCATGAGGGCAGTTCGGTTTCCAGTTAGGATTAAATCATCAACATAGACGAGCAGGTACATAATGCAGGAGGAACGTTTGAAAACAAACAGAGATGTATCTGAGCGACTGCACGTAAAACCATTGTTGAGAAGGAAGGAACTTAAGCGCTGAAACCAAGCACGCGGAGCCTGCTTAAGGCCGTACAACGCTTTGTTCAAGCGACACACATGATCAGGAAACCGAGAGTCTGCAAAGCCAGGTGGTTGTTCCATATGAACAACTTCATTCAGATGACCATGCAAGAAGGCATTTTTGACATCAAGCTGATGAAGCTTCCAATTGTTAATGACGGCAAGAGATAAGACAATTCGTATCGTAGAAGCCTTAACCACCGGACTAAAAGTGTGGGAATAATCTAAGCCAGGGATTTGAGTGAAGCCTTGAGCCACCAGTCTCGCTTTGAAACGTTCAACAGACCCGTCTGAGTTGTACTTAGTGCGAAAAACCCATTTGGAACCAACAACATTACTGGATTTTGGACGAGGCACCAAGGTCCACGTAGCATTTTGAGTTAGAGCTGACATTTCCTCATGCATTGCAGCCATCCACTGTGGGTTCTTAGCAGCCGACTTGAACCCTCTTGGTTCAGAAGAAGCAAATAAAGCGGTAAAGAGGCGATGAGTTTCAAGATGAGCTAAGTTGGCTTGATGACGAGTGGAAGGTTTAAAAATGCCCGCCTTGGACCGAGTTACCATGGGATGAACTGCTGGAGTGGACACTGATGCAGGAAGCTGAGTTGGAGCCAAGGAATCACCCAAATCGGCAGACATAGGCAGCGGAGATGAGGCAGCAGGTTGTTGCGAAGGACTGCAGACCCGAGACGGTGCGGAAGGAACAAGGACTGGCGGCACTGCAGTAGGTGAAACATCAGACGGAGCAGCATGTAATGGCTGGGATACTGCTGGGGTATCACTGTGAAAGCCATCCAAACAAGGAGGACACAGGGAAGGCAAATGCGGTGAGGCTGGCGGAGACGAAGGACCAGTGACCGCGGATGATTCTGCCGGCATAGAAAAAAGCTCCAAAAAGGTTGAGAGTTGCAAAGAGTTTAAGTCCTTTGATGAAGTAACGCCCGAAAAGGGTAAAGAGTGTTCATCAAAACGAGCATGGCGAGTAACATAAATGCGAGACGTTGCCGGATCAAGACACCGATAACCTTTGTATTGAGAGCTATAACCGATAAAGATGCACGGAAGACTTCTTGGAGATAACTTGTGATTTGTATAGTCTCGAAGATATGGAAATACTCGGCAGCCATAGACCTTGAAGGTATGATAATTGGGCTTCTCAGAAAACAAGAGTTCAAAAGGAGACTTGTTGTTCAAAACCTTTGAAGGTAGACGATTGATGATGTAAACAGCGGAGCTGAACGCATCTACCCAATAAGAGGTAGGAGCATTTGCATTAAAAAGCATGGCCAAACCAGTTTCCACGATGTGACGGTGTTTTCTCTCAACCCTGCCGTTTTGCTGGGGCGTATACGGACAAGATAACCTGTGAAAAGTGCCATTTTCTTCAAATAGTCGACGAGCAGTATGATTAACAAACTCTGTGCCTCCATCACTTTGAAAAACCTTAATTTTCCGAGAGAATAGAGTTTGCACAAACTTTATGAAAACAGACAAAACAGCGGCAAATCCAGACTTGGTTTGGAGAGGATAAAACCAAGTGAAGCGAGAGTAGTCATCAACAAAAGCTACATAATACCTATAGTTATCAGTAGATGTAATAGGCGCAGGGCCCCACAAATCACAATGTATCAAGTCCAAAGGATGCAAAGATCGTTTATTATTTAAATCAAATGACAAACGGTGTCCTTTAGAGAGTTGACAAGAAGAGCAAATGACCGGTTTGGGTAAAATAGAAGTAACAGACAAACAACCTAACTTATGCAAAAGTAAAACAGTATCAAAGGCAACATGCCCTAACCGACTATGCCAAAGTTCATAAGATGCCTTCAAACTTGAATTTGTAGTAGCCGCCAAAGCTTGATGCTCATTATGCAAAACATATAGCCCATTCTCACATTTGCCTTGAGTTAGAACCTGTTTCGTTTTTCTGTCCTGAATCTGAAAAAACGATTTAGAGAACAAAACATCCACCGGATTATCATGTGTTAGTTTACTAATGGACAAAAGATTCTTGGCAAGATGTGGAACAACCAGAACATCACGCAAGTGCAGATTATTAGAAACAGTAGATGAACCCGTATGAGTGATAGGAAGAGCAGTACCATTTCCGAATGTCACGTTAGCATTGCCGGAGTATGGAGAAGCATGAGAAACACTTGGTGAAGACGAAGTCATGTGATCAGTGGCCCCAAAATCAACATACCAATCAGGGGCAGAAGTAGTGACATGACATTGGGCATTAAACGCTTGAGCCCAGTTTGCGTCACGAAAGGCAGCTTGAGCGGCAAAGGTAGCAAGAGTAGGACAAGCACTGGCATAGTGGCCATCTGTACTACATAATTGGCAGTGAGGGGTTCTGTGGCCACGACCGCGACCACCCGAACCACCACCGCCTCTGTTAGAACGACCACGGCCACTGACGGGAGGGGACTGCCGATGCGACTGGGCAGTGAAGGCAGCAGGCGGTGAGGATGATGCACCATGAAGGGACTTGAGGAAAAGTTCATGACTCTCCGCCTGTGAGAGTAAGTCGCGAAAGGTAGGCGCCGGTTTGGTAGCACGAATGGCAGTGGAGAAAGTCTCAAAGGAGGCTCCTAAGCCGCATAAAAACCAATGAAGTTTATCGATATCATCAACAGGCTGACCAATGGCAGCCAACTGATCACAAATGGATTTAAATTGACGACCAAATTCAGCAACAGATAAGGAACCTTTGACCAATTGACGAAGTTGATCGCGCAGATTATGAACGCGTTCAACGGAAGAATTGCTATAGGCAGATTCGAGCGCAACCCAGATTTGGCGGGCTATTGTTAGACCCAAAATTTCAGAGACCGCCTCTTCCGTAAGGGAAGAATTAAGGATGATGACAGCCCGTTGGTCAGAGGCAAGCCAAGCATCATAAAGAGGATTCAGAACCTCTTTGCCATCCGTAAGAAGGGACGATGGAGGAGCTATGGAGGACCCATCAACATGATCCAATAAGCGTTGATAAGAAAGTAGGGGCAGCATCTGATTTTTCCAATAGAGATAATTGGTGGAGGAGAGCTTAATCGTGAGCATGTGCAAAACAGTAGCAATGGGAAGGGTGGCGTCGCTGGTGGAGGAGGCAGCCATTGAGTGGGACGGGAGAGGGAAAAACGAAGGAGAAAGAAGAAGAAGAGAGGAGGCGGCGGCACCAAAGAGGGGAAAAACGAAGGAGGAAGAAGAAGAAGATAGGGGGCGACGGCACCAGGAAGAGAAATTTGAGAGATTAGGCTGATACCATGTTAGAGTGGAAAACCTAACCCCCAATGTGGAGGTAGAGAATATTATATATTGACAAATATTACCTAAGTATTACATAAGTGGTACACAAGAATAAGTAAATTACAATATGTGTACATAACAAATTAAGTAACGCTAATAATAATGATAAGCTTGACTTCCTAGTATAAAGACACCTCTTATATATGTGTAGTGTTCAATATAAAGAAAGAGTTCTAATTCAAACCCAACATTACAAGACTTTTCTACCATAAATAGTTGCGTGTTTCCTCATATACATTGTCATTAATATATTAAATATAAACGAGTGTGAAGATTAAATTAGTTCACACGTGATGAATTTAAATGGAGAAAATGATCATTTATATAGCTAACATCAATTTATTTGAAATCAAGGCATAATATAAAATAGTTGACGTACATTTTGTGAAAATAAACTTAGATAATAACATTTGCATGTTTTACTCTTTCATGTCATACATTAATTAACATTAAACTACATATAATTATTTCCTGATAGCAATTGTCAGACGTGCATATATATACCAGTTCTTAAACCTAATCAGTCAATCCAATTACTTTTGTACGGTACAATAAAAATAATTTCTAATATGCGCATGTTAAAAATAATTTCTAACATGCTCATGTTAATAAAAATAATTTCTAACATTAGTTAGTAGTTATTAAATCTAATATAGATATAGACTTTAGCAGTATTTACAAAAAAGTGTCAAAATGTAGTTGTCACGAGTAATTACTTTTAGAAAAATATATTTAATGATAATTAAACTATTATCGTTAATTAATTATTTCTAAAGATTATTTTTAACATAGTAATATTGACTTGAAGGAGTACAAATTTGAAAACAAATCTACTTCTTACCCTACATCCAGATTTTTTATATCAAAAAAATAAATAAGAAATTGCTTTTGAATTTGTCGCTTCATGCAATCTTATCTAGATCTACTCTATAAATTTTGGAATGCACGTCAGTTTAATTTATCAATAATTTAATTTAAAGTTCAACTTGTGCCTTTTAAATTTATTTATTACTATCTAGAATAATAATGTTAATAACAGTCCGTACTTGCAGGAAGGGTCCAAAACAGTTTGAAAGTCATAGCGTCTGATTTTTCTTAGGTAAAATGTCAATTCATCTGTTTTGTTTCCGAAAGAATATGCAGAAAACCCAAAATAATTACTGGGTCGCAGCAACGACTTAAATATATTAGTGGTCTAAAACTTAATTAAAATAAATATTTTAAAGTTTAATTATTTTTTAATGAAATTTATTATAATCAGTCAATTTAATCTTTCTTAAAATGTAACATTTTAGATTATTCAAACTTCTATTAATAAACAACTAGGCAGACCACCAAGCAACGACCGTAAAAAGGGATTCAACAAAGGAAAATACAAAAGGAGTAAAGTCACATGTAATAAATGTGGTACACCAGGGCATAGCAAGAAGACTTGCCCAAAAAATGAACATCAGGGCTAACACTGATGTCTGTTTGTTTTTAGCCTTTTTTTTGGTTTACATAAAACATTGTAGTTGATTTTTTTTGGGTGTTTGGTCAAATACAGAAGTATTTTGTCGACAGTTACATATAGGTTAATGTTTAGTGTCTAATTCGTATTGATGGTGTTTTCATTGTTATATCATTATAAATTGTTATTGGTGGTTAAGTGTTTGTTAATGTATAAACTAGCCTTTTAATATACAAATTTATATAAGTAAATGGTACATAAAGACAAAATATTTTAGATATGTAATATTCATAAGTGATTTGCTATTGATTATATTGCTGAAATTATGTATTATCTTTTGTGATTGCATGTTAGTTTTATACATTGTTGTTTTCTTGGTGTTAATGTATACCAACCTCAGCAGATATTCATCGAAAAAGAAAAAGAAAAAGAGGAAAGTTGAGATGAACAACAAGATTTTATAATGAGAAAATGGATGGTGAAGGTATGAGCAGAAAAAAGTTGTAGGAGGAAGTTGAAAGAGATGAAAAACTACGGAAGGGAGAGATATTGATAATTCCTAGAATCTATGCATAGGAAATATAAAAAGCAGATTGTTGGTAAAATAAAAATATTTACTTTTACATAAATGGTTTCAAAAAGGACTAAAAATAAATTATACTATTAAAAGGCACAATTATGGTTTAAAAGGGGATAATAATGTATAGTAGGAGATATAAAAATCTGATATACCATAATTATCATCTCCATTAATTTAGGCACAAATTCCAAAAAGTGGAGAGAAGAAAATAAAAAATAAATAATTAACTTATATATGAAAATTAAGAAAACTTATTAAAAGGCACAATTATGGTAAAAACGGGGATAAGAATGTGTAGTAGGAGAGATAAAAAACTGATATACCATAATTATCATCTCCATTAATTTAGGCACAAAATCCTAAAAAGTGGAGAGAAGAAAATTAAAAATAAATAATAACTTATATATGAAAATTAAGAAAACTGATATATATGTAATTTAAAAACTTTGATTGTAATTAAAACAAATTATGTGAGTATATCGTTAATTAAGGACTTACGTCGTATATTCATGTAATTTTTACTGTGGAACCTGAGATTTGAAATCAAAATTTCAAACTATAAAATTGAAATTTTATTCAAATATCATAAACAAACACTGATTTCAAATCAAAATTCCCCGAAACTTCTTATAGCTAGGGCACAAGTTACCAAATTTTCCTTGTGAAAATGCGGACTAACTTGAGCAGAACTGTTGTTCACGTTAGCTTTCAACATAAAATCAGTTAATTCTAGACTAGTGATAAATATTACTTTCTAGCTTTAATTAAATTAATTTATAACTCTCGCTTTGTACAAACACAAAATATACAAATACAATGTATAATTTGAGTTTGTATAAAGCGAGAGAGAGATTTGATATACAAATACAAATGTTTTAACTCAATTCAATTGTTTATTAACTCGATTCAATTGTATACAAATTCAAATTTTATGCAGATATACAAACACAATCATTGATACATATACATAGTAGTTACATATATACAATTATCTAACCAATATACATATACAATTCACCTCTCTCCAATCTCTGCCCTCTCTCGCTCGCCTCTCTCCTCGCTCTCCTAATCTCGCTCGCCACTTTAGCCTAACACAAAGAACATATACATATACAAGCGCAATTTCCATACACACAGACACCCGATTTATACAAATCACCGCGATTTCATACAAATCAGATGTCTGCGATTTATACAAATCAGATGTCTGCGATTTATACAAATCAGATGCTCCATAGCATATGCCTGTGATTTATACAAATCAGATGCTCCATAGCAAAACTGTAGCTATAGAGCGCTAATATGATTTTTATGTTTGCTATTCCTAAAATTTACCCTAAAACCAAGTCCATCAAAATCCATTACTTTAATCTTTACCTACCTTACGTCACATTAGATAGTCACACTTTCTCTTAATTGAATTACTCTATTCGTGTAACAATAACTCTAGTATTACTTAATTGAATCCACAATAACTTTCTTGCGGATTGTTCATATAATAGGTGTCTGTGTCTATATTGAGATGTATATACTTTCACCAAATTTAATGTATTACTTTCAAACCAAAAAAACCAAAAAATCCGAACCAAACCGACGGTTATTTTTTTCGTTTGGTTTGATTTGGTTTTAAAAATTAAAAAACCGACTAAATTGATTTGGTTTAGATTTTAATCAATAACCGGTCCAATTCAAACCATGAACACCCATATAATCAGGTATTGAATTGAAATAAATCATAATTCTAAGTATCTATATAAAAAGTATTTGGCAAGTTAAAGGATGATCTATGTAGCCATTTAACAACATTATGTGTCTATTTGTGATGATGATTTTCCTTCCCCTCTATAGAAGGAAGGTACCTTAACTTACCGGTCCCCTACTATGTTGAGTACTTAGCTTGGTGACAAGACTAGTGAAATGGACAATCCCTTTCCTTCTAGTGTACGGCAACCTAAAACAAAATTCAGCATTATTATATCATATCTACCTTTAATTTTGAGCCTTATTTACTTTGGTATCTGAGCAACCATTGATGAACAAGTTTTTGTCTTGTCTAGTTGTCTTTATTGATTTCTTGACCTGATGCCCCTTAATTATCCCTGAGAACTTTCATTACTTTCCTAATTCATATGAGTTCTCGATTTCGAGTTTCCTTATAAGATATGGAGTCATCTTTGTTAGGGACAGTGGCGTAGCCACATAGTAGGCAGGTTGTCTAATTGAACACCCTTTGTCGGAAAAAAATATTGTATATACAAGTAAAATGATTAACGAAATGATTAAAGAACATATTTTGGACACCCTTAACACAACAAACTATTATAATCTAGTGGTTTCAAATGCTTGGAATTAGGTAATGTTCTTTTTTCTACTTTCTATTTCTGGACACCCTTTGTGAAATTTCTGGCTCCGCCACTGGTTAGGGAGCACTTTATTCTAAATGTGGAACTTTCCAATGCTAATCCAAATTTAGTTGGGCTTCAATATGGATACCGAACACCAGGTGAAAAATCAAAACAAGAAAAAAACATGAGGTTCATTCTTGAGGTTTTGGATAAAGGATCATCATGTTTCAAGCATTTAGTGGAGTTCAAAAATCATACCTAGATTCATTTATTATTACTAAATATCAGCTATATTATAAAGTAAATTTGAGCAGATCATCATATAATTCAATTTTAATTATTCTAATTTCTAATCTTATTCGCCTATTTGACACCTGTCGGTTAGCTATTTTGGCAGGAAAGTCTATATTTGGCAGGAACAATATTAAGGTCCCTATAATTGTGTTGAAGCCTAACTAGGACAACTTGTTGCACTGACCAAATTTGTCATTTCTGACACAGGATTAAGCTAATCCTCTCATCACAGGATAAGAAGTATAATGAATAAGTTGATGACCTCTTAAATTTGTCAATAAATTTAATTTAGATGTTTGAATATTAATATAATATCAATTAAGCACTTCGAATAAATGATGCTTATTAATTGTTAATTATAGCAATATTATTAACTTTACTAAACGCAACAACACTAATTTTGCAAAACGCATAAAATTCAGCTAAACTTTGTATTATGTTGTATGCCATATGTATATCATGTATACGCTTGAAATACACCTGACATACAAGACGTATATGACATATACACAAAGATATATAGTGATATACATATTGAATATCATTGTATGTTCTTATATGGCACATGTGCGTAATTATAGGGACACTGATGCATATAGGACAACATACAGCAAACATGCGTCATACATACACCACACATACAATGAGATATAACCATCATGAAAATCACCATTATCATCACCAACAACGACCATAAACACCACCCATTCCACCGTAACATATGATACAAAAATCATTTTCATACATAAATACGCGTTTAATCGTGTAATCATGTTAAAGTCTAAAAATCATTTAAAAGATATATTTGGACCAAGTATTCAACGGCAAAGCATAAGTGAACTAAAGTAGTATAAATTAAATGTGCTCAATTTCGCTTAGTACGAGAGACTATTTGAACTTTTCCGTATAATTTTCATCACGTATAATTATGTTAAGTGGGAGAACCATTTAAAATAAGAGTATACTTGCACTAATAATTCATAGGAAAAGGAAAGTACACAAAAAAATCACACCGATATTTCTAAACCTTTCTTCTTCAACTTATGTAAAGACAAAAATAAATGAAAATCTTGGCCACACCGTATATATACAACTTCCTAAGGCTATGTGCTCAATTGCCTCCAAGAACCAATATATTCCCCAGTTCATAAGCCAAGAAACTATAGAGAAAAATGGACTATGTTAACATTTTGCTAGGACTGTTCTTCGTCTGGATTTTGGTGCGCGGAGTTGCTATTTCTCTTAGAAGAAGCAAAAGAGTTGCACCAGGTCCATTCCCTTTGCCTATTATCGGAAATTTTCACTTGCTTGGTCATAAACCCCACATATCACTTACTCAACTTGCAAAAAAATATGGTCCACTTATGAATCTCAAATTGGGGCAAATTAACACTGTGGTCATTTCTTCATCAGTCTTGGCTAAAGAAGTCATGCAAAAGCAAGATTTATCCTTTTCCAATAGGTACGTTATTGACGCTCTCCGTGCCTGCAATCACAACGATTTCTCAGTTATATGGTTACCTGTCAACAACTCTCAGTGGAGAACGCTTCGTAAGATTATGAACTCTCACATCTTCTCAGGTAATTAAGGACTGCAAATTATTCGCAGTTGAGTTAAATTTGAGCGGGATAAAATGAGTCGATGACCCAATTTGATTAAACTAAAAAGTATATTGATTTTGTCATCACTTCCAATTCTCAGGAAACAAGCTAGACGCTAATGAGCATCTGAGGACGAAAAAGATTCAGGAGCTAATTGATTACTGCCACAAAAGTAGCAAAGTTGGGGAAGCAGTGGATATTGGCAGAGCAGCTTTTACAACTTCCTTAAATTTGTTATCCAACACCATTTTCTCTAAAGATTTGACTGATCCATTTTCCGATTCTGCTAAGGAATTTAAAGAATTGGTGTGGAAGATCATGGTTGAGGTTGGTAAACCCAATTTGGCCGACTATTTCCCCTTTCTTAGCAAGATTGATCCACAAGGTATAAGGCGACGCTCGACTGATTATTTTACTAAAATTCTTCATCTTATGAGTGATTTGATCGATGAGCGGCTAAAGGAAAGGGAATTTGGAAATCGTGAAAATGTTGATGTGTTAGATGCCCTTCTCGACATTAGCCCTGGTGAAATTGACAGAAATCAAATCGAGCAACTGTGCTTGGTTAGTTTATTCTCTACCCCTCTTTCTCCAATGCTATCATCTGTTCATTTGTTTTTTACTTTTACTTTCATCTTTTAACATATCAGATAAAACAACTATTTTTTTTATATTTTACTCTTAACATTAATTACTTATTTTCCAAGACCTAATGTTAAACATCAATGAATAAAGATAGTATGATGAATTAGTTATGTCAATCATTGTTTTCTTAAGTTAGTATGACGACTTTGGATTAGGATGAGAAGATCTTGTATAGGTTACTCCTTCTCATCAATTTTTTTAGTCTAACTCTTAGTACTAGTCCCTCTAATATGTAAGAGATAAGTTCCACGTCCCCCTTTGACCTCTGGTAACTTTTTGTTATACATTGATATGATAGAGGTCAAGCCAAACCTCCGCACCAAAGGCTCACATGTCACAACCTAAGGTGATGGCTTATTTTTTGAAAAATATCTCAACTCTCAACTAGTTGTTTGTTTGGTAGCTTGGCTAAATGCTTGTGGCAATAATATCTCGTCTTATCAACAGTGTTCAGTCCCGGCCTTTCCTTGCGTGACAACTTTTTAGTTTAACTAGTTGAAAGCAACATATGTTTTGGAATTTTTCACTTGATTTTTTATGGCATCTACTTCATATGATCTTACACTAGTAAGTTTTGCAGGACCTGTTTGCAGCAGGGACAGATACTACATCAAATACATTGGAATGGGCTATGGCTGAACTACTGAAGAATCCACATACTTTGGAGAAAGCACAAAAAGAACTTGAACAAGTAATTGGCAGAGGCAAACTAATAGAAGAAGCTGATGTTGCAAAATTACCTTACTTGAGGTGCATCGTCAAAGAAACCTTTCGAATACACCCACAAGTTCCTTTCTTAATTCCACGCAAAACTGAGGAAGATGTTGAGCTTTATGGCTATACTATTCCAAAAGACTCACAAGTTCTTGTGAACGTATGGGCAATAGGGCGGGACTCTAGTTTATGGGAATACCCTTTGGACTTTAAGCCAGAGAGGTTTTGGGAGTCAGATATAGATGTTAGAGGTCAGGATTTTGAGCTGACTCCATTTGGTGCTGGTCGAAGAATTTGCCCTGGATTGCCTTTGGCTATCAGGATGATTCCAGTAACACTAGGTTCATTGATAAATACCTTTAATTGGAAGCTACATGGTGGAATTGCACCTAAAGATTTGGACATGGAGGAAAAATTTGGTATTACCCTGGCAAAAGCTCAACCTCTGCTAGCTATCCCTATTACACTGTAGATGTTGGTAGATCAAGAATTAATTCTACAATATATATTACATATAAACATTCTAGTAGTGTATAATATTTCTATAATGAGCCAAAGCATTGGATGTCATATCCTTGAAATAAGACCATGTCCCTACCAAGGGTTATGTAATTCTTTCTTGATTTTCAGAAATGACTATATTATTTAGAGTAACTATTTTTGGCAATCATAACAAGTAAACAAAAAAAGGAGTGGTTCTTAAGAATATAAAATTAGAAATTTAGCATAAGAAAGTAGTCACTCATCCTAATTACAAACCTCTAAAACTGCATTGTTGAAACTTTACAGACAGTTTACTTGTTGTCAATTTTACTTCATATCAACTCGGCGTTTGTAATTATTCTGTCCATTCTCTTTGGTCATTTTAGTTGAAAAAGATTCATAAGTCTAAGTAAAAATTCACAAGGCCCAAAATTGAAATGGCGAGTGACTTGACAGTTGACATGACCCAACACAGAATTTGACCTTCTGGTTATTATATTATTTGGGATTGCTTACATAATTGCCCACCCAAACCATAATAAACCCACTCAAATTGGGTTGGGTTGGGTTGGGCCGGCCCCATGGGCTAAGCCCATTTTGACGGCTCTAATAGAAGGTATGTGTAGATTTTCATAATATAAGAGGGATGCAAGTATTTAATTGAGGAACTTTCTCATATAGCGACTCAAAGTATTTTAATTATGCTCCATAGCTATAGTTTGCTAAGTACGATTCGTAGCTACATATTATAAGGAGGAGAGCGGCGAGAGAGATTGGGAGAGAGAGGAGAGAGGCGAGCGAGAGAGGGCAGAGAGAGGAGAGCGAGAGAGGGCAGAGAGTGGAGAGAGGCGAATTGTATATGTATATCTGTCAAAATAATTGTATATATGTAACTGTTATACATATGTATTTGTATATCTAGCGAGCGAGATTGGGAGAGGGATGAGAGAGGCGAGCGAGATTGGGAGAGGGAGGAGAGAGGCGAGCGATAGGGCGATAATTTGTATATTTCGCATCTCGTTGTATAATTCACGGGTACGTTTGAATAATTTGCGTGTTTTTGTATAATTGAGCAATACAAAGTCTGAAATTATACAAATATGATAAAACTCGAAATAATGAATTGATACAAACATAAACATATGAACTTTAAACAGTTATACAAATTACATTATATAAATTATATTATACAAAATCCGAAAACTACACGTTTATACAAACTAAAAAAAATTATACAAAAAAATATTGAATGTATATGGTGATAAAACTGAAAAACCAAAGGAAATCATCGTCATATACAAATACAAACCATCGTATATAAATACAAATCAAACGACGAATTGTTAGTTGCGAATTATACAAATGTGGCTAATTATACAAACCTGAAGTCAGCCCACGTAATTAATGGTTAATGTTAGTCGCGAGAGGTAACTATAGCAAACTATAGCTATGATGACTAATTAAGTAGTATAAATTTGTTTAACCGCATAATTTTCCCTATTTAATTTTGAAGTTAAGTATATCTAAAATTAAATTATATTAAAGAGGTTGTTAAATGTAGGACAAACTATAACTTTCGTCGTATACTTGTATAAAGACAAAAGTCAAAAATTTCATAGCAAAGTACACGAGAAATAACACATGAGGCGCCCTATATAAAGCTATGGCTCTACATCCCAAGACCTCACAAGAAAAATGGACTATGTGAAGATTTGTCTAGGATTGTTCTTCCTCTGTTTTTTGGTTCGTGGAGTATTCATTTCACTTAGAAAAACCAAAAGAGTTGCACCAGGTCCATTCCCTTTGCCTATCATCGGAAATCTTCACTTGCTTGGTGATAAACCCCACATATCACTTGCTCAACTCGCGAAAAAACATGGTCCAATTATGAACCTGATATTGGGGCAAATAAACACTGTGGTCATTTCCTCGTCCGTCTTGGCAAAACAAGTCTTGCAAAAGCAAGATTTAGCCTTTTCCAATAGATTTGTTCCAGATGCGCTTCGTGCCTGCAATCACTCTGGTTTATCTGTTGTATGGCTACCTGTCAACAACTCTCAGTGGAGAACACTTCGCAAGGTTATGAACTCTCACATCTTCTCAGGTAAAGAATGCAAATTGGAAGTTAGAATTAAATTTTAGTTGTGGCCAAATTTGATTTTTGTCACCTTTATATATTCTCAGGCAACAAGCTTGACGCTAACGAGCATCTCAGAACTAAAAAGATCCAGGACCTGATTGATTACTGTCACAACTGTAGCAAAGTTGGTGAAGCAGTAGATATGGGAAGAGCATCTTTCAGGACTTCACTGAATTTGATTTCCAACACTATTTTCTCTAAAGATTTAACTGATCCATTTTCCGATTCTGCTAAGGAATTTAAGGAATTGGTGTGGAACATCATGGTTGAGGTTGGTAAACCCAATTTGGTCGACTATTTCCCTTTTCTTAAAAGGATTGATCCACAAGGTATAAGGCGGCGCTTGACTGATTATTTTACTAAGGTTCTTCACCTTATTAGTGGTTTGATCGATGAACGGATAAAGGAAAGGAAAATGGGAAATCGTGCAAATGTTGATGTGTTAGATGCTCTTCTAAATATTAGCCCTGATGAAATCGACAGGAATCATATCGAGCATCTGTGTCTGGTTAATTTATTCTCCACTCCTCTTTCTCCAATCCTTAATTTTCTGTTTTTTCACGTCATTGGATCTTAAACCAGTAAGTTTTGCAGGAAATGTTTGCAGCAGGGACCGATACTATATCAAATACATTGGAGTGGGCAATGGCTGAACTACTTAAGAATCCACATACTTTGGAGAAAGTACAAGAAGAACTTGCACAAGTAATTGGTAGAGGCAAACTAATAGATGAAGCTGATGTTGCAAAATTACCTTATTTGAGGTGCATCGTGAAAGAAACCTTTCGAATACACCCACAAGTTCCTTTCTTAATTCAGCGCAAAACAGAGGAAGATGTTGAGCTTTGTGGCTATATTATTCCTAAAGACTCCCAGGTTCTTGTGAACGTATGGGCAATAGGGCGGGACTCTAATTTATGGGAAGACCCTTTGGACTTTAAGCCAGAAAGGTTTTGGGAGTCAGAAATAGACTTTAGAGGTCGGGATTTTGAGCTCATTCCATTTGGCGCTGGTCGAAGAATTTGCCCTGGATTGCCTTTGGCTATCAGGATGGTTCCAGTAGCACTAGGTTCATTGCTAAATACATTTAATTGGAAGCTACATGGTAGAATTGCACCTAAACATTTGGACATGGAGGAGAGTTTTGGTATTACCTTGGCAAAAACTCAACCTCTGCTAGCTATCCCTGTTCCATTGTAGGTGTTGGGATAACATAAGATTTTATGTAGTAGATTAAGCAGGCGTTTTGCCATGAAAATCAAATATATGTTGAAGTTGTGTTTGACCATACTTTTTGCAAAGAATATTCAGAATTTGAATGTGTTTTTTTCTAAACTTGATTTATACCCTCCAATCTCTGAAAATTAGTAAAAATCAGTCGACTAATTTATCTGAAACATACGATCAAATCTACTCTCAAAGAGTAATATTTTGATATGGAAAATCATATAATGCCATAGATTAAATCTCATATACGAGATACTATATACTATAATCTAATATTGACACCTCCTAACTCTCCTCGATTCCTTTACACAGTCTACTCTCTGCTTAATTTCCTTCTTTATTTGGGATATGACAAAACTTGTATTTACATGTATACTCCTATACAATCTCCAGTTTCTTGCTTGTCAAGTGTAGAATACTAAAGCTCCCCACATAGTAACTGTTGTCTCCTTTTTAAACTGCCGCCAATGTCTCCTCTTAAGCCATTTCAGGCTACAACAATCCACCAAACTACAACAAACACATATTCGAAATCCTCCAATTCACAACAACATCAAATTCAACTCGAAATTACTTCAAAATTGAATGAAAAAGTCATACAAGTCATTAGTTATAGAATTCTACTAAAAAGCTCACATATAATCACAAAATACTTATCTAATTCTTTCAAACCACTATACAAGACATAAATTAGTATCTATAAGACTAAAGTTCAATCATGTGGCAGTGTGTTTGCCACGTGATCCCTATCATCATCATCATCATTATCATTGGTGGGCTCATCTTCAAGACCTTGGTATTTGACCATATACTTGATGTTGTGGAGTAAGTTGAGACTAGAGAGGTCGAGGAGGGGGAAAGCATCACCGGGACATGGGGGAACCGAAAATGTCCCCCAAAACAAGTAATGCATCTAATTGGGAGTTAAGCCTCGCATACTCCATGTCCCTTTGCTTATACCTTGTCTGCGAGGCTTTTACTTGGCTAGATAGCTCAGCGATCTTCTGCTCTATGGCCATCATCTTAATTTCCCTACCCAGATGTCCTTCTTAACTTAGAGAGCTATTATAAACAGATTTCCTACAGATGCCAAGATTTCTAAGACTTGATATCCCATTATCTCCTACTTGCTATTGTTGCACTAACAATAATATTCCTACCACTCGGGAAAATGCAAAACATATTTTCTATGGAGGTGAACATGCTAAGAAGATTTGGAGGTTATATGCAATTTCCATTGAGATAGAGTACTCCAACATTAATTTGAAGAACTTACTACAGAAATGATGGACCAAGAAAGTCCTCAATCCAGTGATAGCATACATCACAAGAGTATTGCCCATGTTTATTTGCTGGGAGTTATGTAGGAGCAGATGCAACCACAAATATGAATCAACTAAACCTTATATTTATAGATCAAAAAGAAATATTACTCATATCTTATTTTTCACTTTGCAGTCAAACTTTGGCAGGATCAAAGTTGAGACCTCTTGGGAAAACTGACGTCTATAATAATCATAAGACTGCCATAAGATTGAAATTGATCAGACCACCAACTATGGATTTTAAACTTAACACTGATGGATCTTGTGTTAATGGAAGGTGTGGTGGAGGTGAAGTATTGAGAAATATTAGAGAAGGAACCAGCAATTGGGCAGAAGCCATGTCCATCTTCATGGAATGGAACAATGCATCCAAAGAGGAGTAAATATGATCATTGGAGAAACTGACTCCATACTACTTGGTAAAGTCATCACTGAAAATTGGAGTATCCCCTGAAGAATGTACATCGCAGTTAAGAAGATTCAGAAACTATTTGAAGAGCATGGTTTCACTATCAAACACGGCCTCAAAGAGGCAAATCAACCCGCTGACAAACTTGCTTCGATTAGCCTCTTAACTGATGTTAACCATGTCTCAACTTCTATACTAATCTTCCTAGACTTGTTAAGGGCCCTTGTAAATTTGGATAGAATGGATTTGGTCACCTTCAGATCAAAAAGAACAAAGGATGCCAACCTTTTTTTTTTGAACTTCCTTAGATTCGTAGCCAATAACTTCCACTTGCCTGTGTATAGGCTTACTTTTTGCTAAGTGTTTCTTAAGCACCAAAGATTCAAGTTTGGTATGCTAAAGTTCAAAGTGTGTATCCTTATCTCATCAATGAAAGGCCAACTTTTGCAAAAAAAAAAAAAAATCTTAGTAGGAAGTGCTTCCCCTGAATGGGGCCCTACGCGGTGCGAATTCAAATTAATCCAGCTTTACTGTTGATACCGGACACTGAATGAAAAAACAAAAAAACTAGAAATTATTATCTATGTGTCTCAGTGCAGGCCATAGCTAACCTTAAATTTATGATTTATTGTACACAATTTTGGTCCATAGCTCTACCTCATGGACCATCTTTCTTCCAAGTGATAAGCTTAAATTCAGGACTAAAGTCAATTAATATGGATATAATGGTTAAATACGCACATCAATTATTATTCTTTGATGTGCAAACAAAGTTTATCTAAAAATGTTTGACTAGTAATCACGAAGTTTAACGTATTAGGCCCCTTTCCTTGAACAAGAGTCTCTCTTCGTTCTTCACATTTTCCAATTCAGTTTTTATGTCTTCAAACAAAGATTGAAAACCAATATACTCCCTACTTCATAACAGAAAAATGGAGTACATTAACATTTTGCTAGGACTGTTATTCGTGCTGGGAGTATTGATTTCACTTTGAAGAAGCAAAAGAGTTGCACCAGGTCCATTCCCTTTGCCTATTATGGGAAATCTTCACTTGCTTGGTCATAAACCCCACATATCACTTACTCAACTCGCAAAAAATTATGGTCCAATTATGAATCTCAAATTTGGGCAAATAAACACAGTGATCATTTCCTCGTCCGCCTTGGCAAAACAAGCGATGCAAAAGCAAGATTTCAGCTTTTCCGGTAGGTCTGTTCCTGATGCACTCCGTGCCTGTAATCACTCTAATTGTTCTGTTACTTGGATACCTGTCAACAACTCTCAGTGGAAAACACTTCGCAAGATTATCAACACTCACATCTTTTCAGGTAAAGGTCGAATTTGAGCGAGTAAAACAAAGTTATATTGCAATATAGGTTTAAACTTCCACAAGTTGAGCAAGATAATATTAAATGGATTAATTTTGCCACCACTACTCTCAGGTATCAAGCTTGATGCTAATGAGCATATTGGGACAAAAAAAATCCAGGAGCTGATTGATTACTGTTACAAGAGTGGGGAAAATGGTGAAGCAGTCAACATCGGCGGAGCAACTTTCAGGACTTCGCTGAATCTGCTTTCCAGCACCATTTTCTTAAAAGATTTGACTGACCCATTCGCTAATTCTGCAAAGGAATTTAAGGAATTGGTGTGGAACATCATGGTTGAGGCTGGTAAACCCAATTCGGTCGACTTTTTCCCTTTTCTACAGAAAATTGATCCACAAGGTAGAAGGCGACGCATGACTGATTATTTTACAAAGATTCTTCTCCTTATTAGTGGTTTGATCGATGAGCGGATAAAGGAAAGGGAAATGTAAAATCGTGCAAATGTTGATGTGTTAGAAGCCCTTCTCAACATTAGTCCTGAAGAAATCGACAGGAATCATATAGAGCATCTGTGTCTGGTTAATTTATTCTCCAATCCTCAATTATCTCTCCATTTGTTTTTCTCCGGTGCAAAAGTATAGTCCTCTGCAAAAAAGATTGACATGGATTGATGCTCAATTATCTTAAATGATGCAGTCAACTCATCTAAAAGTTTTGATGGGTGGAGCAAATAATTTTATAATATTTAATTGTATGTGTCTCAACAAGTTGTTGTTTGGTAGCTTGCTAAAATGTTTGTGTCACGGTGTTTGGTCACCTTTTATCTAAATTGAAAGCAACATGTGTTTTGGATCTATTACTTGATCATATATGACATCTACATCATATGATCTTACACAAGTAAGTTTTTCAGGACTTGTTTGTAGCAGGGACTGATACTACATCAAATACATTGGAGTGGGCACTGGCTGAACTACTCAAGAATCCACATGCTTTGGAGAAAATACAAGAAAAACTTGCACAAGTAATTGGCAGAGGCAAACTAATAGATGAAGCTCATGTTTCAAAATTACCTTACTTGAGGTGCATCGTGAAAGAAACCTTTCGAATACACCCACAAGTTCCTTTCTTAATTCCCCGCAAAGCAGAGGAAGATGTTGAATTTTGTGGCTATATTATTCCAAAAGACTCACAAGTTCTTGTGAACGTATGGGCAATAGGGAGGGACTCTAGTCTATGGGAAGACCCTTTGGACTTTAAGCCAGAGAGGTTTTGGGAGTCAGAAATAGGTCTTAGAGGTCAGGATTTTGAACTCATTCCATTTGGTGCTGGACGAAGAATTTGCCCTGGATTGCCTTTGGCTATCAGGATGATTCTAGTCGCACTTGGTTCATTGCTAAATACCTTTAATTGGAAGCTACAAGATGGAATTACACCTAAAGATTTGGACATGGAGGAAAGATTTGGTATTACCCTGGCAAAAGCTCAACCTCTGCTAAGCTATGCCTATTCCACCATAGATGTTGAATCTATCATTTCTTTATAAATGTAAGTCATTGTATTTGTAGATCTGTCCTTGTGTATCCTTGAAATAAGACCATGTCACCACCAAGTGTTGTGTAATTCTTTCTTGATTTTCTGAAATGACAATTTTATTTGGAAATAACTATTTTTTGGCAAACATGATAACAAGAACAGAAGGAATGGTTCTTAATTAGGAATATAAAACTAGAAATTTAGCTTAAGAAAGTAGTCACTCATCCTAATATAGAATATTCTAGAAGTGCATTGTTGAATCTTTACAGGTAGGGTTTTGGACAATACTATCACTCGATCATACATGCTCTTTGATGAAATATTTTCATCGTTTTTAATTGCCGTTAAACTACAAAGCTCGTTTTGACGTCGGTACCAGAAATACTGAAGCCCAGCGAGTTTACCTCTTTAATTGCATGTCAGTGGCTTTGATAACCCTAACTTTCCCAACGACAACTCCGAAAAATCAAATTCCGGCGAAGTTCGATAAATCGTTGAACATTTTCCAATTGCAATCATTTTGAATCGCAATGAGCGAATTATCATTTTTTCATGACAATAAACAAGATTTACATAGTTTGAGATAACTGAAAAAATGGCTGATTTGAGATAATTTGAGAAATAAAAAACGAGAAGAAAAGAGATATTTTGAGTTGTGAATGAACGGAGAATCTACAGTTTCTTGCTTCAAAGTTTTGTATTTCTTCTTCATCAGGTGTATGGCAAAAAGGATTTGTAAAAGGGATTAGGATAGTTTAACCGCTACAAGTTGATCAATTTGTGGGTGTTATTAACCTCCGTAATAAACCCCTCAATAAGTAAAATTCGTAATATGCAATAGAATTTCTGCAAAATAAAATGTCACTATAACAATCTTGAGGGGGTTTTAACTCCTGTAAAATAAATTATTAAAACTTTATATTGCGGAGAATATGAACCCCACAAATTAAAAATTAATTATTTGTCAAAAAAGATTGTGAAGTTGATACACTGATGCTAAATGAAATTTAATAATTTGTCAAAAAATGGTTGTTAAGTGAAATATTTGCGAGGGTTTTTGAAACCGTTGTAATAGTAAATCGTGGGGGTTTATACCCCGCAAAATGGGTATCATTTATAGTAACTTTAATCAAGTATAATACATAAATATGTCATTTAACTTAGTTTCAACTAACATACATGCCTTCCACAGTGCAGTGCACAAGTAGGCACTTTAATTTTTATAAAATTAAATAAATAGACACATGCATCTTATGTTGCATAATACACATAGAATTCTCAGGCTCGCTAATCCACGTAGAAATGTTTTTTTATCACGCATATAACCTGCAATATAATATTCAAGTTTTGAATAGATAAAGTGTCTACTTATGCACTGACAAAGTTAAAAATCATAAATGCCACGTAAAACCAAATTAAAGGTTGTATCTATGTATTATCTCGACATACATTGACACTCACAATACATACAATCTATGAATTATGATATACAGTGATATAGACAATTGAATATCGTTATAAGGACAACATAGTAAATGTGCCTCAAGATACAGTAAACTTCAAATCAGTACCACGAAAATCACCATTATAAGTACCACCCATTTCATGATAACAATATAAAAATTATCTTCCTTCTTTACAGCTCCATTTTCCCTTCTTCAAACAAAAATAGAAACCACTATACTCCCTAGTTCATAAGAGAAAAATGGAGTACGTTAGCATTTTGCTAGGACTGTTTTTTGGTTCGTGCTGGGAGTATTGATTTCACTTAGAAGAAGCAAAAGAGTTGCACCAGGTCCAATCCCTTTGCCTATTATCGGAAATCTTCACTTGCTTGGTGACAAACCTCACATATCACTTACTCAACTCGCAAAAGAACATGGTCCAATTATGAATCTGAAATTGGGGTAAATTAACACACTCGTCATTTCCTCAACAGTCTTGGCTAAGAAGTTATCCAAAAGCAAGATTTATCCTTTTCCAATAGGTTTGCTCCAGATGCAATCAATCTGATTTCTCTGCTGTATGGTTACCTGTCAACAACTCTCAGTGGAGAACACTTGGCAAGATTATGAACTCTCACATCTTCTCAGGTAAACACTGCAAATGAGTGATCAAATAAACATAGCAATGTTTGCTTGAGGCAAATGAGTTGGGTCATGATTGATCAAATAAATTTACATAACTCTCAATTTTTGTATGTTTGGGTCAAATCAACAAACAAAGTTCCACCACTATTCTCAGGTAAAAAGCTTGATGCTAATGAGCATCTTAGGATTGATTATTGTCACAAGAGCGGGGAAAATGATGAAGCAGTGAATATTGGCAGAGCAACTTTCAGGAGTACACTGAATTTGATTTCCAACACCATTTTCTCTAAAGATTTGACTCATCCATTTTCCGATTCGATCTGCTAAGGAATTTAAAGAATTGGTGTGCAACATTATGGTTGAGGTTGGTAAACCCAATTTGGTCAACTATTTCCCCCTTCTTAAAAAGATTGATCCACAAGGTATAAGTCAGCGCTTGACTGATTATTTTACTAAGGTTCTTCACCTTATTAGTGGTTTGATCGATGAGCGGATAAAGGAAAGGAAAATGGGAAATCGTGCAAATGTTGATGTGTTAGAAGCCCTTCTCAACATTTGCCCTGATGAAATTGACAGGAATCATATCGAGAAACTATGTCTGGTTAGTGTTTGTCTAATTGAAAGCAACATGTGTTTTAGTTCTATTCATATATGGCATCTACTCAATAGAATCTTAAATTAGTAAGTTTTGCACGACTTGGAACCTCCATATATATCACAAGGTATCATAGATGACGTGTTCATTTCTTCTTTGAATGATCTCAACCTAGTATACATGATATATTCTTCAAAAAAAAAAAAAACAAAGCTCACTCATCTATGATACTAATTTGATATAGGTCATATATTGACAGGATATCATATAAAAACAGATTTATTTGATATTTTAATTTTTATATTATTTTTAACAAGTCTTACTTGTGAAAAAATATATAAAAATAAATTTATATTTTAGATATAAATTTGTTTGCATTTGAAAAAAATTACTATTAACTTAAGTTTTATTAAATAAGTTAGTGGATTTTTCAATCATTTAAGCAATTTATAACCTACAGTAGAAGGAAGACAACATAGGCACGTAAAGTAAAAACTTAATACTTGGGTCCATAAGACAGAGACCAAACCTTTTGGATTTTGTATTTGTTGAAACAGCGTCACCTAAAAAATAGGTCATAACTATACATATTAGTTTTAATAATCGTAAAAATTCAGATATGTTCGAATTAATGATAATTTATATAATTAAAGAAGAAGACATATATAATCTCATATGATTAACGTAGTGTCCGTTTGAATTGATTTACTTTAGATGTTCTTAAGCTTAATTAGTACTATCATTCAGATATGTTTGAAAATGTCTTTCAGTGAATCTTATTCTATGCAAATTTAAATTAACTGGACTAGACAGTTTTAAATACTAAATTATTGCAAGAAGAAGGAAGATTGATCTTTCCTTTCAAAAGTCCCCCATATGAATGCATGTAGATTCTCAGAGGTGTTAATTAAGTGATTGAGCCTACTCCCAAATAAATGAGATTATATATGAGTAGTAGCAATAGTAGCATGAAAATGAATTACAAGAAAGATTTCATTTAATTTGTTGTATTGTCTCATTCAATAGAAAAGAGTATTGTGTAGAGTTGTGTAATCTATACAAGTACGATTTCAATCAATACACTAGCATGAAAAATTAATTGAATACACTATTCAAATTATCCATAAGCTTTTCAAAGTGAAATTTTGTTCTTATGCAGAAATCTAAGTACTATTTCAATTAATTCACTCACATTGGTTTAGTTGCGAGATAGCCAACTTATATTAAGTGTTGTGTTTCAAACTAAATTCTTCTCCACGTTGTGCAAGTCATTTCGTTAACAGTTTAGGACCACCAATATTGCCAGGCTCTCATGTGTATTTAGTTCATACACATACATATCCTACAAAATATATGTAAATTTTGAAGGAAACATAAATCTCACTAGTTCAGGAGCTAATTACTTAGATACATTTTAGTTTGTAATATTACGTATCTTACCATATTTTGGTGTGTTAAGATACGTTCAGATACATGTATCTGGGGATTGAACGGGTCATATTTTTATGGGCTAATATTGCACTCCTAATCCCAGGCCCAAATAATTTGAACCAATCTCACTCAAAACAATTTCAGGGCGGAACTTGATTCTATAGCATTTCAGAGATTTAACAGAATGCAAAATCTTTTCCCTAGCGGCCGTCATTATGCTGGATGCATAAAGAAAATTTATGAAATAGAAATTCAAGCGGGCACCTATGGCATGTCAGGAAGCATCGTTCATACAAGTTAACTATACTGAAAGAAACTAAACAAACTTAATTAGATTGATCATGTAATATTCAGCTATATATGTCGTTTACTGTGAAATGAAACATGAAGGGGGGGGAAAAAGACGAACATTAGTAGATTACGCAAATATATCCACAGCTTCCATTTCTTGGCCACTAGAGGAACCCATACTAGACTTTGGTCCGAAATATTCACATTGCCAGACATTGGATGAACAGCCATTTTACCTCTTAACGAATGAGATAAAGGGAAGATTGGCCACCGTCAGGGTATCTCCAATCAGCTGAGCATGGTTGGATGCCCAGTCTGTAGCATCCTCCTGATCACATCCATCCCAAAAGCAGAATCTGATGAACTAAAGAAAGGTAACACAAAACTTAGCCGGAAGGTGATACATGATAAATTTATTTTAAATAAAGCTACATATTGTTGTAGATGAAAATTAAGTAGTACTTCTACTAGTTTGTTTCAGTACAGAAAGCTATCCTCTAGCTTCCAAAATTACAATGACCTCCGTATAAAACATATATATTCATCATCAAGAACATTCTGACTAATATGTTACTTCAACTTATCTTATATATATCAACATATATCTTTATTGTCATCCCAAATCCTAACCATTTCTTTTCCCCCCTGAAGAGTGGAACTTATGGTCAGGATCGTATAACCTCATCTATTTCGGGAGTCATTACCATAACTTAATGCAATTGGCATCTTATCATGGTAGAACTTATGGACTGAGAGCCTAACATGCACCATAGTTTCATCAGCTAAATAAAATGTCTTATGGGGTAACATAAAGTAAGGTCAAGTGTAATTTATCCTCAATATATGTACCTACATGTTGAAATATAACCACAACACTCAAACGATTGAGTCAAGCCAGAATCATAGCGCACTTAGTTTGGTCTCAATTGTACTTCGTGGTCCATTTCCAAACTACTTTTCCTTGCACAACTTTGGCCAGAGGAAATAGTTTGACTCCACAGAAACACCCAAATCTTCGGCCAAAGGAAATACTTAAATTCGAGACAGATACAATGATTTTTTAGATCAAAACAAAAATTAGGGTGAAATCCTAATTTAGGCACATAATTTTTTATTGTTAAAAGATATTTGTATAAGAAAGTCAGCAACCAATCATGTCGGGCGTTTGACTACTGAAGCTATCCATCTTGTATGGAGATTATTGGAACAATATAAGGACAAAAAGAGGGGCTTACACATGGTGTTCATTGACCTAGAAAAGACATGTGATAAAGTCCCTAGAGAGGTCCTTTGGAGATGTTTGTAGAGTTTAGAGGTTTATATGTGGCTTATAGTAGGACTATTAAAGACATGTACGATGGAACCAAAACTCAATTAGGACAGTGAGAGGTGATTCGGAGCACTTCCCAATCGTGATGAGAATGCACCAGGAATCAGCCCTTAGCCCGTTCCTTTTTGCCTTAGTGATGGATGTATTGACACGATATATTCAAGGGGAGGTGTCGTGGTGTATATTATTGGCAGATGACATAGTATTTATTGATGAGATGCCTGGTGGAGTTAATGATTGGATGGAAGTTTGGAGAGAAACCCTAGAGTCTAAAGGTTGTAAGTTAAGTAGGACTAAGACATAGTACCTAGATGGCAAGTTTAGTGACTTGACACATGAGGTAGAGGTGCAAGTTTAGTGACTTCCCAAGAGAGAAAGCTTCAGGAATCTCAGGTCCGTAATTCAAGGAGACAGGGCGATTGACGATGATGTCACACACTGTATTGGAGCAGATGGGTGGAAAGAGGCTAGCCAAATGTGCCACCAAGGCTTAAAAGTAAGGTTTACAGAGTATTTAGACCAACACTGTTGTATGGGATTGAGTGTTTGGCCAATCAAGAATGCCCATGTTCAAAGGACGAAGGTAGCAGAGATGAGAATGCTCAGATAGACATATGAGCATACTACGAGAGATGATTAAGAACCAAGTTATATGGTACAAGGTGGGAGTGGCCTCCATGGCGGGCAAGATGAGGGAAGCAATGTTGAGATGGTTCGGACACGTGAAAAGGAGGTGCAAGGATGTGCCAGTGAGGAGGCATGAGAGGTTGGGTATAATAGGAGTTAGGAGAAATGGAGGTAAGCCGAAGAAAAACTAGGGGAAATGATTAGACAAGACATGGCACAACTTCAAGGACATGACCCTAGATAGGAAGGCATGGAGGTAAAGGATTAAGGTAGAAGGGTAGTAGATAGTCGAGCGTTGTCATGCTTCTAGTAGTATGATTTAGGTAACGCGTTGCTTTCTCTCCAATATGTATTGAATATCTGTTGCTACCTTGTTTTGTGCATTGGTATATTGTTCTCTCTTTTTCTTTCTTACTATCCTGCTTTTTTGAGTTGAGATCCTACCCTCCGCACACCCACTTATGAGATTACACTAGGTATGTTGTTGTTTAAGTACACAACCAGAAGGTGCTTCAAAGATGTTTATAGGTCAACATCACTGTTGAATGTGCAATGAACTCAAGAAGTCTATCAAGACCTCTTATATCATTTGCAATAGCCATGTTACACCAATAAGGAAATGCATTATTCAAACTTGCTCTCAAAAATTTGTGCATTCCTTTCCTTCCACATAGTCCACCATAATTTAGGCATATTTTTATAACTCTATTTTTAGATATATGAATTATTTTTAGCTGAATTCCCGCACCCATATCCATACCATCGAATCTTAGAATTTAGATCATGAAGGATCTGACCTCTAGATCGCATCCATATAGAACACCCGCACCTGAGTTCGAGCAACTCAGAACAAAATTGAAGTATAAAGAAGAAACAGAGATCTGAGCACTAAACCCATGACAGAGTATGTGTCTTTGGCAAAAGGCAATTACTGAGCGAGTGTTATAGCCAAACTTGAGGCTCAAAAACTACAAAAACTTAAATCTTTCATAAAAAGATAAGCTTTAGCCAAATTAACATATTAACAAGTTCAAGAATAGTAAAGTGGCACACGTAAGTGCATTAATTGTACAAATGAGCATATATGAGAAAAAGAATACCACAAGTATGGAAAGAACATATTAGGCTATTAGCCAAAATAGTCATGCAGGTCATCAGACCCAGAAATAAGTGTCTACTCAAGTCTCAACAAACTGCACTGATATCAATTTAAGCTAGAAGTAGGAGAAGAGGAACACCGAGACTAACATAGGTGGAAGACTATAACGAGTTATCATAAGCCTATTCCACTTTCGCATTCTACTTATGCGGACAAGGAGAACATCAGCACTGAAGGTATAATCTTTTTGCCTTAGGTCAATTAACCCCACAGATGTGAAGATTTTGAAGATATTATGGTATATTTTCTTTCAAGAAGAAAAAGGATAATCATATAAGCTGATAACCTACTTACTATGGCAAGAAGTTGAAAACAAATAACATAAATACCAAATTGCAGTACCAAAGCAGATTATAACTTCGTGCAGGAAGAAACTCAAGAAAATCAAATGCATTTTGGAATTCTAATCAATATAAATCAGAAAATTAAAGCAAAACCGACAGAAACTAATCAATAATGATAGTTTGAGGTCAATAATAGCAAACTACTTGTATACTGATCTATGATGAGTAAGAGAACTTAATTACATGTTCACAACTTAGAGAAAGGGGAAATTACCTTGAGATAGTGATCTCATAGGGAAATGTGACACACTCAAGATTTGAAATCGCAGGAATGTGGTCCTTTTTCTCATTTACAAATTTTATTATCTGAAACATAACTTCACGAAGAGATGATTCCAACACTGTTCGCCGAGCACTCCTCTCCTCAGATGCACTCTCTGCAAAAAAAAGTTATACCTCCCTTTACAAAACTGACTAATGAACAAGTTGCAAAACCATATGGAAAAAATGTTTTCAAAAAAAAAAAAAGGAGAAAAAAAGCATGGTACCTCCTGGGTCAACTACTTTTGAGAGATGAGACTTGCCAGGATGAGCTTTCGGATGATGAGCCACATTCAAATTTATATACCAGTGTTCCCAGTAAAAACGTTCAACTTTGGTAGTGAACCATGAGGCCTGTTTGTTTTTGACTTCACAGAAGGATAGGCAAATCTGCATACTTTCACCATCCAGTTACGCAAATATGTATGTTGAGATTACAACAGAAAGTTCATTTAGATATTTAGACCAGTACTGATTTCACTAGTGATTAAAATTCCACAAGATACTTATATCACTAGTCAAAAGGTTACAGGCAACAATGTCCTGAGAAAAAATGCAACATACAATAGAAGAACCAAACAGTACGGAATAAGAACCCACCACAAATCACAAGATATTCTTATGACTAGAGAGCATATTGAAGAAAAAGAAATGGCTATAGTCTAAATGACTGGGAGATTAGCAGAGTAGCAGGACTGTTTGTTGCAGGTGTTGAATTCATTCCCAGGTGTTTCAGTGGGACCTGATAGTCCAATATAGAAGCTGCACAACAAAGGGAGCTTCACTGTGAAATCCTGTTACTGGAATATGAACTCTAATCAGACAATGGGAATGGTGTGGCCATGGAAGCTAATCTGGAAGATTAAAATCCCTCATAAGGTATCATGTTTCTCATGGTTGGTGATAGGCATGTCTAACAAATGAAGTGTTACAGAAGAGAGGTATACATATTTGCTCAAGGTGTTACATGTGTGAAAAAGAGGCACAGGTTAACAACCACTTATTTCAACATTGCAAAACAGTTGTAAATCTGTGGGACATGTTCTTATGTATACTTGGAGTTAGCTGGGTAATGCCCAGAACTTCTTTAGACATGCTGAAACAAAGCGAAGGAATGGGCAGAAGGAGAAGATCAAAAGAAGACTGGTGGAAATGCATTCCAGCTTGCATCTTATGGACACTTTGGAAGAAAAGGAAAGGAAGATCCCATGGTGGGCAAGCTAGCAGCATTCAAAAGATCAAGATGAAGAGCCTATGTTTGCTGTATTTTTTGTGTAAACAGGACATGGTGGGGGAGGTAGAAAGTATAATGGACTTTATAGGACAACTGTAAAGTATTTTTTGGTTTTTGTTTGTCATGATGCCCCCAGGGGTTGTAAATCCCACCATCAGTTTTTCTTGATGAGTTTTTTGGGGTTGTAAATATAAGGTTACCTTTATCAAAAGAAAAGGAAATGGCTATTAGACTATGTAAACACTGAACAGAACTATAAAGCAGGAAAGTGAATGGCCATTGGCCAAAACAGTGATCATCACCAACAGAAACAAACTGCGACCACTCACTAACCTGATTTTTCCTGTTAGGGTGCTTCTCGACTCTATCAATGAATAGGGTAATCTTCTCTTCAATTTTCTTTTCAACCTCCACATCACCACACTGCGTCTACATAACATAACATGAAAGAACAATAAACCAAAAGTATACCATAAAATAGTAAATATCAGCAGCTTAAACTGATTAAAAATAAATATCAGCAACTTATTGCATCACCATAAAAGATCTACCAAAAAATAGGGAAAGGATAAAATAAAATAAAATAAAAAACACATGATATATTACAGTATTACACCAACCTCTCCTCGAGACTAACATAATTTGAAGGACCTCACTTTTGGTTCTATATTATAGAGTGATTTCCCTCTAGTTCAATGTGTCATTAGAAATGTCTTCCACTGATAGTGAACAATTTGTTTGACCATTAATTCACCTTCTCTTGAAAAAAAATAGAATATATTAGCTTCTAATGAAGAAGCATAGTGGTCATTCACTCCTTTTTAAAAATTCATGATGTCATATCCACATCTCATGTCTCGCCTTTGAATAATCAAGAGTCCTCCTGCCACAATACCTTATTCCATTTTTTTTTCCATACACCACACTGATTTAAAAAGAAAAAGAAAATGAGGAAAAAGAGATAAAGTCTACCATCTACCACTATAAGAATTTATTACTTACATATGTAATGTCAAAAAGTTCCAAATCAACATCCTTCGGCCGCAGCAGACCTAAGGCTCTGTGGAACATAATTGTGTGTAAAATACCTGCAATTGACCATTCAATTGTTTAGGATAGAGCTGCACATTGTATCAAACTACAGTCAAAATTATTAGGAACTCTGAGCCTGCAATCATTGAATGATGAAATCTAGGAGAACTGACCTCAAAATAGCAAACAAGCAAAAGCACAGAAGGAATAATGTCAAAAGCACGGTCTTTAGAACACATGAAAAATGTGACATGTGAACAAAGTTGTTCAGCTATTCATCAACATAAGCAAAAACTTTTAGGCTGAAATAGGTATCTTGTACAATTAAAGATCTTATCTAAGTCAACTCCGGTATGTGATTTTCAAGCACCAATCCATTTTAATCCGCACGACTTCCTCTATATCTAACTGTTCATGATTTCCTACCATCCAATGCTTCCATATCAAAAAGAAATTCTCATCGTTAACACGAACAACCAATGTGTACTCTAGAGATGAATTTGTTATTCAATTCTAGAATTAGATATCAAAACTAACCAATACAAGCCAAAGCTGAGATCATACACAAAACTCAGTCAAACAAGTCAAATATAAGCTATGAGCTGAAAGTTTATCCACCTATTGCCCTAATTGCACATGAATTAGAGCATAGACAAATCCAAGGATTTAACATGGATCGGGTGCATATGTGTGTTCGTGTAGGCATATTTTTAAGCTTCTTCGAGTCTTCTAAATACATATAACATTGTCTGAGCAGCAACGGAACTGAACTTACATCGTAGGACTTCTCGTATCTCAAAGTGCTCCACATCCTTCAACAAGATAACCAGTGAAGAATTAAGCGAAAATCAAGCCCAAAAAAGAGAACTCAGAGCTCATATTAACATAATTCAAAATTCAAAAGCAGAAACTTACGAGTTCTTTTAGCTGGCAAACTTCGCAATTCATGATTGATGATTCCTCTTTAGTATTTCACAAACAAAGCCGCGATTGATCGAGGAGATGATGGAAGTAATTATAATAAACCCTAGAGTGCAGTTTGAATTTCGCCGTGCCAACTGGAGAAAACGCAGAACTGAATTACGCAAACGTAGTGAAGGAGCAATTGATAGTTATCTTTGATTAGAATTTATGGAATTTCAGTGAAGTGTATTTGATTTTGGACTTCTTCCGAAGTAAAATTAAATCAATTTTTAATTAAATTAAACTACAAAATAAATCTTTCACAAATACTGAAAATTAAATAATTTGTATGTTGTCGAGTAATCCGAAAGCCGGAAACAATTTTTCGCTGCCAAAATAAAACGAGAATAAATAGTAGAGTAGTAGAGTTTTATTATTGACCATTTTTTAAGTATAACTATGTTCAAGCTTATATATATATATATATACATATATATATATATATAAAAGAGAACCCTTAACCTGGTGACGTGGCGCTATCAGAAGCAGTGATTCTTTTTCTTCTTTTTTTTTTTTCAAAATTGCCCTTCTTAAAAGTCACAACCTTTCGGAAAAGTCACAATTTTTCATAAAAATCACAACTCTTTTAAAAAGTCACAACCTTACGGATAGAGCTGTCAATATGAGCTGGCCCACCCCATCCGAGCTAACCCATACAGGCTTTGAAATTTTACAGGTCAGGCCGGGCTTGCCCATTTTTTTTGTGGTACAGAAAATGGTGAGCCCAACCCACAAGTACGTGGGCTACAGGCTGTGCCGGACCAGCCCACATTTTTAAAAAGTATATTTTAAAATCAAATTATGATTTAAAAATATTATCATAAATATTTACGAGACAATATTACATGGGGTTAGTGTGCCTACTTGTTAATCTAATCCACAAATAAAATTATCTTTATAATATTTATTAAGTTCGATTTCAAGTAAAAGTATAAATTGGTAAAATAAAAATATTAACATAATTGTTTCCAATGATCATAATAAAACACAATAAATATGACAATATTCTATAGGCTACATTCTACGTAGTGATTCCCTAGAAATTTTAGGGAATTTTTATTTTATATAGTACATATTTTATAAATATAATTTGTATTTAAATTTTAATATTGAAAACTTTGAATAGATTTTGAGTTTGAAAACTAGTTTAGTATAATTAATTATTAAGAATATTGATTACTTTCTTATTCAGTAGCAAAAAAATAGTTTCTAGATTTTGTGAATAAAATATAGTACATAGGTTGTATCTAGGAAAACAAGTGCTTTATTGAGTAAATTAACGTTTTATATAGAGATAAATAATGTTTTTAGAAGATCAATTGATAAGAAGAATACACATAAAAGCATTCAATCAATAGAAAATAATAGATTAAAGATATTTGGTTATTTAATTGTTTTAACAGCCATACTCTTGATCTTGGATAAATATTTGAAGGGATTGTTTGGTTTGATAAATATTTGAAGGGTTTTTTTGATTTGTGGATAAAGATGTTTTGATATTATAGTCCTAAAATTATAATCTTTTTAACTAATTTATCTCGCATTTTAAGTGGAATAAAATAACACCAAATTGAGATACTATCAATTTATTCTGAAATTAGTTATATTAAAATCAAATTTAATCTCAAAATATGCCACGAACCAAAGGATCCTCAGGGTATTGGCAATCAAGTTGTGTTCATATATGTTTAATAACCTGTCAAAGTCATAGGCGAAGCCAACATATTAATCTTGTTAGTTTTAAATTTTATAGCAACAATTTCAAGTGTTAATAATTGAATTCTAAACTTATTATTTGAACATAGTTAATAAACTTTTTAATATAAATATAATACTTGAACAAAAACTATTGTGTTCGATCAAATTCATACCCGAACTTATAGTTCCAGCCCTGTGTCAAGTGGCAAGCAAACATCTTTAAAAATAGTACTAATAAATTGAAGTATGAATATATGTCACTTAACATACATGAACTGAATAATACATCTTATATATTTTTGTCCAAAAACGATACAAAAATCTTAAGGCTATTTAATATAATCTTTCAGCCAAGGTTCCATAAATATAGTAAAATCTTAAACATCAAAAATTAACTTAGCCAACAATCACTAAATATTTGCTTGTTATGTTTTAAAACATAAGTAGCAAGTAGTTTCTTTTACCGGCATCTCTTGTAGTCAACCTCTTATGACCAAGAAAACATAGTAGTACTTAATAGTATTCATCAAATTAAGGATGTCGACGAGCAGCTTTGCCACAGAGAAGAGCATTGGTAGGCATGTCATATTCATTAGCTAAACTGGCTGCTGGATTGTAGACCCTGAGGTAAACCTGTTGTCCAAGATATTGCCTATCCCACATTGCAGACCTCAAATTCCACATTCCTTGGTTGTCCAAAGACACAAGTATAGCAGTCCAAGATTTAGGATAAACCTGCAACAAACATTTCATATTGAAGGTTATATACTGCAATTCAGGTTTTCACGAATCAATACCACTTCATTTAAATGATCTAAGATTACACACATTGACAGTGTTGACGATTTTTACAATAATACTTCCTCCGTTTCAATTTGTTTGTCTTACTTTCTTTTTTAGTCTGTTTTAAAAAGAATGTCGCTTTCCTTTTTGGCAACTCCTTACTTCTAACTTTTCATGTTTAAGAGCACAAGATTAAAGGGTTTGATGTTCCTTCCACATATCTTTAATTCAAGACCATAAGATTCAAAAATATCTTTACTTTCTTAAACTCCGTGTCAAGTCAAAACCAGACAAACAAATTGAAATGGAGGGAGTAGGTCATTTACCATGTTTCGCAGGTTACCACAATCTGTACTTGCTATAAGAAGTTACTAGTAGTTGAATTTTAAGTAACCTGATAGTATAAACACTACACCAACAATGATTTTTAGCGGCATATAATTAACGTCAATAGCTTAATTGCTGCTAAATATGTTTTTTTAGAGGCAATTACTAGTGACAATAACATTTTAGCACTTTTTGTAAATGTCTCTAAAGCCTATACACGTTGGATCCAATGGCAATTAACTAATGCCGGTAAAGGCTTTAGCACTCTTAATTTATATATTTTTTTGCAGCTAAAAGTTGTTTTTGTTGTAGTGAAACTTCTTTACATTGTCAGTGTATATTAGTTAAGACTCTTTACTTAATGTCCTTAAACAGTTACATTGTCATGGAGGAAATTGGAATTACCTGTGTAGTATGTCTAGTAAGAGCATCAACAAGATTATACCCTTTTCTACTAGCTTGAGTCCAAGGACCTGATCCGAAACTGCAAATATTAACAGGACGAGTAAGAAAACTAAGTCTACCTTACACTAGGTACAATGAATCAAAACTTTTTAATGATTATGACATACCCTACGACCCAGAAATCATAACCATCAAGATGCCAAGATTGCATTGTGTCTTCATTGTTTTGGAAAACGATTTCGAGGTACTCATGGAGAGAAGATGGCAATACAGCTGTAGCTAGGTGTGGAGAACCAGCAGCTGGAGCACTTCGAATGGAATCCAAAGAGAACACTCCGGGGATGTTAAAGTGATCAGCAAGCTTCAGAGGGGTGTCAGGATTAATGTAAGAGACATCATTGACAGCGTATCTCTGCTTCCCGCTGATAAGTGGTGCAGAGTTGGCAAGCAAAATTGTCCTTGAAGGTATAATTTTTCCATAATGAAATGAACCCTGGGGATTTGGTCTAGCTGCATTTGATGTCAGGTTCCACCTACAAAAGGAAAACAAGTTATGTTATGGAAGAGTTATAGCCACCATAGCTGTCAACTTTTCCTTCCCACATTCCCAATTATATGCTTGAGTCAAAAATGTTTAGCTGGTGCAACCGAATAATGATCCCCATTAAGGACACTGCAGCAGGAGACTCATGTTACTTCCCTTGCAAACAAATAGTTTACTTCTCTGAAGTGTTCTCGTGGTAGTTGTAACCCTTGTTACTAGTAAAATTTCCTAGGTTACCCTTCACCCTAGCGATCTATGAACGTCCATTCATGGTGAATCAAACAAAAAAGTGCACTAAGTACACGACTAACTACAATAAAGGAAGCCATGATTCTAAAACTTGAGAGGGCATAATGCATTGATGTGAGGAGGCAGTGAATGCGCATTGGATGATGTGTACCTGATTGTTCTGGCTTGCATCAACGACCACTGAAACTGATCAACTGGACCGGCTGGCACAGGTCCAGATACGGGTGTTTGAGAGTTTGTGTAGTGGAGCACTGAAGTGGAAGTAAGAACTGTCGTCATGAACCTTGTAGATGCAACAATGTAGTAGTCCTTTGGAGATTGATCCAATGTGACAAGTACGGATAAAGATTGACCAACATGGACATCAAAAGAATCGTATAAATTTTGAATGACATGCGATCCTTCAACCTCTACTAGCTTCATCTTGTGGCCCTGAATTCTGAAATTAATGGTAGTTTTCAGACCCACATTTGAAATCCTGAACATATATGTTTTGCCTGAAATCAAAAGCAAGATCGGTGTTGTTAATAAGTTGTTACTTGTAGAGGGTAACACAGCATCATATTTTGATGCTGAATGGTAATTCAGTAACAAACATAGGCATTAGAGAATATTCAAATGCTGAGAATAACCTTGATTTCCAGTGAAAGTTGACTGCTTTTGACCATTTATAAGGAGGCCATCTGGGAAGGGAAGAGACTTCCCTGAATCCAATATTTGCCGCAATGCCTGAAAGTCCCCATGGACCAAAGCATTTGAGTGTACTTTTACATAATTAAAAATTCTTTGCACATGAAGGCAAAGGAGAACTTCATGTAATTTCCTTCAAGCAGTTTCTTAAATATGTTTGACATTTTCACAAAGTTCTTAAAAATGAAAACATCACATAATGCATAAAAAAACTTTAGACTAAAGTGGAAAGGAATGAAAAGTATATTAATTCATTAGATTTCCCAAATATATCAAGAAAGAAGGGATTAATAAATATCATTAGATGAGCCAAAAAATTAGGATCCTCCATAAGTTACCCCTAGCATATGACCTATCAGGGGCGGAGCTAGAGAGAAAGCAACAGGGTCGGCAGAAGCCAATAGCTTTGGTCAAATTTATACAAAACCAAGTAAGCTATCTTTTTTAGAATTCAGAACCCACAAACTCAAACTTCTGGAAACGCCTATGTGACTGACTGTAGCTAAATTTAATAGAAAAGACTGTAAGAAAAAGGCAGTAGACTCACCTTATGACTAGTCTTGTACCAATCACCAATAAGCAAACTGAAATCTCCATCAGGTTTTGCATATGGAACAGGGATTACAGATCTTGCATAAACATTAAGTACTCCAAACCCCCCAGCAGCTCTGTGCAGTTGAGTTGAAGGGAAATAAGTATAGCTCCCAATCTGGTCTTTAGGCTGAAACTTGTAAGTGTAATTTCCGTTTGGAGGAATAGGACAATTTGTTCCCAAAACTCCGTCTTGCCAAGAGTTCTTTCTCTGTTTGATTCCGTTCCTAAACATGATAAGCAACATTACATTTAACACTTCACTTTCTAGCCCTTCCACCCATGAACACTCAAGCAACAGAAACATCAAGAAAATGCAGTCATCCTAGTCAGTTGCCACAATCCAAAAGGGCAACACATTTTGAAAGAAACAAGTGCAACAACAACAACAAATCTAGTGTAATCCCACAAGTGAGGTCTGGTGAGGGTAAGATGTCCTCACCCTTACAACCCTACTCCTTCATCAGGATTTGGGACCAGCAATGTGAACGAGCTCACACAAACAAGTGCAGTAAACGAAACTAACTGTGAATAAGTAAGTTTTAAGAAGCTAAGGCCATATTCAAGCAAATGTAAGTACATAAATGGATAAATTGGAAAAGGAAACTCACCATGTCAAGAGAAGGGGCTCATCCAACTTATTAATCAAGTTGAGGACAACATTTTCATTAGTGACAAGGTCAAGCCTAGGACCAGGAAATTGACCATTGATAAGGATTACCTAACAGGTTCAAAGATCAAAACTTTCATTAAAAAAACTGAAGTTCTTCCTTAACCCATATCAAGACAAAGTGACAAAACAACACAAGATCAACAGCTAAAAGGGAAACATAGTACTAACCTGCTGAGGAGTACCTAATGGATAAGCCATTCCATAAGTGGCAGTCCATGTGAAGTATCTATAAGCATCCTCTGCTTTTACCACTGAGACAGTCCAACAAATCAAGATTCCACAAAGCAGATGAAGCAAAGCTAATTTCCCCATTGGAGGAGTGGTGAAAGAATAGACACCCAAACCCCTTTTTAGAGTATACCTACAAAATCCCAGTTAACATTATAATGTAACAGATCTTCAAGTACAAAAGAGACCATTGAAGATGTCATTAAGAAATTCTTGAACATTTTCAGCTCAAACAAGAATGTAAGAACAATAAAGGTAGCAGCTTTAAACAGAATAAGAAAGGAACATACCAAGTTCTTGAAGTGGCTAGCTGAGTATTTCTACTAAAATTAGAAAAAATATTAAAGAATGGTATATATGAAGCTATCGCTTTCTGGGTTCTTGATAGGTTGCTTCACTATCTTCAGGAGTGAAGCAGTTTGAATATGAAGCAGCAAATAAATAATGAATGGGTAGGTACAATTGGATGGGCCTAGCTATCTAATGCCAACTCTCATATTCGGCGTATTCACGCGTTTTCACAAATTTATGGGACATTACCTGCTTCCTGCTCACCAGAATCTCATTCTAGGAGAGTCAATTTGACTGTTTTTCGAAGTTAAACAAAAATTATATGAAAAATATTATAAATTATAATTTTTTAAAAATTAATATAATAGAAAAATATTGAATAAAATTTGTACAATGTAATTTTTGATAAGCGAAATGTGACAAGTAAAAGAGATACTTGTATTCCCATTTTCTTTCTATCCTTTTCATTTCGTCTACTTTTGCCTTCATTTTCCAGGTGTAGAGAGTAAAGAGAGAGGATAAAGGAGAAGGGATATAGAAGTTTAGCAATGATTAGGTAGTAGAAAGATTAAAGTTGCAGCAGCCAGCAAATAACAGAGAAAATTACAAATATGGTTACTTATGTTTGGGCAAGTTTAAAATAATTCCTTCAAAAATGAGCACTTTCACTTTTTGTCCCTATTAAATTTTCACAAACTCGACCTGCCTTTGTGGAAAAGTAAAAATTTTAATAGAGGAACGGAGGGAATATTACTTATTTGGTGAGAATAAGAATAGCCCCTTCTGGTTTTAATGACATTTATGTCTTTCAATTTTGAACGTGCATAAGTAGATATTTAAATTTATATAAAATTGAATAAATAGACACATTCGTTTTATATGGTGTTATATTTGACTATTTTGTGTCCTATATATATTATGCCACATAAGATGAATTTGTCTATTTATTCAAAAATTCTTTACAAATTTAAATGTCTATTTATGTGTTATACCTATGAAAAACATGAAATGTCGAAAGGGAGAGAAGATAAAAATAATTATGAGGGAGACCCATGTGCTATGTCGGTTGTTGTGTGTACGTATTATTGATTTGGAAAGTATGGGGTCCAATACCTACAACAAATGCTTTACTATTAAGATTTCATGCAAAAACTATATCCTTTAAAGACCCCATCATTTTTTTAAATTTATATTCTCATTGTGCCTCAATTGTTTGCTTTTCTGCTTCTCAATGTTTGCGGAGTAGTGAGTAGGGATGTGCAAAAATCGAACATCGACAAATCGAATCGAAAAAAGTGCTATTGATTTACTGTCATTGGGTTAACGAGTTTTTAATGATTTTATAAAAAAAATATTGGATAATTTGTTTGGTTTTGATTTTTTTAGTATTGGGTTATTGGATAAATCGATAACCCATTTAAGATTGTAGTAATTTACTATTTTACCCGTATATAAATATTAAATATTAATCTCAATACCTTACTAGTTATTGCATTTGCCTTTTAGCCTTCAATTTACACTTCATAGTGACTTTGAGTTCACAACTTCACATTATATAAAACGTTACAACCTAAAGGAAGAATCTTATTCATCTTAATTTATTTTTGTGTTACACTTATATAGTTTTTTTCTTGTTAGTTATTATTGTTTCTATTTTATGAGTATTTGTAACGTTATATTATTGTCTTATCGCGTCAAATTGTTGGAGAAGTCATAGATTTGTTTTATAAGCATTTTTTTATTGGTTAAACCGAAAACCGAACCATTAAAGACCAAACTCAATAAACTGAAAATCGATAAAAAAAATATCTTATTAGTCTGATTATTGGTTTACCATATTTAAAAATCAAAAATCAATAAATCGAATCGATAATACATAAAACCAAATCAAACCGACGGATGCATACCCTCGTTGTAAGAGCTTTCCGAAAAGAGATTAAGAGTCTGTTTGACATTGTTGTTGGCAGCCCAGAAACACTTATTTTGAGAAAAAAATCCTTTTTTTGAAAAAATAGGTGTTTGGCAAACCTGTAAAAGTGTTTTTAAATGGAAGTAGAAGCAATTTTTTGTTGTTAGGAAGAAGCTAAAAATTTCTGTTTTTTTTTTAAAAAAAAGCAGAAGCAGCAACAAAAAATTATTTTTATAAGACTAAAATATCCCTTATATATATATACATTTACCAATATATCTCTTATTATTTAATTAACATATCTCATATGTTTGGGTAAGTTTCATTTAATAATTTTATTTTTTATTTTTATGTGATAAATTTTATATTTTATTTTACGTTTATGTATTATTATTATTTTATGTATTATTTTACAGAATTAAAAAAAAGGTAACAACAATATTTTTACAAGATTAGGAAAAAAAAACAATTAAAGATTTCAACCCTCCAAAAAAACTTATGATTGAAAATTTGAATATGAATATTTTAATTTAATAAAAATAAAAATATAATTTAATTTTTTGTAATAGATGTTTAAACTAGTTTCTCTCTATAAAATAATCTTAATATTAAAAGTACATTAATATTTGTCTTTTATCGTAATTTGACTCTCAAAAACACTTTTTAAAAAAGATTAGTCAAACACCATTTACTTATAAAAAACATTTATCAAATGAATTAGCCAAACACAAATTACTTTTTTTCAAAAGCACTTTTTTGAAAAACTATTTTTAAAAAGTGTTTCTGAAAATAAGCAATTTTTAGTAGCAATGCCAAACAGGCTCAAGACATTTAGGAGCCATATTTTATTTCACTTTAAAATTGGTGTTTGGTTTTAATTTTCAAATTTAACTTGGAGCTAGATTTTATATTTTAAAAAAGTGCTTTACATATGTTTTTCGACTTCATCTTCTTAAGTTTTAAATAAAATAAATTTTTTTCTTAATAAAAAATACAATCAAACACAATTTTATCTTAAACTTCAAAAACATCGATTAAAGTGAAAATAATTGAAATCTATTATCCAACTCATTAGATTTTGGATTAAGGACTGAATTGACACCATCATTTCAGCCATTGATCAGAGAAAATCTTTGAGATAATACATGTGTTTTTGTATGCTTCTCAAAATAAAATCCCCCACTCCCAATCCCCATAAAAAGTACATGCTTGTACCGACTATTCGTTTAACGTTCTCTATATTGGTGTTAAAAGAGAATAATTGTTTGATATGGCATATAAAAATAATATTTAATAGAGTATATTAATAATACTTGCATTAATAATGTTTGTATTAGTTGTATATAGATTATTTCTTATGCATTGTTTAGTTTGATATAATAAAAATAGTATACATTGCAATTTAGATGTGTATTAAGGATTTCGAGATAATTGGTGCACTATTATGAAAAGATTGATCTAAAAATATAAATTTGATCGGTTTGACATTTAGGTTCTTATCACTAAAAATCATTAAAATTATTAAATTATAAATTCAAAATTAATTCTCCAATTCAAATAGTATGAAGTATTAAATTATAAAATTAATTCTTATCAATTCAAATAGTGTGTGTATATATAACCACTTAGAGAGATGTTGCCCAATTTTAGAAAGAAAAAACAACAACATAGATATAAGATTCAAATTTCTAACCTCACTTAGAAAGGTGCACATAATCATCATTGCATTATACGATCCTTCGAGTATGAGTTCACAAATCTATATTTAAATATTTTTAAAAAAATATAATACTATTATATATGATTGTGGGAGGGGAGCATGACTCCCTCCTGCATACACCCCTGCATTGCATAAATATATTTATTTATAAAGATATCCTTCACAATAATGGTGAAAAAGATGTAAAAAGAGTTTTGAGTGGTAATTGAGTCTTTAATCATGCTAATGCATGCATTAAATTCTCTTGCATTACTAATATCTAGAAATCCATGGTATTAGTAATACACACATTAATACACTGTACACAATAGAGTATATCGCTAACCCAAGAATAATGCATGTATGTATTAGCTTTAATTTGTTAACTCTACCAAACTTTGTACTTTGTTTGATAAATATTTTTGTCAAAATTATTTTTTAGGAAAGTAATTTTGATTTTTTAAAATTATTTTACTCAATTCATTAAAAATTGTTTTTTTAAAAATATTTGATAATTAAATTGATTGTGTTTTGGCAATTCTTAAATGTTCTTTCTATTGATCGAACCCTCGGTTTGGAGGCCTTCATGAATATGTTGCTAAGTGTTGTGCCACCATTACTGAATTTAGAAAGGCGAACATTTAGGCAAGGAAAAGCACAGCGTGCCCATTGCAAATGTTTTTTTTCACAATATAAATATTTTTCGATGTCAAATTACAAAAAAAGAAACAATATTAAAATTTATTTTATAATTAGTATTATTTCAATAGAATTTTTTTTTTAAAAATGGATAGAAGACTTTAATTAAAATTTTATTTCTATTTAATTAATAGAATGAAACCATAAATACAAATTTATTAAGGCTTTTAATTAATAAAATTATAGTTAAACAAAAATGGAAGACGAGAAAAGAGTTTGAGGTTATATTTGAGATATTTATCAGTTAAATTATTGAGAGAAAGATTAACACATATAAATTCTTGGTGATTAGGATGTTTTTGTGTTTAGCGAATTAAAAAATTTAAGCTTTGAATAGTTGCTCCAAAACACTTTTTTTAACCAAGTATTTCAAATTTTCCAAAAAAAAAATAATGGAAGAAATCAATGTGTTTTTGACCTCTTATCAAGTTGTTATAATTCAAAATGCATTAAAACCAAGTTTTAATCAAACAAAAATAGAACTGATTGAATTTATTTTCTCGCTGGTTTGCATACTTTAAATACCAAAATCCTCTTTTGAAAAATGGCAAAAAGATGTGAATCGTGTTTTAGGCGCTAACTCGTTATTATAAGGTCCACTTACAAATGAAGTATATCTTTCTCCTTAATTTATCCAATATAATTGTACTTGTTTTCCTTCCTTAGGGTAGAAAAATAAGATAATTTTTTTTGTTCGGTATATTAGTAAAAACCATAGTACTAAAAGTATTTATATATAATCTAGATAAATATTAAGTGGTTGTTTGCTAGGGTGTATTAAAATAATGTTTAATAGAGTGTATTAGGAAAACTTGCATGAGTAATGGTTCTATGAGTTATGTATTAGTAATTATACATAAATTATTTCTTATGCATTATTTGGTTTGGTGTATTAAAAATAACATATATTGCATAAAAATGTTTATTTACAAAGATATCATCTATAATTATGGTGAAAAAGAAGTAAAAGAGATTTTAAGGGGTAATTGAGTCTTTAACCATACTAATACATGCATTAAATCCCCTTGCATTACTAATACCTAAAAATCTTAGTAATACACAATAGAGTGTATAATTAATGCTTGCAATTAGTTATACATAGCATAAGAAAATGTATCAAACAATGTATTACTAATACATAGAGCTAATGCATGCATTATCTTAATTTTGCTAATACACTCTACCAAACGACTCCTAAGGAAAGTAAGAATGGAGGTATATGTGTCAAATGGGCGGGTTGGACTGAGTTTGGACGGATCAAATTGGATTGATTTAATAAATGAGCAGGTTATTGATCCGTCAAAAAACTACTCGAACTGAAATGGGCTGAAATGCAGGTCACAAACCACCCCACACAATTCTTATTAAGTTTTAATTGCATTATTTGTTCTTTTATAAATTTTTGGTAGCTAATAAATTATTTTTTTTCTCTATTATAGCTATATATACCATATTAAATAAAAAAATATTTTGACAAAATTTCTCAGAATTCAATTTGAATTATATATCAACCCAATTTTTAATAATCTGAAATGGATTGATCTGAAATGTGTTGAGCTTAAATGGACGGATAAATAACCCGCTCAAAAGTCCTGTGTCCCTTGTACATTTGGTAAAGCTAAAAAGGCAACTCCGGGTCGCTTTTAGAACACGTGAATTATCGAGTCCAATGGCTCCACACAACAGAAAGATGAGGGCTAATTTGTCAATTTAGAGCAGCGAAAATGATTTACCGCAAAATATAAATATTTTCAAATTTATTTTTATTATTGAGGTGCACAAAATTCATATTAATGTTCCAAAAATACCCTTCTTGTTACTACTCAAGACCCACGTGTAAACGTTACCCCACCAAATCCACGGCATTTTGCCCTTTTAACTCCACCTCAGCCCCAAAATAGCCATTTCATGTCATCTCTCTCCTCTTTCTAATATTCAAACCTAACTTCACCCAAACCAGAGGAAATGGTACCGGACTCCGTGCTCATCGCCCGGCTGCGTGAGTTTCTAAGCACGTCGGACCTCGACACCACCACCAACACTGCCGTCCGGCGAAAGCTAGAAGAGGACTTCAATATCGATTTATCGAATAGAAAAGCGTTTATTCGAGAGCAAGTTGATCTTTACCTTGAAAGCCACTATCAAGTTAACCAAGAAAATGAGAATAATGAGGAAGAAATGGAAGAAGAAAACGATGAAGGACCGTCAGGGGAAGTTAAATTGGAAGTGAGTGAAGAAGAAGAAGACCCGGAGGAGGAGGAAGAAGAAGAAGACCCGGAGGAGGAAGAAGAAGAAGAAGAAGAGGAATCTGAGGCTGTTGCTAAAGTAAAACGAAAAAGTTCTAAGAAAAAGTATGTATTCTTTAATGCATGTGAAGTCTAAATATGTGTTCATTCATATTTATTCTAAATTCTGAGCTATGTTTAATGCCTTATTCAAATATTATTATAGATTTTGTTGCTTCTATTTTAAGACGATATTATTACAATCATGCAAGAATATAGTGATTGTACCTCCGATTTATTGTGCAGTATCTAAAGCGTTCTTGTTTTCATTTTCCTTTCTGCATTTCTGGTTTTTGAACATTGTAGTGTTAAACTCAAGATATATGGAATGTACAAAATGATCTTTAATCTTGTGGTCTTAAATATGCCACATTGAAAATTGAAATTAAAGAGTTGCCAAGAAGGAATGAGACATTCTTTTTGGAACAGGCTAAAAAGGAAACGGAGTTGGTAGTAATAGGTTAGAACAGATGTTAAACTTTGTATGTATTTCTCTAATCTAGCACTTCCACAGTTATATTTTAATAAAATACGTTACCTTTCTGCTAGGAGAAAAAGATTAGGTGCCTCAGGCTTCATTTTTTGGTTGTTCAAGTTGTCTTTTTCCCGCCTATGTGAGTTCATATGGCTGGTTTCATGCCTAGATAAAGGAATTTTTGTTCTATTTTTATTTCTTTAAAACAAGATAAAGGAGAAAGATTGTAGTAAGTTGCCAGTATGTGGGTAAATAGTCGTAGTACATAAATTCTTAAAAATACATGAATCCTCTTAACATTGAATATGAAGCTGGCCCAATGGAGTTGAATGGATATAGAGGATTCATATACTTGACCCTTTTAGCTTGGGATGAGGCATTGTTGATTGATTGATTGATTGTTGTCTACATATAGGTCTTCACTAATATCTGTCTATTGGTTCCCGTATGTTGTTCTTGTGTTGCGCAGTTGAAACATTACCATGGTCTTTTGGTATATTTTGCACATGGTAGTGTCACCTTGCTATGAGTTATAGAAAAGATGAAAAGACTCAGGTTGGTTGGAAGGTGGGTAGTAGGGGAGGGGAGAGGGAGAGAGATTAGAAAGTAGAAATCTCGCGGCTTTATGCTACTGCCTGCTTTGTTTAAAAAGTGTTTTTGTTGTTGTCAAAGTTACAATCTCTGTCAATTTTTCATCCTTATGTTTCTGTCACTTCCTTTTCCATTTACCAATTATATTAGTACTGTATCTGGATTGCATTTTGATTTGCTTGAAGAGGTGCAAACGTTTGACCTCTAATTGTTGATATATTGGCAATTTCTTTCAACTCATTGATTTTATTCACTGCTCAATTGGAAGCCTGAACTTTGATCCTCATTTACTATTAGAGTTGTTAAAATGTATGTCGCCTTTGTTGCTATGTAAGATAATAGTGATTGGTGGTGGGCCATGGCATATTGTTAGTACTATTTATTCTTAAAGAAAATGATAAAAAGTAAATTTAGTATTTCTGGATGCATTAGCCTGGGAGACTATTGCTTGTTCATCCTCTTTTTTGTGGAAGGCATTAGCTACTCTTGTTCTCATTCTTTCTCATGACTGCAACAGATATATTTCCAGAAATCAGCATAAAAATCTCTTCAAGAAGTTACGCAAACTATAGCCAACCTCTGCATTTGTTAAAACAAAGAACCTCTCTGTAGTGTGAGTGAAATAGAGAAATTACCTGATTGTACTAGGGTTAATTACTCGTATGAAGAGCGAAAGCAGATGCAACCAAAAACTTAAAAAGAGAACAGAAGGGTAAATCTCTGAGTGGTTGATCAGCTTGAAGAAATAGGAAGGGAAAAAAGCAAACTTAAGAAGGTAGTGCAATGTTAAGTCAAAATACACTATCATGTTCACTGCTACCATTTTGTTTCCTTTATGTACCCTATTATAACCCCTCAGGCAAAGTGCAAAAGAAGAGAAGCATCAATATTAAAAAAGACCTAAGGTTGACATTTTACAGACCCAACTAGGTTGATCTAAAGTAGACACCGAACAAAATAGTGATGAAAATCTTACTTTCATTTCTTTTGAGTAGTCACAATCAAAAAGCTTAGGAGATTATAGGGTCAGAATCTTACTTTTTGTGACCTGAGAGATTATATGTCCCTTTCATAACCTGAGAATTTATCTTGCTAGAACTTCAGTTAGTTTTGCTGAGAGAGTGCTCTCATTCTCTCTGGGAGAAGTCACTGCTATACTGCTGGGGAATTAATCATGTCTGTAGTTTAATTCTGGTGGCTGTGTGACATCTTTACTCATGTCTGGATCTTCATTACTAGGTTCATTTAAGTTTAGATGATATTTAAATTAATAATAAAAAGTTTCTCATAAAAAGGCTCTACCATAATAACAAAAAGTTGAGGTGATATTTGCTGATTAGTGATGCTAAGCTGGTTTATCGCTTTTTTGGTTATGCACAGATCCATCATTACAGATTCTGAGAGCTGACTAGTCTCTATCAAACCTGTTGACCCAGAAATTTCAAACTTTAATGTTTGCGGCAAATAATAAGTATCATTATATTTGATTAGTTATTAATCTGATCATGCTGAGTGGGAGAGAAAATATGAAATCTGCATGATTGTGTGTGAGAAAATTTATTTTGCGTATTTGGCTCTTAAGAGGAACTCTATATTTTAGTCTAGTCTATACTAGTTGAGCTAATGGTACATTCAATCCTATTAGGCCTGGGAAGAAGAATGAAAATGGTAAAAGGAAAGCTGGTGGATTTACCAAATTATGGAGCCTTTCTCCGCAACTTCAGAAAATTACTGGGGTAGCAGAACTGGCAAGGGGACAGGTATCACAATTCTGCATGCTTCTGTCTCTCTCTCTCTCTCTTTCTTCTTATTGTTTAAAGTCTCCATTACCAATTGCCATGTATATTAACATGCATGAACTAAACCCTCACAAATGTTCTATGAAGGTGGTGAAGAGGATGTGGGAATATATTCATGAAAAAAATTTGCAAGATCCATCAAATAAGCGGACTATAAACTGTGATGACACATTGCGCGAGCTTTTTGATGTGGATTCCATAGGCATGTTTGAAATGAACAAGGCCCTCTCAAAGCATATCTGGCCTTTGGATTCTGATGGTGGTATCGGACGCTTCTCTTTGTTCTTTCTTTTTCCTTCTCTATTTTCTTGGTTTGCTGAGTACTTTCTGTTAAACTCTACTATGACACTTGATTCTTCCCAGTTAGAAAATTTTGTACATTAATCGCTTTCACAGAGCTGCTTTTTAAATAAGCTGTTACAGATTTATGTTTAGTTCTCGTAAAGTCGTGCTGCAATTCTTCTCAGATTAATTACATAGTTTCTGGAGAGGCTGCAATCTTATATATGTGTTTGTATGTTGCTGACTTATTAATGTTCTGCCATGTAACTTTACTCCTTAACTGTCTACACCAAAATGATCTTATACTAGTTTCTGAAAAGTACACATGCTCTATGTGAGAAATATTGGAAAAGAATATTATTGAATTGTGTATCTACGTTATTACATAGAAACTCTATTTATAGACACTACAATAGACACCTTTTCCAACTAGGACACTACATTACAATCCTTTTCTAAGTAGGACACTATTACTATTCCTATTCTAAGTAGGATTGTATATACCTATTCCTATTCTAAGTAGGATTGTATATATCTATTCCTATTCTAACACTCCCCCTCAAGCTGGTGCATACAAATCATATGTACCTAGCTTGTTACAAATATAATTAATACGAGGACCGATGAGGAGCTTGGTGAGATATCTGCAAGTTGATCACTCGACTTCACAAAATTGACAGTCAATCTCAATGTGCTTAGTCTTCTCATGAAATACTGGATTCGATGCATAATGTCAGTCAATCTCAATGTGTTTGGTTTTCTCAAGAAATACTGAATTTGATGCATAATGCCGAGAAGACACAGAGTGATAAAATTACAGTGTTGAACTTCCCAAACCAAGCTTGCACAGATTGTTTCAGACTATAGAGTGACTTACGTAATTGACATACAAGGCTACTAAACTCCCCCTGAGCAACAAAATTAGGTGGTTGCTTCATATAGACTTTTTCACAACGCAGTGTCGCCGGAAAGTGCTCAAAATCCCATATAAAGTATATGGATCGTGTTGAAATCAATAGACGAGTCGATATTAAATAAGAAAGTCACCGAAAAATTGGTCAGAACATGCTCATACGCCGGAGTATTAGATTTGATGACTGAAAGTGGTCACAATCTAAGAAATAAAATTATATGGGTAGGGTCGGAATGATGGCACGACCCAACTGGAAAATAGAAATTATAAAGGAAAGGTCAAATTGACGGCATGACCCTATTGAAAAAGAAAAATAATATGGGTAGGGTCGGAATGATGGCACGACCCTACTGAAAAAGAGAAATTATATGGGTAGGGTCGGAATGATTGCACAACCCTACGCAAATCAGATTTGAGGAGTCACCGAAAAGACGAACAAAACTACGCAAATCAAATCAGAGGAGTAACCAAAAAGACACACGATGCTATGCAACTCAAATATGAGAAAGTAGTTCGAAAAAAATCCACGGTACTACGCAAATTAAATATGAAAAGTAGTCCGAAGAGATGCACGGTGCTACGCACATCAGATATGAAAAAAAGGTAGTCACTGGAAGGACGAAACGTTGCTACACAAATTAAATATGAAAAAGTAGTCACCGGAAAGATGGCACACTGCTACACAAATTAGATATGAGAAAGTAATCACCAAAAAGATGGCACGGTACTACATAAAGTAAGTATGAAAAAGTAGTCACCGGAAAAATGGCACGGTGCTACACAAATACCGACGGATATGGGGTTGACACAAAACAGTCGTAGAAAATCACCAAAAATTGACAAACGGTGACCTGTTTGTCCGAGTTTCTTCCCTTGAATATGGGGTTCATGCATATATCATTGGTCCTACTTTTGTTAACATAATCATTGGCCAGACGGGCGGCCTATATGGGTAATAGCCACCCGCCGGCAGCGGAAGCTCTTTGATTCTCTACCAAGATCGTACAAGCTCTGATACCATGTGAGAAATATTGAAAAAGAATATTATTGAATTGTTGTAGAATTGTGTATCTACGTTATTACATAGAAACCCTATTTATAGACACTACAATAGACACCTTTTCCAACTAGGACACTACAATACAATCCTTTTTAAGTAGGACACTATTACTATTCATATTCTAAGTAGGATTGTATATACCTATTCTTATTCTAAGTAGGATTGTATATATCTATTCCTATTCTAACAGTCTACTAGTTTTCATGTCATATTGTGGCCGCCTTATTTCTTTGTAACTGTTTGGTCTTAATTTATCATTCTGTGCAGTTAAGTTGCAGTCCAAGGCTAGCTTGTAGTTAATAATATTTTGTGGGGAAATAATAATTTCAGGAGTGTAATCTGGGATGAAGAATGATAGATGTTTCCTCATGTGAGCTGTTTTGTTTTAAATCCAACTTGTGGTCAGCATGTAACTCAATAATACTATTTGAGGAAATATTAATCTTATGTATGTAATATAGCTGATGTTGCAGCTTGTTAGTTTAGGGTTTAAAAACTAAAATCCGGTTGATGATTAATTCTTGACATGCTTGAAGTTTTACATTCTAATTTTTACTTTTCACCTCTCTGTGACTTGTGATTCAGTTTCCACAATAACAACTTCTGGTTCAGTAAATTCTACTGCAAAGGAAAAACGTTCTAAAGCTAAGAAAAAACGGCGGAAGCAAGAGGAGGATGAAGGTAATAACTTAGCTTCAACTACTATTCTGTCAATGTTTTTATGTTTTGTTCCCAGCTGCGGAGGTTGCTTTTGCCTACTGTCCTTATACCAAAAGACTTGCTTTAATCTCTTAGATGTTCATTCTAGCATTCATTCCTGCTACTTCATTTCAGTTCTGCTCCATGATGTACCTTTAAAAATAGTAAAGGGTTGTTATCTCTCCCTACATTGTTTTTGTTGCTAACAAATTTAGATTCATTCATAGTTCTATATTTCTATTCTTGTCCATACGCTGTGCACAATTTGTTAACAATGTATTTGATCCCACCTTTATTTGATTAGGTTCAGATGAGCCAAAGAAAGAGGAAAAGCAGAAGAACTCTGGAATTCATGCTCCTCTCCAGCTTTCTGATGCCTTGATTAATTTTCTTGGTACTGGAGAGAGTGAATTGTCTCGACCCAATGTTGTTAAAAGAATTTGGGAATACATTAAGCAAAAGGGCTTACAGGTAGAGATTAATTTGTGGTTTCTGTTCTAATTTATCTCTGCACTGGATTAACCTCAGCTTATGCTTTTTCCTTTTAGAGATATTACAATCCTTTACTTCTCACTTTAAAGATTGCTTTAGCTAGGTCATTCTCACTGTGACCTGTAATAGGTGCTCATCCTTTTTTGCCTTTAGTCACATTTAATGTTGCTGGTAACAGATACATACTTGAATGTTGCTTGATTTAGACAGGTGTTCAATGCTTTCATTTGCTACACAAAATAGTTTTCTTGTAATGCTTACTGGTATCTTCTAAACACATGAAGCCAGTATAGGTATCTGCTGTTATTACCTCTAAGGTCTGATTTTAGGAAGGACTAAGTCGGTTCCAAGTAGTTATGGAAGAAAACTATGTTAATGAATTCAAAAAGGAAAAAGGACAGCCTGGTGCTCTAAAGCTCCCTCTATGCGGGTCTAGGGAATGGCCGGACCACAAGGGTCTGTTGTAAGCAGCCTTACCCTGCATTTTTTAATGAATTCAATTTTCCGTAAAAAAATTCTTAGACTGTCCAGAATCATATAAAGAAACTAGTGATTACTACCCATACCATCAGCCCTCCCCCCTTAGGGTCCATGACTTAACATTTGGAACACGATAGCATAACATAGGAGCCCATCATTAGGTAACCCAATATCTAGGATGGGTCTAGCTTGAATTGGCTGGTTGGGCTGAATTGGAGAATGCCAAAAATGGGTTGAGTTAATAAATGGGTGGGTCATTGACCCGCTTAAATATTATTTGGGCTAAAGTGGGTTGGGTTGAAATGAGCTAAAAACCGGGTCATAACCCAAGCCGCCCAATTCTTACCGAGTTTTAAATTCAATGTTTGTTTTCTTATAATTTGCTTGAGTACCTAATAAAACTTTTTTCCTTGTATATGACTATGAACCATATAAAAATATGGTCTTTTTAAAAATATTTAGACAATTTCTCATGGGTCAATTTTGGCTGAACTAAGTGGGTCAAAATGAGCCAAGTTAATAAATTAAGCGGGTTATTTATCTGCCCAAGCATAAACCGGTTGGGCGGGTTATGATTTTAAGGGCTGATTTTGACACCCCTAGAAATGGAACTTAGGCCAGCTCAACCCCAAGAGCTAGCTTTTGGGGATTATGCTAGAAATTGAACCATGTGTTGGAAGAAGAAAAAACTTTTTGGTTTGTATGATATTTATAATTTCTTAGTTCATGTGTTAGAAAGTTATTTAAGGATGCATGTATGGTTTTGTAGTATGATAAATGTACTCTAGACTTAGGTACATGTTAGAAGAGAACATTTACATACCTACATTGTTTAACCATTTATGTAATCAAGTTGAATGAAGTAAAGAAGAATCATTTTCTCACTCATCTTCAATAGAATTTGAGAGGTGCTCCCACTTCCCGAATTTTCTAACAATTGGATTCATAGCCACTTGTCCGGATTCCGGAAGGTCTAGGGGAGAATCGTAAATTCTTTGAAGATAAGAAAAATGAAAATCCGCACTACGATTCTGATGAAGATTTGCCTACTGCCAAGAACAAAGGCAAGTGAAGTGATTAGCTGAGTTTGGAAGAAGACAAGTGACAACTCTAAAGAAAATGAATCAGATGAAGATGATTCTGATTCCAGACCAGAGAAAGCATGTTGTTGAGTCTAACAAAAATAACTCTAAAGAAGAATCTTTGAAAAGAGCTCCTAGTAAAGTGGACCCCTTTAAAAGACACTTTGATTTTGTAGATCCTAAAAAGGTTTCTAGTTTCTACATGTTATTACTTATGATCTACCTAAGTTTTGGTTAGCAGAATTATCTGATACTTATACTTGTGCTGGTGGAGGTAGCCAGGTACCTAATGAAATAGTCGAGGCATGTGCAAGTTGGCTTGGACGCTGTTATAAAATGAAACATAAGTATAAAATTTTGCAAAATTAGAAACAACAATGTAACTCATGCTCACTTGTCCTCTCCTGCAGTACTTTTCCTCATTATTTTGCCAGTGGTCTATTTATTATTAGAAAACATCGTCAATTAATTAATTTTTTAGTGTTGCTTGAGAATTGATTGTAAATACGTCATAATCGCCTAGGTACATTCTTTGTGTATGGCTTGAATTTCCTTTTGGTTCTTCTATCACCAACTTTATTTATCTGAAGAGTAAGATGAGAAGACTTCATGTAGAAAAGCACCTTTTTAGACAGTGGGGAGTATTTTATCCTGCTAGCTAATTTGCTGAAACAAGTTTTATTTCTTTGAGTCCTAGTATATATTATGAGAAGCAAGAGTCCATTCAGTGACTAGGAAACGCAACTTTGTGTCACTTATCAAACAAAAGGAAACTTAACTTCGCATCTAGAAAGAACTTTAGATGAGCATGTAAAACATGATGCAAATTTCTTATATACGAGGAAAGAACACTAGGAATTCTTTAGTGTGTGCCAATAAGCATTTAACATTTCCTTTTGAGTATCATTGAGAAAGCTAATGTTTGGTTGAGGGGCAAAAGTTGCATTCCCAGATTCAGCTTTATGCTTTATGTAATGGTCTGATTGGACAAAAGTTCAAGATTAGCTAAAGTTTCTTTTCTTTACCTTGAAGGATCCGTCTAACAAGAGTCAAATAATATGTGATGAGAAGTTGAAAGAACTGTTTCATGTTGAAACCTTCAGGGGATTTGGAGTAACGAAACTACTTTCTCCACATTTTATCAAGGCAGAACGGTGATATGGTGGTCATCATTTGGTGAAAATCTCGATAGCTTCAGAATTTTGCTTTAACTTTGAAGCTTGATACTAACATCTTTGTTATCTTTTCTGTTGTATATGTTTTTGGACACTACTGTACTGTGAACAACTTGGACACTACTGTACTGTAAACAACTATACGAGAAGGGGACAGTGACACCATTCCAAGTTGATTCACACGTCTTCTCCTATGAGTGTAAAGACCTCATTTTGCTCAAACTGATGAACTTAGGAAGTGTACTTTGATTAAAATTGTGAATATTCATGTCGTTTCATGTACTTTTCTGCATCTGTTCTGGAAATATACAAGGACATATTGGGGAACAGATGTGATCATCAACACTTACATATATACTTCTACTTGGAATCAGTGTTTAATTGTCTCCAAAACATTTTCTTTTAAAGGTGATATTTATTAGTTAGGAACTAAGGCTTAGTTAGTACACTTACTTTAGCTACAAAATTGGCTAGGAGTTCTTATTTTGTCGTTAAGAGTATATTTCAACTTGCTACTGTAGCTGCATTTTGTTGTTGCTCTGAAAACATTAGTTAGTATATAGATATATGTCTATAATATTGAATTATCAGAACGTTTATTTTTTCTTGTTTGCAATACAGTTTGTTATATGTGAGCTGCTTTATTAGACTTGGTATGTAAATATTTTGATATTTTATCGATAGGTGGTTGAGAAACTCGAACCTGGGTTGTTTCATTTAAAAATTCAAACTGCTACAAGAATACTTTTTATTTATTTTTTCTGTTTGCAGTGAGAACTGACGGATACTCACACTATAGGGTTGAAATTCAACATTTAAGATGTTTAGTATTGAACTTATTGTACCTTTGAAATTGTGAGCTATTTATTATAGTTTAATTGTATTTACGTATACTTTAAATTCAGTTATACGTCTTCTGTAAATATAGCTGCAATCGCCTTTGTCAACAAGGGTTACTTATACTCTGTGAAAACTTTAGACCATGGTTATGCTAAATAGTTTCTTGAACAATTTAAAATCTTAAAGCGAAACGATGGATCATGATTTAGAACTTTGTAGATGTTAAATTATATTTGCACATTTTCCCCATTTTGAAGGAATTTATTTTAGTAGAGAATAATTTTCAAAAATTTATTTTTCTCATAACACACCCTTAAACGATGATCAATTCATCTCGTAGAAATGACCCCATCAACTCTAACAACTATTTTCATTTTCATTTATTATTTTATCACGAAAATTACTTCTTCCTTCTTTTTTTAATATAAAAATATCGACATTTTTGTAATTTTGTGCAAAGAATATGAGGCATAATTGATCCATCAGAATAATTCTATCTTGCATTTGCTGTTGTCACATTCTGGAAAAATAAGCCCAAATATTATTTTTATTTGATAGCAGCGTATGAAAAAAGATACCAAATCTAAGAAAGTACCACTTCCACTAATTGGGAAATAAATAAATTTGCCAATTCTGGCAAAGACCCAATCAGATCCATACAGAGTTCATCTAAGAATACAATAATAATATATCCCGTCAGTAAAATTTTATGGGTAAGATTTACGGAGTGTGGCGTCTACCAACCTTACTCTTATCTTAGAAAAATAAAGAGACTGTTTTTGATAGATCATGACTAATCAAAAGAATTTATCTAAGATGCTTAATTTTTTCATTATTAACTTTAAAAAATACTTATACAATTAATTCACTAAAAATTTCACTACAAACAAAGTGTTTATAGCGAATATATAGAGATATTATTATAACCGGTTAGATTATATCCCGTTACCAACTTGTGTAACATGTACTCTTTCATTTTAGAATTAACACTATTTTGTATACTTTTGGAAAGTTCATCAACTTTAAGCCTTTAATTTTATTAAAATAATAGTATATTCTTATAATCATACAAATATAATGACACATTTAAAATAACAAATTTAAATTCTAAAAATATTTATAATATATGTGAAAAGTCTTTCTTGTTCTATTAAATTATTCATGCAGTCAAATACTGTGTTATTAAAGAAAAAAAAGAACTAAACGTGACATTACTAATAAATAATTAAATATCCTTCACTTTGTCCTTACTAAACATCAATCGTTTTCTTCACTTTTCATTAGGAGAAGTAAACTATTGGTAGGTACCAAACTTCCTCACTTTCAACCTTAAAGTTGTGAGTTCGAGTCACCCTTAAAAATATAAATTATATATAGAGAATTGACAAGACGGAGTTGCTCGGATGGTACCCTCACTTCCAATCTTAAGGTTGTGAGTTCAAGTCACCAAGAGAGCAAAAATGATTTTAAAAAGATTGGTTGTGAGTTCAAGTCACCAAGAGAGCAAAAATGTTTTAAAAAATACAGATTAGTAGCAGAAGTTGATCCAATATTGATAAAACTATTTTTTTAAAAAAAATTGATTGGTCAAACACAAACGGCTCCGATCCAAAAATGATTTTTCAAAAAAAAAAAACACTTGTATTAAAATATAGTTTTCAAAATAATTAAATTTTGAAAGTTTGAGCAAATAAAATTGTCGTTAAGACTTTAAGGAGTTGACCGGAAAATAATGAAAATTTTCCCATCAACCTTATATCACACAACCTATTATACAGTAAAACTACATAAATGGGCCATAAAACTCAAAATAATTACATGTTCATCCCTCAATCTGAAATAATTCAAGAAATACCCATTATCTCAAAATAAAATTACAGTCCATACCCCATTCATTAAGGCTGATAATTTTCGTTTAACTAATACTAAATCAGTATCATATATTGTATTAGTATCATTAAGGCTCATAATTTCGCCTAACTGTTACTAAATAAGTATATATATATATATATATATATATATTATCAATTAAGCGAAATTATCAGTCTTAATGATACAAATACAGTATATGATACTGATTTAGTATCAGTTAAGCGAAATTAGTTTGAGGGGTATATAGTGTAATTATTTAATGGGGTATGAATATAAAGGAGTATATGTTTATAATTATTTTATTTTTATAAGGTATTTGCTTAGTTTTCCTATTATTATTGCATGGGAAGCAAGGATGTCAATTTTAACCTAAAATGTACAATCCAATTCGTGCAAATTGAATTTGGCTGCACGGAACAAAAAGGTTAGGTCAATTTAGGTTATATTACTAACTCAAATCAAATCAGCATGTAGTAATAGTTTTGTTAAAAGATAAGAAACAAATTGGTTTTTTATAAATTCTACTACTTTGTTGTACAGTACATTATTTTAGCAATTTGTTTGTAAATAATTACATTTTAAAATAGAAATAAATGAATGGTAAATAGATTTAAATTACGTAATTAGAAGGGTTTTGAATTATGATGCATTAAATATTGTTAACGCATGAACATATTTTAGTCAATCTTAATTTTATTTAATTCGTCTATTTAACACTCCTAAATGAGAGAAGGACCCATGTGCAGGAGATCTAAAAGTCTACCAATTTTTCATAGATTTTACTTCTCAAAATGTTATTTGAGGGACTTTTAGCTAACATTTGACTTCAAATTTTCGAATATTCTTGACGAATCATTTTTGAGTGAAGTATTGTTTCCATATTAATTACTCTTTCATTTTAGAATAAGTATTGTTTTAATTTATTTAACATTTACCAAGAATAAAAATAAATACAAGATCAATATTACTATAAATTATCTCTATTTATCATGTGATTTTTTTATAATCAAGCACTATTAGAAGAATTAGTCATTTAATATTAGAGGAATCTTAGTAGCGCACTTGATTGATTATCTGAACTTTTACTTTGTTGGTAATAATTCGACTCCCCATCTTGTAATCCCTTTTCCCACCCCATTTTTTAAAAGTAGTTATTTAATATATAAGGGGTATATATAGTTGGAAATAATTGCACTATTTTTGTTTTGGATTTCTAATTAAAGCAACACCTATTTTGAGTCTCTTTTTTTTCCGTTGAAGCGACACTTATTTTGAAATGAAAAAAAACAGTTAACACTTTACGCCACCACAAATAAAAAAAACTAGTTCACTCTAACCTCCATATATTAAAGTGAAAGAGCACATGTCCATCGACGCAATTTCATGAAATCTATGAGCCCAACTGTAAGTGGAATAAAAATATTCCTTAATATTATACTATCATTTATGAAAGCTCTGAAATCTATAACAAAATTGAGCTCTTCGGAGACAGTGGTAACAAGTTTTTTTTTTCTTTAAAAAAAGGTTAAGGTCAATAATGTCAGGTGATATTCTAGTTCTAGATGCAGCTGTATTTGCCTCATAATTTAATACTTTGGTGCCAGTAACAAGAAACGTCTTATAATACTCATAATATGCATGCTGCCTACAGGCTGTTAATTACATTGTTTGGGTAAACGTACATTAATTTTATTTTATTTTCATTTTTCATCCATTGAACTCAATATTTAGTATTTTTCATCGGCACAAATGTCAGGTAACTCATCCGCAAAGACTTAAACAGATGAGAAGAAATTACCTAAGATATTATCTTTATTAAAATTTAAGCTTTAATTTTTCATGATTGTTTCCGCCCAGTTAAGTGATAGTTAAGCCATACCTTTGGATGCAAACGAAGAGATTATTCGTATTCCTCTCTGGGGAGGAAATAATTGACCATAAGCCAGTCAAAGTTAACAAAGGAACAGAAAAAAAATGGAACTATATGATTGCTGCACAAAGTCAGCACCTATAGGTAAATGAAAGACAATAGCACTAATTTTCTATTATATGTTTAAAAAAATTCACCTCCCACAATAATTAAATCATGTCCTTCAACAACTCAAAGGGGAGTGACAAGAAAGAAAAATCTAAAAAGAAGGCCAAATACTTGCCACCTTTCACTATCAGAGTTGAATATTCCCATCTCCATCTCCATCTCCTTTGTAAACTGGTTTACGCATCAGTCACAAAGGAAAAAAATGTTAGATAAAAACGTTTAGGTTTTGTGCACAAACAGTATATTGAATATTTATATCATAAGATAGAGTTTATATTACCTACTATGATATGTAAACTTAATAGGATAGTAATTTGATTAATAGAGTAATAAAGTAGTATAACTAGTTAGGGTAAGTTCTGCGTACATTCTATTGTTTTTAGACTTTACTTGTGAGATTATATTGAATATGTCATTGTTTAAATTGCAAGACAGTGTAATAATCCTTTACATGGGACATAAGTACTTAAGGGGTCGTTTGGTTGGAAACAAGGTAACCCAAGATTAACTATTTCGGGATAAGTTATTCCAATATGTATATGAGATAACTTATCACATCATTTTAGCAAAAATGGTGAGATAAATAATCTAAGGGACTACCTAATACCTCCAACCAAACGTAGGATAAAATTATCCTACATACATTTTATTATGAAATTATTATACTTTATACCTCACACCAAACTCTTTTAAGTATATTGCTTGTACGAAAAAAACTAGATGTTTTGCTTAACAAAGAAAGTGAAGCACTCAAAGAGAGGAAAGAGTGCAAGCCACAGAATCCTTTTTTTTCCTTTTCAATAGGAGAAAAGAGAGCTAGTGCCAAACTTCTTATAATTGAGAAGAGTCACTTGAGGTCAAGCAACCTAAAAATAGAAGGAATGACTTTGTTTATTTCCTGCAAATTGCTTAGGTAAGAACTAGTAGAAAGAAATGGACGTTTAGCCACTTGACGGATGGTAAGAAAAGAACCTAACACATAGGATTTTTGAAACATATATATTTTAGTGTTTGACAATCTATTAAGAGATGCATAAATTGCATAATTACTGACACAATCATAGTGGATGAGTTTAAATATTTTACACCATCATTTCACTAAAAGATCTAGTACTACAGTGTAACCTTCTAACAAGCCTGGTTTTGTAACCTGCAAATATAATACTACTGAGAACATAGTATAGCTGGTAAAACTACGCTATTATTAATTATGCAAGTATTAGTTATGTAAAGATAATTAGTAACAAAGAAATTATCAACGATTAATACTTTTGAACTCATATGTAAAATATGAAAGAGACAAGAAGGAAAATCATTGAAGGTACTTACCAAGATTAAAAATATTTGTTAAAAGAAAAAATCTTCAACTGACTTGTGACATTAACATGAAGGACCAATGCTCCTTTCCTCTTCACTGTTGGTTCTCTGTTGCTGCTGTGGTGTCTGTGGTTGTTGCGGTAGCTGTTGTTGATGCTGAAGCAATTGATGTGGCTGAACCTGAACCTGGCCGCGATGCTGCTCCAGCTGGGCTTGCTGAATCTGATAAGGATCATTGTCAAATGAGGCTAATGCCAATGAAGGTGATACTGATGAACTCATTTGATGAAATCCTGTTGCGGTTACTGGCCCTGTAGACACAGATGGATTCAAGATTTAGAACTAATAAATTCTAAATTCCTTAAAATAAGAGTTCAAAACACATATAATTAATTGATGTGTTTTCGTGTGAAGTAAAAAATGTCAATTTTCTAAATGGAAATCATTTTCTTTAAACTGTCTTCATTTTTTTATGATCCTAGTGTCCGAGCCAGCTTTCACCATCTCTAATAATTCCATGGAATATCTGCTAGCACCAGCAGCAACAACAGATATCAGATTATTCTATCCACCCAAGGACAGGACATCTAAACTGTCATTTTTAACTTTATATTACATGATCCAGTAACACTTGCACATTATTATAACTAATCATTAGTAATCAGAATTTTCATATAGTCTTTTAAATATACTTCACTGGAAAAATATTTACACTAACCAATTACACATAAATAACTTTCGTTGTACCAAAATAAACTCAATATTTAAACTAATTTTCAAGGTTTTCACATACACACACACACTATTCGTTATACCAAAATAAACTCAATATTTAAACTAATTTTCAAGGTTTTCACATACACACACACACATATATATATCTATGTTTTGAAAAAATACAATTGTGAGTTTTCATCCGTTACACTACCTGCAGAATCAAATCCATTGTTAAATTGTTGTTGTTGTTCATAAGTTCTTATCATCTCCTGTTGCTCCCTCTCCCTTGCAGCCATTACCGCGGCTAATTGATGAGCTTCAATCACTTGCTGGTGATTCTGTTGTTGTTGTTGAGGATCGCGCATCATTAACTGAGCTCCATGTTGTTGCATTCCCATTGGATGCATATTATAGGCCATCATAGTAGAAGAAGACGGATTATTTGGTTGCTGTTGAATATACCCAGAGTGTTGAAGCATTGGCAACATTGCTTGCGGACCAATATACGTTGCTAAATCTTTCTTGGCATTCAATAAATCATCTTGGACTTGCTTTAGCTTATGTTGAAGTATTGAAATTAGCCCAACACAACCATAAACCGGATCACGGAGGCGATATTCCGCCTCATAAGCTAGGGAATTTACAGCATCTTCACGTTGAGTCGCGTTTAATTCGTTGAGTAATTTAGCCACGTTACTAGCTCCAAACACCTTGTGTACATTCTCGAATTTTCGAGGTTGATCTGGTGGGAAGTAGGGAGCAAAAACGCATTCTTGTGTGCATTTTCGACGCAAGAATTTGCACGCTGCACATGGAGAATTCGATGATGACATCTTTCGCCTCCCTATTTCCGTTACCAAAAAGAATGTCACCTTTTTTCTTCTATAAGAACGAAAAAATAAAAAATTATCAAGCCTCAGAGAATAATAGAGACCTAAAATCTGAGAAATGTGTACATATACTTATATGATAAATAGAAAATTAGATAATAAAATTACGTATGTTAAAGAATGCATGGTATTTAAAGAAGCTGTTTCCTTTAACCATTTTGGAGTAGAAAGGCATTAAAGTCATATTGAAGCAAACATGGCAAGTAAATATATTTATATTTATAGAATAAATTAAGAGGTTTTTGATTGATTTTATTCAAGGTAACTAGGGAAGTGATTAGTAAGGAAATTGCTGTTACAACCAATTCTTCCTAAAATTTCCAAAATCCATTAAGAATAATAGCAAAAGGGTAGATTTTTTTGATTAAAAAAAAGGCAGTTATGTAAAGAGGAAACTTGTTGTAGTTTAAGATCTAAAGTTAGTAAGTGAATCAAGATCTCTTTAGATCAACACAATATTTATTGTGTTTCCTTATCAAACTCAACAGCTTTTCCAATTAACAAACAAAATTTTAGAACAAATTAATTAAACACAGAAATAAAGATCCAAAAACTCAAAACGAGGTATTAAAACAAAAAAAATTAAAAGAAAATCTCACCTTGTATTTTCAAAACCACTATAGATCAAACTTTAATCTTCGTCTCTATATCATCTGCGAAAAATGGAGTGAGTAGAAAATGAATAAAAAAACATAAACAAGAATTAATACTTATATCTTTGTACTTTTTAACTATTTATCTATAGTAAGTGAAAACGTAAACAAGAATCACAAAGTTGTGATGATGATTGATGAGATGAATGGGATTTTTCCACTCTGACACGATACGAATCCAGATTAATTGAGTCATACTAGATGGTTATAGAAAAATCGAAAAAGCTCGATTTACCTTTATGACAAAGAATTGAGAAAATGAAGATTCATTCTTGTCGATCCGATCAATCTTCAAAAGAATACAACAAAAAGATAACACGTTTATTATTTTTGTAGGTTTTTATAATTGTGAATGAATATATGAGACAGAATTGAGAGTGAGGGGAAGAAAAGATACAAGAGATTAAAAAGGAAAAGAGATCATTACTAAATGGACAAGTATAATTTAGTCGAAGTCATTTTTATTATATAGAGGGTAAGAGTGTAAATATATTTAATTTCTAGGGTCTAATGTGAAAAAGGAGTCGTAGTGACCGCGTAAAGAGGAAGAAACCTCCATTCTGACTTTCTGACTAATGTGAATCTCATTAGCCTCTTTGTCCCTGCACAAATTCCTATTCCAAATTTACCCTTATTAAAAAGTTATATGTGATGTGTAGGACACTAAAAATTTAAATTACTATAATACAAACCTAATCTAGATTAACTTCTGATTAGGCAAAAATTTCTACCATAAATATTACTCCCTGTCTTATAATAGTTGTCACAATTTTTTGATAAGTTTTTTTTTAAAAAAAAAATCATCAATAAAAAGTATTTTTTATTACTTTATTTTTATCTCTTTCCAATAAATTGTACGTAGTAGTACTTTATTTAAGAACAATACTAATAGCTCGTTTCTTCAAAATTATAAAATCAGATTATTTTGAAAATTTATTTTTTTGTGAGAAGTATTTGTGTTTCACTAATTAAGTTAAAAGGTACTTTTGAGCGTAATTGTTATTAATTGGTCAAACTTTTAAAAAGTGTTTCTAAGTATATTTTAATTTTTTTTTAAAAGTAGTTTTGGGAAAAATTATTTTTTTTAGTCTCTGAAAAAAGTTTCTGTTACTTCTCAAAATAGTATATTTTCTCTCAAAAACTTGTCCAGATAAATCACTTTTTTTAATTTATTTTTTTTTGGAAAAAGATAAGCATGTTTGACCTATCAAAAGTTTAGTCAAACAAGCTATAAACTAATCTTATTTCAAAAACATTTAATATTAAAACAAAATAAGACAAAGATAATTAGCTTCATCTTGTTTTTGTAAAATAACAAGTTAAGGGTTCAGTTGGCCAAATCTTAAGTACAAGAGTCCAACTTACAAATGGAGCCAAGTACAAAAATTTCCTAGGTCATTCCGCGTATTTTTTATAATCTTGAGTCTTTGACAACTATTATTGGATGGAGCCATAAAGAAAGCAATTATCATGATTATAGATAAATCTTTATTATTAACATTAATCGATAATTTAGTAAAAACTGATAACTAATTATTACAAGTTAAATTATATTAATTGTATTAAAGTTTTCATTATTGGTGTATATAATTTTAATGGTTACCAATAAGGGTTGTGGTGGAGTGGTAAGTACTCCTTCATTCTTAATCAGAGGTATCGGGTTAAGTAGCCTCAGTAAGGAATCACATTTGTATCGGACTCTAACGTGGATATCGAAAACCAAATGAAAAATAAAAATAAAATAAAATTTTCATTAGAGTAGTTTCTACTCTAACCGCAAACTCCTAACTCTCCCCAAAATAAATAAATAAACCAGGTCAATGATTTTCCCACCTACCCAAAAACCACTTATACTCGTGTGACTTTGATTTTTTTTTGAATAATTTAATTATGCGCCTCACATAAAATAAATATAATAGTCATATTGATCAAATTTTTTAGTGAAGAATTTTGAGTTAAACCCTTTACTTTCTATATAGCTATGTCACTACTAGCTTATTTATTACTGAGTTATATATATGTAGTAAGTCGGTGACTATATTATAATAAAATTATATCAAATTGTTAGAACTTTCAAAACGTTATTTACACACGTCGTACAATATTTTCACGTGCGTGAGAAAAGAAAATTTCTTAATAGACGTTCTGCATTAAATATTTTTATTTGAAAGTCGTACTTATTATAATTAATTATTTATATGTTATTGGTACATCTAAGATTAATTAGCATAGTATCTATGACCAAATTATTGGTTAAATTAATATTTGTGGCTCTAAACCGCGATGTAATTACTAATTGGCTATTTGGATGCTATTCCTTAAAGTCTCTAATAAGTACTGTAATAAGTTATTTTCAACTCTACTCATTTTTAAACGTCGGTGATTAAATTTTGAAAAAAAATAATTATCAAACAAAGGGTATGTTCGGGACGAACGTAAATATTTTTCAGAAAAATTAGTGTTTTTTTTTTATGTTTGGTATATAAGTAAAAAATATTATCTTTAAAATATTTATATATAATTTAGACAAATACTATAACAAGTGAGAGAGTGACGTGGTGGGATGGAGATGAAAATGAGGTGTGCGGAAGGAGGGATGACAGAATCAATTTAAAATGCACTAAATTAAATTAATGAAAGCAATATTTATATTACCGAATCCCTTTCCATTTATAATCTCAGTATATATTATGATCTGTAAGTTTACATAATAAGTTCAGTAGAATATAGTTTGTATAATTTGAAAAGATCGAATACCCTTTTTCTTTTAATTTGCCTGATTAAGATCTGGTCAAATCTTTCAATACTGTTTATTCTTGTACAATAGATATGCACATTGCCTTAGTGGTCCTAAAATAATGAAGCTACTTCTATATTGGTAGTTTTGGAATGAAAGTATTATTCAATTTAGAGCCTGTTTGGGATTACCGCTAAAAATTGTTTATTTTTAGAAGCATTTTTTAAAAATAGTTTTTCAGGTGCTTTTGAAAAAAAGCTATTTATATTTGGTTAATTCATTTGAAAAGTGTTTTTGATAAGTGAATTGTGTTTGGCTAATTTTTTTTAAAAAGTACTTTTGAAAGTCAAATTACGAAAAATGACATGTATCAATATACTTTTAATATTAAGATTATTTTAAATGTCTATTATAAAAATTTTAATTAAATTTTTTATTTTTATTAAATTAAAATGTACATATTTAAATTTTCAATAAATATTATACATAGATGAATAAAAAAATAAATTAGATATTGATATAATATTAAAATGATGATTTAAAGATAATTAAAAATATCAAGAGAAATAAATTTAAAAATCATTTCACAAATTAAATCAGTACACACGAAAAACTCATCACAAAAATAAATAAATATAAAAGATATATTAATAAATATGTATATATTGCAGGAGTATTTTGATCTTGAAATAAATAATTTTCTAGTTCTGCTTTTTTTAAGAAGCAAAATTTTTAGCTTCTTCTTAACAGTAAAAAAACTGCTTATGCTTTCATTTTAAAACACTTTTATTGGAAAAATAAGGTACACAATAAATAAAATAAATCAATTAATAAATATTTTTTACTCAAAATAAGTGTTTTTGGCCTTCTAACATCAATGTCAAACAGGCTCTTAATTTCATCCATTCAAACTTTTGCAAATTCTCAATCTTTTTTTAAAAATGAAATATATTATGCGGTTGAAAATAATTTAGCAATTAAATTTATTAATTTATTTTTGATGAAAAACTCTTAGAGTAATACAAATTTATGACATGTTTAAAATTATAAATTTCATACATTTTATTTTCTTTTTTTTTAAACTCCAAATTCAATCAAAATTATGGCATATTTGGTCAAACTTCTAAAAAGTCATGAGCATATTTTTAGGAAATATAAAAAGGAATTTACTTATCAAGTATTAAAAGTAGGAAAGTAATATTTTTCAAATAAATTTATTAAACACAAATTATTTATTTTCTTTTTAAAAAATTAGAAAATTATTTTGACAATATTCTTCTCAAACGGTAGCCTATTTGGCCAAGCATCCAAAATTTACTCATTTTGATAAGTATATTTTAGTTAGAAGTGTTTTAAAAAAAATATTTTTCAAGAATATCAATCTATATTTGGCTAATAAATTTTAAAAATAATTTTACTAATATTAGAGCATAATTTGTACTTGATCATGGTTCCAAAAATACTTCTCGTGGAAAGGTAGTTTCTAGTTTTTCAGCTTCTAAAATACATTTCTGATGCTACTCAAAAAAAAAAAAAAAACCTCAAAAACTTGTCAATGCCTCAACTATCTAAATAAAATAAGTTATTAGTGCATCATTGCAATTAACACGATACCCCATATTTGAAAATGTACACAATCTTATTTGAATTCTAAATCTAAATTATATTATAATATTAATCCTTTGTTAATAGCAAAATTTGACATTTACTAGTTGAAATTTGATAAATAAACTGAATGATCCAGGTCAATATTGGACCGAGTATGTTTTAGAATCAATATACTTTAATAATTAGAATATTGGACCAAGATCAGCACTCAGAAGATCAATTAGTTACCACAATGTGGAGTTTTTAAAAAGTACTTTAGCAATAGAAAATCAATCAAATATTACTTCTCCATTATCATCATAAGATAGACATGCGTCAACTTGAGAAGTGGAGATAAAAAGGACCATACTTTAATTTGCACAGTAAATTTGTAATGGATTATGAAATTGATCTTCCCTTATACTCCCTCCGTGGTAGCGACCCAGGATTGTCATTAAGGGGCTAGTATGATTAGAACACACAACCTCAAAAAAATTTCTCAACACCTTAATTACTAGACTAACCTTTAACTTGTGTAAAGAGGTGTAAATACTTGTATATATATTTAATAAACCAAAATTTGACCTCTACATACAATGTAATATTTCGACGAAGGGGTATCGCTTGACATCCCTTACCCAAGGGTGGGTTTGCCCCTGATTTATGCGATAACACTTTTATTTTTAATCTATTTAAAAAATAATGTTATATTTCTATAATTAGAATAAATTCAACTTTTACCCTAAATGAAATAATTTAGTCACACGATTGTTGAATGTTTGTTTAAGACCACAAATTTTAAATTTTTTTTTCTTTTTTTAACTTTATGTCTAGTCAAATAAATAGCGACGAACAAAATAGCGAATATGATGTCACCATCACGTTTTTTCTTCTTTGCATGGGGATTATGAGTGCAAGCGTGCACTGCCCGTTGATGTGAATTGAAGTCAATAAAATACATTGAGTCATTTCATCCAAATAAGCAAATCACATGTTTGCTTTGGTGTAGAATAAAGTGCCCCTTCGTTTTTGACTATGATGCTTAACGTGAGCGTGCAAGGATCTTTGGCTTTTGTAGAAAATCTTCATAACTAGACAAAAACATAGTTAGATAACTATATATTCCTAATTTGGCACTATTAAGTGCCTAAGTCTTACAGTATATATATTTGTTATAGATCATATATGGTGTGTGTACGTGTCGATCTCTTGGCTGTTCCAAATTTTGAAAAGAAAATTCTTGTATAGGAAAACTATATATACATACAAATAGTCACAAGCCAAATGTATAAACATAATTTAAAGACATATCATTATTTCTCCTTTTCATTTATGCTGTCCACTTTGATCCAATTTTTGAGTTTCGATTGTGGCAAATCAATTAATCAAAGCTACTATGCTTATGTCATAGTCAGAGACTCCGCGATCTGAACATGTCAGGCTGATCGACAAATAATGGTGAAGTCACAAAGGATATATAGTTCTTGAATCTATTTAAATACAAAGGGAAATGAAGGATACCCAAATAACTAATAGTAATACAATTATTTAGTAGAAATGACACCGGGTAGGAGTTAGCCGATTATGATGCCACTGTTTAAAATATATCCAATTTTGAAAATTATCAAAAAAAATTTAGACGATTCTCCTTTTTTCTTAGTGAACTAAAAATAGCAAATGAGGCATTAACAATACATGGAGGATTCATTCTAGTACTACTTTCGAAGTGTGTATATATATATGTGTGTGTGTCGTTCATAAATAATATGTTGTAAAACACTTCTAAGCATGCTAGAAATATTTCGCTAGATTTGTTGAACTTTTTTGTGTACAATGTCAATGCAAGCGTGGTACTAATGCAAGTTTCAATGGCTATGCATGCCAACCTTAAAATATGGATATCCCAAGCCTAACTTCAAATTCGATATTCATGAACTCGATTCAAATTGAAGTTCAAAACCAGACATACAAGTTCAAAGTTAGGCTTTGCAAAGTCCAACTCCAGACTCATATGTTTGAAATTGAAATTTTAGACCTATAGTTTTCAACTTGTCTAAGTTTTATTCTGAGCGGCTAAACTTTATAAACTTTAGCTATTCTTCAAATATGGTCCTAAAACGCTATTTTTGCACTTCACCTGCAGGCAGCATGGCCCAATATGGTTTTGTATCATAAGGATTCTTACACTACACAACGGTCCAATAAAATCCACAACTAAACATACACCTAGTTTTTAGTTTTGACAATTTTTGCCCAGTGTAACCAATTTATAAATTTAACAAAATGAATATATATTTATGATACATTAGTTATACATTGAGGCCCGTTTGGTTACTGGATAAGACATGAGTTATTCAGGTGTAAAATGTTGCATAAGTTTTACCATGTTTGGTAGCATTTTTATGTCAGGTATAAATATCAACACACATAATACTATGTTTGGTTAGAAAATTAGAAAACTACATAACTAATACATGTATAAGTTATGAGTGAATTTATGTATTATTTTATGCTGGGTAAAAGATGGAATAAGTTATACATGAATAACTAATACTTGTATAAAAAAATAAATTGACAACTTTACCCTTCACTCTCAATTAAATATACTTCACTTCTTTTTAGAAAACATTCAGATCCTCTCTACATATTTCTAGCTCTAGAAGGACTGTTCATCTTCCACAGAACAATATGTTTCTAGTCATTTCAACCATAGCATTCACTTGAGCTTCTTTATTGCTAAAATTTCTCACATTGTGTGTAATCGGTATGAGATTGAATATTCTTTACATGCTTTATAGATGAGAATCTATCTCACACTGGTTATTTCTTCTTCTTTTTTTACTTTTTGTGTTTTTTTAAGCTGTGAAAGCATGGAACTATTGGACTTGGGTTGCAATGTAAAAGGTTCTAGCAATAGTTGATCGTCCATAAACTTGTCAAACTCAATAGGAAAAATAATTTAATTTTAAGAAGTATATAATGTTTATTAATTTTTAATATAACAAACCAACATCCAAAGAAATTATTAAACCCTCCATAACTAAATCCTCCATAAATAAACCCTTCATAACTAATACCTGCATTACTAATACCTGCATAACTAATACATGTATTACTAATGCCTGCATAACTAATACATGTATTACTAACACCTGCATAACTCTAACCAGCAACCAAACGGCCCTGAGTGTACACCATATGTTAAAATGACATTATGGTTAAAGAGAAACAAATTTATGCTATGAGCCGTATATATAGCTTAAATTCATCATCTCGTTTAGAATATGCAAAAATGTTCTTTTATTCGTGAAACATATAACATCTTCTTGTATTCATGCTACACATGACTAATTCAAAAAAAGAAGAAGCTGTTTCCTTGTAATGAAAAGATTCACTTGTATCAATTGAGAGTTTGATTAAATTATATACATTGTCATTATAATTTCTTTTTATACTATTACTATATATATCAAGTAAATAATGTCTATAATAAGTTTCCTTATTAAAATGTTAGATTTATAATTTTAAAAATAAAAAATATTATCTGTTACAACATGTAGAGATTATGGTCTTTTCTCTGTGTGTGTGTGGGTGGTGACTGCTTACAAGTCTCTGCAATTAATAATGGAAGCTCCTTTTGGTAGATGATTTCACATTTTGTCTCTCCTTGAGAAGTTACAATTTCCATTTTGGTTTGGTTTTAACTAAAACAAGTTAACTTGAGATCAAATCAATCTGACATTATATATATAATTTTTAAAATTTATTTTATACATAAAAATATTATTATGATATAATTTCTAAATATTTCTTATATCTTTTCATATTTTTTTATCTTTTAACATATTATTTCAATAAAGGTTGTAGTTCATAGATATTAGTAACTCTAATAAAGCTCAAATAAAAGCAAATCAATACTAATGCCAAAAAAAAAAAATTAATTCAACACGAAGAATGACAATAATGTTGAATATTTGTTCTTTAGTTTTACATTGGTTTAGACATTTAAAATATATAACCTAATTTTCAATTTTCTTTAATGTTTAATCATGTAATTAATAATCATTAGACTTATTTTAGCATGATTTAGTACTTTTAAATTTTGATCATTTTCATTATGACTTATTAATTTACAATATTTATTTTATGCGATTTCATAATTATTTTTCGTTGAATGTTTTAGTATCATCACTCATCTCATATTTTGTTTTATTTTCTTAAGAAACACCTTAGAGGTTATATTTTGGTAGGACTATAGAAATATTTGGAGCATATATAAGTTATTTATATGTTTGTATGAATACTTTATCGGAAATATCAGAAAATCCAAAATTTTTAAAAAAATATCCGAGGTTGAAAAACCCAAGTTTTATTAATTTAGTTTGATTAATAAATTTAAAAATCTGACATAAATAATTTGATTTGATATTTGAAAAACTCAAACGAATCCGACCATATACACCCGTGAGGATTGAATTAAAAGAATCAGTTTAAGGGGGTGGGTCCAAATATTGCATTCGTCTTCATCGTACAAGTAGTCTACTGCAGGCAAATAAACGGGAAATAGCATTTCTAGACCGTGACAAAAAAATATTCTCAACAATTTTTATTTATTTTTTGGTTAGTACGCTTCAAAAAGAACATTACATTTTTTTAAATTTTACTATTATTTAATAGCATCATTTTCATTAATGTATTTTGATTGAATCTCATTTGATATTTTATTGTGAATAAAAATCAATTAAAAGTAAGTATTAAAATAACTTTAATAAAAGCAATTTTAACATAATAAAGTTTTATTTATTTCTTAAATTTTATATGCGAGATCAAATAGTCTCATATAAATTGAAATGGGGAGAATATATTTAGTCTAATATATTTGACTTTAGCTAGAAAAAGAAATGCTCTAGAAGAAGATAGATACTAAATAAAAGGAATTGGTATGCATAGTTATTATTTTGACCGTAGGATTCATATAGTTGTCCTCGACCCCCCTTTACATTTGTTGTCGTCGTGCTAAATTTTCCCCCTGTTATCCTATCCACCTTCTACCTTAATTCTGTTTATTGCCTCCTTCCTTCTCCATTTTCACGGTAACTCAAGGAGGACAACAACTCCTTTGTGTTCTCTCCCTTCTTCATTTTTCCGGTGATTCAAGGAGGACGACAATTTCCTTGTCTTCTCTTCCTTCCTTCTCCTCGATTCAGTGCTATTCTTCTTCAATATTATTTTGTACTCGATATTTAAAATTTATATAGCTGATTCAACTTATTTATGATTGAGGCATTCAAATAAATTCATTTATTCTGGAGTTTGATCTATCTTCTTCAAAAATTATTTAAATTTATCACGTTAGTCCAAGATTTAAACGTTAATACCATTTTTAGGTTTCCTCTAACCATATCTTCACCTTTGATGAATTTCAATTGATAGATCATTTCATGCATGCAACGCATTATGTGATCATAGCGATCACAAATGCAATCAGGGCGGAGCTAGGTGTATGCAGAATGTTAATTTAGAGAATTTTTTTTATGTCTTCTTCCTTTGTAAATACAAATTTTTGAATGGCCTTGACAAAATTAATTTAGGTGATAGGGAGATTTTTTTAACTCGGTATTAGAAATTCTGGCTCTGTCACGTCAATTGCATGCAATGCATTGGTGGCCGAGCTTCTCATCTTACACCCGTGCCTCTACCTCCGACAGAAAAGTTCATTCCGATGATAGCGTGATCGTCACGCGAGGGGGCGTCCTGAAATCAGCTCTCTTCGGCACCCGTAGTCGTATACGCCAAATATCCCGTAAGAAGAAGAAGCCTCAACACCGTGGTGGGGACCACAATGTTGACGTCGGAGATGACTGGCGTTCTCAGTATTCGTATGAAAGTTCTCCGCCAGAGGGACGTCCGCCGCCGCAGCCACTCCCTTTGCCGGAATTACACGTGATGCTCCGTCAACATCCTAATTTGGTTCAAGCCCCCAGCGTCCCACTTCCTTCGCCTAGAGAAGGAATTTCGCATAACAAAGCTGGAGAGGAAACAGAGAGAGAAAGGATGGATGCTTTTAATGGCGGAGCAACACGAGAGGGGTATATGAAAATTTCTCAATATTTGCACTAATTGTTTCATGTTTTGCTCAATTTTCAATGATATTTGTGTAAATCCAGAAATGCTCCTTTCTATGTTAATCTTTGATTTATTAGGTGTCTAAATTTCTTTTTCCATGAATAAATTTGGGCATTTTACAATTAATTATTTAGGATTGTAATTGGTTGAAGGTCATCATGTTTTGAACAATTTCCTAATAGTACTTTTAGTAACTGACTTTATCTAATTTGAAATTGAGGCGTAGTTGATCCACGAGAATGATCTTTTCTTTTTCTCTAGGCATAAGCTGGCAATTAACACTCATGTAGTCATTTATTGTATTTACTGACTTTTGTCTCTTATGCTTTGCGTTTCTTACTATCATGCTGTTGTTACTGCTTATATTTCCATAAATGTTGTGTTGATGCTTTCCTTGAGTCGAATGTCTATCGGAAACAATCTCTCTACCTGCACAAGGTTGGGGTAAGGTCTGTGTATACTCTACCTTCCCTAGACCTCACTTGTGGGATTACACTGGGTATGTTGTTGTTGTTGTAGTCATTTAGTGTAGGTTTCAGATTATTTAGACCTAATGATTTTGTTCATTGTTTGATATTTCAGCAGACCATTAAACCAAGATGCTCAAAAGAGAACAGAGCCTGCAACTCCATTGTCCAGGAAGATGCCACCTCGGATGCTGCTTGTCCCAGAAAGAATCCCTCCTGACTTTTGGACTAGTGCTCCAACTAGTCCTTATGCAAGTCCTACACATAGTCAACTGAAAAGTGGTGGTGATCATACAATGAGTTCTATTTTCGCCACGCCCCCTAGTGTTTTTCAAGTTTGGTCTGCCCCTGAGATGCCTCCTTCAGATGCCCCTCATGGTTTAGGCTTCTCTTATAACCATGCTTTTAGTGTTGATAACTCTCCTCTTCACAGTCCAAGATTAAGTCCTCAGAGAAGATCCAGGAGTCCAAGTGGACCTACTTCACCTTTACATCATCCACTACCAAACGATCAGTGCCCAATGGCGCGTCGTGAGAATTGCGCTCAAAGCAATGTCCATCCTTTACCCCTTCCTCCTCTAGCTACCCCTCCCATTTCACCACCTACCCCTAAAGCAGATATAACACCTATTAAAGGCCAGTGGAAAAAAGGAAAGCTTATTGGACGTGGGACATTTGGAAGTGTTTACGTAGCATCAAACAGGTATATAAATGTTATTGATGGATGTCGTTGCATGTCTGTATGATGCTATAACAGGCTGATTGCATAAATATTCTTTAACACTACCAGTGCATATAACTCAAATCCTTCAATATTTTCTAATGTAACTCTATGATCTTAATCAGAGAGACAGGAGCTTTATGTGCATTGAAAGAAGTTGAATTATTACCAGATGACCCAAAATCTGCTGAGTCTATAAGGCAGCTAGAACAGGTCAGATTCCCTTCACTGTCTTTGTTTCATAATCCTTGAATACTTGGATTCTCCGTATAGATTTTGATTGGTGTTATCAAAAATCATTAATGGGCGCTCCTGCATTGCTTGAATCGGCTGAAATATTTGAAGTTTGGGGTTTATCTGCATTATTGCACTTGATATTTCAAGTACAGAAAAGCTTGGCCAATAAAGGAACTGAAAAGGTGCAATTAAGGGAGAAAATGAAAGCTTTGTACGGTAAAATAGAACATACAAACAGTCTTTAACTTAATGAAAACTATGTTGAGGGTTAACAGCTTTAAGTTTACGAATTAATGAGTGGAGATTCCAAACCCTTTCACACAGAAAATTGTTTTCTCTGGTTTTCTCAGGATATTAGTTTTTACATATCCATGTTTTTGGTTAGATATATACAACTTGCATGATCGGTTGAAGTAGTCACTATGCAGGTTTAGAATATTCAAAATCTCAACTGTCTTCCTCTTAACTGATCTGATGAATTGAAAGAATGCTCAGAATAGAAGCACCAGTTGTCGAGCATAGTGGTCATGATCATGAATGATCAAACCTTAATATCATTTGACAGAGCAGTTGCCTAGCTCTTTTCATGAGTACTTGAAGCTGAATGTCTTTCAATGCTGAACATTATCTTTGCCCCATAAGTTTCAAGCTTGAAATGTTTTCAACATTTATTCTTTATGTTGGTTCAGGAAATCAATGTTCTCAGCCCGCTCAAGCACCCAAACATTGTCCAGTATTATGGCAGTGAAGTAGTAAGAAATTGTTACAACTTATAAGCTTGATTCATCCTTGTACATACTGTTCAGTGATTGTGTTTTGTTCTTTGATATTGCAGGTTGATGACCGGTTTTACATTTATCTAGAATATGTTCATCCTGGTTCTATCAATAAATTTATCCAAGACCATTGTGGGGAAATTACAGAATCTATTGTGAGGAATTTCACTCGCCATATTCTTTGCGGGTTAGCTTACTTGCATAGTAAAAAGACCATTCACAGGTAATAGTCAGATATTCAACTTTGATAGAAATAATATTTAGAACCTTCTTTATTTTCAGTATATTTAGAACCTTCTGAAGAACCATTTTTGAAATGTTTTCTTGTATAGGGACATTAAAGGGGCTAATTTGCTTGTTGATGCTTATGGGGTTGTCAAGCTTGCAGACTTTGGGATGGCTAAGCATGTACGTTACTCTATCTCAAGTAATTTTTCAGTTTGCAGTTTTTTTAGTAAAGAATGTTCTATTCAGTAGAATGTAATGATTGATCCATAGATCTTTGTGCTTTACATGGTAAATCTCTTCATAGTGGACTGTTAATATGCGTTTTTAGATGCTTCATCTTTAGCATTGTGGAGAATTATGGACGTTTAAACCTCTTCTTTTTTTGCAATAATAGCTGTAAATGTCTTTAGATGATTTTTTTTTTTTGCGGGGGGGGGGGTGGGGGGGGTGAAACCAGTTTCTGGAGCCAAAATATTCTCTTGTGCTACTATGTCAAACAAGAATGTTATATTCAGAAAAACAACAACAGTAGTTGTAATTTTTTTTTTAATGTTGTCACTCTAAGATGTATAATCAAAAGATCCTAGACTAACAGACTGGCTGTTGCCAGACTTTTTCTAGTGTTATATTTTTCTTTTGAACCTCAAGTCTTGTTGTGCAGCTAAACGGGCACTCAGCTAATCTCTCTTTAAAAGGAAGTCCATATTGGATGGCTCCTGAGGTACTTCCCCTCAACAGCACATCTTTCTAATTATGTTTCTCACCTCCCACAGCTTATGTTTTCTGTTTCCTGCAGCTTTTGCACTCTGTTATGCAGAGAGATAATAGTAGCGATCTTGCCTTAGCTATTGATATATGGAGTTTGGGTTGTACTATAATTGAGATGCTGAATGGCAAACCTCCTTGGAGTGAATATGAAGCAGTAAGGACGTTATTTCTGCATTTTTTAGCTCGTACGTGATCTTTCCTGACAGAGATCCATTTCTTGACATGCCCTCTTATATTCACATGGCTCCAAGAACTTAGCAAATAAAAATTAATCATGCTACATTTCTTGTGTCGAGGAGTCATATGAATTTGTTACTCTAGCTGTGCAGTTGGTATTCCGTTAGACCAGGGCATTAGTGTAATCAAATCTCTGATTACTCCCAATGTACCTTTATTTTTGTCATTGGCCATCTAACCGAGTTAAAGATATCTTTCAGTGTTTAGTTTTGCCTTTGGTCAGAACTCAAAATCAAATTACGAATTATCAAATCATTAATTGCTTCTTGAACTTTTCAACATCAGAAATGGAGAAATGTCAAGCAGCTGAAAAATCATGGCTACATGAGTATTGTTTATACTCTAAGTAGTGCAAGCTTTTTTTGTAAAATTTCAGCAAAGAGCAAGACCATGCAGTGCTATCTTTAAGCTCTTAAACTTACAAATTTTTGATTCTATCAATTAATTTAACTATGGCAGGCTGCAGCAATGTTCAAGGTTCTAAAAGATACCCCACCAATACCTGAAACATTATCATTAGAAGGGAAAGATTTCTTGCATTGTTGTTTCCGTAGAAATCCAGCAGAGAGGCCATCAGCTAGCATGTTGCTAGAACATCCATTTGTGAGAATGTCGCATCAGCCAGAAGTTACTTCTTTTGTCCAGCAACTTAATGGGATAAGACTAACAGTACGTACATTCAGTCCCTTTCTTCCCTTTCCTCTTTTGCTGGTTGTGTTTCTTCATGCCATAGTATACCTTTGACAGGAAAAGTTGCATTCTCAAAGAGAGCAGCTAAGTTATAAACTTGACGCAGTGCATGTATCATTAGAAAGATAGCACTCGGAAAGATCTGGCAAAGAAGTTAAAGTTGTGATCTGAACAATGGAGTACTCAAATGGGCAAATTCACTTTAATGTCTGCCTGCCCCAAAGCTATGCCTACACGACAGCAATGACAACATTCATATTCTAACATAGCAATGGGACTGTGTTATTTTGCTCGATCAACTCCCATGGTCGTCCCCAGTTCATCCCATTAAAGAACAGAGGCATTCTGGGCCGACTACTATGAGTACATGCCCATCTGGTGCAGTGGCTTGGAAGCAAGCTACATATACTATCTTCCGAAGTTCTAAATAGGAGTACTCATCTTTATTGATGTGGTTTTCTAAAGAGAGCTAGACTCGTAAATACATCACAGACCTTTCTCAATGTGCTCTGTAGATAGCTTGGAGGCACAGGGAGTTGGAGCTAGGAGGTACTCTCCCTCGTCAATGTTTAGAAATTGAGAGGAAGATATGTTTATAGTCCAGGGAAATTGCCCTGCAGACCTTGGATCTTATCTTTTGTGTATTAATAACAAAAAATGGAGCTTCAATGACAACTATACAGATGCAATGACAAAATTTAAAGATATTGAAACCCTTTGAAAGTTGTATGAGTTAACTATCAATTTTTAAAGTACTTTCTGATAGCTGTGTAAAGTAAAGCAGTTGAATTTATTCAACAAGGTAAAGCTTTGACAAACATATAACAGAAATTGCGCCTCTATCTAAGCAAGTTGGCGTCAGCAATATGAATTTTGTTAGCTCCATTTAAATTTGTTTTTCACTACCTGTAGCGTTCCTTAAATTTGGTAGGCCTTCTTCGAACGTATAATAATTGAAGTATAATATTTTGAAGAAGTGGTCTAGGCAATTGAAGTATAATTGTTTGAAATTTGACAAAGACAATGAAGAATTAAAACTTTATTACAATCTTAAAAAGGTGCTCAAAAGTGTTCTACAAGAAAAAGTTCTTAATCTAAAATAATTAGACGATAATGAACTAAGATAAAATTTTCATCTCAAACATTTTAAAAACTATTGTTCAAACAAATATATATAAATGAAACTTTACTGAAAACAAACTTAATATCTCTTTAGCCTAGTGTTACTAATTTTATTGAGCCGTTCCTGATTATCGAAGCTTTCTTTCCTCTGAAAGCAACTTAGCAAAGCGAGTAAGAGCTTCTTCGTTGGTGCCTTCCCCATGAACTGCTTCAACGCGACCCGTCTCCAAGTTGACCCTTGACACAGGTTTCTTCAGTAGATCTTTACCAGTCTGCACTAGTGTCTGCATGTTTTTTATGGTTGATATATCCATGGACGCCACCTCCCCGATCATACTATCGTTCTGTACAAATTTATTAAGTCATCATGAAAAACATATATACGTGTGACAAGTTATATTGCTCGTACTTTTCAAAATATTGTTGTGTTTGTGTCAAATCCTCCAAATATGCACTATTTTTGAAGAATCTGACACGTATCGGTTGACATTTTTTAAGAGTTCTAGCAACAAGGGGTCAAGAGAAATATAATGCTTATAACATCAAGTTGATGATCAAACCTGAATTCTGAGGTAATTCTTCTGGTTGTGAAGGGACTGAAACATGGTTGAAACATGTATATCCACAATATCAGTAATTGCATCACTAAAAATGTCTAGCAATGGAGAGGCACCATGGTTGTACATCCAACTAAGAAGGCCCCATTTTGAAGCTGTGGCAGCATTATACTTTTCTTTATTCTTGCCTGCACCAGTGCCCAGTGATAAAACCAACATTTTCTTGCAGTCCACGGTTTTCATATCCTCATATTCCAGTCTTCTCGTCATGATTTCTCTTGAAATGTGAGTAATTGCTAGTAGAGTCTGCCAGTATATTCAAAGAATATTAATTTTAATTCGTTCAAATATCTGAATCCTTACAAAGAATTTGATATATTGTTGGAGGTGTTGAATACTCTTAATGGTATGAAACCTTTTGGAAATTAGAAAAACAGTGTGATCGAGTTTGGTCCAAAAAGAATATTTAATATCACATCATATTAAGAGTATGGATCGTTGGGATATTTTAGCCAAACATATCCAGCAAGGGATCAGGTCCAGTGCAATCTATATATTTTAATCTGCTCTTATTCAAATGAATACTCACAGGATTATTTGCAGCTACACCTCCATCAACAAGATCAAATGTACGTATTTTGCCTTGAGCATCCTTTGTCTCAAAATAATGTACAGGGAAATAAGTAGGTGCTGCTGAGGTACCAAGACAAACGTCCGATAGCCGTGCATTCTTAGACACACTTGCTCTGGCCTGTTCAGTGTACATACATAAATATATGAATATTAATTTGCAGACATGAATAGAGTAAATCATTATTAATTAGATGAAAAAAATACTGAACATACATCAGTAGTTGTGAAAATGATGGGTTGAAGACGTTTGATATCAAAAGCTGGAATAAGTGTATGAGTCAATGTTTGCTTCATAGTCAGATTGCCTAGTTCTGACCTAACCAAAGTTCTCAGGTATTTGCCATCATACCTTGGTCCTCCAAATAAATTTAACATCTTCATCACGAAGTTGTTGCGGCTGCATAACACATAAACATTTGCTATCAGTGTAATCAAGTGTTCACGAATACAAATACAAGCACAAATAGTTTGTACTTATTCAACAAACTATGTAAAAAAAACGCTAGCTAGATCGTAAATTGTTCTAATTACCTGCTGTCAGGAAAGATTTTAGGGCCGTGTTCCATGTAGAAGTTGCTAATATCTTTTGCAGCATATAAAGGGCGATTATCCTTGTTTGGAGCTGTGATCATTGTGGTTATAAGTCCACCTGTACTGGTACCAGCTACCACATCAAAATAGTCTGCAATTCTTGCATTCGGTCCATCAAGTTCCTAACATAGTTTTGAGTATTGATCATTGAATGCAATAATATATAGCTCACTAAAATATGTAAAAGTAGCTAGCGCGATGGATATAGTAGATAAAATGGTTGACGAATTCGTATGCATATACCTGAAGTTTGGATTCAAGGAATGCAAGAATAGTGCCAGGAATAATGCCTCTAATGCCACCTCCATCGATGCTTAAAATTGTTACCGTCTTTCGTTTTGTAGCTACACAAGCTATAGGTTGTTGCAACACTAAAAAGGTGATGAATACTAGTGCAACTACAAAAGTCCTACCCATACTGTATCAACAATATATAGCTTCTTAAAGGCTTATATCTTGGCAACACCAATGTCTAGGTGAAGGCATATTTATACAGGAGTTTAAGTTCCATACACACGATGGTGTAAACAGGATTTACACACCGTCAGGTCACTTAATTGCATGTAACGATCTTTTTACTCCGTCTGTTCAATTTGTTTGACCTATTTTGATTTGACAGAAGACTTTTGAATCTTGTGATCTAAATTAAAGATATGTCAAATGCACTCAAATGCCCTCTAATCTTAATCTTGAACATGTCATATGAAAAGTTGAATGTTCAATACACCCTGTTGTCGAAAAAAAAATTACTAATGCAATTCTTGGACATCCATCGTGAAATTTCTGGCTCCACCACTGTATTTATATACTCACATTTCCTCTCTTCATTTTACACTTTAGTGACTTAAAACGGAAGTTTGAACTCTTGTTTGAATCTCGAATGGTGTTAGTTAGAACATTAATTTTTTCTTCTTCTTCCATATTCTAGGCAATTCACATGTGATTTGATCCTCTTTTTCCGTCTGCATTATTGACTCTACAAATTTTAATATTTCATGCATGTACTCCTTAAAGCTCCACGTTTCAAAAAAATCTTTCTTTCTCTTCTATTCATCTTGTAGAGAATAATACACGTAAGTGATTATGAGGTGTATTTTAGGTTACCATATAATATCTGGTGATTTGGAGGGTGCATTAATTTATGTCGTCAGTATTTATTTAGCGTCGATCACATCTTGAACAATTTTGTGATTGAACTTTTATTAATCCTGATCGTCAAGCAAATAATTTAAATTGAGTTTAATTAGGTCAATTGAGCAGATCCATTCAGGATCTGGCTCCTCTCTAGTGAGCGTCCCTAGAATTAAGATATTGGCTTATTGATCATTGATCGTTATCGATTTAACAGTTAAGATTTGATACAAAAAAATCATGAAAAATCACTTAGAAACAAGGTGACAACTGACAAATCAAATGAACCGTGCACATGAGTTGCTAGAATGCATCTTGCTCAAAAGCAAACACTGTTACATTGTAGAATAACCAAAACTTTGAGACAACCTAAAATAAAAGTATGAAATTAAACTCTAAGTTAAGGACTTTATATACCAAATGAGATAAATATAGTTATTTAATTTACTATCGGATTATCAGTTAACCCTTTAAGAACCGATAACACGGATAATAAAAAAAAATCAAAGCTGTTACCGAAACCGCTAAACCAATAACCCATTATCGAAAAAATAATAACTTTTTTTCAGTTCAAGTTATCGATTTCGGTTCGATTTTGAACTGCCCTAGTCCATCCGTTTGGTTCAAACCTGGGTTCTAGGTAAGTTTTGAGCATATCCTTGCCATTGCATTATAGGTTTTCATTGGTTTTAAGAGTGTTCATGTTTACATCCCTACTTTATTCAAATAAGGTGAAACGTCGTGGTAACTCAAAGAATTTTTAAAGAGTCGCCACCTAATTTTAGGAAAACTAGGAAACCAATTAATTAACTAACAAAAATAAAAATAGTCTACGAAACCAATAGATTCTAGGTAAGGGTTCAAGTAATTTCGAAGGGAAGATATTTGGCATCCTTCAAAATCCACAATTGTGGATCTCGACTGAATTCATTTTTTCAAATTGAGGAGGAGATAAGAATAATATACAAGTGTAATGAATATGAAATATAAACAAATAATAAAGTAAAGCGATAATATAAGAAACGGCCTAAATTTGCCTAACGTCAATATATTCAAAGCAATGAATAAAGAATGTAATTCGAACTTCGTTCGAATAGCTTCATTGGGAAGCAACTCCGGGGTGTACCTATAAAGACACTTAGTAAAAGTGTTAGTAATAAATAAATATGAAATGAAATAAATAGAGTCAAATAATAACTTTAAAAAAATAAAAAATCCGTCTTATTAACATGGAAGGCCTTGGAAATCGACGGTAATTTCTTTATCGATAGATTTTAACATATAAAATATATAAATTTAAACTAAATTTACATTTTTTACAATGGGAGGCCTCCAAAACCAACAGAGATTTTCTCATTGGCCATTTTTAAAATATAATATTTAATATTAACTAAAGACACCAACCATCAGCAAAAACAAATCATCTAAAAAAAATAGTTGCAAAGCTAATAAACAATCAAGAATAACACTTTCATATTGCTTTAAATTCCAACTCCCAACACTATTATCGAAAAGAGGCAAATAATAAAATTAAGAAATAAATAAACAAAATAAAATCTAAGGCAGTGAGCACTAAAATATAAAATAATAATCAAAAGAGACAATAATTGGAAATTAAAACTATCACTGGAATCATTTTAAAGTGTATAATAACAACAACAAAGAAATAATAACAAAACAACAATCAATTAAACTAACACAAAATAGTCGACCTCACAAAAATTATGCCACCGATTTTACTCCACCAAATAATATCAGTGAAAAAAGAAGACAAACAAGAAGGAAAAATTAGGAGAACTGTACAGTGGTGTCTTATAACTCGATTGGGGCTTGGTGGAGCTTAGCCGGAAATGAAGAGTGGTTGATTGTTGTTGCCGGAGTCCATGGCTGGGGTTGAGCTTTTGGTGGTGGTGAGAGTTTTCTGGCCATATCTCACCGGAAACAGAGCTCGAAACTTGGGGGTTTGAACACCCGCAAAACAAAAATAAAAAATTGTAAAGGGGAAAAAGGGATGGGTCTGATTCGTTTTCTTCTTCTTTACTCCGGTTCATTGGATCTAAAGCTCCTCGCCGGAGCTGGAGCTAATCGGAACAGAGGGGAAAAGGGGGTGGGAACTGAGAACAGAGGAGCTTTGGTGGTGTTTTGTTCGGAGTTTTTGGTTGTTGTTCACCGGAGATTTGCCGGAGTTTTCCGTTCGTGGTTGTTTGATATCACTAGTAGCTCGTGTGAGCTGCTGACCAGCTGGGTTGGTTCATTTCGAGCTCATCGGCACTGACCGAAAAAACATGCAAAACATAAGAAAAATGGTAAAGGAGGAGGGGAAGGGAAAGAGCTGCTAGCTGTTTGGTGATGGTTTGTTTGTTTGGAGGTTTTCCGATGGCTATTTGGAGCTTTGAGCTCGATGGGAAGGAGGAAGCTGGCAGTGTGGTGAACTGATGAGGTTCGGTGGTGGGTGGTTGTTCGGAGGTCGGAGAAGAGGGAAAAAATAGGGGTCTTTTGGGTGGTGGACTCGCCGGATTCCGGCGGAACTCCGGCGAGCTTCTCACCGGAAAATTATGAACACTATAAAATTTTACTAAACACTAAGGGGTCGTTTGGTACAAATATCAATAACGCATGGATTAGTAATGTAGGGATTAATAATCCAGAGATTAATAATACATGTATTAGTAATGCATGGATTACTTTTTATCAAGTGTTTGGTTCATTGCTTCCCACCTAGTATTGTGTTTGGTTTAAAAATCTACAAAAATCTTATTTCCAATTATATCCTTGAATTATTATGAAATTTTCTATTTCATATAATTGCCTAGGAGTACGTAGAACAAGCAATACTTCTAGTCACTACTAACCATACACTACATGAGACAAAAAAATTGGTGTTTCAAATTTACGGCAAAGACATTATTTTCTTCAATCTATGTGCAACACAGATGACACTCTGTTGCCTAATAAAAAATTATATGTTAATTTGACAAATCACATATGTCAGTACCTAGTAAATTAGGAAAAAAAAGATGTTATTTTTTAATTGGAAGCAAAATTTGATTGTTGAAATATTATTTCTGCAATTGTAAAAGTGAAGTATAAAATTAGAAAATATTTAGACCTATTTAATTGAGAAATAGGACGTTTCTTTACCAATTCTTAAGACTATATAGAGAAACTGAGGGGTAGTTTTGACATTTTATTGTCTTATCCAAGTATTAATAAGCATGGTATTAGTAATCCCTAGCTATCCTAGTTATTAGATAAGATCACATATAGTGTATTAAGTTGTCCATGTATTAGGTGTGTTTGAAGTGAACTATGCAACCAAACATTGTATTGGATGGACTAAATTTTAATACATGGACTATCTCAATTAATACATCCTACCAAACGGCTCCTAAAAATCTTAAAATCACCCCTAAAATTTTATCCATCACCAAACTTAATGATCTATTGCTTAAATAGAAAATTAAAAACTATCGATAGTACAATACCATTATCCTAAAATCATGGGCCAAAACCACCAATTAATAAAATATCTGTGTATGAAATCTTATCCATATTTGAATGAATTTCTAGGCAAAAAATATTAAAATGAATATTAACAAATGTAACAAATAAAATGAATGACATGTAAAAAAAATGTAATTTAACAAAAGATAGTGATTTAATCAAACTGACACAGTATTCACAACATTTTCACCTAATTGTGACAAAAATAATACAACCAAAATTAACTAAAATTCAAAATAAACTAATAAAAACCTTAATATTTTGAAAAATAAGAATAACTATTGATAGATTTATTTAAAATTATAAAAATATATTTTGAACAATTTAATAAATAAAACATAAAAATTATGATTTTTGAAAAATGTTAGGCCAAAATTAGATGTCAACAGTTCAAATTTCAAAATACTATATATACCGATATAAAGTAAGATTTGACTTATAAATATAGTTTATTTTTTCGACCAAGGAACACCCAACCCTGACACCACATAGCTCAGCCCTTGTTCCAAGTTTGCCTTTGCATGTCTTACACGTGTCCCTTCACAATTTAAGGACCTGATTTATTTGCTTAACTACAAGCCTTAATTAACCTAGATTAGCCCAATTGAAGTTACACCTGCGCCACAATGTTTTTTTTTGTGTGCATTTATACCACTAAACAGTGTCTAGCGGCTTTTTATTGATAATATAATTAAAAGGAGGCCAAATTCATTGGTGGCCCTTAAAGTTGGCACCAACTTTCACTTAGACATCTTAACTAGGCTTCGTTCATTTTAGACATCTCACGTCATGTCTCACTGTGTCATTTTGACACTTTTTTTACTATCAGTCAAATATGTAAGGAATGTATAACACACTCGCCGATGACGTGTCAAATGGACAAATTAAATAAAGACATGTGGCATATATACCAAAAAGAATTCTCAAATAATGATTTTTTAGTAAAAAAAAGTGGCCAATGACTAAATGACATGTTGAATTTTTTGCCCAAAAAATTTTAAAAGTAAAATTAACCAAACACCACATCATCTTCTTCACTCCCACCCACCCCAACCCCTCCCCCTCCCACGCAAATCTTCTTCTCCACCCCTCCCCCACCCCACCTAGCGTCTTATCCACTCCTCCCCCACCCCATCCAACGTCTTCTCCATCCCTACCCACCCTAAGTACCCCAGCCCCTTCACACCCACATCGTCTTCTCCATCCCTCGCCCACCCCACCCATTGTCTTGGAGCTCCAAGATTTGTGATCGAAGAGGAAAAAGTTCTAGGAAATGAAATGTTAGTTCTTGTTTTTGATTCACCATGGAAGGGTTAGTTCTTGGTGTTGAAATTCATTTTTTTGTATGTGGCATTATTAAATCTATTTCTCCATTGAAGAAGTTTAAGTTTTGGGAGATGATGGCTTAAAATGGGGAAGAGAAAGAAAAAAATAAAATAAAAATTGATTAAAATAGTCTTTCACGTGCTAGTAAGGAATGTATTACACTCACTATGCCATGTCAGCAAAAAGTGTCAAAATGACACAGCGGGACATGACATGAGGTGTCTAAAATGAACAAAGCTTAGTTGAGGTGTCTAAGTGAAAGTTGGTGCCAATTTTAGAGAGCCACCGATGAGTTTGGCCTTAAAAGGAAACCTCAACAGAGATAAGTACAATCAAGGGGAGCTAGACCTTACCTTGCCAATTCTAATGAGGAATAAAACCTCTATTACTTAAACCGCATGAATAAAATGAGAGTTAGAGAGAACTAAGTATTCTATGATCATCACAGAATTTATAATACACTCTATGATGGTATTACAAATGAGGATGCTTAAGTAGTGAAAAAGTATAAAAGCCATGATGAAATTTCAGTAATTAAACTCAAACTTCGTTTTACAAAAGTATGAACTAAAAAAAGAACATTAGTACCTGTGCCACAATGTAGTTGCAGCCCCGAACTATTTTTTTTAATATTAGAAGCTATTAGAGGAGCTTAGCGACAGCCGATCAATGGACCGGTTTGGCCTTCTCCTTCAACTAATTGCTTTATTTATATTTAATATTTTATTCGTTTTAATTTATTTGTCTTTTTTTATATGTTATGTATTTATAAAAATAGTATTAAAATCAACTTAAAATATTAAAATTTTGGTTAACTCTCGAAATTTCACCTGTATTGCATAATTGAGATTGAGGGAGTAACATAATTTATTTGAAAATTGCATTAAGAATACTATAAATCACAATAATTAACAACTTAAGATATTTGAAAAGCGTATTAAAATTGATTAACTCTCGAAATTTCACATGTGCCACATAAATTGGGACAAAAGGAGTAACATATATTATTTGAAAATTATGTTAACAATGATAAATCACAACTTAAAGTATTTAAAAACATATTAAAAATTAGATCAACTCTCGAAATTTCTCATGTGCCATATAAATTGAGACAAAGGAAGTAACATATACTATTTAAAAATTATGTTAATTAAGAGTACTATAAGTCACAATAATTAACAATTTAAAATATTTAAAAAAACATACTAAAAATTTGGCTGAGTACAAAATTTCACATGTGCCATGTGAGTTGGGACATAGTGAGTAACATATATTATTTGAAAATTATGTTAAAAGTAATATAAATCACAACTTAAAATATTTAAAAACATATTAAAATTTTGATTAACTCTCAAAATTTCACATGTGCTACATAAAATTGAACAGAGGAAATAACATATATTATTTAAAAATTACGTTAATTAAGAGCATTATAAATCACAATAATTAACAACTTAAAATTCTTTAAAAAAACATACTAAAAATTTGGTTGCTTTCAAAATTTCACATGTGCCACATAAGTTGTGACAGAGTGAATAACATATATTATTTAAAAATTACGTTAAAAGTATTATAAATTATAATTAAAAAAATATCACATGTGCCATAAATATTATTTAAAAAGTATATTAAAAATTATAATAAAATTAATTAACAACAAAAATAATTTAAAAATTTAGTATCTCCTAATTTTATATGTGTCACATAAATTAAAACAAATAAAGTAATATATAAAGTCCGGAGAAAATAAGTAGTAGAGTCGGAAATATGGGCTTGACACCGATCTAGCTCTCATGATTGGATAGATAGGCTAAAAATTTTGGAAAAATTTTCAAAATGTCAATATTTTAACATTAAATGGGACCTCTTATCAACATTTTCAATATTTATTAAAAATGTCAATATTTTAGTCTGTTATTTTTCTGATTTATGTATTTTTTATTTGTCTGATTTGAAAGAATACAATCATTTAATAACAGAAACGAAAAAAATCATGGAAGAGAATAATTTTTAAAAAGGAACATATCCCTTAAAATTCTCATCAGTTATAATTTTAAAAGTAATTGATTGTATTCATTCGTATATATGATATGTGTATTTGTATTCATTATAGTTTTCATGTTTGGGTTTGAATAATGGCATATGTATTTCTTTATTAGTTTGTATTCATTCCAATAGGTATACCTTATGGATTCGTAATTATTTAAGAAACATGTTTGTATCCATATATTTATGTAACCTCGTGTTCATTCATAAAGGATACAACATTGGTTTGTAAATTTTTCAAAAACGTATATTCTTTCTTAAAATTCCAAAAAAAATTGTCTTCCAATCATCAAAACATACAAATTTGCAATCATAGTAACAATCAAAATTTGTATTTAAAAAAATTGTATTTTATGACAAAAATGTATTTCTTATCTGTTATGTATTCCAAAAATATATGGATTCCAAATTATTTTGTATTCCAAGCATCCAACATACAAAAAAATCAAAACAATTCAATAATTCACTGTTTGTATCCCAAATAGATTACATATTAAAAAATGTATTTTTTTTCTTTGAAATATGACTAGTGATTCTGTACTTTCATCTCCTTTGGGTCCTTCTGCATGTGAGAAAGATGCAAAAATACTTCAATTCATTGAAGAGATAACTAGAATTGTTGATGCCGTCCAACAAAGTGTCTTGAATGAGATATTGACCCGAAACTCCGAAATTGAATACCTCAGTTACCGTCTGACCTTTAAATCCAATATTCGGATAGTAACTTATGAGGATCTTCAGGTGAAGATCCAACATACAAAATATGATCCAGTTCCATTTTCGAATCACTTTTTCAATAGTCGACAGTTAATGAATACTTGATCGTTTAAGTTACTCGGGGATATGGAATAATGGGTGAAATTGAGAGAGAGAGAGAAAGAGTAAGGATAGAATTTGGGTAACAAATTTAGAGAGAGAAAAGTGGGTAATGGGATCTTTTATTTTTTCCTTTCACCTGTAATTGAGTAAAAAAATGGGCCCAATCTGAGAAATAAAAGGAAGGTAAATGAATTATATTAAGATACATTTTATTTGCTAAAATATTGACATTTTGACATTTTTAATAATTATTTTAAAGTGTAGATGTTTTTAATAATTATGTTAGGGATTTTGACTAGTTAGCTAATTTATCCAAAAAATTTAGAGCCTAAAATGAGGCCTTTTAACTTCCGTGGGACAAAGCAAAAAGGAAAAACTATCTTATTAGACAAATACTCCTAACATATTTATTAATTCTCCTTATAGTTTAAAATAATTATATTTTTTCACTAACTAATAATTTTATACCAGATTTCAAGTCGATACACTTAGATACATGTATTTTGCTACCAGATACACTGAAATAGGGAGAGAGGCAAGCAAGATAGTCTATGTATTAGATACACGTGAATCACACTAGATATATGCATCTGGGATACTAGATAGAATCCAGATACATTCTGAATTATAAATTCATAGGAAGGGCGAGCGAGAAAGGAGAGAGGCGAGGGAGAGAGTCAAATACATGTGAATTCACTTTGATACAATGCATCGAAAACAAATTACACTTAATTTTGACCCCATATATTCGAGATACATTTATCTGGACGCGTCAGGTACATGTATTCGAAGTCTAAATTCAGGCTAAGATTCGTAATATTGAAAACTCGCATGAAAGGAAGTAATTTACTCCTAAACTACTGAAATTTGTGTTATTTGGTCAATTAAAAATATATTTAATTAAAAAAAATTTAAATTTTTAAAAATAGAGTATTAAAAATAACAAAAAAAAAAGAGAGTCAAACACAAAATCTACTATTGTTATTTATTAATTGTGTTTAGTTTTCTTACTGCTATCTATATTTGGAAGAATGGTTGGCACAAACCAAACAGAAACTAATTTATAGTGGATATCAATGAATAAGCATGACATTCCTATAGGCAATTAATCCTGGCAACAATAATCTATCCACTACTAAAAAAATTACTAAATTGTGGCGATTTATTAATAGGAGTCATAAGAAACCCCTACTATACGTTTATTTTGTGGCGTTTGTGTCAACCCCCACAAAAATTGTTTTTTTTGTGATGGTTTAATTATGGGGGTTGTAAAACCCGCTCACTATGTATTTAATTTGTGGCATTTATTTCAACCTCTCCAATATTATTTTTATTGTGATGATTTTTTTGTTAAGGTTCTTGATGACCTCCACAAATATTGAAGAATTGTTGCAATTCAATATAAATTGATAATTATTATTTAAAGTAATTTTAAGTATTTTATCAATCTTATTTTTTTAATTGAATCAAATAACACATCTTAATTAAAACTTTGTATAAATGTAATTTACAATAAATTTATAATTTCACCTACGGAAGTCCAAGCATTATATCTCCTTTTAAAAATATTTAATCTTATTAATTTTCTCAAGTTTACATTAGCATTAGAACTAACAACAATTTGATTGAATTTTTATATATATAAAGGAATCGTAACCGCATGAGTTTTTGCAATTGTTAGAGACACTTTAATCTTGTGCCATATTTTGTGGGTACTATGATAAAAGTATAGTGTAAAAATAAATTGATAACAATACATTTTCGTGGCTTCTAAATATATTTTTATTGTTGATAAAACTTAATTTTCTACACAAATATTTTTCATAGTTATTGTAGGAAAAAATAGGCGGCAAATGTTTCCTCTTTTTTTCCTTTTCCACAAATTCCTCTTTCAGTTTTAGTGGCTTCCATTCCATTCTTTTCTCTACGTAACCGTCACCCCATTAATTCCAGAAAGAAACCCCCAATCTCATTATGGTTTCAGTCTATTTCTTTTTGTTGAATTTTAAGTGATTTATCATTAGATTCATACTCTTTAAAAATAAGAATATATAACTCTACTTCTTTTTCTATTTGAGAATATTACTTATTGATTGTATCTTCTTGTGTGTTATGTATTTTTGCAGGGATATATTAATCTGGGTGAATAAAATTTAGAATGTCACTACTCCTACTCAGGTTATTTATTTTTCTCTTAATTCTATTTATTTTATGTATTTTAGTAAGTCATAAAAATTGGGTTCTCAGTATTGCATTTATTGTTTGAACTAGTAATGCAATCTTCATGCACAATTTAGTTTTATTTTTTAAGGAGTACTGTTCACATAAAGCTTAATTCATAATGTCTATTTTTGTATAATACAAATTTTACATGAAGGCTTTAGTCTCTCGATAAACTTGAGTGTTTTAGATTTTCTTTTCATTAGTTGGCTGAAAATTAGAAAAAGAATAGCACCAATAGTTTTCATCTTCATTGTCCAAATATCAAATTCTTGTTTATGTTTTTTACCTTCCGTATTTTGCTTATCTTTCATATTCACCCTTACACCTTCCCCAATTTTTATGGTGTGCCTAGAGTAATTTAGTAATTGATAATAACTATTATGGCTTCTTGCAATCAAGTATTAAGACATCACTTTCAAATTTTTGAAGTATTTAGTTGTTAGAGTGTAATTTTCTTCTAATATATTTGCATTCTTTCATTTCAGCCTGACGATGTGGATTGAGAATGAGCCTATATCACATTTGAAGAATCATTCGTCAAACACTTAATTTTATTTTCATACATTTATCTATGTGAAACCTTTTTAATTTCTATGAAGTTTAATTAAGGTTGTACTTTTTATGAGTTATCGAACAGAGTTCGTATGAATTTTATTTGACATGAAGTTAAATTTATGTTGTTTCGTAGTATAGATATTTTTATTGGAAATTGGTTTATGTGGGGTACTCAGTAAGATTATTTGTATGTATGAATATACATGTTTGACATAATTTAAATCTCTGTAGAAAAAAATTAAAATTGAAAAATAATTTATTGTTGTAAAAAACTGTCGCAAATTAAATTTTAAACTATACTTTTTGGGGTCATAAACCCTCACAAATGCAAGTTTTGACGCTATCTGAAATCATTTTGGGAAAGTTATAAACTATCACAAAATGATTTTGAAAAACGTCACAAATAAATTATTTATTTTGTGGCAATTGTCGCGGAGGTTCTAAAAAACTGACATAATATGTCCGTGGCATCGGTAATTGTAGCGTTTTTAAAAAACGCCACAATTTAATTTGTGGGGGTCAAAAACTGTCATAAATGGACAAAATATCCCCCACAAATTGATCCTTTTTTTGTAGTGATCATATATGGATGGCAAGAAATAAGGTACTTTGGAATCACGACCGCAGTTGATGAGCATGCAAGTGAGACAAGAATACAAATACATAATTTTTGATACACTGCATATCAGAATTACAGTACACATTACAAAGACAGAGAATGGATAGAGATCGAGTGAATAGCTATAGGAGATTTGCGTCATGACAGGCTTCCCTCTTTCCTTGGCTCTGCTCGCTCGTCTACGCTCCGCTCCAGCAAGAGAATGAATCTTTTTCTCGAAGGATCAGAAAAAAATGGGGTCATCATTCCACTTAGGCGCCACTTGGCATAAAATTATCTATGTGGAAGGCTTACATTGGAAGAAGAATAGACCTTAGTGGAATATTCTAGAGAAATATGGAAATTTCCCATGAAAAGTTATAGAATTACAAGGAAAGTCATTGAAATTTTCTAGAATTGTAGATAATTCTAGAAGAGGAACTAATTTGTAAATACTTAGGGATTTGTAAGTAATTTTTATTTATACTTAGGCCCCAAGAAGTAGTATAAATAGAGGGGGCCTCTCATTTGCCAAACCATCCAAGCAAGTTGTAGCAATCTTCCACAATCAATACAAAATGTTCTTCTTAAAATCTTTCTAAGTTTTTCTCATTCTCTTAGCGATCCAAGTCTTAAAGGGCTTACTTGAGCTTACAAGATCATGAAAGAATCGTGAGTAAGTTGTCAAGTGTCGCACGGAGTGCTAGAACGAGTCTAAGTCCGTGACATTTGGGAGTCTTATAATGGGCTTGGTTGGCCGTTTACAAGTAAAATCTCACCCGATAATTTATTTTCATCCTCTAGTATATCCTTATAGGGGCAGGGATTCGTGGTTTAGTGAATGCTGAAAAGTTTTAACACATGTTGTAACATATACGGGTTGGTCCCTGACTGACATAAAGTTTCAACATAAAATTAAATAAATCGTCCCGTCTTTAAAAATACTTAATAACTTAAGTGGGGACAATGTATACTTTTCTTTTAAATTTTTCGGCTACCCGAAGACCTTAATTCCACGTGATCGTTGGGGGTTGGGAGTTCTAAACTTGTTCTGATGACTTTGTAAGTTCGAGAGATTCTAATAAAATTTGTTCGATTGATAGGAAAAAAAACAATGTCAAAATTTATTTAATTTTGTAGAAGTTTGTAGGTTAACAAGATATCTATATTGAATAGTAGAGATTTCAACTTGAAGATGTAATAGATAACGTTTAAGAAAATGACACAAAGCTATAATCAAATTCTTAAAGCCAATTAGAAGACATACATTTTATGCAACTAGTTAAAATTGTATTGAACGCGACAAACCAATGAGAAAATCCTCTAAGTGGGCATTACTAACAATTGAAAACATTTTATAATTATGAGTACTTAATAAATATTATTGAGATAATTTAGTTATGATTTGTTATTTGGTTAGCCACAATATATAATATTATCTTATAAATATTTAATTAATATTTTTAGATTTTTTAAAATAAAAAATAAATTAAAGTGGGTCAGCCCGGCCTATATGCACTAATCATTTAGGGAAAATTATGCATTATAGCAAACTATTAATTCAAAATAAATGTTATAGCTACAGTTTCATTTAATTCTAATTCGTAGCAAACACTTTGCCATTCGCCTCTCTCCCCAGAAATCTCGCTCGCCTCTCTCACTTTATACAAACACAAATGTATAAATTGTATTTGTGTTTGTATAAAACGAGAGAGAACTATATATACAAATACAAATACATTTTTTTGTCCTATACACTTATAAATATACAACTACAAATCTTCCCCTGCCCAGTTCTCTTTTGTCTTTCTCTCTTTCACGCTTTATACAAAAACAAATTATACAAATTACAATGTATAATTTGTGTTGTATAAAGCGAGAGAGAGAGAGAGAGATTTAATATACAATTGTTTTAATTCGATTCAATTGTATACAAATTCAAATTTTATGCAGATATACAAACACAATCATTGATACATATACATAATAGTTACATATATACAATTATCTAGCTGATATACATATACAATTGAGGGGACGAGCTGCATTTTTATACAAATGAGAGTCTGCCTGCGATTTATACAACTGAGAGTTTGCTATGGAGCGCAATTATGCAAACTATATCTATAGCATACAAATATGATTTTTATATTTACTAAACCTAAAATTTACTCTTAAAAATGACTCATTAAAATAGTGGGTTGGGCTAGCAAACCTATAACTAACTCTAACTATAAAACTTTCCCCAACATAACCACTAGAGCCTAGAGAGAATAGTTTCCTGCACTCATAAAGATGTTCATTCTAAGTTATTTCCATGCACAATATTGATCCCTCACGACAGTTACCTATATTTTTTGAGGAAGATTATGCCACTAAGTAAATATATACTAGTTAATTATTTAATATATTGAGTTATAGTTTGAAAAAAAATACTTTTCACCACTAACATTTAATCATATTTACGTGGGTCACGTTCAGAATTTGTATAATTCGGTTCTTAATTGTATAAATCCAGAATTTGTATATGCTTATCCTAACTATTTGTATACAATTTGTTTATCCTGTTTGTATATGATTTGTTGATACATTTGATCTGTATAAGTTCTAAAAAATTCTTAAATGTATATATTCAGAAACTGTATATACTTACCCTGTTTGTATATTGGCCAAGCGAAATATACAAACAGAAATACCCATAGCAAACGAAACTATAGCCATGGGGCGTAATTATGCAAACTGTAGCTAAGAAGGTTTATTAAATTTAATATTTTAGCTATTTATGAAATTTCCCTTTTTTTATTAATAAAGAGCTGACGACACTGGAGTTCCATACCAGAATTATAGAATAAAATGCAAAATCCTTTTCGTATTGAATCTTATTGTGTACTTGTGCATATGCTATTATTAAACCCTTCAAATTAAGGAATGGACACTATAAAAAGACAAATGCTAATTGCCAAAGAGTCATATATTACACTTTATTTGTCTTTTGAAAAGCATTATACATGATAATTGATAAGCAAGCCGTCTACCGTTGGACACTATAAAAAAACAAATGCTAATTGCCAAAGAGTCATATATTACACTTTATTTGTCTTTTGAAAAGCATTATACATGATAATTGATAAGCACGCCACGTCTACCGTTATCCAACTCGGATAAATTTAAATTAATTTTTTTTTTTAAAAAAAAGTCTTCAACCTTTGAAAATTCAAAGCAAAATGAAATACTAATTCTAAGAGACTAAGAGTACTTTTCTCTTATTGGTGCAAATTCTTAAAGTATTTTTCTAGTGGAAGCGAACTCGTCAACTGGTTGCCTTATTTTTCTTTGCTCTGAAAGCAACTTAGCAAAGCGAATAAGTGCTTCTTCATTGGTCCCCTCCCCACTAACTTCTTCATAGCGCCCAGTGTCTAAATTAACCCTTGAAACAGGCTTTTTCAATCGATCATTACCAATTTTCACTAGTGCCTGCATGTTCTTTGTAGTTGCAACATCCATAGATGCAGCCTCCCCAGTCAAACTATCATCCTGCACAATTTTTTTAACAAAATTCAACATCAAGTTTATCGTCGAAATTTAAGTCATATATACTAACTGGCTATAACAAGGTAGTATTAGTTTATTTTTGAATTTGTTTCATGTACGGTCAATGGACATTTCACTATGACGGTGAAATTACATAATTAATTTTTGTCACAATTTTTATCATTATTATACTAATAATCAAAGTCACGAAACTATTTTGTGCTCCAGCTACCTTAAAGTAACCGAACTTTACTTGTTATAATAATGTCACAAAACTTTACCTAGTACAATAATAAATATCACTATGATGGATATGTTTTGTAGTTATAGCAGGTAAAGATGTAACTAATTAGATGCGACAAAAGATGACTTTGTAACTTTTCTGTTACGATGTGTAAAGTTTAGTAACTTTATAGTAAGTTAAATTCAATTATTTTAGTACGCTAAAATACAATTTTATAATTTTTATTGTTATATTGGATAAATTTCAATGACCCTAATCTACACAAGTTGATATAAATTAAACACCTTCATACAAAAATGTGAAGTCAACATGAGGAGAGGATAGACTTGTCGAGGGACCGCCGGGGCGCAGAGCCCACTAGTGGGAGGGGATTAGTTTAACCAAAACTCTGGAAAATTAGACTATATATATAAATTTAAAATTATTGTTTTTATTTATATATAATAAATGATGAATATTATTGGCTTGTTCATGTTTCTCTGAAATCAATAGATATATACAATGTTTACTTCAAGTTAAATGGTCAAATTTGGTACCTGAATTCGAAGATAGTTCTTTTCGCTCTCAAGGGACTGAAATATGGTAGAAAGGTGCACATCGACAATATCAGCACTTGCATCACCATAAACATCTAGCAATGGACTTGCACCATTGTTGTACAACCAACCAAGTACACCCCACGTTGAAGCCGCCGCCGCGCTATACTTCTTTTCATCCTTTGCTATACCTGTGCCTAGTGATAGAACCAACATTTTCTTGCAATCCATGGGTTTCAACCCCTCATTTCTCAATTTACCCAACATGATTTCTTTCGAAGTTTGAGTAACTGCCACTAGAGTCTGCAAATATATATATTGATCAAACGGTCAATTGTCGATTATTTACTAGTAAAATTATTTGACAAATAATTTTATAAGTATCGGTCGTTTTTTATTTATGTTAATTTTCTAATGTCTAGCTACTCACGGGATTATTTGCAGCTACACCTCCATCAACAAGATCAAATGTACGTGTTTTGCCTTGAGAATCCTTTGTCTCAAAATAATGTACAGGGAAATAGGTGGGTGCTGCTGAGGTACTAAGGCAGACGTCCGATAATAGAGCATCCTTAGAGACATGTACTTTGGCCTGTACAACGAATATAAATACGAATGAGTTTAAGTTTTGTATACTGATATCATATAAGTTGACATGTAACGATACAGTAACTTGTACAATCGATTCATATAAGATTTAAGTCATATATTTATATATATATAATGAAATTTATTTAGGTGAAGATCGAGGACTATACATCACTAGTTGTGAAGACGACGGCTTGAAGGCGCTTGATATCAAAAGATGGGACGACTAATTGAGTCAATGTTTGCGTCACAGTAAGATTGCCTAATATCGACTTAACCAATGTTCTCAAATATTTTCCATCATACTTTGGCCCTCCAAATAAATTTGTGAGCCTTTTCAAGAAGCTGCTACGACTGCATTAACATATAAACATAATTTGTCATCAATAATTTTGTCTTCAGAAAAAATAAATAATAACACACTGAATTATTAATTACTCATCTAACCTGCTCTCAGGAAAGATTTTAGGGCCATGTTCCATGTAGAAATTCGTAATATTTTTTGCTGCATATAAAGGACGATTATCTTTGTTTGGAGCTGTTAGCATGGTGGCTATTAATCCACCTGTGCTTGTTCCAGCTACCACATCAAAATAATCTGCAATTCTTGCATTTGGTCCATCAAGTTCCTAGAATAACCATCACAAATTTCTCAAGTTAGAATTAAAAAGTCAAAATAATAGTAACAACGGCATGTCCATGTCCAAATTCCAATAACTAATAGATCCGTGAAAAAATCGATAATCAATGCTTCAAGATCAAATTTTATATAATTATATTAGATACTAAGTAATGAGATCACGTGTTCAGCAGAACTCCACCTATAGTACGTAATTCGGGTCCAAAACTCATAGGGTGTGTTTAAATTCTAACGCTGTTATTGAATATTATTGTGGCACGTAGATAAAGTGGTTGACGAATACCTGAAGTTTGGATTCAAGGAAAGCAAGAAGGGTACCGGGAATAATTCCCCTGATGCCACCTCCATCGATGCTCAAAATTGTTACTTTCTTTCCTGTTGTAGCAGCAAAAGCTATAGGAGTTTGTAAAACTTGAAGGGTGACTAATAAAGTTAGTGCAGCTACAAATATTCTACCCATAATGTTCTAAGTTCTATGACAGAGGAAAAAGAATAACAACTTAATTATTGGCTTGGATTCATCAGTTTAGGTGAAATATGCTTTATTTATACGCATAAAATTCCTTGTACACTTTTAGTCGTGACATAATCACCAATGGCTGCTAACACATTATACATGTCGTTTGGGTTGTTGAAAAAGTATTTTTATATTTTCAAAAAGTACAGGGAAAATGGTCAAAAATTAAAAGCCTGTTGTATCCAATTGCCATTTTTAAAACGTTTTATCACCGTACACCTTTGAACCGTCTCGATGAAATCCTGGTGACCTAGTTTACGTCCAATACATCGATAATATGTATTATTTTATGTAGATATTAATCATTCAGGGACTAGTTATTTCATATTTTATTCTGCATAAAATAATACATAGATTCTCTCATAGCAGGTTTCTAAATTGTAAACCAAATACTGTATTAATTTTATAAACGAATAATATAATTTACCTCCTAACCAACTATCAAATGGGGTATTACTTATGCGGAATTTAATACATGCATAGCTTAAGTTCAAATCAGCTACCTAACAACTATTAGTCTCTTATGTATGACTTATGACTTAAAATAACAATGTTAAATTCAGTTTCTGGTTATATTTATCCCCTCTAATCTCTTTATATGCCCAAAAATTAATATAATTGTGGTGTTTGATTTTCTGGGTAATTCCTCAAAATTGACTACTCACCGGCCTATTTATTTGCTTTTCAAATGAGCTATACAAGTATAATCGACGTGTTGCCTAATATCGTACTATTAATTAATTATCCCATCAATGAGGAAGAAAAAAAAGAAAAAGAGATACTATATTTTATGGTAATAGGCGCGACTAAAAGAAATAACAAGTTGGTGAATGGAGTGTGCTCAGTCTTATTTGAACCTTGGTGGGTTAGAGTTGAAATTTCGTTCTTATATGACTTAAAATATGAAAAAGATAAAAGTAGTACTATTTGTTACGCACCCAACTATATTTTATTAATAATTAATTATAAGTCACAAACACATGGTCACATTAAATATATATAGTTGATGACTTATCAGAACTCTCTTCGATCCATCTTACTTGTCATATTTTTTTTACATGTTTTATAAAAACAAATAATTGATTATATCTCAAAAATAATAATTATTTTGGATCAACTATTTTTAATAGCGTTCTGCGAGTTTTCAACTATATGTGAAATGAAGAGATCATTGGACAAAAGTTGCAAGGCATATATAGGAATAGTACATAAACCACTTGTAATTTGGATAGGGTATAACTAGAGTATATCCCATGCTGACAATAAGGCTTGTGTTTGGCAGATTCAATGTTTTAGATATGCAAGCTAGCTAGTAAGATGAATATGTTGCAACTTGCATCCATATCCTAAGAAGAAGAATGTTGAATATTGAGGCGTATTCAGATTGTAAAAGAATATATGAGTGTATTTTATTATCGTTTGATTTGGTTCCATGAGATTTTGTCAATTGCCATGATAATGATTTCTGAGCAAACTATAATAATACTATTATCATAAAAATAATCTAAAAACTTTCGAGGATTTATAATTGTTTTTAAAGAGTTTACAATACTTTAAATAAATTCACTCTACAAATTAAATAAAAACAAAACAAAAATTTGATACAAGATTTAGGGGAGATTTTTTTTATTTTATTTTTGGATTTAGGGGAGATTGACGTTTGCTCGTACAAATATTGTTAAAGACTTGCGGTGAGAAGGGTTAAAAGAAGATAGAAAATTTTATTATTTTGGAATTTTGAAACTGAGTAAAGGAAACACAAGAATTTTGAAACTTAAAAGGATGAACTAGAATTGAAAAGAAAAAATAACAAGAACAAGAATAGAAAAAAAGAGAAACAAATAAACAAAGTAAAGGCACCAAGAGGGTAATTTAGTAGCTCAATTGGATGGCTGAACTTTCATTTATTGGTGAGGATTGAATTCTCCATCTTGTAATCCCCTTTTCCTATCCCTAGTTTTGAAGGGGGGAAAAGAGAATAAAGACACCGAGAGAAGAGGGCAAAATAGAAAAAGAGAAGAAAGAAAGAGAAAAACAGAAAAAGGGACTCTAACAACCTAACCGGCGCGAAGGAGATCGAACTGTTGACGACATTGATCCAAACTCAATCAAACTTCTTATAAAATCGAGTCAAGCTTAATTGAGCTTAGCCAAAATATAACCAAGTTCAAGTCGAGCCTGAATCGACTTTTTATTGTCTAGTTCTATATAGTATGCTACGCATTAAATTTTTTTATAACAAACAAGTTGATCAAAGAAAATATAAGCGTTGCTAGTTTAAAATGATAATTGCAAACAAGTGTGACTAATATATATATTACTAGTCTAATTAGTTAGAACTCAATACAATGACTTTAACTTAATATAATTGAAGATACAATAGAGCTTTTATATAAAATAATAAAATAATCATAAATTAAAAAAAAAATTGTAGAATATTAAAAATTTTTAATTTTTTAATTTAAAATAATAATTACATTTTGTACCATTCATAGATTAGTCTTAAGTAATGATGTTTTAGAAAAAGTTTAATTACATGAATTAATGAAAAAAGTATAAAATTGCAAATTTATTGTAATAAAAAGAATAATTATTTAAATTACATATTGCTAACTTAATCAATAAAAATGGATGAATTTTAATTATAACCAATTATTACATGACTAAAAAGCGAGCTAACTTAGCCTGAGCTAAGCTTTCACTGAGTTTTAATCGAGTTGAGATAGGTTGAACTAATTTTTTATTGAAATCTAGCTAAGTTGATCTAAACTAAATACAAGCGAGTCGAACACCGAACCTGCTGGCCTCATTGCCGAAGTCTACTTGCAATGAGAAAAGGATCCTTCACATGAACCATCACAATAGAGGTGGCAAATCAAACTCAACCCGTTCAATTCGCCCAATCCATTTAAGATTGGGCGGGTTATTGACCCGCCCATTCATTAGCTCAATCCATTTGAACCCAATCCATTTCAACCCATTAAAAATTGGGTTGATGTGTAACCCGAATTGGCTCATGAAAAATCTTGTCAAAATATTTTTAAAAAACTTTTTAAAAAAATTTGGCATGTTGTATATGACCATAATAAAGAAAATAATCATTTTATTAGATACTAAAATAGTTTAAAAGAACAAATATAAAACAATTAAGTTTAGTAAAAATTGAGTCGGGTTGGGTTTTGACCCGTAATGTAATCCATTACCTAACCCAGTTTGACCCAAGCAAATTTGTGTTGGATTGGATCTTGACCCGATTGTTGTCTTAACCCATTATGACCCATCCAAGTTTGACCCAACCCGCCCAATTGCCATCCCTACATCACAGTCCCCTCAGTCACCACAACATCCATAGCCCAAACCACCATACACATGAAATCCCACGGCCTTATTCACCATAGCCCATAGGTTTCGTTGGCGCCTTCATATTGTTAGTCATTGTATACAATTTATGGCCTATGGGTGTCTCAAAGGTGAGACTAGTAAAACATTTATTTTTGGCTCCTCAAAATTTTAAGCCCCTAAATATTATGGTAAATTTTGTGATTTTATTTTCTCTTAGATAGTAAAATTGAAGATGGTTAAAAAAAAAGTCTAAATTTATATTAAAAAGGAAAGAAAGAAAAAAAAATCTATTTTTTAAAGAAATATTTTAGAACTTTGAATTAAACTACTGAACTGTTCATATTAATTAATAAATTTCTTATAGCAACATCCAAGACAATATATTATAAACACATTCTAGTATCTTAATAACTTGAAGTAATCTTTACTACTACAAAAAATAACAGTAGTGTTTACCCCCATTTTGACCCCTCTATACCCCATTTGAATTGCTATTTGATTAAATAAATATTTTAATTTCGGTTGTTTTTACATATATAAACAGTTATATATATTTTAATCTAATTAATCATATTTAAATATTCATAATTTAATAAAATCATTATTTTATCACTATTTACTATTACTGATTATCGATTTACAATAATAATTTTAATTTTTATATTCTCTATATTTATAAGCTAACAAGAATTGAACTAATTTTGCATCTACAAATTGTACTAAAGGCAGTATAAATTGTACATTGTATTTAGGCTTTTTTTGCATTGTCTGGGCCTATCATATAAATATAGTCACAAGTCACCTTTCCTGATTCATTATATGATATACTAGGTCAATACTTTTCTCCATTCTTTAATTTGTATACACGTTAGTTAGTTGGATCTATCGTCAAATTTAGCTCTACCTAGCAACTTCTTTCTATGCATAACATCCTAAAGTATTCCTACATCTATACCTTTTCCTATTCAAGGTTACTTATACTAGTGGAAATTAAGTTCTTATCTTTAATCAATCACTTTCTTAATTGTATTAAATTATTTTTTTAAGTTATTATACTGAGAGTTACTTATACTTTGAAATGAAATTCAGGTTTTAAGCTTTTACAAATTATTTATTTAGTATTCGCATTGTGATTGCTATCTTCATTGGAAAATATAAAGAGAACATTTTGAAATAGCTACTACGACAATCGTAGTAAGGCATTAAACAGTGTTATTCTAGTAGTTTAGTTTGCCGAATCACTAATTAAACTAATCGAGACAATCACACACTCTCTATTACAATCTAATTTTTTTCATTTGAAATTGTCAAAAAGTTTGTAATTATACCTATGTGAAAACTTATTTGTCATCTCCCAGGTGAAATCACTGTATCATTCAATTTATCTTCTCTAATCTCCATTTTGCACTCCTCTGATCAATTTAAACTTTTGATAATTAGTGTTTACTTAATTTTATAACATACTTCAAAATGCTTCTCTATTATTATTTCTAGAATATCGGAGGTTGGCTATTAGGGTGGGGACTGTAGCTCCAACTCATTTGAAATGATGAATTAAGACATTCTTGAAGATATGGTTATATTTGGCTATACACTCATCTTCTTCACACATATTGTAGATAAAATGTAGCTATTAATAATAAGAACGTACTGAGAAGTTCTTTGTAATTATAATGTAGCTATTAATAATAAGAACGTACTGAGAAGTTCTTTGTAATTATATCTATTTTTCACATGTAACAAATCATGACTTTCTGGTAATGTTCATTGCATCAGTGTGAAGGTTATTGTAGTGCTATATGAATTTAGATTGCTTAATTGATAAGAGTTTACGGTTCTATTTGTAGAGGGTGGGATTAACTATTATAACAATAGGTGTAGCAGTCTTTGAGCTCTTTGTTTCAAGTGTATTGGTATGATTTTTAATTTTATTTCGATAATGAAAAGTTGTGTAATTGCTTGGTATGAGCTAGAATAACAACTTAATTGCCATAATGTTGAACACGTACTTAGCACATACCATGCCTATCTAGTTTAAAATAGATATACACATATATTTGGTATATAATAAATATATGTGTATATATAAAAATATATAGATGCAATTTAATAAGGTGCACATTTCTTTTTTATATGAAAAGTTATTATTTATTAATAAAAAATTTACGCGATAATGATTATTATTCATTTAATGATTATATGTAGCATTTTATTAAATGACAATATATTTCAATTTTCTACAATTTATTAAAATTCTAGCCATTGTTATGCAATTTCTTACCACGTCAAATTCAAAATTGAGCCAATTTGACTCAATTTCAAATCACAAACTCAATTCCAAATAAGGATAGGATGTAATTAGTCAAATTAAGGGATTCTTAATTTGTAATTAGCTAATTACATACTTACTAATCATAACATCCTATCCCTACTAATTACATTCTAACCCTACTTTATTCCAAAGAAAAGAGCTAATTATATCATATCCCTACTCTTTTCCAAATTACAAAAATCCCTTAAAATTTGAAGATTTCGGATACATCACTCAACGTCCCGATACATCACATTTCGATACATTACCTTTGTTGATACAAGACACACCTATCCCGATAAATCACTCAACATCCCAACACATCACGTCCCGATACATTACCTTTGTTGATACAAAACACACCTATCCCGATACATCGCTCAACGTCACGATACATTACCTTTGTTAATACAAGATACACCTGTCCCGATACATCGCTCAACGTCCCGATACATCGCGTCCTGATACATAGCGTTCTGATACATTATCTTTATTGATACAAGACACACATGTCCTGACACATCGCGTAAGAGTGGTGTATCCGAGAATAAGAGATAAAGTGAGGAAAATAGGAGGTTTTGTAATTTTTTCAAATTGTAGAGAATTTTAGAGAATATGGTCAAATAAGTTGTATATTTAGGTAATTTTTTCAAATAAAAATACACATGTATTTGTTGATACAACATTGATACAAATGATAATAATCAATTATACAAATACAAATGTTGAACTTGATACAATATTGATACAATTTATTAGTTCATTGATACAAATGATATTCGTTAATACAATTGATACTTTCGTTAATACAAATAATAACAAATTATATTCTTTAATACATAAATATACTAATTACATATATACAATTATCCAGCAAATATACAAATACAATCATTGATACATATACATACTAGTTACATATATACAATTATCCAACAGATATACAAATACAATTCACCTCTCTCCTCTTTCTGCCCTCTCTATCTCACTTGCCTCTCTCCTCCCTCTCTCAATCTCACTCGCCTCTCTTCCCTTCTAACATGCAGCTACAAATCATAATTAAGCAAATTATAACTATTTTGCCTCGTTAAGTTTCAAGTCTTTGCTATTTTCGAAAGTTCAAAAGATTAGCTCTTTTTCAGCCCATCGAAAATTTTGGACACCTATTAGGCTGGCCCAGATCCGTAAGCCCATCTAGTTTTGTTATTTTCAGCAGTAGCAGGAATACAAATCCTCTACGGAGCCGGAGATGACCTCATTTCGTTATGGGGAATCACTAAAGCCTGACATTCATCTGCTTCTCCGCCACTCTCAGACCAGCAATATTTGTTACTCAAAATTGTTACCAATTGCTGCAATTTCCAAGCATACTCTCAGAATACCAGCCTTGAGATTCAATTCAATCCCTCCTCTTCTTCATATTTCCATGGCTGATTCTACTTCTAGGTCTGTAATTACATCGCTTACCTTTCTAAGCAGTTGCTATAAGTGCACCTATTACTTTTATGCTTAGAAGTTTGAATTACATTTGTCATATAAGCAGTTGATTTGAGGTATATTGGAAACCAAACGAAAATTTTGAAAAGTATAGGGTGTTTATATACTAAGAGGTGTACTAACTGCCTTTGAATTTGGATCATCGTTTTTCTTGGTTGATTTTTTATCTTTTTCTGCCCTAACTTGTAATGTAGATTTTTTACGTGTATTAAACAGGGTTATATCGCAGCCTGAGTGTGGCGGAGATGCGAAATCTGAAAATGTAAGTCCTAATTTTACTGAGATTATCGTAATCCGTCATGGTGAGACGGAATGGAACGCTGATGGCAGAATTCAGGTAATTTCCTACGTCGTTTTAGCTTTCTGCTGTCTTTTTTGTTGTTGTTAAAGTATGTGCCCTTGTTCTCTCTGGATTTGTAATTGTTTAAAGTTTTTAGGGGTCTTTACACGGTAAAAGTGACATGCAATTTGATATTTTGAATTTTTGGAGTATTTCTAAGCTAGGAAGCTCCTTTCTAATTGGTTTGCCATCTAGTCGCTCATTGTGAAAGAAATTTTAGCCCTTTATAATCATCATTCAAATAGAATATTTAGTTTCTCATTGTAAAAAAAAAGTTGGTAATATTTTGTACTCATTACTGCTCGTATTTAGTCCATTGTCTATATTTTGGAATGCTAATAAATTCTTATAAAGAATAAATGGCATAATGCAAAACCAGAGGAAACGGATAGAACTTTTTTAAAAAGTCACATCTAAGGTGGTTGAAATATGGTTGTTCAAAATCGAATCGAAACCAATAACCCGAACTGAAAAAAAGTTATTGGTTTATCAGTAATGGGTTATTGGTTTAGTGGTTTTGATAACGGTTTTGATTTTTTTTTTTGTTATCGGGTTATCGGTTCTTAACAGTTTGAGGTTTTTTCTTAACTGGTTAACCGATAGTAAATTAAACAATTATATTTATATCATTTTATATATAAAGTCTTTGACTTAGAGTTTAGTTTTCTACTTTTATTTCTGGCTGTCTCAAACTCTTGGGTATTCTACAGTGTAAAAGTGTTTGCTTTTTAGCAAGATGTAATTTGTGAACTCATGTACATGGTTCATTTGGTTTGTCACCTTGTTTCTAAGTGATTTTCAATCACTTCTTTTTTTTTGGTGTCAAATCTTAACGGTTAAACCAATAACGATCAATAACCGATAAGTCAATATCTTAATGGTTCTTTAACGGTTTAGCATCTCTACAAACCGGTAACCAATAAGTCAAACCGATAAACTTCAAAACCGAATCGAACCGACCAATACGCAGCCCTAGGTTGAAAGTACTTGATGTTGATGATTGGGAGGGTTTTGGTCCGGTGGTAATAGCGCAGCGTGTGATGTGTGGGTTAGGCGGACGTCATGGGTTCGAGCCTTGCTGCAGACAAAAGTCTGGTATTTAAGTAGGGAAGGGTACAGGGGAGGGTCCATTCTCCACCGAGTTTCTAACTGTGAACCACGGGCCCTCGGAAATTTCTCGGTTATCAAAAGAAATCCTTGCCTAGGAGTCCAGGAATTTAGGCCAGAATAGGATCCGGATCCATTATTCATTCAATGAAAACTATTGTTGGATATTCTCCAGCTATACGTTTGGGTGCAATATGTTAATACTTCTCCCTTTCTATTGGAGAAATTGTGTTCACTTGGAACTTCTTGTGAATTGTTATCGTTTGGCTTTGTATGGGATATGTAATAACACTTTATGGATCATAAAATGAGGATATGGTAACTGATGTTTGTTTCATTTATCCACCAGGGACATTTAGATGTTGAATTAAACGACATCGGAAGACAGCAAGCTACTGCGGTAAGTATCTGTAGGATAGTATTTTGTTTTGTAAATTTTGTATTTCACTTAATTGCTTTGAACTTTTGTGATTGATGTACACTGCCCCTCATAATATTTTGAGATGGGCACTTCTGCATTTGTTTTAAAGTATATGCATTTAAAAGAGAAGAAAGGAATTATGGCTCAGCCCTTAGCTCAAGTACCAAGTTGGTGTCCTCCTTTTCTCTGTCTCTCCGGTTTACTGACAATCTTTCCCCTACATTAGTTTTTATAGCTATCTTTTTCTCACCTCGTTATTAGACAATATGAATAACTTTTATAGATTAACATTTTTGACTGTGAAAAGATTCAAGTCCTAAGATACCACTTGTTAAGGGAGATAATTTGTACCTTTACCTGTTTCATTTTATTTGTTTTTATTGAGAGGTAGGGGTGTGGGACTTCAAGGTTTCCCAGCCTAAAAACTTTAAGTGGGTTAACTTCAACCTTTCTTTTCTTTCATTTTCATTTTTTCTTTTTTCTATTTGGGGTTTTTGGTACAACGCCTGAAGTTGATTTATTCAAGGTGGCAGCCCGGCTCTCCAAGGAGCCAAGGATCTCTGTCATATATTCATCTGACTTGAAACGGGCACATGAGACAGCAGAGATAATAGCAAGGAGTTGTGGGGATCTAGAGGTATGAATTCACTATGGATTTGCATTGTCAGAATTCAGGCAGATTACAGTTAACTTCAAATTCACGTGTTATTATTATTCTCATGATGTATGATTATGTAAAGAGATTTTGGTTTTGTTACTGATTGGATAACGTGATATATTAGAAAATCCTGCGGTTTTTAATTATTTATTAGTCAGTAAATGAAAGAAAGTTTTCAGCAATTGTTTCATGATATCTATTTTACTTTGACAATTGGTTTCTTTTGTCATTTGTTTACAAACTATTTTTTTTCCTGAATACTCTTGATTTTCCTGGAATTCGACCTGCAGTATCAGCTCTGTTTCCACTGTTAGAGGTTTCTATTCAAGAAGTGATCCTGCTTTTATCTTTCACCCTTTTCTAATTCTCTTAGTATGTAGCTTTACGTTTCATGTGAATGCTTCACACAGTTAAGCTATTGTTGCTTCACTTCTTTTTCTTCTTGTTAATGTAACTGTCATGAGTGTGAAGAGAGGAGCTTAGTGATTCCATAATATGTTGTTGTTGTCCATTAGTTCTGTGTATGAGCTAAGGAATAAAGACATAGCTCACCTCTTAGTAAGAATGCAACTCTTCAGTTCTGGAAACAGGTCTTCCGTAGTACCATAAATGGGTAGTCAGTCAGAATGTTACAGGCAATACTACGCGGTAAAATATGCTTAAGAGGCTAAGAAAGGGTTAGGGTTTTGCGTAACTAATATTCAAGATCTATTGTATGAATCTATCTTCATTCTGTCAAACATAGATCTGGGAAGCAATAAGTCATTAACAATGTTAAGGAGCTGATGTCCGTCCAATGTGGAACAGATGCAATTGCGCAGGTTCGGCATGGATATGAGGGAGGGATAGGGAACTGAGAGTTGCTGACTAGCCAACATATTGGAGTAAATAACTTACTTTTACGTCTTGGTTTGTGCTTAATATAGGTCATTAAAGATCCAGGCCTTCGAGAGAGACATCTAGGAGATCTTCAAGGTATTTCGCTCCGTGAAGCAGCCAAAAGCCAACCGCTGGCTTATAAGGCTTTTCTCTCTGACCGAAATGATCAAGTTATTCCAGTGAGTACTCCTTTCTTCTATACAAACCCAAAAAGACAGGAAAAAAGAAGTAGAAGAGCGCCCCATGTATTATTACTGCCATGATCAGCATTATCCTACATTCTTTGAATAAACTTGTAGTCATTGGGAATTTGAATTTTCTTCAATCTGCTTTTTTATTTATGCTTTTTGGCTATTCAATCTGCTTCGTCACATATGCATGCCATAAGTGTGAGCTCTAAATTGGAAAATTGACCTAAAATCCATAATCAAGGAAGCGTCAACTGCCATTAGATTGAACCAAATTTGAATCAGGACTCCCAGAACATATGATCAAGTACCCAATCCAAGATAAAAGAAAAAGAGGGGAAGGAACAGAGACTGTATGATCTTGTCTGTTTTATAATTGCATGTATTCAGTTTCCCACCACTTATTTGCAGGGTGGTGGAGAAAGTTTAGATCAACTTTATCAACGCTGCACTTCTTGTTTACAGAGGATTGCAAAGAACCACGGAGGTATTCTTTATCTATTGGATTGATCAAAGAGTGTTATATCATAAAGATGCTTTGTGAGTATGAAATTTATTTATTCACGATGTAGGAAAACGAGTAGTTGTGGTATCTCATGGCGGTGCAATCAGATCACTTCACATGCGGGCTTCCCCACATAGGAGGTCTAAAAGTAAGATCTGGAATACATCTGTTGGTATACTTCACTTGTCTGATAAGGATGAATGGACCGTTAAACTCTGGGCCGATGTAAGTCATCTCAACAAGACAGAATTTCTAAACTCAGGATTTGGCGGGGACAAAACTTCCGGTTAATTTTGGCATGCCACTCTCAATGTTCAGATTTCTTGCAAAGAGGTACTTTACATTGTTTGCCATGAATGGAAATAATGAATTATTTGTCACCGTGTTTGAATGCTTTAATAACTTGTTAATGGTCAGCTAGGCTATTAGACAGTGGATTTCCAGTCTTCTTTTCCTTTTGTTGTATTCAAGCCTATTTCTTCTTTTAATAGCTTAAGGCAATATTTTAGAGAAATAGGGACCATTGTGATCCATTTATGGGGACTCAATAAATTCACTTCTCTTTTCTTATGTCTATCCATATGGTATGGATAGTTCTTCCACACTTGCTAGTTAGGAAAGGCAACTAACTATTGAGCAAACTTGATACCCTCTTGTTTTCTGTTCTCTATTTGTCGTTGGTCATTGCTCGATTCTATATCAATCAATGAACAATTTCTTTTGATTAATTTGCTGTTGCAACGACCATGTTTTATGATTTAAGATGCAGAAGATGGTTTGACATTATGCAGAAGGCTAGATCCCTTCTGACTTGCAATTGGGACACTGGGCATCTTTGCATCATTGACAGTTTCTTTGGCGGAATGATTCTTTATGAAGTTTGTTTAGTCAATGCTTATAAGACGACAAAAAGTTTTTTCTGTTGCATCATTTGAATGATATGGACATGTCCCACATTATTTTGTGTAGTATATGCTTACACCACAAGTCATATATGGTAAAAGATTTTTGCCCAGAACGGGGTGTCCAAAATTCGTTTTAAGTGTCAAAAGACAACAATGCCCTTTAACACAATATATGGGATTAAGGGCAACTTCACCTCCTAAACTAAACCTTGAGTACGCCTTGTTAGCACATTAACTTATGTTAGAAGGTGTTTGGCTAACCTGGTTAAGCTAGCTTTCAAGCATTTTTTGGCTTACCTATATGTTTGATAAATACTCAAAGTGTTTATAAGTCAAAAGTCGTAAATTGGTTATCCACAACTTATAGCTTTTTTAAACTACAATCGATTTAACTATAATATTCTTGATATTTTTCCTAAATCTCATAATACCCTTTCCCAATATAAAAACCCAAACTTTCTCTTCATTCTATATCCATCGTTTCTCCTTTTCTTTATAAAGACAACTTAAGCACATAATATTTGATACAATAATCCGAGGGTATATTAGTCATTTTTAACAAAAGAACAACTTATCAACATTTTTACCAAAACATAACTGCTTATTTATAAAAGGAAAGATTTCCTATTTATACGAAAACAAAGGCCATAATAACCTATAATAGCTGCGTTTTCTAGTTTCCAAAAAAAAAATAAAAAAATTGCAACATAATTATAAAAGTAAGATTAAAAAATGCGTTGGTATACATAAACTAATTAGAGCAAGTAACAGAACAAACTTGGAAATATTGAGTCAGTAAACGGGCAATGGTACTAGCAAGCTATTTTATGGAACTAAAGTTACTGATAAGGAAACTTGGCAGTGTTGTGACAATTAAAGGTCTACTGGTCCCAATAATCCTCCCACCAAAATATTAAAGCAAGATTTGACAGGTTCTAAGTTTTAAAGGCAGCTTAGTTGTGCAAAGTATATTGGAAAATGACACAAGACAGTGTGGTCCGCCTTACCACTTTCGGATATACATCTATATAGATTAGATTATACATAGGGTGTATAAATGGAAAATTTACAAATCTCACTAAATCATAATCCGAATGAAATCGAACAAAAAAAAAACCTAATTATGATTTGGTTAGATTTGATTTGATTTGATATTGAAAAAAAATAAGATTAGAATTGATTTGATGTTGTTTTATTTTTTAAGAAAGTCAAAATCAAACTAAATTGACACTATATATGTATACAAATTTTAAAAATGTTATATATAAGTATAATTTATAAGTTTTTTTTTTTTAAATCATATTTTTTATCCTTTAACGTACTATTTCAAATTTGAACTTAGATTTTTTGAATGATCTGATAAATTTCATAACTCATAATTTTAGTAATTCAAATAAAGTTCACACCAAAACCAAATTGCTTAGAGAAAAAATTCAATTCAGCACTGGTAATGACAATAGTGTTGGATAGCTATTTTTTAAAATTAGTTATGCATTAATTTAGACAGTAAAAATATGTAATTTAGTTTTACTTTTCTTTAGTGTTTAGTCATGTAACTAGTATTATATACTTATCAATTTTACTTATTTCATCATGACTTAGTACTTTTAGATTATGTTCATTTTAATATTACAACTCATTAATTAATAATATTTATTTTATACAATTCTATTATCTTTATTATAGTACAACGACATGACTTATTTTGTGTACCCCGCTCTCTTTATTATTCATTTTGTCTTCTTTTAGTTGTCTTTACTTCTCATAATTTCCGTGGATCCTTTTTTCTTGCCAAGGCATGCATTATTTTGCAAGAAAATGAATTAGTTAATTTAAAATTTAAGTCCAGTATCGAAAAGATAAATCCTTAATGAAAGAAAATGAAGTGACGAAGAAAACAAAGCATAGAGATATGTACCAATGGGATAAAGTAGGGAAATAAAACTGGATGGACCACATTGTCATGGCTACAATTTGCACATAGTGAAGAAAAGATTGAGAGGGACAATGAAAACAATTGGACGGTTGGGGCTATTTGTTTGTCACTATCGAGTACCCAACCTTATAACACTATAACTTTTTGTTAGGGTCTCATCACTATACTAGAATTATAATTTTTATTTTATTATATAACATTCATGTCAACCAAAGCAATATAAATTTTCAGTTTCCTGCAAGACTAGATGCAATGGAGCCACTCAAAAGCGGATTCAAAATTTGAAGAAGCGAGAATCATTGATAGAGTGAGCAATGATAAAAACATAAGTATATAAGTCAAAATATGATTTCTACGTTAATAATTAAATTTTAAGACAAATGAAGCAATCAAGAGAGATAGATCAGTAGTTAAGATTGTGTAAAATGTATGTACTGTCGCAATTTAATATATACTAATTTCTCAAGATATATACATACACATATATATAATTTTTTCTGATGTGACTCTGGGTGCATCCCATAGCCATCTACTCATAACTATAACTATATGTACATTGAGTGCATTTTTACTAAATTTATACTTATTATCACAAAAAGCAATGGAACAAATGGTAATTCCCACTTAAAAAATTGGATTCATTATAAGATGAGAGCCAATAAATGTGGCTATGATTAGGCATATGTGTCATTTGGTGCTGACTTTTGCACAATATTAATAAGGGTTCTTTTGGAGCAAGAATCATGAATCCATCTTCTTTGGCAGCAAAAAGAGAAAGTCAACACTACTTGAATCCTATCCACTTATGACAATGACAATATCCAAAAATGATGTTTTTAGAGTACAAAATTAGTGGTCGCTGAATTGAAGGTTCACTATAACTTTACTTAGGTAATCTTAATTCAAATACTTGGCCAGCAGCAACATAATAATATCCACTTTTGTTTCTTTGTTTAGAGATCAACGTACAAAATAATTCTTCAAAGGGACAAGTGAATCCCTACATAATCACTTCCTAGGTAGGTTGTGCCGTTGTGGTGAGATTGTTGATTCTGAATCAAATTCAACAATCAGACCAATATGAGTTGTGGTGAGATAGTTGGGATCTCTTCATTTTAAACTAAAGTCTCGATCAAGCTCTGGGAATTAGAAAAATCATATAGAAAGCGTTGCCCTAAAAAATGAGCCTTGCAATGTGCAAATTCGAATTGATGGTGCTCCAGCCTCCAATATGAATATCGAACTCAGATTTTATTTTATTTTTAAAAAAAATCAACCTTCAAAGTCTTTTTTTTTCCTTCTTTTTTCTATTGTTTCTGATGTTGTTTCCGTGGCAGACAATTCAGCCACCCCTCACTTATTCCTATTGTGTCTATCCAATGAACCTGCACTCCTTATTGCAATTTGCATTTTCATCATACAATACAAAATGATAGTACTGTTCTTAACATGTAATTCCTCGATCCCTAAAAGAATAACATAGATCAGAGATGTCTAATTTTTTATCTAAATTAGGACATCAATTCTTTAATTTTTTTTGGAAATAAAATGGAAGAGCATCATATATTATATTATCTTTAATATGAACAACATGGATCTAGAGCTTAATTAACTTTAACCTAAAAAAATTAGCTCATGAAATGCGAATTGCCTAAGACGATAAAAGAAAACAAATACCTCATCACTCAATTACCGATGAAAGGCACTTAACAAGTAACTTCTGTGCGCTTAATATCATATACATTTGGAGTGTGAACAATATAACATGGGATCCTAATGCACGATAAATCAAGAATTGGAATAATCACGCTTTGATATCATGTGAAGAAATAAAATTTTGAACTAATTAACTCAATCTCAAAAACTAGTCGAGGTGATTGCCAAAATTATATAAGAAGATCACAAACAACTCATCTAGCAGTTGAGCCACATTCAAGCAATGGGTTTCATATGATCGATATCCCTTGTTCAAATTTTTTTAAAACTTATTTTACATGATATATTACCAGTCAAAAATAATAAAATGCATGATAATTATAAAGGTTGAATCCTTTTAATAAAATTTTTGGCTAAACATTTTAAATTAAAAGTACTTGAAAAATGTTAGAAGAAATGATAATTGAGAAAGGAAAAATCATTTGACTCAACAAACAATACCAATGCCTCGTAAAATGAAATAGGAGGAATAACTATTAATACTACAAGCGCACTTCTTCATCTTTTTTGGTCAATATACACAAAAATGCGATTAATTAATTTTTTATAAGAAGTGGTGACAAGAAAAAAATCTTAAGTTGTTAGTACTAAAATGTAGTAACTTTCATTTAATTGTGATATAAACTTAAATTAGACGAAATTTGGTTGACGTTTTGTTTCATTACTTCTCTTTTTTTGTGGGTTTGGGAGGGGTATTTAATTTTCCTTGAAGGTGGGGGACAAGCACGAGTGAAATTTTGTGGTTAAATACTTCAGATTTGCTATGCTTTTCAAATAGCTTTGGCGTCTAAATCAAGAATGCTTTGACAACTTTTTTGATGAATCATGAATGTACATGAATTTCATGTAATTGGCTTTTCCATCGAAGAATCCTGAAAAAAAAAATGAGTGGTCTCCTTCCATTTTTATCTCTTACTTTATTATGGAATTTCACAAATATTATAAAATTATTGTTGACTTCAAGCTAAGAGTACTGATTATGTTCATCAATAGATACTATTACATACAAAACTTCACTTGTGATACAATGATGGAAACTCCATTTTTATCATTGACCGTCGAACCTCCGAAATCAAATTTTCTAAAATAAAGTGCCACACAAATACGATAAGGAAGGTGTTAATTTTTCTCTTTCTGTACTCAAAATTCAGAACTCATTATTTAAACAAGTACAAATTAATGTCTTCCTTAACTTTAATTTAATATGATTTCTGCCAAATTCATATTTAATTAGGATATCTCTCAGAGGAAGGACATAGGCAGTTTCACTATATATATATATATATATTTAAGCTATCGATTAAAAACAGCTATATGAAACATCTTAGACAAAAGCAAACAGCTATATGAAACATCTTAGACAAAAGCAGCTTCACTAAATATTGTTGATCATAGCCGTTGGTGGCGCAGTAGCATAGGTAAAGTAATATTTGAGGCAAATTAGCATTTTTCACTATTCTTTTGTGTGGTTAGACGTAATGATTTCGTTAATTTTTTAATATCGTTAGTGTCAGGAATTGAATACACATTTGAAGTAATTAAAGGTTAAAAATATTTAGTCGATTGAAATAGAAATTATGCAATAACATAAGAACTAAAAATGTTATTTCCCTGTTATAAATATGGAATGCAAATGTAGGATACCATTTTCTTGGACCATCTTGTTCTTTTATCTACATTTATTAATAATTCAGAAACTAGACCTCTAGAGAAGCATGATATATGGTTTAGGCCAAACCCTTATTTGACAAAGTTATCGGTGTTGGTATAATGGTATTATATAATTAGTAATGCAAAGTAAAAAGATTCTTTGGGATCCTTTTTTGCACCTACTTCTTTATCAAATCTTATAAGAAGATACAAGTCATTTTGAGCACTTTATATATAAACTTCTTTCTTTATGAGATTAGTTAAATTCTTTTAATTGTTAAGTTGAAACTTGAAAATTACACACTCATGCCATTGTTGCGCGGCTTGTGCTCGTGTGCACTATGGTGTGGTGCACCGTTTAGGCCTGATTTATAGTAAAAAGAACAAGTTATATATAATATCTATTCACAATTCACCAAAAAAATAGACCAAAAACTAAGAGGTTTATTTAAGTTAATTGAACACCTTCAAGATTCATACTATGACTAGAACATGAATGGTATGATGGAAAACATCATATAGAGTAATCTTTTAAGAAGAGATAAGGACATTTAAAAAAGGCCGAACTTAGGTTAAAATTGGCAATTTTTTTGATATAATTAATCGTTTTATGTATATATTTTTTAAAATTAATATAATATTGATTGTTGATATTCATTTTACAGGAAGATTAAACAATATATTCGATTGAATGTTGAATTATTTACTTTAAAGATTATGGATCAATTCTCGCCTATGTATTTAAAGTGGTCCTAGTCGATCATCAAACTGATTGTACGTAGATCTGTTACTATATTCTAACCTACTTGTACAAAGCTAATTATTGTCAGTACATGGTAGGATCATCATATCACCTAACAAAAAAGCCATTCATAACGTAATTACAACTAAGGAAAATACATTTGTTTTGTCTCTTAAAATAAAATCTACCTTTTTTTTTCTTCATAAAAAGGACGTTTGTTTGAAACCAACCAAATCAACACAAAATCTTCCTAAACAGATTCAAACATAAATTAATCCTTTAAAATTAAATTCAAATATTACGCTCTAAGAGTGTCGCCTAGTGATCAATAAAATAATGTGAAAATCATGAGATATTAAGTTTAAATTTTGGTAGCTAGAGACAAAAGAATTAAGTGATTTATTCTTATATGTGATAGTTTTGATCGACAAAGTTACCCAATTGGTGAAATTAGTCGAGAATCCAATTGATGAAAGATGATAAATATAACATGAAATTAGTTGAAAATTAGGACATGCATACACTTACACTTTTTTTTGTTTTAAAATTTACTAATCAACTAGCTCAATTTTGCCCAGTATAGGATTAACTAACTCATTACATAGTATTTGTTATTATGCCCACTATAGGATCAACTAACTCATTACATAGTATCTGTTATTATTGAGAGATGACATATATTCCGTGAAATTAGTGAAAGCTAACCATAAAACGTAATTAGAATATGGAATTGGGATTATGTCACAACAAACTCTGGGCGGTATAAATAGACATACACATCACATCATTTGGCCCCATATTTTGGTTATCTGTTTTATCATCTTTCTCTTTTATCAAAAGCAAAAAACATTCAGTTCAGCCTTAATTTAATTTCCACAGAAGCCAACGTCTACTATTTCCTTTTTTATCACCATCTCTCCAACGCCATTCACAAAAAAAACAACAAAACAACAAATGCCGTTTCTCTCTAACTTAAACAAAAAACTTCTCATGCAAAGTTTTTATCTTTGAGCTACTAAATTTTTTTACTAATTTAATGGGTGGTTGCACATCAAAACCTTCCCCTGAACCCAATTACTCCAACAATGATCTCTATGCTCCCGACGGAACTGCTATTCCGGCTAAAGCTAACAACGACGAAAATGATAACAATAATAAGAGCAAGGAGGGAGCTGAAGTGGGTAAAAAGTCGCCGTTTTTTCCATTTTACAGTCCAAGTCCGGCGCATTATTTTTTTTCAAAGAAGTCTCCGGCGAGATCTCCGGCGAATTCTACTCCCCGGAGGTTTTTTAAGCGGCCATTTCCTCCGCCGTCACCGGCGAAACACATCCGAGCTGTGCTAGCACGGCGGCATGGTTCTGTGAAGCCCAATGCAATTCCGGAAGGAAATGAAATAGAGGGGGGTGGAGGTCTTGATAAGAGTTTTGGGTTTTCGAAGAATTTTGGAAACAAGTATGAACTGGGAGAAGAAGTTGGGAGAGGGCATTTTGGGTATACTTGTAAAGCTAAGTTCAAGAAAGGTGAGCTTAAGGGACAAGAAGTTGCAGTAAAGGTCATACCCAAAGCAAAGGTTTGGAATTTTTGTTAAATTTGATCTTTGAGTTAATTGAATTAACTGCTTCTTGGTTTACAGTGGTCAGATCTGCTCAGCAGAGAAAAAATATCTCGTTAGAGTTCATAATTTTAACTGTTCAAATAATTTGAATATTTGAAAGTTGTGAAAATCGAATGGTGGAGTGTACCAAAATAGGAAGAGTATTATTTGTGTCTCTTATTTATGTTCTTCCTGGTAAAAAGTTTGAATCTTTTTTAGTTTAGAAGATGCTGAAATCCAGTAACTGTGAATTAGGGATAACTTGTATACCATATCAAATGGATCCATTATTCTCTGTTTGTCTCGGGTTAACTGATTATGTAAGTTCGGAGCTGATAAAGTGAGGGAAAGGAGGAAGCCACTTGGAGCTTGTAATATCTTCGGCATGATCTTTGGTATTTCTAGTTGATCTTAAGGATCCAATTGAATTTTCGTAAGAAGCACACTTATCATTTGCAGATCACTAGAGTTCTGTGGCTAATAAATGTTATTTGTTCAATTCTCCATTCGATTCACTAAAAGTAGCATTAGCTGGGAGCTCCCCCAGGGGTGATGTCTAAGTTAGGTGCACGTCAGAGATGCGAACCCTACCATAAATTTTATGGGGCAAACCCATTATCCACCAAGTTTATATGTGTTAAAAAGAGTAGCAATAACTGTGAGCAGATAAAACTTTTACCCCATGTGTGGGGGAATTAAACAAGTTTGGGTAGCTGAGTGGAGTAAAAGAGGAGGGGTAGGTAGTGGGCATAAGTGCACCCAAGGGTGTGTCCTAGGCCAATCAAGTGGGTTTGAGAACCATGAGTTCTCAAGTTCAAATCATAGCAGAGACAAAAACACTAGATTATCTCTTTTCATCTATCCTAGCCTTGGTGGACATAATTACCCTGGTGTGAGGTGGTAGGTATTCCGTGGAATTAGTCGATGTGCAGGCAAGCTGCCTCGGACACCACGTTTATCAAAAAAAGAGAAAAAGTGGGCATAAGTAAATGCAAATCACCTTAAGTTTCCAGTTGCACACTAAGTTGCGCAGACTCTTCACTTTTGATGCCGCACCCCGTGTCGGATTCTCCAAAAATACACTACTTTTGGCCAATTCGATCCACACCCATTGACATGTTTGAAGAGTCTGAGCAACATAGGTTGCACAAGAGTTGTGGAAGAGGTCATCAGCAGAAGTAAAGCAACCAGCTCTGACCAATCTCCTTTTTCCTTCCCTTCAAAAACCATTCATATCCTAGAGTTTATAGGTTCATATTGCTGAACAAGTGCATTCTGAATTTCTATGATGATAGAGGGAAAAAGCTTCAAGTTGAAATCCCAGTGGAGGCAAAAGCATTGGGTGATTCATTTATCTGTCTGACTGTCCAAGCCTTGGCGGATAGAGTTACCCAGTAATGCTGCTGGTGGGAGGTAGCAAGTAGCATGAAATTAGTCGAGGTGAGCGCAAGCTGACCCAGACACTACGGTTATCAAAATAAAATAAAATAGTGCTTATGATTGCTTTATCTATATCATCAGGTCAGCTGACATTATGTATGATGGAACTTCGTTTATGTTCCTGTAGTTGGAGTCATATTCTTTATTTACAGATGCGTTTATCAGAATATTTGGTGTGTATGTTTCTCTCCGCAGTTTGGTGGAAAATAACTGCTGTTGGCTGGTACTTTTCTCCAAAAAATAAAAAAGAAGAAGAAGAACGAAGAAAATTTGTGTTGGTTAAGCTGCTTTCTCGTATTTCTGGCATTTTACTTGGGTGTTGACAATGTCGGGGCATCCTTGGGTTATATTTCTTCTCAGGATTCATCTGAGTTATCTGATACTCATCTTTACTTTTCTTTCCAGATGACCACGACGATAGCCATTGAGGACGTGAGAAGAGAGGTGAAGATATTAAGAGCTTTAACGGGACACGAAAATCTCGTAAAATTTTATGATGCATATGAAGATCACGAAAATGTCTACATAGTGATGGAGTAAGTTTTAGTCACTCAACTCCTATTGCATTTGATCTATTGATGGCATACAGAACCTTAGTTTTAGCCTAAAGTATACTTTGTATGCATTATCAATCTGGGTCAAGTGGTATCATATGACAGTTTTTTCCTTTAATGGTTCAGTAAAATATGAATTTGATTATCACATTTTTCGGCCGTTGCTATTAAATGAATGTTGTTTGACTTGCTAATTTTCATGTTCTCGTTGCTCTTTTGCAATAGAGCTGATCAATCTTTGTCGAATTTCAGGCTATGTGAAGGAGGCGAGCTTTTGGATAGGATACTTTTAAGGTAGTCCCTGGTGTTGTTATGAATAAAAAATTCTTTCATTTTTCAACCTTGTCAGTGTTGACTGTTAGTAGATCTTTTTGATGAGATCAAGAATATAAATGTCAATAATATATTAAGTAGCATCCTTCTGTGCTGCAGAGGTGGAAAATACACAGAAGATGATGCAAGGGCTGTATTGACACAAATATTGAAAGTTGTTGCATTTTGTCATCTTCAAGGTGTGGTGCACCGGGATCTTAAACCAGAGGTGCGAAAGTTTATTGGTTCAAAATGCTCTCTTAGAAAGAACATACATCAGTTTATATAGTGAATCATCTCCCTAACCCTCCCGTACCCCAAGATTAAAAAAAAGGAAAAGGAAGTCCATCACTTGAATGGATTTGGATGTGATGTCAAATCAGTTTCAAATGGTTACATTTATTGCTCAAGGATATGGTCTGAGCTTCTGGGAATGAATTTTTTTTTTTTCAAAATCAGCTGTACTTATTGCATGGAATGAAACTATAACTAGTTAGAAAAGATTTTCTATCTGCTTTATTTTCCTCCTTTCTATAACTCTTTCATTTCTAACTGTACCTTTTAATGGACCAGAATTTCCTGTTCATGTCCAAGGACGAAAATGCACAACTTAAAGCCATAGATTTTGGGTTGTCTGATTTTGTGAAGCCAGGTTCGTCCATTTGCGCTTGATATTAATGTTAATACTTTGTGACTTTGGGAACCCTTCCTTGAAGAAAAGAATATAAATAAAGGAAAAGAAAAAGAATAGGAACTGGTTATTCATATTATTGAGTAGCTCCACAACTTGTGATTAACTTGCAAAGACATTCTTTTGCAGATGAAAGGCTTAATGATATTGTTGGTAGTGCATATTATGTAGCGCCAGAAGTTCTACACAGATCCTATAGTACAGAGGCTGATGTGTGGAGTATAGGTGTTATTTCATATATCTTGCTCGGTGGCAGCCGTCCCTTTTGGGCTCGAACTGAGTCTGGGATATTTAGGGCTGTTCTCAAAGCTGATCCAGGTTTTGAAGAACAGCCTTGGCCTACATTATCTTCTGAAGCAAAAGACTTTGTGAAACGTCTCTTGAATAAGGATCCACGGAAAAGAATGACAGCAGCTCAGGCCTTGGGTGAGTTTCTTGTGTCAACTTAGAGAAGGGCAATTCTGTTCTTTATTTTTCTGAAACTTCTAGAAGACTTACTGTCTCAGGTCATCCTTGGATAAAGAATAGTCACGACATAGAAGTGCCTTTGGATATACTGATATTCAAACTTATGAAGACTTACATGCGTTCATCTGCTCTTCGGAAAGCTGCTCTACGGGTGGGTGTGATGCAATTGAGAAAGCTCTTTGTTTCTCTTTGATCTTTTATGTACAATTCTATCGATGGAGTATTAACAACTATTATTGAGTAGCTCTAGTGTTTGCTTTCTATTTATTTACTAACTTCTACATTTGACTTTTGTGCGTCTCTAATTTTCTGTCATTGGAGTATTTGCAGGCTTTGTCAAAGACTTTGACCGTAGATGAGCTGGTCCATTTGAAGCAGCAGTTTGCACTGCTGGAACCAAACAAAAATGGCACCATAAATTTGGATAACATTAAAGCGGTTTGTCTTTTGCCAAATTTAATAGGTAATCATTTCTTATGATTTTGCCAATGTTCCTGACCTTTATAATCGTATGATCTCTCCAGGCCCTGATGAAATTTGCAACAGATGCCATGAAGGAGGCACGCATTCATGATTTCGTTGCTTCAGTATGCTCTAAGTCCTTCATATTTAGTTATCTAATTGAATTTGTTAAGCTCTAACTTGTGATGCTAAGTTTTCTTGTCCCTTGTCATGTCAGCTTAATGCACTGCAATACAGAAGGATGGATTTTGAGGAATTCTGTGCTGCTGCATTAAGTGTATATCAGCTTGAGGCTCTTGACCAATGGGAACAACATGCGCGCTGTGCATATGAAATTTTTGAGAAAGATGGCAATAGAGCAATTGTCATAGAAGAATTAGCTTCGGTAATTCTGAATTACATGCTTTTTATTTTCAAATTTTAGTAATGATCTCTCCGTTCTTGTCTCGTATAAAAGCATCTCTTTTTTTTCTTCTACTGTTGGGACGGATCGGAGCATTATCCTTCTTTGCCTTTCTTTGTGAATGACAAGAGTGTTACTCCTTGTCCTTTCTTTTTATTTTTCCATTTCTTACTCTTTATTGGGGGAGGGATGAAGCACTATTTCTTTGAAGGCTGGAAGCATGTAAGTAATTAGGAAGAGAACCTGACTAGACATTTTTGAATTGCTGGTTCAGGAACTTGGTCTTGGTCCATCTGTTCCTGTTCACGCTGTTCTTCTCGACTGGATCAGACACACTGATGGAAAGCTTAGTTTTCTTGGTTTTGCAAAGTTGTTGCATGGTGTGTCAAGCCGCTCAATCACAAAAATCCAATGATTCCAGCTGCTCAATTCACATAAGTTCAATGAGTCCTTCAGTAAACGCATTCTTATCCTCATATCATTGCTGATGTGTTTTTGGCAATTACATGAGTAGCACATGAGTTGGTTAAGATCAACTTCGGTCCCCCACTCTGAAGCTACATATACCTGTACCATGTACGTAGTGATATGTGATGCAGTCACTTTCAGGACCAGTATGCGGTTCATTTGGGATGAATTCCTAGTAGAAGATGTTTTTATCTTAGCATTGGCTCCATGGCATATAGTTTTTTCTCCTCGTGTAAATGAATAGTTACTTTCTGTTTGGTTACAGGTGAGAGTATGTCTCGCTGATTACTAGACACTTATACAAGATGTTCTAACCTATTAGACAGCCCTGACCACTGCCATTGCATTGTATGAATGTATCATCATGTTTGTACACATACCCTTTATAGTTGAAAATATTCTAATACTTTCTTGCTTCTCAACCAAACTGGAGAACTTGTGGCATTGAGATGACCATGCCCCCTGAGTCAGTCATTAACTCTTCAGGTAATGTAACTTACATAGCGCAGGAGCGCGCCATAGATTCCGTCAAGTGTTGCTGAATAGCATTCTGATTAGCTTCAATCTTATTTAACAGTGAACATTGAGATTTATCTCAACACAAGTATGATATGATATGTCTTTTGATCGTTTAAACAGTAGTTATCATGATTTTGTAGACGTTCTCAACTGTCTCCGGCGGATTAATGTGAATGCAATAATAGACACAATCTGCTGAGCAAAACTTTTCTTGAAACTAAAAATTGGTAGTTAGTGCTATCTTTGTGTTTAATTGCTTTTTACGCAACAATCTTGTTAGAAAAGCAATGAACTAAAGAGTGTCTTACCTCTACGATTAATTCTTTTTTAGAAAAAAGTGGTTACAAATGGGTTGCAATTAGCCTTTTAAAGCTCCATCAAAATGGTTGAATTTCGTTGGCATATTAATTGGGCTTCTTGATTTGCTTACATTAGCCTTTCTTGTAATTGGAAGTATCGGACCTCTATCTTCGCAGCAAACATATCAAAATAATCCATTACAATTTGAATAAAAGAAATGATCCAAAAAAGTTGTGTATTTTATTATCACTATGATGTGTCAATATCCTACGCCTTAACAAGAAAATTTCTTGTCAATATGCCATTGTATTTACATATACATTCTATACATAGGGATACATATACACTGTATAATAGACATTGATAGAAAAATACCTCTAGTGATTTCCGCCATTGTAATGGTGAAAAAAAAGCTTCAACTTCAACCCTATAAAGATAGTAGAAACACATATACAACTATAACCTTCAATGAAAAAAGAGGGGGAAAAATGGAATTAGAAGAAACCTGATGAATCTGAATCACAAATAAGCTTCGAAAATCAAGCAAAAATCATTAATTGTAAGGATTTTAAGAGGAAAGAGCCGGTGATTGTAAGGGGAATATTGAGGAATATACAGTGATTTAGGGGAAGATTGAAAGAGAAGCTTTGAAGGTGGGAACTAGGGAACATAGAAGAGTAAAAAGGGGTGAAATTTTTTTTATTAAGCGTGTAGAATAGTATTTGCTAATTAATAATTAAATATATCCATAAAAAATAAATAAAGTATACTATAGCTATATTAATTTAATATAGAGAAAAGACATAAAGTCACCACTGAAGTTGTCTCGAATTTTCAAAAAGACACCTTAACTATGCGGGTGTCCTATTACCCCACAAAAGTATTAAATATCGTTATAAAGAGACCATTTTGACCTATTTTCTCACCAACCCAAGAATTCTAATTAGAGAGTGATGCACACCCCTTTTAATGAATTAATTTAAATATTAATAAAATGTAGATCCAAAACCAAAATACTGGCACATCTTTGTCTGTAAAGGACGCTCTCGCTGCTTTCAATTTATGGGTTTCTTCATAACCTTTTCAATTGATGATTTCAATTTTTTGGGAGCTGATTTACCTCCAGATGTTGAAGCAAACTTTCGGTTTTTGGAATCGTCCATTTTTACCGCCATTATTGTGAAGAGTTCAGCTTCTTTAAGTTGTGCGAATTGGGGTTTTGCTAGGATTTAATTTGTGGCGCTTTTTCATAATGAAATAATGCTTTAGACTCACCCATCTCATGGGACTAAATTTTAATAAATACTAGAAGCTTTTAAAAATGAGAAAAGACATAAGAATTTTTTTCTTTGATCACTAAATTTGCATTGAAAGTAAATCTTCATGTTTGCATCGCATCACACACAACATCGAATCATTCTCGTCATTACAAATATGATTCAAGATTTGTATTTGACATTATAAGAATGTTTTTCCTCAAAATCGAATCACAAAAGATAACTTAATTTCTCAATTTTTAAAGAAATTAAGAAGTAATTAAACCTTGATGACTGGAAATAAACAAAAAGTTAGAAAGTTCTTATCTTTTTGGGCTGATTTCATTCAAGAAAGAGGTTGATTTTTTTTTAGTTTAAACCTTCAACCATGGGATCTTTTTGAAAGAATTGGAGAAGATGAAGTATTTAAAGAAGAAGTAATTAAATAATAGAAAAGAAAATGACACGTGGCATTTTTTAATTCGTTTATGGAAAAAAAAATTACATCCACGCGCGTCATCTGCATGAATGCAAACATAGGGAAAAAATGGATCAAAATGATCTCTTTACAATGATATTTAATACTTTTGTGAGGTAATAGGACGCTCGCATAGTTAAAGTGTCTTTTTGAAAATTCGAGACAACTCATTTAATATATAATGTAGTTTGCTATTTTCCGTAGTTTTTCCTCTTAGAAATGTGTAGTCCCTTCACCATTCAACAAAAAAAAAATCAAATTGTTACTAATCAGGTTGGGACGCCCAACAAGTTCAATTAGAGAACATGGCACTATTCCTAGACACTAGTGGGAACCCAAAAAAAATATCAACGATGTTGTATAGTGTCATATTCTCTCTGTACTATAACCAAAAATATTGATGAACATTATTTCATAGATGTCAAGAAAAAAAACATATTTCAAAGCAAGTCGAAAAAAGAAATAACAAAAGTGAAAATCCACGGCAAAATACTGTATTCTGAATGAAAATTGATTTGATGAATCTAATCATTTTATAAGTCGTTAAGCGACCAAAAACAATAATGGTTGGACATTCTTTGTTTTGGTTGGTCCAATATCTTAGATGGCATATCATTTGACACTCGATGGGCTTGTCTTTTTAGTTATATGATTGAAGAAAGTACCTTTTGTGTGTTCTCTATTACAACACGAATTCCTATTCTAACCATGCAACATTTGCCCCCCAAATCATATGCCTTTTCTTCAGGCTGAAAGTGACATAAATAGCTACACATAATAAAAAAATACTTACCAAATATATACCTATAATATATATAATGCAAAATAGTGTCTACTTGTTATACATTTGGATAGCAAATGTTACTATTATTATTAATCAACCAGCTAAATGTATAGTTTACCTTTTTTTCTTATTAGATTGAATTCGTTCATATATATATATTCTCCATTTTAATTTGTTTATTTATTTTTGACTTGATATGAAGTTTTAAAAAATAAAGAATACTTTTGAATATTGTTGTGTTAACTGTTAAACTAAAATTATATGTAGAAAGTATCAAAATGTCCTTTAATATTGTGGTTTTAAGCATGACACATGGAAAGTTGATATTAAAGAGTTGTAAAAAAACATGTCATATTTAACTTTAATATATTACGTATTGTTTCATAATGTATTGTAGTATATTGTATTGTGTTGTATTGTTTTGATGAATATAATGTTTGGATAGATTGTATGGTTTTCCGTCATTACATAATGATACATATCAACAATTTAAATGATAAACCTACAAGAAAAGTAGGATACGGAATAGAGCTACTACGAAAAGGTAGGGTAAGAGATGAAATAGGATTATTAGATAACAAGTAAAGACAAAATAAGAAGAAAATATTAAGGTAACAACATGATCACATCAAATTAGTTGTTACACAAAATGAGAATTTTTCATCGTTACCTAACGATGAATTTAAACGATACGATACAATAAAATTTAAGTAACAATCAAAACAAGCATTGTATTTAAACTAACAATACAATACAATACAATACATCAGGTACAACCATCCAAACAAGGTGTTACTGACGCGTATACTATTATGCAACTTACCGTTACAAATAAATAACAATAACAAACCGAACTAATTATTCAAAAATATATATGTAAGATTACGCTGATTAAAAAAACATCATTAATGTATTCAAGTAAAATCCAATAACTATTCTTATTACACTGCCAAACCAAATTAACTAAATGTCACAATAATAAATCACTCACACTCTAATAATAAAAAATGTCTATAAAACACATATCAAGCCCTTTTTTGTAGTTAATAAAAACTAGTAAAAATAGATGATAATTCAATTTCACACCTCTAAAATTAAGAATATATAAAAGTTTTTCATTTGATCTTAGATGAATCTTTGGGTGGAGGGGTGGAGATCAATCTCTTGGGTCCAAGCGGATCGATCTTGAATGTGCAAATGCCAGTAGGTCTGGGCCAGCCCATCTGGGTCCATCAACTCCTCTCCGGCCCATACGCCGGTTTGTTGCTGCTCTTGTTCCCCAACCAATAACCTCTGTTGAGTACTTGACGCTATTGGCCCCCTGTTATAATAAAGTTCATACATACATACTACAGTGAAGATTTTAAGTTATATATATATTTATAGTATAAAAAATATCTATAAAGTAATACAGGTTATTAAACGTATCATTCTTGGCAAAAATAAAATAAAATTACATGCTACTCACCACAAGGTTTAGTGGGGGGAAAATCGTTATGTATAGCTTAATAGCTCCTTTGATCAAATTTTTAGAAGGTCAACAATGTTTTTCCTTAAGGTATGTGGTCAAATTTTTGGGAGAAGATTAGTGATTTTGAGAAATAGTAAAAACTGTTTTTCAAAACCTAAGAAGTAGCTTTTCAAAGTTAAATACAAGTGAATCAACTCAGGGATAATGATAAATATTGTAGATGTTCAGTACTTGGAACATGTAGATCCTTTCCTTTAAAACCAGATATTTTATGTGCTGAGTCAAGTAGAACAGCATATATGTCTTGTTGCTTTCTCTCTCTCTCTAATCTTATGGGATTATGAATAAGCTACATATATTCCCCAAAAAATAACCCAGCATAAGGAATGAGCTGTCATTGTTACATATATTAATACAGCTAAAGGATTCCTTGCATCTTGTGGAATGCTGTTTTTTTCTTTCTCTTTTTATGAATGACATATGAGAATTAAACTCTAATCAACAAGAACATAAAAATTGAAATAACCCATCAATTAAACTATTAAGATTCTTCTTTTGACGGTGATGTAGAATCTTAAAGAACCAAAAAAGAAAAAGCAAAAATAGAATCTTAGAGAGAGCAAAAAGACTAACTGGGCGGGTGTGCCGACGATACCGTGGATGATGACATGCGCCACGTGTACTCCAAGATGTTGAAACTCCTGTGCCAGACATTGGGATAAGCCTCTCATTGCAAACTTTCCACAGCCTGATCGAAGAAACAACACAAATTCCACTGGTTTAGACCGTAATATCTAATTTTTTTTTAAATATTGAATTGTAAATTTAGAGTGCAACAGAAATGAAAACAGTAAATAAAACAAAATTAATTATGATGATCACGTACATAATTCAGAATAACCAGCTACACCTCTAAGAGAAGCTGAACAACCAGTGAAAAGAATTGTCCCTCTTCCTCTTTCCACCATACCTAGAAGTACCTGACATTTTCAATCCCAAATTGGTAAAAAGAATTTGAAACCCAAAAATCAAATAATTTAATATAGAATTAAAATCTTAAATCCATCTCTAATCGATAAACATAAATAGTAATATGTGGTATGTTAAGAAAAAATGAGACCTGTTGAGCGCAGTGAAAGGCGCCAACGGAGGAGACGGCGAGAGATTTCTCAAAATGTTCAACTTTAATGTCTGTGAAGTTTGTTGGGTGCCAAGATGTTGGCTGATGTGCATTGTAAACCAACACTTCCACAAAGCCAAGTGATAGAACTCCCTCGAATGCCTCTCTTATGCTTTGCGAATCTGAACAATCAATTCGGATTGCAAACACCTGTGCTTTCTCTTCTCTAGCTATCTCATCAGCAAATCTTGATAATCTACCTGTTCCAATAAATTACAGCACAAATACATATAGCTTTAGCAAATTGCACTATTAAAATGTGACCTCAGAACTCTAATTTTTTAGTCAGTCATAGGCGAATTTATGATTTAAAATTGAATGAATATCATCTTATTGTATGCAAATGTCTGAATTTCTTTTTGCGTACGTATATACAAACTTCAACTAAAAATTAATGAATTTAGTTGAACTTAGAGAATTCACTCTAGATCGTTTCTATCAAAAGATGTAAGAGAGGTTGATAGAGAGAGGACGAACCTAAGTCACGGGCAAGGATAGCAACGGTATAGCCTTCGTGGGCGAACTTGCGGGCGATTGAACGGCCGAGTTTCGGGCCCACGCCAACAATGGCAGCAATGCCTTTCGATGAGACTGAACTAGCCATGCTCCGCATCTTCTAATTTTAGCCCTCAATGTCTCTGTATGGTTCCAATTTTATCAGATCATGTCCCGTTCAACGACGAAATCAAATGCAGCTACTTGTTCTTAATTAATTAATTCAATCTTCTTTGTTCTTCTCTTCTCGATAGCTTGAAGAATTTTGCAACAGTATGAATGAAGTTTAGGATTATTTTACCATATGGAAGGGATAATCGGATGGATTTTTATGTGGCGTACAAGAAGCTTTACTTTACCTCTTTGACGGTGTCTCAGCTCATGTAAGTACCGTGTAAAGTAGGGACAAAATTCCGCACAATGCTCAGCTCAATAGCTAATGATTGGGCTACTGATAAGTATCAATCGGATCAATAACTGTCCATGGCCCATGCTAAAAGTGTTCTGTTTTTTTTTGCCAAAAGTCAATAGTACACATTACAAATAGCTGCTCCAAAGTAATTATTATTTTTAAAATTAAAATGCTATTAATTAGTACTATTCTTTATTTCACTTCCATCCTTAACGGAGTAATGAGTTTGGAGAAAGATTAACATGGTGAAAAAAAAGTAGTATTAACTTAAGATCAGAGCGTAAATGAGAATAATTTAATTATTTTGATAAAATCAGTTTCATATATATTGTTGGTTACACCTCAGATTCAATTGGTTGCGAATTGTGATTGACTGTATTCCAAACAAGCAATAACAATATACTCGAGTATAATTTTATAAATGGAGTTCGAAAATTAACCTACCTTTGTGGGGTAGAAATTTTTTGAAGCAGCGTTGATCAGTTTTGAAGTTGATAATATTTTAAGGCAGTAACTTAGGTCTTTAAACCTAATACTAAATCTTGCACCATTTTCCTAGTCCAGTGTTGTTGTTGATTTCCTAACTCAGAGTTATGGCATCAGTATATATTTATATCTTATCTATGTTACTTATTTATTTTTTAACCACCACGTTTTCCTTTCATTCTTTATTTAATCAACTCTCCAACCATTTTTTTTAACCTTAGAGTGGTTTTATGAAGTAAATTTGTAAAAAGAAGGTATAGATGAATATAATAACTTTATACGCACCCAAGGCTATGCCTAATGCTCAATGAAGTAGTTGAAACCCTAAGGTCTCAGGTTCAAAACTCTGCACAGACAAAATTACCACGTGATTCTTATTCTCGTCTATCCTACTAAACTGATTTCAAATTATAGTTTTGTTTTTTTAACTTAAAAGTAATTTATGGGAATATATTTAACATAACCATTTTTACTGATAAATTTTTTGCATTTAGGGTCAAACAGCACTACATAAATCAGGTGGAAACATACAAGTCACATCTCTAGTTTCATTCTTAAAATTATGGTTAAAAAGTTGTATATTATTACATATAAATATAAAGTACTTATGTTTACCTTTTCCCATGTGTAAAGTCAAATTCTAAATCAATTTGCATATATTCCATTGGGTTTCCTTGGATACTGCAGGTACGTTTACGAAGGGTAGTTTAGAACCAGGACAGATTCATCCCTATGGGGGATATGATTTATTTTAATTATTTGATGATAACGTAAAAGAAATTACATTATCTATAGCATATAAAAGTTATATTAATTGATTAATGCAGCCCACATCTTAAAATTTGTAGAGCTACATAGGGTTTCTCAGGTATAAGCTAGCATCCTTCACATTATTTTTAAGGTTATGGATTCGAGTCATCAGAAAAGTAAAAAAGAAAGTTCTCGGAGGAGGGGTAGAAAAATTACAAGAATATACTATTTAAGACTTTAATTAACAATATATGTATATACTCCTTTTTAATTACAAAACTAGTTTTTTAATTACAAACATAACCAAAAAAAATATTTTCGAGAATTATTTATATATAAATTTATTTAGCAGTATTTTTTTTCCTTTTTTAGGGGTTATGGGCGGATTTAATGGGAATGATAATTATGGTATTACCTTTTGTCTTTCCAACCACAATATTAGTCATATAGTTGCCTATTTTATACATATATTAATTTTCTCTCTCTTATTTTTATTCAATCAAATAATTATAACCTTCTCTCACTTCTTTAATATTTTCTCTATGTAAAAAATAGTTCTCTCTCTTCCCTTTAACTAAGCAAATTCGTATCTCTCCTAAAATTGCTTCTAACTATGTAAAAATAAGCAGTAATTTAACTACACCAACACATGTACCACAAACGCATACACCAAGCAATTTAACTACACCAACATATTTGATCCAAAAAAAAAAAAACTACACCAACATAAAAAAACTATCAGAATAGAGCAGAATAGAGAGTTTTATTTTGGTTAAAATTCCTTATTTTGATGGGAGAGAATGTATTACCTTTTTTGAGTTAATTGTGGAAGGTATATATTTGGTTAAAAGATAATTAAGTAATGGAGAAAATCGTGGCTCAGTAAGACTCTTCCATTTATGCTTTTATTTTTAATATTTATTTTATGTTTTTGAAAAAAATCTATAGCTATGTTGGTAAAAAATAAAACGATTGTTATATAAAGGTTATTTAGATTCTTATTTAGTATACTCATGTTTTTTACCCTATATATAAAATTTTGAATGAACAAATTTATTATTGCTTAACAATTAATTTGTATAAGTTACTAACCCAGTTACTAATTAGAATTCTCATTGTGCATGACATATTAAAGTAGAAATTATTTTGTATTAGGAATTTCTCTATTTTCATGGCTTGAAGCCATAAATAATAGACTTAATTTTGATTATGAATCTAGAGGTACCTTGTGAAAAAGATAAGAGGATAAAACATATAGAGATAAATTATAATTTACTTTATTTTGTAAAGTAGGGAATATATACTTTTGTAAAAACATCATGTTCTTTAAATTAGTTGATCAGATGAATTGGTCCAAATTCCGTATTGTCAGTGATTTGAAAAGGAATCCAATTATTGGAGAGGACCATCATGGTATAAAGTTTACACTTTAAAATCTCTTCAAATATCATTGCGTGCTTAAGTGATCCACGTCGATGCATTGCCTAAAATGAAATCCATACACTTATTCTCCACTCCACGTACGCCTTAAAGAAGAAAAAAACGTTCTTTGCGTGGCTAAAATTAAGTTGGCGTTTCGCCATAGGATTTGGGACGTTAATTGAGACACATATCGTTTGTATCATGGGTAAGAATTTATTAAAGAATAATTAGTTACTAATAGTGTCGTTGATTAGTGATTCTTTATAAAATTATGTGTAATTGAAAGTTTGTACTAGTATATAATCATAAATATTTATTTATAAAAAAAATAAAAAGACATGTGATTTATTAACGCGACATCTTAAGACATACTGATACCTTATTTGTGGACATAATTTTTCTTATTAGGTAAAAATTATATAAGAGTTGAAGAAATTGTGATAATTTTCTAAAATTAATAGGCTTTCTATTTAAGAGAAAATATATAAATAAATATCTTTTGCTTTAAAGCTTTCCGTATTCCTCATAAATATCGCAGAACGTAAAAGTAAAATAGAGACAATATGGGATTGAAAATAACACCTTCAAACCTCTTTTTTTTTTGTTCTAAGTATAAATTCGGACTAAGATTCTTTTATAAAAATAATATATATATATTTATAGTGACACTTGCATGTTAGCTCTAATTGAGAACTGTTGTAGACACCCTTGTTGAACTAATTGCGTTTTTTATTTATATAAGGACAAGCAAAGGTTTATTTAAAATGAATGCTGAAATGTTAGCGCTCATTTTCAAACCACATGAAGTTACAAAATAATAAATTTCTTTTGTTTAAAAACATATCAAATACTTATCAAACTTAAAATTAACGGTAAAAAAAATATTGATTTCTTGAATAATAATAAAATCGTTCTTCTTTAAGCGAATGAAGTATTTATGGATCCAAGTGGCTCTGCTCCATTAGTTTTTGTGCAAGTAATCATCAATATAGTCGTAGAAGCCACATGTCGTTATATATTTTTAAAGTTATGATCTATTTTGAATTTGTTTTTCCCAATAATTACTATCTCATCTACATAGCATGAACTCGCTCGAAATGTTTTCTTCTACTATGATAGAGATTTGGCGAGGTTTAGTCCTCCGTGTAGTCATTTTTGTGAAAATCAAAATTGAATTTGTTGAGGAATGAAGTCGTTTACCCTCATTTTTCTTGATGTACCACCTATGTGTCTCCTAATTCCTTTAAATCCTTAGAACATCTGCAGATTAGGTACTGTTGGAGTTATAAAAGAAGAAGCTGAAGCTAATGATTCATTAGAGAAGACGAAGAGCAAAAGTTCTGCTATGGAGAAATTGAGTTTTTCAGACATGGACATTGCAAAGAAGAAAAGAGTAAAGTGAAGACTAAAGTTGGAATCATTTTATTTATCTATTTTGCACAAGACACGTGACCAACAATTGGCCTCAATCCAGAAGCTTTCACAATTTTATTCTTTTCTTTTTTTCATGTAAATATTTGTTTTTTTTTTTCTGTTTATAAATTGTAAATAATAGTTTGTTATAGGCTTAGCAAATGAGAGTAGGACAGGTGTATAGTCAGTTACGATTTTGATTCCTTGTATTTCCTATATATACATTTACTCTGCAGAGAAGAAATACACAGAAATTTTTCAGCTCTCTCTTTTTCTATCAATTTTATTTCTTGCATGGTATCAGAGCAGTAGTGTTGATCCCTACCCTCTTCATTTTTAGCCATGTCGCCTAGCACCCCTTTTTCTTATCTCCCACTGATTCCCCAGGAACTTCATTGGTAAATTCAGTCTTTGATGGCAAGAGCTTTGGGGGATGGAAACGAGCCATGTGGATAGCCTTGACTGCGAAGAACGAATCTGGATTTGTTGATGGATCAGCCAAAGAGCCTGAATCTGGGACATATCTTCATAGAGCTTGGTCCATATCTAACATCATGGTAATCTCTTGGATACTTAATTCCCTTTCTCGTGAAATTTCAGAAAGTGTCTTGTATTATGCTACTGCCAAAGATATTTGGGCTGAATTGGAGGATAGGTTTGGTCAAAGCACTGGGCCACGACTGTTTCAGATCCAAAAACAGCTTAGTGACCTTGTTCAAGGTTCATCTGATATTGCAACTTACTTCACCAACATCAAACGCCAGGTTTGGTCAAAGCACTGGGCCACGACTGTTTCAGATCCAAAAACAGCTTAGTGACCTTGTTCAAGGTTCATCTGATATTGCAACTTACTTCACCAACATCAAACGCCTGTGGGATGAGCTAGATACTTTGGATACCTTCACTATTTGCTCTTGTAATTGTTCCTGTGGAGCAAAAGAGAAAAACATTAAGTCCAAACAAGATGAACGTGTAGTTCAATTTTTAATGGGACTTAATGACTCTTATTGTGCTCCCAGAGGTAATATTTTGATGATTTCTCCCTTACCCTCTATTTCAAATGCTTATGCGCTTTTAAGTCAAGAAGAAAAACAGAGAGAAGTGGTTAATACCTCTAAGTTTCCTGGAGAATCTTCTTCTTTTGTTGTAGCTAATCAAGCTAATGCTGGCCAAAGAACTTTTTCTATTGATTTCAGGGCACAAAGGAGTTCTTATGATAATAGGAGATCTGTTATCCTGTGCAAGTACTGTAAGAAATCAGGTCACACCATTGAAAAATGTTACAAGCTACATGGATTTCCACCAAATTTTAAGTTCACCCGACAGAAAACTTTTCAGAATACTGCTCAAGGGCATGCAGTAACATCTAATGATTTTTCTGGAGATTTTTCTATGCATGATGCAGATTCTACAGACCATGGAAAGCTCCTTACTGCAGAACAATTAGCACAGGTGATGCAAATGCTTCAACAAGTGAAAAATTGTGGACAAAGCAGCAATAATCCTGAAATCATAGCATCTGTCAATTGTGCTAGTATATCATTTTGTCCTAGTCTTTTTTCCTTAAATTTTCATATTGATTCTAAAGCCTATAATAAAAACACCTGGATAATTGATTCTGGAGCAAGTGAGCATATGAGCTATAATAAGGATCTCTTCTTCAATTTTAAACCTCTTCCGAAGTCTATTTGTGTCAATTTACCTAATTCCCAGAAAGTTAGGGTTTCATATTCAGGGTCTATCAAGCTTTTCCCCAATCTAATCATTCACAATGTCCTTTTTGTGCCTAGTTTTCACTTCAATCTTTTATCTGTCCACAAGTTGTGCACGCAACTTTCTAGCATGCTTTTCTTTACTTCTTCTCATTGTTTCATGCAGGGCCCTTCAATGAAGAGCCCAATTCTCCTTGGTGAAAGCAAAAATGGTCTCTATTTTCTGAAGAACAAATTCCCAACAGTCCCAGCAATCACTTCTTTTACAAATTCTAGTTCTAGTTTTAATTCCTTCAAGGATGTTGCATCCAGTCTGTCTTGTATTTCCATTAATGATATTGAGAGCAAATTATGGCATGTAAGATTGGGTCATATGCCCCTTTCAAATATTCAACATATTAATGAAATTCGAGTTCCTATTTGTTCCAAATTTTCTGTTCCATGCTCTATTTGTCCGTTGGCAAGACAACACAAGCTTCCTTTTCCTAATAGTGAGATCAATAGTAAACAAATTTTTGATTTAATTTATATTGACACTTGGGGACCTTTTCAAACCCCTACTTATGATGGTTATAAGTATTTCTTAACCATAGTAGATGATTTTAGTAGGGGCACTTGGACTTTTTTGTTATCCACTTAAAGCAATGCCTTTACTATTCTTAAATCTTTTCTTGCTATGATAGAAAGACAATTCAACAAGAAAGTTAAAATTATTAGATCAGATAATGCTTGGGAATTGGGCTCTAGTTCTGAAAATTCTAAGTTCTTATCTTCCCAAGGCATCATTCATCAAACATCTTGTGTGGCTACACCACAACAAAATGGTGTAGTTGAAAGAAAACACAAACATTTGTTGGAAGTTTACAGGGCCTTACTTTTTCAATCTCACTTTCCACACAAATTTTGGGGGGATGCCATCATGACTGCAACTTATTTGATTAATAGATGCCCCACTAAACTCTTTTCTTTCCAAACACCTTATGAAAGGTTATTTAACCACCCTCCTACCTATTCTCATTTAAGAAGCTTTGGTTGTCTTGTTTATGCTTCTACTCTCTCCCAAGGCAGATCTAAGTTAGCACATAGAGATGACCCTGTGTTTTTCTTGGGTACCCTTTCGGGAAGAAAGGTTACAAATTGTTAAGTCTTAAATCTCACAAGTGTTTTGTTTCCAGAAATGTTACGTTTCATAAAAATGTCTATCCCTTTGCTACTGTTCAGCCCATTGTTCCCATTTTCCATTTTGATTCTTCCATCCCCTCTAATGTTGATCTTCCATTTAGTGAATCTAATTCTTCTCCTCCTACTATTCCCATTCATGATCCTCCAATTCATGAAACTGATGTACTAATTTCTTCTAATCCTACACCCAGTACTACTGTTTTGAGAAGATCTACAAGGTCTGTTAAAACCCCTGCATACTTAGAGGATTTCATTTGTAATAGTGTTGTTTTTTCCAATGTGTCTGATGCTTGTTTTTCTTGTCCTGCACCAGTTTCTCCTTTTGCCTTTTCTGCTTTATCACAGTCTAATCAGTATTATATCACTTCTTTATCCAACATTCAAGAACCTAATTCCTTTTCCCAAGCCATTTTATACCCTGGTTGGGAGGATGCTATGACTAAGGAACTTGAGGCTTTGATCACTAATGACACTTGGGATGTGGTTTCTTTGCCTCCTGGTAAAAAGGCCTTGCCTACCAAATGGGTCTACAAAGTTAAGCTTAATTCTTCTGGAAATGTTGAGAGACTCAAGGCTCGACTAGTTGTACGAGGTGATATCCAAAGAGAAAGAGTTGATTTTACAGAGACTTTTAGTCCTGTTGTTAAGATTACTACCATACGTTGTGTACTTGCCATTTCTATTAAACAAGGATGGGGATTATTTCAATTAGACGTTAACAACGCATTTCTTCATGGTGAATTAGATGAGGAGGTCTATATGTAATTTCTGACAGATCTAAAAGTCATTGATCCTACACAAGTTTGTCGTCTAAAGAAATCTCTTTATGGCTTAAAACAAGCCTCGAGAAAATGGTATGCACGTTTAACAGCAGCCTTGAGGTTCAAAGGTTTTACTCATTCATTGAATGATTACTCTTTGTTTTATAAATGTTGTGGTGATTCTATTTCTATTTTAGCTGTCTATGTCGACGACATATTGCTCACAAGCAATAACAAAGCAGAATTAGATGCACTCAAACTATTTTTGGATTCGGAGTTCAAGATCAAAGATTTAGGGGACTTACATTATTTCTTGGGGATTGAAGTTATCCGGGAGTCTCATGGTCTGATTCTCAATCAACGTAAATTCATTTTTGAGCTTCTCAATGAATATCAATGTCTTCAGCTCAAACCTGCACCTTCACCTTTAGATCCCACTCAAAAACTCCGGGTTGATATGGGTTGTCATCTTGTTGATCCCACTGTAGATCGACGCTTGATTGGCCAATTAAATTTTCTAACCCACACACGACCAGATATTGCCTTCTCTGTTCAGCACCTCAGTCAATATATGCAACAACCTCAACAACCCCATCTTTTAGCTGCTCATCATGTCTTACGTTATCTCCTTTCAGATCCCGATTTGGGGATTTTTCTCAATTCCTCACCTTCCCTTACTTTGTTGGCTTTTTGCAACTCTGATTGGGCTACTTGCCCTGATTCTCGACGCTCCGTGAGTGGTTTCTACATCAGTCTCGGCGGGAGTCCCATTTCTTGAAAGTCGAAAAAACAACCGTCTCTTTCACTTTCCTCCGCCGAGGCGAAATACAGGTCTATGCGTCGTGTTGTTACGGAGTTGACTTGGCTTGTCCGTCTTCTTTTCGATCTGACCTTTCCACCTTCTTTACCCATTTCTCTCCATTCAGACAGTCAGGCCGCGATTTATATCGCTAAAAATCCTGTCTTTCATGAGCGAACGAAGCACGTCGACTTAGATTGTCACTTTGTTCGGCAACAGTATCTCGATTGTTTGATTTCTCTGTCTTTCCTTCCGTTTTCATCACAGGTGGCCGATCTCTTCACTAAGCCTCTTCCAGGGACTTCTCATCATCATCTATTAAGCAAATTGGGTGTTCGTTCCTCCCCCTCCTATTTGAGAGGGGGTGTTGGAGTTATAAAAGAAGAAGCTGAAGCTAATGATTCATTAGAGAAGACGAAGAGCAAAAGTTCTGCTATGGAGAAATTGAGTTTTTCAGACATGGACATTGCAAAGAAGAAAAGAGTAAAGTGAAGACTAAAGTTGGAATCATTTTATTTATCCATTGTGCACAAGACACGTGACCAACAGTTGGCCTCAATCCAGAAGCTTTCATAATTTTATTCTTTTCTTTTTTTCATGTAAATATTTGTTCTTTTTTTTCTGTTTATAAAGTGTAAATAATAGTTTGTTATAGGGTTAGCAAATGAGAGTAGGACAGGTGTATAGTCAGTTAGGATTTTGATTCCTTATATTTCCTATATATACATTTACTCTGCAGAGAAGAAATACACAGAAGTTTTTCAGCTCTCTCTTTTTCTATCAATTTTATTTCTTGCAATTCTGCTATGCAGGCCAGTACGCTGTTGATCCCTACCCTCTTCCATTTTTCAAGCCATGTCGCCTAGTAGTGAAACAACTGCCTACAACTCTAGCCTCCTATTGAAACCAAGTAATCCAGCTCCACCCCTTTTCTTATCTCCCACTTGATTCCCCAGGAAGCTTCATTGGAAATTCCAGTCTTTGATGGCAAGCAGCTTTGGGGGATAGAAACGAGCCCCATGGTGGATAGCCCTTGACTGCCGGCAAGAACGAATCTGCGATTTGTTGCAGTGCGGATCAGCCCAAAAGAGCCCTGGAATATGCGGGACATAATCTTCCATAGAGCTTGGTGCCAGAGATTCTAAAACAGGCGTAATTCTTCTTGGATAACTTAATTCCCTTTCTCGCGTGACAATTTCAGGAAAGCTGTCTTGTATTATGCTACTGCCAAAGATATTTGGGCTGAATTGGAGGATAGGTTTGGTCAAAGCACTGGGCCACGACTGTTTCAGATCCAAAAACAGCTTAGTGACCTTGTTCAAGGTTCATCTGATATTGCAACTTACTTCACCAACATCAAACGCCAGGTTTGGTCAAAGCACTGGGCCACGACTGTTTCAGATCCAAAAACAGCTTAGTGACCTTGTTCAAGGTTCATCTGATATTGCAACTTACTTCACCAACATCAAACGCCTGTGGGATGAGCTAGATACTTTGGATACCTTCACTGTTTGCTCTTGTAATTGTTCCTGTG